>JAILYB010000030.1:5094371-7641557 GCA_021437785.1 Rhodomyrtus psidioides
GACCGTGAGTGGTGGGAGGATTGACCCTTGACTAGAGTGGTTGAGTGAAATGAGGGATTTGACCATGGGGGCCCACCAATAATTCAAAATTTTTGTCCTTTGTGCATAAAGAAGGGGCAAAATGGTCATTCAGTAAATCGGGACTGAAAATGAATTTTGGGATACTGACGGGGGGTAATTTCACAGGCCGGGCTCGGTCAAGATTAGGTGCGGGCGCGAGAATCGAATTCTATTTTGCGACGACTAGAAATTTCGAAACCTAACCTAAACCGACTAGCGTTTCAGAAAATCATCCAATTTCGTCTCTTAAATTCTTACGGTCCAAAATCATTTTCCCGATTGAGATTCAATTCAATTTCTTTTCATTGAATTCAGGCACTTACAAGGGGTGAATTTCTGGGGCGTCACAGCAACGGAGTCGGAGGATCGTCAAAGGTGGTGAGCAGTAGCTGGAGGTGGCGGTGGTCAAAGAGAGCGTGAGTAGAGAGAGGGTGAGCGGTAGATAAGAGGAGAGAGAGAGAGAGAGAGAGAGAGAGAGAGAGAGAGAGAGAGAGAGAGAGAGAGTGTGTGTGTGTGTGTGTGTGTGTGTGTGTGTGTGTGTGTGTGTGTGTGTGATGGGATTGAGTGGGTGAGATTTGACCAAGAGGGCCCACCACGTGTCTACTCACATTTGAATATTTTGGACACTAATGCATTATTGGAGGGCAAAAGGGTAAATTGGCATTTTAAGACTGAACGAAATTTTGGCTCGACTGATAGAGGGGTAATTTGGTCTTTTCACAGGCTAGGCTTAGTCTGGATTAGGCTCGGGTCGTGAGAATTGAAATCCTAATTCACGGCGACTAAAATTTTCAAAACCTAATTAATCTAAATCGACTGAAGCTTCAGAATTTGTCCAATTATTGTTTCTTCAGTCCTTATGATCCAAAATATTTTACCAACTGAAATTCAATTTAATCTCTTTTTTATTGAATTCAGGCACTTACAGGAGTCGAATTTCCAAGACGTTACAACTCTACCCACCTTAGGAAATTTCATCCTCGAAATTGAAATACTGCTACAACCCTTCAAACAGATAAGGATATCTATTTCACATAACTTCCTCAATCTCCCAAATAACTCATTTAGTTTCGTGGTGTTGCTAAGTCACCTTGACCAACCGGGTAATCTTGTTTCGGAACACTTGTTGTTTCCTATTCACTATTCTGACTGGTCACTCCACGTACGAGGCTCGATCATCCAAATCAACCTCTTCATAACTTAACACAAGAGCAGGGTCCAATTTCGTACTTCCTTAACATTGGCACATAGAAGACATCAGGCACTTAAGCAAGTCTCGGCGGCAACGCATGACAGCACACCAAATTCCCAATTCTTTGCAAAACCTTGGAAGATCCGACATACCTTTGACTTAGCTTTCTTTTATTGTCAAAACGAGATGTCCCTCTCATAGGCGACACCTTCAAAAAGACATGATTGCCCACTGGAGATTCCAAGGTCTTCGCCTCCTATCAGCATAACTTTTTTTTGGACGATTCTGAGCTGTCCTCAATCTGTCTCTGATGACCTTAACAGTTTCCATTGATTGCTCCATTAACTCATGTCCAGTGATTTTTTTTTCGCTGACTTCATTCCAACGAACTAGCGTTCTATATACTCTCCCATATGATTTCTCGAAAAGCACAATCATAATGCTCTGCTGATAACTGTTGTTTAGGCAAACTTCAACAGAGACAACCGTCCCTCTCAACTACCCTTAAAATCCAAAACACATGCCTCCAACATGTCTTCCAAAGTCTGAATTGTCCGTTCAGACTGGCCATCCATCTGCGGGTGATAGGCCATACTAAACTGCAATTTCGTTCCCCAAAATTTCATACTACGCCCGTTTCAAATCAATCCTTAGTTCCACTCATTGTACCGAAATCACAATGTGACCATCAAAACCAAGTCAGATTCAAACTTACAGTCCTCGATTACCAATCTGACATAATTCCATATTCACAATCCGTTTAAACAGGTTGAACCATCCAACTCCAATGATTCAACTCAACTTGTAACCTTCTAACCTTGATGTCCAAACCAACTGTTGGTTGTCCTAGTAACCACAATAATTATCCATTCCCACGGATCGATTGACCATCTCTTAACTTCCAATGAGCAGAGTTTAATGCTGCTTCTCCTCTTGTTCCATAGATGTCAATCACTGCTAATGGCAATTTGGGCATTCTACTTACATGGAGAAGGTCAACTAAAGATTCGCATCTTCTTCAACACTCTGAGATTTAGAATCACCATTTGTCATCTCTTGAAACACCTGAAGAATCACCAAACTTAGACGCCAACTCAAACTGAGGGTCAGGCTATCCATTCTGTCTAACAGGGTCAGCTCACAAGTGACTGGCAAGTCGATGACCACTTCAAATATCCCAGTTTAGGGTTGGAATCACCCGTTTCTAGACCGGTTGTACAATCGAACACTATCAAGATCACCTCTCATAACCAACTCAAATTGATGCAGGATTGGTTTGTCTCAACATGTAGTCCTTTAGCAACATATGACATGATCCAGGGTAGCTAATCCTTGACTAGTATGTGGCCGGTACAGGGCTCTAGTACAAATCGTTCCTCACTAGGTTCATGGCCATATGGAATATAGATCATTGCCAGCTCGTAAGTCATGTCACGAATCAATCCATGGTCGACTTCAAAGTAATCTTATGGTTGACTTACAGCTAAGCGAGATCAACCCAATTCGATCCATGCTTGATTTGAGATCGCCACACAGTCGAGTCTCAATCAACAACACAACCGACTAGCAAATCAGGCCATCATCAACGTCGAGGGCGTCCTCTTAATTCTCTTGGTGGCTTCCTCAACTCTTGGTCGTTGTTCGCGAGTAGTCCGAGTCCTAAGCTTAGGTCGGCCCTAGGTCTTGGGGCATTACACTCAGACCAAGCTGAATCTCTTCACACTATTATAACCTAAACATTCACATCAACCTGCTTACTGCACTCCAAACTGAGTTATTTATCTCGACTTCTTGGAAGTTTCATCACGAATCCATTGTGATCTTCTCCCATCTTAACTCTAGAATCCCCAACGACATCAGCAGTCCTCTAAGCTTCTAATGCTACCCTATGACATATCGATGCACTAAATCTTTGCTATTTGCTTGGCCATGCCGGCCTTCCTATCTGTCCTTTAATAACCTTACTTCAAACCTTGGTGCCTCCTCCAGCTATTCGAACTAACACTGAAACTACTATGGTGAGTTCCGATTATGTTCTAATGAAAGTAAGACCCTTATGGTCATTATTCCAAAAAATCGTATGGCCCTACTATGCTTCCAATGCGCCACTCTATTAACTAGTCTTCCTTAATTGCCACATCTCACAACCTTAATCTTATTCTGGGATATCGCCAATCTTGATAGTCTGTGCATGCAACTGGCAACCCTACCATGTCGTCTACCCCTAGATCGCCATTACGAGCTTTCCTTGTCCATCTTCACCATTATCGTTCCATGCACACGTCTAAGGTTTCATTAATTACAGTCCTTCGGCAGTGTATACTTCATCAAGACCTTATTAGGTTACTAGTCGACTGAATCATACGGGCCTCAAGTCATTCCAAGACTGCATTTGACATACTGCAAAGCCTTCTTCGATCGGATTCGGAGGTATAAATTGACCTTCACCAATTCGGCGAAGCACGAGTCTTACTTAGTCATGATATCTCGATTCACCCACAATCTTCCGTCCATCATCCGAAATGCAACACAACGCACTCACAAACGTGTTTTTCACTTTTAGATCCAACTTTAAACACATGTAGAGAAAGATCTTCATCGCCACTCAGCACATGTTACCTGCCTTCACATCAATCCTTGTCAATTCGTACCTTCTGACTCCTTGAGAGTTCATTACATCTTAGAGATCAATCTTACAATTCACGCTAGCTTCTCTACGAATATTCATTAGGATCCAGAGAAAAATAACAGCTAAGGCAATCCAAGCAAAACAACACTTCAAACTTATGCAATCCACAAAATGCTAGTCGTCTTAATAAAAACTCATATCCATAAGTCTTATCCATAAAAGGTCATTTTCAAGCTCGACTAGCTTTTGTTAATCTATAATAGAGCATCTTCACTCAAAAGTCATCCTACTCCCGGTAGAGTTAACCCTAGTTGTCTTGGTGAACATCTTCTCACGACTGTTCTTCTTGCGGCAACGATACTGGGATTGTCTCCTATCTTAGTGAGCAATTCTTCACTTGGTGACCTAGTTGGCCACATCCAAAGCATGCTCCCCCTTTGTACGGACACGAACCATTCCCATGCTTATGGCGACACAGGTGACATCCCTCTCTTTGGCGGAACATCGGCTTGCTAATTGCACCTCTCCAGTTACACGGGGTGTGATACTTGTTGCCATACATCGGTTTCTTCCTTATCCGTTGATTATCCCTGGTGGAAGGCGCGAATCGCGACCCAAATACAATTACCCTTTCAGCCATGTTCCTCTCCACAGATTGGGCCATTTCATACAATTTGCCGTAACTCTTAAGGTTCAGTGGCACTAGTTGATCCTTAATCTCAGGTTTTAATCCCTCACGAAATCTTCTCACCCTATTCATAGGATCTCCACTCATCCATGGTGCAAACTTTGACAGCTCGGTGAACTTTGTCTCATATTGCTCTACTGTCATTTGGTCTTGTCGAAACTGTAGGAATTCAACCATCTTTTTCTCTCGCCTACAATCCAGAAAGCATTTACCATAAAAGGCTTCAATGAAAGCATCCCACACCGAGACCATACCTTCGGGGAAGATCTTTCCTTGCGTGACTTTCTACCACGCATTAGCACTACTTTGTAGTTGGTAAACGGCTAGTGTCACTTTGTCGTCTTCGGAGCATCTTAGAAGGGCGAATGCCTTCTCCATTTTCATAATCCACCAGATTGCAACCTTTAGATCACCTACCTCTTCAAACTTCGGCGGCTCGAGGTTCAAAAATTGTTCCATCAACTCGAGTATCAGTCACACACCATTATCATTTCCAATCAATGAGTCTTCACGCGAAACGGTGGCAACGGCAGCATTAGCTTGACTACTCACTTGTTTTCCGACTACAGTTCCCAAAGTTTCTAACGTCTGTAGGATCCCATCCACTCTGGGATCTTCTTGGATTGTCCTTCCACAAGACATCCTCTCATTACGATTGCTCATTATACGAGTGACTTATGAGGTCATGTCCACCCCAAGCAACGCATAATGAGATCACTAGCAATCGGTCAAAAACTTCGATAACAAGCACATGCAAAAGCTTACGATCCTACTAACTATCACAAATCTCAGCGCTCCTTATTACTCCAGGCCAATGACCAGATGGATCATGCTAACCATGCTCTGGTATCACCTTGGGCAGGGATGTCACGCCCCGACTCTCGAGCCCGCGACATCCATTGCCAAATCGCCACTAGGTTATAGAGATAGCATCCCAAGCACACTATCGACCTATCACTTACTTGCGCATGCGAAAACGTGTCAACTCCCCGACAACAATTCATCATGGGACAGAGAAGTAGGAAACCACAACAGTCATTCACAAAAGATAATTACAAAACATTGACCACAAGCAGATGAGTCTTAACCCTACTGAGCTACAGCTGACATAAATAACCCCACACTTCATGGCGGCTCACTAAGACCTCAAAAGGTTACTCGGTCGATTAAGGATAACTTCTCATCTACTTCAAAAGAAAAATCCAATAGCCAATCCTTGGCGTCCACGAAGTTTCATCACTTAGGACCTGAAAATGTTATCACACAACGGGGTAAGAATAAATCTCAGTGAATCAAGTCTAAGCTCGGTTAGGAAACGGATTCGGCCAGGGCATCTGACATAAGGCTCACAAGATCTTATAACCACATATATCACCCAAGTATAGCCACGATGTAATAATCATCCACATGCATACTTACTAGCCTTCAACCACACACAATGCAACGCTTGACTCGACTCAACAGTCATATCAATAATCACTCAATCAAGCATCATATTCACAAGTATGCACAAGACATCACACGAGTCCATTTATTAACAATGATCGCGCCATCGGTGCAGTGAGAGGATCTACACGATTGGCATGATTCGACTCTCACAAAAGTACGATGTCATACTTATCCGAATGAACCAAGCTACGCTCCTCACCCTCAATGCAGCGGCTACTACAAGCGGTGTATCTAGTGCACCCGTTGCACGGTACGACGGTAGGCATCCCTATACAGGGCGTCGGTCCTTCACAAGCTGCGACCAGCATTCGATCAACCCTAAATCCGCACTAGCCGACATTGGATCAGGATTGTCGTACTTTTGGCAAGTCATGTGATACCGTACAATAATACAGTACGAATTTGTCAGGAAAAATCCATCATCGTTCCATCCGGCAATCAATCAATTTTATTCTCTTTCATTTAGGCCGGATGCTCACACAGACGTGCTCAAAGACTTGGCCCACGGCCGTTTTCATGCTAAAATATGTCTTTTGATTTCGCATTTGGTCATATGTACTACCCAATAGTCAAACAATCATACACGGGGTGATTAACCCTCAAACGAATGCCAATTCACTCAATGAACATTCCAGGCATCCAATCAAACATGTCAACGATGTGGTCAACTCAATCAGGGCCATCAATTTAGTTAAGCAATATAATGGCCGATTCGTACAATAATTATTTATTAGTCGATTTAATTTATAACGCTGATCGATCGCTCATCTCTAACCTATCACTCGCTTGTGATCAAACCACAACATACAGTCAATCAATCGATCAATCAATTCATTTTAACGCCAATTAGCCACATATGACCTAAACTAATCCGACTAACATAATCGATCGCGGTCATTTAACCTAAACTCGATTTACACCTAAATCAACCACGATCGCGTACTTAAACGCCCTATTTGACTAGTCAATTAATCCTAGACTCAATTAGCGTCCTAACCAAGGATTAGGGCCAACTCACAATTAGCTAGCTCGGGCGGACTCAAAATCAACGACGTGACGGCAGCGGCAGTTCTCAGTGAAACTAAGGGTTATCATACGGCGTCTCGACACAACACCTCAAGGACACCATGGGGAGGTCCGGCAAGGCGGCGGCGGCAACGGCGGAGCTCCAGCAAGTGGCGGTCGGTTGAAACGGACTTTGGTCAGTGGTGAAAACAAGGGAAATCGATCTGTTTGAGAGGGAACTCGACCTCACGGGCTGAGGCAAGGCCATGAAGGGCTAGGGGGCTCACCAAGTGGTAGGAGGGAGTATCGACGGTGGCTCGACGGCAGCGCGAGCTGACTGGAGGAGGCGAAACGGCGACAGGACAGAACCGGGTCGAATAGGGCACGCTCGTGAGGGAAAACATGGGACGCGATCTGAGGCCGTTTCTGAGCTCAACAAGAGACGACGAACTCCCGCCAGCTCCGAGGGTGGAGAAGGGGCTCTAAGGCAGTCGTCATCGACGGTGGTGAGCAACGGTGACGGCTGACTTGGTTGAGCTCGAAGCAAACCCGAACGAGACCCCGAAATAGAGCACCTTGGCTCTCGGGTTTATTCACGGCAGCTCTGGTGCTTGATGGACGGTGAGGCTTGGTCGGGACGGTTGTGAGGTGGCCAGGGGAAGTCGGCAAGGTGGCGAAAGGCGATGGTGGTGACACACGGCTCACAGAGGACGGTGAGGAGTCTCAGGTCAAGGGAGCCGAAAATAGGGGAAGCTTGAAGATTCGTAGGCAATATCTCGTGGGTTAACCTCGGGAGGCTTAAAGATTCGTAGGCAATTGTCTGACATGACCTTATCTAGTCCTGATATTCGAGTCCAAGTCACAGAAGTCTGGGGATTGGCCTTAACGTATTCTACTTTATCTTCATTCCAGAATGCTAGCATCTGGTGTAACGTCAAAGGAACACACTGGTTCCCATGTATCCAGTCTCTCCCCAAGAGTAGGTTGTAGGAACAATCAGCATCGACAACGCAGAAAGATGTTCTCGACGTCTTCTATCCCACTGTCAAATTTGCGACATATATCCCTTTTATTTCGGTAATCTCACTAGTAAAATCTGACAGCTGGATGTTCGATGGGATGATTTTGTCATTAGTTCTTCTTCCCTTGATGAAGAATCTGTATGGGATGCGATTCAAGGTCGAACGACCATCAACCAAAACCTTCATCACTGGTCGTACATTTATCTTAGCATTGATGTTGAGCGATCTCAAGTGATTTGAAATCTCTTCCAGTGGCTCCTTGAATTCCATGGTTTCATCTTTGTCGAAGTAGAAGTGATCACTTTCCTTTTCTTGTGTCGTATTCTCATCATCATGATCAACCGAGGGCGATTCTAATCGAAACTCGTAAGGCAATTTTTCTTGGACAATACATGAGCTCATAGGTGAGACTGACCTGCTTATTTGGGTTCTAAAATGAGGATTTGGCTTTGACAATCCCTGTGATTGGGGCTGCATTTGATCCTCTGCTTGGACACGTTAAGCTACTTCTGGTTTGCACCTCTAGACCAAACTTCTTGTCTTTTGAGTTTTAGGGCGGTTCATAACCATCGAAGCTAGCTTAAGATACAGTAGGTTAGTCTATAGTTGCAACATATAGACCCTTCTTTTCCTCTGGACCCTACTCTTCTTGGTAAGAGTCATGACCTCTTCTTTTCTTTTCTTTTTTGTGCTTCTGTTACCTTGTACTAGGATTCTTCTAAGGGATCACTTGGTATCTTCAAAGTCCACTAACGGCGTGGTCCACTCGGGACGTGTCGTATGTCTTCATTGAACTCTTGCTCCCAACCATATGAAACTCTATCCCGAGTATGGATAGGAGGTGGTCCATGGCTGACGTAGTGGTTGAACTTTCCGCTTGGTTCTCCTAGTGTGCCACCCCTCTTCATACATTTGCTTGAATGGTTTGTACGACTTCTTTCGAGGAAGAGGTTTCTTGGACACTGTATCTCTAGACTGGGATAATTTTCGACCTCGTTGACCGCCTTCATTATTCATTTGGTGGCCGTGTTCGCATTGATCCATACTTTCCAGTTTCTTCCTGCATCGAACGCGTAGATTCGGCCACTCAAATTGCTTACCCGACTGCTCAAAGAGACCATTCCAATCATCACTGGGAAAGGATCGATGTCTATATCCATGGGAGATTTACCCTTGTCGTCGCAAACTTGATCTTCCCCTGTCGGATTACTTCTTCTATGTTCTTGTTAAGAACCAAACAATCTGAGGTATTATGGCTCCATGAATGATGTCATTTACAATATTTCTTCCCGACTAATTCCTCCGTAGATGGTATTTTCTGCCCTTATGTTAGCCTGATTTGTCCGTCGGCCAACAACATGTCGAAAATCTCTTCCGTTCGGTTTTCATCGAACGAATAGTACATTGCTTTCTTAACTTGGCCATGATGGTTGATTTTTCTCTCATTTTTGCTTGCCTCAGCACTTGACAAGTATATGGCTTGTCTATAATCAATTAAGCCACTGCAACTTCAATAGGATCTATATGTTCTTTGTCGAAATCGGAAGGTTTGACAAAGTTCACATCTACTCTTCGAGTGTGCATTTTGTCTTTTTCTCTAAGTAGGCTCTCATGTTTGACAGTCATGGTTGATAGTTCAAACAAGTCCATACACGGATGTCCAAACATCCTGTCTCGGATTTCAAACTTCAATCCGTTGTAGGTGAACTTTGCAAATGTTTTCTCGGGCAAAGGAACTAGATATTTATTCCTTGCTCATTTGAACCTCGTAATAAACTGATCGATGGTTTCATTTCCCATTTGCTTCATTGTTGATAAATCAGCTACTGAAAAATTTGGCACAGCTCGTTGAAACTATCTATGAAAAAGGCACTCCATCTATTCCCAAGTTAGCACCAAATTCGGTGGCAACACCGTATACCAAGTAAAAGTTGTTCTTGACAAGGACAATGGAAAAAACTTTAGCTTCCAATGATCAACATGAGTAGCATCTCCGCACAATGCAAGGAAGCGATTAACGTGTTCATAGGTGGATCGATCATCTTCACTAGTGAACAACATAAACTCTAGTATTTTAAATCTTCTTGGGTACGGAATTGTGTCTATCCAATCAAGGTATGGCTTTCGATAAACATTAATCATGTATCCTACCAAAGGATCGTTGTACCCAGCTACTTGTTCGACAGCAAGCTGATTCTAGTATGCGGGCTGGTACGACACTTGGTACCCTAGCTACTGCAAGATTTAATACGCGGGCTATTGAGCTTGATACACTGGCTGCACGGCGTGCTGAAAAATCTAATGTATGGGCTGTTGTCCCCTACGATTGCAAGACCTGATTCACCTGTTGATATCCTGGCTGTACAAACTGTTGCTGGTGCGCAGGAATGAAAGGTTGATCTGGCCCTCTAATCTGGAGGAACTGATCTTGCCCCTTTGCTTGCCACTGCCCCTAGAGAAGACTGGCACTAGTTATTGATTCTCTACGACCACAGGCGCAGGTTGCTCATTCGCGGGGTTTATCTGAGCATTAACTCCATGCTGAGCAACATGTATATCTTGTCGAATTGGGTAAACAAGAAACGTACCTACATCTGGATTCGTCTTAGGACTGGCATCATTAGTTGGTAATGCCTCTCCTCGTGGAAGGATCCTAATAAGCGCAATTGATGGTATGTTCTGGCCTGTTAGCGATAATTAGGGATTCTGTAGGATAATTTCTTATGCTAGAGAGATTTTGGTAATTATGTTGATTGTTAGTATCTCTCAAGATGATGTGTATATCTTGATTGATATATTATCTTATATAACTATATAATAAAGCCTATAAATAGGCTCATGTATTGCTATTCAAAATATATCGAAATATACAAAAATTTTCCATTTTTCTCTTCTGCATTATTTAATTCAACTTGGTATCAGAGCCTTCATCCCTGAGGCAACGCAAAGTGCACCGGGTGAACATCACACCCGGTGCACCTCAGAAATTTCCCAATTTCCACATTATCATTCTCAAATTCCACAAATAAATCCATCCCACTTGACAGTGTTTCATTGGAGTGCTTCATTTCGTCTGACCAAGCGCTGCCATGGTAGTCATGTCACGAAGTCTGTGAAGCGTCGCCAAGTTGAGCCTTTCTCTTCCACTGAGGTATTTTTCGACGCAGCAAAGACGCGTCTTCGTACAGTAACCTTCGCAGAGCAGTGCCTGGCTTAATCTGCTTATTGTAGCCACGCCAGCCGTATTAGCTGCGTTTGTTTAGTTATTGTCCCAGCAGCAAAGTCGACCACAAGGAACGCATGTTGTGATGGATCTAGCAATATCTCCTAGAGGGGGGGTGAATAGGTGATTCTGAATAAAATTGAAATTTCTTGCGGAATAAATAAAATTCAGTGTACGATTAGGAACATGAGCAGTATAACAGTGTGCAGAAAATCTAAACGCAAAGGTAAGAGTTTAGAGTAGAGAATATTGCACACGACGTTTATAGTGGTTCGGCTTAGATCAAGCCTACGTCCACTCTCCCACGATGACAGCCGATCGGCTGGATTTCACTATGAAGAATCAAGAGAATTACAACCACTCAAGCACTTGGTTTTTCTCTCATACAAATTTTCACAATGAAGGATTTTGAGTACACAGAATATTTTCGGATAGAACTCAGATAATGCTTGCACTTTGGATTGTTGTTCGCCCTCTACCTTTAGTCCATCATGATCCTTCTTTTATACTCCCCTGCCTCCGAACTAGCCGTTGGATTCCAACTAAGGGATCGCTCTTCAATTCTTGATTGGATGTCATCAATCGTGATTGAACGAGACTGTATCTTCAGAAGATATGTAGACCGTTGGGTAAGACGTTGAACCCTTCTGATTCAGTCGCTCATATAACTGAATCTCCAGCTTCCATAAGTGTGATAAGTTTAAGTTGGTTCCCAAAGAAATATTCCTTAGAAGATGATATCCCATTGTCGAAAGTCCCTTAATTGATTGGAAGGGATATCAGGGCAATCGAATATCACTTGCCTTGATCGGAAACCTGCCATACGTGGGTCTTCGTGTTTTGCAAATGCAGAGACTGATCTTTCTTCAGATTCTTCTATAGGAAGATTTGTTTCTTACTAGATCAGTTGACACGGAATGGTAATACGGAGATTTGATGTGATCCATCTGTCACTGTTTCGATCGTCAGAAGCACTTCCATCTGACCCTCAATCAGAACATTCCATCTGACCCTTCGTCAGAAGTGCTTCCATCTGACCCTTCGTCAGGAGTACTTCCATTTGACCCTTCGTCAGTGCGACGAGATTGGAATCATTCAACCTGCTGCTTACACATTCTTCCTGCATCACATATTATTAAACAATTTCTTTTGAAAGTTTTGTCAGAATCAAAATACAGGAGAATTTCCACAACAATTTCCCCCATTTTGATGGTGACAAAACTCCTCTTGTTGCAAATACAAATAAGTAAATAAAAAATTTTAACCAGTGATAAAATGATAAAAGCGAGTAATCATCACATTTGCTCCTGCAGGTAATCATCATTAGAGATCCTGTAATGAAAGTGTTCTCATAGGAGAACATGATCAGAGTAAGATTATCCTGCAATGATCATGCACAAAACTAAACTTCACGATGAGAGTATACTGAGTGTACTATCAGAATATGGTTATCTTACACACAAAATAGATTATCCTGCACAAAAGTAAAATCTTCTCCCCCTTTCTAAATTGGAGTATAATCAGAGGTAATCTAATGATTCTCATAGGAGAACATGATCAGAGTATACACTAATGATTCTCATAGGAGAACATGATCAGAGTATACATCCTGCACAAAGCACAAAAATCAGTTTTTCTCCCCCTTTTTGTCAACATCAGAAAGAGTCTATATAAAATTTAATCTAATCCATGTTAAATGAATGACGTAAGAATTGTTGCATAACAAAGAACAACGTTTGCCAAGAAACATAGAAAATGAAATTAGGAAGATGTGGGTGGATGCATTTTTGAAGAAGATGTATGATCTTCTGGCTCATTATCAGCCTCCACTCGGGAAGGTCTGTCATAGCTACTTCCCATCCTCTGAACATGGCCTCTTACAGCTTGAGATGTGGGCAGGTTTGAAGCTGTTCTGTCCGTTCTGACCAGTGTGTAGGTAGGCATGTTGGCGACCTCAGCACAAAACATTCTCCCATAGAGATCAATGAACTTTTCCAGCTTAGTCACCGGACTAGTCATACCCTGAAGCTTCCTATCTATCTTCTGTTCAAATGTCTGTATTTTCTGATCAAACCTTGTTTCCATTGCAGCCAAAGTCTGAAGAAGAATATTTTGAAAATTTTCAAAATGTGCTTGAAGTTCCATTTGTGGTTCTGAAGGTGCAGGTTCTTGAGAAGAGGTGTCAATCCCTTTTGTACTTATATTCTCCCCCTCAGTTCGTGCCTTGGGAAAAGCTTGAGAGGCAAGTACTTCAGTGAGAAAGACATCCGATGTAGCAGGCAAAGGCTCTCTCTCCCCCTGAGTTATAGCCCTTTTCCATTTTGCTTTTGAGCTTGGCACAGATACTATTTCCTCATCAATGTCCATTGGTATGGAATGTGCACTCGACAGTTGATCTTCTCGTGCAATTGCTGAAGCCAGACTTATAGCATCTTTGTGAATACTTCGTCTGGTGGAGGATACAAAATAAGCTTCAATGTCATCTTGTTCTTCCTCATGTTCTTTTGAAGCCAACTTTGCTAGAACTTGTGCTAGCAACTGCTCATGATCACAGTTTACAAGTGTGTTGCCATACTCTATGTCATCTTCAATTCTGGCAGCTTGCTCCTCATTCCACATTGTGAGGAATTCTTTCTCAGTCAGATCACAAGGAAACACAACTTTTTCTTGTGGTTGTGTTCCTGCTTCATGTCCTTCTTCCTCATTTCTTTCAGCACTATGATTTCCAGACTTACCTTCTTCATCTGATCCACCTTGAGATTGTGTAGCTTCAGAATCATATTCCCATGTTCCTTCTTCACTTGCTTCTGAGTCCTTATCAGTAGGACTGTCTTTTTGTTGCCCCTTGACAGCCATAACTTTTCTCTTCTTTGGAGATTTCTGCTTGGACTCATCCTCGAAGTCCACAATGACTGGTTCATTGTTCTTTGTTCTCCATCTAGTAGGAGTCATCTTGTATCACATCTTTGTTACCATAATCTCTCCAACAGTCATCAGAGGAATTTCTTGATTGATAAAGGCGCTCAGGCCACCAATTTTGAAATGATCTATTATTCTGTAGATCAAGGCGGCATAAGGAAGTTGTCCCTTTGGCTTGAGAGCTGATCTGTACATGTGTAATAGGACTGTGTGAGCAAAAGAAATCCTCTTTCCTATCAAGATGCCCCATAACAGCTTTGCCTCATACTTCGATATATCTGTCTTTGATACTGCCTTGGGTCTAAGACATTCGATTATCACTTTGTACATCATGATGTGTTTTAAGGGAAAATCACTGTAGGCAATATGTGACTTTGATTCCCTTGAGAAGCTCGATTTGCCAGTTATAAAGCAAAAAGCTTCTCCTACAGTGACATCTAGGGGTTTGAAATTTCCCTTTCTGGTTCCCATGATAGAAGCCAATTCATCAACAGTCAAAATATACTGCTTTCTTTTCATCGTGAAAGCCAGAGAGTTAAAGTTGACAAACTGAAGATTTGAGTAGAAGTAGGTTACCAGGTCAGGAAAAGTGTAGCCTCTCTTCGTTATGAAATTATCTATCTTTACCTTTTGTAGATGTTTCCTCATATATATACTATTACTATCAAAATACTTTAACTCAAATACTCTGTCAGGTATAACACCTCTCTGTTTCATAACTTCAAACCTTTCTTTGTGAGCGTGATTCTAGAACAAAGGATCAGGAAAGCTTTTATCCAAAATAAACCCAATATTTTTCACAAAGTCATTGAACAGAATGTCATCATCATCTTCGACCTTTGCCTTAGTGCCGCCAGGTCTAATTGGAGAGGATTTTCGTTTCGAGCTTGTCTCTGCCACTTTCTCCTTTCCTTTTCTAGAGGCAGATTCAGGTTTTTCTATAGCAATTGGTTCAACGATTTTTCCAGGCAAGCTAAGAAACTCCAATAGTTCGCCTTCACTATCGAAATTATGAGTGCTCAGCAGTTTTCTAAATTCATTACCAAAATCCCCTGCTGCCTTAATCTTATCATACATTGGCTTAATAGAATGTGCCATAGCTTCTTTTCCTTCAAAGGTGGATAGAGACATACCTTTTGCCAAGCGATGTGCTTCTCGTTGTTCGTTGATTTGGGTTTATGTAGGTTCAGCGCCGCTTGCTGTTGAGGCGGAGAGCTTTCTCTTCAACTCGATTTATGACCTTTTTAAAAGAAAGTGTGAATTTCTTCTTACACGCCTTTCTGACGTTCCTTCTGATATTCCTTCTGACTCTCCTTCTGATGTTCCTTCTGTTGCTCCTTCTGATGCTCCTTCTGACTCTCCTTCTGACGTTCCTTCTGACTCTCCTTTTGTCGTTCCTTCTGACTCTCCTTCTGACGTTCCTTCTGAATTTCCCTATTCTAAGGTATACTTAAGAAGGAAGGTTAATGATGGATAATTCATTTCTAATAAAATTAAAAGTCTGTTTATCCAATGGTTTAGTAAAAATGTCTGCAAGTTGATTTTTCGTATCAATGTATTGAATGTTAACATCACCGTTCTGAACATGATCACGTATGAAGTGATGCTTGATCTCAATATGCTTTGTTCTTGAGTGAAGTATGGGATTCTTTGTAAGATTTATGGCACTCGTGTTGTCACATAGGATTTCCACAGTTGATTCTTCAACACCATAGTCTTTGAGCTGCTCTTTTAGCCAAAGTATTTGAGTACAGTAACTTCCAAGAGATACGTATTCTGCTTCAGCTGTACTGAGTGCCACTGTATTTTGCTTCTTTGAATACCATGAGACAAGCATGTTTCCCATGAGCTGACAAGTTCCAGATGTACTCTTTCTAACAATTTTGCAACCTGCAAGATCTGCATCTGAATATCTCTTTAGTACAAAATCAGAAGATTTAGAGTACCACAAACCATAGTTGGGATAAGTCCCTATGTATTTGATTATTCTTTTGACGGCTGATAGGTGTGATTCTCTTGGGCTTGATTGAAATCTTGCACATAAGCAGACACTATATAGGATGTCTGGTCTTGAAGCTGTGAGATAGAGTAATGATCCAATCATACTACGATATAGTTTGGGATCAACTTCCTTTCCATCTTCATCTTTATCTAATTTGGAGGAGTGAGACATAGGAGTTTCTGTCTTCTTGCCATTCTCCAGACCAAATTTATTCACTATTTCCAGTGCATACTTTTCTTGAAATATGAAAATTCCTTTCTGAGATTGATGAATTTGAAGACCAAGAAAGAACCGTAATTCTCCCATCATACTCATCTCAAATTCATCCTGCATTACTTTAGAAAATTTCTTGCAGAGAAGCTCATTAGAGGAGCCAAATATAATATCATCAACATAGATTTGAACTAAAAGGATATCTTTACCTTTTATTTGAATAAAAAGAGTGGTGTCTACATTACCTTTGGTGAAGTTGTGTTGAGATAGAAAGTTACTCAACCTTTCATACCAAGCACGAGGTGCTTGTTTCAGTCCGTAGAGTGCCTTTTTCAAGACATATACCAAATCCTTTTCTCTAGGTTCTTCGAAGCCAAGGGGTTGTTCAACATATACCTCTTCTTTGATGTAGCCATTTAGGAAGGCACTTTTCACGTCCATCTGAAAAAGTTTGAAACCATTGTAACAAGCATAAGAAAGAAGTAGCCTAATGGCTTCTAACCTGGCAACCGTTGCGTAGGTCTCATCGTAGTCTATTCCTTCTTCTTGAGAGTAGCCTTTTGCTACAAGTCTAGCTTTGTTTCTTACAACTTTTCCTTTGTCATCAAGTTTGTTTCTGAATACCCATTTTGTTCCAATTACTGGACGATTTTTGGGTCGATTGACCAATTCCCAAACATTGTTGACCTTGAACTGATGTAGCTCTTCCTGCAATGCATTTATCCAGTTCTCATCTGCTAATGCATCTTCAATTCTTTTTTGCTCCAATTCAAATACCAAAGCGATGTTGCTCATTGCTTGCTTGAGCTTAGATCTTGTCTTTATGCCATCACTTATGCTTCCTATGATAAGTTCTTTTGGATGACTTGACTTATGCTTCCAGTTTTTGTCAAGGCTATCATTTGAGGATGTTGTGGATTCATTCTGTTCATCTTCTGGTCTTTCTTCAACTGAGGAAGTTTTCTTCTGAACATTCTCCGAACCAATATTCGTATCTGAGTCTTGCTTCGCATCTGAATCTACCCGTGAGTCTGTGACTTGATGAAGTGTATTCATTTGAATGGATTCAGGTTCATCATTCTAGTGGCTTTCATCGAACTTGAAGTTCATTGATTCTTCAACAACACGAGTGTTCTTGTTGTATACTCTGTAGGCTTTGCTTGTTGTTGAATATCCCAAGAAAATTCCTTCATCTGATCTCTCATCAAACTTTTCAATTCGATCATTAGATTTCTTTAGAATAAAACATTTGCAACCGAATACATGAAAGTATGCAACATCAGGCTTTCTTTCTTTGAAAATTTCATAGGGGGTTTTCTCATAAAAAGGTCTGAGAGAAGTTCGATTTATGATATAACAAGCTATTGAAACGGCCTCAGCCCAAAAATTAGAGGCAATTCTACTTTCAATAAGAAGAGTTGTGGCCATTTCTTGCAAGGATCTGTTTTTCCTTTCTACTACCCCATTTTGTTGAGAAGTATAAAGTGCAGATAAGTTATGCTGAATTTCGAAATTAGTGCAAAAATCTGAGAAACTTTGATTTTCAAACTCTCCCCCATGATCCGTTCTCAAACTGGAAATAATATAATCCTTTTCATTTTGAATTCTTTTAGCAAGCTTTGAGAAGGACATAAAAGCTTCAGTTTTGTGAGCTAGAAATAAAACCCATGTAAATCTAGAGAAGTCATCAACTATGACAAGACAATATTTCTTACCTCCAAGGCTTAGGGTTCTATTTGGTCTAAAGATATCCATATGAAGTAGCTGCAGACAATGCTTAGTGGAAACTTGATTTAAGGACTTAAAAGAACTTCTTACTTGCTTACCCAGTGTGCATGCATGACATAGTCCACTTTTCTCAAATTTCGTTTGAGGTAACCCTCGAACAAGTCCCTTCTTGGAAAGCTTTGAGATATGTTTTACACTAATATGACCTAACTTTCTGTGCCAACGATCAGATTCATCCTTAACAGAAATAAGACATTTTGCACTTTCACAGTCAACATCAATATCTAAAAGATAAATGTTCCCATGCCTTCGACCCGTGAAGGATTGCTTCTTGTCCTTGCTCATACCTGTGCATTTTAGATCTTGGAACCAAATATCATATCCAGAGTCACAGAGTTTACTTACAAAAATTAAGTTGTAGTTCAATCTTCTGACTAGAGATACATCTTTAACAGTCAGATTTCCAATCTTTACATTTCATTTCCCAATGACCTTTCCCTTGTTCTTTCCTCCAAAAGACACGCTTCTTCCATCACAATCTGATAAGGATATAAATACATCTGGATTTCCAGTCATGTGACTTGAACAACCACTATCCAGAAACCACTTGTTCTTCCTTCTCTTTGGTACCTGCAATAAATAAACAACTTGCTGTTTCTTTGGTACCCATACTTTCTTGGGTCCTTCTGTGTTAGTAGGTTTTGACCTTTTAATAGGTCTCCAAATTTTCTTGTAATAATCCTTAGTATGGCTAGGATCACCACAGTTCACACAGGATTGTCGAATGTAGGATCTAGTAAAATGCTTATGAAAATGATGCCTGTAATCGGAAAATGTTGGTTTTCGAAATTCAGTTTTAAATGAATTTTTTTGACTACTTTCCTTTTTAAAACCTAACCCAGATCGGTCATTGAAGGGTATTTGTTTTGAAATAATGCTATTCAGAGTTTCTAAGCTTTGTGAAAACCTTTTTGATATATCGAAAACCTTTTCTTTCAAGGAAGCATTTTCTTTTGAAATCAAATCATGATTTTCTTTCATCTGGTGAATCTCTTGTTGTAGAAAATCAATTTTTTTCTTTTTGGGACAGATTTTATTGTTTTAAAGAAAGCATTTTCCTTTTTCAAATCAGAAACCTTTTTAAGAGCTTCTTTATAATTTCTACACAATTCATCAAATATTCAATAACTTCATCAGGGAGTTCAGATGAACATACCTCAGTTTCTGAATCTGAACTTGAATCTGATTCGGCCATGAGACAGATGTTTGCATAATCATTTTCACTTTCATCAGAATCACTTAAAGTTTCTGCCTTTAGAGCCTTCTTGTACTTCTCATACTTGAGTTTGTCCTTCTTCAAATTTGGACAGTTCGGTTTGATATGTCCTGCCTTCTTACAGTGAAAGCAGATCACGTCTTTGCTGTCTTGTGAGTCGTTGCTTGATATTTTCACATCATTCTTCTTCCAAGGTTTCTTCCCTTTGATGTTTCTGCCTTTTCGAGCCATCTTTCTAAATTTCTTAACCATGAGGGCTAATTCTTCATCATCCTCATCTTCATCATTTGTATCAGAAAAACATTGATTAATTTCAGTTTTTTAAGGCAATAGATTTTTTTACCTTTTTGTTCTCCCTTCTTGTTTGCTCGTTCTGTTTCATAAGATTGCAAAGTCCCGACTAACTTATCCACCGAGAGTGGTCTGATTGTTTGGCATTCTTGAATTGATGGTTTGATGTAATTCCAATCATCTATGAGTCCACGCAGTATCTTCCTGACTTGAATTGGTTCAGCAATAGGTGCGCCTTGTCTTGCAAGTCCACTTGCCAAAGTCTGAAACCTGTCTATCATATCTGCAATAGATTTATCAGGTTTCATTTCAAATGCTTCATAGTCACTCAGTAAAATGCTGAGCTTTGTTTCTTTTACACGATTTGTTCCTTGAAAGGTAATATGAAGTCTATCACATATTGCCTTAGATGATTCCTCCTCTAAGACACGATTATAGAGAGGGGTAGATAAGGCACAAAAGAGAGTATTGACAGCTGTAGAATCAAGGCCTCTTCTTTTAGCCTTTTCAGCATCGGTCATTGTTGTGATAGGATTTACTCCGTCAGCAGTGGCTGGATTTGTAGCAGTTGCAGGAACTACTCCATTTGTAACGACATCCCACATCAGATCATCATAGGCTTTGAAGAACCACTTCATCTTGCTGCTCCACATATTGTAGTCATTTCCATCAAAGTATGGTGGTTTGTTGGCAAAGTGCGAATCGCTTGTTCTTGAAGAGTGATTGCTAGACATAGTAGATCGTTAACTCTGAAGTCAATAAACACTTCGTAAAAATGAGCAACCTGCTCTGATACCAATTGATGGATCTAGCAATATCTCCTAGAGGGGGGTGAATAGGTGATTCTGAATAAAATTGAAATTTCTTGCGGAATAAATAAAATTCAGTGTACGATTAGGAACAGGAGCAGTATAACAGTGTGCAGAAAATCTAAACGCAAAGGTAAGAGTTTAGAGTATAGAATATTGCACACGACGTTTATAGTGGTTCGGCTTAGATCAAGCCTACATCCACTCTCCCACGATGATAGCCGATCGGTTGGATTTCACTATGAAGAATCAAGAGAATTACAACCACTCAAGCACTTGGTTTTTCTCTCACATATATTTTCATAATGAAGGATTTTGAGTACACAGAATATTTTCGGATAGAACTCAGATTATGCTTGCACTTTGGATTGTTGTTCGCCCTCTACCTTTAGTCCATCATGATCCTTCTTTTATACTCCCCTGCCTCCGAACTAGCCATTGGATTCCAGCCAAGGGATCGCTCTTCAATCCTTGATTGGACGTCATCAATCGTGATTGAACGAGACTGTATCTTCAGAAGATATGTAGACCGTTGGGTAAGACGTTGAACCCTTCTGATTCAGTCGCCCATACAACTGAATCTCCAGCTTCCACAAGTGTGATAAGTTTAAGTTGGTTCCCAAAGAAATATTCCTTAGAAGACGATATCTCATTGTCGAAAGTCCCTTAATTGATTGGAAGGGATATCAGGGCAATCGAATATCACTTGCCTTGATCGGAAACCTGCCATACGTGGGACTTCGTGTTTTGCAAATGCAGAGACTGATCTTTCTTCAGATTCGTCTATAGGAAGATTTGTTTCTTACTAGATCAGTTGACACGGAATGGTAATACGGAGATTTGATATGATCCATCCGTCACTGTTTCGATCGTCAGAAGCACTTCTATCTGACCCTCAGTCAGAAGCATTCCATCTGACCCTTCGTCAGGAGTACTTCCATCTGACCCTTCGTCAGTACGACAGGATTGGAATCATTCAACCTGCTGCTTACACATTCTTCCCGTATCACATATCATTAAACAATTTCTTTTGAAAGTTTTGTCAGAATCAAAATACAGGAGAATTTCCACAACAGTTCGGCTCAATTGCCTCCGGTCCTCGACCGTTCACGCGTCGTTTTTGGAAAGTCAACATCACCACCAGATTTGTCGCTGTCAGACAATCAACACATTGGATCTATCATGCCGACGAAGTTTAGCGTCGATTTCAACCATTTTCGCTATCTTATTTCATGGTGATCGAAGATCTATTTTTTGGACCCTGTTTAGATTGTTTTCAAACTCAAGTTGATTGAACTCACCTTGAATTTGAGGGAGGATGTTAGCGATAATTAGGGATTCTGTAGGATAATTTCTTATGTTAGAGAGATTTTGATAATTATGTTGATTGTTAGTATCTCTCAAGTTGATGCTCATATCTTGATTGATATGTTGTTTTATATAGCTATATAATAAAGCCTATAAATAGGCTCATGTATTGCTATATCGAAATATACAAAAATCTTACATTTTTCTCTTCCGCATTATTTAATTCAACTTGGCCAATGAAACCTGCATTTGTTAATGGAGGTACTGGCAACGAAACACTCGCAGCTGGCATGAACATATTCCTAACCTGAGACTGTGGCAAACTTGATGACGCTCCGTGTTGTCCTGACATTTATTCGTGATAAGTGTTGACAATCAATGGACAGATAACTTTCGTCATTCGTTGGACCACGTGATCAGCAAAATCACCCTAGGCTTCTTCAGCTGCACGTCTTATCGAAGTCAGCATGACTGGTGTCACTTCAAGATTTCTTCTCTGTTCTTCGACGTGTTGTCGAGGAACTTCGATATCCTCTCCTTGGACTTGGTTTTGCACTCCTCGAGCCATCGAAGACTCTCTTCGTGGCACCTTGTCCATAGGTTCGTCACCATCTAAATTGATGCGACCTCTTGTCCGTGGCATAGCACTCTTTCGAACTAACACCTCAGTCCCACCGGGCATGCCAAAAAAGATTGTTGGGCGTTAAAATCATTCAATTGGGCCTGAGCGGACTTTCGAGATTCGGCCCAAAAGGCTGCAACCCAAAAGAGTGACTGGCGCGGAAAATCTTTTATCGAACATTAGCAGTTCGTTAAGTAAGAAGGAATTCAGGCTCAGTTTTGGACAGAGTGTGTCAAATGCAAAGTCTTTACTAAAGATAGCTTCGATGATTCCGTACAAACTTTCGACAATTCTTACCAAAGCACTTCAATGAGACTTGTCGAAATACTCTTCGACGTAAAGTTTAACTAGGACACAACATCGGAATTGAATCGTCGACGTTAGACCACAATGTAGGACACAATGCCAGAATTTAATCGATGACACTGGATGGGGGAAAATGTAGGACACAGTACCAGAATTGAATCGACGACACCGGACAAGATGGATGAAAGGTACAACACCGAAATTGAATCGACGGCACTAAACCTAGTGAGCATACGCTGGAATCTAATCGAAGACACCTAACTCGGATATGAAACTCGCCGGAATTGAATTAACGACGGGAATCTAAAAGCTACAGCTAGGCTAACAGCTAATTGAAAGATAAAAATAGACTTGTTTATTTGTGTGTTGGTGTCTTCTTCGCTGGACATCCTCAAGTATTTATAGGCTACTTCGATAACCGTCGAATGGTTACTGCCGTGGGCGCTACTCCAAGTACGTCATTTTCGATAGCCTTGTGGATAATGCCTCTGATGGTTTCTCAACTTTTCGCGCCCTTTTCTCTCTCTTCTGGAGATTGCTGCCAATCTATGTAACTGCTTCGATCGTGGCCTTTTCCACGTGCTTTTTCTCTCAATTTTGTGGAAGGTACCGCCCAAATTACCTTTACATGTGGTGTCCCCGCGACTAGTCTCGGTTGGGCTTCTGTGTTCCTGACTGTAGCTGATTACTATATCACGTGACTCCGTAGGTTGAACTTTTGGTGTCAACAGAATGGAAGCAAAAGATTCTATACAATGCTCTTGCAAAATAAACACGACAAGCTGCAGTGATGAGGCAAACACCTGCTGCTGGCGTAAAGACTACTGGAATAACTAAGATATCGCAAAGGATGGACTAGGAAACTGCCAAAATATCAACATTTAAATGTGACAACCAAATATTTCTCTATTCATTCCCTCTCTGCAAACTTTTCCTTCAAAAACTCTGCATGGTGAAAGGTGCACCAGCATCAGCAAATCTCGGAGCAGCTCCCGCTTCAGAGAAACATTTTCATGCCAATTGCACGGGGTCAAATATAGAACTATACCAATTCTGTTCGCTGATAATCGCTGATAATCTTCATAAAACCTACCCATCATCCTTCCTATCCTCCGAAGGCGCTTTCATCGCTTTGGCAGTCATGAGAGCAACCACAGCTCTATGAACTACTACATCCGTTTTGCAAAGAAGTCTCTGCGCCCTCTCTCTCTTAAGCTTAGCTAAATTAGATGCATACCGCGCTGCACCAGATGCATTCAACAATTTATATTCCTCTATTCCCACTGCTCACCAGATGGTGTATGAGAGCCTTCAGATGAAAAATGTCGATGAGAATTCCAGTGAAAGGTATTCTTTTTACTGCCTGTGGTTCTCCTACTGTAGGCAGTGACCATCTGTAAAGGTCGAGGATATGCAACGGCACTAGATTTCTTTGACTTATTATCTGTGTAGTCTCAGAGGATAATTTCGATTGAATCCATCATTGCTGATTTGGAGTATCGCTGGCCAGGAACATTTCGTGGAGAATACCTCAATGGAGATGTTAGTGCCATTTGAGAATTGTCCACATTCGCATAGTTATGTCCCAAATAGAGGGCCCAGGCTTCAGAAACTGATGTGCTTTATGAGAATATTTTGTGGTTCCCGAAACTTTTACTGCAAGGTTCCACTCATTCTCAACAAGTGCAAGTACCACCTCTGCCCCACTCTCTCTCCATCCCCTGTCCCTGCATCCGTTTTAACGTTTTTGAATCAGAGGAAAGCTTTTTATTAATATTTGAAACTTCCGTCTTGAGAAATACGCTTTCCTTTTTCAGATATTCATTTTCCTTTATCAAAAGCTCCTTCTCTACTTTTAAAGAATCGTTTTATTTTGAAGCCAGATCTGATTTATCTTTGATTTGACTAAATTTGTTTTACAGAAAATTGATTTTGTCCTTACGAGAAATTTCATGTTGATTTAGCCGAGCAATCTCCTTTTTCAGTTCTCAAATTCTCTTGAGCAATTCTATGATATGAACATAATTTTTCAATATAATCAGATCCCTCAGAATGAATATTAGGAGTTACCTTAGCTTCTTCTTTTGAATCTGAGTTTTCCATTGGACGGATGTTTGCATATTCCTCATCGCTTTCTTCACTTTCCTCGTCACTCCAAGTTTCTGCTTTCAGAGATTTCTTGGATTTCTCATCCTTTCCTTTCTTACTTAGAAGAGGATAATTTGATTTGTCATTTCCTTTCTTCTTGCATTTAAAACAAATTACATTTTTTTAGTTTCTATTAATGTATGATCTCTTCTATCATATTGCTTGAAATCCTTTTTGCTTTTGATATTTGTACATTTTTTGCCATTCTTCTGAAATTTTGACCATGATTGCGATTTCCTCATCATCCTAAACTTCAGAATCAGAGATATCAAGATCAAAGTTAGATTTTAATGCAATGAATTTCTTGCCTCTTGAGTTTGCTTCTTCATTATTCTTTCATCTTTATATAATTGAAGAGTCCCAATTAGCTCATCAATAGATAATGGCACAATCCATTTGCGTTAATTGGATGGATGTTTCGATGTTATTTCATTCCTTTGAGAGTCCTCTCAAAAGCATGTTCATTTTCAAATATCGAGAGACTGGTCGCCCTTAATATGTGAGGCCATTTATTATTTTAGTGGATTTGCCAAACATTTTCTTGACTATCTCTTTATGTTTCGTTTTGAAGGCTTCATATTGGCTAAGTATTGGTCTCCTTCACCCAGTTAGTTCCCTCATAGGTTACATGTAGTTTGCCCCCACATTGCTTTCGCTGATGGACAATATGCAGTGTGTTTATATTTAGTGGGAGATAAAGATCTAAAAAAATGAATAGAAAGCTTTAACATTTAGTGCATCTCTTTTTGTCAATTCAGTTGCAAATAGAATTGCAATGGGAGCTGTGTTGTTGATATTGGTATTTCATCGACCGGCAGAAGATGTTGGCCTAAAGAGTCTTGTCCTTGCATTTGAATTTGCACCGCCTGATGTATTTGCAATGGTATCAATCCCTTTTTGTACAACGTCCCAAATCAGTAGATGTTGGCATCTAAGGAATGCTTTGAACTTATTTTGCCAATTATTATACTCCTTTGTATCAAAGTAGAGAGGCTGCAGTTGCTTCCTCTTTCAATAAAACTAGGGACAAAGTTGTTAGCTATAAAGATCATTAGTTCAGAAGTAACAATACTTCAAAACAAAGAGCACCTAGCTTTAATACCAATTGAGCGAAATCTGTTAGAAAATGTGAATAGGTGATGATAAAAACTTATTTGAAAATATTGTGAAATTAAATAAAACAAGCTCAGAGTTTAATTCAAAATCTATTTGAGTATACATTCTGAGATGACCTGTTTCAATGTACGTTCTAGGATGACCTCTCGGAATCTAATTGTGCACAATTCAACTATCATAAATAAAACACAAAGAGATTAAGGGATAGAGAATTTTGCACAAAGGATTTTATAGTGGTTTGACTCTGCTCAAGGTTAATTCTACATCTTCACACTGATAGCCAATCGGATGGATTGCACTAGTGAATAACTCAAAGGTTACAACACGATGACTACTTTTCAGTTGATAGACTTTTCGCCTAACACACTCTTCTCACTTGGGCATAAACCTCTAAATATTGCAATGTTTGGATCAATATTTTCTACAAGCGTTCAAGATGTGGCGATGATACTGTTAACAGAATAATTATTCTAGGAAAGAGTTTTATATTTGGGCCTAATCTATTGGTTTTATACACTACAAAAAAACAGGCCATTAGCGACGAAATTTGCGACGAAAATTTCGCCAAAATCCGTCGCAAATTGGTTTTGCGACGAATTTTACGACGAATGAGAATTTCATCGCTAATAGGGCGTCGCAGCTTTTACGACGAAATTTCGGAAATTCGTCGCAAATTTGCGACGAAATTTGTGACGAATCACAATTCGTAGCAAATTTGCGACGAATCACTATTTTTCGCAAATTTGCGACGAATTGCCTATCCGTCGCAAATTTGCGATGGATCAGTTTTCGTCGCAAATTTGCTACGAAAAAATCATTCATCGCAAAATTTGCTGCGAATTTTTTTCGTAGCAAATTCGTCGCAAATTTGCTACGATTTTTTCATTCGTCGCAAATTTGCTATGAATTTTCTTCGTCACAAATTTGCTACAAATTTTATTCGTCGCAAAATTCGTCGCAAAATTGCGACGAAAAATTAAATTTCTGTCGCAAAATCTACAATGCCATATTGCCGACGAAATTATTTTTCGTTGCAAAATTCGTCGCAAGACCTGGATTTACGACGAATTTTCTTTTCGTCGCTAATTAGAGATCGATATACGAATTTTTATTTATTCTTTAACGATGAATTAAGTTTGCAACGAATTTTTTTAATTTTTTTATTTTAAATCTAATTAAAAGCAAGATTAATTTATAAAATTTATAGTTACCATTGATTAAGGAAGTAATAAGATCTAAATATTATAATAAAATAAAATAAAATACATTTATATGTTTCAATTACAGGAAACTGAGAGATCTCCTAGTGCTCTAACATTACAAGTGCACGGTGATAACTCAAAAGGAGTCTTTTCAAGGAAAAAAGCAAAAGGTAGGGGCATCAGGGTCTTGGATCCCAAAAAGTCTCCTTCGCTCAACGTCCGTCGGATCCTTGATCATAATCATCAGCTTACCTACAAAGAACCGAGAAATTGCAAAAGTTAAATGATAGAGCTCAAGCTAGAGAACAAAATTCAACTTCATTTCGAATGCAGCAATAGTGCACCAATTCTTTTCTCAACACAAAACTAATCACAGTTGTTATGTGAGTAGTTTTTCCACCATCATCCACATACTAAGTCTAAACAAGGCAGAATTTATCCGTACAAGCAATAGTCACGTCTTTGAAGTTTAGCACAGTAGAAAAGATCCACGATATTTGAAAAAACCTATTTTGAACTCATCTATTCCTGGCTTAACATTTTCATGGTTGTTCATTCTCATGCAGGCAAACAAGAACTAACAAATGGACAGCATTGCTATCTCATCATACAGAGGCAGACAAAAGTAACTACAGTTACATGTGGAATATCAAAGCAAGTGAACAAACCATTCTCCAGACCAAGTCTTCAGGACCCAAGGGCTGAGCCAGATTTAAATAAATGAAGTGCTGAGAATACTACCAAGAGGATAAAGATTGCATCAGCACCCTCCAATTTGGGGGAGGTGGGAAGGAAGAAGAGACATAAAAAACTGTGAAATTAGTAATCTAATGAGAAATTGACTGTACAAGGTGGCGTATACAGGCCATAGGAAATTAATATCAGAAAGAAGATGCAGAAAAAACTAAGCGCCTTTAATCCTCTAGTTAAAGTTTCATCTGGTGTAAAGTAACTCCTAGATATTTCACAATAGAAGAGTTGTATTTCCAGAATATCTAATTGACAAGAAAAGCGAAGGAAAGAGTAAGAGGAATCTGCACTCGGCTCAATATCTTGGCTCGCCTGATGAACAATAGGGAGACTCTGTGGAAGAGGAACAGAGTGTACAAGTGCCCGTCTCTGATTGAACCACCTAAAGAGCAACAGGTAAAATCCACCATGACTCGACATATGCAAACCTTAGCAAGATTGTTTTACATTCTGACTTGAGCAGTGCTGACATTTCTGAGATATGCTAAAAGCCATGGTTGAACATAATCGTTGGAAGAATTAAATAGAACTATCGAATAACAATTATGCTTGTTCCACATTTGCGCATATTGCAAAATTGCATAAGTAATCATCTTCAAGAGTGAGAGATCAACATAACAAAGTAAGGAGATCATCTGAATGATCTGCACTGCCCCCAAATGTCACTCTTCCTCAAACTACACTGTTTTGGGTATTTATATTCACAATTGACATGACAACTATACAAAAAGTTCATCTATCTAAAGTACAGAATTTGAGAATCGCAAAGACTTTGCCCAGTCTTAAATAGGTGGACAACAGGTGAAAGGGATGCGAAGAAATTATTTAATGTGAAGGGTAATTCTCACCACTCTTGTCAGTTCGTTTCCGGTGTCCATGCTAATCAAGCATACTTCCACCACCTCATTTTCAATAGCCCATTGGACAGCACTGGAATAGAATAATGACATTGATAAGGCGCATGCATGCTCTCTCATTTAGGCTTCCATCAGCCATCATCCTGTAGATCAAGAGCACCTCCTGCATCATAATACCAACCAACCATAACTCAAAGATCCACCCCTCACCCTAAACATCACCGGCAGTATGATTGAAAATAGGGAAGAATCCTTCTCCATGCCACGACATGAAGAAAACACTGTATTCTCTTTTCATTGTGCCAAAGAAGTTTTTACGGAGCCTGCATGTTAAAAGTGTCAAGAGTCCTTTCCATTTTCCCCAATTCACAGGCTGATAGAGAGAATTAAAAACTTCTCAACTCTTTGCATTCACAGGAACTTCAAAGAGATCAAGGAGAAAAAAAACTGTCCGCACACTCGATCGTCAAGCAAAACGAAATTCTCAACCAATGTAGAAACCCATTAGCATACCACTTAATGAATAACCTTAGAGAACAAAGCAAGCCAGAGTTAAAAATTCCTCTTTCGTGGAACCCTTGAAAACAACAAGAACAGTGACATTAATTACAAGGATTACAACGTTAACTCATCATACTGTAAACCGACACCGACTGGCCTCCTACCAACGATTCAGCTTCAAATTCCGCAACATGAGACATACAATTGTTAATGCGACAGTAAAAAGTAAACAAGAGCAATGACCTGTATCAGGATGGCCATAGTACCGCAAGAATGGAACAGAAGCAACCCCCGCTCTGTCATAGTTCTCTGGGTCCTCTTCCCTCTTCTGTGGACAAACGACAAAGTGAACAAAACTTTCAGTAAACAGAATCACGAAAAGATCGAAGCTTCGAATTGAAAAAAAGTAGACCTCGAAAAGGAAAGAACTAAGCAATTGAAGAGCAGATTCCCTGAAATTGGGGTCCTAAAGCTTGAGGATCACTTGGGGAATAGCTCTCGGCTTCCACAACCAACGCAGCCTGTGCTTCTTTCTTCCCCATGGCGATCTCTCATTCCCCAACTCTGCAAAATACGAGAAACAAGAAAAAGGGTCGCGGAATCAAGATCAGAGGCAGAGGGTTAAAACTAAAAGATTGTACGAGCCTTTTGATCGATGTTGTGAAGCAGATTGCGAGATAACTTCCTCCCAATCCAAGGCTCGTTGGGCAAATCGCGAATGTACGGGCGATCTTCTTCCTGGACCGCCATGGCTAGAGCTTCCACGAGCAAGGCATGGAAATTTGCATTTCCTCGGGGTCAGGTCTGGGAGGGAGAAGCGCGGGGGCAGCACATCGGGCGGCGGGGTTTTGACGGAGACGAGGCCAGGCATGGCGGCGGTTTTTGGGGGAGGGGGAGATACCTTGTTCTTCTTGATCGTGGAATTTGAGGTAATGCAGAAACTGTGAGAGAGAGAGAGAGAGAGAGAGAGGGGGAGAGGGAGGGGGGAGGGAAAAGGAAAAGAAAGGGGAGGGAAAGGGAAAAGTAAAGGCGCGTGTAAAATTTTCCTGAAATCAGCGACGAACGGCCATTTTCGTCTCTAATTTTTCTGGAAATTAGTGACGAACGGCCATTTTCGTCGCTAATTAGCGATGAAAGTGACAATGCGTCGCTAATTTTGATTTTTTGATTTTTTCTTTTAATTTTTATTTATATCATATTAGCGATGAAATTTGCATGTCGTAGCTAATTGTTTTTTTAAAAAAATAACATTTAGCGACGAAACATGAAGTTTGTCGTTAAATTAGCGATGAACACAATTGTTTCGTCACTAATTTGATGAAAATTAAAATAAAAAAGATGTAATTATAACTTACGAAAAACGGTAGAATTAGCAACACTATTGCGACCACCAAAATTTTGTGGCTAAATCCCATCTTTTAACAAGAAAATAAAAAAGAAAAATGGATCTTCATAAAACTAACCAAGCCTAGAAAATGTACAACGTTTCTAATTAAAATTTTAGTCATACAATTTTCGAGCTTAAATGAGTAAAGTACAGTGATCTTAAGAACAAAGCACCTAATCTACATTTTAAAATTAAGATATCATTTCTATTTTTACTTTTGAAACTTTAGCGACAACTTTTTAGCGACCAAATTAATGGTCGGATCTGAAGTTGACATATTTTATGATTTTTTATGTTAATTATTTTATTTCCAATGTAATCTTTTCAGTCAATTAAAACGTTTCGAACTAGATTGACAAAATTGATAAATTTAAAAATCAATACAGGTCTATATAATATAGATAGAGAGTATAGAATAGAGCGGTTAGTGGGAATCGAACCCAAATTATTAGCTTGGAATGCTAATTAACGACAAAATTAACCACGACACTTGCCGCGGAAAAGGAAAAAGCTCAAAACATATAGACACAAAATAATAATCAACAATAACAATATTAACAACAATAATTATGATAAAAAGGAAAAAAATTATTAAGAGAATGGAATTTTGGAATTTGCGTATTCAATTCAAAGATGGATTAATATAATTAAATAATCCAATTAAATATATTAATATGAAAAATATTCAAATTCAAATATATATTCGAATGTTTTTCAATGTAGAATAGATAGAGAGTATAGAATATAGCGGATATTGGGAATCAAACTCGCATAGTTAGCTTGGAAGGCTATAAGTTATAGTCGATGTTGATTCATCATTTTTAACGTCTGTAATTCAAAATCGAACATGAAACTTTGGTTTCATTCATCTTCTTTATGGAAGATGGATCAATTCTCACATATGTTTTCGTCACTATAGAAAAATTACATATCTAAATATAAGTATGTCAAGAGCTTTTTTGTCGAATATGTCGAGAGTTGATTTGTCATCATTTGTTAGTTATGTAAGTTTTTTCTCATCAAATGTATCAAAAATTGAATATCAAGAAATTTCATGCATTTCACCTATTTATTAATTCTTTGTAAATACATGTATAAATATAAGTATGTTCAACATGTTAATGTGCTTTTAACAAATTAGTCTTTGCCATTTTGTGTCAATTTTTACATTATATTAGCGATAAAATACTTTTGTGACGAATTTCAACTTTAAGCATATTTTAAATTTTTTTATCAACTTGCTATGAAATTGAATCTACTATCGATATTAATTCATTTCCTCATATCAAGAGCTTTTTTGTCGAATATATCAAGAGTTGTACATCAAGAAATTTCATGTGTGCTTATTAAATAAATTGATCGCTCTTTATTTATACTTATTAATGTAATCTTTACTTAACTAATAATATATTATATTTTTTAATTTAAAGAATATTCGCTCTATTTTCATTTTCTATTAAAAAATAATTAATGTAAATAATATAAAATAGAATATAAGAAAGAACAATTTGCGACGAACATAAATTTCGTCGCAAATTTGCGACGAAATCATTAATTCGTCGCAAATGTTTTTAATTTTATTTTTTATTAATATATCAATTTGCGACGAACATACAATTTCGTCGCCAATTTGTGACGAAATTATTAATTTGTCGCAAAATGTTTTTTATTTTATTTTTTTATTAACATATCAATTTGCGACGAATATGCAATTTCGTCGCAAATTTACGACGAAATTCTTAATTCGTGGTAAATGTTTTTAATTTTATTTTTTATTAATATATCAATTTGCGACGAAATTATTAATTCGTCGCAAATGTTTTTAATTTTATTTTTTATTAATATATCAATTTGCGACGAATATATAATTTCGTCGCAAATGTTTTTTATTTTATTTTTTATTAATATATCAATTTGCGACGAAATTATTAATTCGTCGCAAATGTTTTTAATTTTATTTTTTATTAATATATCAATTTGCGACGAATATACAATTTCGTCGCAAATTTACGATGAAATTCTTAATTCGTCGCAAATTTACGATGAAATTCTTAATTCGTCGCAAATGTTTTTTATTTTATTTTTTATTAATATATCAATTTGCGAAGAAATTGTGTATTCGTCGCAAATGTTTTTAATTTTATTTTTTTAATTAATATATCAATTTGCGACGAATATACAATTTCGTCGTAAATTTGCGACGAAATTATTAATTCGTCGCAAATGTTTTTAATTTTATTTTTTATTAATATATCAATTTGCGACGAACATATAATTTCGTCGCAAATTTGCGACGAAATTGTATATTCGTCGCAAATTTGTGACAAATTTCAACTTTCGTCGCAAAATTGCTCATATAAATTTATTAACAATTTTTTTTTTATTTTTGTCTTTTTAGCGACGAAAATGCTTTTTCGTCGCTAATTTCGTCACAAATTAGCGACTAATAGAAAATTCGTCGCTAATTGCGTCGCTAATTAGTGACGAATAAATTTACGTCGCTAATTTCGTCGCTAATTTGTGATGAAAGAAATTCGTCGCTAATTTCGTCGCAAATAGCGACGAATTTTGTGTTTCGTCGCTAATTGCGTCGTAAATTTGCGACGAATTTCTTTCGTCACAAATTTTCGTCGCTAAATTCGTGTTTTTTTGTAGTGATAGACTAGGCTCTATCCACAATAAATCCCAGATAACTTCATAACAAAACAAGTTTCAGATAACAAGAGGAATAATCAAAACACAGTTATGGGTTACACGCTCAAAGAGTATATCATGACTTCTTCAAACCAAAATTGGCAGCCAATCACTAAATCCATATTTAGTAATGACCACAAATCGAGATCTTTATCTTTATCTTTCAGCAGTATGTACGTAGGTTTGGCGTCCCCAACACCATCATCAAGCAAAGTAAAAAGTTTGAATGAGCACTGATTTGACACCTATAAAAAAACGAAACCTTCATGAAGTTCTTCTGATCTCCTTCGAAAGTGGACTTGTTCATAATAAAACCTAACGAGAGCCAAACCCTGACAATACACATGCAAAAGACTCAAAATCTAAACTAGATCAGGATAAAAATCTCCCAAAAATGGGAGAGAAAAGCTTCTAGATGCACACTAAATCGAAAGAGAAAAGCTGTCAAACGAGAAGATAACAAGAAAAGAAAAGAGAGAATCAAAATAGCCGTGGAAAAGGGAAGGGGAGAGAGAGATCTAGCTCCAAAGCCTCCCCTCCATGAAAGTTGAAGAAGGAAGTTGGGGGGGGGGGGGGGGGGGGTTTACGAGAGAAAAACAAGGGCGAGCTATTTTTTCCCTTGCTTCTCAATTACTATTTTATTTTGAACCAAAAAAATTACTTATTTATGCCTCTTTGGATGCTAAAGACACTACCATGATCAAACCAGTCCTATAAGATATCAATTTGAATAAAACGCAAGAACAAACATCATATTGGTAATGACATCTCAGGAAACTGATGAAATACGAAAGGATAAATATAAAAATACATCTAGTTAAGCGTGGAGTCCGGGCTATCTATTTTACGGTAATGTCCAAGATCATTACATATCCCTTTCCAAATCAATAGGGATTTGCTCAGGACTGCTGAACTTAATTGGATCATGTACAAGGTAATCACAGATTTAATTTTCCATGAAATTCATATAATTATGTATTCATTTATTTTGCCTAACTATTCACCTATTCTCAACTCCAAGTGCTGAATTGACGGTGGAAGCGTGGTTGGGTGTGAGTATAGAGAGTGATCCGCGATGAAGAGAGAGACGTTGAGAATGAAAAGAGACCAAAATGTGTGTGTGGGAGAGAGAGGGACAGAAAAAGGAGGGGGGGGGGAGGGGAGGGAGAGTTAGGGCAAAGTTGAGAGAGACATTATTGTGGAGAGATTTCCAATTCAGAAAGAGAAGTAATTTTTTTCACTACTAAAAGAGAAAACAACTTCTGAAGCAAATAGCTATTTCAGAAGTAGAAAAAGGAAGTTGCGTAATCAAAAGAGTTTTTGCTTCAGAAGTTGTGTTGCCAAATAAATTTATGCTCCATAAGCACTTTGAAGCAGAAATTGTCATCCTGCGCACCCCTAACCGTTGAAATAAAATGTAATAGTGGAAAATTTGGGGACAAATTCTACGGCCGTCCAAAGGGTTTTTGTGTAATTCCTTACCGATGCAGTGGAAGGGTTGTTGTTGTTGTTTTTTTTTTTTTTTTTTTTTTTTTTTTTTTGGCCTCTCTCTCTCCCTCTCGAGAGAGTGGAAGGGGTTGAGCCACTTACAAATGGTCCTCGGACCAAACTCAATCCGCTTGCCTGGACATTCCTGTAGTCTTCAACCATGTCGGGCCCCATTGGTGCAATGTCCAAGATTGTCTTGCGATGGCTTTAACGATCAAATCGAGTGAACATGAAAGAAAGTTTAAATAAGGGAAAAGGTAGAGGAAAACTCCTCATAGTGGAGGTGGTCCTGCTTGGGCCATGATTATGCAGTGTCGCTGATATTTCACCGGTAAGTCGATTTCAATGTCAAAAGGCTCTCTTCGACCGTAGTCAAGAAATTTCTCAAGGAAATGCTTTCCAAACCTTCTTTTGTTCTTTCATGTTGCATCAACTCAGCATCAAACACGACTGTACCAAATCTGGGCTACCCTTTAATTGGGTCATTTGGTCCACGTGTTCGGATTTGGTGGAAGGAGTTAGCACAGCGGGATCCGTGAGGGTGTCTATGGTCGGAGAGGCAATTCCGTGATGTTCGAAGTGCGGCATCAAAATGTCGTGAAGCGACGATTCTCTCCTCAATTCAAAGACAAACCAGGAAGAAGAGACGTGTGAGCATGGATAAATTAATAAAGGTGGACGTCTCTATCGACTGTTGATATATGAAGCCCTTAAAAGTAGGCCCATCACTTTTGTACTTATGAATCTATATGCCTTATCTGGTTAGGAAAAGAAAGGTTACATCAATTGTTGATATTTGTAACTCTTGGCTTAGTATCTATGCTTTTTTAGGAATGACAATCTTCTTCTTTCCCAAAATATCTTCAAGTAACTACATTGTGGAATATTCCTATCAATGGACAAATGGCTAGGTTAGTAATTTCTACTTTATCTATCGTGTATTTCGATTTTTAATTTATAATGTGTTTCATCCGACAAGGCAATTACATAAAACCATTTCAAATGTTGAAATAGTTTTGACTTTTCATGTATACTTGTGTATAATTTTTTTTGTATTGTACCAACAAACTATTTTCGATCATTAATTATCTTTTTTTCTTGCATATAGGTGAAGCAAATGTACTTTTGCTAGTAGTACTAGAAAAAGCCTTATTACTAATTATAAGGATTATGTGTTAGTACGCTCAAATGTATTTTTTTTTGTTTGGCCGAAACTCAAATGTATTGAGTAGAAAAAAAAAAAGGGGGAGAGAAAAAAGCATTATTTTAAATGGGGAGAGAATTAATAGTCATATTCACCAAGGAAATTTTGAGGAATATTACTTTTATTTACTCAATTGAAAATACAAACTTGGTTATTTCTTTCCTCTATTTTTATAATATAAAATTAAACTAAAAACACAAGGTTTTGGTACTCGATGATAAAGACAATAGTGAATCAACATTCTTCTTGACCCCCAAAAAACCAAAAAGGAATCAACATTCAAAATTGTACTCCAAATTCTAGGACACGGTCGTCTTTTCTTTGTCTATTGTCCAATGTAGTACTTCACATCACATATTCTTTTGTCCATTATTATTTTTTATACTACACCATCAATGGCACCTCAAAATTATTTTTCTCTCTCAAAATCTGAATCTGATTCCTCATTCTCGTGCATTACTTTAAAAAGTCTTCGGGTTTGAATGGCCAAAGTTTACAAGCGACGTTACCTTCTGCCTTTTCTGCTTTTCCTTACATTGTGCTAGCCCATCTCTTGGGCCCAAGAGCCCGGCATCATTGATGGGTCGGGCCCGTTACTAGTAAGGGGCTATTTGGGCCGGACCTGTTATTAACCCGGGGGCTGCGCCAATGCCCGGGCATTATCGATCTGCAGCAGCTCTGATCGCCGGTCCCTCTTCGCCGACGAGCCTCTCCCTCGCTCCTCCGATAATTCGGAACCTTATCATATCAATCTGTCCGTTGTTCGCGTTCGTTCGCATCATTTTCTGGCGCTTCCTCCCGTGATTTTGTTTCGAGGTTTGATCGATTCTTCCTTCTCATTTCTCTTATTCTGTTTCAGCTTTGATTTTCTACATTCGATTTCAGTTTTTTCCGTTGCCTGTCAAAGAGGGCTAGGGTTCTTATGTGCTCCCTCTTCTGGACTAATTGCTGGTGGATTCGCCTTTTTCTTGATTAACAAAGAAGTCGCCACTTTGCATAGCCAAACGAAGCAAAAGCACTCTCTTTTCTGATGAGAAGGGTATGATTCTTCTAATTTTTCTTCGGGTAAGTCTTTCAAAACCATACTTTTTTTTTGTCCACCGGCAGCTGTAGCGGAATTTCGACGTCTCTAGTGATGAACGAGACGTGATTTCTCCGTGTTTGATTTCGTGAAAAGCTCTATCGACGTCAATCTATCTGATAAATGTGTAAGTATCCGTTAAAATCTCTGTGAATTTGCTCATCTTCTGGTGGTGTTTGGTTTTTATTTATATGCACACACACATACATAAATACATACATTAGAATTGTTGGATTGGTTTTGTAACAGACCCAGCACTTTGTCGTTTTTCCTGTTGGGTTTTGCGACTGTTTTATTAATGTCTTGTTTTCTTTGGATACCCTTCAGTCCTGTAATATAATTCACTCTTCCACAACCATAACTCATCATCAAGCACATAGATAACCCAGGATTCTCTCTCTCTCTCTCTCTAGAACAGAGGATTTTTGGATCCTCACTGAATAATTTTAGCCCATGGTTGGTGTTTCCCCCCAATTTTTTGGTGTAATGATTTTGGGAAATTCTTGTTGTGAATGCAGACACCACTATTGACTTTATTTTTTTTTGGTCGAAACCACTATTGACTTAGGAAGCATATAAAGATGGTAAGGTATTTGTCTTCTCATGACGTTTAATTTGCTCTAATGTAATATTGATAGAGGCAACAAAATACGAACAATCGCTCTCCTTAAAGAAAAAGTCCTGCTCGGGCGATGGCAGCATGTACTTCTGTATTTGGCCAATCTTATTAGCCTCTAGTTTTTGGCCTTGGATTGTTAGGCTGATCAGTGAGGTCTTTAGGATTCTACCTCCTGTTGATTATTATTATTATTATTTTACCTTTTCAGCATAAAACTTCTGAAAAATATTGGCGAAACTTGTTCTGTATTTAGTTTCGATTCTTATTTTGTATCTGTCAAGACTTTGGCAAAAAGGTTGATTTAGCTTAGCGCATCCCCGAGTGCTGTTGAGCCTTGTAAGCTGCAATCTCTTTTGCTGTTAACTGTTCATCGAGTTATCTTCGTGGAATTTGATAAATTGGATTCTATTTTTCTTGAAGATTCATTTGAATTTGCTATTATTGTCGTTGAAGCACTTTTAGATCTTAAGTTCTCTTGTAAATATAGGAACAGTAGCTAATGTTTGCTTGTCCTAATGGGAAGATGATTTGCACCATGAAGCTGATATAAGTTGTTATACAAATCATTAACCGTTAAACAGTGACATCATCTGATACCGGAACTATACAAAGCTGTTTCGTAATTTTCAAGCTCATTTTTCATCTACGTGAAGAATGGTAATGCGATTGACATGGGGGAACAAAGGGAGTTGGTTTGCTGCAAGAGGTCTTGGAAAAAGTAGAAGACATTTGAAATTCTTATCTCGGCAATTCAGGGAGAAATGAACACGAGTCATTCTAGTGGATTTGCTTTATTGAAATGAGACGAATGTCTTGTCACAAGCGAATTTTATGTATCAGTATCATGTGTAGTATCATCTGTGATTCGAGAAAAATGTGTTTGACTTCGCTTCAGCTATTGTTGATTATAATGGAACTCCATGCTCGAATTGGGGCATATGTTTGGGATAACCCAAAAAAAAAAAAAAGGGAGACCCGATACCAGACTCCACCAAGTCATATTTGGTTCGGGTCAAAACATGCACACATCCTCTACGGTTCGGTTGTGATAGGTTGTCATGGAATTTCGCACCGAACCGAACGATGGACACCCCTGCTTATTATGGGGAATATAAACTTTTAGTTTTGAGGTAAAATGTCGTGGAATCTGAATTTTCTTGAAAAATGGCCTGAGCTTTTAAATTTATCTGTAGTGCAACCTTGGATGTGTTTATCTGACTTTAGCATCACCTGTCCCTTTTGTTGGTTTTTTTTTTTTTTCATCATTTTCTTATGCATCGAAGTTTCCTCACGTATCCTACTCTTCCTGGGCAGGAAGAAGTTTCCGTGGAAAAGTGCAAAGTAGAGAGAGAAAAAGGGCTTGGAGCTCTGCACTGGAGTTGGCCGCCGAAGCGATGTGTGGGACCCACACGCTCTGGCATAATACGAGTTACATCCAATCCCCCCCGACAGAAGAAGGCTGGCCCAAATCCATACGGACCGTTGATTTATGTGGGCTCCATGAGGGATCCACGTGATCCAACGGTGGAAACTGGCTGAACTCATGTGTATACAGTTCATTTGAGTAATGCTCCCCGACAGAAGATAAAAATGACTGGTGCGCAAAGCGCAAAGCCCCCGCCAAGTGTCCAATGCCTTGGATTATCCTATGCATTGAAATTTCTACCGCAAGACGAGAAGGCAATGCCTAGTACGCACGTGGTCACTGTTCCCTGTCAACGATTTACTTATTTAATACTCGATCATGACGAGTTTGAGTTTGACAACTCGGTGCGATTCGGGTTTGCCAACTAATTCAATTATGTAAGACCAAACCTGCAAATAGACAACTACGACTACAACAAGACATTTAGCGTTTCCCGAGAGGCATTTTGGATGTCTTCTTCGTCAGACGGGAAAGAGAAAAACTCGGGCAGAGTTGGAGCACAGAAGAGATTCATCTTCTCATCTTTGGGCGTTCTTTCGCCGAGAGCCTGGCACTGATCCTTCTCCCGGGGCTTGCATTCTATTTTCTCAATAAGAAGAGAACTAGTGTGCGAGGAGATGCAGAAGATGCTATTACTTGCACATCTAATTCGTTGGCTGCGTCGACGAAAACCAGTTATGGTGGATCTAGTTCGTCTGCAGCAGAAACTAACGGCAGTGCGCCCAGTTCGTCGATCGCGCCGCTTGGAAACCGCTATGAGGTGTTCTTGAGCTATAGAGGCCCGGATACTCGAAAAGGCTTCACCGATCACCTCTATTCTGGACTGGTCGATGCTGGAATTCATGCTTTAAAAAATGATAATGAGCTCCGCCATGGCAAGAAGATTGGCCCAGATCTTTTGGCGGCCATCCAGAGCAGTAAGATCCTAATCCCCATTCTCTCCGTGAATTATGGGTCCAGTAGCTGGTGCCTAAAATAACTGGCTCAAATAATGGCGTGCCCGAATAGTACCACGGGGCATCTAGTGTTGCCTATATTTTACGAAGTGGAACCAACTCACGTGCGTCATCAAACCGGGAGTTTTGGAGACGCGTTCCGTGCGCATGAGAGGCATTCCGACCAGATGATTTTGGAGAAACGGAAGCAAGTGCTCAATGAAGTCAGTTCGTTGAAAGGATGGGAAGCCAATGGGTAAAGTTTTTTCACCAATATATATATAGGCAGCAGTGAGATCCTGAGATGCATGAGTTCCATAAGTTATCATCTTTTCTAAAAAATCACTTTAATGATATTGAGCAATCTAATTATAGACTTTATTTTATGATCCCATTCGCTTGAATAATGTGACATTTTCTAAATGTCACATATACTCTTATATCCAAATATTTTGTAATATAGTGCCTTTTTTATGTTTATAGTATACGCTATTGTCAAAGCCATATTTCTCTGACTTCCCAAGTTACATTTATTAACTCATAATGTCGTTAATTAGTGGCCATTAAAATTATTTTTACCGAATAATTATTTTAATTATTTCATTGGTTCTATATGATGGCGGTAAATAAAAAGGGAGAAAGGATTGTCCTTATTATATGTTTAGTTATATAACTTTCATTGCATTTTCCATATCTTCAATGCATGTATTTCAATTACGATCAACAGAAGCATTGCGGAGCTGAAACTGTCCGTTGAGAGGTTTTTGAAATACTGAAAGTCTTGCCAATTTGGTTTGATATTAGGACGAATGTATTTCAATTTGGCATCATAATTGACACCTGCATGTAGGTCTTTAGGATTCCTTGTTCAAAGGGAGTTGTTTGTGATTCAGGTTTGGATCTTCATGCTAAAGTGGAAGCAATTCGATGTTTGGCTGCTGTTGGACGTATTTCAGTTTCTTACATTGGGAAGATGCGGCTGGAGTTGGCTTGAAATGGTTGTATCCACTGCAGTCCGAAGCCTTGGAATCAAAGTTTCTCACGGTTGAGACCTTATTGCAGTTGACTTTGCAGTCAGAATGATAGAAGTTGCTGTTGCTACCAAATTCGAAAATGTTCCTGGAGTGAATAACAAGGTCGCTAGAGTCCAATGATGTGCATTTGAGATTGCGCTCTAGTTTGGGATTTTGAAACCCAGCTATCATGAACATGCAACTTTGGAATCAACAGCAAATGCAAAGTTGTCATGCATGTCCCCTGTTAATAACTGGGGCAATCTTCTTTGCTCGAATTGCTTATCATCCGAGCTGCACTCTGATTAGTTTAGCTTGGTGCACTTCCTGCCCTTAGATTTTTCTTGACCTGTATTGATTCTAAGAATTGCCCATGTTTTCTTCTATTTTCTCCTTGAAATGTTATTTCTCGAAATTGTATTACAGCTTGCATGGTAACAAATTGGGTACAAAGTGAACTAACAGTAGCAGGTCTTAGAATCAGTTCGCTCATTTGGCATCCGCTACTGATATGTGTCCTTTACTTATCAGGCCTTACGCCTGGGATTATATGCATAATAGGCCTAAAGAGAAAAGGATAACAGAGGCAGGAGAATCTACAAATGGATTCAAATTTTGCAAGACAAGGCACATAAATCACATTGAAACAAAAGAAAAAGGTAAAAGTTCATTCAAATTTGCAAGACAAGGTACATAATGTTAGCAAAATCCTCCCTACGATATTGTGAAGTTTACAAAACCATCTCTTGCTCATTATTAATTGATTAATGCAGATGTTTATTCAGAAGATGTTGATACGAGGGATGCTATGCAACTGTGGATGGAATCCAAAGCATATGGTTATGGTTGCATGGTAAAAGGCTGACTGAAGTCTTAACCACTAATATACTTAGGGATACCATAGCAATTTTTTTTTCCCCGGTCTGGTTCTATTCTATCTTATTCTACTATATAAGCCACATGGTGTGCGCTATGTGCCATGTGCAAGTTGAAAAATCTTGCTCCCTTCTGACGTGTTCTCGCCCCACTTCCCCCCGAAGGTGTGGATTCAAGCACCCCACCTCTGTTGGGAGCGCGCAGTGAAAGTCCGATACTTTTTCACATGGGGAGATCGCCAAGAGGGAGCTCAAGTCCGAGCCCGTCAATATATCCAGTTGGACCCACTTTCACTCAAAAGCTTAAGCCAATGAGTTATGGGCTAACTTTGGTATATTAATTGTTCAGTACCATATCAATTTTCCTATGTGGGACTTCTCTAACACAACTCACACGTGCTTCCTAACAACCTCCATCTTACCAATTGGGAAGAGTGGCAAATGGGGCAATCCTCTAGTGGTTAGACCATAGCAACTTGTAAGTCGATTTCCACTGTATAGGCTTCCTGGATTGCTTGTTAGAGGCAACTCCCTTTATCAATCGTGAGGAGATAGCTTTAGGATGTGGAATTCCGAAAGGAAGAACCGAGGATATATCTTAACATTTCTTGTCTATTTTGCTCACTTAATTAGAGGAGTGGGCGATTGACAAAAATAGCTAACTCTATTTAGTTATATGTGCCTATTGCTTATAGGAATATCCAATTATACATTCTAATATTATTTGTTGATGTATCTAAGATCAAGAGATAGAGTTTATCTTTATATTTTTCAGCAGTTGTATAAGATGTGGCAACCATAATGTTAAGACCACAAGCAATCTGGAAAAGAGAGTTTTTTTTTTTCTTTTCCTTTTTTTTTTCATTGCAAAATACCGATTGCGAAAGAATCTAACTTTTTCGTTGCAAAACACCGGTCAGTTCTTACACATGATCACTAGTAGAATTGGATATCCTAATCCTCCAACTATTGGACAGTTCCAATCGTGAAAAATTGCTCCCATCCAAGTGAAAACCAAAATGAAAGATCGTGTCCTTCCTCACTAAACCTTCCAATTGTCTTTGCTTCCCAATCGAGAACTCAATGTGTTCTCCACACGGACAAAACCGGCTCCTTCAAAGACAAGCTCCGTGGCACGAAAATCCTCATATTCGAAGTGCCTAAGCAAGGCAAAATTCCCCTACTCGAGCAACCTTGCCTCCAATTTGGTCGGATTCGACGTAGCCCCTAGCATTGACCTCAACCCATCAAACCATCTTTGTACATGAGGATCAATGCAGGAAGAAGATCACATGTTGAAGCCCTATTTTATTTTATTTTTTTGGTCCTTTTCTAACCGTAGAACCAAAGTAGATGTATAAAAAAAAACAAATAGACATGTTGACTCATCATTATAAAGGTCATATTCAACATACAATAATCTATGTCATCGAGCAATTGACTTGACGTTTCATCATATGAAAAAAAAAAACATTACATTGAATAATCAGTTATCAAATTAGACATATTACAATTTTGGGGACGACATTACAAATCGGATCAAAGTTTAGGGACTATTAGTATCATTTTACCCAAAGGAAACTACAAAAAATGCACTATATGATTTGCAAATTTATTTAGTAAGTCGTTAGATAAGAAAATAAATAAAGGACGACTTTGTTAAATATGTGAGTTAACAAACCAATACATAATTTTAGTAGCGGACGCTTTATCATGTTAAAGTTATCTAGATTATATCAAACTTAAAACATAGTTTCGATGTTTCTTGTAGTTCAATAAATTCATCTTGTAATGATGTGCGTTATCATTTCGAAAAAAAAAAAAAGTTTTGAAAAACGCTTGTGTGGAATGATGGGTCGAGTCTGGCATTTGCCCTAACGGTATCCGGGTCACGTCGGTTTGGCCCATATTATCTACTGGGCCGATCTGGCATGTGACCAGGCCCAAGTTCTTGGGCACTAATGAGGCGGCCCACCCAAAATTTTCTGGACTTTTTTTTACCTTGGGCCCAATTCGAATTTCTACGGACCAAAGAGCCGAAAAAGGTCATCAAGGTGTAGACATGAAATGGAACAGGATTTTTCATGGCCGATGATTGGAGATGGGTCAATGTGTTGTTCTAAAGCAGCTTGTCCGCTGGAGCAATAGAAGGCGGATTTTGGTTGTTTCATGAAACACAAATGAAGTGTTTGCTTCCTAAGCTAAACTGTTTAGTGGGGAGGCTTCGACTGTAATTCCTAGTCTTAAAAAAGAAACGTTCTTCCCCTCATTCTCTCCGCGCCTTCCTTCCAACTTAACCCAGAAACAATTGTTCATGCACGTGGAAACCGCATGAAACAGGAAATGTCGGAGTAGAATCATATAAACAATTTGTTACGTGTTGACTCTTGGATAGCAGGTGGAATAAATGGAAAAGTTGGTTAGTTAACCTGAAATGAAGTGAACGGGATGAAAGGCGAAGTTGGATTCTTCCTCGCTGGTGATGACTCATCATACTCATACTCAGGCAATGCTAATGTTCGAGTTTTATCCTCGATTCATTTTCTATTATTATTCTTAAACATGGAGTGTCAATGAGCCGAGCCGGGTCGGGCCGGGTCTCACATAGACCCGAAGTAAACATCGCCAAGCTCGACCCAGCCCGCCCCGATCGGACCCGACCCGATACCTGAATAATGTAGATATTCGGGTTGGGTCGGTGGCCTCTTTTTTCCCCCTCTCTCTTTGAATTTGAATCTCCAAAATCACCCTCTCTTTGTAATTGCAGATTGTCCAAGATTATGCAACATCACCTAAAGTTATAAAGCAGGTGGGCAAAATTCAATCCATTGCAACCAAAAAATGAGGGGAAAAAAAAGGGTTGGAGGAATGCTAATGTTCGGGCTTTATCCTCGGTTCATTTTCTATTATTATTCTTAAGAAGTGATGAATCGCAATCAAAACAAGAGTGATAGAACCCTCGCGACGAACTTTCATGAATTTAAATATGAAAAGAAAATACTTGGGCTGCGTTTGGTCGTCCGGATTTTTTTGCCGGATAGGATAAGGTCGGATAGGATAAGGATAGGATAGGATTTGAAATATCCTATACGTCGTTTGGTGATGTTCGGATATTATACATGGAATCAATTCATCTCTCTCATGGTGGTGTTGAAGAAAGATAAGACGCCACAAACCATTATCTTTATCCTCCAGCAATGGCAGCGTTTGATGATGTCCGAACCAGCCACAGCGTCTTCAACGAGCACAAAAACATAAGCGCACATAGAGTCAGAAGACGAAGCATAGACTACCAGTCCAGTCTCGCTATCGCTGGCAAGAGTAAACTTCTGACCGGAGCTGTAGTCCTTCGTGAGCAAGTCTGCAAACCAAAATCGACTCGAACCTAAAAAAAAAAAAACCAAAAGCGCACAGAGAGAGATATAGAGGAGGTACCTTTCGCTTTTTTTTTTCGAAATCGGAGAAGAGAAAGGATTTTTTGTTCATGTTTCCGATCAGAGAAAAATGAAGAATTTGGAGAAATCTTCTCAGCAATTGGAGATACGAAGAGAGAGAGAGAGAGAGAGAGAGAGAGAGAGAGAGAGAGAGAGAGAGAGAGAGAGAGAGAGAGAGATCCACCGGCGCCTTTTTGATTTCTTCCTCCGAAGCCATAAATGGAAGTTTTGAGATTTTCTGTTTTGAGAGAAATCCTATACGGCCTTATCCTACCCCCCCTCCCCGGATTTTTTTATACGGGCTATATTCCCTCTATATCCTACCTTATACTATCCGGATCACCTACCAAACACGGGATAGAATGAAACATATCCTATCCCGAGTTTTATACGGACGACCAAACGCAGCCTTTGGGTAAAAAAAGGGAAAGGATCCAAAACGTTGTGGGGACGACCACATTGACTCAATAAAAAAAGGGAGCTTCTTCTCCTTGTGAGGAGGAAAGAAACCCTGGATAGAGGAAGAAATTGGGGGATTAGCAAGGCAGGGCATCCAGTATTACCTGCGATGAATCCGATTTGCTGACGTTCAGCCCGGATCCCTGCCTTGCTAAACCCTGAATCGTTCTCTTTCAAGAAAATACCTATCGGAAAGTGGCAGTTGCTAAGGGCACGCATAGTAACACTTCTCTATCAGAAATCAACTTCTAGTCAAAAGTTGATTTCTCTATTTCTCCTTAAAAGCAGAAGTTGATTTTTCTACTTCTACTCCAGATTGACTTCTGATCAGAGAAATTCGTTTAGTAACGATTAAAAATTTTTACTTTTGAAATATTATTAACAAAATCTTAGACGGTGGTTGTCGACGGTCGGTGGGCGAGCAGTGGTGGTCGGTTGGCTGTCGGCGGAGGGCAGCAATGGTCAACGAGCTGCGACGGTGGCAGGGCGATGGTGGTCGGCTGGCGGCGGTGTCGACGGGCGGCGATGGTCGGCGGCGGCGGTCAACGGAGGCATGTGTGGTCCAAGAAGTGATCTTGAAGCCGAGAAGTTAACATTTTTTACTTCTCAAACTTGGCCAAAAACCACTTCAAAAGTTAAAAATCTTCTCATAAGTCAATTTTTTTTTACCAAACGGATTTCTGCTTAGAAAGTGTTTTTACCAAATGAATTTCTCTACCAGATTGACTTCTGGTGCGGAAATTGAGAAGTAGAAGTGTTGCAGACCCTAAATTTCTGTATGAGATCAATAGCTTAAATATTCAAGAAAATACCTGCTCCCGACGAAAAATATATCGAGAAAGGTAAAGGAAAGCTCAACGGTGCAACTAGACGTGGCAGGTTCGGCGGAACCGCCGGTTCCGGTTCAGGAACCGGCGGTTCCGGTTCCTAAAAAAGCCGGAATCGGAACCGGCGCTTGAAGAGGCGGTTCCGATTCCGGGCCCAGTTCAAGGAACCGCCGGTTCCGCCGATTCGATTGTCCATACCTTTTTTAAAATAATTTATTTGCAATATAAACAATCAAATTGAAGATAATTGAGTGGTTTATGGCATTTACTTGCTTCAACCAAAAAATCAATGGTTCGAATCCCACTTCAAGCAATTATCATTTTCTCTATTTTTTTTCTTTTATTTTTTTTTAAATGGCGGTTCAGAACCTGCCCGGAACCGCCGGTTCCGAAAAATGTGGAGCCGGAACCAGCCCTTGAAGGCCGGTTCCGGTTCATGATCTTAAACTTCAAGATCTTACGGACATGTGAACGAAAACGGTACTCAATTTGGACATCGTATGAATTAGAACGGGCTGTTTTAAAATTGGTGCACGCTGAAAACAGATTTGGGCACCTCTCGGGTCTCTCACGTTTTTCTCACCAAAACAACCTTTAAAATCCTTTCAATTTCACCAAAGATCCACCCTTTAGTAACCCAACATCCTAACAAAGGTTTAGAATCAACTTACCTAGATAATTAAGCCAACAAACTCCTCCAAGTACAGCAACAAACTTCGGGTCCTAATCTGTTCGGCACAGGGCAGATTATGTTCCTAGGAAAATCCATGCAAACCGGCCATCAAAACTTCAATCTAACTCACCTATCATTTGCTAACATGTAGTATCATGTCTTAGGTGTCTTACCAACAAGTTTCGAGGCAAGGAAACGCTTCCACGGCCTTCAAAGATGCTCAGTTCCCAAACCCGTTGAAGAGGACAGATTCTGTCCTAGAGAAATTCCATCCAAGTTCATCCATTAAAACCCTTCTTTCTTCAACCAAATTTCAATCTAAACTTCCTAAACCTTAATACTATATCTTAAGAAGGTCTCACCTTGATTTGGAAGCAAGGCAAGCTCCCAAAGTCTATCCAAAGGAGCTCACGCCTAGGTTCACTCCGATTCTGACCTTCGTCCACTCAAATCGAGTTAAGGAAAGATCTACTGGGTCAAATTGAGCTTATAATATGTATATGGAAAGATAAGACAATAATATTTCTAATGGCGAAAGAATCACCTTAATCTGATAACGGAAGACGGAGTAATGGCCGAAACAGTAAGGCGGATCTATGCTGGCCGCGAGCTAGCGGGCGAGAAAGAAGAAGAGAGAAAGGAAAGAGAAAATAAGGGAGAGGAAGGTGGTGGTCGGCTGAGCTTGAGGGAAATGAGAGAGTCTTGACTTCATCCATAGGTCAAAAAGAGAGAGAGAGAGAGAGAGAGAGAGAGAGAGAGAGAGAGAGAGAGAGAGAGAGAGAGAGAGAGAGAGAGAGAGAGGATTAGGTGAAGATTAGACATGCATTTAATGTAATTTAGGCATCTAGTCTAGGTCTAAAACGATAAGGCCTCTCCCCTTGATGACACTTGTCCCATTCACATAAAAATCTTGAACCAAAATGACTATTTTGCCCTCTTGAATTCGGCAGCCCTTGGGGAGGTCTAAATAACCTTTTTTGCCCTTCATTCATCTTAAGGCAAAGGTATAAGGTCGAGGGGAAAAACGGTAATCTGCCACTTTTCATCCGAAACTTCGTTTTTCCAGTATAAACCACCATCGATGAGGCGACGTCCATTTTAATTCAAATATTAGAATTCCTAAATGTTCAATACACAATCTCGAGGTCCAATTTCATGTCGAACTCTCGTCGACTGTAATTCCAGTTTATCTCAAACTGACGGACGACTCTTGCAGGCGCTACGCATATCGACCTTAAGATTTTTCTTAAGCCGTGGCGACTTTGGTTGTCATGTAATTGTGAGGGTTTATCATTCATTCCTTCAATCCTGATCATCGGAATCCGATTTAGGAAATTCTCTCAAATTACACATTAGTTAGGCGGAATCACCCGCGTCCCAACGTATAATGCTAGCAAGACATTCCATGATCGTCCTTAGATCGATCTCTGCCGGCCCAAGATATTCCCTCGACAATTCTTATGGTCAAAATGTCATTTCTTATTCAAATTCCCAAGGTCCACATATCTGACTCTGCGTCAGTCTTTCCTTTTTTGTCAGATAACTCAAGAGTATCCAACTCCTAGCAAGTTAAAACTGGAATACACCGATCGGTATCCTCCCATTCAATAGCCTCGAGAGGGTCGGAATTTGGAATTGTCATAGTTAAACCGCGGAATTACCAGATAATTGAGGGTGGGCTTGGTTCAATATTTGAAATGAGCTTTGAAAAAATGTTTATCCCTTCAACTCAAAAGGGTTTGAGAAAATGCTAGTTGTGTTTAGTAAAAACTCATTTGAAATGAGCTTTGGTTAAACTAGTGTTTGGTAAAAATAACTTTGCAAGGAGTTTTGAATACAATTTTTTTATTTTTTTTTATCAAAAATGACCTTCACCGGACCAGCAAAGGTTTCAACCGCTAGCCAGCCAGATCTGCCACCGGCGGCCGTCGCTCGACCTCAGGCCACCTTCTTTGAGGATCGCACAACCTATACAAGGGCCGCCTGAGGTCAAGCGAAGCCTGGGTTCGCCTGGGTCGCGCGAACCCAGGCGAACCCAGGCTTCGCTTTTTCAAGGCCTGGCCTAAAGTTGAACCAAACACTTCAATATTTTTCAAAGAGGCTTTGAGGGCTGAAAACCCTTTAAGAAAACTGAACCAAACCCATCCTGAATCTGAATAACGAAATGGGCTTTATCATCCATTTTCTCACCTTTAGTGATTAGCTACATAGCGTGCATTATGCCATAATATCCACAGGGTTTATCGAGATTGCATGCCCGGTCCCTAGTCGATGGGATGCCCTTGGTTGCTCTTTGATGCACCCAACAATTTAAATGAGAAATAAAAGGCAAAAAGACTGTCGAGGAAGGTTAGAGATATGATTACATGTATATTAGCCCATGCTCACAAAAGCAAAGATGTAGGGCCAGCAAAAGAGTACAAGGTTACTAGTTAAGATGATTGGGGGAGAGTAGCTTCCACGAAGAGAGCAATAAAATATTAGTTCTAAGATTTATCTTTCTTGGTAAAAGGGATGCAGGAGCCAATACTTCAATAATGGTCTGCCTGCTAAGTTTCTATTCGTTTAGCAATCAAATATCAGGAAAAAAATCTCGCACACTGGATGGATTTCAGTCTAAAATTATCCACAAATACATCGATGAAAGCCAAATTATTCAGCTCACACACACACACACACACAACATCAACATCAACAACATCTTTATCCAAAAAAAAAAAAGCTATACCAGAAGCCTGTAGTAAAAGTCATGATCCAGGGAGGCCAATTTACTCATCTCCTTGTCTGGGTCTTCATTCAAATGGGGAGGTTGGACTTCCATTCCACTCTGGTATGCTTGTAAGATGAGACTGTGTTTCGTGAAAAAGAACTTGAAAATCACAATTGGGGCCATATTGAGTTGAGGACCATCTTACAGTCGGAACTGCCCCGACGGTTATACCAGCACTTTGTAGTTTCATCGCTTCGCACAAGTTATATATAAGCTGTCTAAAAGGTACGAACTCAGTTCTCTAATTGCGCTCGAAGATGATGAGCAGCATAAGCTTAATACATAACCCAAAAGCTATAGATCAGACACAGAAATTTCTCAAGAGGTTAAAAGGGCATAAGCTCCAGAGAAGCATTTCCTATGAAAAAGCCAGAAAATAAAAGCTATCACATGATTGATTGCTCGTTCTGCTGTTCAAAGCCGCAGATGATGACAAGGATATCTGAGGAGAACAGAAACTAGAGCATCAACCAGATTCCTGCCAAAGCCAATTTAGTTTGGTCAATCTCTCTTCATTTCCTTTTTCCTTTCTTATTTGATAGAGGGGGGGTGGGGTGACTGTACAGAGAATGGAAGCAAAAGATTCTATACAATGCTCTTGCAAAATAAACACGACAAGCAGCACTAATGAGGCATACACTTGCTGCTGGTGTAAAGACTACTGGAATCACTAAGGTATCGCAAAGGATGGACTAGAAAACTGCCAAAATATCGACACTTAAATGTGACAACCAACCAAATATTTCTCTATTAATTCCCTATCCGCAAACTTTTCCTTCAAAAACTCTGCATGGTGAAAGGCGCACCAGCATCAACAAATCTCGGACCAGCTCCCGCTTCAGAGAAACAGTTTCATGCCATCTGCACATTCTTCAGTGTCAAACTGAGAACTATACCAATGCTGTTCACCGATAATCACTGATAGTCTTCATAAAAGCTACCCATCATCCTTCCTATCCTCCGAAGGCGCTTTCATCGCTTCAGCAGTCATGAGAGCAACTACAGCTCTGTGAACTGCTACATCTGCTTTGCAAAGAAGTCTCTGCGCCTTCTCTCTCTTAAGCTTAGCTAAATTAGACGCATACCGCGCTGCACCAGCTGCATCCAACAATTTATATTCCTCCATATCCACCTGGTCCCACTGCTCACCAGATGGTCTATGAGAGCCTTCAGATGAAAAATGTTGATGAGAATTCCAGTGAAGGGTATTCTTTTTACTGCCTGTGGCTCCCCTACTGTAGGCAGTGACCATCTGTAAAGGTCGAGGAGATGCAACGGCACCAGATTTCTTTGATTTATATCTGTGTTGTCTCGGAGGATAATTTCGATTGAATCCATCATTGCCGACTGGGAATCCCTGGCCAGGGACATCTCGTGGAGAATATCCCAATGGAGATATTTGTGCCAATTGACAATTGTCCACATGCCCATAATTATGTCCCAAATAGAGGGCCCTATCATCTCCAAAACTCGGTCCGTTCAATCTTCTCCCTGACAGGAACACAAACAAAATGACATCAAAATTCTGGATCCAAGTAAAAATAGCCCAAAAAGATCTTAACACTTGGTGAAATTCGCATGACATTACCAAAGGCATGGAAACTGTCGTGATCTCCATGATAACCATTGCTTTGCCCTGTGACTGAGAATCGTCTTTGAGACCTTTGCTTTGAGCCTTTATTAGGAACCTCTAAACCCCTAGGTTTCATACAGAAAGCAAACATGGGAGGTCTTTCAGCAGCTGAGGTCTTCTGACACCCATCAGAAGGAGCAGAGTTCCCTTTATTCAAAGCTAGCTCCCACTCTCTCATCTGCTGCTGGTACTTTTCCCATGATGGTGGCTGCAAAGCATGAGCATGAATTGAATAGAGATACCATGACATAGAATCACAAGATCGAAAAAAGTGCACACTTAAGCAATGTTCACAAAAAGGTAACAGACAGGATTAATGATGACAGGAAGATCTAGTTAACAGAAAAAGCGAGCAATCCATGAGAGTTAATTTCAAAGGCTATTTGTTTCTTTATCTGTGGCCCCACAGCCAGCGGTTGGATCAGGTAGACATCTAATGAATCCATGTGATTCATGGAATCTTCAACGTCAGTTTTCGCTAGTTTTCCTTGATTGGACATAAACTCATAACATAAGCAAGTAATCTACTGCAATATGTTGTTAATGCTCAATGCCATGTTAATTGAAGACCAAATCCCTCCCTCCCTCCCTCCCTCCCTCTCTACTAAACCAATTACGCAAGAATGAAAAAGGAAATCCACAAAAACTAGATATTTCCAAACAGACGAAATTCCATAGCACAATTCTGAAACAGGCATGGAAGAGAGGAACAAAGCACTCACATACCAACAGGTCCCCCGATGATCCTTGCAATTCTAAACCACAAATTAAAACAAAAACGAGCATCTCAACATGGAAACGATTATCTGGAAAAACCGAGTGACAGAAATGGTTCCCAATGGAGGATTAACAGAAATTGCAGAAAGCCATATTAAATGCAGCACCTCATATAAATGTGTATCTAGACAAAATCAATGAACTGCAAGAAAAATGCTTTTAAAAGGCACCTGGAGATGTCGAATCAATGGCATTCCTTTCTTTTGCCTCTTCTGCCGCCAATGTTCGTAAACAGCTCTTACCACTGGTCCTGCACCTAACTTCAAGTCGTCCATTTCTTCGGATGTGAAATGGTCACGCTGTAGAGCATGAGCTTTCTTCTCGAACGTGTCCATTGTCCACTCAAATACCTCCACAGATATGTGCCCGGAGCCATTCTCATGAACATCTCTAGAACCCTGACAAGATGAAATCCACTGCTCATCGTCACTATCCATGTCATATAGGACACGAGATGGATTCAAGGCCATTTCAATATCTGTTTCAACTTGCTGGAAGTAGACAGCAGGACTGCGAAACAATAGCTCCATCCCATTATCATCGTAATCTTCTACCACACGGACACCAGGAATCGGAATGTTTTTTACTGATGCAGCACGGAAGTTCCGGCTGTAACACTCTTCATGCATCTCCTTGAAAAGTGCCCATTGGCTTCTGTCCGAAAATTCGAGGGTCCACTCTTTCCCTCCTCGCCACATCATAGCATGTGTATACCTGTTAGTGGACCCAGGCTGCAGGAACTGATGTGCTTTATGAGAATATTTTGTGGTTCCTGAAACTTTTACTGCAAGGTTCCACTCATTCTCAACAAGTTCAAGTACCACCTCTGCCCCACACTCCCTCCATCCCCTGTCCCCCACTGTAATTAACAAGTTCGCATGACAAGATAACGACTCCCAGTTTCTTTGAGAAACTCGGGCGACATCTGAGGCCCTCTTTTCATTGGGTCTCCTGATTCTTTTGTGAGGTATTGTTCTCTGCTGCGGCTTTGAGCTCGAACCTGAAACCCCAGAAGGATATGAGTAAGTAACATGTGTTCGCGGCTTCTTTGGTCCATTGCCAAAACTATTTAGGGAACCATCAGATTTTGCATCTGACCAACCGCGTGAGAAGTGTCCATAAAATGAACTACTTCTACTCCGATGCCATACGCTTCTTGGTGCGGTGGGATTTGGACTTGGGACGCGGCTGCCATTCATATCGCAAGCCATATCAGTAGGCGGCAAACTGCGCAGCGATCCATCATCAACAGGCTTTTCGTTCTCATTATAATGGGGAATATCTATCTTAATACCATTCAAAGAAGGACAAGCATCATTTGTGATCCTCTGCAAAGGACTTGACTTTTTTTCTGATGCTGCATAATTTCCTTGCCCTTCCTGCATCTGCCCATCCTCATCACCATCAATAGCAGTTGATGCTGCATAATTTCCTTGTCCTTCCTGCATCTGCCCATCCTCATCACCATCTACAGCAGTAGCAATGTGAATCCTGCCAGTGTGAAGATTACCACTTTGGTTATCCTGAGGGGTCCTGGTATCTGCACCCTTGCAAACAACCAGCTCAACAGCCTGATCATCTTTAGCACCACGCAAGTAGTGACTCTCTCTTGATGGAGCTTCTTGGCTAGTGTGGAATCCCATATCATTCTTTGAGCAGTTATCTATGGCGATGTTAGGTTGAGCCAAAATTCTTGCATTTTCAGCACCTTTCTCCTGACTAAGCTCGACAAAACTAATTTTGGACACACTATGATTCATAAGAAGCTTCAGGTGCAAGCTCAGAAAGAAAGTAGGAGCGGCGGTAAAGGGAAGAACAAACGGACGAAGCTTCATGTACCATGCATCAGAACCTGAAGAATTTGCCCCATTATCGTCACCATTACCTCTAGATACACCCGAGGGCCAAATTGCTTCACTGGTCATCTTCTGCAGACCCTGATCAGTTAACCCTAGGACAATTAATACTGGTTTTGCACAAGTAACAACCACAATACTGAGCACAAACTCTGTCTGTCTGTGTGTGTGTGTGTGTGTGTGTGTGTGTGTGTGTTGACAGAGAAGAGAAGAGAGTCACAGGAAAACTGTAAATATGGTGATACCAAAAACAACAGAAGGTCATGCAGATATTGATCCACAACCCTGACTTATGAACAGAGAAATTGCACATTCTGAGAAGAAAATGGTAAAGAGAACAATACCTCTAACGAAGAGTCCAAAGCAGCTGATGCCAATAACGGGATGTCTCCATTTTGAAGCGCATTGTAAGTGCATTCAGAAGGAGAAAGTTTCTCAACTAGCAAGCAATTCTCCCTCAGTATCGATTCTAAGCACAACCGCTTAGAACGTTTTAATCTCAAAAAGTTGTAATATCCAAACACAAGTTGGTTTTCACAACCCTGAACACAAGAGAATTTAAATCTAACAGAAGTTATTGGAGATTGCAAGCTTACAAATTTCACCTCTCCATTAGACTCACTCAGTAGATTTAAAACCGAAATTGCGAAAGCTACAGCCTTCCCCAAGCATCCTTCAAACAAGAGAAGCCTCAAACCAGCAATGCTATCAACAAAAAGCATCTCCAACTTCACCACAGGCCACACAGTCACCAGTTTTCCATAATAAAGCAGAACGAGATCATAGACTAACTGGGAATCCTCTACTCTAAAAGGGCGGAGAAGAGAATTGACCATGATATCGTTTGATTCTCTTCTCACTAGATATATTAACTTCAAGCAGCCCATCTCTTCAATGGTCAACAAAGACCCCCGAGAATCCGATTTTCCCAATGAGAGGGAATCATCCTCTGTTCTCCCGTACAAGGCTTCACCTGCCCGGCGAAACCGCTTCCTGTAGTAAACAACAGGAGCTTTGCCACCTTTCGTAGATCTGGAGCTCTTTGCAACTTTCTCAACCTTTCCAGCACGAAAAGGTCCACCTGTTGAGACACAATCTCCATGAAACGCCATTTGACCTCCTTTCGGGAAACAACCAGCAGTAGTGGTCCCACATGTATCCACAGCATCAACAGCAGATGATGAAGGCTTCATTTTCAGAGATGGACCAAGAATTCGTTTCTTCACAGCACGGGAAGAAGAAGATTTGACCCCACGACTTGATCGTGCCAACCACGAAATGATTGGTTCTGTGTCCATGTAATTGCTGATACAGCCATCATTGGCTGAAGTTAGAGGTCTCTCTTCATCTTCTTTGGTACGCTCAACACTTCTCTTCTTGCCGCCTACTGCAAACCTAGTCCGAGCTTCACCAGGAAGTAGCAAGAGCTTAATACGTTCCTTTTGAAGGTCGATCCATTCTTCATCGCGGTCATCATACTTGATGTGATGGAGTTTTGTTTCTCCATCATAGTCATTTACGAGGCCATGATACCAGCACTGATCTAGTGGCCAGAAGACCTTAATTCTTTTATTCATAACCCAATATGCATCCACCTGATCCGAAGGAATTTCATAGAAATGCCTCCTTTTCCGGGAACGTAGTTTTTCTCCATGCTGATTTCTTGGCCGTAAGGCTCTATTAGCTGCTTTAACAGATGGGGAGTTTGGTGAAGCACGAGATGCAGATCCTTCATCTAAAAATTTTCCATTAGAAGATAATAGAAAATACAAGCTGTTTGATGATGGTGATGGTGATGGTGATGGCGATGGCGATGGCGATGCTCTACTCTTTGAAGAAAACCCAGTACAGCTTGGGTCAAACCGTGAGGATAGCATCCTAGCGGCATTTTCCTCCAGATTCTCCTCGTCATCTTCCTGCCGATCATCACAGTTTTCAATAAGTATAGCAAAAAGCACCAAGGGGGTGCCTCCCATTTACAACCAAGAAGCTATAAAACATCAAAGAGAAAACAACCTGATCATCACATTTCTTGGCAGAGACATCAACTGCAGAACCTGCCTCCACCAAAGCAGTTTGAACCCCTTCCGGCTTCACCTCTCTGCGCTTTCGACGATTCTTGACTGACTTTTTTGATTTTCCGTTGTTTGTTGTTGAACTTCTTACAAGGTAATCCTGCTCCTGCAAACGTCCGCCACCGCTGTGCCCATTCTCCTTCAGATCATCAAAAGCATCCTCCCTTTTAATGTTTCCATCGCCGCTTCCCCTTTCAGGATCACCATCTATAAGCTTCCCAGACGGATCAGCAAAATCCAATCTGCGGACGGAGGGCTCAGCTGGATTCAACTCTTGAGTATGCTCAAGCCTTTTCCGTCCCGAAGTTCCTCGTTTACGCTTTGGAATTTTAACGACATTGTCATCTAGACTAAGTCCAACGCCATTCATACTTCCATTCGAGCTTGGCCTCTCATCCACCTCGGGCTTTGACTCTGACGAATCATGAGAACCAAAATGAGCGCCGGCATTAGTTACATCACTTAGTCTCTTCTCCTTTCTCTTCTTCAAGCTACTCAGAGATACTTCCTTTCTACTCCTCCTCTTCTTATTTTCATCCCCACCATCATCAGGGCTGATTTTCCTCTTCAAGTTCTTACTTTGCAACCTCTTGGGATCCTCCTTCGATGACCCAGATTTATACAAGCTTTTGACTGCCAAACATCTGGCTTTCTTAGGAGCTTGAGTTCCATTTGAGCTCTCCACTTTATGCTCCATCAACCAAACTTCAATCCCAACGACCCCACGCGACTATCACATTCCATCACAGAATCCCGCCCTCATATTTCAGATCTGAAAATACCGAAAATGCCAAAAATCACACAAAAAACACAAAAATGGATCCTAAAACCGGGAGATTTCCTGAGATCAGCCAACAATTCCCAAACAATCAAAACATGCGATGCGAAAACCAACAGGCACAGATCAACAACAGATAATGACACTCACCTCTGGCCACGAAGCTCGAGACATCGGCTTTTCCCGGGGCATATGGCGAAGATCACGAGCGAGACGCACAAGCAGGACCTGAATCTGGCGCTTCCGAGTCGAAACCCCAAAAAATCTGGCGAATTCGGAGAGAAATTCCCCCACAATTTCTCTGCAATTTTCACCGCGAGAGAGACGGACCAATTTAGGGTTTCGTTCAGTTAAACGACAGAGCGAGGGTTTAGATCAGAAATCAGAAAATAACCCCCAAAAAAAAAGGCAAAATGGAAAATTTTCTGCAATGTGGAGGGCTCGGATGTACCTACGTGGCGCGCTGTGAACCCCTTGATCGGAAGCTTGAGGACGAGATTTTTCAGGTGATTCCTCCTTTTTTTTCTTCTTGGGAACTTTGTATTTTCGAATTTCGATTTGGACTTTTCGGAGAATACGAGGAAGATGATGAATTGTGGAAAAGGTAGAGCTTGCTCTTGCTGGGGCAAATGCAAGGAGAATCTTTGAATCATGACCCCAATTTATAGAGGCGAGGAGGGGAAAATGATAGGAACAAACAAAATTTCTTACCATAACCATCGTCCCGAGCTTTGTTCTGACCTCGCCAGTCGTCGGCCATCAATGGCGTATGCGTAATTTAGGCGTGAAGGGTCGAGACGCATAGTGCTGCCTAAAAACTCCCCCGAAGAAAATATAACATGAAAAGTTTCAGAGAGAAATTTGGACGAACATATGACGGCAATCGGGTTAGGATTGGACGGGGATACAGAGGGGAGGTGACTGGCCACCACCAACCCCTCGAATCCGTCGATCATTATCGCACGGCTCGTTTATTTATATCACATTTTTGAATCGTCGCAATGTGGTAATTATGCTTTTAAGGAAGTTTAATCTCCTTCGAAATGCAAACATCAAAATGTTTATACCATCGGGCTCTTACGATGAATAGTTTTCTTTTTCCACGTTGATATAACGAAATCATTTCGCATAGTGAAAAAAGTCAAAAAAATTGGATTAGTATGTTGGACCTAGGGTTTTGCACTTTGGGCAAACCTATACTACCTAATTTTTTTGTTAATTTGATTAGGCCTTTATGCATTTGTGGCAATTTTATCCTATTCTCTAAATGGGAAAAATCATTTGGGCATGTTAATAACGAAATTTCCTTCATGCTAGAAGAAAATTCAAATTTGAATTAGTCTTTTAGATTTATAGCTTTTTACAACAAGTAATTCTATTTGCTGCCTTATTTGTTTAATTTGAAATACAAATAGAAAAAAAAAATTAGCTTTTTAAGTAACGTTAAAGGTGGCAAGTAGTCCCCACGAGGCATAGTGGTCCAATAGCTTTAGTAAGGAATTAAATGATTTTGGACAAAATAGGTTAAACCAACCAATTAGAGCCAATAAATCACACCCTACCTACTCCTTCATCATTTAGTCCTCTTCTTTTTATGATGAGAAATCATATCTCAATTTATCAAAAATTGAAAGTACGGCTACTTTGAGTACGTGAAATCCAGATATCGCGAAAAATATGTGGTAAGTACATAAAGCTAGCCTCATTTACAAATCTATTCCGTCATTTTTTTAGCTTGCTTAAAACTTAAGAAGGTCACCGTGGGTTCTGAAATGAATCGGGTTTTGAAATGAATCATGTCCGTTTATTATATTCTTTTTATGATAAGAAATCTCATCTCAATATATCGAAAATAATTTTGCGGTAAGTAAGTAAAGTTATCCTTAGTTTTTTTTTTTTGGTCAGAAGTTATCCTTAGTTGTTAAGAAACCTATTTTGTCATATGTTATAATTTCCTTAAAACTAGAAGATCGTCGCAAGTCCCGATGTAAATCATGTCCATTTATTTCTCATCTTTTTATTATAGGTAATATCATCTGAATCTATCAAAAATTGAAAAATGTGACTATTTTGAGCGTATAAAATCCAGATTTTGTGAAAAAAATAATCGTAAGTGCGTATAGTTATCCTTAGCTGTAAACAAACCTATTTTATCATTTTTTTAAAAATTTGCTTGAGACTCGAGAGTCATTTTGGGTTTTGAAACAAATCGTGTTTGTTTTATTCCTCTTTTGTTTATGATAAGAAATCTCATCTGAATCTGTCAAAAATTGAAAATACCACTACTTGAGCGGCCTAATACCCAAAAAAACCTTCAACTTTAGCATTTGTGACAATTATATCCAAAAAAAAAAAATTATCTCATAAAAAACCTCCAACTTTTTCTTTTGTCCCAATTTTACCGGTTAGTATCAAAAAAACCCTTAACTTTTGTTTTTGTCTCAATTCCTCTCAAAACTTTTACTTTTGTCCCAATTTTACCGATCTAGTACTAAAAAAATCATCAACTTTACTTTTATCTCAATTCTACCACCATCGGTTTTTTGTTCATAATCATCGTTAGTTAATCCTACGTGACTCGAATTTTCTTGTCGAATCTACCAATGAATTTTTAAAATTTAGAAACAATAGATTTCAAAGACGACGACATTTTAAAAAATTCGTTAGAATATCTCCAGCCGTTCTTTGAGCTGTTAAGTGTCGAAAAGAATACAAAATGTGCTGTCTTTAGTGACTATATATCTCTCAGCAATATATAGGAGTAGCAAAAACTAGAAGAGAATTTCAAAAAAATTTCATGTCAATTTTGCTGAGGTGTAATTCATTAATAACATGACAATGGCACGTAAGATTAACTAATGATGATTATAGACAGAAGACTAACGATGGTAAAATTGGGACAAAAGTAAAAGTTTAGGGATTTTTTGGTACTAGGCCTGTAAAATTGGACAAAAGTAAAAATTTTGGGTAGAATTGGGACAAAAGTAAAAGTTGAGGATTGGAAAAATTGTGACAAAAAGAAAAGTTGAGTGTTTTTTTGGTACTAGGCCAATAAAATTAGGACAAAACTAAAAATTTTGGGTAGAATTGCGATAAAAGTAAAAGTTGAGGGGTTTTTTGGTACTAGGCAGGTAAAATTGGGACAAAAGTAAAAATTTTGGGCAGAATTGAGACAAAAGTAAAAGTTTGGAGTTTTTTATGAGACAAAAAAAGTTTTAGATATAATTGACACAAATATTAAAGTTAGAGGTTTTTTTTTTGTATTAGGCCCTACTTGAGCATGTAAAATTTAGATTGTGCGAAATTTTTGTGGTAAGTATCTAAAGTTATCCTTAATTATTAAGAAACCTATTTTGTTATATTTTGTAATTTGCTTAAAACTAGAATGGCGTCGTTGTCATTTTTTAATTTGCTTAAAACTCGAGGGTCATTTCGGGTTTTGAAGTAAATCATGTCCTTTTATTCCTCTTTTGTTTATGATAAGAAATCTCATTTGAATCTATACATGGGAAATGCCACTATTTGAGTATGTAAAATCTAATTATTGTGAAAATTTTGGGGTAGGTATGTGAAGTTATCCTTAGTTGTTAATAAACCTATTTCGGTCATACTTTGTAATTTGCTTAAAAGTAAATGGTCACCGCGGGTTTCCAAGTAAATCGTATCCATTTATTTCTCTTCTTTATATGATATGAAATATCATATTATTAATCTATCAAAAATTGAAAATATAACTATTCGAGTATTTAAAAAATTCGAACATGGTGAAAAAATTGTGCCAAGTATATATAGTTATCCTTAGTTATTAATGAACCTATTTTTTCCATTTTTTAAACTTTCTTAAACCTTGAGAGTCATCACGGGTTCCGAAGTCGTCTTCTTTTTATGATAAGAATTCTCGCCTCAATCTAAAAAAAAAAAGGGAAATATGGCCATTTTAAAATCCAAATATTGTGAAAAACATGTGATAAATACATGTAAAGTTATCATTAGCTGTATTTTGCAATTTTTGAACATTTTTAAACTCAATGGGATAAGAACATCACAAATGTCATAATTTTTGTGCCATACTTATTTACTTAAGTGTCGTAACTTTTTTCAATCATTTTTTTGGTCTTTTTTTTTTCGACCACTTGATTGCAATATTTTATATGAAAAAAATATTCATTTGGGTGCTATAACTCTTAATTGATCAGCCATAACATTTTCAAAAAGTTCACCTAAGTGAGAAAAATCCGATGTTGCATGACACATGCGGCAAATGTTTCTAAAAAGTTGAGGCACAGAAGTGATTGTTTCAAAAGTGATATGGTACTCAAATGATTGCAAAAATAGTTATGTCACTTAAATGAGCTCTCTACATAAAATATGACACTCAAGTAATTGAAGAAAAGTTATGGAATTCAAATGAGTGGATCTTGTGGTGTACTTTATCCAAGCTCGAGCGTTACCACAAGTTTCAAAGGGAATCATGCATACAAAAGATAAGAAAATGGATAGCATAAGTGTCATAACTTTCTTACGGCACTCACTTGAGTGTTATATTTTTTTTTTGGTTACGCGAATGTTATAATAGTGTCATAATTTTTTTTACTATCACTTGATTATCATACAACTTTTGAATGATCACTGAGTGCCACAATTTTTTAAAGTTCGCCACCAATGTCATGCCACTTTAGATTTTCGATACTTGATTGAACATTTTTCAAAAAATTATGGCACTGGCACTCAAATGAGCCAATTTTTAGAAGTTATGGCATTAGTGCCCTACGAGAGTTATATCATTATTGGTGTACTTATCCCAGAAAAAATGAAATTCTTATTGACCATATACCAAAGATGACAAGTAAATCCAACATGAGAACATCAATTTATGTACCTATTTGACAATGATTCTGATCCAAAAAGAGTAATTTTGATTAGAATCATATTTTCTGATTACGTTCCTAAATGATTTTTAGAGTATTAGAACGTGTTTGATAACTGTATAAAATTTCTATTATCAAAATAGAAACGCATTTGGTAACTGCATAAAATTTCTATTCCTAATAACAATCACATTGTGAGAATATTTTTTAAAATATATTTTTTAAAAAAATTTCTATTTTTTAAAATTTTTTTAATTCCCCCAAATATTTTCGCACTTTTTAGATTTTTTTTAAAATTTTTTAAACTCACTTTTTTTAAAAAAATAATTTTTCTGTTAAATTTTAAAACTTATTTTTAATTTAATTTTAAAAAGATGTATTTAAAAAAAATTAGTTATTAGTAAATTTGAAAATCTAATTTTATTTTTTTTAAAGTCCAGAAGTTCAGTAGATGCCCATGTGGACTTTTTTTTTTTAAGAACGGACACTTTGTTCTTTTTTGTATTTCTCAAAAGTGATTCTTTTTTTTTTAAGAATGAACTTTCTTTTGATTCTTGTTTTTGCTCCATAACTGTTCCTGAAACAGAGTCAGAACCAGAATCATTTACGTTATCAAACATGTTTCTCATCCTTTTTTTGTTCTGGGAAACAGAATAAAAGAATTAAAGTCATTGCCAAACAGGCCCTAAGTTGTCTATTAATTTGCAGTAGATGAACGCGCCAGTAATACAAAAGATAATGAAATAATATTGTAATGTAATGTTAATCATTAACCAAGATGAGATTGAATATCAAATGCCTTGGACCACAGTGTTTCGACATGGATTATGTCACCTCACGAATATAGGAGTTGCTAAGAGTAAAATTCGTATGGTTGGAATGGGGTCGCAACCCTAGCCTACATCAATGGGATTCGCAGGACTCTTGCCGCTGTTCATCGAATCCTTGCCGCGCGACGGTCCTTCCATCTGGCAACGAGTGGCCCAACTTGTCGTCTATTGTCCATTTTATCTCGAAAAAGCTTTTTTCTTTTATTTCCCGTTATCATCTAAAAATATTATTTAAATCCAAAGTAACTATACCAAAAAAATTAATTTAATATGCACATCAACATATGTATATTTCTAAATTCTCTAGGTGTTTCACGTCAAATGGCAGTCAAAGTTCACGAGCCAAATATGTACATTCCAAAGATACGAGTCGGTCAAAAGTTACTTTGGAGTATTATTTTATCAACTATGCCCAAGAACCATACTTTAATGTTGTGCACAGAACGTCAATCAATAGAAAACTACCGACTATTTTATTATTTGAAAGAATATTCAGTGCCTAAAAAAAAATTAAATTCATTCACGAAACACGTGCGGCGCACGTTGGTTCTAGTACTATGCAGAGCAAAAATGGGTACCATGTTCGGTTCGAACCGGTCTGGATAGTTCTCAATTTCTCAGAATCACTGAATCGGAGGGTTAGTTGATAGTTCGGTCCGGCATTCAAACCGGAACGAGCTCCAGCGCTTTACGGAGATCGTTATCCGTGTCCCGGGATAGCGTGTCCCGCTCCCCAAACGGAACGCCTAACAGCTCTTCGTTCAAGTAAACCGTCGAAGTGACACTTCGTATTTTCATTTTAGACTCTCTCTCTTTTCAATCATTTCTCTGCTCCGTTTCCTCCTCACTTTCTCAGAGCTATCCAAGAAATTAGGGTTTTCAATCCTGCTCCCGCTGACGTCGAAGATCGCTTTCTGAGGTAAAGTTAACTTTTTAGATCCACGTACCGATGCGGGTGTCTGGAGGTTTTGTGCGCGAGGATGGAAATGGCGTCAACCGAGTCGATCGCCACCGCGGTCGCCATCGTCTCAGTTCTTGATTTCCTCTTCTTTGTGATTTTCATGGTTGTTGTCTTCCCAGGATTGTTGATTGTGTTGGCTCTTTAGCTTCGTTGTTGACTTCCTGTTGGATCGGCGATGGCAGTTTTAATCGTGTAGAATCGCGAATTTGATGCGCGGATCAGAATGGGGTGCTTGATTGCTTCGAGTAAAGAATCAGGCTAAATTGGTCAAAAAGATGGATTGAAATGTTTCTACATGCTTGGAATATGATTGTCTTGTGATTTGATTTTTGCCGTGTATCATGTGGAACTAGGGCTGTTTGTACTCTCTGCCGCAGTATCAAATTCTGAAATCTATGGATTTTTCGTTTAAAGTTTGCGCGTTTTAGGTATTTCCAGTAAAAAATGGCTGGATCTCAATTTTTTTTTTCCCCTCTTTCTTCTTTCGTTTTGGTTTCCAATCTTTCTGATAAAATACTTTCAGCTTATGGTTTGCTGAAGCATAATACTATTACTGGAGGTAGCCATACAGCTCTTAGTTTGTCCATTAGTGATTCGAATTTGCATATGTATTGAGATAATGGTTCTCTAAAGGGTGGACGTTGAAAATATCATCTTCTTAATTTTCAGTCACAAAATTCATTAATTTCATGAAACCACGTGATTATATTTGAGTCTTTAGTTTGTATTGGCTCTGATGAGTCATAAACCTTGTTATTTCATGGAGTAGAATGTCTTTGAGGATATTTTCTTCTGTAGGTCTATTTCCACACATTTTTTAAGCTAAAACACACATTTTTTATGTTAAATGATCAAATTATTGTCTAAACATAAAATTCGTGCCAACATTTATTAATCTCTCTCTCTCTCTCTCTCTCTCTCTCTCTCTCTCTCTCTCTCTCTCTCTCTCGTTCTTCAACTCCACCTCTTTTCCTTATTCACCTTACTACAGCCAAACTTTAAAAAAAAAAAAAAATGCATGAGAGGAAAACCTTTGGGCTGTCAATGACGTCGTCTTATTCATTTTTTAGTCAATTCATTTCTGTAACTCTTCCGTGATTTCCACATCTCGAGGTGTTGCTTAAAATTTACATTTCTCCCAAGGTTCAAAGAATTGATCAGCATGCCTCCGGTGTCCTTTCCAATCTTGTTAGTAGTTGAAAATAAGTAGTTTCTATTCATGAATTCAACTTGTGATTCACTATTATTCAAATGTTCAGGTGAGAAGATTCGAGCAAAACCATGTTTCAGAGTAGAATCTCAATGGGGTGGTTGTTGGTGTAATATTGTGTGTTTGTTGTTAGAAAACCGCTCTTTGGATTAAGATTTATATTATTTTTATGAAGGTGTAAGCCTGAGTTACAACTTCTTCACAGTCAAACTATATTTCCCTCGTAAAGGAAAAATTTGAGTTTATGGTTCACTTGATGGACCTTTATGTGCTCATCGTTAGATATGGGACAATCAGCATCATTTAGTTACTTGCTCTGTGGTAGAAAATCAAAAAATTTAGTTCTGGTCTTTCCATTTTAGTTCTTTTTGTTTTGTCTTGATTTAGTCTTTATATTGTTAAGATTGGAAGGAACAACCAAATCAGATCATGAAATGAGTTCATAGCTAATGACCCTTTTTGCCTCTTCAGTGAAGGAATAAATGTTCTGTGCGTGCTTAGTGCGAGGAAGGATACAGAAGGAAAACCTTTAAAATTAAGTATGATAGGAAATTGTCCACCTATAGATCAGAAATTGCCTGAAAATGGCACTATTCATATGAATACATGCTTGACGAAATCTAGGGTTTGGAGGGTAGTTGGGTCATTTATTATTATTATTTTTGGTCGAATAGGTCAGTTAATTGAACAGGGCATGTTTTAAAGCCAAAAAATGAGACGATAGTGATTGAAGATCCATATGACAGTTTTGCTCATATTATTTTCTGGCTACTTTTATGGTCTCATTTCACTTTTGTGCTTGGTGCACCATCTTTTCTACCACTGTGCTAATAATGAACTGAGCAAAGGAGGACAGAGTGACCATCCATTATTTTGCTTCTGTACCACTGCTCTCTATATTGATTTTTAGTCAATTTCATTTTCATCTCATTTGTTGGACTAAATGGTTTGTTACTTCAGATTTTTTGTGAGGGTATTAATTTCAAGTGCTTTGTCAATTACCAAGCAGCAAATTAAGCTAATGAAGTCGGGATCTTCCTCTTTAAATCCATATGCGGCATCATATGTACCACTTTCTAAAAGAGTAGCAGATCATAAAGGTGGTGCTTTTGAAGGAACATTGGGAGACTTTAAGACCTCCAATGTGACTGTCTTCTCTGAACCTCTTGTGCAATTTGGTCAAGGTCAGGACAGAGGGAGAGCAGCTATCCACCCAAATTTCTATGAGACTAGAAGTCTTCCAGCCGAAGAGTCTTTCTCTTCAAAGAGCCGCTCTACGCATGGTTCAACGTCAAGGCAACCAATTAATTTTCCAGACAAGCAGGTGCCTGATGAGGAATTGGAAATGGACCTAGAGTATCTTCAGATGCAATTTCCTGGACTGTCTGATCAATCCATCGCTGACGTCTATCTGGCAAATAAGGGAGATCTAGATGCAACTATTGACATGCTGAGCCAGCTTGAGGTGACTTTTGTCAGCTCTTTCTAGCATATTTGTGAGGAAGATTCCAATGGCTTTTTTGAAGTTGAACTTATATGTCTGCTATGCAGTTTTTGTGAGGAATAGGGGTGGCGTGTTTGGCCTGTCAGATACCTGTTTGACTCTGAAATGAGATGAGGCATGAATGGACTATATGAAGATGATTTTTAATGTGCTTGCATTAGCATCTTTTAGTTGAATTACTCATAGTTCACATTTTTTTTGTGGCAAGAGTTGTCTTGTATGTGTAAATCTCTACATAACCTTCTCTATATTATGATTCCATCTGGATAAACAAGGAAAATACTTTTGTCCTTACGGTGCCATGTCATTCTGATAACAGTTTTAAAGATATGCCAATTCCAACAATTGTTCCAAATAAGATGACGTCTACTAGTTGTAAATAGCATATTGATATTGCAGTTCAACTTGGCCTGGTCAAATGTTGCATTTCTGTGTGGGTTTAATTAAAATATGGTTTTCTAAATGTTGTTCATAATCCTAAGAGCTGGATCATTTCTTTATGCAGTTCAACTCTGATGACTTTCCTGAAAATCTACCAGAAACTCTTGACATTGGTGATGTCGCAGCACCTAGTTCTGTTGCGGAGTCTGGATATGTGAAATTGAAGAGTGTGAAGGGTGAGGCAACTGCTTCATCATCTGGCTGATCTGAACCAACCAACTACTCTACATGATTTGAGTTGGAAAAATTAGCTGTGCTTTCCCCTTCTACATATTTGTTGTTCTAGAAGGGGTCAACCCTAAAGCAGGGTAAGGTGCAGCATTGTATAGTTGTCGATGGTTTGTTCATATGCAATGTTCTCCATGCTCACCTGCATTTGTTTGTTTCGAGTTGGATCTGCAAGATCTTTAGGGCTTTAAAACCGAATTGGTGTTTGCAAAGACGATTATGAGTTTGTGATCAGATTCTGAAAGTGGCGCGCATGTCGTCTAGAGAGAGCTGCTGGTTTTTGTACATGATGTCCCTGGCGTGCCTAGGAGATAAGATCAGCATGCAGCCGAATTGTCATGGAGAAAATGTTCGAACTTCCCATCTTGGCACGCAGGACTCTGCGACCATCGTGTTGTGCCTTTTCTTGATGTCGCTGAAACAGTGTGTGATATTGTGTGCTCTTTCCCCTGAGACTCAGTTTTCCTAGTATGTAGCTAACCAAGCCAAAAATGAGAAGAGAGAGAAGCTCTGTTGAAAATGCTTCTCCTGTTCAACACTGCCACACATAATGCCCCACTAAATGGGTAACGGCTCTCATTGTTTTCTGAGAATGACCAACCTAGTATCACGCTCTCTTTCTATGAATAAATCCGTTTACTAGATAGCGCGTGCTTGTATCTTACTAGAGGAAATGTATTTACAAAACCAAATTTAGTTCTCGAACACAAAGGTGGTCCATTACCTGGATCAGGTAAAATGTTGCACTCGTACAGATTTTCTTTTTGTGGGTAGTGCATTTCGGCGCAAACTCCACGTAAAGAAACGGACTTTAGGATTAAATGTCTAGTTGCCAGGTAATAGTCCATAGCACGCGGGGAGGCTGCCGCTGGTAGGATGATGATGCTTGGTTTGTGCTTGAAGCTCTGGTTGCTGGTCGAAATTAATTGATGCCCACTCTTTACGGGGAAAATCCCAGAATTGTTACATGTCCAAACGAGCTTATCCTTAGTTGAAATTAGAACAAAGGGGGATGGATAATTGATGCGCACAATTTCTGGACATTCCCATTCCCTTGTTTTGTTATCGATTAAGTCTGCAACCTGTTCGGGGTCTTGTCGGTTTGCTGGGCCATCGATCAAAGCGCCCGAGAGCCGTCTATCCTCGCAAAGATTGATACTTTTCCCAACCTTTTGTGAAGTCGTTGTCCAAATACTCCCGCATTTATTTTGAACCTTCGGCTCTTTTAAGTGGTGTCCGACTTCTGCAATTGCCTTCTTTTTGGGCCAAGAATTTTCTGCCGTTATAATCATAAACATGCAAACGACGTAAACAAAAAATTCGAAAGCCAGTTCTTAATAAATTCTTCAGCCGGCAGGACACTCGTGAGAAACTATTTCTTGTATTCCAATGCCACCCCCTAGATTTTTCCTGAGAAATTAAGCAGAGGGCAAGAAAAATAAAGATCGGTGGTCATTGCAATACCTGTAAAATAAAGGGGAAAAAAAAACTTCAAACTATGCCCATTTTGACATATTTACCTTAAACTTTTTCTGTGACATTAAAAGCTCCAAACTATAGCCTTGTGATAAATTTGCCTCAAACTTCTTCTTGTGACATAAGAAACCCTGAATTTGCACTCATGTGACACATTTACTCTCCTCCATTAAGGTTCCATCAGATAATTTTTCTGCCAAAACGACGTCATTTTTATTTCATCATTTGCTTCCCAATGTCCATATAGGCAGAGTTTTAACGGTTCTCATTCACAGAACTTTGACAGAGGGGTAAATGTATCACGTAGGTATAAGCTTGGAATTTTTGGTGCCGCAAAAAAAAAATTAAGTTAATGTGTTGCAGTAGGCATAATTTTTTTTTTTTTTTTACGGCTTTCACCCTAAAATGAATTGCCAGTAATATGCAAATCTCTACGTGCCATGAGATCAATCGTGACTGACATGAAAAATAAAATTCACGGCGAACCTATAGACGAAAAAAAAATGGTTAAAAAATGTTTTAGTTTGTTGGGGTTTACGTGACTGTGGGACTTTGATTGCATGGACAACCTCAGACTCTCTAGAGAGAGAGAGAGAGAGAGAGAGAGAGAGAGATGCGACTCCACGTGGATGCTTTCGGAGCTCCCATGAATTTCTGACTGTTAGAAGTCTTTGATCGTCAGAGGATGCAAGTTAGAGAGAGAGAGAGAGAGAGAGAGAGAGTTTAGCTCAAACGCCAAAGGCTGTTATGTTTCTTGTTTTGATCATTCCAGATGCAGAAGCAGAGCAAAACGAGCCAGGCAGAGGAGACATACGATTCCCATATTCTTGGACGATCTCCGATCAATCACTTTGATTCTTTGTAGGATCTAAAGTTCGTCGCCGATCGAATTTGCGATTTTCTCTTCTGGGTTCGGCTCAGAATCCCAAGAAATCTCAGAGAGAGAGAGAGAGAAGAAAAAAAAAAACAATGGGGGTAGATTATTACGAGGTATTGAAGGTGGACAAGAACGCGACAGACGATGATCTGAAGAAGGCGTATAGGAAATTGGCAATGAAATGGCATCCCGACAAGAACCCCAACAACAAAAAGGAAGCCGAGGCCCAATTCAAGCAGATCTCTGAAGCCTATGAGGCAACTCCCCCTCTCTCTCCATTCACTCTTGTTTTTCCTCTCTGTAATTTCATGTTCTCTCTTGGAAATCTTGGAAACGTGACTCTTCGGGTCGGCTGAGCGGTCGAGGACGCAGCAGGTTTCGTGTTCGAATTACAAGAGTCGAGTCTCACCTAACCTTAAAAGGCCGCACTCGCACCGGACCGAACCGAACCAAATGGAACGATTTGCGTGCATTATCGGAATTAGCTGAGTTGAAGATATACAAAAGAAGAGGTTCTTGGAAAATGTAGGCCGATGAGGGAAAAAAATCAATATTCTGAATTTGTCTTTGGTAGCATCTGTGTTGCTGCATGAAAATCTGTTGAATTGAGCATCTGCTACTGCTTGTTTATCGCGACATTGAATGCGCTTTCGTGCTTTGATGCAGGTTCTGAATGACCCTCAGAAACGGGTGATTTACGATCAATATGGCGAGGAAGGCCTGAAGGACATGCCACCCCCGGGTAGCAGCGGCAACTCGAGCGGTTTCAACCCCAGAAACGCGGAGGACATATTCGCAGAGTTCTTCGGGAGCAGCCCTTTCGGGTTCGGGTCATCGGGACCCGGTAGGTCAATGAGATTCCAGTCGGACGGGGGCGGAGGAGTGTTCGGGGGATTCGGCGGAGGCGAGAACATTTTCAGAACGTACAGCGAGGGGAACAGCGCCATGCCCCGTAAGCCGCCGCCAATCGAGAACAAACTGCCTTGCAGTCTCAAGGAGCTATACTCGGGATCGACGAGGAAGATGAAGATATCAAGAACAGTGATGGATGCCAACGGGTATGCACTCCTATTATCCTTGCGCAAGCTTCCATTTTTGTCCTGCAAACTTGGTAAATGTGGCAAGAAATTGGAGCAAACTCACGACTTTGTGACTCTTAGGAACATGATCGTATCTGCTAATGTAGCAATCAGTCAAACTTGCCAGAACTAAGTTTCGAGTCGGATATGATCCGTAAAGCTAAAGCCGAAAGCGAATTCGGTACAATCCATCGACCGCCATATCCCTTGAATTGGTGAATTTGTTCATTGGCCATCTCCACCTCTCTGGTTGCATTCTGTTTTTCAATCTTGTCTGAGAATGTGTTTAGACTCACGTAATGTTCATCAAATTCAGCATGCCATGAGCTCTTTGGTAAATCCTAGGCTACGCTATGCCAATCCTAGAAAAGATCATGCCACATTTTCCCGCTTCTTTTCACTAACCGTAGGATCTAATGCCGCAGCCGGCAAACCGTGGAGACGGAGATACTGACGATTGATGTGAAACCCGGGTGGAAGAAGGGAACAAAGATCACTTTCCCCGACAAAGGGAACGAGCAGCCGAACCAACTCCCCGCCGACCTCGTGTTCGTGATAGACGAGAAGACCCACGACTTCTACAAAAGGGACGGCAACGACCTCATCGTGAACCACAGGGTGGCGCTCGCGGAGGCAATCGGCGGCACGACTGTGAGCCTCACCACGCTGGATGGCCGGGACCTGTCGATCCCGGTGGCGGAAATCGTGAGCCCCGGCTACGAGCTGATAGTTGCGATGGAAGGGATGCCCATAGTGAAGGAGCCCGGGAACAGGGGAGACCTCAGGATCAAGTTCGAGGTGAAGTTCCCGACCAAATTGACGGAGGAGCAAAGAGCGGGGCTCAAGCGCGCCCTCGGGGGTTGAGACAAATGTATACGTACATGCATGTACACACACACACACAGCTACACAGAAGAAAGCATGAATTCGCTACGGCCACCGGATTTCGTCCGGACCGAACACACTGATCATAGATGTTTCACATGAGATGTTTCCCTTTTGCTGTGTTTTCCCCCCTTGTTTTCTTGAATCCAGTCGGACCATACACGCGCGTCCTGAAGAACCACACACTCAGAAAACCCATTATTCAACATGACGAGAAGAAAGCATGATGAGTAGATCGGATCAAATGAATCACACCCACTTCCTAAAATTTACATCCCTCGTAGGGGGAAGCACAAACAGATCTGTACTTTACGAACCTGCAAACTCAATTCTTGAATCAACTGGGAAAAGGAACTGAGAAGAAGATCTACATCGGTTTTTCGTTTTCATTTTAAATGAAAAAGAACAGAGGATGAATCTTTTAATCCGCTTCAGGAATAAGTAGTTGACGTGTTTTCTGTGGGTTTATCTTATGCGACACGAATGAAATACCGAAAGAATGCGAAAGCAACGTCACGGCAATCATCAGAACTGACTAATAAAAACAAAGCTCAAAAGGTGACCGTAATCTACGAAATACGACCTTACAGAACTGCCCAAATCTCTAAAAAGAACGCAAAGAAAAGTTATTACAGCGAAATTTACATCCAACCAAAAGAAAAAGATCAAAACCCTCTATCCCTACGAGCATCTTGCCGCCGCCCCAGCGGCCTAGCTTGGGGCGCAACGTAGACTTGGCCTCCATGCAGCCCTGAAGCTGGCCGTTGTGCATTCCTAACTAATGGTTCTCGCGATAAATAGGCACTGGGGCTTTGTGATTGCTGGGCAGATGCCAGGCGTACATCTGGCCGACCCCGCGACGGCTGTTGTAAGTTATATAAGCCCTGTGGATTCCACTCCGGAATGTCGTCATCGTCATCGTTCCACGGCTGAACTGGAATGCCATAGTTTTCTGAAGGAGCACCCACTCCTGTATGTCCATACTTATGTATAAGTTCTCTTATGTGGTCTACCGGCGGTGCTCGGGAATGCCCATAAGAGGGAGCCAGTCCCGAACCCACAGACACATTCTGGGTCGGGTTCAATCCCATTGACCTCGACCCGCCAGAAAAATTAAACTCCGGCAGGTCATCCTCATCCCGGGCAGCTCTCCCTACGCCAGGGCCAAACCCAGGGGGAACATCATCATCGTCATCCCTATCGACACTGGGTTGTGGTTGCATGCTACTAGGATGGGCGAGACGCCCGTGATGCAAGTTTGAATTAAAGTTTACATCCTTTTCTTGATGCCTCCTAGAGGAGAAATGCTGCTTTTTGGAGGTAAATTTAGCGGTGTGGGATGGGATTGCGGAAGTTAAATGACTTCTTCTCCATACAACAACACCAATTAGGCCGTTTTCTACATCGCTAAGCACGTTAGACTGGTCTTCCGGTAGGATCTTGCTGAGCATTTCACGGATTTTGGCATGAGGTGGGCAAAGGTAGAGTTCCACTCCTTGGGAAGGCTCAGCAAAACCCACTCTCTCATCTAAGACATACGAATCCGCGACCTGGAGAGAGGCAACATGTTAGAAGAGGAAGGGAACATGACGCGCAGTGAGAATAAATTGATGAAGTATTGTTACCTCACAGACGCTTGCACGGTCGCCCGCAGATGATTCTTCCTTACAAACGAAATGCACCACCTGCAAAAGTTGAACCAATGAATGGATCATTAGTTTTCATCGATACCCCTTAATTTTATTGGATAGTGAACCGTTGTGTTTCTACTTCTCACAGATAATCATATAAAGCGGCTATGAACCATCACGTCCGACTGGCGAAAAGTCTCTTCAAATAATCAGTGAACAGTGGTTTCCAACTCTCACTTTGCATTTGCACTCTAATTTATAAATTTCAACAATATTTTAAGTGATTAACACAAGTTCCACCCGGTTCTTCACAGTTTTCCAATACAGCTATTTTTTTTTTCCTTAGTCAAATTCCAATACAACTACTTGAAATGAAAATTTCATTCCCAGTTTAACTCTTTGCTAAAATATATAATATCAAGCTATAAGAGCTCCTCAAAATTAACAAGCGCAACAACAGGAACCTTGAAATGTGAACTAACAGCGGTTCAGATCAGGTATGCACAGTGAAAAAGGAAAAACCTTTTAAGTATTAATGGGTTTAATTTCAAACCTCACTCAGTATCTAAGATCTCTAACCATACACCCACATGTATCATAAAATTACCTAGCACGCATCACAAAGAACTGACGTCGTCGGAATATAATGAAGAAGATTAAGAAATACATTAAAATATATGTTAGCAGCATTTCCCCTTCCAAATTAATTACTGCCCAACAGAAATTCCGAGTACATAAAGGTTTCAACAGCAAAGAAAGATCTCGAGATACCATGATTGCACGACTACGGGACATGCGAAGATCTTGAAGGAACTTCTCAAATGCATCAAGTCTGACCCTCCCTTTGATTTCTAAAGAGCTGCTCCAATCCTTTGAGGGCGTCTTCTCACCGCTGGTAGAAAATCGATACCCAAAAGGACATCATAGTAGAAAAAGACATCACTAACCAAAAAGGCATCACTATGATACCCAAACACAACACAATGTAGATTACAGCAGGTAGTAATGATGCCAACTGTTTACATTCAACCTACCTCTCCTGCTCTGAGGCAAATCACAAATGTTAATATATAGATGATTCTGTTAACAAGTGCCCAACACCTAAATAAAGAAAGCTTCCCATTGCCAATGCACCGTCTCTCTCGTGTTAATAGGAAATTAGTGCCTTCGAAATGATAATGTTTCTTCATTTATCGGTAATGAGTGCCCTAGGGACACTCATTAACACGCACCTCATAACATGGAAAAAGGAGACTAAAAAGAAAGTCATCAAATGCCAGATTACAATTCATCAAACGAATGCGCGTTAACTTCACAATCTAAGTTAAGCCTAACTGATAAAGCAACCTAATCAGTGAGGTCTTATATAAAGCAGCCTTCTGAGCCCACAGATCCGGACATATAACAACTGAGAACATCCTTATTAACAACTATGCAGAATGCCTATTTCCAAGAACATACTAGCAGTCGACAGGAGGCTCACATCTACCTCTTTTTACTAGGTATAGCAAATCTTCTAACAAAGATCACTGGTCCGTATGTCCAAACTTTTCTTTACTTACTTTTCACTTTCCGTTTGGAAATTGGAAAAACAATATTATCTTTTAAATATTATCAAAAAAATATCTAAATGACTTTAGAAATCAATATATGCAGGAAAAGCTTTCGGGTGTTCTCCATGAACTAAAAGTCAAATTCAAATGCGATATGTAAATGGAAAGGTAAAAGCCATCAAGTAAAAATTCCCTCCAAGCAGACCTCAAACTTGAATAGAAAAAGAGAACCAAAACCACAAAATTAATTACCTCTTGAAAAATCCAATAACTGAGATCATGGCCGTTATAAGTTGAAGGGAGCCTTCCCAAATTGGCTCCCCCTTCGATGCTACTGTAGGATCTTTGCTATCATATTTTCCATCGTGGTCACTAGATCCAATGTCAACGTCAGCGGAGGACAATGTTTCATCAACTTTACTAGACTTCTCTTCAGTCATATCAGTGGTGTTATTTGGACTTCTCTCAGGAGATTTAGCCTTCAAATCCTTTTCAGCAGCAGGCTGGAATATTTCAACAGACTTCTTTTCAGCCATATCAGCTGAGTCATTGAGACTGTCCTCAGAGGATCTAATCTTCAAATCCTTTTCAGATGCAGGCTCAGACTTTCCAGCGCCCTCCTGTAAATCTTTAAACGGAGGCTCAGACTCCAGGCATTCCATAAATTCATCTAGGGACACAATTGGAGGGAGATCTTTTGTCACATTTTCTTCCATAATATCTACATCTGAGGCATCGTCTTCAGTTGGAATTGTAAGAGTGTATGCAGCACCCTGGTCTGCTAAATCACTCTTTCTATCTCCAGCCTTCATGTTCTCATCCCTTTCTCCAGGTTTCTTCAAAGGAGGCTGCTGATCATCAGCTTTTTTCCGATCACGAGTACCAGAACTTACCCCACTTGAAACCTCCACTGAGACATCATACTGCTCCACCTCCACTTGAAACTCCCCCTTATGCGTTTTCTTCACCAGACGCTTGATATCAACCTCAGAGTCTGGTAAAACTACCATTTGAGCAAGCTCTTCAGCCTTAGCCATTCGCCACTCGGAAAGCTCCTTCGAAGCGAGTTCTTCAGCAGTCATAGAGCAAAGTCTTTCTGGAGAAATTTCTCCAGAAACAACTCTTTCTCTCAGTTCAGGGTTACTACGATCCTTCAAATTGAACAACAAAGACCTACCCTTCTCTTTATATTTCTTATTAACACCCCCAAATAATTTGAAAAGCTCAGCTTCAATACTGGATGCTAAAACTTCCGGGGACTGGAATGCCATTGCACTTCGTCCATTCAATTCATCATGCACTCTCTCTTTCATTTCGCCATCTAGATTACCCCTTCTTTCCCCCGCATTTGTGTCTGAATCCAGTACCCAAGATAGTCCATTCCCTTGCAAAAGCTCATCTTTCACAAAGAAGTTGTCACCAAAAGGGATATCCTCTGGAATCAGAACACTACCAGATTGCAAGTCCTGGACGTTAGATATTGATGGCATGTTGGAATCACTGCTACGCTTGGTAGCAAAAACCTCCTGCGACACAATAGGGCTATTGTGGTGCATACCAAATCCATCACAAGAAGTGCGTTGCCCCTCCTGAACTTCATGTACATTATCAACAGCATCACCAGGAATGAGTGCAGGCTGAGCGTCCACTCTCGAACTTGGTGCACTTAAATCCCTGTTTTCAGAATCTTTTCCAGTTGGAGATCTACCTTCCTCATGACTGGCCAAAGCTAATGCTGCACTTAGCGATTCCCTCATCTTGGATCTCACTGACCCAAATGAATCAGATTGAACCTTTGGGGATGGTTGCACATTAGACATCTGATTCTTTGGAACTGAGAGGCGCTGTGGCACTGATCTTGGGGAAATGGATTCCACTGGTCCCAGCTTCTTGTTTGGAGCTGGCAAGTGTTTTACTCCCGCCGACGGTATGGACTGGCCATTCATACCCTTTCTATTTGGTGCTGACTGTTGCAACCACGGCCTATGATCTACTTGGGCTGCTCGCTTGTTAGGTGCCATAACTGATCGAGGCGAAGGGCTGCTGGGCATAGGTGCCATCGGAGCCTTCCTCTTGTTCAGCATCGGAAGCTGCTGCACTGCCTGATTGCTGAACTTGTTACCCACATCTTCCATTGGCATTGAACTTCGTTGTGGCACCAAAAAATTTTCCCTACCCTCTAGGTATCCAGCATTATTCGCAAACAGTGACATAGTGCCAGCGTTTCTGCTTTGTTGTCTTAACAGTGAAGGTTGTGAGGCAGATTCATCAGGAACAATTCCGGGGAAACCCATTTGGACATCTCGCATTGATGATTCCACCCTATTTGGAATGGCTTCCAATGTAGCCATTTGCGTACTTGGTATTGACAAAGGCTGTGATACCAGGTTGTTTGACATGCTACACAAAAAGCAAATAGAGAGAAACACCACCTAGTTAACAAATAGATTCCTTGGATGGGTTACAATCAGGTCACATCCATCAAGAGTCCAGCACTACATTCACAACAAATAAATCAAATTAAGCATTTTCAAGCGAACTTGAGATGTTATATGTGATGCAAAATACATGAACTGCCTAAATAGTTAGGAACAAAGGCAACTGGACTAGTCCATTCATTGACTCAAACAATTTCACACAAAATACGAAACAGAGAGGACTATCTCAGCACTCTAGTAGAATCAAAATATCTAAAAATATGGGAGGGAAAGTTCTACATAAAACAAGTCAAGGATTTTAGAACACAAGACTAGATCTGATGCAAGAATTCTACAAATGGTAACCTAAATACGAAAAACAACCAGGAATTTTCCCAAATCTTACATCACAATGAAATACCACAGATTTATCTAATAGTTAGGCTCAGGTCTTTTTAGGTCTTCCTCTTCTCTTCACCCTTTCCACTCGGCCCATCCCCCATCAAATAAATCAATAAAAACAAAACACAATGGCAAGTAGCAGTTTCCCTGCTGGATCATTTGCAGACAATCATTTGCACGTCAAAACCATCTCTTATCTAATCTTCTCTTTTAGCATTCCAACCTTTTCTCAAACGCATCCATCCTTAATTTTGTCAAATCAACCATTGTCATTATAACCTACACAATACTTGCCCCATGATACTTTACCAAATGAGGCAAACTAACCGAAAATCTGACAAGACTGTTGCAATCAAAATAGCTTGCTGCTTGATAACAGTGGCTTCTAATCAACTATGCAATACCAGCTCCCATAAAAAGAATATACACAGGCTGAGATCCCAACATCAAGATCAACCTTTATAGCAACAAGAGGACTGGAAAATTAAACTGCAAAGAGCAAACAAAGCAGCTCATATAGAAAGACTTTACATGTTAAAGCCACTCAAATTATACCTGGCGAGTGCTCATACCAACATGCATCCCTCGGCACCAAAAAACCCAGTCCTTACAATCAAAAACAGAACAAGGACCATGACATGCATCCACGATAACTCTTGGTGAATGAAACCAGTTCCAACCAACAGGAGAAAGAATATTAAAACTATGCAACCCAAAAAGATCTTCTGAAACTAATGCAACATCAAAGATTCGAACGGTCGAACAATAACTTCTTGGTTAATAACCAAACTGGATTGAATCCAGTTATGTAATAGTGCTTCTAGACTGCGAAAACCGTATTCAATAGATCAAAGACACAACTTTGACAAACTTGCAATTTCATGGATTAAATATATGCCCCTCCACATCAGTTACCCACATAAAATGAGGAAAACCGTATCGACAAAACAAGACAAAAAGTCCACTTTAATCAAATTAGCCTCGTAACCCTCCAAAAACTAGCGACTGCCTATCCGTCTACTTTCAAAAGCTCCGAAATTCAAAGGCTTTCACAGCTTGCGCAATACAAATGCAGCAGAACTCATGTAAACATCATAAAAAGAATCCATATCACCGAATTGCACACGAAACAAAGCCAACGCCAGGGAGGGGGAAAAACCTAGACAAGGATAGGACTAGCCCAAGAAGATTCGACATTCCGCAGGCTGAAATTCCGGCGGAGATGTTCATTCGGCGACGTACCTGAGTGAAGACACAGTCGAGAAACGTCGAGAGGGAACCTCGAGCAGAGAGAAAGAGGAGGAGGAGAGAGAGAATGTAAACCCTAGAAAGGTTTGGGCTGATCTGATTCTGAACTCATATTTGCGCGTCGTGTCAAAAGATGTTCGCGGATAGATAGAGGTACAAATCGACACGTGGCAATAGGGGGACCGTCGATTGTGTTTCCTTTGGCGGTCGACCACCGTCGATTTCTGTTTTAATTTTGCTTTTCGTTTGCTGTTTCGCCATAGTGAAGTTGCGGCACCGAGATATCTTCCGAATCTACAAAAAATAAAAACCAAAGAAATAGAATACTTTGACAAGAAAAAAAAAATTACTAAATAGAATCCGCAATTAGAAAGAAAAAGAAGAAAGTAGAAAATTAACTAAGAGAAAATAAGGGCATGTTTGGTAAGTTTCTGATACTCTTTTTTTGTGCTTTTATTTCCTGAACTAGAAATCCATTCGTGCACCACAATTGACTTTTTTGTTCTCTAGAATAGATCGGTGGCTAGGGAATAGATTCGAAATAGAAATAATAAGTAAAATAAAGTAACTTCTTTGATCTTAGGAACAAAAAGAGAACTAATGCTCATATGTACAACCATGAGCCCACTGTCGCCGCCGGTCACTGCTCACCATCGTTAATCGCCACTCACCGCTCCTGGTCGCCAATCATTGTCGCCATTGGTCACCGCCGCTGACTTTTTATAATTAAATTAAAAAAATTTGAGAAAAGGAATTTTTAGGGTCATACGAAATACGTTTTATTCTTTTTTTTTTATCTCGAGAATAGAAATTTCGTGCAGTTACCAAACCCATTTTTCTGCTTAAAAATTATTTTCAAGAACAGAATTAGAAAAAAAAATCATTTATGTTCAGAAATTATTCTTGGATATAGAATTGTAAAAAAAAAAAACATGCCCTAAGATACTGTTTGGTATCATTTATTTCCATTTTCGTTTTCAAACAGTAACATCATTTTATTGTAGATGTATTCAAAATTTTCTCAATAGAAAATGATTTGGGTTGTCTAAGTAATGAATGTTTATTTCTCATCATGTCCACTGATCGACAATTGTCACATAAATACTAGTTATACTTTTTGTTTACTAGTAGTGTTACGATCTAACAAAAGTAACATATTTTCATGATGACATTAAAAAAATATTTCATTTTTTAAATTGAATATTACATGATTGCTAATTATTTTATGTAATATAATTTGGATTATTAACAGACAAAAGAAAAAAAAAATCAAAGGCGCTTGTCGTAGCTCTCATCGCATGATATAGAAGAGACCAACAGTTATACCTTGTACTAGGCTATGTATAGTCGGAAACGACTCTTCGCAAAGGATCCGATCATTTAGCAACCAACAACACTTATCTTTTGATTTTCTCCTTTCTTCCCCCTCCTACCCCTTCTTCTTCATCCTACAGATGCCGGTGTGGTGAATGGCCAGAGGCTAGGCCTCATCGGCGCCGGGAGAGGCCTGCCAAGGAGAGGCGCGACCTCGCTCAGATCTGGCCTGGGTGAGGTTGGCTAGCTCGCCATCCATGGCGAGGCCGCAATGCCATGGATGGCGAGGTCAGCCAGCCATGGTGAGCCCAAATATGGGCAGCCACAAACCAACCAAGCAGTATAAAGAAAACTTGCAAAAATATATCACTTGCGGATGAGCCGTGCCTAATCGCGAGGACAAAACCACGAACTTCAATCCTTTCCTTTCGCCTTGGCGAGAGCGAGCCTCTCCGTCCATGGCGAGGCCGCCATGGCTGATCGAGCTCGCCCTAGCCAGATCTGGGCGTGTTGACACCTGATTTTTGATCAGTCTTTCATAGTTTATTTTTAAAAAAAATCATAAAAAATCTATAAAAAGTTAAAAAAATTAAAAAATCATCTTTGGTAGCCTTGACCAAGCTAAAGGAACCATTTTTGATAAAAAAAAATAATTTTTCATATTTTTAAATATTTTTTAATATTTTCCAAAAATAGAAAAATACATGAAAAATGAAGAAAAATAGCGTTCGATGTCATAAAAATATAGAAAAATAGTCAATATTTTTATTTTAATTTCTTTTACATTTTGAACTCATAAATAGTCAAAATTCAAGTTCAATTGCATGTGTTTCTTCACGACGCATAGAGTTGAATTTGGCAAAAAAATGTCATTCGAGTATTTTAATTTGTAAATTTCTACATCTTTTTTAGTCTTGACGTCCAATTAGATCGACCACCATCTACAATAAATGCCCCTTGCTGAATATTTTCGTTTTTGTTTCACATGATTTCATGATGTAAAACGCCGAGTGGATCCCCAAATATAATCGGGTCGGCATGAGCTCGACAGCTCGTCCAAGACCAAACCAGGGCACGGCGAACCCCATGTGAGTACTCTCGAACTCCTTCGATGCTTCCTAATGCTTTTCTTAGGTTAGATCGTGTGTAGAATGGCTAGGACAGCTAAATCATTCTTGAGCTGTGATTGATAAATAGGGCCTTACTAGGAATGTCATGTGATTTATTTGCATATCTAGATTCCTTGAGTTGCGCATTTTATTACTGATTGTGATTGCTAGGATAATCACTCCTATCTGCATGAATTTCTAGATTTAGGGTTCATACCTTACTCATCCGCATAAATCTCAGGCTAGAAAATTCAGTCAACTTAGGTACCGAAAGGGCGTCAACTCTGACAGTTGGTGTAACTAAGTCCCCGAAACCATTTCTCTGGTTCTCGCAGAATTGAATAGAAACTCCCAACTATTCGATTGGGTGGTCCAATCACACTCTAAAAAAAATGATTGGTGGCGACTCCATGGCATGCACACTTAGCACATGTCACTAGACCACACTGAAAGTCGATCACGCATACCTCCGTTGCGATTTGGGTAATGGGCCTTGGGAGAGGCCCGCGTCCGACCAGACAGGACGGCCCATTAGCCCTCGAGAGCCCGACAACCTCAAGAGGGTCGCGACAGGGCGCCAGCGAGTAGACATGGTCACGGGCCGGTTTGGACTCGGAACCGGCCTGTGGACTAATCGGAACCAACCCGGCCCTCACAGGCTGGTTACGGTTCCACAAATATTAGGAACCGACTCGGCTCTCATCTCATTTTTCCCCCCATCTATCAATACTCCTCTCCCTTTTCATTTTTTTTGTCACAAATTCTCTCAAATTCTTTCGAGTCTTAATTCTCTCAATCCTCTCAATTGTCTCAATCCCGACTCAATTTTCTCAATTCTTTGAATCGATTTTCCGCTCAATTCTCTCAAAAAATGACAAGTGGAGGCAAAAATGCTGGAAAGAGCTCGATGGCGATGGGGGAATCCGATTATCCTCATAGATATGATCTTCGTGATTATGCATGCTGGGTAGGCGATGACAATAATATCAACGTTATTCCTAATATCGAGCAAGTCCCAATGCAAGAAAGTCTTCGTCCTCTTACTGGTGTCGAATAAATGTCGACAACAAATGAGCCGGCACGGGAGAGTATATCAAACATATAGCGACACTTTAAGTAGCACCGATACTGATACCAACACGCGGACACGACACGACACGATACGTCATTTCTCAAAAATAGAAAAATCCGATAAGTCGGGGATATGTTGTATTAAATATATATTTTTTAATATAAAAAAAATAAAGCCAAAAAATATATTGGTGAGCCTAATGACCCTTTTGCCCCTAGATATTATCAGTAAATGACAAAAATTCAAACTTTAGTGACCTGTGGGCTCCACTAAGTCCTATCAGCCGCTCCCTCCCTCTCTCTTTCTATGCTTGTCCTTCTCCTTCCTCAGCCAGTGTTCGATCAAAAAGTTTTTTATGGCCAAAAATCTCAGTCGTTGACAAAAACCCTTCACTCCCTCACCTTCACCCTCTACCAAAAATCGCAGTCGCTTTTCTCTCATCCATCTCGGATGGCCATGGCTTCCGCTTTCATCAACCCTAATAATTTCTCTTCCGTCTCCTGCTCCTCATGCTCCTTCTCCTCCTCCGCTCCCTTGCTCTGCTCATGCCAGCGCCACCACCTCTACTCACACCATTCGGCCATCGTTCCATTCGCTGCCGCACCACCAGCTCGACGTCCAGCTTCACGAAGCCTGAGCCCCCTTCATCCCCGTTGTTTAGCCGTGCCCCGCGACCCACTGTTGACACATGGATTTTGATCGGTCTTTTCTAGTTTATTTAAAAAAAAATTCATTGAAAATCTATAAAAATTAATAATTTTTTTATTTTTTTATTTTATTTTTTATTATTTTTTTATAAAAAAAAAGAAAAAGGAAAAGATGACGATGATGTTATGGGGATGAGGGGAATAATAAAAAAACTTGGAAGAAGTAGAGGACAGCAGGAGTCTGTCCTCCACCATGCAAAAAAGAAGAAGAAAGAAAGATTAAACAAAAAAAAGATGGGAAGACCAGCGGCAGAATCCATGCATGGGTTGCTGGGGTGGTAAAAGAACTCTCAAAGGGATGGTTTTGGTCTGGTGTCCGTGGAGCATGGGGGAGGCCCATCCGAAAAAAGCAAATGGTGGTGGAAGATTACCAGGCGGCCATTTTTTTTTCTCTTGTTCGACGAAGCTCGCCAAGATAAGGGGGGCCGGTCCCAACAAGCCAAAAAGAAGCATACACACAGACAGAGAGAGAGAGCGAAAAAAGACGAAGGCAAGAGGGGAGCATCGCCACCTTCCTTCTCCGATCAAGAAATGGCAGTCTCCCACACCGCCTTGCCGCCACCGGTCCTGACACTCGAGACTTGTGGTCATCTGAACCACGACGGTCATTCTCAGTCATCTCGAGTGGCTGAACGGCAGCTCCAGCGCCATCACTGTGTGTGAGCCGCCGAGCCCTCGCGACCAACACCCTTCCCCCGCGTTTTCTGGTGGCCGAGAAGAACATCCAGGGGAGAGCCCGACTTCCTCCTCCTCCCTTCTGTTTTCTGCGAGCCATTTCAGACCACCTCTTCCTCCATCCGGCGGACCTGGTCACTGCCACCATCATCATCAGCATCGCCACCGTAGACTGCTTCGCATAAGCAGGGAACCGAATAGAGAGAGAGGAAGGCAGGAGAGGAACTGAGAACTTCGGAAGCTCGACCCCGACGAACGGCACAAAACCAAAGCTCCGAACAGATCCTGCGAGCTTCATGACACCATGAGGGACCCTTAGAACCGAATGGCGCTTCGTTTCATCATAGAACCGAGTATTACCGCGAACGAGCTCTGGCTCGGCCTTTAATGGCACTTCTTCATCTGGACCACGGTTCTTCGAGATTTTTGGTTTAGAATGCTCCTACCGCATTTCTGCTTCCATTCCTACCTTCGGTTTGTGTTTTCGTTGCATATAATTCGCTAAGTCGACCCCGGACCGCCGGATCTTTCTTGAACTCGGGAGCTTGTTTTGAGCAACGACGAACTCTCTCGATGGCTCCATGAAGTTGGCCATCACTGTGAACCAACCGTAAGCCACCGAGTTCATCCATTCGCCGCCACCAAGGAAGGAACAGAAATTTTGAAGTTGAGATGGCGACGCCGCGAGAGAGATGATTCGGGAAATAAGTCTCGAGAGCCTCCTGCAATCCAAAGAGAGAGTTCGTACTCGATCGAACACCCTTTCCTCGTTGAAGAAAAAAAAAAGAAGTCGATCCAGAACCATCTCAACACATCTCGAGTTCCGTAGCTCAACGGGGACGGCTATAAGCCTGTGTAAGGATCAGGTAAGTTCTCTCCCCCCTCTCGAGATGATCGTGAATGGATTATACCGCCAGTTTCATCGTAGGAATCGCTTGAATGATTCTCGCCGGATATGGTTGTTTAGTTGATATCATCCTTAGTATATCCAAAGCTATTTTCTAACGTAAGATCAAGATACATTGAGGAAAGATAATTGGGGAAGAGACTCGAGTTTAAGCGACGGTGGTCACACGAGTTGGCAAACCGGCAAACCCCGGTTTCGATCGTCCAGTGGTCTAGCGGGGTGTAATCTGGTGATTGATTAGATCCGGCTGGCTTGTAGTTTGCTTGGTGAGTGCGTCCTGGTGGTAGTCCGACATGGCGATCAAGGTGGCAATGCAATGAGCTACGTGACGTAGTAGAGCTGACGAGACCGGGTCGGAGCGGAGTTGAAACCCTGCGGCCGATGAAGCCGACGTCCTGACTGGAGGCATCTATTCTCTGCCTCAGTACTGCGAACGGAGGGATGTCGCACGAAAAAGATGATTGAATAGTAGTTGCAGGCTCATCTCCCTTAGCTGTTCGTGGGGGGTAGAATAAAGAAAGCATAATAAAAAAATTTGATTAAAGAAAAGGAACAAAAAGAAGCAAACAAGAAAACGTGGAGCTGCAAATTAAATGTGCGTGGCGAAGGGATGAGGTTGGGCTTATTTTGTTTATTTGAGGACAGAGTGGGCCGGGCTTGGTGTGGTCCGAAAATTACGTGAAAGGAAAAGGAATAGAGATGGGCCTTTCGGGTGGGCCATTGTTCATCTAAAATGTTGGGTCAGGTTTAGTCTTAATTCGAAGTGGGCTTTTTCTTTAAGTCATAAAAAAAGGGGTGGGCCTTTCTTTTAGTTTTTATTTGGGCTTCTTGTGAATTTCGAAGGGTTGGGGTTTAGAAGCCCAATCCGGATCACCATTTTCGGATTTAATAATAAAAATAAAAAATAAAAGATTCAAAAATTTAATAAAAAAATGGAAAATCATAAAAAATTCAAAAAAATTTGGAAAATTCAGAAAAATTCTAAAAAATTCCAGAAAATAGGAAATGGCCACATTCAACTGGCCATGACCTGTTTCGGGTCTTTTGACCCCCGGACTTTCCAGAAATGACGGTTTTGCCCTTTCGGCAAACCGTCTTCCAAAAAAATTCTAAACAAATCCAGGAAAATCCCAAAAAATAGGGAATTGCCACAATCAACTGGCCAAGGCTCATTCCGGGTGTTTTAAACCCCGACCTTTCTTAAAATGACGATTTCGCCCTTTGGGCGAATCGTCTCCCAAAAATTGAAGAAAAATCAAGAAATTCCAAAAAATTCTCAAAAATGGGAAATAGCCACAATCAACTGGCCATGGAATATTTTGGGTAATTCGGTATCCAAACCTCCCAAAAATGACGATTTTGCCCTTCGGGCTAATCGTCCCCAAATCTTCCCATTTTACCCCTAGTCCAAAGTCACACCTTCCTTAAGCCTTTATGGTTGTACTAGGAAGCCATTGATATGAATTGATGTGCATTGAAGTGATTTATTTATGTACTTGATTGCGCTTTCATTTAAATTGATTGTGATTGATAGGAACAGTCTTCCAATCTGTATGAAACCCTGAATCAAACCTACCTCACCTAAAATTGCATCTGCATGAGCTCTTAGCTAGGAAAATCACTCGCGTTAGGTACCGAAAGGGCGTTGGTAAAGACACCAGCGTAACCAAGTCCCCGAACCCAAAATCTCTGGTTCCGCAGAATTGATCGATCTCTCCCAATCGGTCAGTAAGGTTTCCGGTCTACCCTCCAAGAAAGACCGGTGGCGACTCCAAATGCATGCACAAGTTGCACATGCCACCACGACCACACTGAAGGTCGAAAGCGGTCGACTCTTATCGTCGGACCCATTAAATGAAAACTCCCGCGGCGATTTGGTATGGGTCTGGGAGGGCTCGTGCCGATCCAAAGCCCGCGATCCGCACTCCGGTGCGGTGGAAAGGCCCGCGATCGGTAATCCATTAGCCGCGTCCGCTTTTCGGACGGGTCGCGACAGCTGGCGACTCCGCTGGGGACTTTGCTCTAGAACCTATGGTTCTAGACCTCAAGTGGACTTAGGCCGTAATTAAAACGCTGAGTGATTTTTCTAACCCTGCAGGCCCTCTTGAAGGTGAGGTAAGTCCGCTCATGGTAGGTGTTATATGTTTTTGCAGATTGGAGAGATAAGAGGTGTAGTCTGTGATTAACATTGTCTTATGCAGGTTGGCGTAGGAATGAATGATTGTGTGTATGTTTTATATTGAAGCGGTGATTGTTAAATAAGATGCATGTTTATCGCTTTAGCACGACACCGAAAATACACACAACCGCGCCTAAAACCCCGGGCGCCGCCTATAGGAAAACAATAGAAGGGATTGAAAATGGAATCTCCGTGAGGAAAAACACGGGGTAATCCACTTTTCAATTCCGCTCATTTCGAACTATGGATCGAGCCCCAATGCAACGATAGTTGTGCAATGGAATCTGCTCTTTCTAGAACTCGAGGTGGGAACCTTGACCTTAGGTGCCAAATCCTTTGATTTTTAGAAGTTTTATCCTCACTTGTCTCATGTGCATGTCTTTAGATGGTTGGTATATCTAAAACCACCTAAAAAAAAAAATCGGTGATCCTGGAGTCACATCTCGAAGACTGGAACTGGGGCATCTCCAAGTCTTCGGACCACATTCCTTTGATTGATTTGACATTCTCAGTTCTCTTGTATAAGATTAATTCTGCTGAGACCCTCTCTATCTCGTCCCTTAGATTGATTGTATTAGGGATCTATTTGTATTATATACATCTTGATAAGGCTCATTTCTATCGAAAATGGGGGCAAATTCCCCAAACCCGTGGAGTATAGTGGAATTCGTCCCTTCAGTGCAAAATACATTCGGCCGCAGAGCCACTCGTTTGGTGAAAGGACGTATCGTTCCTAATTGATTTTTAATCAGATCTGAGGATAAGTTTTTCTCCATTTTTTTTATCTCAGGTGATAAAAGAGACAATGCACCCAAAAGCTCATGCATTCAAATGACAAAACAGACGTCACCCAGCTGGGGCAAATGAACCGTAGGCGTTGCAAATACCTTCAAGCACGGATGGAGGAATTTGATAGATGTTGTTCATATCAATATGCAACATCAAAACGGAATGCAAATCAAGTGTAAAAGGACGCATCGTTCCAAAATGATTATTTTCTTGATATGGGATTAATGCTTCCTTTTTCTTTCCTCTCAGATGATGATCAAGAGCAGAGGACGCAGGATGTAATGCTTTCAAATAACAAACAGGGAACATCAAATACCTCAAATGGTGACTGTGATCGAGAGAATCATCAAACCGCCACATGACGAATCCCAAGAATATCAAGCTGTCTTGAGACAGATAAAATTGATCAAGGACTCTGACAATCGAGATGGATGATCAGAATCTGCAAAAAATCAATGGGAGCAGGTTCCCCCCATTTGCTTTGAGGAGCCAAACCGGGGGCAAACTCTCATGATCCCCCATGAAAGTGCATCAGACCAGGGTCATCGAATCCAGAGATGACAAACAGCAAAACCATGCCTAACTGGGGCAAGTGAATGATTTGTACGCAGGGCGTTTTCTCCTCTGACAAAGTCAATGGACGCAATAACAGAGTCGTCCGCATCAGAATCAAACCCCAAGATACAAATTTGGGTGAACGGAAGTCGTTGGCGCCGAAAGCCTCAAATGAAAAGAGCGCGCTAACAGGGAGGCGAGTAGGATCATTGGCCTTAAAAGTCAGGATTCCAGGAGATGGTCTTTGATTATAAGACCTAGTGGATGGTAAAAAGTATCGCTCCTACGTCACATGCTTTGACATGCATTTTGATAAAATCTTCTTTTTTTTCCTTGAATAAAAGGAACCTTGAAGAATGGCGCTGGAGTGCGCCCAAAAACACAAATGGATCTTCTCTGGGGCAAATCCTTGAGAATGATTCATCGCCAACCAAATGGAGGGATCAAGACCACAAGATAGAGGGCCAAATCCTGCAAGCCGCGAGTTTGTGTTCAAATGGAAACACAAAGCAAGAACAAGGCTGTATCGTTCCAATTTCCCTTGAATTTTGGAACGCAAACTAACAACTAATTCCCGTCTTTGACAGGGGATCGTCATCAAGGTGAAACATGTTTTCACACCCCCATGAATTACCCGTTGGAGTACACGACCAAGGGTAAGATGTATCGTTCTAATTTTTTGAAAAATTCGTGAACGTACAATAACATGTTTCTTCTGCATTTTCAGGGAGCTCCAGCCGCGAGGGACAGGTAAGTATCCCTCTCCCAAATCCCTTGAAGATGTTGAATAAAAAATAGAGAAGAAAAGAAAAGCTTTCAGAATCTAATGTCTAGAAAAGACATAGAATTCAAATTTCATTGGCATTCATGTTTTGAAACAGGAGGTTGTCTGAACATGAATAAGAACATGCATGGGGCATCATAAAATCCCCTTTGACGGGTAAAATTTTTGGAGAAAATGAAAGAGATTTTTCCAATAAAAAATTGTTCAAAACTTTCAAAAGGACGTTTTCTCAAAAGACAAGAGGCAAAGCCTAGTCCAAACACGTCCTACACACACTGGAGAGATGAGTGGAGCAGATCAGATAGCAAAATCTGGACCTACGGAAGTAGGGACCATTCGCAGCGATCACATGGATTGGGACGACGGAGGCATTCGTTTCTTATCCCCAAACACTACAGGTGACCGTTGATAACCCCTTCGAACGGCGGTTTTCATTCTTAACCCTGTCAAGAACCACTCCACATCGGGGCAAAATGGAGATGAGTCCAGCAGCATCAGGAGAAAATGGTTAGAAATTTTCTTACTCGGACTAACATTAATCTTTGTGTGTTGTTTATATGGTAATCCAAGTGCCATAGGATGACGAGAAGCATTTATTTCTCTATCCCACACACCGAATCCTTTGCACAGCCAAGTTGAGCCTGCAAAATCATTTCATAAACCCGTTGGTGATCATTGCACATTCCAAGACGGATGCATCATCACTTCAGAAACGAAGGAGTTCAAGACTTAGGGTTTGCAAAAAAATTCCTAAGTTAATGCTTAACCTTGTCAGACCTTTGATCATAGGTCTAACACGATCCCATGAAGATGAGAAAAAGTGGGATTTCAAAAATGAACGAGAAAAATCCACGACATCGAGAAAAAGCAAAGTGCCTGGTAAAAGCAAGGCCGATGCTCGTGTAAGTTGTTTGATTGATCCGCAATGAAGCCGGATGGGAAAAGAGGAAATCCCTAAAGGAGCCAGATCAAAAAGACTACTCCCCAAATGGTGTCAAGCGTGGAGCAGAGACGCAGACAGAGTCATCAGTCTCTTAATGCGACGAAAACGCTCTCTGAAGAGCCGGTGCACACCTCAAAATCGGTTGCGCATCCCAAAAACTGAAGGTGCAGAGAGGAAAGGGCAGGTGGTAAATTTGCAATGATCACCAATGTCAAACCCTTCGTAATTTCTGGGCCAAAAACAAGCCTTTTTAGGTCCCCAATCCTACCAATATTACAACCCTGAAACAGTCTTCTCTGACTAAGACACTTGGGTTAACATATTGCTTAGCTCGAAGAAGTACGAGCAAGACTATTTCTTTCTCATTTTGCAGGGTTCTTGACTTGTAAACCCGGAGCAGATGGCGAAAACTTTCGTTCAATGGCCTCGACTCCAAAGAGGGTCCCCCTTGAAAACAAATATCCAAGCTCAACATTACGGTCCCGTGGAAGACCTCCCGACCGATCAAAATGTATGCGCTGCGAATGAGCCTAAAACCTAGGCACAGGTCAGTAGAGAATTGAGTGCGTCCCCTATAAAAAAACCACTATAGCAAAACAGGTGAGAAGACCTCCTTGTCGAGAAATATTCCAATTGATGTTTTGAACAAACTCTTTTTGGAATTTTCAAACTGTTGATCCAAATTTTCCGTGCGAGAGATTTGTGATCACATTTGCATGTTACAAGAGTGCTTTGGATAACCTCCAGCATCAAAATGCACATTTCGCGATTAAAACTTAAGTCATACGGTTTTTGTCAAATGGACAGCCGTGGTCTTCCCAAAGATTACTAACGTTTTCTTGGTGAAGAAAAATCTTTTAGGCTCAAACTTCTGCAGGATACCTGGAGAACCCAGCTCCTAGAATGTCGCCTCAACAGACCCAAGTGAAACTTTGTCAAAATAAAATCTTTCACTGCTTCAAAACTGAATTCCCGATAAATTTCGGGATCTTTCAAAAGAAGGGGTGAGGATAGAACCCTTTTTCAAATATCAAACAGTCCTAGCATGACGTGGAGAACCCTCGTCCTATGACCCATTTTCAAAAATCAAGCGGTCCTAGCTTGACGTGGAGAACTCTCGTCCTAGGATCCCTTTTCAAAAATATCAGGCAGTCTCATCGGACGTGGAGAACCCTCGTCATGAGACCCCTTTTCAAAATTTAGGCAGTCTCATCGGACGTGGAGAACCCTCGTCATGAGACCCCTTTTCAAAATTTAAGCAGTCTCATTGGACGTGGAGAACCCTCGTCATGAGACCCATTTTCAAAATCAAAGGTAAAAACCGCCTGAAGGGTCAAATCAAAGGTAGATACCGCCTGAAGGGTCAACTCAAGGTAGAAACCGCCTGAAGGGTCAAATCAAAGGTAGAAACCGCTTGAAGGGTCAACCAAAGGTAGAAACCGCCTAAGGGTCAAAACAAAGGTAGATACCGCCTGAAGGGTCAAACCAAGGTAGATACCGCCTGAAGGGTCAACTCAAGGTAGATACCGCCTGAAGGGTCAAACCAAGGTAGAAACCGCCTGAAGGGTCAACTCATGGTAGAAACCGCATGAAGGGTCACATATGGTAGAAACCGCCATAAGGGTCAATTCATTGGTAGAAACCGCCATAAGGGTCAACTCATTGATAAATATCGCAGTAAGGATCAACACAAAGGTCTGATCCACCATACGGATCAAAATCCTTGGCAAATCCCAAAGCATGGGATGCGCCTTCCTTAGGTTCCTACCAGTTAGGAATCTCATAATGGTATGACCTACCATACAGGTCAGAGCTTAATCTCCCTAGGATATTCTGAATGACAAGTCCTAGGTATCTGCTTGAAAGTCGTCGCAACCGGCAGTATCCGACAGGTGAGCTTCAGGTAAGCCTCTCTCATCCCAGCCCATGTTCTAAGGGTTAGAGCAAACCAGGGATTAATTTGAGTTTTTATCATGAGTCTTAAAAATCCAATGTCATAGCATTTCTTTTCCCCAGTCAAGTCGGTCAAGATTCATGTGTCTTTTTGTCTTTGAAAGCAACCTCTGACGAGCTCACTCTCAAAGAGGGGCAGCTGTTGACACATGGATTTTGATCGGTCTTTTCTAGTTTATTTTCAAAAAAAAGAAGAAAAGAATTCATTGAAAATCTATAAAAATTAATAATTTTTTTATTTTTTTATTTTATTTTTTATTATTTTTTATAAAAAAAAAAGAAAAAGGAAAAGATGACGATGATGTTATGGGGATGAGGGGAATAATAAAAAAAAACTTGGAAGAAGTAGAGGACAGCAGGAGTCTGTCCTCCACCATGCAAAAAAGAAGAAGAAAGAAAGATTAAACAAAAAAAAGATGGGAAGACCAGCGGCAGAATCCATGCATGGGTTGCTGGGGTGATAAAAGAACTCTCAAAGGGATGGTTTTGGTCTGGTGTCCGTGGAGCATGGGGGAGGCCCATCCGAAAAAAGCAAATGGTGGTGGAAGATTACCAGGCGGCCATTTTTTTTTCTCTTGTTCGACGAAGCTCGCCAAGATAAGGGGGGCCGGTCCCAACAAGCCAAAAAGAAGCATACACACAGACAGAGAGAGAGAGAGCGAAAAAAGACGAAGGCAAGAGGGGAGCATCGCCACCTTCCTTCTCCGATCAAGAAATGGCAGTCTCCCACACCGCCTTGCCGCCACCGGTCCTGACACTCGAGACTTGTGGTCATCTGAACCACGACGGTCATTCTCAGTCATCTCGAGTGGCTGAACGGCAGCTCCAGCGCCATCACTGTGTGTGAGCCGCCGAGCCCTCGCGACCAACACCCTTCCCCCGCGTTTTCTGGTGGCCGAGAAGAACATCCAGGGGAGAGCCCGACTTCCTCCTCCTCCCTTCTGTTTTCTGCGAGCCATTTCAGACCACCTCTTCCTCCATCCGGCGGACCTGGTCACTGCCACCATCATCATCAGCATCGCCACCGTAGACTGCTTCGCATAAGCAGGGAACCGAATAGAGAGAGAGGAAGGCAGGAGAGGAACTGAGAACTTCGGAAGCTCGACCCCGACGAACGGCACAAAACCAAAGCTCCGAACAGATCCTGCGAGCTTCATGACACCATGAGGGACCCTTAGAACCGAATGGCGCTTCGTTTCATCATAGAACCGAGTATTACCGCGAACGAGCTCTGGCTCGGCCTTTAATGGCACTTCTTCATCTGGACCACGGTTCTTCGAGATTTTTGGTTTAGAATGCTCCTACCGCATTTCTGCTTCCATTCCTACCTTCGATTTGTGTTTTCGTTGCATATAATTCGCTAAGTCGACCCCGGACCGCCGAATCTTTCTTGAACTCGGGAGCTTGTTTTGAGCAACGACGAACTCTCTCGATGGCTCCATGAAGTTGGCCATCACTGTGAACCAACCGTAAGCCACCGAGTTCATCCATTCGCCGCCACCAAGGAAGGAACAAAAATTTTGAAGTTGAGATGGCGACGCCGCGAGAGAGATGATTCGGGAAATAAGTCTCGAGAGCCTCCTGCAATCCAAAGAGAGAGTTCGTACTCGATCGAACACCCTTTCCTCGTTGAAGAAAAAAAAAAGAAGTCGATCCAGAACCATCTCAACACATCTCGAGTTCCGTAGCTCAACGGGGACGGCTATAAGCCTGTGTAAGGATCAGGTAAGTTCTCTCCCCCCTCTCGAGATGATCGTGAATGGATTATACCGCCAGTTTCGTCGTAGGAATCGCTTGAATGATTCTCGCCGGATATGGTTGTTTAGTTGATATCATCCTTAGTGTATCCAAAGCTATTTTCTAACGTAAGATCAAGATACATTGAGGAAAGATAATTGGGGAAGAGACTCGAGTTTAAGCGACGGTGGTCACACGAGTTGGCAAACCGGCAAACCCCGGTTTCGATCGTCCAGTGGTCTAGCGGGGTGTAATCTGGTGATTGATTAGATCCGGCTGGCTTGTAGTTTGCTTGGTGAGCGCGTCCTGGTGGTAGTCCGACATGGCGATCAAGGTGGCAATGCAATGAGCTACGTGACGTAGTAGAGCTGACGAGACCGGGTCGGAGCGGAGTTGAAACCCTGCGGCCGATGAAGCCGACGTCCTGACTGGAGGCATCTATTCTCTGCCTCAGTACTGCGAACGGAGGGATGTCGCACGAAAAAGATGATTGAATAGTAGTTGCAGGCTCATCTCCCTTAGCTGTTCGTGGGGGGTAGAATAAAGAAAGCATAATAAAAAAATTTGATTAAAGAAAAGGAACAAAAAGAAGCAAACAAGAAAACGTGGAGCTGCAAATTAAATGTGCGTGGCGAAGGGATGAGGTTGGGCTTATTTTGTTTATTTGAGGACAGAGTGGGCCGGGCTTGGTGTGGTCCGAAAATTACGTGAAAGGAAAAGGAATAGAGATGGGCCTTTCGGGTGGGCCATTGTTCATCTAAAATGTTGGGTCAGGTTTAGTCTTAATTCGAAGTGGGCTTTTTCTTTAAGTCATAAAAAAAGGGGTGGGCCTTTCTTTTAGTTTTTATTTGGGCTTCTTGTGAATTTCGAAGGGTTGGGGTTTAGAAGCCCAATCCGGATCACCATTTTCGGATTTAATAATAAAAATAAAAAATAAAAGATTCAAAAATTTAATAAAAAAATGGAAAATCATAAAAAATTCAAAAAAATTCGGAAAATTCAGAAAAATTCTAAAAAATTCCAGAAAATAGGAAATGGCCACATTCAACTGGCCATGACCTGTTTCGGGTCTTTTGACCCCCGGACTTTCCAGAAATGACGGTTTTGCCCTTTCGGCAAACCGTCTTCCAAAAAAATTCTAAACAAATCCGGGAAAATCCCAAAAAATAGGGAATTGCCACAATCAACTGGCCAAGGCTCATTCCGGGTGTTTTAAACCCCGACCTTTCTTAAAATGACGATTTCGCCCTTTGGGCGAATCGTCTCCCAAAAATTGAAGAAAAATCAAGAAATTCCAAAAAATTCTCAAAAATGGGAAATAGCCACAATCAACTGGCCATGGAATATTTTGGGTAATTCGGTATCCAAACCTCCCAAAAATGATGATTTTGCCCTTCGGGCTAATCGTCCCCAAATCTTCCCATTTTACCCCTGGTCCAAAGTCACACCTTCCTTAAGCCTTTATGGTTATTCTAGGAAGCCATTGATATGAATTGATGTGCATTGAAGTGATTTATTTATGTACTTGATTGCGCTTTCATTTAAATTGATTGTGATTGATAGGAACAGTCTTCCAATCTGTATGAAACCCTGAATCAAACCTACCTCACCTAAAATTGCATCTGCATGAGCTCTTAGCTAGGAAAATCACTCGCGTTAGGTACCGAAAGGGCGTTGGTAAAGACACCAGCGTAACCAAGTCCCCGAACCCAAAATCTCTGGTTCCGCAGAATTGATCGATCTCTCCCAATCGGTCAGTAAGGTTTCCGGTCTACCCTCCAAGAAAGACCGGTGGCGACTCCAAATGCATGCACAAGTTGCACATGCCACCACGACCACACTGAAGGTCGAAAGCGGTCGACTCTTATCGTCGGACCCATTAAATGAAAACTCCCGCGGCGATTTGGTATGGGCCTGGGAAGGCCCGTGCCGATCCAAAGCCCGCGATCCGCACTCCGGTGCGGTGGAAAGGCCCGCGATCGGTAATCCATTAGCCGCGTCCGCTTTTCGGACGGGTCGCGACACCCACTCCTCCGTTTTATCAGTTCGAGATGGACGCGATTTCTTCTCCGCTTCATCAGTCCGAGATGGAAGCCGGCTCCTTCTCTGAGAAGACCATGGACGCGATCGAAGTCGAAGAGGTGGAGAGGATAGATGACGGCCCCACCATCTCCGAGTCTCCGACGTCATGCAGGAGGCGCACCGCTGCGTCCGTGGACTCTCATCTCCTCCCGATCTTGTTCTAGAACTGCGCTTTCCTCACCCGACTCGCGTGTCCGCAGCGTGTCGCTGCTGTTGACTGCGTGTCGGACAGGTATCGGATGCGTATCCATATCCGACATCGACGCGTCAACCTCCTTGGAGTATTGGTGCTACATAGGCGACACTTCGAGAAGGAATATTTAGGCCGAGGCAAGTTTAAGGTAAAATGTAAATATTGTACGACTACATACAATTTTTCAACTGGAGGCTGCTATGGAACATATGCTCGACATCTGAGAAATAAACATCCAACGCAAGCGGGGATCGACACCAAGCAACAATAAATTTTCGGGTACGCAAATCCTAACACTTCTCCTTTATTTCGTTACAATGATCAAGTTTATAAAGAAACATTAGCCCAATATGCTGCCATTGACCATTTACTGTTTACTTTTGGTGAAAATTTTGGTTTTAATTTTTTTTTATAAACATTGCATGTACTCCGCAAACAAAACATGTTCCGAGAAATACTCTTAAACGCGAACTTTTTTGGCCTTCCAAAAAAAGAAAAATGCTTTGACAAATTTTTTTACGGAATTCAATGGACGTGTGCGTATAGGTAGCGACATTTGGAGTGATCCTTGGCAAGCTCATTCTTATATGGGTATCACATGTCATTAGATAGATAACGATTGGAACATTCAAAAAAGAATTATTGTATTTCGAGTGTTTGATGAGAGGCATACGGCCAACAATATTTATAGAGTAATTCGACAAATTTTAGAAGAATATAATTTGATTAATAAAATTTTTCAGTTGGTTTTGATAATACCGCAGTAAATACCGCTTCTATTCCTAAATTAGAAAAAGTTTGTAGACACTCTTTTGGTGGACAATTTTTTTTGACAGTAGATGTGCTAGCCATATTTTAAATTTATGTGTACAAGATGGTTTAGAGCTCTTGATGTTTTTCTCACCACAATAAAAGAGCAATTCAATTTTTATGGAGTCGTCCCCAATTTATGAAAGAATGGAAATTTTTTTCTAAATAACATGGAAGAGCACCAAAAAGATTTTCAAAAGATATTCCGACTCATTGGAATTCTTCTTACGAGTTGCTTAATCAATCTTTTGCTTATAAAGATTTATTATGTGCATTTATTTTAGATTTCCGAAATTAGTTTATTGCCGCAAGAGTGAGATATTTGCAAAAAAATAAATAATTTTTTTAAAAGTTTTTAATGATGCAACATATGCTTTATCTGGTGTTTATTATCCTACTACGCATTTATTTTTAATTAGTGTGTTAATATTGCTGTTGTTTTGAAGAATATGAAAAAGATGATGATTTAGCTCCGACTATTACAGCAATGCGAGCAAAATGGCTGCATTATTATATCGAAATTCCTTTTGTTTATTTGGTTGCTTTTATTTTTGATCCACGTGTCAAATTAGATGGTTTAGGTGATTATCTAAATCTGTATTATCAATGTTTACAATTGAACGATTTCATAAATATTAGAACTTTACAAGAAATGATTAAAAACACTATAGTAGAATTATATTATGAATTTTGTAGTCGATATGATTTAGTTGATAATGGATCTTCCCAATGTAGTGACTTACAAAGCGGGGAGAATAGTAGAATTAGTATAGGGTACCAAATGCTGAAGGCATTGAAGAGTAGACAAAAAAGACATAATGGAGCAACATGTAATATTTGCAAAATAAAAAATTATTTAACCATTATTTTTCAGTTTGGTGATTCCGAAGACGATAGAGATTTCAAAATTCTAGAGTGGTGGCAGAGGCATTCAACCCAATTCTCAGTTCTCGTTCTCATCGCAAGATAGATTTTAACAACCCCATGTTCAACAGTTGTGGTTGATCAAACATTTAGCGCTGGATGATTAATTTTGGACGATTACCGTTCAAGATTACATCCGGATTCTGTGGAGGCTTAAGCTTGTATCGATGATTGGACGAATGCTAAATTTCGACAACAAAAGCTGGATCGAAGCATTAAAGCTGAATTCTTCAATGATGATGATGGAGATACCAACGCCACAGTATCGGAACGGGTAGCGATGATTGATGATGATGCAAGTTGGGGTTATCAAAAGTAAAAGAACTACATAGGCTTTGATTCTTCTATCCCAAGAAGATATGTAGGTGCTTAATGATAATTCATTAAGTTCAAGCCCATTCCCCCTCACCTTTCCCTCCCAAATTTGATTACAATGTGCAATTTGATTATAATTTATAATTTATTATTTTTATTTCATAATTTATTATTTTTAAATTTTTATTATTTAAAAATATTTTTAAAGAAATAAAATTGGCGGTTCCGTCCTTCAACCGCCGATTCCAAATCAGAACTGGAACCGCCGTTCAAGGGCCCGGTTCTGGTTCAGCCCTGGCCACGAAACGGAACTGCTGGTTCACAAATCGGAACCGGCGGTTCCTAAATCGTGGCCATAGCTGCCGGCGAGGCTCGGCTTCGACATCGACCGGCGAGGTCGACGTCGCCAGTTTACAAAAGTCTTCTCTGAGGGTTCTTTCCGTATTCCCTCGAGTTCAGACCATTGATAAACGAAGACGTCTTTCAGATTGAAGATTAATTAGCATCATTCAACAATAGTTGAGAGAGAGCTTGAATTAAACAAATTATATATATATATATATATATATATATTATTGTATAAACAGGACCAGTCCGATAGGTTCAGGTGGGTGAACCCACCGAGAACCGAGAATCGAGCCGATGCTCACCAATTTCAGCAAATTGAAATCGAAAACCGAACTGATACCCGATAAAAACCACCCATAACTAACCGGTTCGATCCGATCATGGTAAATCCCAATTCTTTTGCGCATAAAGTATTATTGAACCACACACAACATAATACAACACATCTTATTAACGTAATAATAAACAAAATCTTATAAACTATATCGTAATGTTAAATCTTTAAACATGCTATTTTACAGCTTTGCGATAAATACTGTTATGTACAAGTTACCAGTCCAGATTTAGTAAATTAACAGATTTTATGTTGTTTTAATATGAGAGAGAGAGAGAGAGAGAGAGAGAGAGAGAGAGTTGTTAAGATCCTTCCATTGCCGTGATTTACAGGACTTGATCTAGCAACCCATGCCTGTAACGACCCCCATATCATCCAATTGCCGGTCACTATCAAGTACCAAATCTCATAAGATGCACAATACAGCGTTTCTAGAATCATCCCATTGTCTTTCTACATCACATAAGCAACACAGCCACGGCTGCATCTAACAAAGCTTACAGCCACCTCCTCTTCCCCGTCGCCTAGTCACCAGGAAACCAAAAAAGAGGAGGATTTCGAACCATTACAATCATTGATCATCATGGAAGATCCTGTGGTTCACAGCTGCAGCCATAATTATGCCCCAAAAAGCAGCATGCCCCGGGGCGCATCATCTTCGGTGAAGCCCTTTGCTAGGAAGCACCAGCACCGGATTCCGACACCCCCGTGACTATCCCGACCTCGCTCTTGCATAAAGGACACAACGCGTTGATCTTGAGCCACTTGTCCACACAGTCCTTGTGGAAGAAATGGTTACACGGAAGCTCCCTCAGCTCGTCGTTGTTTGCATATTTCGCCAAGCATATGCAACAGACCTGCATATAAATTACAGCAACAGAATAGTCAGAAAGCTTCCAGACCAACTAAATATTGAGGGGGGGAAAGCCTGAATCCTATTAAAGCGTCCATGCTTAAGAAAACCATCAAAAAGAGCTAGAGCTATGGTCTTCTCCAGCTTAAATAACAGGCACAACAATACCAGTCAAGACTGTGATTGTCAACCAAAGGTGAATAAAAAAATATTAAACATAAGCCTTCGTCACACTGATAACTAGTTCATAATCATGGGCATGAGTTACATTCATCTACTGATGCGTCTTGCAGAACAAGATCCACCTCATACAGTATTAGAATTTAACTTTGAAGATCTACTGCTTTAATAAGCAGGGTTCATAAATTTAACGCGAACTCTGGCTCCGGTTCTACACTATGCTTAAACTTTACCTCTTAAATTTCATTACCAGGAAACTACATCTTAGGCACAACCATTCTTGATCTCCCCCTGAAAAGGGAACATAATTATTAGGGTCTTTCCATGATGTTCATTACCCCAAGTTGATTGAAGAAGCTGCATTTAACAGAATTACGACACAAAAATTGTCTTGTCTCATCACCAGGACTAACTGCATGGATTTTGATTTTGTTGGTTTACTATTTGCTTAGAATTCGAATGTAGAATGGATAGAAGATTTGTGAGCATGCAACCAAAAACATATCGGGCTATATTCGACGAGTAAGAGATGATCAATATCCAAGACCTCCAATTCTGTTAATAAGAAGCTACTAAATAGCAAAATGAGGGAAGACTTACAGCGTCGTCCCCAGAAATCGTACGCTCCCTCTCTGTTCCAGCAGCTATTACTCCTTCGCCAGCAGCTGAGTTTTCTGTATCACTGCCACTTCTGTTCTTCTTTAACTTAAACTTGTAGGTTGGCAGTGCATGAATTGCTTCATCTGTGGCTCCTCTTGTCCTCGACAAATCTTCTCTAAATCCAAGGATTGAGATAATACAGGGTAGACAGCAGCAAATTGTTGCACACAGAATAAAGGGCATTGCATATCCGATGCAGCTAAAGGTAAGAAACACTATACATAGTCTGCACGCAGAAAGCACATGGAAATAAGTGAACAGATATAATAAGAATAAAGGATACGCTGAACATAATTACCCGGATTCTTTTCAATCAACTTTCATTTCTGAAAAAGGAACAAGAAAGATTATATGCATTACCTATACATATTGGGAGCCTCACTAGCAGATGAGTGGCCTCCAAAGATCCACACATTCCCCACCACGAACCAAACTGCAAAGAAGCAGTCCAAACCCATTTTGAAATATTCCATCAGCGCCTTCAGTCTGCCTCATATCAACAAAACACGACTGTCAAATGCCACCTAAACAACCCTATTGGAAAATATGCAGCACTCCGTTTAAGCCAAAATAGAGAAGAAAAGGTAATCTAGACATGAAACCTAATAAACAGCTGGTACGAGTCATCTGCTGGTTGTCCACATGAACTAATGTCGCGTAATTGGGATTTGGAGGGTCAACGCAATTGGCCAGGGTAAAGCCATTCCCTGCCGTGATTATTTACACAGTAGAATCCTCCTGACCACAAACACCCCCCCGCCCCCCCCCCCCCCCCCCCCCCCACTCTTTTTTCTTTCTTCCCCTCTCTTTTCCATCCACACTAAAAAAAAAATGCCCTATAAAAAGGAGGAGAAAAGGCCAGAAAAGAAGAGAAGTAAGATACATTTGGAATGAAAGTTATGGCATTAGCTGACCAAGGGACAAGCAAACTAAGCCAATGATCCTCAAATTGTCTTTACAATGAGCAGTGGCCACTTATGAGTCGAACTTTGACAATACCAGTCCAGATTACTCACTTCTAAACCAACATAGACACCAGCTCTTAACCACAAGGCTTTTTTAATTGGAGAATATTACAAGACGTGTCCGATTTCTATTTTTTCACCTGGAGAAAAGCCCACGGAAACGAAAATGTGGCATTGTGAAGAAAGTTCATTTCAGCGAAGTATAGGGTCATGAAATTTATCAAAACCAACTCTAAAGTACCTACAACTTCAAGCTCAATAAAAAAAAGAGAGTTAAAAGAAGCATGAACTCCAACTACAAATAAGCACAGGCTCAGATTTCGGGAAAGCAGATCCACTCTATCACATCATCAGCTGATATGAGTAAGTTATTACCTATTCCACCACTGGAGTCATATGACTTCAAGAACGGATTTATACTCTTCACAAGAGCAGCCAATGTGTTCATGCATGTCAAACACATGAGACTACCCAATAACTATTTTTTTTTTCCTTACAAAAAAAAAACCATAGTACAGATTCAAAAAGTTAAAACAGGAAGCTTTACACACGCAAAACGTAAGCAGCCCAACATTATACCAGGATGAATCTTTTTAGTGAGTAAGGCACAACATTTCATTTTTTCCCCTAAAGACACATGAGACTACCCAATGATTTGCACTTCAAAAAAATCAGAGGGCATGACGAAAGCTACGTTAGAAATGTTGAACAGCGAAGACTGATGAATAAAAGCTAAATGGAGTTTCTTAAAACCAACTTCATCCTTCCAATTTCTCATTTGGGAACTTATGTTTGACACGGCCAGAATAACATTTAATATGCAACCAAGCTTCTTTCTGTCTAGTCAAGAGAAATGAATGGCACTTCATCAGGTTGACAAATACATTTTGTAGGAAACAAAATTTGCCTGACGATAAAAAATTACCTGAACTGAAAGCTATTACTAAGGTTCAAATCACACACACACACATATATATATATTCCCACTGGCAAATAACAGAGCAATAAGCCGTACCAATTAACAACTTCTGCAACATCCACAAATAAAGCTAAATGAATACCTCGCATTCAGCACTCCTGCTCTTTGACTGCTCCTAGGGGATGGAATCGTAGTATGGCGGTCATCCGCATCTGTAGTTCTTGTTACTGAAAGAGAAAACGGGCCTGCAGGAACGCTTATCTGGGCCGCACCTTGGCGGGGTTGAGTTGACTCTTGCTCTGAGACCTGATTACGATTGCGATAACGCCAATACAGAAGAGGCAATGTAGCCACACATCCGGATGCATAACCCACAATCCACAAGAACAACGGAGCACGTGGATGCTCATTTTTGGACACAGACAAAACAACAATAGATGCAACAATCTGGCTCACTGTGAGGCCTAGTTCGATAGATATCCACATCCCTGAATTCAGAGGACTCCGGCGGCGACGGGCATCACCTCTTCTTCCTAACGAGGAACTTCTAGTGTTTGAATTATTGCTAGACGGGATTGATGTATGAGAAGTTGGTGCTCTTGGCGTAGTCCCATGTCTGTCTTGATTTTGCGATGTATCCAAACCATTAGAAGACCTATCGTGATGCAAACTAGATGAAGAAGCATCACTGCTCCTTATGTTAATAATATGTTCATTTCTGTTACCGTTCTCTGCCCTCTCCATCAACAAAGGGTAATTGTCTGGCAGGCTATCAGAATGTAGTTCCACTGAGGGAACATCCATCTAAATGCAACAACCAAATAGAAAATAACGACAGCATAGAACTGCTACACAAGAACACGGCCTTTATGTCCCGACTCCTCAACACAAGTATAAATTAAACCTGTTCGGAGCAGCCCGATCAGCCTGCAAAAATTCAAGGCCCATGTCAGATTCATAAGACTTTAATTGAAGCAGTGCATAAGATCACAAGCTTGAACTTAAACAGCTACTAGATTAATTCAACTTCATATTAAAGAACGTGCTGACAATTTTTACAATATGAAGAAGAAAATCTCAATACAACAACCTCAAATGCATCCTCAACAACCAACCACTCGCTTTCTTTCTCTAATTTTGACCATTTAAAAGCAATCTAACACAAGAAAGAACGAGATGCAATATAAGAGGCTACATCATTCAACCAAAGAAAACCAAGTGCTGACAAACCACACTAGAAGAAGACTTCAGCCCAGGCGAGGAAAATGCTGATTCATTGCGAAAAACTCCTATGCTCTCGTAGCCAAAAATTCAAAGCCATTCAACAAGCAAACTGTACAACTTAAGCACGTAAAGGAAATGCTCCCAATCACATCTTAACAAAGAAAATAGAAAAGGGAAACAGTCCTTTTGCCAGCAAAATAATTCAAGATCAGTCTTGCTACTGAGAAAAACACTTCAATTGTCTAATTCTTTCGACAAGCAACAAATCTCCCAACTCCTCTCCAGGAAAAATCGCGTTAAACAGCTGAATCTAAGCTAGCAGCGAAAGCGCTATCAGCATTACACCGACCATAAAAATTCAGCTCCGAATTCGCACAACACGTTCGAAAAACCCCAAAGAAGAATCCCAAAAATTCACCCCGTTGACTAAACCCCCATCGCCCAAGAAATTTCTCAAGAACGCTCCACGAAAACACAATCCGTTCCCCAAAAAACCGGAAACCTAGCAAGAAGCTCGACCCGATAAAACACCGACCTTGACCCCCCCAAAAACCGCGCACAACACGAGCGCCCGAACCCAATTTCGCACGATCGGCTTCAATTTAAAAGCCTCGAGCGAGGAATCGAGCGACAGAAGAGGAAAGAATCGGCACCTGATAGGGTTGCGAGGGCAGCAGAGGAGACGCGGAGAGAGAGAGGCCGATTCGAGAGCTCGAGGTAGGGCGGAAGGGTGGACGTCGTGTCGGGGTTGGGATTTCGCGGATGGTCGCTTTCCGGGAGCTCTTTTTCTATCGGTGGGAGAGACGAAACGTCGAGGTTGGGGTCTCCATTGATTCGGTGCTTCGTCACCGAATATAAGTGTGAGGGAGAAGATGATGACGATGATGATAATAAAACTTAGATGTAAAATAAAAATAAATAGTTATTTGTTTTTCCATAACAAGATAAAAAGGAATAAATAAATTGCTGGAAAATTTTCAAACAAGGGCCCGAAGTTTTCTCATTTTCTCAAATAAGAGCATTAAGTGAACCTTACTTCAAATAAAGGCCCGAAATTATATAATATATTTCAAATAAGGGCTTGAAGTGATAATAGAATCTCAAAAAAAGGGCATGGCCTAAAGGATATTTTCGTCATTTCTCATTTCTCATTTTGATTTTTTGTTTATTTTTTAAAAATGAAAAATAACCACACAGGCGAGAGGGGCAGCGTCCTGCCTGTGGCCGCCAGCCCACCGTTGATGGGGAGTCAGTGGGGGCAGCGAAGGCCGACGATCTTGCCAACCAAAGGCGAGGGCTAGAGAGGCCCTCGCTAAGATAGAAAGAGTGCCGGCGACCTTCTTCCAAGACTAGTGAGGGTCGTTGGGCAAAGGTTGGTCACCCTCACCTTGACTAGGGTGAGGGTCAGTGGCCCTCACCTTGACCAGGGTGAGGGTCACCGGCCCTCCCCAGATCCGAGAGAGGGCTCGACTAATGTAGGACAACTAGCATGTAGTTGCCTGGAAAAACATGATCGAGTCGTTTAGATATCTTTTCGGACAGTTTTTCTATTTTAGGAATTTTAGAATTATCTTTAGGCGCATTAGGCACAATATTTGACTTGATTACTTTAATATTAGATTAGATTTGGTTCGTTTTAGTGTTATCTTGCGTTATTCTATTTCCTTTAGGAGTCTTATCTATATAAAGGACGTCCACCCTGTGTAATCTTAAGACTTTTATCAATTGAATTTATAATATTTTATGGAATTGTTTTCCTGTTATCGCTTACCCTATAGTGAGGTCTCTCCTTGCGACGATGTCTCATAACATGAATCGATATACCTCCGTAGCTGAGGGCCATCTTGATGAGCCTATTACAATGAAGGCGTTTGCCAGTTTGCCGAGGAAACTGGACAAACTCTGCAAGACCGCCAACAGACGATGCAAGAATTGCTTGTCGCTACCCAATGGTTGTTTGCAAACCCAAATCACATACCTGGCGTTCTTCCAGCCGAGCGAATTCCTGTCTCTCGTTATCTCGAAGTAGCTATGAATCGTGGGGCAAATCACCGACATCACCGACAAAGGCGACAATGCTATGTCGAGGATTCTGAAAAAGATTTCTATGACGTGCCTATTCGTGGAGGTCGCAAATATGGTAGATTCCAAGATGAGCATGTTCATGGAGGTCGACGATATGTAAGTTACCGACGATAACCTGAACAATCTCAATTGAATATTGATCTCCCTACCTTCAATGGCAATTTGGATTTCGGAGACTTTCTGGATTGGTTCTAGGAGGTTGAGGAGTTTTTTTGAGGTCATGGAGATCGATGAGGACGACCAAATAAAAATTGTGGCGAAAAAGTTGAGGCACGACGCTTTAGCCTGGTGGGAGCAGACGTAAATATCCCGACGCCGACAAGGAAAAGCTCTTATCCGAATGTGGAGATGGATGAAACGAATGTTAAATGTTCGGTTCCTTCCTCTTGACTATGCGCAAGTGTCGACGAAGGGCAATGAGGTTGCCCTTGGCGACGTTTCCCAGGACAGTATCTTTAGGCGCAATATTTGACTTGATTACTTTAATATTAGATTAGATTTGGTTCGTTTTAGTGTTATCGTGCGTAATTCCATTTCCTTTAGGAGTCCTCTCTATATAAAGGACGTTCACCCTTTGTAATCTTAAGACTTATAGAAATTGAATTCAGAATATTATGTGGAATTGTTTTCCTATTATCGCTTACCCTGTGTCATCAATCCTCTCCCTATTTTGGTGAGGGCTAGGCTCGCTTCTGGTCGGAGGGGTCGTCGGCCCTTGTCGAGGCATTGGCGCATTGACCTTCGTCGCCCCCTCCCCGCTTGATGGTGGGGCAGCGGCCACAGGAAAGAGGGGGGGCCCTCCCACCTCTGCATGTTTTGTCTTCTTTTTTTAAATTTTTTTTGTTAACTTTTAAAGAAACAGAAAAAAGAAAACTCTAATAGAAAAGAAAAAAATCAAATGAGAAAAAAAAGATGAAAATGCCCTTGAAATCAGACTTTTTTTTTATTTAGATTTTATGTTCATTTCAGGCTATTATTTGAAATAACTTTCATTTTAGATCTTTGTCTGAGAAAATGAGGGTACTTCATACTCTTATTTAAAACAAGATTTACTTGGGGCACTTATTTGAAAAAATGAGAGGATTTCGGGCTCTTTTTTGATTTTTTTCCTTAATTGTTTGTTATCAAATTGGTGAAAAAGCCAAAATGAAATTGGAATAAGCAAGAAAGAGAATTTAATCTCCTTTGTTTGGCTTTTCTTTTTTGGCAAATGACACAAATAATCTTCGGACTTTGAATATATATGCAATGTGACCCTTGAATTTTAAATTTGTTTAATGCAACTCATGAGCTTTAGTCTAATATGCAATGACGTCCCTAAACTTCTAATTCATTCAATATGATCTCTGAACTTTTAGTACATATTCAATTTAGTCCTTTTTTTGTGGAAGCAATATTTTCATTTCACTTGAAGGAGATGTGCATTGCTTCAAGATAAATTGAAAATCAAATAAAGCAAGTATAAATATGGGTTTGTCATAGCATGAAAGCCCAAACGGCAGTCGATCACTGAATCTCACACCAATGATGAGCACATGTCGAGATATCTTTTCCCACTAACGGCTTTGCCAAAAAATGCGGTGCGCGCCTAGGTTCGGCATTCCCAACACCACCACCAAAAAGAGATAACAACAACACCAATAGGTTGAAAAAGTATAGAAAAACACCTTGTAAATTTCAGATCTATTTCTAGGTCGGAATAGAAGAGCGCCCAAATCTAAATATAAGTTTAGATCGAGAGAAAAGACGTGCAAAAGAGATACCAACTGATCACGAAATTATTTTCAGATAAGCCGACTGCTGGAGCAGTAGAGAGGAGCCTCGCTTGACTATATGAAGCAAGCACCGGAGTCGAACCGAGCAAGCAGATCCGGAATAGCTGATTCTTCCGAGACTCTCACGCTTCGAACTTCTAAGTTCACTGGACAAAACTCTTCATGAGAAAGAAGTTGACGGGATCGTCTGAAATCAACAGAAAAGATCTTCAAGAACAAGTTGAGGACACGAGAAATAGGAAAACAAAAGGGGAAGGAAGATGATGAGGAGTGAGGATATCTTCCCTCAGAAATTTGCTGCAGGAGGGGCTTGGCGGTTGTTCAATTTAGTCCATCAACTTAAAAGTTTTAATTTAGTACATCGACTTAAAAAGAAATTTGATGCTCATATTACCAATCACAAGGGGATTGAAAACATAAAAATGCCATGTAAGTGTAAGTCGTAGACAAATTCTGTGGCTTAAATGAATGGTACAAAATGAAACTGAATTCTAGCATTTGCACTTCGATCATCCTATTTTTTGCCAAAGGAAAGGTGCAATCAGCGTAGCTAGAAATCGATAGTTGGCAGACCTAGTCAGGTCCGGAAATCGCATCCAAAACTGTTGTCTATGGCCTCCTGGAATATATGACCTACCTCAAAAACATCGTGGTATGAATAGAATCAGACTTTCGAGCAAAAGCCGACCAAGCCTAAGCATTTCAGCGTAAGATCATTGCCCAAATCCGTCCATTCGCCGTTCCGGATCCCCGGCGCGTCGAGCGCGCGTCGGTGGTGGGGACGGTGGCTTTGCTTTGTTCCGATCTCACCTTCTTGGTACCTTCTTTTTCTCCCTCCTTTTACTTTTTTTCCGATTTGATTAGAAACCAAGAGGAAAAAGATGATCCATCGCTTTCCCAAAAGAAGGTGCCGCGTAGGGCTGCGGCACCGTTTTGGCATCTATCCGAAAGAGAATTCAGCACTTTCCCAGGGGGAGAAGCCGCGTAGGGACGACACGACGGCGTTTCGGCTTCAGTGAAAAAAGCAAGCGCGTTTCGGCAATTTTTGCATTTTCAACCAAAATTAGGACCCGTAATTAAAAAGAAAAATTATCTTTTAAATTACGCCAATGTAACCACGAGTAAAAAATTAGTTTCAGAGCGAGGCTATTAGCACAGCCTAAATGACTCGGGTCACGTCACGACATATTGGTTTTTAGCAAAATTTTCCAGTACGGGAGGGTGGTCCTGTAAATTTTCGAAAAAATGTCGGTGAATTCAATTTATTTTGTTCGGAGCTTTTACAACTAATTTGACCGGCCAATTTCACGATTAGAAAAAAAGAAATTGGAGACAGACAAATAAATTTAAGTAAAATGAGCAAGGTATTACAGTCTTTTGAGACTTGTGAAAAGAAAAATGGCACAAATCGACCCTGAACATTGATTCATTGTGCAATGTCGTCCTTGGACTTTTTAATTTGTTCAATGTGTTCCTTGAACTCTAATCCAATGTGCACCTTTTAATTTGTTCAATATGATTTTTAAATTTTGATCTAGTAATTAATATGGTCCATAAACTATTGAACATTTTCCGTACAAACCTATGGCCTACATTAAATAGTTATCAATAGTTTAGGAACTATTTTGAACAAGTTAATAGTTTATGAATTTTATTGCACGTTGGGCCAAAATTTAATGATCACATTGTACAAATTAAAAATTTAGGGAAGATAATGAATACTGAATAAAAAATAAAAAATCTTCTGTACCATTATTCTCTACGAAACTCCTCGATATTTCCACGACCACGAGACAAATATCTGAGAGAGAGGGAGAGGGGGAAGGGCAAGGGAAAGTAGGCATGGCATGGACCCGGATCGTCTGCCCTTCCGTAGGAAGGGCAGAGGAATCCCAGCGGTCCCCCCTTTTTATAGGGGGGGAGGTTTTAAAAAAAGAAAAGAAAATGGCAAATGGATGGTGGAGATGAAGGAAGGGCAGGAGGTCAGGGGAACAGCAGGGCTGACGATCCGTAGGCGGCATGGCATGGCTGTTTATCATGGGTGGTTCACTTATAAGTTAGACTGTGTTTGATTCATAGAAAATTTCGTGACCAAATTATACATTTTTTTAAAAAATATATATTTTTAGGAAAATGCGTTACCCTTTTCAAGTGAGGAAATTCATTTTTCTAATTTTAAGTATACATATTTTCTTTAATCATAAATGATTTTTCATTGGCTGATTAGCAAATCAAACGAGTAAGAGTTTAGAAAATTAATTCATGATTTTTTTTTCACAAGAACAAACACACCCCTTTTTTCATTATTTATCTCTCGATATTACGATGATGTAAGCGATTACAGATAAAATGTCCCTTTATCCTATAACTAGGACGATCGTCAATTTTTTAATTGTTATCGAGTCCCTATATTTTGCATTGATATGTAATTTAAATTAACAATGCCACCTTTTTTCAATCTCCTAACAATTCCACCTTTACTTGTTCAAAAGAGGAACATTAGTATGAAATGAGATAAAATTTGATGAATAACTTTTATGATGGATATCCCAATTTCAACCTAAAAATTGTAAAAATGGCTAAAAAAAAAAAATCTGTCCGAATTTAAAATAAATTATGTGCACACATAATTATGGACGTGCAGAATCATAATATATATCATTGTCAAATATCTGATAGAGCTATTTAAATTATATTTCCAAAATGGTCCCTTAGTAATTTTTTTTATCATCATTTGCTAACTTTATTTCTTTTCTAGACACGATGTCAACATGTGCGCTCTTTTCAGCCAAAAAGAACGTGTATGCCGTTTTTCAGTAAATAATAAAGAAAAAAATTGCGAAAGTTGAGCTTGGCATGGTAGAATGGAATGGGAAAGAGTTGATCAGTGGAACAGAACGAGGAAAATTATCCAATCAATCTTAAACATGTTGGGTTAATCCCACGAAAAATCCTAAATTGATATACATGTGATAATTTTACCCCAGACTATTTTTATGACCACCAAAAATTCCAAACTGATACATTTGTGATAAATTTACCATAAACTAATTTTTTTTACTACGAAAAACTCCAAACTGGTATACATGTTATAAATTTACCTTCTATTAAATTGGATTAATACATAAAAAAAACTCAAATTGATATACATGTGACAAACATAGAGTAAAAATCCCAAACCGGTACATTCATGAATGTCAATGTATCATCCAACTCAGTAATTTGATGGTCAAATCTAACGAAAATTAACAGAGAGTAAATTTATCACATATGTACCAGTTTGAGGTAAATTTGTCACAAGTATACCAGTTCAGGATTTTTCATGATAAAAAAATAGTTTGAGGTAAAATTATCACAAGTGTATCAGTTTTGATTTTTCGTAGTGTTAACCCAACATGTTGTGCGGATTTCAATTCTATTTTACAATTTACAATTTTACCAATTTAATCATAAGTCTTTTTGAGAGATTTCAATATAGGAAATCATTGATGTGGTGGTCGATTCATCGTTGGCCGTTGCTGGTCGTCCTATGTGGCATACTGCCACGTCATCGATTTCCCACGAAAATTGACTAGAATGACTACATTGGAATTTCACATAAAGATTTGAAAATTTTAGGACTGAATTAACATTCTTACAAAAGGTATATCACTAATGGCATCATGGTGGCACTTCTCAACTAGAATTTAATTTATCTACTTCTCCTCAAAAGCAAAAGTTGATTATTCTACTTCTGCTCTAGATTGACCTCTGATAAGAGAAATTCATTTGGTAACGGTTGGAAATTTCTACTTTTGAAACATTATTAACAAAATCTTCGGTGTCGATGCTCGGTGGCGGTGGCGGGAGGGGGGGTGGCCACTGCGGCGGCGGTGGTCGGCGGAGGCCGGTGTGGTCGAAAAAGTGATTCTGAAGTCAAGAAGTAATTTTTTTTTACTTCTCAAAGTTGGCCAAAAACCCAACCAAAAGTTGAAAATCCTACCAGAAGTTTCTACTTCAACAGAGTTTTTATCAAAAGGATTTCTCTACTAAGTGATTTCTCATAATATAATACAATTAGGTATATGTCTGATAACTAGTCGTAATTTCTCGTGATAAGTTGATGTCAAAAGGTCAATAATTAGTAGTTAAGTGCCCCAATTAAGTAGAGAGTACTGGTGTTTTGTGGAATGTTGGTGAATATGTGGCCTATCCTATATATGTTTTTTTTTTTTTTCAGTAGATGAAAAAGTTGGCTCGTTCTTGACGACATGAGCCCATCATTATATGCTCGTGTCATTGCGGCATATGGAAAAATGTAGTTGGGTTAATGCAAGGCACATGATTTTGCGTTTCTTAATTTACCTTTGCGTTGGCCTGGCTATAAATACCTCACTATCATTTCACATAGTTGCGACAAACTTCTCCATATAGTAGGAGGAGAGGCTCATGTAGGGTCAATTACCAAGGGCTCCACCGATTCCGCCATGCTCGGAGGTGCGAGACTTCGAATGCTACAATAGAATCCGACCATAGGATAGAAGAGAGAAAAGGAGAGGAGGGGCTCCGGTGGTTAGTAAGGGCAAGCGATGGCTTTCCCTTCCTTTCAAACTCTAATTTTCTTTCCAAAAAAAAAAATGAAGTAATAAAATTTTCCCTCTTATTTACCTATACGATAAGAAAAATCTAAAAATACTTTCAATCTCAAAATTTCACTCTAAGAGTTAAAATAAAATCCAATCAATGATTACCATATACTAATATCGTAGAATATGATGTGATTTATCGCAACCGAATCAGATGATCACACATAGAATCAAGAAAAATTGAATGACGCATGAGATTACCCAGGTTAACCCCAGAATAGGGCTACGTCTTGCAAAGAGATTCTACTATGATTTTTCGTTTATAGCCGCTTGACTCGTTACAATGATCAGCAAAAACCAAGCAAAATATATATGCCCCAAACGGGCCCAAAACATAAACCTATGCGAAACCTCTATTAAATCCACAACATACTGGCTAACTTAAATAAAAGCCCAAACCTGTTGAGGTTTCGGGGGCGCTGCCCCCGAACCTCCGCCCGCTCACCGGCGAGCGGGGCAGCAGTTCGCTGACCGGGCAGCGGTGGGGGTTCGGGGGTAGCGCCCCCGACACGGGTGTCAGCGGCAGTGAAAGCCCCGCGTGCATAGGTTACATGTCGTCGGATAACACTTTGGTTTCCTTAAGCTTACTTGGGCATACCCGGTGTGAGAAACAAGGATCCCCGAGGTATTCGCCAACTCCAACAGAATATAGACCAAGGGCAACTTTGTTGTGTTTCTTCTTATTATTTTTATGGGCTATACGCATGTATTGACTTGAACTTGTTGAATCTGAGGTATAAAAATAAAAAACGGTGTTTCACGAAAACAATCAAAGTGTGTTTTATATATAACTTTAACAAACGTACCTAGGGTTCAACAAAATACTTCCCAATGTCTGGTGAATTTCCTTTCCCTATCCAGATAGAACCTGGGTTGAAGAGCCTGCTCCGTCTCCAGAGGTCAAGAGTGGAGGTCCAAGCTCTGTTCCCACGGACAGACCAATGAATAGAATGGAGGAACCATTTAGCATAATTTCTTGTTCTCACTTTAATTTTGGCGAGGTGACTATGTAATAGCAAAGATTCGACTGACGCTGGATAAAAGTGTAAATATGCAATTCTTGATAATAAAAAAAAAAAAATTTTGGTGCACTCCCCATTATATGTTTTTCTTTCATTTTTCCCCCTTCCTTTGTTTTATGTTTGTAGCCGGCGATTCCCCCAAGCAAAGTTTTTCGTATCGCGTAATGTTTCTACCAAACAGTAATAGATGTGAGCAAAGAAGTAGAAGATAATGCACAAAAGATTATAGTGATTCGGGTTTTGATAAGTCTTCATCTACTCTCCTACACTAACAACCTACTAGCTGAATTTCACTAAGTAATCAAAGTAAAAGATTACAGAAAGATATGATTGCTACAAGCACTTCCACAAAGCGAGTGTTAACTCTACTAATGCTGTCTTACTCTACACAATTGAATCTATATAACACCTCTAACAAGATTTCAAGTAGACACTCAAGTAGACAATTTAGAACAAGTGAAGCTGTCTTGAATAAGGATGATGATCTCCTGATATCTCATGCTTCTTTTCGATCTTTGTCGTCTCCAAGCTTCCCACTAAACAAAATCACTCCAATGGTCTATCATCAAATCTAGCCTTTGGTTGATTTTTGAATAAAGATCACATAGCCGTTGAAGTAAGAGGAATTAGAGATTAATGAGAATCTGCTCATCCATACAATCAAATCATAGAATCATTAAATCAAGCTTCTAATAAAAAAAATTATATGTTTGGTGATTGCCAATCAATTAAAAGTCTTAATATGGAAAGTTTATGAGAAAATCTTTGTGATTATTGGATAATCAATTTAACTTAGAAACACAATCCTAACCAGATAATTGACTGTTAGTGAAGGAAATTCAATTTGCTAAATAATCAAGAATATGATTGAATAAATAGTGAGGATTAATATGAAGATCGAAATACATTTCGTCAACAATCTCGTATGAGACTATCACTTTCACGAATCTTGTTTCTATCAGAATAAAGACGTTAAGCATATTAAGTATAAATCAAAATCTTTCCAATAAAGTATGATAGTTTTATATCCTTCAAAATCAAATATAATTTATCAATAATTTTCCTCTATTTTGATGGAGACAAAACCTTTCAAGCATTATTAACTTTGAAAAGATTTTGATGTTAAGAAACCCGTGCAAGCAAAATTGAAAACACAAGTTCTATAACATATACATAAAAAATTCTAAAAACTCTTACTGCAACGCCTCTGCTTACCCTCTTTGTGTCCGTTTTGTCAACATCAGAAATAGGCATGAATAATGACGAAGAAATATATGCATTAAAACAACGACGGTATTATTTAAGAAGGACAAACTGAGCAGCTTATAGTGCGTAAAATACGCTGCAAAGTCCAAAACAGTCGCAGACTAACATGATAGCAACAGCAAACAACTACACGGAAGTCATTTAAAAACAACCGACATAAACATGAGGTCCTTTCGAAAGACTTTGGGAGGGTGGTGCTGAAGTAGAGGGCGGGCTAGTTGTGATATTGAAGGGGGCTCTCTGGCTAGGTTCAAATTCTTCATCTCTTTTGCTAAGAGCAACCGCTGTTTGCTGAAGAGAACCATATCCGAACCAAAGATACTTGATCTTGCGCCTTCTTGATAGCATCTTTCAGAAGTGCTTCCTGGTTCTGGATACGCAACTGTAGTGTCTCTGCTTCTTTGTGTAAGTTCAACTTTGAGGGGTGTCAACTTTCTTCTGGATCCTTTCTGGTCCCCTTTTTGAGATTTGTCAGCATCTTCCAAAGCAGATTTCCAGGTAGCTCCCCCCGAGTCTCTTCTTCTCCCCGCAAGTTCATGAAATTCACTTCTTTCCTAGTGTAATATTAGGTTCAGTGCTTCCCTCTGCATTGTCCCTTAGTACATCGAAGTACTCCTCCGGCATTTCTCTGTCATGTTCTTGTTTTCTCAACCTTTCTTCCTCTGCAGTCTTTTTAACTCTGCGTTCTTTCCTTGCAATTTCAGCATTAGTCGCTCTCTCTACAGCAGCAGCGACTTCTTGTTGAGGTCCCGTAAGCTTCTTAGCCAATTTTTTAATTTAACTCTGGCCCATTGTAATAAAAGGAAAAATTATGGCAGATTGGGTTGCTAAAGCCCAACGACGTCATTGCCTTACATCGATTCGGGTTTCTACCCCACCACGAGCTCTTTTACATTTGCTTTATCGTGAATCCCAATTTGTGGGCTCTGATGTTTAACTCTTTTGCTTTGAATAAAATTCGCTTCGTCCCCAAAAAAAAAAAAATACTTAAATGATTCGAAAATTGATTAACATGACTTCATCGTGGCAATATACTATCGCATTAGACAAAAACGAAACTAATTTGCATTGAGTTCTCATAGACATTTTATTGATCATGTAGTGAGCATCAAAAGCTGACAATCATGCAAAGGAGGTACTTTGGCTCTTTCATCAGAAAAAAATTCAGTTCGTGTGATTAAAACGATTTGAATCCGGATAGCGTCCCAGACGGACATCAACATTGGTTTCGAACGCAGTATGTTCTTTCAATCATATCTAGAGAAATACATAGAAATATGTAGACTCCATTTATTTCACAGAAAATATTACAATTTTGGAAAATGATCATATTTTTCGGTGTTTGGTTGAAATCTAAAAAATAGAACGAAAAATATTTTCCACTGTTTTGAAAATAAAAATATATTTTTTATTTTCTTTGATCATTCCATTTTTTTCCATTTACAGTTAAACATTCCAAACTAAATTCGTGAAGGGATTTCCGTCAAACCTTCCAAACTAAATCCCTCCCTTGGCCAAGCATCGGAGTGAAGGGATTTTAGAGAGAGAGTGTGTGGAAGGAGCCGGAGAAGGTGGGGGGAGGGATTTCGGTGTTGAGGAAGATGATGGGAGGACGCGTGAGGTCGGAAAATGATTTTCGTTTCTCAGAATCGGAAATTATTTTCCACAATTTTAGAAAGATATTTTTTATTGATCGGTGTGACAGTCTGATTTTCCTGTCATTCTGAGACCTTTCACTGTAAGATATCCATCGAAGTATTTCAGTTATATCTCGCTCTGACCTGATCAGTCATGAGTTAACTAACCGAAGAGGAAAGGCTAACGCGCGACGAGGTACGTGGACTTAGGGAATTCGACACGAAAACGGCATTTTTGACCATAAGGATCGTCGAGGGATATTTAGAACCGAGGCCGATCAGAAAACGATTAAGGAATCCATTGCTAGTGTTATACAATTGGGACGCGGGTGATGCCGCTTAACCAACGTATGATTTGCGAATTTTTCCTAAATCGATTTATGACGATCGCGGCCGTCGAGGCTAGTAATAGACTTTTGCGATTACATGACAACCAAGATAGCCGTGGTTTGAATTTTCCTGAGTGTGATGAGAATCACAGAGTCGATACGTGTATGTCGCGACCCTCTCCTTGAGGGAGCTAATGGGCTGTCCTGTCGGAGGGGGCTAATGGGCCGCTCGATCGTCGCCTGATCGGACGCGGGCCTCTCCCAAGGTCCATTACTTAAATCGCAACGGCTGAATATACGTATTCGACCTTCAGTGTGGTCTGGTGACATGCGATATGTGTACATGCCAAGGAGTCGCCACCAATCGTTTCGTGGAGGGTACGATCGAAAACTCTATCGAATAGTTGGGAGTGGTCTATTCGATTCTGCGAAAATCAGAGAGATGGGCTCGGGGACTTAGTTACGCCAACTATCAGAGTTGACGCCCTTTCGGTACCTAAGTTGAATGGTTTATCTGATTCTATGATTTCATACAGAGGAGTGGGGTGCGGATCCTAAATCTAGGAGTTCATGCAGTTGAGAATGACTATCCTATCACTCACAATCAATAGAAGTAAATGCGCAAATCAAGGATCCAGAGCATGCGGATAAAGCACATGAAATCAGCATGGCATCCCTAATGAGGCCCTGTTGGCCTAGAGAAGTATCAATCGAGGCTTAGGAGTGATTTGGACATGATTCGCCCATGAGGGGCAGAATCGTAATTTTGAGAAATTTGGGGATAATTTGCCATAAAAAGGGCAAAATCCTCATTTCAGATGAAATCTGCGGTCAAAATAAGGTAGAAATGGGGTTGGTGGTCAAATCCTTCCATTTCCTATTTTTCGGGAATTTCAGAATTTTTCTGGAATTTAAAAATGATTTTACCCTTAGAGGGGTAAAGTCGTCATTTTGGACAAAAGGGGGAACTGAAAATCTCAAATATTAGGGTTGGTCACCCACCTGACCCAAACCCTAACTTTAAACAATTTTCAGGACTTGACTGAGACAGGAAAGCCGATTTTCCCATTGAGGGGCAAAATCGTCATTTCGAGAAAAGGAACGAGACTCGAAAATCTAAGCCCAAGAATTGGTCGCCTGACCTACCCTAATTCTTACCTTGGCATTATCGGTCTTATTTCGCATATACTGCAGAGGCGACTTACCCGTAAAGGGTAATGTCGTCAAGTCTTGGAAGAACGGATAAAAAACCCAAAAAATAGGGTTGACCAGTTGTCTGTGGTCGATCCTCGATTTTTGGGGATTTTTGGAGTGTCTAGGATTTTCCCCATAATTTTCCTATATTTTTTGGATTTTTTGTGATTTTCTAGCATTTTTTTGGATTTTCTATGATTTTTTTTTTGATTTTTTTATTAAAAAAATATTTCGGACCGGGTCGACCCGACCCACTCGGGTTGGAACCCGGCTTGGACCCGGACACATACAACCCGTTGTCGCGACCCGTCCGAAAGCGGACGCGGCAAATGGATTACCGATCGCGGGTCTTGGATCGGCGCGGGCCCTCCCAGGCCCAAACCAAATCGCGGCGGGAGTATTCTTCGACGATAAGAGTCGATCGCTTTCGACCTTCAGTGTGGTCGTGGTGGCATGTGCAACTTGTGCATGCATTTGGAGTCGCCACCGGTCTTTCTTGGAGGGTAGACCGGAAACCTTATTGACCGATTGGGAGAGATCGATCAATTCTGCGGAACCAGAGATTTTGGGTTCGGGAACTTGGTTACGCTAGTGTCATTACCAACGCCCTTTCGGTACCTAACGCGAGTGATTTTCTAGCTAAGAATTCATGCAGGCGCAATTTTAGGTGGGGTAGGTTTGATTCGGGGTTTCATGCGGATTGGAAGACTATTCCTATCAATCACACTCAATTTTAATGAAAAGCTCAATCAAGTGCATAAATAAATTACATCAATGCACATCAATTCAAGTCAAAGGCCTCCTAGTATAGCCATAAGGGCTTAAGGAATGCGTGATTTAAGACCAGGGGCAAAATGGGAAGATTTGGGAACGATTAGCCCGAAGGGTAAAATCGTCAATTTTTGGAAGATTTGGATACCGAATTACCCAAAATATTCCATGGCCAGTTGTTTGTGGCCATTTCCCATTTTTGAGAATTTTTTAGAATTTTTCTGAATTTTCCAAATTTTTTTGAGTTTTTTATGATTTTCTATTTTTTTTTATTGATTTTTGATTGTTTTTATTATTACTATTTATTTATTTTTTTATTCTCTGGGCCCAGATCGGATTCAGATCCGAACCCGGATCAGGCCCGAATCGGGCCAGGTTTGCACGGTGAACCCAGGCCCACCTTCCTTCCTTTGAGCCCGTCGAACCAACTTGGCCCAACTTTTCTTCAAGCCTACCGAACCAAGGCTGTCGCGACCCAAACTTCCTCCTACAAACACTAACGCAGGCCCGGCCCCAGCTAAACACTCAACCCAACATGAAGAGAAATCTTACCTTACTATTCATCGTCTCCCTCATGCAGAGTCAAGGAGATCGGTGGGGTTCGAGCGTCGGGGCATCTTCAAGGTCGCGAACAGGAGCTCCGATTTTGGCGTCGAGATGATAGGCAGCGGCTTCGAAGCTAGCGAGTCACGAGTTTCTCGACTGTCGAGGCCGGCGGGTGAACGGTTGGAGAAGCTCGGACCGACCGAGTCCAAGCTGGATGATCGCCGTAGCCTCCCGAGGACCAAACAGAGGCTGGGCCGGCTATTATCAGTGGTGGAGGTGGCTGGAGGTTCAGCGGCTGAATGACGATACGAGTCGGGGCATCCAAGAACCGAACAGGGCTGTGGTGGTCGGTTTAGGGTCTAGGACGATCGAGCAACGTCAAACAGGGTTAGTAATGGCTTAAGGATCATTGGGGGGGGGGGGCTCGGTACAGAGACGTTGGAGGCATCGAGTCGGTCTCTCAGTAGTCAAACGGTGGTGAGCAGACCTTGAACCAACAACCAGGGCGTCGGGCTAGCTGGGGGTGGTCCAAGCAGGTGCGGATGGCTCGGAATAGTGAGCCGGCGGTGAAGGGACAGAACTCAACCCAAACAGAATCGGGCGCAGAAATAGGACAGCAGAGCAGGGACGTCGGGCTCGGGCTCTCCGACGATTCGACGGTGGTTGCAGGCGACAAGAGGCTGTCAGAGAAGCGAGAAATCCTGAGGGATGTTGTGGTGATGGCTGAGACGGCACGGCTGGTCTGAAACCAAGGCAAGAGCCGAAACCCGAGCTGGACAACCACGGCTCGAAACAAAGCAGGGTTGCTCGGGATGGCTCTGGCTGACCTTCTGGCTGCTTCACAACGGCGACGACGGCCTAACAAATCGTTCGGTGACAACAGCGACGGCGATGACTCGAGCATGCAGCGACACAATGTACGCGACTGTGGCAATAATGATGACCTCAAACGTGACAGTGGCAGTGACTCGCGAGCGCGGGTGGCGTAGATGACATGCGGCCGCCTCAAGTAATAGGCGACGGCTCTTGGTTGCTCGGTGGCTCGCGGCAGTGGATTGGTCCACAAGTAGCGGCGACGAGGGCTCGGGTCAAGGCATAGGGATGGTGATCCGCTAGAGCTCGGCCTTGACGATGAGGGCGCGAGTTAGGTGGGCTCTCAGGGTGTTGCAGATCGTGGGACTGGCAAAGCTCAAGATGGCAAAAGGCAACGAGGACCGCATGCTCTCTGTCAGGCGGTGGTGGCAGCTGAGCGACGGAGTTGGGCTTGGCTCGGGTCTTGTAGTTCTCGGCGTCGACTCGCGGCTAAGCGGAGAAGTTGGCGAATGAGGACGTCACTGGGGGGGGGGGAGCATGATACGACTGGAAGTGATCGGAGGCTGGAAGGTATCGAACAAACGGAACAGGAGGTGGTGATGATGGATGCAAGGACTGGCAACGAGTTTGGGAGCGTCGGACGCGGTCGGGATCGGAGAGAGATTCGTCGAGGTGAGAAGCCGTTGCCGTAAAACATGCGATGTCGAAACGGGCTCGACGACGCGAGCCGCGTTGGCCCTCAGTCCAGAGTTCTCCCGCGGTTGGTTTTCGGGACGACTGAGCCGGAGTTCCCCTGAGATATAAGGTGGTGTCGGAGAAGAGTTCCGCGATGGTTAGCGATGGCCGGCCAAGATGGAGTCGCTGGTCTCCTCCTCCTTTTTTTTTTAGTCATCCCCTGTCCTCTTGAAGACCATCCCCACTGCCGAGCATATACCTTTTTCCATGCATGGCCTCAACGTGAAGTGCCTTTTCCTTTTCTTTTTTCTTTTTTAACACCTTTGTCTTCCACTTTCTTTTTTCTTTTTATTTTTTTATTTTTTTCAATCTCCAACGGGAGGCTGCCTTTATGCCTTTGTCGGAGGAGCATCTTTCCCCCTAAGATAAACAATGGAGAAAGTAACGTGAGATTGTGGAAGAGAATATTTGGGTGGGCTCTCCATTATTTTTCTAATATTGCGAGGGCATATTTAATAGTTGCTTAGGTTTCACCGATTTCGTGCATCCTTTGTGTTCTTCATCAACCCCTTTGGAAAGATGCTTCGGTCCACGGATGTACATCCGTATCGGATAAAAATTTAGTCTCGATTCTAATAAGCCACAGAAATATGATAATGATAAAACAAATATGAATTTTTGTTCAGAACTGAGATTAGTTCTGATTTTTTTTTTTAATAATTAAGTAAATTCAAAAAATTATAAAAAATTATATTAAATATTTTTTGTTCAAAATTGACTCCTACGGCTAGGCCAAGGCATCCAAAGTTGATTTTGCAATTTTATGACCCTTTTTTGACATTTTTAATTTAATTTAAAAGAATAAAAATTACAACAATAAATGGTCAAAAACCAAGTGTCAACAGCTGCCCCTCTTTGAGAGGAATCTCGTTAGAGGTTTCTCTCAAAGATAAGGTGGCACCTGAATCTTAACTGACTCGACTGGGGAAAAGAAATGCTATGACATTGGAACCTTAAGCCTTTTGATGAATGTTCAAATTAATCCCCGGTTTGCTCTTGCAATTTGAATTTGGGCTGGAGTGAGAGAGGCTTACCTGAGGCTCACCTGTCGGATGCTGCCCATTGCGATAACTTTCAAGAAGATACCTAGGACTCATCATTCAGGGTATCCTAGGGAGATTAAGCTCCGACCTATATGGTAGGTCATACCATTATGGGACTCTTAACTGGTAGGAACCTGAGAAGGGCGCATCCCATACTTGAGGATTCGCTCGAGATTTTAATCCGTATGGTGGATCTGACCCTTGTGTTGATCCTTAAGGCGGTGCCTACTTCGTGTTGACCCTTATGGCGGTTTCTACCATATTTTTGACCCTTTAGGCGGTTTCTACCTTTGTTTGACCCTTTAGGCGGTTTCTACCTTTGTTTTGACCCTTTAGGCGGTTTCTACCTTTGTTTGACCCTTTAGGCGGTTTCTACCTTTGGTTTGCTTTGAAAAGGGGTCTCATGACGAGGGTTCTCCACGTCCGATGAGACTGTTTGATATTTTTGAAAAGGGATCCTAGGACGAGGGTTCTCCACGTCAAGCTAGGATTGCTTGATTTTTGAAAAGGGGGTCTCATGACGAGGGTTCTCCACGTCCGATGAGACTGCCTAAATTTTGAAAAGGGGTCTCATGACGAGGGTTCTCCACGTCCGATGAGACTGCCTAAATTTTGAAAATGGATCTCATGACGAGGGTTCTCCACGTCCGATGAGACTGTTTGATATTTTTGAAAAGGGATCCTAGGACGAGGGTTCTCCACGTCAAGCTAGGACTGCTTGATTTTTGAAAAGGGATCTCATGACGAGGGTTCTCCACGTCCGACGAGACTGCCTAAATTTTTGAAAAGGGGTCACATCCTCACCCCTTCTTTTGAAAGATCCCGAAATTTATCGGGAATTCAGTTTTGAAGCAGTGAAAGATTTTATTTTGACAAAGCCTCGGTTTAGTCTGTTGAGACGACATTCTGGGAGCTGGGTTCTCCAGATATCCTGCAGAAAATTCAAACCTGTGTGCTCCACTCCATGGAGCAAATATTTTTCTGGGATTCGGGGTTTCCAAGAATCCTGTAGAAGTTTGAGCTTGAAAGATTTTTCTTCACCAAGAAAACGTTAGTAATCTTTGGGAAGACCACGGCTGTCTATTTGACAAAAACCGTATGACTTAAGTTTTAATTGTGAAATGTGCATTTTGATGCTGGAGGTTATCCAAAGCATTCTTGCAACACACAGATGTGATCACAAATTCCTTGCACGGCAAATCTGGATCAAACAATTTGAAATTTCCAAAAAGAGTTTGTTCAAAACATCTATTGGAATATTTCTCGACGAGGAGGTCTTTTCACCTGTTTTGAGATAGTGGTCTTTATAGGGGATGCACTCAATTCCCTACTAACCTGTGCCTAGGTTTTAGGCTCATTCGCAGCGCACACATTTTGATCGGTCGGGAGGTCTTCCACGGGACCGTAATGTTGGGCTTGGATATTGGTTTTCAAGGGGGACCCGCTTTGGAGTCGAGGCCATCGAATGAAAATCTTCACCATCTGCTCCGGGTTTACAAGTCAAGAACCCTGCAAAATGAGAAAGAAAGAGTCTTGCTCGTACTTCTTCGAGCTAAGCTATATGTTAACCCAAGTGTCTTAGTCAGAGAAGACTGTTTCAGGGTTGTAACATTGGTAGGATTGGGGACCGAAAAAAGCTTGTTTTTGGCCCAGAAATCACGAAGGATTTGACATTGGTGATCATTGCCAATTTGTCACATGTCTTTTCCATTCTGCATCTTCCATTTTTGAGGTGTACAACCGCTTTTGAGGTGTGCACAAGTCCTTTAGAGAACGTCTCTTGTGGTATTAAGAGATTGACCATTCTGTCCGTGTTTTTGCACCACGGCTGACATCATTTGGAGAGCAGTCTTCTTGATCTGACTCCTTTATGGGTTTTTCTCTCTTCCCAACTAGGCTTTATTGGGGATCAATCAAACAGTTTTCACGAGCATCGGCCTTGCTTTTACCAGGCACTTTGCTTTTTCTTGATGCTGGAGATTTTTTTCTTTGTTGAAATCCCGCCTTTTCTTTTCCTTTGGAACTACGATGTTCAGAAAATTGTGCTAGATATACAACTTGAATCATAGCACATTTAAACGCCGATATGAGATTTTTCTATAAATCCCATCTCTTGATTTCTTCCGTTCTTGGAGTGATGTAGTTTCCATCTTGAAACATCCCATGATCATCAACAGGGGTTTATGAAATGAATTTGCAGGCTCAACTTGGCTGTGCAAAGGATATGGTGTGTGGGATAGAGAAATGAATGCTTCTCGTCATCCTATGGCACTTGGATTACCATATAAACAACACACAAAGATTGATGTTAGTCCGAGCAAGAAAATTTCTAACCATTTTCTCCTGATACCGCTGGACTCACCTCCATTTTGCCCCGATGTGGGGTGGTTCTTGACAGGGTTAAGAATGAAAACCGTCGTTCAAAGGGTTTATCAACGGTCACCTGTAGCGTTTGAGGGATATGAAACGAATGCCTCCGTCATCCCAACCCATGTAATCGTTGCGAATAATCCCTACTTCCGTAGGTCCAGATTTTGCTATCTGATCCGCTCCACTTCTCTCCAGTGTGTGTAGGACGTGTTTGGACTAGGCTTTGCCTCTTTTCTTTTGAGAAAACGTCCTTTTAAAAGTTTTGAACTTTTGATTGGAAAAAATCTCTTTCATTTTCTCCAAAAATTTTACCCGTCAAGGGGATTTTTGTTGACACCTAAATTTTGATCAACTTTTTTTTATTTTTATTTTTTTGAAAATTCATAGAAAATCCATAAAAAGTTGAAAAATTGAAAAATCAATTTTGGTGACCTTAGCCAAGCTAAATGAACCATTTCGACCAAAAAAATAATTTTCATAATTTTCATTTTTTTATATATATTTTCGAAAAATACAAAAAAAAAGAAAAAAAAAGAAAAAGAAAATCAAGAAAATCAAGAAAAATAATATTTGAGGTCACAAAGATATATAAAAATAGTCGGTATTTTTATTTTTATTTTATCTATTTTCTAACCTCATAAATAGTAAAATTCAGGTTTGATTTTAGGTGTTCTCTGATCACCATAAAATTGAATTTGACAAAAATATTTGTAATGATTAAAAGGAAAAGGAGGGAAACATCATCATTTAAAAGGAAAAGGGGACTAATGATTTTGTCTTCTCTTTTTGTTATTTTATTTTATTTTTACTTTTATTATTTTATTATTTTATTATTATTATTATTATATTTTTTTTCTTTTCTTTTTCTCTCTCTCTCTCTCCCCACTCCCTCTCTCCTTCCCGCTGCCTATTTATCTCATCCCCCTCATCATCTCCCGACCCTTCTTCTCCCTCAACTCTCTCTCTTTCATTTTCGTTTTTTCCTCTCGCTCAGCTCGCCGCCCAGATCAAAAACCGTCCGGTTTTTCGGCCATAACTCTTTCGTTAGACATCGTATGCGAACGAGCCATATACCATTGGAAAGCTTATTCTCTTGCCGTTCTAATGACATATCGTGAGCCCAATTTGGACCTGCCGTTTGTCCCGTAGAGCTGTTTGAAGGAGCAAATGTCAGACTGATCAGACTTGAGTCCGCGGGTGCCAAATTGGATTTTCGGGTTTGTTTTGGGTTCAATCTTGGTAAGACCACCTCTCACTCCTTGTTAAGACATATATTATTGTGTTTTATGGTTTGAAGATGGATTATATTTGGATTTAAGGGCTGATCCCTTATTGTTTTGTTCGAAAAATCTGAACCGGTTCTGTCAAGGTGGTGCCGTGAACATTGTGAGTGATTCAAGGGCTTGCCTTGCTTCCAATATTCGATAAAATGTCTCTAGCACCTAAATTAGGAATCTAGCAAGCTGAGATTATAGTCTAGTTGAGTTTTGGATGGGTTTTAATGGTTGAATTGAAGGAGTTTTCTGGGACAGATTCTGGTCATTGGGCGATTGAAAACCGTCCGGTTTTTCGACCATAACTCTTTCGTTAGGAATCGTATGGGAACGAGCCATATACTGTTAGAAAGCTTATTCTCTTGCCGTTCTAATGACATATCGTGAGTCCAATTTGGCCGAGCCATTTGTCCCGTAGAGCTGTTTGAAGTAGCAAAGGTCAGACTGATCAGACTTGAGTCCGCGAGTGCCAAATTGGATTTCCGAGCTTGTTTTGGGTTCAATCTTGGTAAGACCACCTTTCACTCCTTACATTTTACCTATTAGACCCAGAATCGGAAGGCCGAGCCTCCTGTTGGTGTCTAAATATTTGCTGTGTATTTACTTTATGTCATAGCATTTCTATATTTCGCATAAAAGACCCAGAATCGGAAGGCCGAGCCTCCTGTTGGTGTCTAGATATATGCTGTGTATTTACTTTATGTCATAGCATTTCTATATTTCGCATAAAAGACCCAGAATCGGAAGGTCGAGCCTCCTGTTGGTGTCTAAATATTTGTTGTGTATTTACTTTATGTCATAGCATTTCTATATTTCGCATAAAAGACCCAGAATCGGAAAGCTAAGCCTCCTATTGGCGTCCAAGGTGTTTTATTTATTTATTTTCTGTAAATTATATTGTGCTACCCCAGAATCGGAAGGCCGAGCCTCCTGCTGGTGGTTTATACCCCCCGCACATTGTTGCACGAGCACCGACGGACTCCGACGTCGTAAAATTCACCGGATCCCATCTCCTTTGCTTATGTTTATGTTGTATAATGACTTAATATCTTCTTTATTTTTTGCATTGTGTTGCGTCCTATAAAAACAAAAACAAAAAAAATGCTAGATCGGACGTCTGCAGATGAGCCACGTGTCGTGATTAGGTGATTTTCAGAATAAAAAAAAAATTTCCAAAAAAATGAATTATTAAGGAAAAATTCAAAAACAAAATTGAGAAAAATTGCAGAAAATTCCTAAAAAAAATTCTAAAAATTTTTGAAGGCTGAAAATGACAAAAAAAATTGATTTGTTTCCATTTTTTGGATTTTCTCTCATTTAATCCAAAATGGCGATTTTACCCCTCAAAGGGTAAATCGTCTTTGATATTCCGATGAATTGTGGAAATTGCTTAGAATTTGGTGATGGGCCAGATAGGTGGCTAAACCTTATGTCTAAGATTTCCACATTTCATTCCCATTTTTAGAAAATGACGATTTTACCCCTTCGAAAGGTAAATCGGTTTCTAAAATTCCAGAAAATCATGAAAATTGCAAAAAAAAAAAAATAGGAAATGGGTCAATTGAGTGACCAAACCTATTTTTGACATTGTTTTACTCCGGATTCATTCCGAAATGACGATTTTTCCCTTTTTAGGCAAATCGTCCCTTTTGTCTCAAAATTACGACTTTACCCCTGATGGGTAAAATCATGTCTAAATCATTCCTAAGCTTGATTGATACTTATTTAGGCTAATAAAGCCTTATTAGGAGTGTCATGTTGATTTGATGTGATTATTTTACATGTTTGGATTCATTGATTTGCGCATTTTATTATTGATTGTGATTGCTAGGATAGTCATTCCTATTTGCATGAATTCCTAGATTTAGGATTCGTACTCCACTCATATGTATGAAATCTTAGGTAAGAAAATTCAGTCAACTTAGGTACCGAAAGGGCGTCAACTCTGACAGTTGACGTAACTAAGTCCCCGAACCCATTTCTCTGGTTATCGCAGAATTGAATAGAAACTCCCGACTATTCAATAGGGTGGTCCAATCATACCCTCCAAAAAATGATTGGTGGCGACTCCATGGCATGCACACTTAGCACATGTCACCAGACCACACTGAAGGTCGACTACGCATACCTCCGTTGCGATTTGGGTAACGGGCCTTGGGAGAGGCCCGCGTCCGACCAGACTGGACGGCCCATTAGCCCTCGAGAGCCCACATGCAACCTCGAGAGGGTCGCGACAGACTGGCGACTCCGCTGGGGACTTAGAGAACTTGAGCCGATTAAAAAGTTGATTGATTTTTCTGACATGTTTTATGCAGATGCTCTTCAAGTTGAGGTACGTACTTTAACCCTTGAGGTGTTAAATGTTTTTGCAGATTGGAGAAATAAGGGGTGAAGTGTTCATTAACTCTGTCTTATGCAGGTAGGAGTTTAGGATGTATGATTGTGTGGATGTTTATATTGAAGCGGTGTTTGCTAAATGAAATGCATGTTTATTGCTTTAGCACAACACAATGAACACACACAGCCGCGCCTAAAACCTCGGGCGCCCTCTTTAGGAAAATAATAGAAGGAATTGAAAATGGAATCTCCGTGAGGAAAAACACGGGGTAATCCATTTTTAATTCTGCTCATTTCGAACTATGGATTGGGTCCCAATGCAACGATAGTTGTGCAATGGAATCTACCCTTTCTAGAACTCGAAGTGGGAGCCTTGGCCTTAGGTTCCAAACCCTATTTTGATTCTTAGAAGTCAAACCTCACTGGTCTCATGCGCATGTATGTGAATGATTGGTACACCTCGAAACCAAAAGGTCATTCAGCGCCGCTTATGAATCAAAATCCAAAGACTTGTGTGAAGAATCAGTCGCGAGTTTAAACGAACCAGGATGGCATGGAAAAGCGCTGGACCACCCTGGAGAGTCAACTGATGAGGGAAAATGCCTTTTGACCGGGGCAGCCGGGTCAAGTGTAAAGACGTGTCGTTCCTAATTGATTTTCAATCAGATACCGGCATAATATTTCCTATCTTTTCCTCTCAGGTGAAAAACAGGTACAGAAGGAAAATCCATTTGTGGATAGACACGAGGGACATGTTTTACATGGCATACATTTGTCAAAAATGTCCTCATCCGATCACATGCAAGATGATCATGGAACGATGGTGAAACTGTAATCGTTCCAATAAGCCCTTCGAATATTATACCTGACGGGGACCTTTATGTCTTTTGTCTACAGGATAGGATGGTCAAAGACAAACGAAGGAAAATTTATTTTCCCTATAAGACGAAAAGAAATGTGCCTTCAGCAGATGTCACCCATTGTGATTGCAATGACAAATTGAATCAAATTATGAAGAAGGAGCAACCTAATTAGGATTGGCTCTCCCTAAGTCGAAAAAGTTGTATCCGTTCCAAATCAGATTGACTGGTTCACGAGTTGATATGGTTTTTCATTCTTGTAGGTGATGACGAGAATGAATGGGACCACTGAAGAATTTCCACCGTCTTGGATGCCAGAAGTGACCAGAGCGGGGATAGTAAATCCGTAATCGTTTCAATTAAAGCTCCTTACGCGGTGATTGACTCTTTCACTCCTTTCATCGCGCAGGTTGTTGAAGTACTCAATCACGAGTAAACCCAAGCTTACTGATGTCAAATAGCCTGAATGCGTCAATGCGGCAGGATCAAATTGCCTACGACTAAATCAGCCAGCCCCAGACAAAGCATCCAGTGGCTGGGGACAAATCGCTCCGCTACCCGGAAAAGAAAAACATCAAATACTTCAAATGGCGACGATGATCGAGAGAATCACAAAATCGCCACACGAAAAATCCCAAGACCGTCAAGCCATCTAGAGATGGATAAAAATAATTGAAGATTCTGACAATTGAGATAGAAGATCAGAATCGGCGAAACCCATGGGAGTGAGTTCTCCCATTTTCTTTGAAGAGGCCAAACCGGGGGCAAACTCTCATGATCCCCCATAAAGACGCATCGGACCAGGGTTATTAAATCCAGAGATAACAAACATCAAGACAAGCCTTACCAAGGCAAAATACTTGAAGAACACCGTCCCATCAAATGTTGGAAACCCCGAAGGGAGTATCTCTTTCCTGAAATTTCAAATGAAGTCAGAACCTACACCTGTTTCTTCATGTGCAGGTGCATGGACGTTGTCAAAATTGAATTGAAAATTGCCAACAAACACAGAAAATGCTAAGGCATGTTGCCAGGACAAACGTCGCCCAACTGGGGCAGAACGGCCGTTAATCTCACGAACAACACCCATAAATACAGACGAGAAAAGACATTCCCAAAGTGGATGATGATTACAGCAAAATGCAGGAATGAATTTAGTTGGGGCAGGCATGAAAAACCATGCCTAACTGGGGCAAGTGAATCATTTGTACGCCGGACGTTTCTTCTCTGGCAAAATCCAGGGACGCAATGACATAGTCGTCCGCATCAGAAGTAAACCCCAAGATACAAATTTGGGTGAACGGTAACTTTGTATCGTTCCAATTTGATCTCCAAAGATCCCACATGTAACATAAGTTTTTCCTCATTTAGCAGGAAGGCGTTGGCGCCGAAAGCCACAAAAGAAAAGAACTCACTAATTGGGGAGCGAACAAAATTATCGGCCTTGGAAGTCATGCACTCCAAGAAATGGTCTTTGATTATAAGATCAAGTGGAGGGTAAAAAGTATCGCTTCCACACATCATGCTTTGACATGCATTCTGATAACAATTTCCTTTTTCCTTGAATAAAAGGAACTTTGAAGAATGGCGCTGGAATGCGCCCAAAAACACAAATGGATCTCCTCTGGGGCAAATCCTTGAGAATGATTCATCGCCAACCAAACGGAGGGATCGTGGCCACAATATAGTTGGCCAATTTCTGCAAGCCGCGCGTTTGTGTTCAAATGAAAACGCCAAGCAAGAACAAGGCGGTATCGTTCCAATTTGTCTTGAATTTTGGAACGCAAACTGACACTTATTGTTTGTTTTTTACAGGGGCTCGCCATCAAGGCAAAACGGGTTTTCACATCCAATGTATTACCCGTTGGAATACATGACCAAGGGTAAATTGTATCGTTCTAATTTTTTGAAAAATTCGTGAACGTACAATAACATGTTTCTTCCGCATTTTCAGGGATCTCCAGCCGCGGGGGACAGGTAAGTATCCCTTTCCCCAATCCATTGAAGATGTTAAATAAAAAACAGAGAGAAAAAGAAAAGCTTTCAGAATCAAATGTCTAGAAAATACATAGAATTCAAACTTCATTGGCATTCATGTTTTAAAACAGGAGGTTGTCTGAACATGAATAAGAACATGTATGGTGCATCATAAAATCCCCTTGACGGGTAAAATTTTTGGAGAAAATGAAAGAGATTTTTTCCAATCAAAAGTTCAAAACTTTCAAAAGGACGTTTTCTCAAAAGACGAAAGGCAAAGCCTAATCCAAACACGTCCTATAAACACTTGAGAGAGAAGTGCAGCGGATCAGATAGCAAAATCTGGACCTACGGAAGTAGGGACCATCCGCAGCGATTACATGGAATGAGACGACAGAGGCATTCGTTTCTTATCCCCAAACACTACAGGTGACCATTGACAACCCCTTCGAACGGCATTTTTCATTCTCAACCCTGTCAAGAACCACCCCACATTGGGGCAAAATGGAGTTGAGTCCAGCAACATCAGGAGAAAATGGTTAGAAATTTTCTTGCTCGGACTAACATCAATCTTTGTGTATTGTTTATATGGTAATCCAAATGTCATAGGATGATGAGAAGCATTCATTTCTCTATCCCACACACCATATCCTTTGCATAGCCAAGTTGAGCCTGCAAATTCATTTCATAAACCCATTGGTGATCATTGCAAGTTCCAAAGCAAAGACAAATCACTTCAGGAACGGAGAAGTTCAAGACTTAGGGTTTACGAAGAAAACTACTAAGTTGATACTCAAGCGTGCTAAGAGCCAAGTCATATATCTAGCACAATTGCCAAGCATCCCACTTTCGACAAGAGATTAAAGAAATCCCCAGCATCAAGAAAAAGCAAAGTGCATGGTAAAAGCGAGGCCGATGCTCGGGTGAACAATTTGATCGATCCCTAAAGAAACCTGGTAGGGAAAAGAAGAGGGAAAAACCCCTAATGGAGTTAGATCAAGAAGACTGCTCCCCAAATGATGTCAGCCGTGGAGCAAAAACATAGAAAGAGTTGTCAACCTCTTAATACCACAAGAGACGCTCTCTAAAGAGCTGGTGCACACCTCAAAATCGGTTGCGCACCTCAAAGACTAAAGATGCAGAAAGGAAATGACAGGAGGCAAATCAGCAATGATCACCAATGTCAAACCCGTCACGAATTCTGGGCCAAAAACAAGCCTTTTTCGGTCCCCAATCCTACCAATGTCACAACCCTGAAACAGTCTTCTCTGACTAAGACACTTGGGTTAACATATTGCTTAGCTCGAAGAAGTACGAGCAAGACTATTTCTTTCTCATTTTGCAGGGTTCTTGACTTGTAAACCCGGAGCAGATGGTGAAGACTTTCATTCAATGGCCCCGACTCAAAAGTGAGTCCCCCCTTTGAAAACCAATATCCAAGCCCAACATTACGGTCCCGTGGAAGACCTCCCGACCGATCAAAATGTATGCGCTGCGAATGAGCCTAAAACCTAGGCACAGGTCAGTAGGGAATTGAGTACATCCCCTATAAAAATCATTACCTCAAAACAGATGAGATGGCCTCCTTGTCGAGAAATATTCCAATTGATGTTTTGAACAAACTCTTTTTGGAATTTTCAAACTGTTGATCCGAATTTTCCATGCAAGGAATTTGTGATCACATTTGCATGTTGTAAGAATGCTTTGGATAACCTCCAGCATCAAAATGCACATTTCATGACTAAAACTTAAGTCATAAAATTTTGTCAATTGGACAATTATTGTCTTCCCAAAGATTATTAACATTTTCTTGGTGAAGAAAAATCTTTCAGGTTTGAACTTTCTGCAGGATACCTGGAGAACCCAGCTCTCAGAATGTCGGCTCAGCAGACTCAAGTGAAGCTTTGTCAAAATAAAACCTTTCACTCCTTCAAAACTGAATTCCCGACAAACTTCGGGATCTCTAAAAAAAGGGGGAAGAAAAACCCTTTTAAAAGAAACAGTCTCATTGGACGTGGAGAACCCTCGTCATGAGACCCATTTTCAAAAATCAGGCACTCTCATCGGACGTGGAGAACCCTCGTCATGAGACCCCTTTTCAAAAACCAGGCAGTCTCATCGGACGTGGAGAACCCTCGTCATGAGACCCCTTTTCCAAAATATCAAACAGTCTCATCGGACGTGGAGAACCCTCGTCATGAGACCCATTTAAAAAAATCAGGCAGTCTCATCGGACGTGGAGAACCCTCGTCATGAGACCCATTTTCAAAAATATCAAACAGTCTCATCGGACGTGGAGAACCTTCGTCATGAGACCCATTTTCAAAAATCAGGCAGTCTCATCGGACGTGGAGAACCCTTGTCATGAGACCCCTTTTCAAAAACCAGGCAGTCTCATTGGACGTGGAGAACCCTCGTCATGAGACCACTTTTCAAAGCAAAACCAAGGTAGAAACCGCCTGAAGGGTCGATTCAAGGTAGATACCGCCTGAAGGGTCAACACAAGGTAGATACCGCCTGAAGGGTCAACTAAAGGTAGAAACCGCCTGAAGGGTCAAACCAATGGTAGAAACCGCATGAAGGGTCAAATTAATGGTAGAAACCGCCTGAAGGGTCAGTCAATGGTAGAAACCGCCTGAAGGGTCAGTCAATGGTAGAAACCGCCTGAAGGGTCAACACACCGGTAGAAACCGCCTGAAGGGTCAACCCAATAGTAAAAGTCACTTAACTTGCCAACTCAATGGTCCGATCCACCATACGGATCAAAATCCTTGGCAAATCACAAATGGGACGCGTCTTCCTTAGATTCCTACCAGTTAGGAATCCCATTATGGTTTGACTTACCATACAGGTCAGAGCTTAACCTCTCTAGGATACTCTAGTAACGAGTTCCTAGAAATTCTCTTGAATCCATCAAACACCGCGAAATCGCACAAACATCGAACAGGTAAGTGGCAGGTATGTCTCTCTATTATCTCACTCTCTCATGTCAAATGAATGTTTCCCCCTTCAAGAAAGAGTATACATGGACAAACATGAAGATTGGATGTCATGACTCCTTTTCCTTTAGTTTCCCGAGTCGAGTCGATCAGGACTCAGGTGTCACCTTATCTTTGAGAGAAACCTCCAACGAGATTCCTCTCAAAGAGGGGCAGCTGTTGACACCTAAATTTTGATCAACTTTTTTTTATTTTTATTTTTTTGAAAATTCATAGAAAATCCATAAAAAGTTGAAAAATTGAAAAATCAATTTTGGTGACCTTAGCCAAGCTAAATGAACCATTTTGACAAAAAAAATAATTTTCATAATTTTCATTTTTTTATATATATATTTTCGAAAAATACAAAAAAAAAGAAAAAAAAGAAAAAGAAAATCAAGAAAATCAAGAAAAATAATATTTGAGGTCACAAAGATATATAAAAATAGTCGGTATTTTTATTTTTATTTTATCTATTTTCTAACCTCATAAATAGTAAAATTCAGGTTTGATTTTAGGTGTTCTCTGATCACCATAAAATTGAATTTGAGAAAAATATTTGTAATGATTAAAAGGAAAAGGAGGGAAACATCATCATTTAAAAGGAAAAGGGGACTAATGATTTTGTCTTCTCTTTTTGTTATTTTATTTTATTTTTACTTTTATTATTTTATTATTTTATTATTTTATTATTATTATTATTATTATTATTATTATTATATTTTTTTTTCTTTTCTTTTTCTCTCTCTCTCTCTCCCCACTCCCTCTCTCCTTCCCGCTGCCTATTTATCTCATCCCCCTCATCATCTCCCGACCCTTCTTCTCCCTCAACTCTCTCTCTTTCATTTTCGTTTTTTCCTCTCGCTCAGCTCGCCGCCCAGATCAAAAACCGTCCGGTTTTTCGGCCATAACTCTTTCGTTAGACATCGTATGCGAACGAGCCATATACCATTGGAAAGCTTATTCTCTTGCCGTTCTAATGACATATCGTGAACCCAATTTGGACCAGCCGTTTGTCCCGTAGAGCTGTTTGAAGGAGAAAATGTCAGACTGATCAGACTTGAGTCCGCGGGTGCCAAATTGGATTTTCGGGTTTGTTTTGGGTTCAATCTTGGTAAGACCACCTCTCACTCCTTGTTAAGACATATATTATTGTGTTTTATGGTTTGAAGATGGATTATATTTGGATTTAAGGGCTGATCCCTTATTGTTTTGTTCGAAAAATCTGAACCGGTTCTGTCAAGGTGGTGCCGTGAACATTGTGAGTGATTCAAGGGCTTGCCTTGCTTCCAATATTCGATAAAATGTCTCTAGCACCTAAATTAGGAATCTAGCAAGCTGAGATTATAGTCTAGTTGAGTTTTGGATGGGTTTTAATGGTTGAATTGAAGGAGTTTTCTGGGACAGATTCTGGTCATTGGGCGATTGAAAACCGTCCGGTTTTTCGACCATAACTCTTTCGTTAGGAATCGTATGGGAACGAGCCATATACTGTTAGAAAGCTTATTCTCTTGCCGTTCTAATGACATATCGTGAGTCCAATTTGGCCGAGCCATTTGTCCCGTAGAGCTGTTTGAAGTAGCAAAGGTCAGACTGATCAGACTTGAGTCCGCGAGTGCCAAATTGGATTTCCGAGCTTGTTTTGGGTTCAATCTTGGTAAGACCACCTTTCACTCCTTACATTTTACCTATTAGACCCAGAATCGGAAGGCCGAGCCTCCTGTTGGTGTCTAAATATTTGCTGTGTATTTACTTTATGTCATAGCATTTCTATATTTCGCATAAAAGACCCAGAATCGGAAGGCCGAGCCTCCTGTTGGTGTCTAGATATTTGCTGTGTATTTACTTTATGTCATAGCATTTCTATATTTCGCATAAAAGACCCAGAATCGGAAGGCCGAGCCTCCTGTTGGTGTCTAAATATTTGTTGTGTATTTACTTTATGTCATAGCATTTCTATATTTCGCATAAAAGACCCAGAATCGGAAAGCTAAGCCTCCTATTGGCGTCCAAGGTGTTTTATTTATTTATTTTCTGTAAATTATATTGTGCTACCCCAGAATCGGAAGGCCGAGCCTCCTGCTGGTGGTTTATACCCCCCGCACATTGTTGCACGAGCACCGACGGACTCCGACGTCGTAAAATTCACCGGATCCCATCTCCTTTGCTTATGTTTATGTTGTATAATGACTTAATATCTTCTTTATTTTTTGCATTGTGTTGCGTCCTATAAAAACAAAAACAAAAAAAATGCTAGATCGGACGTCTGCAGATGAGCCACGTGTCGTGATTAGGTGATTTTCAGAATAAAAAAAAAATTTCCAAAAAAATGAATTATTAAGGAAAAATTCAAAAACAAAATTGAGAAAAATTGCAGAAAATTCCTAAAAAAAATTCTAAAAATTTTTGAAGGCTGAAAATGACAAAAAAAATTGATTTGTTTTCATTTTTTGGATTTTCTCTCATTTAATCCAAAATGGCGATTTTACCCCTCAAAGTGTAAATCGTCTTTGATATTCCGATGAATTGTGGAAATTGCTTAGAATTTGGTGATGGGCCAGATAGGTGGCTAAACCTTATGTCTAAGATTTCCACATTTCATTCCCATTTTTAGAAAATGACGATTTTACCCCTTCGAATGGTAAATCGGTTTCTAAAATTCCAGAAAATCATGAAAATTGCAAAAAAAAAAAAAAAGGAAATGGGTCAATTGAGTGACCAAACCTATTTTTGACATTGTTTTACTCCGGATTCATTCCGAAATGACGATTTTTCCCTTTTTAGGCAAATCGTCCCTTTTGTCTCAAAATTACGACTTTACCCCTGATGGGTAAAATCATGTCTAAATCATTCCTAAGCTTGATTGATACTTATTTAGGCTAATAGAGCCTTATTAGGAGTGTCATGTTGATTTGATGTGATTATTTTACATGTTTGGATTCATTGATTTGCGCATTTTATTATTGATTGTGATTGCTAGGATAGTCATTCCTATTTGCATGAATTCCTAGATTTAGGATTCGTACTCCACTCATCTGTATGAAATCTTAGGTAAGAAAATTCAGTCAACTTAGGTACCGAAAGGGCGTCAACTCTGACAGTTGACGTAACTAAGTCCCCGAACCCATTTCTCTGGTTATCGCAGAATTGAATAGAAACTCCCGACTATTCAATAGGGTGGTCCAATCATACCCTCCAAAAAATGATTGGTGGCGACTCCATGGCATGCACACTTAGCACATGTCACCAGACCACACTGAAGGTCGACTACGCATACCTCCGTTGCGATTTGGGTAACGGGCCTTGGGAGAGGCCCGCGTCCGACCAGACTGGACGGCCCATTAGCCCTCGAGAGCCCACATGCAACCTCGAGAGGGTCGCGACAATTTTATGATGCACCATGCATGTTCTTATTCATGTTCAGATAACCTCCTGTTTTAAGACATGAATGCCAATGAAGTTTGAATTCTATGTCTTTTCTAGACATTAGATTCTGAAAGCTTTTCTTTTTCTCTCTGTTTTTTATTTAACATCTTCAATGGATTGGGGAAAGGGATACTTACCTGTCCCCCGCGGCTGGAGATCCTGAAAATGCGGAAGAAACATGTTATTGTACGTTCACGAATTTTTCAAAAAATTAGAACGATACAATTTACCCTTGGTCATGTATTCTAACGGGTAATACATGGGATGTGAAAACCTGTTCGTCTGTAAGGCGATTCCCCTGTCAAGGATAAATAACGAGTATCAATTCATATTCTCAAATTCAAGACAAATTGGAACGATACAACTTTACTCTTGGTTCTCATCCCGTTCTGATATTGCGTATTGATATGAACAACATCTATCAAATCCGCCTATCCATTCTTGGAGTGTTTGCAACATCAATGGTTCATCTGCCCCTAGTTAGGCAACGTCTGTTCTGTTATTCGAACAAATGGCTCCTTGAGTGATTTATCCACGTTTATCACCTGAGAAGGGAAAGAAATGAGACATTACTTCGGTATTCGATTGAAGATCGTTTAGGAACGATACATCGTTTTACCAAATAGGTGGCTTCGCGGCCAAACGTATTTCGTATTGAAGGGGTAGATCCCATTATACTCCGCGGGTGATAGTCATTGTTCGGGGAACTTGCTCCACGGATTAAGCGATTAATCCACGGCCCTCGGCTTGAAGATGCTCAAAGGGTGATGTTGACACTCACGCGCAATTAGTTCTAGACATTAATGAAAGATGTTCCCGTGGGAACCTTACAGTGCGATCAACAACATATTCAATAGGAGTGTTCCACCCCTTTCGTCTAAGCATTTTTCATCGAGTAACCATGCCTTGCATCAGACGTTTGGTCACCTGCCTTGCGTCACCACTGCGATGGCCCTCCGGCTCCAAATTGATCGAGCCAAAGATTGAACTCATCGCCAAGGAAATTGCTCGGGTCTTCGAGCCATTGATGTTCAAGTTGGGTATCAACAATTGTTGGGGGCAGATTTCCTTCATCGCCTTCATTGTGAGGAACTGGAGTCTTTGAGCTGGAACCTTCATCATTGCCCTGTTGGGGTCGAGACATACATTCCTGAAGAGTATTGATCCAAGTGTCCAGCTCCTCCTCAAGGAAATCGCCTGTTCTTTCTAGCCTTTGGTGCCCAGATTGGCTGTCATCGACTGCAGGCGAGGGATTCCTCTCTTTGCTCTCGCCGTGAGTAACTTGACCCCTCGAATTGGAACTTCCTCCAATGACCGGCAGGTTTATATGTGCACTCTCTACCAATGCCAGATCCGCTTCAGGGATAGCATTAATGACCGAATCGCGCTCAAACTGAGGAATCCCTATGTGCTGGAACTGCGGTATATACTCTTGAGGAGTATTGAGATAGCTCGGCGGAGCATTCTGATTTGGGTTAGAGGAGTCGCTGACACGACTGCTGGTCCCGTCATTGCTGAAACACGGTTGGGTGCTCTCGGCTCTCCAATCATCGTGGTTGTAACTCTGCCCGGCACTTGAGCTCCAACTGGCTTTATGATGGTTTAACGCTATCCTTCCATCCCTTAGCAATCTCCTATAGTACTTGAGGTGAGACTCGACGTTAATTCTAGAGAGCCCCGGCACATTCATAATCTCGAGTATGCGTAGTGGGCTAGCCGAATCAACTCCCAGCTCTCGAATTGCATCAACAAATTTGGTGTGAAGTTCATAGGTCCAGTAAAACCTTGTTCTCTTATCACCCAAAATATCGTCAATACTTCGGTAGCTATTCTCTACGGGATCTAGTCGTTTCAAAAGTTGTCCAGGGAGGGACTCACCGACTTTGGATTGGCTGGCTGTGACAGCGAGTTCGTCATTGAGAGAACTCCCCCTGTGATGATTCATATCCCATTTCTCAGAGGATGTTGGTGTTGATCCTATGGTGTTGACTTGCTCATCCAGATCTCCGGCGATATCTGGTTGTGTCGGAAAATGCTGTGGAGAATACGGTAACAGCTGAGCGTTATTCGTCAACAGGGACGGTTCATCGAGGAACACCTCGCCGAGGACAACAGGATTACCACAATTAAGGCAGGTGGCCTTGGTCAGAGCTTCCTTATATCTCGCGCTTTCAGCTTGAAGCTTCTCATTCTCCTCCTTCAGGACCAGTAACTCATGGTCTGCGTATTGCTGTTTCACCCGGGTTCGTTTGTTGGCGAACCAAAACTTGACCTTCGAAAGCTCCAATCCTATTTTTCGGCTCAACTCCATTTTCTGTTGTCTGCTTGGAGTGGGGGATTCATTGAAGAAAGCTTCGAGCTCTCGGATTTGGCCTGAAGTGTGGCGGTGTAGTTGCTTCCTTTTCCGACTCCGGTCATCATTGTATACTCCTTCTTCGTAGCTGAAACCTAGAATTTCATCGCTGGAGGAGTCAGTCTCTATGGCCTTCGGGTAGGATTCAGCTCCAGGATCTTCAAAGTCTCCCAGCAGTTCGTGCTCAGAAATGTCCAGGTCGGGCGTTTCTAGCAGATGGGAATAACTTTTAAACATGATGGATCGGGGTATCTCGGGCTGATCTAGTTCACTCAGCTTTCTCAATTCGCTCTTACGTGTTTGCTCACTCTAGAAATTTTCTCAAGTGATTGTGCGTGTCCTGGAACCATCCTTCAGGCTGCATATGAAGACCAGCAAGCAAGCGCTCCTCCCGAGATTCTGCAATTACTCATCGTCTGTATTCCCCTTTCTTTTTCCTCGTGATAGGATCACAAACTTTCTTGCATTGATTCGGTTTCATCGAGTATTGCGCTCGTCCCCTAGTTCAGTCTTCAAAGTGGTGGGTCTACAATCTTTCGGCGCGTTTTATGATTTGCTAGGCCCGAAAACGTGGGGAGTGTTGACACCTAAATTTGGATTTTTTTTTTCGTGTGAGCATGAAAATGAGGATTAATTATAATTCTCACAAAAAAAGGTTTCGCATGCATTATATATTTTCTAACATTCATTTGGCATTTAAGATAGAGTGAGTCAATTGAGTTTAAATTTGTCGGATAAGCAAATCAATGATGCGGCGGCATAAGCAGGTTCCTATGGTGCAATGATAGTTGATGAGTTGATGAGGATGGTCAAAGATGCTCCGCGAGCTGAATGGCACATAATCTGAACGAGATGAGAGCGTAATCAAACCTACTCATTGTCCATCAAATAAAATAAGGGATTCATTAATTATTGCTCCACCATCTTGAAAGAAGAGGCATAAAAGTGGGGGACAAGGGTATTAAAAGAAACAAAAAGAAAAAAAGAAAAGGGGGGATGGACGTTGGATGCCATGCAATATGCTCGGCAGAGGAGATGGGGAATGTTTTTTTTATTATTTTTTTTTTCTGAGAGGAGGATCTCTAACGAGGCCGTCACCGAGCTCTGCTTGGAGAGGACCACATCTCTCGGGCTCTCTCCGTTCCGTCAGTCCTCTGAGGTCGCTGGCTTCTTTCTTCCGGCATCAAGCCACACAGCTCTCTCTCTCTCTCTCTCTCCCCCCTGTACTATATACTCCTTCGAGACGATAGAGAGAGCGGGACATCCCGCTCCTCTCTCGATTCTAGCTGGGCTGGTGTCGGTTTCTCGGATTGTTTTGATAGCATCCTCTGAATCGTTGCGGGAGATCAGGACAATGGAGTCTCATAATGAGACAGGATGCCAGGCCCCATGGCCCAATCCTCTGCATTAACAATTGTGGTTTCTTTGAAGGTGCTGCGTATCTGCTCAAAGTGCCACAAGGACATGAGGTTGAAGCAGGAATAGGCACAAGCAGCCGCATCGTCTCTTGAGAGCATTGTGGAGGGTAGTTCCAGAATAGTAAAGAACATGTGACAAGTGAGGTTTTGGACTTACGAGCTGGCTCGGTTGACGTCATTCCAACCGAACTCTTACCTGGTTCATCTTCAGCATAGATGTGGAGGCGAGAGTAAATGAGGGTCCTAAAAGGTGTGCCTCCTGCCAAAAGCGGGTGGTGACATCTTGGCGTTCAGCATGGTGCTTCAGAAATGCAGTGTAGGACGGCCTTTTTGTTGCGCATGTAGCTTCACTTGCTAGCGTTCCATTGCTGCTCTTTATGGGCCGCCGTCACACAGCGCTCCGGTGCCGGTCGTCGATTGCTCGAGTCTCGTGCTGATGGTCGACTGCTTGTCCTTCGTCTCCCACGGGAGCACCACCGAGAGCCGGAGTACACCTGCTGTGCTGGGCTCACCGTCTTGAAGGCCGACGCCGAGTGCATCTGCGAGGCCTTCAAGAGCAGTGCCCAGCTCGGTGTCGTGCTCAATGTCACCAAGGCCGTGTCTCTCCCCGCCGCTTGCAAAGTATCCGCCTCTTCTACCATCCAAATGCGCATTGTCTATACCTCCCTCAACTGCTCCAGGCTCTTCACTAACTCCAATAGCAATGGCGCCGGCCCCCACCGAGGATTGAACGAGCAAGCGCCGGTCTTGGCTCCCAACCGCTGTCGGCTCGTCGTTGTCCTGCCACCATCCGAACCTCTTCTACCGCTATCCTCAGTCCCTGGCATCACTAACCCGCAAGTTTACCGCCCTTGAGTTGTCGTTGGACCATCCCAGTTGTTATTCCGAGCTGCGCCAGAGAACCATCGCGATCGGCCCTCACCGAAGCTTCAATACCCTTGTTCTCTTCCTTGTTCGGTTCTATGTCTTGCCCGCGTGCCAACCAAAGCGGGCCGTGAGCCTGGCCCATGCGCCAGTTTCTTGGGCCGTATACCGGGCCGGTGTGCCGGTCTTCCTTGGCCTTGGCCGAGATCCTGCGCCCGTGCAGCCGGGCCCATGAGCCGAGTTCTAGGGCCAAGTGAGCCAGGATTCCGGGCCGAGCGGCCAAGCCGTGGGCCAAGTCTCCGACACCGAGTCCAAAGTTCGTGCCTAAAGATTTTGGAGGATGGCCATCATGTTCAAGCTTTATTCGTCGTCCCTACCGTATCCGACTCGATACCGACCGTTGGAGTTTGTAATGGTCGCATACCATGGCTGAGCGATTGAAGACCGGTGTCCATAAGGTATATTCTGCGTACCTGATCCATATATCAGAGTCATCATTATTTTTATTTATTTATTTATTTTTATTATTTTTTATTTGCATGTATTTGTTTCAGTCTAGTGGTTGGTTTATTTATCTAATTGAGTATTGTCTATTGCCGAAGATAGGCTTCTTGTTAAAATATGCTCCAAAAATATAAAAAAAAATCAAATCATAAAAAATTCAAAAAAATTCTCAAAAATGGGAAATGGCCACACAACTGGCCATGGAATATTTTGGGTAATTCGGTATCCAAACCTTCCAAAAAATGACGATTTTGCCCTTCGGGCTAATCGTCCCCAAATCTTCCCATTTTACTCCTGGTCTGAAATCACACATTCCTTAAGCCCTTATGAGGATGTCATTGATTTGAATTAATATGTATCGACGTGATTTGTTTACGCACTTGATTGCGCTTTCACTAAAATTGATTGTGATTGATAAGAATAGTCTTCCAATCTGCATGAAATCTTAATTAGGGAAATCACTCGCGTTAGGTACCGAAAGGGCGTCGGTAACACCGACGTAACCAAGTCCCCGAACCCAAAATCTCTGGTTCCGCAGAACTGATCGATCTCTCCCAATCGGTCAGTAAGGTTTCTGGTCTACCCTCCAAGAAAGACCGGTGGCGACTCCAAATGCATGCACAAGTTGCACATTCCACCACGACCACACTGAAGGTCGAAAGCGATCGACTCTTATCGTCGAATCCTTTGAAAAATACTCCCGCCGCGATTTGGTATGGGCCTGGGAGGGCTCGCGCCGATCCAAGATCCCGCGATCGGTAATCCATTAGCCGCGTCCGCCTTTCGGACGGGTCGTGACAGCTGGCGACTCCGCTGGGGACCTTTGTTCTAGAACCTATGGTTCTAGACCTCAAGTGGACTTAGGCCGTAATTAAAACGCTGAGTGATTTTTCTAACCTTGCAGGCGCTCTCGAAGGTGAGGTAAGTCCGCTTATGGTAGGTGTTATATGTTTTTGCAGATTGGAGAAATAAGGGGTGTAGTCCGTGATTAACATTGTCTTATGCAGGTTGGGCGTAGGAATGCATGTTATGTGGATGATTTGAAGTGCTGATTGATAAACTGTTGTGCATGAATTGCATTGTGATGATCACAACACGTGGACACACACAACCGCGCCTAAAAACCCGGGCGCCGCCTTTAGGAACACAATAGAAGGAATTGAAAATGGAATCTCCGTGAGGAAAAACACGGGGTAATCCACTTTCCAATTCCGCTCGCTTCGAACTATGGATCGAGTCCCAATGCAACGATAGCTGTGCAATGGAATCGGCTCTTTCTAGAACTCGAGGTGAGAACCTTAACCTTAGGTGCCAAACCCTCTGATTTTTAGAAGTTTACCATCACTTGTCTCATGCGCATGTCTTTGGGCGGTTGGTACACCTCAAACCGCACATAAGTCGACGAGTTGGGTTGGTAAGACTCTCTATCCCCCCAAATCTATCACTGTTCATATAAATATAGGCATGTCATTCATTGCATTCTGGTGATTAGATTAAATGCCATTCCGAGGATAGATATGTGCGTTTGTCCCCAACGTCCTTGATAAAAGACGAAGAGGGTGATATCCCACGACGAACACCGAGTGTGCGATAAAGGAGCATACTATGGACATTATCGAGGTATCATCCAATGAAGATGAAGAGTTGGGGCAAGTGATCTTAAAGACACAGATCGAAACTGGGGCATCCTTAAACGTTAGGATCACATTCCTTTGTTTCATTTTCCATTACTAGTCCTCTTGTATAGGGTTTATTTTTACCGAGGGTTTCTCTATCTCACCCCTTAGAGTGATTGTATTAGGGATCTATTTGTGTATACATTCCGATGGAACTTGGTTGTATTTCTTTTGACAAGTCATGGGAATGTGATAGTGGCATTTTCTCTAATCATCCGAATACTCCCAAGTCAAGTTTATAATTCCTTTAGAGGAAATTAAAATTGGAAATCTTGCACGACCTTTTTGGTCGTATAGGGTAATCCAACCCCAATTTCGCTAGAAGGAATTATACACTTGAATTGGTCCACGCATGTTTTACGTCGCTGGTAATCCACGGTAATTGATCGAGAATATCGGCGTTGTTTTGAATTTAATGACGAGATAGATGTCCAAATTACTCTCGTTCTTAATAAAACGGCCTTGATTTGGATGCTGTATCTTCAATTAAATTTAAAACACGTTATTATGCCTCGCACTTTTGAGTAATTCGTTCCTCTCGAAATTGATCAAAAGCGATTATTGTGAATTACATTCCTTTCAATAGTATGCTTTCTTTCGAGAAATATTGATAAAAACTTTTCGCGCAAGATTAAAACCCTTGTAAAAGTTCTTGTCCTTATTAATCATGGGCAAGCATAGGATTGAAAGGGGTTTTTTGCTTTTCTTTTTCAAATTATTCATTCTGATTCTGTCTTTTTATTTGCAGGTGAAAAACAAGTAGTATAGAAAAATCTTTTCTTGGACAAATCTGCAACTATTCTTCCATCTGATCATGAGCGAGTTATAAAATCAGGACGTATTTGCTCGGCTTATTGCTATTATGGTTCGGCTCACTCAAGTTGAAGAGGTTTGGATGCTCAAAGAAATGAACCATACAGAAGTTAAAACACACACACGAAAACTTTCATTTATTTTGCTCAGCGGAGGGTTTTCAGAAGCAGGTCATACAAGTCGGGGTGGAAAAGTAAAGCCAAAGTGAACCCTAATTAACGACACAAAGGATCCCAACTGACCCTCCATGTTATTAATGCTCTGCTCATACTCCCAGCTCCGCATGTTGTGGTCGGCAAGCCTGAGGAGAAGACTTCTGCATTCTCCCTTAACTTCGGCGACCTTGGCCTCGTGTTCTTCGGTGACTACTTCCAGGTCCCGAACCAGTCCATTCCCGCGAGCTATGTCCTCGGTTATCTTGTCGAGCCGTTCTTCCTGCCAGTCGCTCTGAAGCCTCAACAGGACGTTGCGGCGGTCATGCTCGCCGGTGGTCAGGGATATGGCCAATTGATCCACCAGATTTCTCCTCTCGCGAAGCAACGTCGCGACCCGCTCATTAGCAAACTCGACGGCCTTTTTGTAACTATCAACCAGATAGTTGGTCAGCACCAAATGATCAGATCGATCCTCATAACGAGCCCGCAAGACGCGAGCCACCAGAACCTCCCGATTAGCAACACGATAGGCCTCTAAAGAGTGTGCAAAGAGAGTCGGGAAAGTTCTATATTCCCTCCCCAGTGTAGTACCTTCGAGAGAAGTGGTATCAAGGTCCTCGAGCAGAACACAGATTGCATCCTCGGTTGCAGAGTGATCGGTTATGTACGCGTAACCGCGACCCAGTAGGTTATAAAGCTTTTCCCACTGGGCCAAGACATCAGTTGAAAAAGTGCGTACGGGAGAGGAGGCCATTTGCGTTGGGTTGGCCTGAGAATAAGACGAGTTTAACAGAGAGATTAGAAGGAAGAAGCTGATTATGTGAGAACGTTAACCTTCCATACATTAATTCCTCATTTTATAGCAACTCGAGGATGATGAAGGGTCTCAGTAATAATGCTGGTGGAGCCCAGTTAAGGGGTAAAGCAGGAGGTCCCCTCACGAGAACCATTGGATTCGTTTCGGTCCGCGATTTCCGGCTCATCAATTAAAAGATGTAAAAGATTTGTCGGGATCACCATTATTAGAGTTAGGTGGGAGGAAAGCGCAACTATCGAAGAGAGCCCTAACAGGGTTTGGCAGTCCCATCACGTTGAAAAGCTAAGCGAGAAATTCAAGGTCTTGAGGGGGAACGTTTGCCTAATGATGCTTGAAGAGCGTCTCCTGAACATGCAAAGTCACTTGAAGAAAACTTTATAGGGAGTGAGCATACAGGAGAGAGTGGAGAGCTATGAGTGGGCAAGAACCAATCAAACATTTCTCAATCCAACATATTTAAGAGGTTACTGTCAGCTGCTAGAGGCGACTGACTCAAAAATCTCAGAAATTGAACTACAGAGAGATCTCGAAGATTCCAAGATCAAGTCTAACGCCAAAACCATGGAGCCCAACACTTCTGGCAACGGAAATCAAAATCACGGCGACGACGACAACGACATCCACGATGCTCAACTCGGGAAAAGAAGACGTCCTCACTAATACTCTCAGGAGGAAACCCAAATGTTGGAAACCCTCTTCAGTAAAAGCCATTACATGAAAAAGAAGTGGAGAATTGAATTGAGCCGGGAGTTGGGGATTAATCAGTCGAAGATCCAGTTTTGGTTTCAAAATAGGAGATCCAAATCGAGGGCTCAACGCAAACGTCAGGTGGTCGAGATTTTAAAGGAAGAAAACCAAAAGCTGCGAACAGAAAACATGAGGTATGAAAAAGCTCTCAATATTACCGTTTGCCCTCATTGCGATAACCTCGTCGCCCTCGGTAAGATATTCCCCGATAAGCCTCACGCGATGATTGAAGACGTTCATTTACCACCCTACTCCCTCGGGGCATCTCCTGCTCAACCAGATTTTGCCGGAGTCACGCATGAGCAGGATGACCCTACGAAGATGATACAAATGCCTCCTGGGGGATGGGATTTGCATCGCTTTGATTGGAGTTACAGTTTCAAGGAGCTGGATGTTACCGCCGACCAGCTCAAAGCATATCAGCCTCATGCACAACAATTTTCGATAGGGTCGGGTCCTGCTGGAGATGAGTTAATTAGTCGTCAAGCCATCGATGCAATTTTGGGCCACGATAAGAGGAGGTTCGCTTGGCCCCCTGAACTGCATTCCAGATTCCTAGATGTGGTTCACCAAATGGGGATCGACTCAGCAACTCCGACGCGCATATTTAAGGCCATGAATGTACCGGGGCTTAGTAAGGAGCTGGTCAGGAATCACCTTGCTGCCTACAGAAAGCTATTAAGACAACGTCGAGCGGAGCTAAACCGGGAGGAATCCGTCTCGAGCTCAAAAGCTAGGGGCGACCGCCATTGTAACGCTCAGGCATCAAGGGATACCCGGCCAAATCTAAGCATCAATCAAGCTAGCAACCCGACCACCGGCAAACTGAAAGCTGATCAGAATGTCCTCCCGGGCCATTTCAACACTTCTCAAGAGCGCGTGTCACAAGTACAGCGAGTGCGCACTCCTCCATCCGAGCAGCAGTCGGCTGGTGCTCTGCCTGCCGTTGGTCAACCCACGACAGACGACTTCTTTGATGAGGGGCTCGATGCCTTGTTCAATCAGTGGGAAGTTGGCATGCTTGGACAGCCATGATCTAGCACTTGACTCGGGGCACGATGGGTCGGTCACCACGAACACCCATAGAAAGAAGAACATGTTCACGAGTAGATCACTCATTTTATCCGTTGTAAAGTTCCTACGGGAACATTTTTCTTTAATGACTATAGTTAATTCTATATTAAAACCAACGCTATCGACGAACATCGTCATGCTCAGTTGTGATGATCCCTTGTTAGATTAAGTCTGAAACCAGAGACGGTCTTTAAAATTTTGAGTGGCCACGAACTCATTCCTCACCAAGCGCCCGGGATGCTGAAATGAAGAGTAACAGCATACACAGGGAAAATGCCACTTTCGTTTGAACGTTGAGAAGGGGTCGAGAGAAGATCATAGCGTTAATGGAGCTAAATGAATTAAACGGAGTCATTAATTGCGGGTCCACCGCTGCTCCCCACGTTCTCGGGCCTAGCAAATCATAAAAGGCGCCGAAAGATTGTAGACCCACCACTTTGAAGACTGAACTAGGGGACGAGCGCAATACTCGATGAAACCGAATCAATGCAAAAGAGTTTGTGATCCTATCACGAGGAAAAAGAAAGGGGAATACAGACGATGAGTAATTACAGGGTCTCGGGAGGAGCGCTTGCTTGCTGGCCTTCATATGCAGCCTGAAGGATGGTTCTAGGACACGCACAATCACTTGAGAAAATTTCTAGAGTGAACAAACACGTAAGAGCGAATAGAGAAAGCTGAGTGAACTAGATCAGCCCGAGATACTCCGATCCATCATGTTTAAAAGCTATTCCCATCTGCTAGAAACGCCCGACCTGGACATTTCTGAGCACGAACTGCTGGGAGACTTTGAAGATCCTGGAGCTGAATACTGCCCGAAAGCCATAGAGACTGACTCCTCTAGCGATGAAATTCTAGGTTTCAGCTACGAAGAAGGAGTATACAATGATGACCGGAGTCGGAAAAGGAAGCAACTACAACGCCACACTCCAGGCCAAATCCGAGAGCTCGAAGCTTTCTTCAATGAATGCCCCACTCCAAGCAAACAACAGAAAATGGAGCTGAGCCGAAAGATAGGATTGGAGCTTTCGAAGGTCAAGTTTTGGTTCGCCAACAAACGAACCCGGGTGAAACAGCAATACGCAGACCAGGAGTTACTGGTCCTGAAGGAGGAGAATGAGAAGCTTCAAGCTGAAAGCGCGAGATATAAGGAAGCTCTGACCAAGGCCACCTGCCTTAATTGTGGTAATCCTGTTGTCCTCGGCGAGGTGTTCCTCGATGAACCATCCCTGTTGACGAATAACGCTCAGCTGTTACCGTATTCTCCACAGCATTTTCCGACACAGCCAGATACCGCCGGAGATCTGCATGAGCAAGTCAACACCATAGGATCAACACCAACATCCTCTGAGAAATGGGATATGAATCATCACAGGGGGAGTTCTCTCAATGACGAACTCGCTGTCGCAGCCGGCCAATCCAAAGTCGGTGAGTCCCTCCCTGGACAACTTTTGAAACGACTAGATCCCGTAGAGAATAGCTACCGAAGTATTGACGATATTTTGGGTGATAAGAGAACAATGTTTTACTGGACCTATGAACTTCACACCAAATTTGTTGATGCAATTCGAGAGCTGGGAGTTGATTCGGCTAGCCCACTACGCATACTTGAGATTATGAATGTGCCGGGGCTCTCTAGAATTAACGTTGAGTCTCACCTCAAGTACTATAGGAGATTGCTAAGGGATGGAAGGATAGCGTTAAACCATCATAAAGCCAGTTGGAGCTCAAGTGCTGGGCAGAGTTACAACCATGATGATTGGAGAGCCAAGAGCACCCAACCGTGTTTCAGCAATGACGGGACTAGCAGTCGTGTCAGCGACTCCTCTAACCCAAATCAGAATGCTCCGCCGAGCTATCTCAATACTCCTCAGGAGTATATGCCACAGTTCCAGCACATTGAGATTCCTCAGTTTGAGCGCGAATCAGTCATTAATGCTGTCCCTGAGGCGGATCTGGCATGGGTAGAGAGTGCACATATCATTGGAGGAAGTTCCAATTCAAGGGGTCAAATTGCTCACGGCGAGAGTAAAGAGAGGAATCCCTCGCCTGCAGTCGACGACACCCAATCTGGGCACCAAGGGCTAGAAAGAACAGGTGATTTCCTTGATGAGGAGCTGGACACTTGGATCAATACTCTTCGGGAATGTATGTCTCAACCCCAACAGGGCAATGATGAAGGTTCCAGCTCAAAAACTCCAATCCCTCACAACGAAGGCAATGAAAGAAATCTGCCCCCAACAATCGTTGATACCCAACTTGAACATCAATGGCTTGAAGACCCGAGCAATTTCCTTGGCGATGAGTTCAATCTTTGGCTCGATCAATTTGGAGCCGGAGGACCATCGCAGTGGTGACGCGAGGCCGGTGATCAAACGTCTGATGCAAGGCATGGCTACTCGATGAATGCTTCGAGAAAAGGGGTTGAATACTCCTATTGCATATGTTGTTGATCGCACTGTAAGGTTCCCACGGGAACATCTTTCATTAATATCTAGAACTAATTGCGCGTGAGTGTCAACATCACCCTTTGAGCATCTTCAAGCCGAAGGCCGTGGATTAATCACTTAATCCGTGGAGCAAGTTCCATGAACCATAATTATCACCCGCTGAGCATAATGGGATCTACCCCTTCAACACGAAATACGTTTGGCCGCGAAGCCACCTATTTGGTAAAACGATGTATCGTTCCTAAACGATCTTCAATCGAATACCGAAGTAATGTATTCTTTATTTTCCTTCTCAGATGATAAACATGGACAAATCACTCAATGAGTCATGCGTTCAAATAGCAGAACAGACGCTGCCCAGCTGGGGGCAGATGAACCATTGATGTTACAAACACTCCAAGCATGGATAGGCGGATTTGATAGAGGGAAGTCGCCTTGCAGACGAACAAGTTCTTACATCCCATGTACTACTCGTTAGAGTACATGACCAAGGGTAGGATGTATCGTTTCGATTTTTGGAAAATTCGTGAACATACAATGATATGCTTCTTTTACAATTTGCAGGGATCCGCAGCTGCGGCGGGCAGGTAAGTATCCCTTTCCCAGTTAGCTGGAGATAAAGAATGCTAAAATCCTTTCGGCCGTCATGAAAATTATCCAATGCATCGATGTTCATGATTTAAATCGGGAGGTCGTCCAAAGCATGAATAAAACATGCACGATACAACACAAAATCCCCTCGATGGATAAATTTTGGGAAAGAAAGAAATGAATTTTTCCAAATGTGATTATTTGTCAAATCATTCAAAAGGAAGTTTACTCAAAAGAGAGGCGAGCCCAGTCCAAACACATTCTACATACACTTGAGAGACGAGGGAAGCGAATCGGATAGCAAAATCTGTACCTACGGAGGTAGGGACCATTCGCAGCGATTACATGGATTGGAACGACGGAGGCGTTCGTTTCATATTCCCAAACACTACAGGTGACCGTTGATAAACCCTTTGAACGGCAGTTTTCATTCTTAACCCTGTCAGGAACCACCCCACACCGGGGCAAAAAGGAAGTAAGTCCAACAGCGTCAGGAGAAAGTGGTTAGAAATTTTCTTGCTCGGACTAACATTAATCTTTGTGTGTTGTTTATATGGTAATCCAAGTGCCGTAGGATGACGAGAAGCATTCATTCTTTATCCCACACACTGTATCATTTGCACAGCCAAGTTGAGCCTGTAAATTCGTTTCATGAACCCGTCGGTGATCATTGCACATTTCAAGATGGATTCAGCATCACTTCAGAAACGGAAGAACTCAAGACTAAAGGATTACAAAGAAATTCCTGGGTTTATGGTTAAAGCGTGTTTAGACCTTCGATCATAGGTCTAACATGATCTCCTGAATATGAGAAAAACGGGATTTCAAGAAATGATGATAAAGAAAATGAGAAAAAAATCCACGGCATCGAGAAAAAGCAAAGTGCCTGGTAAAAGCAAGGCCGATGCTCGTGTAAGCTGTTTGATTGATCCGCAATGAAGCCAGATGGGAAAAGAGGAAATCCCCGAAGGAGCCAAATTCCAAAAAGGCTGCTCCCCAAATGGTGTCAAGCGAGGAATAAAGGCGCAAAAGAGAAAGGACAAGTAGCAAATCTGCAATGATCACCAATGTCAAACTCTCCAAGAATTTTGGGCCAAAAACAAGCCTTTTTCTGTCCCCAATCCTACCAATGTTACGACCCCGAAGGAGTCTTCTCTGACTAAGACACTTGGGTTAACATATAGCTTAGCTCGAAGAAATACGAGCAAGACCATTTCTTTCTCATTTTGCAGGGTTCTTGACTTGTAAACCCGGAGCAGATGGTGAAGACTTTCATTCGATGGCCTCGACCCCAAAGCGGGTCCCCTTTGAAAACCAATATCCAAGCCTAACATTACGGTCCCGTGGAAGACCTCTCGATCGATCAAAATGTATGCGCTGCGAATGATCCCAAAACCTAGGCACAGGTTAGTAGGAAGTTGAGTGCATTCCTTACAAAAGACCATTATCACAGAGCGGTGAGGAGCCCTCTTGGATGAGAAATTCTCCAATAGATGTTTTAAACAAACTCTTTTTGGAAATTTCAAGTTGTTTGATCCAGATTTTTCGTGCAAGGGATTTGTGATCACATTTGCATGTTGCAAGAATGCTTCGGATAACCTCAAGCATCAAAACGCGCATTTCATGATTAAGACTTAAATCATACGGTTTTGTCAGATGGACAACCGTCGTCTTCCCTAAGATTGCTAATATTTTCTTGGTGAAGAAAAGTTTTTCAGGCTCGAACTTCTGGAGGATCCGTTGGAAACACCAATCTCCTAGAATGTCGCCTCAACAGACTCAAGTGAAGCTTTGTCAAGATAAAATCTTTCACTGCTTCAAAATTGAATTCCCTACAAATTTCGGGATCTTTCAAAAGAAGGGATGAGGATAGAACCCTTTTTCAAAATCAAGCAGTCTCATCGGACGTGGAGAACCCTCGTCATGAGACCCCTTTTCAAAACAAAACAAAGGTAGAAACCGCCTGAAGGGTCAACTCATGGTAGAAACCGCCTGAAGGGTCAACTCAATGGTAGGAACCGCCTGAAGGGTCAACTCAAAGGTAAATACCACCACAAGGATCAACCCAATGGTCCGATCCACCATACGGATCGAAACTTTGCTAATTCCAAATGTTGAAGAAGTTGTTTTCCTAGGTAAGCCTTATTGTAGGCGAACCGCTTATGGTCTAATCCACCATACGGATGAAAATTCTTGGCACCCAAAGAAAGAATGCGCCTTCCTTAGGTTCCTACCAGTTAGGAATCTCATGATGGTATGACCTACCATACAGGTCAGAGTTTAATCTCCCTAGGATATCCTAAATGATGAGTCCTAGGTATCTTCTTGTAAATCGTCGCAACCGGCAGCATCCGACAGGTGAGCTTCAGGTAAGCCTCTCTCGCTCCGGCCCATGTTCAAATTGTTAGAGCAAATCGGAGATTAATTTGAGCTTTTATCGAGAGCCTTAAGGATTCGATGTCATAGCATTTCTTTTCCCCAGTCGAGTCAGTCAAGATCCAGGTGTCATTTTGTCTTTGCAAGCAACCTCTGACAAGCTCACTCTCAAAGAGGGGCAGCTGTTGACACCTAAATTTGGATTTTTTTTTTCGTGTGAGCATGAAAATGAGGATTAATTATAATTCTCACAAAAAAAGGTTTCGCATGCATTATATATTTTCTAACATTCATTTGGCATTTAAGATAGAGTGAGTCAATTGAGTTTAAATTTGTCGGATAAGCAAATCAATGATGCGGCGGCATAAGCAGGTTCCTATGGTGCAATGATAGTTGATGAGTTGATGAGGATGGTCAAAGATGCTCCGCGAGCTGAATGGCACATAATCTGAACGAGATGAGAGCGTAATCAAACCTACTCATTGTCCATCAAATAAAATAAGGGATTCATTAATTATTGCTCCACCATCTTGAAAGAAGAGGCATAAAAGTGGGGGACAAGGGTATTAAAAGAAACAAAAAGAAAAAAAGAAAAGGGGGGATGGACGTTGGATGCCATGCAATATGCTCGGCAGAGGAGATGGGGAATGTTTTTTTTTATTATTTTTTTTTCTGAGAGGAGGATCTCTAACGAGGCCGTCACCGAGCTCTGCTTGGAGAGGACCACATCTCTCGGGCTCTCTCCGTTCCGTCAGTCCTCTGAGGTCGCTGGCTTCTTTCTTCCGGCATCAAGCCACACAGCTCTCTCTCTCTCTCTCTCTCTCTCTCCCCCCTGTACTATATACTCCTTCGAGACGATAGAGAGAGCGGGACATCCCGCTCCTCTCTCGATTCTAGCTGGGCTGGTGTCGGTTTCTCGGATTGTTTCGATAGCATCCTCTGAATCGTTGCGGGAGATCAGGACAATGGAGTCTCATAATGAGACAGGATGCCAGGCCCCATGGCCCAATCCTCTGCATTAACAATTGTGGTTTCTTTGAAGGTGCTGCGTATCTGCTCAAAGTGCCACAAGGACATGAGGTTGAAGCAGGAATAGGCACAAGCAGCCGCATCGTCTCTTGAGAGCATTGTGGAGGGTAGTTCCAGAATAGTAAAGAACCTGTGACAAGTGAGGTTTTGGACTTACGAGCTGGCTCGGTTGACGTCATTCCAACCGAACTCTTACCTGGTTCATCTTCAGCATAGATGTGGAGGCGAGAGTAAATGAGGGTCCTAAAAGGTGTGCCTCCTGCCAAAAGCGGGTGGTGACATCTTGGCGTTCAGCATGGTGCTTCAGAAATGCAGTGTAGGACGGCCTTTTTGTTGCGCATGTAGCTTCACTTGCTAGCGTTCCATTGCTGCTCTTTATGGGCCGCCGTCACACAGCGCTCCGGTGCCGGTCGTCGATTGCTCGAGTCTCGTGCTGATGGTCGACTGCTTGTCCTTCGTCTCCCACGGGAGCACCACCGAGAGCCGGAGTACACCTGCTGTGCTGGGCTCACCGTCTTGAAGGCCGACGCCGAGTGCATCTGCGAGGCCTTCAAGAGCAGTGCCCAGCTCGGTGTCGTGCTCAATGTCACCAAGGCCGTGTCTCTCCCCGCCGCTTGCAAAGTATCCGCCTCTTCTACCATCCAAATGCGCATTGTCTATACCTCCCTCAACTGCTCCAGGCTCTTCACTAACTCCAATAGCAATGGCGACGGCCCCCACCGAGGATTGAACGAGCAAGCGCCGGTCTTGGCTCCCAACCGCTGTCGGCTCGTCGTTGTCCTGCCACCATCCGAACCTCTTCTACCGCTATCCTCAGTCCCTGGCATCACTAACCCGCAAGTTTACCGCCCTTGAGTTGTCGTTGGACCATCCCAGTTGTTATTCCGAGCTGCGCCAGAGAACCATCGCGATCGGCCCTCACCGAAGCTTCAATACCCTTGTTCTCTTCCTTGTTCGGTTCTATGTCTTGCCCGCGTGCCAACCAAAGCGGGCCGTGAGCCTGGCCCATGCGCCAGTTTCTTGGGCCGTATACCGGGCCGGTGTGCCGGTCTTCCTTGGCCTTGGCCGAGATCCTGCGCCCGTGCAGCCGGGCCCATGAGCCGAGTTCTAGGGCCAAGTGAGCCAGGATTCCGGGCCGAGCGGCCAAGCCGTGGGCCAAGTCTCCGACACCGAGTCCAAAGTTCGTGCCTAAAGATTTTGGAGGATGGCCATCATGTTCAAGCTTTATTCGTCGTCCCTACCGTATCCGACTCGATACCGACCGTTGGAGTTTGTAATGGTCGCATACCATGGCTGAGCGATTGAAGACCGGTGTCCATAAGGTATATTCTGCGTACCTGATCCATATATCAGAGTCATCATTATTTTTATTTATTTATTTATTTTTATTATTTTTTATTTGCATGTATTTGTTTCAGTCTAGTGGTTGGTTTATTTATCTAATTGAGTATTGTCTATTGCCGAAGATAGGCTTCTTGTTAAAATATGCTCCAAAAATATAAAAAAAAATCAAATCATAAAAAATTCAAAAAAATTCTCAAAAATGGGAAATGGCCACACAACTGGCCATGGAATATTTTGGGTAATTCGGTATCCAAACCTTCCAAAAAACGACGATTTTGCCCTTCGGGCTAATCGTCCCCAAATCTTCCCATTTTACTCCTGGTCTGAAATCACACATTCCTTAAGCCCTTATGAGGATGTCATTGATTTGAATTAATATGTATCGACGTGATTTGTTTACGCACTTGATTGCGCTTTCACTAAAATTGATTGTGATTGATAAGAATAGTCTTCCAATCTGCATGAAATCTTAATTAGGGAAATCACTCGCGTTAGGTACCGAAAGGGCGTCGGTAACACCGACGTAACCAAGTCCCCGAACCCAAAATCTCTGGTTCCGCAGAACTGATCGATCTCTCCCAATCGGTCAGTAAGGTTTCTGGTCTACCCTCCAAGAAAGACCGGTGGCGACTCCAAATGCATGCACAAGTTGCACATTCCACCACGACCACACTGAAGGTCGAAAGCGATCGACTCTTATCGTCGAATCCTTTGAAAAATACTCCCGCCGCGATTTGGTATGGGCCTGGGAGGGCTCGCGCCGATCCAAGATCCCGCGATCGGTAATCCATTAGCCGCGTCCGCCTTTCGGACGGGTCGTGACAGGGAGCAGCGGTGGACCCGCAATTAATGACTCCGTTTAATTCATTTAGCTCCATGGGAATTAACGCTATGATCTTCTCTCAACCCCTTTTCATCGTTCAAACGAAAGTGGCATTTTCCCTGTGCATGCTGTTACTCTTCATTTCAGCATCCCGGGCGCTTGGTGAGGAATAAGTTCGTGGCCACTCAAAATTTTAAAGACCGTCTCTGGTTTCAGACTTAATCTAACAAGGGATCATCACAACTGAGCATGACGATGTTCGTCGATAGCGTTGGTTTAACTATAGTCATTAAAGAAAAATGTTCCCGTAGGAACTTTACAACGATAAAATGAGTGATCTACTCGTGAACATGTTCTTCTTTCTATGGGTGTTCGTAGTGACCGACCCATCGTGCCCCGAGTCAGGTGCTAGATCATGGCTGTCCAAGCATGCCAGCTTCCCACTGATTGAACAAGGCATCGAGCCCCTCATCGAAGAAATCGTTTGTCGTGGGTTGACCAGCGGCCGGCAGAGCACCAGCCGACTGCTGCTCGAATGGAGGAGTTCGCACTCACTGTACTTGTGACACGCGCTCTTGAGAAATGTTGAAATGGCCCGGGAGGACATTCTGATCAGCTTTCAGTTTGCCGGTGGTCGGGTTGCTAGCTTGATTGATGCTTAGATTTGGCCGGGTATCTCTTGATGCCTGAGCATTACAATGGCGGTCGCCCCTAGCTTTTGAGCTCGAGACCGATTCCTCCCGGTTTAGCTCCGCTCGACGTTGTTTTAATAGCTTTCTGTAGGCAGCAAGGTGATTCCTGACCAGCTCCTTACTAAGCCCCGGTACATTCATGGCCTTAAATATGCGCGTCGGAGTTGCTGAGTCGATCCCCATTTGGTGAACCACGTCTAGGAATCTGGAATGCAATTCAGGGGGCCAAGCGAACCTCCTCTTATCGTGGCCCAAAATTGCATCGATGGCTTGACGACTGATTAACTCATCTCCAACAGGACCCGACCCTATCGAAAATTGTTGTGCATGAGGCTGATATGCTTTGAGCTGGTCGGCGGTAACATCCAGCTCCTTGAAACTGTAACTCCAATCAAAGCGATGCAAATCCCATCCCCCAGGAGGCATTTGTATCATCTTCGTAGGATCATCCTGCTCATGCGTGACTCCGGCAAAATCTGGTTGAGCAGGAGATGCCCCGAGGGAGTAGGGTGGTAAATGAACGTCTTCAATCATCGCGTGAGGCTTATCGGGGAATATCTTACCGAGGGCGACGAGGTTATCGCAATGAGGGCAAACGGTAATATTGAGAGCTTTTTCATACCTCATGTTTTCTGTTCGCAGCTTTTGGTTTTCTTCCTTTAAAATCTCGACCACCTGACGTTTGCGTTGAGCCTTCGATTTGGATCTCCTATTTTGAAACCAAAACTGGATCCTCGACTGATTAATCCCCAACTCCCGGCTCAATTCAATTCTCCACTTCTTTTTCATGTAATGGCTTTTACTGAAAAGGGTTTCCAGCATTTGGGTTTCCTCCTGAGAGTATTGGTGAGGACGTCTTCTTTTCCCGAGTTGAACATCGTGGATGTCGTTGTCGTCGTCGCCGTGATCTTGATTTCCGTTGCCATAAGTGTTGGGCTCCATGGTTTTGGCGTTAGACTTGATCTTGGAATCTTCGAGATCCCTCTGTAGTTCAATTTCTGAGATTTTTGAGTCAGTCGCCTCTAGCAGCTGACAATAACCTCTTAAATATGTTGGATTGAGAAATGTTTGATTGGTTCTTGCCCACTCAGAGTTCTCCACTCTCTCATGTATGCTCACTCCCTATAAAGTTTTCTTCGAGTGACTTCGTATGTTCAGGAGACGCTCTTCAAGCATCATTAGGCAAATGTTCCCCCTCAAGACTTTGAATTTCTCGCTTAGCTTTTCAATCGTGATGGGACTGCCAAATCCTGTTAGGGCTCTCTTCGATAGTTGCGCTTACCTCCCACCTAACTCTAATAATGGTGATCCCGACAAATCTTTTACATCTTTTAATTGATGAGCCGGAAATCGCGGACCGAAACGAATCCAATGGTTCTCGTGAGGGGACCTCCTGCTTTACCCCCTAACTGGGCTCTACCGGCATTATTACTGAGACCCTTCATCATCCTCGAGTTGCTATAAAATGAGGAATTAATGTATGGAAGGTTAACGTTCTCGCATAATCAGCTTCTTCCTTCTAATCTCTCTGTCAAACTCGTCTTATTCTCAAGCCAACCCAACGCAAATGGCCTCCTCTCCCGTACGCACTTTTTCAACTGATGTCTTGGCCCAGTGGGAAAAGCTTTATAACCTACTGGGTCGCGGTTACGCACACGTAACCGATCATTCTGCGATCGAGGATGAAATCCGTGTCCTGCTCGAGGACCTTGATACCACTTCTCTCGAAGGTACTACACTGGGGAGGGAATATAGAATTTTCCCGACTCTCTTTGCACACTCCTTAGAGGCCTACCGTGCTGCTAATCGGGAGGTTCTCGTGGCTCGCGTCTTGCGAGCTCGTTATGAGGATCGATCTGATCATTTGGTGCTGACCAACTATCTGGCCAATAGTTACAAAAAGGCCGTCGAGTTTGCTAATGAGCGGGTCGCGACGTTGCTTCGCGAGAGGAGAAATCTGGTGGAGCAATTGGCCCTATCCCTGACCACCGGCGAGCATGACCGCCGCAATGTCCTGTTGAGGCTTCAGAGCGACTGGCAGGAAGAACGGCTCGACAAAATAACCGCGGACATAGCTCCCGGGAATGGACTGGTTCGAGACCTGGAAACAATCGCCGAAGAACATGAGGCCAAGGTCGCCGAAGTTAAGGGAGAATGCAAAAGTCTTCTCCTCAGGCTTGCCGACCATGACATGCGGAGTTGGGAGTATGAGCAGAGCATTAATAACATGGAGGGTCAGTTGGGCTCCTTCGTGTCGTTAATTAGGGCTCACTTCGGCTTTACTTTTCTACCCCGAATTGTATGACCTGCTTTTGAAAACCCTCCACTGAGAAAAATAAATGAGAACTCTTGTGTGTGTGTTTTAACTTCTGTATGGTTCATTTCTTCGAGCATCCGAACATCTTCAACTTGGGTGAGCCGAACCATAATATCAGTAAGCCGAGCAAATATGTCCTGATTTTATAACTCGCTCATGATCAGATGAGATAATAGCCTTAGACTTGTCCAGGAAAAGATTTCTCTCTATTACCTATTTTTTTTTACCTGCAAATAAAAAGACAGAATCAGAAGGAATAATTTGAAAAAGAAATCAAAAACCCCTTTCAATCCTATGCTTGCCCATGATTAATAAGGACAAGAACTTTTACAAGGGTTTTAATCTTGCGCGAAAAGTTTTTATCAATATTCCTCGAAAGAAAGCATACTATTGAAAGGGATGTAATTCACAATAATCGCTTTTGATCAATTTCGAGAGGAACGAATTACTCAAAAGTGCGAGGCATAATAACATGTTTTAAATTTAATTGAAGATACGGCATCCAAATCAAGGCCGTTTTGTTAAGAACGAGAGTAATTTGGACATCTATCTCGTCATTAAATTCAAAACAACGCCGATATTCTCGATCAATTATTGTGGATTACCAGCGACGTAAAACATGCATGGACCAATTCAAGTGTATAATTCCTTCTAGCGAAATTGGGGTTGGATTACCCTATATGACCAAAAAGGTCGTGCAAGATTTCCAATTTTAATTTTCTCTAAAGGAATTATAAACTTGACTTGGGAGTATTCGGATGATTAGAGAAAATGCCACTATCACATTCCCATGACCTGTCAAACGAAATACAACCAAGTTCCATCTAAATGTATACACCAATAGATCCCTAATACAATCACTCTAAGGGGTGAGATAGAGAAAGCCTCGATAAAAGTAAACCCTATACAAGAGGACTAGCAATGGAAAATGAAACGAAGGAATGTGATCCTAACGTTTAAGGATGCCCCAAGTTCGATCTGTGACTTCCGGATCACTTGCCCCAACTCGTCATCTTCATTGGACGATATCTCAATAATGTCCATAGTAGGCTCCTTTGTTGCTCACTCGGTGCTTGTCATGGGATATCATCCTCTTCGTCTTCTATCAAGGACGTTTGGGAAAAACACACACATCTATCCTTGAAATGGCATTTAATCTAATCACCAGAATGCAATGAATGAAATGCCTATATTTATATGAACTGTAATAGATTCGAGGTATAGAGAGTCTTACCAACCAAACTCGTCGACTTATGTGCGGTTTTAGGTGTACCAACCGCCCAAAGACATGCGCATGAGACAAGTTATGGTGAACTTCTAAAAATCAGAGGGTTTGGCACCTAAGGTTAAGGTTCCCACTTCGAGTTCTAGAAAGAGCCGATTCCATTGCACAGCTATCGTTGCATTGGGACTCGATCCATAGTTCGAAGCGAGCGGAATTGAAAAGTGGATTACCCCGCGTTTTTCCTCACGGAGATTCCATTTTCAATTCCTTCTATTGTGTTCCTATAGGCGACGCCCGGGGTTTTAGGCGCGGTTGTGTGTGTCCACGTGTTGTGATCATCACAATGCAATTCATGCATAGCAGTTTATCAATCAGCACTTCAAATCATCCACACAACATACATTCCTACGCCCAACCTGCATAAGACAATGTTAATCACGGACTACACCCCTTATTTCTCCAATCTGCAAAAACATATAACACCTATCGTAAGCGGACTTACCTCACCTTCACGAGCGCCTGCATGGTTAGAAAAATCACTCAGCGTTTTAATTACGGCCTAAGTCCACTTGGGGTCTAGAACCATAGGTTCTAGAACACAGCGTCCCCAGTGGAGTCGCCAGCTGTCGCGACCCGTCCGAAAGCGGACGCGGCTAATGGATTACCGATCGCGGGTCTTGGATCGGCGTGGGCCCTCCCAGGCCCAAACCAAATCGCGGCGGGAGTATTCTTCGACGATAAGAGTCGATCGCTTTCGACCTTCAGTGTGGTCGTGGTGGCATGTGCAACTTGTGCATGCATTTGGAGTCGCCACCGGTCTTTCTTGGAGGGTAGACCGGAAACCTTATTGACCGATTGGGAGAGATCGATCAATTCTGCGGAACCAGAGATTTTGGGTTCGGGAACTTGGTTACGCTAGTGTCATTACCAACGCCCTTTCGGTACCTAACGCGAGTGATTTCCTAGCTAAGAATTCATGCAGGCGCAATTTTAGGTGGGGTAGGTTTGATTCGGGGTTTCATGCGGATTGGAAGACTATTCCTATCAATCACACTCAATTTTAATGAAAAGCTCAATCAAGTGCATAAATAAATTACATCAATGCACATCAATTCAAGTCAAAGGCCTCCTAGTATAGCCATAAGGGCTTATGGAATGCGTGATTTAAGACCAGGGGCAAAATGGGAAGATTTGGGAACGATTAGCCCGAAGGGTAAAATCGTCAATTTTTGGAAGATTTGGATACCGAATTACCCAAAATATTCCATGGCCAGTTGTTTGTGGCCATTTCCCATTTTTGAGAATTTTTTAGAATTTTCCAAATTTTTTTGAGTTTTTTATGATTTTCTATTTTTTTTATTGATTTTTGATTGTTTTTATTATTACTATTTATTTATTTTTTTATTCTCTGGGCCCAGATCGGATTCAGATCCGAACCCGGATCAGGCCCGAATCGGGCCAGGTTTGCACGGTGAACCCAGGCCCACCTTCCTTCCTTTGAGCCCGTCGAACCAACTTGGCCCAACTTTTCTTCAAGCCTACCGAACCAAGGCTGTCGCGACCCAAACTTCCTCCTACAAACACTAACGCAGGCCCGGCCCCAGCTAAACACTCAACCCAACATGAAGAGAAATCTTACCTTACTATTCATCGTCTCCCTCATGCAGAGTCAAGGAGATCGGTGGGGTTCGAGCGTCGGGGCATCTTCAAGGTCGCGAACAGGAGCTCCGGTTTTGGCGTCAAGATGATAGGCAGCGGCTTCGAAGCTAGCGAGTCACGAGTTTCTCGACTGTCGAGGCCGGCGGGTGAACGGTTGGAGAAGCTCGGACCGGCCGAGTCCAAGCTGGATGATCGCCGTAGCCTCCCGAGGACCAAACAGAGGCTGGGCCGGCTATTATCAGTGGTGGAGGTGGCTGGAGGTTCAGCGGCTGAATGACGATACGAGTCGGGGCATCCAAGAACCGAACAGGGCTGTGGTGGTCGGTTTAGGGTCTAGGACGATCGAGCAAGGTCAAACAGGGTTAGTAATGGCTTAAGGATCATTGGGGGGGGGCTCGGTACAGAGACGTTGGAGGCATCGAGTCGGTCTCTCAGTAGTCAAACGGTGGTGAGCAGACCTTGAACCAACAACCAGGGCGTCGGGCTAGCTGGGGGTGGTCCAAGCAGGTGCGGATGGCTCGGAATAGTGAGCCGGCGGTGAAGGGACAGAACTCAACCCAAACAGAATCGGGCGCAGAAATAGGACAGCAGAGCAGGGACGTCGGGCTCGGGCTCTCCGACGATTCGACGGTGGTTGCAGGCGACAAGAGGCTGTCAGAGAAGCGAGGAATCCTGAGGGACGTTGTGGTGATGGCTGAGACGGCACGGCTGGTCTGAAACCAAGGCAAGAGCCGAAACCCGAGCTGGACAACCACGGCTCGAAACAAAGCAGGGTTGCTCGGGATGGCTCTGGCTGACCTTCTGGCTGCTTCACAACGGCGACGACGGCCTAACAAATCGTTCGGTGACAACAGCGACGGCGATGACTCGAGCATGCAGCGACACAATGTACGCGACTGTGGCAATAATGATGACCTCAAACGTGACAGTGGCAGTGACTCGCGAGCGCGGGTGGCGTAGATGACATGCGGCCGCCTCAAGTAATAGGCGACGGCTCTTGGTTGCTCGGTGGCTCGCGACAGTGGATTGGTCCACAAGTAGCGGCGACGAGGGCTCGGGTCAAGGCATAGGGATGGTGATCCGCTAGAGCTCGGCCTTGACGATGAGGGCGCGAGTTAGGTGGGCTCTCAGGGTGTTGCAGATCGTGGGACTGGCAAAGCTCAAGATGGCAAAAGGCAACGAGGACCGCATGCTCTCTGTCAGGCGGTGCTGGCAGCTGAGCGACGGAGTTGGGCTTGGCTCGGGTCTTGTAGTTCTCGGCGTCGACTCGCGGCTAGGCGGAGAAGTTGGCGAATGAGGACGTCACTGGGGGGGGGAGCATGATACGACTGGAAGTGATCGGAGGCTGGAAGGTATCGAACAAACGGAACAGGAGGTGGTGATGATGGATGCAAGGACTGGCGACGAGTTTGGGAGCGTCGGACGCGGTCGGGATCGGAGAGAGATTCGTCGAGGTGAGAAGCCGTTGCCGTAAAACATGCGATGTCGAAACGGGCTCGGCGACGCGAGCCGCGTTGGCCCTCAGTCCACAGTTCTCCCGCGGTTGGTTTTCGGGACGACTGAGCCGGAGTTCCCCTGAGATATAAGGTGGTGTCGGAGAAGAGTTCCGCGATGGTTAGCGATGGCCGGCCAAGATGGAGTCGCTGGTCTCCTCCTCCTTTTTTTTCTAGTCATCCCCTGTCCTCTTGAAGACCATCCCCACTGCCGAGCATATACCTTTTTCCATGCATGGCCTCAACGTGAAGTGCCTTTTCCTTTTCTTTTTTCTTTTTTAACACCTTTGTCTTCCACTTTCTTTTTTCTTTTTATTTTTTTATTTTTTTCAATCTCCAACGGGAGGCTGCCTTTATGCCTTTGTCGGAGGAGCATCTTTCCCCCTAAGATAAACAATGGAGAAAGTAACGTGAGATTGTGGAAGAGAATATTTGGGTGGGCTCTCCATTATTTTTCTAATATTACGAGGGCATATTTAATAGTTGCTTAGGTTTCACCGATTTCGTGCATCCTTTGTGTTCTTCATCAACCCCTTTGGAAAGATGCTTCGGTCCACGGATGTACATCCGTATCGGATAAAAATTTAGTCTCGATTCTAATAAGCCACATAAATATGATAATGATAAAACAAATATGAATTTTTGTTCAGAACTGAGATTAGTTCTGATTTTTTTTTTAATAATTAAGTAAATTCAAAAAATTATAAAAAAATTATATTAAATATTTTTTGTTCAAAATTGGCTCCTACGGCTAGGCCAAGGCATCCAAAGTTGATTTTGCAATTTTATGACCCTTTTTTTGACATTTTTAATTTAATTTAAAAGAATAAAAATTACAACAATAAATGGTCAAAAACCAAGTGTCAACACCCGTGCCCAAAACGATGCCGCATTCGCCATTTTTGTTTTTGGATTTTCTAGACTTGATCCGACGGCTTCTATTGAACCGCGTGGCTAATCCACGACCGCCGGATCGGATTACTAAAGCCTACGGTTCAGATTTAATGAAGACTCGGCCAGGGCTGTCTGATCTGACTACTTTATTCTACGGCCACGATTAAAACCCAAGACTAAATATGGGCCGTCCATTCGTACTAACCTAAACGACGCTGCACTACAACTAAACTAAACGGCACCGTTTCAGCCCATTTTTGAATTTCTGATTTTAAAACTATTTTCAGATAATCCTATTTACTAATCGGATAGGTTCGATTTATCTGAGCCGTCCGATTTTTTTTATTCGAATAACAGACCCAACGGCCATGCTGACTCGACATCCACGTGGACCAATCACGTGTTGCCACCTAGACCTTTGACTCGTTGACCTCGCCACGTACGCATCGTCTTCAACCTCGTGCCTACAACTGGACGAACGGCTGTGCTTCTCCGACGACGATCCGACGGTGGATCCTTGATGAAATCGTACGAAAACAACGCCAATCGACTCGCAATGGACTTTAGCTTAACATATCTAAGAATCGAGGCATCTTATCCACAAAATCACAATCACCCTGCGAAATGCCGAGTACGGCCATGGGAATTCAATCGCATAAATCACGTAAAATCAGCTCGATTCATTCACAGATTAACACCACAGGAGGTTCAGAACACTTACCTCGAGCTCCGATCGAGCTCGCACGGCCTAGATTGGGCTAGGCAGGAACGGACAGTGTTCGTCAATGGGGGTAGGATTGGGAGACTCAATTCGGGGTGTTCAAGTAAAGTCGATGCAAAAAAGATATGCGACGATGGTCAGTGATGTTCAGGAAACAAAACGCATACTTTAAATGCAAGAATCGGGATCGAAACCGGGTTCCGCCATTGATGCTCAGTAAAGAAGCTTGAAGATCAAACTCACCTATTTCGCGATCTCGCGCGGCACGGTCGGTGGCAATCGCTTCCTGGCGCTCCGAGCGACCTTCAGGCGGTCTTTTCGGGCTTCGGTTTGGCCGGAGATGGCCTAACCAGCGCCCTAAAAGTTCGAGCTCTACCCTCGACAATGGCGATGGAGGGGAGCTCTCTCTCTCTCTGTTTTTCTCTCCACTCGATTCTGTTTCTCCTCTTGCAACTGAATCAACCGCCCTCTTTTTCTCGAAGGCCCCCATTGGCTTATATAACATTTTGAGTTTTGGCGCCGAATTTGGGGGGGGGGGGACTAACAGTCATCAAATGGCGCCGGAGACGGTGGGTAATCCGTCCAGCTCCGTTTGGTCCTTCGGCAGCCCTTAATCTGTGCGAATTTGGCATGAATTTGCACTGAGTTTGGGAGTGTTGACTTTCGTAGGTCCGCCGGATTGACCGGCCGATTGTTTCCTGCTCCGGCGACCACTGACGGTGCCATCGGTCCCAATCGACGCGTCTTACCCTGGAGATCAAAAACCCTACCATGCATCTGTCGATTACGGTTAATTGAACTTCCAATTTGATCAACAAAGCTCGGCCTGTTTCATTTGCACGAGTTCTTTGGGGAAGACGACACTGTTCCAGACCGGTTCGACCGGTCTGACCGGGCGGTCTGGCCGGTCAGAACCGGTTTTGACTCTATTTTCAAAATTAATCCCAAATTGACTTGGAATTTTTGTAATTGAACATCATAATCGAACTTAGGGCATGACTATTATCAAAAAATGTGATTTCGCCCAAAAGTCCACATCAATTTCCATGAAAATCCCAAGTTTTCAAGTAATTGCCAATCGGGGAATTGCACAATTGAGGGCTCAAATGATCAAATCGGACCAAATTACCTATGCCAATCGATTTAAAATGTTGAAAACCATTGGGCAACATGTTTAATTTGCAATGATAGTCCTTGAATTGAAAGTAATTTCAATTATGCTCAATTTCAAGGACTAAAATGCAATTTAGTATGCAATTCATGCAATTGAGCAATTCGCGCGAACGATTGGGCTAAATTGAAATAAGGGACAATTAGATTGAGTGTCAAGATCCTAAAAAATGCCAAAATTACAAATTAAAAGACTCAATTGACATTTTTTTTCTCAAATTCAATCATATGTGTAACAAAGGAACACCTAAAATTGAATTTTATTTTGGACTTTTTGTGAGGTAAAAAATACAAGGGATTTAAAAGAAAAATATTGGCCATTTTTCCATATTTTTGCGACCTCAAATCCTATTTTTCTTGATTTTTCTAGTATTTTCCTAATTTTTGAAAATATTTAAAAAAAGTGAAAAATACGAAAAATTATTATTTTGTTTTGTCAAAAATGGTTCCTTAGGTTTGGCCAAGGCCACCAAAGTTGATTTTGTAATTTTTTTGACTTTTTGTGGATTTTTCATGAATTTTCTAAGAAATTACTAAAAAATGGCTGATCCAAAATTATGCGTCAACAGCTGCCCCTCTTTGAGAGGAATCTCGCGAGAGATTTCTCTCAAATATAGATGACACCTTAGTCTAGATCTACTCTACTGGGAAATAGAAAAATGAATCTTGACACCCAATCTTTCTTGTCCAACTGGTGAATGCTTTTGCCTTATCTTTGCTGGTGCGAGGGAAAGAGAGGCAGGATAGAGATGCTCACCTGTTACTTACCTGTCTGATGCCCGTGTGGTTTGCGCGGTGTATAGCGGGTTCAAGTAGATATCTAGGAGCTCATCTCTTGAGCGTCCTAGGGTAGTTAAACTCTAGCTTGTATGGTAGGCCATACCAGAGTGGGATTTCTATACTTGACAGGAATCTATGAGTGACGCACCCAGTCTCTTAGGGATTGTCAGAAGTTTTGATCCGTATGGTGGATCAGACCATGAATAGGTGTCGCGACCCGTCCGGAAGCGGACGCGGCTAATGGATTACCGATCGCGGGTCTTGAATCGACGCGGGTCCTCCCAGGCCCATACCAAATCGCGGCGGGAGTATTCTTCGAAGGATTCGACGATAAGAGTCGATCGCTATCGACCTTCAGTGTGGTCGTGGTGGCATGTGCAACTTGTGCATGCATTTGGAGTCGCCACCGGTCTTTATCGGAGGGTAGACCGGAAACCTTACCAACCGATTGAGAGAGATCGATCAGTTCCACGGAATCAGAGATTTTGGGTTCGGGGACTTGGTTACGCTGGTGTCGTTACCAACGCCCTTTCGGTACCTAACGCGAGTGATGTTCCTAACTAGGAGTTCATGCAGACGCAAGTTCGGGTGAGGTAGGTTTAATTCAGGGTTTCATGCAGATTGGAAGACTATTCCTATCAATCACAATCAATTTAAATGAAAGCGCAATCAAGTGCATAAATAAATCACATCAATGCACGTCAATTCACATCACATGGCCTCCTAGTATAGCCATAAGGGCTTAGGGAAGGCGTGATTTAGGACCAGGGTAAAATGGGAAGATTTGGAGGCGATTTAGCCCGGAGGGCAAAATCGTCAATTTTTGGAAGACGATTCGCCCAAAGGGCGAAATCGTCATTTTTAAGAATGATCGGGTTCAAAACACCCGGGATGAGCCTTGGCCAATTGATTGTGGCCATTTCCTATTTTTTGGGATTTTTCTAGAATTTTTAGAATTTTTTTTTGGAAGACGATTTGCCGGAAGGGCAAAACCGTCATTTTTGGAAAGACCGGGGGTCGAAAGACCCGGAACAGGTTGTGGCCAATTGAATGTGGCCATTTCCTATTTTTTGGAATTTTTTAGAATTTTTTAGAATTTTCCGAATTTTTTTGAATTTTTTAGGATTTTTCATTTTTTTATTGAATTTTTGAATTTATTATTATTATTTATTATTTTCTGAATTTATTTTATTTTATTTTTTTTTACTTGAAATCCGCCGCCGACGTGGCCGCCTACGTGGCACGCCACGTCGGCGTTGACTGGTCAACAACAGTTGACCAGTCAATCCGGTCGTCTGAGAAGACGACCGGAGCTGAGGAATTCCGGCCAGTCTGCCGGAATCCTCGCCGGAGCCACGAGGCCGAGCCCCAAATATGCAAAATCCACGGCCTAATCCATCCGGACGACTCTCCATCGATACAGCAACACGCCCAAAACAAGAATCATGGTACAAAGACCCCAAAAGACCTCCGGCCGACCATAAAAAAATGCCATTTCCGGCGGGGAATTTTGCGAAATTCCCTTTTACCCAAAACTTCACTCCGATCATTCAAGCAACATTCAAAGGGTATTTAGGGACTTACCTGAGTTTGCTTGAATCTCGGAGACCACCTTTTGTGCCGGCACGAGGCCTAATCTCGGGCTAAGACCGAGGAGCTCCGGCCGACCATTTTCGTCGACGATCGATGCAAAATAGAAAACAGACCAAGCTGAGAGTCGACTCTAGTATGTGTATGAAGCCTTAACGGATTTAATAAAGGTCGGGAAAGGCGACGCCGAAAGTTAAACGAGAGGAATGGTCCGGCGAGCATTTCATCGAGCTCATGGTATACGTTGGTAAAACGATGTCCAAGTTAGAAATGCCGGCATTTTAGCTTAAACCGAGGCGAAGTAATCTTCAAACACGTTTATGGGGACATGAATAGGCTTCGAACAATGGTCGATTCGGCTCCGTTTGGCCGGAAACCAAACGGGACCGAGCCCACAGTGTGTTTCGAAAAACAGGGGAAAACAGAGGAAGACGAGGCCGAGGAGTACCGATCGTTTCTCGCGATTCCGGCGACGATTGGGGCTTCGGCGGTGGTGAGCTTGTCCACTGGAGACCTTCCGACCTCCGCTTGAGCTTCGTCGCGACTCCCATGCCGTTCCCGCAGCTCTCGGCCTCCTTCTCTCTCTCTCGGCCTAGCCCCCCCATTAACCGAGATTCCCCTTCTTTCGTGCGTGGCCGACCGCCTTTAGGTCGTGGAACGTCCACCATCGATCGTCGACGTCTTCTTTTTTATAGAAAAAGCCGCGGCGGGCCTCCCCCACCTTCCCCTGTTCTCTGTGTGCTTCGCTGGCCGGTGGGTCTGCAACTAAGTTGCAGACCCGGTCGGACCGGGTCGGGTCGGGTCTGACCCGACTGGCCCGGTTCGACCAATTCGCCCAAATTGGGGGCCAAATTGACCTCTTTTCATGAAATTGAGGGCATAATCGGGCTCCTTGACATATTTTCTATCAAATATGGGTATTTTCGTGAATCAATTGATTGAAATTTTATGAAAACCCCAAATTGTCCCTAGGATCCGAAAATGATTTTCTCCAAATCGAGGGCCTAAACGATCAAATTAGTCAGAATTGAGGCCACCAATGGATTCCTCATGATGAAAAATATAGGGTAGAGGTGTTCAATTTTGATGGGTGTGCCCGTGTGAAATTTAATTTCGAAGATTGTAAAACCGGGGACTAAATTGAAAGATTTTTATGCAATTAAGCCCTTTTGGCTAAAATTGATCAGATTGGAGGGCCAATCGACCTAATTGCACTTCAAGACTTTAGAATCCAATGTCATAGCTTATAAAAAGTGGAAATTAAAAATTAAAAGACTCGAAAAGGAATTTTTGGGCTCATTTCGGGTTTATGTTTGTTAAGGAACATAGTGACCCGAGCCGAATTTTTGAGATTTAAAGTGACACACTTGAATAAGAAATTAAAACAAAATTATGGAATATTTTTTTGTATTTTTCTGACCACGAATGGTATTTTTTTGGATTTTTTGGATATTTTTATAATTAAATAAATTCGAAAAATATTATAAAATACCAAAAAATATTTTTTGTTCAAAATTGGTTCCTAAGGCCAAGCCAATGCTTCCAAAGTTGATTTTGTGATTTTATGACATTTTTTTGATATTTTTAATTAATTCTAAAGAATAAAAATCACAATAATAAATGGTCAAAAATTAGGTGTCGACAGCTGCCCCTCTTTGAGAGTGAGCTCGTCAGAGGTTGCTTTCAAAGACAATGACACCTGAATCTTAACCGACTCGACTGGGAAAATGAGAGAAGAAATGCTACGACATTGAATTCTTAAGGACCTTTGAAAGCTCAAATTAATCCCATGTTTGCTCTAACAATTTGAACATGGGCCGGAGTGAGAGAGGCTTACCCGAAGCTCACCTGTCGGATGTTGCCGGTTGCGATGACTTTCAAGAAGATACCTAGGACTCATCATTTAGGATATCCTAGGGAGATTTAGCTCTGACCTGTATGGTAGGTCATACCATTATGGGATTCCTAACTGGTAGGAACCTAAGGAAGGCGCATCCCACGCTTGAGGATTTGCCAGTGATTTTAATCCGTATGGTGGATCGGACCTTTGTGTTGATTTTTAAGGCGGTATCTATCTCGTGTTGACCCTTATGGCGGTTTCTACCATGAGTTGATCCTTCAGGCGGTTTCTACCTTGGTTTTGACCCTTCAGGCGGTATCTACCCTGGTTTTGACCCTTCAGGCGGTATTGTTGACACCTGATTTTTAACCAAAGTCGAAAATAAAATAATAAGATAAATATAAAAATACAAAAAAATATATATGAAAATACAAGTTCGATTTTAGGTGTTCTTTGATCATCATAAAATTAACTTTGAAGGAGAAAAAGGAAAAAAAAGAAAAGGGACATTTGAATAACAATTTTTCCTTTCCTTTTTGTTATTTTTATTATTATTATTATTTTTTATTTTATCAATTTTCTATTATTATTTCCCCCTCCTTTTCTCTTTTTCTTTTTCTTTTTCCCTCCTTTTCTCTTTTTCTCTTTTTCTTTTTCCTTTTCCCTCTCTTTCTTTTTCTTTTCCCTCTTTCTCTCTCTCTCTCTCTCTCGCTTAAGGGCTGTGTCGACGAAGAAGGCACAAGCCTGAAGCTTGAAGCCCGAAGCCTGAAGCTTGAAGCCCGCTGTGCTCCGCCGATTTATTCGTGGGTTTAAGTTAAAAAGGGGTGGTTTTCCTTTCGGCGTGCGAAATGGGCTGCGCCAGCTCCAAGCTGGACGATCTCCCCGCCGTCGCGCTCTGCCGCGAGCGGTGCTCCTTCCTCGACGAGGCGACCCACCACCGGTACGACCTGGCCCATGCCCACGTCACCTACATGGCGTCGCTGAGGGGGCGTAGGCCGCTCCCTCCGCGAGTTCCTCTCCCACGGCGTCGCTGCCTCAGGAGGCCCCGTCCTCAATTTGCCCCCGCAGAGGAAGGGAGACCATGCGGCCGCCGTCGCCTTCGCGAATTCCCCCTCCAAGAGCTCCACCTCCTCCCACTGGCTCGACGTCATCATCATCAGCCTTCATCTTCTTCGACTGTCGTCCTTCTGGTCGCGCCACCGCCTCGCCGCCATTGCCGCCTGTTGACACCTGATTTTTGATCAGTCTTTCATAGTTTATTTTTAAAAAATTCATAAAAAATCTATAAAAAGTTAAAAAAATAAAAAAATCATCTTTGGTAGCCTTGACCAAGCTAAAGGAACCATTTTTGATAAAAAAATAATTTTTCATATTTTTAAATATTTTTTAATATTTTCCAAAAATAGAAAAATACATGAAAAATGAAGAAAAATAGCGTTCGATGTCGTAAAAATATAGAAAAATAGTCAATATTTTTATTTTAATTTCTTTTACATTTTGAACTCATAAATAGTCAAAATTCAAGTTCAATTGCATGTGTTTCTTCACGACGCATAGAGTTGAATTTGGCAAAAAAATGTCATTCGAGTATTTTAATTTGTAAATTTCTACATCTTTTTTAGTCTTGACGTCCAATTAGATTGACCACCATCTACAATAAATGCCCCTTGCTGAATATTTTCGTTTTTGTTTCACATGATTTCATGGTGTAAAACGCCAAGTGGATCCTCAAATATAATCGGGTCGACATGAGCTCGATAGCTCGTCCAAGACCAAACCAGGGCACGGCGAACCCCATGTGAGTACTCTCGAACTCCTTCGATGCTTTCTAATGCTTTTATTAGGTTAGATCGTGTGTAGAATGGCTAGGACAGCTAAATCATTCTTGAGCTGTGATTGATAAATAGGACCTTACTAGAAATGCCATGTGATTTATTTGCATATCTAGATTCCTTGAGTTGGGCATTTTATTACTGATTGTGATTGCTAGGATAATCACTCTTATCTACATGAATTTCTAGATTTAGGGTTCATACCTTACTCATCCGCATGAATCTCAGGCTAGAAAATTCAGTCAACTTAGGTACCGAAAGGGCGTCAACTCTGACAGTTGGTGTAACTAAGTCCCCGAAACCATTTCTCTGGTTCTCGCAGAATTGAATAGAAACTCCCAACTATTCGATTGGGTGGTCCAATCATACCCTAAAAAAATGATTGGTGGCGACTCCATGGCATGCACACTTAGCACATGTCACTAGACCACACTGAAAGTCGATCACGCATACCTCCGTTGCGATTTGGGTAATGGGCCTTGGGAGAGGCCCGCGTCCGACCAGACAGGACGGCCCATTAGCCCTCGAGAGCCCGACAACCTCAAGAGGGTCGCGACAGACTGGCGACTCCGCTGGGGACTGGTTCTTAACCATTTAGTGGACTTGAGCCGATTAAAAAGTTGATTGATTCTTCTAACCTAATTTTATGCAGATGCTCTCGAAAGTGAGGTGTATATGCTAACGAATGTGTTAGATGTTTTTGTAGACGGGAGAAATAAGGGGTGAAGTGCTTGTTAACTTTGTTTTATGCAGGCAGGAGTTTTGGATGTATGATTGTGTGGATGTTTATATTGAAGCGGTGATTGTTAAATAAAATGCATGTCTTTTACTTTAGCACGACACAATGAATACACACAATTGCGCCTAAAACCCCAGGCGCCCTCTTTAGGAACACAATAGAAGGAATTGAAAATGGAATCTCCGTGAGGAAAAACATGGGGTAATCCACTTTTCAATTCCGCTCACTTCGAACTATGGATTGAGTCCCAATGCAACGATAGTTGTGCAATGGAATCGGCTCTTCCCAGAATTCGAGGTGAGAACCTTGGCTTTAGGTACCAAGCCCTATCTTTTGATTTTTAGGAGTTTTCCCTCACTTGTCTCATGCGTTTGTCTATGGAAGGTTAGTATACCTAACACTTCTAAAAATACAGAGAAGCTTGATTTTCTCTTAAGTTTGGTTGGTAAGACTTTTCTATCCCTCGAACTTGTTACAGCTCTTAATCATTATATTCATTGCATAATTCCGGTGATTGGATTAAATGCCATTTTGAGGATAGATAGGTGTGTTTTCCTCCCAATGTTCTTGATGGAAGATGAAGATGGTGTCATCCCATTACGAGCGCCAAGTGGACAAGAAGAGCCTGCTATGGACATCATTGAGGTATCATCTAATGAAGATGACGATTTGGAATAGGTGATCCTGAAGTCACGTCTCAAAGATCGAAACTGGGGCATCTCTAAGTATTAAGATCACATTCCTTTGTTTTAATTTTCATTTCTAGCCTTCTTGTATAGGATTTATTTTGCTGAGATCCTCTCGATCTGATCCCTTAGATTGATTGTATTAGGGATCTATTTGTGTTTATATACATTCAGATTGAAATTTGTTGTATTTCTATTGACTTGTCATTGGAATGTGATAGTGGCATTTCTTCTAATCACTCGAATACTCCAAAATCAATTTTATAATTCCTTTGGATGAAATTGAAATTGGAAGTCTTATACAACCTTTTGGCCGTATAGGGCAATACAATCCCAATTTCGCCAGAAGGAACTATAAACTTGAATTGGTTCATGCATATTTTGCATCATTGGTAATCCACAATAATTGATCAAGAGTATTCGTGTTTTTCAAATTTAATGAAAAGATAGATATCCAAATTACTCTCGTTCTTAGCAAACGGCTTTAATTTGGATACCGTATCTTCAATTGAATTTAAAACACATCGTAATTGTATACTTTTGAACATTCCATTGATTTTCTTGGAATTGATCAAAGGCGATTATCGTGAATTACATTCCTTTCAATGATATGCTTTCCTTTGAGGAATATTGATAAAAGCTTTTGCACAAGGTCAAAACCCTTGTAAAAGCTCTTATCCCTATTAATCACAAGTAAGCATAAAATTGAAAGGATTTATGCTTTATTTTTCAAATTCTTTCTTCTGATTCTGCCTTTTCATTTGAAACAGGTTAAAAACAAGTAGAGAAGAGAAGTCTTTTTGTGGATAATCGTGGTGGGAGGTTCCTTTATCCGATCATAAGCAAGATTAAAAAATCAAGATGTACACGCTCGAATCATAAATGTCAAAGCGCAGCTTGCCTAGGTTGAGAGTGGTCAGGTGTTCGAGAAAGTCAGCCATACAGAAGTTGAGACACACACATTAGAGCTTTCATTCATTTCGCTCAATCGAGGGACCTTAAAAGCAGATCATACAAATCATCGGGGTGGAAACATAAAACCGCAATGAGCCCTAATTAGCATCACAAAGGAACCAAGTTGGCCCTCCATATTATTGATGCTTTGCTTATACTCACCACCTCGAGACTCGAGATCTGCAAGCTTAAGAAGAAGGCGTTTACATTCCCCTTTAAGCTCGGCAACCTTGGTCCCGTGATCTTCGGCGGCTATTTCCAGGTCCCGAACTAGTCCTCTCCCATGGGCTATATCCGCGGTAATGCTGTCAAGCCTTTCTTCCTGCCACTCACATTGAAACTTCAACACGACATTACGACGGTCGTGCTCATAGGTGGTCAGGGATAAGGCCAAGCGCTCCACCAAATTTCCCTTCTCGCGAAGCAACATCGAGACTCGCTTGTTGGCGAACTCAACAGCCTTTCTGTGACTATCGGCCACAATGTTGGCCAACACCAAGCAGTTGGACCGATCCTCATAGCGAGCTCGCAAAACGTGAGCCACGGTAGCTTTTCGATGAGCGACACGGTAAGTCTCTAAAAAGTTTATAAAGAGGGTTGGGAAGATTCTATATTCCCTCTCTAAATTAGTGCCCTCGATGGAGGTGGTGTCTATTTCCACGAGCAAAATGCAGATTTCATCTTCAGTTTCTGGGTGATCGGCTATATGATCATAGCCTCGACCGAGGAGGTTATAGAGTTTTTCCCACTGGGCCAAATTTTCGGCCGAGAAAGCGCGAATAGGAGAGGAGGTCATTTTCGTTGGAGTGAGGGAGAAGAAGATGAGTGTGGTAGAGTGATTAAAATAAGAAAAGGCAATTATGTAAGAGTGTTAATCTTCTCTGCATTAACTCCTCCTTTTATAGCAACTCGAGAATGAAGAAAGGCATAGCAATAATGCTCGTGGAGCCAAGTTAATTGGGTAAAGCAGTGGTGGCTCTTTCGGTGAACCATCAGATCTGTCCCAGTCCGCGATTTCAGGCTTGATAAACCTAAAAAAGTTGTAAAAAGATATGTCGGTGTCACCATATTAAAATTGAGCGGGAGTTAAGCGCAACTATCGAAAAAAGTTGCGAAAGGATTTGGCGGTCCCATCATATTAAAAAACTGAGCAGGAGGCGAGCGTAGTTCCACCTTTTTGAAAATAAGTGGGAGACAGACATGGATATCGAGAAAAGGAAATCGATTTGGTGTCCCTCCACGTTGAAAAGAAGAAAGAAGACGACAAAGCGGGAAATACGAAATCTTGGGAGCAACGCTTGCCTGATGATCTTCATCCATGTTTAAAGAACGTTTCATGGGCATACAGAACCACTCAAAAGAAAATTTAGAGAGACTGAGCATACATGAGAGAGTAGAGAACCCTGAGTGAGCAAAAATTGATCGAACATTTCTCGATCCAACATGTTTGAGGGTTACCATCAGTTGCTAGAGGCGACTGATCCAAAAATCTCAGAAAATGAACTACTGAGAGATCTCGAAGATTCCAGGATGGCGTCTGGTACCAGAACCACAGAACCCAACCCTTTCGGCAACGAAGTTCAGGAGCTCAGCAGCGACGACAACAGCAGCAGCGATGGTCAATCTCGGAAAAGGAAACGTCGCCAGTGCCACACTCAGAATGAAATCCAAGAGCTTGAAGCTTTCTTTAGTGAATGCCCTCTCCCGAACATGAAACAAAGAAATGAATTGGGCCAGAAGCTAGGGATGAAACCTTTGAGGGTCAAGTTTTGGTTTCAAAATAAGCGAGCCAAATTGAGGGCTCAACACAGACGTCAAGAACTTGCGATTCTAAAGGAGGAAAACGAAAAGCTTCGAGCGGAGAACATGAGGTATAAGAAAGCTCCCAGCACTATCGCTTGCCTTAATTGCGGTGGCCCTATCACTCTCGGCGAAATGTTCCTTGATAAGCCTTATATGAGGATTGAAAATGCTCATTCACCACCCCACTCCCTCGAACCATCTTCGATACAATCGGATTTTGTTGGAGATATGCATGAACAAATCAATTCTACGAAGTCAATATCGATGCCTTCTAAAGGATGTGATATGCGTCACCATGATTGGAGTTTCCTTAACGATGAGCTTACTATCACGACCGACCAATCCAAAGCTGATGAATTCCCTCCACAACAATTTCTGGCTCGATCAAATTCTACTGGAAATAGGCCAGAGAGCAATAGCCAAGTTGTCAACACTGTTCCGGGTCGCAAGAAGACGAGGGTCAATTGGTCCCCCGAGCTTCATCTCAAGTTCCTTAGTGCGGTTCAGCAACTAGGGATCAACTCAGCATATCCAACGCGCATACTTGAGATCATGAACATACCAGGACTCACTAAAGATGGAGTCGCGAGTCACCTCAAGAGCTACAGAAGGGCGCTAAGACAGCGCCACACAGCACTGAACCTGAAAGAACTCAACTTGTGCCTAAACACTAGGCATGGCTATAACTACAATGCCCCTGAAGTAAGAAATACCCTGCCGAATTTAGGCACCGACCAAGCTGGTAGCAGCACCATCGACTACTTGGGCGCTAATCAGAATATTCCCCCGAATCATCTCAGCACCCCTCAAGAGTATATGCCACAAGTGCAGCAGGTACGAACTCCTTGGTTTGAGCAGCAACTTTTCGCTAGTGCTCTTCCTATCCCCGATCAACATATTGCGCCTAGTGTTCAAAGATCTGCCCGGCTTGGGCATAAGATTTCGGAAGATCAAGCGGGCGGATGCTTTGAGGATTTTTGTTTCTCCCATTCCCAAATGGAAGGTGCTTTTGATAGTGAACCGATCAATCATCCTCTTATAATCTCGAGCAACGACGAAGGTTCTAGCTCGAAGAATCAGATCGCTCACAACAGAAACATGAATCCTTCAACGCCAAGCGATGATGGTCAACCCGAATATCAGTTGCTCGAAGAATCAAAAGATTTCCTTGATGAGGAGCTCCATATCTGGATCGATCAGTTTAAAACTGATGGACTTATGAAGTTATGATCCAAAATGACGATTATATGTCTGATTCATGGTGTAGCTGGCTGATCACCGAGAATCCTCAAGGGAAGTAGGCACATGTGAATGGATGTATCATTAATCTTTCTGTCATAAAGTCTTCCATGCAAGATAATCTTCCTTAATGCCTAGAGTTAATCTGGGGCAGCGATCAGTACTACCTGCGAGCATCATCATGCTTGAGTACGACAATCCCTTGTTAGATTAGAGTCGAGGCGAATCAATTGAACGCCACGAAGAAAAACATTTAAAGGCTTCACATAGGAAAATGCGAGCAAAAGCCCGAGCGAGCTCAAAGACGGTTAGCTCTGTATCGTTCTAAGGGACCTTTAGTCGTTATGAACTCTAAATTGAGCTTGTTTCATTCTCGATGGGGGTCGCTAACTGCTTCAAGAATTTTATAACAAAAAACGAACCAGTTAGGGACGCCAATAGTGCTTTGTCCTGGTAGTCAGTGAACTGGAAGTGGTACGAAACGTCAGGAGTTCGATCTCAGGATTGAAAAATCATTTTATCAGTTTGTCTATCACCCGATGAAGTTCAAAGAGATTCGACGCAGATGACTATAGAACTTGGGGTAATTCGAAAATCATCGATTCATTTTCATCAAGCGGCGAAGTTGGTATTGTAAAATGTGAAGCACGCAAATGACAAATCCGAAGCAGAAGGAGATGAATCATGATTCGCTTATCCAAGGTCGGGATTTCAACCTTCGACTAAAGCCAAATCTAGGATGAGTTTTTGATCTTGCCCACTCGACAAAACCCATCTCCACTGAAAATGGGGGCAAACCATTCCTACATCTGGAAAGCATGTCGAAGCCGAAGACATCAAATTCATCGTTTGATCCGTGGGGCAAGTCCCCGAAGCGATAGTTATCATCCGCAGAGCGTAATGGAATCCATCCTTTCAATGTAAAACACATTTGGCCGCGGAGCCACCCATTTGGTAAAAAGAACGTATCGTTCCTAAATGATTTTCAATCAGATGCGGGGATAATGTTCTCTCATTTTCCTCTCAGGTGATGAACAGAGATGAGGCACCCAAGAAGCCATGCATTCAAATAACAAAACAGTGCATGAAACACGCCCAAAAAGATGAATGAATCTCCTCCGACGTAAATCCTCGAGGTGGATTCGTTGCCCAACAAGACGAAGAAATCATGGCCACAAGCTTGAGGGCCGGCTTCTACAATCCGCACATTGGCATGCAGAAGGAATTCAAATCAAGAGTAAAGTAGTATCGTCCCAATTTGTTTTGAATTTGGAAACCCAAAATAATGCTTAATATTTATCCTTGGCAGGAGCTCGCCATCAAGGCAGACATGTAAGTTTCATTTTTCTCCAAAAACCAAGAAGTCGAAAGAACTTTAGAACACCCAACAATCTTGTGTTACTATGTGAAGTGCAGATTTTCACAACCCTTGTACACTCGTTGGAGCATATGACCAAGGGTAAGATGTATCGTTCCAATTTTTGTAAAGTTTTAGAATATACAATGACATATCCCTTTTATATCTCCAGGATCTCCAGCCTCGATGGGCAGGTAAGTATCCCTTTTCCCAATTCATTGGAGATTAAAAACTTTCAGAATTAATTTGATTCTCACATCTAAAAAGACATAGAATTCTTACTTCATTGACATTCATGTTTTAAAACATGAGATTGTCTGAACATGAATTACACATGTATGGTGCATCATAAAATCCCTTTGAAGGATAAATCTTGATGAAATGAAATGAATTTTTCCAATAAGAGTCGTTTGAACTGTTCAAAAGGGTATTTTCTCATAAGAGAAGCGAGCCTAATCCAAACACGTCCCATACACACTTGAGAGATGAGGAGATTGGAAATGATAGCGAAACCTTAACCTATGGATATAAGGGTCATTCGCAACGATTACATGGATCGAGATGACAGAGGCATTTATTTCTTCATTCCAAACACTACATATGCCCATTGAGAACCCCATTGAACGACGATTTTCATTCTCAACCCTGTCAAGAACCACCCCACATTGGGGCAAATGAAGGTTAGTCCAACAGTATCAGAAAGTAAACGGTTAGAAATTTTCTTGCTCGGACTAACATAAATCTTTGTGTGTTGTTTATATGATAATCCAAGTGTCATAGGATGACGAGAATGATTCATTTCTCTATCCTACACACTGTTATCCTTTGCACAACCAAGTTGAGCCAGCAAATTCATTTCATCAACCTATTGGTGATCATTGCATATTCCAAAGCAAAGGCAACATCACTCTAGGAATGGAAGCGTGCCAAAGTTTAAGTTGCATATCTAGCATGATTGCCGAAAATCCTAGCTCCAAAAGAAAAGAAAAACACGGGATTAAAAAAAGGGGGAAAAGAAAAATCCCTAGACATCAAGAAAAAGCAAAGTGCCTGGTAAAAAGCAAGGCTGATGTCTATTCAAAATATCCCCAGTAAAGTCTAGAGAGACGATGAAAAGACCCTGCAAAGGAGTTAGATCAAGATGACTACTCTCCAAATGTTGTCGTGCTCAAATTGCAAACACACAAACAGACGGTCTCTTAATGTAACAAGAGACGCTTTTAAACATCCTTATGCGCTCTAAAAGAGGAGTGTACACTTCAAGAAATGGAGATGTTCTTCGAAGGACATGTGGCAAATTTGCAATGATCACCAATGTCAAACCCTTCACAATTTCTGGGCAAAAAATAAGCCTTTTTCGGTCCCCAATCCTTCCAATGTTACAACCCTGAAGTAGTCTTATTTGACTAAGACACTTGGGTTAATGTATAACTTAGCTCAAAGAAGTACGAGCAAGACTATTTCTTTCTCATTTTGCAGGGTTCTTGACTTGTAAACCCGGAGCAGATAGTGAAAAATTTCGTTCAACGGCCTTGACTCAAAAGTGAGCCCCCCTTGGAAACCGATATCCAAGCCTAACACTACGGTCCCGTGAAAGACCTCCTGATCGGTCGAAATGTATGCGTTGCGAATGATCCTGAAACCCAGGCACAGGTCGGTAGGAAATTGAGCACTTTCCCTATTAAAGATCATTATCACAGAGCAGTGAGGAGCCTTCTTGGGTGAGAAATACTCCAATGGATGTTTTGAGCAAACTCTTTTTGAAATTTTCAAATTGTTTGATCTAGAGTTTCCGTGCAAGGAATTTATGATCACATCTGTATATGGCAGGAATGTTTTGGATAACCTCCAACAATCAAAATGCACATTTCATGACTAAAACTTAAGTCGTAGAATTTTGTCAGTTAGACAATTATTGTCTTCCCAAAGATTACTAATATCTTCTTGGCGAGGAAAATTTTTTCAGGTCTAAGCTTTCTACAGGACTTTTGGCCACCCCAAAGACTGGGTGCGTCATCCTTAGGTGAAGCCTTTTAGTAGGCAAATCTTTTCTAAGACCGATCCACAGAATGATCGAGTCTCCGACTAGCCCCGAAGAGCGGGTACGTCATCCTTTGATTCATATCAATTTGGAATCTCATAAATGGTAGAAACCGCCTGAAGGGTCAACTCAATGGTAGAAACCGCCTGAAAGGTCAATCAATGGTAGAAACCGCCTGAAGGGTCAATGTATGGTAGAAACCGCCTGAAGGGTCAAAACAATGGTAGAAACCGCCTGAAGGGTCAATGTATGGTAGAAACCGCCTGAAGGGTCAACCAATGGTAGAAACCGCCTGAAGGGTCAACTCAATGGTAGAAACCGCATGAAGGGTCAATGAATGGTAGAAACCGCCTGAAGGGTCAAAGGACTGGTAGAGACCGCCTGAAGGATCAACCCAATGGTCCGATCCACCATACGGATCAAAACCTTGATGAATCCCGAACGCGGGAGGAGTCGTTTTCCCTAATAAGCCTTACATTAGGCAAGCCATTTCTAGTTTAGTCCACCACACGGATCAAAACCCTTGGCAAATTCCCAAATGTGGGATGCGTCTTCCTTAGGTTCCTATCAGTTAGGAATCCCATTATGGTTTGACCTACCATACAGGTCAGAGCTTAACATCCCCAGGACACTCCGATGACAAGTCCTTAGGAATCTACTTGAACCCATCGACACAGCAAATGCCGCAAGCATTCGGCAGGTAAGGGGCAGGGAAGTCTATCTACTCCTTAACTTTCTTACATCATATCAGGGAATTGAATGAGCACATCTCTTTTTAAGGAAAAGCACACATTGATGGGCATGAAAATTGGATGTCATGATTTCTTTTCTTTTCCTAGTCGAGTTGATCGGAACACAGGTGTCACCTTGTCTTTGAGAGAAATCTCTGACGAAATTCCTCTCAAAGAGGGGCAGCTGTTGACACCTGATTTTTGATCAGTCTTTCATAGTTTATTTTTAAAAAATTCATAAAAAATCTATAAAAAGTTAAAAAAATAAAAAAATCATCTTTGGTAGCCTTGACCAAGCTAAAGGAACCATTTTTGATAAAAAAAATAATTTTTCATATTTTTAAATATTTTTTAATATTTTCCAAAAATAGAAAAATACATGAAAAATGAAGAAAAATAGCGTTCGATGTCGTAAAAATATAGAAAAATAGTCAATATTTTTATTTTAATTTCTTTTACATTTTGAACTCATAAATAGTCAAAATTCAAGTTCAATTGCATGTGTTTCTTCACGACGCATAGAGTTGAATTTGGCAAAAAAATGTCATTCGAGTATTTTAATTTGTAAATTTCTACATCTTTTTTAGTCTTGACGTCCAATTAGATTGACCACCATCTACAATAAATGCCCCTTGCTGAATATTTTCGTTTTTGTTTCACATGATTTCATGGTGTAAAACGCCAAGTGGATCCTCAAATATAATCGGGTCGACATGAGCTCGATAGCTCGTCCAAGACCAAACCAGGGCACGGCGAACCCCATGTGAGTACTCTCGAACTCCTTCGATGCTTTCTAATGCTTTTATTAGGTTAGATCGTGTGTAGAATGGCTAGGACAGCTAAATCATTCTTGAGCTGTGATTGATAAATATGACCTTACTAGAAATGCCATGTGATTTATTTGCATATCTAGATTCCTTGAGTTGGGCATTTTATTACTGATTGTGATTGCTAGGATAATCACTCTTATCTACATGAATTTCTAGATGTAGGGTTCATACCTTACTCATCCGCATGAATCTCAGGCTAGAAAATTCAGTCAACTTAGGTACCGAAAGGGCGTCAACTCTGACAGTTGGTGTAACTAAGTCCCCGAAACCATTTCTCTGGTTCTCGCAGAATTGAATAGAAACTCCCAACTATTCGATTGGGTGGTCCAATCATACCCTAAAAAAATGATTGGTGGCGACTCCATGGCATGCACACTTAGCACATGTCACTAGACCACACTGAAAGTCGATCACGCATACCTCCGTTGCGATTTGGGTAATGGGCCTTGGGAGAGGCCCGCGTCCGACCAGACAGGACGGCCCATTAGCCCTCGAGAGCCCGACAACCTCAAGAGGGTCGCGACACCGCCGAGCTTGGCGGAAGCTCCCGAGCTCCCGTCATCACGCCTAGAGAAGAACCGAAGCTGGCAGACCACCCTCCGAGCTCCACGACGTCGTGAGGAAGCCCGTGTATCCGTCAGAGCCGCCAGAGATCGCCTAGAAGTGTGAGACGCACCTTCAAGCTCGATCTCGGCCTCCAATGGCGTCTCGATTTTCACTCGTTCGTTTCACGAACGGGTGATCTGAAATTAATCTTGGTACCTCACTGAACATTTTTGCTTCTTATTGCATGATGTTTCATCGCCGGAATCGTCCGCTCTGTCCATTATCATGGCCGGCCTGCCGTGAGCTCCCCGGTTCGTTTCAGACCAAACCGAACCTCCGCAAGGCTCAGGTAAGTCTTCTAGAACTCCCTAAATGCTTCCCGACGAGCTGTTTCAGTCATGTAACATGTAGAATGGTCGGGACTAAGCTTCGCCGGAGATGTGGTTCGGTCGGAGATGGCAGGTTGATTATTTGATGTTCTGCTATGTTGAGGTTAGGATATGTGGTAGAGCTCGTCGAGTAGATTCGAACGCCGTTGGTTTTGCGCGATTTGGACGTCGGAGGGCCGAGATATGGCCCTCCGACGAGGCGCCGGCGAGGGAACGCCGGCGCCGGTCGTCTTCCCCGGCGAGGCGTTGACCTGGTCAACGCCCACGTGGCGGCCACGTCAGCGGGCTTAATAACCAGAAATAAACAAAATAAAAATAATCCAACGGTCCAGGTAGCGCCACGTGTCAAGATCTGAGGCGCCCATCCGAAATCCATGAAACGGCGCCGTTTCGATCGTGGATGAGGCGGGCCGGGTCTGGGTCGCGGATCCGGGCGTGGGCCGGGTCATCCGACCCGGTCCGAATTTTTATTATTATTATTATTATTTTTAATAATAAAAAATAAAAAAAATTCAAAAATTCAATAAAAAATAAAAAATCATAAAAAAATTCAAAAAATTCGGAAAAATTCTAAAAAATTCTAAAAAATTCCAGAAAATAGGAAATGGCCACATTCAATTGGCCATTACCTATTCCGGGTCATTTGACCCCCTGATCTTTCCAGAAATGACGATTTTGGCCCTTCCGGCAAACCGTCTTCCAAAAAAATTCTAAAAAAATCCAGGAAAATCCCAAAAAAATAGGAAATGGCCACAGTCAATTGGCCAAGGCTCATCCCGGGTGTTTTGAACCCGATCATTCTTAAAAATGACGATTTCGCCCTTTGGGCGAATCGTCTTCCAAAAATTGACGATTTTGCCCTCCGGGCTAAATCGCCTCCAAATCTTCCCATTTTACCCCTAGTCCGAAGTCACACCTTCCTTAAGCCTTTATGGTTACACTAGGAAGCCATTGATCTGAATTGATGTGTATGGAAGTGATTTATTTATGTACTTGGTCGCGCTTTCATTGATTGTGATTGATAGGAATAGTCTTCCAATCTGCATGAAACCCTGAATCAAACCTACCCCACCCAAAATTGCGCCTGCATGAATTCTTAACTAGGAAAATCACTCGCGTTAGGTACCGAAATGGCGTTGGTAATGACACCGACGTAACCAAGTCCCCGAACCCAAAATCTCTGGTTCCGCAGAACTGATCGATCTCTCCCAATAGGTCAGTAAGGTTTCCGGTCTACCCTCCAAGAAAGACCGGTGGCGACTCCAAATGCATGCACAAGTTGCACATGCCACCACGACCACACTGAAGGTCGAAAGCGATCGACTCTTATCATCGAATCCCTCAAAAATACTCCCGCCGCGATTTGGTATGGGCCTGGGAGGGCTCGCGCCGATCCAAGACCCGCGATCGGTAATCCATTAGCCGCGTCCGCCTTCCGGACGGGTCGCGACAGCTGGCGACTCCGCTGGGGAAGTTTGTTCTAGAACCCATGGTTCTAGACCTCAAGTGGACTTAGGCCGTAATTAAAACGCTGAGTGATTTTTCTAACCCCGCAGGCGCTCTTGAAGGTGAGGTAAGTCCGCTTATGGTATGTGTTATATGTTTTTGCAGACTGGAGAAATAAGGGGTGTAGTCTGTGATTAACATTGTCTTATGCAGGTTGGGCGTATGAATGTATGTTGTGTGGATGATTTGAAGTGCTGATTGATAAACTGTTGTGCGTGACTTGCATTGTGATGATCACGACACGTGGACACACACAACCGCGCCTAAAACCCCGGGCGCCGCCTTTAGGAACACAATAGAAGGAATTGAAAATGGAATCTCCGTGAGGAAAAACACGGGGTAATCCACTTTTCAATTCCGCTCACTTCGAACTATGGATCGAGTCCCAATGCAACGATAGCTGTGCAATGGAATCGGCTCTTTCTAGAACTCGAAGTGGGAACCTTAACCTTAGGTGCCAAACCCTATGATTTTTAGAAGTTCACCATCACTTGTCTCATGCGCATGTCTTTGGGTGGTTGGTACGCCTAAAACCGCACATAAGTCGACGAGTTTAGTTGATAAGACTCTCTATCCCTCAAATCTATTACAGTTCATATAAATATAGGCATTTCATTCATTGCATTCCGGTGATTAGATTAAATGCCATTTCAAGGATAGATGTGTGTGTTTTTCCCAAACGTCCTTGATAGAAGACGAAGAGGATGATATCCCATGACAAGCACCGAGTGAGCAACAAAGGAGCCTACTATGGACATTATTGAGATATCGTCCAATGAAGATGACGAGTAGGGGCAAGTGATCCGGAAGTCACAGATCGAACTTGGGGCATCCTTAAACGTTAGGATCACATTCCTTTGTTTCATTTTCCATTACTAATCCTCTTGTATAGGGTTTATTTTTATCGAGGCTTTCTCTATCTCACCCCTTAGAGTGATTGTATTAGGGATCTATTGGTGCATACATTTAGATGGAATTTGGTTGTGTTTCTTTTGACAGGTCATGGGAATGTGATAGTGGCATTTTCTCTAATCATCCGAATACTCCCAAGTCAAGTTTATAATTCCTTTAGAGGAAATTAAAATTGGAAATCTTGCATGACCTTTTTGGTCGTATAGGGTAATCCAACCCCAATTTCGCTAGAAGGAATTATACACTTGAATTGGTTCCTGCATGATTGTGCGCCGCTGGTAATCCACGATAATTGACCGAGAATATCGGCGTTGTTTTGAATTTAATGACGAGATAGATGTCCAAATTACTCTCGTTCTTAAAAAAAAACGGCCTTGATTTGGATGTCGTATCTTCAATTAAATTTAAAACACGTTATTATGCCTCATACTTTTGAGTAATTCGTTCCTCTCGAAATTGATCAAAAGCAATTATTGTGAATTACATTCCTTTCAATAGTATGCTTTCTTTCGAAGAATATTGATAAAAAACTTTTCGCGCAAGATTAAAACCCTTGTAAAAGTTCTTGTCCTTATTAATCATGGGTAAGCATAAGATTGAAAGGGGTTTTTGCTTTCTTTTTCAAATTATTCCTTCTGATTCTGTCTTTTCATTTGCAGGTAAAAAATAGGTAACAGAGAGAAATCTTTTCCTGGATAAGTCTGAGGCTATTCTTTCATCTGATCATGAGCGAGTTGTAAAATCCATATTTGCTCGACTTATTGATATTATGGTTCGGCTCACCTAAGTTGAAGATGTTCGAACGCTCGAAGAAAGGAACCATGCAGAAGTTAAAATACACACGAGAACTTTCATTTATTTTGCTCAGCGGAGGGTTTTCAGAAGCAGGTCATACAACTCGGGGTGGAAAAGTAAAGCCAAAGTGAGCCCTAATTAACGACACAAAGGAGCCCAACTGACCCTCCATGTTGTTAATGCTCTGCCCGTACTCACGACTTCGCATGTCCTGGTCCGCGAGCTTGAGGAAAAGGTTTCTGCATTCTCCCTTAACCTCAGTGACCTTGACCTCGTGTTCTTCGGTGATTATTTCCAAGTCCCGAACTAATCCATTCCCGTGAGCTATGTCTGCGGTTATTTTGTCGAGCCGTTCTTCCTGCCAGTCGCTTTGCAGCCTCAATAGGACATTGTGGCGGTCGTGCTCGCCAGCGGTCAGGGATAGGGCCAATTGATCCACCAGTTTTCTCCTCTCGCGAAGCAACGTCGCGACCCTCTCATTGGCAAACTCGACGGCTTTTTTGTGACTATCGGCCAGATAGTTGGTCAGCACCAAATGATCAGACCGATCCTTGTAACGAGCCCGCAAGACGCGAGCCACGAGAACCTCCCGATCAGCAACACGGTAGGCCTCTAAGGAGTGTGCAAAGAGGGTCGGGAAAGTTCTAAATTCCCTCCCCAGCGTAGTACCTTCGAGGGAAGTGGTATCTAAGTCCTCGAGCAGGACACGGATTTCATCCGCGGTTGCAGAATGATCGGTTATGTGCGCGTAACCGCGACCCAGTAGGTTATAAAGCTTTTCCCACTGGGCCAAGACATCAGTTGAAAAAGTGCGTACGGGAGAGGAGGCCATTTGCGTTGGGTTGGCTTGAGAATAAGACGAGTTTAACAGAGAGATTAGAAGGAAGAAGCTGATTATGCGAAAACGTTAACCTTCCATACATTAATTCCTCATTTTATAGCAACTCGAGGATGATGAAGGGTCTCAGTAATAATGCTGGTGGAGCCCAGTTAGGGGGTAAAGCAGGAGGTCCCCTCACGAGAACCATTGGATTCGTTTCGGTCCGCGATTTTCGGCTCATCAATTAAAAGATGTAAAAGATTTGTCAGGATCACCATTATTCTAGTTAGGTGGGAGGAAAGCGCAACTATCGAAGAGAGCCCTAACAGGGTTTGGCAGTCCCATCACGTTGAAAAGCTAAGCGAGAAATTCAAGGTCTTGAGGGGGAACGTTTGCCTAATGATGCTTGAAGAGCGCCTCCTGAACATGCAAAGTCACTCGAAGAAAACTTTATAGGGAGTGAGCATACAGGAGAGAGTGGAGAACTCTGAGTGGGCAAGAACCAATCAAACATTTCTCAATCCAACATATTTAAGAGGTTACTATCAGCTGCTAGAGGCAACTGACTCAAAAATCTCAGAAATTGAACCACAGAGGGATCTCGAAGATTCGAAGATCAAGTCTAACGCCAAAACCATGGAGCCCAACACTTCTGGCAACAGAAATCAAGATCACGGCGGCGACGACAACGACATCCACAATGCTCAACTCGGGAAAAGAAGACGTCCTCACCAATACTCTCAGGAGGAAACCCAAATGCTGGAAGCCCTTTTCAGTAAAAGCCATTACATGAAAAAGAAGTGGAGAATTGAATTGAGCCGGGAGTTGGGGATTAATCAGTCGAGGATCCAGTTTTGGTTTCAAAATAGGAGATCCAAATCGAGGGCTCAACGCAAACGTCAGGTGGTCGAGATTTTAAAGGAAGAAAAATCAAAAGTTGCGAACAGAAAACATGAGGTATGAAAAAGCTCTCAATATCACCGTTTGCCCTCATTGCGATAACCTCGTCGCCCTCGGTGAGATATTCCCCGATAAGCCTCACGCGATGATTGAAGACGTTCATTTACCACCCTACTCCCTCGGGGCATCTCCTGCTCAACCAGACTTTGCCGGAGTCACGCATGAGCAGGATGATCCTACGAAGATGATACAAATGCCTCCTGGGGGATGGGATTTGCACCGCTTTGACTGGAGTTACAGTTTCAAGGAGCTGGATGTTACCGCCGACCAGCTCAAAGCATATCAGCCTCATGCACAACAATTTTCGATAGGGTCGGGTCCTGCTGGAGATGAGTTAATCAGTCGTCAAGCCATCGATGCAATTTTGGGCCACGATAAGAGGAGGTTCGCTTGGCCCCCTGAACTGCATTCCAGATTCCTAGATGTGGTTCACCAAATGGGGATCGACTCAGCAACTCCGACGCGCATATTTAAGGCCATGAATGTACCGGGGCTTAGTAAGGAGCTGGTCAGGAATCACCTTGCTGCCTACAGAAAGCTATTAAGACAACGTCGAGCGGAGCTAAACCGGGAGGAATCCGTCTCGAGCTCAAAAGCTAGGGGCAACCCGACCACCGGCAAACTGAAAGCTGATCAGAATGTCCTCCCAAGCCATTTCAATACTTCTCAAGAGCGCGTGCCACAAGTACAGCGAGTGCGCACTCCTCCATTCGAGCAGCAGTCGGCTGGTGCTCTGCCTGCCGCTGGTCAACCCACGACAGACGATTTCTTTGATGAGGGGCTCGATGCCTTGTTCAATCAGTGGGAAGCTGGCATGCTTGGACAGCCATGATCCAGCACTTGACTCGGGGCACGATGGGTCGGTCACCACGAACACTCATAGAAAGAAGAACATGTTCACGAGTAGATCACTCATTTTATCCGTTGTAAAGTTCCTACGGGAACATTTTTCTTTAATGACTATAGTTAATTCTATATTAAAACCAACGCTATCGACGAACATCGTCACGCTCAGTTGTGAGGATCCCTTGTTAGATTAAGTCTGAAACCAGAGACGGTCTTTAAAATTTTGAGTGGCCACGAACTCATTCCTCACCAAGCGCCCGGGATGCTGAAATGAAGAGTAACAGCATGCACAGGGAAAAAGCCACTTTCGTTTGAACGATGAAAAGGGGTTGAGAGAAGATCATAGCGTTAATGGAGCTAAATGAATTAAACGGAGTCATTAATTGCGGGTCCACCACTGCTCCCCACGTTCTCGGGCCTAGCAAATCATAAAAGGCGCCGAAAGATTGTAGCCCCACCACTTTGAAGACTGAACTAGGGGACGAGCGCAATACTCGATGAAACCGAATCAATGCAAAAGAGTTTGTGATCCTATCACAAGGAAAAAGAAAGGGGAATACAGACGATGAGTAATTACAGGGTCTCGGGAGGAGCGCTTGCTTGCTGGCCTTCATATGCAGCCTGAAGGATGGTTCTAGGACACGCACAATCACTTGAGAAAATTTCTAGAGTGAGCAAACACGTAAGAGCAAATAGAGAAAGCTGAGTGAACTAGATCAGCCCGAGATACTCCGATCCGTCATGTTTAAAAGCTATTCCCATCTGCTAGAAACGCCCGACCTGGACATTTCTGAGCACGAACGGCTGGGAGACTTTGAAGATCCTGGAGCTGAATACTGCCCGAAAGCCATGGAGACTGACTCCTCTAGCGATGAAATTCTAGGTTTCAGCTACGAGGAAGGAGTATTCAATGATGACCGGAGTCGGAAAAGGAAGCAACTACAACGCCACACTCCAGGCCAAATCCGAGAGCTCGAAGCTTTCTTCAATGAATGCCCCACTCCAAGCAAACAACAGAAAGTGGAGCTGAGCCGAAAGATAGGATTGCCGCTTTCGAAGGTCAAGTTTTGGTTCGCCAACAAACGAACCCGGGTGAAACAGCAATACGCAGACCAGGAGTTACTGGTCCTGAAGGAGGAGAATGAGAAGCTTCAAGCTGAAAGCGCGAGATATAAGGAAGCTCTGACCAAGGCCACCTGCCTTAATTGTGGAAATCCTGTTGTCCTCGGTGAGGTGTTCCTCGATGAACCATCCCTGTTGATGAATGACGCTCAGCTGTTACCGTATTCTCCACAGCATTTTCCGACACAGCCAGATACCGCCGGAGATCTGCATGAGCAAGTCAACACCATAGGATCAACACCAACATCCTCTGAGAAATGGGATATGAATCATCACAGGGGGAGTTCTCTCAATGACGAACTCGTTGTCGCAGCCAGCCAATCCAAAGTCGGTGAGTCCCTCCCTGGACAACTTTTGAAACGACTAGATCCCGTAGAGAATAGCTACCGAAGTATTGACGATATTTTGGGTGATAAGAGAACAAGGTTTTACTGGACCTATGAACTTCACACCAAATTTGTTGATGCAATTCGAGAGCTGGGAGTTGATTCGGCTAGCCCACTACGCTTACTCGAGATTATGAATGTGCCGGGGCTCTCTAGAATTAACGTTGAGTCTCACCTCAAGTACTATAGGAGATTACTAAGGGATGGAAGGATAGCGTTAAACCATCATAAAGCCAGTTGGAGCTCAAGTGCTGGGCAGAGTTACAACCATGATGATTGGAGAGCCAAGAGCACCCAACCGTGTTTCAGCAATGACGGGACTAGCAGTCGTGTCAGCGACTCCTCTAACCCAAATCAGAATGCTCCGCCGAGCTATCTCAATACTCCTCAGGAGTATATGCCACAGTTCCAGCACATAGAGATTCCTAAGTTTGAGCGCGAATCAGTCATTAATGCTGTCCCTGAAGTGGATCTGGCATTGGTAGAGAGTGCACATATGAACCTGCCGGTCATTGGAGGAAGTTCCAATTCGAGGGGTCAAATTGCTCACGGCGAGAGCAAAGAGAGGAATCCCTCGCCTGCAGTCGACGACACCCAATCTGGACACCAAGGGCTAGAAAGAACAGATGATTTCCTTGATGAGGAGCTGGACACTTGGATCAATACTCTTCAGGAATGTATGTCTCAACCCCAACAGGGCAATGATGAAGGTTCCAGCTCAAAAACTCCAATCCCTCACAACGAAGGCAATGAAAGAAATCTGCCCCCAACAATCGTTGATACCCAACTTGAACATCGATGGCTCGAAGACCCGAGCAATTTCCTTGGCGATGAGTTCAATCTTTGGCTCGATCAATTTGGAGCCGGAGGACCATCGCAGTGGTGACGCGAGGCCGGTGATCAAACGTCTGATGCAAGGCATGGCTACTCGATGAAAAATGCTTCGAGAAAAGGGGTTGAATACTCCTATTGCATATGTTGTTGATCGCACTGTAAGGTTCCCACGGGAACATCTTTCATTAATATCTAGAACTAATTGCGCGTGAGTGTCAACATCACCCTCTGAGCATCCTCCAGCCGAAGGCCGTGGATTAATCACTTAATCCGTGGAGCAAGTTCCATGAACCATAATTATCACCCGCTGAGCATAATGGGATCTACCCCTTCAACACGAAATACGTTTGGCCGCGAAGCCACCTATTTGGTAAAACGATGTATCGTTCCTAAACGATCTTCTATCGCATACCAAAGTAATGTCTCATTTCTTTCCCTTCTCAGGTGATAAACGTGGATAAATCACTCAAGGAGCCATCTGTTCAAATAACAAAATAGACGTTGCCCAACCGGGGGCAGCTGAACCATTGATATTGCAAATATTCCAAGCATGGATAAGCGGATTTGATAGATGTGGTTCATATCAATACGCGACGTCAGAACGGGATGAGAACCAAGAGTAAAGTTGTATCGTCCCAATTTGTCTTCAATTTGAGAATATGAGTTAACACTTGTTATCTATCCTTGATAGGGACTCACCATCAAGGAGGACAGATTGTCACAACCTGTGTGCACTCGCAGGGGCACACGACCAAGGGTAAGATGTATCGTTCTAATTTTTTGAAAAATTCGCGAACATACAACAACATGTTTCTTCCGCATTTTCAGGGATTTTCGGCCACGGGGGACAGGTAAGTATCCTTTTCCCCAATCCATTGAAGGTGTTAAATAAAAAGAAAAGCTTTCAGAATCTAATGTCTAGAAAAGACATAGAAATCAAAATTCATTGGCATTCATGTTTTGAAACAGGAGGTTGTCTGAACATAAATGAAATATGCATGTGCATCATAAAATCCCCTTGACGGGTAAAATTTTTGGAGAAAAAGAAAGAGATTTTCCAACCAAAAGTTGTTCAAAACTTTCAAAATGACGTTTTCTCAAAAGACGAGAGGCAAAGCCTAATCCAAACACGTCCTACACACACTAGAGAGAAGTGGAGCGGATCAGATAGGAAAATCTGGACCTACGGAAGTAGGGATTATTCGCAACGATTACATGGGTTGGGATGACGGAGGCATTCGTTTCATATCCCTCAAACACTACAGGTGACCGTTGATAAACCCTTTGAACGACGGTTTTCATTCTTAACCCTGTCAAGAACCACCCCACATCGGGGCAAAATGGAGGTGAGTCCAGCGGTATCATGAGAAAATGGTTAGAAATTTTCTTGCTCGGACTAACATCAATCTTTGTGTGTTGTTTATATGGTAATCCAAGTGCCATAGGATGACGAGAAGCATTCATTTCTCTATCCCACACACCATATCCTTTGCACAGCCAAGTTGAGCCTGCAAAATTATTTCATAAATCCCTGTTGGTGATCATGGGATGTTTCAAGATGGAAACTGCATCACTCCAAGAACGGAAGAAATCAAGAGATGGGATTTATAGAAAAATCTCATATCGGCGTTTAAATGTGCTATGATTCAAGTTGTATATCAAGGACAATTTTCTGAACATCGTAGTTCCAAAGGAAAAGAAAAGGCGGGATTTCAACAAAGAAAAAAATCCCCAGCATCAAGAAAAAGCAAAGTGCCTGGTAAAAGCAAGGCCGATGCTCGTGAAAACTGTTTGATTGATCCCCAATAAAGCCTAGTTGGGAAGAGAGAAAAACCCATAAAGGAGTCAGATCAAGAAGACTGCTCCCCAAACGATGTCAGCCGTGGTGCAAAAACACGGACATAATTGTCAATCTCTTAATACCACAAGAGACGTTCTCTAAAGGACTTGTGCACACCTCAAAAGCGGTTGCACACCTAAAAAATGGAGGATGCAGAATGGAAAAGACATGTGACAAATTTGCAATGATCACCAATGTCAAATCCTTCGTGATTTCGGGGCCAAAAACAAGCCTTTTTCGGTCCCCAATCCTACCAATGTTACAACCCTGAAACAGTCTTCTCTGACTAAGACACTTGGGTTAACATATAGCTTAGCTCGAAGAAGTACGAGCAAGACTCTTTCTTTCTCATTTTGCAGGGTTCTTGACTTGTAAACCCGGAGCAGATGGTGAAGATTTTCATTCGATGGCCCCGACTCCAAAGCGGGTCCCCCTTGAAAACCAATATCCAAGCCCAACATTACGGTCCCGTGGAAGACCTCCCGACCGATCAAAATGTATGCGCTGCGAATGAGCCTAAAACCTAGGCACATGTCAGTAGGGAATTGAGTGCATCCCCTAAAAATCATCACCTCAAAACAGGTGAGATGGCCTCCTTGTCGAGAAATATTCCAATTGATGTTTTGAGCAAACTCTTTTTGGGAATTTTCAAACTGTTGATCCAGATTTTCCATGCAAGGGATTTGTGATCACATTTGCATGTTGCAAGAATGTTTTGGATAGCCTCCAGCATCAAAATGCACATTTCATGATTAAAACTTAAATCATACGGTTTTGTCAAAATGGACAGCCGTAGTCTTCCCAAAGATTACTAACGTTTTCTTGGTGAAGAAAAATCTTTCAGGCTCAAACTTCTGCAGGATACCTGGAGAACCCAGCTCCCAGAATGTCGCCTCAACAGACCCAAGCGAAGCTTTGTCAAGATAAAATCTTTCACTGCTTCAAAATTGAATTCCCGGCAAATTTCGGGATCTTGCAAAAGAAGGGGTCAGGATAGAACCCTTTTTCAAAAGAAGTCAGCAAACTGTCCCAGCAGGACGTGGAGAACCCTCGTCCTAGGAGACCCATTTTCAAAATTTAGGTAGTCTCATCGGACGTGGAGAACCCTCGTCATGAGACCCCTTTTCAAAGCAAACTCAAGGTAGAAACCGCCTGAAGGGTCAAATCAAGGTAGAAACCGCCTGAAGGGTCAAACAAAGGTAGAAACCGCCTAAAGGGTCAAAACAAAGGTAGAAACCGCCTGAAGGGTCAACTCAAGGTAGAAACCGCCGGAAGGGTCAACCAATGGTAGAAACCGCCTGAAGGGTCAACACGAGGTAGATACCGCCTTAAGGATCAACACAAAGGTCCGATCCACCATACGGATTAAAATCTCTAGCAAATCCCAAAGCGTGGGGATGCGCCTTCCTTAGGTTCCTACCAGTTAGGAATCCCGTAATGGTATGACCTACCATACAGGTCCGAGCTTAATCTCCCTAGGATATTCTGAACAAATCCTAGGTATCTTCTTGAAAATCGTCGCAGCCGGCAGCACCCGACAGGTGAGCTTCAGGTAAGCCTCTCCCACTCCGGCCCATGTTTAAATTGTTAGAGTGAACCGGAGATTAATTTGAGCTTTTATCAGGAACTTTAAGGATTCGATGTCATAGCATTGTTTCTTTTCCCAGTTGAGTCTGTTAAGAATCAGGTGCCATCTTGTCTTTGAAAGCAACCTCTGTGAGCTCACTCTCAAAGAGGGGCAGCTGTTGACACCTGATTTTTAACCAAAGTCGAAAATAAAATAATAAGATAAATATAAAAATACAAAAAAATATATATGAAAATACAGGTTCGATTTTAGGTGTTCTTTGATCATCATAAAATTAACTTTGAAGGAGAAAAAGGAAAAAAAAAGAAAAGGGACATTTGAATAACAATTTTTCCTTTCCTTTTTGTTATTTTTACTATTATTATTATTTTTTATTTTATCAATTTTCTATTATTATTTCCCCCTCCTTTTCTCTTTTTCTTTTTCTTTTTCCCTCCTTTTCTCTTTTTCTCTTTTTCTTTTTCCTTTTCCCTCTCTTTCTTTTTCTTTTCCCTCTTTCTCTCTCTCTCTCTCTCTCTCGCTTAAGGGCTGTGTCGACGAAGAAGGCACAAGCCTGAAGCTTGAAGCCCGCTGTGCTCCGCCGATTTATTCGTGGGTTTAAGTTAAAAAGGGGTGGTTTTCCTTTCGGCGTGCGAAATGGGCTGCGCCAGCTCCAAGCTGGACGATCTCCCCGCCGTCGCGCTCTGCCGCGAGCGGTGCTCCTTCCTCGACGAGGCGACCCACCACCGGTACGACCTGGCCCATGCCCACGTCACCTACATGGCGTCGCTGAGGGGGCGTAGGCCGCTCCCTCCGCGAGTTCCTCTCCCACGGCGTCGCTGCCTCAGGAGGCCCCGTCCTCAATTTGCCCCCGCAGAGGAAGGGAGACCATGCGGCCGCCGTCGCCTTCGCGAATTCCCCCTCCAAGAGCTCCACTTCCTCCCACTGGCTCGACGTCATCATCATCAGCCTTCATCTTCTTCGACTGTCGTCCTTCTGGTCGCGCCACCGCCTCGCCGCCATTGCCGCCGAGCTTGGCCGAAGCTCCCGAGCTCCCGTCATCACGCCTAGAGAAGAACCGAAGCTGGCAGACCACCCTCCGAGCTCCACGACGTCGTGAGGAAGCCCGTGTATCTGTCAGAGCCGCCAGAGATCGCCTAGAAGTGTGAGACGCACCTTCAAGCTCGATCTCGGCCTCCAATGGCGTCTCGATTTTCACTCGTTCGTTTCACGAACGGGTGATCTGAAATTAATCTTGGTACCTCACTGAACATTTTTGCTTCTTATTGCATGATGTTTCATCGCCGGAATCGTCCGCTCTGTCCATTATCATGGCCGGCCTGCCGTGAGCTCCCCGGTTCGTTTCAGACCAAACCGAACCTCCGCAAGGCTCAGGTAAGTCTTCTAGAACTCCCTAAATGCTTCCCGACGAGCTGTTTCAGTCATGTAACGTGTAGAATGGTCGGGACTAAGCTTCGCAGGAGATGTGGTTCGGTCGGAGATGGCAGGTTGATTATTTGATGTTCTGCTATGTTGAGGTTAGGATATGTGGTAGAGCTCGTCGAGTAGATTCGAACGCCGTTGGTTTTGCGCGATTTGGACGTCGGAGGGCCGAGATATGGCCCTCCGACGAGGCGCCGGCGAGGGAACGCCGGCGCCGGTCGTCTTCCCCGGCGAGGCGTTGACCTGGTCAACGCCCACGTGGCGCTGACGTGGCAGCCACGTGGCGGCCACGTCAGCGGGCTTAATAACCAGAAATAAACAAAATAAAAATAATCCAACGGTCCAGGTAGCGCCACGTGTCAAGATCTGAGGCGTCCATCCGAAATCCATGAAACGGCGCCGTTTCGGTCGTGGATGAGGCGGGCCGGGTCTGGGTCGCGGATCCGGGCGTGGGCCGGGTCATCCGACCCGGTCCGAATTTTTTTTATTATTATTATTATTTTTAATAATAAAAAATAAAAAAATTTCAAAAATTCAATAAAAAATAAAAAATCATAAAAAAATTCAAAAAATTCGGAAAAATTCTAAAAAATTCTAAAAAATTCCAGAAAATAGGAAATGGCCACATTCAATTGGCCATTACCTATTCCAGGTCATTTGACCCCCCGATCTTTCCAGAAATGACGGTTTTGGCCCTTCCGGCAAACCGTCTTCCAAAACATTTCTAAAAAAATCCAGGAAAATCCCAAAAAAATAGGAAATGGCCACAGTCAATTGGCCAAGGCTCATCCCGGGTGTTTTGAACCCGATCATTCTTAAAAATGACGATTTCGCCCTTTGAGCGAATCGTCTTCCAAAAATTGACGATTTTGCCCTCCGGGCTAAATCGCCTCCAAATCTTCCCATTTTACCCCTAGTCCGAAGTCACACCTTCCTTAAGCCTTTATGGTTACACTAGGAAGCCATTGATCTGAATTGATGTGTATGGAAGTGATTTATTTATGTACTTGGTCGCGCTTTCATTGATTGTGATTGATAGGAATAGTCTTCCAATCTGCATGAAACCCTGAATCAAACCTACCCCACCCAAAATTGCGCCTGCATGAATTCTTAACTAGGAAAATCACTCGCGTTAGGTACCGAAATGGCGTTGGTAATGACACCGACGTAACCAAGTCCCCGAACCCAAAATCTCTGGTTCCGCAGAACTGATCGATCTCTCCCAATCGGTCAGTAAGGTTTCCGGTCTACCCTCCAAGAAAGACCGGTGGCGACTCCAAATGCATGCACAAGTTGCACATGCCACCACGACCACACTGAAGGTCGAAAGCGATCGACTCTTATCATCGAATCCCTCAAAAATACTCCCGCCGCGATTTGGTATGGGCCTGGGAGGGCTCGCGCCGATCCAAGACCCGCGATCGGTAATCCATTAGCCGCGTCCGCCTTCCGGACGGGTCGCGACAGGTATCTACCCTTGTTTTGACCCTTCAAGCGGTTTCTACCTTTGTTTTGACCCTTCAGGCGGTTTCTACCTTGAGTTGACCCTTTAGGCGGTTTCTACCATAAGTTGACCCTTCAGGCGGTTTCTACCTTGGTTTGACCCTTCAGGCGGTTTTTACCTTTAATTGACCCTTTAGGCGGTTTCTACCTCGGTTTGACCCTTCGGGCGGTTTCTACCTTGGTTGACCCTTCAGGCGGTTTCTACCATATTTGACCCTTCAAGCGGTATCTACCGTTGATTTGACCCTTCAGGCGGTATCTACCTTTGGTTGACCCTTCAGGCGGTATCTACCTTTGATTTGACCCTTCAGGCGGTTTCTACCTTTGTTTTGACCCTTCAGGCGGTTTCTACCTTGAGTTGACCCTTCAGGCGGTTTCTACCTTGAATTGACCCTTCAGGCGGTTTCTACCTTTGTTTTGACCCTTCAGGCGGTTTCTACCTTTGTTTTGACCCTTCAGGCGGTTTCTACCTTGAATTGACCCTTCAGGCGGTTTCTACCTTTGTTTTGACCCTTCAGGCGGTTTCTACCTTTGTTTTGACCCTTCAGGCGGTTTCTACCTTGAGTTGACCCTTCAGGCGGTTTCTACCTTGAATTGACCCTTCAGGCGGTTTCTACCTTTGTTTTGACCCTTCAGGCGGTTTCTACCTTTGTTTTGACCCTTCAGGCGGTTTCTACCTTTGTTTTGACTTTGAAAATGGGGTCTCATGACGAGGGTTCTCCACGTCCGATGAGACTGCTTAAATTTTTAAAAGGGGTCTCATGACGAGGGTTATCCACGTCCGATGAGACTGCTTAAATTTTGAAAAGGGGTCTCATGACGAGGGTTCTCCACGTCCGATGAGACTGCCTAAATTTTTTTGAAAATGGGTCTCATGACGAGGATTCTCCACGTCCGATGAGACTGCCTAAATTTTGAAAAGGGATCTAATGACGAGGGTTCTCCACGTCCGATGAGACTGCTTGATTTTTGAAAACGGGTCTCATGACGAGGGTTCTCCACATCCGATGAGACTGTTTGATATTTTGAAAAATGGGTCCTGGGACGAGGGTTCTCCACGTCTGCAGGGACTGTTTGATATTTTGAAAAATGGGTCCTGGGACGAGGGTTCTCTACGTCTGATAGGACTTTTTTTTTTAAAAGGGTTTTTGCTTCCCCAAGAAAATATTGGTAATCTTTGAGAAGACAGCAATTGTCCAATTGACAAAATTTTATGACTTAAGTTTTAGTCATGAGATGTGCATTTTGATGCTGGAGGTTATCCAAAACATTCTTGCAACATGCAAATGTGATCACAAATCCCTTGCACGGAAAATCTGGATCCAACAATTTGAAGATTCCAAAAAGAGTTTGCTCAAAACATCAATTGGAATATTTCTCGACAATGAGGTCTTCTCACCTGTTTTGCGATAGTGGTTTTTTATAGGGGATGCACTCGATTCCCTACTAACCTGTGCCTAGGTTTTAGGCTCATTCGCAGCGCATACATTTTGATCGGTCGGGAGGTCTTCCACGGGACCGTAATGTTGGGCTTGGATATTGATTTTCAAGGGGGACCCGCTTTGGAGTCGAGGTCATTGAACGAAAGTCTTCATCATCTGCTCCGGGTTTACAAGTCGAGAACCCTGCAAAATGAGAAAGAAATAGTCTTGCTCGTACCTCTTCGAGCTAAGCTATATGTTAACCCAAGTGTCTTAGTCAGAGAAGACGGTTTCGGGGTTGTAACATTGGTAGGATTGGGGACCGAAAAAGGCTTGTTTTTGGCCTAGAATTCATGAGGGGTTTGACATTGGTGATCATTGCTGATTTGCCACCTGTCTTTTCTCTTTTTGCATCTTTAGCCTTTGAGGCGCGCAACCTATCTTGCGGTGTGCACCAACTCTTTAGAGAGCGTCTCTTGTTGCATTCAGAGACTGACTCACTCTATGTCTTTGTTCTGTGCTTGATAGCATTTGGAGAACAGTCTTTTTTATCTGACTTGATTCCTTCAGGGATTTCCTCTTTTCCCATTCAGGCTTCATTGTGGATCAATCAAAGTACTTACATGAGCATCGGCCTTGCTCTTACCAGGCACTTTGCTTTTTCTTGATGCTAGGGATTATTATTTTTTCTTTGAAATCCCAATTCTTCTTATCCTTGATGGGATCATGTCAGATATATGTCTGAAAGTCTAAACATGCCTTAAATATGAGCCCCGGAATCCTCTTCGTAATCCCTGAGTCTTGAACTCCTCCATTTTTGAGGTGGTGCTGCATCCGTCTTAGAATGATCACCAATGGGTTCATGAAATGAATTTGCAGGCTCAAGTTGGCTGTGCAAAGGATTTATTGTGTGTGATAGAGAAATGAATGCTTCTCGTCATCCTATGGCACTTGGATTACCATATAAACAACACACAAAGATTAATGTTGGTCCGAGCAAGAAAATTTCTAACCATTTTCTCCTGATGCCGCTGGACTCATCTACATTTTGCCCCGATGTGGGGTGGTTCTTGACAGGGTTAAGAATGAAAACCGTCGTTCAAAGGGGTTATCAACGGTCACCTGTAGTGTTTGGGGGATATGAAACGAATGCCTCCGTCGTCCCAACCCATGTAATCGCTGCGAATGGTCCCTACCTCCGTAGGTACAGATTTTGCTATCCGATTCACTTCCCTCGTCTCTCAAGTGTATGTAGGATGTGTTTGGACTGGGCTCGCCTCTCTTTTGAGTAAACTCCCTTTTGAATGATTTGACAAATAATCATATTTGGAAAAATTCATTTCTTTCTTTCCCAAAATTTATCCATCGAGGGGATTTGGTGATGTACAGTGCATGTTCTATTCATGCTTCAGGTAACCTCCCGATTTAAATCATGAATATCGACGCATTGGAAAATCTTTATGGCGGTTGAAAGGATTCTGACATTTTTTATCTCCAGCTAACTGGGAAAAGGGATACTTACCTGTCCGTCGCAGCTGCAGATCCCTGCAAATTTAAAAGAAGCATATCATTGTATGCTCACGAATTCTCCAAAAATCGAAACGATACATCCTACCCTTGGTCGAGTAGTACATGGGATGTAAGAACTTGTTCGTCTGCAAGGCGACTCCCCTGTCAAGGGTAAGCAATAAGTGTCAATTCATATTCCCAAATTCGAGGCAAGTTGGTACGATACAACTTTACTCTTGATTTTCATCACATTCTGATGTTGCGTATTGATATGAACAACATCTATCAAATCCGCCTATCCATTCTTGGAGTGTTTGCAACATCAATGGTTCATCTGCCCCCAGTTAGGCAACGTCTGTTCTGCTATTCGAACGCATGGCTCCTTGAGTGCTTTATCCATGTTTATCATCTGAGAAGGAAAAGAAAGGAGACATTACTTCGGTGTTTAATTGAAGATCGTTTAGGAACGATACATCGTTTTACCAAATAGGTGGCTTCGCGGCCAAACGTATTTCGTATTGAAGGGGTAGATCCCATTACGCTCCGCGGGTGATAGTCATTGCTCGGGGAACTTGCTCCACGGATTAAGCGATTAATCCACGGCCCTCGGCTTGAAGATGCTCAAAGGGTGATGTTGACACTCACGCGCAATTAGTTCTAGATATTAATGAAAGATGTTCCCGTAGGAACCTTACAGTGCGATCAACAACAACATATTCAATAGGAGTATTCAACCCCTTCTCTCTGAGAATTTTTCATCGAGTAGCCATGCCTTGCATCAGATGTTTGATCACCGGCCTTGCGTCACCACTGCGATGGTCCTCCAGCTCCAAATTGATCGAGCCAAAGATTGAACTCATCGCCAAGGAAATTGCTCGGGTCTTCGAGCCATTGATGTTCAAGTTGGGTATCAACGATTGTTGGGGGCAGATTTCTTTCATTGCCTTCGTTGTGAGGGACTGGAGTCTTTGAGCTGGAACCTTCATCACTGCCCTGTTGGGGTTGAGACATACATTCCTGAAGAGTATTGATCCAAGTGTCCAGCTCCTCATCAAGGAAATCACCTGTTCCTTCTAGCCCTTGGTGCCCCGATTGGGTGTCGTCGACTGCAGGCGAGGGATTCATCTCTTTGCTCTCGTCATGAGCAATTTGACCCCTCGAATTGGAACTTCCTCCAATGACCGGCAGGTTTATATGTGCACTCTCTACCAATGCCAGATCCGCTTCAGGGACAGCATTAATGACCGATTCGCGCTCAAACTGAGGAATCCCTATGTGCTGGAACTGTGGTATATACTCTTGAGGAGTATTGAGATAACTCGGCGGAGCATTCTGATTTGGGTTAGAGGAGTCGCTGACACGACTGCTGGTCCCGTCATTGCTGAAACACGGTTGGGTGCTCTCGGCTCTCCAATCATCGTGGTTGTAACTCTGCCCAGCACTTGAGCTCCAATCGGCTTTATGATGGTTTAATGCTATCCTTCCATCCCTTAGCAATCTCCTATAGTACTTAAGGTGAGACTCAACGTTAACTCTAGAGAGCCCTGGCACGTTCATAATCTCGAGTACGCGTAGTGGGCTAGCCGAATCAACTCCCAGCTCTCGAATTGCATCAACAAATTTGGTGTGAAGTTCATAGGTCCAGTAAAACCTTGTCCTCTTATCACCCAAAATATCGTCAATACTTCGGTAGCTATTCTCTACGGGATCTAGTCGTTTCAAAAGTTGTCCAGGGAGGGACTCACCGACTTTGGATTGGCTGGCTGCGACAGCGAGTTCGTCATTGAGAGAACTCCACCTGTGATGATTCATGTCCCATTTCTCAGAGGATGTTGGTGTTGACTCTATGGTGTTGACTTGCTCATGCAGATTTCCGACGGTATCTGGCTGTGTCGGAAAATGCTGCGGAGAATGCGGTAACAGCTGAGCGTTATTCGTCAACAGGGATGGTTCATCGAGGAACACCTCGCCGAGGACAACAGGATTACCACAATTAAGGCAGGCGGCCTTGGTCAGAGCTTCCTTATATCTCGCGCTTTCAGCTCGAAGCTTCTCATTCTCCTCCTTCAGGGCCAGTAACTCATGGTCTGCGTGTTGCTGTTTCACCCGGGTTCGTTTGTTGGCGAACCAAAACTTGACCTTCGAAAGCTCTAATCCCAACTTTCGGCTCAACTCAATTTTCTGTTGTCTGCTTGGGGCGGAGCATTCATTGAAGAAAGCTTCGAGTTCTCGGATTTGGCCTGGAGTGTGGCGTTGCAGTTGCTTCCTTTTCCGACTCCGGTCATCATTGTATACTCCTTCTTCGTAGCTGAAGCCTAGAATTTCATCACTGGAGGAGTCAATCTCCATGGCCTTCGGGCGGGATTCAGCTCCAGGATCTTCAAAGTCTCCCAGCAGTTCGTGCTCAGAAATGTCCAGGTCGAGCGTTTCTAGCAGATGGGAATAGCTTTTAAACATGATGGATCGGAGTATCTCGGGCTGATCTAGTTCACTCAGCTTTCTCTATTCGCTCTTATGTGTTTGCTCACTCTAGAAATTTTTTCGAGTGATTGTGCGTGTCCTAGAACCATCCTTCAGGCTGCATATGAAGACCAGCAAGCAAGCGCTCCTCCCGAGACCCTGCAATTAGTCCTCATCTGTCTTCCCCTTTCTTTTTCCTCGTGACAGGATCACAAACTCTCTTGCATTGATTCGGTTTCATCGAGTATTGCGCTCGTCCCCTAGTTCAGTCTTCAAAGTGGTGGGTCTACAATCTTTCGGTGCCTTTTATGATTTGCTAGGCCCGAGAATGTGGGGAGCAGCGGCGGACCCGCAATTAATGACTCCGTTTAATTCATTTAGCTCCATGGGAATTAACGCTATGACCTTCTCTCAAACCCTTTTCATCGTTCAAACGAAAGTGGCATTTTCCCTGTGCATGCTGTTACTCTTCATTTCAACATCCTGGGCTCTTGGTGAGGAATGAGTTCGTGGCCACTCAAAATTTAAAGACCGTCCATGCTTTCAGACTTAATCTAACAAGGGATCATCGCAACTGAGCATGACGATGTTCATCGATAGCGTTGGTTTTCATACATAATTAACTATAGCCATTAAAGAAAAATGTTCCCATAGGAACTTTACAATGGATAAAAAGAGTGATCCACTCGTGAACATGTTCTTCTTTCTATGGGTGATCGTAGCGACCAACCCATCGTGCCCCGAGTCAGGTTCTAGATCATGGCTGTCCAAACATGCCAGCTTCCCATTGATTGAACAAGGCATCGAGCCCCTCATCGAAGAAATCGTCTGTTGTGGGTTGACTAGCGGCAGGCAGAGCACCAGCCGACTGCTGCTCGAATGGAGGAGTGCGCACTTGCTGTACTTGTGACACGTGCTCTTGAAAAGTGTTGAAATGGCCCAGAAGGACATTCTGATCATTTTTCAGTTCGCCGGTGGTCGGGTTGCTAGCCTGATTGATGCTTAGATTTGGCAGGGTATCTCTTGATACCTGAGCATTACAATGGCGGTCGCCCCTAGCTTTTGAGCTCGAGACGGATTCTTCCTGGTTTAGATCCGCTCGACGCTGTTTTAATAGCTTTCTGTAGGCAGCAAGGTGATTCCTGACCAGTTCCTTACTAAGCCCCGGTACATTCATGGCCTTAAATATGCGCGTCGGAGTTGCTGAATCGATCCCCATTTGGTGAACCACGTCTAGGAATCTGGAATGCAGTTCAGGGGGCCAAGCGAACCTCCTCTTATCGTGGCCCAAAATTGCATCGATGGCTTGACGACTGATTGACTCATCTCCAGCAGGACCCGACCCTATCGAAAATTGTTGTGCATGAGGCTGATATGCTTTGAGCTGGTCGGCGGTAACATCCAGCTCCTTGAAACTGTAACTCCAATCAAAGCGACGCAAATCCCATCCCCCAGGAGGCATTTGTATCGTCTTCGTAGGATCATCCTGCTCATGCGTGACTCCGGCAAAATCTGGTTGAGCAGGGGATGCCCCGAGGGAGTAGGGTGGTAAATGAACGTCTTCAATCATTGCGTGAGGCTTATCGGGGAATATCTCACCGCGGGCGATGAGGTTATCGCAATGAGGGCAAACGGTAATATTGAGATCTCGACCACCTGACGTTTGCGTTGAGCCTTCGATTTAGATCTCCTATTTTGAAACCAAAACTGGATCCTCGACTGATTAATCCCCAACTCCCGGCTCAATTCAATTCTCCACTTCTTTTTCATGTGAGGGCTTTTACTGAAGAGGGTTTCCAGCATTTGGGTTTCCTCCTGAGAGTATTGGTAAGGACGTCTTCTTTTCCCGAGTTGAGCATCGTGGATGTCGTTGTCTTCGTCGCCGTGATTTTGATTTCCGTTGCCAGAAGTGTTGGGCTCCATGGTTTTGGTGTTAGACTTGGTCTTGGAATCTTCGAGATCCCTCAGTAGTTCAATTTCTGAGATTTTTGAGTCAGTCGCCTCTAGCAGCTGACAGTAACCTCTTAAATATGTTGGATTGAGAAATGTTTGATTGGTTCTTGCCCACTCAGAGTTCTCTACTCTCTCCTGTATGCTCACTCCCTATAAATTTTTCTTCGAGTGACTTTGTATGTTCAGGGGACGCTCTTCAAGCATCATTAGGCAAACGTTCCCCCTCAAGACCTTGAATTTCGCGTTTAGCTTTTCAACGTGATGGGACTGCTAAATCCTGTTAGGGCTTTCTTCGATAGTTGCGCTTACCTCCCACCTAACTCTAATAATGGTGATCCCGACAAATCTTTTACATCTTTTAATTGATAAGCCGGAAATCGCGGACCTAAACGAATCCAATGGTTCTCGTGAGGGGACCTCCCGCTTTACCCCCTAACTGGGCTCCACCAGCATTATTACTGAGACCCTTCATCATCCTTGAGTTGCTATAAAATGAGGGATTAACGTATGGCAGGTTAGCGTTCTCGCATAATCAGCTTCTTCCTTCTAATCTCTCTATTAGCCTCGTCTTATTCTCAAGCCAACCCAACGCAAATGGCCTCCTCTCCCGTGCGCACTTTTTCGACTGATGTCTTGGCCCAGTGGGAAAAGCTTTATAACCTATTGGGTCGCGGTTACGCGCACATAACCGATCATTCTGCAACCGCGGATGAAATCCGTGTCCTGCTCGAGGACTTAGATACCACTTCCCTCGAAGGTACTACGCTGGGGAGGGAATATAGAACTTTCCTGACCCTCTTTGCACACTCCTTAGAGGCCTACCGTGTTGCTGATCGGGAGGTTCTCGTGGCTCGCGTCTTGCGGGCTCGTTACAAGGATCGGTCTGATCATTTGGTGCTGACCAACTATCTGGCCGATAGTCACAAAAAGGCCGTCGAGTTTGCCAATGAGAGGGTCGCGACGTTGCTTCGCGAGAGGAGAAAACTGGTGGATCAATTGGCCCTATCCCTGACCGCTGGCGAGCACGACCGCCACAATGTCCTATTGAGGCTGCAAAGCGACTGGCAGGAAGAACGGCTCGACAAAATAACCGCAGACATAGCTCACGGGAATGGATTAGTTCGGGACTTGGAAATAATCACCGAAGAACACGAGGTCAAGGTCACTGAGGTTAAGGGAGAATGCAGAAACCTTTTCCTCAAGCTCGCGGACCAGGACATGCGAAGTCGTGAGTACGGGCAGAGCATTAACAACATGGAGGGTCAGTTGGGCTCCTTTGTGTCGTTAATTAGGGCTCACTTTGGCTTTACTTTTCCACCCCGAATTGTATGACCTGCTTCTGAAAACCCTCCGCTGAGCAAAATAAATGAAAGTTCTCGTGTGTGTTTTAACTTTTGCATGGTTCCTTTCTTCGAGCGTTCGAACATCTTCAACTTAGGTGAGCCGAACCATAATATCAATAAGTCGAGCAAATATGGATTTTATAACTCGCTCATGATCAGATGAAAGAATAGCCTCAGACTTATCCAGGAAAAGATTTCTCTCTGTTACCTATTTTTTACCTGCAAATGAAAAGACAGAATCAGAAGGAATAATTTGAAAAAGAAAGCAAAAACCCCTTTCAATCTTATGCTTACCCATGATTAATAAGGACAAGAACTTTTACAAGGGTTTTAATCTTGCGCGAAAAGTTTTTTATCAATATTCTTCGAAAGAAAGCATACTATTGAAAGGAATGTAATTCACAATAATTGCTTTTGATCAATTTCGAGAGGAACGAATTACTCAAAAGTACGAGGCATAATAACGTGTTTTAAATTTAATTGAAGATACGACATCCAAATCAAGGCCGTTTTGTTAAGAACGAGAGTAATTTGGACATCTATCTCGTCATTAAATTCAAAACAACGCCGATATTCTCGGTCAATTATCGTGGATTACCAGCGGCGCACAATCATGCATGAACCAATTCAAGTGTATAATTCCTTCTAGCGAAATTGGGGTTGGATTACCTTATACGACCAAAAAGGTCATGCAAGATTTCCAATTTTGATTTCCTCTAAAGGAATTATAAACTTGACTTGGGAGTATTCGGATGATTAGAGAAAATGCCACTATCACATTCCCATGTCCCGTCAAAAGAAATACAACCAAGTTCCATCTGAATGTATACACCAATAGGTCCCTAATACAATCACTCTAAGGGGTGAGATAGAGAAAGCCTCGATAAAAATAAACCCTGTACAAGAGGACTAGTAATGGAAAATGAAACAAAGGAATGTGATCCTAACGTTTAAGGATGCCCCAAGTTCGATCTGTAACCTCCGGATCGCTTGCCCCAACTCGTCATCTTCATTGGACGATATCTCAATAATGTCCATAGTAGGCTCCTTTGTTGCTCACTCGGTGCTCGTCATGGGATATCATCCTCTTCGTCTTCTATCAAGGACGTTTGGGAAAAACACACACATCTATCCTTGAAATGGCATTTAATCTAATCACCAGAATGCAATGAATGAAATGCCTATATTTATATGAACTGTAATAGATCTGAGGGATAGAGAGTCTTACCAACCAAACTCGTCGACTTATGTGCGGTTTTAGGTGTACCAACCGCCCAAAGACATGCGCATGAGACAAGTGATGGTGAACTTCTAAAAATCAGAGGGTTTGGCACCTAAGGTTAAGGTTCCCACTTCGAGTTCTAGAAAGAGCCGATTCCATTGCACAGCTATCGTTGCATTGGGACTCGATCCATAGTTCGAAGCGAGCGGAATTGAAAAGTGGATTACCCCGCGTTTTTCCTCACGGAGATTCCATTCTCAATTCCTTCTATTGTGTTCCTAAAGGCGGCGCCCGGGGTTTTAGGAGCGGTTGTGTGTGTCCACGTGTTGTGATCATCATAATGCAATTCATGCACAGCAGTTTATCAATCAGCACTTCAAATCATCCACACAACATACATTCCTACGCCCAACCTGCATAAGACAATGTTAATCACGGACTACACCCCTTATTTCTCCAATCTGCCAAAAACATATAACACCTACCATAAGCGGACTTACCTCACCTTCGAGAGCGCCTGCAAGGTTAGAAAAATCACTCAGCGTTTTAATTACGGCCTAAGTCCACTTGAGGTCTAGAATCATATGTTCTAGAGCAAGAGTCCCCAGCGGAGTCGCCAGCTGTCGCGACCCGTCCGGAAGCGGACACGGCTAATGGATTACCGATCGCGGGTCTTGAATCGGCGCGGGTCCTCCCAGGCCCATACCAAATCGCGTCGGGAGTATTCTTCGAAGGATTCGACGATAAGAGTCGATCGCTATCGACCTTCAGTGTGGTCGTGGTGGCATGTGCAACTTGTGCATGCATTTGGAGTCGCCACCGGTCTTTATCGGAGGGTAGACCGGAAACCTTACCAACCGATTGAGAGAGATCGATCAGTTCCACGGAACCAGAGATTTTGGGTTCGGGGACTTGGTTACGCTGGTGTTGTTACCAACGCCCTTTCGGTACCTAACGCGAGTGATGTTCCTAACTAGGAGTTCATGCAGACGCAAGTTCGGGTGAGGTAGGTTTAATTCAGGGTTTCATGCAGATTGGAAGACTATTCCTATCAATCACAATCAATTTAAATGAAAGCGCAATCAAGTGCATAAATAAATCACATCAATGCACGTCAATTCACATCACATGGCCTCCTAGTATAGCCATAAGGGCTTAGGGAAGGCGTGATTTAGGATCGAGGTAAAATGGGAAGATTTGGAGGCGATTTAGCCCGAAGGGCAAAATCGTCAATTTTTGGAAGACGATTCGCCCAAAGGGCGAAATCATCATTTTTAAGAATGATCGGGTTCAAAACACCCGGGATGAGCCTTGGCCAATTGATTGTGGCCATTTCCTATTTTTTGGGATTTTTCTAGAATTTTTAGAATTTTTTTTTGGAAGACGGTTTGCCGGAAGGGCAAAACCGTCATTTTTGGAAAGACCGGGGGTCGAAAGACCCGGAACAGGTTGTGGCCAATTGAATGTGGCCATTTCCTATTTTTTGGAATTTTTTAGAATTTTTTAGAATTTTCCGAATTTTTTTGAATGTTTTAGGATTTTTCATTTTTTTATTGAATTTTTGAATTTATTATTATTATTTATTATTTTCTGAATTTATTTTATTTTATTTTTTTTTACTTGAAATCTGCCGCCGACGTGGCCGCCTACGTGGCACGCCACGTCGGCGTTGACTGGTCAACAACAGTTGACCAGTCAATCCGGTCGTCTGAGAAGACGACCGGAGCTGAGGAATTCCGGCCAGTCTGCCGGAATCCTCGCCGGAGCCACGAGGCCGAGCCCCAAATATGCAAAATCCACGGCCTAATCCATCCGGACGACTCTCCATCGATACAGCAACACGCCCAAAACAAGAATCATGGTACAAAGACCCCAAAAGACCTCCGGCCGACCATAAAAAAATGCCATTTCCGGCGGGGAATTTTGCGAAATTCCCTTTTACCCAAAACTTCACTCCGATCATTCAAGCAACATTCAAAGGGTATTTAGGGACTTACCTGAGTTTGCTTGAATCTCGGAGACCACCTTTTGTGCCGGCACGAGGCCTAATCTCGGGCTAAGACCGAGGAGCTCCGGCCGACCATTTTCGTCGACGATCGATGCAAAATAGAAAACAGACCAAGCTGAGAGTCGACTCTAGTATGTGTATGAAGCCTTAACGGATTTAATAAAGGTCGGGAAAGGCGACGCCGAAAGTTAAACGAGAGGAATGGTCCGGCGAGCATTTCATCGAGCTCATGGTATACGTCGGTAAAACGATGTCCAAGTTAGAAATGCCGGCATTTTAGCTTAAACCGAGGCGAAGTAATCTTCAAACACGTTTATGGGGACATGAATAGGCTTCGAACAACGGTCGATTCGGCTCCGTTTGGCCGGAAACCAAACGGGACCGAGCCCACAGTGCGTTTCGAAAAACAGGGGAAAACAGAGGAAGACGAGGCCGAGGAGTACCGACCGTTTCTCGCGATTCCGGCGACGATTGGGGCTTCGGCGGTGGTGAGCTTGTCCACTGGAGACCTTCCGACCTCCGCTTGAGCTTCGTCGCGACTCCCATGCCGTTCCCGCAGCTCTCGGCCTCCTTCTCTCTCTCTCGGCCTAGCCCCCCCATTAACCGAGATTCCCCTTCTTTCGTGCGTGGCCGACCGCCTTTAGGTCGTGGAACGTCCACCATCGATCGTCGACGTCTTCTTTTTTATAAAAAAAGCCGCGGCGGGCCTCCCCCACCTTCCCCTGTTCTCTGTGTGCTTCGCTGGTGTCGCGACCCGTCCGAAAGCGGACGCGGCTAATGGATTACCGATCACGGGTCTTGGATCGGCGCGAGCCCTCCCAGGCCCATACCAAATCGCGGCGGGAGTATTTTTCAGGAGGATTCGACGATAAGAGTCGATCGCTTTCGACCTTAGTGTGGTCGTGGTGGCATGTGCAACTTGTGCATGCATTTGGAGTCGCCACCGGTCTTTCTTGGAGGGTAGACCGGAAACCTTACTGATCGATTGGGAGAGATCGATCAGTTCTACGGAACCAGAGATTTTGGGTTCGGGGACTTGGTTACGCTGGTGTCGTTACCAACGCCCTTTCGGTACCTAACGCGAGTGATTTTCCTAACTAGGATTTCATGCAGGCGCAATTTTGGGTGAGGTAAGTCTGACTTTGCACATTAACCAGTTTAACATGCTCACGTAATCATAATAAATAAATAGATGTCAATCACATAAACATCTATCCTACGTGGTGATCATGGAATTATGATTTAATGGGTCTCGAGCCAATGAGACCACATTTAATCATTTTAATATTTTAATAACGGAGAGCCACTCTTCGCTTCTTCTTGGTTTCTTGAACTCTTCAAGAATCGGGCCCCAAAGAGCTTGCCGACTTAAAAGGCTCCTCCACGTAATCCTCGTAGCATTTACATCAACAATTGACTATGCTAAAAATAAAGATTACATGAAAAAATAAAAGGAGTACGCAGCCTCCATTTAATAATTACAACCCAAAATATATAAATAATCACCATACATTCATACATACATCAATCACATTGATTATGGATTTTTCCATGATCACCACCCTTCCACGTAAGTAATAAATTCACAATTTAAAACTTAGGAAGGCACAATAAAAATTCTACGTTGAATCATATTCAGAATTTTTACGTAAAATAAGATAGCCATAAATTTTCGATTCAAAATTGATTTAGTCTCAATTTTTGCTACGTTGATTAATTTATCATATAAAATAATCAACTTCCATTAGCCATGTAAGACGAACAATTCGTTAATACATATTGGCCATAGTATTGCAAAAATTGCAAAAATCAATTAAATGCATGAAAACACCTAAGGATTGGCTCTGATACCACTGTTGGGATCCACGTAACACGTAGCGGAAATAAATAACAACCCATACATGTATCACCAGAGGCGTACTTCGTGCATTTCAATCGAAAAAAATCACAAAGCCTCAAAGGGAGTAAATAGATTACCTCTCGTAGCGTGCTTGAACGGAGGTGTCGGTTCGATGTTCTTCGATCTCAGCCTCCACAAGTGTTAGGCATCTAGTTCGGACGCACCACCAATTGACGAACGGGGAGACGGCTAATAACTCCACAACAATTGTGCTAGCAATATGCGGAATCAATATTCCGAACTTAGTATATTTTGCTCACTCAAGATTATGAGAATATAGAGAGTGTTTGTGTTCTTCTCTCTAAGCTCTCAAAAATTTGCACACTCTACAAAATGTCTCTCCCCTCAACCTCAAAACTCTTGCCATCCTTTTATAGCCAAAAATACCTTCCAATAAATTGTATTTAAAAATAGCACTAACAATTATAAATTCTATCTAAAAATAGCACTCACAAATAAATGACATTTAAAAATAGCAATAACAATAGCACTCACAATTTATAATACAAAAATGCTATTTAAAAATAGCACTAACAATAGCACTCACAATTTATAATACAAAAATGCTATTTAAAAATAGCACTAACAATTATAAATTCTATCTAATAATATCACTCACAATTTATGATAAATAAATTCCATTTAAAAATAGCACTAACAATAGCACTCACAATTTATAATACAAAAATGCTATTTAAAAATAGCACTAACAATAGCACTCACAATTTATAATACAAAAAATGCTATTTAAAAATAGCACTAGCAATAGCACTCACAATACAAAAATGCTAAAAAAAAGGCACTAACAAAGGTGTTAAAAATAATAACCATTATTATTATTACAAGAGTTAAAGAGGTTATCAAACAGTACAAATATGCATAACGTATAAATATGTATGACGTATAAATACGTAGAGCATACATATACATCCGTGAAACCGGGGACTAATTAAAAGAAAAATGTGCAATTAAGCCCTTTTGGTAAAAAATGATTAAATTGGAGGGCAAATTGACCTAATTGCACTTTAAGACTTTAGAATCCAATGTCATAGCTTATAAAAAGTGAGAATTGAAAACTAAAAGACTCGAAAATGATTTTTTTTTAGGCTCGGTTCGGGTTTATGTTTGTGAAGGAACATAGTGACCCGAGCCGAATTTTTGAGATTTAAAGTGACACACTTGAAGAGGAAATTAAAACAAAATTATCGAATATTTTTGGGTATTTTTCTGACCACGAATGGTATTTTTTTGATTTTTTGGGTATTTTTATAATTAGATAAACTCGAAAAATATTAAAAATACCGAAAAATATTTTTTGTTCAAAATTGGTTCCTAAGGCTAAACCAAGGCTTCCAAAGTTGATTTTGTGATTTTATGACCTTTTTTGATATTTTTAATTAATTTTAAAGAATAAAAATCACAATAATAAATGGTAAAAAATCAGGTGTCAACAGCTGCCCCTCTTTGAGAGGAATCTCGTTAGAGATTTCTCTCAAAGATAAGGTGGTACCTGATTCCTAACCGACTCAACTGGGAAAATAAGAGAAGAAATGTTATGACATCGGATCCTTAAGCCTATTGATAAAAGCTCAAATCAATCCCCGGTTTGCTCTAACAATTTGAACATGGGCCGGAGTGAGAGAGTGTTGACCCCTGATTTTTGACCATCTATTATTGTGATTTTTATTCTTTAAAATTAATTAAAAATAGCAAAACAAATCATAAAATTACAAAATCAACTTTGGAAGCCTTGGCCTAACCTCGGGGACCAATTTTGAACAAAAAATATTTTTTGGTATTTTATAATATTTTTCGAATTTATTTAATTATTAAAAATACCCAAAAAAATCAGAAAAATACCATTCATGGTCAGAAAAATACACAAAAATACTCAATAATTTTGTTTTAATTTCCTCTTCAAGTGTGTCACTTCAAATCTTAAAAATTCGGCTCGGGTCACTATGTTCCTTAACAAACATAAACCCGAACCGAGCCCAAAAATTTCTTTTCAAGTCTTTTAATTTTCGATTTCCACTTTTTATAAGCTATGACATTGGATTCTAAAGTCTTGAAGTGCAATTGGGTCAATTTGCCCTCCAATTTGATCAATTTTAACCAAAAGTGCTTAATTGCATAAAAATCTTTCAATTTAGTCCCCGGTTTCTCAATTTTTGAAATTAAATTTCGTACGGGCATACCCATTGAAATTAAACACCTCTACCCAATAGTTTTCATCATGAGGAATCCATTGGTGGCGTCAATTTTGACAAATTGTTCTGTTTGGACCTTCAATTAAGCAAAAATCAATTTCGGATCCTAAGGGCAATTTGGGGTTTTCACTAAATCTCAATCAATTGATTCACGAAAATACCCATATTTGATAGAAAACATGTCAAGGAGTCCGATTTTGATGTCAATTTCATGAAAAGGGGTTAATTTGAGGCCCAATTGGACGAAATCGACCGAACCGGGCCGGTCGGGTCAGGACCGACCCGACCCGGTCCGGACCGGGTCTGCAACTCAGTGTTGCAGACCCACCGACGCCAAAAGGAGGAAGAGCGGGAGATTAAAGAATGGAGAGGGGTCGGCCGGCCGAAAGCGAAGGCAATGGTGGAACCGTGTGGGAGCACGGCGGAACGGTGGGCATTCCACTAGCAAAAAGCCGGTCGGCCATACAAAAAAGGGGAGCTCGGCCGAGGGAGGGGAGGAGATTTTTGGAGAGAGCGAAACAGGGGAGGAGGGGGGGGAAGTGGTTGTTTTTTGTTGAACTGAGAGGGCGTCCCGGCGAGAAGGAGATCCCACCAGCTCACGACCAGACCTTCACGGCATCCTACTCTGTCCGTCGGAGGCCACCAACACCATCCCCGCCGTCCGGAGCCGCCGGAAAAGCAGCGGGAAGCTACTCGGGTACTTGCTCTGTTTTCGGATCTGGGGCTGCCGCGACTGCAACTGCTGTTCCCCTACCTCTAGCGGCTGCCCAGTTGTCGTCGCCGCCATCCACTATCAACCCACCACTCTCCTGAATCTCCCCAGCCACCACATACCGCCTGCAGCTGCCGGAAACCGCCACAGAGCTTGAACACGAAGCCTTGCTCTGTTTTTGGTCCGTTTCTGTTCGGGCCTGGCATTCGCCGGTTCCGCCGCCTCCAGCTCGCGGCTCCGCCTATCTGCGACCATTTCCGACGGCCCCTCCCCCGACGTCTTCCAGGCGCCGCCTCCCCCCGGTTCCGCTGACCGCCCCCACGGTCGAGCAAGAATAGAAATTGAAGCCGTTCCCCTGTTTTCGCCTGCTCTGCTTCCTTCGCGAACAGCCATTGTTCGTCGCGATCTGCCGCCCTTGCCGTCGCCGCACCGACTGCCAGAACCTCCTTAAGACTCCCCTTGCACTTCCACCGTTGATCTCTGAATCGACCGCCACATACAGCCGCTGAAAATAGCTCCGAGAAGCCGTCCCCTGTCCCTGCCCGGATGCCCTGTTCTGTGGGCCGTTGCCCTGTTTTGGGCTTGGTCCGTGGGCCACTTTTGCGGGTCATGGCCCGCTTTGGCCTGGGCCGTGTCCTGCGAATTGGGCCGAACGACTGGGCCATTATACCAGGTCCATAGGTCAAGTTGGGGGAGAATTTTGGCCTATGGGCCGAGAGATTGGGCCAATTGTCCAAGGTTTTTGGCCCGTGATCCGTCGAATTTTGAGGCTTGCACCGGAGGATTTTTTCGAAGATTGCCGCCAATCCCGACTCGCGTATTTGACTGTGACGGGCATGGAGACGGTTGCACGCTATAACTGGGCAATTGAAGATTAGTGTCAAATCAGGTATATTTTGCGTATCCGATTATATGTCAGATTTATTTTTCTAAAATATTGCCTTTATAGACTTGATTTGTATGTATTTGTTCCAGTCTAGATGTTAGCTTATTTATCTGGTTGAGTGTTATCTATTGTCAGAGACATGCTTTTTTTTTTAAAAAAAAAATAAAAAAAATAAAAAAAAAATAATAATAATAGTAATAAAAATAATAAAAAATTCAAAAATCAATAAAAAAATATAAAATCATAAAAAAATTCAAAAAAAATTCGGAAAATTTAGAAAAATTCTAAAAAATTCCAGAAAATAGGAAATGACCACAATCAACTGGCCATGGAATATTTTGGGTAATTCGGTATCCAAATCTTCCAAAAATTGACGATTTTGCCACTCGGGCTAATCGTCCCCAAATCTTCCCATTTTATCCCTAGTCTGAAATCACGCCTTCCTTAAGCCCTTATGGCTATACTAGGAGGCCATGTGATGTGAATTGATGTGATTTATTTATGCACTTGATTGCGCTTTCATTAAAATTGATTGCGATTGATAGGAATAGTCTTCCAATCTGCATGAAATCCTGAATCAAACCTACCCCACCCAAAATTGCGCCTGCATGAATTCTTAGCTAGGAAAATCACTCGCGTTAGGTACCGAAAGGGCGTTGGTAATAACACCAGCGTAACCAAGTCCCCGAACCCAAAATCTCTGGTTCCGCAGAACTGATCGATCTCTCTCAATCGGTCAGTAAGGTTTCCGGTCTACCCTCCAAGGAAGACCGGTGGCGACTCCAAATGCATGCACAAGTTGCACATGCCACCACGACCACACTGAAGGTCGAAAGCGATCGACTCTTATCGTCGAACCCATTAAATGAAATACTCCCGCCGCGATTTGGTATGGGCCTGGGAGGGCCCGCGCCGATCAAAGGCCCGCGATCGGTAATCCATTAGCCGCGTCCGTTTTCGGACGGGTCGCGACAGCAGGCGACTCCGCTGGGGACTCTTGCTCTAGAACATGATTCTAGACCTCAAGTGGACTTAGGCCGTAATTAAAATGTTGAGTGATTTTTCTAACCTTGCAGGCGCTCTTGAAGGTGAGGTAAGTCCGCTCATGATAAGGGTTATATGTTTTTGCAGATCGGAGAAATAAGGGGTGTAGTCCGTGATTAACATTGTCTTACGCAGGTTGGGCGTCGGAATGTATGTTGTATAGATGATTTGAAGTGCTGATTGATAAACTGCTATGCATGAATTGCATTGTGATGATCACAACACGTGGACACACACAACCGCGCCTAAAACCCCGGGCGTCGCCTATAGGAACACAATAGAAGGAATTGAAAATGGAATCTCCGTGAGGAAAAACGCAGGGTAATCCACTTTTCAATTCCGCTCGCTTCGAACTATGGATCGAGTCCCAATGCAACGATAGTTGTGTAATGGAATCGGCTCTTTTTAGAACTCGAAGTGGGAACCTTAACCTTAGGTGCCAAACCCTCTGATTTTTAGAAGTTCACCATCACTTGTCTCATGCGCATGTCTTTGGGCGGTTGGTACACCTAAAACCGCATATAAGTCGACGAGTTTGGTTGGTAAGACTCTCTATCCCTCAAATCTATTACAGTTCATATAAATATAGGCATTTCATTCATTGCATTCGGGTGATTTGATTAAATGCCATTTCAAGGATAGATGTGTGTGTTTTTCCCAAACGTCCTTGATAGAAGACGAAGAGGATGATATCCCATGACAAGCACCGAGTGAGCAACAAAGGAGCCTACTATGGACATTATTGAGATATCGTCCAATGAAGATGACGAGTTGGGGCAAGTGATCCGGAAGTCACAGATCAAACTTGGGGCATCCTTAAACGTTAGGATCACATTCCTTTGTTTCATTTTCCATTACTAGTCCTCTTGTATAGGGTTTATTTTTATCGAGTCTTTCTCTATCTCACCCCTTTGAGTGATTGTATTAGGGATCTATTGGCGTACACATTTAGATGGAACTTGGTTGTATTTCTTTTGACAGGTCATGGGAATGTGATGGTGGCATTTTCTCTAATCATCCGAATACTCCCAAGTCAAGTTTATAATTCCTTTAGAGGAAATTAAAATTGGAAATCTTGCACGACCTTTTTGGTCGTATAGGGTAATCCAACCCCAATTTCGCTAGAAGGAATTATACACTTGAATTGGTCCATGCATGTTTTACGTCGCTGGTAATCCACGATAATTGATCGAGAATATCGGCGTTGTTTTGAATTTAATGACGAGATAGATGTCCAAATTATTCTCGTTCTTAACAAAACGGCCTTGATTTGAATGCCGTATCTTCAATTAAATTTAAAACACGTTATTGGGCCTCTCACTTTTGAGTAATTCGTTCCTCTCGAAATTGATCAAAAGCGATTATTGTGAATTACATTCCTTTCAATAGTATGCTTTCTTTCGAGGAATATTGATAAAAACTTTTCGCGCAAGATTAAAACCCTTGTAAAAGTTTTTGTCCTTATTAATCATGGGCAAGCATAGGATTGAAAGGGGTTTTTGATTTCTTTTTCAAATTATTCCTCCTGATTCTGTCTTTTTATTTGCAGGTAAAAAATAGGTAATAGAGAGAAATCTTTTCCTGGACAAGTCCAAGGCTATTATCTCATCTGAGCATGAGCGAGTTATAAAATAAGGACATATTTGCTCGGCTTATTGATATTATGGTTCGGCTCACCCAAGTTGAAGATGTTCGGATGCTCGAAGAAATGAACCATACAGAAGTTAAAACACACACACACAAGAGTTCTCATTTATTTTGCTCAGTGGAGGGTTTTCAAAAGCAGGTCATACAATTCGGGGTAGAAAGGTAAAGCCGAAGTGAGCCCTAATTAACGACACGAAGGAGCCCAACTGACCCTCCATGTTATTAATGCTCTGCTCATACTCCCAACTCCGCATGTCATGGTCGGCAAGCCTGAGGAGAAGACTTTTGCATTCTCCCTTAACTTCGGCGACCTTGGCCTCATGTTCTTCGGCGATTGTTTCCAAGTCTCGAACCAGTCCATTCCCGCGAGCTATGTCCGCGGTTATTTTGTCGAGCCGTTCTTCCTGCCAGTCGCTCTGAAGCCTCAACAAGACATTGCGGCGGTCATGCTCGCCGGTGGTCAGGGATAGGGCCAATTGCTCCACCAGATTTCTCCTCTCGCGAAGCAACGTCGCGACCCGCTCATTAGCAAACTCGACGGCCTTTTTGTAACTATCGGCCAGATAGTTGGTCAGCACCACATGATCGGATCGATCCTCATAACGAGCTCGCAGGACGCGAGCCACGAGAACCTCCCGATTAGCAGCACGGTAGGCCTCTAAGGAGTGTGCAAAGAGAGTCGGGAAAATTCTATATTCCCTCCCCAGTGTAGTACCTTCGAGAGAAGTGGTATCAAGGTCCTCGAGCAGGACACAGATTTCATCCTCGGTCGCAGAATGATCGGTTATGTGTGCGTAACCACGACCCAGTAGGTTATAAAGCTTTTCCCACTGGGCCAAGACATCAGTTGAAAAAGTGCGTACGGGAGAGGAGGCCATTTGCGTTGGGTTGGCTTGAGAATAAGACGAGGCTAACAGAGAGATTAGAAGGAAGAAGCTGATTATGCGAGAACGTTAACCTTCCATACATTAATTCCTCATTTTATAGCAACTCGAGGGTGATGAAGGGTCTCAGTAATAATGCTGGTAGAGCCCAGTTATGGGGTAAAGCAGGAGGTCCCCTCACGTGAACCATTGGATTCGTCTCGGTCCGCGATTTCCGGCTTATCAATTAAAAGATGTAAAAGATTTGTCGGGATCACCATTATTAGAGTTAGGTGGGAGGTAAGCGCAACTATCGAAAAAAGCCCTAACAGGATTCAGCACTCACATCACGTTGAAAAGCTAAGCGAGAAATTCAAGGTCTTGACGGGGAGCGTTTGCCTAATGATTTTCTTTCATGCTTGAAGAGCGTCTCCTAAACATACAAAGTCACTCGAAGAAAAATTTATAGGGAGTGAGCATACAGGAGAGAGTAGAGAACTCTGAGTGGGCAAGAACCAATCAAACATTTCTCAATCCAACATATTTAAGAGGTTACTGTCAGCTGCTAGAGGCGACTGACTCAAAAATCTCAGAAATTGAACTACTGAGTGATCTCGAAGATTCCAAGACCAAGTCTAACACCAAAACCATGGAGCCCAACACTTCTGGCAACGGAAATCAAAATCACGGCGACGACGACAACGACATCCACGATGCTCAACTCGGGAAAAGAAGACGTCCTCACCAATACTCTCAGGAGGAAACCCAAATGCTGGAAACCCTTTTCAGTAAAAGCCATTACATGAAAAAGAAGTGGAGAATTGAATTGAGCCGGGAGTTGGGGATTAATCAGTCGAGGATCCAGTTTTGGTTTCAAAATAGGAGATCCAAATCGAGGGCTCAACGCAAACGTCAGGTGGTCGAGATTTTAAAGGAAGAAAACCAAAAGCTGCGAACAGAAAACATGAGGTATGAAAAAGCTCTCAATATTACCGTTTGCCCTCATTGCGATAACCTCGTCGCCCTCGGTAAGATATTCCCCGATAAGCCTCACGCGATGATTGAAGACGTTCATTTACCACCCTACTCCCTCGGGGCACCTCCTGCTCAACCAGATTTTGCCGGAGTCACTCATGAGCCGGATAGTCCCACGAAGATGATACAAATGCCTCCTGGGGGATGGGATTTGCATCGCTTTGATTGGAGTTACAGTTTCAAGGAGCTGGATGTTACCGCCGACCAGCTCAAAGCATATCAGCCTCATGCACAACAATTTTCGATAGGGTCGGGTCCCGCTGGAGATGAGTTAATCAGTCGTCAAGCCATCGATGCAATTTTGGGCCACGATAAGAGGAGGTTCGCTTGGCCCCCTGAACTGCATTCCAGATTCCTAGACATGGTTCACCAAATGGGGATCGATTCAGCAACTCCGACGCGCATATTTAAGGCCATGAATGTACCGGGGCTTAGTAAGGAACTGGTCAGGAATCACCTTGCTGCCTACAGAAAGCTATTAAAACAACGTCGAACGGAGCTAAACCGGGAGGAATCCGTCTCGAGCTCAAAAGCTAGGGGCGACCGCCATTGTAATGCTCAGGCATCAAGAGATACCCGGCCAAATCTAAGCATCAATCAAGCTAGCAGCCCGACCACCGGCAAACTGAAAACTGATCAAAATGTCCTCCCGGGCCATTTCAACACTTCTCAAGAGCGCGTGTCACAAGCACAGCGAGTGCGCACTCCTCCATTCGAGCAGCAGTCGGCTGGTGCTCTGCCTGCCGCTGGTCAACCCACGACAGACGATTTCTTTGATGAGGGACTCGATGCCTTGTTCAATCAGTGGGAAGCTAGCATGCTTGGACAGCCATGATCTAGCACATGACTCGGGGCACGATGGGTCGGTCACCACGAACACCCATAGAAAGAAGAACATGTTTACGATTAGATCACTCATTTTATCCGTTGTAAAGTTCCTACGGGAACATTTTTCTTTAATGACCATAGTTAATTCTATATTAAAACCAACGCTATCGACGAACATCGTCATGCTCAGTTGTGATGATCCCTTGTTAGATTAAGTCTGAAACCAGAGACGGTCTTTAAAATTTTGAGTGGCCACGAACTCATTCCTCACCAAGCGCCCGGGATGCTGAAATGAAGAGTAACAGCATGCACAGGGAAAATGCCACTTTCGTTTGAACGATGAAAAGGGGTCGAGAGAAGATCATAGCGTTAATTCCCATGGAGCTAAATGAATTAAACGGAGTCATTAATTGCGGGCCCACCGCTGCTCCCCACGTTCTCGGGCCTAGCAAATCATAAAAGGCGCCGAAAGATTGTAGACCCACCACTTTGAAGACTGAACTAGGGGACGAGCGCAATACTCGATGGAACCGAATCAATGCAAGAGAGTTTGTGATCCTATCACGAGGAAAAAGAAAGGGGAATACAGACGATGAGTAATTACAAGGTCTCGGGAGGAGCGCTTGCTTGCTGGTCTTCATATGCAGCCTGAAGGATGGTTCTAGGACACGCACAATCACTTGAGAAAATTTCTAGAGTGAGCAAACACGTAAGAGCGAATAGAGAAAGCTGAGTGAACTAGATCAGCCCGAGATACTTCGATCCATCATGTTTAAAAGCTATTCGCATCTGCTAGAAACGCCCGACCTGGACATTTCTGAGCACGAACTGCTGGGAGACTTTGAAGATCCTGGAGCTGAATCCTGCCTGAAGGCCGTGGAGACTGACTCCTCCAGCGATGAAATTCTAGGTTTCAGCTACGAAGAAGGAATATACAATGATGACCGGAGTCGGAAAAGGAAGCAACTACAACGCCACACTCCAGGCCAAATCCGAGAGCTCGAAGCTTTCTTCAATGAATGCCCCACTCCAAGCAGACAACAGAAAATGGAGTTGAGCCGAAAAATAGGATTGGAGCTTTCGAAGGTCAAGTTTTGGTTCGCCAACAAACGAACCCGGGTGAAACAGCAATACGCAGACCATGAGTTACTGGTCCTGAAGGAGGAGAATGAGAAGCTTCAAGCTGAAAGCGCGAGATATAAGGAAGCTCTGACCAAGGCCACCTGCCTTAATTGTGGTAATCCTGTTGTCCTCGGCGAGGGGTTCCTCGATGAACCGTCCCTGTTGACGAATGACGCTCAGCTGTTACCGTATTCTCCACAGCATTTTCCGACACGGCCAGATATCGCCGGAGATCTGCGTGAGCAAGTCAACACCATAGGATCAACACCAACATCCTCTGAGAAATGGGATATGAATCATCACAGGGGGAGTTCTCTCAATGACGAACTCGCTGTCGCAGCCAGCCAATCCAAAGTCGGTGAGTCCCTCCCTGGGCAACTTTTGAAACGACTAGATCCCGTAGAGAATAGCTACCGAAGTATTGACGATATTTTGGGTGATAAGAGAACAAGGTTTTACTGGACCTATGAACTTCACACCAAGTTTGTTGATGCAATTCGAGAGCTGGGAGTTGATTCGGCTAGCCCACTACGCATACTCGAGATTATGAATGTGCCGGGGCTCTCTAGAATCAACGTTGAGTCTCACCTCAAGTACTATAGGAGATTGCTAAGGGATGGAAGGATAGCGTTAAACCATCATAAAGCCAGTTGGAGCTCAAGTGCTGGGCAGAATTACAACCACGATGATTGGAAAGCCGAGAGCACCCAACCGTGTTTCAGCAATGACGGGACTGGCAGTCGCATCAGCGACTCTTCTAACCCAAATCAGAATGCTCCGCCGAGCTATCTCAATACTCCTCAAAAGTATGTGCCACAGTTCCAGCACATAGGGATTCCTCAGTTTGAGCGCGAATCAGTTATTAATGCTATCCCTGAAGTGGATCTGGCATTGGTAGAGAGTGCACATATGAACCTGCCGGTCATCGGAGGAAGCCCCAATTCGAGGGATCAAATTGCTCACGGCGAGAGCAAAGAGAGGAATCCATCACCTGCAGTCGACGACACCCAATATGGGCACCAAGGGCTAGAAAGAACAGGCGATTTCCTTGATAGGGAGCTGGACACTTGGATCAATACTCTTCAGGAATGTATGTCTCGACCCCAGCAGGGCAATGTTGAAGGTTCCAGCTCAAAGACTCCTGTCCTTCACAATGAAGGCGATGAAAGAAATCTGCCCCCAACAATTGTTGATACCCAACTTGAACATCAATGGCTCGAAGACCCGAGCAATTTCCTTGGCGATGAGTTCAATCTTTGGCTCGATCAATTTGGAGCCGGAGGGCCATCGCAGTGGTGACGCAAGGCAGGTGACCAAACGTCTGATGCAAGGCATGGTTACTCGATGAAAAATGCTTAGACGAAAGGGGTGGAACACTCCTATTGAATATGTTGTTGATCGCACTGTAAGGTTCCCACGGGAACATCTTTCATTAATGTCTAGAACTAATCGCGCGTGAGTGTCAACATCACCCTTTGAGCATCTTCAAGCCGAGGACCGTGGATTAATCGCTTAATCCGTGGAGCAAGTTCCCCGAACAATGACTATCACCCGCGGAGTATAATGAGATATACCCCTACAATACGAAATACGTTTGGCCGCGAAGCCACCTATTTGGTAAAACGATGTATCGTTCCTAAACGATCTTCAATCGAATACCGAAGTAATGTCTCCTTTCTCTCCCTTCTCAGGTGATAAACGTGGATAAATCACTCAAGGAGCCATTTGTTCGAATAACAGAACAGACGTTGCCTAACTGGGGGCAGATGAACCATTGATGTTGCAAACACTCCAAGAATGGATAGGCGGATTTGATAGATGTTGTTCATATCAATACACAACATCAGAACGGGATGAGAACCAAGAGTAAAGTTATATCGTTCCAATTTGTCTTAAATTTGAGAATATGAATTGATACTCGTTATTTATCCTTGACAGAGGAATCGCCTTACAGACGAACAGGTTTTTACATCCCATATACTACTCGTTAGAGTACATGACCAAGGGTAGGATGTATCGTTTCGATTTTTGAAAAATTCGTGAATATGCAATGATATGCTTCTTTTACATTTTCAGGGGTCTGCAGCCACGACAGGTAGGTAAGTATCCCTTTCCCAGTTAGCTGGAGATAAAAAAATGTTAAAATACTTTCAGCCGTCATGAAAATTATCCAATGCATCGACGTTCATGATTTAAATTGGGAGGTTGCCCAAAGCATGAATAAGACATGCACGATACATCACGAAATCCCCTCGATGGATAAATTTTGGGAAAGAAAGAAATGAATTTTTCCAAATATGATTATTTGTCAAATCATTCAAAAGGAAGTTTACTCAAAGAGAGGCAAGCCTAGTCAAAACACGTCCTATACACATTTAAGAGAGAAGGGGAGCGGATCAGATAGCAAAATCTGGACCTACGGAAGTAGGGACCATTCGCAGCGATTACTTGGGTTGGGACGACGGAGGCATTTGTTTCATATCCCCCAAACACTACAGGTGATCGTTGATAACCCCTTTGAACGGCGGTTTTCATTCTTAACCCTGTCGAGAACCACCCCACATCGGGGCAAAATGAAGATGAGCCCAGCAGCATCAGGAGAAAATGGTTAGAAATTTTCTTGCTCGGACTAACATTAATCTTTGTGTGTTGTTTATATGGTAATCCAAGTGCCATAGGATGATGAGAAGCATTCATTTCTCTAACCCACACACCGAATCCTTTGCATAGCCAAGTCGAGCCTGCAAATTCGTTTCATGAACCCGTTGGTGATCATTGCACATTTCAAGATGGATGCAGCATCACTTTAGAAACGGAAGAGCTCAAGACTAAGGGATTTCAAAAAAAAAAAAAAAAGAAGAAGATGAAAATGAGAAAAGAATCCACGACATCGAGAAAAAGCAAAGTGCCTGGTAAAAGCAAGGCCGATGCTCGTGTAAGTTGTTTGATTGATCCACAATGAAGCCGGATGGGAAAAGAGAAAATCCCTGAAGAAGCCAAATCTGAAAGGGCTGCTCCCTAAAATGCTATCAAGCGCAGAACAAAGACATAGAGAGAGTCAGTCTCTGAATGCAACAAGAGACGCTCTTTAAAGAGCTGGTGCACGCTGCAAGATAGGTTGCGCGCCTCAAAGGCTAAAGATGCAGAAAAGAAAGGACAGGTGGCAAATCAGCAATGATCACCAATGTCAAACCCGTCACGAATTCTGGGCCAAAAACAAGCCTTTTTCGGTCCCCAATCCTACCAATGTTACAACCCTGAAACAGTCTTCTCTGACTAAGACACTTGGGTTAACATATAGCTTAGCTCGAAGAGGTACGAGCAAGACTATTTCTTTCTCATTTCGCAGGGTTCTTGACTTGTAAACCCAGAGCAGATGGTGAAGACTTTCATACAATGGCCTCGACTCCAAAGCGGGTCCCCCTTGAAAACCAATATCCAAGCCCAACATTACGGTCCCGTGAAAGACCTCCCGACCGATCAAAATGTACGCGCTGCGAATGAGCCTAAAACCTAGGCACAGGTTAGTAGAGAATTGAGTGCATCCCCTATAAAAACCACTATCGCAAAACAGGTGAGAAGACCTCCTTGTCGAGAAATATTCCAATTGGTGTTTTGAACAAACTCTTTTTGAAATTTTCAAATTGTTGGTCCAGATTTTCCGTACAAGGGACTTGTGATCACATTTGCATGTTGCAAGAATGCTTTGGATGACCTCCAACATCAAAATGCACATTTCATGATTAAAACTTAAATCATACGATTTTGTCAAATGGACAGCCGTGGTCTTCCCAAAGATTACTAACGTTTTCTTGGTGAAGAAAAATATTTCAGGCTCAAATTTCTGCAGGATACCTGGAGAACCCAGCTCCCAGAATGTCGCCTCAACAGACTCAAGTGAAGCTTTGTCAAAATAAAATCTTTCACTGCTTCAAAAACTGAATTCCCGACAAACTTCGGGGTCTCTAAAAAAGAGGGGAAGAAAAACCCTTTTAAAAGAAAAGTTCTATCAGACGTGGAGAACCCTCGTCCCAGGACCCATTTTCAAAATACCAAACAGTCTCATCGGACGTGGGGAACCCTCGTCATGAGACCCCTTTTTTCAAAAATCAGACAGTCTCACCGGACGTGGAGAACCCTCGTCATGAGACCCCTTTTCAAAGTCAAAACTGATGGTAGATACCGCCTGAAGGGTCAACACAAGGTAGATACCGCCTGAAGGGTCAACACATGGTAGATACCGCCTGAAGGGTCAACACAAGGTAGATACCGCATGAAGGGTCAACTTATGGTAGAAACCGCCTGAAGGGTCACATATGGTAGAAACCGCCATAAGGGTCAACTCATTGGTAAATATCGCCGTAAGGATCAACCCAATGGTCCGATCCCCCATACGGATCAAAACTTTGACTAATTCCAAATGTTGAAGAAGTTCTTTTCCTAGGTAAGCCTTACTGTAGGCGAACCGCTTATGGTCTAATCCACCATACGGATCAAAATCCTCGGCAAAATCCCAAAGTGTGGGATGCGCCTTCCTTAGGTTCCTACCAGTCAGGAACCCCATAATGGTGTGACCTACCATACAGGTCAGAGCTTAACCTCCCCAGGATTTTCTGTGACGAGTCCTAGGCATCTTCTCGAAAGTTGTCGCAACCGGCAGCATCCGACAAGTGAGCTTCAGGTAAGCCTCTCTCACTCCGGCCCATGTTCAAATTGTTATAGCAAACCGTGGGTTAATTTGAGCTTTCATCAAAAGGCTCAAAGATCCGATGTCAAAACATTTCTTCTCTCATTTTCCCAGTTGAGTCGGTTAGGAATCAGGTGCCGTCTTATCTTTGAGAAAAACCTCTAACGAGATTCTTCTCAAAGAGGGGCAGCTGTTGACCCCTGATTTTTGACCATCTATTATTGTGATTTTTATTCTTTAAAATTAATTAAAAATAGCAAAACAAATCATAAAATTACAAAATCAACTTTGGAAGCCTTGGCCTAACCTCGGGGACCAATTTTGAACAAAAAATATTTTTTGGTATTTTATAATATTTTTCGAATTTATTTAATTATTAAAAATACCCAAAAAAATCAGACAAATACCATTCATGGTCAGAAAAATACACAAAAATACTCAATAATTTTGTTTTAATTTCCTCTTCAAGTGTGTCACTTCAAATCTTAAAAATTCGGCTCGGGTCACTATGTTCCTTAACAAACATAAACCCGAACCGAGCCCAAAAATTTCTTTTCAAGTCTTTTAATTTTCGATTTCCACTTTTTATAAGCTATGACATTGGATTCTAAAGTCTTGAAGTGCAATTGGGTCAATTTGCCCTCCAATTTGATCAATTTTAACCAAAAGTGCTTAATTGCATAAAAATCTTTCAATTTAGTCCCCGGTTTCTCAATTTTTGAAATTAAATTTCGTACGGGCATACCCATTGAAATTAAACACCTCTACCCAATAGTTTTCATCATGAGGAATCCATTGGTGGCGTCAATTTTGACAAATTGTTCTGTTTGGACCTTCAATTAAGCAAAAATCAATTTCGGATCCTAAGGGCAATTTGGGGTTTTCACTAAATCTCAATCAATTGATTCACGAAAATACCCATATTTGATAGAAAACATGTCAAGGAGTCCGATTTTGATGTCAATTTCATGAAAATGGGTTAATTTGAGGCCCAATTGGACGAAATCGACCGAACCGGGCCGGTCGGGTCAGGACCGACCCGACCCGGTCCGGACCGGGTCTGCAACTCAGTGTTGCAGACCCACCGACGCCAAAAGGAGGAAGAGAGGGAGATTAAAGAATGGAGAGGGGTCGGCCGGCCGAAAGCGAAGGCAATGGTGGAACCGTGTGGGAGCACGGCGGAACGGTGGGCATTCCACTAGCAAAAAGCCGGTCGGCCATACAAAAAAGGGGAGCTCGGCCGAGGGAGGGGAGGAGATTTTTGGAGAGAGCGAAACAGGGGAGGAGGGGGGGAAGTGGTTGTTTTTTGTTGAACTGAGAGGGCGTCCCGGCGAGAAGGAGATCCCACCAGCTCACGACCATACCTTCACGGCATCCTACTCTGTCCGTCGGAGGCCACCAACACCATCCCCGCCGTCCGGAGCCGCCGGAAAAGCAGCGGGAAGCTACTCGGGTACTTGCTCTGTTTTCGGATCTGGGGCTGCCGCGACTGCAACTGCTGTTCCCCTACCTCTAGCGGCTGCCCAGTTGTCGTCGCCGCCATCCACTATCAACCCACCACTCTCCTGAATCTCCCCAGCCACCACATACCGCCTGCAGCTGCCGGAAACTGCCACAGAGCTTGAACACGAAGCCTTGCTCTGTTTTTGGTCCGTTTCTGTTCGGGCCTGGCATTCGCCGGTTCCGCCGCCTCCAGCTCGCGGCTCCGCCTATCTGCGACCATTTCCGACGCCCCCTCCCCCGACGTCTTCCAGGCGCCGCCTCCCCCCGGTTCCGCTGACCGCCCCCACGGTCGAGCAAGAATAGAAATTGAAGTCGTTCCCCTGTTTTCGCCTGCTCTGCTTCCTTCGCGAACAGCCATTGTTCGTCGCGATCTTCCGCCCTTGCCGTCGCCGCACCGGCCACCACCGACTGCCAGAACCTCCTTAAGACTCCCATTGCACTTCCACCGTTGATCTCTGAATCGACCGCCACATACAGCCGCTGAAAATAGCTCCGAGAAGCCGTCCCCTGTCCCTGCCCGGATGCCCTGTTCTGTGGGCCGTTGCCCTGTTTTGGGCTTGGTCCGTGGGCCACTTTTGCGGGTCATGGCCCGTTTTGGCCTGGGCCGTGTCCTGCGAATTGGGCCGAACGACTGGGCCATTATACCAGGTCCATAGGTCAAGTTGGGGGAGAATTTTGGCCTATGGGCCGAGAGATTGGGCCAATTGTCCAAGGTTTTTGGCCCGTGATCCGTCGAATTTTGAGGCTTGCACCGGAGGATTTTTTCGAAGATTGCCGCCAATCCCGACTCGCGTATTTGACTGTGACGGGCATGGAGACGGTTGCACGCTATAACTGGGCAATTGAAGATTAGTGTCAAATCAGGTATATTTTGCGTATCCGATTATATGTCAGATTTATTTTTCTAAAATATTGCCTTTACAGACTTGATTTGTATGTATTTGTTCCAGTCTAGATGTTAGCTTATTTATCTGGTTGAGTGTTATCTATTGTCAGAGACATGCTTTTTTTTAAAAAAAAAATAAAAAAATAAAAAATAAAAAAAATAATAATAATAGTAATAAAAATAATAAAAAATTCAAAAATCAATAAAAAAAAAAATATAAAATCATAAAAAAATTCAAAAAAAATTCGGAAAATTTAGAAAAATTCTAAAAAATTCCAGAAAATAGGAAATGACCACAATCAACTGGCCATGGAATATTTTGGGTAATTCGGTATCCAAATCTTCCAAAAATTGACGATTTTGCCACTCGGGCTAATCGTCCCCAAATCTTCCCATTTTATCCCTAGTCTGAAATCACGCCTTCCTTAAGCCCTTATGGCTATACTAGGAGGCCATGTGATGTGAATTGATGTGATTTATTTATGCACTTGATTGCGCTTTCATTAAAATTGATTGCGATTGATAGGAATAGTCTTCCAATCTGCATGAAATCCTGAATCAAACCTACCCCACCCAAAATTGCGCCTGCATGAATTCTTAGCTAGGAAAATCACTCGCGTTAGGTACCGAAAGGGCGTTGGTAATAACACCAGCGTAACCAAGTCCCCGAACCCAAAATCTCTGGTTCCGCAGAACTGATCGATCTCTCTCAATCGGTCAGTAAGGTTTCCGGTCTACCCTCCAAGGAAGACCGGTGGCGACTCCAAATGCATGCACAAGTTGCACATGCCACCATGACCACACTGAAGGTCGAAAGCGATCGACTCTTATCGTCGAACCCATTAAATGAAATACTCCCGCCGCGATTTGGTATGGGCCTGGGAGGGCCCGCGCCGATCAAAGGCCCGCGATCGGTAATCCATTAGCCGCGTCCGCTTTCGGACGGGTCGCGACAGAGAGGCTTACCTGAAGCTCACCTGTCGGATGCTGCCGGTTGTGACGACTTTCAAGAAGATGCCTAGGACTTGTCATTCAGAATATCCTAGGGAGATTAAGCTCTGACCTGTATGGTAGGTCATACCATTATGGGATTCCTAACTGGTAGGAACCTAAGGAAGGCGCATCCCACGCTTTGGGATTTGCCAAGGATTTTGATCCGTATGGTGGATCAGACCTTTGTATTGATCCTTACTGCGATATTTATCAATGAGTTGACCCTTATGGCGGTTTCTACCAATGAATTGACCCTTATGGCGGTTTCTACCATATGTGACCCTTCAGGCGGTTTCTACCATATGTGACCCTTCAGGCGGTTTCTACCTTGGTTTGACCCTTCAGGCGGTTTCTACCATGAGTTGACCCTTCAGGCGGTTTCTACCTTTGATTTGACCCTTCAGGCGGTTTCTACCTTGTGTTGACCCTTCAGGCGGTATCTACCATGTGTTGACCCTTCAGGCGGTATCTACCTTGATTTGACCCTTCAGGCGGTTTCTACCTTTGATTGACCCTTCAGGCGGTTTCTACCTTGGTTTGACCCTTCAGGCGGTTTCTACCTTAAGTTGACCCTTCAGGCGGTATCTACCATGATTTGACCCTTCAGGCGGTTTCTACCTTTGATTGACCCTTCAGGCGGTTTCTACCTTGGTTTGACCCTTCAGGCGGTTTCTACCTTGAGTTGACCCTTCAGGCGGTTTCTACCTTAAGTTGACCCTTCAGGCGGTTTCTACCTTGGTTTGACCCTTCAGGCGGTTTCTACCTTTGATTTGACCCTTCAGGCGGTTTCTACCTTTGATTGACCCTTCAGGCGGTTTCTACCTTGGTTTGACCCTTCAGGCGGTTTCTACCTTAAGTTGACCCTTCAGGCGGTTTCTACCTTGGTTTGACCCTTCAGGCGGTTTCTACCTTTGATTGACCCTTCAGGCGGTATCTACCTTTGATTGACTTTGAAAAGGGGTCTCATGACGAGGGTTCTCCACGTCCGATGAGATTTCCTGAATTTTGAAAAGGGGTCTCATGACGAGGGTTCTCCACGTCCGATGAGACTGCCTAAATTTTGAAAATGGGTCTCATGACGAGGGTTCTCCACGTCCGATGAGACTGCCTAAGTTTTGAAAAATGGGTCTCATGACGAGGGTTCTCCACGTCCGATGAAACTGCCTAAATTTTGAAAATGGGTCTCATGACGAGGGTTCTCCACGTCCGATGAGACTGCCTAAATTTTGAAAAGGGGTCTCATGACGAGGGTTCTCCACGTCCGATGAGACTGCCTAAATTATGAAAAGGGGTCTCATGACGAGGGTTCTCCATGTCCGATGAGACTGCCTAAATTTTTTTTTTTTGAAAAGGGGTCTCATGACGAGGGTTCTCCAAGTCCGATGAGACTGCCTAAATTATGAAAAGGGGTCTCATGACGAGGGTTCTCCACGTCCGATGAGACTGCCTAATTTTTTTTTTTGAAAAGGGGTCTCATGACGAGGGTTCTCCACGTCCGATGAGACTGTTTGATATTTTGAAAATGCGTCCTGGGACGAGGGTTCTCCACGTCTGCTGGGACTGTTTGATATTTTGAAAATGGGTCCTGGGACGAGGGTTCTCCACGTCTGATAGGACTTTTTCTTTTAAAACGGTTTTTCTTCCCCTCTTTTTTTTTAGAGATCCCGAAGTTTGTCGGGAATTCAGTTTTTGAAGCAGTGAAAGATTTTATTTTGACAAAGCTTCACTTGAGTCTGTTGAGGCGACATTCTGGGAGCTGGGTTCTCCAGGTATCCTGCAGAAGTTTGCGCCTGAAAGATTTTTCTTCACCAAGAAAACGTTAGTAATCTTTGGGAAGGCCACGGCTGTCCATTTGACAAAAACCGTATGACTTAAGTTTTAATCGTGAAATGTGCATTTTGATGCTGGAGGTTATCCAAAGCATTCTTGCAACATGCAAATGTGATCACAAATCCTTTGCACGGAAAATCTGGATCAACAGTTTGAAAATTCCAAAAAGAGTTTGTTCAAAACATCAATTGGAATATTCCTCGACAATGAGGTCTTCTCACCTGTTTTGAGATAATGGTTTTTATAGGGGATGCACTCAATTCCCTACTAACCTGTGCCTAGTTTTAGGCTCATTCGCAGCGCATACATTTTGATCGGTCGGGAGGTCTTCCACGGGACCGTAATGTTGGGCTTGGATATTGGTTTTCAAGGGGGACCCGCTTTGGAGTCGAGGCCATTGTATGAAAGTCTTCACCATCTGCTCCGGGTTTACAAGTCAAGAACCCTGCAAAATGAGAAAGAAATAGTCTTGCTCGTACTTCTTCGAGCTAAGCTATATGTTAACCCAAGTGTCTTAGTCAGAGAAGACTGTTTCAGGGTTATGATATTGGTAGGATTGGGGGACTGAAAAAGACTTATTTTTGGCCCGGAAATTACGAAGGGTTTGACGTTGGTGATCATTGCAAATTTACCACCTGCCCTTTCCTTTCTGCATCTTCAGTCTTTGGGGGTGTGCAACCGATTTTGAGGTGTGCACCAGCTCTTTAGAGAGCGTCTCTTGTTGCATTAAGAAGGTTGACAACTCTGTCTGCGCCTTTCCTCCGCGCTTGACATCATTTGGAGAGCAGTCTTTTTATCTGACTCCTTTAGGAATTTTCTCTTTTCCCATCCAAGTTTCACTGGGAATCAAGCAAACAGCTTGCACGAGCATCGGCCTCGCTTTTACCAGGCACTTTGCTTTTTCTTGATGCGGTGGATTCATTTTTGGAATCCCGCTTTTTTCTCATCTTCATGGGATCATGTTAGACATATAGTCTAAACATGCTTTAAATATCAATCCGGGAATTCTCTTCGTAATCCCTGAGTCTTGAACTCTTCCATTTTTGAAGTGGTGTGGCATACGTCTTGGAATGATCACCAATGGGTTCATGAAATGAATTTGCAGGCTCAAGTTGGCTGTGCAAAGGATTCGGTGTGTGGGATAGAGAAATAAATGCTTCTCGTCATCCTATGGCACTTGGATTACCATATAAACAATACACAAAGATTAATGTTAGTCCGAGCAATAAAATTTCTAACCATTTTCTCCTGATGCTGCTGGACTCATCTCCATTCTGCCCCGATGTGGGGTGGTTCTTGACAGGGTTAAGAATGAAAATCGCCGTTCAAATGGGTTGTCAATGGTCACCTGTAGTGTTTGGGGATATGAAACGAATGCCTCCGTCGTCCCAATCCATGTAATCGCTGCGAATGGTCCCTACTTCCGTAGGTCCAGATTTTGCTGTCTGATCCGCTCCGCTCCACTCCTCTCTCAGGTGTGTATAGGACGTGTTTGGATTTAGGCTTTGCCTCTCGTCTTTTGAAGAAGTGCCCTTTTGATTGTTTTGAACATTTTTTTATTGGAAAAATATTTTTTATTTTCTCCAAAGATTTTACCCTTCAAAGGGGATTTTATGATGCCCCATGCATGTTTTTATTCATGTTCGGACAACCTCCTGTTTCAAAACATGAATGCCAATGAAATTTAAATTCTATGTCTTTTTCTAGACATTAGATTCTGAAAGCTTTTCTTTTCTTGTCTATTTTTTATTCAACATCTTCAAGGGATTTTGGGAGAGGGATACTTACCTGTTCCTCGTGGCTGGAGATCCCTGGAAATGCAGAAGAAACATGTTATTGTTCGTTCATGAATTTTTCAAAAAAATTAGAACGATACATTTTACCCTTGGTCATGTATTCCAACGGGTAATACATGGGATGTGAAAACCCGCTTTGCCTTGATGGTGAGCCCCTGTCAAAAACAAACAATAAGTGTCAGTTTGCGTTCCAAAATTCAAGACAAATTGGAATGATACCGCCTTGTTCTTGCTTGGTGTTTTCATTTGAACACAAACGCGCGGCTTGCAGAAATTGGCCATCTATATTGCGGCCACGATTCCTCCGTTTGGTTGGCGATGAATCATTCTCGAGGATTTGCCCCAAAGGAGATCCATTTGTGTTTTTGGGCGCATTCCAGCGCCATTCTTCATAGTTCCTTTTATTCAAGAAAAATGAAATTTTTATCAGAATGTATGTCAAAGCATGAAGCGTGGAAGCGATACTTTTTACCATCCACTAGGTCTTATGATCAAAGACCATCTCCTGGAATTCTGACTTCTAGGGCCACTGATTCAATTTGCCTCCCTGTTAGCGCGCTCTTTTCATTTGGGGTTTTCAGCGCCAACGACTTCCTGCAAAATGAGTAAAAACTCATGTTAGGCATGTGGTCTTCGAAGACCAAATTGGAACGATACAAGGTTACCGTTCACCCAAATTCGTATCTTGGGGTTTGATTCTGATGCGGACGACTCTGTTATTGCGTCCATTGATTTTGCCAGAGGAGAAACGTCCGGCATACAAATGATTGACTTGCCCCCGTTAGGCATGATTTTGCTGTTTGTCATCTCTGGATTCGATGACCCTGGTTTGATGCGCTTTCATGGGGGATCATGAGAGTTTGCCCCCGGTTTGGCTCCTCAAAGAAAATGGGGGGAACCTGCTCCCATTGATTTTTGCAGATTCTGATCATCAACCTCGATTGTCAGAGTCCTTGATTAATTTTATCTGTCTCAAGACAGCTTGATATTCTTGGGATTCGTCATGTAGCGGTTTGGTGACTCTCTCGATCACAGTCGCCATTTGAGGTATTTGATGTTCCCTGTTTGTTATTTGAAAGCATCACATCCTGCGTCCTCTGCTCTTAATCATCATCTGAGAGGAAAAAGAAAGGAAGCATTATTCTCATATCAAGAAAATAATCATTTTGGAACGATACGTCCTTTTACACTTGATTTGCATTCCGTTTTGATGTTGTATATTGATATGAACAACATCTATCAAATTCCTCCATCCGTGCTTGAAGGTATTTGCAACGCCTACGGTTCATTTGCCCCAGCTGGGCGACGTCTGTTTTGTCATTTGAATGCATGAGCTTTTGGGTGCATTGTCTCTTTTATCACCTGAGATAAAAAAAAATGGAGAAAAACTTATCCCCAGATCTAATTAAAAATCAATTAGGAACGATACGTCCTTTTACCAAACGAGTGGCTCTGCGGCCAAATGCATTTTGCACTGAAGGGATGAATTCCACTATGCTCCACGAGTTTGGGGAATTTGCCCCTATTTTCGATAGAAATGAGCCTTATCGAGATGTATACAATACAAATAGATCCCTAATACAATCAATCTAAGGGACGAGATGGAGAGGACCTCAGCAAAATTAGTCTTTATTCAAGGGAACTAAAAATGCCAAACCAATCAAAGGAATGTGGTCGAACACTTGGAGATGCCTCAGTTCCAGTCTTCGAGATGTGACTCCAGGATCACCGATTTTTTTTTAGGTGGTTTTAGATATATCAGCCATCCAAAGACATGCACATGAGACAAGTGAGGATAAAACTTCTAAAAATCAAAGGATTTGGCACCTAAGGTCAAGGTTCCCACCTCGAGTTCTAGAAAGAGCAGATTCCATTGCACAACTATCGTTGCATTGGGGCTCGATCCATAGCTCAAAATGAGCGGAATTGAAAAGTGGATTACCCCGTGTTTTTCCTCACGGAGATTCCATTTTCAATCCTTTCTATTGTTTTCCTATAGACGACGCCCGGGGTTTTAGGCGCGGTTGTGTGTGTTTTCGGTGTCATGCTAAAGCGATAAACATGCATCTTATTTTACAATCACCGCTTCAATATAAAACATACACACAATCATTTATTCCTACGCCAACCTGCATAAGACAATGTTAATCACAGACTACCCCCCTTATCGCTCCAATCTGCAAAAACATATAAAACCTATCATAAGCGGACTTACCTCACCTTCAAGAGCGCCTGCATGGTTAGAAAAATCACTCAGCGTTTTAATTACGGCCTAAGTCCACTTGAGGTCTAGAACCATAGGTTCTAGAACAAAGTCCCCAGCGGAGTCGCCAGCTGTCGCGACCCGTCCGAAAGCGGACGCGGCTAATGGATTACCGATCACGGGTCTTGGATCGGCGCGAGCCCTCCCAGGCCCATACCAAATCGCGGCGGGAGTATTTTTCAGGAGGATTCGACGATAAGAGTCGATCGCTTTCGACCTTAGTGTGGTCGTGGTGGCATGTGCAACTTGTGCATGCATTTGGAGTCGCCACCGGTCTTTCTTGGAGGGTAGACCGGAAACCTTACTGATCGATTGGGAGAGATCGATCAGTTCTACGGAACCAGAGATTTTGGGTTCGGGGACTTGGTTACGCTGGTGTCGTTACCAACGCCCTTTCGGTACCTAACGCGAGTGATTTTCCTAACTAGGATTTCATGCAGGCGCAATTTTGGGTGAGGTAAGTCTGACTTTGCACATTAACCAGTTTAACATGCTCACGTAATCATAATAAATAAATAGATGTCAATCACATAAACATCTATCCTACGTGGTGATCATGGAATTATGATTTAATGGGTCTCGAGCCAATGAGACCACATTTAATCATTTTAATATTTTAATAACGGAGAGCCACTCTTCGCTTCTTCTTGGTTTCTTGAACTCTTCAAGAATCGGGCCCCAAAGAGCTTGCCGACTTAAAAGGCTCCTCCACGTAATCCTCGTAGCATTTACATCAACAATTGACTATGCTAAAAATAAAGATTACATGAAAAAATAAAAGGAGTACGCAGCCTCCATTTAATAATTACAACCCCAAATATATAAATAATCACCATACATTCATACATACATCAATCACATTGATTAGGGATTTTTCCATGATCACCACCCTTCCACGTAAGTAATAAATTCACAATTTAAAACTTAGGAAGGCACAATAAAAATTCTACGTTGAATCATATTCAGAATTTTTACGTAAAATAAGATAGCCATAAATTTTCGATTCAAAATTGATTTAGTCTCAATTTTTGCTACGTTGATTAATTTATCATATAAAATAATCAACTTCCATTAGCCATGTAAGACGAACAATTCGTTAATACATATTGGCCATAGTATTGCAAAAATTGCAAAAATCAATTAAATGCATGAAAACACCTAAGGATTGGCTCTGATACCACTGTTGGGATCCACGTAACACGTAGCGGAAATAAATAACAACCCATACATGTATCACCAGAGGCGTACTTCGTGCATTTCAATCGAAAAAAATCACAAAGCCTCAAAGACTCGAAAATGATTTTAGAATCCAATGTCATAGCTTATAAAAAGTGAGAATTGAAAACTAAAAGACTCGAAAATGATTTTTTTTTAGGCTCGGTTCGGGTTTATGTTTGTGAAGGAACATAGTGTCCCGAGCCGAATTTTTTAGATTTAAAGTGACACACTTGAAGAGGAAATTAAAACAAAATTATCGAATATTTTTGGGTATTTTTCTGACCACGAATGGCATTTTTTTGATTTTTTGGGTATTTTTATAATTAGATAAACTCGAAAAATATTAAAAATACCGAAAAATATTTTTTGTTCAAAATTGGTTCCTAAGGCTAAACCAAGGCTTCCAAAGTTGATTTTGTGATTTTATGACCTTTTTTGATATTTTTAATTAATTTTAAAGAATAAAAATCACAATAATAAATGGTAAAAAATCAGGTGTCAACAGCTGGCCGGTGGGTCTGCAACTAAGTTGCAGACCCGGTCGGACCGGGTCGGGTCGGGTCTGACCCGACCGGCCCGGTTCGACCAATTCGCCCAAATTGGGGGCCAAATTGACCTCTTTTCATGAAATTGAGGGCATAATCGGGCTCCTTGACATATTTTCTATCAAATATGGGTATTTTCGTGAATCAATTGATTGAAATTTTATGAAATTCCCAAATTGTCCCTAGGATCCGAAAATGATTTTCTCCAAATCGAGGGCCTAAACGATCAAATTAGTCAGAATTGAGGCCACCAATGGATTCCTCATGATGAAAAATATAGGGTAGAGGTGTTCAATTTTGATGGGTGTGCCCGTGTGAAATTTAATTTCGAAGATTGTAAAACCGGGGACTAAATTGAAAGATTTTTATGCAATTAAGCCCTTTTGGCTAAAATTGATCAGATTGGAGGGCCAATCGACCTAATTGCACTTCAAGACTTTAGAATCCAATGTCATAGCTTATAAAAAGTGGAAATTAAAAATTAAAAGACTCGAAAAGGAATTTTTGGGCTCATTTCGGGTTTATGTTTGTTAAGGAACATAGTGACCCGAGCCGAATTTTTGAGATTTAAAGTGACACACTTGAATAAGAAATTAAAACAAAATTATGGAATATTTTTTTGTATTTTTCTGACCACGAATGGTATTTTTTTGGATTTTTTGGATATTTTTATAATTAAATAAATTCGAAAAATATTATAAAATACCAAAAAATATTTTTTGTTCAAAATTGGTTCCTAAGGCAAAGCCAAGGCTTCCAAAGTTGATTTTGTGATTTTATGACATTTTTTTGATATTTTTAATTAATTCTAAAGAATAAAAATCACAATAATAAATGGTCAAAAATTAGGTGTCGACAATAGGACCCATCTCTGCTATGAGCCTATGGATGACGCACCCGTTATGTATGGATTGTCGAACATTTTGATCCTTCAGGGGGATCAGGCCGAGCTCTGGGGACTCCAGGCGTCTTGCACAAAGCTCAATCTTGTAAAACTGAAATCTCACGTAGAGATGATTCTGAAGATTGTCCTTTTGACATAATGATAAACATAATGCAGGTAAATGTTCATTTTAACCTATGCAATTATGTAAAATGACTTGGGTTGCTGAAGATTTGTTCAAAATGTCTTCAAGCATGCGATGATGATCAAGAACCCTTATGAGGAAAATCCTTGGATCGAACAATTTTAAGTTTCCCACCAAAGCTTGCTTACGAGCATTCTATTGGAGTATCTCTGTCAGAAAGGTCTTCTTACCAATTTTTCTGACTTTGTCTTTTCATAAAAAGAGCACTCGAATTTCCTAATACCATGTATCTGGGTTTTCGGGGCCGTTCGCAGCGCATACATTTATATCAATCGGGAGGTCTTCATGGGACCGAAATACTGGGCTCGGACACGGTTTCCGAAAGGGGGACTCATTTTCTGAGTCAGGTCTTTTTGCACACAGAATTTTTCTTTATCTGCTCCGGGTTTACAAGTCAAGAACCCTGCAAAAAATGAGAAAGAAATAATCTTGCTCGAACTTCTTCGAGCTAAGCTTGAGCATTAAACCCTATACTAACCCAAATGCTTTAATCAGAAAAGACTTCTCAGGATTATAACATAGGTAGGATTGAGGATCAAAGAAGGCTTGTTTTTGGCCCAGAACGTGTGAAGGGTTTAACATTGGTGATCATTGCAAATTTGCTGCCGATCTGGTCTCTTTCAGCTCACAGAGCGTCTTCAGTCTTTGAAGCGCATTAGTTTTTGGGAGAACTTCTCTCTCGCGCTAGTGTGGCGTCAACATCTGAATGTGACATTACCAAATCCCACTAGTGACCTATACACAGATGTCATGCCATCTTTTTGGCATTTACAGGATTAAACACATGATCCAGAAGCGTACAAGTATTTGGAGGGGCAATGGCCTTGCTTTTACCAGGCACTTTGCTTTTTTCTTGATGCTCAGATTTTGAAATCCCATCTTTTCCTTTATTTTGGGAAGTGGGATTTTTTTAAATGAGTGTGCTAGATAAGTAACTTGAATCTCAGCTCTCAAACATTAACCCGGGAATTTTTCATGATTCCTATATTTTGAACTCTTCCATTCTTGAAGTGACGTCGTTTCCGCTTTGGGATATGCAATGATCACCAACGGGTTTGTGAAACGAACGTATAGGCTCAACTGGGCTGTGCAAAGGGTAAAAGTGTATAGGATAGAGAAACGAATGCTTTTCGTCATCTTAAAGCACCTGAATTACCATAGAAGTTAAAATGACAAGCAACACACGAAGATTGATGCAAGTCTGAGCAAGAGAATTTCTAATCATTTACCTCCTGATACTGCTTGACGTATCTCCGGTTTGCCCTAATGTGGGGTGGTCTTTGACAGGGGCAAAGAATGAAACCGCCGTTCAAATGGTTATCAATGGTCACATGTAGTGTTTAGGATAGAGAAATGAATGCCTTCGTCATCTCAATTCATGTAATCGATGCGAAGGGCCCTTGTAACCTCAGATTCAGGCTTTCCTATTCTCACCTTTCTCTCATCTCTCGAGTGTATGTAGGACGTGTTTGGATCGGGTTTTGCCTTTCATCTGGAGGGATATTCCTGCTAGATAACCTAATCAAGCCATGTTTTTGGAAAAATCATTTTGTTTTTCCCTAGGCATTTTACCCCGCAGGAGATTCTGATGATGCATCATGTATAATTTGAACATATTTGGACAATCTCTGATCTTTGACAGGTGTGCAATAAATGCAAGGAATTCATTTCTCAAAAGCGAGATTTATTTCTAAGTTCGGGCATGCGAACATTCATTTTCTTGCTCTTTTTATCTTACGGAAGATGCGAGAGGTTTTACTGCGTTTGTCTTCCGTCTTCATCAGGCATTCCTGCATGTAGGATAGAGTAAACATCATTGTGAGTGAAAATGTGGCTTAACCTTTGATGGAACAGATACATATCACCTGATATTTGGTGTTGAAGATCTTTCTGTCCAGGGTTTCATTCGGATGAGTCCAATTTTGAGTCCACTTCTTGGAACCCTGCAAAACTGAACACATGCTAGTGTATGCATGGATGTATGATATGCTTATGCAATGGCTACTATAGTGGTTTGGATCATTTCGGAACAAACCAGATTCTTCAACCTCTGATTTCATTTCAAGGATAATATTTCTTTACAGCATCTGAATTTACAGGGTGTCCCAATTCTTCTCATTCAGAATTTACAAGGATCAATGCTCCTCTTGTGAGAATCTTCTTGACAATAGAGGGGCATTCATAATTTGGGGTAAACTTGCCTCCCGGATAAAGTGGAGTCAAACGATCTTTTGTATAGAACTTGTCCACTGAGGAAGAACTTACTAGCCATCCTAGTTATGTATCTTCGGTCTCCTGCCTAGCATCCCTCAGGAAACTCCCTCTTTAAGAGATAATGCTTGATGTCATAATACCACGGCTCTCCATCAAACTCTTCTTCGATCAGCATACAATAGGCTGGCTTCTCAACTATGCCGATCCTTAGGGGTTCTATTTCCAACCCATTAGTTACTTGTAACATTGAGGCCAGGTTGGCTAATGCATCTGCAAATTGGTTATGAGATCTTGGCAGGTATTCAAATGACACCTCTTCGAATGTACGTGTCAATTCTTCGAGGTATTCATGATAAAAGGATGAGCTTTGTGTCTTTCGTCTTCCACTCTCCATGTGTCTACAAAATGATTAGTATGGAATCTCCATAAACTTGTAACTTAGGTATTCCCATGGAAATGGCTAATCGTAAACCTAGAATGCACGCCTCGTATTAAAAAATATTGTTGGTGCAGGGGAAAGTCATTTTCGCCGCAACAGGATAATGTTGATCATCAGGGGATATCAGCACCGCCCTAGTGCCTGCTCCTGATAGATTAACAGCACCATCGAAATACATAACCCATTTATCCTCTGTCAGGTTCAAAACTTGGTTTTCGACCTTTGTTTCTCGGGAAGACTCGCAAGTTGATGGGCTTTCTGCCAACATGTCTGCTATGGCTCTCCTTTTTACTGACTTTTGTGGAGAACACCTGATATCAAATTCAGACAACATCACCTGCCATTTTGCTAACTTTCTGATCAGCGCGGGTTTCTCCAAAAGGTATTTGATGGGATCATTTTCAATTACCAGCTGAACATGGTAATGTAGGGTATACTGTCTTAATCTGCGAAGTACCCATACCGTCGCTACGCAAGCCCTTTCAACAGGTATGTACTTTGCTTCAGATGGCGTGAACTTCTTACTCAAGTAGTAGATGGCTCTTTCCTTCCCATCTTCCGGGTTGGTTTGGGCAAGTAAGGCTCCCAAAGATTCCTGTTGTATAGTCAAATATAAGGTCAATGGATGACCTGGGATGGGCGGCACAAGCACTGGTGGAGTGACTAGATAGTTTTTGATCTGTAAGATATCCATCGAAATATTTGCATTCCGAGACCTTTTACTGTAAGATATTCATCGAAATATTTCAGTTATATCTCGCTCTGACCTGATCAGTTATGAGTTAACTAACCAAAGGGGAAAGGCTAACGCGCGACGAGATACGTGGACCTGGGGAATTCGACATGAAAACGGCATTTTTTACCATAAGGATCGTCGATGGATATTTAGAACCGAGGCCAATCAGAAAACGATTAAGGAACCCATTGCTAGTGTTATACGATTGGGACGCGGGTGATGCCGCTTAACCAACGTATGATTTGCGAATTTTTTCTAAATCGATTTATGACGATCGCGGCCGTCGGGGCTAGTAATAGACTCTTGCGATTACATGACAATCAAGATAGCCGTGGTTTGAATTTTCCTGAGTGTGATGAGAATCACAGAGTCAATACGCGTAACATTCGCAAAAACTGCCCGTTAGTTCGCGATAAATTGAAATTACGAACGACTAGAAATCGAACATGAAATGGGATCTCGAAAATGGAAATGAAGAATTGTAACAATAAGTTCGGAATGGACGACGCCGATTCGAAAAGGAAAATTAGCGAAAAAATGGATTTGTGGACGAAGGACGTGAAAAGACGATTTTGCCCTTGGGATGTTGACTTGGTTTTATTAATCGGACAAGGACTTTTTGGTCATTTAATACTCCCCATTGCATCAGCTGAAAATTTGAGGGCAATATTGGAAGAAATTTAAGATTTTATGTAGAAAATGCCAAATGTCATCAAATTATGGAGCCTTATTAATTGATCAAGACACCTAAGCTAGCTCTAGAAGATTTTGGATGAGAACAAGTCACTTTCTCATTCCCCCATCTGCCATTTCCATGCACAGTAGCTCACCATCACCATCTTCTTCAATTTTTTTCTCCTTCCCTTACACGCACAGAACCAGAGCTGCACGACTAGTTCTGATCGTCGCCTAACTCTTCAACCGCTGACAACCAACTCGCGAGCCACCCATCATCGTGAAGATCTGTTACCGAACTTGTCCAACTAATAGCGCGCCTATTGGCCACCTGTGGAGCTCCGGCCAGCCAATCTCCCGCGAGTCGACGGAAACTGACTCAACCGGAGGTAGGCTTATGTTTGTATTTCATTGAAGCCCTAAATGGACGAGTTTTGAGCTCAATTTTTGTGGAGGTCTAGTAGACACATATAGTGAGTTACTGTCAAAGTTTGGATGAAATTGAGAAATATCTTGACCTAGAACCATTGTGATGTTTGAAGGACAGAATCTATCCATTTGCAGACTCGGAGGAATTGGTGCCTTTCGAAGGTCATCCGGCGTCGCCTTGAGCCAAAATTTTCGGTGAGGCCTCTTGACACATAGAAATTTGTGTTGGCAAGGGTATTTATGGATAAATTGAGGAATTAGATTGAATTGTGGACTGATTGAGTGGATTTGAAGCAGAACCGAACATGCTCTGTTTCGGTTATGTTCTTGCTGAGTTGGCGAAGGCCGTTAGTGATGGAATTGAGGTCTAATTTGATCCTCGAGGTATGTTAGGGTGTGGAGTAATATGTTAAGGAAGTTTATGTTCGACGGTTTGAAGTTTGGACGAAGAGATATTGACGAATTGATTGGTTTTCACTAGGTTCGCTCGCTGTCCTGTTTTGTGATTGTTGGAGCCGAACTCTTTAAGTGCTAAGAAAGGAGTTTTTGCAGATTTAAGCTTGAGGTAAGGAAGTTCCTAAACCTTGGTTAGAACGATTGGACTCAATTGGGTGAATCCGATGAGGATTACGCTAATTTTGGTGAGCTTTGGTGATATTGTTCGAAATATGATCACGTGTTGTGCCTATTGCTTATATTCTCATTGAATAGTCATGATATGTGTTGTTTGCTTCTCTTGGTTGTTGCAAATTGATTGTCTCGCATGCCTTTTATCGTTAGCTCAATGTGTGAGTTATATTCGATCATGAAGTCTTGAATTGAGATGAAGTCTAGCATGCTTGAGAATTGTTATGAGATACCCTGATGCGTATAGACGCGGGGTTGAAAATGGCCAATGTCCTGATACGTGAGACGCGGGACGAGAATTGATATGTGTCGACATAGGCCTTAGATGACATTGAAAACCTGATGCGTTTTACGCGGGTTTATCAATGAGTTGGTCTGATGCGTAAGCAAGCGGACCCAGCCTGAGGTGTTCCACATGCGGGCTTGAATCAAATGGAAATGGAAAGGGAGGAAAGCGTGGCTTGGTTAGGTGATGTGTACTTGTCTTAAACGATGAGTTATGATGCCATGAGTGCATAATTGATGCTTGTCGATGTGCATGTACTTTGTACGGTTGCTATATGCATCATGCCATTGTTGTACATTGAGTTTATGTTGCATTCACCAGAGTGCACTGTCAGCCTAATCTAGGGTTAGGACTTTTCTTACTAAGATGTCGATCTCACCCTGTAGTGGAACCCTATTGTCCAGACCCAAAGAATTGAAGATGCTGCCGATCCGCTTGGGTGAACCCCAGGAGATGACTAGATATATCGAGGAGTTCCCTGATGGCCGTGGTACAATATATGTTAGAAGAACTACAGTGGTTTGGGTAGATGAGCCGGGAGCACCGAGCCAGCCCCATAGGTTTGAGTCATGGTATCGTAGGATAGGTGATGTTATGTCAGAGCAGTTGATGCCTCAAGAAGTCTCGAGGAGAGCCGTACCCTCTTGGTGTCACTCAACCCGAGAGGAGGTAAAGATCGAGACCTCTACGGTGGGTTCGAGGAACATACCCGAAGGAGAACCGGCGAGCAAAGCAAGTGTTGAAGTGATCGAGATTTCGGATCCAGAGGATGACCTAGAGTACGACGACATGGAGGAGGACTCATTTGAGGTTCGGTTAGAGTCTTTTTCAGACTATGATCCAGCCGAGGATGCGAGACGAGCTGAGGACACCAGCACCTCCTAGAGTGCTTGGGGTTGGTTGACCCTTTTGTTATGTCATTTGTGGAGATGATCTTTTGTTAGGGTTGGTAGTTTCCTTTTGTTTGCCCCTTTGGTTCCTCAACCTCAGTGTCGCGACCCTCGCGTGCGGGGGGGGGGGGGGGGGGGCTAATGGGCCGCCCGATCGGTGGCTTGATCGGACGCGGACCTCTCCCAAGGTCCATTACCCAAATCGCAACGGCTGGATATACGTGGTCGACTTTCGGTGTGGTCAAGTGACATGTGATAAGTGTACATGCCAAGGGTCGCCACCAATTGTTTCTTGGAGGGTACGATCGGAAACCCTATCGAATAGTTGGGAGTGGTCTATTCGATTCTACGGAAACTAGAGAAGTGGGTTCGAGGACTTAGTTACGCCAACTGTCAGAGTTGACGCCCTTTCGGTACCGAAGCTGAATGGTTTATCTGATCTTAGGATTTCAAACAGATGAGTGGGGTACAGATCTTAAATCTAGGAGTTCATGCAGATGGGAATAGCTACCCTATCGCTCACAATCATTAGAAATAAGTGCGCAAATCAAGGATCCAATACATGCGGATAAAACACATGAAATCAACATGGCATCCCTAATGAGGCCCTATTAGCCTAGAGAAATATCAATCAAGGCTTAGGAATGATTTTGGCATGATTTGCCCATGAGGGGCAAAATCGTAATTTCGAACAATTCGGGGAAAATCCGCCTTGAAAGGGGCCAATTTGTCATTTTAGACGAATTGTAAAGTCAAAAGATGGGGGAAATAGGATTGGCCATCAATCCAATCCATTTCCCATTTTTTGAGAATTTCCAGGATTTTTCTGGAATTTAAAAGTGATTTTACCCTTATAGGGGTAAAATCGTCATTTTGGACAAAGACGAGGACTGCGAATCTCAAATATTAGGGCTGGTCGTCCACCTGACGCAAACCCTAACTTTAAGCAATTTTCAGGACTTGATTGGAACAAGAAAGACGATTTTCCCATTAAAGGGCAAAATCGTCATTTTGAGAAAAGAGGTGGGACTCGAAAACCCAAGCCTAAGAATTGATCGCCTACCTGACCGTAACTCTTACCTTGGCATTATCGGCTTTATCTCGCATATACAGCAGAGGCGACTTACCCCTAAAGGGTAATATCGTCAAATCTCGGAAGAACGGATAAGAAACCCCAAAAATATGGTTGACCAGTTGTCTGTGGTCAATCCTCGATTTTTGGGGGTTTCTGGAGTGTCTAGGATTTTTCCACAATTTTATAACTTTTTTTTTGGAATTTTTTGGAATTTTCTAGCATTTTTTTTGGATTTTCTAGGATTTTTCTGATTTTTTTATTTTTTAAAATCAATTTCCAATTTTTTTATTAAAAAAAGGTTATTCGGTCTGGGTCGGGTGACCCGGCCCACGACCAGCGGGCGACCGGCCCAGCCCGGATCCGGGCCCGCACCAAAATGGCGTCGCTTCGGCCTTCCCGCTTCTAATTTTCAATTTCCCGCCTAAATTGAACCAACGCGCCTGATCGTGCCACGTGGCGGACTACGGACGGTCTGATCTTCATAATGAACCAACAGTCTAGATTGAAAGGCTTGACTAAATCTTAACCGTCCGATCTAAAGTATTTTTTATTTCTGAAAATTATTTTTTATTTCCGAAAGAGCGAGATCGCGACACGTGGCCAACTATCCACCGTCCGATCATTTTTTGTTTTATATTCAGTTATAACGAACGGCTGACGTGGCTGCCACGTGGGCGCCACGTCAGCACCACGCAAGCGTTGACTGGTCAACAACCGTTGATTGGTCAACTCATCATCGGGGAAGACGACCGGAAGTCTGATTTTCCGGTCAAAAATGCCGGAGCTTCGCCGGAACTCGGTTTTGACGTTGAAACGGCCACGGATCTCTACGAATCTAGCATCGATTGACTCCTCGTCTCATCCGCCTTAACATACATCAAGATCTCGGCCTGAACCGAGTTTGAAACACACATGCCGGCTCCGACCGGGAACGATTCCGGCGGAGATACGACCTAGCCGTTTCTAGCGTGAACAAAGTGCTTCCAAGATATCGAACGGCATCCAAAGAGTGCAAGGGAACTTACCTGCGCGTCATCGGTGTTTGACGACGTCACAAATGGTCGCGAGAGCTTTCGATAGCTTCGAGTAACTCAGTCTCAGATCCATGGTTTCGAGTAGATTCAATGCAAAAAGAGCATAGATACGAGCTTCGAAGGCTGTCTAGATGTAAATCGGATAAAAAACTCGGAGGAATACGCACAAATCAGTGAGTTGCCATTAAAGATCGAGCTTGAGAGCTTCAATGGCGTTTACCTGTTTTGGCGATGAAAAGTGACGCCGCTGGGTTCCAGACGTTCTTTAAGGTGTCACGAAGCTTAGGTGATCGATGGTTTGGCTTGACGTGGACCGGGACGCTCCGACGAAGCGTGAGAAACTCTGAAATGGAAGCTCCGTCCATGGCCGTTCGTGAGCTCGTCGAGAGCATTTCTCTCTCTCTCTCTCTCTCTCTCTCTCTCTCTCTCTCTCTGTGGCTCTCTCTCTCTCTCTGTACGCACGCCCAGAAGAAGCTCCTCCTTCGCTTCGGTTCCCCCTTCATAAAATCGATTGGTCAACCCTTTTAACCGACTCCCTATCAACTGATTTTCTTTAGTTTCTTCCTTCCCCTTTTTCTTTTGCGCACGGGTGCTCTTGGGAGGTGGTGAACAGTGACCGGGTCTCTGGGTCGGATCCGCCCGACCCGTCAGACCCGGTTCACGAATAATGTCCGAATTGTACTAGTAATTGCCATTTTTTTGCAAAATTGAAGCTTCCAATGTTATTCACGGAATGATTTCTCTTTGGAAATGTGGTTTTTGTGACTAAAACCCTTAGAATCATGCGAAAGCCCCAAATACAAGATATGATCCGAAATCGATTTTTGCCAAATTGATGTTCTTAATGCAGGAATTGGCACCAATTGAGCCCACCATTAGATTGAGGAGGTCGAATACTATAGGGAGGAAACATTGGGGTTCTATGGGAGCCCACCAATTGGACCGGGACGCTCCGACGAAGCGTGAGAAACTCTGAAATGGAAGCTGCGTCCATGGCCGTTCGTGAGCTCGTCGAGTGCATTTCTCTCTCTCTCTCTCTCTCTCTCTCTCTCTCTCTCTCTCTCTCTCTCTGTGGCTCTCTCTCTCTCTCTATACGCACGCCCAAAAGAAGCTCCTCCTTCGCTTCGGTTCCCCCCTTCATAAAATCGATTGGTCAACCCTTTTAATCGACTCCCTACTGTTGACACCTGACTTTTGGTCATTTATCATTTTAGTTTTTATTTTCAAAATTAATTAAAAATAGCCAAAAACTCATAAAATCACAAAATCAACTTTGGAAGCCTTGGCTTAGCCTTAGGAACCAATTTTGAACAAAAAAAAATATTTTTTGGTTTTTTTTTTAAATATTTTTTGAATTTATTTAATTATAAAAATACAAAAAAAATCATAAAAATACCATTCGTGGTCAGAAAAATACACAAAAATATTCAATAATTTTGTTTTAATTTCCTCTTCAAGTGTGTCACTTAAAATATTGAAAATTCGGCTCGGGTCACTATGTTCCTTCACAAACATAAACCCGAACCGAGCCTAAAAAATTCTTTTCGAATATTTTAATTTTCAATTCTTATTTTTTTATAAGCTATGACATTGGATTCTAAAGTCTTGAAGTGCAATTGGGTCAATTTGCCCTCCAATTTGATCAATTTTAGACAAAAGGGCTTAATTGCACAATTTTCTTTCAATTTAGTCCTCGGTTTCACAAATCTTGAAATTAAATTTCACACGGGCATACCCATTAAAATTAAACATCTCTACCCGATAGTTTTCATCATGATGAATCCATTGGTGGCCTCAATTTGGACTAATTTGGTCGTTTGGACCCTCGATTGGGCAAAAATCATTTTCGGATCCTAAGGGCAATTTGGGGTTTTCACTAAATTTCAATCAATTGATTCACGAAAATACCCCTATTTGATAGAAAACATGTCAAGGAGTCCGATTGTTCCCTCAATTGCATGAAAAAGGGTCGATTTGGGGCCCAATTTGGCAAAATTGGTTGAACCGGACCGGTCGGGTCAAACCCGACCCGACCCGGTCCCACCGGGTCTGCAACTTAGTTGCAGACCCACCATGGCCGGCCAAAGAGCAAGAAAACAAGGGATGGTGGGCGGCATTTTTTTTAAAGAAAAGAAACATTGAAGGTGGGAGACAAAGGGAAGTGGTCGAGGGGCAATATTTGGTGGGAGATGGGCGCAAAAAGGAGCGCCGATTGGCCACGGAAAGAGAGGATTCTTGGTTTTAACCGAGCTCAACCATTAGAGAGGAGGGGGATTTTCGAGCGAAAAACCACGGACAAGTGGCCACCCTAGACCTCCAGCGGACTTCACTCATCACCACCAAGGTCGCCGTTGCCGTCAACATCCCCGGACAGGTCGGTATCTCCCCCCGACTTCAATTTATCTCTGTGCATACTAGATGTTCGACGAAATGCCTCAGTGAACATTTTATTTTGTAACTCTCGGCCAAGTTGTCCCGAGCCTTCTTTGTCGCGAAACTCACCTTCAAGCTTCATTATAATTGATTCTACGCCCGGCTTACCTTTTATTTTGCATCGAAACGTGCCGAGAAACCATGGCTGAAGCTCCCCGACGCATACCCGAGCCGATGAGCTCGGTCCGGTGAAGCCAGTGGTCTCCGAGGTCCAAACGACATCAGTTAAGCTTCTAGACTACCATTGGATGCTTTTTGAACGACTGAAACTGAGCTTGGTGGATAAAAAATTTTCTGCAAATATCCTCGCCGGTGCTGGTTCGGTGGTCGGCCGTTCGGCCTCTTTCCAGCGTGTTTCATACCATGTTTTTGATGTATGTTGATTTGGAGTTAGTGAGGAGTCGATTAGGCTTGAAATTGCTCTTCGAAACCGACGTTTTTACGTCGGTTTGGCAGCTCCGGCGAGAATCGCCGGCGCCGGTCGTCTTCTCCGGCGGATCCTGCGTCGGTCAACGGGTCAGCGGCTGACGTGGGTTGCCACGTCAGCAGCCACGTCAGCCGGGTGGGGCCACAACGATAAAAATAAGACACAGATCGGACGGTCGTGGCTTCGCCACGTGTCGCGATCTGGGATTTTTTTAAAAAATTAAAAAAAAATGATTTTCAGAAATAAATAATTGATTTTCGGATAAATAAAAAAATTAGATCCAATGGTAAAAAATTTGCCAAGTGGCGCTCTGTGGGTCGTCCGATCATGCTCAAGATCGAACGCACCAGAATTCGTCACGTGGCGTAATATGGGCTGTCGGATGCGATCTGATTTTCGGAAATAAAAAAAGATGGTTCTGATCGAACGGTCAGAATTCCTCCATGTGACGTATCCTGGACCGTCCGATCTGGGATTTTCGGAATTAAATAAAAAATGTTTATAAAAATGTTAAAAAAATTAGAAAAACACTTAAAAATGCAAAACGGTGTCGTTTTAGGCCGGCTTTCGACCCATAGGGTCGGGCCGGGCGCCCGAGAGGCGCGGCCTGGGTCTGACCCGGCCCGGAAAATATTTTTAAATGTTAAAAAATTCAGAAAATAATAAAAAAATAATAATAAATCAAAAAATCAATAAAAAAATAGAAAATCATAAAAAATTCAAAAAATTCGGAAAATTCAGAAAAATTATAAAAAATTTCAGAAAATAGTAAATGGCCACATTCAACTGGGCACGACCTGTTTCGGGTCTTTTGACCCCCGGACCTTCCAAAAATGATGATTTTACCCTTCCGGCAAATTGTCTTCCAAAAAAATTCTAAAAAAATCCAGGAAAATCCCAAAAAATAGGAAATGGCCATAATCAACTGGTCAAGACTCATCCCGGGTGTTTCGAACCCCGACCCTTCTTAAAATGACGATTTCTCCCTTTGGGGGAATCGTCTTCCAAAAATTGAAGAAAAATCAAGAAATTCCAAAAAATTCTCGAAAAATGGGAAATGGCCACAATCAACTGGCCATGGAATATTTCGGGTAATTCGGTATCCAAACCTTCCAAAAATGACGATTTTGCCGTTCGGACTAATCGTCCCCAAATCTTCCCATTTTACCCCTGGTCCGAAATCACATCTTCCCTAAGCTCTTATGGCTATACTTGGAAGCCTTTGATTTGAATTGATGTGCATCGAGGTGATTTATTTATGCACTTGATTGCGCTTTCATTAAAACTGATTGTGATTGATAGGAATAGTCTTCCAATCTGCATGAAACCCTGAATCAACCTACCTCACCCAAAATTGCGCTTGCATGAAATCTTAATTAGGAAAATCACTCACGTTAGGTACCGAAAGGGCGTTGGTAATGACACCGACGTAACCAAGTCCCCGAACCCAAAATCTCTGGTTCCGCAGAACTGATCGATCTCTCCCAATTGGTCAGTAAGGTTTCCGGTCTACCCTCCAAGAAAGACCGGTGGTGACTCCAAATGCATGCACAAGTTGCACATGCTACCACGACCACACTAAGGTCGAAAGCGATCGACTGTTATCGTCGAATCCCTTTGAAAAATATTCCCGCCGCGATTTGGTATGGGCCTGGGACGGCCCGCGCTGATCCAAAGCCCGCGATCCGCACTCCGGTGCTGGGGAAGGCCCGCGATCGGTAATCCATTAGCCGCGTCCGCTTTCGGACGGGTCGCGACAGCTGGCGACTCCGCTGGGGACTTTGTTCTAGAACCTATGGTTCTAGACCTCAAGTGGACTTAGGCCGTAATTAAAACGTTGAGTGATTTTTCTAACCATGCAGGCGCTCGTGAAGGTGAGGTAAGTCCGTTTACGATAGGTGTTATATGTTTTTGTAGATTGGAGAAATAAGGGGTGTAGTCTTATGCAGGTTGGCGTAGGAATGTATGTTGTGTGGATGATTTGAAGCGCTGATTGATAAACTGTTGTGCATGACTTACATTGTGATGATCACGACACATGGACACACACAACCGCGCCTAAAACCCCGGGCGCCGCCTATAGGAAAACAATAGAAGGGATTGAAAATGGAATCTCCGTGAGGAAAAACACGGGGTAATCCATTTTTAATTCCGCTCATTTTGAGCTATGGATTGAGCCCCAATGCAACGATAGTTGTGCAATGGAATCAGCTCTTTCTAGAACTCGAGATGGGAACCTCGGCCTTAGATACCAAGCCCAATCTTTTGATTTTTAGAGTCAAGCTTCACTTGTCTCATGCGCATGTATTGTGGATGGTTGGTATACCTAAAAACCAAAAAGTCATTAAGTGCCACTCATGGTAAGGCCCTGCCTTTTCTATTTAAATTCACTTGCAGCCTTTTATTTCGCATCAACATGCCGCATTCATCAAATCCGAGGGTTGAGTCCAATTCCATTTTAGAGTATGGATAGAGTAGAGATGATCTCTCCAAGTCGGTCCCACATCCCGGACATATTCAAGTATGAGCGACGCGTCATCCGCCATCGGACTGTCGGGACATTCAACGGAGTTTACCCTCTTCGAGCTGTCCAAGTAATGATCCAGTAACCATACCGATAGTTGAAGGACATGCGATAACAGCAAATCCGAGACATCTGCCGGACATTATCAAAAGGGCATCTGATGAAAACGAAGACCTGAAATAGCCGAACCGAAGACACCAAGTGCCGTCCTCTGAAGACCCGACTTGGGGCATCTCTTTAGGTTCTTAAGGGCCACGTTCCAATCGTCCCTTTCCTTTTATCAGAATCATCGAGTCTGTAAGGAACACCCGTCTGTGGGTCTCCCATTTATCTTCTACACCTCGATTTCTAATTATTGTCTAAGTGTCTTGACATTGGAACGCGACACTGGAATTTCTCTCAACCATTCGGATTTTTTCGGTTCAATTGCGTGTCTTACCCAGATGAAATTTTCGTTAGAACTCACACTTGGTATTTAACCCAAGTACGAGAATCTACCATTCATTTCATGGTGCGCCGGATATGAAATTGAACCGGTCTATAGCATGCATCATTGGTAATCCTTGGTAATTAACTGAAGTCGTCTATGTTTCCTGAATTCAAGAGGAGACCTGATATCCAAATTACCTTCGAAAAATCAATTCAATTTGGATGTCCTATCTCTTACCGAATTTAGGACACATTGGAATTGCATTTTTATCTTCTTGGAAATTCCACAGATTTTCTGGGGATTTTCCAAAAAGTAATAACCATGGATTACGCTCCTTTTAGTTTTATGTTTTCTCATGAAAAACATCGATAAGAATTTTTCACACGAGATTAAGGCTTGTGTAAAAGTCCTTATCTTCGTTAATCTCAAGAAAGCATAAAATTGAAAGGATTTATGCTTTACTTCCCTTTCTGACATCTTCCTGTCATTCGAACAGGCAATTTCCAGAATCAAAATCCAAAGACTTGTGTGAAGAATCAGTCGCAAGTTAAAAGCGCTGGACCACCCTAGAGAGTCAATTGATGAGGGAAGACCGAGGAATCCTAAAAAAATAGTCAACTGATGAGGGCAAACGCCACCTAACCGGGGCAGCCGGGTCAAGTGTAAAGACGTGTCGTTCCTAATTGATTTTCAATCAGATACCGGCATAATATTTCCTATCTTTTCCTCTCAGGTGAAAAACGGGTAGAGAAGGAAAATCCATTTGTGGATAGACACGAGGGACATGTTTTACATGGCATACATTTGTCGAAAATGTCCTCATCCGATCACATGCAAGATGATCATGGAACGATGGTGAAACTGTAATCGTTCCAATAAGCCCTTCGAATGTTATACCTGACGGGGACCTTATGTCTTTTGTCTACAGGATAAGATGGTCAAAGACAAACGAAGGAAAATATGTCTTCCCCATAAGACGGAAAGAAAAGTGCCTTCAGCAGATGTCACCCATTGGGATTGCAATGACGAAAGGAATCAAATTATGAAGAATGAGCAACCTAATTAGGATTGGCTCTCCCTAAGTCGAAAAAGTTGTATCCATTCCAAATCGGATTGACTGGTTCACGAGTTGATATGGTTTCCCATTCTTACAGGGAAGCATACGAAGGAATTACAACCTCGAATAAGGAATGTCTTGTTAGATTGAGTGTATGAGGAGCTTCAATCAGAGGGCACGAGATATAAGGAAATCATATCTGAAGAGGGGAAATACTCGTACCCACACACTCCATGGAGCTTGTTCCAGCGAAATCAGATTATATGGTGAATATACACAAGGAAACCATGCTTCCGAAATCAATACCAATGTCTGTCGAATGGTAAGGCATGCATCACCATTGATAAGCTTGCTATCAGTCCAAATGATGTGGAGCCTCGAAGTTGGCAATTTCCAAGTCCCGCCACACCGAAAGCAGAAGAAGAAAACTTGATACCAAGCTTTGACGTTTTGTTATTGTGATCATCCGCCTAGCCACCGAACTCCAATCGTCAACAACACTCGAAGGCTGCCTACACCAAAGCATTATAGGTTGTCCCGAATGAAAGCTCCAAGGACGCCATCATGAGCGGCTCCGGCGTGGTCAAAAGAAATCTCATTACATCGAGGACTGAAGGAAGAAGACAGATTAGGTGGCAGACAAGATGCAGCGCTGATTGAAATGTAAGGCACGCGCGAACCTAGAAATGATCAGCCTTCATCCGTAGAAAGAGAATACCTTCATGCCGTGTCGATTGCATCAGAGAGAAAAGGAAAGGTTCTGCACTTGAAGAACCAGAAGCTTACGCCTCAAAAGCTTTTCTCTGAAACATTCAACAATCCCCAGAGTCCTCTATAATGAGTCACCACTAGTTTCGTGAGGAGACTCGTTTATCTTGGGCGGCCTCAAAGCTTGTCGATGCATTTCCTTCATCGATCCTCTCTCCCTAAGCCACCATTGACCTGTGAATATGCTGAAGATTGGTAGGGAAGACACGTTTTCAGCCCAGACGTTAACGGAAGCTTCCTACCCTGAAAGTCTGCGAGTCATGGCCATCGATGGCAATCCAATCTTTCTCTCAGTGCTCATGGTTGTGCTGAGAAAATGCCAGTATAAGGTTATAGGCCGAACAAGAGCAACTGAAGCCCTAAAAGCGCTGAAGCGGAATAGGGGCAGGTTTAACCTCGTCATCACTGCCACGACGGTGTTCGACATGCACATCTTTGATCTTGTAAAAGTCATCAACTCCGAAATGGACGTGCCAATTATCATCGTGTCAGCAAGTGATGATCAGTCGATTATAACGAAAGCTGTACTGCATGGGGCTCAGGGTTTCATATCGAAGCCGGCTCAGGTCCGAGTGCTTCAAAATCTGTGGCAACATGTGGTAAGAAAGCAATTACACGATCGAGACGGCCGTAATCAAGTTGACGACACCGTTGTGGGGCACAGGAAGACAAGGTTCGATTGGTCCCCTGATCTTCATCGCAAGTTTATTGATACAGTCCAACAGCTAGGGGTCAATTCAGCACGCCCGAAGCGTATAATGGATGTCATGAACGTATCAGGACTCACTAGAACTAGCATTGCGAGTCACCTTCAGAAATACAGAAAAGAACTGAGAGAGCACGATGCAGCTCTAAGTCAAGAAGGCCGAAACGAAGCGGATTCAAGCCTGAACGATGGGCAGCCAACGCAGACTCCCTGGCTCGAACATCTACCTTTCATTGGTGCCCCTTCTATGGTCAATCAGGTCATCATGCCACATATTCAAGAATCAAATTTTTCAACTGCGCAGTTCAAACATATGACTCTTGACGAACATATGTGGAGTAGCTCTCAACATACCCTCTTCTCCAGTTTTCAAATGGAGGGCGCTGGCCGTGGTAGGCTAGCCTGTCATCCCCATTTACACCCAGATAATGACGGAAGCTCCAGCTCCAAGAATCAAGTTGCCCTTGGCAAAAACAGAAGGAGAAATCCATCGCCAGTAGTCAATGCTGCCCAATTCGAACTTCGATTGCTTGAAGAGTCAGGAGATTATCTGGATGATGAGCTTGCCATCATGATCAATCGATTTACTACTGATGGGCCGCCGAAGATGTGATCTGAGGCTAGCGACTATGTACCAGGCTCAAAGCGCAGCCGCTCAATCAATGAGAATTCTCAAGAGAAGCAAGCCCATCGCTACCCGCGAGCATCATCATGCTCAAGTTCGGCAATCCCATTTTAGATTAGATTCGAAGCAATTGATTCAACGCCGTGAAGAGAAGCGCGTCGAAAATACTTCACGTTTGGAAATACGAGTAAAGCCCAAGCAAGCTCGAAAATGGGTAGCACTGTATCGTTCCGATTCGTCTTTAAACCTTTCGATTGTTGAGTCGAACTTATTTCATTCTTGACAGGAGATCGTGAACTGCCTCATGAATTTTAGAATAAAAATAAACCCTCATGAACTCCGGCAACACCACAGCCTAGTGATTCGAGGAATGACAGTGAGCCGAAGCGTCTTGGATTCGATCCTTGGATTGACGTCAATGTACAAATATAAAAAAAGTGTTGCGAGGTGGTCCGATGCCTTTTGAAGATCAACCCAGACGGTTACAGAACCTGAGGCAATCTTAATGCTCAATTATTTTTACCAAGCAGTGAAGTCGGTGAAATGAAAATACAAAATGCCCGATTGGCTAAGTGAAGGGTAAACTCTGTATCAATCCATTTTATCCTTTCTGATCTCATATTTGACATGATTTCTTTCTTTTTGACAGAAGATAAAAAAAGAATAAAATGATAACCCCTACCCGAGTCCAAAGATCCAATCCTTGACTCAAGCCCAATCTGGAGGGCAGTTACAGATGTTGCCTACTGGACATTAGGGGTGAGCATGGTTCCCGGGTAGAACCGGGAACCGAAGAACCGAACCGTCGGTTCCGGTCCGGTTCCGATGTCCCCGGGTCCGGTTCTCGGTTCCTCATTTTGAGGAACCGCCGGTTCCGGTTCCGGTTCCCGGTTCCATATGGAACCGAACCGGAACCGGAACCGGATGTTTTAAAGCATAAAACCCTAATTTTCCACTTTCTTTTCTCACTTCTTCGCACGTCTTTCTTCCTCAACAGTGCAGGCCTGATGGAGAGAGAGAAGCGTCGTCATCGGCGTCGCTCCAATCCAATCGAAACCCCCCACCCAATCCGAAACCCTAGATTCCCCCGATCCTCAACCTCACTCTCCCACCACTTCTTCTTCCGCCTCCGATCCCTCTCTCTCCCGCAGCGGATCCTTCAGCCGCCTCAACGCCCGGGCTCCCGAGTTCATCCCCACCCCCGTCCCTCCTCCCCTCGCCCCGATCTCCACCCTCCCCCTCCCCCTCCCCCCCAGCACCGCCTCTCCATCCCTCCTCCCCACCACTCCTATCCCCCTACCCCTACCTCTCCCTTCCTGGTCTCAGTTCTTTTCTGTTGCCTCGGTCTCGCCTTCAAGTTCGCTGAAATGGAGTACATCGCTAAGGTCTGTTTCCTGGTCTCAATTCTTTTCGGTTGCCTCGGTCTCGCCTTCAAGTTCGCTGAAATGGAGTACGTCGCTAAGGTCTGTTTCGTGTGCGTCGACCCCCTTTGTTGCGATTCTTATTTCTTTGAGTTTTGATTCGACTCTGCCTCCCTCTGTTTCAATTATCAATTGCTAGAGCAATGCTGTGAACAGAAGTTTGATGATTGGGTTGTGTTGCATCTCTGATCGTTCGAACTCTTCATTTGCCCCGCTGGTCATCTTGAGTTGTTTCTGGTGACTAATGTGTGTGTGTGTGATGAAATATATGTAAATAGTGAGATTCACGAAGAGCAGCAACTATTCCAAATTGGACTACGGAACGATATCTTGGATTCTCATCCGTTGTTCGAATGCGATCTATTTGCTCGGATTCCACTTACGGCTTGTCACCACACTTCATTCTGGATCATTCTATATATAGGAATAGCATGCAAATGTTCAGAATTTTTTCAATTTTGGTGCAAATGGAGTTTTATTGACAGGTTCTAGGGTACCTTGGAACCGGATCCGGAACCTGTGACAGGGTAGGTTCCAGGTTCCAGGGTATAGCGGGTAGGTTCCAGGTTCCAAAAAATGAGGAACCTGTACTAGCGGGTAGGTTCCAGGTGGAACCTACCCAGAACCTGGAACCGCTCACCCCTACTGGACATGGCCCATCTCATTTGGAAACAGGGCGAAGACAAATGTTGGATCACTAGCTTGAAAAAGCAATCTGATCCAAAGGAAGGAATCTCTTTAATTTGATTTTGCAAGGAATGCAAATCAAGTGTAAAAGGACGTATCGTTCCAAAATGATTATTTTCTTGATATGGGAATAATGCTTCCTTTCTTTTTCCTCTCAGATGATGATCAAGAGCAGAGGACGCAGGATGTAATGCTTTCAAATAACAAACAGAGAGTGCCCCTTTTCATGGCATCTCAGACATGCATTCTGGCTAAATATTTTCAAGAGCATTCTAATGGCTCAATTTGTGATCAAAACTTTTGAGAAAACCTCAAGAAGTTTCTCATCATTTAGAAATTTCTGTGAAAAGAACACTTGAAAAGAAAATTTCAAGTTTTGCAGATTGACACATCTGATAAAAATATTTTCTCTGAATAGAGTGGGAAGCACGAATTCATTTTTCGTTGCTGGCATAGATAACATGCAACATGCATATCATGCACATATCCTGCACACAAAGAACCCAAAGGGAGAAATGTCGGTTACCGCAGGACGAATTTCAAGGGGGAACGTCAAATACTTCAAAAGGCGACTATGATCGAGAGAATCACCGAACCGCCACATAACAAGTCCCAAGACTGTCGAGCTGTCTAGAAACAGATGATCAAGGACTCTGGCAATCGAGATAGATGACCAAAAGCGGCAAAATCCGTGGGATCAAGTTCCCCCTGATTTTCTTCGAGAAGCCAAGCTGAGGGAAAATTCTCATGAACCCCATGAAAGCACGGTGGACCAGGGTTATAAAACCCAGAGATGACAAACATCAAGACAAGCCTCACGGGGGCAAAATACTTGAAAAACACAGTTTCTTCAAATGTTGGAAGGACAAAACCTCGAAGGGAGTATCTCCTTCTTGAAATTTCAAATGAAGTCAGATAAAGACCTACGCCTGTCCCCTCATGTGCAGGTGCATGGACTTCTTCAAATTGGATTGAAAATTGCCAACAAACACAGAAGTGTTAAGGCATGTTACCAGGACGAACGGCAAAGCAATTGTTGACGTGATTGAGGGTCATCTCACGAACAACACCTACAAATATAGACGAGAGGAAAAGAACATTCATCTTCTATATCAGTATATGATACTGAAATGACCCCCACCAAATGTGGCGCGCCAACAATCGACAAAAGAGAGGGATACGTCAATAAGACGTCACCATGGATCCCGAGAGAGAAGACATCCCCAAAGAGGATGATGATTGCAGCAAAATGCAAAAATGAAGGTAGCTAGGGCAAGCGTCACCTAGCTATGACAAATCACGCCCAACTAGGGCAAGTGAATCATTTGTGCGCCGGATAAAGAAGGACGTTTCTTCTCTGGCAAAATCAATGGACGCAATTGCAGAGTTGTCCACATCAGAATTAAACCCTGGGATACCAACCTGGGTGAACGGTAATTTTGTATCGTTCCAATTTGATCTCTAAAAGATCCCACATTTAACATGAGTTTTTCCTCATTTAACAGGAAGTCGTTGGCGCCAAAAGCCACAAAAGAGAATAACTCGCCGACGGGGAGGCGGATAAAATTATCAACCTCGAAAAATAATTGGAACCCTGGAAAATGACGTAGAATACGTCCAAAAGCATGAATTGATCTAATCCAGTGCAAATCCTTGAGAAAGATTCGTCACCCAACCAGGTGGATAGCATGGCCACAAGCTAGATGGCCAACTCCTGCGAACCTCACATCTTTGACCGGAGCGAGAGTAAAGCAGTATCGTTTCGATTCATCTTGAATTTCGGAATACAAACTAATGCTGAATGTTTATCGTTGACAGGAATTCGCCGTCAAGATGGACAGAAAATTATCGGCATCAGAAAGCCACACAAAAAAAGAACTCGCCGATAGGGAAGCAAACAGAATTATCGGCCCTGGAAGTCAGGACTCCAAGAAATGATCTTTGATTATAAGATCAAGTGGAGGGTAAAAAGTATCGCTTCCACACTTCATGCTTTGACATGCATTCCGATAACAATTTCCTTTTTCCTTGAATAAAAGGAACTCTGAAGAGTGGCGCTGGAATGCGTCCAAAAACACAAATGGATCTCCTCTGGGGCAAATCCTTGAGAATGATTCATCGCCAACCAAACGGAGGGATCAAGGCCACAAGATAGAGGGCCAGATTCTGCAAGCCGCGTGTTTGTGTTCAAATGGAAACACAAAGTAAGAACAAGGCTGTATCGTTCCAATTTACCTTGAATTTTGGAACGCAAACTGACACCTCATTCCCGTCTTTGGCAAGGGCTCGCCATCAAGGCGAGCAAGTTTTTACATCCCATGTATTACCCGTTGGAGTACATGACCAAGGGTAAGATGTATCGTTCTAATTTTTTGAAAAACTTGTGAACATACAATGACATGATTCTCTTGTATTTTCAGGGATCTCTAGTCACGATGGATAGGTAAGTATCCCTTTTCCCAATCCATTGAAGGTGTTAAATAAAAAACAGAGAGAAAAAGAAAAGCTTTTAGAATCTAAGGTCTAGAAAAGACATAGAATTCAAATTTCATTGGCATTCATGTTTTGAAACAGGAGGTTGTCTGAACATGAATAAGAACATGCATGGTGCATCATAAAATCCCCTTGACGGGTAAAATTTTTGGAGAAAAGAAAGAGATTTTTCCAATCAAAAGTTGTTCAAAACTTTCAAAAGGACGTTTTCTCAAAAGACGAGAGGCAAAGCCTAATCCAAACACGTCCTATACACACTTGAGAGAGAAGTGGAGTAGATCAGATAGCAAAATCTGGACCTACGGAAGTAGGGATTATTCGCAGCAATTACATGAATTGGGATGACGGAGGCATTCGTTTCATATCCCCAAACACTACAGGTGACCATTGACAACCCCTTCGAACGGCGGTTTTCATTCTCAACCCTGTCAAGAACCACCCCACATTGGGGCAAAAAGGGAGTAAGTCCAGCAGCATCAAGAGAAAATGGTTAGAAATTTTCTTGCTCGGACTAACATCAATCTTTGTGTGTTGTTTATATGGTAATCCAAGTGCCATAGGATGACAAGAAGCATTCATTTCTATATCCCACACACCATATCCTTTGCACAGCCAAGTTGAGCCTGCAAATTCATTTCATGAACCCGTTGGTGATCATTGCACGCTCCAAGATGAAGGCATCATCACTTCAAAAACGGAGGAATTCAAGACTTAGGGTTTGCGGAGAAATTCCTAAGTTAATGCTTAACCTTGTTAGACCTTTGGTCATATGTCTAACACGATCCCCTGAAGATGAGAAAAATGGGGTGCTTTTTAAAAAAATGATGATGAAAAAAATGAAAAATCCCCAGCATCAAGAAAAAAGCAAAGTGCCTGGTAAAAGCAAGGCTGATGCTCGTGACAACTGTTTGATTGATCCCCAATGAAACCTAGTTCGGAAGAGAGAAAGACCCCTAAAGGAGTCAGATCAAAGAGACCGCCCCTCCAAATGATATCAAGCGTGGAGGAAAGACGCAGACAGAGTTGCCAATCCCTTAATACAGCCAGAGACGCTCTCTAAAGAATTTGTGCACACCTCAAAAGCGGTTGCACACCTCAAAAATTGAAGATGCAGAATGGAAAATACATGTGACAAGTTTGTAATGATCACCAATGTCAATCCCCTCATAAATTCTGGGCCAAAAATAAGCCTTTTTCGATCCCCAATCCTACCAACATCATAACCCTGAAACAGTCTTCTCTGACTAAGACACTTGGGTTAACATATAGCTTAGCTCGAAGAAGTACGAGCAAGACTATTTCTTTCTCATTTTGCAGGTTTCTTGACTTGTAAACCCGAAGCAGATGTTGAAAACTTTCATTCAATGACCTTGACTCAAAAGTGAGTCCACCTTGAAGATTAATAACCAAGCCCGACATTACGGTCCCGTGGAAGACCTCCCGACCGATCAAAATGTATGCGCTGCGAATGAGTCTGAAACCTAGGCACATGTTAGTAGGGAATTGAGTGCATCCCCTATAAAAACCACTATCTCAAAACAGGTGAGAAGACCTCCTTGTCGAGAAATATTCCAATTGATGTTTTGAACAAACTCTTTTTGGAATTTTCAAACTGTTGATCCAGATTTTCCATGCGAGGAATTTGTGATCACATTTGCATGTTGCAAGAATGCTTTGGATAGCCTCCGGCATCAAGATGCATATTTCATGATTAAAACTTAAATCATACGGTTTTGTCAGATGGACAACCGTCGTCTTCCCAAAGATTGCTAACGTTTTCTTGGTGAAGGAAAATCTTTCAGGCTCGAACTTCTGCAGGATCCGTTCGAGACACCAAATCCCCAGAAGAAGGCCTCGCTCTAAAGAGAAGAACTTACAAATCTAACTTTCTGTAAGATACTTGGAGAACCCAGCTCCCAGAAAGTCACCTCCCGCATCATCAGCGTACCAGTGAAATTTTCGCCAAAATGAAATCTTTTACTGCGTCAAAACTCAATTTTCGACGAATTTCGGGATCTCTCAAAAAAGGGGAGGAAGAAAAACCCTTTTAAAAGAAAAAGTCCCATCGGACGTGGAAAACCTCCGTGTTGGGACCCCATTTTCAAAGATCAAACAATCCCGTCGGACGTGGAAAACCTCCGTCTCGGGACCCCCTTTTCAAAAGATCAAACAATCCCGTCGGACGTGGAAAACCTCCGTCTCGGGACCCTATTTTCAAAGATCAAGCAATCCCATCGGACGTGGAAAACCGCCGTGTTGGGAACCCTTTTCAAAAAGCAAGAAAGTCCCATCAGACGTGGAAAACCTCCGTCTCGGGACCCCACTTTCAAAGATCAAGCACTCCCGTCGGACGTGGAAAACCTCCGTCTCGGGACCCACTTTTCAAAAGATCAAACAATCCCGTCGGACGTGGAAAACCTCCGTCTCGGGACTCCCTTTTCAAAGATCAAACAATCCCGTCGGACGTGGAAAACCTCCGTCTCGGGACCCCCTTTTCAAAAGATCAAACAATCCCGTCGGATGTGGAAAACCTCCGTCTCGGGACCCCACTTTCAAAGATCAAGCAATCCCATCGGAAGTGGAAAACCTCCGTGTTGGGAACCCTTTTCAAAAAAATATCAAGCAGTCTCATCGGACGTGGAGAACCCTCATCATGAGACCCCTTTTCAAAAATCAGGCAGTCTCATCGGACGTGGAGAACCCTCGTCATGAGACCCCTTTTCAAAGATCAGGCAGTCTCATTGGACGTGGAGAACCCTCGTCATGAGACCCCTTTTCAAAATCAAACCATGGTAGATACCGCCTGAAGGGTCAACCAATGGTAGAAACCGCCTGAAGGGTCAATTCAAGGTAGAAACCGTCTGAAGGGTCAACTCATGGTAGAAACCGCCTAAAGGGTCAATTCAAGGTAGAAACCGCCTGAAGGGTCAACTCATGGTAGAAACCGCCTAAAGGGTCAAAATAATGGTAGATACCGCCTGAAGGGTCAACTCAAGGTAGAAACCGCATGAAGGGTCAACTCATGGTAGATACCGCCTGAAGGGTCAAACCAAGGTAGAAACCGCCTGAAGGGTCAACCAAAGGTAGAAACCGCCTGAAGGGTCAACTCATGGTAGAAACCGCCTGAAGGGTCAACTCAAGGTAGAAACCGCCTGAAGGGTCAACTCAAGGTAGAAACCGCATGAAGGGTCAAACCAAGGTAGAAACCGCCTGAAGGGTCAACACAAGATCAGAGCTTAATCTCCCTAGGATATTCTGAATGACGAGTCCTAGGTATCTTCTTGAAAGTTATCGCAACCGGCAGCATCCGACAGGTGAGCTTCAGGTAAGCCTCTCTCACTCCAGCCTAAGTTCAAATTGCAAGAGCAAACCGGGGATTAATTTGAGCATTCATCAAAAGGCTTAAGGTTCCAATGTCATAGCATTTCTTTTCCCCAATCGAGTCAGTCAAGATTCAGGTGTCATTTTGTCTTTGAAAGTAACCTCTAACGAGCTCACTCTCAAAGAGGGGCAGCTGTTGACACATGACTTTTGGTCATTTATCATTTTAGTTTTTATTTTCAAAATTAATTAAAAATAGCCAAAAACTCATAAAATCACAAAATCAACTTTGGAAGCCTTGGCTTAGCCTTAGGAACCAATTTTGAAAAAAAATATTTTTTGGTTTTTTTAATATTTTTCGAATTTATTTAATCATAAAAATACCATTCGTGGTTAGCAAAATACACAAAAATATTCAATAATTTTGTTTTAATTTCCTCTTCAAGTGTGTCACTTAAAATATTGAAAATTCGGCTCGGGTCACTATGTTTCTTCACAAACATAAACCCGAACCGAGCCTAAAAAATTCTTTTCGAATCTTTTAATTTTCAATTCTTACTTTTTATAAGCTATGACATTGGATTCTAAAGTCTTGAAGTGCAATTGGGTCAATTTGCCCTCCAATTTGATCAATTTTAGACAAAAGGGCTTAATTGCACAATTTTCTTTCAATTTAGTCCCCGGTTTCACAAATCTTGAAATTAAATTTCACACGGGCATACCCATTAAAATTAAACATCTCTACCCGATAGTTTTCATCATGAGGAATCCATTGGTGGCCTCAATTTGGACTAATTTGGTCGTTTGGACCCTCGATTGGGCAAAAATCATTTTCGGATCCTAAGGGCAATTTGGGGTTTTCACTAAATTTCAATCAATTGATTCACGAAAATACCCATATTTGATAGAAAACATGTCAAGCAGTTCGATTGTTCCCTCAATTGCATGAAAAAGGGTCGATTTGGGGCCTAATTTGGCAAAATTGGTCGAACCGGACCGGTCGGGTCAGACCGGACCCGACCCGGTCCCACCGGGTCTGCAACTAAGTTGCAGACCCACCATGGCCGGCCAAAGAGCAAGAAAACAAGGGATGGTGGGCGGCATTTTTTTTTAAAGAAAAGAAACATTGAAGGTGGGAGACAAAGGGAAGTGGTCGAGGGGCAATATTTGGTGGGAGATGGGCGCAAAAAGGAGCGCCGATTGGCCACGGAAAGAGAGGATTCTCGGTTTTAACCGAGCTCAACCATTAGAGAGGAGGGGGATTTTCGAGCGAAAAACCACGGACAAGTGGCCACCCTAGACCTCCAGCGGACTTCACTCATCACCACCAAGGTCGCCGTTGCCGTCAACATCCCTGGACAGGTCGGTATCTCCCCCCGACTTCAATTTATCTCTGTGCATACTAGATGTTCGACGAAATGCCTCGGTGAGCATTTTATTTTGTAACTCTTGGCCAAGTTGTCCCGAGCCTTCTTTGTCGCGAAACTCACCTTCAAGCTTCATTATAATTGATTCTATGCCCGGCTTACCTTTTATTTTGCATCGAAACGTGCCGAGAAACCATGGCCGGAGCTCCCCGACGCATACCCGAGCCGATGAGCTCGGTCCGGTGAAGCCAGCGGTCTCTGAGGTCCAAGCGACATCAGGTAAGCTTCTAGACTACCATTGGATGCTTTTTGAACGACTGAAACTGAGCTTGGTGGATAAAAAATTTTCTGCAAATATCCTCGCCGGTGCCGATTCGGTGGTCGGCCGTTCGGCCTCTTTCCAGCGTGTTTCATGCCATGTTTTTGATGTATGTTGATTTGGAGTTAGTGAGGAGTCGATTAGGCTTGAAATTGCTCTTTGAAACCGACGTTTTTACGTCGGTTTGGCAGCTCCGGCAAGGCGCCGGCCAGAATCGCCGGCGCCGGTCGTCTTCTCCGGCGGATCCTGCGTCGGTCAACGGGTCAGCGGCTGACGTGGCTTGCCACGTCAGCAGCCACGTCAGCCAGGTGGGGCCACAACGATAAAAATAAGACCCAGATCGGACGGTCGTGGCTTCGCCACGTGTTGCGATCTGGGATTTTTTTAAAAAATTAAAAAAAATGATTTTCAGAAATAAATAATTGATTTTCGGATAAATAAAAAAATTAGATCCAATGGTAAAAAATTTGCCAAGTGGCGCTTTGTGGGTCGTCCGATCATGCTCAAGATCGGACGCACCAGAATTCGTCACGTGGCGTAATATGGGCTGTCGGATGCGATCTGATTTTCGGAAATAAAAAAAGATGGTTCTGATCGAACGGTCAGAATTCCTCCATGCGGCGTATCCTGGACCGTCCGCTCTGGGATTTTCGGAATTGAATAAAAAATGTTAATAAAAATGTTAAAAAAAAATAGAAAAACACTTAAAAATGCAAAACGGTGTCGTTTTAGGCCGGCTTTCGACCCGTAGGGTCGGGCCGGGCGCCCGAGAGGCGCGGCCTGGGTCTGACCCGGCCTGAAAAATATTTTTAAATGTTATAAAATTCAGAAAATAATAAAAAATAATAATAAATCAAAAAATCAATAAAAAAATAGAAAATCATAAAAAATTCAAAAAATTCAGAAAATTCAGAAAAATTCTAAAAAATTCCAGAAAATAGTAAATGGTCTCATTCAACTGGGCACGACCTGTTTCGGGTCTTTTGACCCCCGGACCTTCCAGAAATGATGATTTTGCCCTTCCGGCAAACTGTCTTCCAAAAAAATTCTAAAACAATCCAGGAAAATCCCAAAAAAATAGGAAATGGCCATAATCAACTGGTCAAGACTCATCCCGGGTGTTACGAACCCCAACCCTTCTTAAAATGACGATTTCGCCCTTTGGGGGAATCGTCTTCCAAAAATTGAAGAAAAATCAAGAAATTCCAAAAAATTCTCGAAAAATGGGAAATGGCCACAATCAACTGGCCATGGAATATTTCGGGTAATTCGGTATCCAAACCTTCCAAAAATGACGATTTTGCCCTTCGGGCTAATCGTCCCCAAATCTTCCCATTTTACCCCTGGTCCGAAATCACATCTTCCCTAAGCTCTTATGGCTATACTTGGAAGCCCTTGATTTGAATTGATGTGCATCGAGGTGATTTATTTATGCACTTGATTGCGCTTTCATTAAAACTGATTGTGATTGATAGGAATAGTCTTCCAGTCTGCATGAAACCCTGAATCAACCTACCTCACCCAAAATTGCGCCTGCATGAAATCTTAATTAGGAAAATCACTCACGTTAGGTACCGAAAGGGCGTTGGTAATGACACCGACGTAACCAAGTCCCCGAACCCAAAATCTCTAGTTCCGCAGAACTGATCGATCTCTCCCAATTGGTCAGTAAAATTTCCGGTCTACCCTCCAAGAAAGACCGGTGGCGACTCTAAATGCATGCACAAGTTGCACATGCCACCACGACCACACTAAGGTCGAAAGCGATCGACTGTTATCGTCGAATCCCTTTGAAAAATATTCCCGCCGCGATTTGGTATGGGCCTGGGAGGGCCCGCGCAGATCCAAAGCCCGCGATCCGCACTCCGGTGCTGGGGAAGGCCCGCGATCGGTAATCCATTAGCCGCGTCCGCTTTCGGACGGGTCGCGACACCTACCAACTGATTTTCTTTAGTTTCTTCCTTCCCCTTTTTCTTTTGCGCGCGGGTGCTCTTGGGAGGTGGTGAACAGTGACCGGGTCTCTGGGTCGGACTCGCCCGACCCGTCAGACCCAGTTCACGAATAATGTCCGAATTGTACTAGTAATTGGCTTTTTTTTTTTGCAAAATTGAAGCTTCCAATGTTATTCACGGAATGATTTCTCTTTGGAAATGTGGTTTTTGTGACTAAAACCCTTAGAATCATGCGAAAGCCCCAAATACAAGATATGATTCGAAATCAATTTTTGCCAAATTGATGTTCTTAATGCAGGAATTGGCACCAATTGAGCCTACCATTAGATTGAGGAGGTCGAATACTATAGGGAGGAAACATTGGGGTTCTATGGGTGTCCCTTAGAAAAGTTTAATTTCAGAATTGGCACTGTAGGGACTAAAATGAAAAGAATTTTTATGCAATTGGGTCCCTAAAGCCAAAATTGATCAAATCAGCACACAATTGAACCAAATTGAAACGTAGGGCAATCAATTTGAATGTCAGATCCTAAAAAATGCTAAAATCGCAAATTAAAAGACTCAGAACATATTTTTTGATAAATTTAACCCTGTGCGTTACAAAGAAATACACAAAATTAAACTTGAATTTCAACTCTTGATGAGGACAAAATGATAAGAAAATTAAAAGAAAAATATTGATTATTTTTCTATATTTTTGTGACCTCAAATACTATTTTTGTGATTTATTTTAGTATTTTCCTATTTTCTAAAAATACTAAAAAATATGAAAAATATGAAAAATTATTTTTTTTGGTCAAGAATGGTTCCTTGGGCTTGGCCAAGGCCACCAAAGTTGATTTTGTAATTTTTTGACTTTTTATGAATTTTTTGTGATTTTTCAAAATAAAGCTGAAAAAGACTTGGTCAAAAATCAGGTGTCAACAGCTGCCCCTCTTTGAGAGGAATCTCGTGGGAGGTTTCACTCAAAGACAGGTGACACCTGAGTCTAGACCGACTTGACTGGGGAAAAGAAAAATAAATCTTGACATTCAATCTTTCTTGCCTTGCTGGTGAACGCTCTACTTGTTCTGCTTTGGCTAATGTGAGAGAGAGACGGGATAGAGGTGCTCACCTGTTGCTCACCTGTTGATCACCTGCCTGATGCTCGTGCGGCATGCGCGGTGTATAGCAGGTTCAAGTGAATACCTAGGGACTCGTCCTTTGAGTATCCTAGGGCGGTTAAACTCTAGCTTGTATGATAGGCCGTACCAGAATGGAATTCCTATACTTGACAGGAACCTGTGAATGACGCACCCAGTCTCTTAGGGATTGTCGGGGTTTTGATCCGTATGGTGGATCAGACCATGAATATGACTCCTCTTTGCTAGGAACCTATGGATAACGCACCCAGTCTCTTAGGGATTGTCAGGGGTTTTGATCCGTATGGTGGATCAGACCATGAATAGGACTCCTCTCTGCTAGGAACATATGGATGACGCACCCAGTCTCTTAGGGATTGTCGAACATTTTGATCCTTCAGGGGGATCAGGCCGAGAAATAGGACTCCTCTCTGCTAGGAACCTATGGATGACGCACCCAGTCTCTTAGGGATTGTCGAACATTTTGATCCTATATTCTAAGGAATTAACTAGGATCTTTACAAATGAGGTCTGCCTAACCCTTAGGCTTCACCAGATGAGCTATTCTGGGTTTAGGGGTTACCTAGAACCTCACAGAAAGCAGATTTTGTCAACAGTTTTTGATCATATATTCTAAGGAATTAACTAGGATTCATACAAATGAGGTGTGCCTAACCTTTAGGCTTTACCACAAGAGCTATTCTGGGTTTAGGGGTTACCTAGAACCTCACAGAAAGCTGATTCTGAAAATTGTCCTTTCGACACGCGATGCGTTATTCTGGGATTTGGGGATTCTAAGTATCCTGCAGAAAACTTAAAGCTGCAAAAACTTTGATAAGATTCTTCTGGGATCTAGGGGCTACCTGAGATCTCGCAGAAAGACTATCTTGAATATTGTCCTTTTGACATTGAAGGTGATATTCTGGGATCTGGGTGTTCTAGGTATCCTGCAGAAAGTTCCAACCTTTGACACTAGGATCTCACACAAGGAGATAATTTCAAATATTGTCCTTTTGACATGGGAGGTGACATTCTGGGATCTGGGTACTCCAGGCATCCTGCAGAAAGATCAAACCTGTAATACTGGAATCTCACACAGGGAGATAATTTCAAACACTGTCCTTTTAACATGGGAGGTGGCATTCTGGGATCTGGGTACTCCAGGCATCCTGTAGAAAGCTCAAACCTGTAAATTTGAAATCTCACAGAGGGATGATTTCAAAGATTGTCCTTTTGACATTGGAGGTGACATTCTGGGATCTGGGTACTCCAGGTATCCTGCAGAAAGATCAAACATGTAATACTGGAATCTCACACAGGGAGATAATTTCAAACACTGTCCTTTTGACATGGGAGGTGGCATTCTGGGATCTGGGTACTCCAGGCATCCTACAGAAAGCTCAAACCAAGAATCTGTCAGAAGCTCAGGCATATAAACTCTCTTTTTTAGAGAAATGTGTCATTCTGGGACTTGGGGCTACCACGAGTCCTGCAGAAGTTTAAACTTGAAATATATTCTTCACAAAAGAAGTAGCATTCTGAGGTCTGGGGATACCAGGGGTCCTACAGAAGCTTGAACATGTAAACTCTTTCTTACCAAGAGAGGTTGTGTTCTTCTGAGATCTGGGATTGCCAGGAATTCTACAAAAGCTTAAACTTGAAAGTTATTCTTTACAAAAGAAGTAGCATTCTGAGGTCTGTGGATACCAAGGGTCCTACAGAAGCTTGAACATGTAAACTCTTTCTTACCAAGAGGGGTTGTGTTCTTCTGAGATTTGGGATTGCCAGGAATTCTGCAGAAGCTTAAACTTGAAAGTTATTCTTCACAAAAGAAGTAGCATTCTGAGGTCTGGGGATACCATGGGTCCTACAGAAGCTTGAACATGTAGACTCTTTCTAACCAAGAGAGGTTGTGTTCTTCTGAGATTTGGGGTTACCAGAAATCTGTCAGAAGTTTAGACATGTGAATTATTTCTCACCAAGAGTGATACAAGCCATTTTAGGAGCCGAAGTCATCAAGAATCTTGCAGAAGCTCCAATCTAAAAATTTTCTCACCAATGGCACATCAATGGTCTTTAAGTGATATCTAATGTCAAACTGACAGCACTTTATGACTTATATCATAGTCATGAAAAAAATTTCAATGAATGCATTACGATGCTGGAGGTTATCCAAAACACCTTGCAACATACAGAAGTGATCAAAAATTCCTTGTGGGGAAAGTTTGAATTAGACAATCCGAAACTACCAAAAGAGTTTGGTTAAAATGTTCAACGGAGTATTCTCATCAAAGAGGATTTCTCACCGTTTTGAGATAATGGTCTTTTACCAAGAATGTACTCGAATTTCCTATCAAACCTGCGCCTAGGGTTCAGGATCATTCGCAATGCATACACCTCAATCGATCAGGAGGACTTCCAGGGGACCGTAATGTTGGGCTTGGTCAACGGTTTTCAAAGGGGGACTTGCGTGCAAGTCAAGGCTTTCGAAGAGAAGTCTTCAATGTCTGCTCCAGGTTTACAAGTCAAGAAACCTGCAAAATGAGAAAGAAATAATCTTGCTCGAACTTCTTCGAGCTAAGCTTAGACATTAAACCCTATGTCAATCCAAGTGCCTTAATCAGAAAAGGCTTTTCAGGGTTGTAACGTAGGTAGGATTGGGGACCAAAAAAGGCTTGTTTTTGGCTCAGAATATGCGAAGGGTTTAACATTGGTGATCACTGCAAGTTTGCCGTTGATCTTGTCCCTGTCGCGACCCTCTCGAGGTTCGCCGTGGGCTCTCGAGGGCTAATGGGCCGTCCAGTCTGGTCGGACGCGGGCCTCTCCCAAGGCCCGTTACCCAAATCGCAACGGAGGTATACGTAGTCGAATTTCAGTGTGGTCTAGTGACATGTGTTAAGTGTGCATGCCATGGAGTCGCCACCAATCATTTTTTGGAGGGTATGATTGCACCACCCTATTGAATAGTCGGGAGTTTCTATTCAATTCTGCGATAACCAGAGAAATGGGTTCGGGGACTTAGTTACGTCAACTGTCAGAGTTGACGCCCTTTCGGTACCTAGGTTGACTGAATTTTCTGACCTAAGATTTCATGCAGATGAGTGGAGTACGAATCCTAAATCTAGGAATTCATGCAAATAGGAATGACTATCCTGGCAATCACAATCAATAATAAAAGGCGCAAATCAATGAATCCAAATATGCAAAATAAACACATCAAATCAACATGACACTCATAAGTGTCGCGACCCGTCCGGAAGCGGACGCGGCTAATGGATTACCGATCGCGGGTCTTGGATCGGCGCGAGCCCTCCCAGGCCCATACCAAATCGCGGCGGGGGTATTTTTTAAAGGATTCGACGATAAGAGTCGATCGCTTTCGACCTTCAGTGTGGTCGTGGTGGCATGTGCAAATTGTGCATGCATTTGGAGTCGCCACCGGTCTTTCTTGGAGGGTAGACCGGAAACCTTACTGATCGATTGGGAGAGATCGATCAGTTCTGCAGAACCAGAGATTTTGGGTTCGGGGACTTGGTTACGTTGGTGTCATTACCAACGCCCTTTCGGTACCCAACGCGAGTGATTCTCTTAGCTAAGAGTTCATGCAGGCGCAGTTTTGGATGGGGTAAGTTTGATTCAAGGTTTCATGCAGACTGGAAGACTGTTCCTATCAATCACAATCAATTTAAATGAAGGCGCAATCAAGTACATAAATAAATCACTTCAATGCACATCAATTCAGATCAATGGCTTCCTAGTATAACCATAAAGGCTTAAGGAAGGCGTGGCTTCGGATCAAGAGTAAAATGGGAAGATTTGGATGCGATTAGCCCGAAGGGCAAAATCGTCAATTTTTGGAAGGTTTGGATACCGAATTACCCAAAATATTCCATGGCCAGTTGTTTGTGGCCATTTCCCATTTTTGAGAATTTTCTTGGATTTGTTTAGAATTTTTTTGGAAGACGATTTGCCGAAAGGGCAAAACCGTCATTTTTGGAAAGATCGGGGGTCAAATGACCCGAAACAGGTCGTGGCCAGTTGAATGTGGTCATTTCCTATTTTCTGGAATTTTTTAGAATTTTTCTGAATTTTCCGAGTTTTTTTGAAGTTTTTATGATTTTCTATTTTTTTTATTGATTTTTGAATTTTTTATTATTTTTTATTATTTTCTGAATTTTTTTAATATTTAAAATTATTTTCCGGGCCGGGTCAGACCCGGCCCGCGCCTCGCGAGCGCCCGGCCCGACCCTAGGGGTCGAAACCGGCCTAAAACGACGCCGTTTTATATTTTTAAACATTTTTTTTTATTTTTTTATTTTTTATCTATTTTATTTAATTATCCGAAAATTCCCCGGATCCGACGGCTCTCATTGCGCCACGTGGCCTCATCCTGTGCGTCCGATCTTCCACTAGATCGGACGATCCACAGAGAGCCACTTGGCACATTCTCGACCGTAGGATCAGTTTTAATTAATTATCCGAAAATCATTTATTTTATTCTGAAAAAATCTAGGATCGCGACACGTGTCGCGATCATGGCCGTCCGTTTTTATTTGACAAAAAAAAACAAACCTTTCCTCCAACCAGACCCACCCGGCTGACGTGGCGCCTACGTGGTCGGCCACGTCAGCCGTTGACCGGTCGACCGAGACACAGTCGCCGGAGAAGACGACCGGCGACTCGCCGGAACAATGATTATTCCGGCGAAGTCGCCGGAATCCTCGCCGGAATGGGCAAACCGGGTCCAAAACTTCATATTTTTCGCTCGTTTTTTCGGCATTTAGACTCTCTGCACTACCAGCATCACCATATATCAATAACATGAAAGATCTAACGTCGGAAAACACCTAAACGACCGACCACCGAACCGGTTCCGGCGAGCCGATTTGCAGAAAATTTTTTGTCGCTTAAACTCGGTTTCTTTCGTTCACATAGCATCCAAGGGAGGTTTGAGGACTTACCCGGGGTCCCTTGATGGTCGACGGCCGCCGGAAATCCCTCGTCAAGCTCCCGTCCGAACCATGGCCGGCAAAACTCCGGCCCTCTGTTTTTTGTCGAGTTTTAATGCAAAATAAACATCAAGCCGGGGTCAGGGATAGTTTTAGGGAATGTTCGAAGCTAAAATCACGCGGAAAAGGACCGGGGACGGCACGGCCGAGAGTCGCAAAATGAAATGTTCTCTAAGGCATTTTGTCGAACACCTAGTATGCACAGATAAATATGGAGGTTGGAGAGACACCGACCTGTCCGAGGGTCGCCGGCGATGGTGTAGGCTTCGGAGATGCTCCCACGAGTTCTCTGGAGCTCTGTCGACGTCCCTTGTCGCCCGAACTCGCCCTGCAAAAATCCCCCTCACCCTTGGCCGAGCTCGGCTTTTCCACCATTTCCATGGCCGACCGGCGCACCTTTTTTTTACCAATTCCCAAAACGCGAATATGGACCACTCCTTTCTGTCTCCCACGTCTCATTGTCGCTTCTTTTTGTAAAAAACAATTGCCGCGGCGCGCTGTCCCCATCTCCCCTGTCCTCGGTGCTTTCGGCCGTGTGGGTCTGCAACTAAGTTGCAGACCCGGTCGGACCGGGTCGGGTCGGGCCTGACCCGACCGGCCCGGTTCGACCAATTTCGCCCAATTGGGTCCCAAATCGACCATTTTCATGAAATTGATGGCAAAATCGGACTCCTTGACATGTTTTCTATCAAATAGGGGTATTTTCGTGAACCAATTGATTGGAATTTAGCGAAAACCCCAAATTGCCCTTAAGATCCGAAATTGATTTTTGCTTAATCGAGGCCCTAAACGATCAAATCGATCAAAATTGAGGCCACCAATGGATTTATCATGATGAAAAACATAGGGTAGAGGTGTTTAATTTGAATAGGTATGCCCGCATGAAATTTAATTTTGAAAATTGTGAAACCGGGGACTAAATTGAAAGAAATTTGCGCAATTAAGCCCTTTTGTTCAAAATTGATCAAATTGGAGGGCAAATTGACCCAATTGCACTTCGAGATTTTAGAATTCAATGTCATAGCTTATGAAAAGTGAGAATTGAAAATTAAAAGACTCGAAAAGGAATTTTTTTGCTCGGTTCGGGTTTATGTTTGTGAAGGAACATAGTGACCCAAGCCGAATTTTCAAGATTTAAAGTGACACACTTGAAGAGGAAATTAAAACAAAATTATTGAATATTTTTGTGTATTTTTCTGACCACGAATGGTATTTTTCTGATTTTTTGGGTATTTTTATAATTAAATAAATTCGAAAAATATTATAAAATACCAAAAAATATTTTTTGTTCAAAATTGGTCCCCGAGGCTAGGCCAAGGCTTCCAAAGTGGATTTTGTAATTTTATGACCTTTTTTGATATTTTTAATTAATTTTAAAGAATAAAAATCACAATAATAGATGGTCAAAAATCAGGTGTCAACAGCTGCCCCTCTTTGAGAGGAATCTCGTTAGAGGTTTCTCTCAAAGACAAGGTAGCACCTGAATCTTAACCGACTCGACTGGGGAAAAGAAATGCTATGACATCGGACCATTAAGTCTTTTGATGAATGCTCAAATTAATCATCGGTTTACTCTTGCAATTCGAACATGGGCCGGAGTGAGAGAGGCTTACCTGAAGCTCACCTGTCAGATGCTGCCGGTTGCGACGACTTTCAAGAAGATACCTAGGACTCGTTCAGAATATCCTAGGGAGATTAAGCTCTGACCTGTATGGTAGGTCATACCATAATGGAATTCCTAACTAGTAGGAACCTAAGGAAGGCGCATCCCATGCTTTGGGATCTGCGAAGGATTTTGATCCGTATGGTGGATCGGACCTTTGTATTGATTCTTCAGGCGGTTTTTACCTTTGGTTGAGTTTAGTTTGATCCTTATGGCGGTTTCTACCAATGTGCTGACCCTTATGGCGGTATCTACCATATATGACCCTTTAGGCGGTATCTACCTTCAAGTTTAGTTTGACCCTTATGGCGGTTTCTACCTGGATTTGACCCTTCAGGTGGTTTCTACCTTTGGTTTGACCCTTTAGGCGGTTTCTACCTTTGGTTGACCCTTTAGGCGGTTTCTACCTTTGTTTTGACCTTTCAGGCGGTTTCTACCTTTGTTTTGCTTTGAAAAGGGGTCTCATGACGAGGGTTCTCCACGTCCGATGAGACTGCCATGATTTTTGAAAAGGGGTCTCATGACGAGGGTTCTCTACGTCCGATGAGACTGCTTGATTTTTTTGAAAAGGGATCCTGGGACGAGGGTTCTCCACGTCATGTGAGGACCGCTTGATTTTTGAAAAGGGGTCTCGTGACGAGGGTTTCCACGTCCGATGAGACTGATTGAATTTTGAAAAGGTTTTTTTTTAAGGGTTTCTCTTCCCCAAGAAAATATTGGTAATCTTTGAGAAGACAGCAATTGTCCAATTGACAAAATTTTATGACTTAAGTTTTAGTCATGAGATGTGCATTTTGATGCTGGAGGTTATCCAAAACATTCTTGCAACATGCAAATGTGATCACAAAATCCCTTGCATGGAAAATCTGGATCAACAGTTTGAAAATTCCCAAAAAGAGTTTGCTCAAAACATCAATTGGAATATTTCTCGACAAGGAGGTCATCTCACCTGTTTTGAGGTAATGATTTTTAGGGGATGCACTCAATTCTCTACTGACCTGTGCCTAGGTTTTAGGCTCATTCGCAGCGCATACATTTTGATCGGTCGGGAGGTCTTTCACGGGACCGTAATGTTGGGCTTGGATATTGGTTTTCAAGGGGGACCCGCTTTGGAGTTGAGGCCATTGTATGAAAGTCTTCACCATCTGCTCCGGGTTTACAAGTCGAGAACCCTGCAAAATGAGAAAGAAATAGTCTTGCTCGTACTTCTTCGAGCTAAGCTATATGTTAGCCCAAGTGTCTTAGTCAGAGAAGACTGTTTCAGGGTTGTAACATTGGTAGGATTGGGGACCGAAAAAGGCTTGTTTTTGGCCTAGAATTCGTGACGGGTTTGACATTGGTGATCATTGCTGATTTTCCACCTGTCCTTTCTTTTCTGCATCTTTAGCCTTTGAGGCGCGCAACCTATCTTGCGGTGTGCACCAGCTCTTTAAAGAGCGTCTCTTGTTGCATTCAGAGACTGACTCTCTCTATGTCTTTGTTCTGCGCTTGATAGCATTTTGGGGAGCAGCCCTTTCAGATTTGGCTCCTTCAAGGATTTTCTCTTTTCCCATCCGGCTTCATTGTGGATCAATCAAACAACTTACACGAGCATCGGCCTTGCTTTTACCAGGCACTTTTCTTTTTCTCGATGTCGTGGATTCTTTTCTCATTTTCATCTTTTTTTTTTGAAATCCCTTAGTCTTGAGCTCTTCCGTTTCTAAAGTGATGCTGCATCCATCTTGAAATGTGCAATGCTCACCAACGGGTTCATGAAACGAATTTGCAGGCTCAACTTGGCTATGCAAAGGATTCGGTGTGTGGGATAGAGAAATGAATGCTTCTCATCATCCTATGGCACTTGGATTACCATATAAACAACACACAAAGATTAATGTTAGTCCGAGCAAGAAAATTTCTAACCATTTTCTCATGATGCTGCTGGACTTATTCCCGTTTTGCCTCAATGTGGGGTGGTTCTCGACAGGGCTGATAATGAGAACCTCCGTTCAAAGGGGTTATCAATGGTCACCTGTAGTATTTGGGAATATGAAACGAACGCCGCCGTCGTCCCAATCCATGTAATTGCTGCGAATGGTCCCTACCTCCGTAGGTACAGATTTTGCTGTCTGATTCGCTCCACTTCTCTCTTAAATGTGTATAGGACGTGTTTTGACTAGGCTTGCATCTCTTTTGAGTAAACTTCCTTTTGAATGATTTGGCAAATAATCATATTTGGAAAAATTCATTTCTTTCTTTCCCAAAATTTATCCATCGAGGGGATTTGTGATGTATCGTGCATGTCTTATTCATGCTTTGGGCAACCTCCCGATTTAAATCATGAACATCGATGCATTGGATAATTTTCATGACGGCTGAAAGTATTTTAACATTTTTTTTATCTCCAGCTAACTGGGAAAGGGATACTTACCTACCTGTCGTGGCTGCAGACCCCTGAAAATGTAAAAGAAGCATATCATTGCATGTTCACGAATTTTTCAAAAATCGAAACGATACATCCTACCCTTGGTCATGTACTCTAACGAGTAGTACATGGGATGTAAAAACCTGTTCGTCTGTAAGGCGATTCCCCTGTCAAGGATAAATAACGAGTATCAATTCATATTCTCAAATTCAAGACAAATTGGAACGATACAACTTTACTCTTGGTTCTCATCCCGTTCTGATGTTGCGTATTGATATGAACAACATCTATCAAATCCGCCTATCCATTCTTGGAGTGTTTGCAACATCAATGGTTCATCTGCCCCCAGTTAGGCAACGTCTATTCTGTTATTCGAACAAATGGCTCCTTGAGTGATTTATCCACGTTTATCACCTGAGAAGGGAAAGAAAAGAGACATTACTTCGGTATTCGATTGAAGATCGTTTAGGAACGATACATCGTTTTACCAAATAGGTGGGTTCGCGGCCAAACGTATTTCGTATTGAAGGGGTAGATCCCATTATGCTCCGCGGGTGATAGTCATTGTTCATGGAACTTGCTCCACGGATTAAGTGATTAATCCACGGCCCTCGGCTTGAAGATGCTCAAAGGGTGATGTTGACACTCACGCGAAATTAGTTCTAGATATTAATGAAAGATGTTCCCGTGGGAACCTTACAGTGCGATCAACAACATATTCAATAGGAGTATTCAACCCCTTTCCTCTAAGCATTTTTCATCGAGTAGCCATGCCTTGCATCAGACGTTTGATCACCGGCCTTGCGTCACCACTGCGATGGTCCTCCGGCTCCAAATTGATCGAGCCAAAGATTGAACTCATCGCCAAGGAAATTGCTCGGGTCTTCGAGCCATTGATGTTCAAGTTGGGTATCAACGATTGTTGGGGCAGATTTCTTTCATTGCCTTCGTTGTGAGGGATTGGAGTCTTTGAGCTGGAACCTTCATCATTGCCCTGTTGGGGTTGAGACATACATTCCTGAAGAGTATTGATCCAAGTGTCCAGCTCCTCATCAAGGAAATCACCTGTTCTTTCTAGCCCTTGGTGCCCAGATTGGGTGTCGTCGACTGCAGGCGAGGGATTCCTCTCTTTGCTCTCGCCGTGAGCAATTTGACCCCTCGAATTGGAACTTCCTCCGATGACCGGCAGGTTCATATGTGCACTCTCTACCAATGCCAGATCCACTTCAGGGACAGCATTAATGACTGATTCGCGCTCAAACTGAGGAATCCCTATGTGCTGGAACTGTGGCGTATACTCTTGAGGAGTATTGAGATAGCTCGGCGGAGCATTCTGATTTGGGTTAGAGGAATCGCTGACACGACTGCCGGTCCCGTCATTGCTGAAACACGGTTGGGTGCTCTTGGCTTTCCAATCATCGTGGTTGTAACTCTGCCCAGCACTTGAGCTCCAACCTGCTTTATGATGGTTTAACGCTATCCTCCCATCCTTTAGCAATCTCCTATAGTACTTAAGGTGAGACTCAACGTTAATTCTAGAGAGCCCCGGCACGTTCATAATCTCGAGTACACGTAGTGGGCTAGCCGAATCAACTCCCAGCTCTCGAATTGCATCAACAAATTTGGTGTAAAGTTCATAGGTCCAGTAAAACCTTGTTCTCTTATCACCCAAAATATCGTCAATACTTCGGTAGCTATTCTCTACGGGATCTAGTCGTTTCGAAAGTTGTCCAGGGGGGGACTCACCGACTTTGGATTGGCTGGCTGTGACAGCGAGTTCGTCATTGAGAGAACTCCCCCTGTGATGATTCATATCCCATTTCTCAGAGGATGTTGGTGTTGATCCTATGGTGTTGACTTGCTCATGCAGATCTCCGGCGGTATCTGGCTGTGTCGGAAAATGCTGTGGAGAATACGGTAACAGCTGAGCGTTATTCGTCAACAGGGATGGTTCATCGAGGAACACCTCGCCGAGGACAACAGGATTACCACAATAAGGCAGGTGGCCTTGGTCAGAGCTTCCTTATATCTCGCGCTTTCAGCTTGAAGCTTCTCATTCTCCTCCTTCAGGACCAGTAACTCATGGTCTACGTGTTGCTGTTTCACCCGGGTTCGTTTGTTGGCGAACCAAAACTTGACCTTCGAAAGCTCCAATCCTATCTTTCGGCTCAACTCCATTTTCTGTTGTCTGCTTGGAGTGGAGCATTCATTGAAGAAAGCTTCGAGTTCTCGGATTTGGCCTGGAGTGTGGCGTTGTAGTTGCTTCCTTTTCCGACTCCGGTCATCATTGTATACTCCTTCTTCGTAGCTGAAACCTAGAATTTCATCGCTGGAGGAGTCAGTCTCCATGGCCTTCGGGCAGGATTCAGCTCCAGGATCTTCAAAGTCTCCCAGCAGTTCGTGCTCAGAAATGTCCAGGTCGGGCGTTTCTAGCAGATAGGGATAGCTTTTAAACATGATGGATCGGAGTATCTCGGGCTGATCTAGTTCACTCAGCTTTCTATATCCGCTCTTATGTGTTTGCTCACTCTAGAAATTTTCTCGAGTGATTGTGCGTGTCCTAGAACCATCCTTCAAGCTGCATATGAAGACCAGCAAGCAAGCGCTCCTCCCGAGACCCTGCAATTACTCCTCGTCTGTCTTCCCCTTTTTTTTTCCTCGTGACAAGATCACAAACTCTTTTGCATTGATTCGGTTTCATCGAGTATTGTGCTCGTCCCTTAGTTCAGTCTTCAAAGTGGTGGGTCTATAATCTTTTGGTGCCTTTTATGATTTGCTAGGCCCGAGAACGTGGGGAGCAACGGCGGACCCGCAATTAATGACTCCGTTTAATTCATTTAGCTCCATGGGAATTAACGCTATGACCTTCTCTCAACCCCTTTTCATCGTTCAAACGAAAGTGGCATTTTCCCTGTGCATGCTGTTACTCTTCATTTCAACATCCTGGGCGCTTGGTGAGGAATGAGTTCGTGGCCACTCAAAATTTAAAGACCGTCCCTGGTTTCAGACTTAATCTAACAAGGGATTATCGCAACTGAGCGTGAAGATGTTCGTCGATAGCGTTGGTTTTCATACATAATTAACTATAGCCATTAAAGAAAAATGTTCCCATAGGAACTTTACAATGGATAAAAAGAGTGATCCACTCGTGAACATGTTCTTCTTTCTATGGGTGATCGTAGCGACCAACCCATCGTGCCCCGAGTCAGGTGCTAGATCATGGCTGTCCAAGCATGCCAGCTTCCCACTAATTGAACAAGGCATCGAGCCCCTCATCAAAGAAATCGTCTGTTGTGGGTTGACCAGCGGCAGGCAGAGCACCAGCCGACTGCTGCTCGAATGGAGGAGTGCGCACTCGCTGTACTTGTGACACGTGCTCTTGAAAAGTGTTGAAATGGCCCAGAAGGACATTCTGATCATCTTTCAGTTCGCCGGTGGTCGGGTTGCTAGCTTGATTGATGCTTAGATTCGGCCGGGTATCTCTTGATACCTGAGCATTACAATGGCGGTCGCCCCTAGTTTTTGAGCTCGAGACGGATCCCTCCCGGTTTAGCTCCGCTCGACGCTGTTTTAATAGCCTTCTGTAGGCACCAAGGTGATTCCTGACCAGTTCCTTACTAAGCCCCGGTACATTCATGGCCTTAAATATGCGCGTCGGATTTGCTGAATCGATCCCCATTTGGTGAACCACGTCTAGGAATCTGAAATGCAGTTCAGGGGGCCAAGCGAACCTCCTCTTATCGTGGCTCAAGATTGCATCGATGGCTTGACGACTGATTAACTCATCTCCAGCAGGACCCGACCCTATCGAAAATTGTTGTGCAGAAGGCTGATGTGCTTTGAGCTGGTCGGCGGTAACATCCAGCTCCTTGAAACTGTAACTCCAATCAAAGCGATGCATATCCCATCCTCCAGGAGGCATTTGTATCGTCTTCGTAGGATCATCCTGCTCATGCGTGACTCCGGCAAAATCTGGTTGAGCAGGAGGTGCCCCGAGGGAGTAGGGTGGTAAATGAACGTCTTCAATCATCGCGTGAGGCTTATCGGGGAATATCTTACCGAGGGCGATGGGGTTATCGCAATGAGGGCAAACGGTAATATTGAGAGCTTCTTCATACCTCATGTTTTTTGTTCGCAGCTTTTGGTTTTCTTCCTTTAAAATCTCGACCACCTGACGTTTGCGTTGAGCCTTCGATTTGGATCTCCTATTTTGAAACCAAAACTGGATCCTCGACTGATTAATCCCCAACTCTCGGCTCAATTCAATTCTCCACTTCTTTTTCATGTAATGGCTTTTACTGAAGAGGGTTTCCAACATTTGGGTTTCCTCCTGAGAGTATTGGTGAGGACGTCTTCTTTTCCCGAGTTGAGCATCGTGGATGTCGTTGTCGTCGTCGCCGTGATTTTGATTTCCGTTGCCAGAAGTGTTGGGCTCCATGGTTTTGGCGTTAGACTTGATCTTGGAATCTTCGAGATCCCTCTGTGGTTCAATTTCTGAGATTTTTGAGTCAGTCGCCTCTAGCAGCTGACAGTAACCTCTTAAATATGTTGGATTGAGAAATGTTTGATTGGTTCTTGCCCACTCAGAGTTCTCCACTCTCTCCTGTATGCTCACTCCCTATAAAGTTTTCTTCGAGTGACTTTGTATGTTCAGGAGACGCTCTTCAAGCATCATTAGGCAAACGTTCCCCCTCAAGACCTTGAATTTCTCGCTTAGCTTTTCAACGTGATGGGACTGCCAAATCCTGTTAGGGCTCTCTTCGATAGTTGCGCTTACCTCCCACCTAACTCTAATAATGGTGATCCCGACAAATCTTTTACATCTTTTAATTGATGAGCCGGAAATCGCGGACCGAAACGAATCCAATGGTTCTCGTGAGGGGACCTCCTGCTTTACCCCATAACTGGGCTCCACCAGCATTATTACTGAGACCATTCATCATCCTCGAGTTGCTATAAAATGAGGAATTAACGTATGGCAGGTTAGCGTTCTCGCATAATCAGCTTCTTCCTTCTAATCTCTCTATTAGACTCGTCTTATTCTCAAGCCAACCCAACGCAAATGGCCTCCTCTCCCGTACGTACTTTTTCAACTGATGTCTTGGCCCAGTGGGAAAAGCTTTATAACTTACTGGGTCGCGGTTACGCGCACATAACCGATCATTCTGCAACCGAGGATGCAATCTGTGTCCTGCTCGAGGACCTTGATACCACTTCTCTCGAAGGTTCTATACTGGGGAGGGAATATAGAATTTTCCCGACTCTCTTTGCACACTCCTTAGAGGCCTATCGTGTTGCTAATCGGGAGGTTCTCGTGGTTCGCGTCTTGCGGGCTCGTTATGAGGATCGATCTGATCATTTGGTGCTGACCAACTATCTGGTTGATAGTTACAAAAAGGCCGTCGAGTTTGCTAATGAGCGGGTCGCGACGTTGCTTCGCGAGAGGAGAAATCTGGTGGATCAATTGGCCATATCCCTGACCACCGGCGAGCATGACCGCCGCAATGTCCTGTTGAGGCTTCAGAGCGACTGGCAGGAAGAACGGCTCGACAAGATAACCGCGGACATAGCTCGCGGGAATGGACTGGTTCGGGACCTGGAAATAGTCACCGAAGAACACGAGGCCAAGGTCGCCGAAGTTAAGGGAGAATGCAGAAGTCTTCTCCTCAGGCTTGCCGACCATGACATGCGGAGTTGGGAGTATAAGCAGAGCCTTAATAACATGGAGGGTCAGTTGGGATCCTTTGTGTCGTTAATTAGGGCTCACTTTGGCTTTATTTTTCCACCCCGAATTGTATGACCTGCTTCTGAAAACCCTCCGCCGAGCAAAATAAATGAAAGTTCTCGTGTGTGTGTTTTAACTTCTGTATGGTTCATTTCTTCGAGCATCCAAACATCTTCAACTTGGGTGAGCCGAACCATAATATCAATAAGCTGAGCAAATACGTCCTGATTTTATAACTCGCTCATGATCAGATGGAAGAATAGTTGCAGATTTGTCCAAGAAAAGATTTCTCTATACTACTTGTTTTTCACCTGCAAATGAAAAGACCGAGTCAGAAGGAATAATCTGAAAAAGAAAGCAGAGACCCCTTTCAATCTTATGCTTGCTCGTGATTAATAATGACAAGAACTTTTACAAGGGTTTTAATCTTGTGCGAAAAGTTTTTATCAATATTCCTCGAAAGAAAGAATACTATTGAAAGGAATGTAATTCACGATAATCGCTTTTGATTAATTTCGAGAGGAATGAATTACTCAAAAGTGCAAGACATAATAACGTGTTTTAAATTCAATTGAAGATATGGCATCCAAATTAAGGTCGTTCGCTAAGAACGAAAGTAGTTTGGACATCTATCTCGTCATTAAATTTGAAACTATGCTGATATTCTTGATCAATTATCGTGAATTACCAGTGGTGTACAACATGCATGAACCAATTCAAGTGTGTAGTTCCTTCTAGCGAAATTGGGGTTGGATTACCTCACACGACCAAAAGGTCGTGCAAGACTTCCAATTTTAATTTCCTCTAAAGGAATTATAAACTTGACTTGGGAGTATTCGGATGATTAGAAAAAATGCCACTATCACATTCCAATGACCCGTTAAAAGAAATACAACCAAGTTCCATCTGAATGTATACACCAATAGATCCCTAATACAATCGCTCTAAGGGGTGAGATAGAGAAAACCTCAGTAAAAATAAACCCTATACAAGAGGACTAGTAATGGAAAATGAAATAAAGGAATGTGATCCTAACGTTTAAGGATGCCCCAGTTTTGATCTGTGCCTTTAGGATCACTTGCCCCAACTCGTCATCTTTATTGGATGATACCTCAATAATGTCCATAGTATGCTCCTTTATCGCACACTCGGTGTTCGTCGTGGGATATCACCCTCCTCGTCTTCTATCAAGGACGTTAGGGACAAACGCACATATCTATCCTCGAAATGGCATTTAATCTAATCACCAGAATGCAATGAATGAAATGCCTATATTTATATGAACAATGATAGATTTGGGGGGATAGAGAGTCTTACCAACCCAACTCGTCGACTTATGTGCGGTTTTAGGTGTACCAACCGCCCAAAGACATGCGCATGAAACAAGTGATGGTAAACTTCTAAAAATCAGAGGGTTTGGCACCTAAGGTTAAGGTTCTCACCTCGAGTTCTAGAAAGAGCCGATTCCATTGCACAGCTATCGTTGCATTGGGACTCGATCCATAGTTCGAAGCGAGCGAAATTGAAAAGTGGATTACCCCGTGTCTTTCCTCACGGAGATTCCATTTTCAATTCCTTCTATTGTGTTCCTAAAGGCGGCGCCCGGGGTTTTAGGCGCGGTTGTGTGTGTCCATGTGTCGTGATCATCACGATGCAAGTCAAGCACAACAGTTTATCAATCAGCGCTTCAAATCATCCACACAACATACATTCCTACGCCAACCTGCATAAGACAATGTTAATCACGGACTACACCCCTTATTTCTCCAATCTGCAAAACATATAACACCTATCGTAAGCGGACTTACCTCACCTTCAAGAGCGTCTGCATGGTTAGAAAAATCACTCAGCGTTTTAATTACGGCCTAAGTCCACTTGAGATCTAGAACGATAGGTTCTAGAACAAAAAGTCCCCAGTGGAGTCGCCAGCTGTCGCGACCCGTCCGGAAGCGGACGCGGCTAATGGATTACCGATCGCGGGTCTTGGATCGGCGCGAGCCCTCCCAGGCCCATACCAAATCGCGGTGGGGGTATTTTTTAAAGGATTCGACGATAAGAGTCGATCGCTTTCGACCTTCAGTGTGGTCGTGGTGGCATGTGCAAATTGTGCATGCATTTGGAGTCGCCACCGGTCTTTCTTGGAGGGTAGACCGGAAACCTTACTGATCGATTGGGAGAGATCGATCAGTTCTGCAGAACCAGAGATTTTGGGTTCGGGGACTTGGTTACGTTGGTGTCATTACCAACGCCCTTTCGGTACCTAACGCGAGTGATTCTCCTAGCTAAGAGTTCATGCAGGCGCAGTTTTGGATGGGGTAAGTTTGATTCAAGGTTTCATGCAGACTGGAAGACTGTTCCTATCAATCACAATCAATTTAAATGAAGGCGCAATCAAGTACATAAATAAATCACTTCAATGCACATCAATTCAGATCAATGGCTTCCTAGTATAACCATAAAGGCTTAAGGAAGGCATGACTTCGGACCAGGGGTAAAATGGGAAGATTTGGATGCGATTAGCCCGAAGGGCAAAATCATCAATTTTTGGAAGGTTTGGATACCGAATTACCCAAAATATTCCATGGCCAGTTGTTTGTGGCCATTTCCCATTTTTGAGAATTTTCTTGGATTTTTTTAGAATTTTTTTGGAAGACGGTTTGCCGAAAGGGCAAAACCGTCATTTTTGGAAAGATCGGGGGTCAAATGACCCGAAACAGGTCGTGGCCAGTTGAATGTGGCCATTTCCTATTTTCTGGAATTTTTTAGAATTTTTCTGAATTTTCCGAGTTTTTTTGAATTTTTTATGATTTTTTATTTTTTATTGATTTTTGAATTTTTTTATTATTTTTTATTATTTTCTGAATTTTTTTAATATTTAAAATTATTTTCCGGGCCGGGTCAGACCCGGCCCGCGCCTCGCGGGCGCCCGGCCCGACCCTATGGGTCGAAACCGGCCTAAAACGACGCCGTTTTATATTTTTAAACATTTTTTTTTATTTTTTAACAATTTTTTTGATTTTTTATCTATTTTATTTAATTATCCGAAAATTCCCCGGATCCGACGGCTCTCATTGCGCCACGTGGCCTCATCCTGTGCGTCCGATCTTCCACTAGATCGGACGATCCACAGAGAGCCACTTTGGCGCATTCTCGACCGTAGGATCAGTTTTAATTAATTATCCGAAAATAATTTATTTTATTCTGAAAAAATCCAGGATCGCGACACGTGTCGCGATCATGGCCGTCCGTTTTTATTTGACAAAAATGGGGATTTTTTTATTTTTTTTATCATCATTTTTGAAATCCCGCTTTTTCTCATCTTTAGGGGATCATGTTAGACCTATAACCGGAAGTCTAAACATGCTTTAAACTTCAGTCCAAGAATTTCTTCGCAATCCCTGAGTCTTGAATTTCTTTGTTTCTGAAGTGATGATGCCTTCGTCTTGAAATGTACAATGATCACCAACGGGTTCATGAAATGAATTTGTAGGCTCAAGTTGGCTGTGCAAAGGATTCGGCGTGTGGGATAGAGAATGAATGCTTCTCGTCATCCTATGGCACTTGGATTACCATATATAAACAACACACAAAGATTAATGTTAGTCCGAGCAAGAAAATTTCTAACCATTTTCTCCTGATGCTGCTGGATTCACCTCCCCTTTGCCCCGATGTGGGGTGGTTCTTGACAGAGTTGAGAATGAAAATCGCCGCTCAAAGGGGTTGTCAATGGTCACCTGTAGTGTTTGGGGATATGAAACGAATGCCTCCGTCATCCCAATCCATGTAATTGCTGCGAATAATCCCTACTTCCGTAGGTCCAGATTTTGCTATCTGATCCGCTCCACCTCTCTCTCAAATGTGTATAGGACGTGTTTGGATTAGGCTTTACCTCTCGTCTTTTGAGAAAACGTCCTTTTGAAAGTTTTGAACAATTTTTTATTGAAAAATATCTCTTTCATTTTCCCCAAAATTTACCCCTCATGGGAATCTTATGATGCACCATGCATGTTTTATTCCTGTTCAGACAACCTCTTGTTTTAAAACATGAATGTCAATAAAATTAGAATTCTATGTCTTTTCTAGACATCAGATTCTAAAAGCTTTTCTTTTTCTCTCTATTTTTTTTATTTAACATTTTCAATTGATTGGGGAAAGGGATACTTACCCGACCGTCGTGGCTGGAGATCCCTGGAGATAAAGAAGAAATATGTCAGTGTATGTCCCAAAATTTTATAAAAATTGGAATGATACATCCTACCCTTGGTCGTGTGCCCCAGCGAGTTTACACAGGTTGTGAAAATCTGTTCTCCTTGATGGCGAGTCCCTATTAAGGATAAATAACAAGTGTCAACTCGCATTCCCAAATCCAAGATAAATTGGGACGATACGACTTTACTCTCGATTTGCATTCCGTTTTGATGTTGCATATTGATATGAACAACATCTATCAAATTCCTCCATCCGTGCTTGAAGGTATTTGCAACGCCTACGGTTCATTTGCCCCAGCTGGGCGACGTCTGTTTTGTCATTTGAATGCATGAGCTTTTGGGTGCATTGTCTCTTTTATCACCTGAGATAAAAAAATGGAGAAAAACTTATCCCAGATCTGATTAAAAATCAATTAGGAACGATACGTCCTTTCACCAAACGAGTGGCTCTGCGGCCAAATGTATTTTGCACTGAAGGGACGAATTCCACTATGCTCCACGGGTTTAGGGAATTTGCCCCCATTTTCGATAGAAATGAACCTTATCAAGATGTATACAATACAAATAGATCCCTAATACAATCAATCTAAGGGACGATATAGAGAGGATCTCAGCGAAATTAATCTTATACAAGAGAACTAAAAATGTCAAATCAATCAAATGAATGTGGCCCGAACACTTGGAGATGCCCCAGTTCCAGTCTTCGAGATGTGGCTCCAGGATCACCGATTTTTTTTATTTTTTTTAGGTGGTTTTAGATATACCAACCATCTAAAGACATGCACATGAGACAAGGGAGGATAAAACTTCTAAAAATAAAAGGATTTGGCACCTAAGGTCAAGGTTCCCACCTCGAGTTCTAGAAAGAGCCGATTCCATTGCACAGCTATCGTTGCATTGGGACTCGATCCATAGTTCGAAGTGAGCGGAATTGAAAAGTGGATTACCCCGTGTTTTTCCTCACGGAGATTCCATTATCAATCCCTTCTATTGTTTTCCTATAGGCGGCGCCCGGGGTTTTAGGCGCGGTTGTGTGTATTTTCGGTGTCGTGCTAAAGCGATAAACATGCATCTTATTTAACAATCACCGCTTCAATATAAAACATACACACAATCATTCATTCCTACGCCCAACCTGCATAAAACAGAGTTAACAAGTACTCCACCCCTTATTTCTCCAATCTGCAAAAACATTTAACACCTCAAGGGTTAAAGTACGTACCTCACCTTGAAGATCATCTGCATAAAACATGTTAGAAAAATCAATCAACTTTTTAATCGGCTCAAGTTCTCTAAAGTCCCCAGCGGAGTCGCCAGTCTGTCGCGACCCTCTCGAGGTTCGCCGTGGGCTCTCGAGGGCTAATGGGCCGTCCAGTCTGGTCGGACGCGGGCCTCTCCCAAGGCCTGTTACCCAAATCGCAACGGAGGTATACGTAGTCGAATTTCAGTGTGGTCTAGTGACATGTGTTAAGTGTGCATGCCATGGAGTCGCCACCAATCATTTTTTGGAGGGTATGATTGGACCACCCTATTGAATAGTCGGGAGTTTCTATTCAATTCTGCGATAACCAGAGAAATGGGTTCGGGGACTTAGTTACGTCAACTGTCAGAGTTGACGCCCTTTCGGTACCTAGGTTGACTGAATTTTCTGACCTAAGATTTCATGCAGATGAGTGGAGTACGAATCTTAAATCTAGGAATTCATGCAAATAGGAATGACTATCCTGGCAATCACAATCAATAATAAAAGGCGCAAATCAATGAATCCAAATATGCAAAATAAACAGATCAAATCAACATGACACTCATAAGAAGGCTCTATTAACCTAAATAAGTATCAATCAAGCCTAGGAATGATTTAGACATGATTTTACCCATAAGGGGTAAAGTCGTAATTTTGAGACAAAAGGGATGATTTGCCCAAAAAGGGCAAAATCATCATTTCGGAATGAATTCGGAGTAAAACAATGTCAAAAATAGGTTTGGTCATTCAATTGACCCATTTCCTATTTTTTGCAATTTTCATGATTTTCTGGAATTTTAGAAACCGATTTACCATTCGAAGGGTAAAATCGTCATTTTCTAAAAATGAGAATGAAATGTGGAAATCCTAGACATAAGGTTTAGCCACCTATCTGGCTCATCGCCAAATTCTAAGCAATTTCCACAATTTATTGGAATATCAAAGACGATTTACCCTTTGAGGGGTAAAATCGTCGTTTTGGATTAAACGGGAGAAAATCCTGAAAAACGACAACCAATCAATTTCTTTTGATCATTTTCAGCCTTGGGAATTTTCTGGAATATTTTTAGTAATTTTCTGCAATTCTTCTCAATTTTTTTGTTTTTCTTTAATTTTTCCATTTTTTTTGGCATTTTCTGATTTATTAATATTTTTTTATATTTTCAGAAAATATTTTAACAAAAAGCATATCATTGGCAATAGACAACACTCAACCAGATAAATAAGCTAACTACTGAACTGAGATAAATACATGCAAACCAAATCTATAATGGCGACATTTTAGAAAAATAACCCTGATATACGGATCGGGTACGTAAAACATACCGGATTGGACACCGGCCTTCAATCGCCCAGCCCCAGCCTGCGACCATCTCCATGCACATCACTTGTCGATCACCACATCAAAATGTCAACAATCAATTTTACAAGTTTTAAGACCGGCAATAAATAATAATAATTTAAAAAATAAATAAATCCGGGCTATGGGCTCGGAAACGGGCCAATTCGCTCAGCCATGGACCGGCTATGGGCTCAGCCACGGCCCAAGATCACGGCCTCGGCCATGGGCTCGGCCATGGCCTTGGCCTACGGCCTCGGCCCACGGTTTTGGCCCACGGCATCGGCCATGGGCTCGGCCATGGCCTTGGCCTACGGCCTCGGCCCACGGCCTCGGCCATGGGCTCGGCCATGGGCTCGGCCATGGCCTACGGCCTCGGCCCACGGCTTTGGCCCACGGCCTCGGCCTTGGGCTCGGCCATGGCCTTGGCCTGCCCACGGCCTCGGCCATGGCCTTGGCCCACGGCCTCGGCTATGGGCTCGGCCATGGCCCAAGATCACGGCCGCTCGACCCACGAGATCAGCCCACGGTCGGGATCGGCCCGAACACGATGGATTCGTGGCCAAGCGGCGACGACTTGGCGGGGGGCGAAACAGAGGAGGAAGATGGAGGGGGATTGCGGTATCTAGGAGCTCCACGAGGTCGTGATAAACAGCAAGACGGACGGGATCTCGGCACGGCGTCGGAGGGTGGCGGAGCAAGGTGGTGGTGAGGGTGGTCGCCGTAATCTAAGGGAGGATGAAAAAAAATGAGAAGAAAAGAAGGAAGAGGAGAAGAGAAGAAGAAGAAGGAGGAGGAAGAAGAAGAGGAATGCTGCGGGAGGAGAAGAAGCGAGCGACGGATGAGGGGGAGGTGAGTAAATAATAATAAAAAATAAAATACTAAAAAGTAAGAATAATAATAAAATAATCAAAAGCAAAGACAAAATGATTAGTCCCCTTTTCCTTTTGAATGATGATGTTTCACTCCTTTTCCTTTTAATCATTACTAATATTTTTGCCAAATTCAATTTTATGGTGATCAGAAAATACCCAAAATCGAACCTGAATTTTACTATTTTATGAGGTCCAAAAGTAAAGAAAAATAAAAATAAAAATACTGACTATTTTTTTTTATATTTTTGTTACCTCGAATACTACTTTTCTTGATTTTCATTTCATTTTTATATTTTTCGAAAATAATAATAATAAAAAATACGAAAAATATGAAAAAACATTTTTTTTTAATCCAAAATGGTCCCTTTAGCTTGGCCAAGGCTACCAAAGTTGATTTTGTAATTTTTCAGCTTTTTATGGATTTTCTATGAATTTTTTTAAAAAAATAAAGGAAACAAAAAGGTTGATCAAAATTTAGGTGTCAACAGTCCCTTCTGGTTCAAAGAGCGTCTTCAGTCTTCGAAGTACATTGATAGTCTTTGGGGAGCATTGTCAGTCTTCGAAGCGCACATTTGTCTTTAGAGAATATCTCTTTCATGTTGAGACGGCGTCAATATCTTGTCTACGTTTTCATCATCTGAGTGTGACATGATTGGGAGCATCTTTCGCAGTCCAACTCCTTTGGAATTTTCTTTTACAACCAGATCTCACTAGTGACCTATACAAAGGTATCATGCCATCTTTTGGCATTTACAAGATCAAACACATGATTCGCAAGTGTACAAGTATTTGGACGGGCATTGGCCTTGCTTTTACCAGGCACTTTGCTTTTTCTTGATGCCAAGGATTGGATTTTTCTCTCTTTTTTCTTTTCCTTGAAATCCCATCTTTTCCCTTCTTTTGGGAATCAGAATTTTCAAATGAGTGTGCTAGATGTACAGCTTGAATCTCAGCACTCAAACATTAATTCAGGAATTTTTCACAAATCCAATATTTTGAACTCTTCTGCTCGGGAAGTGATGTCGTTTCCACCTTGGAATATGCAATGATCACCAACGGGTTTGTGAAACGAACGTATAGGCTCAATTGGGCTGTACAAAGGGTAAAAGTGTATATGATAGAGAAACGAATGCTTTTCGTCATCCTAAAGCACTTGAATTACCATGGAAGTTAAAATGACAAGCAACACACGAAGATTGATGCAAGTCTGAGCAAGAGAACTTCTAACCATTTACCTCCTGGTATCGCTGGACGTACCTCCAGTTTGCCCCACTGTCGGGTGGTTCTTGACAGGGATAAAAAATGAAACCGCCGTTCAAAGGGTTATCAATGGTTACCTGTAGTGTTTATGATAGAGAAACGAATGCCTCCGTCGTCTCAATCCATGTAATCACTGCGAATAACCCTTACGTCCGTAGGTCAAGGTTTCTCTGTCCTTACTACTCCACTCATCTCTCAAGTGTGTATAGGACGTGTTTGGACCAGGCTTGCCTCTTGTCTGAGGAAACATCCTTTTGAACGGTTTAAACAACTTTTGTTGGAAAAGTTCATCTCGCTTTCTCCAAAACTTACCCTCCAAGGGGATTCATGATGCACAATGCATATTTCAATCATGTTCAGATAACCTCCAAGTTTAAACATGAATGCCAATGGCATGATTGTGAGAATTTTGTGTCTTTCTAGACATGAGATTTGAATGTATGCTAGATTCCAAGAAGCCTTCAAATTCTAGCAATAAGGATTCTGACAGTATTAAAACCTAAGAGATTGGGAAATGAATACTTACTTGCCCAGCGTGGCTAGGGATCCCTGAAAAACATAAAAGGAATATGTCGGTGTATGCTATCGAATTTCAGAAAATTAGAACGATACACCTTACCCTTGATCATGCACTCCAATGGGAGTGGATAAATTCGTGAAAATCTGCATTTTTCTTAACAACACAAGATGGTTAAGTTGTTCTAAAATTTCTTGAAATTCTCAGTCTTTGGAGAAAAAGGACATGTACCTGGTCACCACGACAGTAAGTCCTCTTGATCATGCATTCCAATCTGAACGCCAATATGTAGATTATAGAAAACGGCCATTTCGACCTACGGCGATGATCTCTTCGTCTGATTGGGGCAATGAATCCTGCTCGATGGCTTCATTCATCTTTTGAACGTCTTCCATGCCATTCTTCGGAGTTCCTTATTCAAGGAAAAATGAATTCTTATCAAAATGTATGCTAAAGCATGTGGTGTGGAAGCGATACTTTTTACCCTCCACTTGATCTTATAGCCAAAGATCATTTCTTGAATGCTTGACTTCCGAAGCTGTTATCTCCAAAGATCATCTCGCCTTGAAGTTGAGTCGGCGAGTTCTTTCCCTCTGAGTCCTTTTGAATGCCAATAATTTTCTGTTGAAATTAAGGCAAATTCATATTAGGAGAAAGATCATTGAAGACCAAATTAGAACGACACAAAGTTACTCTTCACTCAAGTTTGTATCTTGAGGTTTGACTTTGATGTGAACGACTCCTCTATCACGTTCATTGATCCTGCTGGGAATGAAATGCCACTTTTTCCTCCAGTCACGCAGATGATTTGCTTGCCCCAGTTAGGCATGACTTGTCGTGGCTAGGTAATGTTGCCCCAGCTAAATGGCTCTGTTCATTTTTGCATTTTCATGCAATACCCTGTTCAATTTGGGTTATCTCTTACTTGGATCTTCACTTTACTTTTCACCTTTGAAGTGTCATCCTTCCAATGCTTGAGAAAATCGTTTGCTTCATGTATCTTGTCACTTATGACCATCCTTGTGATGTTTTCCTCTTTGTTGGACCCATGATAATGTCCTAATGGCGTATTCTTGGCCAAATGCCTTAGCATTTTTCATATCATTTGACGATTTCCAATCCTATTTGAAGAGGTCTTTGTACCTGTACATGAAGCAATGAGTATTCATCCATGTTTAACTTTACATAAATCACCAATGAACATGATACTCCCTTTGAGGTATTGCATTTCCGTTGATCAAGGAAACCGTCTCTTTCGATTGCTTTGTCCCAGTAGGGCATGTCTTGATGCTTGTCGTCTTTGGGTTTGATAACTTGCTCCAATATGCTATTTTGGTGGCACATGAGAATCTTGCCCCCAGCTTGGTCTCTTGACAGGAAAGGAGGGGTTTGCCCTAATGAACCTTTTTTGCTGGTTCTGGTTATTTATCTCAACCATCTGAATCTTTGATCACTTTTATCTACCTCTTGGTAGCTCGACATCTTTGAAATTTGTCGCATGACATCTTAACGACCTTCTTAGTAATTCTGTGAACCTGAGTCTTTCATCTCGGGATAAATGTCCACCGATCTTGACTTCTTTGATATTTTCAGTATCCCCCTAATTAACAGTAACCGGCTCTTCCGAAGTAGGAGGCGTTGATTCCTCAAAGGCAATCTATTCCCTGCGGATAGACGCATAACCTTCATCATCATCTTCTTCCTCTGTCCCATAGTCCCAATGGACCGCTTTAGGATCGTACTTTTCTATCGGAGGGACTTTTATAGTTAACGTCTCTGGTTCAGCTGTGCCGTCTTCTTCCTCTTCCGGCAATCGAATCACAACAGGCTTGACTAGGCAATCTTCTACCTTATTCAAGCTGTCAAGCTCTTCCAGTTTAATTACCACAGTCGTAGCGGTTTCAATCATTGACATAGTGTTGTCAAGGTCCCTTGAGGAGATTTCGTCTCTCAGTTGACAATGTCGGTCATCGTCACCTAATACTGCTGATGTGGCAGATCTTGGGTATTCTCTTTCAGCTAAATCCTGCTGTTGAATCTTTGATCTTTTTGTTTCGGCATACTGCTTTGTGTCAAGCTTAGTAACCCTCGCTTGGTCAAGGAGGACTCAGGTTCTTTTGAAAAAGGCTTTTTCAGGTTGAACGGGATCATCCATGCATCCCCATCCGTCTGATATGATATCTTCCATTCTCTGATAGCAGATAGGGGGAGCAGATTATTTCACTTTAAAGTTGTATCCTCCAGAGTCCTGACCCAGGTTGTCTACAATTTCACCTATTTCAAGTGCGTTAGCCATGAATCTGCGATCTGCTAGACTTCGCCTCTTGACTTCTGGTTCGTCCTCTTCGAATTCTTCTTCTGATTGAGTGACCGACCCAAGATTGTCTACCAGATTCTTGTGCGGGATGTCCCAAGTGCTACCCCGCTCAGTTGTGATCACGAAGTGGCTTCCTTCCAAAGATAGAGAAGCTTCGACTCCTTCGAATTCTTTATCGGTAATATCGGACATCATCCCCAAGCTCATCATCTTAGCGATACATAGTCTCTTCTTGTCAGCAGAGATCTCTCCTGCTTTTGGGTATGGTGAAGCGGTCGCCAGAAGGTTGGCCAGCTTAGACATGTCCACCTTCAGCTGGAGGTGATTTTCCTCATCTTCAATGAATATTGCCCCAATTGCTTGATGATCAGGGAGCGAGTTTTCTTGTACGTTTGGAGCTACGTTGTCAAACTTTAGAATCTGACTGTCAATTCAGAGCTTGTACCTTCAGCTTAAGGATATAGCAGTCATCCACATTATGTCCCCTTTCGCCCATATGGTAGACACAAGTCTGGCTCTTATCAAAACCAGGATACTTAACCGGATTTTCCCTCGGTGGTTCCTTTGCCACCAAATGTTGTTCTAGCAACATCGGGAGTAGCTTGGACAAAGGCCTCGGGAGCTGAGAGAACTGCTTTTGGGGTTGCCTCTTTCTGGGCCTTGCCCTTTTGGTGCCGACCATGATGATCCTCCCTTGGTCTGATTAGAATTGTTAAGCACCTTGGGTTTATGGGGGTCTAGTATGAATGCTATTTCGAGCCCGGCCTCTTTATCCTTTTTCAGGGGATATTATTTTTTGGCAGAAGTTTCATGAGGCCTCCTTTCTCTTAAGGCCCATTCGAGCCTTTCAGCCACCTTTATCAAGTGTGCGAAGGTCTGACATCCCGATGTGTTCAACCTGTAGAAGCATTCATAGGGGATTGCTTTCAGGAACAAATCAACCAGCTCGTCTTTTGGGATTGACGGCTTTACTTGGGTTGCTAAAGCTCGCCATCTCTAGGCGTATGTTCTAATCAACACGCCCCTTGCCTTTAAGGTTTCTCTCGTTGGGGCCGTAGCTGTGTTGAACCTATACTGTCTGAGGAAGTCCTCTACAAGATCTTTCCACCCGTTATAATCATCCAGGTCCAATTCAATGAATCAAGCCAGAGCGGCGCCAGCCAAACTCTATTGGAACATGTTCATTAGTAGTGGAATATAATCCGAATAGTGCGCCATCTTGTGCAGGTAATATTTGAGGTGAGCACGGGGACAGCCTGTCCCATTATACTTCCTCATGAAGTCCCTTTGCCTCCACTTCAGTTTTTACAGTCTTCTACACTTTTCCTCCTTCTCGAGGTTGATAACAACATGGGACGCTTTTTGTTACGACGGGGTATTTGGCTCACGAATATCCTCCTCCGTACGTTGAGTATTTCCCGCCGTTTCTTTATCAGCTATATCGGGTGCAAGTGATGGACTTGAGTTGTTAGGAACTACTGTCTGTCTGGCTTGGGAGGCTTCCGGCATTGCCTTAATATCAGCCATCATAGTTGCTATTGAACTATTTGATATTTCCCTATCAAAGGAAAGAAGGTTCGTGTCTGAACAGCATACAAAATGGGTAATTGGAATTGATACAATTTACCCTTCGTTCCTTGGGTCTTGGCATTTCCCTTTCATTTGGATTCTTTTGCCTTGACCTGTCGACATCTTTCAAGGAATAATATGCATATAAATGATGCATGCATGATATGTATGATGCAAGTGATCTAAGATGATTCTTGTTTGCAACGAAAAGTGGATTCGTGCCTTTCATTCTTGTTCACAGAAAGTATCTCTTTATCAAGTATGCCAATCTGTAAAGTTTGAATTCTTTCTTTTTGAATACTCTTTTCAATGAAACTTCTAATTGTTAAGAAACTTTTTCAAGTTTTCTCGAGAATTTTATTCACAGATTGAGCCATTATGACGCTCTCGAAATCATCTATCCTAAATGCATGTGTGAGATGATATGAAAAGTGGGTACTCCCTGTTCTGTCATTTTGATGTCGTTGCTTCTTGGGTGTCTTAACTCTGTTCATCACCTGAGAGGAAAAAGATAGGAAATATTATTTCCACATCTGATTGAAACTTATTTAGGAACGATACGTCCTTTTCTACCAAGAGGGATGGCTCGGTATTGTTCTTCTTGGAAGGGTTACTGCTATGGCGAAGTGCTTTTTGTATTCAATGGATGGATTTCATTCCATTATGTTCCATGAGTGATAACCATTGTTTCAGGGACTCGCCCCATGTATCACCATGATGAATCTGATGTCTTCGACTTCGGCATGCTTTCTGGATAGGGAAATGATTTGCCTCCAGCAACTGAGTACTCCACCTTGAGTTAGCTGATTTAGCCATATGAAGCTCCATTGTATCACACTAATGCCTTCTTTGTTGGTTGAGTCAATCACCTCCATGTCAGGTGATTTTGGCATTTGACATTCTTCGATCTATTCTGACACTTGTCTTCAACTAACATTCACTGTATATGAAAGAGAAACATTTCAGTCATTTGTATGAAATGGAATCAGAATAAGGGAAAATTTACTCCCTTTTGTGACATCAGAGGATAAAACTTCATCGTAATTATCCGAAGGTCTCGGCATTTGATGTTGCACGATGCTCGACACTTTTTGGGTTCTGTCACTCTCCTTCTTGAGGTTGGGTGATCTTTCGCCACTTTCGCTCTATTGATGCATTTCAATCTGTTTGGAGAGGAAGAAAAATGTTTGACTTTTGATTATGAAAATCAATTACTAAAACAAGTACTCCCTCTTGGTTCAAAGATGGGCAACGATCATCTCTTCGTGGTCTTTCCGATTTGTCATGACTTCATGACGCTCCTCAAGCACCCTACTACTCGAGATCCACAAGTGTAGATTTATCTCTATTTGTGTACATTTACACCTTGAAGTGTTGCTTCGCAAATAAGCATTCAGTTTTCTTCATCCCTACATATAGAAAAGGAGATGATCATTTCATATCTTGAGAGGATTGAAATGAGGAACGATATACACCCTTTTATGGTTGAGTGGTCATCAATCTCATGATGAGAAACACGAGTATTTGTACTCCTTGAGACGTGCTTCAACTGGCGATCATGCCATGTCACATTGGCCTCCAGTTTTGAGGGTTCACAGTTGAGTCTCTTTTTTCAAGAGACGAATGTCGACCTCACACAATCATTTTATTTCACCTACATAACATGAGGAAAAAATACGTCAATTGTTGCATAAAAAGCTCTAATTGAAACGATCACAGATTTACTATCCCCAGAGTATATTTCCCCAGCTCCCATCACTATGAGCCTCAGAGATGAAGGAATGTTCCTTAACGATCCTCACTCATTTTTTATAATCACCTGCAAGTGTGAGTAACCATGTCATCCTATAATCAAATCAATTTAATTTAGAACGAATACATCCTTTTGGACTTAGAGAGGTCGATCCAAATCAGGTTGCCCCTTTTTCCACGTTGTCTTGTTCTGGGCATATCACCGTCGATTTATCTTATTTTGGAAACCCAATGGGTGGTGTCTGATGAAGGCGCATTTCCTTTCATGTTGCAGGGAAAATAAGTCTCGCATCATTTGGCCTTCAGCCATTTTGACCTATTGGCAAAAGAAATAACCAAGCAAGTCAAGTATAACACTCGAAGTTTTTATTGGAACGATTATAGTTTTACCATCGTTCGATCACATCTCGCATGCGATTAGATGAAGGAATATTCAATAAATGTATGTCATGTATAACCTGTTAGAAAGGAGACACACTTAGCATTTTACATAGCAAAGACATCTCTCAATGAGGTCGCCTCTTGTAATGAAAGCGAGGCGACAATACATATCCCATAATCCCTATTTACGGGCATCTGATGTCCGCCAAGATTTCAAGATAAGAGGATACGTCATTAAAAGATCGATCCATGGTTATCAATCAAACACCCATTTAATTCCAAACGTTTAATACGCAAATGGGGGCATTAATCTTGAAAGATTGCTTTGTGACATTTTTCTTGTGAAAATCATGTGATCTTTGTTTTAAGAACTCACTACACAAAATGTGATTGCAAACATGGCCTTAACTTTATGCCCCAAAATCTTGAATTGGAAGAATTTTAGACAAAAAGAAATGTCATCTTAATCCATGATTGAAAATTTGGATGAACTATCTATTCCGTAGGGACGGCTTAGAAGTGTTCCCACTTTTGTATCTAAAATTCATTGTCAAAAACTTTTATTTGTAAACTCAAACACCCAGGGCATTCGGTTGATTTCCATGAATTTTCTATCATGAAATTTCACTAGAAAGTGAATAAGTAGAGAGAGAAGTCATACTTACAATGATCCGCGATTTTTTGGTTTTAGGTATACCAACCTCTCATAGACATGCGCATGAGACAAGTGGGGGGTATACTCTAAAAATCGAAAATCAGGTGAGGAACCTATGGCTCAGGCTCCCACGATCCACATGAGGCAGATTCCTCTCCCAGGGTACCTACCCAAGAGGGTTAGATATCGCCAATGCGGATGGTGAGCGGGAATGAATACGAAAGTCTCAAGTGCCATCAAACACAAGATCCTTTTCGCACCCTTTCCCTATCTAAGGTAACCTAGATGTGGTTGCAGTCGGGGTTTGACCGCCAGTGTGTGCGATGTGTCGTGATCATCACAATGCAAAGTCATGCATAGCAGTTTGTATCAAACACCGCTTCAGTATGTGCGTAAAGTAAACATAGATTCCCAACTCCAATCTGTAGAAAAAAAAAATGTCAACAATCACTCCACCCCTTATTTCTTCAATCTGCAAAAACATCTAACACAAGGGTTAGTGTACGTACCTCACCTTCGAGAGCATCTGCAGAAAACAAGGTCAGATAAACCAAACAACTTTTTAATCGGCTCAAATCCTCTAGAATTCGAAACCAGAGATTCTAGTTTAGAATAATTCCCCAGCGGAGTCGCCAGTCTGTCGCGACCCTCGCGTGCCGCGGGGGGGGGGGGGGGGGGGGGGGGGGGGCTAATGGGCCGCCCGATCGCTGGCTTGATCGGACGCGGACCTCTCCCAAGGTCCATTACCCAAATCGCAACGGCTGGATATACGTGGTCGATCTTCGGTGTGGTCAAGTGACATGTGATAAGTGCACATGCCAAGGAGTCGCCACCAATCGTTTCTTGGAGGGTACGATCGGAAACCCTATCGAATAGTTGGGAGTGGTCTATTTGATTCTGCGGAAACTAGAGAAGTGGGTTCGGGGACTTAGTTACGCCAACTGTCAGAGTTGATGCCCTTTCGGTACCGAAGCTGAATGGTTTATCTGATCCTAGGATTTCATGCAGATGAGTGTGGTACAGATCCTAAATCTAGGAGTTCATGCAGATGGGAATAACTACCCTATCGATCACAATCATTAGAAATAAGTGCGCAAATCAAGGATCCAATACATGCGGATAAAACACATGAAATCAACATGGCATCCCTAATGAGGCCCTATTAGCCTAGAGAAATATCAATCAAGGCTTAGGAATGATTTTGGCATGATTTGCCCATGAGGGGCAAAATCGTAATTTCGAACAATTCGGGGAAAATCCGCCTTGAAAGGGGCCAATTTGTCATTTTAGATGAATTGTAAAGTCAAAAGACGGGGGAAATAGGATTGGCCATCAATCCAATCCATTCCCCATTTTTTGAGAATTTCCATGATTTTTTTGGAATTTAAAAGTGATTTTACCCTTAGAGGGGTAAAATTGTCATTTTGGACAAAGACAAGGACTGAGATTCTCAAATATTAGGGCTGGTCGTCCACCTGACCCAAACCCTAACTTTAAGAAATTTTCAGGACTCGATTGGAACAAGAAAGACGATTTTCCCATTAAAGGGCAAAATCGTCATTTTGAGAGAAGAGGCAGGACTCGAAAACCCAAGCCTAAGAATTGGTCGCCTACCTGACCCTAATTCTTACCTTGGCATTATCGGCCTTATCTCGCATATACAGCAGAGGCGACTTACCCCTAAAGGGTAATATCGTCAAGTCTCGGAAGAACGGATAAGAAACCCCAAAAATAGGGTTGACCAGTTGTCTGTGGTCAATCCTCGATTTTTGGGGGTTTCTGGAGTGTCTAGGATTTTTCCACAATTTTTTCACATTTTTTTTGGAATTTTCTGGAATTTTATAGCATTTTTTTGGATTTTCTAGGATTTTTCTGATTTTTTTTTTAATTTTTTAAAATCAATTTCCGATTTTTTATTAAAAAAAGGTTATTCGGGCCGGGTCGGGTGACCCGGCTCACGACCAGCAGATGACCGGCCCAGCCCGAATCCGGGCCCGCACCAAAACGGCGTCGCTTCGGCCTTCCCGCTTCTAATTTTCAATTTCCCGCCTAAATTGAACCAACGCGCCTGATCGTGCCACGTGGCGGACTACGGACGGTCTGATCTTCATAATGAACCAACGGTCTAGATTGAAAGGCTTGACTAAATCTTAACCGTCCGATCTAAAGTATTTTTTATTTCTGAAAATCATTTTTTATTTCCGAAAGAGCGAGATCGCGACACGTGGCCAACTATCCACTGTCCGATCATTTTTTGTTTTATATTCAGTTATAACGAACGGCTGACGTGGCTGCCACGAGGGTGCCACGTCAGCACCACGCAAGCGTTGACTGGTCAACTCATCATCGGGGAAGACGACCGGAAGTCTAATTTTTTGGTTAAAAATGCCAGAGCTTCGCCGGAACTCGGTTTTGACGTTGAAACGGCCACGGATCTCTACGAATCTAGCATCGATCGACTCCTCGTCTCATCCACCTTAACATACATCAATATCTCGACCTGAACCCTAGTCTGAAACACACATGCCGGCTCCGACCGGGAACGATTTCGGCGGAGATACGACCTAGCTGTTTCTAGCGTGAACAAAGTGCATCCAAGATATCGAACGACATCCGAAGAGTGCAAGGGAACTTACCTGCGCGTCATCGGTGTTTGACGACGTCACAAATGGCCGCGAGAGCTTTCGATAGCTTCGGGTAACTCAGTCTCGGATCCATGGTTTCGAGTAGATTCAATGCAAAAAGAGCATGGATACGAGCTTAGAAGGCTGCCTAGATGTAAATCGGATAAAAAACTCGGAGGAATACGCACAAATCAGTGAGTTGCCATTAAAGATCGAGCTTGAGAGCTTCAATGGCGTTTACCTGTTTTTGGCGATGAAAAGTGACGCCGCTGGGTTCCAGACGTTCTTTAGGGTGTCACGAAGCTTAGGTGATCGATGGTTTGGCTTGACGTGGACCGGGACGCTCCGACGAAGCGTGAGAAACTCTGAAATGGAAGCTCCGTCCATGGCCGTTCGTGAGCTCGTCGAGAGCATTTCTCTCTCTCTCTCTCTCTCTCTCTCTCTCTCTCTCTCTCTCTCTCTCTCTCTGTGGCTCTCTCTCTCTCTCTGTACGCACGCCCAGAAGAAGCTCCTCCTTCGCTTCGGTTCCCCCTTCATAAAATCGATTGGTCAACCCTTTTAACCGACTCCCTATCAACTGATTTTCTTTAGTTTCTTCCTTCCCCTTTTTCTTTTGCGCACGGGTGCTCTTGGGAGGTGGTGAACAGTGACCGGGTCTCTGGGTCGGATCCGCCCGACCCGTCAGACCCGGTTCACGAATAATGTCCGAATTGTACTAGTAATTGGCATTTTTTTGCAAAATTGAAGCTTCCAATGTTATTCACGGAATGATTTCTCTTTGGAAATGTGGTTTTTGTGACTAAAACCCTTAGAATCATGCGAAAGCCCCAAATACAAGATATGATCCGAAATCGATTTTTGTCAAATTGATGTTCTTAATGCAGGAATTGGCACCAATTGAGCCCACCATTAGATTGAGGAGGTCGAATACTATAGGGAGGAAACATTGGGGTTCTATGGGTGTCCCTTAGAAAATTTTAATTTCAGAATTGGCACTGTAGGGACTAAAATGAAAAGAATTTTTATGCGATTGGGTCCCTAAAGCCAAAATTGATCAAATCAGCACACAATTGAACCAAATTGAAACGTAGGGCAATCAATTTGAATGTCAAGATCCTAAAAAAAATGCTAAATCGCAAATTAAAAGACTCAGAACATATTTTTTGACAAATTTAACCCTGTGCGTTACAAAGAAACACACAAAATTAAACTTGAATTTCAACTCTTGATGAGGTCAAAATGATAAGAAAATTAAAAGAAAAATATTGACTATTTTCCTATATTTTTGTGACCTCAAATACTATTTTTGTGATTTATTTTAGTATTTTCCTATTTTCTAAAAATACTAAAAAATATGAAAAATATGAAAAATTATTTTTTGGTCAAGAATGGTTCCTTGGGCTTGGCCAAGGCCACCAAAGTTGATTTTGTAATTTTTTGACTTTTTATGAATATTTTACGATTTTTCAAAATAAAGCTGAAAAAAGACTTGGTAAAAAATCAGGTGTCAACACTCAGCAGGTAGCAATAGCTAGGATATGGTCTCGTATGTAAGAACCCGTCTTAGAATGTATAAAAGTTTCTTGTTCCCCCGCATCTCATTCTTGGTTGTTGGTATTAGTTGATGATATTCGGATGGATTTTATTTTCCTTTATCTTCCGCGTGCGAGTCTCATTTCATTTGGCTATATTAGAGAGTATCTTGGGACAGGTCTTACGGCAGTTTGTGGATGTACGTGCCTGTAAGGAAGGCGGGACGTGACTTCCTAGTTAAGTGGTATCAGAGCGGGGTTTAGCTCGATCCAAGTGATTGAGGATTGGAGTAATAAGGAGGAATGAGATCTAGGGTAACTAGGTCGCAGGACCGTATGAAGGGTTCGCTAGAGTAAGTTAAGCAATGCATAGCATATGAGTGGCGCATGTGTTTAGCATCATGAAAGTGGCATGGTTATGCGGGTTGGATGCAACCAAGCTTTGTACTGAGTGTGTGCATTGAACGTGGATGCTTGCTTGGTGAAACATTTAATATTTTATTTAAGTGTGCTGCACGACTCAGTATTTTTTTTTAATGATTGTGTATCCTGGAATGTTGTACTTTTGAGATTGTTTGGGAATGGTTGCTCTAAAGTGGATGCTGCTAGTGGTGTAGCATGGAACCACTAGGTTGGGATGGTTGGTCTAAGTCTTTAATTCCGTGGCGGAATTATAGTGGTGCAGGGAGTTTAAGGATGAGCGATCGACCTGTGCGATGCAGAAGACCCAGTGCTAGGGCTTCTAGTTCGAGGCCACCTACGGCAGAGAATCCTGGAATGGGTGATGTATTGAGAGCTTTGGAACAAATAGGGAATCTGACAGATAGACAGGCTCAAGATAGAGATGCTGCTATCACTCAGGCTGTGGGTGCCGCCTTGACTGCTGTGAATGTGGCGACTGGTACCAATGCAGAGGGCGGAGGTAGCGGTAGCAGTGGCCAGTGCGTTGGAACTAGTAATGCGCAAGTTAATGTAAATGCTGGCCAAAGTATGGGAGTGGGTAATGTGCCGGGTAATACCATCGTACCTAGAGACATGGGTCAGTTAGTTGAATAGTTTGTGAAGTTGAGGCCCCCTCAGTTTAATGGAACTGGTGACCCAAAGTTAGCACCCAGATAGATAGAAAAGCTCAAGAAAATTTTTGGAGTCTTAAGATGTATAAACGAGGAAAAAGTACTCCTGGCAATGTACCAACTAGATGGTACGGCAAATGACTGGTGGAAGGCCACTAAAGATGGAGTATTTCCTGAAGGCACTGCCTTGAATTGGACTGCGTTCACGGGGGTCTTCAATGATAAGTATTTCTCAGAGATTGCACGAGAAATCAAGTTGGTGGAGTTCCAGAACTTACGTCAGGGTCATTTGACTGTTGATCAATATGAAGCTATGTACGCACCGCGTTACGTGGAGGATCCACTAGAGAAGATGTAGAGGTTTCGAGATGGGTTACGACCCGAACTTCGCAGTCAGATGGTGGCCATGAATTTGAGAACTTATAAGGAAGTTTATGAATGGGGTCAGATGATAGAACGAGACATGAGAGAGAGGTCAACAGCATCAGGATCGCGGTTCTCTGTACCTCGAGATAATTGTCAGTTGGGTAAGAGACCGATGATGAGTAGTAGGCGTTTTGTTCCGCCTGCAAGGAACAACATTGGTAAGCCGCAGCATCAGTCCAACTTTAACTATCACTTGTGCGGAAGAAGACATGAAAATGGACCTTGTCCGACTAGGACGTGCGTATGCTTTAAGTGTGGTTAGATGGGCCATCAGATGAGATGGTGTCCCAACCAAACTCAAATGGCTAGACCTCAAGGACAACGACCACAGGCAGGAACCCCAGCTGTTACCCCGCAGAATGAATTGGCGAGACCCCCCAGCTCAAGGGCGAGTTTATGCTGTAGCTCGAGGCGAAGCAGAGAATGCGCCCGGTGTGGTCACAGGTATGGTTTACTTGTGTGACCAAGTTGCTTATGCATTATTTGATCCAGGAGTTACGCATTCCTTTGTGTCTGCTCGTTTTGCTAATATGGTTGAAATGGATTTGAAGCCTTTGAATGTGACTTTGCATGTTACTACTCCGCTAAAGGATAAATGGATAGTTTCGTTAGGTTGCGTGGATTGCAAGATAGCGATAGATGGTAGAGAGGAAATGATAGATTTGGCAGTACTGCCTATGTTTGATTTTGATGTGATTATTGGGATGGATTGGTTGAATAGATAAAAAGCTGTAGTCGACTGTGGTGAAAAGGTAATCCGTTTCTATCTGGATGGTCGTCCTAGCTATGAGTTTAAGGGAAGTCGTGGGGGAACTCCCATTCCTTTGGTTTCGTCGCTTGAAGCGACAAAGTTGTTGGATGAGGGATGCCGAGCTTACTTGGCCGCGGTAGTTGATACGACGATCGAAGAACCGAAATTGGAAAATATAGCCGTGGTACATGAATTTCTTGATGTTTTTCCTCAAGAACTGCCGGGATTGCCACCCGAACGTGAGATTGAGTTTGTAATTGAGTTAGCTCCTGGGACGGAGCCTATTTCGAAGGCACCTTACATAATGGAATTATCGGAGTTGAAAAAGTTAAAGGTGCAGTTGCAGGAGTTGCTTGACAAGGGATTCATTAGGCCTAGTGCTTCGCCATGGGGAGCACCAGTGTTATTTGTGAGGAAAAAAGATGGATCATTGCGTCTGTGTATAGATTACAGGCAATTGAACCAGGTGACTGTTAAGAATAAGTATCCGTTGCCGAGGATCGATGACATGTTCGATCAGTTGCAGGGAGTTCAGCGTTCTCTAAAATAGACTTGAGAACGTGATACCATCAGTTGAAGATTAAGCATGAGGATATTCCGAAAACGGCTTTCAGGACGAGATATGGACACTATGAATTTACAGTGATGCCTTTTGGTTTGACGAATGCTCCAGTTGCATTCATGGGTATGATGCATCGAGTGTTTAAGGAATACCTCGATCGTTTCGTTATAGTGTTTATTGATGACATTCTAATTTATTCAAGAAGTAACAAGGAACATGAAAGGCATTTAAGAATTGTTTTGCAGACCTTGAGGGAACACTCGCTTTACGCTAAGTTTAGTAAGTGCGAGTTTTGGTTGAATAAAGTGGCGTTCCTTGGACATATAATATCTGGAGAATGGATCTCTGTGGATCCTGCGAAAATTGAAGCAGTGGTAAATTGGCCTAGACCAACGACAGTTACGGAAGTTCGAAGTTTTTTGGGATTGGCTGGTTATTATAGGCGTTTCGTGGAAAAGTTTTCGTCTATAGCTATGCCATTGACGCAGCTAACTAAGAAGTCTACAAAGTTTGAATGGACGGACACGTGTGAAAGGAGTTTTCGTGAGCTTAAGCACCGTTTGACGACAGCACCAGTTCTCACAATCCCTTCTGGACCTGGAGGCTTTGAAATTTATAGTGATGCGTCGTTGAAAGGTTTGGGGTGCGTATTAATGCAGCACGGAAGGGTAGTAGCCTATGCTTCGAGGCAATTGAGACCCCACGAGTTAAATTATCCGACGCACGACTTGGAATTAGCTGCGATTGTTTTCGCTTTGAAGATCTGGAGACACTACTTATGCGGCGAAATGTTCCAAATTTACACGGACCACCAGAGTTTGAAGTACCTATTTTCTCAGAAGGAGTTGAATATGAGGCAGCGTTGGTGGATGGAATTACTTAAGGATTACGATTGCGATATCTTATACCATCCTGGTAAGGCAAATAGAGTTGCCGATGCACTCAGTCGGAAATCTTGTATTGCGCACTTAATGGTTAAAGGGTGGTATGTGCTGGAAGGATTGAGGGACTCGGAGTTCAAATTGGAAGTGAGCCAAATGACGAGCTTGATAGCGACGTTGAGAATCGAACCGGAAATTCAAGAAAGAATCAAAGATTTACAGGCTATAGATCCTGAAATCCAGAAAATCCTGAGTATAGATGCGACTCAGAGGAAAGATGATTTTCAGGTGACTGAGGAAGGAATTTTAAAATTTCGCGGGCGTCTTTGCGTGCCTAAGATGCAGAGCTTAAAGAAAGAATCTTGTCCGAAACTCATCGGAGTAATTACAGTATTCACCCAGGTAGTACGAAGATGTATCAGAACTTGCGTCAACACTATTGGTGGAACGGTATGAAAGTGGATATAGCTAGACATGTAGCCAAGTGGATTATTCCAACCTTTGGAGATTCCGGAGTGGAAATGGGAACACGTAACGATGGACTTTGTTATGGGATTACCGCGGAGTTAGAAAGGACATGATTCAATTTGGGTAGTCGTAGATAGGTTGACTAAGTCTGCGCACTTCATTCCTGTGAGAAAGGACTTCGTGATGGATAGGTACGCCGAGTTGTATATGCGGCAGATTGTACGTTTACATGGAGTGCCTATCACGATTACGTCGGATCGAGACCTTAAGTTTACGGCGAACTTTTGGAAGAGTCTTCAGGACGCCATGGGGACCAAATTACAGTTTAGTACGGCGTATCATCCACAGACGGACGGACAATCGGAAAGGACGATTCAAACGCTTGAGGACATGTTGCGAGCGTGCGTTATAGATTTTAAAGGTGGATGGGAAAATCACTTGCACTTGGTGGAGTTCGCATATAATAACAGTTATCAGCAAAGTATTGGAATGGCGCCATTTGAAGCATTGTATGGCAGAGCTTGTAGGATTCCGTTGTGCTGGGATGAAGTGGGAGAAAGAAGCATCACTGGCCCAGAATTGGTTGAACGGTAAAAGTAATCCGAGGAAGGTTAAAAATAGCGCAGAGTCGCCAGAAAAGTTATGCTGATATGCGACGCAAGCCTCTAGAGTTTCAAGTTGGCAATCATGTTTTTCTCAAGATATCGCCTATGCGAGGTATATCTCGATTCGGAAAGAAAGGGAAATTGAGTCCGAGATATATAGGACCATTCGAAATTTTGGAACGGATTGGGACTTTAGCCTATAGACTTGCCTTGCCACCAAGTTTGTCCCAAGTACACAATGTCTTCCATGTGTCGATGCTAAGGAAGTACGAGCCAAACCCGACGCATGTTTTGGATTACGAGGCTATAGAATTGGTGTCACGCCCCGGTCATCGAGCACGCGCCATCCCTACCAAATCACCTCAGGTCATAAAAGATAACGTCCTAGGCACGTTATCGACCCATTTATTTTATCTTTGATTACACATATGAAAACGTGCAACTCCTAAACAACAAATCATTCATCAGGGATAGTTAAACAGCCAGTCATATCAATCAAATCATGACAGCTCACAAAGTCAACCTTTTTATTTAACTATCTTGTTTAGACAATAGTCACAAGTCATTTTTCGGCTCTTGGTCTACAGCTCTCAGCCTATCAGATTCGGTCTAACACAATCTTCGGGACTATTCCAAAAGTCACGCCTCAGCATCCACTAGGCTCTGTCACTTGGGACCTGAAAATGTTATCCCATGACGGGATGAGAAATAAATCTCAGTGAAGTCAACGCCTAAGCTCGGGTAGGACATTGATTCCCCCAGGATATCCTATTACACATACATGGCACAACAACCAGGATAGATATCTAACCACATGCAACTTACCCGCCAGGAAGCCACACATAATGCGATCCAGACACGACATGACAGTCAAACAGCCCCATCAAGGCAAGCATCACATCAATTGACATGGCAGTCAAGCAGCCCATTCAAGGCAAGCATCACATCAAACTGACATACATGACGTCACACATAATCCATTTATTATGAGATAGGGCATGTCAGCCCGGCACACTAGTCAGTTGGTGCCTAGTACACTAGTCAGTTGGTACTCTTCTGGCGGCGCTAGGCATCGTCCCTTACTTCCGGCGACTGCTTCTAGTAGTCCGTGTGGTTCCAATCGTCACGGCACGGAACTACAAGGAATCCCTCCCCAGGGCTTCGGTCCGTCACAAGCTGCGACCGGCATCTATCAAGCTAACGTCACAGAATGATGTGCTTCTAACAAGTTGTATTTTTCCGATTGTCACGGCACAATCTTGTCAGGAATCTCATCGTCCAATCATATGACCACACATGACACCCGACAATCAATCAATTTTATCCTCTTTGATTTAGGTCGGATGCTCATACAGACATGCTCAAATACTCGGCCTCAGGCTGTTTTCATGCTAAATCGTGCAGTTTGAGTTCACACATGTCATATGAATGCACAACCTCATAGTTAGGCTTGCGCCCGACACGGACGATGAAACAATCAGAAATTTAGTCATATCACCTCACAATCAATCAACTGCACTCAGTCAAGCAGTCCAAACACGATCGATTAAGCAATTCAGTTAATCAAACGGCATTGATTAATCCCAATTTCATTAATTTATCGATCGCTCGCTCGGTTCTGACCTATCGATCGCTCGCGATCAAACAACAGCAATCGATGCCCAACTAGTCAATCAATCGATTCTATCCACCAACTAGCCACAGACGACCTAACTAAATCAACTAACTTAATTAATTGCGGTCATTTACCCTAAACCCGGTTTCTATCTAAACCGACCACGATTATTCTAATTAAATACTCTAATCAACTAATTAACTAACCCTAGGCGCAATTAGCGCCTTAACCAAGGTTTAGGGGTTAACTCACTTCCAATCAAGCTTGGGCAGAAAGATCAACGACGCAACGACAGCGAAATGGCGATGACGGACCCCGGCGGCGACGACGGTTCTCGATTTTCCTTGCGAATTCTCGGGTTTCTCAGCTCACCAATCGGCGACACCACCCTATAGTAGTTGGAACAAGACACAGAGGTTCGGCAAGAGGTCGGCGATGGCGGAGGAGCTCCGGCGACCGGCGGCCGGCTGTGAACAGTACGGTTCAGAGGTTAAACAGGGAAAACGAAGCTGTTTCGCAAGGAATCCCGACCTCATGGGCCGAGGCGAGGCCGAGAAGGACTAGAGGGCTTACCGACAGGTCGAGGACAACCTTCGGGACAGGCGGAGGGCGGCGGCTGGTGGCCGGAGGCAGCGGCTGGTGGCCGGAGGGAGCGGCCATGGCCATGAACAGAACCGAGCGCCCTCGGGTCTGAAACAGGGGGTTCGAATCCAAGGTTGATTCGGGCTCTACCAACGACGACAGCTCCCACAAGCTTCAAAAGACGTCGAAGAGGTTAGAAGGGGTCAGTCGGGGTAGGTGGTGAGCAGCGATGCCACGGCGGAGGCGGCGGAGGAGCCTCGAAGACAGGGCACCCTGCCTAAACAGAGCTCTCTAGGCCTTCCGCGGTGGTTTCGGGTGGCAACAGGCGGCGAGTCTAGGTCGAGAGGGTCGCGGGGGAGGCTAAAGTCGGTTGGACGATGGCTGGTGGCGGTCGGAAGCGTCGCGAGAGCCGTTGGAGCATAAAAAGCCCACTGACCTCAGAACAGGGCAGGTTGGACGTCGGGACTTCTAGGGCCGTTTCCGGCGGCTTCGAGGGGGCGCCCGGCGGTCTCACGGAGGCGATGAGGTGGCAGAAGAACGGAGGAGGTTCGGTGGGGGTGGTTGTCGTCGATGGCCGCATGGAGGAACACCGAAGGAGGAGGAATGAGGAAGAGGAGGAACGTTCGGTGAGGGGGTCCTTCGCACGGTGAACAGGGGGAAAAAGGAGAGCAGATCGTGAGAGAGAGAAAGATAGACAGAGGTGGCAGACGTGAGAGGGAGAGGAGGGTGGTTGAGAAATGACGTGAGTGGGTGAGGATTTGACCAAAAGTGGTCCCCACGAGTCAAGTCACAATTGAATTATTGGATGGCAATTTGGTCTTTCAATAATCCGGGACTGAAACGAAATTTGGCTCGACTGACAGATGGATGATCTGGTAATTTCACGAAAAGACTCGATCAAGATTTGGCTCGGGCGCGATGATGTCGATCCTAATTCGCGACGACTAAGAATTTCGGAGCCTAATCTAAATCACATGATTTTCGAGGATTGTCCAAAATCCATCCCTTAATTCCTCACGGTCCAAAATTTCATGCCGACTGCAATTGAATTTCATTCCTTTTTATCGAATTCATTCATATTACAAAATGTGAATTTCCAGAGCGTCACAATTGGACGACAGAGTTTCGTATGTCGAAAGGCCTATTAGGATTGAAGAATATAAGGAGCACGTTTTGAGGAACAAGATGGTTTCGCTAGTCAAAGTAGTTTGGGAGCATCATGGAACTAAAGGCGCTACGTAGGAGAATGAAGAAGCAATGAGGCGTCAATATCCCCATTTGTTTGAATAGTGAATTGTAACAAATTCGAGGACTAAATTTTTGTAAGGGGGAAGAATTGTGACAGTCTGATTTTCCTGACATTCCGAGACCTTTGACTGTAAGATATCCATCGAAGTATTTCAGTTATATCTCGCTCTGACCTGATCAGTCATGAGTTAACTAACCGAAGGGGAAAGGCTAACGCGCGACGAGGTACGTGGACCTGGGAAATTCGACACGAAAACGGTATTTTTTACCATAAGGATCGTCGAGGGATATTTAGAACCGAGGCCGATCAGAAAATGATTAAGGAATCCATTGCTAGTGTTATACGATTGGGACGCGGGTGATGCCGTTTAACCAACGTATGATTTGCGAATTTTTCCTAAATCGATTTATGACGATCGCGGCCGTCGGGGCTAGTAATAGACTCTTGCGATTACATGACAACCAAGATAGCCGTGGTTTGAATTTTCCTGAGTGTGATGAGAATCACAGAGTCGATACACGTAATGTTCGCAAAAGCTGCACGTTAGTTCGAGATAAATTGAAATTACGAACGACTAGAAATTGAACACGAAATGGGATCTCGGAAATGCAAATGAAGAATTGTAACAATAAGTTCGGAATGGACGACGCCGATTCGAAAAAGAAAATTAGCGAAAAAATGGATTTTTGGATGAAGGGCGTGAAAAGACGATTTTGCCCTTGGGATGTTGACAAAGTTTTATTAATCGGACAAGGACTTTTTGGTCATTTAATACTCCCCATTGCATCAGCCGAAAATTTAAGGGGAATATTGGAAGAAATTTCAGATTTTATGTAGAAAATGCCAAATGTCATCAAATTATAAAGCCTTATTAATTGATCAAGACACCTAAGCTAGCTCTAGAAGATTTTGGATGAGAACAAATCATTTTCTCCTTCCCACATCTGCCATTTCCACGCACAGCAGCTCACCATCACCATCTTCTTCAATTGTTTTCTCCTTCCCTTAGACGCACAGAACCAGAGTTGCACGACCAGTTCTGATCGCCGTCTTCATCGTCGCCTAGCTCTTCAACCGCCGTGAACCAGCTCGTGAACTACCAATCATCGCGAAGATCTTCCTGTTACCGAACGTTTCCAACTGGTAGCGCGCCGATTGGCCACCTGTGGAGCTCCGACAAGCCAATCTCCCGCGAGTCGACGGAAACTGACTCAACCAAAGGTAGACTTCTGTTTGTATTTCATTGAACCCCTAAATGGACGATTTTTGAGCTTAATTTTTGCGGAGGTCTAGTAGACACATATAGTGAGTTTCTGTAAAAGTTTGGACGAAATTGAGCAATATCTTGACCTAGAACCATTGTGATGTTTGAAGGACAGAATCTGTCCATTTGCAGACTCGGAGGAATTAGCGCCTTTCGAAGGTCATCCGGCGTCGCCTTGAGCCAAAATTTTCGATAAGGCCTCTTGACACATAGAACTTTGTGTTGGCAAGGGTATTTGTGGATAAATTGAGGAATTAGGTTGAATTATGGACTGATTGAGTGTATTTGAAGCAGAACCGAACATGCTCTGTTTCGGTTCTGTTCTTGCTGAGTTGGCGAAGGCTGTTAGTGATGGAATTGAGGTATAATTTGATCTTCGAGGCATGTTAGGGTGTGGAGTAATATGTTAAGGAAGTTTATGTTCGATGGTTTGAAGTTTGGACGAAGAGATATTGACGAATTGATTGATTTTCACTAGGTTCGCTCGCTGTCATGTTTTGTGATTGTTGCAGCCAAACTGTTTAAGTGCTAAGAAAGGAGTTTTTGCAGATTTAAGCTTGAGGTAAGGAAGTTCCTAAACCTTGGTTAGAACGATTGGACTCGATTGGGTGAATCCGATGAGGATTACGCTAATTTTGGTGAGCTTTGGTGATATTGTTCGAAATATGATCACGTGTTGTGCCTATTGCTTAAATGCTCATTGAATAGTCATGATATGTGTTGTTTGCTTCTCTTGGTTGTTGCAAATTGATTGTCTCGCATGCCTTTTATTGTTATCTCAATGTGTGAGTTATATTCGATCATGAAGTCTTGAATTGGGATGAAGTCTAGCATGCTTGAGAATTGTTATGAGATACCCTGATGCGTATAGATGCGGGGATGAAAATGGCCAATGTCCTGATACGTGAGACGCGTGACGAGAATTGATATGTGTCGACACAGGCCTAAGATGACATTGAAAACTTGATGCGTTTTATGTGGGTTTATCAATGAGTTGGTTTGATGCGTAAGCAAGCGGACCCAGCCTGAGGCGTTCCATACGCGGGCTTGAATCAAATGGAAGTGGAAAGGGAGGAAAGCGTGGCTTGGTTAGGTGATGTGTACTTGTCTTAAACGACGAGTTATGATGCCATGAGTGCATAATTGATGCTTGTCGATGTGCAAATACTTTGTACGATTGCTATATGCATCATGCCATTGTTGTACATTGAGTTTATGTTGTATTCACCTGAGTGTACTGTGAGCCTAATCTAGGGTTAGAACTTTTCTTACTGAGATGTCGATCTCACCCCGTAGTGGGACCCTGTTTTCCAGACCCAGGAATTGAAGATGCTGCCGATCTGCTTGGGTGAACCCCAGGAGATGACTAGATATATCGAGGAGTTTCCTGACGGCCGTGGTACAATATATGTTAGAAGAACTACAGTGGTTTTGGTAGATGAGCCGAGAGCACCGAGCCAGCCCCATAGGTTTGAGTCATGGTATCGTAGGATATGTGATGTTATGTCAGAGCAGTTGAAGCCTCAAGAAGTATCGAGGAGAGCCGTACCCTCTTGGTGTCACCCAACCCGAGAGGAGGTAGAGATCGAGACCTCTACAGTGGGTTCGAGGAACATACCCGAAGGAGAACCGGCAGGCAAAGCAAGTGTTGAAGTGATCGAGATTTCGGATTCAGAAGATGACCTAGAGTACGACGACATGGAAGAGGACTCAGTTGAGGTTCAGTTAGAGTCTTTTTCAGACTATGATCCAGCCGAGCTGAGGACACTAGCACCTCCTAGAGTTCTTGGGGTTGTTTGACTCTTTTGTTATGTCTTTTGTGGAGATGATCTTTTGTTAGGGCTGGTAGTTTCCTTTTGTTTGCCACTTTGGTTCCTCGACCTCAGCAGGTAGCAATAGCTAGGATATGGTCTCGTATGTAAGAACCCGTCTTAGAATGTATAAAAGTTTCTTGTTCCCCCGCATCTCATTCTTGGTTGTTGGTATTAGTCGATGATATTCGGATGGATTTTATTTTCCTTTATCTTCCGCGTGCGAGTCTCATTTCATTTGGCCGTATTAGAGAGTATCATGGGACAGGTCTTACGGCAGTTTGCGGATGTACGTGCCTGTAAGGAAGGCGGGACGTGACAATCGGTGTTGTAAATATATTAATAAGCGGATTTTTCACCTTCCGCCCTTTTTCCTCTTCTAATGAGGACTGATTACGTATATTAAGGAGGATAAGGAGGATTGATAAGGATCGATTACGTACATTAAGGAGGATTGATGAGGATTAATTACGAAGATTGATTACGTACATTAAGGAGGATTGATGATGATTGATGTTTAGCCTTTCATATTTCATGAACGTTTTTACTCTTATGCCTATAAATAGAGGCTTGTGCAACTTGTTGAAGAGAATGAAAAAGAGTTGACATTTTGCTCCCACTTTTCTCTTGTCTCTTCTTTCTCTCATTATATTCCCGGTAGAGTTCTCTGAGTTGATTCCAAAGATCGCCGTTTTCTTTTACAACACATTATCAGTACGAACCGGTTAGGATCTTGGATATCGCTCAAAGTAACGCACCTTACTTCTCCTCTCATATCTCTATAATTTCTTTTGAATATGTCAAACATTACCACTTCTCCTCTAATATCTCTACAATTTCTTTTGAATATGTCAAACATTACCAAGAGAGAGTTTGTGACGTTAGATATTACCGGAAGTAATTATCTAACATGGGTTTTTGATGTTAAGTGTATCATCGTTAGATCTGAGTCGATCTATTCTCCCAGAATCTAATTATACTTTAGCCCAGAAGGCTAAGGCTCTTATCTTCATTCGTCACCATTTACATGAAGATTTAAAGGCTGAGTATCTGACTGAGGAGGACCCTGCAGTTTTATGACAATCCCTAAAGGATCACTTTGATCATCAACAAGAAGTTGTCCTTCCTCATGCGAGGTTTCAATGGATCAATTTGCGCTTTCAGGATTTTAAATCTGTAGTAAAATATAATTCTTCCATTCATCTAATTGTATCACAATTAAGACTCTATGGGCAGCAGATCACAAAGACTGAAATGCTGAAAAAAAAATTATATGCTTTTCATGCCAATAACCTTGTACTCCAGCAGTAGTATATGGCAAATAATTACTCCAAACATTCAGAGTTAATCTCAGCACTACTTGTAGCTGCAAAGCACAACCAGTTGTTAATGCAAAACCACAATTCTCGTCCTACTGGATCGGCACTTGTGTCTGAAGCACATGTCGCACGTCATAGAAACAAGAGCCACGAGCATTGGAAGGGAAAATGGCGTAACTTGAAAAATCAGCCTAAGCCTAGATAGAGGCTCACAAAGACCTAAACGTGGTCCACAAAGAAAAGAAGGTCTAGAAGTGCCTAACTAGATTGGTGCCAATATTTGTCATAGATGTGGTTCTACAGGCCATTGGTCTCGTACTTGTCGCACCCCAAAGCATCTGGTTGATCTCTATTAAAAAGAACATGAGAGAGATAAAGTGAAGCTAATGTTGCAACCAAACCCTCAATGGAGAATAAAGAATCATCTCTTGACATATATATAAGTCTATGTTAATTTTTATTTACGTGTATTCTATCAGTTTTTGAATAATATTTATATTTAATATTGTAATTCCATTTCTTATTCTTTTTGTTAGTCATCAATGATGCTAAGAATTACCTCGAGGAGAACAATGGTATTCTTTGTCTTGTAGACAGTGGTACTACACACACTATCCTCCAGGAGAGGAAGTTCTTTGAGACATTGAAAAAATGCGAAGGGAGTATTACCACTATTTCAGGCGACGGTAACATTATTACAGGCTCCGGAAGAGCTCATGTAATACTACCAATGGGCACGATTTTTATTTATTTATTAATGATGCTTTATTTTGCCCACGGTCTATAAGGAACTTGCTCAGCTTTAAAGATATTGTTCCAATGGGTTTCACGTTGAAATCGAGACCGAAGGTAGCAACGAATACTTATATCTAACCCAGATGAATGGATACAGAAAACAAATCATAAAAAAGTTACCATCATTCTCCTCCTGGTTATATTATACTTACATACATATAAGTAATAAACATGTTGCGATGAACTTGAAGTTCACAAACCCAAAATGTTTTTAATTATGGCATGGCCGTTTGGGTCACCCAGGGCCGAATATGATGCGCCGAATATTAACGCATTCAGTTGGGCATTCATTAACAAATCGTGGGCTCCCTTCACCCACTGATTATGTATGCGATGCGTGCGCTGAGGTTAAATTAATTGTACGGCCGTCTCATACTAAAGTAAGGGTGGAATCTCCTATATTTTTGCATATAATTCAAGGAGATATCTGTGGGCCTATCCACGCTGCATGTGGACCTTTCAGTTACTTTATGGTCATGATTGATGCTTCAACGCGATGGACATACGTTGACCTGTTGTCAACACGTAATATGGCATTCGCAAAATTACTCATTCAGGTCATTAAATTACTTGCACAATTTCCTGATTACCCGATCCAGAAGATCTGGTAGATAATGCTGGTGAGTTTACGTCTAAGGCTTTTGATGACTATTGTATGGCCATTGGGTTAGACGTGGAGCATCCTGTGCCACATACTCATACACAGAACGGCTTAGCAGAATCTTTAATTAAATGCTTGAAAATGATTGCTAGACCGTTGCTATCAAGGGACAAATTACCTTTTAGTCTGTGGGGACATGCAATATTGCACGCTGCATCATTGATTAGAATTCGACCCACTGCATATCATGAATACTCCTCGATTCAACTTGTACGTGGATGTGAACCTAATGTTTCCCTTCTACGAATTTTTGGTTGTGCCGTTTATGTTCCTATACCACCTCCACAGCATTCCAAAATGGGGCCTCAACGTCTCCATCTATTCTAAAATATTTGGAGCCCCAGACGGGCGACTTGTTTATTGCCGAATTCGCTAACTGTATATTTGATGAGACACTTTTCTCGGCATTAGGGGGAGAAAGCTTAAAGCTTAAAGAATGCCGATAAATTTCCTGGAAGGAAGATCAATTGAATAATCTTGATCCACGTACAAACATGACTGAACTTGAAATTCAGAAGATTATAACTTGCAACATTTATCAAGTAAACTTTCAGATATATTTATTGATCACAAAGGGGTGACTAAGTCCCATGTTCTTGTATAAAACGCACCACCAAGAGTGGAGATCCCCTTGGGACAAAAAATGTCCGATGAGCCTAGTCAACGCCGAAAGCGTGGACCACCCACATGGGCCAAAGACATAAATCCGTGGAAAAGAAAAAATATTTAGTCGCCCAATGCACCTCCTGTAGAGGAAAGCAATTCCGGTGAAATTAGTGCAGCTGCCCCAAATGACAATCTCGGGAATATGGAATGGCCAAATCCTATTGATCTGAGAAACGATGAGGATTTGATTGATGTCAATATTGAGGTTGCAGTAAATTATATGAATACAGGAAAGAAATATGATAGAATTACAAGTGTCGTCGACGATTCCTTTGCCTCTTCAGTATCGCTCACTGTCTCAAAAGATTGTCTGGATCTAGAGCCAAAATCCATTCTTGAATGTCAGAAGCGTTCAGATTGGATTAAATGGAAGGAGGCAATTAAGGCAGAACTAGACTCGCTTAATAACGTTGTGTTTTTGGACTCATTGTCCAAACACCCAAAGATGTTATCCCTGTTGGATATAAATGGGTGTTTGTAAGAAAACACAATAAAAAGAATGAGGTGGTAAGATATAAAGCGAGATTAGTTGCCCAATGATTTTTGCAGAGACCTGGTATAGACTTTGATGTCACTTATTCTCCCGTAATTGACAATATTACGTTTCGTTATTTGATCAGTATGGCAGTAAGTATGAATCTTGATATGTGCCTAATGGGTGTTGTGACTGCATATTTATATGGGTCACTTGACACTGATATATATATATATGAAAGTCCTTGAAGGATTTCCAATTCCCAATATGGGAAAGAATGAAAATCGCAACATGTACAGTATTAAGTTGTAAAGATCATTATATGGTCTTAAACAATCCGATCGCATACGGTACACCCGGTTAAGTGATTACCTCCTGAAGCAGGGATATGTAAAGAATGTAATATATCCTTGTGTGTTCATAAAAAGGTCGCCAAATGATGTTGCTGTTATATCTGTATATGTTGATGACCTGAATATAATTGGAACTCCAAAAGAGCTCGAATAAGCTCATTCCTATCTTAAAAAAGAATTTGAAATAAAAGACTTGGGTTAGACCAAGTACTGCCTCGGCCTGCAGATCGAGCACCTCCTTGAAGGATTTTTATTGCACTAGTCTAGTTATACAAAGAGGATATTGAAGACATTTTATATGGATAAATCTCATCATCTCAGCACACCAATGGTGATCTATTCACTTGAAGTGGACAAAGACCCATTTAGACCTAAAGATGAAAACGAGAATAGATTAGGACCAGAAGATCCTTATCTTAGCGCCATAAGAGCACTGCTATATCTTGCAAATTGCACCAGACCTGATATTGCATTTGCAGTAAATGTTTTAGCTAGACACAGTGCCAATCCAACCCGAAGACATTGGAATGACATTAAACATATCTTACGTTACCTTCAAGGAACTGTTGATCTTGGTTTATTTTATTAGAGAAACAAAGATTTAACATTTGTGAGATATTCAGACGCTGGCTATACGTTTGATCCTCATAATGCCAAGTCACATATTAGTTATGTGTTCCTCTGTGGAGGCACGACAATTTCATGGAAGTCAGTAAAACAAAGTGTAGTTGCTACTTCCTCAAATCATTATGAGATTATTGCATTATTTGAAACTGCCAAAGAATGTGTTTGGTTGATAACTTTGATACATCACATTCAAGATTCATGTGACTTATCCTCAAATCATGATGCCCCCACTATACTTTTTGAAGATAATGCGGCTTGCATTGCACAAATACGTGATGGATTTGTCAAGAGTGACAGAACTAAACATATTTCACCTAAGTTATTTTACCCGCATGAACTCTAAAATAATGGTGAAATAGATATCCATCAAATTCGCTCTAGTGACAATCTTGCAGATTTGTTCACTAAATCCCTTCCTACTTCCACATTTGAAAAACTTGTATATAGAATAGGCATGTGTCGACTTGGATGACTACTTCAATCAGGGGGAGCGAATTAATCATTCCTAAAGAATGCAACCCAAAATGTTTATGATTGTACTCTTTTTCCCTTTGTAAGTTTTTTTCCCACAAGATTTTTACTTACCAAAGATTTTTAATGAGGCAGCCTACGTGCAATGACTATTAAAATGAGGGGGAGTATTAGACGCATTGTACTCTTTTTTCCTTAACTAAGCTTTTGTCCCACTGGATTTTTTCTTGGGAAGGTTTTTAATGAGACAATATAAATAGCGCATATAAAAAGGTGAACATTCAAGGGGGAGTATTGTAAATATATTAATAAGTGGATGTTTTACCTTCTACCCTTTTTCCTCTTCTAATGAGGACTGATTACGTATATTAAGGAGGATTGATAAGGATTGATTAGGTACATTGATGATGATTGATTACGTACATTAAGGAGGATTGATGATGATTGATGTTTAGCCTTTCATATTTCATGAACGTTTTTACTCTCCTACCTATAAATAAAGGCTTATGTAACTTGTCGAAGAGAATGAAAAAGAGTTGACATTTTGCTCCCACTTTTCTCTTGTCTCTTCTTTCTCTCATTATATTCTCGGTAGAGTTCTCTGAGTTGATTCCAAAGATCGATGTTTTCTTTTACAACAATCGGAAAATATTTTCTTTGACTGTTCATTTTATTTGCCCTAAACGCAGGAAAATGACGAAAATATTTTCTTGAAAGATTTTTTCCTGTGAAATAAACGGAGCTATAATAACAAGAGATGACGCATAGGACTTAAATTGCAAGGGATAGTCATTCTCCATATCATGAATGACTTTCTTACATTTTCCACTAATTTTGTTTTTAGTTAGAATTTGTGCTGCCTCATTTAATAAAAAAATTAATGCTAATTCTAACGAGTTTTGATACTCCATATTAGGAATTATCGAAAATTTTGACATTTCGGTGACTCTTCCTATTGAGTACTTTCGTGGAAGTTTTTTTTTTCATTATTTATCTCTCCTTATTACGATGATATAAGTGATTACGTATAAAATATCGATATATCCTAGAACTACGATAATCGTCAATTTTTTAATTGTTATCGAGTCCCTAAATTTTGCGTCGGCATATAATTTAAATTAAGAATTGCAACTTTACTTGTTCAAAAGAACAACATTAATATGAAAGGAGATACAATTTAACGAATAATTTTTAAGATGCACATTCCAATTTCAATCTAAAAGATTAAAAAAATCATAAAAAAAACCTGTCTGAATTTAAAATAAATTATATGCACACATAATTATGGATGTGCAGAATCATAATTCATATCAGTCCAGATTATTGGCACATATATGTGGGCTTCTAGCCTTCCAGCTCTAAATTCAACATCATTGTCAATTTGTCACATATTTGATGAAGCAATCTAGATTTATATGTCCAAAATGGTCATTTGCTAACTTAATTTCTTTTCTACGCATGATATCAACATGTGCGCTCTTTTCAGCCAAAAAGGACGTGTATGCCCTTTTTCAGTAAATAACAAAGAAAAAAATTTCTAATGTCGACCTTAGTACGGTGGAATGGAATGGGAGAGAATTGAGATGGAATAAAACGATGAAACTTATCTAATCGGCCTTAAATATGTTGTACGGATTTCAATTTAGTTTTAAACTTTTCAATTTCACCAATTTAATTCTAAAATTTCAGTTTTACCAATATAATCATTTTGGTCAATGTTCGCTAGAAATCGCTGACTTGGTGATTATGACTAATTTGATAAAATTGAAAATTTTAAGACTGAATCGACATTCTTGTAAAAGGTTTAGGGCTGATGGAATAATTTCCTTAATTGATTAGTTCAATTAAAATTGAAATCATGCAAGGTGGCAGAATTTGGGCGCAATGCGCGAGCACAAGCACCAGCACCGGTGTTCTACGTACCAGCATTATTTTGGCCCCATTTTCTGTGTTTGGTCAGGAAGTAACCTTTATTCTTTCTTTTTCCCTTTGAAGATATGTTAATCTCACAAATTAGGTTAGGCATAAGCTTAAACTTGAATTTGGAGACCGAATCAGAATGATCACACAGAAATAAAAAAAATTGAATGACGCACGAGATTACCCAGGTTCACCCCAGAATAGGACTACGTCCTGCAAGAGATTTCACTATGATATTCGGTTTACAGCCACTCAACTCGTTACAATGATCAGCATAAACGAGCAAAATATATATGCCCTAAACGGGCCCAAAACCTAAACCTAGCGAAACCTCTATTAAGCCCATAACATACGGGTTAACTTAAATAAAAGTCCAAACCCGTTGAGGTTTCGGGGGCGCTGCCCCCGAACCCCTGCCCGCTCACCGGCGAGCGGGGCAGCTGTCCACTGATCGGGCAGCGGAAGCCCCGCCCGTTGACCGGTCAGCGGGACACCCGTGTCCGGGGCGCTGCCCCCGAACCCCCGCATCCCGCGCGCATAGGTCACATGTCGTCGGATTACACTTTGGTTTCCCTAAGCTCATGTGGGCGTACCCGGTGTGAGAAACAAGGGTCCCCGAAGTATTCGCCAACTCCAACATTCTCCCACTTGGTGGATACTTTGTGTAAATGAGAGCCTTTCCGATATCATTCTTCTTCAATCCAATCGCAGTAGAGCACCATTCAAACTTCGCACCTGTGACGGCTTTAGTAAGGAAGTCTGAACTATTTTTCACTGTGTCGACCTTTACAAGCCGAACCTCTTTCTTCTCCACTTTTTCTCGGATGAAATGATATTGTATATCAATGTGCTTTGTGCGTGAGTGAAATGATGGATTCTTAGCTAAATAAATAGCCCCTTGATTATCACATCTCACCTCTACGGCACCTTGCTCAAAACCAAGCTCCAAGCACAACCGCCGTAACCATACAGCCTCTTTTCCAGCATGAGTAAGAGCCATGTACTCAGCCTCCGTAGAAGAGAGCGCTACCACGCTTTTCATTCTACTCATCCAACTCAATGCAGCCCCAAACAATGTGAAAACATACCCGCTAGTGGACCGTCTACTATCAATATCTCCACCACAATCAACATCTACATGGCCTACGATGTCAAGCATGTTTTCATTCCCTGTACCTTCAAAACATAAAGAAAAATTCGAAATTCCACGAAGATACCTGAAAACTCTTTTGATCGCATTCCAGTGTTCTCTACCTGGGTTGGACATGTATCGGCTCAAGACTCCCACATCAAGCTACTCGCTGCACTCGCATATAGAACTTGGGCCATCTCTTCAGCTTCTTCACCCATTTTAGGACATTGTTCCGCAGAGAGCTTGGTCCCTAAAGGTATAGGGGTACCAACAGGCTTGCAGTCTATCATATTGAATTTCTTCAATATTTCTTTGATGTATTTCTCCTGCCCTAGCCACAGCTTCCGTTTCTCACGGTCCCTCCTAATCTGCATGCCCAAAATAAAATTTGCAGGCCCCAAGTCTTTCATTTCGAACTTCTTGGCCAACAAACTCTTCACAGATCTCACCATCTTCACGCTATTCCCGATCAATAGCATATCATCCACATATAGCGTGAGAATGACAAGCTGATCGCCCGTCCTCTTCACATAAACACAATGGTCAGAATTTGAACGCACAAAATCAAGCTAGAGCATGTACGTGTCAAACTTTTGGTACCACATCCTCGGTGACTGCTTCAGCCCATATAAAGACTTTTTCAATTTGCACACCAGATTCTCATTTCCCTTTACTTCAAAGCCTTCTGGTTGCCTCATATATATCTCCTCCTCCAAGTCCCCATGAAGGAAAGCCGTCTTTACATCCATCTGTTCCACCTCAAGATAGTATGCAGCTGCTACGGACAGAACAAACCGTATCGAGGTCAATTTCGCCACGGGAGAGAACATCTCGTCATAGTCAACTCACTCGATCTGAGAATACCCCTTGGCTACAAGCCTAGCCTTGTACTTCTCTATAGTCCCATCCGATTTTAGTTTTCGCTTGAACACCCATTTGCACCCAATTGCCTTTCTATCCTTAGGCAACTTACACAAACTCCATGTCTCATTATGATCAAGCGACTGCATCTCATCTATCATTACGAGCTCCCACTGATTCGCATCATCCATGGATCTCGCCTCTTTTACAGAACTAGGATCATCTCCGGTAATGCTCAAAGCATGAAACGTACTCAATGCACTAAGTGAGTATCGAAGTGGTACCTTTCTTTCCCGCGTCGATCTCCTAAGAGCCGACATGCTATCTGTATCCGAGTCTTCATCCGAATCTGCATCCTCGACTTCATTAACCAAGTCCCCTTGCTCCGATTCTGAATCAGACTTTACTGGCGTACCTTGTGGAGCCATCTCCACCGTTTCAGCTTTAGGACTTTCTTCAAGCACTACCACTTTCTCGGGCTCATCACCTTTCTGTGTGCCAATCTAAGATTGTGATTCACGAAAGACAACATCCCTGCTGTATACAATGGTCTTTGATTCTGGATTCCACAGCTTATAGCCCTTGACCCCTTCCTTGTACCCGACAAATATGTTCTTTTCAGACTTATTGTCAAGCTTGCCTCGTTTCTCCTTGGGTATATGAACATATGCGTCACACCTAAACACCCGAACATGTGACAGATTCGGCTTCTTCCTAAACGCTGCCTCATATGGTGTACGATCCTTCACTGATGAGGTCGGTGATCGATTCTTCAAATAACTAGCCGTGGCTACAGCTTCTGCCCAAAATTCATGCCCCAAACCTGCCCAACTCAGCATGCATCTTGCCCTTTCTATGAGTGACCGGTTTAATCTTTCAGCCACACCATTCTGCTGAGGCGTATATGGGGTCGTCTTTTGCCTTGCAATACCATTGTCCATACAGAACTGCTCGAACTTGTCCGAACAGAATTCACCTCCATTATCTGTACGAAGTATCTTGATTTTCCTGCCAAATTGGTTTTCAACCAAAACCTTAAATTCTCGAAATTTTTCGAATACATCTGATTTACTTTTAATAAAATAAATCCAACTATATCTCGAAAAATCATCTATGAACGATACATAGTACCTGGATCCTCCAATAGATGGAGTTGGAGTAGGCCCGAAGACATCGCTGTGAATCAGCTCAAGAATCTCTGTTGCTCTCGTACCGGTGTGTTGGAAGCTAACTCGGTTCTGTTTTTCATGAAGACAGTGTTCACAGAACCCGAAGCCGATAGAACAATCTGGTACTCCTTCTACCATTTGACTTGAAGCTAAGGTAGACCGTCCCTTTTCACTGATATTCCCTAGCCTCTGATGCTACAACATGGACGTATCATATCCATCTTCCATAGTCTTTTCGAAGACGAAATCACTACCAACAGTCACCGTTTCCCCGAGCAGCTTATACAATGTCCCATAACGGACTCCTCGTGCAATCACAATGGAACCTCGAGTCATCTTGCACGAATTCTTATCACAGCTGAAAGTAACCCCTGAATCAGCCATCGTACCGATTGATAATAGGTTCCTGCTCATCAAAGGTATGTGCATCACGTCTGGAAGAGTTTTCACCGTGCCATTACTCATCCTCAGCTTCACCTTGACACGCCCGACAATCTGAACTGCAGTATAATCTCTGAGCATGACATCTCCACCATTATATTTCTCATATTCACAAAACCAGTGTCTATGAGGCGTCATGTGGTATGAAGCACCGGTGTCGATCAACAAAATATCATTGTCTGACTGCGCCATACAAGCAGCAGCCAAATACATATCTCTTGCATCGACCTCCTTCTTTCCCGAGGATGATTCAGCTTCTTTCTTAAAAACTGGTTTGTTTTTACAGTCCCGCTTGTCGCGACCCGTCCGAAGCGGAGGCGGCTAATGGATTACCGATCGCGGGCCTTCCCCCGCACAAGGGTGCAGATCGCGGGCTTTGGATCGGCGCGGGCCCTCCCAGGCCCATACCAAATCGCGGCGGGAGTATTTTTCAAAGGGATTCGACGATAACAGTCGATCGCTTTCGACCTTAGTGTGGTCGTGGTGGCATGTGCAACTTGTGCATGCATTTGGAGTCGCCACCGGTCTTTCTTGGAGGGTAGACCGGAAACCTTATTGACCGATTGGGAGAGATCGATCAATTCTGCGGAACCAGAGATTTTTAGTTCGGGGACTTGGTTACGTTGATGTCATTACCAACGCCCTTTCGGTACCTAATGCGAGTGATTTTCCCTAACTAGGATTTCATGCATGCGCAAGTTCGGGTGAGGTAGGTTTAATTCAAGGTTTCATGCAGATTGGAAGACTATTCCTATCAATCACAATCAATTTAAATAAAAGCGCAATCAAGTGCATAAATAAATCACATCAATGCACGTCAATTCACATCACATGGCCTCCTAGTATAGCCATAAGGGCTTAGGGAAGGCGTGATTTAGGACCGAGGTAAAATGGGAAGATTTGGAGGCGATTTAGCCCGGAGGGCAAAATCGTCAATTTTTGGAAGACGATTCGCCCAAAGGGCGAAATCATCATTTTTAAGAATGATCGGGTTCAAAACACCCAGGATGAGCCTTGGCCAATTGACTGTGGCCATTTCCTATTTTTTGGGATTTTCCTGGATTTTTTTGAGTTTTTTTTTTATGATTTTCTATTTTTTTTATTGATTTTTGAATTTTTTATTATTATTTTTTTATTATTTTCTGAAAATATTTTCTTCAACAACATACAACACTGAACCAAATAAACGAGCTAATCACTAGATTGAAATAAACACATGCAGATCAAACCTATAATGACAATATTTTGGGAAAATGACTCTAATATATTAATCGGGTACGCAAAATATACCCGATTGGACACCGGTCTTCAATCGCTCAGCCCCATCCTGCGGCCATCTCCATGCCCGTTACCTGAGCTGCGCTTCCTTTCCCTCTTCGAGTTAGACGCCTCCAAGGTCGATTCGATATTCCTGCGACAATAAAAAAAAACGATAATAGAAAATCGCCAAGGTTGAAACTGACGTCGATCTGGCGATGCGGCTCGTGATTTTGGCAATTTCCGGCATAGATACAATTCTGGAAAATCTTGATTTGCCGCTGAATAGAGGCGAATGGCAAAAGATCCCGGGCCGAACAGCAGCTCTAAGAACAGGACGCTCCCGTTGAAATCGTGATGAACGCGACGTCAACCAATTTCCTCTTGCCCGAAGCCTCCCACAAATCTGACTTGGGGATGAACGTGCGCCGAAGATTGAGGGATTGGGTGACGACTTGTGAGAGAGAACCTGAGAGGGAGTGTCCGTTGGGAGAGAGTGAAGGCTAGAATCCGCGTTCTCAGGGAGTGATGGTGAGAACTAAAAAAAAAACGAATGATGAGATCCCACCCCAAAGAGAAAACGTCAGAGCATTCTGGCCGATTCGTCCCCAGTGGATGATAATCAAAAAAATGTTGCAGGTCTGACCAAAGGGAGAGAATTATTGAAGAATTCGTGCCAAGCCTCAGTGGAGACCTCGTGCACCCAAAATGGCCAAGGAGAGAGAGAGAGAGTGGTGGCCTATGAGTATTGCCGAAGGTCCCTCCCTAACTGTTCTTCGAGAACGTACCGATCCTTTAAAGACAATCTCTTTATGCTATTATTTTATGGGCAATGAAAGGCTCGCGTAGATAAAGACAATTGAACCTCAACTTTTGTCGGACGCTATCCCCTTCTTTGTTATTATTTTTTATTTTCTTTTTATTTTCTTTTTTTTTACCAAATTCGATTTTATGGCGATCAGAATTTAGGTGTCAACAGCTGCCCCTCTTTGAGAGGAATCTCGTCAGAGGAATCCCCTCAGAGGTTTCTCTCAAAGATAGGGTGGCACATGAGTCCTGATCGACTCGACTCATGAAATTAAAGGAAGATGAGTCATGACATCCAGTTTTTCATGCTTGTCGATGTATGCTCTTTCTTGAAGGGGGAAACATTCATTTGACATGAGAGAGTGAGATAATAGAGAGACATACCTGCCACTTACCTGTTCGATGTTTGTGCGATTTTCACGGTGTCTGATGGATTCAAGAGAATTTCTAGGAACTCGTTACTAGAGTATCCTAGAGAGGTTAAGCTCTGACCCGTATGGTAGGTCAAACCATAATGGGATTCCTAACTGATAGGAATCTAAGGAAGACGCGTCCCGTTTGGGATTTGCCAAGGATTTTGATCCGTATGGTGGATCGGACCATTGAGTTGGCCATTTAAGTGATTTTTACTATTGGGTTGACCCTTCAGGCGGTTTCTACCTTGAGTTGATCCTTCAGGCGGTATCTACCTCGGTTTTGACCCTTCAGGCGGTTTCTACCTTAGTTTGACCCTTCAGGCGGTATCTACCATGCATTGACCCTTCAGGCGGTTTCTACCATGAGTTGACCCTTCAGGCGGTATCTACCATGATTTGACCCTTCAGGCGGTATCTACCATGGTTTTGACCCTTCAGGCGGTTTCTACCTTGAGTTGACCCTTCAGACGGTATCTACCATGAGTTGACCCTTCAGGCGGTATCTACCTTGAATTGATTTTGAAAAGGGGGTCTCATGACGAGGGTTCTCCACGTCCGATGAGACTGCCTAAATTTTGAAAAGGGATCTCATGACGAGGGTTCTCCACGTCCGATGAGACTGTCTGATTTTTGAAAAGGGGTCTCATGACGAGGGTTCTCCACGTCCGATGAGACTGTTTGATATTTTGAAAATGGGTCCTGGGACGATGGTTCTTCACGTCTGCTAGGACTTTTTCTTTTAAAAGGGTTTTTCTTCCCCTCTCTTTTTTAGAGATCCCGAAGTTTGTCGGGAATTCAGTTTTTGAAGCAGTGAAAGATTTTATTTTGACAAGGCTTCACTTGAGTCTGTTGAGGCGACATTCTAGGAGCTGGGTTCTCCAGGTATCCTGCAGAAGTTTGGGCCAGAAAGATTTTTCTTCACCAAGAAAATGTTAATAATCTTTGGGAAGACCACGGCTATCCATTTGACAAAAACCGTATGACTTAAGTTTTAATTGTGAAATGTTTATTTTGATGCTGGAGGTTATCCAAAGCATTCTTGCAACACACAGATGTGATCACAAATTCCTTGTGCGGCAAATCTGGATCAAACAATTTGAAAATTTCCAAAAAGAGTTTGTTCAAAACATCTATTGGAATATTTCTCGACGATGAGGTCTTCTCACCTGTTTTGAGATAGTGGTTTTTATAGGGGATGCACTCAATTCCCTACTAACCTGTGCCTAGGTTTTAGGCTCATTCGCAGCGCGTACATTTTGATCGGTCGGGAGGTCTTCCACGGGACCGTAATGTTGGGCTTAGATATTGGTTTTCAAGGGGGACCCGCTTTGGAGTCGAGGCCATTGAATGAAACTCTTCACCATCTGCTCCGGGTTTACAAGTCAAGAACCCTGCAAAATGAGAAAGAAATAGTCTTGCTCGTACCTCTTCGAGCTAAGCTATATGTTAACCCAAGTGTCTTAGTCAGAGAAGACTGTTTCAGGGTTGTAACATTGGTAGGATTGGGGACCAAAAAAAAGGCTTGTTTTTGGCCCAGAATTTATGAGGGGATTGACCTTGGTGATCATTGCAAACTCGTCACCTGTCTTTTCCATTCTGCATCTTCAATTTTTGAGGCGTGCAACCGCTTTTGAGGTGTGCACAAACTCTTTAGAGAGCGTCTCTTGTGGTATTAAGAGGTTGACAACTCTTTCTGTGTTTTTGCTCCACGACTGACATCATTTGGGGAGCGGTCTTCTTGATCTGACTTCATTAGGGGTTTTTCCCTCTTCTTTTCCCTACCAGGTTTCTTCAGGGATCGATCAAATTGTTTACCCGAGCATCAGCCTCGCTTTTACCAGGCACTTTGCTTTTTCTTGATGCATGGGATTTCTTTAATCCCTTGTCACAAGTGGGATGCTTGGCAATTGTGCTAGATATATGACTTGGCTCTTAGCACGCTTGAGTATCAACTTAGTAGTTTCTTCGTAAACCCTAAGTCTTGAACTTCTCCGTTCCTGAAGTGATTTGCCTTTGTTTTGGAACTTGCAATGATCACCGATGGGTTTATGAAATGAATTTGCAGGCTCAACTTGGCTATGCAAAGGATATGGTGTGTGGGATAGAGAAATGAATGCTTCTCATCATCCTATGGCATTTGGATTACCATATAAACAACACACAAAGATTGATGTTAGTCCGAGCAAGAAAATTTCTAACCATTTTCTCCTGATGTTGCTGGACTCACCTCCATTTTGCCCCAATGTGGGGGTGGTTCTTGACAGGGTTGAGAATGAAAACCGCCGTTCGAAGGGGTTGTCAATGGTCACCTGTAGTATTTGGGGATATGAAACGAATGCCTCTGTCATCCCAATCCATGTAATTGTTGCGAATAATCCCTACTTCCGTAGGTCCAGATTTTGCTATCTAATCCGCTCCACTTCTCTCCAGTGTGTGTAGGACGTGTTTGGACTAGGCTTTGCCTCTTGTCTTTTGAGAAAACGTCCTTTTGAAAGTTTTGGACTTTTGATTGGAAAAAATCTCTTTCATTTTCTCCAAAAATTTTACCTGTCAAGGGGATTTTATGATGCACCATGCATGTTCTTATTCATGTTCAGACAACCTCCTGTTTTAAAAACATGAAAGCCAATGAATTTTGAATTCTATGTCTTTTCTAGACATTAGATTCTGAAAGCTTTTCTTTTCTTCTCAGTTTTTATTCAACATCTTCAATGGATCGGGGAAAGGGATACTTACCTGTCCCCCGCGGCTGGAGATCCCTGAAAATATGGAAGAAACATGTTATTGTACGTTCACGCATTTTTCAAAAAATTAGAACGATACATCTTACCCTTGGTCGTGTGCCCCTACGAGTGCACACAGGTTGTGAAAATCCGTCCTCCTTGATGGTGAGTCCCTCTATCAAATCCGCCTATCCATGCTTGGAGTGTTTGTAACATCAATGGTTCATCTGCCCCCAGCTGGGCAGCGTCTGTTCTGCTATTTGAACGCATGACTCATTGAGTGATTTATCCATGTTTATCATCTGAGAAGGAAAAGAAAGAATACATTACTTCGGTATTCGATTGAAGATCGTTTAGGAACGATACATCGTTTTACCGAATAGGTGGCTTCGCGGCCAAACGTATTTCGTGTTGAAGGGGTAGATCCCATTATGCTCCGCGGGTGATAATTATGGTTCATGGAACTTGCTCCACGGATTAAGTGATTAATCCACGGCCTTCGGCTTGAAGATGCTCAAAGGGTGATGTTGACACTCACGCGCAATTAGTTCTAGATATTAATGAAAGATGTTCCCGTGGGAACCTTACAGTGCGATCAACAACATATGCAATAGGAGTATTCAACCCCTTTTCTCGAAGCATTTTTCATCGAGTAGCCATGCCTTGCATCAGACGTTTGATCACTGGCCTCGCGTCACCACTGCGATGGTCCTCCGGCTCCAAATTGATCGAGCCAAAGATTGAACTCATCGCCAAGGAAATTGCTCGGGTCTTCGAGCCATTGATGTTCAAGTTGGGTATCAACGATTGTTGGGGGCAGATTTCTTTCATTGCCTTCGTTGTGAGGGATTAGAGTCTTTGAGCTGGAACCTTCATCATTACCCTGTTGGGGTTGAGACATACATTCCCGAAGAGTATTGATCCAAGTGTCCAGCTCCTCATCAAGGAAATCACCTGTTCTTTCTAGCCCTTGGTGCCCAGATTGGGTGTCGTCGACTGCAGGCGAGGGATTCCTCTCTTTGCTCTCGCCGTGAGCAATTTGACCCCTCGAATTGGAACTTCCTCCAATGACCGGCAGGTTCATATGTGCACTCTCTACCAATGCCAGATCCGCTTCAGGGACAGCATTAATGACTGATTCGCGCTCAAACTGAGGAATCTCTATGTGCTGGAACTGTGGTATATACTCCTGAGGAGTATTGAGATAGCTCGGTGGAGCATTCTGATTTGGGTTAGAAGAGTCGCTGACACGACTGCTAGTCCCGTCATTGCTGAAACACGGTTGGGTGCTCTTGGCTCTCCAATCATCATGGTTGTAACTCTGCCCAGCACTTGAGCTCCAACTGGCTTTATGATGGTTTAACGCAATCCTTCCATCCCTTAGCAATCTCCTATAGTACTTGAGGTGAGACTCAACGTTAATTCTAGAGAGCCCCGTCACATTCATAATCTCGAGTATGCGTAGTGGGCTAGCCGAATCAACTCCCAGCTCTCGAATTGCATCAACAAATTTGGTGTGAAGTTCATAGGTCCAGTAAAACCTTGTTCTCTTATCACCCAAAATATCGTCAATACTTCGGTAGCTATTCTCTACGGGATCTAGTCGTTTCAAAAGTTGTCCAGGGAGGGACTCACCGACTTTGGATTGGCTGGCTGCGACAGCGAGTTCATCATTGAGAGAATTCCCCCTGTGATGATTCATATCCCATTTCTCAGAGGATGTTGGTGTTGATCCTATGGTGTTGACTTGCTCATGCAGATCTCCGGCGGTATCTGGCTGTGTCGAAAAATGCTGTGGAGAATACGGTAACAGTTGAGCGTTATTCGTCAACAGGGATGGTTCATCGAGGAACACCTCGCCGAGGACAACAGGATTACCACAATTGAGGCAGGTGGCCTTGGTCAGAGCTTCCTTGTATCTCGCGCTTTCAGCTTGAAGCTTCTCATTCTCCTCCTTCAGGACCAGTAACTCATGGTCTGCGTATTGTTGTTTCACCCGGGTTCGTTTGTTGGCGAACCAAAACTTGACCTTCGAAAGCTCCAATCCTATCTTTCGGCTCAACTCCATTTTCTGTTGTCTGCTTGGAGTGGGGCATTCATTGAAGAAAGCTTCGAGCTCTCGGATTTGGCCTGGAGTGTGGCGTTGTAGTTGCTTCCTTTTCCGGCTCCGGTCATCATTGTATACTCCTTCTTCGTAGCTGAAACCTAGAATTTCATCGCTGGAGGAGTCAGTCTCTATGGCCTTCGGGCAGGATTCAGCTCCAGGATCTTCAAAGTCTCCCAGCAGTTCGTGCTCAGAAATGTCCAGGTCGGGCGTTTCTAGCAGATGGGAATAACTTTTAAACATGATGGATCGGGGTATCTCGGGCTGATCTGGTTCACTCAGCTTTCTCAATTCGCTCTTACGTGTTTGCTCACTCTAGAAATTTTCTCAAGTGATTGTGCGTGTCCTGGAACCATCCTTCATGCTGCATATGAAGACCAGCAAGCAAGCGCTCCTCCCGAGATTCTGCAATTACTCATCGTCTGTATTCCCCTTTCTTTTTCCTCGTGATAGGATCACAAACTCTCTTGCATTGATTCGGTTTCATCGAGTATTGCGCTCGTCCGCTAGTTCAGTCTTCAAAGTGGTGGGTCTACAATCTTTCGGCGCCTTTTATGATTTGCTAGGCCCGAGAACGTGGGGAGCAGCGGTGGACCCGCAATTAATGACTCCGTTTAATTCATTTAGCTCCATGGGAATTAACACTATGATCTTCTCTCAACCCCTTTTCATCGTTCAAACGAAAGTGGCATTTTCCCTGTGCATGCTGTTACTCTTCATTTCAGCATCTCGGGCGCTTGGTGAGGAATGAGTTCGTGGCCACTCAAAATTTTAAAGACCGTCTCTGGTTTCAGACTTAATCTAACAAGGGATCATCACAACTGAGCATGACGATGTTCGTCGATAGCGTTGGTTTTAATATAGAATTAACTATAGTCATTAAAGAAAAATGTTCCCGTAGGAACTTTACAACGGATAAAATGAGTGATCTACTCGTGAACATGTTCTTCTTCCTATGGGTGTTCGTAGTGACCGACCCATCGTGCCCCGAGCCAGGTGCTAGATCATGGCTGTCCAAGCATGCCAGCTTCCCACTGATTGAACAAGGCGTCGAGCCCCTCATCAAAGAAATCGTCTGTCGTGGGTTGACCAGCGGCAGGCAGAGCACCAGCCGACTGTTGCTCGAATGGAGGAGTGCGCACTCGCTGTACTTGTGTCACGCGCTCTTGAGAAGTGTTGAAATGGCCTGGGAGGACATTCTGATCAGCTTTCAGTTTGCCGGTGGTCGGGTTGCTAGCTTGATTGATGCTTAGATTTGGCCGGGTATCTCTTGATGCCTGAGCATTACAATGGCGGTCGCCTCTAGCTTTTGAGCTCGAGACGGATTCCTCCCGGTTTAGCTCCGCTCGATGTTGTTTTAATAGCTTTCTGTAGGCAGCAAGGTGATTCCTGACCAGCTCCTTACTAAGCCCCGGTACATTCATGGCCTTAAATATGCGCGTCGGAGTTGCTGAGTCGATCCCCATTTGGTGAACCACGTCTAGGAATCTGGAATGCAGTTCAGGGGGCCAAGCGAACCTCCTCTTATCGTGGCCCAAAATTGCATCGATGGCTTGACGACTGATTAACTCATCTCCAGCAGGACCCGACCCTATCGAAAATTGTTGTGCATGAGGCTGATATGCTTTGAGCTGGTCGGCGGTAACATCCAGCTCCTTGAAACTATAACTCCAATCAAAGCGATGCAAATCCCATCCCCCAGGAGGCATTTGTATCATCTTCGTAGGATCATCCTGCTCATGTGTGACTCCGGCAAAATCTGGTTGAGCAGGAGATGCCCCGAGGGAGTAAGGTGGTAAATGAACGTCTTCAATCATCGCGTGAGGCTTATCGGGGAATATCTTACCGAGGGCGACGAGGTTATCGCAATGAGGGCAAACGGTAATTTTGAGAGCTTTTTCATACCTCATGTTTTCTGTTCGCAGCTTTTGGTTTTCTTCCTTTAAAATCTCGACCACCTGATGTTTGCGTTGAGCCCTCGATTTGGATCTCCTATTTTGAAACCAAAACTGGATCCTCGACTGATTAATCCCCAACTCCCGGCTCAATTCAATTCTCCACTTCTTTTTCATGTAATGGCTTTTACTGAAAAGGGTTTCCAGCATTTGGGTTTCCTCCTGAGAGTATTGGTGAGGACGTCTTCTTTTCCCGAGTTGAGCATTGTGGATGTCGTTGTCGTCGTCGCCGTGATCTTGATTTCCGTTGCCAGAAGTGTTGGGCTCCATGGTTTTGGCGTTAGACTTGATCTTGGAATCTTCGAGATCCCTCTGTGGTTCAATTTCTGAGATTTTTTAGTCAGTCGCCTCTAGCAGCTGACAGTAACCTCTTAAATATGTTGGATTGAGAAATGTTTGATTGGTTCTTGCCCACTCAGAGTTCTCCACTCTCTCCTGTATGCTCACTCCCTATAAAGTTTTCTTCGAGTGACTTTGCATGTTCAGGCGACGCTCTTCAAGCATCATTAGGCAAACGTTCCCCCTCAAGACCTTGAATTTCTCGCTTAGCTTTTCAACGTGATGGGACTGCCAAACCCTGTTAGGGCTCTCTTCGATAGTTGCGCTTTCCTCCCACCTAACTCTAATAATGGTGATCCCGACAAATCTTTTACATCTTTTAATTGATGAGCCGGAAATCGCGGACCGAAACGAATCCAATGGTTCTCGTGAGGGGACCTCCTGCTTTACCCCCTAACTGGGCTCCACCAGCATTATTACTGAGACCCTTCATCATCCTCGAGTTGCTATAAAATGAGGAATTAATGTATGGAAGGTTAACGTTCTCGCATAATCAGCTTCTTCCTTCTAATCTCTCTGTTAAACTCGTCTTATTCTCAAGCCAACCCAACGCAAATGGCCTCCTCTCCCGTACGCACTTTTTCAACTGATGTCTTGGCCCAGTGGGAAAAGCTTTATAACCTACTGGGTCGCGGTTACGCGCACATAACCGATCATTCTGCAACCGAGGATGCAATCTGTGTCCTGCTCGAGGACCTTGATACCACTTCTCTCGAAGGTACTACACTGGGGAGGGAATATAGAACTTTCCCGACTCTCTTTGCACACTCCTTAGAGGCCTATCGTGTTGCTAATCGGGAGGTTCTGGTGGCTCGCGTCTTGCGGGCTCGTTATGAGGATCGATCTGATCATTTGGTGCTGACCAACTATCTAGTTGATAGTTACAAAAAGGCCGTCGAGTTTGCTAATGAGCGGGTCGCGACGTTGCTTCGCGAGAGGAGAAATCTGGTGGATCAATTGGCCATATCCCTGACCACCGGCGAGCATGACCGCCGCAACGTCCTGTTGAGGCTTCAGAGCGACTGGCAGGAAGAACGGCTCGACAAGATAACCGAGGACATAGCTCGCGGGAATGGACTGGTTCGGGACCTGGAAGTAGTCACCGAAGAACACGAGGCCAAGGTCGCCGAAGTTAAGGGAGAATGCAGAAGTCTTCTCCTCAGGCTTGCCGACCACAACATGCGGAGCTGGGAGTATGAGCAGAGCATTAATAACATGGAGGGTCAGTTGGGATCCTTTGTGTCGTTAATTAGGGCTCACTTTGGCTTTACTTTTCCACCCCGACTTGTATGACCTGCTTCTGAAAACCCTCCGCTGAGCAAAATAAATGAAAGTTCTCGTGTGTGTGTGTTTTAACTTCTGTATGGTTCATTTCTTCGAGCATCCAAACATCTTCAACTTGAGTGAGCCGAACCATAATAGCAATAAGCCGAGCAAATACGTCCTGATTTTATAACTCGCTCATGATTAGATGGAAGAATAGTTGCAGATTTGTCCAAGAAAAGATTTCTCTATACTACTTGTTTTTCACCTGCAAATAAAAAGACAGAATCAGAAGGAATAATTTGAAAAAGAAATCAAAAACCCCTTTCAATCCTATGCTTGCCCATGATTAATAAGGACAAGAACTTTTACAAGGGTTTTAATCTTGCGCGAAAAGTTTTTATCAATATTCCTCGAAAGAAAGCATACTATTGAAAGGAATGTAATTCACAATAATCGCTTTTGATCAATTTCGAGAGGAACGAATTACTCAAAAGTGCGAGGCATAATAACGTGTTTTAAATTTAATTGAAGATACGGCATCCAAATCAAGGCCGTTTTATTAAGAACGAGAGTAATTTGGACATCTATCTCGTCATTAAATTCAAAACAACGCCGATATTCTCGATCAATTATCGTGGATTACCAGCGACGTAAAACATGCATGGACCAATTCAAGTTTATAATTCCTTCTAGCGAAATTGGGGTTGGATTACCCTATACGACCAAAAAGGTCGTGCAAGATTTCCAATTTTAATTTCCTCTAAAGGAATTATAAACTTGACTTGGGAGTATTCGGATGATTAGAGAAAATGCTACTATCACATTCCCATGACCTGTCAAAAGAAATACAACCAAGTTCCATCTAAATGTATATACCAATAGATCCCTAATACAATCACTCTAAGGGGTGAGATAGAGGAAGCCTCGATAAAAATAAACCCTATACAAGAGGACTAGTAATGGAAAATGAAACAAAGGAATGTGATCCTAACGTTTAAGGATGCCCCAAGTTCGATCTGTGACTTCCAGATCACTTGCCCCAACTCGTCATCTTCATTGGACGATATCTCAATAATATCCATAGTAGGCTCCTTTGTTGCTCACTCGGTGCTTGTCATGGGATATCATCCTCTTCGTCTTCTATCAAGGACGTTTGGGAAAAACACACACATCTATCCTTGAAATGGCATTTAATCTAATCACCAGAATGCAATGAATGAAATGCCTATATTTATATGAACTGTAATAGATTCGAGGTATAGAGAGTCTTACCAACCAAACTCGTCGACTTATGTGCTGTTTTAGGTGTACCAACCGCCCAAAGACATGCGCTTGAAACAAGTGATGGTAAACTTCTAAAAATCAGAGGGTTTGGTACCTAAGGTTAAGGTTCCCACCTCGAGTTCTGGAAAGAGCCGATTCCATTGCACAGCTATCGTCGCATTGGGACTCGATCCATAGTTCGAAGTGAGCGGAATTGAAAAGTGGATTACCCCGTGTTTTTCCTCACGGAGATTCCATTTTCAATTCCTTCTATTGTGTTCCTAAAGGCGGCGCCCGAGGTTTTAGGCGCGGTTGTGTGTGTCCATGTGTCGTGATCATCACGATGCAAGTCATGCACAACAGTTTATCAATCAGCACTTCAAATCATCCACACAACATACATTCCTACGCCCAACCTGCATAAGACAATGTTAATCACGGACTACACCCCTTATTTCTCCAATCTGCAAAAACATATAACACCTACCATAAGCGGACTTACCTCACCTTCAAGAGCGCCTGCAGGGTTAGAAAAATCACTCAGCGTTTTAATTACGGCCTAAGTCCACTTGAGGTCTAGAATCATATGTTCTAGAGCAAAGGTCCCCAGTGGAGTCGCCAGCTGTCGCGACCCGTCCGAAGCGGAGGCGGCTAATGGATTACCGATCGCGGGCCTTCCCCCGCACAAGGGTGCAGATCGCGGGCTTTGGATCGGCGCGGGCCCTCCCAGGCCCATACCAAATCGCGGCGGGAGTATTTTTCAAAGGGATTCGACGATAACAGTCGATCGCTTTCGACCTTAGTGTGGTCGTGGTGGCATGTGCAACTTGTGCATGCATTTGGAGTCGCCACCGGTCTTTCTTGGAGGGTAGACCGGAAACCTTATTGACCGATTGGGAGAGATCGATCAATTCTGCGGAACCAGAGATTTTTAGTTCGGGGACTTGGTTACGTTGATGTCATTACCAACGCCCTTTCGGTACCTAATGCGAGTGATTTTCCCTAACTAGGATTTCATGCATGCGCAAGTTCGGGTGAGGTAGGTTTAATTCAAGGTTTCATGCAAATTGGAAGACTATTCCTATCAATCACAATCAATTTAAATAAAAGCGCAATCAAGTGCATAAATAAATCACATCAATGCACGTCAATTCACATCACATGGCCTCCTAGTATAGCCATAAGGGCTTAGGGAAGGCGTGATTTAGGACCGAGGTAAAATGGGAAGATTTGGAGGCGATTTAGCCCGGAGGGCAAAATCGTCAATTTTTGGAAGACGATTCGCCCAAAGGGAGAAATCGTCATTTTTAAGAATGATCGGGTTCAAAACACCCGGGATGAGCCTTGGCCAATTGACTGTGGTCATTTCCTATTTTTTGGGATTTTCCTGGATTTTTTTGAGTTTTTTTATGATTTTCTATTTTTTTTTTATTGATTTTTGAATTTTTTATTATTATTTTTTTATTATTTTCTGAAAATATTTTCTTCAACAACATACAACACTGAACCAAATAAACGAGCTAATCACTAGATTGAAATAAACACATGCAGATCAAACCTATAATGACAATATTTTGGGAAAATGACTCTAATATATTAATCGAGTACGCAAAATATACCCGATTGGACACCGGTCTTCAATCGCTCAGCCCCATCCTGCGGCCATCTCCATGCCCGTTACCTGAGCTGCGCTTCCTTTCCCTCTTCGAGTTAGACGCCTCCAAGGTCGATTCGATATTCCTGCGACAATAAAAAAAAACGATAATAGAAAATCGCCAAGGTTGAAACTGACGTCGATCTGGCGATGCGGCTCGTGATTTTGGCAATTTCCGGCATAGATACAATTCTGGAAAATCTTGATTTGCCGCTGAATAGAGGCGAATGGCAAAAGATCCCGGGCCGAACAACAGCTCTAAGAACAGGACGCTCCCGTTGAAATCGTGATGAACGCGACGTCAACCAATTTCCTCTTGCCCGAAGCCTCCCACAAATCTGACTTGGGGATGAACGTGCGCCGAAGATTGAGGGATTGGGTGACGACTTGTGAGAGAGAACCTGAGAGGGAGTGTCCGTTGGGAGAGAGTGAAGGCTAGAATCCGGGTTCTCAGGGAGTGATGGTGAGAACTAAAAAAAAACCGAATGATGAGATCCCACCCCAAAGAGAAAACGTCAGAGCATTCTGGCCGATTCGTCCCCAGTGGATGATAATCAAAAAAATGTTGCAGGTCTGACCAAAGGGAGAGAATTATTGAAGAATTCGTGCCAAGCCTCAGTGGAGACCTCGTGCACCCAAAATGGCCAAGGAGAGAGAGAGAGAGTGGTGGCCTATGAGTATTGCCGAAGGTCCCTCCCTAACTGTTCTTCGAGAACGTACCGATCCTTTAAACAAGCAACTTGACTCGATTCCAAAATGGTTTCAGTAAGGCGACTGACTTTGTGACATTCCACAAAAATCGAGCTCTCCCAAAGTCGCAACCGAAATGCTCAGGCAGGATCACCAGCAACTGAATTCATTCAAGAGCTTCGAAGCAAGAACAACGTCCACCTAATTCATAAGATATGCTGAAATTCTTGGTCTGGAATCATGCCACGAAAACGATCCGACAGAAATCGTTTTATTCCATCTTCAACTCCAGTGACTGAGCATAGAGCTCTCGACATCGACTTCCATTTTTTTTTTCACGAAATCAAAAACCGCCGAACAGAACTGAAACCGTTCCAAGGAAGATGCCCCAGAAACAGTGTCGAATGAGCCCCCCTCGCGAATCAGACTCTCTCTCTCTCTCTCTCTCTCTCTCTCTCTCTCTCTCTCTCTCTCTCTCTCTCTCTCTCTCTCTCTCTCTCTCTCTCTCTCTCTCTCTCTCTTTTAATTTCCCCCCACGATGGCTTGTTTGCCATCATCCCCCTTTCAAAACTTTGACCGTGTTAAATATTCCCCCAATCTCTTTATGCTATTATTTTATGGGCAATGAAAGGCTCGCGTAGATAAAGACAATTGAACCTCAACTTTTGTCGGACGTTATCCCCTTCTTTGTTATTATTTTTTTATTTTCTTTTTATTTTCTTTTTTTTTACCAAATTCGATTTTATGGCGATCAGAATTTAGGTGTCAACACCGCTTCACATGGCCCCACTCTTCACATCTCCAGCACTGTACCCTCCCCTCCCTACTCTTCGATCGCCCACGAGATTTGGATCTGGACCCTATCTGATTTAGAGTCTTCTCTGCTGGCCTACCCCTAGCGGTTAATGCCTCTTTACCGGAATTTCCCGACCCCTTTCTTCGTGTCTCCTCTGATAACAAGGCCGAACACACACTCTCATACGATAATTCCTTATCCCCACCACCGATCACCACAATCAGGTTATCCCATGAATCCGGCAGTGAACAAAGTAGTGTTATCGCCTTGTCATCATCTTGAAACTTAACACCGATTGATACGAGTTGACTAATCAACGTGTTAAAGTTATATAAATGTGCAGAAAATGAGTCACCCTCGTGCATCCGAAGATTATACAGCATTTTCCTCAAAAACAGCTTATTAACCAACGACTTACTTTGATAAAGCAACTCCAGTTTCTGCCATAAATCCATGGCTGTAGGTTCGCTCATCACGTTTGTCAGAATCGAGTTTGTGAGACAAAGCCGGATCAAACCCTTTGCTTTCCGATCAATCCAATCCCAGTCTTCAATCTCCTTTGGATCCGCCTTTTTGGAGGATGAATCGTCATTCTTCCCTGGTTCCTTTATCACGATACCAGGCATCGCAGCATCAGGCCTTTCCGTTACGATTGCCGACCAAAGATCTCGATCACAAAGTAGATCGTCCATCTTCATCTTCCACAGATAGAACCATGTCCCATCGAATTTTTCGATCTCAATCTGTGACCCTCCTGACATTTCAGATAAACCCTAATTCCTCAAACACAAGGCTCTGATACTAATTGATGGGATTTATCGCACACCGAATCAGAACGATCACACAGAAATCAAGAAAAATTAAATGACGCACGAGATTACCCAGGTTCACCCCAGAATAGGGCTACGTCATGCAAGAGATTTCACTATGATATTCGGTTTACAGCCACTCAACTAGTTACAATGATCAGCATAAACGAGCAAAATATATATGCCATAAACGGGCCCAAAACCTAAACCTAGCGAAATCTCCATTAAGCCCATGACATACGGGTTAACTTAAATAAAAGTCCAAACCCGTTGAGGTTTCGGGGGCGCTGCCCTCGAACCCCTGCCCGCTCACCGGCGAGCGTGGCAGCCGTCCGCTGACCGGGCAACGGAAGCCTCGCCCGCTGACCGGTCAGCGGGACACCCGTGTCGGGGGCGCTGCCCTCGAACCCTCGCATCCCGCGCACATAGGTCACATGTCGTCGGATTACACTTTGGTTTTCCTAAGCTCACGTGGGTGTACCCGGTGTGAAAAACAAGGGTCCCCGAAGTATTCGCCAACTCCAACAGTGCGCATGTAATCACTTCAAATTTTTCATTTCCCTGCCAGAAGTCGATCTGGCGGTGAAATTCGTTTGGTAAAATCATATCCGAAGCAGAAATGCGTTTGGTAAAAAAATTGACTTCTGGTCGGATTTTCTACTTCTAGTCGGATTTTCTACTTCTGGCAAGATTTTTGGCCAACTTCGAGAAGTAAAATCTTTTTAGTTCTCGGGTCCAGAAATCATTCTCGGGCGGCCTGTCGCTGGCCGCCGCCATCGCTGGCCGCCCGCTGGTCGCCGGTCGCCGTCCACCCCCCACCACCGGTCGCCGCCGTCAAACATTTTTTTAATAATGTTTCGAAAATAGAAATTTTCAATCGTTACCAAACGAATTTCTCTGATCAAAAGTCAATCTGGTCAAGAAGTAGAAAAATCAACTTCTACTTTTGAGGAGAAGTTGAAAAATCAACTTTTTGCCAGAAATCAACTTCCCTGCTAGAAGTGTTGTCATGCGCACAGAAAATGAGATTGTTTGCACATGATGGTGAGTCGAACCAAACAAGTACCGAAATTCTCACACATAAATTTATTCGCTAATCATAAAGTTAATACCATATTATGACTTTCCTTTACTTCGCTAGCATGAAGAACATTCGCAACGAAACTAAGTGATCTCTCATACTGGATTACAATTAGGTAAATTTATGATAATTAGTCGTAAATTCTTGTGATAAGTTGATGTCAAAAGGTCAAGAGGGAGTAGTTTAACTTGGCCAATCCTGTCTTCTTCCCATTTTGTTTAAGTAAGGTTTATAGACGGTTCATTCTTGATGACATGAGGCCACCATTATTAGCCTTTGTCCTTGTGGCATATGGAGAAATCTAGTTGGTTAATTCAAGGCCGATGATTTTTCCATATGGCAACATTTCTTGATTTCACCTTTGCACAGGCTTGGCTATAAATATGTCAGTTTTATTCAACTATGATCTCATAAATATGTTAGTTTAGATCATGCCTTAAGATGATCGGCTATTTAATCACACTTGCTTTCTTTCGAAAGAGATGATGTTGATATAAAATTCAACTGGTTTGACCCATTTTTGTTAATTTTGGCTCCTGACTTTATCCAAAATGACATTTTTGCCCCTATGGACAATTTGTCCCAAACTTTCTCGAATCACCCCTGAATTTTAAGTGCATATTCTCTAAGCGTTTAGGGCTTCACTAGGAGTACTGTGGTCATTTTGACGAGGAAGGCTCTAGAGTCTTAAGTGACACCTATCTTGTTACACCAATGTTTCCATTGAAGCCGAACAGCCTCCAGCTCTCCTCCATCGCCCCGCGAGTATGCCTTACGGGATTGCGTGCCATCAACCTCTTGGTGGAGGTGTTATTCAAAGTCAATTCTTGACCAGCGCCGCCCCTTCCGCCGATGGCCCCCATACAAGAAGAGGCTCACGAGGCTCAACGAAACCAGAAACAACGGACATGGCTCTGCTTTCTCCGGAGCTGATCCTCCGCTGGCGAATGACTGCGTGTTCTGAAATTGAGAAGTTGGGGAAATATCTGGTTTTCCTTCGCACAGGAGTGTACAAAAAAAAAAAACAAAAATTGATGTTTGATTGGATTTTAACGAGAGTAAACATGAAGTTACAGCGATGGAAAGAAAACTTGATTTCAAAAGCTGGAAAAGAAATTCGTCCAGACCTTGTTCCAGTATGCAATATCTATTCTCAAAATTCCAGTTTCGATTTGATGTGCTATAGAAAAAGGAATTACTGTTTTATGGTGGAAGAATACTGAATCGACTCTAGGCGTGCACCGGAGAAAAGGGGAGCTACTGAAACGTAGAAAAGATAAGGGAGGTATTGTCTTCAATTTCTTTTAATAGGGTAATGCTAATTTCTCTTAACAGGGTAATTCTAGTGAAACAGACGTGGACATTAGCACGGTACACATCAGCTTTATGGAGTCAGATCCTGAAAGGGCTTTATTTCCCTTAAAAAAAAAATTTGGCATGCTGAAAACGGGTCTCATCCATTTTGGGGTGGCAAAACATATTGACTGGGGAGAGAATCAATTTCTAATTCTGTGATGTTTTTTGTTTTTGCTAGAAAGAAACACTTTCATTCCATCAACAGAGCAAATATTACAAGGATGAAGAAGAGCCTACATTAAGACAGTTGATAAAAGAAGATTCTACCAACACTCTATTTTTCATTCTAGAAGGGAGATCATTAAAGTGGAAAGAAGAGATAGATCCTATATGATGAAATGCCCAATTCGCTAGCTCATGAGCAGCCGCATTGCAGGTTCTACTAGTCCACTTCACACTCCATCCTGGATTGTTGTTTAAGAGGAGACGAGAGTCCGAGACGAATGGATAAATAAGTACCTTACAATCGCTTTCAAAAACTTGTGAATACCAAGAGATTTTGAGCAATATTGGCAGCAAGAAGAAAAGCTGCAGCTTCCACTTCCAATGGTGAGTTCCATCTTCCTCGTCTTGTCCATGCTTGAACAACTAAGCCTCCATCCGATCGTGCAATAATGCCTATGGCCCCTTTGTTATCCTTCCACGCACCATCTACATTAAACTTCAACTCTTGTTTTGAAGGAGGAATCCAAGAGTTTGTCCTCACCAAATTGGAATTTGGGTCTTTGCTTAACTCATCTCTTTTCTCATTGCTAAAGATATTCAAATGTTCCTTAAAATCCTGCATAACTAACTGAACTACCTGAGAAGAAATTGGAATAGTCTGACCATGTAACATTACATTTCTATATTGCCACATTCTTGTGCAAATAAGTGCTGCATAAAGGGTGAATAGCTTGCAATCCAATCCCATTCTCTGTGCTATTTTTCCTGGATTAAGAAAGTGGTTCACCATCTTTTCTGGAGATCTGAAATTCAAAGCAGATGTGATAATACCCCATGGGCTCTGTCTCCACAGAATTTGGGCCAGAGGACAAGTTGTAAACAAATGTATCAAATTTTCCTCCGAGGCTCCACACAACATACAAGAAGGGTCTGGAATATAGATGACAAGTTGCTTAACTCATCTAATTCTGCGATGTGATCAGTTGGTATCGATGACAATATTAACATTCGCGAAGATAGGCGGCTTAACATAGGCCTTGGGGACCAACAAAAGTCGCCGACTTGATCATAAATGATTAGGATGCATGGAATTACAAGACTTCGAACGCACTTTTTGACAAGCAAATTGTAAGTGAGATGCAGTTACAGAGACTTTATTGGGCCTAGAACTGCATGAGATGATTGGTTTGGGTAACTTCTAAATTGGGGAAAAGTTCATTTTTAGTGCCAAAAATTATGTACGGAGATCACTTTAGTGCCAAAAGTTTCAAATGGATCACTTTAGTGCCAACTTTTTTTTAAAAACGATCACTTATGTGCCAATTTCTTTTAAAAACGATCACTTTTAGTGCCAATTCTGATGTCACGCCCCGAACCCGACGAGCCGCGAACATCCCACTAGTCATAAATCAAACTGTGACATCTAGGATCATTCGGCCCTCATCTCTTTCAATCGTATATCTGCGGAAGCAAGAGGCTACTCCGTGCACAATTAAAGTCAAGATGACTTAGGACAGAGAAATAGTACACTTCAGTTCTCATGGATGATCAAAACTAAAGATTTGATTTTTACATCCACCTCATTATATACAATCTCTAATGATCACCCAATGTCTTAGATACATTTGATCACCTACTTCCTCCATAAACCATTTTTTTGTCCAAATCGGGCTTCCTTCGCCTGGAACCTGAAAAAGTTAAGCCCCTACTGAGGTGAGATATAAATCTCAACGAGCTATCCTAACCATAAATTACGCCAATCGTTCCACCGAACCAAAATATTTACGGCAACATGCAATCATTAGTTGAAACAAAGCAATGCATTTTCTCAAGGCATCGAGTCATGCTAAAACGAGAATCTCAATCAAATGTAAACATGGCATCAAGTAACCAAGCTTCCATACTAGTATAAGAAAATTCATAATAACATAAGAATCATAAGGTGATTCCACTTCACTTCACATTTCCAGAGACTAGCTCGCGTTTAAACGCCTCAGGCTATCCCGATCAATAAACCCGTGTTCAGACGCATCAGGTTTAGCAACTTATCACCAAGCTCGTGTCCATAGGTACAATTCTCATCCCGCGTTCAAACGCATCAGGATGGACTTTCGACCACAACCACAACCCCGCGATTACATCGCCTCAGGGTGTGTCTCATTCTTCAACCCCGCGATTAGATCGCCTCAGGGTGCATTTCATTTCTCGACCCCGCGATCAGATCGCCTCAGGGTGTATCTCGATCCTCAACCCCGCGATTAGTTTGCCTCAGGGTATGTTTCACATTTCTCGACCCCGCGATTACATCGCATCATGGTATATCACATTTCCTCGACCGGGTATATCACAATGTCCATCAAAACGTGCTTTCAATGATTTCAATCACATAACATCACGAGGAAATTTCAGATACGTGCTCGAAAACCAATCACTTGTTAAACAAATATGTATTGTCTTAAACACGATTCAAGAAGCAAGCACAAGGCAGCCGCACATCCAATAAGACACAACGACAAGCACGTCATTAATTTAGTTATGAGGCAAGGAATTCCATAGCCATGAAGCACTCATGGCCTATGCGTCAATGGGACCATTCGATTCCCAATCAAGCAAGTACCAAGAAGAAATATCCATTCACTCAGCGATTCCTCGAAGAATCCGTTCAGTCGCGTCCGAATGTTCTGAAAGAAGGTTAGGGGTCACTCACCTCTTCGCGCAAATAGCAACTCCACTTGCAATGCCCCTCCAAAGTCAGCAAAATTCATGTCCGAACAGGGCACCCGCGACACACCTATGAAAACCACATTGAGAAAACCACATTGAGATTCAATCATTTCTCAATTTCGTCGTGCTAATACTTCAGTAGCCCACACACAACCCCTTAATCTCATGCCCTCACAGCCCCGATTCAATGGCCCCTAGCATGCCAATCGCTGCTCTAATAAGGCGAGTCATCTTAAATATACTTCCGCCCAAAACTGCCCTATTTAGGCTCCACGTTCAGCTTCGTTCATAAATATACTGACATTGATCCTTAGAATTTTTATGAAATCAGCTTTCATAATCTTAAACTTCAATGTCTTATGGACACGTGGGCGAAAACGGTGCTCAATTCGGATATCGGACGACTTAGAACGACTCATTTCAAATTTGGTGCGCGCCCAAGACTGATTATACGGCATCACGCGTTTTCACTCCTATCAGCCCTAAATTTCACTTCTAAACTCCAATCTAATTCACGTACTTCTCATTAACACCACAATTAACACCCTAGTATGCCTTGACGATCAATTAGAAGCGTGACGACATCAAGAACGGCCCCAAATGGGACAGGTTTACTCAGAATTGGAACAGGGCAGAACCGGTTCAGTTTAATCCCACACTAAACAGCTCATTAATCATCCACAAGCTCCGATTTTTTCACAAATACCTCTTATGAGCATCTTAATCTACCAGTTATAGAGCCTCACCGAAGATTTCAGAGCAAATCGATGTCCGAAAGTTCACGAACAACTCCAGTTTCTTCAAGCCTGCAGCCGGTCAGATTCTGCTCAACGGAAACAACGTCGTTTCGACATCAAACTCCACCAATTTCCGACCAAATTGTTACCTCAGGTCAGAATACAAGTATACTACATGACTACAAACTCTTGCCGAAAATTTGAAGCAAAACGAAGTCCTATGAAGGCCAAACGAAGACTTACCCTCTGCTGTGTCGAAATCTGTCGGCTTTCGGGAAAACGTTTGGCCGGAGCTCTACCGGCGTCCAATGACCGAACTTCCACTTGGAGGTTGTCGGCAAGAGGCTGAGGGTTAGGTGGGTGGTCGGTGTGAGGTCAGGTGGCGGCCGGAAGGGGTGATCGTGCGGCACGAAGAAGGCGGCAGAACCGGTCGTCCAAGGACAGCTTCTGTTCTAAAAAAAAAAAACGATGGAAAGAAGGGGAGGGAGAGGAGGTTGTCGTTCCAAATTGGCTGAAGGGAAGGAGAAGAAGCTTTTCTCTATTTGGCTTGGTCAACTAGGAAGAATGGTAGGTAAAAAGCCAATCATTAAATGCCACTAAGCCATCCAATGACACTTGTCTCCAAGTAATAATTTTTTATCATTCAATGGCCACAAATCCTTCTAATTTTCGGCAGCCTTGGGGTAGGTGTCGCGACCCAAAATTTTCTTTACTGGCTAATGGATTGTCGAATCGGGCCCCCACTCTGAAATGTGGATCGTGGGGTTTCTCGACGCGGACCCTCCCAGGCCCATACCAAATCGCAACGGGAGTAAATTTTTATGCGGGGGTTTCGACGATAATAGTCGATCGCATTCGACCTTGGTGTGGTCGTGGTGGCATATGCTATGTGTGCATGCATTTGGAGTCGCCACCGGTCCTTCTTGGAAGGTGGACCGGAAACCTCACTAATCGATTGGGAGAGATCGATCAGTTCTGCGGAACCAGAGATTTAGGGTTCGGGGACTTGGTTACATTGGTGTCATTACCAACGCCCTTTCGATACCTAACGCGAGTGATTTTCCTAACTAAGATTTCATACAGGCGCAATTTTTGGGTGAGGTAAGTCTGATTCAAGGGGTTTCATGCAGATTGGAAGGCTAGTCCTATCAAATCACAATCAATATAGGGAAAGCGCAATCAAGTGCATAAATGAACCACGTCAATGCACATCAAGTCAAATCAATGGCCTCCTAGTATAGCCTTAAGGGCTTAGGGAATGTGTGATTTAGGACCAAGGGTAGACTGAGAAGATTTGGGGATGATTTGCTCGAAGGGCGAAATCGTCAATTTTAGGGAGGTTTGAGAGTTGAAATAAACAAAATAGGTCATGGCCAGTTGATCTTGGCCATTTTCCGGATTTCTCGAGAAACAATTTCCCTAAAGGGCAAAATCGTCATTTTTGAAAAGATCGGGATTCGAAAGACCAAAGATAGGTCTTGACCAGTTGGTCGTGGTCATTTCCCATTTTCTGGATTTTTTTGGAATTTTCAGAGTTTCTTGAGAAACGATATGCCAAAAGAGCAGAATCGTCATTTTTTTGAAAGGATCAGGACTCAAAAGACCAGAAATAGATCATGGCCAGTTGATTGTGGCCATTTCCTATCTTCTGGGATTTTTTGGAATTTTCTTGGATTTTTTGGGAGACAATTTGCCAAAAGGGCAAAATCATCATTTTGAAAAGGGTCGGGTTTCAGAAGACCAAAAATAGGTCATGGCCAGTTGATTGTGGAATGCCCCACTCCAAGCAGACAACAGAAAATGGAGTTGAGCCGAAAGATAGGATTGGAGCTTTCGAAGGTCAAGTTTTGGTTCGCCAACAAACGAACCCGAGTGAAACAGCAATACGCAGACCATGAGTTACTGGTCCTGAAGGAGGAGAATGAGAAGCTTCAAGCTGAAAGCGCGAGATATAAGGAAGCTCTGACCAAGGCCACCTGCCTTAATTGTGGTAATCCTGTTGTCCTCGGCGAGGTGTTCCTCGATGAACCATCCCTGTTGACGAATAACGCTCAACTGTTACCGTATTCTCCACAGCATTTTCCGACACAGCCAGATACCGCCGGAGATCTGCATGAGCAAGTCAACACCATAGGATCAACACCAACATCCTCTGAGAAATGGGATATGAATCATCACAGGGGAAGTTCTCTCAATGACGAACTCGCTGTCGCAGCCAGCCAATCCAAAGTCGGTGAGTCCCTCCCTGGACAACTTTTGAAACGACTAGATCCCGTAGAGAATAGCTACCGAAGTATTGACGATATTTTGGGTGATAAGAGAACAAGGTTTTACTGGACCTATGAGCTTCACACCAAATTTGTTGATGCAATTCGAGAACTGGGAGTTGATTCGGCTAGCCCACTGCGCATACTCGAGATTATGAATGTGCCGGGGCTCTATAGAATTAACGTTGAGTCTCACCTCAAGTACTATAGGAGATTGCTAAGGGATGGAAGGATAGCGTTAAACCATCATAAAGCCAGTTGGAGCTCAAGTATTGGGCAGAGTTACAACCATGATGATTGGAGAGCCAAGAGCACCCAACCGTGTTTCAGCAATGACGGGACTAGCAGTCGTGTCAGCGACTCCTCTAACCCAAATCAGAATGCTCCGCCGAGCTATCTCAATACTCCTCAGGAGTATATGCCGCAGTTCCAGCACATAGAAATTCCTCAGTTTGAGCGCGAATCAGTCATTAATGCTGTCCCTGAAGCGGATTTGGAATTGGTAGAGAGTGCACATATGAACCTGCCGGTCATCGGAGGAAGTTCCAATTCGAGGGGTCAAATTGCTCACGGCGAGAGCAAAGAGAGGAATCCCTCGCCTACAGTCGACGACACCCAATCTGGGCACCAAGGGCTAGAAAGAACAGGTGATTTCCTTGATGAGGAGCTGGACACTTGGATCAATACTCTTCGGGAATGTATGTCTCAACCCCAACAGGGCAATGATGAAGGTTCCAGCTCAAAGACTCCAATCCCTCACAACGAAGGCAATGAAAGAAATCTGCCCCCAACAATCGTTGATAACCAACTTGAACATCAATGGCTCGAAGACCCGAGCAATTTCCTTGGCGATGAGTTCAATCTTTGGCTCGATCAATTTGGAGCCGGAGGACCATCGCAGTGGTGACGCGAGGCCGGTGATCAAACGTCTGATGCAAGGCATGGCTACTCGATGAAAAATGCTTCGAGAAAAGGGGTTGAATACTCCTATTGCATATGTTGTTGATCGCACTGTAAGGTTCCCACGGGAACATCTTTCATTAATATCTAGAACTAATTGCGCGTGAGTGTAAACATCACCCTTTGAGCATCTTCAAGCCGAAGGCCGTGGATTAATCACTTAATCCGTGGAGCAAGTTCCATGAACCATAATTATCACCCGCTGAGCATAATGAGATCTACCCCTTCAACACGAAATACGTTTGGCCGCGAAGCCACCTATTTGGTAAAACGATGTATCGTTCCTAAACGATCTTCAATCGAATACCGAAGTAATGTATTCTTTCTTTTCCTTCTCAGATGATAAACATGGATGAATCACTCAATGAGTCATGCGTTCAAATAGCAGAACAGACGCTGCCCAGCTGGGGGCAGATGAACCATTGATGTTACAAACACTCCAAGCATGGATAGGCGGATTTGATAGAGGGGAATCGCCTTGGAGACGAATGAGTTTTTACATCCCACATACTACCTGTTAGGGTACATGAGGGTAGGATGTATCGTTCCAATTTTCAAAAAATTCGTGAACATACAATGATATGCTTCTTTTACATTTTCAGGGATCTCCAGCCACGGTGGACAGGTAGGTATCCCTTTCCCCCAATCCATTGAAGATGTTAAACCAAAAACACAGAGAGAAAAAGAAAAAAGCTTTCAAAATCTGATGTCTAGAAAAGACATGGAATTCTAACTTCATTGGCATTCATGTTTTGAAACATGAGGTTGTCTGAACATGCATTGTGCACCATAAAATCCCCTTGACGGGTAAAATTTTTGGGAAAACGAAAGAGATTTTTCCAATCAAAAGTTGTTCAAAACTCTCAAAAGAAAGTGTCCTCAAAAGAGAGGCGAGCCCAGTCCAAACACATCCTACATACACCTGAGAGATGAGTGGAGCGAATCGGATAGCAAAATCTGGACCCACGGAGGTAGGGACCATCCGCAGCGATTACATGGATTGGGACGATGGAGGCATTCGTTTCTTATCCCCAAACACTACAGGTGACCATTGACAACCCCTTCGAACGGCGGTTTTCATTCTCAACCCTGTCAAGAACCACCCCACATTGGGGCAAAATGGAGGTGAGTCCAGCAACATCAGGAGAAAATGGTTAGAAATTTTCTTGCTCGGACTAACATTAATCTTTGTGTGTTGTTTATATGGTAATCCAAGTTCCATAGGATGACGAGAAGCACTCATTTCTCTATCCCACACACTGAATCCTTTGCACAGCCAACTTGAGCCTGCAAATTCATTTCATGAACCCATTGGTGATCATTCCAAGACGGATGCAGCACCACTTCAAAAATGGAAGAATTCAAGACTCAAGGATTACGAAGAAGATTCACGGGCTGATATTTAAAGATGTTTAGACTTTCAGACATATGTCTAACACGATCCCATGAAGATGAGAAAAGTGGGATTTCAAAAATAAATGAAAAAAAAAATTCACGGCATCGAGAAAAAGCAAAGCGCCTGGTAAAAGCAAGGCCGATGCTCGTGTAAGTTGTTTGATTGATCCGCAATGAAGCCGGATGGGAAAAGAGGAAATCCCTAATGGAGTCAGATCAAAAAGACTACTCCTCCAAGTGATGTCAGGCGTGGAAGACGCAGACAGAGTTGTCAAAAGCGGTTGCATGCCTCAAAAATTGAAGATGCAAAATGGAAAAGACATGTGACAAGTTTGCAATGATCACCAATGTCAATCCCCTCATAAATTCTGGGCCAAAAACAAGCCTTTTTCGGTCCCCAATCCTACCAACATCATAACCCTGAAACAGTCTTCTCTGACTAAGACACTTGGGTTAACATATTGCTTAGCTCGAAGAAGTACGAGCAAGACTATTTCTTTCTCATTTTGCAGGGTTCTTGACTTGTAAACCCGGAGCAGATGGTGAAGAATTTCATTCAATGGCCTCGACTCCAAAGCGGGTCCCCCTTGAAAACCAATATCCAAGCCCAACATTACGGTCCCGTGGAAGACCTCCCGACCGATCAAAATGTACGCGCTGCGAATGAGCCTAAAACCTAGGCACAGGTTAGTAGGGAGTTGAGTGCATCCCCTATAAAAACCACTATCTCAAAACAGATGAAAAGACCTCCTCGTCGAGAAATATTCCAATAGATGTTTTGAACAAACTCTTTTTGGAAATTTCAAATTGTTTGATCCAGATTTGCCGCACAAGGGATTTGTGATCACATTTGCATGTTGCAAGAATGCTTTGGATAACCTCCAGCATCAAAATGCTCATCTCATGATTAAAACTTAAATCATACGGGTTTGTCAAAATGGACAGCCGTGGTCTTCCCATAGATTACTAACGTTTTCTCGGTGAAGAAAAATCTTTCAGGCTCAAACTTCTGCAGGATACCTGGAGAACCCAGCTCCTAGAATGTCGCCTCAACAGACTCAAGTAAAGCTTTGTCAAAATAAAATCTTTCACTGCTTCAAAAATGAATTCCCAACAAACTTCGGGATCTCTAAAAAAGAGGGGAAGAAAAACCCTTTTAAAAGAAAAAGTCCCAGCAGACGTGGAGAACCCTCGTCATGAGACCCCTTTCCAAAACTTAGGCAGTCTCATCGGACGTGGAGAACCCTCGTCATGAGACCCATTTTCAAAAATCAAACAGTCTCATCGGACGTGGAGAACCCTCGTCATGAGACCCCTTTTCAAAAATTTAGGCAGTCTCATCGGACGTGGAGAACCCTCGTCATGAGACCCCTTTTCAAAATTTAGGTAGTCTCATCGGACGTGGAAAACCTTCGTCATGAGACCCCTTTTCAAAGCAAATCAAGGTAGATACCGCCTGAAGGGTCAACTCAAGGTAGAAACCGCCTGAAGGGTCAAATCATGGTAGAAACCGCCTGAAGGGTCAAAACAAAGGTAGAAATCGCCTGAAGGGTCAAATCAAAGGTAAATACCGCCTGAAGGGTCAAATCAAGGTAGAAACCGCCTGAAGGGTCAACTCAAGGTAGAAACCGCCTGAAGGGTCAACTCAAGGTAGATACCGCCTGAAGGGTCAACTCAAGGTAGATACCGCCTGAAGGGTCAACTCAATGGTAGAAACCGCCTGAAGGGTCAAACATTGGTAGAAACCGCCTGAAGGGTCAAATCCAGGTAGAAACCGCCATAAGGGTCAAACTAAACTTGAAGGTAGATACCGCCTAAAGGGTCAAAATATGGTAGAAACCGCCACAAGGGTCAACTCATTGGTAAATACCGCTGTAAGGATCAACGCAAAGGTCCGATCCACCATACGGATCAAAATCCTTGGCAAATCCCCCAGCGTGGGATGCGCCCTTCTCAGGTTCCTACCAGTTAGGAATCCCATGATGGTATGACCTACCATACAGGTCAGAGCTTAATCTCCCTAGGATATTCTGAACGAGTCCTAGGTATCTTCTTGAAAGTCGTCGCAACCGGCAGCATCTGACAGGTGAGCTTCAGGTAAGCCTCTCTCACTCCGGCCCATATTCAAACTGTTAGAGCAAACCGTGGATTAATTTGAGTTTTCATCAAAGGGCCTTAAAGATTCAATGTCATAGCATTTCTTCTCTCATTTTCCCAGTTGAGTCGATTAGGAATCAGGTGCCACCTTATCTTTGAGAGAAACCTCTACGAGATTCCTCTCAAAGAGGGGCAGCTGTTGACACCTGATTTTTGATCATTTATTATTGTGATTTTTATTCTTTAAAATAAAATTAAAAATATCAAAAAATGTCCTAAAATCACAAAATCATCCTTGGTAGCCTTGGCCCAGCTAAAGGAACCATTTTTTTTTGAAAAATAGAAAAATGCATAAACAAATATGTATTATATCATTTGAATATTTCAATTCGAAAGTTTTTCATTTTTGAGTCTTGACGTACAATTTTAGCGTCCCTTTTTGTTGTTGCTAATGCTTGACCTAATTAGAAAGGAAATGAAAGTGAGAGTTCGTTCACCGAAGGACGGGGATGGAATCCGAAGAAAGAGGAGCTGGACCCCTAAGGCCAAATGGGATATAATACCACCAAAAGGAAGGGAGCGGCACATTGTTTTTAAAAGAAAGGACATTGAAAGGGAACAAAGGATAGTGGGATTATTATAAAAAGGGGGAGAGAAAGCTAGAGTGGCTGGGAATCCGAATTTTCATCCGCACGAGGGAACCGAGACGAGAACAGTCAATCATTCATCACCGCACATGCCTTTATGGTCGTTCTCCCTTAATTCTGCTGGCATGGCACAAAAATATAAAAAAAAAATCTTTCTCCATCCGAAGCCAGGTGGATCTTTCATTTTGAGGCCATGTTAGACACGTTCCAAAAAAAAAGAAAAGAAAAAAAAAGAAGAAAAAAAAAGGGCTAGTGTTCCTGAACCCCACGCTAACTTTAGCTCTTTCTCCTTCTTCTTCTGGGTCTCGCTTACAGGGCCTCAAAAAAATAAAAAATAAAAAATAAAAAAAATCTGGCCACTGTATGGATAATTAAAAAATTCAACTCTCTGGCCCGATTTTGGCGTCCCTATTGGAGCAAGCGGCCGCTGCATTAGCTCGGTTCCTCTTGTTTTACTTCTACCAAAAAAAATGCATCCAGAACAGCACGGTCTTCCTCTTATTTTTTAGAGCTCTTGGCCATGGCATCTTAAAAAAAAAAAGAGAAAGAAACGAGAGAGAGGGAGGCCGAGAGAGAAGAGAAAAACAAGAGAGAGAATGAACAAAGAAAACGAACAAAGTTGGCGTCCGTTCAAGCATTCCCAGACTCCGACACAACCCGGACGACCTTCAGAAGCTCACTTCTCGTCCACGTGATCGGAACAATGACGGTTTGAGCATGCATGCTACCCGTTCAACGAAAACGACCGCCGAGCCTCTTTAATCACTTTCCATGTATCGTTTTTGCATTGCTTTGCACTGGGAATGGTGGTCCAATCTCTATGGAGCTCGGTCAAAGCCATGAGTTCGCGGCCACTCACCAGCCCTCGTCCATCTCTGGTGGAGCTCACAGATGACGACGACGATCGCTGAAAGGGGATCTAACCAAGCGGTTCGTGGAGGACCTCTACAGGACGTACGACGCGAATCGGAGGAGGGGACTTGGCGAACCTGTACTGCGAAGATTCGGAGCTGCTCTGGGATGGCCATCGTTTCGCGGGCAAGGAGGCCATCCTCGCCGAACTCACCAGCCCTCGTCCATCTCTTGTGGAGCTCCGGTAAGATCCCTACAAGTCTATTAACATGCTTCGATAAGCAAAATCTGGTATGGATGCGAACTTTGTTCCTTTTTTGCAAAAATCCCATTTCTGGAATGGTATTGTTTCGAAATATCTAGGAGTTCCGGTGATGATTTTTTTTTTGGGTCCGACCTTGGCTTATAATGCTAGTCTAGACAAGCTAATTCGGTTCAGGCATAAAAAAATGGGGAGAGATCTTGGTCACGGCAAGGTCTGTGTTTTACTCTCAGTAGGAACCAAAGATTTTTCATGAAGAAGATAGTGCAGAAAAATGAAAGTGAAAAGTTAAAAAAAAAATGACTAGTCGGTGGATAGTCTTGACGTGAGCGGTTTCAGCGGCGTTCGTCGGCATTGGTGTTGGCCGACAACGATCGAGGTCGCTAACGATGAGTGTTTTGAGCTCAAAAGAAACGTATTCCAGGGGAGAAGACGACGTTAAAAAAAAATGAATAAAATAAAATAAAGATAAAAAGGGAGTAGAAGAGAAGTGTGATGGAATGAGTTGGGTCTGATTAGCAAAACACTGGCGGACGTGAAGACTTTGCAAGCCAATCTGTTGTGTTGGAATTTTAGTTAGGGCCCTCTTCGTAATGTTGGGCCTCATTCGGACAATCACAAGAAAAAAAAAAGATATGAAAATGGGCCTAGCCCTCAGGTTTGTCTTTTGGTCTTGGACTAGGTCGGGCCCTTAAGGCCCAAGGGGCAGGTGTCTACAGCGCGGGCCGAGTCTATTGGTCCGGTTCAGATCATTTTAATAAATACATAAAAAATAATATAAAATTCAAAAACATTCGAAAAATTCAGAAAAATTCTAAAAAATTCAAAAAAATAGGAAATGGCCACATTCAACTGGCCATGACCTGTTTCGGGTCATTTGACCCCCGATCTTTCCAGAAATGACAGTTTTGCCCTTCCAGCAAACCGTCTTTCAAAAAAAAAATTTCTAAAAAAATCCAGGAAAATTGCAAAAAATAGGAAATGGCCACAATCAACTGGCCAAGACTCATCCCAGGTGTTTTGAACCCGATCCTTCTTAAAAATGATAATTTCGCCCTTTGGGCAAATCGTCTCCCAAAAATTGAAGAAAAATCAAGAAATTCCAAAAAAAATTCTCAAAAATGGGGAATGGCTACAATCAACTGGCCATGGAATATTTTGGGTAATTCGGTATCCAAATCTTCAAAAAATTGACGATTCTGCCCTTCGGGCTAAATCGCCTCCAAATCTTTCCATTTTACCTCGGTCCGAAATCACACTTTTCCAAAGCCTTTATGGCTATACTGGGAAGCCATTGGTCTGAATTGATGTGCATTGATGTGATTTATTTATGTACTTGATTGCGGTTTCATTTAAATTGATTGTTATTGATAGGAATAGTCTTCCAATCTGCATGAAACCTTGAATTAAGCCTACCTCACCTAAAATTGTGCCTGCTTGAATTCTTAGTTAGGAAAATCACTCGCGTTAGGTACCGAAAGGGCGTTGGTAATGACACCGACGTAACCAAGTCCCCGAGCCCAAAATCTCTGGTTCCGCAGAACTGATCGACCTCTCCTAATCGGTCAGTAAGGTTTCCGGTCTACCCTCCAAGAAAGACCGGTGGCGACTCCAAACGCATGCACAAGTTGCACATGCCATCACGACCACACTGAAGGTCGAAAGCGATCGACTCTTATCGTCGAATCCCTCAAAAAAATACTCCCGCCGCGATTTGGTATGGGCCTGGGAGGGCCCGCGCCGATCCAAAGCCCGCGATCCGCACCCTTGTGCGGGGGAAGGCCCACGATCGGTAATCCATTAGCCGCGTCCGCCTTCGGACGCGTCGCGACATTATAGAATTGAAGCCTCCGCTCAAACTGGTTAACAATGGTTGACCTGCGGTGTTTGGGATAAAGAAAAGAATGCCCTTCATCTTTTCAATCTAGGTAACCACTACGAATGATCCCTACATCCGTGAACACGGTTCCTACTCTAATTCTTACTTCACTCATCACTCAAGTGTTTGTAGGGACGTGTTTGGGCATGGGTTGCCTCTCATCGTCTGAGATACTCCTTTTGACAGCTTTTAACATTCCCTTTTAAAAATCCATTTCTTTCTATGCAAAACATCCCCTGCTGGATCCTTGATGCAATATGCACGCTCCAATGCATGTGTTGGATGATTCCAAAAGCTTTTAAATGTGAGTGCAGATGAAAGGATTTCAAAAATTTCGAACACATTTTTTTTTTACACGGACACAGATACCATCTTCCAAGAAGCTTCGAAAGGGTTTGGGGGGGTTTCCATTTTTTCTTGTCTTTGTTGACGAGGTACTCCGCTTCGACTGACGCCAGCTCCGGCGGTCGTGGAAGTACCTGTAAAAATGAAAACGACAACATCAATGGTTACTCAAATTTGAAAGGGTTCGGGTTACAACCGATTCTCCTTCGTGTGATTTTTCGATGCGTCTTGCCTCGATCGGGGGGGACCGTCTCTCCTGCTGATCATCTCTCCTGGAGATTTCCTGCATAGAAATGCGTATGTGCATGTATGTATGCATGAGATATATGCAGTGACTCGGGTTCTTTGAGGAAATGGCGCCGCTTGGGGCTTCTGATTCAATCATGGATAATACTTCTTGATCGCATCGGCGTTTACAGGATATCCCAACTCCTCTCCGTCCATGTTTACAAGGATTAAGGCCCCTCCAGGTAAGACCTTTTTAACCACATACGGTCCTTCATAATTCGGGGTGAACTTGCCCCCAGGATGTGACACGTTCGGGAGGGTCTTCTTAACGACAAGGTCGTCATTTTCGAACACTCTTGGTCGAACTTTTCGATTGAATGACCTGGCGACTCTCTTCTGGTACGCTTGGCCATGGCAAATCGCCTTTAGACGTTTTTCGTCTATCAAGTTTAATTGTTCATGTCTCTGCTGGACCCATTCGGCCTCACTAAGCTCAATCTGGGATAGGATCCTCAGTGACGGGATTTCTGTTTCGATCGGCAGGACTGCTTCCATACCGTACACCAGAGAATAAGGTGTTGCCCCAGTAGAAGTCCGAATCGAGGTTCGATACGCCATCAACGCGTAGGGCAGCCTTTCATGCCAATCCCGGTAGTTCTCTGCGGTCTTTGCCAGGATCTTCTTGATGTTCTTATTTGCCGCCTCTACAACTCCGTTCATTTGGGGTCGGTAAGGCGATGAATTGAGATGACGGACATTAAAGCTATTCATGAGATTATCGACCGTCTCATTGTTCAGATTCGAGCCGTTATCCGTCACGATGGCTTGAGGGGTCCCGTATCTCGAAATGATATCTCGCCTTATGAACTTAGCCACGTTCTTCGCCGTCACATTAGTGTACGAAGCAGCCTCTATCCACTTTGTGAAGTAGTCTATCGCCACTAGTATGAACCGATGCCCATTCGAAGCCTTAGGGTTAATTGGCCCTATCATATCTATGCCCCACATCGAGAACGGCCAAGCTTCGGACATCTGGTGTAACTCAGTCGGAGGCGCGTTGATTCTATCTCCATACACCTGGCATTGATGACACGACTTTACGTGTTGATTACAATCCGATTCCAGAGTCAACCAGTAATACCCTAGTCTCATAATTTTCTTGGCGAGGAGATGGCCATTCATGTGGGGGCCACATTCTCCCTCATGTATTTCCCTGATGAGTTATTTGGCTTCATTTGCGTCCACGCATCTAAGGAGCACTGAGTCATAAAACCTCTTGTAGAGAACTTGGCCGCTGAGAAAGAACTTACCGGCTATCTTCGATATATACTTTCTATCTCCTGCTTGAGCGCCCGGAGGAAATTCCCTTTTTGTCAGGTAATTCTTAATGTCATGATACCAAGGCTGATCGTCGAACCCCTCTTCAACCACCATGCAATGCGCCGGCTCTTGGGTGATGACAATCCTTAGCGGCTCGATGTCCATACCGTTCGTTATTTGAAGCATGGAAGACAAGGTAGCTAGCGCATCAGCGAAGTGATTCTGCGTCCTCGACAGATACTCGAAATCGATGGCTTCGAATTCTTCAGTCATTTCCTCCAAGAATTTATGGTATGGGACAAGCTTAGGATCTCTCGTTTTCCATTCGCCTTGGGTCTGCAGGATGATTAGCATCGAATCACCATACACCTGTAGTTCCCGTACCCTCATGTTGAGGGCCAACTGTAGCCCTAAGATACAAGCTTCATATTCCGCCACATTATTAGTGCACGGGAATGTCAACTTCGCGGCTACAGGGTAGTGTTGTCCATCTGGAGATATTAAGATTGCCCCGGTGCCTGCCCTAGCTAAGTTAACCACGCCATCGAAATACATAGTCCACTTGTCATCTGAGAGTGTCAGGATATGACCCTCGGCTTCCTCTTCTCTGTCGGGGGTGTCATGACCTCGTGAACTCTCTGCTAACATATCGGCGATGGCTCGCCCTTTCACTGACTTCTGATTCGAGCTCCTTATGTCAAATTCAGACAAGAGTACCTGCCATTTGGCCAATTTTCCCACCAATGACGGCTTCTCTAGCAGGTATTTGATCGGATCATTCTCCGTGACTAACTGAATATTATGGTGAAGGGTGTACTGCCTCAGTCTACGGAGTACCCAGATTAGTGCGACGCACGTCTTCTCTATCTCCGAGTATTTCGCTTCTGTCGTGGTGAACTTCTTGCTTAGATAATAAACTGCCCGCTCTTTGCCATCTTCGGGATTCGTTTGAGCAAGTAAAGCCCCTAAAGACTCATTGTGAATAGTGAGGTAGAGGGTCAGAGGAACACCAGGGATCAGAGGCACCAATATCGGTGGATTAATAAGATATTCTTTAATCCTGTCAAACGCTTTTGACATTCGTGGTCCCACTTGATTCTAGCATTTTTCTTCAGGAGCTTAAAGAACGGCTTGGCTGTTTCTGAAAGCTGGGATATAAAGCGGGCGATGTAGTTCAATCTGCCTAAAAGGCTCCTCACTTCCTTAACTGTTGAGGGGGTCCCAAGGTTAAGGATGGCTTGGACCTTGGTGGGGTCAATCTCAATGCCTCGATTGCTAACTACAAATCCCAGCAATTTGCCGGATCTTGCCCCAAATACACACTTCGCGGGATTCAGCCTCAGCTAATACTTCCTGAGTCGTTCGAACAATTTCCTCAACACTGCGGTGTGCTCCTCACCACATCTGGACTTCGCTATCATGTCGTCCACATACACCTCTCTCTCATTATGCATCATGTCGTGAAAAAGGGTAACCATCGCCCTCTGATAGGTCGCCCCAGCGTTCTTTAAGCCAAACGGCATGACTTTGTAACAGAAAGTGCCCCAAGGCGTGATGAATGACGTCTTGGCTTTATCCTCCTCCCTCATACGGATTTGGTTGTAGCCAGAGAAACCATCCATAAAAGAGAACCGTTCAAATCCTGCCGTACTATCGACCAGGACATCGATATGTGGCAACGGGAAGTCGTCTTTAGGGCTAGCCCTGTTCAAATCCCGGTAGTCCACACATACTCGAACTCTCCCGTCCTTTTTCATGACAGGGACGATATTGGCGATCCATTCTGGATATGCAATTACTTCAATGAACCCCACCTTAAGGAGCTTCATTACTTCTTCTTCAATTTTCTTCGCCAGCTCGGGTTTCGTCCTCCTAAGTTTCTGCTTTTTAGGAGGAATACTAGGATCGGTCGGTAGCCTATGTTCCACAATACTGGCGTCCAATCCCGGCATGTCTGTATATGACCAGGCGAAAATGTCCTGATACTCTCTGAGGAGTTCAATTATCCTAAACGCCTCTGTCGATGATAGACTTTCACCGATTTTCACCTCCCTGACATCCTCTGAGGTCCCTATGTTCACTGAAACGGTACCCTCGGCGACGGGTGGTTTGGACTCTTCATGGCAATCCCAGCTATACTTTACCTCTCTCAGATTCTGCTCTTTATCCTCTTCTTCGATTTGGAGGGTAGCTCCCTCTCGAGAACCCGAGCCACGTAATAACCTGCTATGTATGCTTGGAATGGCATGCCTGAAATGTCACCGAGATGGTTAGTTGACATATAAGGAAACATCCATGCACGGTGCATTTCTTTGGGAGATGTTTTAAGAGAAAAGATTAAAACTGGAAACGTGTGATGGGGGCTAGTCCTCATATCATTGGACATCCTTGCCATCCCAAAATTTTAGAAACTAGGAGACGTGTGGGAAATCAGGTCTCAGGGCTCTTCTTCTCTTTTCATCTCTTCTTTTCTTTGCACCATTTTTTTTCTCATTCGGATCATCATCGACCGATTTGTGGCCCCCATACGTCCCCATTTTTTGATTGATTTTTTTGTTTGTTTTTTTGTTTTTTTTTTGTTTTGATTTTTTTTATTTGATTTTTGTTTGCAATAATATTAAAACGTAAGACATAGGTGAAAGCTCGAGGCATCTAATGTGGATTTAGATGCGTCGAAGAGAGGCAGAAATCTCTTTACTCAAAGGTAGGAGCGTTGCCGTCGAATGATTCGATGACGACGTTGACGGAGTCCTCCAAGAACAACCTGAACAAATCGGGCTCTTCCTCCGTGGTATCTATTTCCTCGTCCTCCAGCCACTTGGACGCTTCATCGAAGAACCGACTTAGGGGAGTTTCGAACATCTTTCCTTTTCCCTTCCAGGCGTTCGATCCTAGGAACCGTCTGCCACGACTCCGACCGTGCTTATAACTGTCGGGCTTGCCCCTTTGCTCCCCTTTAAAACCCAGTCCATTCCGACTCTGAACTGTAGCCAAGGTGATCGGTTCACGGATCCCTTGATGCCGTTTGCCCAGCCCCAATCCAGGGATGAATCCATGTCGACTTAGTATCGTGCCCGCCATGATTGATGGTTTAGAGCAACTCGGTACCCTGGCAACTGTGCCTGCTGGCACGTGCATGATGTACATCCTTTCCAAGGCATGAAAGCCCGATTCCTCCTCAGTAGCCGGCTCTACTCTAGGAATGGTGTTTACCTGGCCTTGTTGGGATTCACGTAGCACGTACGGGCAAATAAAAATTAGTAAACGCAGCGGAAATAAATAACAACCCATACATGTATCTCCAGAGGCGTACTTCGTGCATTTCAATCGAAAAATCACAAAGCACCAAAGGGAGTAAATAGACTACCTCTTGTAGCGTGCTTGAAACGGAGGTGTCGGTTCGATGTTCTTCGATCTCAGCCCCACAAGTGTCGGGCCTCTAGTTCAGACACCCCACCAATTGACGAACGGGGAGACGACTAATAATTCCACAACAATTGTGCTAGCAATTTGCGGAATCAATATTCCAAACCAATTTACGGAATCAATATTCCGAACTTGGTATATTTTGGTCACTCAAAATTATGAGAATATAGAGAGTGTTTGTGTTCTTCTCTCAAAGCTCTCAAAAATCTGCTCACTCTACAAATGTGCTAACCCCAACCTCAAAACTCTTGCCATCCTTTTATAGCCAAAAACACCTTCCAATAAATTGTATTATAAAATAGCACTAACAAATAATAAATGCTTTCTAAAAATAGCACTCACAATTTATGATAAATAAATGCCATATAAAAATAGCACTAACAATAGCACTCACAATTTATAAATAGCACTCACATCTTATAATACAAAAATGCTATTTAAAAATAGCACTAATAATTATAAATGCTATCTAAAAATAGCACTCACAATTTATCATAAATAAATGCCATTTAAAATTAGCACTAACAAATATAAATGCTATCTAACAATAGCACTCACAATTTATCATAAATAAATGCCATTTAAAATTAGCACTAACAATTATAAATGCTATCTAACAATAGCACTCACAATTTATAATTAGCACTCACATTTTACAATACAAAAATGCTATTTAAAAATAGCACTAACAAAGGTGTTAAAAATAATAATAACCATTATTATTATTACCGGAGTTAAAGAGGTTACCAAACAGTAAAATATATATAACGTACAAATACGTATAACGTACAAATACGTAGAGCATACGTGTAAATCGTATATACACGTGCAAGTGACCAAAAAGAGAAATAAAATTAAATCTCATTTAATTTAATTTCAACCCAACTAATTGGTATAATTGCAAACAAATTTGCAATGTCGTCTTTCCACAATGCGTTGTCATGTATTGGTTAAGGTGTGTGACATTCCTAGGTTCATCACCGAGCTGGCAGTAAGACATGTACTAACACATTAGTACTTCCAAGAGAATTGATTGTCCCGATCATCCTCTAGGTCCTACAAGCCATGAGTGACATCTAGCAATATGTCATGGCTACCCAGACAGTGTGAATTCTTTTTAAGAACATTATGAACCTGTCAGCTTTGGCTACAGTGTAATTCAATCCTTCTGTCTAACTATGTCCCGATCGAACAAAGGCCATGGAATATTTGTCAAGCCACCAATTCGATCATATGTACAAATATAACTTGACATGCATTTATATGAGACATGAACATTTCATTCTCAATCATAACCCCGGCCGAGGATTTCAATGCATTGTTACAATCAGATCACATAGGACATCATACTTTTATTAATAAGGAGACAGATTCCATATTGCGTACACATGTGACTTCGTATGTGCCTGAACTACGACCATCAAGTACAGAGACGAATCAACGACCCGCCAATATGCGCACTTGTGAACCATAGCCATTTATCACACAAGTCAACACTGTACCTCAGGTCTAAGGATTATTTACACAAGACCAAAGCATGAACGATTAGACATTGACCACGCAAAAAGCTTCCATGTCGCTAATCATTCAATACGTGTCACGTTCAGTGAACTTGTCCGATACAAGCACCTATGTTCTAACTCGGATATCGCAATACCCAATGACTTGTGACTCGTCATTTCCTTAAGTATCTGATACTTAATTATGAAGTTAAGAACATACCGACCTCAACAGGATCATTGATATCCATTCAATAATCCATTGATCGGGAACTGTTTTAAAGATTCAGTCTAACCGTAAACATGTCACACATATTCTCAACGTCTTAAGAATAGGTTCGGCTACAACTGATCTTGTGGATTTTATTCATTTATATTTGGACAAATGAATAAATACGTCTTTACCACTGATAAGAAATCAGAAGTGCAACGGATATACCCAATATGTGACTATTACACAATTACTTTAGGGCATATCTCTAACAATCTCCCACTTGCACTAAAGCCAACTAGTTTGGTACCTCAAACCCATTTTATCAAGGTGTCTTTCAAATAAAGACTGAGGTATTGCTTTAGTAAAGGGATCTGCCACGTTTTCCGCTGAGGCAATTTTTTGCAAGGCGATATCACCTCTCCCAACTATTTCTCTGATGAGATGGAAGCGTCTCTCAATGTGTTTGGATTTCTGATGAGACCGTGTTTCCTTAACTTGAGCTATAGCCCCATTGTTGTCACAAAACAATGTAATCGGCTGCTCAATGGAAGGAACTACTCCAAGTTCAGAAATGAACTTCTTCATCCAAACAGCTTCCTTTGCCGCTTCAGAAGCAGCTACATACTCTGCCTCAGTAGTGGAATCAGCAGTTGTGCTTTGTTTGGAACTCTTCCAACTAACTGCACCACCATTGAGTGTAAAAACAAACCCAGATGTAGACTTAAAGTCATTCGGATCTGATTGAAAATCAGAATCAGTATACGCTTCAACTTTAAACTCTCCTTCTCCGTATATCAAGAATAAATCCTTAGTCCTTCGCAAGTACTTCAGGATATTCTTGACTGCTATCCAGTGCTCTTCCCCTGGATCAGACTGATATCTGCTAGTAACACTTACAGCATGCGCGATATCAAGTCGCGTACATAGCATAGCATACATTATGCTTCCAACAGCGGATGCGTAAGGTATATTTGCCATCCGCTGTCTTTCTTCAGGAGTGTTGGGACACATCTCCTTGGAAAGACGGATTCCATGCCTAAAAGGCAATAATCCTCTTTTGGAATATTGCATGTTAAACCGTGTTAACACTTTATCTATGTACGTAGATTGTGAGAGGCCAATCAATCGTCTTGATCTATCTCTATAGATCTTGATACCTAAAATATAGGTTGCCTCTCCTAAATCTTTCATGGAGAATTTCTGTGACAAGAATAGTTTGATCGATGATATCATCGGTACATCATTCCCGATCAAGAGTATATCATCGACGTACAAAACTAGAAACGCAATTGCGCTTCCGCTGACCTTCTTATATACACATGATTCATCCGGATTTTTAATGAAGCCAAACGATTTGATTACTTCATCAAAACGGATGTTCCAACTTCTGGATGCTTGTTTGAGTCCATAAATGGATCTCATAAGCTTACACACCTTTCGACTTTCACCACAAGATTCAAAACCCCGTGGTTGTTCCATATAGATATCCTCCTCGAGGAAACCATTTAGAAAAGCCGTTTTGACATCCATTTGGAATATCTCATAATCAAGGTGTGCAGCTATAGCCAACATAATCCGAATGGATTTCAGCATGGCTACAGGTGAGAAAGTTTCGTCATAATCGATCCCTTCTTATTGACGATACCCTTTCGCCACCAGTCGTGCTTTGTAAGTTCCAACCTGACCATCAGCGTTTATCTTCCTCTTGAAGATCCATTTACAGCCAATTGGTACAATACCATCAGGCAGATCAACTAGAGTCCAAACATCATTGGAATACATTGAATCCATTTCGGTTTGCATGGCTTCTAGCCATTTACCAGAATCGATGTCCAACATCGCCTCCTCATAGGTGCTTGGATCACTCAATTGATTACTATCATTCATAATGAATAGTGACTCAATATTTTCAACCGAGTGTCCATAGCGAATAGGTATACGAGACGTTCTCGCACTTTTCCTAAGAGGTTGTGTATCAGAAGCTCCCACTGAATCAGATATCGGTGTCTGAACTTGGTTATTAGATACTTCATTATTGTCTTCTTGTAAGACTATTTTCCGCCCAGCACCACCTTCCTGAACGAACTGATTCTCCAGAAAAGAAGCGTGCCTGCTGACCGAAACTTTTTGGTCAGAGTGAAAATAGAAATAATATCCAAGAGTTTCTTTTGGATATCCAATGAAGTGACCATGTTCAGACCTTGCCTCCAATTTTTCTGTTCTCAGCTTCTTGACAAAAGCTGGACAACCCCAAATCTTGATATGATTAAGACTTGGTTTCCTACTATGCCATATCTCATAAGGCGTAGTTGGAACAGATTTGGATGGCACTCTATTCAGTAAATATGCAGCTGTCTCAAGGGCATATCCCCAAAGGGACATAGGCAAATCGGTGTAGCTGATCATAGATCGCACCATATCTAATAAAGTACGATTTCTTCTTTCAGATACACCATTATGCTCTGGAGTTGCAGGAGGTGTCCATTGTGATAAAATGCCATTATCTTTAAGATAATCCAAGAATTCAGTACTAAGGTATTCACCTCCTCGATCAGATCGAAAACCCTTAATACTTTTTCCTGTTTGTTTCTCAACTTCATACCTAAATTCCTTGAACTTTTCAAAGGATTCAGATTTATACTTCATTAAGTACAAATAGCCATACCGTGAACAATCATCGGTAAAGGTAATGAAGTAACAATAACCACCCCTAGCAGTTTCATTAATTGGTCCACATACATCTGTATGTATCAATCCTAGTATGTCAGCAGCTCGCGCACTATGTCCTACAAAGGGCGCTTTGGTCATTTTTCCTAGAAGACAAGCATTACAAGTCGAGTATGGTTCAAAACCAATTGGATCGATATATCCATCATTACTCAACTTGTTAATCCTATCTTCTCCAATATGACCTAATCGGAGATGCCAAACATACTTTGGATTTGGAGTATCTCTAGGGCGTTTATTGGTTATGGCATTTACATCATGATTATTTTGCTTATTGGTAATCGTATTACCGGACATTGTAATGGTATAGAGATTATTCATTAATAATCCAGAACCAACACACATTCTATTATAATAAATAGAACATACATCATCAGCAAAAGAAAATTCATAATTTTCTTTGCCCATACGAGGTATAGAAATGATGTTTTGTATAGCATTCTTATAATGCAAACAGTTCTTTAAAACCAAAACATGTCCTGAAGGCAAACATAAACGAAAAGTCCCTATAGCTAATGCAGCAACTTTTGCCCCATTTGCAAATGTCAGGACAATCTCATTTTGCCCCAGCATCCTGCTTATTTCCAGATTCTGCAAAGACATACAAATATGTGACGTTGCAGCAGAATCTAGAATCCATAAGCTGGATTCAGCACTAACCATAAGATTAGTTTCAATAATCATAGACACCATACCTTCACAAGGTTGGTTCTTTGGCTTGACCTTCAAGCTTGCGAGGTACTTCTTACAGTTCCCCCTCCAGTGTCCCGTGACACCACAATAATGACATTTCCCTTTTTCAATCTTGGGTTTTGATTGCACAACAGCTTTCATAGGTTTCTTCCATTTCTTTTTCTTCAAAATAGTCTTACTATTTGAAGAAGAAGCCTTAGCCAAAGCCACAACATTTGGCCTTGTATTGTGCATTTCCTTCTCATAAATTACCAACATGCTATGTAACTCAGCAAGGGTTTTCTCCATATTATGCATGTGGAAGTTTTGAACAAAACTAGAGAAGGACTCAGGTAAGGATTGGAGGATCAAATCCACAGCTAAGTCATTGTCCATGACAAGATTTAGCCTAGCCAATTCTTCTATGTGCCAGATCATTTTCAAGACATGATCATTAACAGATGATTTCTCAGCCATCCTCATGCGGTACAATGCTTTAGATATCTCATATCTTGAGGTTCGACCATTCTCATCAAAGAATTCCTTTAGATGCAATATGATCGACCTAGCATCTACCATTGCTTCATATTTTTTCTGAAAATCATTGTTCATTGAAGCAAGCATATATGACCTAACTTTTAAGTCATCGTCATGCCACTTATCATAAGTGATACGTTCCTCTTGGGTCCCACCCTCAGGAAAAGAGACTGGCATATTTTCATCAAGCACGTACCCGAGTTTTTCAGAATTGAGAACAATTCTCAAATTCCTTACCCAGTCAGTGAAATTGGGACCGGTCAAACAATTCTTGTCGAGTATTGAAGCGAGCGGGTTTGTATTCACCATTTTTCAGAGTAATTTATATCTGTGCAGAAAATAAATTGTTAGCCGTTGTCTTTCAAAATAACTATTTCATTTCGGCCTTTAAATGAAATAGATCCTCCCACTAAATTTATACACGGATCCCATACTCCTTAAAATGGGAAACGGTAATCTTTGTTGGGTAAAGATTACTAGTGGGGATTGGAGTCCCACGAGCTCATAGTCCACCTCACCTAACAGTTATTGGTGTTCTATAAACTTAGTGAGTGAATCAACTTATTCAACGCATCATATGCGAATCCCAATCATAACTTTGGCCTCTAGATCATGAAAGTCTCACCTGACAGTTATTGACTTCATAATCGTAGTTAAGTCTTACCCATCGTCTCATGTAAGTATTGAAAACACAAACGATCCCCTCACCTAACAGTTATTGGAAATCGTTTGGTCTCAACCCCACAACATCATATGCTTAATGGATTGGTCCACAATTATAAATGACAATTGACCCCTATGTATCCATAACCGATCAATCAACCACTATAATATAGGATCAAACCACGACGATGGAAGGCCACGAGTCCGAAACCCGTCACGACTAAATATATTTTAAAGGAGATTTTGAGTCATTTATCGGTCTCACTTTGCACATTGACCGGTTTAACATGCTCACGTAAACATAATAAATAAATAGATGTCAATCACATAAACATCTATCCTACGTAGTGATCATGGAATTATGATTTAATGGGTCTCGAGCCAATGAGATCACATTTAATCATTTTAATATTTTAATAATGGAGAGCCGCTCTTCACTTCTTCTTGGTTCCTTGAACTCTTCAAGAACCGGGCCCAAAGAGCTCGCCGGCTTAAAAGGCTCCTCCACGTAATCCTCGTAGCATTTACATCAACAATTGACTATGCTAAAAATAAAGATTACATGAAAAATAAAAGGAGTACGCAGCCTCCATTTAATAATTACAACCCCAAAAATATAAATAATCACCATACATTCATATATACATCAATCATATTGATTATGGATTTTTCCATGATCACCACCCTTCCATGTAAGTAATAAATTCATAATTTAAAACTTAGGAAGGCACAATAAAAATTCTACGTTGAATCATATTCAGAATTTTTACGTAAAATAAGATAGCCATAAATTTTCGATTCAAAATTGATTTAGTCTCAATTTTTGCTACGTTGATTAATTTATCATATAAAATAATCAACCTCCATTAGCCATGTAAGACGAACAATTCGTTAATACAAAATGGCCATGGTATTGCAAAAATTACTACGAACACAAATCAATTAAATGCACGAAAACGCCTAAGGATTGGCTCTGATACCACTGTTGGGATTCACGTAACACGTACGGGCAAATAAAAATTAGTAAACGCAGCGGAAATAAATAACAACCCATACATGTATCTCCAGAGGCGTACTTCGTGCATTTCAATCGAAAAATCACAAAGCACCAAAGGGAGTAAATAGACTACCTCTTGTAGCGTGCTTGAAACGGAGGTGTCGGTTCGATGTTCTTCGATCTCAGCCCCACAAGTGTCGGGCCTCTAGTTCAGACACCCCACCAATTGACGAACGGGGAGACGACTAATAATTCCACAACAATTGTGCTAGCAATTTGCGGAATCAATATTCCAAACCAATTTACGGAATCAATATTCCGAACTTGGTATATTTTGGTCACTCAAAATTATGAGAATATAGAGAGTGTTTGTGTTCTTCTCTCAAAGCTCTCAAAAATCTGCTCACTCTACAAATGTGCTAACCCCAACCTCAAAACTCTTGCCATCCTTTTATAGCCAAAAACACCTTCCAATAAATTGTATTATAAAATAGCACTAACAAATAATAAATGCTTTCTAAAAATAGCACTCACAATTTATGATAAATAAATGCCATATAAAAATAGCACTAACAATAGCACTCACAATTTATAAATAGCACTCACATCTTACAATACAAAAATGCTATTTAAAAATAGCACTAATAATTATAAATGCTATCTAAAAATAGCACTCACAATTTATCATAAATAAATGCCATTTAAAATTAGCACTAACAAATATAAATGCTATCTAACAATAGCACTCACAATTTATCATAAATAAATGCCATTTAAAATTAGCACTAACAATTATAAATGCTATCTAACAATAGCACTCACAATTTATAATTAGCACTCACATTTTACAATACAAAAATGCTATTTAAAAATAGCACTAACAAAGGTGTTAAAAATAATAATAACCATTATTATTATTACCGGAGTTAAAGAGGTTACCAAACAGTAAAATATATATAACGTACAAATACGTATAACGTACAAATACGTAGAGCATACGTGTAAATCGTATATACACGTGCAAGTGACCAAAAAGAGAAATAAAATTAAATCTCATTTAATTTAATTTCAACCCAACTAATTGGTATAATTGCAAACAAATTTGCAATGTCGTCTTTCCACAATGCGTTGTCATGTATTGGTTAAGGTGTGTGACATTCCTAGGTTCATCACCGAGCTGGCAGTAAGACATGTACTAACACATTAGTACTTCCAAGAGAATTGATTGTCCCGATCATCCTCTAGGTCCTACAAGCCATGAGTGACATCTAGCAATATGTCATGGCTACCCAGACAGTGTGAATTCTTTTTAAGAACATTATGAACCTGTCAGCTTTGGCTACAGTGTAATTCAATCCTTCTGTCTAACTATGTCCCGATCGAACAAAGGCCATGGAATATTTGTCAAGCCACCAATTCGATCATATGTACAAATCTAACTTGACATGCATTTATATGAGACATGAACATTTCATTCTCAATCATAACCCCGGCCGAGGATTTCAATGCATTGTTACAATCAGATCACATAGGACATCATACTTTTATTAATAAGGAGACAGATTCCATATTGCGTACACATGTGACTTCGTATGTGCCTGAACTACGACCATCAAGTACAGAGACGAATCAACGACCCGCCAATATGCGCACTTGTGAACCATAGCCATTTATCACACAAGTCAACACTGTACCTCAGGTCTAAGGATTATTTACACAAGACCAAAGCATGAACGATTAGACATTGACCACGCAAAAAGCTTCCATGTCGCTAATCATTCAATACGTGTCACGTTCAGTGAACTTGTCCGATACAAGCACCTATGTTCTAACTCGGATATCGCAATACCCAATGACTTGTGACTCGTCATTTCCTTAAGTATCTGATACTTAATTATGAAGTTAAGAACATACCGACCTCAACAGGATCATTGATATCCATTCAATAATCCATTGATCGGGAACTGTTTTAAAGATTCAGTCTAACCGTAAACCTGTCACACATATTCTCAACGTCTTAAGAATAGGTTCGGCTACAACTGATCTTGTGGATTTTATTCATTTATATTTGGACAAATGAATAAATACGTCTTTACCACTGATAAGAAATCAGAAGTGCAACGGATATACCCAATATGTGACTATTACACAATTACTTTAGGGCATATCTCTAACAGGCCTATCATATAATCAGCCTCCGAGTGTACGGTGACTAGCTTGTCGTTAATCACCATTCTAACCTTCTGATGTAAGCTGGACGGGACGGCTCCCGCTGTATGGATCCAAGGCCTTCTTAGTAACATTCCGAACGACGCCGAAATATCCATAACCTGGAAGTTGATTGAGAATTCGGTTGGGCCCACGATGACAGTTAGCTCGATCTCTCCAATCACTTCGTTTTTTGCCCCATCAAACGCTCGAATGGTGGACTTCGACGCCTTGATCGAATCTTCCTTTACTCCCAACCCTCTAAGCGTGGCCATAGGGCATATGTTAAATGCCGACCCATTGTCCACTAACACGCGCGATACCCGCTTGCCATGAAAGGTTACGGATATGTACAGTGCCTTGTTATGATTTCTGCCTTCCGTCGTGAAATCTTCGTCTGAGAAGGACACTTGATCCTTCAGAAGGATAGCACCCACGAAATCTTTCAATTGAGTCTCATTGATGGTCTCAGGCACATGTGCCTCATTAAGTACCTTTAGAAGAGCGTCGCGGTGCTTTTCAGAGGTCTTGAAGAGGTCTAGGAGTGAAATTTGAGCGGGCATATTCCTCAGCTACTCGACTACTTCAAATTCGCTTGTCCGGACGAGGGATAAGACCTGCCTGGCATCCTCTTCAGTTACTCCTTTCTTCTCTGCAACATCCTCCTTGTGAATAAAGCACCTTCCAGAGCGGGTGATAGCGTCCACATCGCCAGTGCCATAATTCCAATGGGCTGCCTTAGAGTTATAGGGTCCCATTGCGGGGAGAACGATTACCAAAGGATTGTCCTTGGTAATTTCGATGTTGGGGGATTCGTCGGCCTCCTCCGTCGTCTCATTGTCGTCCTTGGGTGCCGCGTCAAACTCAGCGAGATTAATTACGAGCAGACCTGCCCTTTCCAATACACAGATGGACCCGTCCAGGTAAAGTTCTTCAGAGTTATACCCACCTCTTGGACTAGGGGATACGCTTCAATTGATCTGGGTTCAGATTTGGAGAGTTGAAATTCTTCATTCATCCTCTTCACGAACTGGATGGCGCTTTCCGTTCTAGCGACCTTCGATCCTCGGGCCTGATCTTGTTGTTGGGCCCATTCGACTTTTTCCAACTCGTCCACCAGATGGGCAAAGGAACGATACCAGTAGGATCCCATGGATGTCGCAGTTTTACGAGGCACAGTTTTCATGAAGAATTCAATCAACTCCTCCTCAGTCAAGGGAGGATATACCTTCGCTGCAACCTTTCTCCATCTAAATGCGTACGATCGAATATCTTCACCCTTTCCTTTCTCCATGAGGGTTAGGTCTCTACGGCTGAAACAAAGTGGTTGATTAACGTCAAAGCGCTCAAGGAATTGGGTTATGAAGTCGTTCCATGTGCTAAGGCCACACCAATCCAGCGTGCGGAACCAAGTGAGAGCTGGCCCTTCCAAGCTTAATTCGAAGTTTCGAATAAGCGTATCCCCATCCTTGTCAAGCCCAGAAACCGCTTTTAGGTAAGACGAGACGTGCGCCCTCGGGCATCCTTCCCCGTTATAGGTCCGACGGAAGGCTAAATTGTCGACAGGTGTTGACACCTAAATTTTGATCAACTTTATTATTATTATTATTATTTTTTATTATTATTTTTTATTTTTATTTTTATTTTGAAAATTCATAGAAAATCCATAAAAAGTTTAAAAATTGAAAAATCAATTTTGGTGACCTTAGCCAAACTAAATGAACCATTTTGACCAAAAAAATTATTTTCATAATTTTCATTTTTTTAATATATTTTCGAAAAATACAAAAAAAGAGAAAAAAAGAAAAATAAAATCAAGAAAAATAATATTTGAGGTCACAAAAATATATAAAAATAGTCAGTATTTTTATTTTTATTTTATCCATTTTCTGACCTCATAAAATAGTAAAATTCAGGTTTCATTTTAGGTGTTCTTTGATCATCATAAAATTGAATTTGGCAAAAATATTAGTAATGATTAAAAGGAAAAGGAGTGAAAACATCATCATTTAAAAGGAAAAGGGGACTAATCATTTTGTCTTCGCTTTTGATTATTTTATTATTATTTTTACTTTTTAATATTTTATTATATTATTATTATATTATTATTATATTATTATTTCATTATTTTATTTTATTTTCATTACTATTTATTCCCCTTCATCATCCGCACGTCTTCTCTCCTTCTCTCCTCCTCCTCCTTCTTCTTCCTCTTGCTCTTCCTCTTCTTCTTCTTCTTCTTCTTCTTCTTCCTCTCTCCTCTCCCTTTCCCGAATCATCTCACTGTTCCGGTCATAACTCCGTCGTCCAATATCAGATCGAGGCGAAACCACCTCCAATAGAAAGCTTATCGTCTTATCTTTCCAGGGATATATTATAAGGCTCATTTGGCCCAGCCATTCGTCCGATGGAGCCGTTTGAATGAGCAAAGGTCGCTGCTGACCCTGTAACGACCAGTTTCTGCCGCCGCCGTCGTCCTCCACGATCAGCCCTTCCGGCGACCTTTGCGCCTCCCTCTGACCATCACAGGTTAAGTTAAGATGTCCTTAACAATTTCCCGTTGGTTTCGTGAATTTTCGAGGTCTGGTTAAATTATGGTGATTTTTTGAAAAACAGTCGACGAAAATCGAGCGAATTGAGGTATTGTGGTCATATCTCACTCATTTGGACTCCTTTTAAGGTGAAATTTTCGGTGATGGCTTCCTAAGATGATAGGCTATGTTCTGGAATTTTAAGGTTGCTGAATATTTGCTGTGTATTTACTTTATGTCATAGCATTTCTATATTTCGCATAAAAGACCTAGAATCGGAAGGCCGAGCCTCCTGTTGGTGTCTAAATATTTGCTGCGTATCTACTTTATGTCATAGCATTTCTATATTTCGCATCATAGCATTTCTATATTTCGCATAAAAGACCCAGAATCGGAAGGCCGAGCCTCCTGTTGGTGTCTAAATATTTGCTGTGTATTTACTTTATGTCATAACATTTCTATATTTCGCATAAAAGACCCAGAATCGGAAGGCTAAGCCTCCTATTGGTGTCCAAGGTATTTTATTTATTTATTTTCTGTAAATTATATTGTGCTACCCCAGAATCGGAAGGCCGAGCCTCCTGCTGGTGGTTTATACCCCCCACACATTGTTGCACGAGCACCGACGGACTCCGACGTCGTAAAATTCACCGGATCTCATCTCCTTTGCTTATGTTTATGTTGTATAATGACTTAATATCTTCTTTATTATTATTATTTTTTTTTTGCATTGTGTTGCGTCCTATAAAAACAAAAAAAAATGCTAGATTGGATGGTTGCAGATGAGCCACGTGTCGTGATCCGATGATTTTCAGAATAAAAAAAATATTTTTAACATTAAAAGAAATAAATTTCGAATTTTACAACAATTAAAATGATTCGATTGTCACCGAGACGCCACGTGGCGAGTTAGGGACCGTTCAGTTGGGACTTATTTTCAGGAAATTTATAATAAAAAAAATCAAATAAAAAAAAATTCAAAAAAAATGAATACTAAGGAAAAATTCAAAAAAAATTTGAGAAAAATTGCAGAAAATTCAATCAACTTAGGTACCGAAAGGGCGTCAACTCTAACAGTTGACGTAACTAAGTCCCCGAACCCATTTCTCTGGTTATCGTAGAATTGAATAGAAACTCCCGACTATTCAATAGGGTGGTCCAATCATACCCTCCAAAAAAATGATTGGTGGCGACTCCATGGCATGCACACTTAGCACATGTCACTAGACCACACTGAAGGTCGACTCGCATACCTCCGTTGCGATTTGGGTAACGGGCCTTGGGAGAGGCCTGCGTCCGACCAGACTGGACGGCCCATTAGCCCTCGAGAGCCCACGGCGAATCTCGAGAGGGTCGCGACAGGCGTCAATTCTGACAGTTGACGTAACTAAGTCCCCGAACCCATTTCTCTGGTTATCGTAGAATTGAATAGAAACTCCCGACTATTCAATAGGGTGGTCCAATCATACCCTCCAAAAAATGATTGGTGGCGACTCCATGGCATGCACACTTAACACATGTCACTAGACCACACTGAAGGTCGACTACGTATACCTCCGTTGCGATTTGGGTAACGGGCCTTGGGAGAGGCCCGCGTCCGACCAGATAGGACGGCCCATTAGCCCTCGAGAGCCCACGGCGAACCTCGAGAGGGTCGCGACAGACTGGCGACTCCGCTGGGGAATTTAGAGAACTTGAGCCGATTAAAAAGTTGATTGATTTTTCTAACATGTTTTATGCAGATGTTCTTCAAGGTGAGGTACGTACTTTAACCCTTGAGGTGTTAAATGTTTTTGCAAATTTGAGAAATAAGGGGTGGAGTACTTTTTAACTCTGTTTTATGCAGGTAGGAGTTTTGGATGTATGATTGTGTGGATGTTTATATTGAAGCGGTGTTTTTTTTAAATGAAATGCAGTTTATTGCTTTAGCACGACACAATGAACACACATAGCCGCGCCTAAAACCCCTGGCGCCTAAAACCCCTGGCGCCCTCTTTAGGAAAACAATAGAAGGAATTGAAAATGGAATCTCCATGAGGAAAAACATGGGGTAATCTACTTTTCAATTCCGCTCACTTCGAACTATGGATCGAGTCCCAATGCAACGATAGCTGTGCAATGGAATCGGCTCTTTCTAGAACTCGAGGTGGGAACCTTGACCTTAGGTGCCAAATCCTTTGATTTTTAGAAGTTTTATCCTCACTTGTCTCATGTGCATGTCTTTAGATGGTTGATATATCTAAAACCACCTAAAAAAAAAAATCGGTGATCCTGGAGTCACATCTCGAAGACTGGAACTGGGGCATCTCCAAGTGTTCGGACCACATTCCTTTGATTGGTTTGGCATTTTTAGTTCTCTTGTATAAAACTAATTTTGCTTAGGTCCTCTCTATCTCGTCTCTTAGATTGATTGTATTAGGGATCTATTTGTATTGTATACATCTCGATAATGCTCATTTCTATCGAAAATAGGGGCAAATTCCCCAAACCCGTGGAGCATGGTGGAATTCTTCTCTTCAGTGTAAAATACATTTGGCCGCAGAGCCACTCGTTTGGTAAAAGGACGTATCGTTCCTAATTGATTTTTAATCAGATCTGGGGATAAATTTTTCTCCATTTTTTTTTAGCTCAGGTGATAAAAGAGACAATGCACCCAAAAGCTCATGCATTCAAATGACAAACCAGACGTCGCCCAGCTGGGGCAAATGGACCGTAGGCGTTGCAAATACCTTCAAGCACGGATAGAGGAATTTGATAGATGTTGTTCATATCAATACGCAACATCATAACGGAATGCAAATCAAGAGTAAAGTCGTATCGTCCCAATTTATCTTGGATTTGGGAATATGAGTTAACACTTGTTATTTATCCTTGATAGGGACTCGCCATCAAGGAGGATAGATTTTCACAACCTGTGTGCACTCGCAGGGGCACACGACCAAGGGTAAGATGTATCGTTCTAATTTTTTGAAAAATTCGTGAACGTACAATAACATGTTTCTTCCGCATTTTCAGGGATCTCCAGCCGCGGGGGACATGTAAGTATCCCTTTCCCCAATCCATTGAAGATGTTGAATAAAAAACTGAGAAGAAAAGAAAAGCTTTCAGAATCTAATGTCTGGGAAAGACATAGAATTCTAACTTCATTGGCATTGATGTTTTGAAATAGGAGGTTGTCTGAACATGAATAAGAACATGCATGGTGCATCATAAAATCCCCTTGACGGGTAAATTTTTTGGAGAAAACGAAAAAGACTTTTTCAGTCAAAAGTTGTTCAAAACTTTCAAAAGGACGTTTTCTCAAAAGACGAGAGGCAAAGCCTAGTCCAAACACGTCCTATATACACTTAAGAGAGAAGTGGAGCTGATAAGACAGCAAAATCTGGGTCTACGATGGTAGGGACCATTTGCAGCGATTACATGGGTTGGGACGACAGAGGCATTCGTTTCATATCCCCAAACACTACAGATGGCCGTTGATAAACCCCTTTGAACGGCGTTTTTCATTCTTAACCCTGTCAAGAACCACCCCACATCGGGGCAAAATGGAGGTGAGTCCAGTAGCATCAGGAGAAAATGGTTAGAAATTTTCTTGCTCGGACTAACATTAATCTTTGTGTGTTATGGTAATCCAAGTGCCATAGGATGATGAGAAGCATTCATTTCTCTATCCCACACACCGAATCCTTTGCATAGCCAAGTTGAGCCTGCAAAATCATTTCATAAACCTGTTGGTGATCATTGCACATTCCAAGACGGATGCAGCATCACTTCAGAAACGAAGGAGTTCAAGACTTAAGGTTTGCAAAAAAAAATTCCTAAGTTAATGCTTAACCTTGTTAGACCTTTGATCATAGGTCAAACACGATCCCATGAAGAGGAAAAAAAAAATGGGATTTCAAAAATGAATGAGAAAAATCCACGGCATTAAGAAAAAGCAAAGTGCCTGGTAAAAGTAAGGCCGATGCTCGTGCAAGTTGTTTGATTGATCCCCAATGAAGCCGGATGGGAAAAGAGGAAATCCCTGAATGAGCCAAATCCAAAAGGGCTGCTCCCCAAATGCTGCCAAACACAGAACAAAGACATAGAGAGAGTCGGTCTCTGAATGCAACAAGAGACGCTCTCTAAAGAGCTGGTGCACACCTCAAAATCGGTTGTGCACCTCAAAGACTAAAGATGCAGAAAGGAAATGACAGGAGGCAAATCAGCAATGATCACCAATGTCAAACCCGTCACGAATTCTGGGCCAAAAACAAGCCTTTTTCGATCCCCAATCCTACCAATATTACAACCTTAAAACAGTCTTCTCTGACTAAGACACTTGGGATAACATATTGCTTAGCTCGAAGAAGTACGAGCAAGACTATTTCTTTCTCATTTTGCAGGGTTCTTGACTTGTAAACCCGGAGCAGATGGTGAAGACTTTCATTCAATGGCCCCGACTCAAAAGTGAGTCCCCCCCTTTGAAAACCAATATCCAAACCCAACATTACGGTCCCGTGGAAGACCTCCCGACCGATCAAAATGTATGCGCTGCGAATGAGCCTAAAACCTAGGCACAGGTCAGTAGGGAATTAAGTACATCCCCTATAAAAATCATTACCTCAAAACAGATGAGATGGCCTCCTTGTCGAGAAATATTCCAATTGATGTTTTGAACAAATTCTTTTTGGAATCTTCAAACTGTTGATCAAAATTTTCCACGCAAGGAATTTGTGATCACATTTGCATGTTGTAAGAATGCTTTGGATAACCTCCAGCATCAAAATGCACATTTCATGACTAAAACTTAAGTCATAAAATTTTGTCAATTAGACAATTATTGTCTTCCCAAAGATTATTAACATTTTCTTGGTGAAGAAAAATCTTTCAGGTTTGAACTTTCTACAGGATACCTGGAGAACCCAGCTCTCAGAATGTCGGCTCAGCAGACTCAAGTGAAGCTTTGTCAAAATAAAATCTTTCATTGCTTCAAAACTGAATTCCCGACAAACTTCGGGATCTCTAAAAAAAAGGGGGGGGGAAGAAAAACCCTTTTAAAAGAAACAGTCTCATCGGACGTGGAGAACCCTCGTCATGAGACCCCTTTTCAAAAATCAGGCAGTCTCATCGGACGTGGAGAACCCTCGTCATGAGACCCCTTCTCAACAAAAAAAAAAAATCAAGCAGTCCCAGCAGACGTGGAGAACCCTCGTCCTAGGACCCCTTTTCAAAAATCAAGCAGTCCTAACTTGACGTGGAGAACCCTCGTCCTAGGACCCCTTTTCAAAAATATCAAACAGTCTCATCGGACGTGGAGAACCCTCGTCATGAGACCCCTTTTCAAAATTCAATCAGTCTCATCGGACGTGGAGAACCTCGTCATGAGACCCCTTTTTCAAAATTCAATCAGTCTCATCGGACGTGGAGAACCCTCGTCATGAGACCCCTTTTCGAAAATCAGGCAATCTCATCGGACGTGGAGAACCCTCGTCATGAGACCTCTTTTCAAAAATCAGGCAGTCTCATCGGACGTGGCTCGTCATGAGACCCCTTTTCAAAGCAAAACTATGGTAGATACCGCCTGAAGGGTCAACTCATGGTAGATACCGCCTGAAGGGTCAACACATGGTAGATACCGCCTGAAGGGTCAACACAAGGTAGAATCCGCCTGAAGGGTTAAAATAATGGTAGAAACCGCCTGAAGGGTCAATCAAAGGTAGAAACCGCCTGAAGGGTCAATCCAATAGTGAAAATCACTTAAATGGTCAACTCAATGGTCCAATCCACCATACGGATCAAAATCATTGGCAAATCTCAAATGGGACGCGTCTTCCTTAGATTCCTATCAGTTAGGAATCCCATTATGGTTTGACCCACCATACGGGTCAGAGCTTAACCTCTCTAGGATACTCTAGTAACGAGTTCCTAGAAATTCTCTTGAATCCATCAAACACTGCGAAAATCGTACAAACATCGAACAGGTAAGTGGCAGGTATGTCTCTCTATTATCTCACTCTCTCATGTCAAATGAATGTTTCCCCCTTCAAGAAAGAGCATACATGGACAAGCATGAAAATTGGATGTCATGACTCTTTTTCCTTTAGTTTCCTAAGTCGAGTCGATCAGGACTCATGTGTCACCTTATCTTTGAGAGAAACCTCTAACGAGATTCCTCCCAAAGAGGGGCAGCTGTTGACACCTAAATTTTGATCAACTTTATTATTATTATTATTATTTTTTATTATTATTTTTTATTTTTATTTTTATTTTGAAAATTCATAGAAAATCCATAAAAAGTTTAAAAATTGAAAAATCAATTTTGGTGACCTTAGCCAAACTAAATGAACCATTTTGACCAAAAAAATTATTTTCATAATTTTCATTTTTTTAATATATTTTCGAAAAATACAAAAAAAGAGAAAAAAAGAAAAAGAAAATCAAGAAAAATAATATTTGAGGTCACAAAAATATATAAAAATAGTCAGTATTTTTATTTTTATTTTATCCATTTTCTGACCTCATAAAATAGTAAAATTCAGGTTTCATTTTAGGTGTTCTTTGATCATCATAAAATTGAATTTGGCAAAAATATTAGTAATGATTAAAAGGAAAAGGAGTGAAAACATCATCATTTAAAAGGAAAAGGGGACTAATCATTTTGTCTTCGCTTTTGATTATTTTATTATTATTTTTACTTTTTAATATTTTATTATATTATTATTATTATATTATTATATTATTATTTCATTATTTTATTTTATTTTCATTACTATTTATTCCCCTTCATCATCCGCACGTCTTCTCTCCTTCTCTCCTCCTCCTCCTTCTTCTTCCTCTTGCTCTTCCTCTTCTTCTTCTTCTTCTTCTTCTTCTTCCTCTCTCCTCTCCCTTTCCCGAACCATCTCACTGTTCCGGTCATAACTCCGTCGTCCAATATCAGATCGAGGCGAAACCACCTCCAATAGAAAGCTTATCGTCTTATCTTTCCAGGGATATATTATAAGGCTCATTTGACCCAGCCATTCGTCCGATGGAGCCGTTTGAATGAGCAAAGGTCGCTGCTGACCCTGTAACGACCAGTTTCTGCCGCCGCCGTCGTCCTCCACGATCAGCCCTTCCGGCGACCTTTGCGCCTCCCTCTGACCATCACAGGTTAAGTTAAGATGTCCTTAACAATTTCCCGTTGGTTTCGTGAATTTTCGAGGTCTGGTTAAATTATGGTGATTTTTTGAAAAACAGTCGACGAAAATCGAGCGAATTGAGGTATTGTGGTCATATCTCACTCATTTGGACTCCTTTTAAGGTGAAATTTTCGGTGATGGCTTCCTAAGATGATAGGCTATGTTCTGGAATTTTAAGGTTGCTGAATATTTGCTGTGTATTTACTTTATGTCATAGCATTTCTATATTTCGCATAAAAGACCTAGAATCGGAAGGCCGAGCCTCCTGTTGGTGTCTAAATATTTGCTGCGTATCTACTTTATGTCATAGCATTTCTATATTTCGCATAAAAGACCCAGAATCGGAAGGCCGAGCCTCCTGTTGGTGTCTAAATATTTGCTGTGTATTTACTTTATGTCATAACATTTCTATATTTCGCATAAAAGACCCAGAATCGGAAGGCTAAGCCTCCTATTGGTGTCCAAGGTATTTTATTTATTTATTTTCTGTAAATTATATTGTGCTACCCCAGAATCGGAAGGCCGAGCCTCCTGCTGGTGGTTTATACCCCCCACACATTGTTGCACGAGCACCGACGGACTCCGACGTCGTAAAATTCACCGGATCCCATCTCCTTTGCTTATGTTTATGTTGTATAATGACTTAATATCTTCTTTATTATTATTATTTTTTTTTTGCATTGTGTTGCGTCCTATAAAAACAAAAAAAAATGCTAGATTGGATGGTTGCAGATGAGCCACGTGTCGTGATCCGATGATTTTCAGAATAAAAAAAATATTTTTAACATTAAAAGAAATAAATTTCGAATTTTACAACAATTAAAATGATTCGATTGTCACCGAGACGCCACGTGGCGAGTTAGGGACCGTTCAGTTGGGACTTATTTTCAGGAAATTTATAATAAAAAAAATCAAATAAAAAAAAATTCAAAAAAAGTGAATACTAAGGAAAAATTCAAAAAAAAATTGAGAAAAATTGCAGAAAATTCAATCAACTTAGGTACCGAAAGGGCGTCAACTCTAACAGTTGACGTAACTAAGTCCCCGAACCCATTTCTCTGGTTATCGTAGAATTGAATAGAAACTCCCGACTATTCAATAGGGTGGTCCAATCATACCCTCCAAAAAAATGATTGGTGGCGACTCCATGGCATGCACACTTAGCACATGTCACTAGACCACACTGAAGGTCGACTCGCATACCTCCGTTGCGATTTGGGTAACGGGCCTTGGGAGAGGCCTGCGTCCGACCAGACTGGACGGCCCATTAGCCCTCGAGAGCCCACGGCGAATCTCGAGAGGGTCGCGACAGGCGTCAATTCTGACAGTTGACGTAACTAAGTCCCCGAACCCATTTCTCTGGTTATCGTAGAATTGAATAGAAACTCCCGACTATTCAATAGGGTGGTCCAATCATACCCTCCAAAAAATGATTGGTGGCGACTCCATGGCATGCACACTTAACACATGTCACTAGACCACACTGAAGGTCGACTACGTATACCTCCGTTGCGATTTGGGTAACGGGCCTTGGGAGAGGCCCGCGTCCGACCAGATAGGACGGCCCATTAGCCCTCGAGAGCCCACGGCGAACCTCGAGAGGGTCGCGACAACAGGCCTTGTTGAGGAAGCTTCGGCTCGGAGATATAGAGAGTTCGTCAGGGCTTTTAACTGGGCGATGCCATCAGCAAGCTCGTAGTGTCGTCCTTCCAATTCGTTGAGCTTACAACCCTGCATGTCTATCTCTTTCCGGTGTTCCATTAGCGTAACGATGTTGACACCTGATTTTTGACCATATGTTATTGTGATTTTTATTCTTTAAAATTAATTAAAAATATTAAAAAAAGGGCATAAAATCACAAAATCAACTTTGGAAGCCTTGGCCTAGCCTCGGGGACCAATTTTGAACAAAAAAAAATATTTTTTGGTATTTTATAATATTTTTCGAATTTATTTAATTATAAAAATACCCAAAAAAATCAGAAAAATACCATTCGTGGTCAGAAAAATACACAAAAATATTCAATAATTTTGTTTTAATTTCCTCTTCAAGTGTGTCACCTTAAATCTCGAAAATTCGGCTCGGGTTACTATTTCTTCACAAATATAAACCCAAATAGAGCCTAAAAAAAGAAACAAAATAAAATAAAATAAAGTGAATGAAAGGGAGCCGTCCTGGAAGCACTCAAAGAGCCGGATAGCATGAAGAAATAAAAAAGGGGGAAAGGTCTTCTTTTCTTGGTTGGAGCATCGATCGTGGGAATGGTGGATGGACAACAAAGCAAGAGAGGAATAAAAAAGGAAAAGGTGGGGCGAGAAAGAGAGACCAAGGAAGGGGATACGGAGGAAAAACGGTCGGCCAACAGCAGAGAAAAAAAAATAATCGAAAGCTGGTGATGGTCTTCCTTATAGCGGGGAATCCTGACCACTCCCTCGGCAGCTAGGACGCCGCCTCCAGCCGTCGTCCCGACCGCCGCATGTCGCCAGTGGGCTAGGAGCAGTCCACGAGCAGGAGCCAATGTGGCTAGGGAACCCCCTTCACTCCGAGAGGCTCGTGTGCAGCTACGGTGGCCGTCGTCCTACGCCTGCATGCAACTCCCTCTGCTCCCACCTCGCCGATGCGCTGCTCGACGACCGCCCTTTCGTCCTCAAGTCATTCCAACGAGGACCTCGAGGTTTTCGTCAACGAGACCTCGAGGCAATCGAACCGGTGAACCCTTCCTTCAAGAGTCCCCGTCAGGCTCTTCCGCTTCCTGTTGCAGCCGCCGACTATCAACTCACTAGGCTCCTCGACCTCCGCCCTTCTGTCAAGCGCTGCATGACATACCAACTCGCCTCAGCGCCCAGACCATCCTTCACGCCTATCAGGATCAGCGACTGGACAGCAGCTCCAAGTTGAGGCCGAGCTCGGGCTCAAGGAAGAGATGAGTCGGCAGAGAAGCATCTTCGAAGCCGATGTCCATCATCTCGACGTTGACGACCATTTCCTAAAGGTTTTCCGAGAGTGCACAGGAGGTCTCGAAAATGCTCAAGGGAACAAGTCATTCAGAGGTGGTATGGCGACAAGGGTGAGGATGACCTTGATACGGATGAACCTGAAATCCACGCAACAATTTTGGATAAGCTATTAGCCGGGGAGAAAAGCGGTATGAAGAAGTGAAGCAAGTTGTACGTCATTCGCCTACAACCTATCGTGGACATGCAGTCCTCAGCTGCATTCAGAAACCGCATAAGGGATGAGTTGTTCCCAAAGCTTGTGCAATTCGTCGACCGATGAGGACGAACGAAGCCTCAGCGGAGACGGTCCCTCCACGCCTAGTCGGGGCCGTCGACCTCGAGGTCCGGCTCCGACTACTTCAGCAGGCGAGTCGCATGACTCGAAGAGTAACCAAGCCTTGGAGGCGGCGGCGGCTTCGAGTGACCTAGTCGTTGGCAACGAGACACAGCGGCTGGACCCCGACAGTGGTCCCGAAGCATTTGGATCGTGGAGTTCAGGTCCCTGGCAGCGGCGAGCTCGGTCTGGTTTTCATGCAGGAAACAGTAGGTAAGGTTCACATTTCATGTTGGTTTGTTTGTTGGGTTTATTCGGTCTTGTGGGCCTCTTTTAGGGTTGTGCCGGCGTTAGTGTTGGTGGGTAATGACTGGGCTTCGGCAAGTTGGGCTCAACAGGTTCAAAGAAAAGAAAAACGGGCCTGAGTTCCTTGTTCAAACCAGGCCCGGTTCAGGTTTTCCTTCTCGGGTTGGATCAGGCCCGACAGCCTGATCCGGATCCGGGTCCGAAAACCCGATCTGGACCCGGCCTTATTTATTTATTTATATTTATAAATAAAAATAAAAAAAAATCAAAAATCAAGAAATTCCAAAAAAATTCTCAAAATTGGGAAATGGCCACAATCAACTGGCCATGGAATATTTTGGGTAATTCGGTATCCAAATCTTCCAAAAATTGACGATTTTGCCATTCGGGCTAAATCGCCTCCAAATCTTCTCATTTTACCCCGGTCCTAAATCATGCCTTCCCTAAGCCCTTATGGCTATACTAGGAGGCCATGTGATGTGATTTGATGTGCATTGATGTGATTTATTTATGCAATTGATTGCGCTTTCACTAAAATTGATTGTGATTGATAGGAATAGTCTTCCAATCTGCATGAAACCCTGAATCAAACCTACCACGCCTAAAATTGCGCCTGCATGAACTCTTAGCCAGGAAAATCACTCACGTTAGGTACCGAAAGGGCGTTGATAATGACACCGACGTAACCAAGTCCCCGAACCCAAAATCTCTGGTTCTGCAGAACTGATCGATCTCTCCCAATCGATCAGTAAGGTTTCCGGTCTACCCTCCGAGAAAGACCGGTGGCGACTCCAAATGCATGCACAAGTTGCACATGCCACCAAGACCACACTGAAGGTCGAAAGCGATCGACTCTTATCGTCGAATCATTCTAAAAAAATACTCCTGCCACGATTTGGTATGGGCCTAGGAGGGCCCGCGCCGATCCAAGACTCGCGATCGGTAATCCATTAGCCGCGTCCGCTTTCGGACGGGTCGCGACAGCTGGCGACTCCACTGGGGACTTTGCTCTAGAACATATGATTCTAGACCTCAAGTGGACTTAGGCCGTAATTAAAACGCTGAGTGATTTTTCTAACCCTGCAGGCGCTCTTGAAGGTGAGGTAAGTCCACTCATGGTAGGTGTTATATGTTTTTACAGATTGGAGAGATAAGGGGTGTAGTCCGTGATTAACATTGTCTTATGCAGGTTGGCGTAGGGATGTATGTTGTACGAATGATTTGAAGCGCCGATTGATAAACTGTTGTGCATGACTCGCATTGTGGTGATCACGACACATGGACACACACAACCGCGCCTAAAACCCCGGGCGCCGTTTATAGGAAAACAATAGAAGGGATTGAAAATCGAATCTCCGTGAGGAAAGACACGGGGTAATCCACTTTTCAATTTCGCTCATTTCGAACTATGGATCGAGCCCCAATGCAACGATAGTTGTGCAATGGAATCTGCTCTTTCTAGAACTCGAGGTGGGAACCTCGACCTTAGGTGCCAAATCCTTTGATTTTTAGAAGTTTTATCCTCACTTGTCTCATGTGCATGTCTTTAGATGGTGGGTATATCTAAAACCACCTAAAAAAAAAAAATTGGTGATCCTGAAGTCAAATCTCGAAGACTGGAACTGGGGCATCTCCAAGTGTTCGGACCACATTCCTTTGATTGATTTGGCATTCTTAGTCCTCTTGTATAAAATTAATTTTGCTGAGATCCTCTATATCTCGTCCTGTAGATTGATTGTATTAGGGATCTATTTGTATTGTATACATCTTGATAAGGCTCATTTCTATCGAAAATGGGGGCAAATTCCCCAAACCCGTGGAGCATAATGGAATTCGTCCCTTCAGTGCAAAATACATTTGGCCACAGAGCCACTCGTTTGGTGAAAGGACGTATCGTTCCTAATTGATTTTTAATCAAATCTGGAGATAAGATTTTCTCCATTTTTTTTTACCTCAGGTGATAAAAGAGACAATGCACCCAAAAGCTCATGCATCCAAATGACAAAACAGACGTCGCCCAGCTGGGGCAAATGAACCGTAGGCGTTGCAAATACCTTCAAGCACGGATTGAGGAATTTGATAGATGTTGTGCATATCAATATGCAACATCAAAACGGAATGCAAATCAAGTGTAAAAGGACGTATCGTTCCAAAATGATTATTTTCTTGATATGGAAATAATGCTTCCTTTCTTTTTCCTCTCAGATGATGATCAAGAGCAGAGGACGCAGGATGTAATGCTTTCAAATAACAAACAGGGAACATCAAATACCTCAAATGGCGACTGTGATCGAGAGAATCACCAAACCGCCACATGACGAATCCCAAGAATATCAAGCTGTCTGGAGACAGATAAAATTGATCAAGGACTCTGACAATCGAGTTGGATAATCAGAATCTGCAAAAATCAATGGGAGCAGGTCGCCCCCATTTGCTTTGAGGAGCCAAACCGGGGGCAAACTCTCATGATCCCCCATGAAAGCGCATCAGACCAAGGTCATCGAATCCAGAGATGACAAACAGCAAAACCATGCCTAACTGGGGCAAGTGAATCATTTGTACGCCGGACGTTTCTCCTCTGGCAAAGTCAACGGATGCAATAACAGAGTCGTCCGCATCAGAATCAAACCCCAAGATACGAATTTGGGTGAATGGTAACCTTGTATCGTTCCAATTTGGTCTTCCAAGACCACATGCCTAACATGAGTTTTTACTCATTTTACAGGAAGTTGTTGGCGCTGAAAGCCTCAAATGAAAATAGCACGCTAACAGGGAGGCGGATAGAATCATTGGCCTTAGAAGTCAGGATTCCAGGAGATGGTCTTTGATTATAAAACCTAGTGGATGGTAAAAAGTATCGCTCCTACGTCACATGCTTTGACATGCATTTTGATAAAATCTTCTTTTTTTTCCTTGAATAAAAGGAACCTTGAAGAATGGCGCTGGAGTGCGCCCAAAAACACAAATGGATCTTCTCTGGGGCAAATTCTTGAGAAGGATTCGTCGCCCAACCAGATGGGAGATCAAGGACACAAGATAGAGGGCCAAATTATGCAAACCGCGCGTTTGTGGTCAAATGGAAACACAAAACAAGAACAAAGCGGTATCGTTCCAATTTGTCTTGAATTTTGGAACGCAAACTGACACCTAATTCCCGTCTTTGACAGGGGCTCGCCATCAAGGCGAAACAGGTTTTCACATCCCATGTATTACCCGTTGGAGTACACGACCAAGGGTAAGATGTATCGTTCTAATTTTTTGAAAAATTCGTGAACGAACAATAACATGTTTCTTCTGCATTTTCAGGGATCTCCAACCGCGGGGGACAGGTAAGTATCACTTTCCCCAATCCATTGAAGATGTTGAATAAAAAACAGAGAAGAAAAGAAAAACTTTCAGAATCTAATGTCTAGAAAAGACACAGAATTCAAATTTCATTGGCATTCATGTTTTGAAACAGGAGGTTGTCCGAACATGAATAAAAACATGCATGGGGCATCATAAAATCTCCTTTGACGGGTAAAATTTTTGGAGAAAATGAAAGAGATTTTTTCAATAAAAAATTGTTCAAAACAATCAAAAGGGTGCTTCCTCAAAAGACGAGAGGCAAAGCGTAAATCCAAACACGTCCTATACACACTTGAGAGAGGAGTGGAGCGGATCAGATAGCAAAATCTGGACCTACGGAAGTAGGGATTATTCGCAGCAATTACTTGGATTGGGACGACGGAGGCATTCGTTTCATATCCCCCAAACACTACAGGTGACCGTTGATAACCCCTTTGAACGGCGGTTTTCATTCTTAACCCTGTCAAGAACCACCCCACATCGGGGCAAAATGGAGGTGAGTCCAACAGCATCAGGAGAAAATGGTTAGAAATTTTCTTGCTCGGACTAACATTAATCTTTGTGTGTTGTTTATATGGTAATCCAAGTGCCATAGGATGATGAGAAGCATTCATTTCTCTATCCCACACACTGAATCCTTTGCATAGCCAAGTTGAGCCTGCAAAATCATTTCATAAACCCGTTGGTGATCATTGCACATTCCAAGACGGATGCAGCATCACTTCAGAAACGAAGGAGTTCAAGACTTAGGGTTTGCAAAAAAATTCCTAAGTTAATTCTTAACCTTGTTAGACCTTTGATCGTAGGTCTAACACGATCCCATGAAGATGAGAAAAAGTGGGATTTCAAAAATGAATGAGAAAAATCCACAGCATCGAGAAAAAGCAAAGTGCATGGTAAAAGCAAGGCCGATGCTCGTGTAAGTTGTTTGATTGATCCGCAATGAAGCTGGATGGGAAAAAGGGAAATCCCTGAAGGAGCCAAATCCAAAAGGGCTGCTCCCCAAATGCTATCAAGCGCAGAACAAAGACATAGAAAGAGTCAGTCTCTGAATGCAACAAGAAACGCTCTTTAAAGAGCTGGTGCACATCGCAAGATAGGTTGCGCGCCTCAAAGGCTAAAGGTGCAGAAAAGAAAGGACAGGCGGCAAATCAGCAATGATCACCCATGTCAAACCCGTCACGAATTCTGGGCCAAAAATAAGCCTGTTTCGGTCCCCAATCCTACCAATGTTACAACCCCGAAACAGTCTTATCTGACTAAGACACTTGGGTTAACATGTAGCTTAGCTCGAAGAAGTACGAGCAAGACTATTTCTTTCTCATTTTGCAGGGTTCTCGACTTGTAAACCCGGAGCAAATGGTGAAGACATTCATTCAATGACCTTGACTCAAAAGTGAGTCCCCCTTGAAGATCAATAACCAAGCCCGACATTACGGTCCCGTGGAAGACCTCCCGACCGATCAAAATGTATGCGCTGCGAATGAGCCTAAAACCTAGGCACAGGTTAGTAGGGAATTGAGTGCATCCCCTATAAAGACCACTATCTCAAAACAGGTGAAAAGACCTCCTCGTCGAGAAATATTCCAATAGATGTTTTGAACAAACTCTTTTTGGAAGTTTCAAATTGTTTGATCCAGATTTGCCGCACAAGGAATTTGTGATCACATCTGTGTGTTGCAAGAATGCTTTGGATAGCCTCCAGCATCAAAATGCACATTTCATGATTAAGATTTAAATCATACGGTTTTGTCAGATGGACAGCCGTGGTCTTCCCAAAGATTACTAACGTTTTCTTGGTGAAAACAAATATATATCTTTCAGGCTCAAACTTCTGCAGGATACCTGGAGAAGCCAGCTCCCAGAATGTCGCCTCAACAGACCCAAGTGAAACTTTGTCAAAATAAAATCTTTCACTGCTTCAAAACTGAATTCCCGACAAATTTCGGGATCTTTCAAAAGAAGGGGTGAGGATAGGATCCCTTTTCAAATATCAAACAGTCCTAGCATGACGTGGAGAACCCTCGTCCTAGGACCCCTTTTCAAAAATCAAACAGTCTCATCGGACGTGGAGAACCCTCGTCACGAGACCCCTTTTAAACAAAATCAAGTAGTCTCATCGGACATGGAGAACCCTCGTCATGAGACCCCTTTTCAAAAATATCAAACAGGCCCTATCGGACGTGGAGAACCCTCGTCTCGGGACCCCTTTTAAACAAAATCAAGCAGTCTCATTGGAAGTGGAGAACCCTCGTCATGAGACCCCTTTTCAAAATTCAAGCAGTCTCATCGGACGTGGAGAACCCTCGTCATGAGACCCCTTTTCAAAACAAACCAAAGGTAGATACCGCCTGAAGGGTCAAAACAAAGGTAGATACCGCCTGAAGGGTCAAATCATGGTAGATACCGCCTGAAGGGTCAAACAAAGGTAGAAACCGCCTGAAGGGTCAAAACAAATATAGAAACCGCCTGAAGGGTTAAAACAAAGGTAGAAACCGCCTGAAGGGTCAACTCATGGTAGATACCGCCTAAAGGGTCAAACAAAGGTAGAAACCGCCTAAAGGGTCAAAATAAAGGTAGAAACCGCCTAAAGGGTCAAACAAAGGTAGAAACCGCCTAAAGGGTCAAACTCAAGGTAGAAACCGCCTAAAGGGTCAAACAAAGGTAGAAACCGCCTGAAGGGTCAACTCAAGGGTAGATACCGCCATAAGGATCAACCCAATGGTCTGATCCCCCATACGGATCAAAACTTTGACTAATTCCAAATGTTGAAGAAGTTCTTTTCCTAGGTAAGCCTTACTGTAGGCGAACCGATTATGGTCTAATCCACCATACGGATCAAAATCCTTGGCAAATCCCAAAGCGTGGGAGGCGCCTTCCTTAGGTTCCTACCAGTTAGGAATCCCATAACGGTATGACCTACCATACAGGTCAGAGCTTAATCTCCCTAGGATCTTCTGAAACAAGTATCTTCTTGAAAGTTGTCGCAACTAGCAGCATCCGGCAGGTGAGCTTCAGGTAAGCCTCTCTCTTCGCGGCCCATGTTCAAATTGTTAGAGCAAACCGAGGACTAATTCGAGCCTGTAACAAGAGCCTTGAAGATCCGATGTCATAGCATTTCTTCTTTCATTCTCCTAGTTGAGTCGGTTAGGAATCAAGTGCCATCTTGTCTTTGAGAGAAACCTCTAACGAGATTCCTCTCAAAGAGGGGCAGCTGTTGACACCTGATTTTTGACCATATGTTATTGTGATTTTTATTCTTTAAAATTAATTAAAAATATTAAAAAAAGGGCATAAAATCACAAAATCAACTTTGGAAGCCTTGGCCTAGCCTCGGGGACCAATTTTGAACAAAAAAAATATTTTTTGGTATTTTATAATATTTTTCGAATTTATTTAATTATAAAAATACCCAAAAAAATCAGAAAAATACCATTCGTGGTCAGAAAAATACACAAAAATATTCAATAATTTTGTTTTAATTTCCTCTTCAAGTGTGTCACCTTAAATCTCGAAAATTCGGCTCGGGTTACTATTTCTTCACAAATATAAACCCAAATAGAGCCTAAAAAAAAAGAAACAAAATAAAATAAAATAAAGTGAATGAAAGGGAGCCGTCCTGGAAGCACTCAAAGAGCCGGATAGCATGAAGAAATAAAAAAGGGGGAAAGGTCTTCTTTTCTTGGTTGGAGCATCGATCGTGGGAATGATGGATGGACAACAAAGCAAGAGAGGAATAAAAAAGGAAAAGGTGGGGCGAGAAAGAGAGACCAAGGAAGGGGATACGGAGGAAAAACGGTCGGCCAACAGCAGAGAAAAAAAAAATAATCGAAAGCTGGTGATGGTCTTCCTTATAGCGGCGAATCCTGACCACTCCCTCGGCAGCTAGGGCGCCGCCTCCAGCCGTCGTCCCGACCGCCGCATGTCGCCAGTGGGCTAGGAGCAGTCCACGAGCAGGAGCCAATGTGGCTAGGGAACCCCCTTCACTCCGAGAGGCTCGTGTGCAGCTACGGTGGCCGTCGTCCTACGCTTGCATGCAACTCCCTCTGCTCCCACCTCACCGATGCGCTGCTCGACGACCGCCCCTTCGTCCTCAAGTCATTCCAACGAGGACCTCGAGGTTTTCGTCAACGAGACCTCGAGGCAATCGAGCCGGTGAACCCTTCCTTCAAGAGTCCCCGTCAGGCTCTTCCGCTTCCTGTTGCAGCCGCCGACTATCAACTCACTAGGCTCCTCGACCTCCGCCCCTCTGTCAAGCGCTGCATGACATACCAACTCGCCTCAGCGCCCAGACCATCCTTCGCGCCTATCAGGATCAGCGACTGGACAGCAGCTCCAAGTTGAGGCCGAGCTCGGGCTCAAGGAAGAGATGGGTCGGCAGAGAAGCATCTTCGAAGCCGCTGTCCAACATCTCGACGTTGACGACCATTTCCTAAAGGTTTTCCGAGAGTGCACAGGAGGTCTCGAAAATGCTCAAGGGAACAAGTCATTCAGAGGTGGTATGGCGACAAGGGTGAGGATGACCTTGATACGGATGAACCTGAAATCCACGCAACAATTTTGGATAAGCTATTAGCCGGGGAGAAAAGCTGTATGAAGAAGTGAAGCAAGCTGTACGTCATTCGCCTACAACCTATCGTGGACATGCAGTCCTCAGCTGCATTCAGAAACCGCATAAGGGATGAGTTGTTCCCAAAGCTTGTGCAATTCGTCGACCGATGAGGACGAACGAAGCCTCAGCGGAGACGGTCCGTCCACGCCTAGTCGGGGCCGTCGACCTCGAGGTCCGGCTCCGACTACTTCAGCAGGCGAGTCGCATGACTCGAAGAGTAACCAAGCCTTGGAGGCGGCGGCGGCTTCGAGTGACCTAGTCGTTGGCAACGAGACACAGCGGCTGGACCCCGACAGTGGTCCCGAAGCATTTGGATCGTGGAGTTCAGGTCCCTAGCAGCGGCGAGCTCGGTCTGGTTTTCATGCAGGAAACGGACAAGACGATGAACAGTAGGTAAGGTTCACTTTTCATGTTGGTTTGTTTGTTGGGTTTATTCGGTCTTGTGGGCCTCTTTTAGGGTTGGGCCGGCGTTAGTGTTGGTGGGTAATGACTGGGCTTCGGCAAGTTGGGCTCAACAAGTTCAAAGAAAAGAAAAACGGACCTGAGTTCCTTGTTCAAACCAGGCCCGGTTCAGGTTTTCCTTCTCGGGTTGGATCAGGCCCGACAGCCTGATTCGGATCCGGGTCCGAAAACCCGATCTGGACCCGGCCTTATTTATTTATTTAAATAAATAAATAAATAAAAATAAAAAAAAATCAAAAATCAAGAAATTCCAAAAAAATTCTCAAAATTGGGAAATGGCCACAATCAACTGGCCATGGAATATTTTGGGTAATTCGGTATCCAAATCTTCCAAAAATTGACGATTTTGCCCTTCGGGCTAAATCGCCTCCAAATCTTCTCATTTTACCCCGGTCCTAAATCATGCCTTCCCTAAGCCCTTATGGCTATACTAGGAGGCCATGTGATGTGATTTGATGTGCATTGATGTGATTTATTTATGCAATTGATTGCGCTTTCACTAAAATTGATTGTGATTGATAGAAATAGTCTTCCAATCTGCATGAAACCCTGAATCAAACCTACCACGCCTAAAATTGCGCCTGCATGAACTCTTAGCCAGGAAAATCACTCACGTTAGGTACCGAAAGGGCGTTGATCCCGAACCCAAAATCTCTGGTTCTGCAGAACTGATCGATCTCTCCCAATCGATCAGTAAGGTTTCCGGTCTACCCTCCAAGAAAGACCGGGTGGCGACTCCAAATGCATGCACAAGTTGCACATGCCACCAAGACCACACTGAAGGTCGAAAGCGATCGACTCTTATCGTCGAATCATTCTAAAAAAATACTCCCGCCGCGATTTGGTATGGGCTTGGGAGGGCCCGCGCCGATCCAAGACTCGCGATCGGTAATCCATTAGCCGCGTCCGCTTTCGGACGGGTCGCGACAAACGATACTCTCTTTTGATCCCTCAGCTGCTACTCGTTGGACCAAATAAGTCAGTATGTCTACCAGGTCAGACATTCGTGTTTCCATTTCAGCTAATCGCGTAGACATCCACCAGTCATTTTCCACTCCCCAGGTCCATGTGAGGGCTGCTTTAGTGGTTGTATCGGCTGCTTTCGATTCTTGGGGATCATCCATACCCCCCCAACCATCAGGAATCACTTCTTTGAGATCGTCGAAGAAACCCGGAGGAATAGAATACGACACCTTGAAGTTATAGCCTCCGCTGTCTTCCCCTAAATTGTCAATTATTTCCCCTCTTTGGAGAGCTTCCCGTACAAACCTCCTATCACCCTGTCGGGCTTTCTTTAAGTTGTGCTCATATTCATCCAATTTCTCAGCTTCTCCAGCATCTTCGATGTTCATCAAATACCCCGTGGGGATGTCCCAGGTCTTCCCTCTTGTGGCTTTTAGCGAGAATTGGTTTGAATCCAAATTAATCCTGGCGTAGCATCCTGAGAAGTTACGACTGTCGGTCTTGGCGATAACGCCCATGTCAGCCAGCTTAGTCAAACAAGCCACTTTTTGATCCTTCGTGACTTCGTCCTGTCCAGGATATTGCGAAGCTACGGCTTGTACCGCCTCCATCCTGGGTATATTGACCAGAAATTCTAAGTCACCCCCCAAATCGACGTCAAATACGGCGTTGACAGTGTGTTCAGGTATGGGATTCTGCTGAACATTGGGACTTGCCCCGTCAAACTCCAGGAGGTTATGGTCAATGAGAGCCTGTACGTCATACTGCAAGGCCCGACAATTATCTACGTTTTACCCCTTTTCACCCATGTGGTATATACATGTTTGGTTTTCATCGAATCCGGGGAACCTGGGTGGCTTCGTCCTAGGCAGTTTCTTGGCCAGCAATCGCGCTTCCAGGAGTTTAGGGAGTAATTTTGACATTAAAATTGGCAATGGTGTAAATGAGGGAGGCTCCTTCTTCTTAGGCTCAGGATACCTCTGATTTGCCCAGGAGGTGTTCCCTCGGGTCGGGGTCGAATCTTCGAACTTCCTTGGCTTCGGGGGGTTAGAGACGAAGGCCACTTCAGAACCTGGCTCGCGCTCTTTCTTTATCGGAAATTGTCGCTTAGGAGCTACTTCTGGTACACATCTTTCTCGTATTGCCCATTCGTGTCTCTCTGCCACTTTGATCAAGTGCGCGAAGGTCTGACACCCAGAGGTGTTCAGTTTTTCGAAGTAATCGTAAGGTAAGGCCTTCAGAAAAATATCCACTAACTCCTCATCGGGGATCGAGGGTTTGACTTGGGTGGCCAGTGCTCTCCATCTCTGTGCATATAAGCGAACGCTTTCGCTTCTCCCCTTGGCAGTCCGAAGTAGGTCCTCCCTCGTGGGGGCGGTCATCGCGTTAAACTTATATTGACGTAAGAATTCCCCTGCGAACTCATCCCAGTCATCGTACTTCTGAACATCCAGCTCCACGTACCAAGAGAAAGCGGCGCCGGTCAGGCTCTCTTGGAAAGTGTTGATATGGAGTGGTATGTGGTCTGAATATTTAGCCATCTTATACAGATAGTACTTCAGGTGAGTTTTGGGGCAACCCGTCCCGTTATATTTTCTTGAGAAATCTGGTTCCTTATAGTCCGCCGGGACCTCAATCTTCGTAAACGGTGTGATTTTGTCATACTTGGACAATTCAAATCCCTGACTGGTTAAACATTCCTCTATTTTAGCTATCCTTTTGACCCCCTCGTCGATCTTGGTGGGCCTCTCCCTTTGCCTCTCTTCCAGATCTATCACCACAGGCGATGCCTTCGGTGGAATTTCAACAGTCGGGACTTGATCGGGAGTAGCTGCAGGATTTATCCCAGCGGACCCACTCGCATCAGAAGCGGCGGGTACATACGGATTTGCGGCTTGGTTAAGGTCAATCGGTGGAGCATGCCTAGCATTAGCTGCAGTGAACAGGGCCTTCATCTCAGCCATCATCTCAGCCATTTGGTCCAGTCGTGTTTCCAGAGTTCCAAAGCGAGCATCAACCTGCTCCGGCTCCATTTGGGCTTTCAAGCGATCTCAAGGTCGAGTTTTCGTGATCGAAAGTCACCTGTTTGAGAAGGCTAAAGTCAGGTTTGTCGAAATGAAAGACAGATCATATGGTATACGACCTCCTCATCCGCATGTCACGGTGCGGACAACAGTCGGGCCGTAAGTACGTTCCCCTGCCCCAGGTTTTTTACATCGCTCGTACAGACAAGCCTGTTGTTAAGCAGGGAGTAATCCATGCTAATTACGATGGGGATTTTGAAGAGATATCTTGATAATGCATGAATTAAGAGCGTTCATTACAACTAAAAAGGCTCTCGAAAGAGTTTGATTAAGACGCGATATGAAAATGCTCTAATATTCTAAACTCGATGGGAAGTCACGCTCTTCATGTCTGGTCGCCCATCCCCAGTCATCTTCCGGCATTGTCGAGAAAGCACGTTCTTCACTCGTAAATCACTTCGTCTTCAGGATAGGTGGACGATCCTACAGCCTCTGGTATGTACGGTTCCACTCCTGGTACGCACGGGAACACGTACTCTGGACATACGGCTCGACGGGAGTCGGGCGGATCCTTTTGAAAGCTCGGATGTATTCCTCAGAAGCCCGATGGAGGTCCATCTCGGGGCTCATCTGATCTGGCCACTCCACGACTTGAGGGGGGGAGTCTTTCAGTGCTTGCTCAATGCCATGAATCATAGTTTGGAGGCGCACCCTAGTCTTCTTGGTGATCGGCCCTTGGGGAACATCAAAGGCGAACTCATCAAGAGGGCTTTGAGGTGGGATTTCCTGCAGCATACCAAACTGTTTGACAACTCTGATCGGGTAATACGATACGGCTCCGGTAAATCCCAACAGCGGAATCGGTCCTCCATCTTCAGTAGCAATGCGAGCCTTGGTCATCTTCAGTCGCCTCAGCCGCCATCGGAGTTGTCCAGGTTCTAGTTTCTCAAGGAATTTGTACCAATCATTGAAAGAACGATCGGTAATGAGTGATTGGCATTTGACAAAGGATTGGATAGGGTGGATATCCTCATCGATTCGGTTGCAACCTGTGCGAAGATTGAGGCTTTTGAAATGAGAGGTGAGCCACATGAAGAGAAGGCTGTTGGACGCTTGGAAAGTGGTCTTTCGAGCGGACTTAGAGTGTTCAAGAGCGATTTTGTAGCGGCTCAGGGAGAGGAAGGTCTCAGCGAGGATCATATAAGAGTAATCTAATTGGTCACATGCCTGCTGGACTATGTGAACGATGAGAGGGTTGAATGTGGTTTTAGACGTGGGAAATAGAACGAACCCAAAGAAGGCTAGGATGAAAACCTTTCCAGCTCTATGACCTGTATCGACAGGTAGGTTGGAGTAATTGTCAAACAGGAACGGAAATCTGGAGAGTAGCTTGGATGGATCGAGGCCCAAAGGGGGCTGTACTAGCTGGTCTCTGAACTTCACCCCGATGACGGTCACGTACTCTTCTAGCGTGGGCGTAATCTCCAGGCCTTCGAAATTGAAAGTCAGTGTGGTTGGGTCCTAGAATCGCGCCGCTGCCTGTATGAGTGCTGGTTGATATTTGACCTTGAGGAGGTCGACAAGGTGCCCCAGCCTCTGCTTGACGTAAGTCTGATTGGTCTCGTTGTGGCGCCCCCACCAAATCAACAACTCTCTGCGCGGGACGGGCATGATCTGGATGTCGTCTCTCCCCATCGAGTCTAGAATATGAAAATGTCGTCCCCAAATTAATTACCATGGATTACTCGGTTATTAGATTCATTTAACTCATTATTCTCTCTTGATGAGACGAGAGTTAGGATTCCTCATTTAATCAAAGGGAACATCGAATGAGGGTTGTCGCGACCCTCTCGAGGTTCGCCGTGGGCTCTCGAGGGCTAATGGGCCGTCCAGTCTGGTCGGACGCGGGCCTCTCCCAAGGCCCGTTACCCAAATCGCAACGGAGGTATACGTAGTCGACCTTCAGTGTGGTCTAGTGGCATGTGTTAAGTGTGCATGCCATGGAGTCGCCACCAATCATTTTTTGGAGGGTATGATTGGACCACCCTATTGAATAGTCGGGAGTTTCTATTCAATTCTGCGATAACCAGAGAAATGGGTTCGGGGACTTAGTTACGTCAACTGTCAGAGTTGACGCCCTTTCGGTACCTAAGTTGACTGAATTTTCTGACCTAAGATTTCATGCAGATGAGTGGAGTACAAATCCTAAATCTAGGAATTCATGCAAATAGGAATGACTATCATGACAATCACAATCAATAATAAAAGGCGCAAATCAATGAATCCAAATATGAAAAATAAACACATCAAATCAACATGACACTCATAAGAAGGCTCTATTAACCTAAATAAGTATCAATCAAGCTTAGGAATGATTTAGACATGATTTTACCCATCAGGGGTAAAGTCGTAATTTTGAGACAAAATGGACGATTTGCCTAAAAAGGGAAAAATCGTCATTTCGGAATGAATCCGGAGTAAAACAATGTCAAAAATAGGTTTGGTCACTCAATTGACCCATTTCCTATTTTTTTGCAATTTTCATGATTTTCTGGAATTTTAGAAACCGATTTACCATTCGAATGGTAAAATCGTCATTTTCTAAAAATGGGAATGAAATGTGGAAATCTTAGACATAAGGTTTAGTCACCTATCTGACCCATTGCCAAATTCTAAGCAATTTCCACAATTCATTGGAATATCAAAGACGATTTACCCTTTGAGGGGTGAAATCGTCATTTTGGATTAAAGGGGAGAAGATCCCAAAAATGAAAACAAATCAATTTTTTTGTCATTTTCAGCCTTGGAAAAGTTTTAGAATTTTTCAGGAATTTTCTGCAACTTTTCTCAATTTTTTTTTTGAATTTTTCCTTAATAATTCATTTTTTTTGGAATTTTTTTTATTTGATTTTTTTTATAAGTTTCTGAAAATAAATCCCAACTGACGGTCCCTAACTCGCCACGTGGCGTCTCGGTGACAATCGAATCATTTTAATTTTTGTAAAATTCGAAATTCATTTCTTTTTATGTTAAAAATATTTTTTTATTCTGAAAATCACCGGATCACGACACGTGGCTCATCTGCAGCCGTCCGATCTAGCATTTTTTATTTTTTGTTTTTATAGGACGCAACACAATGCAAATTATAATAAAAATAAAGAAGATATTAAGTCATTATACAACATAAACATAAGCAAATGAGATGGGATCCGGTGAATTTTACGACGTCGGAGTCCGTCGGTGCTCGTGCAACAATGTGTGGGGGTATAAACCACCAGCAGGAGGCTCGGCCTTCCGATTCTGGGGTAGCACAATATAATTTGCAGAAAATAAATGAATAAAATGCCTTGGACACCAATAGGAGGCTTGGCCTTCCGATTCTGGGTCTGATAGGCGAAATAACATAAAGTAAATATACAGCAAATATTTAGACACCAACAGGAGGCTCGACCTTCCGATTCTGGGTCTGATAGGCGAAATAACATAAAGTAAATATACAGCAAATATTTAGACACCAACAGGAGGCTCGGCCTTCCGATTCTGGGTCTAATAAGTAAAATGTAGAAAATGCCCACTTTTATTAAATGCAATACAACACAAATTAACTATATGATGCATGAAATGCTAGGACATAAAGTAAATACGCAGCAAATATTCAGACACCAACAGGAGGCTCGGCCTTCCGATTCTGGGTCTAATAAGTAAAATGTAGAAAATGCACACTTTTATTAAATGCAATACAATACAAATTAACTATATGATGCATGAAATGCTAGGACATAAAGTAAATACACAGCAAATATTCAGCAACCTTAAGACTCCAGAACATAGCCTATCCTCTTAGGAAGCCGTCACCGAAAATTTCACCTTAAAAGGAGTCCAAATGAGTGAGATATGACCACAATACCTCAGTTCGCTCGATTTTCATCGACTGTTTTTCAAAAAATCACCATAATTTAACCAGACCTCAAAAATTCATGAAACCAACGAGAAATTGTTAAGGACATCTTAACTTAACCTGTGGTGGTCAGAGGGAGTCGGAAAGGTCGCCGGAATGGCTGATCGTGGAGGAAGACGTCGGCGGCAGAAACTGGTCGGTATAGGGTCAACAGCGACCTTTGCTCATTCAAACGGCTCTACAAGGCAAATGGCTGGGTAAAATTGGACTCACAATATGTCGTTAGAACGGCAAGAGAATAAGCTTTCTAACAGTATATGGCTCGTCCTCATACGATTCCTAACGAAAGAGTTATGGCCGAAAAACCGGACGGTTTTGGGTCTGGGCGGCGAGCTGAGCGAGAGAAGTAAAAACGAAAATGAAAGAGAGAGTTGAGGGAGATGATGAGGGGGATTGCGGTATCCAGGAGCTCCACGAGGCCGCGATAAACAGCAAGACGGACGGGATCTCGGCACGGCGTCGGAGGGTGGCGGAGCAAGGTGGTGGTGAGGGTGGTCGGCGTAATCCAAGGGAGGAAAAAAAAATGAAGAACCAAAAACTAGGAAGAGGAGGGAAGAAGAAGAAGAAGAAGAAGAAGAAGGAGTGCGACGGATGATGAGGAGGGGGGGGGGGAGAGTAAAATAAAATAAAATAATAAAATTGTAATAAAATAATAATATAATAAAATACTAAAAAGTAAAAATAATAATAAAATAATCAAAAGCGAAGACAAAATGATGAGTCCCCTTTTCCTTTTAAATGATGATGTTTTCACTCATTTTCCTTTTAATCATTACTAATATTTTTGTCAAATTCAATTTTATGATGATCAAAGAACACCTAAAATCAAACCTGAATTTTACTATTTATGAGGTCAGAAAATGGATAAAATAAAAATAAAAATACCGAATATTTTTATATATTTTTGTGACCTCAAATATTATTTTTCTTGATTTTCTTGATTTTCTTTTTCTTGATTTTCTTTTTTTTTGTATTTTTGGAAAATATATTAAAAAAATGAAAATTATGAAAATTATTTTTTTTTGGTCAAAATGGTTCATTTAGCTTGGCTAAGGTCACCAAAATTGATTTTTCAATTTTTCAACTTTTTATGGATTTTCTATGAATTTTCAAAAAAAAAATAAAAATAAAAATAAAAATAAAAAAGTTGATCAAAATTTAGGTGTCAACAGCTGCCCCTCTTTGAGAGGAATCTCGTTAGAGGTTTCTCTCAAAGATAATGTGACACCTGAGTCCTGATCGACTCGACTCGGGAAACTAAAGGAAAAGGAGTCATGACATCCAGTTTTTCATGCTTGTCGATGTATGCTCTTTCTTGAAGGGGGAAACATTCATTTGACATGAGAGAGTGAGATAATAGAGAGACATACTTGCCACTTACCTGTTCAATGTTTGTACGATTTTCGCGGTGTTTGATGGATTCAAGAGAATTTCTAGGAACTCGTTACTAGAGTATCCTAGAGAGGTTAAGCTCTGACCCTTATGGTAGGTCAAACCATAATGGGATTCCTAACTGATAGGAATCTAAGGAAGACGCGTCCCATTTGGGATCTGCCAAGGATTTTGATCCGTATGGTGGATCGGACCATTAAGTTGCACATTTAAGTGATTTTCACTATTGGATTGACCCTTCAGGCGGTTTCTACCTTTGATTGACCCTTCAGGCGGTTTCTACCATGAGTTGACCCTTCAGGCGGTTTCTACCATGAGTTGACCCTTCATGCGGTTTCTACCTTGATTTGACCCTTTAGGCGGTTTCTACCTTGGTTGACCCTTCAGGCGGTTTCTACCTTTGTTTGACCCTTTAGGCGGTATCTACCTTTGTTTGGACCCTTTAGGCGGTTTCTACCTTTGTTTGTTTTGAAAAGGGCTCTCATGACGAGGGTTCTCCACGTCCGATGAGACTGCCTGATTTTTGAAAAGGGGTCTCATGACGAGGGTTCTCCACATCCGATGAGACTGCCTAAATTTTGAAAAGGGGTCTCATGACGAGGGTTCTCCACGTCCGATGAGACTGCTTGATTTTTGAAAATGGGTCTCATGACGAGGATTCTCCACATCCGATGAGACTGCCTAGATTTTGAAAAGGGGTCTCATGACGAGGGTTCTCCACGTCCGATGAGACTGCTTGATTTTTGAAAAGGGGTCTCATGACGAGGGTTCTCCACGTCCGATGAGACTGCTTGATTTTTGAAAATGGGTCTCATGACGAGGGTTCTCCACGTCCGATGAGACTGTTTAATATTTTGAAAATGCGTCCTGGGACGAGGGTTCTCCACGTCTGATAGGACTTTTTCTTTTAAAAGAGTTTTTTCTTCCCCTCTTTTTTTTTAGAGATCCCGAAGTTTGTCGGGAATTCAGTTTTAGAAGCAGTGAAAGATTTTATCTTGACAAAGCTTCACTTGGGTCTGTTGAGGCGACATTCTGGGAGCTGGGTTCTCCAGGTATCCTGCAGAAGTTTGAGCTTGAAAGATTTTTCTTCACCAAGCAAACGTTAGTAATCCTTGGGAAGGCCACGGCTGTCCATTTGACAAAACCGTATGATTTAAGTTTTAATCATGAAATGTGCATTTTGATGCTAGAGGTTATCCAAAGCATTCTTGCAACATGCGAATGTGATTACAAATCCCTTGCACGGAAAATCTGGATCAACAGTTTGAAAATTCCAAAAAGAGTTTGTTCAAAACATCAATTGGAATATTTCTCGACAATGAGGTCTTCTCACCTGTTTTGCGATAGTGGTTTTATAGGGGATGCACTCAATTCCCCACTAACCTGTGCCTAGGTTTTAGGCTCATTCGTAGCGCATACATTTTGATCGGTCGGGAGGTCTCCCACGGGACCGTAATGTTGGGCTTGGATATTGGTTTTCAAAGGGAGACCCGCTTTGGAGTCGAGGCCATTGAATGAAAGTGTTCAACATCTGCTCCGGGTTTACAAGTCAAGAACCCTGCAAAATGAGAAAGAAATAGTCTTGCTCGTACTTCTTCGAGCTAAGCTATATGTTAACCCAAGTGTCTTAGTCAGAGAAGATTGTTTCAGGGTTATGATGTTTGGGGACCGAAAAAGGCTTGTTTTTGGCCCAGAAATTATGAAGGGTTTGACATTGGTGATCATTGCAAATTTACCACCCGCTCTTTCCTCTCTGCACCTTCAGTTTTTTTTTTTTGGATGCACAACCGATTTTGAGGTGTGCACCAGCTCTTCAGAGAGCGTTTCGTCGCATTAAGAGACTGATGACTCTGTCTGCGTCTCTGCTCCACGCTTGACACCATTTGGGGAGTAGTCTTTTTTATCTGACTCCTTTAGGGATTTCCTCTTTTCCCATCTGGCTTCATTGCGGATCAATCAAACAACTTACACGAGCATCGGCCTTGCTTTTGCCAGGCACTTTGCTTTTTCTCGATGCCGTGGATTTTTCTCATTCATTTTTGAAATCCCACTTTTTCTCATCTTCATGGGATCGTGTTAGACCTATGATCAAAGGTCTAACAAGGTTAAACATTAACTTAGGAATTTTTTTTGCAAACCCTAAGTCTTGAACTCCTTCGTTTCTGAAGTGATGCTGCATCCGTCTTGGAATGTGCAATGATCACCAACGGGTTTATGAAATGATTTTGCAGGCTCAACTTGGCTATGCAAAGGATTCGGTGTGTGGGATAGAGAAATGAACGCTTCTCATCATCCTATGGCACTTGGATTACCATATAAACAACACACAAAGATTAATGTTAGTCCGAGCAAGAAAATTTCTAACCATTTTCTCCTGATGCTGCTGGACTCACCTCTATTTTGCCTCGATGTGGGGTGGTTCTTGACAGGGTTAAGAATGAAAACCGCCGTTCAAAGGGGTTATCAACGGTCACCTGTAGTGTTTGGGGGGATATGAAACGAATGCCTCCGTCGTCCCAACCCATGTAATCGCTGCGAATGGTCCCTACTTCCGTAGGTCCAGATTTTGCTATCTGATCTGCTTCATTCATCTCTCCAGTGTGTGTAGGACGTGTTTGGACTAGGCTTTGCCTCTTGTCTTTTGAGAAAACGTCCTTTTGAAAGTTTTGAACAATTTTTTATTGGAAAAATCTCTTTCATTTTCTCCAAAAATTTTACCCGTCAAAGGGGATTTTATGATGCCCCATGCATGTTCTTATTCATGTTCAGACAACCTCCTGTTTCAAAACATGAATGCCAATGAAGTTTGAATTCTATGTCTTTTCTAGACATTAGATTCTGAAAGCTTTTCTTTTTCTCTCTGTTTTTTATTTAACATCTTCAATGGATTGGGGAAAGGGATACTTACCTGTCCCCCGCGGCTGGAGATCCCTGAAAATGCGGAAGAAACATGTTATTGTACGTTCACGAATTTTTCAAAAAATTAGAACGATACAATTTTACTCTTGGTCATGTATTCCAACGGGTAATACATGGGATGTGAAAACCCGTTTTGCCTTGATGGCGAGCCCCTGTAAAAAACAAACAATAAGTGTCAGTTTGCGTTCCAAAATTCAAGACAAATTGGAACGATACCGCCTTGTTCTTGCTTGGCGTTTTCATTTGAACATAAACGCGCGGCTTGCAGAAATTGGCATCTATATTGTGGCCATGATCCCTCCGTTTGGTTGGCGATGAATCATTCTCGAGGATTTGCCCCAGAGGAGATCCATTTGTGTTATTGGGCGCATTCCAGCGCCATTCTTCAAAGTTCCGTTTATTCAAGGAAAAAGGAAATTGTTATCGGAATGCATGTCAAAGCATGATGTGTGGAAGCGATACTTTTTACCCTCCACTCGATCTTTTAATCAAAGACCATTTCTTGGAGTGCATGACTTCCAAGGCCGATAATTTTGTTCGCTCCCCAATTAGTGAGTTCTTTTCTTTTGTGGCTTTCGGCGCCAACGCCTTCCTGTTAAATGAGGAAAAACTCATGTTACATGTGGGATCTTTGGAGATCAAATTGGAACGATACAAAGTTACCGTTCACCCAAATTTGTATCTTGGGGTTTACTTCTGATGCGGACGACTATGTCATTGCGTCCTTGGATTTTGCCAGAGAAGAAACGTCCGGCGTACAAATGATTCCCTTGCCCCAGTTAGGCATGGTTTTTCATGCCTGCCCCAGCTAAATTCATTCCTGCATTTTGCTGCAATCATCATCCACTTTGGGAATGTTTTCTCTCGTCTGTATTTATGGGTGTTGTTCGTGAGATTAACGGCCGTTCTGCCCCAGTTGGGCGACGTTTGTCCTGGCAACATGCCTTAACACTTTCCGTGTTTGTTGGCGATTTTCGATCCAATTTGGAGAAGTCCATGCACCTGCACATGAAGAGACAGGCATAGGTCTTTATCTGACTTCATTTGGAATTTTAGGAAAGAGATACTCCCTTCGAGGTTTTGTCCTTCCAACATTTGAAGGAACGATGCTTTTTAAATATTTTGCCCCAGTTAGGCTTGTCTTGATGTTTGTCATCTCTGGGTTTGATAACCCTAGTCCGATGCGCTTTCATGGGGGATCATGAGAGTTTTCTCTCGGCTCGGCTCCTCGAAGAAAATGGGAGAACTCACTCCCATGGATTTCGTCGATTATGATCTTCTATCTCAATCGTCAGAATTTTCAATTATTTTTATCCGTCTCTAGATGACTTGACGGTCTTGAGATTTGTCGTGTGGCGGTTTTGTGATTCTCTCGATCATCGTCGCCATTTGAAGTATTTGATGTTTCTCTTTTCCGGGTAGTGGAGCGATTTGTCCCTAGCCACTGGATGCTTTGTCTGGGGCTGGCTGATTTAGTCGTAGGCCATTTGATCCTGCCGCATTGACGCACTCAGGCTATTTGACATCTGCAAGAATGGGTTTACTCGTGATTGAGTACTTCAACAACCTGCGCGAGGAGTGAAAGAGTCAATCACCGCGTAAGGAGCTTTAATTGAAACGATTACGGATTTACTATCCCGGCTCTAGTCACTTCGGGCATCCAAGATGATGGAAATTCTTCAGTGGTCCCATTCATTTTTGTCATCACCTGCAAGAATGGAAAACCATATCAGCTTGTGAATAAATCGATTTAATTTGGAACGAATATACCATTCTCGACTTCAAGAGAGTCGATCCAAATTATGTTGCCCCAGCTTCACGTTGTCTACTTAAGGCTCATCACAATAAATCCATCTTGTTTTTGCAAACCCAATGGGTGATGCCCGATGAAGGTGCACTCTTTTCCATCTTGTCGGGAAGGCAAGCTCCCCTTTGTTGGTCTTTAACCGTCTTATCCTGAGAGGAAGAAATATGAAATATTATGCCATTATCTGATTGAAAATCAATTAGGAATGACACGTCCTTATCCTTGATTCGGTTGCCCCGGTCAAGAGGCATTTGCCCTCGTCAGTTGACTCTCCAGAGTGGTCCAGCGCTTTTCCATTCCATTCTGGTTCATTTAAACTCGCAACTGATTCTTCACACAAGTCTTTGGATTTTGATTCATAAGCGGCGCTGAATGACCTTTTGGTTTCGAGGTGTACCAATCATTCACATACATGCGCATGAGACAAGTGAGGCTTGACTCTAAAAATCAAAAGGGTTTGGAACCTAAGGCCAAGACTCCCATCTTGAGTTCTAGAAAGAGCAGATTCCATTGCACAACTATCGTTGCATTGGGGCTCGATCCATAGTTCAAAATGAGCGGAATTAAAAATGGATTACCCCGTGTTTTTCCTCACGGAGATTCCATTTTCAATTCCTTCTATTGTTTTCCTAAAGAGGGCGCCCGAGGTTTTAGGCACGGCTGTGTGTGTTCATTGTGTCGTGCTAAAGCAATAAACATGCATTTCATTTAGCAAACACCGCTTCAATATAAACATCCACACAATCATACATCCTAAACTCCTACCTGCATAAGACAGAGTTAATGAACACTTCACCCCTTATTTCTCCAATCTGCAAAAACATTTAACACCTCAAGGGTTAAAGTACGTACCTCAACTTGAAGAGCATCTGCATAAAACATGTCAGAAAAAACCAATCAACTTTTTAATCGGCTCAAGTTCTCTAAGTCCCTAGCGGAGTCGCCAGTCTGTCGCGACCCTCTCGAGGTTCGCCGTGGGCTCTCGAGGGCTAATGGGCCGTCCAGTCTGGTCGGACGCGGGCCTCTCCCAAGGCCCGTTATCCAAATCGCAACGGAGGTATACGTAGTCGACCTTCAGTGTGGTCTAGTGACATGTGTTAAGTGTGCATGCCATGGAGTCGCCACCAATCATTTTTTGGAGGGTATGATTGGACCACCCTATTGAATAGTCGGGAGTTTCTATTCAATTCTACGATAACCAGAGAAATGGGTTCGGGGACTTAGTTACGTCAACTGTCAGAGTTGACGCCCTTTCGGTACCTAAGTTGACTGAATTTTCTGACCTAAGATTTCATGCAGATGAGTGGAGTACGAATCCTAAATCTAGGAATTCATGCAAATAGGAATGACTATCATGACAATCACAATCAATAATAAAAGGCGCAAATCAATGAATCCAAATATGCAAAATAAACACATCAAATCAACATGACACTCATAAGAAGGCTCTATTAACCTAAATAAGTATCAATCAAGCTTAGGAATGATTTAGACATGATTTTAACCATCAGGGGTAAAGTCGTAATTTTGAGACAAAAGGGACGATTTGCCTAAAAAGGGAAAAATCGTCATTTCGGAATGAATCCGGAGTAAAACAATGTCAAAAATAGGTTTGGTCACTCAATTGACCCATTTCCTATTTTTTTTGCAATTTTCATGATTTTCCGGAATTTTAGAAACCGATTTACCATTCGAATGGTAAAATCGTCATTTTCTAAAAATGGGAATGAAATGTGGAAATCTTAGACATAAGGTTTAGTCACCTATCTGACCCATCGCCAAATTCTAAGCAATTTCCACAATTCATTGGAATATCAAAGACGATTTACCCTTTGAGGGGTGAAATCGTCATTTTGGATTAAAGGGGAGAAGATCCCAAAAATGAAAACAAATCAATTTTTTTGTCATTTTCAGCCTTGGAAAAGTTTTAGAATTTTTCAGGAATTTTCTGCAACTTTTCTCAATTTTTTTTTTGAATTTTTCCTTAATAATTCATTTTTTTGGAATTTTTTTTTATTTGATTTTTTTTATAAGTTTCTGAAAATAAATCCCAACTGACGGTCCCTAACTCGCCACGTGGCGTCTCGGTGACAATCGAATCATTTTAATTTTTGTAAAATTCGAAATTCATTTCTTTTAATGTTAAAAATATTTTTTTATTCTGAAAATCACCGGATCACGACACGTGGCTCATCTGCAGCCGTCCGATCTAGCATTTTTTATTTTTTGTTTTTATAGGACGCAACACAATGCAAATTATAATAAAAATAAAGAAGATATTAAGTCATTATACAACATAAACATAAGCAAATGAGATGGGATCCGGTGAATTTTACGACGTCGGAGTCCGTCGGTGCTCGTGCAACAATGTGTGGGGGTATAAACCACCAGCAGGAGGCTCGGCCTTCCGATTCTGGGGTAGCACAATATAATTTGCAGAAAATAAATGAATAAAATGCCTTGGACACCAATAGGAGGCTTGGCCTTCCGATTCTGGGTCTGATAGGCGAAATAACATAAAGTAAATATACAGCAAATATTTAGACACCAACAAGAGGCTCGACCTTCCGATTCTGGGTCTGATAGGCGAAATAACATAAAGTAAATATACAGCAAATATTTAGACACCAACAGGAGGCTCGGCCTTCCGATTCTGGGTCTAATAAGTAAAATGTAGAAAATGCTCACTTTTATTAAATGCAATACAACACAAATTAACTATATGATGCATGAAATGCTAGGACATAAAGTAAATATGCAGCAAATATTCAGACACCAACAGGAGGCTCAGCCTTCCGATTCTGGGTCTAATAAGTAAAATGTAGAAAATGCACACTTTTATTAAATGCAATACAATACAAATTAACTATATGATGCATGAAATCCTAGGACATAAAGTAAATACACAGCAAATATTCAGCAACCTTAAGACTCCAGAACATAGCCTATCCTCTTAGGAAGCTGTCACCGAAAATTTCACCTTAAAAGGAGTCCAAATGAGTGAGATATGACCACAATACCTCAGTTCGCTCGATTTTCATCGACTGTTTTTCAAAAAATCACCATAATTTAACCAGACCTCAAAAATTCATGAAACCAACGGGAAATTGTTAAGGACATCTTAACTTAACCTGTGGTGGTCAGAGGGAGTCGGAAAGGTCGCCGGAATGGCTGATCGTGGAGGACGACGGCGGCGGCAGAAACTGGTCGGTACAGGGTCAGCAGCGACCTTTGCTCATTCAAACGGCTCTACAAGGCAAATGGCTGGGCTAAATTGGACTCACAATATGTCGTTAGAACGGCAATAGAATAAGCTTTCTAACAGTATATGGCTCGTCCTCATACGATTCCTAACGAAAGAGTTATGGCCGAAAAACCGGACGGTTTTGGGTCTGGGCGGCGAGCTGAGCGAGAGAAGTAAAAACGAAAATGAAAGAGAGAGTTGAGGGAGATGATGAGGGGGATTGCGGTATCCAGGAGCTCCACGAGGTCGCGATAAACAGCAAGATGGATGGGATCTCGGCACGGCGTCGGAGGGTGGCGGAGCAAGGTGGTGGTGAGGGTGGTCGGCGTAATCCAAGGGAGGAAAAAAAAAATGAAGAACCAAAAACTAGGAAGAGGAGGGAGGAAGAAGAAGAAGAAAAAGAAGAAGAAGAAGAAGAAGAAGAAGAAGGAGTGCGACGGATGATGAGGAGGGGGGGAGAGTAAAATAAAATAAAATAATAAAATTGTAATAAAATAATAATATAATAAAATACTAAAAAGTAAAAATAATAATAAAATAATCAAAAGCGAAGACAAAATGATGAGTCCCCTTTTCCTTTTAAATGATGATGTTTTCACTCCTTTTCCTTTTAATCATTACTAATATTTTTGCCAAATTCAATTTTATGATGATCAAAGAACACCTAAAATCAAACCTGAATTTTACTATTTATGAGGTCAGAAAATGGATAAAATAAAAATAAAAATACCGAATATTTTTATATATTTTTGTGACCTCAAATATTATTTTTCTTGATTTTCTTTTTCTTGATTTTCTTTTTTTTTTATTTTTGGAAAATATATTAAAAAAATGAAAATTATGAAAATTATTTTTTTGGTCAAAATGGTTCATTTAGCTTGGCTAAGGTCACCAAAATTGATTTTTCAATTTTTCAACTTTTTATGGATTTTCTATGAATTTTCAAAAAAAATAAAAATAAAATAAAAATAAAAATAAAAATAAAAATAAAAATAAAAATAAAAAAGTTGATCAAAATTTAGGTGTCAACAAGGGTTCCAACCCAAGTCCCATTAAGGTGTATAATGAATTAGACGGAAATAATGATGTGATGCAGATGATATGCTCATGCGAGATATGGACTGATTCAATTTCATGTCTCCAGCGCCATGAAACGGGGATTAGATTCTCCGACTTGAGTTAAAAACGTCAAGTGTGAGTTCTAATGATAGTTTCATTTGTATGAGACATGTAATTGAACCAGAAAATCCGAATGGTTTAAAGAAATTCCAGTGTCGTGTTCCAATGTCAGGACGCCCAGGAATGACTCAAAGACCAAAGTACCAAAGGTAGCAGGGAGTTCCACAGGCGGACGCTCCTTACAGACTCGAAGACTCAGATAAAATAATTAAACAAGGAGACAGTCAGAATGCGACCCTAAAGAACCTAAGGAGATGCCCCAAGTCGAGTCTTTGGGGAATATCGTCTGTCGTCCTTGCTCTGGCTAGCTCGGGTCGCTGTCTTCATCAGATCAAATGTTTATAGGGGTGGAAGAGGACGGCTGGCTCTCGAGAGACTCTTCTTCATCCGACGAAACCTCGATGATTTCTGGAGGGGATGCTGGATTTGCTCTTATCCTGCTGAATATTCGCGTTCGAATAAATGTTCCACATCTTTTCCTTTTCGTACGCGAATTTATGTTCGCGTTCGAGTTGCTCGGCAGACTTGGTGTAGAAACAGTCCGTTCCTCAGATAAGGTTGCGTCCAGTAAGTGCCCTCCCTTGGATAAATCGGAAGGAGTTGAATCCGTTGAATGTCTCGGTAGCTCGATGACGAATGGCACATCGCTCGTACTCGAATATCTCGGGAATCTTGGACCGACTTGGAGAGACCATCTCTACTCTATCTATACTATAAAATGGAATTAGACTCAACCATCGGATTTAATGAATGCAGCATGTTGTGCGAAATCAAAGATGGCAGACAAATTAAATAGAAATGGAAGGACCTTACCACAAGCGATACCTAATGAATTTTGGTTTTAGGTATACCAACCATCCATACACTTACGTATGAGACAAGTGAGGCTTGACTTTAGAAATCAAAATGGCTCAGGTATGGACCTAACGGCTTCCCACTATTCGATTCGATAAATTCGTCCATAAGTGCAATCCACAACAAATGGATGAAAGAATCGACTTGAATAGTGAGCGGGATCAAATATGGTCGACTCAAGCGCAAATCCACGCCAGAGCCTCGCATATCGATTCCCTATCTATGGCTACCTAAACAGGTGATTTCGCGGCCTGGGTTTGGGCGCTTTGTGCAAAAGTGTCGTGATCCTCAAATATGCAGGTGAATCATGCACAGCAATTTATATATCAATCAGCGCTTCAAAATCATCCACATGACATACATTCCTACACCCAACCTGCATAAGACAATGTTAATCACAGACTACTCCCCTTATCACTCCAATCTGCAAAAACATTTAACACCTGTCGTAAGCGGACTTACCTCACCTTCAAGAGCGCCTACAGAAAACATGTCAGAAAATCACTCAGCGTTTTAATTACGGCCTAAGTCCACTTGAGGCCTAGAACCTTAGGTTCTAGGGGTTCTCGTCCCCAGCGGAGTCGCCAGTCTGTCGCGACACGAAATTTTCTTGACGGGCTAATGGATTGTCGAATCGGGCCCCCACTCTGAAATGTGGATCGCGGGGTTTCTCGACGCGAACCCTCCCAGGCCCATACCAAATCGCAACAGGAGTAAATTTTTATGCGGGGGTTTCGACGATAAGAGTCGATCGCATTCGACCTTGGTGTGGTCGTGGTGGCATGTACTATGTGTGCATGCATTTGGAGTCGCCACCGGTCCTTCTTGGAAGGTGGACCGGAAACCTCACTAATCGATTGGGAGAGATCGATCAGTTCTGCGGAACCAGAGATTTAGGGTTCGGGGACTTGGTTACATTGGTGTCATTACCAACGCCCTTTCGGTACCTAACGTGAGTGATTTTCCTAACTAAGATTTCATACAGGCGCAATGTTTGGGTGAGGTAAGTCTGATTCAAGGGGTTTCATGCAGATTGGAAGGCTAGTCCTATCAAATCACAATCAATATAGGGAAAGCGCAATCAAGTGCATAAATGAACCACGTCAATGCACATCAAGTCAAATTAATGGCCTCCTAGTATAGCCTTAAGGGCTTAGGGAATGTGTGATTTAGGACCAAGGGTAGACTGAGAAGATTTGGGGACGATTTGCTCGAAGGGCGAAATCGTCAATTTTAGGGAGGTTTGAGAGTTGAAATAAACAAAATAGGTCATGGCCAGTTGATTTTGGCCATTTTCCGGATTTCTTGAGAAACGATTTCCCTAAAGGGCAAAATCGTCATTTTTGAAAAGATCGGGATTCGAAAGACCAAAGATAGGTCTTGACCAGTTGGTCGTGGTCATTTCCCATTTTTTGGATTTTTTTGGAATTTTCAGAGTTTCTTGAGAAACGATATGCCAAAAGAGCAGAATCGTCATTTTTTTGAAAGGATTAGGACTCAAAAGACCAGAAATAGATCATGGCCAGTTGATTGTGGCCATTTCCTATCTTCTGGGATTTTTTGGAATTTTCTTGGAATTTTTGGGAGACAATTTGCCAAAAGGGAAAAATCGTCATTTTGAAAAGGGTCGGGTTTCAGAAGACCAAAAATAGGTCATGGCCAGTTGATTGTGGCCATTTCCTATTTTCTGGAATTTTCTGGAATTTTTTGAATTTCTTTGATTTTTGGGAGACGATTTGCCTAAAGGGCAAAATCGTCATTTTGGAAGAATTAGGGTTCGAAAGACCCGAAATAGGACATGGTCAGTTGATTGTGACCATTTCCTATTTTCTGAAATTTTTTAGAATTTTTCCGAATTTGTTTTAATTTAATTTTTTTTTGAATTTTTTTAATGATTTTCTATTTTTTATTGAATTTTCGCATTTTTTTATAAAATTTTTTTGAATTTTTTTTTATTAAAAATATTTTCCGGACCGGGTCAAACCCGGCCCCCGCCTCTCGGGCGCCCGGCCCGACCCTACGGGTCGGAGCCGGTCCAAACGACGCCGTTTTTGATTTTTTTTCAAATTTTAACTATTTTTTTATTATTTTAAAACCATTTTCTAATTTATCCGAATTTTTGAAAATTAAAACCAATCGGACGGTCCCCACCGTGCCACGTGGCACTACCCTAGCCGCCGGATTAATTTAATTTTGAAAATGTCGGATCGCGACACGTGGCACAATCCCATCCGTTCGATCTATTTGATCTTGAAGCCATCAGATTGTGACACGTGGCGCACCCACGGCCGTCTGATCTAGTTTTTTTTTTTCGAAAGCACCGGATCGCGACACGTGGCACACCCACGGCCGTCCGATTTAGGTTTTTATGAAAGCATCGGATCGCGACACGTGCCACACCCACGGCCGTTCGATCTAGGTTTTTTTTGAATTTTCGAAAATATTATTTATTATTATAAAATCATTTATTTATTTTCCAAAAATTCCTAGATCGCGACACGTGGCACCTTGCTCACCGTCTGATCTAGGGCTTTCTTTTTTTTTTTCGCCGCGGACCCGTCGCGGCTGACGTGGCCGCCTACGTGGCGCCACGTCACCTTTGACCAGTCAACTATCGTTGACTGGTCAATGGTCCGCCGGAGAGGATGACCGGCGACTTGCCGGAACAGTGATTTTTTCGGCAAGTTCGCCGGAATCCTCCCCGGAAAATCGGGACCGAGCCCGAACCTGCATATTTTTCGCTCATTTTCACGGCATTCGACCCCTTAAGCAGACCACACCAACATACATCAAGATTCATAGCCACTAAGCCGCCGGAAATCGGCAAAACGAGCCCCCACCGATTCAGTTCCGGCGAGGCGTTTTCCGGAAAATTTTTTTGTTTCAAACTCGCTTTCAGCCGTTCACAGAGTACCATACCAAGGCTAAGAGGCTTACCTGAGGTCGCCTAGGGGTCGGCGACCTCCATCTTCGCCGGACCGAGCTCTAGGCTCGGGTTTGGGCCCGGGGAGCTCCAACCACCGTTTCCGGCGCGGATCGATGCAAAACAAACACATACAATGGCTTAGAAATGGTTCTAGAACACATTAAGGGCAATAATGTGTCGAAATATGTTCGGACAAGGTTCGGCCGCGGCTATTATGCTTTGAAACAGCCGGCGGACATTTTGTCGAACAGTTGGCGGGCATGCAAAAACAAGCGTTTATGCTAGATCTATGAACATTGCGCGCAAAACCGAAGCAAATAGACGTTCAAACATCAACACAGGGACCTAAACTAACGTCGGTATGGGGTCGGTTTGGCTCGGTTTTGCCGGAGGTCGCCCCGGACCGAGACACACAGTGAGCTAAAAAAACAGAGTGTAAAAACAGGGCCATACCGATCTTGCTTCGGTTCGCCGGCGGCCTAGGAGCTTCAGCGTCGGTACTTCGGGTCCGCTGAGGCTTGGCTAATCCTCGACGACGCTCGGTTACTCCCTCTCTCTCTCGGTTCTTCCTTGGCCGGATCTCTCTCTCAAAAAAAATTTGAAACCGTGAAAACTCCTTGGCTCTTCTCTCTCTCCGGCTTTATAGCCGACCCGTGGCGATCCGAGAGGACGGTCACGTCCTCAACGTCGTTTGGAAAAGGCGTCCGTGCTCTGGGCTTTCGGTTGCGCGACGCTCCTCCATCTCTGTCGATTTTGTACTTGATGTCCCCTGCAGTGTACGTGAAAAATGCAGGTTTGCAACTTTGGTTGCAGACCGGTTCGGTCGGGTCGGGTCGGGTCCGACCCGACCGATCTGACCGCCATTTTTCGCCCAATTGAGCCCATAATTGACCGTTTTTCGTGAAATTGACCCCAAAATCGGACTCCTCGGCACGTTTTCCATCTAAAATGAGTGTTTTCGCGAATAATTGAACCGCAATTTAATGAAAACCCCAAATTACGCCTAGGATCCGAAATTGATTTTCGCCCAATCGAGGGCCCAAACGACCAAATCAGTCCAAATGGAGGCCACCAATGGATTCGGCATGACGAAAACTATAGGGTAGAGGTGTTTGATTTTCATGGGTGTCCCTAGAGAAAATTTAATTTTAAGATTCGCGAAACCGGGGACTAAATCGCAAAGAAATTTGTGCAATTAGGTCCTTTTCGTCAAAATTGATCAAATTGAAGGCCTAATTGACCCAATAGCACTTCAAGGCTCTAGATTATAATGTCATGGCTTATTAAAAATGGAAATTAAAAATTAGGGGACTCAAAAGGTAATTTTTAGGCTTGATTCGGGTTTTTGTCTGTGAAGCAACATAGCTACCCGAGTCAAATTTTCGAGATTTAATAAGACCAACTTGAAAAGAGAATTAAAATAAAATTATTGACTATTTTTGTGCATTTTTCTGACCACGAATGGTATTTTTTTGATTTTTTGGGTATTTTTATAATTAAATAAATTCGAAAAAATATTAAAAATTTCGAAAAATATTTTTTGTTCAAAATTGGTTCCTAAGGCTGGGCCAAGGCTTCCAAAGTTGATTTTGAAATTTTACGACTTTTTTTTTGTTATTTTTAATTAATTTTAAAAATTAAAATTAAAATAAAAGGTGATTAAAAATCAGGTGTCAACAGCAGGTTAATGACCGAAATGCCCTCCTTCCTTTATTAAGACAAAGCCAAACCTCGAGGGGCAAAATGGTCTTTTCACATCTTTCGTTCGAAATTCCAATTTTTCGCTAGTTTTCATCCTCGAATAGGCGACGTCCAATCCAAATTCATTGTTGGAATCCTTCATTTCCATTTTAAAATTCCGAGATCCCATTCCATGTCTCGAGCCTCGAGAGCGAGAATTCGGAATGTCACATCTGATGTGCCACGCCATGTTAAAAAATAATAAAAATAGCACGTGTCGGATTTTCAACGAGCCACGTCAGTGTTGACACCTGATTTTTGACCCAGCCTTTTTCATTTTTATTTTTTGAAAAATCATAAAAAATTCATAAAAAGTCAAAAAATTACAAAATCAACTTTGGTGGCCTTGGCCAAGCCCAAGGAACCATTCTTGACCAAAAAATAATTTTTCATATTTTTCATATTTTTTAGTATTTTTGGAAAATAGAAAAACACTTAAAAAAATCAAGAAAAAATAGTATTTGAGGTCACAAAAATATAGAAAAATGTCCAATATTTTTCCTTTTAATCCCTTGTATTTTCGACCTCACAAAAAAATCAAAATCAGATTCAATTTTAGGTGTTCCTTTGTAACCCGTACTATTGAATTTGAAGAAAAAATAATAATTGAGTCTTTTAATTTGCAATTTTGGCATTTTATAGGATCTTGACATTCAATCTAATTGTCCCCCATTTCAATTGGACCTAATTGCTCGGACAAGCTGTTCAATTGCAAACATAATTGCATTTTAGTCCTTGAAATTGAGCATAATCGAAATTACTTTCAATTCAAGGACTATAATTACAAATTGAACATGCTACCCAATGGATTACACCATTTTAAATCGATTGGCATAGGTGGTTTAACCCAATTGGATCATTTGCACCCTCAATTACACAATCCCCAATTTCCAATCAAATGAGAATTTGGGGATTTTGTAGAAATTGATGAAAACTTTTGGGCAAAACCACATTTCTAGATAGAATTCATGCCCTAGATTCGATTATGAGGTTCAATTGCAAAAAATTCCCATTAATTTGGGTTTAATTTCGAAAATGGTAAGTCGAAACCGGTTCTGACCGGTCAGACCGGTCGAACCGGTTTGCTACAGTGTCATCGTCTTCCCTCAGAAACTGCGCAGTTCCAAGAGTGATTTTGATCTTCAAATTGGAGGCCAATTCGTGGATAATCAAACACGCAATGGTGGGCGTATTGTTGCCTATACTCCTGCCTATCAACTAACACCGGTGGCGCCGCTCGACGTCGACGGAGTAAAAGGCAGTTGGCCGGTCAAATCTCGAAGCTGCAAAAAATCAACAAAACCACAAAACAGCTCAAATTTGTGACAAATTCGCGCGAAATGAAGTCCACCAGAGAACCAAACGGGGTTAGACAGAATCCCCATCTTCCCCGACGTCATTTGAACCTAAAATCACGTGATGGCACGTGCTATTCAAGTTAGATGGTCGTCCCCGATTCGGCGCCAAAATTCTAAGAGCTATAAAAACCTGCGTTCGTTTTCTGTTGGAGACGACGGTGGATTCAGTTAGTAGAGGACAAAGAGAATCAAGAGAGCGAGAGAGAACGAAAGAGAGAGGGCTCCCTTCCATCGCCATTGTCGAGGGTCGAGCTCAAATTTGTAGAGCGGCGGTCGAGCCTTCACAGGCTAGACCAGAGCTCGCGAAGATCACCAGGAGGTCGCCCATGTCGAGAGGAAGCTATCGCCACCAGCCGCGCGACCTATCGCTCTAAAACAGGTGAGTTCAACTCTCGAGTTTTCTTACTGTGCTTTAATGGCGGGATTCAGTTCCGACTATGATAGTTCGAATTAGAGTATGCGTTTTGCCTTTCGAACATTACTGACCACGTTCGCGTCTTCATTTTACATCGATTTTTGCTCACATGCCCCGAATCGAGTCTACCGATTTAGCCTCCATAGCCGATTCTTGCCCAGCCAAATCTGGGCCGAGCGAGCTCAATCGGAGCTCGAGGTAAGTCTTCTGGATATCCATTGATGCTATTCAATGACTGAAATTCTTTGATTTTGAGTGAATTGCATGATTGAGCTTCCATGGCCGTACTCGGCGATTTGCATGATGTTCTTGATTCTGCGAATAAGATGTTTCGATTCTTAGATATGTCGAACTAGAGCTAATCGCGAATCGATTGCCGTTGGTTTCGAGTGATTCCATTAAGATTTCACCGCACGATCATCGCCGGAGAGCCACAGCCGTCCATTCCGTCGGAGTCGCGAGGTTGAAGACGAAGATGACATGGCATAGTCAACAGGTCAAAGTCTTAGGTGTCAGTCCATCATTGGTCCACGTTTTCGTCCAGTCAGCATGCCGTTAGAGGTTGTTATTCGAATAAACAGATCTAACGACTGAGGATAATCGAGTCTAAATTTTAGCGGCCGTCCGATTAGTAATTAGGTTTATCTGAAAATCTTTAAAATCAAAAAATCAAAACGAGCTGAAACGGTGTCGTTTAGGATAGTAACAGTGCGGCGTCGTTTTAAGTTAGAGAGGGTGAACGGTCCAGATCGAGTCTTACGTTCTAATCTTGACCGTAGATTTTGGTAGGTCGATCAGACGGCTCTGGTCAGGTCTTTGCTCAATCTAGGCCATAGATTTCAGTCAGCCCATCCAACTGCCGTGGATTAGCCACGTGGTCTATTAGGGACCGTTAGATCAGTGTCAAATAATCTGAAAATCAGAAGTGCATCAGACGGCGTCGTTTCGATCAAGGTTTTTCGCGGGTTCGGGTCTGGACCGGGTCCCGACCCTAGTGGGTCGGGTCGACCCGGTCCGAATAATATTTTTTAAATAAAAAAATTCGAAAATGATTTTAAAAAAATAATAAAAAATCAGAAAAATCCTAGAAAATCCAAAAAAATGCTAGAAAATTCCAGAAAATTCCAAAAAAATGTGGAAAAATTGTGGAAAAATCCTAGATATTCCAGAAATCCCCAAAAATCGAGGGTTGATCACAGACAACTGGTCAACCCCATTTTTGGGGTTTCTTACCCAATTTTCCGAGACTTGACGACATTACCCTTTAGGGGTAAGTCGCCTCTTTGCATACTAGATAAGGCCGATAATGCCAAGGTAAGAATTAGGGTCGATTAGACGATCAATTCTTAGATTTGGGTTTTCGAGTCCCGCCTCTTTTCTCAAAATGACAATTTTACCCTTTAATGGGAAAACCGTCTTTCTTGTCTCAATCGAGTTCTGAAAATTGCTTGAAGTTAGGGTTTGGGTCAGGTGGACGACCGACCCTAATATTTGAGACTTTTTAGTTCTCATCTTTGTCCAAAATGACGACTTTACCCCTCCAAGGGTAAAATCACTTTTAAATTCTAGAAAAATCCTGGAAATTCCAGAAAAATAGGAAATGGATTGGATTGATGGCCAATCCTATTTCCCCTGTCTTCTGACTTCCCAATTCGTCTAAAAAGACAGATTTACCCTTTTGAGGGTAAATTTTCTCCGAATTATTCAAAATTACGATTCTGCCCCTCATGGGCGAATCATGTCCAAATTACTCCTAAACCTTGATTGATACTTCTCTAGGCTAATAGGGCCTCATTAGGGATGCCATGTTGATTTCATGTGTTTTATCCGCATGTATTGGATCCTTGATTTGCGCACTTATTTTTAATGATTGTGAGTGATAGGTTAGATATTCCCATCTGCATGAACTCCTAGATTTAAGATCTGTACCCCACTCGTTTGTATGAAATCCTAAGATCAGATAAACCATTCAGCTTAGGTACCGAAAGGGCGTCAACTCTGACAGTTGACGTAACTAAGTCCCCGAACCCACTTCTCTGGTTTCCGCAGGATCGAATAGACCACTCCCAACTATTCGATAGGGTTTCCGATCGTACCCTCCACGAAACGATTGGTGGCGACTCCTTGGCATGTACACTTTTTCACATGTCACTAGACCGCACTGAAGGTCGACCACGTACATCCAGCAGTTGCGACTTGGGAAACGGGCCTTGGGAGAGGCCCGCGTCCGATCTAGCCAGCGATCGGGCGGCCCATTAACCCTCCGCGCTCGCGAGAGGTTCGCGACAGACTGGCGACTCCGCTGGGGACTTATTCTAAACCAGAATCTCTGGTTACGAATTCCAGAGGACTTGAGCCAATTAAAAAGTTGTTTGGTTTATCTGACATTGTTTTCTGCAGATGCTCTCGAAGGTGAGGTACGTATGCTAACTATTGTGTTAGATGTTTTTGCAGATTGGAGAAATAAGGGGTGGCGTGATTGTTGACATCTTTCCTGCAGGTTGGAGTTGGGAATGTATGTTTATTTTTATGCACATACTGAAGCGGTGTTTTGATACAAACTGCTGTGCATGACTTTGCATTGTGATGATCACGACACATCGCACACACTGGCGGTCAAACCCCGACTGCAACCACCCTTAGGTTACCTTAGATAGGGAAAGGATGCGAAAAGGATCTTGTGTTTGATGGCACTTGAGACTTTCGTATTCGTTCCCGCCTACCATCTGCATTGGCGATATCTAACCCTCTTGGGTAGGTACCCTTGGGGAGGAATCTGCCTCGTGTGGATCGTGGGAGCCTGAGCCGTAGGTTCCTCACCTGATTTTCGATTTTCTTTAGAGTATACCCACTTGTCTCATGCGCATGTCCATGGATGGTTGGTATACCTAAAACCACCCATTGATACAGGGGGCATTCCACATCCCCCAAAGTGTGGTTGGTAAGACATTTATCTCTAAACGTACCTTATTTCCTGCTCCATGATATGACTCATACATTGCATACATCCATGTGCGTTCACATCATGAAGATTACTCGGGTGACTAATGAGAACAACAATGATTATGGGGTAGGATGTCGCTGTTCCCTAAGGGCTCGACGGAGTTGGTGACCTTCGAGTACTTGAGAAAAGTTACTCGCCCCGGACCACACACAAGGCTACACTTTACTAGATTCGTGTATGGTCGGGAACTGACTGGACGTAAGATGGGGTATGCTGAAGACTGTCAAACCCGCTACTACGCTGATAATCTCAGATTCAAGCGACAATCAGACGAAATGATGAAGGATTATCTAGAGATAAAGAGACAACGTCGCAACCAGCTAGCTAGGGAAGCGTACGCTCGCAAGAAGGCTGAATTGCTGGCCAAAGAGAACATACCCATGGTTACTTTTTGGGGTAGGAAGAGACGCCCTGCAATCAAGACCAAGCCAAGGCGTATCACAATCAAGAAAATAGAACCCGAGAAGGCTTCCGAAGTCATCGTACCCTGGACTAGAAAGTGGCCAGAGGAACTACAACCTCTCGACCAAACCACTGAAGATAACTCCCCTACCCTAGATTAAAGGAGAATTCCTGACCGACTGTCATTTGGGTAGACTTCTGAAGAAAGAGTGATCTAGACCATCACGTTCCATTGTCTTTTGTGGCTTTCTTGTTTGAAAAACCTTTCTTTACCGTTCTTCTATTAGACATCTTGACTGTAATAAGAGTACATCCCACTTTGCTCCTTTGATGTGTTGACCAATGGAACGTGACATTGCTATTCCCTTTAGTCACTGAGTAAACCTGACTAAATTGCATAATTCACTTCCCTGAAATGCAAATTAGGCTTTGAGTAAGGCTTTCAAGACCTGAAAAAGGGTCCTAATCTCCATTTCTTCAAATTGAACTATGCAATCAAGTTAGCTCATGCATGCTTCATGACATCTGCATATTCATACATTTAAAGTAATTTCTGGCGATTGACCTTTTAAAATCATTTGCATATTTTAGACTTGATGGGAAAGAATGATATTCAAGTGTTCAAGATCCCCCGAGCTGAACTCCAATCATGGTGGGATGGCATGGGCGAAGCCAGCCAGAAGTATGCGGAGTCACGACTAGGATACCTACTGGACCTACTGAAGATTGAGTGCCCACCTGCCTTTATTCAAGCCATGGCGCTCTACTGGGATCCTACCACCGCTACATTTTGCATGGAAGGATTAGAGATCACTCCCACTATCGAGGAATACAGCGCTATCATCGGAGTTGAATTCACCCCTACGCTCATCCGACCCCCTATAGGACTTGAACCCCTAAGTCAGGTAGCTGAGTTCCTTGACACAAACCTAAATGAAGTCAAAGTAGATGCGAAAAGCAATTCTGGAAGAGTTTCCCTATCCTTCCTTATAGACCGATTTTCCCGCCTTCCTGCTTCTAAAGGAACCAAATCTGGTAGAGCCTTTATCTTGGCATTCTTTAGCTTTGTGCTATTCCCAATCTCAACTGTCACCTTCGACCCTATCATGGCTATAGTAGCTAGGCAAGTCTGTTGTGGGTGGGATTACTCAAACATCCTCCTTGCCGAAACCTTCCTCTCCCTAAATCGTTTCAAGAAAAGCAAAAAGGGAATCTTTAGAGCTTCTAGTGATCTGCTGTATCTGTGGTTCACATCCCATATCAGACAATTCCACATCCGCATGGGTTTCACTGAAATCAGCCCCAATGCACACCCTCTTAAAACATTTGCTAGGACCCATACACGTGTTCCTAAGTTCAACTTCATAGAATGGAAGAACTTCCTCAAAGTCCTAAAACCCGAACAACTCCGATGGCGGCTAAGGTTACCGACGCTAAGCAAAGTCAGATTGACCTGCGATGACGGGAATCCAGTTCCCTTGCTACGATTCACAGGCGCTACTGCATACTACCCAAGGAGGGTGATTCGGCAGTTTGGGGCACTACAAGAGATTCCTTCTTCACCACGACCTTGTGTCTTTTCCTTTGACTTACCAAACCAGACCCTCACAGAGGAGGAGAAGAAACAACTTGAAGCCAATGTGGCATCCATCATACTCTCCTTGAAGAATTCCCAGGCTGAAGAAATAAGTTGGCCAGAAGACATGACTCGAGAAGAAAACACTCATAGAGCCACCACAGAATACATTCAACATTTCAAAGCGATCCGACGAAGCCTTGTCGAGCCCTACATACCTGAATACATCGTGCCATACGTACCTGGAATAGAGCCCTACATACCCGAAGACATGGGGCCACTGTCGTGTTCAGAAGACGAGGAGCCCCAAGCTGAAGAGGGAAATCTATACTGGGATGATGAGGATACCTTAGGCTTCAAACGTCCTAGACTTGAGTAGACTATTCTGTCAAGTGTAAAATAAGCAAGCATTGTGATGCCTTCTCATACATTCTCATTTCTGTGGAATACTATCTTAAACACATGAGCATGAATGTGAACATGTTTTTACAAATGCATAAAAACTATCGTAAGAAATTACGCTTCTTTCAATTCCATGAGTTCTTGTCGAGAAATGATTAAAAGAACTATTTACATGAGGCTAAGGCTCACAAGGTAGCCCTTTTTCTCATCTACTGGCAAGAAGCATGCAACTGAAAGAATTAACTGCTTCTTTTTGCTAAAACAAGCGAAGCACTCACAGAGATCTTTTTAAACAGGTACACTCTCATCACGGAATTGCCAACGCATCGTTTCCGTACCCGCCTAAAGACGAGAATGGAACAGCAGGAATTGACTCCGCGCGTAGGCATGTTGGAATCTCAGATGACTGCCCTGGCAACTATGATGGCTGACATTAAGGCCATGCTGGAGACCAACCAAGCTAGACAGACAACCGCCCACAATCAGAACAACTCAGGCCCTTCCATGGTACCTGATGTAACAGATAAAGAAGCAACCAGGGATACCCAACATACAGAGGAAAACGTTCATGAACCAAATAGTTGGGCACAACAAAAAGCCTCGCCTGTTGTCATCAACCTTGAAAAAGAGGAGAAGGGAAAACAAACTGTGAAGACAGAGGCAGAGGCTAAGAGGTTGGCCAAGATCGAAGAATGCCTGAGCAGTCAAGGCTATGAGCTGGCCCGCTTCGACAAAATATCTCCTTTCTCTAAAATAGAGACTCCTCCTGACTATAGGGAGCCAGAGTTCGTGAGAAAATACAATGGGACAGGCTGTCCCCGTGCCCACCTCAAGTACTACCTGCGCAAGATGGCGCACTACTCGGATTACATTCCGTTGTTAATGAACACATTCCAAGAGAGTTTGGCTGGCGCCGCTCTGGCTTGGTTTATTGAGCTAGACTTAGAGGATTATGACGGATGGGAGGACCTTGCAGAAGACTTCCTCAGGCAGTACAAATTTAACACGGCTACAGCCCAACAAGAGAAGACCTCCTACGAACTTCAAAAGCGAGGGGCGAATCGATCAGGACATATGCTCAGAGATGGCGAGCCTTGGCTACCCAAGTAAAGCCTTCAATTCCAGAAGAGGAGCTGATCGACTTATTCCTAAAGGCACTCCCCTACGAGTACTTTGATAGACTGAACACTTCTGGATGTCAGACATTCGCACACCTGATTAAGGTTGCTGAGAGGCTGGAATGGGCCTTGAAAGAAAGAAGGCCTCAGGAAGCTCCTACTAGGAAGCAGTACCCTCTGAGAAAGGAAAGAGAAGCCGGACTGGACATAGCATTTATACCAGATCCCCACAAGTTAAAGCCATTTGGCAATTCTAATCAGGCCAAAGGCGGATCATCCTGGTCAGCGCCAAGGGTACAAGAGCCTAGAAGAAAGCAACCCCAGAGACCATTCTCTCAGCTCCCGAGACCTTTATCCAAGCTACTCCCGATGCTGCTGGAGCAACACTTGGTGGCAAAAGAACCACCTAGGGCAAACCCCGCAAGATATCCTGGCTTTGATGAGAGCCAGACCTGTGCCTACCATATGGGCGAAAGAGGGCATAATGTGGATAACTGCTATGTCCTGAAGCTGAAAGTGCAAGCCCTAATTGATAGTCAGATTTTGAAATTTGACAATGCAGCCCCAAATGTACAAGAAAATCCGTTGCCAGATCATCAAGCAGTAGGGGCAATATTCACTGAAGAAGAGGAGGATTACCTTAAACTGAAGGTAGATATGCCTAAGCTGAACACCATGCTAACAATCGCTTCATCATACCCAAAAGAAGGGGAGATATCAACCGACCAAAAGAAGTTGTGTATCGACAAGATGAAGAGCTTGGGGATAGTGTCCGATATTACTGATGAAGAATTTGAAGGGATCGAAGCATCTCTATCTTTGAAAAGAAACCACTTCTTGATCACAGCTGGGCAGAGTAACACCTGTGGTACCTCACATGAGAACTTGGTAAGCAGCCTGGGGCCAGCTACTCAGTCAGAGGAAGAATTTGAAGAAGACGAAATAGAAGCCAGAAGGAGAAGTCTAGCAGACCTCAAGTTTATGGTTGACGCACTTGAGAAGAGCGAAATTATAGACAACCTGGGTCAAGATTCCGGAGGATACAATTTCAAGGTGAAATATTCGGCCCCTCCCAGCTTTTATCAAAAGATTGAAGACATCATACCGGACGGATGGGGAGGTATGGATGATCTCTCTCAACCAGAAACCTCAAAAGGTATGGAAGAACTCGACAACGCCATATTGATGATCAAAGTAGCCACGGCCGTGGTGATCAGATTGCATGAGCTGGATAGCCTGAGCAAGGTGGAAGATTGCCCAGTGAGGCCTGTCGTAATTCAATTGCCTCAGGAGGAAGAAAGCAACACGTCAGGGCCAGAGATACCTCATTAGACAACTGTAACGATAAAAGTCCCCCCAGTAGAAGAGTATGATCCCAAAGCTGTTCATTGGGACTATGGGACCACACAAGTAGATGCAATAATGAGGTCTGGAAGATTTTATGCCCCCAGAGAGGGAGAATCCGAAAAAAAAAGATGTCTCAAAGGAAGATGCCGAAAAGCTCGTATCGATCATCAAAACCAGTGAGTTTGAAGTGATAGAGCAGCTGAGGAAGATGCCCGCTCAGATATCCCTGCTAGACCTATTCATCAATTCAGAGAAGCACAAGAACGCACTATTGAAGGTACTCAATGAAGTACATGTCCCTGAAACAATCAATGAGGTACAACTAGGGGACTTTGTAGGAGCAATTCTCTTAAAAGATCAGTTGAGCTTCTCTGACGAGGACTTCCCTATGGAAGGAATAGGGCACAACAAAGCCTTATACATCTCTGCCCAATGTAACGGCAAAAGAGTGGCACACGTATTGATCGATAATGGATCAGCCTTTAACATCTGTCCTTTGGCTACCATAAGGAGGCTGGGAATCAAGGAAGAGATGATCAAGACATCCAAGACAGCTGTGAGAGCATTCGACAGCATGAGGAAGACTGTAGAAGGAGAGATCGAGCTTGACGTATTCATCGGCCCGACAAAGTTCTCTATAAACTTTCAAGTAATGGATCTGCCCAGTGCATTTGGATTCTTGCTAGGAAGACCTTGGATCCATACAGCAGGAGCTGTCCCTTCGAGCCTGCACCAAAAAGTACGTTTCGTTGTAGATGGGAAGGTGATTACCATACATGGGGAAGTCGACCTCCAGGCATACCAGAACAGTGCCATTCCCTATATTGAGCCTGAAGAGAAAACTGATGCGAGCTATCACTCCTTAGAGTTGGTAGCAACAGTTCATACCCCAGTAGGGTCGAAGTTGAAAACTCCCTACATCTCAGAAGCCAGTCTTCTACCAGCTAAGATGCTGCTGGCATACGGGTTCAATCCTGAAAAAGGCCTAGGCAAACATAATCAGGGTATAAATGCCCCGCTACAGTTGAAGGCTAATCCACATAAAATGGGCTTGGGGTACCAGAAGTATCCCATGAATGATTCTGTCCCGAAAACAACAGGCCGAGGCCGAAGCAAAAGCCTGGGACGCCGTGGAGGCGAAAACAGCCCGAATAGCTCATTCATCGGTTCTCCAACCTGGAAGGGAAGGTCTCGAATGTTCAAGAATCCCTTAAATACCTACTTCGACCAAAACTCCAAATGGCTATCTGAAGAGGATATCGCTTCGCCGATGGAACCAGATCTCACAAATCCTTTTCTTGAAGATGACTCTGTGAATGTCATCATGGAGTGGTTGGACAGTGAAGCCACTTCTTCTGAGCATATCATCTCAAACATGCATACCAGGTTGTTACAAAATTCGGATCCCTCCATTAACCACTCCTATAACATTGAGGAAGATGAAGACGAGGATTACGCGTCTATCCGTAGGGATTGGAACACCTTTGAAGAATCAAAGCCTCCTACCTCAGAAGAACCTATTGTCATTAATTTGGGAGACACCATGAACGTCAAAGAGGTCAAGATCGGCGGACACCTATCCCGTGATGAAAGGCTCGAGTTCACCAAGCTACTAAAAGAATATCAAGACATCTTCGCATGGTCTTACGCGGATATGCCAGGCCTTGATCCTAAGATTGTGGAACATGCATTGCCCACGGATCCTGGCATCAAACCTGTCAAACAAGGCAGTAGGCGGATGAAAGCCGAGTTAGAAGACAAGATTAAGGAAGAAGTCATGAAACTCCTTAGGGTAGGCTTCATTGAAGCTATCCCATATTCAGACTGGGTTGCAAATATAATCCCCGTCATGAAGAAAGACGGAAAAGTTCGGATCTGCGTAGATTACCGAGATCTGAATAGAGCAAGCCCAAAAGATGATTTTCCACTCCCCCACATTGATGTATTAGTGGATAGTACGGCGGGTTATGAATTATTCTCATTCATGGATGGATTCTCGGGATACAACCAAATCTCCATGAAACAAGAAGACAAACCCAAGACTGCATTTACCACACCATGGGGGAATTTTTGCTACAAAGTCATGCCCTTTGGATTGAAAAACGCCGGGGCTACCTACCAGAAGGCTATGGTCACGTTATTCCATGATATGATCCACAAAGAGATTGAAGTATATGTTGATGACATGATCGCTAAATCCAAGAAAGGACAAGATCACATACAGGTATTAAGAAAATTATTTGAGCGCCTGCGCAAATACAAGTTAAAGCTGAACCCTAACAAATGCGTGTTTGGGGCAAGATCCGGGAAACTCCTTGGATTCATAGTCAGCAACAGGGGCATTGAGATTGATCCCTCAAAAATCCAGGCCATCCACGATTTATCAACTCCATCCACAGTAAAAGAAGTGAGAAGCCTTCTAGGGAGATTGAACTATATTGCCAGGTTCATCAATCAGCTGTCTGATGTGGCTAAGCCAATCTTCAAATTGCTTAAGAAAGGCGCGAAAATAACGTGGGACGCCGAGTGCAGCAAGGCATTCCAAATGATCAAAAACTATTTGATCACACCACCGGTGCTTGTGCCACCAATTCCCGGTCACCCATTGACCTTATACCTGACCATACGACAAGAGTCCTTGGGAGCCTTACTTGCCCAGACAAGCCCGATAGATGGAAAAGAGAGGGCCATTTATTACCTGAGTAAGAAATTCACGCCATCTGAAGCAAAATATATACCAGTTGAAAGGGCCTGCGTAGCGGCAGTATGGGTACTACGAAGACTAAGGCAGTATACCCTACATCATCACATTCAGCTCATAACAGAGAACGACCCCGTCAAATACCTCCTAGAGAAACCCGCTTTAATTGGGAAACTGGCAAAATGGCAAGTAATGTTGTCTGAATTTGACATTAAATGTTCTCCGCAGAAGTCGGTAAAAGGAAGAGCTATAGCGGACATGCTGGCAGAAAACCCATCGAGCACTGAATCCCCTGAAGTAACGAACATAGAAGGCCGAATTCTGAACTTAGCAGAGGATAAGTGGATCATGTATTTCGATGGTGCTGTTAACCTATCAGGGGCAGGCACTGGGGCAGTACTGATATCCCCAGATGGTCAACATTACCCTGTCGCGGCAAAGGTAACTTTCCCTTGTACCAACAATATTTCAGAATATGAGGCGTGCATTCTGGGTCTACGACTGGCCCTTTCTATGGAGATACCTAGGTTACAAGTCTTTGGAGACTCCATGCTCATTATTCTACAGACACAATGGGAGTGGAAGACGAAAGATGCAAAGCTCATCCCCTACCATGAATACCTTGAAGAATTGATACTCAAGTTTGAAGAAGTGTCATTCGAGTACCTATCAAGGTCTCACAACCAATTCGCAGATGCATTAGCCACCCTAGCCTCGATGTTACAAACGATTGAAGGGTTGGATATAGAACCTCTGAGGATCGGCATTGTTGAAAAGCCAGCTTATTGCATGCTAATCGAAGAGGAATGTGATAGAGAGCCATGGTACTATGACATCAAGAATTACCTCTTGAAAAGGGAATTCCCTGAAGGATGCCAGTCAGGAGACCGAAAATACATAACCAAGATGGCCAGCAAGTTCTTCCTCAATGGACAAATTCTATACAAGAGATCGTTCGATTCCACTCTACTGAGATGCGTAGATGCCAAAGAAGCAAATATTCTCATGAAAGAAATTCATGAAGGTGCGTGTGGGCCTCACATGAACGGTCACCTCCTTGCCCGGAAGATCATGCAGCTAGGTTATTATTGGATGACCATCGAATCAGACTGCTGTCAGCACGTCCGGTCATGCCACCAATGCCAAATATACGGGGATAAGATTAACGCACCCCCGAACGAACTACACCAAATGTCTGAAGTTTGGCCTTTCTCTATGTGGGGGATAGACATGATAGGGCCTATAAATCCTGTGGCTTCGAATGGTCATCGCTTCATCTTGGTAGCGATTGATTACTTCACCAAATGGGTAGAAGCCAGCTCTTACAAGAATGTCACTGCGAGAAATGTGGCAAGATTTGTCAAAAGAGATATCATATCCCGGTATGGTACTCCTCAAGCGATCATCACAGATAATGGGTCCAACCTAAACAACAAGATTGTCGATGGTCTGCTGGATCACTTTAGCATTCGACATCTGAATTCATCTCCTTACCGCCCACAGATGAATGGGGCAGTGGAAGCCGCCAATAAAAACATCAAGAGAATCTTGGCTAAAACAGCAGAAAACTACAGGGATTGGCACGAAAGGCTGCCCTTCGCCTTGATGGCTTACCGAACATCGATCAGGACTTCTACAGGGGCAACTCCCTATAGTCTGGTGTATGGGATGGAAGCAGTTCTACCAGTAGAAGTTAAGATTCCCTCTTTGAGAATCTTATCCGAAGATAAACTCTCTGGGTCAGAGTATTTCAAGCACAGATATGAACAGCTGAATTTAATAGACGAGAAACGTCTTAAAGCCATTTGCCATGGACAAACTTACCAGAAGAGGGTAGCCAGGGCGTTCAATCGAAAGGTCAAGACCAGAAACTTCGAAGTAAATGACTTGGTAATTAGGAAAGTTTTGCCGAGTACTACCCATCCAGGGGGAAAATTCACTCCAAATTACGAAGGCCCCTACATTGTTAAGAAGATCCTCACGGGAGGAGCATTAATTCTTGTAAACTCTGAGGGAGAAGAACTCGGGCACCCTGTGAATTCAGATGCTGTGAAGAAATATTACCCTTGAAATAAAATCAGATTCCGGTCATATGCCCTGCCTCGAATGGAGCCTACTCTTCATAATAGTCTTTGCATAAGCATGTCATGCATCTATGCATACATTAGCATGTGTTCAATATTGCAGGATCCAAGGAAGCAGGGTCGCGATAAGTTGGAACGCATGATCAAGGAGACCTAACGTCATGGTGGTCAGGTGCACGTCTTCTTCTCCAAAGACTGAGAATTTCAAGAAATTTTAGAACAACTTAACCATCTTGTGTTGTTAAGAAAAATGCAGATTTTTGTGAATCTATCCACTTCCATTGGAGGGCATGATCAAGGGTAAGGTGTATCGTTCTAATTTTCTGAAATTCGAGAGCATACACTGACATATTCTTTTTATGTTTTGCAGGAATCCCTAGCCGCGCTGGGCAGGTAAGTATTCCTTTCCCAATCTTTTAGGTTTGCAAGACTGTCAGAATCCTTATTGATAGAATTTGAAGGCTTCTTGGAATCTAGCATGCATTCAAATCTCATGTCTAGAAAAACACAAAATTCTCACAGTCATGTCATTGGCATTCATGTTTAAACTTGGAGGTTATCTGAACATGATTGAAATATGCATTGTGCATCATAAATCCCCTTGGAGGGTAAGTTTTGGAAAAAACAAAATGAACTTTTCTGACAAAAGTTATTTAAACCGTTCAAAAGGATGATTCCTCAGACAAGAGGCAAGCCTGGTCCAAACACGTCCCATACACACTTGAGAGATAAGTGGAGTGGTAAGGATAGCGAGACCTTGACCTACGGACGTAAGGGTTATTCGCAGTGATTACATGGATCGAGACGACGGAGGCATTCGTTTCCCTATCATAAACACTACAGGTGATCATTGATAACCCTTTGAACGGCGATTTCATTCCATACCCCTGTCAAGAACCACCCCACATTGGGGCAAACTAGAGGTACGTCCAGCGGTATCAAGAGGTAAATGGTTAGAAATTCTCTTGCTTAGACTTGCATCAATCTTCGTGTGTTGCTTGTCATTTTAACTTCTATGGTAATTCAGGTGCTTTAGGATGACGAAAAGCATTCGTTTCTCTATACTATACACTTTTACCCTTCGCATTGCCCAATTGAGCCTATACGTTCATTTCACAAACCCGTTGGTGATCATTGCATATTCCAAGGTGGAAACGACGTCACTTCAAGAGCGGAAGAGTTCAAAAACACAGGATTTGTGAAAAATTCCTAGATTAATGTTCGAGTGCTGAGATTCAAGCTATACATCTAGCACATTCATTTGAAAATTCTGATCCCCAAAAGAAAAGAAAAGATGGGATCTCAAAAAGAAAGAAGAGAGAAAAATTTAATCTTGGGCATCAAGAAAAAGCAAAGTGCCTGGTAAAAGCAAGGCCAATGCCCATCCAAATACTTGTACACTTGTGAATCATGTGTTTGATTTTGTAAATGCCAAAAGGTGGCATGATACCTTTGTATAGGTCACTAGTGAGATCTGATTGTAAAAGAAAATCCCAAGGGAGCTGGACAGCAAAGGATGCTCCCAAATCATGTCACACTCAGATGATGTAAGTATAGACAAGATGTTGACACCATCTCAACATAAGAGAGATATGTTCTCTAAAGACAAACGTGCGCTTCGAAGGCTGACAATGCTCTTCAAAGACTATCAATGCACTTCAAAAACTGAAGACGCTCTTTGAACCAGAAGGGACAAGATCGGCGGCAAACCGGCAGTGATCACCAATGTTTAAACCCTCCACGTATTCTGAGCCAAAAACAAGCCTTTTTGGTCCCCAAACCTACCTACGTTACAACCCTGAAGAGCCTTTTCAGATTAAGGCACATGGATTGACATAGGGTTTAATGTCTAAGCTTAGCTCGAAGAAGTTCGAGCAAGATTATTTCTTTCTCATTTTGCAGGTTTCTTGACTTGTAAACCTGGAGCAGACATTGAAGATTTCGCTTCAATAGCCTTGACTTGCGCGCAAGTCCCCTTTGAAAATCGTTGACCAAGCCCAACATTACGGTCCCTTGGAAGTCCTCCTGATCGATCGAGGTGTATTCACTGCGAATGATCCTGAACCCTGGGCGCAGGTTTGATAGGAAGTTCGAGTGCATTCTTGGTAAAAGATCATTACCTCAAAACGGTGAGAAGTCCTCTTTGATGAGAATACTCCGTTGGACATTTTAACCAAACTCTTTTGGTAATTTCAGATTGTTTGATTCAAACCTTCCCCGCAAGGAACTTTTGATCACTCCCGTATATTGCAAGGTGTTTTGGATAACCTCCAACCTCGTAATACATTCATTGAAATTTTTTCATGACTATGTTATAAGTCATAAAGTGCTGTCAGTCTGACATCAGATATCATTTAAAGACCATTGATGTGTCTTTAATAAAAAAATTTTAGATTGGAGCTTCAGCAAGATTCTTGATGACTTCAGCTCCTAAAATAGCTTGTATCACTCTTGGTGAGAAACGTTTAACATGTCTAAACTTCTGCAGAATTCTTGGCAATCCCAGATCTCAGAAGAGCACAACTTCTCTTGGAATCACGGTAACCCCAGATTCTAGAAGGATGCCTTGCTCTATGAAGAAGAGCTTTCAAGTTTACTTTCCTACAAGATCCCTGCTAATTCCATATCTCAGGAAAACACATTCTTATGAACAATTTTGTAGGTTTGATCTTTCTGCAGGATACTTGGAGCTCCCAGATCCCAGAATGTCACCTCACATATCAAAAGGATAATCTCCGAAATCATCCCTCTGTGAGATTTCAAATTTGCAGGTCTAAGTTTTCTGCAGGATACTTGGAATCCCCAAATCCCAGAATAACGCTTCGCATGTCGAAAGGACAATTTTCGGAATCAGCTTTCTGTGAGGTTCTGGGTAACCCATAAACCCAGAATAGCCCATTTGATAAAGCCTGAAGGTTAGGCACACCTCACTTGTATAAATCCTAGTTAATTCCTTAGAATATAGGATCAAAATGTCCGATAATCCCTAAAAGACTGGGAGAGTCATCCATAGGTTCTTAACAGAGAAGAATCCTATTTCTCGGCCTGATCCCCCTGAAGGATCAAAACTTCTGACAATCCCTAAGAGACTGGGTGCGTCATCCATAGGTTCCTAGCAGGAAGGAGTCCTATTCATGGTCTGATCCACCATACGGATCAAAACTTCTGACAATCCCTAAGAGACTGGGTGCGTCATCCATAGGTTCCTAGCAGGAAGGAGTCCTATTCATGGTCTGATCCACCATACGGATCAAAACTTCTGACAATCCCTAAGAGACTAGGTGCGTCATCCATAGGTTCCTAGCAGGAAGGAGTCCTATTCATGGTCTGATCCACCATACGGATCAAAACTTCTGACAATCCCTAAGAGACTGGGTACGTCATTCACAGGTTCCTGTTAAGTATAGGAATCCCATTTTGGTACGGCCTACCATACAGGCTAGAGTTTAATCGCCCTAGGATACTCAAAAGACGAGTCCCTAGGTATCCACTTGATCCCGCTGTACACCGCGTATGCCGTACGAGCATCAGGCAGGTAATCAACAGGTAAGTAACAGGTGGGTCTCTCTACTTTCTCTCTCACTTCAGCTAAAGAATGCAGAACAGAACGTTCACCAGCGGGACAAGAAAGATTGAGTGTGAAGATTCGTTTTTCTTTTCCACAGTTGAGTCGGTCTAGACTCAGGCGTCACCTGTCTTTGAGAGAAACCTCTCACGAGATTCCTCTCAAAGAGGGGCAGCTGTTGACACCTGATTTTTGACCCAGCCTTTTTCATTTTTATTTTTTGAAAAATCATAAAAAATTCATAAAAAGTCAAAAAATTACAAAATCAACTTTGGTGGCCTTGGCCAAGCCCAAGGAACCATTCTTGACCAAAAAATAATTTTTCATATTTTTCATATTTTTTAGTATTTTTGGAAAATAGAAAAACACTTAAAAAATCAAGAAAAATAGTATTTGAGGTCACAAAAATATAGAAAAATGTCCAATATTTTTCCTTTTAATCCCTTGTATTTTCGACCTCACAAAAAAATCAAAATCAGATTCAATTTTAGGTGTTCCTTTGTAACCCGTACTATTGAATTTGAAGAAAAAATAATAATTGAGTCTTTTAATTTGCAATTTTGGCATTTTATAGGATCTTGACATTCAATCTAATTGTACCCCATTTCAATTTGACCTAATTGCTCGGACAAGCTGTTCAATTGCAAACATAATTGCATTTTAGTCCTTGAAATTGAGCATAATCGAAATTACTTTCAATTCAAGGACTATAATTACAAATTGAACATGCTACCCAATGGATTACACCATTTTAAATCGATTGGCATAGGTGGTTTAACCCAATTGGATCATTTGCACCCTCAATTACACAATCCCCAATTTCCAATCAAATGAGAATTTGGGGATTTTGTAGAAATTGATGAAAACTTTTGGGCAAAACCACATTTCTAGATAGAATTCATGCCCTAGATTCGATTATGAGGTTCAATTGCAAAAATTTCCCATTAATTTGGGTTTAATTTCGAAAATGGTAAGTCGAAACCGGTTCTGACCGGTCAGACCGCCGGTCAGACCGATCGAACCGGTTTGCTACAGTGTCATCGTCTTCCCTCAGAAACTGCGCAGATGAACAGTTCCAAGAGTGATTTTGATCTTCAAATTGGAGGCCAATTCGTGGATAATCAAACACGCAATGGTGGGCGTATTGTTGCCTATACTCCTGCCTATCAACTAACACCGGTGGCGCCGCTCGACGTCGACGGAGTAAAAGGCAGTTGGCCGGTCAAATCTCGAAGCTGCAAAAAGTCAACAAAACCACAAAACAGCTCAAATTCGTGACAAATTCGCGCGAAATGAAGTCCACCAGAGAACCAAACGGGGTTAGACAGAATCCCCATCTTCCCCGACGTCATTTGAACCTAAAATCACGTGATGGCACGTGCTATTCAAGTTAGATGGTCGTCCCCGATTCGGCGCCAAAATTCTAAGAGCTATAAAAACCTGCGTTCGTTTTCTGTTGGAGACGACGGTGGATTCAGTTAGTAGAGGACAAAGAGAATCAAGAGAGCGAGAGAGAACGAAAGAGAGAGGGCTCCCTTCCATCGCCATTGTCGAGGGTCGAGCTCAAATTTGTAGAGCGGCGGTCGAGCCTTCACAGGCTAGACCAGAGCTCGCGAAGATCACCAGGAGGTCGCCCGTGTCGAGAGGAAGCTATCGCCACCAGCCGCGCGACCTATCGCTCTAAAACAGGTGAGTTCAACTCTCGAGTTTTCTTACTGTGCTTTAATGGCGGGATTCAGTTCCGACTATGATAGTTCGAATTAGAGTATGCGTTTTGCCTTTCGAACATTACTGACCACGTTCGCGTCTTCATTTTACATCGATTTTTGCTCACATGCCCCGAATCGAGTCTACCGATTTAGCCTCCATAGCCGATTCTTGCCCAGCCAAATCTGGGCCGAGCGAGCTCAATCGGAGCTCGAGGTAAGTCTTCTGGATATCCATTGATGCTATTCTATGACTGAAATTCTTTGATTTTGAGTGAATTGCATGATTGAGCTTCCATGGCCGTACTCGACGATTTGCATGATGTTCTTGATTCTGCGAATAAGATGTTTCGATTCTTAGATATGTCGAACTAGAGCTAATCGCGAATCGATTGCCGTTGGTTTCGAGTGATTCCATTAAGATTTCACCGCACGATCATCGCCGGAGAGCCACAGCCGTCCATTCCGTCAGAGTCGCGAGGTTGAAGACGAAGATGACATGGCATAGTCAACAGGTCAAAGTCTTAGGTGTCAGTCCATCATTGGTCCACGTTTTCGTCCAGTCAGCATGCCGTTAGAGGTTGTTATTCGAATAAACAGATCTAACGGCTGAGGATAATCGAGTCTAAATTTTAGCGGCCGTCCGATTAGTAATTAGGTTTATCTGAAAATCTTTAAAATCAAAAAATCAAAACGAGCTGAAACGGTGTCGTTTAGGATAGTAACAGTGCGGCGTCGTTTTAAGTTAGAGAGGGTGAACGGTCCAGATCGAGTCTTACGTTCTAATCTTGACCGTAGATTTTGGTAGGTCGATCAGACGGCTCTGGTCAGGTCTTTGCTCAATCTAGGCCGTAGATTTCAGTCAGCCCATCCAACTGCCGTGGATTAGCCACGTGGTCTATTAGGGACCGTCAGATCAGTGTCAAATAATCTGAAAATCAGAAGTGCATCAGACGGCGTCGTTTCGATCAAGGTTTTTCGCGGGTTCGGGTCTGGACCGGGTCCCGACCCGAGTGGGTCGGGTCGACCCGGTCCGAATAATATTTTTTAAATAAAAAAATTCGAAAATGATTTGAAAAAAATAATAAAAAATCAGAAAAATCCTAGAAAATCCAAAAAAATGCTAGAAAATTCCAGAAAATTCCAAAAAAATGTGGAAAAATTGTGGAAAAATCCTAGATATTCCAGAAATCCCCAAAAATCGAGGGTTGATCACAGACAACTGGTCAACCCCAATGTTGGGGTTTCTTACCCAATTTTCCGAGACTTGACGACATTACCCTTTAGGGGTAAGTCGCCTCTTTGCATACTAGATAAGGCCGATAATGCCAAGGTAAGAATTAGGGTCGATTAGACGATCAATTCTTAGATTTGGGTTTTCGAGTCCCGCCTCTTTTCTCAAAATGACGATTTTACCCTTTAATGGGAAAACCGTCTTTCTTGTCTCAATCGAGTTCTGAAAATTGCTTGAAGTTAGGGTTTGGGTCAGGTGGACGACCGACCCTAATATTTGAGACTTTTTAGTTCTCATCTTTGTCCAAAATGACGACTTTACCCCTCCAAGGGTAAAATCACTTTTAAATTCTAGAAAAATCCTGGAAATTCCAGAAAAATAGGAAATGGATTGGATTGATGGCCAATCCTATTTCCCCTGTCTTCTGACTTCCCAATTCGTCTAAAAAGACAGATTTACCCTTTTGAGGGTAAATTTTCTCCGAATTATTCAAAATTACGATTCTGCCCCTCATGGGCGAATCATGTCCAAATTACTCCTAAACCTTGATTGATACTTCTCTAGGCTAATAGGGCCTCATTAGGGATGCCATGTTGATTTCATGTGTTTTATCCGCATGTATTGGATCCTTGATTTGCGCACTTATTTTTAATGATTGTGAGTGATAGGGTAGATATTCCCATATGCATGAACTCCTAGATTTAAGATCTGTACCCCACTCGTTTGTATGAAATCCTAAGATCAGATAAACCATTCAGCTTAGGTACCGAAAGGGCGTCAACTCTGACAGTTGACGTAACTAAGTCCCCGAACCCACTTCTCTGGTTTCCGCAGGATCGAATAGACCACTCCCAACTATTCGATAGGGTTTCCGATCGTACCCTCCACGAAACGATTGGTGGCGACTCCTTGGCATGTACACTTTTTCACATGTCACTAGACCGCACTGAAGGTCGACCACGTACATCCAGCAGTTGCGACTTGGGAAACGGGCCTTGGGAGAGGCCCGCGTCCAATCTAGCCAGCGATCGGGCGGCCCATTAACCCTCCGCGCTCGCGAGAGGGTCGCGACAGTCAGCTCTCGCAATGAACTGATCGTTTTTAAAAGAAGTTGGCACTAAAGTGATCTTCGTACACAACTTTTGGTACTAAAAGTATACTTTTGCCTCTAAATTGAGTTAATACCACGAATAACCCCAAATTGATACACTCATGACAAATTTGCCACAAATTATTTTATGATCACGAAAAATCATAAACTGGTACGCTTGCGACAAATTTACCATAAACTATTTTTTTGTCTACAAAAAAATCAAAAATTAACACATCTGTGATAAATTCACCTTAAACTAATTTTTTTGACCGTGAAAAACCCCAAACTGATACACACTTGACAAATTACCCTCCGTTAAATTGGGTTCATATTAAAAAAAAATCTAAAATTGACACACTTGCAATAAACAGAGGATAAAAAATCTCAAAATGGTACACCTGTGAACTACTATGTGCCATCTAACTCAGCAATTTAACGCTTAAATTTAAGGAAAACTAACAGAAGATAAATTTGTCACATGTCCAGTTTGAGGTAAATTTATCACAAATATACTAGTTTGTGATTTTTTGTAGTAAAAAAATTATTTGGTGTAAATTTGTCACATGTATATCAATTTGAGGTTTTTCTTTGTATTAACCCTTCTAAATTATGATGTTTCTCGGTGAAAAGTGCCTGTGATGTGGTGCGTGCCAAAGAGGAACAATATCAACTCAATCAAATCTTTCCATCAACCCCGAGAGCTATGGAACCAGATCTGGCACATGAATACCCCAAAAATTAAAATTTTTCTTATGGAGTGTGTACCAGAATGCGATTCCAACCAAAGTAAACCGGTTTAAATTGAAAATTTTACAAAGGCCAAGCTGTCCGTCACAATTTTACAAAACCCCTGGACACACCCTTCGAGTCAAATCCAGATCTCACGCAATGGTCTCTCGTGAATTGAGGTATGGCTGCAAAACTTAAAGAAAGATACAACAAGCTCACCTTCCATCAACATGGGAGCAAGAGTTCTCTGGACAATTTGGAAAGAATGAAACAACTTTATATTTTGACTTCAAACCCCCGACCCATTTGCCTTTGGTGCATGAAGTCCACGCAACTCTTGTGAATTAGAGCATAAAGGAAAGGAAAAGACTCAGGACAGTGAATAACAACCACTCTCTTTTCGAGCTTTATTTTTTACCAGAAATAGATCTTTCTATTTATATTTGCTGGACAAGTTTCTACACAAAGACACGCGTTTAACAACGACAAAAAATTTCTACTCCTGAAACAGAAATTCATTTGATAACAACATAAAATTTCTACGCTTGGGTGACCGACGGCCGATGACGGGCGGAGAGCGGCTAAATACCGGTGAATGATGATCAGCAACCGGCTAACGGAGACCGGCGGTCGGCAATTGGCGAATGGTGGCAGTCGAATGGTGAACAACAGTAGGGATGCGAGAAAGGCGATCGACCACAGAAGACGAGTGAATGGCGCTGGGTGGAGGGCAGCTAGTGTTCAGTAAATTCTTAACGCAAGTGTACGTGTCGAACAAGTAATATAATGATGAGAAAATATATTATCCCACAGAGATTGATGGTTAATAAACTAATTAAATATTAAAAATAGAATAATTCTAAAATTTATCTAACAAATAAAAATAGAATTGAGAATAAAAGAAAATTGACAATCTTAAAGATAAAAGTGTTGTGGAAAGTCTCCTTCTATTTTGATTATGACAAAACTATGCACAGGATCTGTGTAATGGTTGAAATGTTTATTGCAAAAAGAATATGTAAGCAAAAGCTTGTATCGATCCATTTTTCTATCTCTTAGACTCAAGGGAAGAGTAGCCATCAAGTGCTTCTGACAGGGTCAGATGGAAGCGCTTCTGACAGGGTCAGATGGAAGCGCTTCTGACGTGGTCAGATGGAAGTGCTTCTGTCGTTGGTCAAATGGAGTGCATCTGAAGACCTTCAGATGGAGTTGCCTCTGAAGGTCAGATCCAATATGTACTCCAAACTGGTTACTTCTTCTTAGAAGCTATTTGCAATGATAGATGGACCTTATTGAAGCTCATGATTATCATACTCGTTCAGATTCAAAGAGTTCTTTCTTTCTGAAGACTGCTTCTGAAGACTGATAAGTTTCTGCAATGATGAAGACCCACGAATGACAGGTTTTCGAACTAGGCAAGTTTTATTATGAAAGTTTGTCATATTTGATTAACAAGATATTTTCTCTAATCAATCAAGGGAAAATCTACGATCGGATATTACCTTCCAAGAATATTCTTGGCAACTTATTTGAATCTACTCCACTTATGGAAATTGGAGATTTGGTTGTATGGGCGACTAAATCAGAAGGGTTCAATTTCTACCTCAACGGCTATCATATCTTCTCAGATACAGTTTCGTTCAATCACGATTGATGACGTCCAATCAAAGATTGAAGAACGATCCTTTGGTCATGTATACAACGACAAAATTTGGAGGCAAAGGAGTATTAAAGAAAAACCATGGTGATCTACGTAGAGAAAGAGAACAACAATCCAAAGTGCAAGAGTTATTCAAATTCACCAAAGTATTCTGAGTGCTCAAAATTTCATTCATTGTGAGGATTTTGTAAGAGAGAAACTGTGCATTCAATCGATCGTAATCTTCTTCGATTCATCATAGTGAAATCCAGCCAATCGGCTGTCATCGTGGGAGAGTTGACGTAGGCCTAACAAGCTGAACCACTATAAACTCAGCGTGCACATTTCTCTTCTCTAAACTCTATCCTTGTGTTTAGTTTCTTTTCTTCTTGCATGCTGTTCATATTGTTCATGATCCTAAGAGTGTATTGAAATTACTTTTAATTCCGCAAGAAATTTAAATTAGATTCAGAATCACCTATTCACCCCCTCTAGGTGATATTGCTAGATCCAACAATTGGTATCAGAGCTTTGTTACTTTTATTTAAGAAGTGTTTGTAACTTCTGAGTTAACGATCCATTATGTTAAGCAACTACTCTTCAGGAACAAGTGACTCGCACTTTGCCAACAAACCACCTTACTTTGATGGAAAGGATTATAATATGTGGAGCAACAAAATGAAATGGTTCTTCAAGGCTTATGATGATTTGATGTGGGTGTCGCGACCCTCTCGCGAGCGCGGAGGGTTAATGGGCCGCCCGATCGCTGGCTGGATCGGACGCGGGCCTCTCCCAAGGCCCATTTCCCAAGTCGCAACTGCTGGATGTACGTGGTCGACCTTCAGTGCGGTCTAGTGACATGTGAAAAAGTGTACATGCCAAGGAGTCGCCACCAATCGTTTCGTGGAGGGTACGATCGGAAACCCTATCGAATAGTTGGGAGTGGTCTATTCGATTCTGCGGAAACCAGAGAAGTGGGTTCGGGGACTTAGTTACGTCAACTGTCAGAGTTGACGCCCTTTCGGTACCTAAGCTGAATGGTTTATCTGATCTTAGGATTTCATACAAACGAGTGGGGTATATATCTTAAATCTAGGAGTTCATGCAGATGGGAATATCTACCCTATCACTCACAATCATTAAAAATAAGTGCGCAAATCAAGGATCCAATACATGCGGATAAAACACATGAAATCAACATGGCATCCCTAATGAGGCCCTATTAGCCTAGAGAAGTATCAATCAAGGTTTATGAGTAATTTGGACATGATTCGCCCATGAGGGGCAGAATCGTAATTTTGAATAATTCGGAGAAAATTTACCCTCAAAAGGGTAAATCTGTCATTTTAGACGAATTGGGAAGTCAGAAGACAGGGGAAATAGGATTGGCCATCAATCCAATCCATTTCCTATTTTTCTGGAATTTCCAGGATTTTTCTGGAATTTAAAAGTGATTTTACCCTTGGAGGGGTAAAGTCGTCATTTGGACAAAGACGAGGAACTGAAAATCTCAAATATTAGGGTTGGTCATCCGCCTGACCCAAACCCTAACTTCAAGCAATTTTCAGAACTCGATTGAGACAAGAAAGACGATTTCCCCACTAAAGGGCAAAATCGTCATTTTGAGAAAAGAGGCGGGACTCGAAAACCCAAACCTAAGAATTGGTCGTCTAATCGACCCTAATTCTCACCTTGGCATTATCGGCTTTATCTAGCATGCACACAAGAGGCGACTTACCCCTAAAGGGTAATGTCGTCAAGTTTCGGAAAATTGGATAAGGAACCCCAAAAATAGGGTTGACCAATTGTCTGTGGTTAACCCTCGATTTTTGGTGCTTTCTGGAATGTCTAGGATTTTTCCAATATTTTGCCACATTTTTTTGGAATTTTCTGGAATTTTCTAGCATTTTTTTTTTGGATTTTCTAGGATTTTTCTGATTTTTTTTATTTTTTTTTTAAAATCATTTTCGAATTTTTTATTTAAAAAATATTATTCGGGCCGGGTCGGGTGACCCGGCCCACGGCCCAGCCCGGACCCGGGTCCGCGCGACCCGTGCCCAAAACGACGCCGCTTAATGCTTTTTTTATTTTTGAATTGTCGAATTTGATCTAACGGCCTTCATGGCGCCGCGTGGCTGACTCAGGGTCTTCGGATTGACTTACTGAAACCTACGGCTCAGATTGAATGGAGACTCGACCAGGGCCGTCAGATCTAATTACTTAAATCTACGGCCACGATTAGAACGTGGAATCTGATCTGAGCCGTCTATTTTCATTAACCTAAAACGACGTCGCCTAATCCTTCCTCTAAACGGCACCGTTTCTTATCCTGATTGATTTTACGATTAAAATCATTTTCGAATAATCCTAATTTCTAATCGGACGGTCATCATTTATTAGACTCGATTATTCTCGGCCGTTGGATTCTTTTTATTTGAATAACAGACTCAACGGCCATGCTGACTCGACATCCACGTGGACCAATCACGTGTTGCCACCTAGACCTTTGACCAGTTGACCGCGCCACGTCAGCTTCGTCTTCAACCTCGCGACTCCGGCAGAATGGACGGCTGTAGTTCTCCGGCGATGATCGTGCGGTGAAATCTTAATGGAATCACTCGAGACCAACGGCAATCGATTCGCGATTAGCTTTAGTTTGACATATCTAAGAATCGAAACATCCTATTCACAGAATCAAGAACATCGTGCGAATTGCCGAGTACGGCCATGGAAGCTCAATCATACGATTCACTCGAAATCAAAGAAATTCAGTCACAGAATAACACCAATGGAGGTTCAGAAGACTTACCTCGAGCTCCGATTGAGCTCGCTCGGCCCAGATTCGGCTGGGGAAATATGAACAGTAGCTCGACAATGGAGGTTGGATTTGAAGACTCGATTGGGCATGTTAAGACAAAACCGACGCAAACAAGATGCGCGATGATGGTCAGTGATGTTCAGGGAATGAAACGCACACATTAATTGTATGAATGATTAAGAAATGCGCGAATCGCCATGGAAGCTTGAAGAAACACTCTAGACTGCAACTCACCTGTTCTCGCGGATTCCTTGTGCGCGGCCGGCGGCGATCGATTCCGGGGACTTTGGGCGACCTTCTGGTGGCCTCGTGTGGCTTTGGTTTGGCCTGGGAAGACCCAACCAGCGCCCTGCAATTCGAGCTCAAATTCTCGACGACGGGGGTCGGAGAACGAGCTCTGCTTCGCGTTTTTTCTTTCTCTCTTGATTCAGTTTCAACTTTCACAACTGAATCTGTAGTCCCCTTCAACAGAAAACGAACGCAGGCTTTTATAGCTTTTAGAATTTTGGCGCCGAATCGGGGACGGCCAACTGACTTGAATAGCACGTGTAGCCACGTGCGATTGGGTCAAAACGAAGTCGGGGAAGATGGGCATTTCGCTCAGTCCCTTTTGGTTCCGCGGTGAGCTTTATTTCGCACGAATTTGGCAAGGATTTGAGCTGTTTTCACCCTTGTTGACTTTTGCAGGTCCGAAGGTTTGACTGGCCGATTGCTCCTTGTTCCGGCGGCCATTGATCGTCGTTCTAGCTCCAATCGACGGTAAGTGATCTAAGGAACTAAACGCCCACCATTGTGTCTTCAATTGAGGTCGATTGGCCCGTCAATTTCCCCGTTAAAGTTCGTCCATTTACTGTTCATTCGCGCAGGTGCTTGAGGTAGGTGACGACACTGTAGCGGACCGGTTCGACCGGTCCGACCGGCGGTCTGACCGGTCAGAACCGGTTCCAATTCACCATTTTCAAAATTAAACCCAAATTAATGGGGAAATTTTGCAATTGAACCTCAAAATCGACTCTAGGGCATGAATTCTATCTAGAAATGTGGTTTTGCCCAAAAGTTTTCATCAATTTCTACAAAATCCCCAAATTTTCATTTAATTGGAAATTGGGGATCGTGTAATTGAGGGTGCAAATGATCAAATTGAGTCAAACCACCTGTTCCAATCGATTTAAAATGGTGAAATCCATTGGGTAGCATGTTTAATTTGCAATGATAGCCCTTGAATTGAAAGTAATTTCAATTATGCTTAATTTCAAGGACTAAAATGCAATTTTAGTATGTAATTTTGTCAAATCCGTGCAATTGGGCATATTGTGCAAACAATTGGGCTAAATTGAAATAGGGGATAGTCAGATTGAATGTCAAGATCTTAAAAAATGCCAAAATTGCAAATTAAAAGACTCAATTGTTATTTTTTCTTCAAATTCAATAGTACGGGTTACAAAGGAACACCTAAAATTGAATCTGATTTTGATTGTTTTGAGAGGTCAAAAATAAAAGGGATTAAAAGGAAAAATATTGGATATTTTTCCATATTTTTGTGACCTCAAATGCTATTTTTCTTGATTTTTTAAGTATTTTTCTATTTTCCAAAAATACTAAAAAAATTAAAAAATGTGAAAAATTGTTTTTTTTTGTCAAGAATGGTTCCTTGGGCTTGGACAAGGCCACCAAAGTTGATTTTGTAATGTTTTGACTTTTTTATAGATTTTTTGTGATTTTTCAAAAATAAAACTGAAAAAGACCTGATCAAAAAATCAGGTGTCAACAGCTGCCCCTCTTTGAGAGGAATCTCGTGAGAGGTTTTGCTCAAAGACAGGTGACACCTGAGTCTAGACCGACTCGACTGGGGAAAAGAAAAACGAATCTTGACACTCAATCTTTCTTGTCCCTGGTGAAGGCTTTGCTCTTCGTTCGTTTTTTTTTTGCTGACATGAGAGAGAAAGTAGAGAGACCCACCTGTTACTTACCTGTTGATCGCCTGCCTGATGCTCGTGTGGCCTGCGCGGTGTATAGCGGGTTCTAGTGAATACCTAGGGACTCGTCTTTTGAGTATCCTAGGGCGATTAAACTCTAGCCTGTATGGTAGGCCGTACCAGAATGGGATTCCTACACTTGACAGGAACTTGTGAATGACGCACCCAGTCTCTTAGGGATTGTCGGGGTTTTGATCCGTATGGTGGATCGGACCATGAATAGGACTCCTTTCTGCTAGGAACCTATAGATGACGCACCCAGTCTCTTAGGGATTGTCAGGGATTTTGATCCGTATGGTGGATCAGACCATGAATAGGACTCCTCTCTGTTAGGAACCTATGGATGACGCACCCAGTCTCTTAGGGATTGTCGAACATTTTAATCCGTCAGGGGGATCAGGCCTAGAATAGGATTCCTTTCTGCTAGGAACCTATGGATGACGCACCCAGTCTCTTAGGGATTGTCGAACATTTTGATCCTATATTCTAAGGAATTAACTAGGATTTATGCAAATGAGGTGTGCCTAACCTTGAGGCTTTACCAAATGGGCTATTCTGGGTTTAGGGGTTACCCAGAACCTCACAGAAAGCAGATTCTGAAAATTGTCCTTTCGACACGCGAGGCTTTATTCTGGGATTTGAGGATTTCAAGTATCCTGCAGAAAACTTAAACCTGCAAAAACTTTGATAAGATTCTTCTGGGATCTAGGGGCTACCTGAGATCTCGCAGAAAGACTATCTTGAATGTTGTCCTTTTGACATTGAAGGTGACATTCTGGGACCTGGGAGCTCCAGGTATCCCGCAGAAAGTTCAAACTTGAAATATATTCTTCACAAAAGAAGTAGCATTCTGAGATCTGGGGATACCAGGGGTCCTACAGAAGCAAGAGTGCTGCAAGCCATTCTGGGAGCCGAAGCCATCAAGAATCTTGCAAAAGCTCCAACCTGAAAATTTTCTTACTAAAGGCACATCAATGGTCTTTAAGTGATATGTGATGTCAAACTGACAGCACTTTATGACTTATATCATAGTCATGAAAAAATTTCAATGAATGTATTACGAGGTTGGAGGTTATCCAAAACACCTTGCAATATACGGGAGTGATCAAAAGTTCCTTGCGGGGAAGGTTTGAATCAAACAATCTGAAATTACCAAAAGAGTTTGGTTAAAATGTCCAACGGAGTATTCTCATCAAAGAGGACTTCTCACCGTTTTGAGGTAATGGTCTTTTACCAAGAATGCACTCGAACTTCCTATCAAACCTGCGCCCAGGGTTCAGGATCATTCGCAGTGAATACACCTCGATCGATCAGGAGGACTTCCAAGGGACCGTAATGTTGGGCTTGGTCAACGGTTTTCAAAGGGGGACTTGCGTGCAAGTCAAGGCTTTCGAAGAGAAGTTTTCAACGTCCGCTCCAGGTTTACAAGTCAAGAAACCTGCGAAATGAGAAAGAAATAATCTTGCTCGAACTTCTTCGAGCTAAGCTTAGACATTAAACCCTATGTCAATCCAAGTGCCTTAATCAGAAAAGGCTTTTCAGGGTTGTAACGTAGGTAGGATTGGGGACCAAAAAAGGCTTGTTTTTGGCTTAGAATATGCGAAGGGTCTAACATTGGTGATCACTGCAAGTTTGCCGCCGATCTTGTCCCTTCTCGTCCAAAGAGCGTCTTTGGTCTTTGAAGTGCATATTTGTCTTTAGAGAACGTCTCTCTCATGTCAAGACGGCGTTAACATCTTGTCTACACTTTCGTCATCTGAGTGTGACATGATTTGGGAGCATCTTTCGCAGTCTAGCTCCCTTGGAATTTTTCTTACTAGTGACCTATACAAAGGTATCATGCCCCCTTTTGGCATTTACAAGATTAAACACATAATTCACAAGTGTACAAGTATTTGGATGGGCATTGGCCTTACTTTTACCAGGCACTTTGCTTTTTCTTGATGCCCAAGATCAAATTTTTCTCTTCTCTCTTTTTTGAGACCCCATCTTTTCTTTTCTTTTGGGGATCAGAATTTTCAAATGAATGTGCTAGATGTATAGCTTGAATCTCAGCACTCGAACATTAATCTAGGAATTTTTCACAAATCCTGTGTTTTTGAACTCTTCCGCTCTTGAAGTGACGTCGTTTCCACCTTGGAATATGCAATGATCACCAACGGGTTTGTGAAATGAACGTATAGGCTCAATTGGGCAGTGCAAAGGGTAAAAGTGTATAGGATAGAGAAACGAATGCTTTTCGTCATCCTAAAGCACCTGAATTACCATAGAAGTTAAAATGACAAGCAACACACGAAGATTGATGCAAGTCTGAGCAAGAGAACTTCTAACCATTTACTTCCTGATACCTCTGGACGTACCTCCAGTTTGCCCCACTGTGGAGTGGTTCTTGACAGGGGTATAGAATGAAATCGTCGTTCAAATGGTTATCAATGGTCACCTGTAATGTTTATGATAGAGAAACGAATGCCTCCGTCGTCTCAATCCATGTAATCATTGCGAATAACCCTTTACGTCCGTAGGTTAAGGTCTCGCTATCTTTACCATTCCACTTATCTCTTAAGTGTGTATGGGACGTGTTTGGACCAGGCTTGCCTCTTGTCTGAGGAAACATCCTTTTGAATGATTTAAACAACTTTTGTTTGGAAGAGTTCATTTTGCTTTCTCCAAAACTTACCCTCCAAGGGGATTTATGATGCACAATGCATATTTCAATCATGTTCGGATAACCTCCAAGTTTAAACATGAATGCCAATGACATGACCATGAGAATTTTGCGTCTTTCTAGACATGAGGTTTGAATACATGCTAGATTCCAAGAAGCCTGCAAATTCTATCAATAAGGATTCCGACAGTCTTGTAAACCTAAAAGATTAGGGAAGGAATACTTACCTGCCCAGCGCGGCTAGGGATTCCTGAAAAACATAAAAGGAATGTGTCAGTGTATGCTCTCGAATTTCAGAAAATTAGAACGATACACCTTACCCTTGATCATGCATTCCAATGGAAGTGGATAGATTCGCGAAAATCTGCATTTTTCTTAAAAACACATGATGGTTAAGTTGTTCTAAAATTTCTTAAAATTCTCAGTCTTTGGAGAAGAAGACGTGCACCTGACCACCATGACGTTAGGTCTCCTTGATCATGCATTCCAACTTATCGCGACCTTGCTTCCTTGGATCCTGCAATATTGAACACATGCTAATGTATGCATAGATGCATGACATGCTTATGCAAAGACTATCATGGAGAGTAGGCTCAATTCGAGGCAGGGCATATGACCGGAATCTGATTTTATTTCAAGGGTAATATTTCTTCACAGCATCTGAATTCACAGGGTGCCCCAATTCTTCTCCCTCGGAGTTTACAAGAATTAATGCTCCTCCCGTGAGGATCTTCTTAACAATGTAGGGGCCTTCGTAATTTGGAGTGAATTTTCCCCCTGGATGGGTAGTACTTGGCAAAACTTTCCTAATTACCAAGTCATTTATTTCGAATTTTCTGGTCTTGACCTTTCGATTGAACGCCTTAGCTACCCTCTTCTGGTAAGTTTGTCCATGGCAAATGGCTTTAAGACGTTTCTCATCTATTAAGTTCAGCTGTTCATATCTGTGCTTGAAATACTCTGACTCAGAGAGTTTATTTTCGGATAAGATTCTCAAAGAGGGAATCTTAACTTCTACTGGTAGAACTGCTTCTGTCCCATATACCAAACTATAGGGAGTTGCCCCTGTAGAAGTCCTGATCGACGTTCGGTAAGCCATCAAGGCGAAGGGCAGCCTTTCGTGCCAATCCCTGTAGTTTTCTGCTGTTTTAGCCAAAATCCTCTTGATGTTTTTATTGGCTGCTTCCACTGCCCCATTCATCTGTGGGCGGTAAGGAGATGAATTCAGATGTCGAATGCTAAAGTGATCCAGCAGACCATCGACAATCTTGTTGTTTAGGTTGGACCCATTATCTGTGATGATCGCTTGAGGAGTACCATACCGGGATATGATATCTCTTTTGACAAATCTTGCCACATTTCTCGCAGTGACATTCTTGTAAGAGCTGGCTTCTACCCATTTGGTGAAGTAATCAATCGCTACCAAGATGAAGCGATGACCATTCGAAGCCACAGGATTTATAGGCCCTATCATGTCTATCCCCCACATAGAGAAAGGCCAAACTTCAGACATTTGGTGTAGTTCGTTCGGGGGTGCGTTAATCTTATCCCCGTATATTTGGCATTGGTGGCATGACCGGACGTACTGACAGCAGTCTGATTCGATGGTCATCCAATAATAACCTAGCCGCATGATCTTCCGGGCAAGGAGGTGGCCGTTCATGTGAGGCCCACACGCACCTTCATGAATCTCTTTCATGAGAATATTTGCTTCTTTGGCATCTACGCATCTCAGTAGAGTGGAATCGAACGATCTCTTGTATAGAATTTGTCCATTGAGGAAGAACTTGCTGGCCATCTTGGTTATGTATTTTCGGTCTCCTGACTGGCATCCTTAAGGGAATTCCCTTTTCAAGAGGTAATTCTTGATGTCATAGTACCATGGCTCTCCATCACATTCCTCTTCGATTAGCATGCAATAAGCTGGCTTTTCAACAATGCCGATCCTCAGAGGTTCTATATCCAACCCTTCAATCGTTTGTAACATCGAGGCTAGGGTGGCTAATGCATCTGCGAATTGGTTGTGAGACCTTGATAGGTACTCGAATGACACTTCTTCAAACTTGAATATCAATTCTTCAAGGTATTCATGGTAGGGGATGAGTTTTGCATCTTTCGTCTTCCACTCCCCTTGTGTCTGTAGAATAATGAGCATGGAATCTCCAAAGACTTGTAACCTAGGTATCTCCATAGAAAGGGCCAGTCGTAGACCCAGAATGCACGCCTCATATTTTGAAATATTGTTGGTACAAGGGAAAGTTATCTTTGCCGCGACAGGGTAATGTTGACCATCTGGGGATATCAGTACTGCCCCAGTGCCTGCCCCTGATAGGTTAACAGCACCATCGAAATACATGATCCACTTATCCTCTGTTAAGTTCAGAATTCGGCCTTCTGTGTTTGTTACTTCAGGGGATTCAGTGCTCGATGAGTTTTCTGCCAGCATGTCCGCTATAGCTCTTCCTTTTACCGACTTCTGCGGAGAACATTTAATGTCAAATTCAGACAACATTACTTGCCATTTTGCCAGTTTCCCAATTAAAGCGGGTTTCTCCAGGAGGTATTTGACGGGGTCGTTCTCTGTTATGAGCTGAATGTGATGATGTAGGGTATACTGCCTTAGTCTTCGTAGTACCCATACTGCTGCTACGCAGGCCCTTTCAACTGGTATATATTTTGCTTCAGATGGCGTGAATTTCTTACTCAGGTAATAAATGGCCCTCTCTTTTCCATCTATCGGGCTTGTCTGGGCAAGTAAGGCTCCCAAGGACTCTTGTCGTATGGTCAGGTATAAGGTCACTGGGTGACCGGGAATTGGTGGCACAAGCACCGGTGGTGTGATCAAATAGTTTTTGATCATTTGGAATGCCTTGCTGCACTCGGCGTCCCACGTTATTTTCGCGCCTTTCTTAAGCAATTTGAAGATTGGCTTAGCCACATCAGACAGCTGATTGATGAACCTGGCAATATAGTTCAATCTCCCTAGAAGGCTTCTCACTTCTTTTACTGTGGATGGAGTTGATAAATCGTGGATGGCCTGGATTTTTGAGGGATCAATCTCAATGCCCCTGTTGCTGACTATGAACCCAAGGAGTTTCCCGGATCTTGCCCCAAACACGCATTTGTTAGGGTTCAGCTTTAACTTGTATTTGCGCAGGCGCTCAAATAATTTTCTTAATACCTGTATGTGATCTTGTCCTTTCTTGGATTTAGCGATCATGTCATCAACATATACTTCAATCTCTTTGTGGATCATATCATGGAATAACGTGACCATAGCCTTCTGGTAGGTAGCCCCGGCGTTTTTCAATCCAAAGGGCATGACTTTGTAGCAAAAATTCCCCCATGGTGTGGTAAATGCAGTCTTGGGTTTGTCTTCTTGTTTCATGGAGATTTGGTTGTATCCCGAGAATCCATCCATGAATGAGAATAATTCATAACCCGTCGTACTATCCACTAATACATCAATGTGGGGGAGTGGAAAATCATCTTTTGGGCTTGCTCTATTCAGATCTCGGTAATCTACGCAGATCCGAACTTTTCCGTCTTTCTTCATGACGGGGACTATATTTGCAACCCAGTCTGAATATGGGATAGCTTCAATGAAGCCTACCCTAAGGAGTTTCATGACTTCTTCCTTAATCTTGTCTTCTAACTCGGCTTTCATCCGCCTACTGCCTTGTTTGACAGGTTTGATGCCAGGATCCGTGGGCAATGCATGCTCCACAATCTTAGGATCAAGGCCTGGCATATCCGCGTAAGACCATGCGAAGATGTCTTGATATTCTTTTAGTAGCTTGGTGAACTCGAGCCTTTCATCACGGGATAGGTGTCCGCCGATCTTGACCTCTTTGACGTTCATGGTGTCTCCCAAATTAATGACAATTGGTTCTTCTGAGGTAGGAGGCTTTGATTCTTCAAAGGTGTTCCAATCCCTACGGATAGACGCGTAATCCTCGTCTTCATCTTCCTCAATGTTATAGGAGTGGTTAATGGAGGGATCCGAATTTTGTAACAACCTGGTATGCATGTTTGAGATGATATGCCTGAAATGTCATGAGTATGGTTAGTTTGTGCTCAGTAAAAATGGCATGCATGCTTATGTAAAGTCTTTTTGAAAAAGTTTTTCGAAATAGATGTAGGTACAGATGGGACTAATCCTCATGTCATTGGATATCCCGGCCCCTTGAAAATCTTTTGAAGATTAGGAATCATATGGCAAATCAGGCCTCAAGCTTCTATATGGAAGACCATTATCATCATCGGGCTGATTCGTGGTTCCATATGTCCTTAACAAAACATGCGTGGTTTTATTGAATGCGAAATGGGCCGCTTTACAAGATGTGCTATTTGGACCAACGGCCGGAGATCCAAAGGCGTTTTCCTATGCGTACAATAAGGAAAGAAAATACAATGAAATGCATAAAGTTCTAAACGCAGTATTTAAAGATGAAGGAAGAGTCTATTTACTCAGAAGAAGTGGCTTCACTGTCCAACCACTCCATGATGACATTCACAGAGTCATCTTCAAGAAAAGGATTTGTGAGATCTGGTTCCATCGGTGAAGCGATATCCTCTTCAGATAGCCATTTGGAGTTCTGGTCGAAGTAGGTATTTAAGGGATTCTTGAACATTCGAGACCTTCCCTTCCAGGTTGGAGAACTGATGAATGAGCTATTCGGGCTGTTTTCGCCTCCACGGCGTCCCAGGCTTTTGCTTCGGCCTCGGCCTGTTGTTTTCGGGACAGAATCATTCATGGGATACTTCTGGTACCCCAAGCCCATTTTATGTGGATTAGCCTTCAACTGTAGCGGGGCATTTATACCCTGATTATGTTTGCCTAGGCCTTTTTCAGGATTGAACCCGTATGCCAGCAGCATCTTAGCTGGTAGAAGACTGGCTTCTGAGATGTAGGGAGTTTTCAACTTCGACCCTACTGGGGTATGAACTGTTGCTACCAACTCTAAGGAGTGATAGCTCGCTTCAGTTTTCTCTTCAGGCTCAATATAGGGAATGGCACTGTTCTGGTATGCCTGGAGGTCGACTTCCCCATGTACGGTAATCACCTTCCCATCTACAACGAAACGTACTTTTTGGTGCAGGCTCGAAGGGACAGCTCCTGCTGTATGGATCCAAGGTCTTCCTAGCAAGAATCCAAATGCACTGGGCAGATCCATTACTTGAAAGTTTATAGAGAACTTTGTCGGGCCGATGAATACGTCAAGCTCGATCTCTCCTTCTACAGTCTTCCTCATGCCGTCGAATGCTCTCACAGCTGTCTTGGATGTCTTGATCATCTCTTCCTTGATTCCCAGCCTCCTTATGGTAGCCAAAGGACAGATGTTAAAGGCTGATCCATTATCGATCAATACGTGTGCCACTCTTTTGCCGTTACATTGGGCAGAGATGTATAAGGCTTTGTTGTGCCCTCTTCCTTCCATAGGGAAGTCCTCGTCAGAGAAGCTCAACTGATCTTTTAATAGAATTGCTCCTACAAAGTCCCCTAGTTGTACCTCATTGATTGTTTCAGGGACATGTACTTCATTGAGTACCTTCAATAGTGCGTTCTTGTGCTTCTCTGAATTGATGAATAGGTCTAGCAGGGATATCTGAGCGGGCATCTTCCTCAGCTGCTCTATCACTTCAAACTCACTGGTTTTGATGATCGATACGAGCTTTTCGGCATCTTCCTTTGAGACATCTTTTTTTTCGGATTCTCCCTCTCTGGGGGCATAAAATCTTCCAGACCTCATTATTGCATCTACTTGTGTGGTCTCATAGTCCCAATGAACAGCTTTGGGATCATACTCTTCTACTGGGGGACTTTTATCGTTACAGTTGTCTGATGAGGTATCTCTGGCCCTGACGTGTTGCTTTCTTCCTCCTGAGGCAATTGAATTACGACAGGCCTCACTGGGCAATCTTCCACCTTGCTCAGGCTATCCAGCTCATGCAATCTGATCACCACGGCCGTGGCTACTTCGATCATCAATATGGCGTTGTCGAGTTCTTCCATACCTTTTGAGGTTTCTGGTTGAGAGAGATCATCCATACCTCCCCATCCGTCCGGTATGATGTCTTCAATCTTTTGATAAAAGCTGGGAGGGGCCAAATATTTCACCTTGAAATTGTATCCTCCGGAATCTTGACCCAGGTTGTCTATAATTTCGCTCTTCTCAAGTGCGTCAACCATAAACTTGAGGTCTGCTAGACTTCTCCTTCTGGCTTCTATTTCGTCTTCTTCAAATTCTTCCTCTGACTGAGTAGCTGGCCCCAGGCTGCTTACCAAGTTCTCATGTGAGGTACCACAGGTGTTACTCTGCCCAGCTGTGATCAAGAAGTGGTTTCTTTTCAAAGATAGAGATGCTTCGATCCCTTCAAATTCTTCATCAGTAATATCGGACACTATCCCCAAGCTCTTCATCTTGTCGATACACAACTTCTTTTGGTCGGTTGATATCTCCCCTTCTTTTGGGTATGATGAAGCGATTGTTAGCAGGGTGTCCAGCTTAGGCACATCTACCTTCAGTTTAAGGTAGTCCTCTTCTTCTTCAGTGAATATTGCCCCTACTGTTTGGTGATCTGGCAACGGATTTTCTTGCACATTTGGGGCTGCATTGTCAAATTTCAAAATCTGACTATCAATTAGGGCTTGCACTTTCAGCTTCAGGACATAGCAGTTATCCACATTATGCCCTCTTTCGCCCATATGGTAGGCACAGGTCTGGCTCTCATCAAAGCCAGGATATCTTGCGGGGTTTGCCCTAGGTGGTTCTTTTGCCACCAAGTGTTGCTCCAGCAGCATCGGGAGTAGCTTGGATAAAGGTCTCGGGAGCTGAGAGAATTGCCTCTGGGGTTGCTTTCTTCTAGGCTCTTGTACTTTTGGCGCTGACCAGGATGATCCGCCTTTGGCCTGATTAGAATTGCCAAATGGCTTTAACTTGTGGGGATCTGGTATAAATGCTATGTCCAGTCCGGCTTCTCTTTCCTTCCTCAGAGGATACTGCTTCCTAGTAGGAGCTTCCTGAGGCCTTCTTTCTTTCAAGGCCCATTCCAGCCTCTCAGCAACCTTAATCAGGTGTGCGAATGTCTGACATCCAGAAGTGTTCAGTCTGTCAAAGTACTCGTAGGGGAGTGCTTTTAGGAATAAGTCGATCAGCTCCTCTTCTGGGATTGAAGGCTTTACTTGGGTAGCCAAGGCTCGCCACCTCTGAGCATATGTCCTGATCGATTCGCCCCTCGTTTTGAAGTTCGTAGGAGGTCTTCTCTTGTTGGGGCTGTAGCCGTGTTGAATTTGTACTGCCTGAGGAAGTCTTCTGCAAGGTCCTCCCATCCGTCATAATCCTCTAAGTCTAGCTCAATAAACCAAGCCAGAGCGGCGCCAGCCAAACTCTCTTGGAATGTGTTCATTAACAACGGAATGTAATCCGAGTAGTGCGCCATCTTGCGCAGGTAGTACTTGAGGTGGGCACGGGGACAGCCTGTCCCATTGTATTTTCTCACGAACTCTGGCTCCCTATAGTCAGGAGGAGTCTCTATTTTAGCGAAAGGAGATATTTTGTCGAAGCGGGCCAGCTCATAGCCTTGACTGCTCAGGCATTCTTCGATCTTGGCCAATCTCTTAGCCTCTGCCTCTGTCTTCACAGTTTGTTTTCCCTTCTCCTCTTTTTCAAGGTTGATGACAACAGGCGAGGCTTTTTGTTGTGCCCGACTATTTGGTTCATGAACGTTTTCCTCTGTATGTTGGGTATCCCTGGTTGCTTCTTTATCTGTTACATCAGGTACCATGGAAGGGCCTGAGTTGTTCTGATTGTGGGCGGTTGTCTGTCTAGCTTGGTTGGTCTCCAGCATGGCCTTAATGTCAGCCATCATAGTTGCCAGGGCAGTCATCTGAGATTCCAACATGCCTACGCGCGGAGTCAATTCCTGCTGTTCCATTCTCGTCTTTAGGCGGGTACGGAAACGATGCGTTGGCAATTCCGTGATGAGAGTGTACCTGTTTAAAAAGATCTCTGTGAGTGCTTCGCTTATTTAGCAAAAAGAAGCAGCTAATTCTTTCAGTTGCATGCTTCTTGCCAGTAGATGAGAAAAAGGGCTACCTTGTGAGCCTTAGCCTCATGTAAGTAGTTCTTTTAATCATTTCTCGACAAGAACTCATGGAATTGAAAGAAGCGTAATTTCTGACGATAGTTTTTATGCATTTGTAAAAACATGTTCACATTCATGCTCATGTGTTTAAGATAGTATTCCACAGAAATGAGAATGTATGAGAAGGCATCACAATGCTTGCTTATTTTACACTTGACAGAATAGTCTATTCAAGTCTAGGACGTTTGAAGCCTAAGGTATCCTCATCATCCCAGTATAGATTTCCCTCTTCAGCTTGGGGCTCCTCGTCTTCTGAACACGACAGTGGCCCCATGTCTTCGGGTATGTAGGGCTCTATTCCAGGTACGTATGGCACGATGTATTCAGGTATGTAGGGCTCGACAAGGCTTCGTCGGATCGCTTTGAAATGTTGAATGTATTCTGTGGTGGCTCTATGAGTGTTTTCTTCTCGAGTCATGTCTTCTGGCCAACTTATTTCTTCAGCCTGGGAATTCTTCAAGGAGAGTATGATGGATGCCACCTTGGCTTCAAGTTGTTTCTTCTCCTCCTCTATGAGGGTCTGGTTTGGTAAGTCAAAGGAAAAGACACAAGGTCGTGGTGAAGAAGGAATCTCTTGTAGTGCCCCAAACTGCCGAATCACCCTCCTTGGGTAGTATGCAGTAGCGCCTGTGAATCCTAGCAAGGGAACTGGATTCCCGTCATCGCAGGTCAATCTGACTTTGCTTAGCGTCGGTAACCTTAGCCGCCATCGGAGTTGTTCGGGTTGTAGGACTTTGAGGAAGTTCTTCCATTCTATGAAGTTGAACTTAGGAACACGTGTATGGGTCCTAGCAAATGTTTTAAGAGGGTGTGCATTGGGGCTGATTTCAGTGAAACCCATGCGGATGTGGAATTGTCTGATATGGGATGTGAACCACAGATACAGCAGATCACTAGAAGCTCTAAAGATTCCCTTTTTGCTTTTCTTGAAACGATTTAGGGAGAGGAAGGTTTCGGCAAGGAGGATGTTTGAGTAATCCCACCCACAACAGACTTGCCTAGCTACTATAGCCATGATAGGGTCGAAGGTGACAGTTGAGATTGGGAATAGCACAAAGCTAAAGAATGCCAAGATAAAGGCTCTACCAGATTTGGTTCCTTTAGAAGCAGGAAGGCGGGAAAATCGGTCTATAAGGAAGGATAGGGAAACTCTTCCAGAATTGCTTTTCGCATCTACTTTGACTTCATTTAGGTTTGTGTCAAGGAATTCAGCTACCTGACTTAGGGGTTCAAGTCCTATAGGGGGTCGGACGAGCGTAGGGGTGAATTCAACTCCGATGACAGCGCTGTATTCCTCGATAGTGGGAGTGATCTCTAATCCTTCCATGCAAAATGTAGCGGTGGTAGGATCCCAGTAGAGCGCCATGGCTTGAATAAAGGCAGGTGGGCACTCAATCTTCAGTAGGTCCAGTAGGTATCCTAGTCGTGACTCCGCATACTTCTGGCTGGCTTCGCACATGCCATCCCACCATGATTGGAGTTCAGCTCGGGGGATCTTGAACACTTGAATATCATTCTTTCCCATCAAGTCTAAAATATGCAAATAATTTTAAAAGGTCAATCGCCAGAAATTACTTTAAATGTATGAATATGCAGATGTCATGAAGCATGCATGAGCTAACTTGATTGCATAGTTCAATTTGAAGAAATGGAGATTAGGACCCTTTTTCAGGTCTTGAAAGCCTGACTCAAAGCCTAATTTGCATTTCAGGGAAGTGAATTATGCAATTTAGTCAGGTTTACTCAGTGACTAAAGGGAATAGCAATGTCACGTTCCATTGGTCAACACATCAAAGGAGCAAAATGGGATGTACTCTTATTACAGTCAAGATGTCTAATAGAAGAACGGTAAAGAAAGGTTTTTCAAACAAGAAAGCCATAAAAGACAATGGAACGTGAGGGTCTAGATCACTCTTTCTTCAGAAGTCTACCCAAATGACAGTCGGTCAGGAATTCTCCTTTAATCTAGGGTAGGGGAGTTATCTTCAGTGGTTTGGTCGAGAGGTTGTAGTTCCTCTGGCCACTTTCTAGTCCAGGGTACGATGACTTCGGAAGCCTTCTCGGGTTCTACTTTCTTGATTGTGATACGCCTTGGCTTGGTCTTGATCGCAGGGCGTCTCTTCCTACCCCAAAAAGTAATCATGGGTATGTTCTCTTTGGCCAGCAATTCAGCCTTCTTGCGAGCGTACGCTTCCCTAGCTAGCTGGTTGCGACGTTGTCTCTTCATCTCCAGATAATCCTTCATCATTTCGTCTGATTGTCGCTTGAATCTGAGATTATCAGCGTAGTAGCGGGTTTGACAGTCTTCAGCATACCCCAGCTTACGTCCAGTCAGTTCCCGACCATACACGAATCTAGTAAAGTGTAGCCTCGTGTTTGGTCCGGGGCGAGTAACTTTTCTCAAGTACTCGAAGGTCACCAACTCCGTCGAGCTCTTAGGGAACAGCGACATCCTACCCCATAATCATTGTTGTTCTCATTAGTCACCCGAGTAATCTTCATGATGTGAATGCACATGGATGTATGCAATGTATGAGTCATATCATGGAGCAGGAAATAAAGTACGTTTAGAGATAAATGTCTTACCAACCACACTTTGGGGGATGTGGAATGCCCCCTGTATCAATGGGTGGTTTTAGGTATACCAACCATCCATGGACATGCGCATGAGACAAGTGGGTATACTCTAAAGAAAATCGAAAATCAGGTGAGGAACCTACGGCTCAGGCTCCCACGATCCATACGAGGCAGATTCCTCCCCAAGGGTACCTACCCAAGAGGGTTAGATATCGCCAATGCAGATGGTAGGCGGGAACGAATACGAAAGTCTCAAGTGCCATCAAACACAAGATCCTTTTCGCATCCTTTCCCTATCTAAGGTAACCTAAGGGTGGTTGCAGTCGGGGTTTGACCGCCAGTGTGTGCGATGTGTCGTGATCATCACAATGCAAAGTCATGCACAGCAGTTTGTATCAAAACACCGCTTCAGTATGTGCATAAAAATAAACATACATTCCCAACTCCAACCTGCAGGAAAGATGTCAACAATCACGCCACCCCTTATTTCTCCAATCTGCAAAAACATCTAACACAATAGTTAGCATACGTACCTCACCTTCGAGAGCATCTGCAGAAAACAATGTCAGATAAACCAAACAACTTTTTAATCGGCTCAAGTCCTCTGGAATTCGTAACCAGAGATTCTGGTTTAGAATAAGTCCCCAGCGGAGTCGCCAGTCTGTCGCGACCCTCTCGCGAGCGCGGAGGGTTAATGGGCCGCCCGATCGCTGGCTGGATCGGACGCGGGCCTCTCCCAAGGCCCATTTCCCAAGTCGCAACTGCTGGATGTACGTGGTCGACCTTCAGTGCGGTCTAGTGACATGTGAAAAAGTGTACATGCCAAGGAGTCGCCACCAATCGTTTCGTGGAGGGTACGATCGGAAACCCTATCGAATAGTTGGGAGTGGTCTATTCGATTCTGCGGAAACCAGAGAAGTGGGTTCGGGGACTTAGTTACGTCAACTGTCAGAGTTGACGCCCTTTCGGTACCTAAGCTGAATGGTTTATCTGATCTTAGGATTTCATACAAACGAGTGGGGTACAGATCTTAAATCTAGGAGTTCATGCAGATGGGAATATCTACCCTATCACTCACAATCATTAAAAATAAGTGCGCAAATCAAGGATCCAATACATGCGGATAAAACACATGAAATCAACATGGCATCCCTAATGAGGCCCTATTAGCCTAGAGAAGTATCAATCAAGGTTTAGGAGTAATTTGGACATGATTCGCCCATGAGGGGCATGTCGCGACCCATCCGGAAGCGGACGCGGCTAATGGATTACCGATCACGTGTCTTGGATCGGTGCGAGCCCTCCCAGGCCCATACCAAATCGCGGCGGGAGTATTTTTCAGGAGGATTCAACGATAAGAGTCGATCGCTTTCGACCTTAGTGTGGTCGTGGTGGCATGTGCAACTTGTGCATGCATTTGGAGTCGCCACCGGTCTTTCTTGGAGGGTAGACCGGAAACCTTACCGATCGATTGGGAGAGATCGATCAGTTCTACGGAACCAGAGATTTTGGGCTCGGGGACTTGGTTACGCTGGTGTCGTTACCAACGCCCTTTCGGTACCTAATGCGAGTGATTTTCCTAACTAGGATTTCATGCAGGCACAATTTTGGGTGAGTTAAGTCTGACTTTGCACATTAACCAGTTTAACATGCTCACGTAATCATAATAAATAAATAGATGTCAATCAAATAAATATCTATCCTACGTGGTGATCATGGAATTATGATTTAATGGGTCTCGAGCCAATGAGACCACATTTAATCATTTTAATATTTTAATAACAGAGAGCCGCTCTTCGCTTCTTCTTGGTTTCTTGAACTCTTCAAGAATCGGGCCCCAAAGAGCTCGCCGACTTAAAACGCTCCTCCACGTAATCCTCGTAGCATTTACATCAACAATTGACTATGCTAAAAATAAAGATTACATGAAAAATAAAAGGAGTACGCAGCCTCCATTTAATAATTACAACCCCAAATATATAAATAATCATCATACATTCATATATACATCAATCACATTGATTAGGGATTTTTCCATGATCACCACCCTTTCACGTAAGTAATAAATTCACAATTTAAAACTTAGGAAGGCACAATAAAAATTCTACGTTGAATCATATTCAGAATTTTTACGTAAAATAAGATAGCCATAAATTTTCGATTCAAAATTGATTTAGTCTCAATTTTTGCTACGTTGATTAATTTATCATATAAAATAATCAATCTCCATTAGCCATGTAAGACGAACAATTCGTTAATACATATTGGCCATAGTATTGCAAAAATTGCAAAAAATCAATTAAATGCACGAAAACACCTAAGGATTGGCTCTGATACCACTGTTGGGATCCACGTAACACGTAGCGGAAATAAATAACAACCCACACATGTATCTCCAGAGGCGTACTTCGTGCATTTCAATCGAAAAAAATCACAAAGTCTCAAAGGGAGTAAATAGATTACCTCTCGTAGCGTGCTTGAACGGAGGTGTCGGTTCGATGTTCTTCGATCTCAGCCTCCACAAGTGTTAGGCATCTAGTTCGGACGCACCACCAATTGACGAACGGGGAGACGACTAATAACTCCACAACAATTGTGTTAGCAATATGCGGAATCAATATTCCGAACTTGGTATATTTTGCTCGCTCAAGATTATGAGAATATAGAGAGTGTTTGTGTTCTTCTCTCTAAGCTCTCAAAAATTTGCACACTCTACAAAATGTCTCTCCCCTTCAACCTCAAAACTCTTGCCATCCTTTTATAGCCAAAAATACCTTCCAATAAATTGTATTTAAAAATAGCACTAACAATTATAAATTCTAACTAAAAATAGCACTCACAAATAAATGACATTTAAAAATAGCACTAACAATAGCACTCACAATTTATAATACAAAAATGCTATTTAAAAATAGCACTAACAATAGCACTCACAATTTATAATACAAAAATTCTATTTAAAAATAGCACTAACAATTATAAATTCTATCTAATAATAGCACTCACAAATAAATGACATTTAAAAATAGCACTAACAATAGCACTCACAATTTATAATACAAAAATGCTATTTAAAAATAGCACTAACAATAGCACTCACAATTTATAATACAAAAATTCTATTTAAAAATAGCACTAACAATTATAAATTCTATCTAATAATAGCACTCACAATTTATGATAAATAAATGCCATTTAAAAATAGCACTAACAATAGCACTCACAATTTATGATAAATAAATGACATTTAAAAATAGCACTAACAATAGCACTCACAATTTATAATACCAAAAAATGCTATTTAAAAATAGCACTAGCAATAGCACTCACAATACAAAAATGCTAAAAAAGGCACTAACAAAGGTGTTAAAAATAATAACCATTATTATTATTACAAGAGTTAAAGAGGTTACCAAACAATACAAATATGCATAACGTATAAATACGTATGACGTATAAATACGTAGAGCATACGTATACATCCGTGAAACCGGGGACTAATTGAAAGAAAAATGTGCAATTAAGCCCTTTTGGTAAAAATTGATTAAATTGGAGGGCAAATTGACCTAATTGTACTTTAAGACTTTAGAATCCAATGTCATAGCTTATAAAAAGTGAGAATTGAAATTAAAAGACTCGCAAAGGAATTTTTTTGCTCGGTTCGAGTTTATGTTTGTGAAGAAACATAGTGACCCGAGCCGAATTTTCAAGATTTAAGGTGACACACTTGAAGATGAAATTAAAACAAAATTATTGAATATTTTTGTGTATTTTTCTGACCACGAATGGTATTTTTCTGATTTTTTGGGTATTTTTATAATTAAATAAATTCGAAAAATATTATAAAATACCAAAAAATATTTTTTGTTCAAAATTGGTCCCCGAGGCTAGGCCAAGGCTTCCAAAGTTGATTTTGTGATTTTATGACCTTTTTTGATATTTTTAATTAATTTTAAAGAATAAAAATCACAATAATAAATGGTCAAAAATCAGGTTTCAACAGCTGCCCCTCTTTGAGAGGAATCTCGTTAGAGGTTTCTCTCAAAGATAAGGTGGCACCTGATTCTTAACCGACTCAACTGGGAAAATGAGAAAAGAAATGCTACGACATTGAATCCTTTAGGCCCTTTGATGAAAGCTCAAATTAATCCCCGGTTTGCTCTAACAGTTTGAACATGGGCCGGAGTGAGAGAGGCTTACCTGAAGCTCACCTGTCAGATGCTGCCGGTTGCGACAACTTTCAAGCAGATACCTAGGACTCGTCATTCAGAATATCCTAGGGAGATTAAGCTCTGACCCGTATGGTAGGTCATACCATTATGGGATTCCTAACTGGTAGGAACCTAAGGAAGGCGCGTCCCACACTTTGGGATTTGCCAAGGATTTTGATCCGTATGGTGGATCGAACCAGAAATGGTTCACCTACTGTAAGGTTTACCTAGGGAAACGACTCTTTCCGTGTCTGGAATTTGTCAAGGTTTTGATCCGTATGGTGGATCGGACCATTAGGCTGATCCTTCAGGCGGTTTCTACCATATTTGACCCTTCAGGCGGTATCTACCGTGGTTTGACCCTTCAGGCGGTTTCTACCTTGAGTTGACCCTTCAGGCGGTTTCTACCTTGGTTTGACCCTTCAGGCGGTTTCTACCTTGAGTTGTCCCTTAAGGCGGTTTCTACCATGAATTGACCCTTCAGGCGGTTTCTACCTTGTGTTGACCCTTCAGGCGGTATCTACCATGAGTTTGACCCTTCAGGCGGTTTCTACCTTGAGTTTGACCCTTCAGGCGGTATCTACCTTGAGTTGACCCTTCAGGCGGTTTCTACCTTGGTTTGACCCTTCAGGCGGTTTCTACCTCGAGTTGACCCTTGAGGCGGTTTCTACCATGAATTGACCCTTCAGGCGGTTTCTACCTTTGATTTTGATCCTTCAGGCGGTATCTACCTTTGATTTGACCCTTCAGGCGGTATCTACCATATTTTGACCCTTCAGGCGGTATCTACCTTCATTTGACCCTTCAGGCGGTATCTACCTTTGAGTTGACCCTTCAGGCGGTATCTACCTTATTTTGACCCTTCAGGCGGTATCTACCTTTGATTTTGATCCTTCAGGCGGTATCTACCTTTGATTTTGATCCTTCAGGCGGTATCTACCTTTGATTTGACCCTTCAGGCGGTATCTACCATATTTTGACCCTTCAGGCGGTATCTACCTTCATTTGACCCTTCAGGCGGTATCTACCTTCATTTGACCCTTCAGGCGGTATCTACCTTTGTTTGACCCTTCAGGCGGTGTCTACCATCAGTTTTGACTTTGAAAAGGGGTCTCATGACGAGGGTTCTCCACGTCCGATGATACTGCCTAAATGAAAAGGGGTCTCATGACGAGGGTTCTCCACGTCCGATGAGATTTCCTGCATTTTGAAAAGGGGGTCTCATGACGAGGGTTCTCCACGTCCGATGAGACTGCCTAAATTTTTGAAAAGGGGTCTCATGACGAGAGTTCTCCACGTCCGATGAGACTGCCTAAGTTTTGAAAAGGGGTCTCATGACGAGGGTTCTCCACGCCCGATGAGACTGCCTAAATTTTGAAAAGGGGTCTCATGACGAGGGTTCTCCACGTCCGATGAGACTGCCTAAGTTTTGAAAAAGGGGTCTCATGACGAGGGTTCTCCACGTCCGATGAGACTGTTTGATATTTTGAAAATGGGTCCTGGGACGAGGGTTCTCCACGTCTGATAGGACTTTTTCTTTTAAAAGGGTTTTTCTTCCCCCCTTTTTTTTTGAAGACCCCGAAGTTTGTCGGGAATTCAGTTTTTTTGAAGCAGTGAAAGATTTTATTTTGACAAAACTTCACTTGAGTCTGTTGAAGCGACATTCTGGGAGCTGGGTTCTCCAGGTATCCTGCAGAAGTTTGAGCCTGAAAGATTTTTCTTCACCAAGAAAACGTTAGTAATCTTTGGGAAGACTACGGCTGTCCATTTTGACAAAACCGTATGATTTAAGTTTTAATCATGAAATGTGCATTTTGATGCTGGAGGTTATCCAAAGCATTCTTGCAACATGTAAATGTGATCACAAATCCCTTGCACGGAAAATCTGGATCAACAGTTTGAAAATTCCAAAAAGAGTTTGTTCAAAACATCAATTGGAATATTTCTCGACAAGGAGGTCTTCTCACCTGTTTTGCGATAGTGGTTTTTTTATAGGGGATGCACTCAATTCCCTACTAACCTGTGCCTAGGTTTTAGGTTCATTCGCAGCGCGTACATTTTGATCGGTAGGGAGGTCTTCCACGGGACCGTAATGTTGGGCTTGGATATTGGTCTTCAAGGGGGACTCACTTTTGAGTCAAGGTCATTGAATGAAAGTTTTCACCATCTGCTCCGGGTTTACAAGTCAAGAACCCTGCAAAATGAGAAAGAAATAGTCTTGCTCGTACTTCTTCGAGCTGAGCTGTATGTTAACCCAAGTGTCTTAGTCAGAGAAGACTGTTTCAGGGTTATGATGTTGGTAGGATTGGGGACCGAAAAAGGCTTGTTTTTGGCCCAGAATTCATGACGAGTTTGACATTGGTGATCATTGCTGATTTACCTCCTGTCTTTTCCTTTCTGCATCTTTAGTTTTTGAGGTGTACAACCGATTTTGAGGTGTGCACCAGCTCTTTAGAGAGCGTCCCTTGTTGCATTCAGAGACCGACTCTCTCCATGTCTTTGTTCTGTGCTTGGCAGCATTTGGGGAGCAGCATTTTTTATTTGACTCCTTTAAGAATTTTTTTTTTTTTTCATCCAAGTTTCACTGGGGATCAAGCAAACAGCTTTCATGAGCATCGGCCTTGCTTTTACCAGGCACTTTGCTTTTTCTCGATGCCGTGGATTTTTCTCATTCATTTTTGAAATCCCACTTTTTCTCATCTTCATAGGATCGCGTTAGACCTATGATCAAAGGTCTAACAAGGTTAAACATTAACTTAGGAATTCTTTTGCAAACCCTAAGTCTTGAACTTCTTCGTTTCTGAAGTGATGCTGCATCCGTCTTGGAATGTGCAATGATCACCAACGGGTTTATGAAATGATTCTGCAGGCTCAACTTGGCTATGCAAAGGATTCGGTGTGTGGGATAGAGAAATGAATGCTTCTCATCATCCTATGGCACTTGGATTACCATATAAACAACACACAAAGATTAATGTTAGTCCGAGCAAGAAAATTTCTAACCATTTTCTCCTGATGCTGCTGGACTCACCTCCATTTTGCCCCGATGTGGGGTGGTTCTTGACAGGGTTAAGAATGAAAACCGCCGTTCAAAGGGGTTATCAACGGTCACCTGTAGTGTTTGGGGGATATGAAACGAATGCCTCCGTCGTCCCAACCCATGTAATCGCTGCGAATGGTCCCTACTTCCGTAGGTCCAGATTCTGCTGTCTTATCCGCTCCATTTCTCTCTTAAGTGTGTATAGGACGTGTTTGGACTAGGCTTTGCCTCTCGTCTTTTGAGAAAACGTCCTTTTGAAAGTTTTGAACAACTTTTGATTGGAAGAATCTCTTTCGTTTTCTCCAAAAATTTTACCCGTCAATGGGATTTTATGATGCCCAATGCATGTTCAGATAACCTCATGTTTCAAAACATGAATGCCAATGAAGTTAGAATCCTATGTCTTTTCTAGACATCAGATTCTAAAAGCTTTTCTTTTCTTCTCTATTTTTTATTCAACATTTTCAATGGATTGGGGAAAGGGATACTTACCTGTCCCCCGCGGTTGGAGATCCCTGAAAATGCGGAAGAAACATGTTATTGTTCGTTCATGAATTTTTCAAAAAATTAGAACGATACATCTTATCCTCGGTCGTGTGCCCCTGCGAGTGCACACAGGTTGTCAAAATTTGTCCTCCTTGATGGTGAGTCCCTATCAAGGATAAATAGCAAGTGTTAACTCATATTCCCAAATTGAAGACAAATTGGGACAATACAACTTTACTCTTGGTTCTCATCCCGTTCTGACGTCGCGTATTGATATGAACCACGTCTATCAAATCCGCTTATCCATGCTTGGAATATTTGCAATATCAATGGTTCAGCTGCCCCCGGTTGGGCAACGTCTGTTTTGTTATTTGAACAGATGGCTCCTTGGGTGATTTATCCACGTTTAACACCTGAGAAGGGAAAGAAATGAGACATTACTTTGGTATTCGGTTGAAGATCGTTTAGGAACGATACATCGTTTTACCAAATGGGAGGCTTCGTGACCAAACGTATTTCGTGCTGAATGGGGGTAGATCCCATTATGCTCCGCGGGTGATAGTCATCGTTCATGGAATTTGCTCCACGGATTAAGTGATTAATCCATGGCCCTTGGCTCGAAGACGTTCAAAGGGTAATGTTGACACTCAGAGCGGTTAGTTTTCAGCGTTAATTACAATGTTCCCGCGGGAACTTTACAACGAAATCCGTAACACATTCATTCGATGTATTCACCTCTCACTCTCCTGAGCCTTCTAATGATTTAGCACACGAGCTTCGAACCAGATGTCCGGTCGCCGGTACCGGTCACGACTGCGAAGATGCACTTGTTCCAAAATGCTTGACCCATAGGCTGAGTTGCTCATTCAGGAGATCGTCCGACCGCTCGAGTCGTCCAAGTTGAGCATCCTTAATTGCTGGTGACGGACTTCTCCCATTTTCGGCATGAACAACCTGGTTTCTCGGTTTATGCGTGATCCACACGCCGAGTTGCTCACTGAGGGACTCGCTTGAAATTTCAAGCCATTGACGCCCAAGTCGGGCATCCTCAACCGTTGGCGATGGGTTCCTCACACTACTTTCGACATGAACAACCTCACTTCTCGAGTTGGTATTTTCATCGTTGTCCAGTAGGTTTGTACTCGATGCTGGATTCGCCGTAGGAATAACACTAACGATCGGTTGGTGCTCAAATTGGGGAGTCCATACCTGCTGAAATTGTTGTACATACTCTTGGGGAGTACCAGGGTAACTCAGGGGGGAATTCAGCCGATCGAACCAAGAATAGATGTTTTCAAGTAGATCGTCTGAACCATCGAGCGACTGACACTCAGGTTGAGTATTGTCGACTACTGGAGAAGGAATCTTTTTGCCATTTTCGTCATGGACCACCTGATTCTTCGAGCCGGAATCTCCGTAATCGTCTCGCAAGATTGTATGTGCATCTCCTGCCAGTGTTAGATCCGCTGTAGGACTAGTATTAACGGCCAGTCGGTGCTCAGACTGGGGAGTCCCGATTTGCTGAAATTGCGGTACATACTCCTGAGGAGTACTGGGATAACCCATGGGAGTACTCTGATTGATGCCTGAACAATCGACCGTGTAATTGTCAGTCCCATCGGTGTTAAGAGGTGATTGGATGCTTCCTGCTTCATGAGGATTGCGATCACAGCCATGCTCATCGTTTAAACTTGAACTGCCTCTCTCTTGGTCTAGCGCCACTCGTCCATCTCTCAGTAGTCTTTTGTAGCACCAAAGGTGGTTCCTGACTTTATTTCTATCCAATTCCGGCATGTTCATGATCTTGAGTATGCGCGATGGGCGAGCCAAACTGATCCCTAACTGTTGAACTGCATCAACAAATTTGCTATGAAGCTCCGAGGTCCAATAAAACCTTGTTTTCTTGCTAGCCGAAGTAGGGTTGGCAACTCGGCGGCTACTCTTCGTGGAATCTGGTCGTGTTGAACCGCCTCTATCTTGGTCTAGCGACGCTCGTCCATCTCTCAGTAGTTTCTTGTAGCGCCAAAGGTGATTCTTGACCATATTTTTAGTCAGTCCCGGCACGTTCATGATTTCGAGTATGCGCAATGGGCAAGCAAAACTGATCCCCAACTGTTGAACTGCATCAACAAATTTGCTATGAAACTCCGGGGTCCAACGAAATCTTATTTTCTTGCTAGCCGAAGTGGTGTCAGCAACTTGGCGGTTACTCTTCTCGGAATCTGGTCGTGTTGGAGGTTGCTCTGGAGGGGATTTAGTGGTCTCAGATCGGCTGGTCATGATGGTGAGTTCATCATCGAGCGGACCCGACTTGTCATGACGCATGTTCCCTTCCACAATGGGCGTCGACTTTGACCTTATAGCACTAGTTTCCTCTTGTAGATCCTCGGCGGTACCCGCCTGTTCCGAAAGATGTTGCGAAGGGCATTGCAACAAATGAGCATTATAAACCCCCAGATCTGGCTCTTCAGTGAATACTCCGTCCGTGGGAACAGGGTTACCGCACTCCAGGCAAATAGCGATGCTTAGAGCTTTTTTGTACTGAGTGTTTTTTATTCGAAGCTTTTCATTTTCCTCCCTTACAACCGCTAACTCGTGCCGATCGCGTTGCTGCTTCAGCCGGGTTCGTTTGTTTTCAAACCAGCACTTGACCTTCCGAGGCTCCCACCCTATCTCCTGGCCCATTTTGATTTTCTGTTCCATGTCCGGATAGGGGTATTCCCTGAAAAACAATTCGAGTTTATGGACTTGACCTGAAGTGTTGCGTTTGAGATATTCCCCTTTCTGACGCTGATAACCGTCGCGGGTACTGTTCTCGTTAACCAAGCCGCGGGTTTCATCATTAGAAGGATCGGTCTCCATGGCCCTCGTGTCAGGTTCGGTCCTGAGATCTTCAAACTCTTCCAGCAGCTCAAGCTCGGAGACCTCCAAGTCTGGCGCTTCCAGTAAATGACAGAATCCCTTGAACATTTTGACCGGGATATCACTGTTTGATTTTCCGTTAACTCAGCTTTCTTTGTTCCTCCTTGGATCTTCACTTTCTCTGCAAATTCTGAGAGGTTAAAGGAGCCGGATCACCGTTCTTCGATCAAAGGTGATGGCTACCCGACGAGCGCTCTTCTCAATTTTTCGAGATTCCCACTTCGTCCTTTTGTGATGGCTACTTGACGAGCGTTTTTCTCAAGGCTTCGTAATTCCCACTTTGTCCTTTTGTGATGGCTACTTGACGAGCGTTTTTCTCAAGGCTTCGTAATTCCCACTTTGTCCTTTTTTGCTCTTTTCTACGTGAACGGAGCCTGAAGATCTCTTGCGTTGATTTCGCTTTGTCGAGCACTACGCTTGTCCCCCTGGCCCAGTCTCTAGAGTAACAAGCCTGCCCACCTTTCGGCGCCATTATGTTTCGTAAAACCCGAGATCACAGGACGGTGGTGGATTCGTGACTCATCGGGGATGCATTAACGAAACCCGCTTGGCTCTACTGCACATAAAATATTATTACCACTTCTCCCTGTACTCGAGCATTTATAAGGTGATAGATTGATGTCAAGAAGATTAACACTTTAGCCTTATCAGACTCAGCCTCTCAAACACTCTTCACATTCTCACTCTCTTCTCCGTCATTCCATCGCATATGGATTCCTCCTCTATGCCTGTTGCCTTACCTGAAGCTTCGACCCAATGGGAGAGATTTTACCACCTCTTGGGTAAGGGTTATGGCTACATAAACAATCATCCTGAAGCTGAGGTTGAAGTTCGTACTCTGATTCCGGCCCTGGATACTGCGTGTATTGAAGGTACGAAACTGCAAAGGGAGTTTGTGATCTTCCCAACTCTCTTTAACAATTTCATGCAGGCTTACGAAGTTGCTAGCCGGGAGGTCACTTTGGCTGGTATCGTGCGAGCCCGTTATCAGGACCGAACTGAGTCCCTGATGTTGGCCATGCTGACGGCCGATAACCATAAAAGGGCTGTTGAATACGCCCACGCCCAAGTTTCGATGCTGGTCCGTGAGAGGGACAACTTGGTGGAGCGTCTGGCTCTTTTTGACACCGCCTTTGAGCAAGACCAGCACAACTTCGTGCTGAGGTTCCAGTGTGCCTGGTTGGAGGAAAGGCTTGAAGACCTGAGCATGGATATAGCTCGCGGGAGGGTGCTGGCTCATGACTTAGAGCTTGAGTTCGAGTACTATGACACCAAGGTGAACGAACTTAAGGAGAAATGTCGTCTCCTTTTCTTCAAGCTTGTAGACCTCGATTCCCGGAGTGTGGGTTGTAAGCAAGGCATGGATAGCATGGAGAGTCAGTTAAGCTTTTTTGTGATGCTTGTCAGAACTCATTTTGGGTTTACTGCTCCCCCTCAGTGATCCACTTGTAAACTTTCCTGCTGAATGAAATAAATGCGAGTTTGTTTATATATGCTCTTTCATTCTGCATTGTTGACTAGCCAAGAAAGGTTTTTGCTTTCGGATCTACGCGACTCCTTTTTCGCCTGTGTCAACAGATTGACTACGCATCATTCTCACAGCCCGACGCTTTATATTTGATTGACCTGAATGCCTCGTGAGAAATAGATTTGTAGTTGCTCGAAACTTAAAGATTGCCCCTGATTTTGCGGTCATTGCGTTTGGGGCCGCTAGTAATCTTTCACTTTCGAGCTCGATCACATTCTGCTAGTAACTCATGCTATCAATTCTGCCTTCACGCGTCGGGGCTGATTTTACCTTGAACTTAATAACAAGGAATTACCGTATACACACGAGATGACGTTTGCGAAAAACATTATGCAGAATCAACTCTAGCTATTGAAGAAACAAACGCATGCACCGATGAGAACTTTACAATAGGAGATACATCCTTCTCGCGTACATCCCCTTCTTTCTTGGGGCATGTCCAATGACTAACCAGTCTGGCCTCAGCTTAGGTGTGCCATTACCAAGTGCAGATCATGGTTGCCAACCTTTAATAGCTTCCAACTGATCGAACCAGGTATCAAGTCCTTCATCGAAGAAATCACCCGACCCCTCGAACGATTGATGTGTAGGTTGAGCTGCATCGCCCGACGGGTTCTTCGAACTGGAACCTCCATCTTTGTCTGGGATTATAAGAGGAGATTTGATCGATTGACTACCACAAGCATCTCCCACTTGGGGATTAGGGAAATAAGAGTGCTCCAAGCTTTCTCCCATTAGATCATCTGAAGCCATATGCTCTGATTGGGCAAACCCTTGAGCACTGGGCGTGGTGGGCTGATCTGCGACAGGATGAACACTGACTAGCTGCTGCTCGGACGGAGGAGTGCTCACTCGTTGCACTTGTGATGCGTGTTCTTGAGGAATATTGAAATGACTCGCGAGGATATCCTGATCAAATCCCCAATAGTCGTCCAGATTCGACCGGGCCTCATTTGTCATAAGGGTGCTGGGTTCGCAGCCGAGTCTATTGCTCGGATTCAGTTCTGCATAACGCTGTCCTAACGCCCTTCTGTAGCAACCAAGGTGATTCGCGACTAATTGCTTGGTAAGTCCCGGTACGTTCATGACCCTAAGTATGCTTGTCGGACCTATGAAGTCGAGTCCTATCTGTCGAACTGCGTCCAAGAACTTGAGATGAAGCTCCGGGGGCCAAGTGAATTTCTTCTTCTCGTCGTCCAGAGTGGCGTAGATAGCCTGCCGACTAACCTCTAACTCCTCTTGAACCGTATCTGATCTTACCGGAAGCTGTTGTGGAGGAGATTCATGGGCTTCGATGAGGTGACTCCGATCATAACGACACGTATCTTCTTCCTCCGAAGACACTGGTATAATTTCTGTAGGATCGATCTGCTCATGCGCGCCATTAGCAGGATATGATTGTACCGGAGATGGCTCAAGGGAGCAGGGGGATAAATGAGCACCTTCCATCTTCGTAGAAGGCTTACTGGGGAACAATTTACTGAGGGTGGTAGGGCCACCGCAGTCAGGGCAGGTAATAGTACTGAGAATTTTCTCATACCACATGTTTTCCATTTGAAGGTTTTGGTTCTGCTCTTTTAGGGCCGTGATCTCCTTACGCCTGTGTTGGACACCTAGTCTGAAACGTCTATTCTGAAACCAAAAATGGATTCTCATAGGATTCATTCCCAGCTTCTGGCCCAATTCAATCTTTTGTTCCTCGTTTGGGCAAGGGCATTCATCGAAGAAAGCTTCAAGCTCCTGGATTTCTTTCCGAGCGTAGCGCTGTCGACTTTTTCTTTTCCGGGGTTGAGCGTCGTGGCCACTGCCGTCGTCACCACTGCGATCTTGATGTTCGTCACCGGCGATGTTGAGTTCCATGGCTTCGATGTCGAATCTGATTCTAGAGAATTTGAGGTCTTTCAACGAACTCGTCACTCGGGGTTCTCTGTTCTCTTTTGTATACTCGCTCTTTCGATTTGTTGCCTCCTTTTCCTCGAAAGCTAGGTCTGTTCAGCGTTCTGTTTTTGAAACGACGGAACTGTTTACCTCCTGCTCAGCTTTCCGACACGAAGGGGTAACCAAATCCTTCCGCGGCTTCTTCGATAGTAGCGCTCGCCTTTCACTTTTCCTCGATAGTCATGCCTGTTCAGCACTGTCTTCTCTTTTTAAGTGGCAGAGCTGTTCACTCGCCGCCCAGCTTTATGCGTGATGGAACAACACAATCCTTTCGCGGCTTCTTCGATAGTTGCGCTCGCCTTTCACTTTTCCTCAATAGTCATGCATGTTCAGCACTGTCTTCTCTTTTTAAGTGGCAGAGCTGTTCACTCGCCGCCCAGCTTCATGCGTGATGGAACAACACAATCCTTTCGCGGCTTCTTCGATAGTTGCGCTCGCCTTTCACTTTTCCTCAATAGTCATGCCTGTTCAGCACTGTCTTCTCTTTTTAAGTGGCAGAGCTGTTCACTCGCCGCCCAGCTTCATGCGTGATGGAACAACACAATCCTTTCGCGGCTTCTTCGATAGTTGCGCTCGCCTCCCTCCCAGCTTTAATAATGGCGAGACCGAATTTGTCAGGCCTGAAATTGCGGATCAGGACATGTCTGATGATTCACGGGAGGAGCAGCCCTCGCTTTACATTAATTAACCCGGCTCCACAAGCATTATTGTTGCAACTTTTCTCCACTCTCGAGACGCTATAAAATGCGGAGTTGGTGTTTGGGAGATTAACGCTCTCATATAATTTGCTTACATCCTCTAATCGCTCCACTACACACATCTCCGTCGAAAATGGCTTCTTCCCAAGTTCACACTTTCTCAGCCGAAGCTTTGACTCGATGGAAAGAGTTCTATAACCTCTTGGGTCGAGGCTACGCTCACATAGCCGATCATCCCGAAACCGAGGATGAGATCAGAGTCATGTTCGGGGACCTGGACATCACCTCCCTCGAGGGTACCGCGTTGGGGAGGGAATACAATATTTTTCCAACGCTCTTTACGAACTCCTTGGAGGTCTACCGCGCTGCTCATCGGGGAGTTATCGTGGCTCGTGTCTTGCGAGCCCGTTATGAGGATCAGTCCGACCGCCTAGCGTTGGCTGACTACCTGGCCGATAGTCACAAAAAGGCTGTTGAGTTCGCCAAAGAGCGGGTTTCGACATTGCTACGCGAGAGGAGGAATCTGGTGGAGGACTTAGCTCTATCTCTGGCTACCTATGAGCGCGATCGACGTAATGCCCTGCTAAGGAATCGGAGCGAGTGGCTGGAAGAAAGGCTCAACGGAATAAACGAGGATATAACTCGTGAGAATGGACTTGTTCGGGACTTGGAAGCAGTCGCCGAAGATCACGAGACTCAGGTTGTTGCAGTCAATGATGAACGCAAACGCCTCCACCTCAGGCTTGCGGACCATGATACGCGGAGTGGTGCGTATAAACAAAGCATCCATAACCTGGAGGGCCAGCTGGGCTCCTTTGTGTCGTTGATTAGGGCTCACTTCTGCTTTACTTTTCCACCCCAATGAATTGTATGATCTGGTTTGGGCAAGAATGAATGAAAGCCCCTGTGTTTGTTTTAGCTTTTATATGATCCATTTCTTCGAGCATCCGGACATCTTAGACTTGGATGAGCCGATCCATAATAAGTCGAGTAGATGTGTTCTGATTTTCTAACTCACTCATGGTCAGATGAAAGAATAGCCTCAGACTTATCCAAGAAAAGATTTCTTTATGCTACTTGTTTTTCACCTGCAAATGAAAAGACCGAGTCAAAAGGAATAATCTGAAAAAGAAAGCATAGACCCCTTTCAATCTTATGCTTGCTCGTAATTAATAATGACAAGAACTTTTACAAGGGTTTTAATCTTGTGCGAAAAGTTTTTATCAATATTCCTCGAAAGAAAGCATACTATTGAAAGGAATGTAATTCACGATAATTGCTTTTGACCAATATTCAGAAGAGCGAATTAGTCAAAAATGCAAGGCATAACGACGTGTTTTTAAATTTAATTGAAGATACGGCATCCAAATCAAGGCCGTTTTGTTAAGAACGAGAGCAATTTGGACATCTATCTCGTCATTAAATTCGAAATAACGTCAATACTCTTGATCAATTATCGTGGATTACTTAGTGACGTATGACATGCATGGACCAATTCAAGTGTATAATTCCTTCTAGCGAAATTGGGGTTGGATTACCCTGTACGACCAAAAAGGTCGTGTAAGATTTTCAACTTTAGTTTCCTCTAAAGGAATTATAAACTTGACTTGGGAGTATTCGGATGATTAGAGAAAATGCCACTATCACATTCCCATGACCCGTCAAAAGAAATACAACCGAGTTCCATCTGAATGTATACATCAATAGATCCCTAATACAATCACTCTAAGGGGTGAGATAGAGAAAGCCTCGATAAAAATAAACCCTATACAAGAGGACTAGTAATGGAAAATGAAACCAAGGAATGTGATCCTAACGTTTAAGGATGCCCCAAGTTCGATCTGTGACTTCCGGATCACTTGCCCCAACTCGTCATCTTCATTGGACGATATCTCAATAATGTCCATAGTAGGCTCCTTTGTTGCTCACTCGGTGTTCGCCATGGGATATCATCCTCCTCGTTTTCTATCAAGGACGTTTGGGAAAAACACATGCATCTATCCTTGAAATGGCATTTAATCTAATCACCAGAATGCAATGAATGAAATGCCTATATTTATATGAACTGTAATAGTTTTGAGGGATAGAGAGTCTTACCAACCCAACTCGTCGACTTATGTGCGATTTTAGGTGTACCAACCGCCCAAAGACATGCGCATGAGACAAGTGATGGTGAACTTCTAAAAATCAGAGGGTTTGGCACCTAAGGTTAAGGTTCCCACCTCGAGTTCTAGAAAGAGCCGATTCCATTGCACAACTATCGTTGCATTGGGACTCAATCCATAGTTCGAAGCGAGCGGAATTGAGAAGTGGATTACCCCGTGTTTTTCCTCACGGAGATTCCATTTTCAATTCCTTCTATTGTGTTCCTAAAGGCGGCGCCTGGGGTTTTAGGCGCGGTTGTGTGTGTCCATGTGTCGTGATCATCAAAATGCAAGTCATGCACAACAATTTATCAATCAGCACTTCAAATCATCCACACAACATACATTCCTACGCCACACCTGCGTAAAATAAAGTTAATCACAGACTACACCCCTTATTACTCCAATCTGCAAAAACATATAACACCTATCGTGAGCGGACTTACCTCACCTTCAAGAGCGCCTGTAGGGTTAGAAAAATCACTCAATTTTTATTACGGCCTAAGTCCACTTGAGGTCTAGAACCATAGTTTCTAGAACAAGTCCCCAGTGGAGTCGCCAGCTGTCGCGACCCATCCGGAAGCGGACGCGGCTAATGGATTACCGATCACGTGTCTTGGATCGGTGCGAGCCCTCCCAGGCCCATACCAAATCGCGGCGGGAGTATTTTTCAGGAGGATTCAACGATAAGAGTCGATCGCTTTCGACCTTAGTGTGGTCGTGGTGGCATGTGCAACTTGTGCATGCATTTGGAGTCGCCACCGGTCTTTCTTGGAGGGTAGACCGGAAACCTTACCGATCGATTGGGAGAGATCGATCAGTTCTACGGAACCAGAGATTTTGGGCTCGGGGACTTGGTTACGCTGGTGTCGTTACCAACGCCCTTTCGGTACCTAATGCGAGTGATTTTCCTAACTAGGATTTCATGCAGGCACAATTTTGGGTGAGGTAAGTCTGACTTTGCACATTAACCAGTTTAACATGCTCACGTAATCATAATAAATAAATAGATGTCAATCACATAAATATCTATCCTACGTGGTGATCATGGAATTATGATTTAATGGGTCTCGAGCCAATGAGACCACATTTAATCATTTTAATATTTTAATAACAGAGAGCCGCTCTTCGCTTCTTCTTGGTTTCTTGAACTCTTCAAGAATCGGGCCCCAAAGAGCTCGCCGACTTAAAACGCTCCTCCACGTAATCCTCGTAGCATTTACATCAACAATTGACTATGCTAAAAATAAAGATTACATGAAAAATAAAAGGAGTACGCAGCCTCCATTTAATAATTACAACCCCAAATATATAAATAATCATCATACATTCATATATACATCAATCACATTGATTAGGGATTTTTCCATGATCACCACCCTTTCACGTAAGTAATAAATTCACAATTTAAAACTTAGGAAGGCACAATAAAAATTCTACGTTGAATCATATTCAGAATTTTTACGTAAAATAAGATAGCCATAAATTTTCGATTCAAAATTGATTTAGTCTCAATTTTTGCTACGTTGATTAATTTATCATATAAAATAATCAATCTCCATTAGCCATGTAAGACGAACAATTCGTTAATACATATTGGCCATAGTATTGCAAAAATTGCAAAAAATCAATTAAATGCACGAAAACACCTAAGGATTGGCTCTGATACCACTGTTGGGATCCACGTAACACGTAGCGGAAATAAATAACAACCCACACATGTATCTCCAGAGGCGTACTTCGTGCATTTCAATCGAAAAAAATCACAAAGTCTCAAAGGGAGTAAATAGATTACCTCTCGTAGCGTGCTTGAACGGAGGTGTCGGTTCGATGTTCTTCGATCTCAGCCTCCACAAGTGTTAGGCATCTAGTTCGGACGCACCACCAATTGACGAACGGGGAGACGACTAATAACTCCACAACAATTGTGCTAGCAATATGCGGAATCAATATTCCGAACTTGGTATATTTTGCTCGCTCAAGATTATGAGAATATAGAGAGTGTTTGTGTTCTTCTCTCTAAGCTCTCAAAAATTTGCACACTCTACAAAATGTCTCTCCCCTTCAACCTCAAAACTCTTGCCATCCTTTTATAGCCAAAAATACCTTCCAATAAATTGTATTTAAAAATAGCACTAACAATTATAAATTCTAACTAAAAATAGCACTCACAAATAAATGACATTTAAAAATAGCACTAACAATAGCACTCACAATTTATAATACAAAAATGCTATTTAAAAATAGCACTAACAATAGCACTCACAATTTATAATACAAAAATTCTATTTAAAAATAGCACTAACAATTATAAATTCTATCTAATAATAGCACTCACAAATAAATGACATTTAAAAATAGCACTAACAATAGCACTCACAATTTATAATACAAAAATGCTATTTAAAAATAGCACTAACAATAGCACTCACAATTTATAATACAAAAATTCTATTTAAAAATAGCACTAACAATTATAAATTCTATCTAATAATAGCACTCACAATTTATGATAAATAAATGCCATTTAAAAATAGCACTAACAATAGCACTCACAATTTATGATAAATAAATGACATTTAAAAATAGCACTAACAATAGCACTCACAATTTATAATACCAAAAAATGCTATTTAAAAATAGCACTAGCAATAGCACTCACAATACAAAAATGCTAAAAAAGGCACTAACAAAGGTGTTAAAAATAATAACCATTATTATTATTACAAGAGTTAAAGAGGTTACCAAACAATACAAATATGCATAACGTATAAATACGTATGACGTATAAATACGTAGAGCATACGTATACATCCGTGAAACCGGGGACTAATTGAAAGAAAAATGTGCAATTAAGCCCTTTTGGTAAAAATTGATTAAATTGGAGGGCAAATTGACCTAATTGTACTTTAAGACTTTAGAATCCAATGTCATAGCTTATAAAAAGTGAGAATTGAAATTAAAAGACTCGCAAAGGAATTTTTTTGCTCGGTTCGAGTTTATGTTTGTGAAGAAACATAGTGACCCGAGCCGAATTTTCAAGATTTAAGGTGACACACTTGAAGATGAAATTAAAACAAAATTATTGAATATTTTTGTGTATTTTTCTGACCACGAATGGTATTTTTCTGATTTTTTGGGTATTTTTATAATTAAATAAATTCGAAAAATATTATAAAATACCAAAAAATATTTTTTGTTCAAAATTGGTCCCCGAGGCTAGGCCAAGGCTTCCAAAGTTGATTTTGTGATTTTATGACCTTTTTTGATATTTTTAATTAATTTTAAAGAATAAAAATCACAATAATAAATGGTCAAAAATCAGGTTTCAACAGGGCAGAATCGTAATTTTGAATAATTCGGAGAAAATTTACCCTCAAAAGGGTAAATCTGTCATTTTAGACGAATTGGGAAGTCAGAAGACAGGGGAAATAGGATTGGCCATCAATCCAATCCATTTCCTATTTTTCTAGAATTTCCAGGATTTTTCTGGAATTTAAAAGTGATTTTACCCTTGGAGGGGTAAAGTCGTCATTTGGACAAAGACGAGGAACTGAAAATCTCAAATATTAGGGTTGGTCATCCGCCTGACCCAAACCCTAACTTCAAGCAATTTTCAGAACTCGATTGAGACAAGAAAGACGATTTCCCCACTAAAGGGCAAAATCGTCATTTTGAGAAAAGAGGCGGGACTCGAAAACCCAAACCTAAGAATTGGTCGTCTAATCGACCCTAATTCTCACCTTGGCATTATCGGCTTTATCTAGCATGCACACAAGAGGCGACTTACCCCTAAAGGGTAATGTCGTCAAGTTTCGGAAAATTGGATAAGGAACCCCAAAAATAGGGTTGACCAATTGTCTGTGGTTAACCCTCGATTTTTGGTGCTTTCTGGAATGTCTAGGATTTTTCCAATATTTTTCCACATTTTTTGGAATTTTCTGGAATTTTCTAGCATTTTTTTTTTGGATTTTCTAGGATTTTTCTAATTTTTTTTATTTTTTTTAAATCATTTTCGAATTTTTTATTTAAAAAATATTATTCGGGCCGGGTCGGGTGACCCGGCCCACGGCCCAGCCCGGGCCCGGGTCCGCGCGACCCGTGCCCAAAACGACGCCGCTTAATGCTTTTTTTATTTTTGAATTGTCGAATTTGATCTAACGGCCTTCATGGCGCCGCGTGGCTGACTCAGGGTCTTCGGATTGACTTACTGAAACCTACGGCTCAGATTGAATGGAGACTCGACCAGGGCCGTCAGATCTAATTACTTAAATCTACGGCCACGATTAGAACGTGGAATCTGATCTGAGCCGTCTATTTTCATTAACCTAAAACGACGTCGCCTAATCCTTCCTCTAAACGGCACCGTTTCTTATCCTGATTGATTTTACGATTAAAATCATTTTCGAATAATCCTAATTTCTAATCGGACGGTCATCATTTATTAGACTCGATTATTCTCGGCCGTTGGATTCTTTTTATTTGAATAACAGACTCAACGGCCATGCTGACTCGACATCCACGTGGACCAATCACGTGTTGCCACCTAGACCTTTGACCAGTTGACCGCGCCACGTCAGCTTCGTCTTCAACCTCGCGACTCCGGCAGAATGGACGGCTGTAGTTCTCCGGCGATGATCGTGCGGTGAAATCTTAATGGAATCACTCGAGACCAACGGCAATCGATTCGCGATTAGCTTTAGTTTGACATATCTAAGAATCGAAACATCCTATTCATAGAATCAAGAACATCGTGCGAATTGCCGAGTACGGCCATGGAAGCTCAATCATACGATTCACTCGAAATCAAAGAAATTCAGTCACAGAATAACACCAATGGAGGTTCAGAAGACTTACCTCGAGCTCCGATTGAGCTCGCTCGGCCCAGATTCGGCTGGGGAAATATGAACAGTAGCTCGACAATGGAGGTTGGATTTGAAGACTCGATTGGGCATGTTAAGACAAAACCGACGCAAACAAGATGCGCGATGATGGTCAGTGATGTTCAGGGAATGAAACGCACACATTAATTGTATGAATGATTAAGAAATGCGCGAATCGCCATGGAAGCTTGAAGAAACACTCTAGACTGCAACTCACCTGTTCTCGCGGATTCCTTGTGCGCGGCCGGCGGCGATCGATTCCGGGGACTTTGGGCGACCTTCTGGTGGCCTCGTGTGGCTTTGGTTTGGCCTGGGAAGACCCAACCAGCGCCCTGCAATTCGAGCTCAAATTCTCGACGACGGGGGTCGGAGAACGAGCTCTGCTTCACGTTTTTTCTTTCTCTCTTGATTCAGTTTCAACTTTCACAACTGAATCTGTAGTCCCCTTCAACAGAAAACGAACGCAGGCTTTTATAGCTTTTAGAATTTTGGCGCCGAATCGGGGACGGCCAACTGACTTGAATAGCATGTGTAGCCACGTGCGATTGGGTCAAAACGAAGTCGGCGAAGATGGGCATTTCGCTCAGTCCCTTTTGGTTCCGCGGTGAGCTTTATTTCGCACGAATTTGGCAAGGATTTGAGCTGTTTTCACCCTTGTTGACTTTTGCAGGTCCAAAGGTTTGACTGGCCGATTGCTCCTTGTTCCGGCGGCCATTGATCGTCGTTCTAGCTCCAATCGACGGTAAGTGATCTAAGGAACTAAACGCCCACCATTGTGTCTTCAATTGAGGTCGATTGGCCCGTCAATTTCCCCGTTAAAGTTCGTCCATTTACTGTTCATTCGCGCAGGTGCTTGAGGTAGGTGACGACACTGTAGCGGACCGGTTCGACCGGTCCGACCGGCGGTCTGACCGGTCAGAACCGGTTCCAATTCACCATTTTCAAAATTAAACCCAAATTAATGGGGAAATTTTGCAATTGAACCTCAAAATCGACTCTAGGGCATGAATTCTATCTAGAAATGTGGTTTTGCCCAAAAGTTTTCATCAATTTCTACAAAATCCCCAAATTTTCATTTAATTGGAAATTGGGGATCGTGTAATTGAGGGTGCAAATGATCAAATTGAGTCAAACCACCTGTTCCAATCGATTTAAAATGGTGAAATCCATTGGGTAGCATGTTTAATCTGCCATGATTAAAACGGCCCGTTCTAATTCATCCAATGTCCAAATTGAGCACCGTTTTTTCCCACACGACCGTAAGATCTTGAAGTTTAATACCATGAAATTTTTTTCCCAAAAATTCAGTAGAAAAATTGCAGTTTTCTCGAGAGTGAACCTGGTCGTGGTGAGTATTTTTGTGGTTTGGGGTCGTTGATGACTTTTCTTGATTGAATGCCCCTTTAACATGCCTAGGGAGCGTCGATATGATGCTGTGGTTGTTGGTGATGATATGCCGTGTGTGAATTTGGGCATGTGATGATTAATTGGGTTCAATTGAAGGCTTTAATGCTTGGTTTTGCACTTGATGTCGCATGAGGCCTAATGTAGTGATATGCATATGCTTGATGGCCGAATGATATGCTTGAAATGGTGAATTGGTTGTGATTGAACCGTGTGCCTTGAATGGCGATGAGATGACATGATGCCAGGAATTGCCTGTGATTGTGAAAAATGGCTTAATGAGAAAGAATCACTGTTTGTTTTTATGGCCAATGCATTGAGCCGGGGAGGGAGTTACTCCCATTGACCTGACGAGGTCGTGCGGCTAGAGAGTCCTACCTTGACCGAATCATCTCGAAGGCTGTAAGAATCGAGAGTCATGTAGTGACCGAATCATCTCTAGGTCCGGACGCGAGAGTCCTATAGTCGACCGAATCATCTCGGTAGCGCGGAGTGTCGAGAGTCGCTATAGAGACTGTTGACACCTGATTTTTGACCATCCGTTATTATAGTTTTAATTTCTAAAATTAATTAAAAACAACAAAAACAAAAGGTCAAAAAATTGCAAAATCAACTTTGGAAGCCTTAGCCTAGCCTTAGGAACCAATTTTGAACAAAAAATATTTTTTGTATTTTTTAATATGTTTTATTATTTATTTAATTATAAAAATACCCAAAAATTAGAACAAATACCATTCGTGGTCAGAAAAATACAAAAAAATATTCATAAATATTATTTTAATTCCCTCTTTAATATTTTCACTTTTTATCAGGGAAATTTGGCTCGATGCATGGGGTTCCTTCACAAACATAATCCCGAACCGAGCCTAAAAAATCCTTTTCGAGTCTTTTAATTTTCAATTCTTGGTTTTTATAAGCTATGACATTGGACTCCAAAGTATTGAAATGCAATTGGGTCAATTTGCCCTCCAATTTGATCAATTTTAGCCAAAAGGGCTTAATTGCATAAAAATCTTTCAATTTAGTCCCCGGTTTTACAATTTGTGAAATTAAATTTCACACGGGCACACCCATTAAAATTAAACACCCCTACCCAATATTTTTCATCATGCTGAATACATTGGTGGCCTCAATTTTGAATAATTTGATCGTTTAGGCCTTCGATTTGGCGAAATTCATTTTCGGATCCTAGGGACAATTTGGGGTTTTCACTAAATTTCAATCAATTGATTCACGAAAATACCCATATTTGATAGAAAACATGCCAAGGAAACCGAATTTGCCATCAATTTCATGAAAAGAGGTCAATTGGGGGGTCAATTTGGCGATTTGATCGAACCGGGTCAGTCGGGTCAGACCCACGCACAGAATGTGCAGAAGCACAGAACAGAAAAAAAAAAACAGAGGAGCATGGGGCGTGCAATTTTCAAAGGAAAAGCGGGCGGCCGAACGTGGGAAGCAAATTGGCAGAGCATATTCGGTTGTGGCAGAGGCGTGGGCATAAAAAAAATGCCGGTCGGCCACGAGAGAGATGGGAGATTCTCGGTTTAAGGAGAGCTTGGCCGAGAGAGAAAAGGGGATTTTCGAGCGAAGGGGGAGCGCGAAAGAGCTTCCTCGGACCTTCAAAGTACCACAGCGACCATCACCAAGGGCTTGGTGGTCGTCGGCAAGCTCCGGACAGGTCGGTATCTCGCCGGATCTTCATATTTTTTTACGCACGCCATGTGTTCGATGAAATGCCGATGCATGTTTCGACTCGGTTTTGTCCCGGCCGTGCGTGATCCGAGTGGCATATGTTCGTTTATGGCCCTAAGTTAATCCTAGAACCGACTCTAAGCTCGTTTATGTGTTTATTTTGCGTTGAAAACCATCGAGAACGATGGCCGGAGCTTCGTCGGCCACCATTCGGACTGGGAGCTCGGCGGAGGATTTCGCGCGATCAACGACCCCAAATAACGTTCAGGTAAGTCTCTAGATCTTATTTGAATGCTGTGTGATGGTTTAAGACCGAGCTTTGAGCAAAAACATTTCTACAAATTTTCTCGCCGGCGCCGGTTCGGTTGGGGCTTCGTCCGGTCACTTCCCGACGTTAGATCTTTCATGTTAGTGATATATGGTGATGCTAAAGTGCTAGGGAGTCTAATGCTGAAAAAAGAAACAAAAAATTCGAAGGTTTGGCTCGGTTTCGGGGTTTTCCGGCTGTCGCGACCCGTCCGAAAGCGGACGCGGCTAATGGATTACCGATCGCGGGCCTTTTCCCCAGCACCGGAGTGCGGATCGCGGGCTTTGGATCGGCGCGGGCCCTCCCAGGCCCATACCAAATCGCGACGGGAGTATTTTTTTTTGGGGGATTCGACGATAACAGTCGATCGCTCTTGGCCTTAGTGTGGTCATGGTGGCATGTGCAACTTGTGCATGCATTTGGAGTCGCCACCGGTCTTTCTTGGAGGGTAGACCGGAAACCTTATCGACCGATTGGGAGAGATTTATCAATTCTGCGGAACCAGAGATTTTGGGTTCGGGGACTTGGTTACGCTGGTGTCATTGCCAACGCCCTTTCGGTACCTAACGCGAGTGATTTTCCTAGCTAAGAATTCATGCAGGCGCAATTTTAGGTGAGGTAGGCTTGATTCAGGGTTTCTTGCAGATTGGAAGACTATTCCTATCAATCGCAATCAATTTGAATGAAAGCGCAATCAAGTGCATAAATAAATCACATCAACGCACATCAATTCACATCACATGGCCTCCTAGTATAGCCATAAGGGCTTAGGGAAGGCGTGATTTAGGACCGGGGTAAAATGTGAAGATTTGAAGGCGATTTAGCCCGAAGGGCAAAATCGTCAATTTTTGGAAGGCGCAATTTTAGGTGAGGTAGGCTTGATTCAGGGTTTCATGCAGATTGGAAGACTATTCCTATCAATCGCAATCAATTTGAATGAAAGCGCAATCAAGTGCATAAATAAATCACATCAACGCACATCAATTCACATCACATGGCCTCCTAGTATAGCCATAAGGGCTTAGGGAAGGCGTGATTTAGGACCGGGGTAAAATGGGAAGATTTGAAGGCGATTTATCCCGAAGGGCAAAATCGTCAATTTTTGGAAGACTCGGATACCGAATTACCCAAAATATTCCATGGCCATTTGATTGTGGCCATTTCCCATTTTTGAGAATTTTTTTGGAATTCTTGATTTTTCTTCAATTTTGGGAAGACAATTCGCCCAAAGGGCGAAATCGTCATTTTAAGAAGGGTCGGGGTTCAAAACGCCCGGAATGAGTCTTGGCCAGTTGATTGTGGCCATTTCCTATTTTTTGGGATTTTTCTGGATTTTTTAGAAATTGTTTATGGGAGACGGTTTGCCGAAAGGGCAAAACCGTCATTTCTGGAAAGATCGGGGGTCGAAAGACCCGAAACAGGTCGTGGCCAGTTGAATGTGGCTATTTCTTATTTTCTGGAATTTTTTAGAATTTTTCTGAATTTTCTGAATTTTTTGAATTTTTTATGATTTTTCATTTTTTATTGAATTTTTGAATTTTTTTTTATCATTTTATGAAAAAGATTTTCTCATTATTAAAATAGAAAAAGACCGCGGATGGCCGAGAGCTTTCCCGCAACGATCGACGGAGAAATCTTGTCCGATTTGGACGATCTAGGTGTCATTAGAATCGTCTCGACACCTGTTACCACATATCCAAAAATCGGCTCGATCCAACGGTAAAAAATTCATGAAAGTGGCGCGAACACATTTGGCTACGGTGACGAATGGACATGCGATTTACACGATATCAATCTAAACCAAAGCTACGACTAGCATCAATGGAGTCTTGGGATACTTAGCTCATGATTTGATCACTTCGACCAACGTCAAAATGAGTCTTCGTGTCACGATTTTTTTTATGCTCTTTACTACGATCCACGGCGGAGTGGAATGAGTTCGGCTCACCTTTTTTGGACCGATACTAAATCAACAGAGACTTCGCTGTCCATCATTAGATTCGTGCAGGAACCATTCTCTTCTTTGCATGAAAACCTACGAAGGTAGATAAGAAAAGTGGAGAAGCAAGAGAACAAAATTTTAATGGGAAAGAAAAATATATCCAACATGAACCCCCAAGTGCAAATTGATGTGTCTCCTCCTCATGAGAATCCACGACTTGCATAACCTGTCTGGATGGACATCTTCAAATGGTGTATGGCTAGCGGCTATATTGGTATGGTTCTCGGCGACAACTAACCCACTGGATTGCTCGATATCGGCCGCTCGTAGTAGGATTGAACAAGGGATCGACGTTGGGAGAGGCAGGTGACTGGGATGATGGCACCTCGACCTCTCTAGAACACATGCGGGAGTTACTCTTATTCTCTCAGACTTCTCCGGATTTTTTTTTCGGATCTTCTCACCAAAAAACCCCCCGCCCTCCAAAGAGCTCCGCCGACGCATATCCTCACCGAATACGCTCCTCTTCCTATTTTTTATTCATGTTGCTTCTTTTCAAGTGATCATTTTCTTTTTTGTTTGTTTAATCCTCCTTTTAGCTTAGTTGGATGGAGGTCCCCCCGAAAAAGAAGCCACGCTCGTATGTCACATGTTCATCTATTAAAAGCTCCATTCTTTATTCTTTTTCACTTGCTTTTTGGGAGTTGATCGTGCACTTTTAGCAATAGAAAGAGCATGGATTCCAGCGCCTCCACACAAACCCTCTTCTTTTTGGTCTGCCATTGCAACCAACTTTGATGAATTTTTTTTTAAATTTTTTTTAATTAATTAATTTAATTTTTTTTAATTTTTTTTATATAAATTTAATGAAAATAGACTAGGAAAGACTGATCAAAATTTAGGTGTCAACACCGGCGTGAATTCCGGCGAAGTCGCCGGAATTGTTACTGTTCATCGTCTTCTCCGGCGAATCGCCGGCGGTCAACGGTCAAATGGCCGACGTGGCGTGCCACGTAGGCAGCCACGTCAGCCGGGTGGGGTCCGATCCGTGTATTTTCAAGTCAAATAAAATGGACGGCCTCGATCGTGACACGTGTCACGATCCTGGAATTTTGGGAAATTAAATAAATGATTTTCGAATAATCGATCCGGCGGCCGAGATTGTGCCAAGTGGCACGCTGTGGAACGTCCGATCTAATGTTAGATCGGACGTGCCGAAGGTGGCCACGTGGCACACTGCGGACCGTTCGATCCGTTGGTTTTCTAAAAAAGAAAAAGAAATTAATTTTTGAACCGACGGCTATTTTTGAGCCACGTGGCTCTCTGTGGGTCTCCCGATCAGGCGAGGGATCGGACGCACGAGAATAGGCCACGTGGCACGACGAGAGCCGCCCGATCCGGGGAATTTTCGGATATTAAATAAAATACATAAAAAATCAAAAAAATTGTAAAAAAATAGAAAAATGTTTTCAAGAAATAAAACGGTGTCGTTTTAGACCGGTGCCGACCCCTAGGGTCGGGCCGGGCGCCCGAGAGGCGTGGGCCGGGTTTGACCCGGCCCGGAAAATATTTTTAAATATTAAAAAAAATCAAAAAAATAATAATAAAATAATCAAAAAAATCAATAAAAAATAAAAAATCATGAAAAATTCAAAAAATCCGGAAAACTCAGAAAAATTCTAAAAAATTCCAGAAAATAGGAAATGGCCACATTCAATTGGCCATGACTTGTTCCGGGTCTTTCGACCCCCGATCTTTTTCGAAATGACGGTTTTGCCCTTCCGGCAAACCGTCTTCCAAAAAAATTCTAAAAATTCTAGAAAAATCCCAAAAAATAGGAAATGGCCGCAAACAACTGGCCAAGACTCACTCTGGGTGTTTTTGAACCCCGACCCTTCTTTAAAATAACGATTTCGCCCTTTGGGCGAATCGTCTTTCAAAGATTGAAGAAAAGTTAAGAAATTACAAAAAAATCTCAAAAATGGGAAATGGCCACGAACAACTGGCCATAGGAATATTTTGGGTAATTCGGTATCCAAACCTTCCAAAAATGACAATTTTGCCCATCGGGCTAATTGTCCCCGAATCTTCCCATTTTACCCCCTAGCCCTAAATCACATCTTCCCTAAGCCCTTATGGCTATACTAGGAGGCCAATGATTGAAATTGATGTGCATTGACATGATTTATTTATGCACTTGACTGCGCTTTCGTTAAATTGATTGTGATTGATAGGACTAGTATTCCAATCTGCATGAAACCCGAACCATACATATCTCACCCAAAATTGCGTCTGCACGAACTCTTAGACAGGAAAATCACTCGCGTTAGGTACCGAAAGGGCGTTGGTAATGACACCGACGTAACCAAGTCCCCGAACCCAAAATCTCTGGTTTCGCAGAACTGATCGATCTCTCCCAATCGGTCAGTAAGGTTTCCGGTCTACCCTCCAAGAAAGACCGGTGGCGACTCCAAATGCATGCACAAGTTGCACATGCCACCACGACCACACTAAGGTCGAAAGCGATCGACTCTTATCGTCGAATCCCTCAAGAGACACCCCCGCCGCGATTTGGTATGGGCCTGGGAGGGCCCGCGCCGATCCAAAGCCCGCGATCGGTAATCCTTTAGCCGCGTCCGTTTTTTCGGACGGGTCGCGACAGCTGGCGACTCCGCTGGGGACCTTTGTTCTAGGACCTATGGTTCTAGACCCCAAGTGGACTTAGGCCGTAATTAAAACGCTGAGTGATTTTTCTAACCCTGCAGGCGCTCTTGAAGGTGAGGTAAGTCCGCTCATGGTAGGTGTTATATGTTTTTGCAGATTGGAGAGATAAGGGGTGTAGTCTGTGATTAACATTGTCTTATGCAGGTTGGCGTAGGAATGTATGTTTTATGGATGATTTGAAGCGCTGATTGATAAACTGTTGTGCACGGCTTGCATTGTGGTGATCACGACACATGAACACACACAACCGCGCCTAAAACCCCGGGCGCCCCTATAGGAAAATAATAGAAGGAATTGAAAATGGAATCTCCGTGAGGAAAAGCACGGGGTAATCCATTTTTAACTCCGCTCATTTTGAACTATGGATCGAGCCCCAATGCAACGATAGTTGTGCAATGGAATCTGCTCTTTCTAGAACTCGAGATGGGAGCCTTGGCCTTAGGTTCCAAACCCTTTTGATTTTTAGAGTCAAGCCTCACTTGTCTCATGCGCATGTATATGGATGGTTGGTATACCTAAAACCAAAAAATCATGGGGTACTTCTCATGGTAAGGTCCTACCATTTCTATTTAAATTCATTTGCAGCCTTTCATTTTGCACAACATGTTGCATTCATCAAGTCCGAGGGTTGAGTCCAATTCCATTTTAGAGTATGGATAGAGTAGAGATGATCTCTCCAAGTCGGTCCCACAACCCGGACATATTCAAGTATGAGCGACGCGTCATCCGCCATCAGACTACCCGGACATTCAACGGAGTCTACCCTTTTCGAGCTGTCCAAGGAATGATCCAGTAACCATACCGATAGTTGAAGGACATGCGATAACAGCAAATCCGAGACACATGCCAGACATTATCAAAAGGGTATCTGATGAAAACGAAGACCCGAAGGGCCGAACCGAAGACACTAGGCGTCATCCCTCGAAGACCCGACTTGGGGCATCTCTTTAGGTTATTAAGGGTCACGTTCCAGTCGTCCCTTTTCTTTTATCAGGATCATCGAGTCTGTAAGGAGCACCCGTCTGTGGGTCTCCCATCTATCTTCTGCACCTCGATTTCTAATTCTTGTCTAAGTGTCTTGACATTGGAGCGCGACACTGGAATTTCTCTCAACCATCCGGATTTTTCGGTTCAATTGCATGTCTTACCCAGACGAAATTTTCGTTAGAACTCACACTTGGCATGTTTAACCCAAGTACGAGAATCTAACATTCATTTCATGGTGCGCCAGACATGGAATTGAACCGGTCTATAGCGTGCATCATTGGTAATCCTTGGTAATTAATTAAAGTCGTCCATGTTTCCTGAATTCAAGAGGAGACCTGATATCCAAATTACCTTCGGAAAATCATTTCAATTTGGATGTCCTATCTCTCACCAAATTTAGGACACATTGGAATTGCATTTTTATCTTCTTGGAAATTCCACAGATTTTCTGGGGATTTGCCAAAAGTAATAACCATGGATTACGCTCCTTTTAGTTTTATGTTTTCTCTTGAAAAACATCGATAAGAATTTTTCACATGAGGTTAAGGCTTGTGTAAAAGTCCTTATCTTCGTTAATCACAAGAAAGCATAAAATTGAAAGGATTTATGCTTTACTTCCCTTTTTGACATATTCCTGTCATTCGAACAGGTGATTTCCAAAATCAAAATCCAAAGACTTGTGTGAAGAATCAGTCACAAGTCAAAAGCGCTGGACCACCCCAGAGAGTCAACTGATGAGGGAAGACCAGGGAATTCTCAAGAAAAATAGTCAATTGATGAGGGCATCTTGCCATCCTTCAAGACGTGGAACGGCATGCAATCAAAGGAACCACATGCGGAAAAGAGTTAGCTGTAATATAATCTCTTTAAATTTGAAAATTTGCTGATTGTGTTTTATTGATCCTCAAGAGTGGTGCTTCAAGAAGATTGAAACTGGCTGACAACTCGAGCCACTAGGATGGATATTTGAAGTCAGACAAAGAAGTCGACTTCTCACCAAGACAGCATACTGGGGCAAAGCCCGCCAAGATGAAAAGAGACAGGAAGCTCCGAACGGCAGATATCCCCTAATTGAAAAGGGAACCGTAAAAAAATTGTGAAAGGATCAAAGCAGTCGACTGGGGCATATCCCACTCAACTAGGGCAGACGCCACCTGACCGGGGCAGCCGGATCAAATGTAAAGACGTGTCATTCCTAATTGATTTTCGATCAGATACCGGCATAATATTTCCTATCTTTTCCTCTCAGGTGAAAAACAGGATAAGAGAGTCAAAGACAAACGAAGGAAAATTTGTCTTCCCTATAAGATGAAAAGGAATGTGCCTCTATCAGATGTTACCCATTGGGTTTGTAAAGACAAGATGGACCAAATCGGGTTGAATCCCAAACAGGCAGCATGAAGAAAGAGCAACCTAATTAGGATCGGCTCTCCCTAAGCCGAAAAGTTGTATCCGTTCCGAATCGGATTGACTGGTTCACGAGTTGATATGGTTTCTCACTCTCGCAGGTGATGACGAGAATGAACGGGCCCATTGAAAATTTCCAGCATCTTGGATGCCAGAAGTGACCAGAGCAGGGATAGTAAATCCGTAGTCGTTTCAATTAAAGCTCCTTATGCAGCAATCAAGTCACTCATTCATTTCATCGTACAGGTGGAGTAAAAGATTGTTAAAGCGTAAGGTGAATGCGACAAGACACAATGAAGAAAATTGTTGCTTGTGAAGTAACACTCCAGGGTGTTGAAGTACTCAGCCACAAGTAAACCCGTGCTTGCTGATGTCAAACAACAGAATGATCGAGGGACGTCATGAAATGATAACAAGGCAAAAGATGCATGAAGAAATCGAAACGTAGCGGCGAAGCTGAAAAGTGTCAAACAAGACGGCATATCAAACGCTGAGATCTTCGAAAGATCGTAGGATCATATCATCTGGCAGCATATCATCTGCTGAGATCTTTGAAAGGTGCGAAGTGCCAAAATCACCTGACACGGAGTGGACCGACTCCAACTGAGCATGAATGCATCAACGCGGCGTGTTCAAACTACCTACAACTAAATCGGCCAGCCCCAGACAAAGCGTCCAGTGGCCGGGGGCAAATCACTCTCTACCCGGAAAGGGTACCAAATGTAGGATGTGCCGAATTCACCATGGGGATACGCAGGGGAAGTCCCTGAAGCAGTTAGCGCCCATGAATCATGATGAAGTGGAGTAATTCACCAAAGACGAAACACACTAAGCCCTTCTAGAGGAGGAAGAGAGCGATGCAGGGCCATTCATTTGGTAAAAGGACGTATCGTTCCAAAATGATTGTTTTCTTGATATGAGAATAATGCCCCCCCTCCTTTTCCTCTCAGATGATGATCAAAAGCAGAGGACTCAAGAAGCAATGCCTTCAAATGACAAACAGGGAGTACCCCTTTTCATGGCATCTCAGACATGCACTTTGGCTAAATATTTTTAAGAGCATTCTAATAGCTCAATTTGTGAACAAAACCTTTGAGAAAACTTGAAGAAGTTTATCATCATTTAGAAATCTCTGTGAAAAGAGCGCTTGAAAAGAAAATTTCAAGTTTTCCAGATTGACATATCTGATAAAAATGCTTTCTCTTAATATAGTGAAAAGCACGAACTCATGTTTCGTTGCTGGCACACATAACATGCATCATGCATATTATGCACATATCCTGCATACAGAGAACCCAAAGGGAGAAATGCCGGTTCCCGCAGGATAAATTTCAAGGGTAAATTGTATCGACTCTAATAGTCAATTATACATGCCCTTTACTCATGAGATTTCTTCTTTTCAATAGGGGAACATCGAACATCTCAAATGGTGACTGTGATCGAGAGAATCACCAAACCGCCACATGATAAATCCCCAGATTGTCAGGCTGTCTAGGGACAGAGAAAAAATAATCGAAGAATCTGGCAATCGAGATAGATGACCAGAATCGACAAAAATTCATGAGAGCGGGCTCCCCCACCTGCTTCGAGGAGCCAAGCCGGGGGCAAATTCTCACGATCCCCCATGAAAGTGCATCAAACCAGGGTTATCAAACCCAGAGATGACAAACACCAAGACAAGCCTCACTGGGGCAAAATACTTGGAAAACACTGCTCCTTCAAATGTTGGAAGGGCGAAGTCTCGAAGGGAGTACCTCCTTCCTGAAATTTCAAATGAAGCCAGATAAATCCCCACACCTGTCTCTTCATATGCAGGTGCATGAATGTCTTCAAATCGGATTGAAAATCGTCCAGGAGCATGGGAATGCCAAGGCACGCTGCCAAGATGAACACCGCCCAACTGGGGCGAAGCAATTGTCGACGTGATTGAGGATCGTCTCACGAACAACACCCACAAATACAGACGAGATGAAGCAGCATCCATCATCCACATCAAATGAGAAGCGTCAATAATCGACGAAGGAAAGGAATACGTCAGTAAGGCGTCATCAGGAATCCCAAGAGGGAAGACATCCCCAAAGAGGATGGAGATTATAGCAAAACGCAGGAATGAAGTTAGCCGGGGCAAGCGTCACCTAGCTATGATAAACCACGTCTAACTGGGGCAAGTGAATCATTTGTACGCCGGACAAAGAAGGACGTTTCTTCTCTGGCAAAATCCATGGACGCAATGACAAAGTCGTCCACATCAAAAGCAAACCCCAGGATACAAACCTGGGTGAACGGAAGTCATTGGCGCTAAAAAGCCATAAAAGAAAAGATCTCACTGGCATGGAGGCGAAAAGAAATATCAGTTCCAGGGAGGCAGGTTGCCAAGAATTGGAACCCAGGAAAACGACGTAGAATACGTCCAAAAGCACGAATTAATCTAATCCAGTGCAAATCCTTGAGAAGGATTCGCTGCCCAACCATATGGATAGATCATGGCCACAAGCTAGATGGCGAACTTCTGCGAACCTCACATCTTTGATGCGAAGCGAGAGTAAAGCAGTATCGTTTCGATTTATCTTGAATTTCGGAACTCAAACTAAGGCTTAATGTTTATCGTTGACAGGGATTCGCCGTCAAGATGAACAGAGAATTGTCGGCGCCAGAAAGCCACAAAAGAAAAGAACTCGCCGACAGGGAGGCGAATAGAATTACCGACCTTAGAAGTCAGGACTCCAAGAAATGGTCTTTGATTATAAGACCGAGTGGAGGGTAAAAAGTATCGCTCCCACATTACATACTTTGCCATTCATTTTGATAAAAATTTCCTTTTCCCTTGAATAAAAGGAACTCTGAAGAGTGGCGCTGGAATGCGTCCAAAAACACAAATGGATCTCCTTCGGGGCAAATCCTTGAGAATGATTCATCGCCAACCAAACGGAGGGATCAAGGCCGCAAGATAGATGGCCAAATTCTGCAAGCCGCGTGTTTGTGTTCAAATGAAAACACAAAGCGAGAACAATGCTGTATCGTTCCAATTTGCCTTGAATTTTGGAACGCAAACTGACACCTAATTCTCGTCTTTGACAGGGGCTCGCCATCAAGGCGAAACAGGTTTTCACATCCCATGCATTATCCGTTGGAGTACATGACCAAGGGTAAAGCAGTATCGTTCCGATTCTTGAAAAATCCGTGAACATACAATGACATGTTTCTTCTACATTTTCAGGGACCTCCAGCCACGGTGGACAGGTAAGTACCCCTTTCCCCAACCCAAAACAAAAAGAGAAAAAAAGAGAAAAAGAAAAGTTTTCAGAATCTAATGTCTAGAAAAGACATAGAATTCAAACTTCATTGGCATTCATGTTTTTAAAACAGGAGGTTGTCTGAACATGAATAAGAACATGCATTGTGCATCATAAAATCCTCTTTGATGAGAATTTTTTTTTTTTTTTGGAGAAAATGAAAGAGATTTTTCCAATCAAAGGTTGTTCAAAACTTTCAAAAGGACGTTTTCTCAAAAGACGAGGGGCAAAGCCTAATCCAAACACGTCCTATACACACTTGAGAGAGAAGTGGAGCGGATCAGATAGCAAAATCTGGACCTACGGGAGTAGGGATCATTCGCGACAATTACATGGATTGGGACGACGGAGGCATTCGTTTCATATCCCCAAACACAACAGGTGACCATTGACAACCCCTTTGAACGGCGGTTTTCATTCTCAAACCCTGTCAAGAACCACCCCACATCGGGGCAAGAACGAAAGTAAGTCCAGCAGCATCAGGAGAAAGTGGTTAGAAATTTTCTTGCTCGGACTAACATCAATCTTCGTGTGTTGTTTATATGGTAATCCAAGTGCCATAGGATTACGAGAAGCATTCATTTCTCTATCCCACACACCATATCCTTTGCATAACCAAGTTGAGCCTGCAAATTCATTTCATAAACCCGTTGATGGTCATTGCAAGTCCCAAGACAGAGGCAGCGCCAATTCAAAAACGGAAGAGTTCAAAACTTAGGGTTTGCGAAGAAATCCCTAAGTTAATGCTGAAGCTTGTTAGACCTTTGGTCACATGTCTAACACGATCTCTCGAAGATGAGAAAAAGCGGGATTTCAAAAGAAAAATGAAAAGGAAAAGATGATGAGAAAAATCCCCAGCATCAAGAAAAAGCAAAGTGCCTGGTAAAAGCAAGGCCGATGCTTGGGTGAACAATTTGTATCAATCCCCCAGTGAGACCTGTTTGAAAAGGGGAGAAGAAAAATTCAGAAGGAGTCAGATTCCAAAAACTACTCCTCAAACGGTATCAAGCGAGGAGCAGAGACGCAGATAGAGTTGTTAGTCTCTTGATGCAGCCAGAGGCGCTTTCACAAGAATTTGCGCACACCTCAAAAGCAGTCGTGCACCTCAAAAATTGAAGATGCAAATGGAAAAGACAGGTGGCAAGTTTGCAATGATCACCAACGTCAATCCCCTCATGACTTCTGGGCCAAAAACAAGCTTTTTTCGGTCCCCAATCCTACCAAAGTTACGACCCTGAAACAGTCTTCTCTGATTAAGACACTTGGGTTAACATATGCCTTAGCTCGAAGAGGTACGAGCAAGACTATTTCTTTCTCATTTTGCAGGGTCCTTGACTTGTAAACCCGGAGCAGATGGTGAAGACTTTCATTCAATGGCCTCGACTCCAAAGCGGGTCCCCCTTGAAAATCAATATCCAAGCCCAACATTACGGTCCTGTGGATGACCTCCCGACCGATCAAAATGTATGCGCTGCGAATGAGCCTAAAACCTAGGCACAGGTCAGTAGGGAATTGAGTGCATCCCCTATAAAAATCATTACCTCAAAACAGGTGAGAAGACCTCCTTGTCGAGAAATATTCCAATTGATGTTTTGAACAAACTCTTTTTGGAATTTTCAAACTGTTGATCCAGATTTTCCGTGCAAGGGATTTGTGATCACATTTGCATGCTGCAAGAATGCTTTGGATAACCTCCAGCATCAAAATGCACATTTCATGATTAAAACTTAAATCATACGGTTTTTGTCAAATGGACAGCCGTGGTCTTCCCAAAGATTACTAACATTTTCTTGGTGAAGAAAAATCTTTCAGGCTCAAACTTCTGCAGGATACCTGGAGAACCCAGCTCCCAAAATGTCGCATCAACAGACTCAAATGAAGCTTTGTCAAGATAAAATATTTCACTGCTTCGAGACTAAACTCCCGACAGATTTTGGGGTCTTTCAAAAGAAGGGGTGAGGATAGAACCTTTGTTCGAGAGAAGTCATCAAACAATCCTAGCATGACGTGGAGAACCCTCGTCCTAGGACCCCTTCTTTCAAAAAAATCAAGCAGTCCTAGCTTGACGTGGTGAACCCGCGTCCTAGGACCTCTTTTCAAAAATATCAAACAGTCCTAGCATGACGTGGAGAACCCGCGTCCTAGGACCTCTTTTCAAAAATATCAAACAGTCCTAGCATGACGTGGAGAAACCTCGTCCTAGGACCTCTTTTCAAAAAAATCAGGCAATCTCATCGAACGTGGAGAACCCTCGTCATGAGACCCCTTTTCAAAACTCCAATGGTAGATACCGCCTGAAGGGTCAACCAAAGGTGGAAACCGCCTAAAGGGTCAACTTATGGTAGAAACCGCCCGAAGGGTCAAATCAATGGTAGATACCGCCTGAAGGGTCAAACCAAAGGTAGAAACCGCCTGAAGGGTCAATTCAAGGTAGAAACCGCCTGAAGGGTCAAACCAAAGGTAGAAACCGCCTGAAGGGTCAATTCAAGGTAGAAACCGCCTGAAGGGTCAATTCAAGGTAGAAACCGCCTGAAGGGTCAAACCAAAGGTAGAAACCGCCTGAAGGGTCAATTCAAGGTAGAAACCGCCTGAAGGGTCAAACCAATGGTAGATATCGCCTGAAGGGTCAACCAAAGGTAGAAACCGCCTGAAGGGTCAAAACGAAGGTAGAAACCGCCTGAAGGGTCAAAGCAATGGTAGATACCGCCTGAAGGGTCAAACCAAAGGTAGAAACCGCCTGAAGGGTCAACCAAAGGTAGAAACCGCCTGAAGGGTCAACCAATGGTAGATACCGCCTGAAGGGTCAAACAAAGGTAGAAACCGCCTGAAGGGTCAACTCAAGGTAGAAACCGCCTGAAGGGTCAAATCAATGGTAGATACCGCCTGAAGGGTCAAATCATGGTAGATACCGCCTGAAGGGTCGAATGAGGGTAGAAACCGCCTAAAGGGTCAACTCAAAGGTAGATACCGCCTGAAGGGTCAAATCATGGTAGAACCTAGCAATCCCATCGGACGTGGAAAACCTCCGACTCGGGACCCCTTTTCAGAAGATTAAATGTTCCCATCGGACGTAGAAAACCTCCGACTTGGGAACCATTTGAAGAACCGAGCAACCCATCGGACGTAGAAAACCTCCGTGTTGGGGATTCTTTTTGAGAAACAAGCCATCCCAGCGGACGTGGAAAACCTCCGACCTGGGACTCCTTTTATGAAACAAACCATCCCATCGGACGCGGAAAACCTCCATTTTGGGAACCTTTTCAAAAATCAGGAAATCCCAGCGGACGTGGAACCTCCGACTTGGGACCCCTTTTCAAGGAAATCAAACAATCCCGTCGGACGTGGAAAACCTCCGTCTTGGGAATCTTTTTCAAAAATAGGCAATCCCATTGGACGTGGAAAACCTCCAATTTGGGAACCCATTTCAAAAATTAGGAAATCCCAGCGGACGTGGAAAACCTCCGACTTGGGACCCCTTTTCAAAAACAAACAATCCCGTCGGACGTGGAAAACCTCCGTATTGCGAACCCTCTTCAAAACTTGAAAAATCCCTTCTGGCCTCGCTAGTCAGCGTCATGGGATCCTCTAAAGCAAATAGGTGCCTAGAAGTCGACCCAAGACTGAAGCCCAAAAGGCTCGCTTGCCGCTTCGAAAGCACGATGACCAGATAAATCTCTCTGTAAGTGTTCACAGGTTGGTAGCCGCGGATCTGTCATCTTCCGGACCGGATCGCCAATTTTCAGCTTCAGAAGATTTCTTTCCCCAAAGTCCCACTACACAGGGATTCACGACAGAGGTGTCTCAAAGCACAGTTCAAGATCGGAGCCCATAACGCTCGCGACTTGCCGCCTAGAGATACGGTGACCGCCTTTTCCACGAAGCACGCACCGGATAGCCACGCCTCGAAGCTCTCACCCTTCGGAATGGATTGCAGCCGGTAGCCTCGGGAAAGACATTTATTCCACCCAAAATCCTACTACACAGGGATTCACGACAGAGGTGTCTCAAAGCACAGTTCAAGATCGGAGCCCATAACGCTCGCGACTTGCCGCCTAGAGATACGGTGACCGCATTTTCCACGAAGCACGCGCCGGATAGCCACGCCTCGAAGCTCTCACCCTCCGGAATGGATTGCAGCCGGTAGCCGCGGGAAAGACATTTATTCCACCCAAAATCCCACTACACAGGGATTCACGACAGAGGTGTCTCAAAGCACAGTTCAAGATCGGAGCCCATAACGCTCGCGACTTGCCGCCTAGAGATACGGTGACCGCCTTTTCCACGAAGCACGCGCCGGATAGCCCCGCCTCGAAGCTCTCACCCTTCGGAATGGATTGCAGCCGGTAGCCGCGGGAAAGACATTTATTCCACCCAAAGTCCCACTACACAGGGATTCACGACAGAGGTGTCTCAAAGCACGGTTCAAGATCAGAGCCCATAACGCTCGCGACTTGCCGCCTAGAGATACGGTGACCGCCTTTTCCACGAAGCACGCGTCGGATAGCCACGCCTCGAAGCTCTCACCCTTCGGAATGGATTGCAACCGGTAGCCGTGGAAAAGAATTTCAAGACCCCAAAGTGGCAAATCAGGAGCCATGAAGGGAGTAATAAAAACCTAGCATGGCGAACTAGACGCCACGAAGGGTAAAAAAAAAAAAAAAAAAACCCTCCTCATACTCCGCGTGCGCAGCATTCAACAGGCAGGTAAACGTCAGGTAAGCCTCCCTCGCTCCGACCCGTGTTCTAATTGTCAGAGTAAATAGGTGATTAATTTAGGCATTCATCAAAAGACCCAAGGGTCCGATGTCATAGCATTTCTTTTCCCCAGTTGAGTCGGTTAATATTCAGGTGTCATTTTGTCTTTGAAAGCAACCCCTGACGAGCTCACTCTCAAAGAGGGGCAGCTGTTGACTCCTGATTTTTGACCATCCGTTATTATAGTTTTAATTTCTAAAATTAATTAAAAATAACAAAAAAAGGTCAAAAAATTGCAAAATCAACTTTGGAAGCCTTAGCCTAGCCTTAGGAACCAATTTTGAACAAAAAATATTTTTTGTATTTTTTAATATTTTTTATTATTTATTTAATTATAAAAATACCCAAAAATTAGAACAAATACCATTCGTGGTCAGAAAAATACAAAAAAATATTCAGAAATATTATTTTAATTCCCTCTTTAATATTTTCACTTTTTATCAGGGAAATTTGGCTCGATGCATGGGGTTCCTTCACAAACATAATCCCGAACCGAGCCTAAAAAATCCTTTTCGAGTCTTTTAATTTTCAATTCTTGGTTTTTATAAGCTATGACATTGGACTCCAAAGTATTGAAATACAATTGGGTCAATTTGCCCTCCAATTTGATCAATTTTAGCCAAAAGGGCTTAATTGCATAAAAATCTTTCAATTTAGTCCCCGGTTTTACAATTTGTGAAATTAAATTTCACACGGGCACACCCATTAAAATTAAACACCCCTACCCAATATTTTTCATCATGCTGAATACATTGGTGGCCTCAATTTTGAATAATTTGATCGTTTAGGCCTTCGATTTGGCGAAATTCATTTTCGGATCCTAGGGAATATTTGGGGTTTTCACTAAATTTCAATCAATTGATTCACGAAAATACCCATATTTGATAGAAAACATGCCAAGGAAACCGAATTTGCCATCAATTTCATGAAAAGAGGTCAATTGGGGGGTCAATTTGGCTATTTGGTCGAACCGGGTCGGTCGGGTCAGACCCGACCCGACCCGGTCCGACTCGGGTCTGCAACATTGTTGCAGACCCACGCACAGAATGTGCAGAAGCACAGAACAGAAAAAAAAATAGAGGAGCATGGGGCGTGCAATTTTCAAAGGAAAAGCGGGCGGCCGAACGTGGGAAGCAAATTGGCAGAGCATATTCGGTTGTGGCAGAGGCGTTGGCATAAAAAAAATGCCGGTCGGCCACGAGAGAGAGGGGAGATTCTCGGTTTAAGGAGAGCTTGGCCGAGAGAGAAAAGGGGATTTTCGAGCGAAGGGGGAGTGCGAAAGAGCTTCCTCGGACCTTCAAAGTACCACAGCGACCATCACCAAGGGCTCGGTGGTCGTTGGCAAGCTCCGGACAGGTCGGTATCTCGCCGGATCTTCATATTTTTTTACGCACGCCATGTGTTCGATGAAATGCCGATGCATGTTTCGACTCGGTTTTGTCCCGGCCGTGCGTGATCCGAGTGGCATATGTTCGTTTATGGCCCTAAGTTAATCCTAGAACCGACTCTAAGCTCGTTTATGTGTTTATTTTGCGTTGAAAACCATCGAGAACGATGGCCGGAGCTTCGTCGGCCACCATTCGGACCGGGAGCTCGGCGGAGGATTTCGCGCGATCAACGACCCCAAATAACGTTCAGGTAAGTCTCTAGATCTTATTTGAATGCTGTGTGATGGTTTAAGACCGAGCTTTGAGAAAAAACATTTCTACAAATTTTCTCGCCGGCGCCGGTTCGGTTGGGGCTTCGTCCGGTCACTTCCCGACGTTAGATCTTTCATGTTAGTGATATATGGTGATGCTAAAGTGCTAGGGAGTCTAATGCTGAAAAAGGAAACAAAAAATTCGAAGGTTTGGCTCGGTTTCGGGGTTTTCTAGCGTGAATTCCGGCGAAGTCGCCGGAATTGTTACTGTTCATCGTCTTCTCCGGCGAATCGCCGGTGGTCAACGGTCAAATGGCCGACGTGGCGTGCCACGTAGGCAGCCACGTCAGCCGGGTGGGGTCCGATCCGTGTATTTTCAAGTCAAATAAAATGGACGGCCTCGATCGTGACACGTGTCACGATCCTGGAATTTTGGGAAATTAAATAAATGATTTTCGAATAATCGATCCGGCGGTCGAGATTGTGCCAAGTGGCACGCTGTGGAACGTCCGATCTAATGTTAGATCGGACGTGCCGAAGGTGGCCACGTGGCACACTGCGGACCGTTCGATCCGTTGGTTTTCTAAAAAAGAAAAAGAAATTAATTTTTGAACCGACGGCTATTTTTGAGCCACGTGGCTCTCTGTGGGTCTCCCGATCAGGCGAGGGATCGGACGCACGAGAATAGGCCACGTGGCACGACGAGAGCCGCCCGATCCGGGGAATTTTCGGATATTAAATAAAATACATAAAAAATCAAAAAAATTGTAAAAAAATAGAAAAATGTTTTCAAGAAATAAAACGGTGTCGTTTTAGACCGGTGCCGACCCCTAGGGTCGGGCCGGGCGCCCGAGAGGCGTGGGCCGGGTTTGACCCGGCCCGGAAAATATTTTTAAATATTAAAAAAAATCAAAAAAATAATAATAAAATAATCAAAAAAATCAATAAAAAATCATGAAAAATTCAAAAAATCCGGAAAACTCAGAAAAATTCTAAAAAATTCCAGAAAATAGGAAATGGCCACATTCAATTGGCCATGACTTGTTCCGGATCTTTCGACCCCCGATCTTTTTCGAAATGACGGTTTTGCCCTTCCGGCAAATCGTCGTCCAAAAAAATTCTAAAAATTCTAGAAAAATCCCAAAAAATAGGAAATGGCCACAAAAAACTGGCCAAGACTCACTCCGGGTGTTTTTGAACCCCGACCCTTCTTAAAAATGACGATTTCGCCCTTTGGGCGAATCGTCTTTCAAAGATTGAAAAAAAGTCAAGAAATTACAAAAAAATCTCAAAAATGGGAAATGGCCACGAGCAACTGGCCATAGGAATATTTTGGGTAATTCGGTATCCAAACCTTCCAAAAATGACAATTTTGCCCTTCGGGCTAATTGTCCCCGAATCTTCCCATTTTACCCCCTAGCCCTAAATCACATATTCCCTAAGCCCTTATGGCTATACTAGGAGGCCAATTATTGAAATTGATGTGCATTGACATGATTTATTTATGCACTTGACTGCGCTTTCGTTAAATTGATTGTGATTGATAGGACTAGTATTCCAATCTGCATGAAACCCGAACCATACATATCTCACCCAAAATTACGTCTGCACGAACTCTTAGACAGGAAAATCACTCACGTTAGGTAACGAAAGGGCGTTGGTAATGACACCGACGTAACCAAGTCCCCGAACCCAAAATCTCTGGTTTCGCAGAACTGATCGATCTCTCCCAATCGGTCAGTAAGGTTTCCGGTCTACCCTCCAAGAAAGACCGGGTGGCGACTCCAAATGCATGCACAAGTTGTACATGCCACCACGACCACACTAAGGTCGAAAGCGATCGACTCTTATCGTCGAATCCCTCAAGAGACACCCCCGCCGCGATTTGGTATGGGCCTGGGAGGGCCCGCGCCGATCCAAAGCCCGCGATCGGTAATCCTTTAGCCGCGTCTGTTTTTTCGGACGGGTTGCGACAGAGACCGAATCATCTCGCAGCGAGAGTCATGATGACCGAATCATCTCGATAAGACGTCGAGAGTCATGTGATTGACCGAATCATCTCGCGGCCCAAGGAGGGCGGCCCTTGATGGGCGTAAAGAAGATAAAAGACTGAAACATGGTTCTTGATATGTTTCCGAGTCTGTATGCTTGAATTGGCCGGAATGCCTGGGATGCCTAAAGTGCATGGAATGTTTATTATGCCTGTATGGCTTGAGAAACTCAGATTGGAAAGTGAAAGTATGAAAGAAGTGAACCTGGTACATGATATGCCTAAGTTGCTTTATTATGCAAATTGTTTGAATGTCATGTGTGAAAAGTATTTTGCCAAAACTTGTATATTTTCAAACGTGCCTAGAGGTACCAATAGTCTAGCTTAGGGTTAGGGTTAACTTACTGAGATTATTATCTCACCCCGTCGTGGGACCAACATTTCAGACCAAAAGCCTTGAAGGATGCTTCGGAGGTGACGAAGAAGGGAAGGGAGGAAGATGAAGACGAGTCTGTCTAGTTTATGAATTTCTTTTTGAGAATTCTCTTTTGTAGTCCTATAGTGCCTTCCTCTGAACCCTTCTGTCTGTTGATGTACTAGACCTTTTTAACTGTAAGACGATATGTGTTGTTTTTAAATCCTATGTCGCCTTAAGTCTTTTTTTCTTTTATGTCTGGGGTTGTTTTCGTTTTCACATGTGCTTCTCATATCACGCTTTGAAAGTAGAGTCGTCGGATCCTGGGTTATCTTATTTGTATTGACGGCTGTGGGGGATGTTGGCGTGCCCGCCGGGGTCGGGGCATGACATCCCTGTTTAAGTGGTATCAGAGCGAGGTTAGCTCGATTAAATCTTTTCGATGTCTGGAGTGATAAGGAGTGGTGACTATAGAATGGTTGGGTAGTGAGACTCTAGGGGGATTCGCTAGAGTTAGGCACCAAATGCGTGACATATGTATTGGCGCTTGTGATTGGCATTGTGTTCAGGCATGACTGGTTGTGATATATTGATATGCTTGAAAGCTGGTTGCGATTTTGCTAACACGCAGATGCTTCTGGACCTAAGGTATGAGTGAAATCTCCCTGTTGTGATGCCTCTGATTGTTTGAGTTGTGATGAATGGCTAGCTGTGATTGTTGAGTGATAAGTAGCCTGGAGTTGTTAGACTTAAGTGAGTGACTTAGGTCTCTAATTCCTGAGTGGAATTGTAGTGGTCCAGGTGTTGTGGAAACTAGCGAGATGAGCAACCGAGGTAGAAACACTAGAGAAGCGTCTAGCTCGAGAGCACCAGCGGCCGAGGATCCAAGAGTTGATGGAGTCTTGAGGGCGCTAGAGCAAATTGGAGAGATAATAGGAAAGGAAGCCCAAGATAGGGCTACTGCGGCCCTTCGACAGGCCGAAGATAGAGCAGAGATAATAGCTTAGGCTGCTGAAGCTGCAGTGGCTGCTGTGAAGCTAGCGAATGGAAATAATGGCCAAGGAATGAGAGGTGGCAATGTGCAAGGCCTTGAGAATCGTGCTATGGGTCAATTGGTGGAGCAATTTCTGAAGCTAAAACCATCGAGGTTTGATGGCAGAGGAGACCCTGAGTTAGCCCCCAGATGGATTGAAGAGCTGGAGAAAGCATTTACGGTGTTAGGGTGCACTGAAGCTGAGAAGGTGACCCTAGCGACTTACCAGCTCCAAGGAACTGCGAATGATTGGTGGAAGGCCACCAAGGGAATGGTTTTTCCTGACGGGATTGAGCCGACATGGGCGATCTTTGCCGAGACTTTTAATGTGAAATATTTCTCTGAAGCTGCCCAAGAACAGAAGTTGGGTGAATTCCAGAATCTTCGCCAGAATCAAATGACTGTTGATCAGTATGAGGCAGAATTTGCAAGATTGTCGAAGTATGCACCAAGGATGGTGGAGAATCCGTGGGATCGGGCAAGAAGGTTCCGAGATGGATTGAGGCCCGATATTCGCAGCCAGATGATCTCAATGAACTTGAGGGATTACAATGAGATCTATACCAGGAGCCAGATGATTGAAAGAGATATGAGGAATAGAGGAATTTCCTTAGGACCGCGGTTTAATCCAGTCAAAGACAATCGAAATTTGGGCAAAGGTCCTATGGTGAACAACAAGAGGTTTGTTCCCCCAGTTAAGAGGAATATCGTGAAGCCTGCTCACCAGAACAACTGGAGTTGTCGCCTCTGTGGACGAAGGCATGGAAGTGGACCATGTCCAAGGCAAATGGGAGGATGTTTCAAATGTGGCAAGATAGGCCATAGGGCAAGGGAATGTGGACAACAAAATGCTGGTCTTCAGTATCAACCGCCACGAGCTCAACAAGGATCACAAGCTGGAGCTGCCCCGCAGGCCAACCAAAATAGACCACCAGCTCAAGGAAGGGTGTACGCTGTAGCTCGTAGGGAGGCGGAGGAAACGCCTGGCGTGGTCACGGGTAAGATCTCTCTCTGTGATCATGCTGCTTATACCTTGTTTGACCCTGGAGCGTCGCATTCATTTGTGTCTGTCCAGTTTGCTGATTTGACTGAAATGAAATTGGAACCGTTGGATGTTATGTTGCATGTGACAACACCTTTGTTGGATAGAGTGTTTGTTTCACTAGGGTGTTAGAACTGTAAGATAGTTATTGGGGGTAGTGAAGGACGAATAGATTTGGCTGTGTTTCCCATGTTCGATTTTGATGTCATTGTTGGAATGGACTGGTTGAGTAAACAAGGAGCCGTAATGGATTGTGGTAGTAGGATAATTCGATTTCATCCTATCGATCGCCCTAGTTTCGAATTTGCGGGAAGCCGACGAGGAATCTCGATTCCTTTGGTTTCGTCACTGGAGGTGACTAAGTTAATGAATGAAGGGTGTGAGGCTTACTTAGCCATTGTGGTGGATACGACGATTGAAGAGCCTAAGTTGGAGGAAATAGCCGTAGTACGTGAATTCCCTCATGAGTTTCCTCAAGAGTTACCTGGTTTACCACCTGAAAGAGAAGTGGAGTTTTCAATCGAATTAGCCCCTGGGACGGAACCAATTTCGAAAGCACCATATAGGATGTCTTTGTCGGAATTAAAAGAACTAAAGGTACAGATGCAGGAATTATTGGACAAATGATTCATTCGTCCAAGTGCATCACCTTGGGGTGTACCTGTGTTGTTTGTGAAGAAAAAGGATGGGTCATTACGTTTATGCATCGACTATAGGCAACTGAATCAAGTTACTATTAAGAACAAGTATCCATTGCCAAGGATAGATGACTTGTTTGATTAGTTGAAAGGAGCATATGTATTCTCTAAGATTGACTTAAGGACAGGTTATCATCAGTTGAGGATCAAGAAAGAGGATATACCGAAAACGGCTTTTAGGACGAGGTATGGACATTACGAGTTTACCGTCATGCCGTTTGGGTTGACTATAGCCCCAGCTGCATTTATGGATTTGATGCATCGAGTATTCAAGGAGTATCTGGATCAATTTGTTATCGTCTTCATTGATGATATTTTGATTTACTCGAGGTGCAATGAGGATCATGAACGACATTTGCGGATTGTCTTACAGACCTTAAGGGAACACTCGCTCTATGCTAAATTTAGTAAGTGCGAGTTCTGGTTGAATAAGGTTGCATTTCTTGGTCATGTAGTATCTGGAGAAGGAATCTCTGTGGACCCTTCGAAGATCGAGGCAGTTATGAATTGGCCTAGACCTACAACAGTCACGAAAGTTCGAAGTTTTCTGGGATTGGCAGGTTACTATAGACGCTTTGTAGAGAAGTTCTCGTCTATAGCTATTCCGTTAACGAGGTTGACTAAGAAAAATACACGGTTTGATTGGACGGACAAATGTGAAAGGAGTTTTCAAGAACTTAGGCGAAGGTTGACGACTGCACCAATCTTGACGATTTCGTCTGGTCCTGGAGGGTATGAAATTTACAGTGATGCGTCGCTAAAGGGATTAGGATGTGTTCTGATGCAACATGGAAAAGTAGTGGCATATGCGTCGCGTCAGTTAAGGCCTCACGAGATGAATTATCGACGCATGATTTGGAATTAGCTGCCATTATTTTTGCATTAAAGATTTGGAGACATTATCTGTGTGGTGAGAAGTTCCAAATCTATAAGGATCACCAGAGCCTAAAGTATTTGTTTTCTCAGAAGGAATTAAATATGAGGCAACGTAGGTAGATAGAATTGCTTAAAGACTATGATTGTGATATTCTATATCACCCTGGGAAGGCTAACAGGGTGGCAGATGCTCTTAGTCGAAAGTCGAGCGTTGCGCATCTGTTGGTCAAGGGATGGTTTGTACTTGAAAGACTCAGAGATTCAGAGTTTAAGTTGGAAGTTTGCCAATTGTCATGTTTGATGGCAACTTTGAGAGTCGAACCGGAAATACAGGAGAGGATTAAGGCATTGCAATCCACGGACCCTGATATACAGAAGATCTTGGAAATGGATGGGGACAAGAGAAAGTCCGACTTTCAAGTATCTGAAGATGGAATATTGAAGTTTCGAGGGCGACTGTGTGTACCCAATGACGAGGAACTTAAGGAAAAGATTTTGTCAGAAGCTCACAGGAGCAACTACAGTATTCATCCGGCTAGCACAAAGATGTACCAGAACTTACGCCAGCACTATTGGTGGAATGGGATGAAAGTGGATGTGGCTAAGTACGTGGCTAAGTGTCTGACGTGTCAACAAGTGAAAGCGCAACATTGTAAACCTGGTGGCATGCTGCAACCTTTGGAGATCCCTGAATGGAAGTGGGAACATATCACCATGGATTTTGTCATGGGTTTGCCGAGGAGTCAAAGAGGTCACGATTCAATTTGGGTGATAGTGGATAGATTGACCAAGTCCGCTCATTTCCTACCGGTACAAAAGGATTTCGCAATGGATAGATATGCTGATTTGTATATGCGACATGTAGTACGACTTCATGGAGTGCTTGTGACAATAACGTCAGATAGAGATCCTAAGTTTACTGCGAATTTCTGGAGGAGTCTACAGGATGCCATGGGAACGAAATTGCAATTTAGTACGGCGTACCATCCACAGACTGATGGACAATCTGAGAGGACGATCCAGACGTTAGAGGATATGCTGCGAGCTTGTGTCATTGATTTTAAAAGCGGATGGGAAGAAAAGTTACATTTAGTGGAGTTTGCGTATAATAATAGCTACCAGCAAAGTATCGGAATGGCACCATTTGAAGCGCTAAATGGCAGAGCGTGCAGGACTCCGATCTGTGGGGATGAGGTTGGCGAGAGGAGCATAACAGGCCCAGAATTGGTGGAACAATCAGTTGAGGCTGTTAAGATCATTCGAGAAAGGCTTAAGACAGCCCAGAGTCGCCAGAAAAGCTATGCGGATAAACGACGAAGGCCTTTGGAATTTCAAGTGGGTGACCATGTCTTTCTCAAGGTGTCACCTATGCGAGGATTATCCCGATTTGGAAAGAAGGGAAAGCCGAGTCCAAGGTACGTAGGTCCATTTGAGATATTAGAAAAGATTGGGACTTTAGCTTATCGTCTTGCCTTGCCGCCAAGCCTATCACAAGTTCATAATGTGCTTCATGTGTCGATGCTGAGGAAATACGAACCGGACCCGACTCATGTACTCGATCATGAAGTCATCGAAGTGGACGATAAGATATCGTATATGGAAAAGCCATTACGAATTGAAGATCGAAAGGAGCAAGTCCTGAGGAACAAGACAATTCCACTCGTCAAGCTGATCTGGGAACGTCATGGTACGGAAGGCGCTACCTGGGAAAGCGAAGAAGCGATGAGGCGCCAGTACCCCCATTTGTTTGAGTAGATTTGGGTTATTGTAAATTTCGAGGACGAAATTCATGGCATCATGTCATCTCATCGCCATTCAAGGCACACGGTTCAATTACAACCAATTCACCATTTCAAGCATATCATTCGGCCATCAAGCATATGCATATCACTACATTAGGCCTCATGCGACATCGAGTGCCAAACCAACATTAAAGCCTTCAATTGAACCCCATTAATCATCACATGCCCAAATTTACACACGGCATATCATTACCAAACATCCACAGCATCGTATCGACGCTCCCTAGGCTTGTTAAAGGGGCATTCAATCAATGACCCTAAACCACAAAAATACTCACCACGACCAGGTTCAGTCTCGAGAACACTGCACTTTTTCTACTGACCTTTTGGGAAAAAAATTTTATGATATTAAACTTGAAGATCTTACGGTCGTGTGGGCGAAAACGGTGCTCAATTTGGACATCGGATGAATTAGAACGGGCCGTTTCAAAATCGGTGTGCGCAGAAAACGGGATTTGGACGGTTTCGAGTCTCACGGGTATTTCTCACCAAATCAGTCCCTTAAACCCTTTTAATTCAACCAAAATTCCACCCTTTAGTAATTCAACATCCTAACAAAAGGTTAGAAGTCTTCTTACCTAGCTAATTAAGCAACGAACTCCTTCAAGAACCGCTACAATCCTCGGTTCCCAATCTGTCCGGCGCAAGACAGATTCTGTTCCTTGGAAACACCATGCAAACCGGCCATCAAAACTTCAATCTATCTCACCAATCCTTTACTAACTTGTAATAGCATGTCTTAGGATAGCTTACCATCAAAGTTTGGGGCAAGGCAACACTTCTACGGCCTTCAAAGGCGCTCGGTTCCCAGACCCGCCAAAGAAGACAGATTCTGTCCTTTAGAAAAACATCCAAATTCCACCATTAAAAACCCATCTATCATCAACCAAACTTCAAACCAAACTTACTCAACCTTAATACTATGTCTTAAGGAAATCTCACCTTGATTTGGAAGCAAGATAAACCTTCTAAGTCGGTCTAAAGGAGCTCATGGCCTGGTTCGCTCCGATTCTGACCTAGGCGGGTTCCGGCGGCTCCACGGGTCAAATGGAGTAACGAATCGACGAGCGGTCACTTGGAGGTTGTTGGCATGACATCAAGGAGTGTTGTGGTGGTTGGAGTTGGGTCGAAAGGTGGCCGGAAGCCGGCGTCGTGGCGGACGAACAATGAGGACAGAAGCTGGTCGGCAAGCAAGAGGATGAGAGAAAGAGAGAACGTGAGATTTGAGGGGGAGATACAAAGTGGCTGAGCAAAATTTTAGAGAGAGAGAGAGAGAGGTCTTCTTCCTTTTTCCTTAATCCCCAAGGCAAAGAGAGTGGTTGAATGGTAGGTGAGGGATTTGACTAGAAGTTAATGCCATCCTAGGGCTCCAACCTAGCCTACTCAAGCACATCACCTCTCATTAATGTCCTTGACTTTTCTTCATAAATATCTAGAGCACAATTGACTATAATACCCACTAATTTTCGACCACTATAGGGAGAGAGCAAATGACTATAATGCCCTTGCTTGTTCTAAAGGAAAGAATGTCCTTTGAGGGGGTAAAAGGGTAATTTTTCACTTTCAGTCCAAATTTTACTTTTCTCAATCTAAATTACCCTCGAAGACGCGACGTCCAAATTTATTTTCTACTGTTGGAATTCTTCCTTTCCATTTGCCAATTTCGAGCTTCTGTTGCATGATCGATCTTCTGTCAATCGTATCTTCAGTTTATCTCGAACTAACGGGCGGCTTTTGCAGACGTTACGCGTATCGACTCTGTGACTCTCGTCACACTTAGGACTGCTCAGGTTACGACGGCTTTGGTTGTCATATAATTGCAAGGGTTCATTACTAGTTCCGACGGTCTCGATCGTCATTGTTTGATTTAGGAAAACTTCACAAATTATACATTGGTTAAACGGCATCACCCGTGCTCCAATTGTATAACGCTAGCAATGGATTCGTTAATCGTTATTTGATCGGCCTTTAACGGTTCTAAATGTTCCCTTGGCAATCTTTATGGTCAAAGCGTCATTTCCTTTTTCGAGTTTCCCAGGTCCACGTACTTGTCATGCGTTAGCCTTTCCCTTTCTCGTTAGCTAACTCGAATTGATCAGGTCCGAGCGAGATAAAACTGAAATACATCGATAGATAGTTCTCATTCAATAGCCTCAAAATGGCAGGAAATTCAGAATGTCACAATAAATCTCACCAAGAATCCCATTCTTCAGTCAAGAGCAAAACACATTGAGATCAAACATCACTTCATACGTGATCATGTTCAGAATGGTGATGTTAATATTTAGTATATTGATTCAAAAAATCAGGTTGCAGATATTTTTACTAAACCTTTGGATAAAGAAATCTTTAACTTTATTAGAAGAGAATTAGCCATCATTAACCCTTTGTCTTAAGTATCTTTTAGAACAGGAAGCTCAGAAGGAGTGTCAGAAGGAAGCTTAGAAGGAAGACTCAGAAGGAGTCTCAGATGGAAGCTCAAAAGGAGCTTCAGAAGGAAGACTCAGAAGGAGCCTTAGAAGGAGCGTCAGAAGGAGCGTTAGAAACAAATCATCAAATAATTTAAAAGGAAAGTTCACAAATCAAAGGTCAGTTTTCTACTTCAAAAATCTTTTTAAGGCAGGTCTTTCAAATCTCTCTACAAATATTCGATTGCCTTTGATTGATCGATTTATTAAAGGCATATTTTTTTTCTCCGCAAAATTTTTCAAAATTGATTTTGTTTCTCTAAATAACTGCCTCTTTTATAAAACCACGAACCGTCACCCCTATCTCTCATCTTCGTACAGATCACACTCAAAACCCTAAACCTTACTCAGAATCTCTCTCGCTCTCGAATTTCTCTTGATACAAAACTTTTTCCTTCCAAAGTTCAAAATATTTTCATCTCCATGGCTCCGAAATCAGCCTCCGCCTCAAAGAAGCCCACTCATGCGAAGAGGAAATCTTTCTCCCTAGATGCGACTCTTGTCGAGCCTTCAGTATCGAAAATTAACGAACAAAGGGAGGTACTTCAACGGGCCAATGGTTTGTCTGTATCTGACTTCGAAGAAAAAGAAGTTCTCGCACATACAGTTAAGCCCTTGTTTGATAGTATTAAAGCAGTTGGGGGGTTTTGATGAAAATCTCAGAAAGTTATTGAACATTCACAAGTTTGAAAGTAAAGGAGAATTGTTAGAATTTCTAAATTTGCCTAGAAGAGTTGTTGAACCTATTGCTGTTGAAATGCCTGAACCTGTTTCTCGAAAGGGCAAGGAGAAAGTAGCAGGAGTTGTCGATTCACCTATTCACCCCCCCTTTAGGTGATATTGCTAGATCCAACAATTGGTATCAGAGCAGGTTGCTCATATTTACGAAGTGTTTATTAACTTCAGAGCTAACGGTCTACTATGTCTAGCAATCATTTTTCAGGAGCAAGCGATTCGTACTTTGCCAATAAGTCACCCTACTTTGATGGGAAGAAATATAATATGTGGAGCAACAAGATGAAATGATTTTTTAAGGCGTATGATGATTTGATGTGGGATGTTGTCACAAATGGTGTTATACCTAATGCTGCTGCAAGTACAACATCTTGAAAAAGTTACAAAGAAACTCTTGAAAAAGTTTCTGTTTTGAAAAAGGAAAACTCCTCTTTAAAACAACAAAATATCTCTCAAAAAGAAAAAAAAATTGAGTTTTTACAACACGAATTTCATCAGTTGAAAGAAAGCCATGATCTCATTTCAAAAGAGAATTATTCTCTTAAAGAGAAAATTGATGAGACTTCAAAAAGGTTTTCACAAAGTTCAAAGACTTTGGACAATATTATCTCTAAACAAATACCTTTTAATGATAGATCTGGTTTGGGTTTTAATCAGGGAAGTGTTCTCAAAAACTATTTTTCTAAAACGAATTTTTACAAACCTACTAGTACTATTTATAGAAGGCATTTTTACAAACAGTTTACTAAATCTCACATACACCAGCCTTGTGTAAATTGTGGTGATTCTAGCCACACTAAAGACTCTTGTAAGAAAGTCTGGAGACCTGTTAAAAGGTCAAATCCTACTAACACAGAAGGACCCAAGAAAGCATGGGTACCAAAGAAACAGTGAGCTGCTCATTTCTTGCAGGTACCAAAGAGAAAGAAAAACAAATGGTTTCTGGATAGTGGATGCTTGAGTCACATGACTGGAAATCCAGATGTATTTATATCTCTTTCAAAATGTGATGGTAGAAGTGTGTCATTTGGAGGAAAGAACAAAGGAAAGGTCATTGAAAAAGGCAACGTCAAGATTGAAAATCTGACGATTAAAGATGTATCTCTTGTCAAAGGACTGAACTACAACTTGATATCTGTAAGTCAACTCTGTGACTCTGGTTATGAAATATGCTTTCAAGACCTAAAGTGCACAGGTATGAGCAAGGACAAGAAGCAATCTTTCACGGGTCAACGACATGGAAATATTTATCTCTTAGATATTGATTCTGACCCTGAAAATGCAAAATGTCTTATTTCTGTTAAGTATGAATCTGATCTTTGGCACTGAAAGTTAGGTCATATTAGTGTAAAGCATATGTCAAAGCTTTCCAAAAAGGGATTTGTTTGAGGGTTACCTCAAACTAAGTTTGAAAAAGGAGGATTATGTCATGCATGCACACTAGGCAAGTAGGTAAGGAGTACTTTTAAGTCTTTAAATCAAGTTTCCTCTAAGCAATGTTTGTAGTTGCTTCATATGGATATCTTTGGACCAAACAGAACCTTAAGCATTGGAGGTAAGAAATATTGTCTTGTTATTGTTGATAATTTCTCTAGATTTACATAGGTGTTATTTCTTGCTCACAAAAGTGAGGTTTTTACATCTTTTTCAAAACTGGCAAAAAGAATTCAAAATGAAAAAGGCTGTACCATTTCTAGCTTAAGAACAGATCATGGGGGAGAGTTTGAAAATCAAAGTTTTTCAGATTTTTGCAATGAATTTGGAATTCAGCATAACTTCTCTGCTCCATACACTCCTCAACAGAATGGGGTAGTAGAAAGGAAGAACATATCTTTGCAAGAAATGGCAAGAACTCTTTTGATTGAGAGTAAGATTGCATTTCATTTTTGGGCGGAAGCTGTTTCCACAGCTTGTCATATTTTGAACCGAATTTCTCTCAGACCCCTCATTGAGAAAACCCCTTATGAAATTTTCAAAGAAAGAAAGCCTGTTGTTGCATACTTTCATGTATTCGGCTGTAAATGTTTTATTCTAAAGAATGCTAATGATCGAATTGGAAAGTTTGATGAGAAATCAGATGAAGAATTTTTCTGGGATAACAACGAGCAAAGCCTATAGAGTCTACAACAAAAATACTCGTGTTGTTGAAGAATCAGTAAACATCAAGTTTGATGAGAATTGTCAGAACAATGAACCCAAATCCAGTTATGTACTTCCTCAAGTCTCAGATTCACAAGGAGAATCTGAACAAAAACAAGACTCAGATGCAAACACTGGTTTGGAGAATGTTCAGAAGGAAACTCATTCAAATGAAGAAAGGCCAGAAGCTAAACAGAATGAACCCACAACTTCTTCAAATGATTGCTTCGACAAAAACTGGAAGCATAAGTCAAGTCATCCAAAGGAACTCATCATGGGAAACATAAGTGATGGCATCAAGACAATATCCAAGTTTAAGCAAGCAATGAGTAACATAGTTTTGGTATCTGAATTGGAGCCAAAAGGACTTGAAGATGCACTAGCAGATGAGAACTGGATAAATGCAATGCAGGAAAAGCTATACCAGTTCAAAGTCAATAATGTTTGGGAATTAGTCAACAGACCCAAAAATCGTCTAGTAATTGGAACAAAGTGGGTATTCAGAAACAAATTGGATGACAAAGGAAAAGTTGTAAGAAACAAAACAAGACTTGAAGCAAAAGGCTATTCTCAAGAAGAAGGAATAGACTATGATGAGACCTATGCTCCTGTTGCCAGGTTAGAAGCTATCAGGCTACTACTTGCTTATGCTTGTTACGATGACTTTAAACTTTTTCAGATGGATGTGAAAAGGGCATTCCTTAACGGCTACATCAAAGAAGGGGTCTATGTTGAGCAACCCCCTAGTTTTGAAGAACCTAGAGGAAATGATTTAGTCTATGTGTTAAAAAAGACACTTTATGGACTGAAGCAAGCACCTCGTGCTTAGTATGAAAGGTTGAGCAATTTCCTATCCAAACACAACTTCACAAAAGGTAATGTAGATACTACCCTCTTTATCCAAAAATAAGGTAAGGATATTCTTCTAGTCCAAATTTATGTTGATGATATAATCTTTGGTTCCTCTAATGAGCTACTTTGCAAGAAATTTTCTAAAGTGATGCAGGATGAATTCGAAATGAGTATGATGGGAGAATTGCGTTTCTTTCTTGGACTTCAAATTCATCAATCTCAAAAAGGAACTTTCATATTTCAAGAAAAGTATGCACTGAAAATAGTGAAAAAGTTTGGTTTGAAAAACTGCAAGAAGACAGAAACTCCCATGTCTCACTCTTCCAAACTTGACAAAGATGAAGATGGAAAAGAAGTTGATCCCAAGCTATATCGAAACATGATTGGATCCCTACTCTACCTCACAGCCTCAAGACCAGACATCATATACAGTGTCTGCTTGTGCGCAAGATTTCAGTCAAGTCCAAGGGAATCACACCTTTCAGCCATCAAAAGAATAATCAAATACATTGGGACCTATCCCAACTATGGTTTGTGGTATTCTAAAACTTCGAATTTTACACTAAGAGGTTACTCAGATGCAGATCTTGCAGGTTGCAAAATTGATAGGAAAAGCACATCTGGAACTTGCCAACTCATGGGAAATATGCTTATCTCATGGTATTCCAAGAAGGAAAGTACAGTGGCACTCAGCACAGCTGAAGCAGAATATGTATCACTTGAAAGTTGTTGTACTCAGATTCTTTGGTTAAAACAACATCTCAGAGATTATGGTGTTGAAAATACCAATGTGGAAATCCAGTGTGACAACATAAGCGCCATAAATCTTACAAAGAATCCTATACTCTACTCAAGAGCAAAGCACATTGAGATCAAACATCATTTCATACGTGACCATGTTCAGAACGGTGATATTAACATTCATTATATTGATACAAAAAATCAACTTGCAGACATTTTCACAAAACCCTTGGATAAGGAATCCTTTAATTTTATTAGAAACAAATTAGCCATCATTAACCCTCTGTCTTAAGCGTATTTTAGAACAGAATGAGTGTCAGAAGGAGACTCAGAAGTAGCGTCAGAAGGAGACTCAGAAGGAGCGTCAGAAGGAGACTCAGAAGGAGACTTAGAAGGAGACTCAAAATGAGAGTCAGAAGGAACGTTCAATTTTTTAAAAGGAAAGTTCATAAATCAAATGTGAGTCATTTCCTAAAATTATTTTTAAGGTAAGTCCCTCATATCTCTGCGTATATTTGATTGACGGTGATTAATTGATTTATTAAAGGAATTCTTCATAATTTCTTTTAAAAATTGTTTTTTTGTTTCTAAAAATAACCGCCACTTTTATAAAATATCGAACCGTCACCCTTGTTCTCTCACCTTCAAACCGATCTCATTCGAAACCCTAAACTGTGTTCAGAATCTCTCTCGTTCTCGATTTTTTCCTCGAATCAACACACTCTCTTCCAAAGTTTCAAACTTTTTCATCTCCATGGCTCTGAAATCAGTCTCTGACTCGAAGAAGACCTCTTAGACGAAGAGAAAGTTCTCCTCTCCGACTGCAAGCACCACCGAGCCTTCGGAAACTAAAATCAACGAACAGCGTGAGGCATTCCGATTGGAAAAAGGTTTGTCTTTATCTGTTTTTGAAGAGAAAGAAGCAATGGCACACATTGTTAAGCCCATGTACGACAGCATTAAGGCAGTAGGGGATTTTGGTGATGAACTGAGAAAACTGTTGGATATTCACAAGTTCGCTAGTGAGGGCGAATTGCTAGAATTCCTTAGTTTACCTGGAAAGGTTGTTGAACCTATTGCTGTTAAAGAACCTGAATCTGCTTCTAGAAAGGGAAAGGAGAAAGTAGCAGGGTCTAGTTCGAAAGCAACTACAAGAAAATCCTCACCAATAAGGCCTGGCTGCACTAAAGCAAAGGTTGAAGATGATGATGATGTCTTGTTCAATGATTTTGTGAAAAACATTGGGTTTAATATAGATGCAAACTTTCCTGATCCTATGTTTCAAAGTCAAGCACATAAGGACAAGTTTGAGTCCTTGAAACAGAGAGGCATCATACCACACAGGGTATTTGAACTGAAGTACTTTGATAGGAATGGCATCCCCCTTAGGAAGCATCTTCAAAAGGTCAACTTAGAGCACTTTATAACCCAAAGGAGTTACACTTTTCCTGATTTGGTAGCCTATTTTTATTCAAATCTTCATTTTGCCAACTTCAGCTCCATGGCCTTCACTGTGCGTAGAAAGCAATATGTTTTGCATGTTGATGAATTGGCATCCATTATGGGAACTAGTAAAAGGGCTTTCAAACCTTTGGATGTTACTGCTGAAGACGCTTTCTGCTTTCTTACTGGAAAAATAAGTTTCTCCAGAGAGTCAAAATCTCACATAGCCTACAATGATTTTCCTCTAAAGCACACCATGATGCATAAGGTTGTCATTGAATGCCTCAGACCAAAGGCCGCCTCAAAGACAGACATCGCAAAGTACGAGGCAAAATTGTTGTGAGGTATCTTGCAGGGAAAGATAATTTCTTTTGCCCACACGGTTCTACTTCACATGTACAGAACAGTCCTCAAGCCAAAGGGACATCTACCTTATGCTGGTCTGATCTATAAAATAATAGATTATTTTAATATCGGGGCTTCTGCAGATCTTATTAAATAACAAATCCCTTTGATGACTGCTGGTGAAACTATGATGGGCAAGATGGAATTCAAAATGACTCATGCTGGATAGAGGACCAAGAACAATGAACCAGTTCTTGTGGAGTTCAAGGATGAGTCAAAACAGAAATCTCCAAAAAGGAGAAAGGTTATGGCCATCAAGGGTCAACAAGAAGACACCTCATCTGATGATCACTCTAGAGGAAGCAAAGCAAAATCTGACTCTGAAGCTACTCAATCAAAATGTGCCTCAGATGGAGAAAGTCAAACTGAGAGTCAAAGTGCAGAAACCAATGAAGGAAGAGATGTAAATGAAACACAGTCCACAGATTCTGGTGTTTACATCTGTGAACTAACTGAGGAAGAATTCCTCACTATGTGGACTGAAGAGGATGCTTCTAGAAAGGAGAATGAAACAGAGTATGGTGATACTCTTTTCAATTTTGACTATGAACAGTGGTCAGCACAAGTACTAGCACAGATGGTCTCAAAAGAATAGGTGGCAGAGCTAGATGATATTGAGGCCTATTCCATATCCTCTACTCGATTGACTATCCACAAAGCTGCATCAAGCTTGGCAACAGCAATTGCAAGAGAGGATCAACTTTCGACTGTTAAGTCCATACCAATGGACATTGATGAAGAAATAGAATCCGTGCCCAGTACAAAAACTAAAGGGAAAATGGCTATAACTCAGGGGGAGCCTTTACCTGCAACCTCTGATGTTTTTTTGACAGAAGTGTTTGATTCTCAAGCCTTTCCTAAAGCTCAATCTGAGGGGGAGAATGTGCCAAGAAAAAGGATTGACACTACAAATCAAGAAACATCTCATACAGCACCACATGTTGAAATTCAGAAGCAAATGGAGATTCTTCAACAAATCCTCATCCAGAATCTGGCTGCTATGGAAACCATGCTAGATCAGAAACTGTACAACTTTGAACAAAAGGTTGATGGGAAGTTGCAGGATATGGCAAATCAGGTGACCAATCTAGAGAAGTCCATTGACTTGTATGGCAGAATGTTCTGTGCTGAGATTGCAAACATGCCTTCATACACGCTGGTGAGGACTGACAGAGCAGCTTCAGCATTACCTACCACTCAAGATGTCAGAAGCCATGCTCAAAGAATGGAATGAGAGTATGTTAGACTTTCTTCAGTAGAGGCTGATGTAGAGCCTGAAGATGTTCCTTCTTCTTCCAAAATGCCCCCACCTTCTTAATTTTTAAGCACAAAGATGTTATTTGTTATGCCATTTTTTTTAACTATTCATTCTACAATGACTTAATCATATTCTTTATTATTCTTTTTGCTGTTGACAAAAAGAGGGAAAGATTTCTCTATCTATGTTGACACCTGATTTTTGACCATTTATTATTGTGATTTCTATTCTTTAAAATTAAATTAAAAATATCAAAAAAATGTCATAAAATCACAAATTCAACTTTGGAAGCCTTGGCTTAGCCTTAGCATCAATTTTGAACAAAAAATATTTTTCGTAATTTTTTTTGAATTATTAAAAAAAAAATACCAAAAAAAATCAAAAAATACCATTCGTGGTCAGAAAAATACACAAAAATATTCAGTAATTGTGTTTTAATTTCCTATTCAGGTGTGACACTTTAAAACTTGAAAATTGGCTCGGGCTCATTATGTTTCGATTGCAAGACAAAGAAAGCAATTTGTATGGATTCGTGTGTGCTTTGCTGGATAAGGAATAAATATTAAGGAGGACCATCCATCAATGATATCCCAAAAAGCATTCACATGTGTGGACGAGAGAGAAAGGATCGGGCAAGAAAAATGAGAAAAGGAAGGCTGAGCTGTTTTCATCACATGTAGTCACCTTTTGTGCAACGAAAATGATGCCAAGTTTCTAAAAAATGAGGTAGCATGTCCCATTTGCGTCTATGCTCTTTAAGAGGCAAACTTTCGATTAAAGAGAGAGAGGACAATGAAGAGTGGGAGGGGCTGCAAAGCATTAGAAAAAAGAAAAGAAAAGGGAGAGGAGGCCACACTTTGGAATGGACGGCCATCAGAGTTTTGAGAGGACAAAAGAGGGACAGCAGATTAAAGAAAGTAGAAGAGAAGAATTCTTGGCTTTACATAAGCATTGATCACAGAAAAGCTAAGAGAGGTCCCCACGCATCTCCTCCTTCGTCTCTCCATCAGCAAGGCTAAGAACTTAAAAAGGCGTTCTGTCGACTATCTACGGGAGGGACAAAAATTTTCCATCATGGTTTCGTAGTGAGCTCGCCGCCCAGATCGAAAACCGTTCGGTTTTTCGGCCATAACTCTTTCGTTAGGCATCTTATGGGAACGAGCCATATACCATTGGAAAGCTTACTCTCTTGCCGTTATAATGAAATATCGTGAGCCCAATTTGGACCAGCCGTTTGTCCCGTAGATCTGTTTGAAGGAGCAAAGGTCAGACTGATCAGACTTGAGTCCGCGAGCGTCAAATTGGATTTCCGGGCTTGTTTTGGGTTCAATCTTGGTAAGACCACCTCTCACTCCTTGTTAAGACATATATTATTGTGTTTGGTGGTTTGAAGATGGATTATATTTGGATTTAAGGGCTGATCCCTTGCTGTTTTGTTGGAAAAATCTGAACCGGTTCTGTCAAGGTGGTGCTGTGAACATTGGGAGTGATTTAGGGGCTTGCCTTGCTTCCAATCTTCAATAAGATGTTTCTAACACCTAACTTAGGAATCTAGCAAGCTGAGATTGAATTTTAGTTGAGTTTTGGATGGGTTTTAATGGTTGAATTGAAAGAGTTTTCTAGGACAGATTCTGGTCGTTGGGCGATTGAAGAGGATTGAGCTGCTCGGAAGCCTTAGAGGTGATAATTGGCTTCGAAACTCATGGTGAAACTCTATATCATGTAGAATGATGTTTCGGCAAGTTGATTTTGTGAAAAACTGGGGCTTAAGAGTAATCTATGTGCTGTTTAGTGCAAGAGGAAATAGAATCGGTTCTGCCTTGTCATGGAATTAGGCAAACCGAAACCTTTGAGGACTAATGGAAGTGTCGCCTTGCTTTGTAAACCTCATTTAAGCATATGGGCATGTTAATTGAGATATATGCATGGAGGAATTGGAGTTAGAACTGTTAAATTGGTTAAATCGATGGATTTCCTCTAAGACGTGCTCGCCGGGTTCGAGACGTGACATTTGGATTAATTGATTTGCGCATTTTATTATTGATTGTGATTGCTAGGATAGTCATTCCTATTTGCATGAATTCCTAGATTTAGGATTCGTATTCCACTCATCTGCATGAAATCTTAGGTCAGAAAATTCAGTCAACTTAGGTACCGAAAGGGCGTCAACTATGACAGTTGACGTAACTAAGTCCCCGAACCCATTTCTCTGGTTATCGTAGAATTGAATAGAAACTCCCGACTATTCAATAGGGTGGTCCAATCATACCCTCCAAAAAATGATTGGTGGCAACTCCATAGCATGCACACTTAGCACATGTCACTAGACCACACTGAAGGTCGACTACGCATACCTCCGTTGCGATTTGGGTAACGGGCCTTGGGAGAGGCCCGCGTCCGACCAGACTGGACGGCCCATTAGCCCTCGAGAGCCCACGGCGAACCTCAAGAGGGTCGCGACAATCTACCAGTTCTATTTATATTTTCCACAGTGCAGGATATCTATCTACCAGTTCTATTTATATTTTCCACAGTGCAGGATATCATTAGTGCAGTGCAGGATATCATTTGTGCAGGATATCTATCAACCAGTTCTATTTAAATTTTCCACTGTGTATGATATCATTTGTGCAGGATATTATTTACCACGGTGCAGTATACTTTCTGATTATGTTTACCTACAGGAGCAGATTTAGTGATTACTTTTATTTACAATTTTTGACATACACTTATTTCATTAAATTTTGTAGTTTTGTCACCATCAAAAAGTGGGAGATTGTTGTGGAAGTTTTCCTATATTTTGATTCTGACAAAAATATCAAAAGGATTTGTATAATGTTTTATGATGTAGAAAGAATGAGTAAGCAGCAGGTTGTGTGGATCTAATTCTGTCACGAGGACGAAGGGTCAGAAGGAGTACTTCTGGACCAAGGGTCAGATGGAAGTGCTTCTGACGAGGCCAGATGGAGTGCATCTGAGGACCTTCAGATAGAGCTGCTTTTGAGGGTCAGGTTCAACATGATCTTCTAGTTGAACATTTCGTACAACGATCTACATGCAGTGACAGATAGACCTTATCAAATCTCCGAATTACCATTCCACTATAACTGATCAAATTCAGGAAGTTCTTTATGAAGACGAAACTTGAAATTAGTCAGTTTCTGCATCTCCAAAACATGAAGACCCACGAATGGCAAGTTTCTGATCAAGGCAAGGTTCCTTATGGAAATTTGTGGTATTCAATTTACATGATGTCCCTTCTAATCAATCAAGGGATTTTCTACAATTGATTATTACCTTCCAAGAATATCTTTTCGGGAACCAATACGGATTTACCACACTTATGGAAACCGGAGATTTAGTTGTATGGGAAACTAAATAAAAAAGGTTCAATATCTTCTTCAACGGTTCTCATATCTTTTAAGATATAGTCTCGTTCAATCACGATTGATGACGTCCAATCAAGGATTGAAGAGCGATCTCTTGGCCAGGTATCTAACGGCTAGTTTGGATGCAGGGGAGTCTAAAAGAAGAACCATGGTGACCTGAGAAGAGTGACGAACAACAATCCAAAAAGTGCAAGCGTGATTGAATGAGACTATATCTTAGAAGATATGAGAACCGTTGAAGAAGATATTGAACATTTCTGATTTAGTCGCCCATACAACTAAATCTCCAATTTCCATAAGTGTGGTAAATCCGTATTGGTTCCCAAAAGGATATTCTTGGAAGGTAATAATCAATTGTACAAAATCCCTTGATTGATTAGAAGGGACATCATGTAAATCGAATACCACAAATTTCCATAAGGAACCTTGCCTTGATCAGAAACCTGCCATTCGTGGGTCTTCATGTTTTGGAGATGCAGAAACTGACTAATTTCAAGTTTTGTCTTCATAAAGAACTTCCTGAATTTGATCAGTTATAGTGGAATGGTAATTCGGAGATTTGATAAGGTCCATCTGTCACTGCATGTAGATCGTTGCACGAAATGTTCAACTAGAAAATCATGTTGAACCTGACCCTCAGAAGCAGCTCCATCTGAAGGTCCTCAGATGCACTCCATCTGACCTCGTCAGAAGCACTTCCATCTGACCCTTGGTCTAGAAGCACTCCTTCTGACCCTTCGCCCTCGTGACAGAATTAGATCCACACAACCTGCTGCTTACTCATTCTTTCTGCATCATAAAACATTATACAAATCCTTTTGATAGTTTTGTCAGAATCAAAATATAGGAAAATTTCCACAACAGCAGGTTCTAGTTCGGCATCAACTCCAAGGAAATCTTCTTCAAAAGGAGTTGTGATAGAAAACAAGGATGGTGTCAGCAGTCCTAAAGGCAAGGTGGATGATGATGATGATATTCTGTTCAAAGATTTTAAGAAAGTCAGAGGATCTGCTGTGGATTCAAGCTTTCCTGACCCCCTATTCCAAAACAAAGCACACAAGGATAGGTTTGAGTCCTTGAAATAGAGAGGTGTTATACCTCATAGGGTGTTTGACTTAATGTATTTTGACAAGGTTGAGATCCCTCTTCGGAAGCACCTTCAACAGATCAATCTTGAAAACTTTGTAACCCAGAAGAGACAAACTTTTCTTGACCTTGTTGCCTACTTCTACTCAAACTTGCATTTTGTCAACTTCAATACTCTCTTCTTCACCATTGCACGACAACAATATCATCTACATGCTTATGACATTGCTTTTTTTATGGGTGTTGACAAGATGGATTTTACACCATTAGGTGTTACTGCTGATGAAGCTTTCTGTTTTCTTACTGGGAAAACCACCTTTTCTAGGGATTCAAAGTCTCGCATTGCCTATATAGACTTTCCACTGAAACGCACATTGATGCACAAAATCGTTAATGAAAGTTTTAGACCAAAGGCAGCTTCCAAGACAGACATCTCAAAATATGAGGCTAAGTTGTTGTGGGGAATGCTGCAGGGCAAGAAAATATCTTTTGCTCACACTGTCATACTTCACATGTATAGGACAATCCAAAAGTTTAAGGGACAACTTCCTTATGGAGGTTTGATTTATAGGATGATGAATTTCCTCCAAATAACATTACCTGCAGCTATTAATTTACATGAAGTTTCACTGATGGTTGCTGGAGAAAACATGATAAAGAATATGGGGTTTAAGCAGACTTCTAGCGGTTGGAGGAATAAAAACTCTGAGCCAATTCTTGTGGAATTTAAGGACAAGTCAAAACAGAGATCTCCTAAGAGCAGAAAAGTCATGGCCACCAAAGGACAACAAGCAGACACCTCAGATGCTGAGGACTCCAGAGAAGATGAAAATGCAATAGATGAGTCAGACTCAGAAGCTACACAATCACCTCTCTCCAACGGTGAATCAGGTGCAGTTGAACCAACTGGAGAGGCTGATAGTCAAGGTCAACCGGAGACTCTCACTAAAATGGGAGAGAGCCAACATGGGACACTGCCTACAGGTACTGCTGAGTATAATGTCACAATAACTCAGGAAGAATATTTTCACGTATGGACTGTGGAAGAAACTGCAAGAGAAGGGATAGAAAAGGAATATGATGAAGCTCTCATCAACTTTTATGAGCAGTGGTGAACTCAAATGGTCTCAACTGAGCAGTTGGAAGAGACTAAAGAAAACGAAGCATATTCTATTTCTTCTAACAGATTGACTGTTACTAATGCAGCTCTAGAGTCAGTGGCAGCAAATGCTCAAGAGGACCAAATTTCAAGTGCTCAATCAGTACAAATGGATATTAGTGAGGAGGCAGCAACTGTGCCCAGAAACCTGTCTAAAGGAAAAGCAGCTATGATTTAGGGGGAGCTTCTTCAAGCAACCTCTGATGTCTTTATGACAGAAGTTCTAGCTTCTCAAGCTTTTCTTAGGCCTCAATCTGATGGGGAGAATTTGCCTCAGGAGATACTTGAAATTGCAAAGCAAGGACAGTCTTCCAGTCTTCCACTGCCAAGATGTTGCCCTCTGTTGATACTTTCATTGGTGAGCTTCGTGAAACCAAGTCTTCTCAGTCTAAAATTTAGAAGCAGGTGGAAAACCTCCAACAGATTATCATTAACAGCATGGCTACTATGGAGAATATGATAGATCAGAGTTGTCCAGCTTTGAAAAGAAAGTTGCTGTTCAGTTGCAAGGCCTAGCACAGAGGGTGGACACACTAGAGAATTCCATTGATCTCTATGGCAGGATGTTCTGTGCTGAGGTAGCTAAAATGCCAACCTATACTCTCGTTCGAGATGACAAGCCAGCTCAAGGACTTCCTACCACTCAAGCAGTCAGGGATCATGCACTTCATGTGGGGATAGACTATGTCCAGGAGTCACCTATGGAGGCTGATAAAGAGCATGAAACTATACCATCCTCTTCCGCTTAAAGATTTTCGGCACTAGTTTTTTCATTTCTTGATTCTACTCTTACAACTTTATGTACTGAATTTTTATTTATCATCTTTTGACAATTTCTTTCCCATGCATTCTTCATTTTGTTGATGACAAAAAGGGGGAGAGGAGTCTCTTTATAGTATCTCAATAGCACATTCAAGGAATTTCTATTTCTATTTAAGATATATAAATTGTGCAGGAATTTCTATTTCTATTAAAGATATTTGCAGGTGCCACTCCTTTCTATTTAAGATGTTTGCAGGTGCCATTCCTGCGTTGAAATTCTTGGTGATCGGGTGATATTTCATCCTTCTCATGTTATTTTTCAAAGATCTACCATTCAATATAATTCCCTATACACACTTGTTATTTCGAAAGTTTTGTCAACATAAAAAAGGGGGAGATTGTTGTGAAAAGTTTCATTCTATTTTGATTCTGACAAAACTATGCACATGATCTGTGGAATGGTTGAAATGTATATTGCAGAAAGAATATGTAAGCAGAAGCTTGTATCGATCCATTTTTCTGTCTCTTAGACTCAAGGGAAGAGTAGCCATCAAGTGCTTCTGACGCGGTCAGATGGAAGTGCTTCTGACGAGTGCTTCTGATGAGGTCAGATGGAAGTGCTTCTGTCGTTGGTTAGATGGAGTGCATTTGAAGGCCTTCAGATGGAGTTGCCTCTGAAGGTCAGATCCAATATGTACTCCAACCTGGTTACTTCTTCTTAGAAGCTATTTGCAATGACAGATGGACCTTATTGAAGCTCAGGATTATCATACTCGTTCAGATTCAGAGAGTTCTTTCGTTCTGAAGACTGCTTTTGAAGACTGATCAGTTTCTGCAATGATGAAGACTCACGAATGACAGGTTTCTGAACTAGGCAAGTTTTATTATGGAAGCTTGTTATATTTGATTAACAAGATTTTTTTACTAATCAATCAAGGGAAAATCTACGATCGGATATTACCTTCCAAGAATATTCTTGGCAACTTATTTGAATCTACTCCACTTATGGAAACTTGAGATTTGGTTGTATGGGCGGCTAAATCAGAATGGTTCAATTTCTATCTCAACGGTTATCATATCTTCTCAGATATAGTTTCGTTCAATCACGATTGATGACGTCCAATCAAAGATTGAAGAGCGATCCTTTGGTCGTGTATCCAACTGTCGCGACCCGTCCGAAGCAGACGCGGCTAATGGATTACCGATCGGGGGCCTTTTCCCCCGCACCGGAGTACGGATCACGGGCTTTGGATCGGCGCGGGCCCTCCCAGGCCCATACCAAATCGTGGCGGGAGTATTTTTCAAAGGATTCGACGATAAGAGTCGATCGCTTTTGACCTTAGTGTGGTCGTGGTGGCATGTGCAACTTGTGCATGCATTTGGAGTCGCCACCGGTCTTTCTTGGAGGGTAGACCGGAAACCTTACTGACCGATTGGGAGAGATCGATCATTTCTGCGGAACCAGAGATTTTTGGTTCGGGGACTTGGTTACTTCGGTGTCATTACCAACGCCCTTTCGGTACCTAACGCGAGTGATTTTCCTAATTAAGATTTCATGCAGGCGCAATTTAGGGTGAGGCAGGTTGATTCAGGGTTTCATGCAGATTGGGAGACTATTCCTATCAATCACAATCAATTTTAGTGAAAGCGCAATCAAGTGCATAAACAAACCACATCGATGCACATCAATTCAAATCAATGGCTTCCTAGTATAGCCATAAGGGTTTAGAGAATGTGTGATTTCGGACCAGGGATAAAATGGGAAGATTTGGAGGCGATTAGCCAGAAGGGCAAAATCGTCATTTTTTGGAAGGTTTGGATACCGAATTACCCAAAATATTCCATGGCCAGTTGATTGTGGCCATTTCCCATTTTTGAGAATTTTTTTGGAATTTCTCGATTTTTCTTCAATTTTTGGAAGACGATTCGCCCAAAGGGCGAAATCGTCCTTTTCAGAAGGGTCGGGGTTCAAAACACCCGGAATGAGTCTTGGCCAGTTGATTGTGGCCATTTCCTATTTTTTTGGGATTTTCCTGGATTTTTTAGAATTTTTTTGGAAGACGATTTGCCGGAAGGGCAAAACCGTCATTTCTGGAAGGACCGGTGATCAAAAGACCTGAAACAGGTTATGGTCAATTGAATGTGGCCATTTACTATTTTCTGGAATTTTTTTTAGAATTTTTCTGAATTTTGTATGATTTTTTATGGTTTTTTTATTGAATTTTTGAATTTTTATTATTTTTTTATTATTATTCGGAAACCCTAGATCGGACAGTCCAGGACGAGCCACGTGGCGGAATCCTGACCGTTAGATCATAAACATTTTTTTTATATTTTCGAAAATCATTTATTATTTCTGAAAATCTTTTTTAATTTTCCAAAAATCCCAGATCGCGACACGTGGCGAAGCCACAGCCGTCCGATCTGGGCTTTTTATTCTTAAGGCCGCGGCCCCACCCGGCTGACGTGGCTGCTGACGTGGCAAGCCACGTCAGCCGCTGACCTGTTGACCGGACCAGCCCGCCGGAGAAGATGACCGGCGCTTCGCCGGAATAGTGACTATTCCGGCGAAGTCGCCGGAATAGTGACTATTCCGGCGAAGTCGCCGGAAAAAGTCCAAAACTCAACCAAAACTCCAAATTTTTTGCAGATTTCTTCACCGTTCGACTCCTCAGACTCTCTACACTAATAAACAACAGAAATTATAGCCATGAACACGTTGAAAACCGGTGAACCGGACCTTCACAGTCCCGGTTCCGGCGAAGCCTTGGCGAATTTTTTTTTTTCATCTAAAACCGATTTCGATTATTCATCGAGCATCCATGAAGGTTCAAGGAGCTTACCTCAGCTCGTCCAGAGCTGGAAATCCGTAGGTTGGCGTCGACCGAAGCTCACCGTCGAAGCCATGGCCGGCGATGGTTGGATCTCCGTTCTGTTTCGGGCATCGCCGGCAACTGTGGCTGCTTTGGCGACGTGGCTTCAAGTCCCTTGCAACTTGGAGAATGCTCCTATCGCTCCAACTCTCCTCGAATTCCCTTCTCTCTCCCCCCTCTTTCTCTTGGCCGGAGCTCGGTTTTTATACCGAGAATTCTCACCTTTCGTGGCCGACCAGCGCTCCTCCGGTGTCCCACGACCCACCAAAATCGATCCTCTCCATCTGCTTTTTTCCCCCACAATTCACTGTCGCTTCCTTTTCGAGAAAAGGCGCCGTCCACCATCCCCTGTTTCCCTCCTCTATTGGCCGCGATGGGTCTGCAACTAAGTTGTAGACCCGGTCGGACCGGGTCGGGTCGGGTTTAACCCGACCGGCCCGGCTCGACTCTCCTAGCCCAATTGAGCCCCAAATCGACCTCTTTTCATGAAATTGATGGCAAAATCGAACTCCTTGACATGTTTTCTATCAAATAGGGGTATTTTCGTGAATCAATTGATTAAAATTTAGTGCAAACCCCAAATTGTCCCCTAGGATCCAAAAATGATTTTTGCCCAATCGATGGCCTAAATGACCAAATTAGTCAAAATTGAGGCCTCCAATGGATTCATCACGATGAAACCCATAGGGTAGAGGTGTTTAATTTTAATGGGTATGCTCGTATGAAATTTAATTTCAAAAATTGTGAAATCGGGAACTAAATTGAAAGAAAATTATGCAATTAAACCCTTTTGTTTAAAATTGATCACATTGGAGGGAAAATTGACCCAATTGCACTTCGAGACTTTAGAATCCAATGTCATAGCTTATAAAAAGTGAGAATTGTAAATTAAAAGACTCGAAAAGGATTTTTTAGGCTCGGTTCGGGTTTATGTTTGTGAAGGAACATAGTGACCCGAGCCGAATTTTCAAGATTTAAAGTGACACACCTGAATAGGAAATTAAAAAAAAATTATTGAATATTTTTTTTGTATTTTTCTGACCACTAATGGTATTTTTATGATTTTTTGGGTATTTTTAATAATTAAATAAATTCAAAAAATTGTTAAAAATTACAAAAAAATATTTTTTGTTCAAAATTGACTCTTGAGGCTAGGCCAAGGCCTCCAAAGTTGATTTTGTAATTTTATGAGTTTTTACCTATTTTTAACTAATTTTAAAAATAAAAATCACAATAATAGATGGTAAAAAATCAGGTGTCAACAGCTGCCCCTCTTTGAGAGAACTCTCGTTAGAGGTTTTTCTCAAAGATAAGATGGCACCCGATTCCTAGCCGACTCAACTGGAAAAATGAAAGAAGAAAGGCTCTGACATCGGATCCTTAAGGCTCTTTGATAAAAGCTCAAATTAATCCCCGGTTTGCTCTAACAATTTGAACATGGGCCGGAGTGAGAGAGGCTTACCTGAAGCTCACCTGTCGGGTGCTGCCGGTTGCGATAACTTTCGAGAAGATACCTAGGACTCGTTGAGAATATCCTAGGGAGATTAAGCTCTGACCTGTATGGTAGGTCATACCATTATTGGATTCCTAACTGGCAGGAACCTAAGGAAGGCGCATCCCACGCTTGAGGATTCGCCAGAGATTTTAATCCGTATGGTGGATCGGACCTTTGTGTTGATCCTTAAGGCGGTATCTACCTCGTGTTGACCCTTATGGCGGTTTCTACCATGAGTTGATCCTTCAGGCGGTTTCTACCTTGAGTTGACCCTTCAGGCGGTATCTACCTTGAGTTGACCCTTCAGGCGATATCTACCATACATTGACCCTTTAGGCGATTTCTACCATGTGTTGACCCTTCAGGCGATATCTACCATCAAGTTGACCCTTCAGGCGGTATCTACCTTTTGTTTGACCCTTCAGACGGTTTCTACCTTGTGTTGACCCTTCAAGCGGTATCTACCTTTTGTTTGACCCTTCAGGCGGTTTCTACCTTGTGTTGACCCTTCAGGCGGTGTCTACCTTGAGTTGATCCTTCATGCGGTTTCTACCTTGAGTTGACCCTTCAGGCGGTATCTACCTTGGTTTTTCTTTGAAAAGGGGTCTCATGACGAGGGTTCTCCACGTCCGATGAGACTGCCTGATTTTTAAAAAAGGGTCCCGGGACGAGGGTTCTCCACGTCTGCTGGGACTGCTTGATTTTTTGAAAATGGGTCCTGAGACAAGGGTTCTCCACGTCTGATAGGATGGCTTGATTTTTGAAAAAGGGTCCCGGGACGAGGGTTCTCCACGTCTGCTGGGACTGCTTGATTTTTTGAAAATGGGTCCTGGGACGAGGGTTCTCCATCTGATAGGGCTGTTTGATATTTGAAAAGGGTTCCTAGGACGAGGGTTCTCCACGTCTGCTGGGATTGCTTGATTTTTTGAAAAGGGGTCCTGGGATGAGGGTTCTCCACGTCATGCTAGGACTGTTTGATATTTTTGAAAAGGGGTCCTAGGACGAGGGTTCTCCACGTCAAGCTAGGACTGCTTGATTTTTGAAAAATGGGTCCTAGGACGAGGGTTCTCCACGTCTGCTAGGACTTTTTCTTTTAAAAGGGTTCTTCTTCCCCCTTTTTTTAGAGATCCCAAAGTTTGTCGGGAATTCAGTTTTGAAGTAGTGAAAGATTTTATTTTGACAAAGTTTCACTTGAGTCTGTTGAGGCGACATTCTGGGAGCTGGGTTCTCCATGTATCCTGCAGAAAGTTCAAACCTGTGTGCTCCAATCCACGGAGTAAATGTTTTTCTGGGATTTGGGGTTTCCAAGAATCCTGCAGAAATTTGAGCCTGAAAGATTTTTCTTCACCAAGAAAACGTTAGTAATCTTTGGGAAGATCACGGCTGTCCATTTGACAAAAACGTATGACTTAAGTTTTAATCATGAAATGTGCATTTTGATGCCGGAGGCTATCCAAAGCATTCTTACAACATGCAAATGTGATAACAAATTCCTTGCATGGAAAATCTGGATCAACAGTTTGAAAATTCCAAAAAGAGTTTGTTCAAAACATCAATTGGAATATTTCTCGACAAGGAGGTCTTCTCACCTGTTTTGAGATAGTGGTTTTTATAGGGGATGCACTCAATTCCCTACTAACCTGTGCCTAGGTTTTAAGCTCATTCGCAGCGCATACATTTTGATCGGTCGGGAGGTCTTTCATGGGACCGTAATGTTGGGCTTGGTTATTGATCTTCAAGGGGGACTCACTTTTGAGTCAAGGTCATTGAATGAAAGTTTTCACCATCCGCTTCGGGTTTACAAGTCAAGAACCCTGCAAAATAAGAAAAAAATAGTCTTGCTCGTACTTCTTCGAGCTAAGCTATATGTTAACCCAAGTGTCTTAGTCAGAGAAGACTGTTTCAGGGTTATGATGTTGGTAGGATTGGGGACCGAAAAAAGGCTTGTTTTTGGCCCAGAATTTATGAGGGGATTGACATTGGTGATCATTTGCAAACTTGTCACATGTCTTTTCCATTCTGTATCTTCAACTTTTGAGGTGTCCAACCGCTTTTGAGGTGTGCATAAATACTTTAGAGAGCGTCTCTGGCTGCATTATGGGATTGACAACTCTGTCTGCGTCTTTTCTCCACGCTTGACATCATTTGGAGGAGCGGTCTTTTTTATCTAACTCCTTTAGGAATTTTCTCTTTTCCCATCCAAGTTTCACTGGGGATCAAGCAAACGGCTTGCACGAGCATCGGCCTTGCTTTTACGGGGCATTTTATTTTTTTCTTGATGCCGGGGATTTTTTTTTCATTTTCATTTTTTTTTTATCATTTTTCTTTTGAAATCCCATTTTTCTCATCTTCAGGAGATCACTTTAGACATATGATTCAAAGTCTAAACATGCTTTAACCATAAACCCAGGAATTTCTTTGTAATCCCTTAGTCTTGAGCTCTTCCATTTCTGAAGTGATGCTGCATCCATCTTGAAATGTGCATTGATCACCAACGGGTTCATGAAACGAATTTGCAGGCTCAACCTGGCTGTGCAAAGGATATGGTGTGTGGGATAGAGAAATGAATGCTTCTCGTCATCCTATGGCATTTGGATTACCATATAAACAACACACAAAGATTAATGTTAGTCCGAGCAAAAAAATTTCTAACCTTTTTCTCCCGATGCCGCTGGACTTGCTCCCTTTTTGGCCCGATGTGGGGTGGTTCTTGATAGGGTTGAGAATGAAAACCGCCGTTCGAACGGGTTATCAATGGTCACCTGTAGTATTTGGGGATATGAAACGAATGTCTCCGTCGTCCCAATCCATGTAATTGCTGCGAATGGTCCCTACTTCCATAGGTCCAGATTTTGCTATCTGATCCGCTCAACTTCTCTCTCAAGTGTGTATAGGATGTGTTTGGATTAGGCTTTGCCTCTCGTCTTTTGAGAAAACGTCCTTTTGAAAGTTTTGAACAACTTTTGATTGGAAAAATCTCTTTCGTTTTCTCCAAAAATTTTACCCGTCCAGGGGATTTTATGATGCACCATGCATGTTCTTATTCATGTTCAGACAACCTCCTGTTTCAAAACATGAATGCCAATGAAGTTAGAATTCTATGTCTTTTCTAGACATCAGATTCTGAAAGCTTTTCTTTTCTTCTCTGTTTTTTATTCAACATCTTCAATGGATTGGAGAAAGGGATACTTACCTGTCCCCCGCGGCTGGAGATCCCTGAAAATGCGGAAGAAACATGTTATTGTACGTTCACGAATTTTTCAAAAAATTAGAACGATACATCTTACCCTTGGTCATGTGTTCCAATGGGTAATACATGGGATGTGAAAACCTGTTTCGCCTTGATGGCGAGCCCCTGTCAAAGATGGGAATTAGGTGTCAGTTTGCGTTCCAAAATTCAAGGCAAATTGGAACGATACAGCCTTGTTCTTGCTTTGTGCTTCCATTTGAACACAAACGCGCGGCTTGCAGAATTTGGCCCTCTATCTTGTGGCCTTGATCTACCCATCTGGTTGGGCGACGAACCATTCTCAAGGATTTGCACTAGATTAGATCAATTCATGCTTTTGGACGTATTCTACGCCATTTTCCAAGGTTCCATTTCTCGGAAGTTTGACCCCTAAAACTGATGTTTCTTTTCGCCTCCTTATCGGCGAGATTTTTTTTTTTTGTGGCTTTTTAGCGCCAATGACTTCCTGTTAAATGAGGAAAAACTCAAGTTAAATGTGAGATCTTTGGAGATCAAATTGGAATGACACAAAGTTACCGTCCACCCAAGTTTGTATCCTGGGGTTTACTTCTGATGCGGGCGACTCTATCATTACGTCCATGGATTTTGCCAGAGAAGAAATGTCCTTCTTTGCCCGGCGCACAAATGATTCACTTGCTCCAGTTAGGCGTGGTTTATCATAGCTCGGTGACGCCTGCCCCAGCTAAATTCATTCCCGCATTTTGCTATAATCTCTATCCTCTTTGAGGATGTCTTCTCTCCTGGGATTCATGATGACGTCTTACTGACGTATCCCTCTCTTTTGTCGATTGTTGGCGCGCCACATTTGGTGGGGGTCATTTCAGTATCGTATACTGATATGGACGATGAAATTTCTTTCCTCTCGTCTGCATTTGTGGGTGTTGTCCGTGAGATGATCCTCGATCACGTCAACAATTGTTTTGCCCCAGTTGAGCGACGCTTGTCTTGGCAACATGCCTTAGCACTTTTCGTGTTTGTTGGCGATTTTCGATCCAATTTGAAGAAGTCCATGCACCTGCATATGAAGAGACAGGCATAGGTCTTTATCTGACTTCATTTGGAATTTTTAGGAAAGAGATACTCCCTTCGAGGTTTCGCATTTCCAAAGTTTGAAGGAACGATGCTTTTTTAAATATTTTGTCCCAGTTAGGCTTGTCTTGATGTTTGTCATCTCTGGGTTTGATAACCCTAGTCCGACGCGCTTTCATGGGGGATCATGAGAGTTTTCTCCTGGCTCGGCTTCTCGAATAAAAAGGGAGGGACTTGCTCCCACGAGTTTTGCTGATCCTGGTCATCTATCTCAATTGTCAGAGTTTTCGATTATTTTCTTCTGTCTCTAGACAGCTTGACATTCTTGGGATTTGTCATGTGGCGGTTTGGTGATTCTCCCGAGTACAGCCGCCATTTGAGCTATTTGATGTTTCCCCTTGAAATTTATTCTGCGGGAATAAGCATTTCTCCCTTTGGGTTCTCTGTATACAGGATACGTGTATGATATGCATGGTGCATGTTATGTATGCTTGCAACGAAAACTGAGTTCGTGCTTTTCACTCTACTCAAGTAAACTTGAATTTTTCTCTTCAAGTGTTCTTTTCACAAAGATTTCTAAATGATGGGAAACTTCTTCAGGTTTTCTCAAAGGTTTTGTTCACAAATTGAGCCATTGGGATGCTTTTGAAAATCTTTAATTAGAGTGCATGTCTGAGATGCCATGAAAAGAGTACTCCATGTTTGGTCATTTGAAGGCATTGTATCTCGAGTCCTCTGCTTTTGATCCTCACCTGAGAGGAAAAAGAAAGGAAGCATTATTCCCATATCAAGAAAATAATCATTTTGGAACGATACGTCCTTTTACCAAATGGATGGCTCCGTGGCCAAATGCGTCTCGCGTTGAAGGAATGTATTCCATTGTGCTCTGTGAACGATAATCATCGCTTGGGGAGGCTTGCTCCCATGGTTTAGACGATGCATCCAATGTTTTCGATCTCAATATGTTTTTCGAGAGGAGGGACGTTTTGCCCCTAATTAAATAAGGCGATGACACGCTTGAGGTTGAAAATGCTCAAGAGGTAAGGCTAATCCTCGCGCGATTAGTTTCAAGCGTAAATGAGAAATGCTCCAACAATGAGGTTACCAATACATTCATTCAGGGTATTCCACCTCTCTCTCTTGAGCATTTTTTTTGAGTAATTGCGCCTTGAATTAGACCCATGATCGTCGGCCATGTATCACCATTGTGACAGTTCATCAGCTTCAGGCTGGTCGAGCCAGAAATTGAACTCCTCCCCAAGGAAATCGTTCGAATCTCCGAGCCATTGATGCTCTAGTCGAGTATCGCCGACCGTTGGCGATGAATTCCTCTTATCACTTTCGCCTCGAACGATCTGATTCCTCGAATTGGAACCTCCATTGTTGTCCTGTTGAGACTGTGGTTCATATTCCTGGGGGGTATTGAGATAGCTCAGGGGGTTGTTCAGCTGATCGATCCAAAAGGAAAAGTCTTCATTAAGGAAATCATCGGTTTCTTCGAGCCTTTGGTGTTCGGATCGGGTGTCATTGACTGCAAGCGAGGGATTTCTCCCACTACTCTCGCCCTGAGCAATTTGACCCCTCGAATTGGAACTTCCCTCGTTGACCAGCAAATTTGTAGACATGTCCCACGTAAATGCTGGATTCGCCATGGGAAGAGCACTAGCAACAGGTTGGTACTCAAATTGGGGAGTTCCTATTTGCTGGAACTGCGGTATATACTCTTGAGGGGTATTGAGATTGCTTGGCGGAGCGTTCTGATCTGGGTTAGAGGAGTCGGTGACACGATTGCTGGTCCCGTCATTGTTGAAACACGGTTGGGTGTTCCTAGCTCTACAATCATTGTGGTTGCAGTCATGACTAACATTTAAGCTCGAACCAGCTCCATCCGAGCTTAGTGTCACCCGTCCCTCTTTTAGCAACTTCTTGAAATATCTAAGGTGACTCGCGACGTTGCCTTTAGGGAGTCCCGATACGTTCATGATTTCGTGTATGCGCGGTGCTTGTGCCGCGCCGATCCCCAACTGTCAAACTGCATCAACAAATTTGTGATGGAGTTCAGCGGTCCAAGAAAATCGCGCTTTCTTGCTAACAAGAACAGCTTGTCAATTAATCTTTACGAGATCCGATTGTGTTGGAAACTACTCTTGTAAACCTTCGACGGTATCTGACTGTGCCGGAAGACCTTGTGAAAGGTATTGTGACATATGAGCATTACAAATCTCTAGAGGTGGCTCTTTGGAGAACATTCCACTGATGAGAACATGGTTACCGCAATCAAGGCAAGTAGCACTGCTCAGCGCTTCCTCATACCTAGCGCTTTCTGTTCGAAGCTTTTCATTTTCTTCCTTCAGAATCGCTAACTCTTGCTGCTTACGTAGATTCCTCAGCCGGGCTCGTTTGTTATAAAACCAATACTTGACCTTCCAAGGCTCCCACCCTAACTCTCGACCTAGCTTAGCCCTCTGCTCCTCATCTGGATGGGAGCATTCCTCGAAGAAAAATTCAAGCTCCCGGTCTCGACTTGAAGTACGGTGAAGGGGATGCTTTCCTTTCTGACGCCGATCATCGCTGTGGAAATGGCTTTTATTACCACAACCTTGGGTTTCATCGTTGGAAGTGTCGATCTCCATGACCATCGTGCCGGATTCGGTCCCGTGATCTTCAAATTCTTCGAGCAGTTCAAGCTCGGAGACTTCTAAGTCGGGCGTTTCCAACAAATGACGGTATCCTCGGAATATTTTGGATCGAAATATCTCTGACTGATTTTTCGTTCGCCTTGCCTTCTCTATCCTTCCCTGGATCCTCACTTTCTCTGCAATTTTTTTTTGACAGATTAAGTGAGTCCGATGAGTGTTCTTTGATCTAATATGGTGGCTGCCTGGCGAGCGCTCTTCCCGAGACTTCGTAACTTCCCCTCTGTCTTTACTTTCTTATCCCCCCTCCTTTTTTTTTTAAAGATCCATCGTACCGACCTCACTTTATCGAGCATTACGCTTGTCTCCCCAGCTCAGTCTTCGAAATGGAGGGTCTACAATCTTTCGGCGCCTTTTACAATTTGTCAGTCCCGAGATTATGGGGATTAATGTTACAATTTTCCCTCATCCTCCTCTCTACCGTTCCAACGAAGGCTGCCTTTTCCTTTGTGCCTGTTCGTTATTTTTCATTTTAGCATCCCAGACGCTTGGCGAGGAATGAGTTTGTGGCCATCCAAAATTTTAAGACTGCCTCTGGTTTCAGATTTAATCTGATAAGGGGTCGTTGTAACTGAGCATGATGGTGTTCACCGGTAGCATTAGTTCTCATGCAGAATTAAAGAAAAAGGTTCCTGTAGGAACTTTTACAATAGAGAAGTAATTCATTCCGTGAACACATCATTCTTCCTCTGAGTATTCTCAATGACGGATCAATTGCACCTTGAATCAGGTGCTAGATCCTGGTTGCCAAAGCTTGTCAGCCCCCCCACTGATCAAAACAAAGCATCGAGTCCGTCATCGAAGAAATCATCTGATCCTTCGAAATATTGATGTGTGGGTTGAGTAGTATCGCCCGACTGGTTCTTTGAACTGGAACCTCCATCCCTTCTCGAGAATATGAGAGGAGAGTTGACCGATTGACCCCCATAAGCATCTCCTACTTGGGAATTAGGGAAACAAAAATGCTCAACGCATTCCCCTGCTAGATCCTCTGAAATCACATGTCCTAGTTCGGCAAGTCCTTGAGCACTAAGCGCAGAAAGCTTATCAGTAACCGGAAAAACAGCGACGGATGGGTGCTGCACCTGCTGCATCTGTGGCACACACTCTTGAAGAAAATTGGGATGACTCAAATGGATATTCTGATCAATTCCCCAATAGCTGTTGGATTTGCGACCGAGGTCAGTATGACGTTGTCTTAGCGCTCTTCTATAGCAACCAAGGTGATTTGAGACCATAGCCTTGGTAAGTTCTGGTGCATTCAGGGCCTCAATTATTTTCTTCGGGCGTGCTGAGTCGAGCCCTATTCGCCGAACCACGTCTAAGAACTTGCGGTGAAGCTCAAGGGGCCAAATGAAACTCTTCTTCTCTTGGTTCAGAATAGCGTCGACAGCTTGACGGCTAATCTTTAACCCTTCTCGAGCAGGATCTGATCTTGCCAGAAGTCGTTGTGGAGGAGATTCTTGGGCTCTAACGTGGTGACTCTCATCATAGCGACATATATTCCCTTCTTCAGAAGGCACTGGCACTATCTTTGTGGGATTGATTTGTTCATGCACATCACCAGTATTTTCGGCCCTAGTAGAAGGCTTAACGGGAAATATTTTACTGAGAGTGGTAGGGCCACCGCAGTTAGGGCAGGAAATAGTGCTAAGAACTTCCTCATACCTCATGTTCTTTGTTCGAAACTTCTCATTCTGTTCCTTTAGAAACGCGGTCTCCCGTCGTTTGTACTGATTACTCTGCTTGGTTCGCTTATTTTGAAACCAATTCGTGATCCAAAAAGGGCTCGTCCCCAGTTTTTGGCTCAACTTCATCCTCTGTTCTGTGTCCAGGAAAGGGCATTTACTGAAGATAGCTTCAAGTACCTGGACCTCATCAGGGGTGTGGAACTGGCGACGCTTTCTTTTCTGGGTTTGAGTATCATTGCTGTTGTTGTCGTCGTTGCTGTGATCCCGATCTTCGTTGCCAGGAAGGTTGGGCTCTATAGCTTCGGTATCGGGCTCGATCCCGAAACCTTCGAGGTCTTCGAATTGGGCATCATCTAGGACGTTTGGGTCAGTCACCTCTGACACTTGACGATAACTCCCAAACATACTGGATCAGGAAGAGGTTGCTCGATTTATACTTAGGGTTTTGTAATCTCTCTCATATATTCACTCTCCCTGAAATTTCTTTCGATTGGCTCTGTATGTTCGAGAAACGTTCTTTGAACATAAAAGAATAGCAATAGTGAGGCATTTCTTCTAAGATTTTGAATTTCGCATTTTCTCATTTCCTTTCTTCTTTTCCATTGTGGAGGGATCCCAGATCGCTTTTCTTTCCTCGATAGTCGAACTTGTCCCCCACTATGTTTCCAAAAGACTGAACTGTGCTCACTTCCTGTTCAGCTTCTCCTCATGACGAGACTGTCAAACCCTATCGCGACTTCTTTGAAAGTTGCGCTTGACCCTTTTCTACGTCTTGATAATGGTGAAATCGTCAGGCCTGAAATCGCAGATCGAGAGTGACCCCTGCTTTACTTTAATCGCCCTGGCCCTACGAACATTATTGCCGCTACTTTTCTCCACCCTTGGGGCGCTATAGAATGAGGCGTTAATGTTTGAGAGATTATTGTTCTCGCGTAATCAGCTTCCATCCTCTAATCGCTCTACTATGTGCCTCTCCCTCTCAAACGATCCCCACAAAAAATGGCCTCTTCTCCCATTCACACTTTCTCAGCCGAAGCTTTGGCTCAATGGGAAAAACTGTATAACCTCCTCGGTCGAGGCTATGCTCATATAGCCGATCACCCAGAAACTGAGACTGAAATCCGTGCTTTGCTCGTGGACATAGACACTACCATCACCGAGGGCACTATGCTGGGGAGGGAATACAGAGTTTTCCCAACCCTCTTCACAAACTCCTTGGAGGCCTACCGTGCTGTTCACCGAGAGGTTCTCGTGGGTGGCGCTTTGCGGGTTCGTTATGAAGATCGGTCTGACCACTTGGTGTTGACCAACTATCTGGCTGATAGTCACAAAAAGGCCGTCGAGTTCACCAACGAGCGGGTCTCGACGTTGCTTCGTGAGAGAAAAAACCTGGTGGAGCATTTGGCCCTAACCCTGACCACCTACGAGCACGACCGCCACAATGTCCTGTTGAGACTTTAGAGCGAGTGGCAGGAAGGACGGCTTGACACCATAACGGCGGACATAGCTCGCGGGAATGGATTAGTTCGGGACCTGGAAATAGTTGTCGAAGACTATAAGGCCCGGGTTGCCGAGGTTAAGGCTGAATGCAAACGCCTTCTCCTTGTCGCGACCCGTCCGAAAGCGGACGCGGCTAATGGATTACCGATCGCGGGTCTTGGATCGGCGCGAGCCCTCCCAGGCCCATACCAAATCGCGGCGGGAGTATTTTTCAGGAGGATTCGACGATAAGAGTCGATCGCTTTCGACCTTAGTGTGGTCGTGGTGGCATGTGCAACTTGTGCATGCATTTGGAGTCGCCACCGGTCTTTCTTGGAGGGTAGACCGGAAACCTTACTGATCGATTGGGAGAGATCGATCAGTTCTACGGAACCAGAGATTTTGGGTTCGGGGACTTGGTTACGCTGGTGTCGTTACCAACGCCCTTTCGGTACCTAACGCGAGTGATTTTCCTAACTAGGATTTCATGCAGGCGCAATTTTGGGTGAGGTAAGTCTGACTTTGTACATTAACCAGTTTAACATGCTCACGTAATCATAATAAATAAATAGATGTCAATCACATAAACATCTATCCTACGTGGTGATCATGGAATTATGATTTAATGGGTCTCGAGCCAATGAGACCACATTTAATCATTTTAATATTTTAATAACGGAGAGCCGCTCTTCGCTTCTTCTTGGTTTCTTGAACTCTTCAAGAATTGGGCCCCAAAGAGCTCGCCGACTTAAAAGGCTCCTCCACGTAATCCTCGTAGCATTTACATCAACAATTGACTATGCTAAAAATAAAGATTACATGAAAAATAAAAGGAGTACGCAGCCTCCATTTAATAATTACAACCCCAAATATATAAATAATCATCATACATTCATATATACATCAATCACATTGATTAGGGATTTTTCCATGATCACCACCCTTCCACGTAAGTAATAAATTCACAATTTAAAACTTAGGAAGGCACAATAAAAATTCTACGTTGAATAATATTCAGAATTTTTACGTAAAATAAGATAGCCATAAATTTTCGATTCAAAATTGATTTAGTCTCAATTTTTGCTACGTTGATTAATTTATCATATAAAATAATCAACCTCCATTAGCCATGTAAGACGAACAATTCGTTAATACATATTGGCCATAGTATTGCAAAAATTGCAAAAAATCAATTAAATGCACGAAAACACCTAAGGATCGGCTCTGATACCACTGTTGGGATCCACGTAACACGTAGCGGAAATAAATAACAACCCATACATGTATCTCCAGAGGCGTACTTCGTGCATTTCAATCGAAAAAAAAATCACAAAGCCTCAAAGGGAGTAAATAGATTACCTCTCGTAGCGTGCTTGAACGGAGGTGTCGGTTCGATGTTCTTCGATCTCAGCCTCCACAAGTGTTAGGCATCTAGTTCAAACGCACCACCAATTGACGAACGGGGAGACGACTAATAACTCCACAACAATTGTGCTAGCAATATGCGGAATCAATATTCCGAACTTAGTATATTTTGCTCACTCAAGATTATGAGAATATAGAGAGTGTTTGTGTTCTTCTCTCTAAGCTCTCAAAAATTTGCACACTCTACAAAATGTCTCTCCCTTCAACCTCAAAACTCTTGCCATCCTTTTATAGCCAAAAATACCTTCCAATAAATTGTATTTAAAAATAGCACTAACAATTATAAATTCTATCTAAAAATAGCACTCACAAATAAATGACATTTAAAAATAGCACTAACAATAGCACTCACAATTTATAATACAAAAATGCTATTTAAAAATAGCACTAACAATAGCACTCATAATTTATAATACAAAAATGCTATTTAAAAATAGCACTAACAATTATAAATTCTATCTAATAATAGCACTCACAATTTATGATAAATAAATGCCATTTAAAAATAGCACTAACAATAGCACTCACAATTTATGATAAATAAATTTCATTTAAAAATAGCACTAGCAATAGCACTCACAATACAAAAATGCTAAAAAAAAGGCACTAACAAAGGTGTTAAAAATAATAACCATTATTATTATTACAAGAGTTAAAGAGGTTACCAAACAATACAAATATGCATAACGTATAAATACGTATAACGTATAAATACGTAGAGCATACGTATACATCCGTGAAACCGGGGACTAATTGAAAGAAAAATGTGCAATTAAGCCCTTTTGGTAAAAATTGATTAAATTGGAGGGCAAATTGACCTAATTGCACTTTAAGACTTTAGAATCCAATGTCATAGCTTATAAAAAGTGAGAATTGAAAACTAAAAGACTCGAAAAGGATTTTTTTTTTTTTTTTTAGGCTCGGTTCGGGTTTATGTTTGTGAAGGAACATAGTGACCCGAGCCGAATTTTTGAGATTTAAAGTGACACACTTGAAGAGGAAATTAAAACAAAATTATCGAATATTTTTGGGTATTTTTCTGACCACGAATGGTATTTTTCTGATTTTTTTGGGTATTTTTATGATAAACTCGAAAAATATTAAAAATACCGAAAAATATTTTTTGTTCAAAATTGGTTCCTAAGGCCAAACCAAGGCTTCCAAAGTTGATTTTGTGATTTTATGACCTTTTTTGATATTTTTAATTAATTTTAAAGAATAAAAATCACAATAATAAATGGTAAAAAATCAGGTGTCAACAGCTGCCCCTCTTTGAGAGGAATCTCGTTAGAGGTTTCTCTCAAAGATAAGGTGGCACCTGATTCCTAACCGACTCAACTAGGAAAATGAGAGAAGAAATGTTATGACATCGGATCCTTAAGCCTATTGATAAAAGCTCAAATCAATCCCCGGTTTGCTCTAACAATTTGAACATGGGCCGTAGTGAGAGAGGCTTACCTGAAGCTCACCTGTCGGATGATGCCGGTTGCGACAACTTTCAAGAAGATGCCTAGAACTCGTCACAGAAAATCCTAGGGAGATTAAGCTCTGACCTGTATGGTAGGTCATACCATTATGGGATTCCTAATTGGTAGGAACCTAAGGAAGGCGCATCCCCACGCTTTGGGATTTGCTAGAGATTTTAATCTGTATGGTGGATCAGACCTTCGTGTTGATCCTTAAGGCGGTATCTACCTCGTGTTGACCCTTAAGGCGGTATCTACCAATAAGTTGACCCTTGAGGCGGTTTCTACCTTGGTTTGACCCTTTAGGCGGTTTCTACCTTGGTTTGACCCTTTAGGCGGTTTCTACCATGAGTTGACCCTTCAGGCGGTTTCTACCTTTGATTTGACCCTTCAGGCGGTTTCTACCTTGTGTTGACCCTTCAGGCGGTATCTACCATGCGTTGACCCTTCAGGCGGTATCTACCTTGGTTTGACCCTTCAGGCGGTTTCTACCTTGGTTTGACCCTTTAGGCGGTTTCTACCATGAGTTGACCCTTCAGGCGGTTTCTACCTTGTGTTGACCCTTCAGGCGGTATCTACCATTGATTTGACCCTTCAGGCGGTATCTACCATGATTTGACCCTTCAGGCGGTTTCTACCTTTGATTGACCCTTCAGGCGGTTTCTACCTTGGTTTGACCCTTCAGGCGGTTTCTACCTTAAGTTGGCCCTTCAGGCGGTATCTACCTTTGATTGACTTTGAAAAGGGGTCTCATGACGAGGGTTCTCCACGTCCGATGAGATTTCCTGAATTTTGAAAAGGGGGTCTCATGACGAGGGTTCTCCACGTCCGATGAGACTGCCTAAATTTTTGAAAAGGGGTCTCATGACGAGGGTTCTCCACGTCCGATGAGACTGCCTAAGTTTTGAAAAGGGGTTTCATGACGAGGGTTCTCCACGCCCGATAAGACTGCCTAAGTTTTGAAAAGGGGTCTCATGACGAGGGTTCTCCACGTCCGATGAGACTGCCTAAATTTTGAAAATGGGTCTCATGACGAGGGTTCTCCACGTCCGATGAGACTGCCTAAGTTTTGAAAAAGGGGTCTCATGACGAGGGTTCTCCACGTCCGATGAGACTGTTTGATATTTTGAAAATGGGTCCTGGGACGAGGGTTCTCCACGTCTGATAGGACTTTTTCTTTTAAAAGGGTTTTTCTTGCCCCTTTTTTTTGGAGACCCCGAAGTTTGTCGGGAATTCAGTTTTTGAAGCAGTGAAAGATTTTATCTTGACAAAGCTTCACTTGAGTCTGTTGAGGCGACATTCTAGGAGCTGGGTTCTCCAGGTATCCTGCAGAAGTTTGAGCCTGAAATATTCTTCTTCACCAAGAAAACGTTAGTAATCTTTGGGAAGACCACGGCTGTCCATTTGACAAAACCGTATGATTTAAATTTTAATCATGAAATGTGCATTTTGACGCTGGAGGTTATCCAAAGCATTCTTGCAACAAGCAAATGTGATCACAAATTACTTGCACGGAAAATTTGGATCAACAGTTTGCAAATTCCAAAACGAGTCTGTTCAAAATATCAATTGGAATATTTCTCGACAAGGAGGTCTTCTCACCTGTTTTGCGATAGTGGTTTTTTTTTATAGGGGATGCACTCAATTCCCTACTGACCTGTGCCTAGGTTTTAGGCTCATTCGCAGCGCATACATTTTGATCGGTCGGGAGGTCTTCCACGGGACCGTAATGTTGGGCTTGGATATTGGTTTTCAAGGGGGACCCGCTTTGGAGTCGGGGCCATCGAATGAAAATCTTCACCATCTGCTCCGGGTTTACAAGTCAAGAACACTGCAAAATGAGAAAGAAAGAGTCTTGCTCGTACTTCTTCGAGCTAAGCTATATGTTAACCCAAGTGTCTTAGTCAGAGAAGACTGTTTCAGGGTTGTAACATTGGTAGGATTGGGGACCGAAAAAGGCTTGTTTTTGGCCCAGAAATCACGAAGGATTCGACATTGGTGATCATTGCAAATTTGTCACATGTCTTTTCCATTCTACATCTTCCATTTTTGAGGTGTGCAACCGCTTTTGAGGTGTGCACAAATCCTTTAGAGAACGTCTCTTGTGGTATTAAGAGATTGACAATTCTGTCCGTGTTTTTGCACCACGGCTGACATCGTTTCTGACTCCTTTATGGGTTTTTCTCTCTTCTCAACTAGGCTTTATTGGGGATCAATCAAACAGTTTTCACGAGCATCGGCCTTGCTTTTACCAGGCACTTTGCTTTTTCTTGATGCTGGGGATTTTTTGTTGAAATCCCGCCTTTTCTTTTCCTTTGGAACTACGATGTTCAGAAAATTGTGCTAGATATACAACTTGAATCATAGCACACTTAAACGCCGATATGAGATTTTTCTATAAATCCCATCTCTTGATTTCTTCCGTTCTTGGAGTGATGCAGTTTCTATCTTGAAACATCCCATGATCACCAACAGGGGTTTATGAAATGAATTCGCAGGCTCAACTTGGCTGTGCAAAGGATATGGTGTGTGGGATAGAGAATGAATGCTTCTCGTCATCCTATGGCACTTGGATTACCATATAAACAACACACAAAGATTAATGTTAGTCCGAGCAAGAAAATTTCTAACCATTTTCTCCTGATGCTGCTGGACTTACTTCCTTTTTGCCCCGGTGTGGGGTGGTTCTTAACAGGGTTAAGAATGAAAATCGCCGTTCAAGTGGGTTGTCAACGGTCACCTGTAGTGTTTATGATATGAAACGAACGCCTCCGTCGTCCCAATCCATGTAATCGCTGCGAATGGTCCCTACCTCCGTAGGTCCAGATTCTACTATTTGATTCGCTCCACTCATCTCTCAAGTGTATGTAGGATGTGTTTGGATTTGAGCTTGCCTCTCTTTTGAGGAAACATCCTTTTGAGAGTTTTGAACAACTTTTAATTGGAAAAATCTCTTTCGTTTTCCCAAAAATTTTACCCGTCAAGGGGATTTTATGGTGCACAATGCATGTGCAGACAACCTCATGTTTCAAAACATGAATGCCAATGAAGTTAGAATTCCATGTCTTTTCTAGATATCAGATTTTGAAAGCTTTTTTCTTTTTCTCTCTGTGTTTTTGGTTTAACATCTTCAATGGATTGGGGGAAAGGGATACCTACCTGTCCACCGTGGCTGGAGATCCCTGAAAATGTAAAAGAAGCATATCATTGTATGTTCACGAATTTTTTTGAAAATTGAAACGATACATCCTACCCTCATGTACCCTAACAGGTAGTATGTGGGATGTAAAAACTCATTCGTCTCCAAGGCGATTCCCCTCTATCAAATCCGCCTATCCATGCTTGGAGTGTTTGTAACATCAATGGTTCATCTGCCCCCAGCTGGGCAGCGTCTGTTCTGCTATTTGAACGCATGACTCATTGAGTGATTTATCCATGTTTATCATCTGAGAAGGAAAAGAAAGAATACATTACTTCGGTATTCGATTGAAGATCGTTTAGGAACGATACATCGTTTTACCAAATAGGTGGCTTCGCGGCCAAACGTATTTCGTGTTGAAGGGGTAGATCCCATTATGCTCAGCGGGTGATAATTATGGTTCATGGAACTTGCTCCACGGATTAAGTGATTAATCAACGGCCTTCGGCTTGAAGATGCTCAAAGGGTGATGTTGACACTCACGCGCAATTAGTTCTAGATATTAATGAAAGATGTTCCCGTGAGAACCTTACAATGCGATCAACAACATATGCAATAGGAGTATTCAACCCCTTTTCTCGAAGCATTTTTCATCGAGTAGCCATGCCTTGCATCAGACGTTTGATCACCGGCCTCGCGTCACCACTGCGATGGTCCTCCAGCTCCAAATTGATCGAGCCAAAGATTGAACTCATCGCCAAGGAAATTGCTCGGGTCTTCGAGCCATTGATGTTCAAGTTGGGTATCAACGATTGTTGGGGGCAGATTTCTTTCATTGCCTTCGTTGTGAGGGATTGGAGTCTTTGAGCTGGAACCTTCATCATTGCCCTGTTGGGGTTGAGACATACATTCCCGAAGAGTATTGATCCAAGTGTCCAGCTCCTCATCAAGGAAATCACCTGTTCTTTCTAGCCCTTGGTGCCCAGATTGGGTGTCGTCGACTGTAGGCGAGGGATTCCTCTCTTTGCTCTCGCCGTGAGCAATTTGACCCCTCGAATTGGAACTTCCTCCGATGACCGGCAGGTTCATATGTGCACTCTCTACCAATGCCAGATCCTCTTCAGGGACAACATTAATGACTGATTCGCGCTCAAACTGAGGAATTTCTATGTGCTGGAACTGTGGCATATACTCATGAGGAGTATTGAGATAGCTCGGCGGAGCATTCTGATTTGGGTTAGAGGAGTCGCTGACACGACTGCTAGTCCCGTCATTGCTGAAACACGGTTGGGTGCTCTTGGCTCTCCAATCATCATGGTTGTAACTCTGCCCAGCACTTGAGCTCCAACTGGCTTTATGATGGTTTAACGCTATCCTTCCATCCCTTAGCAATCTCCTATAGTACTTGAGGTGAGACTCAACATTAATTCTAGAGAGCCCCGGCACATTCATAATCTCGAGTATGCGCAGTGGGCTAGCCGAATCAACTCCCAGTTCTCGAATTGCATCAACAAATTTGGTGTGAAGCTCATAGGTCCAGTAAAACCTTGTTCTCTTATCACCCAAAATTTCGTCAATACTTCGGTAGCTATTCTCTACGGGATCTAGTCGTTTCAAAAGTTGTCCAGGGAGGGACTCACCGACTTTGGATTGGCTGGCTGCGACAGCGAGTTCGTCATTGAGAGAATTCCCCCTGTGATGATTCATATCCCATTTCTCAGAGGATGTTGGTGTTGATCCTATGGTGTTGACTTGCTCATGCAGATCTCCGGCGGTATCTGGCTGTGTCGGAAAATGCTGTGGAGAATACGGTAACAGCTGAGCGTTATTCGTCAAGAGGGATGGTTCATCGAGGAACACCTCGCCGAGGACAACAGGATTACCACAATTAAGGCAGGTGGCCTTGGTCAGAGCTTCTTTATATCTCGCGCTTTCAGCTTGAAGCTTCTCATTCTCCTCCTTCAGGACCAGTAACTCATGGTCTGCGTATTGCTGTTTCACCCGGGTTCGTTTGTTGGCGAACCAAAACTTGACCTTCGAAAGCTCCAATCCTATCTTTCGGCTCAACTCCATTTTCTGTTGTCTGCTTGGAGTGGGGCATTCATTGAAGAAAGTTTCGAGCTCTCGGATTTGGCCTGGAGTGTGGCGTTGTAGTTGCTTCCTTTTCCGGCTCCGGTCATCATTGTATACTCCTTCTTCGTAGCTGAAACCTAGAATTTCATCGCTGGAGGAGTCAGTCTCTATGGCCTTCGGGCAGGATTCAGCTCCAGGATCTTCAAAGTCTCCCAGCAGTTCGTGCTCAGAAATGTCCAGGTCGGGCGTTTCTAGCAGATGGGAATAACTTTTAAACATGATGGATCGGGGTATCTCGGGCTGATCTAGTTCACTCAGCTTTCTCAATTCGCTCTTACGTGTTTGCTCACTCTAGAAATTTTCTCAAGTGATTGTGCGTGTCCTGGAACCATCCTTCAGGCTGCATATGAAGACCAGCAAGCAAGCGCTCCTCCCGAGATTCTGCAATTACTCATCGTCTGTATTCCCCTTTCTTTTTCCTCGTGATAGGATCACAAACTCTCTTGCATTGATTCGGTTTCATCGAGTATTGCGCTCGTCCCCTAGTTCAGTCTTCAAAGTGGTGGGTCTACAATCTTTCGGCGCCTTTTATGATTTGCTAGGCCCGAGAACGTGGGGAGCAGCGGTGGACCCGCAATTAATGACTTCGTTTAATTCATTTATCTCCATGGGAATTAACGCTATGATCTTCTCTCAACCCCTTTTCATCGTTCAAACGAAGGTGACATTTTCCCTGTGCATGCTGTTACTCTTCATTTCAGCATCCCGGGCGCTTGGTGAGGAATGAGTTCGTGGCCACTCAAAATTTTAAAGACCGTCTCTGGTTTCAGACTTAATCTAACAAGGGATCATCACAACTGAGCATGACGATGTTCGTCGATAGCGTTGGTTTTAATATAGAATTAACTATAGTCATTAAAGAAAAATGTTCCCGTAGGAACTTTACAACGGATAAAATGAGTGATCTACTCGTGAACATGTTCTTCTTCCTATGGGTGTTCGTAGTGACCGACCCATCGTGCCCCGAGCCAGGTGCTAGATCATGGCTGTCCAAACATGCCAGCTTCCCACTGATTGAACAAGGCATCGAGCCCCTCATCGAAGAAATCGTCTGTCGTGGGTTGACCAGCGGCAGGCAGAGCACCAGCCGACTGTTGCTCGAATGGAGGAGTGCGCACTCGCTGTACTAGTGACACGCGCTCTTGAGAAGTGTTGAAATGGCCTGGGAGGACATTCTGATCAGCTTTCAGTTTGCCGGTGGTCGGGTTGCTAGCTTGATTGATGCTTAGATTTGGCCGGGTATCTCTTGATGCCTGAGCATTACAATGGCGGTCGCCCCTAGCTTTTGAGCTCGAGACGGATTCCTCCCGGTTTAGCTCCGCTCGACGTTGTTTTAATAGCTTTCTGTAGGCAGCAAGGTGATTCCTGACCAGCTCCTTACTAAGCCCCGGTACATTCATGGCCTTAAATATGCGCGTCGGAGTTGCTGAGTCGATCCCCATTTGGTGAACCACGTCTAGGAATCTGGAATGCAGTTCAGGGGGCCAAGCGAACCTCCTCTTATCGTGGCCCAAAATTGCATCGATGGCTTGACGACTGATTAACTCATCTCCAGCAGGACCTGACCCTATCGAAAATTGTTGTGCATGAGGCTGATATGCTTTGAGCTGGTCGGCGGTAACATCCAGCTCCTTGAAACTATAACTCCAATCAAAGCGATGCAAATCCCATCCCCCAGGAGGCATTTGTATCATCTTCGTAGGATCATCCTGCTCATGCGTGACTCCGGCAAAATCTGGTTGAGCAGGAGATGCCCCGAGGGAGTAAGGTGGTAAATGAACGTCTTCAATCATCGCGTGAGGCTTATCGGGGAATATCTTACCGAGGGCGACAAGGTTATCGCAATGAGGGCAAACGGTAATATTGAGAGCTTTTTCATACCTCATGTTTTCTGTTCGCAGCTTTTGGTTTTCTTCCTTTAAAATCTCGACCACCTGACGTTTGCGTTGAGCCTTCGATTTGGATCTCCTATTTTGAAACCAAAACTGGATCCTCGACTGATTAATCCCCAACTCCCGGCTCAATTCAATTCTCCACTTCTTTTTCATGTAATGGCTTTTACTGAAAAGGGTTTCCAGCATTTGGGTTTCCTCCTGAGAGTATTGGTGAGGACGTCTTCTTTTCCCGAGTTGAACATCGTGGATGTCGTTGTCGTCGTCGCCGTGATCTTGATTTCCGTTGCCAGAAGTGTTGGGCTCCATGGTTTTGGCGTTAGACTTGATCTTGGAATCTTCGAGATCCCTCTGTAGTTCAATTTCTGAGATTTTTGAGTCAGTCGCCTCTAGCAGCTGACAATAACCTCTTAAATATGTTGGATTGAGAAATGTTTGATTGGTTCTTGCCCACTCAGAGTTCTCCACTCTCTCATGTATGCTCACTCCCTATAAAGTTTTCTTCGAGTGACTTCGTATGTTCAGGAGACGCTCTTCAAGCATCATTAGGCAAACGTTCCCCCTCAAGACTTTGAATTTCTCGCTTAGCTTTTCAATCGTGATGGGACTGCCAAATCCTGTTAGGGCTCTCTTCGATAGTTGCGCTTACCTCCCACCTAACTCTAATAATGGTGATCCCGACAAATCTTTTACATCTTTTAATTGATGAGCCGGAAATCGCGGACCGAAACGAATCCAATGGTTCTCGTGAGGGGACCTCCTGCTTTACCCCCTAACTGGGCTCCACCAGCATTATTACTGAGACCCTTCATCATCCTCGAGTTGCTATAAAATGAGGAATTAATGTATGGAAGGTTAACGTTCTCGCATAATCAGCTTCTTCCTTCTAATCTCTCTGTCAAACTCGTCTTATTCTCAAGCCAACCCAACGCTAATGGCCTCCTCTCCCGTACGCACTTTTTCAACTGATGTCTTGGCCCAGTGGGAAAAGCTTTATAACCTACTGGGTCGCGGTTACGCACACATAACCGATCATTCTGCGACCGAGGATGAAATCCGTGTCCTGCTCGAGGACCTTGATACCACTTCTCTCGAAGGTACTACACTGGGGAGGGAATATAGAATTTTCCCGACTCTCTTTGCACACTCCTTAGAGGCCTACCGTGCTGCTAATCGGGAGGTTCTCGTGGCTCGCGTCTTGCGAGCTCGTTATGAGGATCGATCTGATCATTTGGTGCTGACCAACTATCTGGCCGATAGTTACAAAAAGGCCGTCGAGTTTGCTAATGAGCGGGTCGCGACGTTGCTTCGCGAGAGGAGAAATCTGGTGGAGCAATTGGCCCTATCCCTGACCACCGGCGAGCATGACCGCCGCAATGTCCTGTTGAGGCTTCAGAGCGACTGGCAAGAAGAACGGCTCGACAAAATAACCGCGGACATAGCTCGCGGGAATGGACTGGTTCGAGACCTGGAAACAATCGCCGAAGAACATGAGGCCAAGGTCGCCGAAGTTAAGGGAGAATGCAAAAGTCTTCTCCTCAGGCTTGCCGACCATGACATGCGGAGTTGGGAGTATGAGCAGAGCATTAATAACATGGAGGGTCAGTTGGGCTCCTTCGTGTCGTTAATTAGGGCTCACTTCGGCTTTACTTTTCTACCCCGAATTGTATGACCTGCTTTTGAAAACCCTCCACTGAGCAAAATAAATGAGAACTCTTGTGTGTGTGTTTTAACTTCTGTATGGTTCATTTCTTCGAGCATCCGAACATCTTCAACTTGGGTGAGCCGAACCATAATATCAGTAAGCCGAGCAAATATGTCCTGATTTTATAACTCGCTCATGATCAGATGAGATAATAGCCTTAGACTTGTCCAGGAAAAGATTTCTCTCTATTAGCTATTTTTTTTTTACCTGCAAATAAAAAGACAGAATCAGAAGGAATAATTTGAAAAAGAAATCAAAAACTCCTTTCAATCCTATGCTTGCCCATGATTAATAAGGACAAGAACTTTTACAAGGGTTTTAATCTTGCGCGAAAAGTTTTTATCAATATTCCTCGAAAGAAAGCATACTATTGAAAGGAATGTAATTCACAATAATCGCTTTTGATCAATTTCGAGAGGAACGAATTACTCAAAAGTGCGAGGCATAATAACGTGTTTTAAATTTAATTGAAGATACGGCATCCAAATCGAGGCCGTTTTGTTAAGAACGAGAGTAATTTGGACATCTATCTCGTCATTAAATTCAAAACAACGCCGATATTCTCGATCAATTATCGTGGATTACCAGCGACGTAAAACATGCATGGACCAATTCAAGTGTATAATTCCTTCTAGCGAAATTGGGGTTGGATTACCCTATATGACCAAAAAGGTCGTGCAAGATTTCCAATTTTAATTTCCTCTAAAGGAATTATAAACTTGACTTGGGAGTATTCGGATGATTAGAGAAAATGCCACTATCACATTCCCATGACCTGTCAAAAGAAATACAACCAAGTTCCATCTAAATGTATACACCAATAGATCCCTAATACAATCACTCTAAGGGGTGAGATAGAGAAAGCCTCGATAAAAGTAAACCCTATACAAGAGGACTAGCAATGGAAAATGAAACAAAGGAATGGAAAATGAAACAAAGGAATGCCCCAAGTTCGATCTGTGACTTCCGGATCACTTGCCCCAACTCGTCATCTTCATTGGACGATATCTCAATAATGTCCATAGTAGGCTCCTTTGTTGCTCACTCGGTGCTTGTCATGGGATATCATCCTCTTCGTCTTCTATCAAGGACGTTTGGGAAAAACACACACATCTATCCTTGAAATGGCATTTAATCTAATCACCAGAATGCAATGAATGAAATGCCTATATTTATATGAACTGTAATAGATTCGAGGTATAGAGAGTCTTACCAACCAAACTCGTCGACTTATGTGCGGTTTTAGGTGTACCAACCGCCCAAAGACATGCGCATGAGACAAGTTATGGTGAACTTCTAAAAATCAGAGGGTTTGGCACCTAAGGTTAAGGTTCCCACTTCGAGTTCTAGAAAGAGCCGATTCCATTGCACAGCTATCGTTGCATTGGGACTCGATCCATAGTTCGAAGCGAGCGGAATTGAAAAGTGGATTACCCCGCGTTTTTCCTCACGGAGATTCCATTTTCAATTCCTTCTATTGTGTTCCTATAGGCGACGCCCGGGGTTTTAGGCGCGGTTGTGTGTGTCCACGTGTTGTGATCATCACAATGCAATTCATGCATAGCAGTTTATCAATCAGCACTTCAAATCATCCACACAACATACATTCCTACGCCCAACCTGCATAAGACAATGTTAATCACGGACTACACCCCTTATTTCTCCAATCTGCAAAAACATATAACACCTATCGTAAGCGGACTTACCTCACCTTCACGAGCGCCTACATGGTTAGAAAAATCACTCAGCGTTTTAATTACGGCCTAAGTCCACTTGGGGTCTAGAACCATAGGTTCTAGAACACAGTTTCCCCAGTGGAGTCGCCAGCTGTCGCGACCCGTCCGAAAGCGGACGCGGCTAATGGATTACCGATCGCGGGTCTTGGATCGGCGCGAGCCCTCCCAGGCCCATACCAAATCGCGGCGGGAGTATTTTTCAGGAGGATTCGACGATAAGAGTCGATCGCTTTCGACCTTAGTGTGGTCGTGGTGGCATGTGCAACTTGTGCATGCATTTGGAGTCGCCACCGGTCTTTCTTGGAGGGTAGACCGGAAACCTTACTGATCGATTGGGAGAGATCGATCAGTTCTACGGAACCAGAGATTTTGGGTTCGGGGACTTGGTTACGCTGGTGTCGTTACCAACGCCCTTTCGGTACCTAACGCGAGTGATTTTCCTAACTAGGATTTCATGCAGGCGCAATTTTGGGTGAGGTAAGTCTGACTTTGTACATTAACCAGTTTAACATGCTCACGTAATCATAATAAATAAATAGATGTCAATCACATAAACATCTATCCTACGTGGTGATCATGGAATTATGATTTAATGGGTCTCGAGCCAATGAGACCACATTTAATCATTTTAATATTTTAATAACGGAGAGCCGCTCTTCGCTTCTTCTTGGTTTCTTGAACTCTTCAAGAATTGGGCCCCAAAGAGCTCGCCGACTTAAAAGGCTCCTCCACGTAATCCTCGTAGCATTTACATCAACAATTGACTATGCTAAAAATAAAGATTACATGAAAAATAAAAGGAGTACGCAGCCTCCATTTAATAATTACAACCCCAAATATATAAATAATCATCATACATTCATATATACATCAATCACATTGATTAGGGATTTTTCCATGATCACCACCCTTCCACGTAAGTAATAAATTCACAATTTAAAACTTAGGAAGGCACAATAAAAATTCTACGTTGAATAATATTCAGAATTTTTACGTAAAATAAGATAGCCATAAATTTTCGATTCAAAATTGATTTAGTCTCAATTTTTGCTACGTTGATTAATTTATCATATAAAATAATCAACCTCCATTAGCCATGTAAGACGAACAATTCGTTAATACATATTGGCCATAGTATTGCAAAAATTGCAAAAAATCAATTAAATGCACGAAAACACCTAAGGATCGGCTCTGATACCACTGTTGGGATCCACGTAACACCTAGCGGAAATAAATAACAACCCATACATGTATCTCCAGAGGCGTACTTCGTGCATTTCAATCGAAAAAAAAATCACAAAGCCTCAAAGGGAGTAAATAGATTACCTCTCGTAGCGTGCTTGAACGGAGGTGTCGGTTCGATGTTCTTCGATCTCAGCCTCCACAAGTGTTAGGCATCTAGTTCAAACGCACCACCAATTGACGAACGGGGAGACGACTAATAACTCCACAACAATTGTGCTAGCAATATGCGGAATCAATATTCCGAACTTAGTATATTTTGCTCACTCAAGATTATGAGAATATAGAGAGTGTTTGTGTTCTTCTCTCTAAGCTCTCAAAAATTTGCACACTCTACAAAATGTCTCTCCCTTCAACCTCAAAACTCTTGCCATCCTTTTATAGCCAAAAATACCTTCCAATAAATTGTATTTAAAAATAGCACTAACAATTATAAATTCTATCTAAAAATAGCACTCACAAATAAATGACATTTAAAAATAGCACTAACAATAGCACTCACAATTTATAATACAAAAATTCTATTTAAAAATAGCACTAACAATAGCACTCATAATTTATAATACAAAAATGCTATTTAAAAATAGCACTAACAATTATAAATTCTATCTAATAATAGCACTCACAATTTATGATAAATAAATGCCATTTAAAAATAGCACTAACAATAGCACTCACAATTTATAATACAAAAATGCTATTTAAAAATAGCACTAACAATTATAAATTCTATCTAATAATAGCACTCACAATTTATGATAAATAAATGCCATTTAAAAATAGCACTAGCAATAGCACTCACAATACAAAAATGCTAAAAAAAAGGCACTAACAAAGGTGTTAAAAATAATAACCATTATTATTATTACAAGAGTTAAAGAGGTTACCAAACAATACAAATATGCATAACGTATAAATACGTAGAGCATACATATACATCCGTGAAACCGGGGACTAATTGAAAGAAAAATGTGCAATTAAGCCCTTTTGGTAAAAATTGATTAAATTGGAGGGCAAATTGACCTAATTGCACTTTAAGACTTTAGAATCCAATGTCATAGCTTATAAAAAGTGAGAATTGAAAACTAAAAGACTCGAAAAGGATTTTTTTTTTTTTTTTTAGGCTCGGTTCGGGTTTATGTTTGTGAAGGAACATAGTGACCCGAGCCGAATTTTTGAGATTTAAAGTGACACACTTGAAGAGGAAATTAAAACAAAATTATCGAATATTTTTGGGTATTTTTCTGACCACGAATGGTATTTTTCTGATTTTTTTGGGTATTTTTATGATAAACTCGAAAAATATTAAAAATACCGAAAAATATTTTTTGTTCAAAATTGGTTCCTAAGGCCAAACCAAGGCTTCCAAAGTTGATTTTGTGATTTTATGACCTTTTTTGATATTTTTAATTAATTTTAAAGAATAAAAATCACAATAATAAATGGTAAAAAATCAGGTGTCAACACTCCTGCAGCTTGGGGACTATGATAAGCGGAGTGGTGAGTATAGACAAAGCATCAGTAATATGGAGGGGCAACTGGGTTCCTTCGTGATGCTCATTAGGACTCACTTCGGCTTTACTTTCCCACCTCGCTGATCTGTATTAATCTGCTTTTGAAGTCCCCCGATTGAGCAATAGTGAATGAAAGCTCCCATGTATGTACCTTAATCTCCGTATGGTTAATACCTTCGCATACCCGGCCGCTCTCAACTTAGGCGAGCTGAGCTTCAACATTGATAAGTCAAACAAGTGCATTTTGGCTTTATCTCGCTCATGATTGGATGACAGAAAATCATCACGTTTTATCCACAAATATATTCCCCTTTTCTGCCTGTTTTTCACAGACTCGTTGATCTTGATAAAAGAAAAGGGACGATTGGAACGTGGCCCTTAAGAACCTAAAGAGATGCCCCAAGTTGGGTCTTCAGAGGACGGCACTTGGTGTCTTCGGTTCGGCTATTTCGGGTCTTCATTTTCATCAGATGCCCTTTTGATAATGTCCGAAGGTGTCTCGAATTTGCTGTTATTGCATGTCCTTCAACTATCGGTATGGTTACTAGATCATTCCTTGGACAGCTCTAAGAGGGTGAACTCCGTTGAATGTCCCGACAGTCTGATGACGGATGACGCGTCGCTCATATTTGAATACGTCCGGGATGTGGGACTGACTTGGAGAGATCATCTCTTCTATCCGTACTCTAAAATGGAATTAGACTCAACCATCGGACTTGATGAATGCAGCATGTCGTGCAAAAATAAAAGGCTGCAAGTGAATTTAAATAGAAACGGCAGGATCTTTCCATGAGTGGCGCTTAATGACTTTTTGGTTTTTAGGTATACCAACCATCCATATACATGCGCATGAGACAAGTGAGGCTTGACTCTAAAAAATCAAAAGGGTTTGGAACCTAAGGCCAAGGCTCCCATCTTGAGTTCTAGAAAGAGCAGATTCCATTGCACAACTATCGTTGCATTGGGGCTCGATCCATAGTTCAAAATGAGCGAAATTGAAAAGTGGATTACCCCGCGTTTTTCCTCACGGAGATTCCATTTTCAATCCATTTTATTATTTTCCTATAGGCGGTGCCCGGGGTTTTAGGCGCGGTTGTGTGTGTTTTCGGTGTCGTGCTAAAGCGATAAACATGTATCTTATTTAATAATCACCGCTTCAATATAAAACATACACACAATCATTCATTCCTACGCCCAACCTGCATAAAACAATGTTAATCACAGACTAACCCCCCCTTATCACTCCAATCTGCAAAAACATATAACACCTATCATAAGCGGACTTACTTCACCTTCAAGAGCGCCTGCAGGGTTAGAAATATCACTCAGCGTTTTAATTACGGCCTAAGTCCACTTGGGGTCTAGAACCATAGGTTCTAGAACAGAAAGTCCCCAGCGGAGTCGCCAGCTGTCGCGACCCGTCCGAAGCGGACGCGGCTAATGGATTACCGATCGGGAGCCTTTTCCCCCGCACCGGAGTGCGGATCGCGGGCTTTGGATCGGCGCGGGCCCTCCCAGGCCCATACCAAATCGCGGCGGGAGTATTTTTCAAAGGATTCGACGATAAGAGTCGATCGCTTTTGGCCTTAGTGTGGTCGTGATGGCATGTGCAACTTGTGCATACATTTGGAGTCGCCACCGGCCTTTCTTGGAGGGTAGACCGGAAACCTTACTGACCGATTGGGAGAGATCGATCAGTTCTGCGGAACTAGAGATTTTGGGTTCGGGGACTTAGTTACGTCGGTGTCATTACCAACGCCCTTTCGGTACCTAACGCGAGTGATTTTCCTAATTAAGATTTCATGCAGGTGCAATTTTGGGTGAGGCAGGTTGATTCAGGGTTTCATGCAGATTGGGAGACTATTCCTATCAATCATAATCAATTTTAGTGAAAGCGCAATCAAGTGCATAAACAAACCACATCGATGCCCATCAATTCAAATCAATGGCTTCCTAGTATAGCCATAAGGGTTTAGAGAAGGTGTGATTTCGGATCAGGGATAAAATGGGAAGATTTGGAGGCGATTAGCCCGAGGGGCAAAATCGTCATTTTTTGGAAGGTTTGGATACCGAATTACCCAAAATATTCCATGGCCAGTTGATTGTGGCCATTTCCCTTTTTTGAGAATTTTTTTGGAATTTCTCGATTTTTCTTCAATTTTTGGAAGACGATTCGCCCAAAGGGCGAAATCATCATTTTCAGAAGGGTCGGGGTTCAAAACACCCGGAATGAGTCTTGGCCAGTTGATTGTGGCCATTTCCTATTTTTTTGGGATTTTCCTGGATTTTTTAGAATTTTTTTGGAAGACGATTTGCCGGAAGGGCAAAAACCGTCATTTCTGGAAGGATCGGTGATCAAAAGACCCGAAACAGGTTATGGTCAATTGAATGTGGCCATTTACTATTTTCTGGAATTTTTTTAGAATTTTTCTGAATTTTTTAATGATTTTTTATGATTTTTTTTATTGAATTTTTGAATTTTTATTATTTTTTTATTATTATTCGGAAACCCTAGATCGGACAGTCCAGGACGAGCCACGTGGCGGCTTCCTGACCGTTAGATCAGAAACATTTTTTTATATTTTTGAAAATCATTTATTATTTCTGAAAATCTTTTTTAATTTTCCAAAAATCCCAGATCGCGACACGTGGCGAAGCCACGGCCGTCCGATCTGGGCGTTTTATTCTGAAGGCCGCGGCCCCACCCGGTTGACGTGGCTGCTGACATGGTAAGCCATGTCAGACGCTGACCCGTTGACCGGACCAGTCCGCCGGAGAAGATGACCGGCGCTTCGCCGGAACAGTGACTATTCCGGCGAAGTCGCCGGAAAAAGTCCAAAACTCGACCAAAACTCCAAATTTTTTGCAGATTTCTTCACCGTTCGACTCCTCAGACTCTCTACACTAATAAACAACAGAAATTATAGCCATGAACACGTTGAAAACCGGCGAACCGGACCTTCACAGTCCCGGTTCCGGCGAAGCCTTGGCGAAATTTTTTTTTCATCTAAAACCGATTCCGATTATTCATCGAGCATCCATGAAGGTTCAAGGAGCTTACCTCAGCTCGTCCAGAGCAGGAAATCCGCAGGTTGGCGTCGACCGAAGCTCACCGTCGAAGCCATGGCCGGCGATGGTTGGATCTCCGTTCAGTTTCGGGCATCGCCGGTAACTGTGGCTGCTTTGGCGACGTGGCTTCAAGTCCCTTGCAACTTGGAGAATGCTCCTATCGCTCCAACTCTCCTCGAATTCCCTTCTCTCTCCCCCCTCTTTCTCTTGGCCGGAGCTTGGTTTTTATACCGAGAATTCTCACCTTTCGTGGCCGACCGGCACTCCTCCGGTGTCCCACGACCCACCAAAATCGATCCTCTCCATCTGCTTTTGTCCCCCACAATTCACTGTCGCTTCCTTTTCGAGAAAAGGCGCCGTCCACCATCCCCTGTTTCCCTCCTCTTTTGGCCGCGGTGGGTCTGCAACTTAGTTGCAGACCCGGTCGGACCGGGTCGGGTCGGGTTTAACCCGACCGGCCCGGCTCGACTCTCCTAGCCCAATTGAGCCCCAAATCGACCTCTTTTCATGAAATTGATGGCAAAATCGGACTCCTTGACATGTTTTCTATCAAATAGGGGTATTTTCATGAATCAATTGATTAAAATTTAGTGCAAATCCCAAATTGCCCCCCCTAGGATCCGAAAATGATTTTTCCTCAATCAATGTCATAAATGACCAAATTAGTCAAAATTGAGGCCTCCAATGGACATCACGATGAAACCCATAGGGTAGAGGTGTTTAATTTTAATGGGTATGCTCGTATGAAATTTAATTTCAAAAATTGTGAAACCGGGAACTAAATTGAAAGAAAATTATGCAATTAAGCCCTTTTGTTTAAAATTGATCACATTGGAGGGCAAATTGACCCAATTGCACTTCGAGACTTTAGAATCCAATGTCATAGCTTATAAAAAGTGAGAATTGAAAATTAAAAGACTCGAAAAGGATTTTTTAGGCTCGGTTCGGGTTTATGTTTGTGAAGGAACATAGTGACCCGAGCCGAATTTTCAAGATTTAAAGTGACACACCTGAAGAGGAAATTTAAAAAAAAATTATTGAATATTTTTTTGTATTTTTCTGACCACTAATGGTATTTTTATGATTTTTTGGGTATTTTTAATAATTAAATAAATTCAAAAAATTATTAAAAATTACAAAAACTATTTTTTGTTCAAAATTGACTCTTGAGGCTAGGCCAAGGCCGCCAAAGTTGATTTTTCAATTTTATGAGTTTTTACCTATTTTTAATTAATTTTAAAAATAAAAATCACAATAATAGATGGTCAAAAATCAGGTGTCAACACCAACGGCTAAGTTTGGAGGCAAAGGAGTGTTAAAGAAGAACCATGGTGATCTACGAAGAGACAGCGAACAACTATCCAAAGTGCAAGAGTTATTCAAATTCACCAAAGTATTCTGAGTGCTCAAAATTTCATTCATTGTGAGGATTTGTAAGAGAGAAAATAAGCATTCAATCGATTGTAATCTTCTTCGATTCATCATAGTGAAATCCAGCCAATCGGCTGTCATCATGGGAGAGTGGACGTAGGCCTAACAAGCCGAACCACTATAAACTCAGCGTGCACATTTCTCTTTTCTAAACTCCATCCTTGTGTTTAGTTTTTTCCGTGCACGCTGTTCATATTGTTCCTGATCCTAATAGTGTATTGAAATTGCTTTTAATTCAGCAAGAAATTTAAATTAGATTCAGAATCACCTATTCACCCCTCTAGGTGATATTGCTAGATCCGACAATTGATATCAGAGTTTTGTTACTCTTATTTAAGAAGTGTTTGTAACTTTTGAGTTAACGATCTGCTATGTCTAGCAACTACTCTTCAGGAACAAGCACTTTGCCAACAAGCGACTCGCACTTTGCCAACAAGCCACCTTACTTTGATGGGAATGATTACAATATGTGGAGCAACAAAATGAAATGGTTCTTCAAGGCTTATGATGATTTGATGTGGGATGTTGTCACAAATGGCGTTGTACCTGATGCTGCTGCAAGTGCAACTTCTAGAAATGGAGCAAATCCCACCACAACAATGACTGAGACTGAAAAAGCCAAAAGACGAGGCTTGGACTCCAAAGCTGTCAATGCGTTATTTTGTGCTTTATCAACTCCTCTTTATAACCGTGTCTCAGAGGAAGAATCTGCTAAAGTAATATGGGATAGGCTTCATATTACTTTTCAAGGGACCAATAGAGTAAAACAAAAAAAGCTCAATATTTTACTGATTGATTATGAAGCATTTCAGATGAAATCTGATGAATCTATTGCTGATATGATAGACATGTTTCAAAGTCTGGCAAGTGGACTTGCAAGACAAGGTGCACCCATTGCTGAGCCGATGCAAGTCAAGAAAATACTTAAAGGACTCACAGACGAGTGGAACTACGTCAAACTTTCTATGCAAGAATGTCAAACGATCAGACCACTTTCAGTGGATGAGCTAGTTGAGACACTGCAATCCTATGAAACAGAACGAGCCAACAAAAAGGGAGATAAAAAAAAGGTAAGAAATCAATTGCCTTAAAAATTGAAATTATCCAATGTTTGTCTGATACAGATGATGAAGATGAGGATGATGAAGAACTAGCACTTATAGTGAAGAAATTTAGAAAGATGGCCCGAAAAGCCAGAAACTTTAAGGGAAAGAAACCATTGAGGAAAAGTGATCATAAATTTTCAAACAATGATTCTCAAGAAAGAAAAGATGTGATATGCTTCCATTGCAAGAAAGCATGACACATCAAGCCGAATTGTCCAATTCTGAAGAAAGATAAGGTCAAGTATTAGAAGTACAAGAAGGCTCTAAAAGTAGAAACATTAAGTGATTCTGATGACAGTGAAGATTACTATGCAAACATCTGCTTGATGGCTAAGTCGGATTCAGAATCAGATTCAAGCTCAGATTCAGAAACAGAGGTATGTTTATCTGAACTCCCTGATGAAATTTCAGAATATATTGATGAACTTTGCAAAAGTTATAAAGAAACTCTTGAAAGAGTTTCGATTTTGAAAAAGGAAAATTGTTCTTTAAAACAACAAAATACTTCTCAAAGAGAAAAAAATTGAATTTCTACAACACGAACTTCATCAGTTGAAAGAAAGCCATGATTTCATTTCAAAAGAGAATAGTTCTTTAAAAGAGAAAATTGATGATACTTCAAAAAGATTTTCACAAAGTTCAAAAACTTTGGACAATATCATTTCAAAACAAATACCTTTTAATGATAGATCATGCTTAGGTTTTAAAAAGGAAAGTGTTCTCAAAAATTATTTTACTAAAACAAATTTCCATAAACTTACTATTACTGTTTATAGAAAGCATTTTTACAAACAGTTTACCAAATCTTACACACGCCAGCCTTGTGTGAATTGTGGTGATCCTAGCCACACTAAGGAATGTTGCAAGAAAGTCTAGAGACCTATTAACAAAAGGTCATTAAGTTTTACTAACACAGAAGGACCCAAGAAAGCATGGGTACCAAAGAAACAGTGAGTTATTTACTCCTTGCAGGTACCAAAGATAAAGAAGAACAAATGGTTTCTGGATAGTGGATGCTCAAGTCACATAACAGAAAATCCAGATATATTTGTATCTCTATCAAAATACAATGGTAGAAGTGTATCTTTTGGAGGAAAAAATAAAGGAAATGTCATTGGAAAAGGAACTGTCAAGATTGGAAATCTGACAGTGAACGATGTTCTTTAGTTAAAGGACTGAACTACAATCTAATCTTTGTAAGTCAACTCTATGACTCTGGTTATGAAATCTGCTTTCAATATTTAAAATGCACAGGTATAAGCAAGGACAAGAAGCAAAACTTTACTGGTCGAAGGCATGGAAATATTTATCTTCTAGAAATTGATTCTGATTCTGAAAATGCAAAATGTCTTATTTCTATTAAGGATGAATCTGAGTTGTGGCGCAGAAAATTAGGGCATATTAGTATAAAGCATATTTCAAAGCTCTCTAAAAAGGGACTTGTTTGATGGTTACCTCAAACAAAGTTTGAAAAAGGAGGACTCTGTTATGCATGCACACTAGGCAAGCAGGTAAGAAGTACTTTCAAGTCCATAAATCAAGTTTCTTCTAAGCAAAGTGTGCAGCTGCTTCATATGGACATCTTTGGACCAAACCGAACCTTAAGTCTTGGAGGTAAGAAATATTGTCTTGTTATTGTTGATGATTTCTCAAGATTTACATGGGTATTATTTCTTGCTCACAAAAGTGATGCCTTTATATCTTTTTCAAAATTTGCAAAGAGAATCCAAAATGAAAAAGGCTACACCATTTCCTGCTGAAGAACAGATCATGTGGGGGAATTTGAAAATCAAAGGTTTTTTTATTTTTGTGATGAATTTGGAATTCAACACAATTTTTGTCACGCCCCGCGCCCTTCCTCGACACGAAGACGCGGCAACCCCTGCAAAATCTGACTGCCGAAGTCCCAGGATACTACTGCTAAGAAATAAAATGCGAGAGCCAGCATGCGTAAGAGGAAATACAACTCCTGCGTACTCACATAATAGGGAAAACCTGAATAGCAAGACAATAACCAAATATGACTACATAACTTCCTTATAGCGTTTGTACAAAAGTGCAGGTCACCTAGACCGGCAAGGTGGTCAAGTAGAACAAAATCTATATAAGTACATCTCCCAAAAGACAACACTCAGATCAACCAAAAAGACACTATCCAGCCTAGCGGCAGCTCCTAAGTCGAAGCACTGGAATCAACGGTCGCCTCGATATCCTCCGAAGGCACATACTCGGAGAAGGTCTCAGAATGAACTTCTACAGAATCCTCTAGGGTGTCCTCCATGGTGACATCTTCAGGTCGCTCCACCAAGTCACCCTCAGAGGCCTCTATCTCAATCACCTCAACGGTATCCTCATGAGTCGGGGTCTTCTCATGTACATTAGTCGAACCCGCCATCGAGCCATCAACTTCTATAGAATCCCGAGAGGGATGACACCAGTTGGGAACTACCCTACGAGGTACATCAACGGACCTAAATGGCCCAGTAGTTACTCCACCTACTCGTCGAAACCAGGCCTCAAACTTATGAGGGACATCTTTCGCGTCAGCCTCATCTACCCAGACCAACGTGGTCTTCCTCACAAAAACAGTTTCCCGTCCGTCAGGAAACTCCTCCCAAAAAGCAGTCATCTCCTTCGAATCTCCAAGTCTGGTAGGTAGCATCCTTACTGTCTAGGATCTGGAAAAGAAAATAATCCCACGACGGGGTGAGATCGAAATCTCAGTAAAAGCGGCCCTAACCCTAAGTTAGGCCGACTGTACACTCAGACAAGCAATCAATCACAGCAAAAGGACAACGACAATCACATAAGGCATTAAATAATCACTTATGGTACACAAAAGCAAACAAGCCTCGAGCATGTAATTATACCAACGAATATGTTTGCATAAGCCAAATACGCTATTCAAGTCCAATAGCTCCAAACTTCCTCCCAGACACACAATTCTTTTCTCGCCCGCGTATATGACGCATCAGGCTCGGTCCGCGTACTTACGCCTCAGACCAACTCACTGACAAACCGGCGTAAACGCCTCAGGTTTTCAGTCTCGACTTAGGCCAGTGTCGACTCAACTCAATATCCGTCCCACGTCACTCAGCGTATCAGGACCTTGGCCAACTCAAGCCCCTCGTACTTAACGCATCAGGGCGCCATAATTCTCAAGCATGCCAGAACTAGTCCCATGATAGACTTCATGATCGAAAATAGTTCATGCATTGAACTAATGATTTATAACATGCGAGTCCGTCGACCTAGACAATTCAGAGTGGCATTCCATTCATGATACATGCATAACTCAGGCATATAAATCTTCGATATCATTCGAGAACACACAATGTGAAGTCACAAGACAACACTCCCAAAATGAATCTCATTTCTCAACTAACTCGTCCAATTGAGTCCAGTCTTCCTAACTAAAGTTTAGGAACCCCTTACCTTGCTCTGGGATCAACGAAAATGCTCCCCAAAGTCCTCAATTACCTCAGCTTTGCTTGTTCTAGAAAAGGGCAGCAGCGCACCTAAGGGAATTTCCAACAATTCATCAAGTTTCTCTCGTCGAATCGCCAAATTGCCTAGCTTAAACCTTAGGGACATAACCAAGGGCAACCTAATACGTCGCTAAGAAGAAATTTCAGATCAATATCGACTCCAACAGCCCCAAAATGCACGATAAGAACAAAACCGAACAGGGCAAGCTTCGGTTCTGTTTTGCCCTTCCCCAAACAGCCTTCAAATTTCACTTTAACCTCCAATTTAACCACAAATTCATCACTAGCAGCTCAATATAGGATTAAGGGAGCCTCACCGAAAGTTTTGGGTTAAGGCGACGTCACGAAGTCCTTGAATGGCGCTATTTTCCTCAAGTCCTAAAACCGGCAGAATCTGGCCTCAATTCACAGCAACAAAAGAGCATCGAATCGTCAATATTTTCGGTTCAAATTTCTACCACAGCTTCACATACAAGTCCACTAGATGCCAGCAAATTTTGAACAAGAAACTCCAAGATTTCGAGGTCTTATGGGGTCAAAACCGTGACCTACCTCAGACTACAGCGATTTCTGTCGACCGGCGGAAGGAAGCTTGGCCGGAGCTGCTCGGTGGTCCAAACGCCGAGCTTCCACTTTGAGGAGTTCGGTAAGACGATGAAGAAGGTGATGGTGGCAAGCACTGTGGCTGGAAGTCGCCGGTGGTGGCGCTGGACGCCGGCAAACTGGACGGGCAGAACCGGTCAGGCCTGGCGTTCTCGGCTGAAGGAAAAGAAAAAGGGAAGAGCGAGAGGAAGAAGATGGTCGCACGAGAGACTGTCCTCAGCAGATGAAAGAGAGCTCAGGTTTTTACTTCACCCAATTTGGTCAACAATGTTGATTGGTAGGTAGAAAGGTGATTAATAAATGCTCAAAGCCTAATCTAATGACAAGTGTCCTCTTGTCCATCAAAACTCAATCCAAGGGTTGTGATTCCTCTTAATTTTCTGCAGCTGAGGGGGGGCTTGTAAAGGTCCAAAATGCCCTTGTCCAATAACAAAAGTAAGGTCAAAGCTTGGGGGCAAAATGGTAATCTTACCCCCGGCGCCCAGAGCATCGATTTTCCAATTCAAATTTTTCTTCGACGAGGCTGCGTCCAATCCATATGAAAAGTTGGAATTCTTAATTTTTCATTTTCAAATTTCGAGACTTCTCTCCGATTCATTTCTCTATTGAATGCGATTCCAGTCTATCTCAAACCGACGGGTGGCTTTTGCAGACGTTACGCGTATCGACTCTGTGACTTATATCACACTCAGGGCTCATCAGTTCATGGCGACTTTGGTTGTCATGTAATTGCGAGGGTCTATCACTAGTTGCGACAGTCTCGATCGTCATCGTTTGATTTAGGAAAAATTTTACAAATTATGAATTGGCTAAGCGGCATCACCCGCGCTCTAATCGCATAACGCTAGCAATGGATTCCTTAATCGTTCTTAGATCGGCCTTTTATGGCTCCAAATGTTCCCTCGACAATCCTTATGGTCAAAGTGCCATTTCCTATACGAGTTCCTAGGTCAACGTACCTTGTCTCGCGTTAGCCTTTCCCTTTTGGTCAGTTAACTCGAGATTGATCAGATCCCAACGAAATATGACTGAAATACATCACCAGATATATTCTTATTGAATAGTCTCAAAACGACAGGAAATCAGAATGTCACAACTCTTCCCCCCTTACAAAAATTTCGTCCTCAAAATTTACAACAAGCCCAGCTACTCAAACAAATGGAGGTATTGACGCCTCATCATTTCCTCACTTTCCCAGGTAGCGCCTTCTGTTCCATGGTGCTCGCATACCACCTTAACCAATGGTATCGTTTTGCTCCTCAACACTTGCTCCTTTCTATCTTCGATCCTGACTGGTTTTTCCACATAAGACACCCTGTCATCGACCTCAATGGTTTCATAATCCAGCACGTGTGTCGGATCCGACTCGTACTTCCTTAACATCGACACATGAAAAACATTGTGCACTTGGGACAAACTAGGCGGCAAAGCAAGTTTGTAGGCTAGGGTTCCAATCCGCTCCAAAATCTCAAACGGGCTTATGTATCTCGGGCTTAGTTTTCCTTTCTTTCCAAATCGAGATAACCCTCGCATCGGGGACACCTTGAGAAAGACATGGTCTCCTACCTGAAACTCTAGAGGCTTGCGTCGTTTATCCGCGTAACTCTTCTGATGACTTTGAGCCGTCTTCAGTCTATCATGTATTATCTTCACGGTGTCTTCTGACTTTTCTACTAACTCTGGGCCCGTAATACTCCTTTCTCCAACTTCGTCCCAGCAAATTGGTGTCCTGCAAGCTCTTCCATAGAGTGCCTCAAAAGGTGCCATTTGTATACTCTGCTGATAACTGTTATTGTATGCGAATTCTACCAAATGCAGCTGATCCTCCCATCCACCTTTGAAATCTATAACACATGCTCGTAGCATGTCTTCCAGGGTCTGAATTGTCCTTTCCGATTGCCCGTCCGTCTGCGGATGGTACGCGGTGCTAAACTGTACTCTGGTCCCCAAGGCATCTTGCAGACTCTTCCAAAAATTCGCTGTGAACTTAGGGTTTCTGTCTGATGTGATGGTTACTGGTACACCATGTAATCGTACAATGTGACGCATATACAATTCATCGTACTTATCCAAGGCAAAGTCCTTTCTCACAGGGATAAATTGTGCCGACTTGGTCAACCTATCCATAATTACCCGAATAGAATCGTGACTTCTCTGACTCCTTGGTAATTGCATAACAAAGTCCATTGTCACGTGCTCCCATTTCCATTCGGGGATCTCTAGCGGCTGTAGTAATCTACCCGGCTTACAGTGCTGCGCTTTCACCTATTGACAAGTCAAGCACTTTGCTACATACTTTGCTACATCCACTTTCATTCCATTCCACCAATAATGCTGCCGTAGATTTTGATACATATTTGTGCTACCAGGGTGAATACTATAGTTACTCCTATGCGCCTCTGACAGAATTCTTTCTCTAAGTCCTTCATCCTTGGGCACACATAAGCGTCCTCGGAATTTCAAAATTCCACCCTCTGACACTTGGAACTCTGGTTTCCTCTGCGTCACGTCTACTTCGAGGATTTTCTGAATCTCTGGGTCTGAAGGTTGCAAGGCCCTTATCCTTTCTTGGATCTCCGGTTCAATTCTCAATGTGGCCACCAAACTGGATAGCTGACAAACTTCCAATCTAAACTCGAAATCCCTCAGATTTTCCAACAATGACCACCCTTTGACCAATAGAGAAGTGACACTTGATTTCCGACTGAGCGCGTCCGCAACTCTATTCGCTTTTCCAAGGTGATACATGATGTCATAATCATAATCCTTCAATAACTCCATCCACCGTCGCTGTCTCATGTTCAACTCCTTCTGAGAGAATAAGTACTTCAAACTCTGATGGTCCGTAAAAATCTGAAACTTTTCACCACAAAGGTAGTGCCTCCAAATCTTCAAGGCAAACACAATCGCGGCTAATTCCAAATCATGTGTCGGGTAATTCATTTCATGAGGTATTAATTGTCGCGAAGCATAAGCTACTACTCTCCCATATTGCATGAGTACACATCCCAGTCCTTTAAGTGAAGCGTCGCTATAAATCTCAAAACCTTCGGGTCCAGACGGAATTGTAAGAACAAGCGCGGTTGTCAGCCGATGCTTAAGCTCTCTAAAGCTCCTTTCACACTTGTCCGTCCACTCAAACTTCGCAAGTTTCTTAGTCAACTGCGTCAACGACATGGCTATAGACGAAAACCTTTCTACGAAGCGTCTATAATAGCTAGCCAGTCCCAGAAAACTTCGGACTTCCGTGACTGTCGTGGGTCTAGGCCAATTGAGCACTGCCTCAATCTTCGAAGGATCTACAGATATCCCCTCGCCAGAAATCACATGACCAAGAAACGCCACCTTATTCAACCAGAACTCGCACTTACTAAACTTAGCGTACATCGAGTGTTCCCGCAGGGTCTGTAGAACCATTTTCAAATGTCTTTCATGCTCCTCGTTGCTCCTCGAATAAATCAAGATATCGTCGATAAACACTAGGACGAAACGGTCCAGATAGTCCTTAAACACTCGATGCATCATGTCCATGAATGCAGCCGGAGCGTTTGTCAATCCAAAATGCATCACGGTAAACTCATAATGCCCATATCTCGTTCTGAAAGCCGTCTTTGGAATATCCTCCTTCTTAATCCTCAACTGGTGATATCCTGTCCTCAAATCTATCTTAGAGAAAACTAAAGCACCTTGTAACTGGTCAAACAAATCGTCAATCCTGGGCAACGGGTACTTGTTCTTACTAAACTTAGCGTACAGCGAGTGTTCCCGCAGGGTCTGTAGAACCATTTTCAAATGTCTTTCATGCTCCTCGTTGCTCCTCAAATAAATCAAGATATCGTCGATAAACACTAGGACGAAACGGTCCAGATAGTCCTTAAACACTCGATGCATCATGTCCATGAATGCAGCCGGAGCGTTTGTCAATCCAAAAGGCATCACGGTAAACTCATAATGCCTATATCTCGTTCTGAAAGCCGTCTTTGGAATATCCTCATTCTTAATCCTCAACTGGTGATATCCTGTCCTCAAATCTATCTTAGAGAAAACTAAAGCACCTTGTAACTGGTCAAACAAATCGTCAATCCTGGGCAACGGGTACTTGTTCTTAACGGTCACCCGATTCAATTGCCGATAATCGATACACAGTCGCAGGGATCCGTCCTTTTTCCTACAAAGAGCACTGGTGCTCCCCAGGGCGATGCACTTGGTCTAATGAACCCTTTATCCAGTAACTCCTGCATTTGCACCTTTAGTTCCTTCAACTCCGTCAACGCCATCCTATAAGGTGCCTTCGAGATTGGTTCCGTCCAGGGGGCTAACTCGATAACGAATTCGATTTCTCGCTCGGGTGGTAATCCTGGCAACTCATGGGGAAAAACATCGGGGAAATCTCGTACTACCGCTATGTCTTCTAACCTCGCTTCCTCAACCGTCGGATCTACTACCGCAGCCAAATAAGCTTGGCATCCATCATCGATCAACTTTGTCGCCTCAAGCGACGAAACCATTGGAATAGAGATTCCTCCCCGGTTTCCTCTAAACTCAAAGCTAGGGCATCCATCCGGATAAAAACGGATCACTCTACTGCCACAATCCACTACCACCCCTAGCTTACTTAACCAATCCATCCCTATGTTCACATCAAAATCGTACATAGGTAACACGGCCAAATCTATATTCCCCTCGCTACTACCAATGGTTACCTTGCAATTTTCGCAGCCTAACGAGACCAACACGTTATCCTTCAATTGAGTAGCGACATGCAGCAACACATTCAATGGTTTCAGCTTCATATTAACCAAGTCAGCAAATTGAGCAGATACGAAGGAATGTGTAGCAGCTTGGTCGCACAAATAAACCGTACCTGTGACCACACCATGCGTCTCCTCCGCGTCCCTGCCTGCCACGGCATAAACTCTTCCTTGAGCTGGAGGTCGGTTCTGTTCATTATGAGGCGCCGCATTCAGTGGTCCTGCTTGTGGTCGCTGCCCTTGAGGTCTAGCCATTGGAGTCTAGTTGGGGCAAAATCTCATTTGATGACCCATCTGGCCACACTTAAAACATGCTCCCGTCCTAGTCGGACAAGTTTGGACTGAACTGATGTGGTGGCTTACTGATGTTCTTCCTTGGGGGTGGAACGAAACGTCTAGTATTCGTCATAGGTCTCTTCTCCAACTGGCGATTATCTCGAAATGAAGGAAATCGTGATCTGGACACAGGGGTTCTCTCCCTCATGTCTCGTTCTATCATCTGTCCTCGTTCATATATCTCCTCATAAGTTCTCAGGTTCACTGTCACAATCTGACTGCGAAGTTCAGGCCGCAACCCGGCTCGAAACCTCCGCGCCTTCTCCAGTGGGTCCTCAACAGAACGTGGCGCGTACCTCGACAGTCTAGCAAATTCAGCTTCATATTGGTCCACCGTCATGTTACCCTGCCTCAGATTCTGAAACTCTACCAGTTTGCTCTCTCGCACAGTCTCCGAGAAGTACTTATCATTAAAGGCCGCGGTGAAAACATTCCAGTTCAGGGCTGCGCCGTCAGGAAACACTCCATCCTTCGTAGCCTTCCACCAATCATTTGCGGTACCGTCGAGCTCGTAAACCGCCAGGAGTACTTTCTCCTCATCATTACATCTCAGCACTCCGAAGATCTTTTCGAGCTTTTCTATCCATAAGGGTGCCAATTCAGGATCATCGATCCCATTAAACTAAAGTGGCCTTAACTTCACAAATTGTTCCACTAACTGGCCTATATCCCTAGGCACAATATTAGGACTTGACGTGTTACCTCCTCCCACACCTTGGCCAGCATTGACATTAACTTGCGCATTACTCATCCCAGCGCCTTGGCTGCTGCTACCGCTACCTTCCCCCTCTGCATTGGTACCCATCGTTGCATTTACCGCAGTCAAGGCCGCGCCCACAGCTTGGGTTATGGCAACATCCCGATCCTGAGCCTGTCTATCTATCAAATTGCCGATCCGTTCCAAGGCTCGTAACACATCTCACATCCCGAGGTTCTCTGCCGCAGGTGGCCTCGAACTAGAAACCCTACCACTAGGTCTTCCACGTCTAACAGGTCGGTCGCTCATCTTAGACTTCCTGCACCACTATAGTTCCACAACGAAATTAAAACTCAACTCTATCATTACAGTCTGATGGTTCTATACTATACAACAAGCAGTATCCATATTAAGGCAACCATCAACCAGAAGTCTCAAGGGCACAACACCTTAGAATACAAAATTGCACTACCAACTCAGACAAAGTATCCAATACTTCACAAAACAAGCATTCACATAAAATGTACTTGCTCAGCACGAAGTTCAGTCGCATCTAATCATCATAACTATGCCACTTTCAAGATGCCAACCACATGCGCCACTCATATGTCATGCATGCCTTAACTTACTCTAGCGAACCCTCTCTACTGTCTCGCTATTCAATCACCCCAAATCTCATTCCTGCTTAATACTCCAATCCTCAACCACTTGGATCGAGTTAACCTCGCTCTAATACCAAGAAAAGCAGGATGTCACGCCCCGCGCCCTTCCTCGACACGAGGACGCGGCAACCCCTGCAAAATCTGATTGCCGAAGTCCCAGGATACTACTGCTAAGAAATAAAACGCGAGAGCCAGCATGCGTAAGCGAAAATACAACTCCTGCGTACTCACATAATAGGAAAAACCTGAATAGCAAGACAATAACCAAATATGACTACATAACTTCCTTGTAGCGTTTGTACAAAAGTGCAGGTCACCTAGACCGGCAAGGTGGTCGAGTAGAAGGCCAAAACAAAAGCTATATAAATACATCTCCCAAAAGACAACACTGAGATCATCCAAAAAGACACTATCCAGCCTAGCGGCAGCTCCTAAGTCGAAGCACTGGAATCAACGGTCGCCTCAGTATCCTCCGAAGACACATACTCAGAGAAGGTCTCAGAATGAACTTCTACAGAATCCTCCAAGGTGTCCTCCATGGTGACATCTTCAGGTCGCTCCACCAAGTCACCTTCAGAGGCCTCTATCTCAATCACCTCGACGGTATCCTCATGAGTCGGGGTCTTCTCAGGTACATTAGTCAAACCCGCCATTGAGCCATCAACTTCTATAGAATCCCGAGAGGGATGACACCAGTTGGGAACTACCCTACGAGGTACATCAACGGACCTAAGTGGCCCAGTAATCACTCCACCTACTCGTCGAAACCAGGCCTCAAACCTATGAGGGACATCTTTCGCGTGAGCCTCATCTACCCAGACCACCGTGGTCTTCCGCACAAAAATAGTTCCACGTTCGTCAGGAAACTCCTCCCAAAAAGCAGTCATCTTCTTCGGATCTCCAAGTCTGGTAGGTAGCATCCTTACTGTCTAGGATCTGGAAAAGAAAATAATCCCACGACGGGGTGAGATCGAAATCTCAGTAAAAGCGGCCCTAACCCTAAGTTAGGCCGACTGTACACTCAGACAAGCAATCAATCACAGCAAAAGGACAACGACAATCACATAAGGCATTAAATAATCACTTATGGTACACAAAAGCAAACAAGCCTCGAGCATGTAATTATACTAACGAATATGTTTGCATAAGCCAAATACGCTATTCATGTCCAACTGCTCCAAACTTCCTCCCAGACTCACAATTCTTTTCTCGCCCATGTATATGACGCATCAGGCTCGGTCCGCATACTTACACCTCAGACCAACTCACTGACAAACCGGCGTAAACGTCTCAGGTTTTCAGTCTCGGCTTAGGCCAGTGTCGACTCAACTCAATATCCATCCCGCGTCACTCAGCGCATCAGGACCTTGGCCAACTCAATCCCCGCGTACTTAACGCATCAGGGCGCCATAATTCTCAAGCATGCCAGAACTAGTCCCATGACAGACTTCATGATCGAAAATAGTTCATGCATTGAACTAATGATTTATAGCATGCGAGTCCGTCGACTTAGACAATTCAGAGTGGCATTCCATTCATGATACATGCATAACTCAGGCATATAAATCTCCGATATCATTCGAGAACACACAATGTGAAGTCACAAGACAACACTCCCAAAATGAATCTCATTTCTCAACTAACTCGTCCAATTGAGTCCAGTCTTCCTAACTAAAGTTTAGGAACCCCTTACCTTGCTCTGGGATCAACGAAAATGCTCCCTGAAGTCCTCAATTACCTCAGCCTCGCTTGTTCTAGAAAAGGGCAACAGCGCCCCTAAGGGAATTTCCAATAATTCATCAAGTTTCTCTCGTCGAATCGCCAAATTGGCTAGCATAAACCTTAGGGACATAACCAAGGGCAACCTAATACGTCGCTAAGAAGAAATTTTAGCTCAATATCGACTCCAACAGCCCCTAAATGCACGGTAAGAACAGAACCGAACAGGGCAAGCTTCGGTTCTGTTCTGCCCTTCCCCAAACAACCTTCAAATTTCACTTTAACCTCCAATTTAACCACAAACGCATCACTAGCAGCTCAATATAGGAGTAAGGGAGCCTCACCGAAAGTTTTGGGTTAAGGCGACGTCACTAAGTACTTGAATGGCGCCGTTTTCCCCAAGTCCTAAAATCGGTAGAATCTGGCCTCAATTCACAGCAACAAAAGAGCATCAAATCATCAATATTTTCGGTTCAAATTTCTACCACAGCTTCACATACAAGTCCCCTAGATGCCAACAAAATTTGAGCAAGAAACTCCAAGATTTCGAGGTCCTATGGGGTCAAAATCGTGACCTACCTCAGACTGTAGCGATTTCTGTCGACTGGCGGAATGAAGCTTGGCCGGAGCTGCTCGGTGGTCCAAACGCCGAGCTTCCACTTCGAGGAGTTCGGCAAGACGATGAAGAAGGTGATGGTGGCAGGCGCTGTGATTTTACACTGACTAAGAAAATTATTATCCTTTACTATTAAAATTTCAATTATTTTTTAAAGAGATTATCAAGTTATGTATATTAAATTATTATCCATTATAGCTAAGAATCTGTTGTAAAAAATACTCCAATATGTCGGATCTAGCAATATCACCTAGAGGGGGGTGAATAGGTGATTCTGAATCTAATTTAAATTTCTTGCGGAATTAAAAGCAATTTCAATACACTATTAGGATCAGGAACAATATGAACAACGTGCAGGGAAAAAACTAAACACAAGGATGGAGTTTAGAGAAGAGAAATGTGCACGCTGAGTGTTATGGAAATTCTCTTGTATTTTGATTCTGACAAAACTTTCAAAAGAAATTGTTTAATGATATGTGATGCAGGAAGAATGTGTAAGCAGCAGGTTGAATGATTCCAATCCTGTCGCACTGACGAAGGGTCAGATGGAATGCTTCTAACTGAGGGTCAGATGGAAGTGCTTCTGACAATCGAAACAGTGACGGATGGATCGCATCAAATCTCCGTATTACCATTCCGTGTCAACTGATCTAGTAAGAAACAAATCTTCCTATAGACGAATCTAAAGAAAGATCAGTCTCTGCATTTGCAAAACACGAAGACCCACGTATGGCAGTTTTCCGATCAAGGCAAATGATATTCGATTGCCCTGATATCCCTTCCAATCAATTAAGGGACTTTCTACAATGGGATATCATCTTCTAATGAATATTTCTTTGGGAACCAACTCAAACTTATCACACTTATGGAAGCGGGAGATTCAGTTGTATGGGCGACTTAATCAGAAGGGTTCCACGTCTTACCCAACGGTCTACATATCTTCTGAAGATACAGTCTCGTTCAATCACGATTGATGACGTCCAATCAAGGATTGAAGAGCGATCCCTTGGCTGGAATCCAACGGCTAGTTCGGAGGCAGTGGAGTATAAAAGAAGGATCATGATGGACTAAAGGTCAAGGGGGCGAACAACAATCCAAAGTGCAAGCATAATCTGAGTTCTATCCGAAAATATTCAGTGTAGTCAAAATCCTTCATTGTGAAAATCTGTATGAGAGACAAATCAAGTGCTTGAGTGGTTGTAATTCTCTTGATTCTTCAAAGTGAAATCCAGCCGATCGGCTGTCATCGTGGGAGAGTGGACGTAGGCTTGATCTAAGCTGAACCACTATAAACGTCATGTGCAATATTCTCTACTCTAAACTCTTACCTTTGCGTTTAGATTTTCTGCACACTGTTATACTGCTCATGTTCCTAATCGTACACTGAATTTTATTTATTCCGCAAGAAATTTCAATTTTATTCAGAATCACCTATTCAGCCCCCCTCTAGGAGATATTGCTAGATCCATCAATTGGTATCAGAGCAGGTTGCTCATTTTTATGAAGTGTTTATTGACTTCAGAGTTAACGATCTACTATGTCTAGCAATCACTCTTCAGGAACAAGCGATTCGCACTTTGCCAACAAACTACCATACTTTGATGGAAATGACTACAATATGTGGAGCAACAAGATGAAGTGGTTCTTCAAAGCCCTTTGATGATCTGATGTGGGATGTCGTTACAAATGGAGTAGTTCCTGCAACTGCTACAAATCCAGCCACTGCTACAAATCCAGCCACTGCTGACGGGGTAAATCCTATCACAACAATGACCGATGCTGAAAAGGCTAAAAGAAGAGGTCTTGATTCTAAAGCTGTCAATGCTCTCTTTTGTGCCTTATCTACCCCTCTCTATAATCGTGTCTCAGAGGAGGAATCATCTAAGGCAATATGGGATAGACTTCATATTACCTTTCAAGGAACAAATCGTGTAAAAGAAACAAAGCTCAGCATTTTACTGAGTGACTATGAAGCATTTGAAATGAAACCTGATGAATCTATTGCAGATATGATAAACAGGTTTCAGACTTTGGCAAGTGGACTTGCAAGACAAGGCGCACCTATTGCTGAACCAATGCAAGTCAGGAAGATACTGCGTGGACTCACAGATGATTGGAATTACATCAAACCATCAATTCAAGAATGCCAAATAATCAGACCACTCTCGGTGGATGAGTTAGTCGGGACTTTGCAATCTTATGAAACAGAACGAGCAAACAAGAAGGGAGAACAAAAAGGTAAAAAATCTATTGCCTTAAAAACTAAAATTAATCAATGTTTTTCTAATACATATGATGAAGATGAGGATGATGAAGAATTAGCCCTCATGGTCAAGAAATTTAGGAAGATGGCTCGGAAAGGCAGAAACATCAAAGGGAAGAAACCTTGAAAGAAGAATGATGTGAAAATATCAAGCAACGACTCACAAGACAGCAAAGACGTGATCTGCTTTCACTGTAAGAAGGCAGGACATATCAAACCGAACTGTCCAAATTTGAAGAAGGACAAACTCAAGTATGAGAAATACAAGAATGCTCTAAAGGCAAAAACTTTAAGTGATTCTGATGAAAGTGAAAATGATTATGAAAACATCTGTCTCATGGCCGAATCAGATTCAAGTTCAAATTCAGAAACTGAGGTATGTTCATCTGAACTCCCTGATGAAGTTATTGAATATATTGATGAATTGTGTAGAAATTACAAAGAAGCTCTTAAAAAGGTTTCTGATTTGAAAAAGGAAAATGCTTCCTTAAAACAACAGAATCTGTCCCAAAAAGAAAAAATTGATTTTCTACAACAAGAGCTTCACCAGATGAAAGAAAATCATGATTTGATTTCAAAAGAAAATGCTTCCTTGAAAGAAAAGGTTTTCGATATATCAAAAAGGTTTTCACAAAGCTTAGAAACTCTAAATAGCATTATTTCAAAACAAATACCCTTCAATGACCGATCTAAGTTAGGTTTTAAAAAGGAAAATAGTCAAAAAATTCCTTTAAAACTTAATTTCGAAAATCAACATTTTCCGATTACAGGCATCATTTTCATAAGCATTTTACTAGATCCTACATTCGACAATCCTGTGTGAACTGTGGTGATCCTAGCCATACTAAGGATTATTGCAAGAAAATTTGGAGACCTATTAAAAGGTCAAAACCTACTAACATAGAATGACCCAAGAAAGTATGGGTACCAAAGAAACAGTAAGTTGTTTATTTATTGCAGGTACCAAAGAGAAGGAAGAACAAGTGGTTTCTGGATAGTGGTTGTTCAAGTCACATGACTGGAAATCCAGATGTATTTATATCCTTCTCAAATTGTGATGGAAGAAGCGTGTCTTTTGGAAGAAAGAATAAGGGAAAGGTCATTGGGAAAGGAAATGTAAAGATTGGAAATCTGACTGTTAAAGATGTATCTCTAGTCAGAGGATTGAACTACAACTTAATTTCTGTAAGTCAACTCTGTGACTCTGGATATCATATTTGGTTCCAAGATCTAAAATGCACAGGTATGAGCAAGGACAAGAAGCAATCCTTCACGGGACGAAGGCATGGGAACATTTATCTTTTAGATATTGATGCTGACTGTGAAAGTGCAAAATGTCTTATTTCTGTTAAGGATGAATCTGATCTTTGGCACAGAAAGTTAGGTCATATTAGTGTAAAACATATCTCAAAGCTTTCCAAGAAGGGACTTGTTCGAGGGTTACCTCAAACGAAATTTGAGAAAAGTGAACTATGTCATGCATGCACACTGGGTAAGCAGGTAAGAAGTTCTTTTAAGTCCTTAAATCAAGTTTCCACTAAGCATTATCTACAGCTACTTCATATGGATATCTTTGGACCAAATAGAACCCTAAGCCTTGGAGGTAAGAAATATTGTCTTGTCATAGTTGATGACTTCTCTAGATTTACATGGGTTTTATTTCTAGCTCACAAAAATGAAGCTTTTATGTCCTTCTCAAAGCTTGCTAAAAGAATTCAAAATGAAAAAGGGTTATACTATTTCCAGTTTGAGAACGGATCATGGGGGAGAGTTTGAAAATCAAAGTTTCTCAGATTTTTTCACTGATTTCGGAATTCAGCATAACTTCTCTGCACCTTATACTCCTCAACAAAATGGGGTAGTAGAAAGGAAAAATAGATCCTTGCAAGAAATGGCCAGAACTCTTCTTATTGAAAGTAGAATTGCCTGTAATTTTTGGGCTGAGGCCGTTTCAACAGCTTGTTATATCTTAAATCGAACTTCTCTCAAACCTTTTTATGAGAAAACCCCTTATGAAATTTTCAAAGAAAGAAAGCCTGATGTTGCATACTTTCATGTATTCGGTTGCAAATGCTTTATTCTAAAGAATGCTAATGATCGAATTGGAAAGTTTGATGAGAAATCAGATGAAGGAATTTTCTTGGGATATTCAACAACAAGCAAAGCCTACAGAGTATACAACAAGAACACTCGTGTTGTTGAAGAATCAGTGAACATCAAGTTCGATGAAAGCCACCAGAATGATGAACCCGAATCCATTCAAATGAATACACTTCATCAAGTCACAGACTCACGGGTAGATTCAGATGCGAAGTAAGACTCAGATATGAATATTGGTTCGGAGAATGTTCAGAAGGAAACTTCCTCAGTTGAAGAAAGACCAGAAGATGAACAGAATGAATCCACAACATCCTCAAATGATAGCCTTGACAAAAACTGGAAGCATAAGTCAAGTCATCCAAAGGAACTTATCATAGGAAGCATAAGTGATGGCATAAAGACAATATCTAAGCTCAAGCAAGCAATGAGCAACATCGCTTTGGTATCTGAATTGGAGCCAAAAAGAATTGAAGATGCATTAGCAGATGAGAACTGGATAAATGCAATGCAGGAAGAACTACATCAGTTCAAGGTTAACAATGTTTGGGAATTGGTCAATCGACCCAAAAATCGTCTAGTAATTGGAACAAAATGGGTATTCAGAAACAAACTTGATGACAAAGGCTACTCTCAAGAAGAAGGAATAGACTACGATGAGACCTAGGCACCGGTTGCCAGGTTAGAAGCCATTAGGCTACTTCTTGCTTATGTTTGTTACAATGATTTCAAACTTTTTCAGATGGACGTGAAAAGTGCCTTCCTAAATGGCTACATCAAAGAAGAGGTATATGCTGAACAACCCCCTGACTTCGAAGAACCTAGAGAAAAGGATTTTGTATATGTCTTGAAAAAGGCATTCTACGGACTGAAACAAGCACCTCGTACTTAGTATGAAAGGTTGAGTAACTTTCTATCTCAACACAACTTCACCAAAGGTAATGTAGACACCACTCTTTTTATTCAAAGAAAAGGTAAAGATATCCTTTTAGTTCAAATCTATGTTGATGATATTATATTTGGCTCCTCTAATGAGCTTCTATGCAAGAAATTTTCTAAAGTAATACAGGATGAATTTGAGATGAGTATGATGGGAGAATTACGGTTCTTTCTTGGTCTTCAAATTCATCAATCTCAGAAAGGAACTTTCATAGTTCAAGAAAAGTATGCACTGGAAATAGTGAAGAAATTTGGTCTGGAGAATGGCAAGAAAACAGAAACTCCTATGTCTCACTCCTCCAAATTAGATAAAGATGAAGATGGAAAGGAAGTTGATCCCAAACTATATCGTAGTGTGATTGGATCATTACTCTATCTCACAGCTTCAAGACCAGACATCCTATATAGTGTCTGCTTATGTGCAAGATTTCAATCAAGCCCAAGAGAATCACACCTATCAGCCGTCAAAAGAATAATCAAATACATAGGGACTTATCCCAACTATGGTTTGTGGTACTCTAAATCTTCTGATTTTATACTAAAGGGATATTCAGATGCAGATCTTGCAGGTTGCAAAATTGATAGAAAGAGTACATTTGGAACTTGTCAGCTCATGGGAAACATGCTTGTCTCATGGTATTCAAAGAAGCAAAATATAGTGGCACTCAGTACAGCTGAAGCAGAATACGTATCTCTTGGAAGTTGCTGTACTCAAATACTTTGGCTAAAACAGCAGCTCAAAGACTATGGTGTTGAAGAATCAACTGTGAAAATCCTATGTGACAACACAAGTGCCATAAATCTTACAAAGAATCACATACTTCACTCAAGAACAAAGCATATTAAGATCAAGCATCACTTCATACGTGATCATGTTCAGAACGGTGATGTTAACATTCAATACATTGATACGAAAAATCAACTTACAGACATTTTTACTAAACCATTGGATAAACAGACTTTTAATTTTATTAGAAATGAATTATCCATCATTAACTTTCCTTCTTAAGTATATCTTAGAACAGGAAAATTCAGAAGGAACGTCAGAAGGAGAGTCAGAAGGAACGACAGAAGGAGAGTCAGAAGGAACGACAGAAGGAGAGTTAGAAGGAGCATCAGAAGAAGCATCAAAAGGAGCATCAGAAGAAACGTCAGAAAGGCGCGTAAGAAGAAATTCACACTTTCTTTTAAAAAAGGTCATAAATCGAGGTCAGTTATCTCTAAAAACTATCTTTTAGGTAAGTTCCTCATATGAATAGATATCTCCGAATATCTGATTGACGGTGATTAATTGATTTACTAAAGAAACTTTTTTTTCTTTAATCAAAATTCTATCTTTTGTTTCCAAAAATAACCGCATATTTTATAAAACACCGAACCGTCACCTCTGTTCTCTCTCTTTCAAATTTTTCTCAAATCAAAACCCTAAAACCATATCCAAGATCTATCGCTCTCGATTTTCTCCTCAAAACAACGCTATCTCACTCAAAGTTTTAAACTTTCTACGCATCAATGGCTCCAAAATCAGCCTCTGACTCGAAGAAGACGTCTCAGTTGAAGAGAAAGTTCTCCGCCTCAACAGCAAGCGGCGCTGAAACTACAGAAACCCAAATCAACGAACAGCGAGAAGCACTTCGCTTGGCAAAAGGTCTGTCTCTGTCCGCCTTTGAAGGAAAAGAAGTTATGGCACATTCTATTAAGCCAATGTATGATAGGATTAAGGCAGCAGAGGATTTTGGTAATGAACTTAGACAACTACTGAGCACTCATTATTTCGATAGTGAAGGCGAACTATTGGAGTTTCTTAGCTTGCCTGGAAAAATTATTGAACCAATTGCTATAGAAAAACCTAAATCTGCCTCTATAAAAGGAAAGGAGAAAGTAGCAGAGACAAGCTCGAAACGAAAATCCTCTCCAATTAGACCTGGTGGCACTAAGGCAAAGGTCGAAGATGATGATGACATTCTATTCAATGACTTTGTGAAAAATATTGGGTTTATTTTGGATAAAAGCTTTCCTGATCCTTTGTTCCAGAATCAGGCTCACAAAGAAAGGTTTGAAGTCATGGAACAGAGAGGTGTTATACCTCATAGAGTATTTGAGTTAAAGTACTTTGATAGTAATGGTATCTATCTGAGGAAGCATCTACAAAAGGTGAAGATAGATCATTTCATAACGAAGAGAGGCTACACTTTTCCTGACCTAGTAGCTTACTTCTACTCAAATCTTCAATTTGTCAACTTCAACTCTCCGACTTTCACGATGAAAAGAAAGCATTATATTCTGACTGTTGATGAATTGGCTTCTATCATGGGAACCAGAAAGGGAGATTTCAAACCCCTAGATGTCACTGCAGGAGAAGCTTTTTGATTCCTAACTGGCAAATCGAGCTTCTCAAGGGAATCAAAGTCACATATTGCCTACAGTGATTTTCCCTTAAAACACATCATGATGCACAAAGTGGTCATCGAATGTCTTAGACCCAAGGCAGCATCAAAGACAGATATATCGAAGTATGAGGCAAAGCTGTTATGGGGCATCTTGACAGGAAAGAGGATTTCTTTTGATCACTCAGTCCTATTACACATGTACAGATCAGCTCTCAAGCCAAAGGGACAACTTCCTTATGCCGCCTTGATCTACAGAACAATAGATCATTTCAAGATTGGTGGCCTGAGCACCTTTATCAATCAAGAAATTCCTCTGATGACTGCTGGAGAGACTATGGTAACAAAGATGGGATACAAGATGACTTCTGCTGGATGGAGAACAAAGAACAATGAACCAGTCATTGTGGACTTCGAGGATGAGTCCAAGTAGAAATCTCCAAAGAAGAGAAAAGCTATGGCTGTCAAGGGGCAACAAAAAGACAGTCCTACTGATAAGGAGCAACAGAAAGACAGTCCTACTGATAAGGACTCAGAAGCAAGTGAAGAAGGAACAGGGGAATATGATTCTGAAGCTACATAATCTCAAGGTGGATCAGATGAAGAAGGTCAGTCTGGAAATCATAGTGCTGAAAGAAATGAGGAAGAAGGACATGAAGCAGGAACACAACCACAAGAAAAAGTTGTGTTTCCTTGTGATCTGACTGAGGAAGAATTCCTCACAATGTGGAATGAGGAACAAGCTGCCAGAATTGAAGATGACATAGAGTATGGCAATACACTTGTAAACTGTGATCATGAGCAGTTGCTAGCACAAGTTCTAGCAAAGTTGGCTTCAAAAGAACAAGAGGAAGAACAAGATGACATTGAAGCTTATTCTGTATCCTCCACCAGACAAACTATTCACAAAGATGCTACAAGTCTGGCTTCAGCAATTGCACGAGAAGATCAACTGTCGAGTGCACATTCCATACTAATGGACATTGATGAGGAAATAGTATCTGTGCCAAGCTCAAAAGCAAAAGGGAAAAGGGCTATAACTCAGGGGGAGGGAGAGCTTTTGCCTGTTACATCAGATGTCTTTCTCACTGAATTACTTGCCTCTCAAGCTTTTCCCAAGGCACGAACTGAGGGGGAGAATATAAGTACAAAAGGGATTAACACCTCTTCTCAAGAACCTGCACCTTCTGAACCACAAATGGAACTTCAAGCACATTTTGAAAATTTTCAAAATATTCTTCTTCAGACTCTGGCTGCAATGGAAACAAGGTTTGATTAGAAAATACAGACCTTTGAACAGAAGATAGATAGGAAGCTTCAGGGTATGACTAGTCAGGTGACTAAGCTGGAAAAGGCCATTGATCTCTATGGGAGAATGTTTTGTGCTGAGGTCGCCAACATGCCTACCTACACACTGGTCAGAACGGACAGAACAGCTTCAAACCTGCCCACATCTCAAGCTGTAAGAGGCCATGCTTAGAGGATGGGAAGTAGCTATGACGGACCTTCCCGAGTGGAGGCTGATAATGAGCCAGAAGATCATCCCTCTTCTTCAAAAATGCCTCCACCCACATCTTCCTAATTTCATTTTCTATTTTTCTTGGCAAACGTTGTTCTTTGTTATGCAACAATTCTTACGTCATTCATTCAACATTGATTAGATTAAATTTTATATAGATTCTTTCTGATGTTGACAAAAAGGGGGAGAAGAACTGATTTTTGTGCTTTATGCAGGAGATTTTTGTGCAGAATGTATACTCTGATCATGTTCTCCTATGAGAATCATTAGTGTATACTCTGATCATGTTCTCCTATGAGAATCATTAGATTACCTCTGATTATACTCCAATTTAGAAAGGGGGAGAAGATTTTACTTTTGTGCAGGATAATCTATTTTGTGCGCAAGATAACCATATTCTGATAGTACACTCAGTATACTCTCATCGTGAAGTTTAGTTTTATGCAGGATCATTGCAGGATAATCTTACTCTGATCATGTTCTCCTATGAGAACACTTTCATTACAGGATCTCTAATGATGATTACCTGCAGGAGCAAATGTGATGATTACTCGCTTTTATCATTTTATCATTGGTTAAAATTTTTTATTTACTTATTTTGTATTTGCAACAAGAGGAGTTTTGTCACCATCAAAAAGGGGAAGATTGTTGTGGAAATTCTCCTGTATTTTGATTCTGACAAAACTTTCAAAAGAAATTGTTTAATGATATGTGATGCAGGAAGAATGTGTAAGCAGCAGGTTGAATGATTTCAATCCTGACGAAGGGTCAGATGGAAGTACTCCTGACGAAGGGTCAGATGGAATGCTTCTGACTGAGGGTCAGATGGAAGTGCTTCTGACGATCGAAACAGTGACAGATGGATCACATCAAATCTCCGTATTACCATTCCGCGTCAACTGATCTAGTAAGACACAAATCTTCCTATAGACAAATCTGAAGAAAGATCAGTCTCTGCATTTGCAAAATACGAAGACCCACGTATGGCAGTTTTCCGATCAAGGCAAGTGATATTCGATTGCCCTGATATCCCTTCCAATCAATTAAGGGACTTTCTACAATGGGATATCATCTTCTAATGAATATTTCTTTGGGAACCAACTCAAACTTATCACACTTGTGGAAGCTGGAGATTCAGTTGTATGGGCGACTGAATCAGAAGGGTTCAACGTCTTACCCAACGGTCTACATATCTTCTGAAGATACAGTCTCGTTCAATCCCAATTGATGACATCCAATCAATGATTGAAGAGCGATCACTTGGCTGGAATCCAACGGCTAGTTCGGAGGTAGGGGAGTATAAAAGAAGAATCATGATGGACTAAAGGTCAAGGGGGCGAACAACAATCCAAAGTGCAAGCATAATCTGAGTACTATCCGAAAATATTCTGTGTACTCAAAATCCTTCATTGTGAAAATCTGTATGAGAGAAAAATCAAGTGCTTGAGTGGTTGTAATTCTCTTGATTCTTAATAGTGAAATCTAGCCGATCGGCTGTCATCGTGGGAGAGTGGACGTAGGCTTGATCTAAGCCGAACCACTATAAACGTCGTGTGCAATATTCTCTACTCTAAACTCTTACCTTTGCGTTTAGATTTTCTGCACACTGTTCTACCGCTCCTGTTCCTAATCGTACACTGAATTTTATTTATTCCGCAAGAAATTTCAATTTTATTCAGAATCACCTATTCACCCCCCTCTAGGAGATATTGCTAGATCCATCACTGAGTTTATAGTGGTTCGGCTTATTAGGCCTATGTCCACTCTCCCACGATGACAGCCGATTGGCTGGATTTCACTATGATGAATCGAAAAAGATTACAATCGATTGAATGCTCAGTTTCTCTCTTACAAATCCTCACAATGAATGAAATTTTGAGCACTTTGAATACTTTGGTGAATTTGAATAACTCTTGCACGATGGATAGTTGTTCGCTGTCTCTTCGTAAATCACCTTGGTTCTTCTTTAATACTCATTTGGCTCCAAACTTAGCCGTTGGATACATGACCAAAGGATTGCTCTTCAATCTTTGATTGGACGTCATCAATCGTGATTGAACGAAACTGTATCTGAGAAGATATGATAACCGTTGAGGTAGAAATTGAACCCTTCTGATTTAGCCGCCCATACAACCAAATCTCCAGTTTCCATAAGTGGAGTAGATTCAAAAAAGTTGCTAAGAATATTCTTCGAAGGTAATATCCGATCGTAGATTTTCCCTTGATTGATTAGAGAAAATATCTTGTTAATCAAATATAACAATTTACTAAGAAGTTTAGTTTCGTGCAGGATTATTGCAGGATAATCTTACTCTGATCATGCTCTCCTATGAGCACACTTTCATTACAGAATCTCTAATGATGATTACCTGCAGGAGCAAATGTGATGGCTACTTACTTTTATTATATTATCACTGGTTAAATTTTTCCTTTAAATTTGCAACTAGGAGAAGTTTTGTCACCATCAAAAAGGGGGAGATTGTTGTGGAAATTCTCCTATATTTTGATTCTGACAAAACCTTCAAAAGATATTGTTAAATGAAATGTGATGCAGGAAGAATGTGTAAGCAGCAGATTGAGTGACTCCAATTCTGTCGCGCTGACGAAGGGTCAGATGAAAGTGTTTCTGACGATGGGTCAGATGGAAGTGCTTCTGACGAAGGGTCAGATGGAAGTGCTTCTGACGTAGGGTCAGATGGAAGTGCTTCTGACTAAGGGTCAGATGGAAGTGCTCCTGACGATCCAAATAGTGACGGATGGATCACATCAAATCTCCGTATTACCATTCCATGTCAACTGATCAATTTCCTCTTAGACCAATCTGAAGAAAGATTAGTTCCTGCATTTCACAAAACACGAAGACCCACGTATGGCAAGTTTCCGATCAAGGCAAGTGATATTCAATTATCCTGATATCCCACCCTGTCAATTAAGGGACTTTCTATAATGGGATATCATCTTCTAAGGAATATATCCTCGAGAATCAACTCAAACTTATCACACTTATGGAAGCTGGAGATTCAGTTGTATGGGCGACTGAATCAGAAGGGTTCAATGTCTTACCCAACGGTCTACATATCTTCTGAAGATACAGTCTCGTTCAATCAAGATTGATGACGTCCAATCAAGGATTGAAGAGCGATCCCTTGGCTGGAATCCAACGGCTAGTTTGGAAGCAGGGGAGTATAAAAGGAGAATAATGTTCGACTAGAGAGTAAGAGGGCGAACAACAATCCAAAGTGCAAGAATAATTTGAGTTTCATCTGAGAGAGTATTATGTGTACTCAAAATCCTTCACTGTGAAAATCTGTGTGAGAAGGAAACAAAACACTTGAGTGATTGTAATCTTCTTGATTCTTTATAGTGAAATCCAGCCAATCGGCTGTCATCGTGGGAGAGTGGACGTAGGCTTGATCCAAGCCGAACCACTATAAACATCGTGTGCAATATCCTCTTCTCTAAACTCTTACTCTTGTGTTTAGATTTTCTGCACATTGTTATACTGCTTTTGTTCCTAATCGTACACTGAACTCTATCCATTCCGCAAGAAATTTATAATTGTGTTCAGAATCTCCTATTCACCCCCCTCTAGGAGATATTGCTAGTTACATCAATTGGTATCAGAGCAGATTGCTCATTTTACGAAGTGTTTATTGACTTCAGAGTTAACGATCTACTATGTCTAGCAATCACTCTTCAGGAACAAGTGATTCGCACTTTGCCAGCAAGCCTCCATACTTTGATGGAAAGGATTACAATATGTGGAGTAACAAGATGAAGTGGTTCTTCAAAGCCTATGATGATCTGATGTGGGATGTCGTTACAAATGGAATAGTTCCTGCAAATACCACAAATCCAACCTCTGCTGATGGAGTAAACATTGTCACAACAATGACTGATGCTGAAAAGGCTAAAAGAAAAGGCCTTGATTCTAAAGCTGTCAATGCTCTCGTTTGTGCCTTATCTACTCCTCTTTATAATCGTGTCTCAGAGGAAGAATCATCTAAGGCAATATGGGATAGACTTCATGTTACCTTTCAAGGAACAAATCGTGTGAAAGAAACAAAGCTCAGTATTTTACTGAGTGACTATGAAGCATTTGAAATGAAGCCTGATGAATCTATTGCAGATATGATAGACAGGTTTCAGACTTTGGCAAGTGGACTTGCAAGACAAGGTGCACCTATTGCTGAACCAATGCAAGTCAGGAAGATACTACGTGGACTCACAGATGATTGAAATTACATCAAGCCATCAATTCAAGAATGCCAAACAATTAGACCACTCTCGGTGGATGAGCTAGTCGGCACTTTGCAATCCTATGAAACAGAACAAGCAAACAAAAAGGGATAACATAAAGAAATTTAGGAAGATGGCTCGGAAAGGCAGAAACATCAAAGGAAAGAAACCTTGGAAAAAGAGTGAGGTAAAAATATCAAGCAATGACTCACAAGATAGCAAAGACGTGATTTGCTTCCACTGTAAGAAAGCAGGACATATCAAACCGAACTGCCCAATTTTGAAGAAGGACAAACTCAAGTATGAGAAGTACAAGAAGGCTCTAAAGGCAGAAACTTTGAGTGATTCTGATGAAAGCGAGAATGATTATGCAAATATCTGTCTCATGGCCGAATCAGACTCAAGTTCAGATTCAGAAACTGAGGTATGTTCATCTGAACTCCCTGATGGAGTCGTTGAATATATTGATGAATTATGTAGAAACTACAAAGAAGCTCTTGAGAAGGTTTCTTGTTTGAAAAAGGAAAATACTTCTTTAAAACAACAGAATTTGTCCCAAGAAGAAAAAATTAGTTTTCTACAACAAGAGTTTCACCAGATGAAAGAAAATCATGATTCAGTTTCAAAAGAAAATGCTTCCTTGAAAGAAAAAATTTCTACTATATCAAAAAAAATTTCACAAAGCTCAGTAATTCTGAATAGCATTATTTCAAAACAAATACCCTTCAATGATTGATCTGGGTTAGGTTTTAAAAAGGAATGTAGCCAAAGAAATATCTTTAAAACTGAATTTCGAAAACCAACGTTTTCCGATTACAAGCATCATTTTTGATAAGCATTTTACTAGATCCTACACTCGACAACCTTGTGTGAATTGTGGTGATCCTAGCCATACTAAGGATTACTGCAAGAAAATTTGGAGACTTATTAAAAGGTCAAAATATACTAACACAGAAGGACCCAAGAAAACATGGGTACCAAAGAAACAGTAAGTTGATTATTTATTGCAGGTACCAAAGAGAAGGAAGAACAAGTGGTTTCTGGATAGTGGTTGTTCAAGTCATATGACTGGAAATCCAGATGTATTTATATCCTTCTCAGATTGTGATGGAAGAAGCGTGTCATTTGGAGGAAAGAACAAGGGAAAAGTGATCGGGAAAGGGAATGTAAAGATTGGAAATCTGATTGTTAAAGATGTCTCTCTAGTCAAAGGATTAAACTACAACTTGATTTCTTTTGATGAAAGATCAGATGAAGGAATTTTCTTGGGATATTCAACAACAAGCAAAGCCTACAGAGTTTACAACAAGAACACTCGTATTGTTGAGGAATCAGTAAACATCAAGTTCGATGAAAGCAACCAAGATGATGAACCTGAATCCATTCAAATGCATACATTTCATTAAGTCACAAACTCACCAGCAGAATCAGATGTGAATACGAGTTCGGAGAATGTTCAGAAGGAAACTTCCTCAGCTGAAGAAAGACTAGAAGATGATCAGAATGAATCCACAATATCCTCAAATGATGGCCTTGACAAAAACTGGAAGCATAAGTCAAGCCATCCAAAGGAACTTATCATTGGCAGCATAAATGATTGTGTAAAAACAAGATCCAAGTTCAAGCAAGCAATGAGCAACATCGCCTTGGTATCTGAATTGGAGCCAAAAAGGATTGAAGATGCATTAGCAGATGAAAACTGGATAAATGCAATGCAGGAAGAGCTACATCAGTTCAAAGTCAACAATGTTTGGGAACTAGTCAATCGTCCCAAAAATCGTCCAGTAATTGGAACAAAATGGGTATTCATAAACAAACTTGATGACAAAGGAAAAGTTGTGAGAAACAAAGCAAGACTTGTAGCAAAAGGATATTCTCAAGAAGAAGGAATAGACTATGATGAAACCTACGCACCGGTTGCCAGGTTAGAAGCCATTAGGCTACTTCTTGCTTATGCTTGTTACAATGACTTCAAACTTTTTCAGATGGACGTGAAAAGTGCCTTCCTAAACGGCTACATCAAAGAAGAGGTATATGTTGAACAACCTCCTGGCTTCGAAGAACCTAAAGAAAAGGATATGGTATATGTCTTAAAAAAGGCACTCTATGGATTGAAACAAGCACCCCGTGCCTGGTATGAAAGGTTGATAATTTTTTATCTCAACACAGCTTCACTAAAGGTAATGTAGATACCACTGTTTTTATTCAAAGAAAAGGTAAAGATATCATTTTAGTTCAAATTTATGTTGATGATATTATATTCGGCTCCTCTAATGAACTTCTCTACAAGAAATTCTCTAAATCAATGCAGGATGAATTTGAGATGAGTATGATGGGAGAATTACGGTTCTTTCTTGGTCTTCAAATTCATCAATCCCAGAAAGGAACCTTCATATTTCAAGAGAAGTATGCATTGGAAATAGTGAACAAGTTTGGTATGGAAAATGGCAAGAAGACAGAAACTCCTATGTCTCACTCTTCCAAATTAGATAAAAATGAAGATGGAAAGGAAGTCGATCCCAAACTATATCGGAGTATGATTGGATCATTGCTCTATCTTACAGCTTCAAGACCCGACATACTAGACAGTGTCTGCTTATGTGCAAGATTTCAGTCAAGTCCAAGAGAATCACACCTATCAGCAGTCAAGAGAATAATCAAATACATATGGACTTATCCCAACTATGGTTTGTGGTATTCTAAATCTTCTGATTTTATACTAAAGGGATATTCAGATGCAGATCTTGCAGGTTGCAAAATTGATAGAAAAAGTACATCTGGAACCTGTCAGCTCATGGGAAACATGATTGTCTCATGGTATTCAAAGAAGCAAAATACAGTAGCACTCAGTACAGCTGAAGCAGAATACGTATCTCTTGGAAGTTGCTGCACCCAAATACTTTGGCTAAAACAGCAGCTCAAAGACTATGGTGTTGAAGAATCAACTGTGGAAATCCTATGTGACAACACAAGTGCCATAAATCTCACAAAGAATCCTGTACTTCACTCAAGAACAAAGCATATTGAGATCAAGCATCACTTCATACGTGATCATGTTCAAAACCGTGATGTTCACATTCAATACATTGATACGAAAAATCAACTTGCAGATATTTTTACTAAACCACTTGATAAACAGAGTTTTAATTTTATCATAAATGAATTATCCATTATTAACCTTCCTTCTTGAGTATACCTAAGAACAGGGTACGACAGGAGGAGCATCAGAAGGAGAGTAAGAAGGAGCCTCAGAAGGAATGTCAGAAGGAGAGTCAGAAGGAGCATCAGAAGGAGAGTAAGAAGAAGCCTCAGAAGGAACGTAAGAAGGAGAGTCAGAAGGAGAGTCAGAAGGAGCATCAGTAGAAGCGTCAGAAGGAGCATCAGAATGGATGTCAAAAATTCAAAAGGCGCGTAAGGAAAAATTCACACTTTCTTTTAAAAAGGTCAGTTATCTCTAAAAGCTATCTTTTAGGTAAGTTCCTCATATGAATAAATATCTCTTAATATCTGATTGACCGTGAATATTTCTTTTTGAATTTATTTTTAAATCAAAATTCTCTTTTGTGTTTCCAAAAATAACCGCCTCTTTTATAAAAACGCTGAACCGCCACCTCTGTTCTCTCACTTTCAAAATTCTCTCAAATCAAAACCCTAAAACCGTGTTGAAAATCTCTCGCTCTCGATTTCCTCCTCAAAGAAACACTCTTTCTCTCAAAGTTTCAAACTTTCTACGCATCAATGGCTCCAAAATCAGCCTCTGACTCGAAGAAGACGCCTCAGACGAAGAGGAAGTTCTCCGCCTCAACTGCAAGCGGCGCGGAACTCACAGAAACCCAAATCAACGAACAGCGAGAAGCACTCCGCCTGACAAAAGGTCTGTCTCTATCTGCTTTTGAAGGAAAAGAATCTATGGCTCATTCTATTAAGCCAATGTATGATAGAATCAAGGCCGCAGGAGATTTTGGCAACGAACTTAGAAAACTGCTGAACACTCACCATTTTGATAGTGAGGGCGAACTTTTGGAGTTTCTTAGCCTGCCTGGAAAAATTGTTGAACCACTTGCTGTAGAAAAACCTACGTCTATCTCTAGAAAAGGAAAGGAGAAAGTAGCTGAGACAAGTTCGAAACGTAGACGATCCCCAATTAGACCTGGCGGTACGAAGGCGAAGGTGGAAGATGATGATGACATTATGTTCAATGAATTTGTGAAAAATATAGGCTTTAATTTGGATAAAAGCTTTCCTGATCCATTGTTCCAGAATCAGGCTCACAAAGAAAGGTTTGAAGCAATGAAACAGAGAGGTATTATACCTCAAAGGGTATTTTAGTTAAAGTACTTTGACAGCAATGGCATCTATCTGAGGAAGCATCTAGAAAAGATGAAGATAGATCAGTTTATAACTAGGAGAGGCTACAATTTTCCTGATTTGGTAGCTTACTTCTATTCAAATCTTCAGTTTGTCAAGTTCAACTCTCTGGCTTTCACAATCAAAAGAAAGCAGTATTTTCTGACTGTTGATGAATTGGCTTCAATCATGGGAACCAGAAAGGGAGATTTCAAACCCTTAGATGTCACTGCAAGTGAAGCTTTCTGCTTCCTGACTGGCAAATCGAGTTTCTCAAGGGAATCAAAGTCACATCTTGCATACACGGACTTTCCCTTGAAACATATCATGATGCACAAGGTGATCATCGAATGTCTCAGACCCAAGGCAGCATCAAAGACAGATATATCAAAATACGAGGCAAACTTGCTATGGGGAATCTTGACAGGACAAAGGATTTCTTTTGCTCACACTGTACTATTGCATATGTACAGATCAGCTCTCAAGCCAAAGGGGCAACTTCCTTATGCGGCATTGATCTTCAAAATAATCAATCATTTCAAGATTGATGGCCTAGGTGCCTTTGTCAAGCAAGAAATTCCTCTAATGACTGCTGGAGAGACTATGGTAACAAAGATGGGATACAAGATGACTCCTGCTGGATGGAGAACAAAGAACAATGAACCAGTCATTGTGGACTTTGAGGAAGAGTCAAGGCAAAAATCACCAAAGAAGAGAAAAGTCATGGCTGTTAAAGGGCAACAAACAAACACTCATGCTGATAAGGACGCAGACGCAAGTGAGGAAGAAACAGGGGAATATGATTCCGAAGCCACTGAATCTCCAGGTGAATCAGATGCAGCTGGTCAGTCCGAAAATCAGAGTGCTGAAGGAGTTGAGGAAGAAGGATATGACACAGGAATACAACAACAAGAAAAAGTTGTGTATCCCTGTGATCTGACTGAGGAAGAATTCCTCACAATGTGGAATGAGGAGCAAGTTGCACGATTTACAGATGACACAGAGTATGATACCCAAATCGTCAACTGTGATCATGAGGAATTGCTAGCTCAAGTTCTAGTAACACTGGCGTCAACAGAACAAGGGGAAGAACAAGATGACATTGAAGCTTACTCTGTCTCTTCCACCAGGGCCACAATTCCCAAAGATGCTGCAAGTCTAGCTTCAGCAATTGCCCGAGAAGATCAATTGTCCAATGCACAGTCCATTCCCATGGATATTGATGAAGAAATAGTCTCCGTGCCAAGCTCAAAGGAAAAAGGGAAAAGAGCTATAATTCAGGGGGAGAAAGAGCCCGTGCCTGTTACATCAGATGTATTTCTCACTGAAATCCAAGCCTCTCAGGCTTTCACCAAGGCACAAATTGAGGGGGAGACTCACGAACCTGCACCTTCACAACCACAAGTGGAACTTCAGGTGCTGTTGGAAAATCTCCAAAACACTCTTCTTCAGACAATGGCTGCCATGGAAACAAAATTTGATCAGCAACTGCAGGCTTTTGAACAGAAGACAGATAGGAAGCTGCAGGGTTTGACTAGTCAGGTGACTAAGCTGGAAAAGTCCATTGATCTCTATGGGAGAATGTTTAGTGATGAGATAGCCAACCTGCCTACATATACACTGGTCAGAACGGACAGAACAGCCTCAAACATGCACTCTTCTCAAACTGTCAGAGATCATGCTCAAATGATGAGAAGAAGCTTTGCAGGACCTTCTCGAGAGGAAGCTGATACTGAGCCTGAGGATCATCACTCCTCTTAAAAACTCCCATATTTTTTCAAGCTATTTTGTTTCTTCTTTCTGATGTTGACAAAAAGGGGGAGAAGTTGAAATTATTTTTATGCAGTCTCAATAGATTATCTCTAATCATATTTCTCTAATCATATCATATTTCAATTTAGAGGAAAGGAGGAGAAGACCTATCCTACCGTTTTGCAAGACAATTTACTAAGAAGTTTAGTTTCGTGCAGGATTATTGTAGGATAATCTTACTCTGATCATGCTCTCCTATGAGCACACTTTCATTACAGAATCTCTAATGATGATTACCTGCAGGAGCAAATGTGATGGCTACTTACTTTTATTATATTATCACTGGTTAAATTTTTCCTTTAAATTTGCAACTAGGAGAAGTTTTGTCACCATCAAAAAGGGGGAGATTGTTGTGGAAATTTTCCTATATTTTGATTCTAACAAAACCTTCAAAAGATATTGTTAAATGAAATGTGATGCAGGAAGAATGTGTAAGCAGCAGATTGAGTGACTCCAATTCTGTCACGCTGACGATGGGTCAGATGGAAGTGCTTCTGACGAAGGGTCAGATGAAAGTGTTTCTGACGATGGGTCAGATGGAAGTGCTTCTGACGAAGGGTCAGATGGAAGTGCTTCTGACGTAGGGTCAGATGGAAGTGTTTCTTACTAAGGGTCAGATGGAAGTGCTCTTGACGATCCAAACAATGACGGATGGATCACATCAAATCTCCGTATTACCATTCCATGTCAACTGATCAATTTCCTCTTAGACCAATCTGAAGAAAGATCAGTTCCTGCATTTCACAAAACACGAAGACCCACGTATGGTAAGTTTCCGATCAAGGCAAGTGATATTCAATTATCCTGATATCCCACCCTGTCAATTAAGGGACTTTCTATAATGGGATATCATCTTCTAAGGAATATATCCTCGGGAATCAACTCAAACTTATCACACTTATGGAAGCTGGAGATTTAGTTGTATGGGAGACTGAATAAGAAGAGTTCAATGTCTTACCCAACGATCTACATATCTTCTGAAGATACAGTCTCATTCAATCAAGATTGATGACGTCCAATCAAGGATTGAAGAGCGATCCCTTGGCTGGAATCCAACGGCTAGTTCGGAAGCAGGGGAGTATAAAAGAAGAATAATGTTCGACTAGAGAGTAAGAGGGCGAACAACAATCCAAAGTGCAAGAATAATTTGAGTTTCATCTGAGAGAGTATTATGTGTACTCAAAATCCTTCACTGTGAAAATCTGTGTGAGAAGGAAACAAAACACTTGAGTGATTGTAATCTTCTTGATTCTTCATAGTGAAATCCAGCCAATCGGCTGTCATCGTGGGAGAGTGGACGTAGGCTTGATCCAAGCCGAACCACTATAAACATCGTGTGCAATATCCTCTTCTCTAAACTCTTACTCTTGTTTTTAGATTTTCTGCACACTGTTATACTGCTTTTGTTCCTAATCGTACACTGAACTCTATCCGTTCCGCAAGAAATTTAAAATTGTGTTCAGAATCTCCTATTCACCCCCCTCTAGGAGATATTGCTAGTTACATCACCTTCTGTGCTAGGCCCTGCAACTGAACAGCAACCTTCTTTTCAAAGCTGGACAGCTTCTGATCTATCATATTCTCCATAACAGCCATGCTGTTAATGATAATCTATTGGAGGTTTTCCACCTGCTTCTGAATTTCAGACTGGGAGGACTTGGTTTCACAAAGCTCACCAATGAAAGTATCAACAGAGGGCAACATCTTGGCAGTGGAAGACTGTCCTTGTTTTGCAGTTTCAAGTATCTCTTGAGGCAAATTCTCCCCCTCAGATTGAGGCCTAAGAAAAGCTTAAGAAGCTAGAACTTCTGTCACAAAGACATCAGAGGTTGCTTGAAGAAGCTCCCCCTGAACCATAGCTTCTTTTCCTTTATACAAGTTTCTGGGCACAGTTGCTGCCTCCTCACTAAAATCCATTGGTACTGATTGAGCACTTGAAACTTGGTCCTCTTGAGCAATTGCTGCCACTGACTCTAGAGCTGCATTAGTAACAGTCAATGTGTTAGAAGAAATAGAATATGCTTTGTTTTCTTCAGTCTCTCTCAACTGCTCAATTGAGACCATCTGGGCGCACCACTGCTCATAAAAGTTGATGAGAGCTTCATCATTGTGACATTCTGAAAACCGACCCTTTTCGAAGCATGATTTCATGAGACATCTTGTCAGTGCGTTTCAGTTAAACCTCGCTCAGAGTTGGCCACTCTTGAGAAAACTAACCGATGGGGAAAGGCTAAGTAGGACTTAAGTACGTGGACCAAAGAACTCGACCATGGATTGGTACCTTGACCATAAGGATTGCCGAGGGAATATTTTGAGCCATTGGAGGCCGGTCTAGGATTGGTCACAGCACGATTTGCTAGTGTTATACAACTGGATCACAGGTGATTCCGTTTGACCATCGTATAATTTGCAAATTAACCTAGACCGATTCCTGACGATCGCGTCCTTTGGAACTAGCGATTGACACTTGCAATTACATGACAACCAAGGTCGCCATGACTCGAATAACTCTTGAACGTGACATTAGTCACGGGTCGATACGCGTAACTCCTGAGAGCCGGCCGTTAGTTTGAGATACTCTGGAGTCGCCACTGACGGATTTTAGCCACGAATTAGACTTCGGAATTGACCGTCGGATATTCGAGGATTCCAATGGGAATAATTTGGACGTCGCCTCATCGGGGACCATTAGGATTAGAATTCGCCCTTAGCACTTAGAGAAGTGAGATTCGGACCGACGATGAGGAAATTACCTTTATATCCTTAGATAATTACCATTTCCTTTAGAAACAAGTAAGGGCAATTTGGACTTTTGCCATCCCACACTCTTGGCCGAAAATTGAGGGACTTAGTGGTCTTTTAGCCCATGAATTATTGGAAGAGTTGAATGACAAGGTGACATGACCATGAGACTTGATTTCCCCATGAACTACTCCTACCAACTTGTCATTCAAGCTTACTATTCATTGTCATTCACTCACTACCAACCCCACTAGCAATTTCCCTCCATTTTCTCTCTTGCTCTTGGAGTGGATGACAAGATCATACACTCCATCTCATTCTCTTATTTGGCCGAACCATCACCCCCCCTCACTCTCTCATTTTCTCTCGTCCTTTCTTCCTCTCAAGCTCTCACTCTTCCTTTTTCCCTCTCACACCGTCGATGCCACCTTCACCGTCACTTCACCGCCGGCCTTCGGGCTAAGTTCGTGAGCTCCTCAAGCTCATTTTCCGTGGTAAGTCTCCCTAAGACTAGATCCTATGTGTTGTTTGGTTAGTAAATGAGGTTAAGGTTGAGTTTTAGTAGATTATAATGGCTAAGAACAAGTTGGTTTCATGGATTAGAAATCGAGACCCTGCTATCCAGAGTTGGCTGTGGACTTGCAGCCCTTGTCGGAGGATTTTTGCTTGCTCAACCCTTCGGTAAGTTATCCCTAACCCTTTATTAGGATGTTAGGTTACTAATAGATGTTTTATGGTTGGATTGGTAGAGTTTAAGGGCTGTTTTTGTGAGAAAAACGTTGATACTCGAGAGCTCGTATAATCCCGTTTTTAGCGCGCGTCGAAAATGAAATGGGTCGTTCTAAGTCATCTGGAGTCCAAATTGAGCTCCGTTTTCGCCCACGCGACCGTAAGATCATGAAGAACGAGGTTCTAAAGTTAGATTGCTAAAACAGTAAACAGATTTATGTCAGTCTTTCTGAGAGTAAGCCTGGTCATGGAAAAACCGAACCGCCATGAAATGGATGAACCGCACTTGGTCGTTTCTTGGATTAAAATGGAGAAATTGAGTTTAAATGATGAAGTCCTATTCTGGTCATGAATGATCTTAGGGTCTTGAGCGTGTGTTGAAGTCATTTTAATTGAATTTGAGCAAGTGAAGTGGTTTAATAGACTAAACCGGAGTTTGAATGGGAAGTGTAAAAAAATCGAATGCTCATGGATGACCTATGATCGTGGCTATGTGCCTTGATGGTTAATTGCTTGACTGAGTGATCTCGAGTGCAATTGGCCGTTGGAATGAGATGTATAAGTACTAAATCACATATTAACCTATTAAGGTTAAAGCATGACCCGAGAGCCGTTTTTACGGGAGGTCCTGGTAAACATATAATAGCCTGGGCGTTATGACGAGGGCGTTTACCAAATGCAAGTATGACCTAAGAGCCGTTTTTACGGGGGGTCCGGGCAGATGAATTTATTAGACCTGGGCGTTACGACGAGGGTCCTGCCTAATACAATGTGATTATTAAGCTATGTCTCGGGCGCTACGACGAGGGCTGAATAACTAGAATCGAGTTATTGATGGATTGCCTTATTCAAGCAGTTGATTGTTCAGATGCCTAAAGTACGAAGCTTAGCTTAAATCGTGAATTCGCATCTTGAATTGGACTGAATTGAGTGTCTATTTGTTGTACTTCTATTTATTGTCTTAAATGCCATGATTATACTTTCTATTAGAATTGTTTATTTTCAAGTGTTAGAAGGTACTAATGGCCTAGTTTAGGGTTAGGAATGACTTGCTGAGATTTATTCTCACCCCGTCGTGGGACAACATTTTCAGGTCCCGAATGACGAGGTCCCTTGAATACTATGGACTGACTTTTGAAGATACCATTTTGAAGAAGATGAACCGTTAACCTTACCTGACTATATTTCCCTTTTAAGACTTAAGGAGCTATTTTCTTATTTTGGGTTGTTCACGCCTATATAGCTCTGTAGGGTTAAACTTCATCTACCGTTGTTTTATTAAAGGAAGTTGTATTTTGGGAGATGGCAAGTTGTAACTCTGTTGTGTATTTGACGCTTTTAAGGAGAGTATGAAGTAAGTTTTAAATCTCTCTTTTTCATCCTGAGTCATTGTGTTCGGAAAGAAAATTTTTGTAAAGGAGATGGTTCGTCGCTTCCGCATGTACATTTGGTATTGCACTTAAGTCGTTCACCGTTGATCCTGAGAACTACTAAATGCAAACGGTCGTGGCGGGATGTTAGCGAGCCCGAGAAGGGCATGGGGCGTTACAATCATATTCCTTCTCTATCCCTTCTCTTGTAGTTTCTTCCATAGTCCATACGTGAAGATATTCTCAGCAGTACTTGTGGGCTGTGTCCCATGTTGGCTCTCTCCCATTTCAGTGGGAGTCTCATGTTGACCCTGACTATCAGCCTCTCTAGTTGGTTCAACTGCACCGATTCACCTTTGGAGAGAGGTGATTGTGTAGCTTCTGAGTCTAACTCATCTGTTGCATTTTCATCCTCTCTAGAGTCCTCATCATCTGAGGTGTCTGCTTGTTGTCCTTTGGTGACCATGACTTTTCTCCTCTTAGGAGATCTCTGTTCTGACTTGTCCTTAAATTCCATAAGAACTGGCTTAGAGTTCTTATTCCTCCAACCGCTAGCAGTATGCTTAAACCCCATTTTCTTTATCATGTTTTCTCCAGCAACCATAAGTGGAACTTCATGTAAATTAATAGCTGCAGGTAGTGGGATGTGGAGGAAATTCATCATCCTATAAATTAAACCTCCATAAGGAAGTTGTCCCTTAGGCTTTTGGATTGTCATATACATGTGAAGTATGACAGTGTAAGCAAAAGATATTTTCTTGCCCTGCAGCATTCCCACAACAACTTAGCCTCATATTTTGAGATGTCTGTCTTGGAAGTTGCCTTTGGTCTAAGACTTTCAATGACGATCTTGTGCATCAATGTGTGCTTCAGTGGAAAGTCTGTATAGGCAATGTGAGACTTTGAATCCCTGGAAAAGGTGGTTTTCCCACTAAGAAAACAAAAAGCTTCCTCAGTAGTAACATCTAATGGTGTAAAATCAATCTTGTCAACACCCATCAAAAAGGCAATGTCATAAGCATGTAGATGATATTGTTGTCTTGCAATGGTGAAGAAGAGAGTATTGAAGTTGATAAAACGCAAGTTTGAGTAGAAGTTGGCAACAAGGTCAGGAAAAGTTTGTCTCCTCTCGATTACAAAGTTTTCAAGATTGATCTGTTGAAGGTGCTTCCGAAGAGGGATCTCAACCTTGTCAAACACCCTATGAGGTATAACACATCTCTGTTTCAAGGACTCAAATCCACCTTGCCTTTAGGACTGCTGACACCATCCTTGTTTTTTATCACAACTCCTTTTGAAGAAGATTTCTTTGGAGTTGATGCCGAACTAGAACCTGCTACTTTCTCCTTGCCCTTTCGAGAAACAGGTTCAGGCATTTTAACAGCAATAGGTTCAACAACTCTTCCAGGCAGATTTAGAAATTCTAACAATTCTCCTTCACTCTCAAACTTGTGAATGTTCAATAACTTTCTGAGATTTTCACCAAAACCCCCCAACTACTTTAACACTATCAAACAGGGGCTTAACTGTATGTCCGAGAGCTTCTTTTTGTTCGAAGTCGGATACAGACAAACCTTTTGCCCGTCGAAGTTCCTCCCTCTGTTCGTTGATTTCCGATACTGAGGGCTCAACAGGAGTCGCATCTTGGGAGAAAGATTTCCTCTTCGCCTGAGTAGGTTTCTTTGAGACGGAGGCTGATTTTGGAGCCATAGAGATGAAAAAGTTTGGAACTTTGAAAGAAAAAGTTTTGCATCGAGAGAAAGTCGAGAGCGAAAGAGATTCTGAGCAAGGTTTAGGGTTTTGAGTGTGATTTGTGCAAAAGGTGAGACATTGGGATGACGGTTTGTGGTTTTATAAAAGAGGCGGTTATTTAGAGAAACAAAATCAATTTTGAAAAATTTTGGGGAGAGAAAAAAATATCTTTGATAAATCGATCAATTAAAGGCAATCGAATATTTGTTATGAGATTTGAGAGACCTACCTTAAAAAATTTTTGAAAGTAGAAAATTGACCTTTGATTTGTGAATTTTCCTTTTAAAAATTTGATGATTTGTTTCTGATGCTCCTTCTGAGGTTCCTTCTGAGGTTCCTTCTGAGACTCCTTCTGACGTTCATTCTGAGTCCTCCTTCTAAGGCTCCTTCTGAACTTCCTATTCTAAAAAAATACTTAAGACAAGTGGTTAATGATGGCTAATTCTCTTCTAATAAAATTAAAGGTTTCTTTATCCAAAGGTTTAGTAAAAATATCTGCAACCTGATTTTTTGAATCAATATACTGAATATTAACATCACCATTCTGAACATGATCACAAATGAAGTGATGTTTGATCTCAATGTGTTTTGGTTTTGAGTGAAGAATGGGATTCTTGGTGAGATTTATGGCGCTTGAGTTGTCACATTTGATCTCCATATTTGTATATTCAACACCATAATCACTTAGCTGCTGCTTTAACCAAAGAATCTGAGCGCAACAACTTCCAAGAGATACATATTTTGCTTCAGCTATGTTGAGAGCAACCGTGTTTTGCTTCTTGGAGTACCATGATATAAGCATATTTCCCATGAGTTGACAAGTTCAAGAAGTACTCTTCCTGTCAATTTTGTAAACTGCAAGATCTGCATCTGAATAGCCACTTAGAATAAAATTAGAATTTTTGGCGTGCCATAAACCAAAACTGGGATAAGTCCCAATGTATTTGATTATCCTTTTTATGGCTGAGAGATGTAATTCTTTTGGATTAGACTGAAATCTGGCGCATAAGCAGACACTAAATAAAATGTCTGGTCTTGAGGCTGTAAGATATAGTAATGATCCAATTATACTGCGATATAGCTTAGGATCAACTTCTTTTCCATCTTCATCTTTATCAAGTTTGGAGGAATAAGACATAGGAGTTTCTGTCTTCTTGCAATTCTCCAAACCAAATTTCTTCACAATTTCCAGTGCATATTTCTCATGATGGATAAATGTTCCTTTCTGTGATTGATGAATTTGAAATCCAAGAAAGAATCGTAATTCTCCCATCATACTCATTTCGAATTCATCCTGCATCACTTTAGAGAAATTCTTGCAAAAAAGCTCATTAGAGGAACCAAAGATTATATCGTCAACAAAAATTTGAACTAGTAGAATGTCCTTACCTTGTTTTTGAATAAAGAGTGTAGTGTCTACATTACCTTTAATGAACTTTTGTTTGGATAAAAAAATTGCTCAATCTTTCATACCAAGCACAAGGTGCTTGTTTCAGCCCATAAAGTGTTTTTCTTAGAGCATTAACCAAATCCTTTCTTCTAGGTTCTTCGAAACCGGGGGGTTGCTCAATATAAAATTCTTCTTTGATGTAGCCATTTAGAAATGCACTTTTCACGTCCATCTGAAAAAGTTTAAAGTTATTGTAACAAGCATAAACAAGTAGTAGCCTGATGGCTTCTAACTTGGCAACAGGTGCATAGTCTCATCATAATCTATTCCTTCTTCTTGAGAATAACCTTTTGCACAAGTATTGCTTTGTTTCTTACTACCTTTCCTTTATCATCCAATTTATTTCTGAATACCCATTTTTTTCCAATCACTGGACGATTTTTGGGTCTGGTGACCAATTCCCAGACATTATTGACATGAAACTAATGTAGCTCTTCTTGCATTGCATTGATCCAGTTCTCATCTGTTAGTGCTTCTTCAATTCCTTTTGGCTCTAATTCTGACACTAGTGCTATACTACTCATTGCTTGTTTGAACTTGGATCTTGTCTTGATACCATCACCTATATTTCCCATGATGAGCTCCTTTGGATGACTTGATTTGTGTTTCCAATTTTTGTTCAAGCAATCATCTGAAGATTCTGTAGGTTCATTCTGCACAGCTTCTGAGCTTTCTTCATTTGAGTGAATCTCAATATGAGTAGTTCCAGAATCATTATTTGTATCTGAGTCTTGCTTTTCTTCAGGTTCTTTATGTGAATCTGATATTTGAGGTAAAGTAGACGCATGACTAGGTTCAGATTCATCATTCTGAGTGCTTTCATCAAACTTGATGTTCATTGATTCTTCAACAACACAAGAGTTCCAATTGTAGACTCTTTAAGCCTTGCTTGCTGTTGAATATCCTAAGAAAATACCTTCATCTAATCTCTCATCAAATTTTCCACTACGATCATTAGCATTTTTTAAAATAAAACACTTACAACCAAATACACGAAAGTATGCAACATTAGGCTTTCTTTCTTTAAAAAGTTCAGAGGGAGTTTCCTCAATAAGAGGCCTGAGAGAAATTCGATTCAAAATGTAACAAGTTGTGGAAACAACTTCAGCCCAAAAATGAGAGGCAATCTTACTTTCAATCAAAAGAGTTCTAGCCATTTCTTGCAAAGATCGATTTTTCCTTTCAACCTCCCCATTCTGTTGAGGAGTATAAGGAGCAGAAAAATTGTGACATTCTGATTTCCTGTCGTTTTGAAACTATTCAATGAGAATATATCTAGTGATGTATTTCAGTCATATTTCGCTCGGATCTGATCAATCTCGAGTTAACTGACCAAAAGGGAAAGGCTAACGCGAGACAAGGTACGTGGACCTAGGAACTCGTATAGGAAATGGCACTTTGACCATAAGGATTGTCGAGGGAACATTTGAAGCCATAAAAGGCCGATCTAAGAACGATTAAGGAATCAATTGCTAGCGTTATGCGATTAGAGCGCGAGTGATGCCGCTTAGCCAATTCATAATTTGTAAAATTTTTCCTAAATCGAACGATGACGATTGAGACCGTCGGAACTAGTGATAGACCCTCGCAATTACATGACAACCAAAGTCGCCATGAACTGACGAGCCCTGAGTGTGATATAAGTCACAGAGTCGATACGCGTAACGTCTGCAAAAGCCATCTGTCGATTTGAGATAGACTGGAATCACATTCAATAGAGAAATGAATCGGAGAGAAGTCTCGAAATTCGAAAACGAAAAATTAAGAATTCCAACGTTTCATATGGATTGGACGTCGCCTCGTCGAAGAAAAATTTAAATTGGAAAATCGTTGCTCTAGGCGCCGGGGATAAGATTACCATTTTTCCCTCAAGCTTTGACCTTACTTTTGTTATTGGACAAGGGCATTTTGGACCTTTGCAAGCCCCCCTAGCTGCCGAAATTAAGAGGAATCACAGCCCTTGGATTGAGTTTTGATGGACAAGAGGACACTTGTCATTGGATTAGGCTTTGAGCATTTATTAATCACCTTTCTACCTACCAATCAACCTTGTTGACCAAGTTGGGTGAAGTAAAAACCTGAGCTCTCTTTCATCTACTGAGGATAGTCTCTCGCGCGACCATCTTCTTCCTCTCGCTCTTCCCTTTTTCTTTTCCTTCAGCCGAGAAAGCCAGGCCCGACCGGTTCTGCCCGCCCACTTTGCCATACAATCTTTAAAACTTACCCAAAAAAAAAATAACATACAATCTTTAATTATTTATACACAAATCAAATTCCTCAATTTTTTTTCTTAAATTAGTTAAATAATTATACCATGCTTTTTTTTTGTCTGATATAGGGTAATGTGTACACATGACAATTGCCACGTGTCATCCAATTCAGCAATTCGATGGTAAAATTTAAGAAAAAAAACGGAGGGTAAATCTATCGCAGTTGTACTAGTTTGGGGTAAATTTGTCATAGGTATACCAATTTTGGATTTTTCATGGTAAAAAAATAATTTGGAGTAAAATTTTCACATGTATACCAGTTTGGGGTTTTTGGTGGTATTAACCCTTTAAAAAATTAGTTGTCACTAAATTTTCCAAATCTAATTTTATTCTTTTTCTAAAGCTCAAAAGTCCACATGAAATTAATCTTTTTAAAAGAACCGAGTCTTTGTTCTTTTTGGTGATTCTGAAAAGTGTTCTTTTTTTGGAGAATCAACTTTTTTACTTCTTATTTTTTGTCCAAAAGTGTTCTCGGGAGCAGAATCAAAATTGCATTACCAAACATGTTTCTGATTCTTTTTTATTCTAAAAACATAATCAAAGGAACAGAAATGTTATCAAATAGGCCCTGAGGGCGATTTTGATGAAGGGTTAACAGATACAGATTTAGGATTTCAAGTAAAAGTTCGCGATATTTTACGTGAAAAAAATTGGAGTAAAATTAAAACTAAACATAAAGCTGGGTTGTTTTATGAGACAAAAATAGGTTATGAGAGAATTGGTACATGATTTAAAGTTGAGAGCTTTTATGAGAAAAAAGTTTGGAGTAGAATTGAAAGTGAAACTAAAGTTGGGGATTTTTCATTCGACAAAAAACAGTTTAGGAAAGAATTGTGACTATCTCCAATTGAAGTTTTTTTTTTCATACTAAAGATAGATTGGGACAAGAATTTTTTTTTTTGGTCAAAGAATTGAGACGAGAGTTTTTTTTGTGGGTCAAATAGACGAGTTATAAGCTCAGATTGGTGATCAATTACCAACCCTTGAATCAGCTCCTTAAAATGACAAATTCACTCTGCCTCACAAAAACTCTCTGTTTAGTAGCCTAGCCCAGGCTAAGATTTATTCAAAGTTTGACCTGAAAGCAGGTTTTTAGCAAATTGGGATCCATCCCGACAACAGTCTGAAAATTGATTTTTGCATTCCAAATCAGCACTTCCCATGGACAGTTGTCCCCTTTGGTCTTAAAACGGCCCTATTCATTTTTTAGAAAGTCATGTGTAGAATTTTCCAACCTATTCTATCATATGCCCAGATTTATATTGATGATATTCTCCTTTACAGTCCCGATGAAGAATCTCATTGCAAATTAATTTCACGGTTTGTTGACATTGTCCAGAAACATGGGATCATGCTTTCACAATAGAAAATGATTCTTGCCCAAAATGAGATCGAGTTCTTAGGTATACATTTGAAAGAATGTACCTATTGCCCAGGACCTCACCTTGCAGAAGAACTTCAAAAAAATTTCTCTGAGAATTTGACAGTTAATCAAGTTCAAGCTTTACTTAGAATTGTCAATTATCTCCGAGACTTTGTACCAAAGATCTCCAAAGTGATTTATCCTCTCCAGAGGATGTTGAAAAAATATGCTCCCCTTGGGGGCAGAAGTAGACACAAGCTATAACCCTTCTCAAAGAGATTTTGCAGTATCTTCCTCTTTTGCAAATTCCTTCCACTGGTTAGAGAATTTTACAAACAGATGCTAGTGATAAATATTAGGTAGTCATTCTCCTTGAAAAAATCAAAGGTAAGCGCTTCATTTGTGCTTACAATAGTGGAAGATTCACCCATGCAGAAATGCATTACCACTCTACTTTTAGGGAGATTCTCGCAGTCAAATATGGCATCAAAGAGTTTGAATACCACCTTATTGGGCATCACTTTTTAGTAGAAATGGATATGTCTTCATTTCCCCAAATGCTCAAATTTAAGCAGAAACAGATCCCCCATCCTCAGCTGTTAAGGTGGGCCGAATGGTTCTCAAAATATTCTTTTGATGCTAGACATATTTCTGGCAAGAAGAATGTCTTTGCAGATTTCTTGTCCAGACCAAAGCAGCCAGTTGAATCCATCAACATGTATATTTGCAGAGACGCATTGTGAGCAAGAACATTTCGCGCTACACCTATGCGAGATACACCGTGGAATTCTCACAGTTATCCTCCAAAAGTTCCATGAGAAATTGCAGAGAATAATTTCTCTAATACATATGTACCATTACCGCATATTCAGCACATGTGGTGAATTGATGTTAGGACCATTTGGTCTTAATCTAGATTATCCATTCATTCATGTTTTACGGTGATCTCCTGATCATGACTTTCATGAATATCTCAAATGGCTTTTTTTATATTTTCTCAATGTGTATGCTGTTGCCATTAAATTTCCCATAGACAAGATCGTTTGGGTCCTATCCAGAGCACTCATGGGAGATTTCTCAAATCAGAAAGGCTTGATAGAGATGCTCACTTGGTTTCAGCCTTTAGCAGCATGGAAGAATCACTTCATTTCCTAAAGGCGCATTGGAAGAGATAGACCAGAAAGGCACACCACAGTCATTTTCCACAGACCTTAGGCTTTCTTTAGTCTAACAGGAGATGTGCGAGAGAAAGCATTGCCCTACGGTACCACTACCTTCAAGCCTAATATCCATCGACAAATTTTTCGATTCCACACAACATTTCCCAGATCTATCTTATTGATGCAGCATGAGTACAGAAAACTCCATCGAGTTTTATATGAAAAAAATCAAGAAGTTTCTCTTGAAATTTGGCTAGACCAACACACGAACCACTCGTGGAATAGGCGTAAAATTCATTCTCAGACCATCCAAGCTCTAGAAGAATATAGAAGAAGCCAGTCAGGTTCTTCTATGGACACCGACACTCAAGACCCTTGGAGAGGAGTATTGTCTCAAAATTCTTATCCTACTCAGGATATTGCATCCAATACCCAAGACGAGACATCCAGTTTCATGTGGCCTCAACTTCAAATGTGGCCCTAGCCTCAAATGCCATCCAGCTCTAACCAAGATCCGTAGGACCCGATCACCATGGAAGACATCTTGTCAGTAGAAAGACGCGAGGCAGAACGAGCAAACAATCCCCCACTATCTGATGATCCAGAGATCAGACTGTCCCGACTTGAAGAATAATGATACTGGAATAAATACACAAAAGAAAAGATAGCCTAGATAGTTCTGACTATGATGATGCCAATTATCACCTAAACCCAGACCGTCACCGACTCTAAAGACTTTGAATCATCTAAGTTTCACGTGTTTCTGTCTAAGTCTTGTTCACCTCAATAAGTGGGTAAAAAGTTGAAGAAAGTAGTTGATAAGTAGTTGAAACACTTTAAAGAAGTAGTTGAATCAACTTTTTGACGACTACGACTTTCTGACAACTTTTTGAACCTCTTTGTCTGTAGCGATACTATTTACTTTTTCAGTCGGATTTGCTAATCCATTTGTTGTATTAAGTGTGTTTCGCCTATAAAAGGCCCCCAGTATTATGTAAACGGCAAGAGTTGCCTATTATGAAATATCAGTGTATTTTCATAAACCATGAGTTTCTAAATTCCCTCTCTTATTCTTTCCTATAAGTATGGTTCTTCGCATTTCAGAATTCTCTTGTTGATTCAGTAGTACAATTGGTTTGGTCTAATATGCTCTTCACTTGCCACTATGTAGTGTTAGGGAAAATCCCTTATGATGTTTTGAAGATGACAAAATAATCAAAGGCTACTAATGTGTTTGTTGATTGAGAAGAACCAGGTGAGATAAGCACAAGCCGTTATGCAGATGGTGTTTTGACAGAATATCAGAAGGTTAAGAGTTATCTATCAATGGCGAACAAGGCATTGGGAGTAGAGGCATCTACAAGTTGGAGATACCTAAGTAGAAGGTGAACAAGCCTAGAACGGGAAGTTCGGTAAAGCTTGGAAGGACCTTGGATAGGTGAACAATGAGGTAGAGCCGAAATTACCAATATGTTTGGAGGGACCAAAAGATGGAGCTCAAAATATTGGTCAAATGGAAGTGCTTCTGACAGGGTCAAATGGAAGTGCTTCTGAAGATGGTCAGATGGAAGGGCTTCTGACGCGGTTAGATGGAAGTGCTTCTGAAGACTGTCAGATGGAAGTGCTTCTGACGTGGTCAGATGGAAGTGCTTTTGAAGACGGTCAGATGGAAGTACTTCTGAAGACGATCAGAAGGAGTGCTTCTGAAGATGTCCAGATGGAGTCTACTTCTGAAGATTGTTCAGAAGCTGGAGATTATTCAGAAGCTGCGAAATATGTTATTTCGAGATTCTGAAGACCCACGGCTAACATATATCCGTTATTGCTAATGTATTTATGGAAGTTTGTAATCTTTGATTGATAGGATTGTTCTATAACATGATTGATAGAATATCCTTAATTGAAAATTACCTTCCATGGGACAAGAAACCTTATATATCTGAAGAACGCCACTTATGGAAATTGAAGATTGAGTTGTAGGGGCGACTGAATCTGAAGGGTTCAGATTCTGCACCAACGGTCACTAAATCTCCCGAGATACAGTCTCGTTCAATCAAGATTGATGGCGTCCAATTAGTGATTGAAGAGTGATCCTTTGAAGACCTGTCTAATGGCTAGTTTGGGGGTGATGGAGTATAAAAGGAGATCCATGGTGCTACTACGGAGTAGGATAGGGAACCATAAATTCCAAGGTGCAAGAGTTGTTCAGATTCATACTTATCCTCGTGAGTTTTATACGACAATCATTTAGAGGCTTTGTAAAAGTGATTGAGAAAGGATAGTGTAACCTATCAAAGGGAGTATCATCACTTGTTGCATACCTCCATTGATTTATCTAGTGAAATCCAGCCAATCGGCTATTAGCGTGGGAGAGTGGACGTAGGCTTGATCTAAGCCGAACCACTATAATCGTCGTGTGCAATATTCTCTACTCTAAACTCTTACTTTTGTGTTTAGATTTCTTGCACGTTGTTATACTGTTCCTGATTCTAATCGTGCATTGAAATTGTTTTAATTTTGCAAGAAATTTCAATTAGATTTAGAATCACCTATTCACCCTCCATCTAGGTGATATTGCTAGATCCAACATGTAGAACCTGTGAATAAGAAATTTCTGGCACCTTAAGGTTGAGCTTCAAGAATGAGCTTGAGTGAACAAACATGCAATTCCCTGTTGAGGCCAAGAGCATCGTGTGTTTGGGGATAGCATACTTGCTCTTCGAGCTCAGGCTTCCCTCCCCTTCCTTTAATGGTATCACAGCCATCCATCGTCGAAATTGAGTCAAGATTATTATCTTGAGATTCAAGACCTGCTGAAAGGAAAGAAGAAATTTATACTCTCATAGAATCCTCTACAGATATTGCAGCTCCCGTTCAACTTGAAACCTCAGTTTCACTCTCTCCACCCCCTGAACTAAAAAAAAAATCACATCATCCAAATTGGACTACCTTTATAAGGTATCCTATGTGAATGACGATCGGAAAATCTCTTATACACAGATATCTCTCATGAACCCTTACTCTGCCTTTTGTAAACCATCATCCTTCTCTCCAATCAGATCCATCAAATATACCCCTCGTTCTGTCAAGGAGTATGTCAAGCCCACTAAATTTGATCAGCACCCTATTCACCCCCCTTAGGTGATATTGCTAGATCCAACAATTGGTATCAGAGCCAGGATGTTCATATTTTTGAGGTGTTTTACTTCAGATTTAACGATCTATCATGTCTAGCAATATTTATTCAGGATCAACTGATGCATTGTTCATCTACAAGCCTCCTTACTTCGACGGAAAGGATTACAACGTTTGGTGCAATAAGATGAAGTGGTACTTCAAGGCATTAGACAATCTGATGTGGGATGTCGTGACTGAAGGAGTAAAGCCTACAACTAGTGCAACTTCTAAAAATGGGAATAATGCTCATGCTCCTACTCTATCAAATACTGAAAGAGCAAGAAGACAAAGACTCGATTCCAAAGTTGTTTGCGCACTCTTTTGTGGGCTATCCACTCCTTTACATAATCGTGTTGCAGAAGAAGAATCGGCAAAGGCTATATGGGATAGACTTCATGTAACATTTCAAGGAACTGACAAGGTGAAGGAAACCAAACTTAGCATTCTGCTGAGCGACTATGAAGCCTTCAAGATGGAATCATATGAGTCAATTGCTGATATGATTGATAGATTTCAAATACTAACAAGTGGTCTTGCAAGGCAAGGTGCTCCTATTTATGGATGATTGGAACTACATCAAACCGTCCATTCAAGAATGTCAAACAATCAGACCATTATCCATTGACGAACTTGTTGGAACTCTACAGTCGTACGAGATAGAACGATTCAACAAAGAAAAGGATACGACAGGTAAGAAGGAAATTACTTTAAAATCTAAAATTTGTTCCAATGATTCAGATTCCGAAGATGATGAAGAGGATGATGAAGAGCTTGCTTCCATGGTAAAGAAATTTAGAGAAATGTCCAAGAAGGGAAGAAAATTCAAAGAAAAAAGATCATCCAAACAAGCTGATCAAAAGAAGACATTTGACATTAGAGAGGAAGGTACGGATGTGAGTTGTTTTGAATGCAGAAAAAAGGGACACATTAGGCCAAATTGTCCTTTGTTAAAGAAAAAGAAAGGCAAGTATGAGAGGTTCAAAAAGGTTCTAAATGATACTGAATGAGAAGATAGTGAGTGCGAAGATAGTGACAAAGACCATGCAAATATTTGTCTCTTAGCAAATTCGGATTCGGATGAAGAAGTTGAGGTATGTCATTCTGAAATTCCAGAAAGTTTGTGATTATTTTGACAAATTGTGCCTAGATTACAAAGTTGCTATAAAAAAGATCTCTGATTTGAAAAATGAAAATTCAAAGTTGAGGCAGTAGAAAATTTCGAATAATGAAAAGATTGAGTTTTTACAAAAGGAATTTTCGCAAATGAAAGAAAATCAAGATTTGCTTGCAAAAAAAATATTTTTTAAAAGAAGAAATTTCAAAAAATTCCAAAGAGTTTTCTCTTGGTCCAAAATCTTCAAAAACCATTCTTTCTACGCCAATTTCATCATCACTTGTTGTTGAAGAAAAGAGTTTAATAAAAAATGATTTTTCAAATGTCAAGGAAAGTTTAAAGAGCAAGTCTTCAAAAAATTATTTGCAAAAACATTTTTCAAAATCTGTTGGCCGAAACTTCTTTGAGTATTTAAACTTTCGGAGTTTAATTCATGTCAAGCAAGATTGTCAAAAAGCTTGGAGACATTCCAAAAGGACTTTTGGGAATTTCGATAAATCTTCTAACGTGAATGGACCCAAATTCATTTGGGTACCAAAGAGAAGATGAGTTATTTTTCTTGCAGGGAATAAAAATGGAGAAAAAGAGAATTCGGTATGCTGTTATATTTACAATTTTCTTTGCGAACATATTTAAATTCTCATTGCGCTTCATATTGTGCTTTGGTTGTGCTCGTGTGATACATCTTTTGTGTTTCATGAGATGAGATTAATTGGTTAATTGATATTTTGTTTAGAGATTGATGCTTTCTGATGTTATCCTGCTTTGGAAGGTTTAAAAAAAGAAGAAGAAGATATTTTTATGCATGATATCATGATTGAGAAAGAAACTTATTGCTTTCATCATTTGATTTTGATGTTGCCTTGTTATGGCATCTTATATTACATCGTTGGTTGTGCTGTAAAGTGAGTTATTTAAGAAATATTTTTTTTAATTATATTATTCCTTGTTATTCCATAAGTCTATGGAAAGAATATTTTGTTTTTTTAGAAGCTTTCTTATTTTACTCTAACGTAAAAGAAAGGATCCAAAATCCATGGATACCAAAAAGGAAACGAGTCTATTGCAGAATTTTCTACAAAGAAAGATTGCAAGTCAACGAAAATCATGATGCAATCAAAGACGGATCTCAATGAGGAATATTTTCTAAAAAGAAGCAAACGTTCTGAAGCAAATGCCCAAAAGCAAGTGCCCAGAAGCAAGTGTTCAGATGCATACGCTCAGAAGAAACGTTCAGAAGAAACCTCCAGAAGAAACCTCAGAAGGAAGTCTCAGAAGGAAGCGTCAGAAGGAGCGTCAGAAGGAACGTCAAAAGGAACATCAGAAGGAACATTCAGAAGGAAATGTTCAGAATGAGTCTACTGATCAGATTCAGAAGGACATTATTAATCGGATTCAAGGACAAATATTCAGAAATTGTTCAGAAGGATAACAATCCTTGAGGACGCACTAAAATCGAAAATCGATATCACTATTCAGCATGTGATTATTGATGTTTTAAAGTTCATGAATCGATTTCTCACACTTATGGGGAGATTCAACTTGAGGGAGAGAATCATATCAAAGAAACAACAAATTGAGGGGGACCAACAAATTGAGGGGGAGCATTAATCAAGCATGGGAAAATTTTTATTGAATTTGCATTCATTTCAATTCCAATCTTGATTACTATCCAGACAATGGAAGAATAGGTAAATGTGTGTTAGAACTTGCTAAGTTCTACACAATCCGGTTAGTACATCTTCCATTTTCCTTACTTTTTGTCATTAAAAATCTCTAATCTCTAACATCATTTTATTATGGCAAAAAGGAAGTGAATTTATCTGCACTCATTGATATATGTTCAATGACATACATGTTGGTTGATTAAGAACATGATCTATATGTTTATTTCAGAGTACCTGAAGATATATTCCCTACGTGATATCCTTCTCATTGTTATTGCTTATTGATTATGACAAAAAGAGGGAGAGAATATATATGCATATGCGTTGAATATTGAGCTGCAATTATGTTTTTATATATCATCATGCTCAATAAGCAAATTTCGTTTACTTCGTTTACTTTTCAATTGAAACGTGATTGCACATCTGCATATTCAGATATTATTTTGTCAACATCAAAAAGGGGGAGATTGTTAGGGAAAATCCCTTATGATGTTTTAAAGATGACAAAATAATCAAAGGCTACCAATGTGTTTGTTGATTGAGAAGAACAAGGTGAGATAAGCACAAGCCGTTATGCAAATGGTGTTTTGACAGAATGTCAAAAGGTTGAGAGTTATCTATCAATGGCGAACAAGGTATTGGGAGTAGAGGCATCTACAACTTGGAGATGTTGGATCTAGCAATATCACCTAGAGGGGAGGTGAATAGGTGATTCAAAATCTAATTGAAATTTTTTGCGGAATTAAAAATAATTTCAATATACTATTAGGATCAGGAACAACATAAACAACGTGCAGGGAAAAACTAAACACAAAGATGGAGTTTAGAGAAGAAAAATGTGCACGCTGAGTTTATAGTGGTTCAGCTTGTTAAGCCTACATCCACTCTCCCACGATGACAACCGATTGGCTGGATTTCACTATGATGAATCGAAGAGGATTACAGTCGATCGAACACTCAGTTTCTCCCTTACAAATCCTCACAATGAAAAGAAATTTTTGAGCACTCAGAATACTTTGGTGAATTTGAATAACTCTTGCACTTTGGATTGTTGTTCTCGTAACTCTCGTAGATCACCATGATTCTTCTTTAATACTCATTTACCTCCAAACTTAGCCGTTGGATACACGATCAAAGGATCGCTCTTCAATCTTTGATTGGACGTCATCAATCGTGATTGAACGAGACTGTATCTGAGAAGATATGATAACCGTTGAGGTAGAATTTGAACTCTTCTGATCTGGCCGCCCATACAACCAAAATCTCTAGTTTCCATAAGTGGAGTAGATTCAAATTTGTTGCCAAGGATATTCTTGGAAGGTAATATCCAATCGCAGATTTTCCTTTGATTGATTAGAGAAAAAATCTTGTTAATCAAATATCACAAACTTCAATAATAAAACATGCCTAGTTCGGAAACCTGTCATTCGTGGGTCTTCATCATTGCAGAGAATTAATCAGTCTTCAAAAGCAGTCTTGAGAACGAAAGACCTATCTGAATCTTTAGAAGCAACTCCATCTGAAGGTCTTTAGATGCACTCCATCTGACCAGGTCAGAAGCACCTCAATCTGACTACGTCAGAAGCACTTCCATCTGACCAGCATCAGAAGCACTTCCATCTGACCACGTCAGAAGCACTTCCATCCGATCAGCATCAGAAGCACTTCCATGACTACTTTTCCCTTGAAAATAAGAGACGGATCGTTACGAGCTCCTGCTTATACATTCTTTCTGCAATAAACATTTTAACCATTACACAAATCATGTGCAAACTTTTGTCAGAATCAAAATAGAAGGGAACTTTCCACAACAATCTCCCCCTTTTTGATGATAACAAAACTTCCGAAAAAAATGTAGTATATATTGGATGGAAGATCTTGAAATAAAATTAATAACATGAGAAGGATGAAATATCACCCGATCACTAGAGATTTCAACGCATGAATCACACCTGCAAAACTCCCGCAAATATCTTAAAAGAACCTTCTTTAAATAGAAACTTCTGCTAAAGAGATATATTATAGATAAGCTATAAGGAAACTTCTCTCCCCCTTTTTGTCATCAACAAAAAATAATCATGCATGTGACGAGAATTTGTCAATGAATGGAAACATTCAGTACCGAAAGTGTTTTAAGAATAGAATCAACAAATGAACAACTGATGCCAAAAAAAACTTTAAATGGAGGAAGATGGAGGCATTTTTTAAGAAGAGTGAATATCTTCAGGCTCTTTATCAGTCTCCATAGGTGACTCCTGGGCAGAGACAGCTCCCACATTAAGTGCACGATCTCTCACTGCTTGAGAGGTAGGAAGTCCTTGTGCTGGCTTGTCATCTCGAACAAGAGTGTAAGTGAGCATGTTAGCTACCTCAGCACAAAACATCCTGCCATAAAAATCAATAGAATTCTCTAGAGTGTCCACCTTCTGTGCTAGGCCTTGCAACTGAACTTCAACTTTCATTTCAAAGCTAGAAATCTTATGATCTATCATATTTTCCATAGTAGCAATGTTGTTAATGATAAGTTGTTGAAGGTTTTCCACTTGCTTCTGAACTTCTGACTGAGATGACTTGGTTTCACGAAGCTCACTAATGAAAGTATCAACAGAGGGCAACACCTTGGCAGGGAAAGACTGTCCTTATTTTACAGATTCAGGTAGCTCTTGAGGTAAACTCTCCCCCTCATATGAAGGCCTAGGAAAAGCTTTAAAAGCTAGAACTTCTGTCATGAATACGTCAAAGGTTGCTTGAAGATGCTCTCTTTGAATCATAGCTGCTTTTCCTTTAGACAAGTGTCTTGGTACGGTTGTGGCCTCCCCATTAATTTCCATTTAGACTGATCAAGCACTTGAAACTTGATCCTCTTGAGCAATGGTAGCTACTAACCCTAGAGCTGCTTTGGTAACAGTCAATCTGGTAGAGGATAAGGAGTATGCTTCGTTTTCTGCAGTCTCTTCCAACTGTTCAGTTGAGACCATTGGATGACTCCACTGCTCATAGTAATCGAGTAGAGTATCTTCATACTCCTTTTCTAGCTCTTCTTCTTTGGACAATTCCTCAGTCCATACCTGAAGAAATTCTTCATAAGGTATTTCAACTTCATACACAACAGAATCTATGGGTTGTGTCCCATGTAGATTCTCTCCCATTTCATTGGGAGTGTCATGTTGACTCTGACTAGCAGCCTCTCCAGTTGGTATAATTTCACCTGGTTTACCTTTGGAGAGTGATGATTGTGTAGCTTCTGAGTCTGACTCATCTGTTGCATTTTCAGCTATACTGAGGTCTTCATCATCAGAGGCTTCTGCTGCTTGTCCTTTGGTGGCCATAACTTTTCTCCTCTTAGGAGATCTCTATTCTGACTTGTCCTGAAATTCCACAAGAACTTGCTCAGAGTTCTTATTTCTCCAACCACTGGCAGTCTACTTAAACCCCATTTTCTTTATCATTTGCTCTCCTACAACTATCAGTGGAACTTCATGCATGTTAATGGCTGCAGGTAATGTGATCTTGAGGAAATTCATCATCCTGTAAATCAAACCTCCATAGGGAAGTTGTCCCTTGGCTTTTGTATTGTCCTGCACATGTGAAGTATGACTGTGTGAGCAAAGGATATTTTCTTGCCCTGTAGCATTCCCCACAACAACTTAGCCTCATATTTGGAGATGTCTGTCTTGGAAGATGCCTTGGGTCTAAGATACTTAATGACAATCTTGTGCATCAAAGTGTGCTTTAGAGGAAAGTCTGTATAGGCAATATGTGTTGGCTCTAGCAATATCACCTAGAGGGGGGATGAATAGGTGAATCGACAACTAAATTGAAATTTTGCGCGGAATTAAAGATAATTTCAATATGCAATCAATAAGCAAGAACAACAGGAGATAGTGCACAATTCAAACACAGCAATGAAGTAGGGAAGAGAAGAGAGCACGCTGAGTTTATAGTGGTTCGGCTTGTCAAGCCTACGTCCACTCTCCCACGATGACAGTCGATCGGCTGGATTTCACTATGAAGAATCAAGAGAATTACAATCACTCAACCACTTGGTTTCTCTCTCTTACAGATTCTCACAATGAATGAGATTTTAAGCACTCAGAATGATCTTGGGTACGATTCGAATCACGCTTGCACTTTTTGGATTGTTGTTCGTCACTTCTTCTCAGATCGCCATGTTCTTCTTTTATACTCCCATGCCTCCAAACTAGCCGTTGGATACCCGGCCAAGAGATCGCTCTTCAATCCTTGATTGGACGTCATCAATCGTGATTGAACGAAACTGTATCTTTAGAAGATATGAGAACCGTTGAAGAAGATATTGAACCTTTCTGATTTAGTCGCCCATACAACTAAATCTCCAGTTTCCATAAGTGTGGTAAATCCGTATTGGTCCCCGAAGAGATATTCTTGGAAAGTAATATTCAATTGTAGAAAATTCATTGATGTTTAGAAGAGACATCATGTCAATTGAATATCACAAATTTCCATAAGGAACCTTGCCCTGATCGGAAACTTGCCATTCGTGGGTCTTCATGTTTTGGAGATGCAGAAACTGACTAATTTCAAGTTTCGTCTTCATGAGGAAGTTCCTAAATTAGATCAGTTATAGAGAAATGGTAATTCAGAGATTTGATAAGGTCCATCTGTCACTGTATGTAGATCGTTGCACAAACGATAGGAGATCATGTTGAATCTGACCCTCAAAAGCAGCTCCATCTGACGGTCCTCAGATGCACTCCATCTGACCATTGGTCCAGAAGCACTCCATCTGACCCTTGGTCCTCGTGACAAAAATAGATCCACACAACCTGCTGCTTACTCATTCTTTCTGCATCATAAAACATTATACAAATCATTTTGATAGTTTTGTCAGAATCAAAATATAGGAGAATTTCCACAACAATCTCCCCCTTTTTGATGGTGACAAAACTACAAAATCTAATAGAACACTGTATGTCAAAAATTGTAAACAAATAATATAATCACTCAATTTGCTCCTCCTGCAAGCAAAATTGGAAATAATATCCTGCACTGTAGTAAAAGGTAAATAGAACTGGTAGATAGAGAAATCTCTCCCCTTTTTTGTCAACAGCAAAAAGAATGTATATAAGAAAGAATATGATTGTTGAAGGGATTGTTTAAAAAAATAAAATTGCATAACAAATGACATCCTTTTGCTTGAAAAAAATTAAGAAGGAGGGGGAATTTTGGAGGAAGAGGAAACATCTTCAAGCTCTGGATCAGCCTCTACTGAAGAAGATCTGACATACTCTCCTCCCATTCTTTGAGCATGGCTCCTGATAGCTTGAGTTGTAGGTAAAACTGAAGCTACTCTGTCAATCCTTACCATAGTGTATGAAGGCAAGTTCGCAATCTCAGCACAGAACATTCTACCATACAAATCTATGGACTTCTCTAGATTAGTCACCTGATTTTCCATACCCTGCAACTTCCCATCAACCTTCTGTTCAAAGTTGTGCAATTTCTGATCTATCATCGATTCCATAGCAGCCAGATTCTAGATGAGGATTTGTTGAAGATTCTCCATTTGCTTCTGAAATTCCACCTGTGGTGCTGGAGGAGAGGGTTGTTGATCTGTAGTGACAATTCCTTTTCTTGGCATATTCTTCCCCTCAGATTGAGCCTTAGGAAATGCTTGAGAAGCAAATACTTCTGTCAGAAAAACATCAGAGGTTGCAAGCAAAGGCTCCCCCTGAGTTATAGCCCTTTTCCCTTTGGCTTTTGTACTAGGCACAGATTCGATTTCTTCATCAATGTCCATTGGTATGGACTGAGCACTCGAGAGTTGATCCTCTCTTGCAATTGCTATTGCCAAGCTTGAGTTGCCTTTATGAACAGTCAATCTGGTAGAGGATATGGAGTAAGCCTCAACATCATCTAGTTCTACCACCTGTTCTTCTGATGCCAACTAAGCTAGTACTTGTACTAACCACTGCTCATAATCAAAAATAAAAAGAGTATCACCATACTCTGTTTCATGCTCTATTGTTGCAGCATCCTCATCAGTCCACATTGTCAATAATTCTTCCTCAGTTAAATCACAAATGTACACAACTTTATCTTTTGGCTGTGTTTCATTTTCATCTCCTCATTCTTCAGCACTTTGACTCTTTGGTTGACTTTTTCCATCTGAAGTACCTTTGGATTGAGTAGTTTCAGAGTCAGATTCTGCTGTTCCTGCTTCTCCTTCTCTTGAATGCACATCAGCTTAAGTGTCTTCTTGTTGACCTTTGATAGCCATTACCTTCCTCCTTTTTAGAGACTTCTGTTTTGACTCATCCTCAAACTCCACAAGAACTGATTCATTGTTCTTGGTCCTCCATCCAGCAGGAGTCATTTTGAAACCCATATTTCCCACCATAATTTCACCAGCAGTCATCAAGGGAATCTACTTTTTGATAAGTTCTGCAGAAGCTTTGATCTTAAAATGATCTATTATTTTATAGATTAGACCAGCATAATATAGATGTCCCTTTGGCTTAAGGACTGATCTGTACATGTGCAGTAGAACTGTGTGGGCAAACGAAATCTTCTTCCCCTGCAAGATACCCCACAATAGTTTTGTCTCATACTTTGAGATGTCTGTCTTTGAGGCTGCCTTTGGTCTGAGGCATTCAATGACAACCTTGTGCATCATTGTGTGCTTCAGAGGGAAATCACTATAGGCTATGTGAGATTTTGACTCTCTGGAGAAACTTATTTTCCCAGTGAGAAAGTAGAAAGCATCTTCAGCAGTAACATCTAAAGGTGTGAAAGTCCTTTTGCTAGTGCCCATAATGAATGCCAATTCATCAACATGCAACACATATTGCTTTCTACGCATAGCGAAAAACATAGTATTGAAGCTGGCAAAATGAAGATTGGAGTAAAAATAGGCTACCAAGTCAGGAAAAGTGTAACTCGTTTGGGTTACAAAAAGCTCTAGGTTGACCTTTTGAAGATGCTTTCTAAGAGGGATGACATTCCTTCAAAGTACTTCAATTCAAATACCATGTGTGGTATGATGCCTCTCTGTTTCAAGGACTCAAACTTGTCCTTATGTGCTTGACTTTGAAATTCAGGATCATGAAAGCTTTTATCTATAGTAAACCCAATGTTTTCACAAAGTCATTGAACAGGACATCATCATCATCTTCGACTTTTGCCTTAGTGCCGCCAGGCCTAATAGGAGAGGGTTTTCGTGTAGTTGCTTTCGAACTGGGCTCTGCTACTTTATCCTTTCCCTTTCTAGAAGCAGATTCAGGTTCTTTAACCGCAATAGGTTCAACAACCTTTTCAGGTAATCTAAGGAATTCTAGCAATTCGCCCTCACTAGCAAACTTGTGAATACCCAGCAGTTTTCTAAGTTGATCACCAAAATCTCCTACTTCCTTAATACTATCGTACATTGGCTTAACAGAGTGTGCCATGGCTTCTTTCTCTTCAAAAATAGATAAAGATAAACCTTTTGCCAATCGGAATGCCTCTCGATGTTCGTTGATTTCAGTTTCCGAAGGTTTGGTGGTGCTTGCAGTTGGAGAGGAGAACTTTCTCTTCGTCTGAGAGGTCCTCTTCGAGTCAGAGGCTGATTTCGGAGCCATGGAGATGAAGAAAGTTTGAAACTTTGGAAGAGAGTGTGTTGATTCGAGGAAGAAATCGAGAACGAGAGAGATTCTGAACACAGTTTAGGGTTTCGATTGAGAGCGATTTGAAAGTGAGAGAACAGGGGTGACGGTTTGGAGTTTTATAAAAGTGGCGGTTATTTTTGGAAACAAAATTAATTTAAAGAGAAATAAAAGAATTCCTTTAATAAATCAATTAATCACCGTCAATCAAATATACGCGGATATATAAGAGACTTACCTTAAAAATAATTTTAGGAGATGACTGACTTTTGATTTATGAACTTTCCAAAAAAAATTATGAATTGCTTTTTATGTTCCTTCTGACTTTCCTTTTTCGTCTCCTTCCGATGCTTCTTCTAACGCTCCTTCTGACGCTCCTTCTGACGCTCCTTCTGACGCTCCTTCCGAGTCTTCTTTTGACGCTCCTTCCGACGCTCCTTCTGATGCTCCTTCTGAGTCTCGTTCTGATCTAAAATATGCTTGAGACAGAGGGTTAATGATGGCTAATTTATTTCTAATAAAATTAAAGGATTCCTTATCCATAGGTTTTGTGAAAATGTCTGCTAGCTGATTTTTTGTATCAATATATTGAATATTAACATCACCGTTCTGAACATGATCACGTATGAAATGATATCTGATCTCGATGTGCTTTGCTCTTGAATGAAGTATGGGATTCTTTGTAAGATTTATGGCACTTGTGTTGTCACACTGGATTTCCACATTTGTATCTTCGACACCATAATCTTTGAGTTGCTGTTTTAGCCAAAGAATCTGAGCGCAGCAGATTCCAAGTGATACATATTCTGCTTCAGCTGTGCTGAGTGCCACTGTACTTTGCTTCTTGGAATACCATAAGATAAACATATTTCCACCACCCACCTGGGTGGCGCTGCTGGAGCGAGCACTCTTCCTCTCGCAAAAGGTTAAGTGTTCGAATCCCGGGCGACGCAGGGTGACTTAACCGGTGGCACGTGTGTGGTGGCTAGCACGTGTCGCCCCCAGGGTTTACTTCCCGGCTGTCGGCCGTGCGGGGGTTCCCTGGGTTATCAAAAAAAAAATTTCCCATGAGCTGGCAAGTTCCAGATGTGCTTTTCCTATCAATTTTGCAACCTGCAAGATCTGCATCTGAGTAACCTCATAGTGTAAAATCAGAAGTTTTAGAATACCACAAACCATAGTTGGGATAAGTCCCAATGTATTTGATTATTCTTTTGACAGCTAAAAGGTGTGATTATCTTGGGCTTGACTGAAATCTTGCACACAAGCAGACACTGTATAGGATGTCTGGTCTTGAAGCTGTGAGGTAGAGTAGTGATCCAATCATGCTTCGATATAGCTTGGGATCAACTTCGTTTCCATCTTCATCTTTGTCCAATTTGGAGGAGTGAGACATGGGAGTTTCTGTCTTCTTGCAGTTTTCCAAACCAAACTTTTTCACTATTTTCGGTGCATATTTTTCTTGAAATATGAATGTTCCTTTCTGATATTGATGAATTTGAAGTTCAAGAAAGAAACGCAATTCTCCCATCATACTCATTTCGAATTCATCATGCATCACCTTAGAGAATTTCTTGCAAAGTAGCTCATTAGAAGAACAAAAAATTATATCATCAACATAAATTTGAACTAGAAGAATATCCTTACCTTATTTTTGGATAAAGAGGGTAGTATCTACATTACCTTTAGTGAAGTTGTGTTTGGATAGAAAGTTACTCAACCTTTCATACCAAGCACGAGGTGCTTGTTTCAATCCATATAGTGCCTTTTTTAACACATAAATCAAATCCTTTCCTCTAGGTTCTTCAAAGCCAGGGGGTTGCTCAACATAGACATCTTCTTTGATATAGCCGTTAAGGAATGCACTTTTCACATCCATCTGAAACAGTTTAAAGTCATTGTAACAAGCATAAGCAAGTAATAGCCTGATAACTTCTAACCTGGCAACAGGTGCGTAAGTCTCATCATAGTCTATTCTTCTTCTTGAGAGTAGCCTTTTGCTACGAGTCTTACTTTGTTTCTTACAACTTTTCCTTTGTCATCCAGTTTGTTTCTGAATACCTACTTTGTTCCAATTACTGGACGATTTTTGGGTCTGTTGACTAATTCCCAAACATTGTTGACCTTGAACTGATGTAGCTCTTCCTGCATTGCATTTATCCAGTTCTTATCTGCTAGTGCATCTTCAATTCCTTTCAGGTCCAATTCAGATACTAATGCTATGTTACTCATTGCTTGCTTAAACTTGGATCTTGTCTTGATACCATCACTTATGTTTCCCATGATGAGTTCCTTTGGATGACTTGACTTATGCTTCAAGTTTTTATCGAAGCAATCATTTGAAGAAGTTGTGGGTTCATTCTGTGCAGCTTCTGGCCTTTCTTCATTTGAGAGAGTTTCCTTCTGAACATTCTCCAAGCCAGTGTTTGCTTCTGAGTTTTGCTTTTCTTCTGATTCTTCATGTGAATTTGAGACTTGAGGAAGTACATAACTGGATTCGGGTTCATCATTTTGACAATTCTCATCAAACCTGATGTTCACAGACTCTTCCACAACACGAGTGTTTTTGTTGTAGACTCTGTAGGCTTTGCTCGTTGTTGAGTATCCCAGAAAAATTCCTTCATCTGATTTCTCATCAAACTTTCCAATTCGATCATTAGCATTCTTTAGGATAAAACACTTACAGCCAAATACATGAAAGTATGCAACAACAGGCTTTCTTTCTTTGAAGATTTCAAATGGGGTTTTCTCAATGAGAGGTCTGAGAGAAGTTCGGTTCAAAATATAACAAGCTGTGGAAATAGCTTCTGCCCAAAAATGAGATGCAATTTTACTCTCAATCAAAAGAGTTCTTGCCATTTCTTGTAAGGATCTGTTTTTCCTTTCTACTACCCCATTCTGTTGAGGAGTATACGGAGCAGAGAAATTATGCTGAATTCCAAATTCATTGGAAAAATCTGAAAAGCTTTGATTTTCAAACTCTCCCCCATAATCTGTTCTTAAAGAAAAAATGGTACAGCCTTTTTCATTTTGAATTCTTTTTGCCAATTTTGAAAAAGATGTAAAAGCCTCACTTTTGTGAGCTAGAAACAACACCCATGTAAATCTAGAGAAATCATCAACAATAACAAGACAATATTTCTTACCTCCAAGGCTTAAGGTTTTGTTTGGTCCAAAAATATCCATATGAAGCAACTGCAAACATTGCTTAGAGTAAACTTTATTTATAGACTTAAAAGAACTTATTACCTGCTTACCTAGTGTACAAGCATGACATAGTCCTCCTTTTTCAAACTTCGTTTGAGGTAACCCTCGAACAAGTCCCTTTTTGGAAAGCTTTGATATAAGCTTTACACTAATATGACCTAACTTTCTGTGCCAAAGATCATATTCATCCTTAATAGAAATAAGACATTTTGCATTTTCAGGGTCAGAGTCAATATCTAACAGATAAATATTTCCATGTCTTTGACCCGTGAAGGATTACTTCTTGTCCTTGCTCATACCTGTGCACTTTAAATCTTGAAAACATATTTCATAACCAGAGTCACAGAGTTGACTTACATATATCAAGTTGTAGTTCAGTCCTTTGACAAGAGATACATCTTTAATATTCAGATTTCCAATCATGACATTGCCTTTTGCAATGACCTTTTCTTTGTTCTTACCTCCAAATGACACACTTCTATCATCACATTTTGAAAGAGATATGAATACATCTGGATTTCCGGTCATGTGACTCGAGCAACCACTATCTAGAAATCACTTATTTTTCTTTCTCTTTGGTACCTGCAAGAAATGAGCAGCTCACTGTTTCTTTGGTACCCATGCTTTCTTGGGTCCTTCTGTGTTAGTAGGATTTGACCTTTTAACAAGTCTCCAGACTTTCTTGCAAGAATCATTAGTGTGGCTAGTATCACCACAATTTATACAAGGCTGGTGTATGTGAAATTTGGTAAACTGTTTGTAAAAATGCCTTCTATAAACAGTAATAGTAGGTTTGTAGAAATTCGTTTTAGAAAAATAGTTTTTGAGAACACTTCCTTGTTTAAAACCCAAACCAGATCTATCATTAAAATGTATTTGTTTAGAGATAATATTGTCCAAAGTCTTTGAACTTTGTGAAAACCTTTTTGAAGTCACATCAATTTTTTCTTTAAGAGAATCGTTCTCTTTTGAAATGAGATCATGGCTTTCTTTCAACTGATGAAATTCGTGTTGTAAAAACTCAATTTTTTTCTTTTTGAGAGATATTTTGCTGTTTTAAAGAAGAGTTTTCCTTTTTCAAAACAGAAACTTTTTCAAGAGTTTCCTTGTAACTTTTGCAGAGCTCATCAATATATTCAGTAACTTCATCAGGGAGATTAGATGGACTTACCTCAGTTTATGAATCTGAGCTTGAATCTGATTCTGAGTCTGACTTTGCCATCAAACAAATGTTTGCATAGCCTTCACTTTCTTGCAGTGAAAGCATATTACATCTTTGCTTTCTTGAGATTCAGTTTGAGAGAATTTTTTATCAAACTTCTTCAAAGGTTTCTTTCCTTTGAAGTTTCTGGCCTTTGGAGCCATTTTTCTAAATTTCTTCACCATGAGTGCAAGTTATTCATCATCTTCATCATCTGTGTCAGACAAACATTGAGCAATTTCAGTTTTTAATGCAATTGATTTCTTACCTTTTTTATCTCCCTTTTTGCTTGCTCGTTCTGTTTCATAGGATTGTAGTGTCCCAACTAGCTCATCCACCGAAAGCTGTCTAATTGTTTGACATTCTTGTATGGATGGTTTGACATAGTTCCACTCGTCTGTGAGTCCTCTTAGTATTTTTCTCACTTGCATCGCCTCAGCAACTGGTGCACCTTGTATTGCAAGTCCACTTGCTAGACTTTGAAACCTGTATATCATATCAGCAATAGATTCGTCAGATTTCATTTGAAATGCTTCAAACTCACTCAGTAAAATGCTGAGTTTTGTTTCCTTCACTCTATTTGTTCCTTGAAAGGTGATATGAAGCCTATCCCATATTACTTTGGTAGATTCTTCCTCTGAAACACGGTTATAAAGAGGAGTTGATAAAGCACAAAATAATGCATTGACAGCTTTGGAATCCAAGCTTCGTCTTTTGGCCTTTTCAATCTCAGTCGTGGTCGTGGTGAGATTTGCTTCATTTCCAGATGTTGTACTTGCAGCAGCATTTGGTACAATACCATTTGTTACAACACCCCACATCAAATCATCATACGCCTTAAAGAACCATTTCATCTTGTTGCTCCACATATTATATTCCTTCCCATCAAAGTAAGGTGGCTTCTTTGCAAAGTGCGAATCGCCTGCTCCTGAAGAATGATTGCTAGACATAGTAGATCGTTAGCTCTGAAGTTAATAAACACTTCGTGAATATGAGCAACCTGCTCTGATACCAATTGTTGGATCTAGCAATATCACCTAGAGGGGGGGTGAATAGGTGAATCGATAACTAAATTAAAATTTTGTGCGGAATTAAAGATAATTTCAATATGCGATCAATAAGTAAGAACAACAGGAGATAGTGCACAATTCAAACACAGCAATGAAGTAGGGTAGGGAAGAGAAGAGAGCACGATGAGTTTATAGTGGTTCGGCTTGTCGAGCCTACGTCCACTCTCCCACGATGACAGCTGATCGACTGGATTTCACTATGAAGAATCAAGAGAATTACTATCACTCAACCACTTGGTTTCTCTCTCTTACAAATTCTCACAATGAATGAGATTTTGAGCACTCAGAATGATCTTGAGTACGATTCGAATCACGCTTGCACTTTTTGGATTGTTGTTCGCCACTTCTTCTCAGATCGCCATGTTCTTCTTTTATACTCCCTTGCCTCCAAACTAGCCGTTGGATACCCGGCCAAGAGATCGCTCTTCAATCCTTGATTGGACGTCATCAATCGTGATTGAACGAGACTGTATCTTTAGAAGATATGAGAACCATTGAAGAAGATATTGAACCCTTCTGATTTAGTCGCCCATACAACTAAATCTCCAGTTTCCATAAGTGGTAAATCCGTATTGGTCCCTGAAGAGATATTCTTGGAAAATAATATTCAATTGTAGAAAATCCCTTGATTGTTTAGAAGAGACATCATGTCAATCGAATATCACAAATTTCCATAAGGAACCTTGCCTTGATAGGAAACCTGCCATTCGTGGGTCTTCATGTTTTGGAGATGCAGAAACTAACTAATTTCAAGTTTCGTCTTCATGAGGAAGTTCCTGAATTAGATCAGTTATAGAGAAATGGTAATTCGGAGATTTGATAAGGTCCATCTGTCACTGTATGTAGATCGTTGCACAAACGATAGGAGATCATGTTGAATCTGACCCTCAGAAGCAGCTCCATCTGACGGTCCTCAAATGCACTCCATCTGGCCTCGTCAGAAGTACTTCCATCTGATCTCGTCAGAAGCACTTCCATCTAACCTCGTCAGAAGCACTTCCATCTGACCTCGTTCAGAAGCACTCCATCTGACCCTTGGTCCAGAAGCACTTTATCTGACCTTGTCCAGAAGCACTCCATCTGACCCTTGGTCCTCGTGACAGAAATAGATCCACACAACCTGTTGCTTACTCATTCTTTCTGCATCATAAAACATTATACAAATCCTTTTGATAGTTTTGTCAGAATCAAAATATAAGAGAATTTCCACAACAATATGAGATTTTGAATCTCTGGAGAAAGTAGTTTTCCCAGTAAGAAAACAGAAAGCCTCTTCAGCAGTAACATCCAATGGTGTAAAATCCATCTTGTCGACACCCATTAAAAAGGCAATGTCATAGGCATGCAAATGATATTATTTTCTTGCAATGGTGAAGAAGATAGTATTGAAGTTGACAAAATGTAAGTTGGAGTAGAAATAGGCAGCAAGGTCAGGAAAAGTTTGTCTTCTCTAGGTTACAAAATTTTCAAGATTGATCTGTTAAAGGTGCTTCCGAAGAGGGATCTCAACCTTGTCGAAATACTTTAAGTCAAACACCCTATGAGGTATAACACCTCTCTATTTCAAGGACTCAAACCTATCCTTGTGTTCTTTGTTTTGGAACAGGGTGTCAGGAAAACTTGAATCGACAGCACAACCTCTCACTTTCACAAAATCATTTAACAGAATATCATCATCATCATCCACCTTGGCTTTAGTGCTACTAACACCATCCTTGTTTTTTATCACAACCCCTTTTGAAGAAGATTTTTTAGGAGTTGATGCCGAACTAGAACTTGCAACTTTCTCATTACCCTTTCGGGAAACAAGATCAGGCATTTCAACAACAATCGGTTCAACAACTTTTCCGGGCAATTTAGAAATTCTAACAATTCTCCTTCACTTTCAAACTTGTGAATGCTTAATAACTTTCTGAGATCTTCATCAAAACCCCCAACTACTTTAACACTATCAAACATGGGCTTAACTGTATGTGCGAGAGCTTCTTTTTCTTCGAAGTCAGATACAGACAAACCTTTTGCTCGACGAAGTGCCTCCCTTTGTTCGTTGATTTCCGATACTGAAGGCTCGACAGGAGTCGCATCTTGAGATAAGGATTTCCTCTTCGCCGGAGTGGACTTCTTTGAGGCGGAGGCTGGTTTCGGAACCACGGAGATGAAAAAAAATTTGAACTTTGAGAGAAAAAGTTTTGTATTCGAAAGAGATTCGAGAGCGAGAGAGATTCTGAGCAAGGTTTAGGGTTTTGAGTGTAATCTGTGTGAATGTGAGAGACAGGGGTAACGGTTCGTGGTTTTATAAAAGAGGCGGTTATTTAGTGAAACAAAATCAATTTTTGAAATATTTTAGAAAGAAAGAAAGAGAATATATATATACCTTTAATAAATCTATCAATCAAAAGCAGTTGAATATTTGTCGAGAGATTTGAGAGACCTACCTTAAAAAGATTTTGGTATTAGAAAACTGACCTTTGATTTGTGAGCTTCCCTTTTAAAATATTTGATGATTTGTTTCTCACGCTCCTTTTGACACTTCTTCTGAGTCTCCTTCTGACGCTCCTTCTGACACACCTTTTGAGGCTCCTTCTAACGCACCTTCTGAGGCTCCTTCTGACGCACCTTTTGAGGTTCCTTCTGAGGGTCCTTCTGAGGCTCCTTCTGACGCACCTTCTGAGACTCCTTCTGAGCTTCCTTCTAAGGCTCCTGTTCTAAAAGATACTTGAGGCAAAGAATTAATGATGGCTAATTCTTCTCTAATAAAATTGAAAGTTTCTTTATCCAAGGGTTTTGTAACAATATCTGCAAGCTGATGTTTTCTATCAATATACTGAATATTAACATCATCATTCTGAACATGATCACTGTTGACACCTAAATTTTGATCAAACTTTTTTTATTTATTTTTTAAAAAACATTCATAAAAATATCAAAAAAAGATCATAAAATCACAAAATCAACTTTGGAAGCCTTGGCTTGGCCTTAGGAACCATTGTGACCAAAAAAATAATTTTCATAATTTTCATTTTTTTAATATTTTCAAAAAATACAAAAAAAAAGAAGAAAATCAAGAAAAATAATATTTGAGGTCACAAAAATTATATAAAAATAGTCGGTATTTTTATTTTTATGTTATCTATTTTCTGACCTCATAAAACAGTAAAATTCAGGTTCGATTTTAGGTATTCTCTGATCACCATAAAATTGAATTTGGCAAAAATATTAGTAATAATTAAAAGGAAAAGGATTGAAAACATCATCATTTAAAAGAAAAAGATGAATAATCATTTTGTCTTCGCTTTTGATTATTTTATTATTATTATTACTTTCTAATATTTTATTTTTATTATTTTTTTATTCACCTCCCCCCTCCTCCTTCCTCTTCCCCTTCCTCTTCCTCTTCTTTTCTTCTTGGCCGACGGTTTTTCCTCTCCTCGAGCTCCTCTTCTTCTTCTTCTTTTCTTCTTCTTCTTCTTAAAAAAAAAAATGGAATCCTCACCTTCGTGCACTATTTGCCTTCGCCTTCGACCCTTCCGCCGTCGTCGCTAGCCGTCGTACCTCAAAATCGCCGTGAATAACCCAAGACCCGCGGCCTCCACCCGTTTTGGAGTTTGGTTCGGGTTTGTTTCGGATCGGGCCAAATCCGTCATCGCCAAAGCGCGCTATCGCCTCCGACGACTGCCCCGGAGTCCTACCTCCTCCCTCGGAGCTTGTGGAGCCTACACGCCGCTCGTGGAGCCTAGAAACAGCCTCGGGCGTGTCGGACGTGTCCGGGCGTGTCGGACGTGTCCGAGCGTGTCCGAGCGTGTCCGAGCGTGTCGAAGCCGTGTCGAAGCCGCGTCCGAGCCGTGTCGAAGCCGTGTCCGAGCGTGTCGGAGCCGTGTCGGAACAGTGTCGGAACAGTGCCCGAACAGTGTCCAATTTTTTATTTTTTTTTATTTTTTTTTAATTTTTTTAGTCTTAATTTGTGAAATTAATTATCGACATTCTAATGGCGATCGACAGGTAACGGGCATGGAGATGGTCGCAGACTGGGGCTGGGCGATCGAAGGCCGGTGTCCAATCCGGTATGTTTTACGTACCCGATCCGTATATCAGGGTTATTTTTCTAAAATGTCGCCATTATAGATTTGGTTTGCATGTATTTATCTCAGTTCAGTAGTTAGCTTATTTATCTGGTTGAGTGTTGTCTATTGCCAATGATATGCTTTTTGTTAAAATATTTTCTGAAAATATAAAAAAATATTAATAAATCAGAAAATGCCAAAAAAATGGAAAAATTAAAGAAAAACAAAAAAATTGAAAAGAATTGCAGAAAATTACTAAAAAAATTCCAGAAAATTCCCAAGGTTGAAAATGATCAAAAGAAATTGATTGGTTGTCGTTTTTCAGGATTTTCTCCCGTTTAATCCAAAACGACGATTTTACCCCTCAAAGGGTAAATTGTCTTTGATATTCCGATGAATTGTGGAAATTGCTTAGAATTTGGCGATGAGCCAGATAGGTGGCTAAACCTTATGTCTAGGATTTCCACATTTCATTCTCATTTTTAGAAAATGACGATTTTACCCTTCGAATGGTAAATCGGTTTCTAAAATTCCAGAAAGTCATGAAAATTGCAAAAAAAATAGGAAATGGGTCAATTGAGTGACCAAACCTATTTTTGACATTGTTTTACTCCGAATTCATTCCGAAATGATGATTTTTCCTTTTTTAGGCAAATCGTCCATTTTGTCCCAAATTACGACTTTACCCCTTATGGGTAAAATCATGTCTAAATCATTCCTAAGCTTGATTGATACTTATTTAGGTTAATAGAGCCTTCTTATGAGTGTCATGTTGATTTGATGTGTTTATTTTGCATACTTGGATTCATTGATTTGCGCCTTTTATTATTGATTGTGATTGCCAGGATAGTCATTCCTATTTGCATGAATTCCTAGATTTAGGATTCATACTCCACTCATCTGCATGAAATCTTAGGTCAGAAAATTCAGTCAACTTAGGTACCGAAAGGGCGTCAACTCTGACAGTTGGCGTAACTAAGTCCCCGAACCCATTTCTCTGGTTATCGCAGAATTGAATAGAAACTCCCGACTATTCAATAGGGTGGTCCAATCATACCCTCCAAAAAATGATTGGTGGCGACTCCATGGCATGCACACTTAACACATGTCACTAGACCACACTGAAGGTCGACTACGTATACCTCCGTTGCGATTTGGGTAACGGGCCTTGGGAGAGGCCCGCGTCCGACCAGACTGGACGGTCCATTAGCCCTCGAGAGCCATCAGACTAACCTCGAGAGGGTCGCGACAGACTGGCGACTCCGCTGGGGACTTTAGAGAACTTGAGCCGATTAAAAAGTTGATTGATTTTTCTAACATGTTTTATGCAGATGCTCTTCAAGGTGAGGTACGTACTTTAACCCTTGAGGTGTTAAATGTTTTTGCAGATTGGAGAAATAAGGGGTGGAGTACTTGTTAACTCTGTTTTATGCAGGTTGGGCGTAGGAATGAATGATTGTGTGTATGTTTTATATTGAAGCGATGATTGTTAAATAAGATGCATGTTTATCGCTTTAGCACGACACCGAAAATCATACAACCGCGCCTAAAACCCCAGGCGCCGCCTATAGGAAAACGATAGAAGGGATTGAAAATGGAATCTCCGTGAGGAAAAACACGGGGTAATCCACTTTTCAATTTCGCTCACTTCGAACTATGGATCGAGTCCCAATGCAACGATAGCTGTGCAATGGAATCGGCTCTTTCTAGAACTCGAGGTGGGAACCTTGACCTTAGGTGCCAAATCCTTTGATTTTTAGAAGTTTTATCCTCACTTGTCTCATGTGCATGTCTTTAGATGGTTGGTATATCTAAAACCACCTAAAAAAAATCGGTGATCCTGGAGTCACATCTCGAAGACTGGAACTGGGGCATCTCCAAGTGTTCGGACCACACTCCTTTGATTGATTTGACATTTTTAGTTCTCTTGTATAAGATTAATTTTGCTGAGATCCTCTCTATATCGTCCCTTATATTGATTGTATTAGGGATCTATTTGTATTGTATACATCTTGATAAGGCTCATTTCTATCGAAAATGGGGGCAAATTCCCCAAACCCGTGGAGCATAGTGGAATTCGTCCCTTCAGTGCAAAATACATTTGGCCGCAGAGCCACTCGTTTGGTGAAAGGACGTATCGTTCCTAATTGATTTTTAATCAGATCTGGGGATAAGTTTTTCTCTATTTTTTTTTATCTCAGGTGATAAAAGAGACAATGCACCCAAAAGCTCATGCATTCAAATGACAAAACAGACGTCGCCCAGCTGGGGCAAATGAACCGTAGGCGTTGCAAATACCTTCAAGCACGGATGGAGGAATTTGATAGATGTTGTTCATATCAATATGCAACATCAAAACGGAATGCAAATCGAGAGTAAAGTCGTATCGTCCCAATTTATCTTGGATTTGGGAATGCGAGTTGACACTTGTTATTTATCCTTGATAGGGACTCGCCATCAAGGAGAACAGATTTTCACAACCTGTGTAAACTCGCTGGGGCATACGACCAAGGGTAGGATGTATCATTCCAATTTTGATAAAATTTTGGGACATATACTGACATATTTCTTCTTTATCTCCAGGGATCTCCAGCCACGACGGTCAGGTAAGTATCCCTTTCCCCAATCCATTGAAAATGTTAAATAAAAAAATAGAGAGAAAAAGAAAAGCTATTAGAATCTGATGTCTAGAAAAGACATAGAATTCTAATTTTATTGACATTCATGTTTTAAAACAGGAGGTTGTCTGAACAGGAATAAAACATGCATGGTGCATCATAAGATTCCCATGAGGGGTAAATTTTGGAGAAAATGAAAAGAATTTTTCCAATAAAAGTTGTTCAGACCGTTTAAAAGGGTGTTTTCTCAGACGAGAGGCGAAGCCTAATCCAAACATGTCCAACACACACTTGAGAGATGAGTGGAGTGAGCAGATAACAAAATCTGGGTCTACGGGGGTAGGGACCATTTGCAGCGATTACATGGGTTGGGACGACGGAGGCATTCGTTTCATATCCCCCAAACACTACAGGTGACCGTTGATAACCCATTTGAACGGCGGTTTTCATTCTTAACCCTGTCAAGAACCACCCCACACCGGGAAAAAAAAAGGAAGTAAATCCAGCAGCGTCAGGAGAAAATGGTTAGAAATTTTCTTGCTCGGACTAACATTAATCTTTGTGTGTTGTTTATATGGTAATCCAAATGCCATAGGATGACGAGAAGCATTCATTTCTCTATCCCACACACCATATCCTTTGCACAGCCAAGTTGAGCCTGCAAATTCGTTTCATGAACCCATTGGTGATCATTCGAAGGCGGAAGCAGCACCACTTCAAAAATGGAAGAGTTCAAGACTCAGGGATTACGAAGAGGATTCCCGAGCTGATATTTAAAGCATGTTTAGACTTTCAGACATATGTCTGACATGATCCCATCGAGGATGAGAAGAACCGGGATTTCAAAAATAATAATAATAATAATAATGATAATAATCCCTAGCATCAAGAAAAAGCAAAGTGCCTAGTAAAAGCAAGGCCGATGCTCGTGTAAGTTGTTTGATTGATCCACAATGAAGCCCGGATGGGAAAAGAGGAAATCCCTGAAGAAGCCAAATCAAAAAAGGGCTGCTCCCCAAATGCTGCCAAGCACAGAATAAAGACATGGAGAGATTCGGTCTCTGAATGCAACAAGAGACTCTTTCTAAAGAGCTGGTGCACACATCAAAGTCGGTTGCGCACCTCAAAAACTAAAGATGCAGAAAGGAAAGGACAGGTGGCAAATCAGCAATGATCACCAATGTCAAACCCGCCATGAATTCTGGGCCAAAAACGAGCCTTTTTCGATCCCCAATCCTACCAATGTTACAACCCTGAAACAGTCTTCTCTGACTAAGACACTTGGGTTAACATATAGCTTAGCTCGAAGAAGTACGAGCAAGACTATTTCTTTCTCATTTTGCAGGGTTCTTGACTTGTAAACCCAGAGCAGATGGTGAAGACTTTCATTCAATGGCCTCGACTCCAAAGCGGGTCCCCCTTGAAAACCAATAACCGAGCCCAACATTACGGTCCCGTGGAAGACCTCCCGACCGATCAAAATGTATGCGCTGCGAATGAGCCTGAAACCTAGACATAGGTTAGTTGGGAATTGAGTGCATCCCCTATAAAAAAACCACTATCTCAAAACAGGTGAGAAGACCTCCTTGTCGAGAAATATTCCAATTGATGTTTTGAACAAACTCTTTTTGGAATTTTCAAACTGTTGATCCAGATTTTCCATGCAAGGAATTTGTGATCACATTTACATGTTGCAAGAATGCTTTGGATAGCCTCCAGCATCAAAATGCACATTTCACAATTAAAACTTAAGTCATATGGTTTTTGTCAAATGGACAGCCGTGGTCTTCCCAAAGATTACTAACGTTTTCTTGGTGAAGAAAAATCTTTCAAGCTCAAACTTCTGCAGGATACCTGGAGAATCCAGCTCCCAGAATGTCGCATCAACAGACCCAAGTGAAGCTTTGTCAAGGTAAAATCTTTCACTGCTTCAAAACTGAATTCCCGGCAAATTTCGGGATCTTTCAAAAAAAGGGGTGAGGATATAACCCTTTTTCAAAAGAAGTCAGCAAACTGTCCCAGCGGACGTAGAGAACCCTCGTCCTAGGACACCCTTTTCAAAAATATCAAACAGTCTCATCGGACGTGGAGAACCCTCGTCATGAGACCCCTTTTTAAAAATTAGGCAGTCTCATCGGACGTGGAGAACCCTCGTCATGAGACCCCTTTTCAAAATTCAGGAAATCTCATCGGACGTGGAGAACCCTCGTCATGAGACCTTTTTTAAAAATTTAGGCAGTCTCATCGGACGTGGAGAACCCTCGTCATGAGGCCCCTTTTCAAAATTCAGGAAATCTCATCGGACGTGGAGAACCCTCGTCATGAGACCCTTTTCAAAGTAAACCAAGGTAGATACCGCCTGAAGGGTCAAACCAAGGTAGATACCGCCTGAAGGGTCAAACCAAGGTAGATACCGCCTGAAGGGTCAACTCAAGGTAGAAACCGCCTGAAGGGTCAAACCAAGGTAGATACCGCCTGAAGGGTCAAACCAAGGTAGATACCGCCTGAAGGGTCAACTCAAGGTAGAAACCGCCTGAAGGGTCAAACCAAGGTAGATACCGCCTGAAGGGTCAAACCAAGGTAGATACCGCCTGAAGGGTCAACACAATGGTAGAAACCGCCTGAAGGGTCAATCAAAGGTCGAAACCGCCTGAAGGGTTAATCCAATAGTGAAAATCACTTAAATGGTCAACTCAATGGTCCGATCCACCATACGGATCAAAATCCTTGGCAAATCCCAAATGGGACGCGTCTTCTTTAGATTCCTATCGGTTAGGGATCCCATAATGGTATGACCTACCATACAGGTCAGAGCTTAACCTCCCTAGGACACTCTAGTAACGAGTCCCTAGGTATTCTCTTGAATCCATCAGACACCTCGAAAATGACACAAATACCGAACAGGTAAGTGGCAGGTATGTCTCTTTACTATCTCACTCTCTCATGTCAAATAAATGTTTCCCCTTTCAAGAAAGAGCATACATCGACAAGCATGAAAAAACCGGATGTCATGACTCCTTTTCCTTTAGTTTCACGAGTCGAGTCGATCAGGACTCAGGTGTCACCTTGTCTTTGAGAGAAACCTCTGAGGGGATTCCTCTGACGAGATTCCTCTCAAAGAGGGGCAGCTGTTGACACCTAAATTTTGATCAAACTTTTTTTATTTATTTTTTAAAAAAAATTCATAAAAATATCAAAAAAAGATCATAAAATCACAAAATCAACTTTGGAAGCCTTGGCTTGGCCTTAGGAACCATTTTGACCAAAAAAATAATTTTCATAATTTTCATTTTTTTAATATTTTCGAAAAATACAAAAAAAAAAAAAAAAAGAAGAAAATCAAGAAAAATAATATTTGAGGTCACAAAAATTATATAAAAATAGTCGGTATTTTTATTTTTATGTTATCTATTTTCTGACCTCATAAAACAGTAAAATTCAGGTTCGATTTTAGGTATTCTCTGATCACCATAAAATTGAATTTGGCAAAAATATTAGTAATAATTAAAAGGAAAAGGATTGAAAACATCATCATTTAAAAGAAAAAGATGAATAATCATTTTGTCTTCGCTTTTGATTATTTTATTATTATTATTACTTTCTAATATTTTATTTTTATTATTTTTTTATTCACCTCCCCCCTCCTTCTTCCTCTTCCCCTTCCTCTTCCTCTTCTTTTCTTCTTGGCCGGCGGTTTTTCCTCTCCTCGAGCTCCTCTTCTTCTTCTTCTTTTCTTCTTCTTCTTCTTAAAAAAAAAAATGGAATCCTCACCTTCGTGCACTATTTGCCTTCGCCTTCGACCCTTCCGCCGTCGTCGCTAGCCGTCGTACCTCAAAATCGCCGTGAATAACCCAAGACCCGCGGCCTCCACCCGTTTTGGAGTTTGGTTCGGGTTTGTTTCGGATCGGGCCAAATCCGTCATCGCCAAAGCGCGCTATCGCCTCCGGCGACTGCCCCGGAGTCCTACCTCCTCCCTCGGAGCTTGTGGAGCCTACACGCCGCTCGTGGAGCCTAGAAACAGCCTCGGGTCACCACCCCGTCGTCGGAACGTGTCCGGACGTGTCGAAGCGTGTCGGAACGTGTCCGGACGTGTCCAGGCGTGTCGGACGTGTCCGGGCGTGTCGGACGTGTCGGACGTGTCGGAGCGTGTCCGAGCGTGTCGAAGCCGTGTCGAAGCCGCGTCCGAGCCGTGTCGAAGCCGTGTCGAAGCCGTGTCCAAGCGTGTCGGAGCCGTGTCGGAACAGTGCCCGAACAGTGTCCAATTTTTTATTTTTTTTTATTTTTTTTTAATTTTTTTAGTCTTAATTTGTGAAATTAATTATCGACATTCTAATGGCGATCGACAGGTAACGGGCATGGAGATGGTCGCAGACTGGGGCTGGGCGATCGAAGGCCGGTGTCCAATCCGGTATGTTTTACGTACCCGATCCGTATATCAGGGTTATTTTTCTAAAATGTCGCCATTATAGATTTGGTTTGCATGTATTTATCTCAGTTTAGTAGTTAGCTTATTTATCTGGTTGAGTGTTGTCTATTTCCAATGATATGCTTTTTGTTAAAATATTTTCTGAAAATATAAAAAAATATTAATAAATCAGAAAATGCCAAAAAAATGGAAAAATTAAAGAAAAACAAAAAAATTGAAAAGAATTACAGAAAATTACTAAAAAAATTCCAGAAGATTCCCAAGGTTGAAAATGATCAAAAGAAATTGATTGGTTGTCGTTTTTCAGGATTTTCTCCCGTTTAATCCAAAACGACGATTTTACCCCTCAAAGGGTAAATTGTCTTTGATATTCCGATGAATTGTGGAAATTGCTTAGAATTTGGCGATGAGCCAGATAGGTGGCTAAACCTTATGTCTAGGATTTCCACATTTCATTCTCATTTTTAGAAAATGACGATTTTACCCTTCGAATGGTAAATCGGTTTCTAAAATTCCAGAAAGTCATGAAAATTGCAAAAAAAATAGGAAATGGGTCAATTGAGTGACCAAACCTATTTTTGACATTGTTTTACTCCGAATTCATTCCGAAATGATGATTTTTCCTTTTTTAGGCAAATCGTCCATTTTGTCCCAAATTACGACTTTACCCCTTATGGGTAAAATCATGTCTAAATCATTCCTAAGCTTGATTGATACTTATTTAGGTTAATAGAGCCTTCTTATGAGTGTCATGTTGATTTGATGTGTTTATTTTGCATACTTGGATTCATTGATTTGCGCCTTTTATTATTGATTGTGATTGCCAGGATAGTCATTCCTATTTGCATGAATTCCTAGATTTAGGATTCATACTCCACTCATCTGCATGAAATCTTAGGTCAGAAAATTCAGTCAACTTAGGTACCGAAAGGGCGTCAACTCTGACAGTTGGCGTAACTAAGTCCCCGAACCCATTTCTCTGGTTATCGCAGAATTGAATAGAAACTCCCGACTATTCAATAGGGTGGTCCAATCATACCCTCCAAAAAATGATTGGTGGCGACTCCATGGCATGCACACTTAACACATGTCACTAGACCACACTGAAGGTCGACTACGTATACCTCCGTTGCGATTTGGGTAACGGGCCTTGGGAGAGGCCCGCGTCCGACCAGACTGGACGGCCCATTAGCCCTCGAGAGCCATCAGACTAACCTCGAGAGGGTCGCGACAATCACGTATGAAGTGATGTTTGATCTCAATGTGTTTTGCTCTTGAGTGAAGAATGGGATTCTTGGTGAGATTTATGGCGCTTATGTTGTCACACTTGATCTCCACATTTGTATCTTCAACACCATAATATCTTCGCTGCTGCTTTAACCAAAGAATTTGAGCACAGCAACTTCCAAGAGATACATATTCTGCTTCAGCTGTGCTGAGAGCAACTGTACTTTGCTTTTTGGAGTACCATGATATAAGCATGTTTCCCATGACCTGACAAGTTCCAAAGGTACTCTTTTTGTCAATTTTGCAACCTGCAAGATCTGCATCTGTATAGCCTTTTAGAGTAAAATCAGAATCTTTAGAGTACCATAAACCATAGCTGGGATAAGTCCAAATGTATTTGATAATCCATTTGAAGGCTGAGAGATGTGATTCTTTTGTATTAGATTGAAATCTGGCGCATAGGCAGACACTAAATAAGATGTTTGGTCTTGAATCTGTGAGATAGAGTAGTGATCCAATCATACTGTGATATAATTTAGGATCAACTTCTTTTCCATCTTTATCTTTATCAAGTTTGGAGGAGTGAGACATAGGAGTTTCTGTCTTCTTGCAGTTCTCCAAACCAAACTTCTTCATAATTTCCAGCTCATATTTCTCCTAATGGATAAATGTTCCTTTCTGTTATTGATGAATTTGAAGTCCAAGAAAGAATCGTAATTGTCCTATCATACTCATTTCAAATTCATCATGCATCACTTTAGAGAATTTCTTGCAAAGAAGCTCATTAAATGAACCAAACATTATATCATCAACATAAATTTGGACTAATAGAATATCCTTACCTTGTTTTTGAATAAAGAGCGTAGTGTCTACATTACCTTTAATGAACTTTTGTTTGGTTAAGAAATTGCTCAGTCTTTCATACAAGCACAAGGTGCTTGTTTTAGCCCATAAAGTGTTTTTCTTAAAGCAAAGACTAAATCCTTTCCTCTAGGTTCTTCGAAACCAGGGGGTTGCTCAACATAAACTTCTTCTTTGATGTAGCCATTTAGAAATGCACTCTTCACGTCCATTTGAAAAAGTTTAAAGTCATTGTAACAAGCATAAGCAAGTAGCAACCTAATGGCTTCTAACCTGGCAACAGGTGCATAAGTCTCATCATAGTCTATTCCTTCTTCTTGAGAATAACCTTTTGCCACTGGTCTTGCTTTGTTTCTTACTAACTTTCCTTTATCATCCAGTTTGTTTCTGAATACCCACTTTGTTCCAATAACTGGACGATTTTTGGGTCTGGTGACTAATTCCCAAATATTGTTGACCTTGAACTGATGTAGCTCTTCTTGCATAGCATTAATCCAGTTCTCATCTACTAGTGCTTCTTCAATTCCTTTTGGCTCTAATTCAGACACTAGTGCTATGCTACTCATTGCTTGTTTGAGCTTGGTTCTTGTCTTGATACCATCACCTATATTTCCCATGATGAGCTCCTTTGGATGACTTGACTTGTGTTTCCAGTTTTTGTTGAAGAAATCATCTGTAGATTCTGTAGGTTCATTATGCACAGCTTCTGAGCTTTCTTCATTTGAATGTATCTCAATCTGAGTAGTTCCATAATCATTATTTATATCTGAATCTTGCTTCTCGTCAGGTTCTTTCTGTAAATCTGAGATTTGAGGTAGTATAGAAATATGACTAGGTTCAGATTCATCATCCTGAGTGCTTTCATCAAACTTGATGTTCATTGATTCTTCAACAACACGAGAGTTCTTGTTGTAGACTCTGTAAGCCTTGCTTGTTGTTGAATATCCTAGGAATATGCCTTCATCTGATCTCTCATCAAATTTTCCACTACGATCATTAGCATTTTTCAAGATAAAACATTTACAACCAAATACACGAAAGTATGCAACATCAGGCTTTCTTTCTTTAAAAAGTTCATAGGGAGTTTTCTCAATAAGGGGCCTGAGAGAAATTCGATTCAAAATGTAATAAGCTGTGGAAACAGCTTCAGCCCAAAAATGAGATGCAATCTTACTTTCAATCAAAAGAGTTCTAGCCATTTCTTGCAAAGATCGATTTTTCCTTTCAACTACCCCATTCTGTTGAGGAGTATAAGGAGTAGAAAAATTATGTTGAATTCCAAATTCATCACAAAAGTCAGAAAAACTTTGATTTTCAAATTCTCCCCCATGATCTGTTTTTAAGCAGGAAATGGTATAACCTTTTTCATTTTGAATTCCTTTTGCAAATTTTGAGAAAGATATAAAGGCATCACTTTTGTGAGCAAGAAATAATACCCATGTAAATCTTGAGAAATCATCAACAATAATAAGACAGTATTTCTTACCTCCAAGACTTAAGGTTCTGTTTGGTCCAAAGATGTCCATATGAAGCAGCTGCAAACTTTGCTTAGAAGAAACTTGATTTATAGACTTGAAAGTACTTCTTACCTGCTTGCCTAGTGTGCATGCATGACAGAGTCCTCCTTTTTCAAACTTTGTTTGAGGTAATCCTCGACCAAGTCCCTTTTTAGAGAGCTTTGAAATATGCTTTATACTAATATGTCCTAATTTTATTTGCCACAACTCATATTCATCCTTAATAGAAATAAGACATTTTGCATTTTCAGAATCCAAATCAATGTCAAGAATATAAATATTTCCATGCCTTCGACCAGTAAAGCTTTGCTTCTTGTCCTTGCTCATACCTATGCATTTTAAATCTTGAAAGCAAATTTCATAGCCAGAGTCCCAGAGTTGACTTACAGAGATCATATTGTAGTTCAGTCCTTTGACTAAAAAAATATTATTTACTGTCAGATTTCCAATCTTGACAATTCCTTTTCCAATGACCTTTCATTTGTTTCTTCCTCCAAAAGATACACTTCTACCATTGTATTTTGATATAGATATAAATATATCTGGATTTTCTATCATGTGACTTGAGCATCCACTATCCAAAAACCATATGTTCTTCTTTATCTTTGGTACCTGCAAGAAGTAAACAACTCACTGTTTCTTTGGTACTCATGCTTTCTTGGCTCCTTCTGTGTTAGTAAGACTCAATGACCTTCTGTTAATAGGTCTCCAGACTTTCTTGCAGCACTCCTTATTGTGGCTATAATCACCACAATTCACACAAAGCTGGCGTATGTAAGATTTGGTAAACTGTTTAAAAAAATGCTTTCTATAAACAGCAATAGTAGGTTTATGGAAATTTTTCTTAACAAAACAATTTTTGAGAGCATTTTACTTTTTAAAACCCAATCCTGATCTATTATTAAAAGGTATTTGTTTTGAAATGATACTGTCCAAAGCTCTTGAACTTTGTGAAGACCTTTTTGAAGTATCATCAATTTTCTTTTTTAAAGAACTATTCTCTTTTGAAATGAGATCATGGCTTTCTTTCAACTGATGAATTTCATGTTGTAGAAATTCGATTTTTTCTTTTTTGAGAAGCATTTTGTTGTTTTAAAGAACTATTTTCCTTTTTTCAAAACAGAAACTTTTTCAAGAGTTTCTTTATAACTTTTGCAAAGCTCATCAATGTATTTTGAAATTTCATCAGGGAGGTCAGATAGGCATACCTCTATTTCTGAATCTAAGCTTGAATCTGATTCTGAATCTGACTTAGCCATCAAGCAAATGTTTGCATAGTCATTTTCACTGTCATCAGAATCACTCGATGTTTCTGCTTTTAGAGCCTTCTTGTACTTCTCATACTTGACTTTATCTTTCTTCAGAGTTGGACAATTCGGCTTAATATGTTCTGCTTTCTTGCAATGGAAGCATATCACATCTTTGCTTTCTTGAGATTCATTGTTAGAAAATTTCTGATCACTTTTCCTCAAAGGTTTCTTTCTTTTGAAGTTTTTGGCTTTTCGAGCCATCTTTCTAAATTTCTTCACCATAAGTGCTAGTTCTTAATCATTCTCATCTTCATCATCTGTATCAGACAAACATTGAACAACTTCAATTTTTAAGGCAATTGATTCTTACCTTTTTGATCTCCCTTTTTGTTGGCTCGTCATGTTTCATAGGATTGTAGTGTCCCAACTAGCTCATCTACTGAAAGTTGTTTGATTGTTTGACATTCTTGTATAGACGGTTTGATGTAGTTCCACTCGTTTGTGAGTCCTCTAAGTATTTTCCTGACTTGCATCGGTTCAGCAATGTGTGCACCTTGTCTTGCAAGTCCACTTGCCAGACTTTGAAACCTGTCTATCGTATCAGCAATAGACTCATCAGATTTCATTTGAAATGCTTCATAATCACTCAGTAAAATACTAAGCTTTGTTTCTTTTACTCTGTTTGTTCCTTGAAAAGTAATATGAAGCCTATCCCATATTACTTTAACAGATTCTTCCTCTGAGACACGATTGTAAAGAGGAGTCGATAAAGCACAAAATAACGCATTGACAGCTTTGGAATCCAACCCTCGTCTTTTGGCTTTTTCAGTCTCAGTCATGGTTGTGGTAGGATTCGTTCCATTTCCAGAGGTTGCACTTGCAGCAACATTAGGTACGACACCATTTGTGACAACATCCCATAACAAATCATCATAAGCCTTGAAGAACCATTTCATTTCGTTGCTCCACATATTGTAATCCTTCTCATCAAAGTAGGGTGGCTTGTTGGCGAAGTGCAAGTCACTTGTTCCTGAAGAGTGGTTGCAAGACATAGTAGATCGTTAACTCAGAAGTTACAAACACTTCGTAAATATGAGTAACAAAGCTCTGATACCAATTGCTGGATCTAGCAATATCACCTAGAGGGGGGGTGAATAGGTGATTCCAAATCTAATTGAAATTTCTTGCGAAATTAAAAATAATTTAAATACACTATTAGGACCAGGAACAACATAAATAACGTGCAGGGAAAAACTAAACACAAAGATGGAGTTTAGAGAAGAAAAATGTACACGCTGAATTTATAGTGGTTCGGCTTGTTAAGCCTACGTCCACTCTCCCACGATGACAGCCGATTGACTGGATTTTACTATGATGAATTGAAGAGGATTACAGTCGATCGAACACTCAGTTTCTCCCTTATAAATCCTCACAATGAAAAGAAATTTTTGAGCACTCAGAATACTTTGGTGAATTTGAATAACTCTTGCACTTTGGATTGTTGTTCTCGTAACCCTCGTAGATCACCATTGTTCTTCTTTAATACTCATTTACCTCCAAACTTAGCCGTTGGATACATGATCAAAGGATCGCTCTTCAATCTTTGGTTGGACGTCATCAATCATGATTGAACGAGACTATATCTGAGAAGATATGATAACCGTTGAGGTAGAATTTGAACCATTCTGATCTAGCCGTCCATACAACCAAAATCTCCAGTTTCCATAAGTGGAGTAGATTCAAATTTGTTGCCAAAGATATTCTTGGAAGGTAATATCCAATCGCAGATTTTCCCTTGATTGATTAGAGAAAAAATCTTGTTAATCAAATATCACATACTTCCATAATAAAATATGCCTAGTTCGGAAAGCTGTCATTCATGGGTCTTCATCATTGCAGAGAATTAATCAGTCTTTAAAAGCAATCTTCATAATGAAAGACCTCTCTGAATCCTCAGAAGCAACTCCATCTGAAGGTCTTCAGATGCACTCCATCTGACCAGGTCAGAAACACCTCCATCTGACTACGTCAGAAGCACTTCCATCTGACCAGCATCAGAAACACTTCCATCTGACCACGTCAGAAGCACTTCCATGACTACTTTTCCCTTGAAACTAAGAGACGAATCGATACGAGCTATTGCTTATACATTCTTTATGTAATAAACATTTCAACCATTACACAGATCCTGTGCAACCATTTGTCAGAATCAAAATAGAATGGAACTTTCCACAACAGGAGATACCTAAGTAGAGGGTGAACAAGCCTAGAACAGAAAGTTCGGTAAAGCTTGGAAGGACTTTAGATAGGTGAACAATGAGGTAGAACCGCAATTACCAATATGCTTGGAGGGACCAAAAAGATGGAGCTCAAAATATTGGTCAGATGGAAGTGCTTCTGACGCGGTCAGATGGAAGTACTTCTGACGCGGTCAGATGGAAGTGCTTTTGAAGATGGTCAAATGGAAGTGCTTCTGACGATGTCAGATGAAAGTACTTCTGACGTGGTCAGATGGAAGTGCTTCTGAAGACGGTCAGATGGAAGTACTTCTAAAGACGTCCAGATGGAGTCTGCTTCTGAAGATTATTTAGAAGCAGCGAGATATGTTATTTCGAGATTCTAAAGACCCACGGCTAACATATATCCGTTATTGCTAAGGTATTTATGGAAATTTGTAATCTTTAATTGATAAGATTATTCTATAACATGATTGATAGAATATCCTTGATTGGAAATTACCTTCCATGGGACAAGAAACTTTATATATCTGAAGAACTCCACTTATGGAAACTTAAGATTGAGTTGTATGGGCGACTGAATCTGAAGGGTTCAGATTCTGCACCAACGGTCACTAAATCTCCCGAGATACAGTCTCGTTCAATCAAGATTGATGGCGTCCAATTAGTGATTGAAGAGTGATCCTTTGAAAACTTGTCCAACAACTAGTTTGGGGGTGAAGGAGTATAAAAGGAGATCCATGGTGCTACTACGGAGTAGGATAAGGAACCATAAATTCCAAGGTGCAAAAGTTGTTCAAATTCATACTTGTCCTTGTGAGTTTTATACGACAATCATTGAGAGGCTCTGTAAGAGTGATTGAGAAATGATAGTGTGACCTATCAAAGAGAGTATCATCACTTGTTGTATATCTCCATTGATTCATCTAGTGAAATCCAGCCAATCCGCTGTTAGCGTGGGAGAGTGGACGTAGGCTTGATCTAAGCCGAACCACTATAATCGTCGTGTGCAATATTCTCCACTCTAAACTCTTACTTTTGTGTTTAGATTTCTTACACATTGTTATATTGTTCCTGATTCTAATCGTGCATTGAAATTGTTTTAATTCCGCAAGAAATTTCAATTAGATTTAGAATCACCTATTCACCCCCCTCTAGGTGATATTGCTAAATCCAACATGTAGAACCTATGAATAAGAAATTTCTGGCACCTTAAGGTTGAGCTTCAAGAATGAGCTTGAGTGAACAAACATGCAGTTCCCTGTTGAGGCCAAAAGCATCGTGTGTTTGGGGATAGCATACCTGCTCTTCGAGCTCAGGCTTGTCTCCCCTTCCTTTAATGGTATCACAGCCATCCATCGTCGAAATTGAGTCAAGATTATTATCTTGAGATTCAAGACCTGCTGAAAGGAAAGAAGAAATTTATACTCTCATGGAATCCTCTACAGATATTGTAGCTCACATTCAACTTGAAACCTCAGTTTCACTCTCTCCACCACCTGAACTAAAAAAAACCACATCATCCAAATTGAACTACCTTTATAAGGTATCCTATGTGAATGACGATCGGAAAATCTCTTAAACACAGATACCCCTCATGAACCCTTACTCTGCCTTTTGTAAACCATCATCCTTCTCTCCAATCAGATCCATCAAATATACCCCTCGTTCTGTCAAGGAGTATGTCAAGCCCACTAAATTTGATCAGCACCCTATGTTGTCCACACAACAAGAGCAATTTGTAACTCTTCAGATTCCACCTGAGTTTCCTGCTCAGTGGGCTCAACAAGGTTATGCACATCTTCACTTCGGAGCCATCTGTTTGGCTTTATCATTGCATGAACGAAAATGCTTACCAGTTGTTGCTCGAGTTGCTCTTCTTGACACTTGCTTCTTGGAATATCAGCACAGTTGCAATGGCACGGTTCAGACATATCTTAATGTAGGCACAATATTTGTTACCCTCTTTCCAAACTTCGACATGGCCTTGGCAGATTCCAGCCTCCTTTCTACTTTGAAGGCTCAGTTACAGATCACTGGTACTCATCAAACCATATCAGCCATAATTGCTACTCTTCACTACTAGATGGTGTATAGAATACAAAACCTTGCTATTGATCTTAACCTTCCCAGTGAAGAAGATGCTTTGCTTATCTCTGTTGACAACGACCAGACTTCAAGCATCCATATCCCTCGTCAACTTCCAAGAGATTAACTTGTTAAGCTCCTTCCTGACAGTTAGGTGACCAACTACGAAAAACTTCACCAAAATTTCAGACTTATCTAATCTTCTAAGCCACAATACACCAAGAAAAAATTTGGTGCTGTCACCATCAAATTCACTAAAGACAAGGAAGACATTTCTTGCTCTGCTTTCCCCTCATTTCCTACCATCTTGTGTTTCACACCATGTCCAATTGAGTCAGTCAGTATGGAAGACCCTGATCCTAAAACTCATGTCCAATCCTTTGATGAACATGGACGACCCATCCATTATTTTCAAGATCCCTCCGAACATTATTTTTGGGACGTTGATTACTCTTGTTCCTCCTCCTTAAACCCAGACTATGAGGATGATAGACCTTTCTCCAGATAAAAGAAAAAGAAGAACGACTCTCTTTACCAAAAGTACCTTGACGGTGATCCAACCGTAGGACCTCTTGGTGAAGACACTAGGCGCTGGCAATACATGGCTGAGTATAGTTTTCCTAAACTCCCTCAGATTTCTCCACTTCCATCTACTTGTCCCCTAGAAGACCCTAACCCATCTCCTCCACCTCCACCTCCATCTCCACCTCCACCACCAAAGAAACCCATTACATCACCATTCTACAAACCCATCATCAAATGGGTAAGGAAAAATGCTTGCCCCATGAAACTCCCTGAGCCGCACACTTGCAATCCTAAATCCGAATCACCCCTGTTTTACCTAGCATTTGTATGTTCAGACCAGATAGCTTTCCCCCTTTACAGCCATCTCCATATGAAGAAAGTACAACCCCCTTTAGATTTCCTCCTATTAAAAGTTTTTCTAATTAGTAACAAAAATACTTTCATTCTGCGAAGATTCCAACTCCTAATGATGTTGATCTTCAAGAAACACGGAAAGGCCCTATTCCGGTTGAAGCTGTATTGAACTGGAAGACAGAAAATGTTCTAACCCAGAATGTAGCTGTAAGCTCAGTTGCTACTCGTCTCGATCGGGTAAACTATGCTACATCTGTCTTAGAGAAGATATTGGAAGATTTCCAGAAGAGGCTCTACTTAATGGAAACAAAACAGATCCCTACCAGCTATTATCTGAAAGACCAAACTCTTGAAATTGAAAAGCTCGAGCGACATGTCCAGATACTGCAAGAACAACAGGCTCTCTTAGAGCAAATAAATCAGTAAGCCATGGATCCTTTCTTATTCCCAACAATAACATCAAGCCAATATCCTTTTTCTCGTCAAGATCTTCAAACTCTATCTCTTTGCAGCTATACTTAGCACAACACCACCTCCCCCAAAGACGAATATCTTTTCCCTTCGGGATCGTCTTAAAAGCTAGAACAAGAGAAAAAAAAAACAAACAAACCTCTCTTCCTTCTCCCTCAACTCCGCCAAAAAAAAATCTCCTCATTCATCTCCACCTCATAAACCTTTCCATTCATATATGGTTTCTAATTCCTTGGAAAGTTTCCTTAGAAACCAAATTCCTACTATCTCCACTGTGAAACCCATAAATCCCTCATCTCCAACCACTCTAGATGTTTCTATGAGTGAATTTTCTTCCATTCCGGATACTGAGTCTTATGACTCCAATTCCCAGTCTGTGGTAACAGATATCATGATGGCAGATCCTACAGAGCCAATCATTGAAGAAGAAACGAAAGATAATCCTGATGTAGAACATCCACCTCCACCTTCACAACCCTACCATGATCCATCCCCAGCCCAAAAAACCTATTCGTCCAATTGTTTCACTTTAGATGATATCCCTTATGATAAATGGCCTGAAAGACTTTAGGAATTTCATGCCTGGTTGATTACTAGGAACCTTAAAGAACACAGTACTTACGACGTACTTCTTGAGTTTGTTACTCGGTTCACTAGTTCCTTGAAAGATTAGTGGAAGTTATCCCCAAAAAGAGACCAACTCCAGTTCTTAACCATGTCCTTTGATGAAGTCATTTAGCGTATTCATCTCTTCTTTATTGGCCAACCCCAAGATTAAAAAAAAACTCAAAAGAAAAAAATTCTTTAAAAGAAAATTATGTTCCCCGGCTAGAAAAGACCTAGATCGACATTTTCGAGAGATGATCAAGCTCTTCTACCAACTTGGTTCTGATCCTAATCTCAAGTCAGTTTTCCTGGCTTCTATTCCAAAAGAGATTAGTCAAGTTGTTGAGAAAACCCTAAAGTTCAAAAACAAAACCATCACAAATGTTACTTTCGGAGAAATACAACAGTATGTCCACCTTGCAATTGAAGAAACGTGCCACAGAAGAGAAGTCTTTAAGAGCTATCTCCGGGAGAATCGTTCTCTTGAAAACAGTTGTGCAAAACCCCATCTCAAAATCAAATGTTCAAGAGATTGCAGTGATCCCACTTGTGCGGGCCACAAGAAACGAAAGCACTTCGAGAAATTCTCTTTCGAGAAGTTTTCCTTTGGCAAACGAAGACACAAAAAAGGCAAGTGGAAGTTTCTTCGCAAGAAGAAAAGGCATCATTCTTTTGGTTTCAAGAAGAAAAAGAAATCTAACAGATGCTACATCTATAGCAAGAAATGGCATTTTGCAAAAGATTGTCCCTAAGTAAAACGCCAAGAAAGATATTTGATCTAAAAGATTTCGTCAACCACAGGTATCCCATTGGCTGATGAAGATATCGAGTATGCATTCTCTGTTGAAGATGAACCTTTACCCGACACACTCTTTGCTCTTCAGACATATTCTTCAGACTCTGATGAATCCCCTGGTGATATCTTTGCCTTCTTCCCTGATACCATCTCTGACTCTTTCCACGTCCAACCTGTTTTTCACTCTCCATATATCCACATCCAAATCGATACCTCAGAAGATGATAAACCCATTCAAGTCATCGCTCTCATAGATACTAGCATAGCTGCATCCCTCATGGATATAAAAGTACTCCTAGAGAAATTATGGATGCCTTATACAAGGTATTTTCATTCTGCTTCTGGTGATACTTTTACCACAAAATTTCACAGCAAAATCATCATACTCTAGATATTTCCAAGATGTTCCATATCCACTAAAATTCTTGGATAAATGACTTATCATTGGGTGAGATATTCTTGCCCAGCTTTCTCAGCTAATGATCAAACCCACTTGTTTACAATTTGATGGCCAGTTTCGTGAGTATGTGGATATTTAGGTGCTTTTCATAATTCACCCAGAAATTCTTGATCCAATCACCAAAGTCTCATATCCTATTGTTCTGAGTCTCATTCCTAGTTTGTCTTAACCTATCCACACCCTCTTTGAAAAAATCCTAACTTTTTTTGTCAAACTTCCTTTCAAGAAAAATGAGGATGTTAATCCCACGAAAGGCATTCATTTTGAAATGAATCTTGAACATATTGCTTTAACCCAGAAAGAATGTGCTGAGCTCCTCTCTCAAGGTCTCATTGAACCTTCTGATTCACAATGGGCTTGTGAAGCCTTTTATGTGAACAAGATAGCAGAACAAAATCGTGGTAAGCTCAAATTGGATAGACGAGTTAAAGTTGTTTGTTTTTTCAGGGTATTATGCATAATTTAATATAAGATTAATACAACCAAAAACCTCAAATCGGTACACATGTGACAAATTTACTCTAAACTATTTTTTGACCATGAAAAATTCTAAACTGGTACAGCTATGATAAATTTACTCCAAACTGGTACAACTGTAGCAAATTTACCTTCCGTTAGTTTCGTTAAATTTTACTATCAAATCGATGAGTTTAATAACACGTGTCAATCGTCGAGTGTACACGTTACATTATATTTGCTATAGGTGTATTAATTTGAAAATTTTTGTAGTATTAACTCAATTAAACAGAAACTAACAGATGATAAATTTGTCATATGTGTACCAATTTAGAATCTTTTGTGGTAAAAAAATTAATTAGGGGTAAATTTATCGCATTTGTACTAATTTGAGGTTTTCGGAGATAAAAAAATAATTTGGGTTAAATTTGTCATAAATGTACTAATTTAAGATTTTTCGTGGTATTAACATTTTAATATAATAAGCATGTATCTGTATAAATATATAAAACCTTAGAATAAAAAGATAAAAATCAAACGGGGAAAAGAAAGACAAAACAAATCCAGATAAAAGAACAGAACAAAGCAAATCGCATCGCATGTCTTCATTAATTTTGGCAATTTCTTTGTATCTGACAAAACCTGCAAGTTTTCTGCAGGAAGCAAAACATTAACATTTTTTCTCCAATTCTGCGCTCTTTCTTCCTTTTTCTTTTCCATTCCTTTCGGATCTTGAAAAACTACAGTAGAACGAGCGTGTAAGATTCAAATCGAAGATCTCCCACACATGAAGTAGAAATTCATAGTTTTTTCGAGTGACCCAAATCTGGGGATCGCATCGCATGCTCTGTCCTCATTTCGGACAACGATTCTTCGTTCTCTTTCCCAGTTCGCGAGTTTATGACTCTCTCTCTCTCTCTCTCTCTCTCTCTCTCTCTCTGCCTTGCCCGAATGATGATGAGATCCTGATTCAACCATGCACGAGGATGAAGCTTTCATCGCCTGGATAGCCTCTGTTTTGTTCATCTCTCTCTCCCTCTCTTCCTCTCTCTCACCAAATAGAGATACCCGCTTTTTCTTTCAGTCAGTTTGATGCCCTAGTGAGATTTTTTAGCTGCCAATTTCTTCTCTTTCGAAGAAGGAAAGTGCTTGATTTTGATTCACCACAATCCAACTCTCATCTGTTTCAGACATTTGAAACTTCCCCCGATATCCCCATTGCCGCTCCCAACCGATCCTCGCTGGAGTAGTTAGGGTTTTGTGCCGCTTCTTTTAGGCGTCAGTGCTCTTTATTGAACTTAAAGGAACGATCTTTAAGGCTTTTGATTCGGACCCTCTTTCTCGATTGATCTCCACTTTGTACTTTCTGGTTTGCCCTCCGCAATGCTCAAGCAATTTCTGAGTAAAATCCCCAGGAGAACGCCCAGGTTGGACTCGGGCGAGTTGATTCAGTCCGCTTCAGGCTTTCCCGATGGAGCTCAAAAATCGGGTGCTGGCAATTTGTCTTCTGCTCGATCCAGCGCACCGAGGCGCACCTCCTCGATGGTGTTCCCCGCGAGCGTGATAGCCGGGATCGAGCCCTTGGTGCCTTTCAAAGATGTCCCAGTGTCGGAAAAGATGAATCTCTTGGTGAGTAAACTGAGCCTTTGCTGTGTAACATTCGATTTCACGGACCCGGCGAAGAATACCATGGAGAAAGATGTTAAGAGGCAAATCCTGATCGAGATTTTGGAATTCGTAGCATCTGGATCAGTCAGGTTCGCTGAACCTGCGGTTCTAGCGATGTGCAGGATGTGTGCTATTAATTTGTTCCGGGTGTTTCCCCCTAGTTATCGGTCCAATTCGACTGGTAGTGGCAGCGAGAATGACAACGATGATCCGAAGTTCGATCCTGCTTGGTCACATTTGCAGGTGGTGTATGACATACTGCTTAAGTTCGTTACCTCATCCTGTCTGGATATAAAAGTCGCTAAGAAGTATATCGACCATGCTTTCATTTTGAGATTGCTTGACTTGTTCGATTCTGAGGATCCTAGAGAAAGGGAGTGTTTGAAGACTGTGTTGCATAGAATTTATGGGAAATTTATGGTTCATAGGCCTTTCATAAGGAAGTCCATAAGCAGTATATTCTACCGGTTCGTGTTTGAGACTGAGAAGCATAACGGGATTGCTGAATTATTGGAGATTTTCGGAAGTGTAATCAGCGGGTTTGCGTTGCCTCTAAAAGAGGAACACATGATCTTCTTTTCGAGGGTTGTAATTCCTCTGCACAAGCCTAAGTCTTTGGGCATGTACTTTCAACAGCTATCGTATTGTATAATGCAATTTATAGAGAAGGAGCCTAGGTTAGCCAGTATTGTGATAAAGGGGTTATTGAAGTATTGGCCAGTAACAAACAGCCAGAAGGAAGTGATGTTCTTGGGTGAGATAGAAGAGATCCTGGAAACGATTAACACAGTAGACTTTGAGAAGGTCATGGCCCCACTTTTCTTGCGGATCAGTTGTTGCATCAACAGCTTCCACTTTCAGGTAATCGAGTTGGCCTTTTGAATTTCCTTTCCTTTTTTTCCTTCTATGTTAGCTTATGTAAAATGGAGAGTTTGAAACAGAGAAATAGTGGTGGAGGACAGGTAGACATTCATAACTTCCATTAATATTGCTCATGTAGCATTCAGAATCTTCTGCTGTATAGGCTCTTTAAACTAAATGGTTCAATGAAGTATCACATTTGGCTATCGTATCGACATGGAGATTTGTTAGGTCAGGAACAGAAGTTAAATGATAATTAGATGATCTGCTGCACAGCAGAGATGTGAGCGAGAGAAGTGTTTGTGAGTGGAATTGCATATGTTGCTCTGTCCTAACATCTCTGTTTTCACAACTCTTGCTTGAAATGATGTGGCGAGATGCCTGATGCCTTGTGCCTAGGGAATACAAAGAATTTATCGATATTTAATATTTATCATTTACTGAAACATCAAGAGGTTTCAAAGAAATTATTCATGGTTTGTCATGATCCTCAAGTTAGTGGAAACCATAGTAATGAAAACAGAGGAACACAATAAGGACAGGATTAGTAACTCAAAACAGAGACCAGAAAAATAGAAAATAATTTGAGGAAGGATTTGCTTCCACCAGTAGTCTGATTACATCCTTTCTGCAGTGAGCATATAAACTCTTAAATTAGGCTAAAATTGATTAAACTCGTGAAATTTACTTACCAACTCATGGAATGCCATAAAGCCGAGATTGCATATTGTTGCCTAGCTTCTATCACAGCTAATTTCATGAGCCAGCTTCATTTGTCTGGCTAGTCAGCATATGCATCATCTTTTACCAGCAAGCTCACTCACAAGCAGCACAAAAGTAGCTCTATTTGGTGACAGATTTGCGTTAATATGAGTTCTGCTATCTATCGAGATAAGTGTTCCAATTTCCAACATGGGGTCACCATGTTAGCATGGGACTTTCTTAAAATCCTTTGCAGTTCACTTCCTCTTCTCTAATAAGTTCTTAGTGTTCTTTTTTTCTCCTCTCCTTTGAGCAGTTTACAATCTTCAAAGCCTTAGCGTTGACATTACTCTAATCTTTTGGCTGTGGCAATTCATTGGGGAATTGAAAAACAGAAAGACCTTATGGACTTGGGTCACTAGTTCTCTGGAGTAATTGAAGTGTTAACACACACTGCTGGCAGACGATTGGTTTTTTCCCTTTTATTTTTTCTTTGTTGGAGGAAGGGGCGGTGAACCATAGACAACTGTTACGTTTGCCCCATTTTGTTGCTGTGTTTGCTGCATTAGCTCTAGGACATTTTTTTATTTGTCATTTACAGAAGAACACCCATTGACTTGTCGATTTCTGCGGGGATGGGACTTCGGTCACAACCGCTACTTTCTAAATCAGTTGCTTAAAACATAGATGAGCTGCTTTCCTTCCTGCAGTTCATCACATTAAAAAGCAAAGTGATTTCTTCTTTTGGTGGAGCTTGCCTAATTGATGCAAAGTAATGTACTCAATGTGGCACTTTATATATATATATATATATATATTGGAATATTCACATGGTTATAAGTGATTAGTTCAAGTCACGGCATGTAAAAGCTTCATTACTTTTGCAGTTTTTGCTTCTCGTAACTATCCATGTGGTATCCTATCTCGGTGTAAATTTTCCTCTCAAATCAGATTGCACATCGTTTAACCTTAAAGATGAGGTCAAGAATTGCTTCAGATTGTGGATTATGATTAAGGCTTCGTTTACTTCTTTGTGGTTGTGATTCTTTTTCAGGTGGCTGAGAGGGCCCTTTTCTTATGGAACAATGAGCAAATTGTCGGGTTGATAGCGCACAACAGGCAGGTCATCATGCCCATCGTGTTCCCGGCCCTAGAAAAGAACGCTCAGGGCCACTGGAATCACGCAGTGCTCAATCTGGGCCTCAGCGTGAAGAGGATGTTCGCCGAGATGGACGAGGAAATGTTCTTGTCCTGCCTAGCTCATTCTCAGGAAGATGAGGAAAGGCTTAGGCTAGCAGCGGAGAAGCGGAATGCGGCATGGGACAGATTAGAAACCGCAGCCAGTCTCCAGCCGGTAGGTCGGAATATCGCCATCCTCGTTTCTCCCTTAGCAACCTCAATCGCTTGCTAAACCGCGTCTCCAGACCTTTTTCATTTTAGTCGCTTCCCGGTTTCTATGTACCCGATGTATCAAAAAGGGGAGATTTTAACTGGGGAATTTTTTTTTTTTTTTTTGTGCTTATGTTTCTCCTTTTTTCTCGGGTAGGATCTTCAGACAGGCGACATGGTAATCTGTCCTGTGTAAGGCATGCCGAGTGCCCGGCTGTTCGTTTCTCTTAAGAATCGAATGCGTATGCCCGGCTGTTCGTTTCTCTTAAGAATCGAATCCGGACGCACCGCGCTGCTGTGGCTTGTTTATCTGTATGCTAACGGCTTAACAGCTCATTTGCTTCTGGTGGGGAGATGTGTGCGAGCAGCCCCCACCGAGATAGGTTCTCGAGTCTATGGAGAGAGCCTGGCTCACGGTCGGTCGGTTTTCATGATGGATTCGCGTAGGCTCGAAGTTGAACTTCGTTTGATCTTGCAGTTTAAAGGAAGCTGCATGTTTCCGAAATTGCGTTGTGAAGCCTGATTTCGGCTAGGGTCGGGATGTCGGACGCACCGTCATATATGAACTCAGGCGCAACTCAGGCGCAGACGGATCGAGCACTAGCGCTTTCATCGTCTTTTAAGGTTAAAAAGGCCGCGATCCTCTCCGCGATCCTTAAGTGTACCAGTGAGCCTGACGTGTATGTCAGCACTACTGTTGACAATGAACCCGAAAGAAAGTGATGGCCTAATGAAAGCAAAACGGCGACGGAATTACCGTCGCAAAGTTACCAACTTGCCTTGGAGAAACTACTAGCCCAGGTTTGTCGTAATGTGTGGTGCACGAGCTAGGAAGCATCGACACTCTTCGGAGATTTTTGTGTCGTGTTTGATACTCTTCGACATGCGGTTGACACGTGGTCAGCATTTCAGATATGCCAGTGACATGCGAGTCCAGCATTGCAATACATCATTTCGACACATAGGATTAATTTTAAGCATTTTTCATTAAATTAGTATATACATAAATATTTAAATCATATACCTAACCACCCGAACATTATTATACCCAGTCAGCTCAAAAAAATCTAATTGTGAACTTCCGACATAAAAAACTCATCAATGATATTTTTATATGTACATAATAAGTAGAGCGTGTCATAACATGTCGAAATTCTCTATCTTTTAGAAATGATGTGTCCGTGTGTTGTTTTGTGTCATGTCGCGTATCGCGTGTCGATATCGATGCTACTTAATGCGCAAGAGTGTAGAAAGGGATCTGGATTCTACACGATGGATTCAATCGAAATGTTGATTAATCTGTCATATAGGCATTTGTAATCAATTCTATCTTCTTTTTTCAATTATTCGAATTAGGAATTATGTTTTGAAAAGCGGAATTTTGGAACATATCTATTGATTTTTCTCGGTTTTTTAAGATTAAACACCAGGGTTGGATCATATTGATTTTTTTTTTGTCGAGATAAACTAATTTTATTTAATTAGAGAGTACTTAAATATAAATGCCCGACGAACGGACATCCAAACAAAGTAAGTTCCAAAAATCATGAGGGGTTATCTATCCAATCCAAAGAAAAAACATTTATGATTCTGCCACTTGGTTGCCATTTTAGTATTAAAATCAGATCATTTAAGTTTCACATCTTTTTATGATTTATTTCGAGATTGAAGATTCGACTTTGAATTATGAATTTTTACCCTACTTGTCATGAAGTTCTAGATTAAATTCTCATAATGAATGTCATTCTCAATCATTTTCTTATTCAATAATATTTCAGGTTTGATTGAAATTCTGGCAATAACGCTAAAATGAGGTAGGATTTAGTTGCACTGATTGGTATATAGTTTAAAACGGACAATACAACGGAAAATCCTAAACTGATATACATGCGACAAATTTACCTCAAACTATTTTTTTATCACAAAAAACTCAATTTGATACACTTGTGATAAATTTACCCTAAATTAATACACCTATAACAAATTTACCCTCCTTCGATTTTCATTAAATTTAACCGTCAAATTGTTAAGTTAGATAACCAATTTAGGATTTTATCATCTGTTTATTACAAGTTTATTGATTTGGGATTTTTCGTTGTATTTAACCAATTTAATAAAGGAGGTGTACCAATTTGGAATTTTTCATGGTAAAAAAAATTAGTTTAAGATAAAATTATCGCAAGTGTACTAGTTTAGGATTTTTTATGGTAAAAAAAATACTTTGAAGTAAATTTATCATAGATGTATCAGTTTGGGATTTTTTGTGACCAAAAAAATAATTTGGGGTGAATTTGTCACAAGTGTACCAGTTTGAGGTTTTTTTTTTGTGATATTAACCTTTTAATAAAGCCTAATAACAAAAAAAAAAACTTTCAACTTTAACATTTGTGACAATTATCTAAAACTTTTTTTGTCTCATAAAAATCTATAACTCTTATTTTTATCCCAATTCCACCACCTTCAGCCTTCCCTCCATAATCACAATTAGTTAATTTTACGTGACTCGAATTTTTTCGCCAAAGTTACTAATGAATCTTCGAAATTTAGAAATAGTAAGTTTCAAGGACGACGAAATTTAAATCGTTCGTCCAAATATTTCTATATCTAGTCATTTTTTGGGTTGTTGAATGCCGAAAAAAATATCAAAACGCCGTTTTGAATCACTCTGTATCATCCGATAATATGTAGGGAAAACAAACAACATAAGAGTTCGAAAAAAAATTATGTCAAATTTGCTGAGATGTAATTCATTAATAATTTGAAATGCCACGCATGATTAATTAATGATGATTATGGACGAAAGGCTCATTGAGGTAGAATTGGGGAAAAAAAAGTAAAAGTTGACGATTTTTTTGGTACTAGACCGGTAAAATTGAGATAAAAATAAAAAGTTTGGAATAGAATTGAGATAAAAGTAAAGGTCGAAGGTTTTTTATGAGATAATTTTTTTTTATATATATAATTGACACAAATACTAAGGTTGAAGGTTTTTTTTTTTTGGTTTAGGGCCAGTTTAATACTTGATTTTACTTTATATTTAAAGATTAATGTCTGTTTAGGGATTATAGTCCATGTAAGATGCTTGGGAGCTCTAGAGTGATTTTATTTTGAATTTATGGTGATATAAAAATGTATTTTTCATTTTGTAATCTTATGATATAAAGTACAGGAAGAGGGATCAATGGATCATGGCGTGATCCCCCGTGAGCACTGAGCAGCGACGCCGCGAGAAATGGCCGTCCTCCGCCACTCCGCTGCTCGACACTCTCTTCTCTCCCGAGCTTCTCTCTTCTCCGCCGCCGGAAACACCCGCAGAATGCATTACCGGCCGCGTTCCTCCTTCTCCTCCGGCGGCGAGTCACGGCCGGACCCCTCCATCGAACGGCGGGCGCCGCCGCACCTAATCCCTCTTCCACCTCCGCCCGCTAGCCCTGACCCTGACCGCGCTCGCGACTTCGACTTCTCCCAGGACGACTTCAACGCCATCTCCGACCTGTTCGCGAACCCCAGCCTCGCCGCCGGTCCTGCTCTCGACTCCGCGCTCGATGAAGCCGGTATCCAACCTCAGAGTGAACTCATGGAGGCGATATTTGCTCGTTTCGCTTCGTCTCCGAAGTTGCTGTTCGGTCTGTTTCGCTGGGCGGAGAAGAAGCCGGAGTTTCGGCCGTCCGCGGCGCTGTTCAACTCGATGATTAACGCGCTCGGGAAGGCGAGGGACTTCGATTCCGCCTGGGAGCTGATCAACGGTCGTCTCGAGGGCAATTGCGAGTCTATTCAGGTTTCGATGGATACTTTCGCGATAATGATCAGACGATATACTCGAGCAGGTACGGAATCCCTGTCTGAGATGGAGGTATCACCTTGCTGTATTTTGCTACAGATGAATTTCAGATGAGAAGCACACCGCATCTTCAATTATAAGCTTCCCCTTTGGGAATGTAAACTTGCATGTAGTTTTGAAATTTGGGTAGTTTTAGAAGTTAGACAATGTGACAATGAGTGCTTTTGCAGGTAGAAGATTTGTGGTTTTTCCCCCTCTTCCCAGTTTGCGGAGTTTACTAGGACACTCTATTGGAGTTCGAATTTTGTGCTAAATACGCATGTGAAAGGAGGAGAATTTAGTTCTTGTTGTGAACTTTGAACTAATATTTCATCATCTCAACTGTTGTCTTCTTATCAGGGGTACTGTTTTGCAGGTAGGACTCAACCGGCTATTCGAACATTTGAATTTGCCAGTGGGTTGGATTCCATTCAAAATGCTGACTCAGAAATGAAATTGCTTGAGATTCTGTTGGACTCCCTTTGTAAAGAAGGGCAGGTTAGGGTAGGTTCAGAATACTTTTCCTATACAAGAGGATTGAAATCTAATTGGATTCCTTCAATTCGTGTATATAATATATTGATGAATGGATGGCTTAGATCTAAGAATCTGGAGTGTGCAGAAGCATTTTGGGCAGAGATGAAGAAGGAGCATGTGAAGCCTACTGTTGTAACGTATGGTACCCTTGTGGAAGGATATTGCAGGATGCAGCAGGTTGAGAGGGCAATGGAGTTGATTGATGAGATGAAGAGAGAAGGGATAGAGCCAAATGCAGTTGCGTTTAATCCGATAATTGATGCGTTGGCCGAAGCAGGTAGATTTGAGGAGGCTTTAGGGATACTGGAACGGTTTTTGGTCGGTGAATGTGGGCCCACTATCTCCACTTACAATTCCTTGATAAAAGGGTTTTGCAAGGCAGGAAATCTTGTTGGTGCGAGTAGGATCATCAAAATGATGATAAGCAGGGGTGTTGTCCCAACCCCTACAACTTATAACTACTACTTCTGGTACTTCTCCAAATCTGGTAAAATTGAGGAGGGCATGAACCTCTATACCAAGATGATAGAATCTGGCTACACCCCAGATCGTCTCACTTACCATCTTCTGCTAAAAATGTTGTGTGAGGAGGAGAGACTTGAATTGGCAGTGCAGGTTAGCAAGGAAATGAAAACAAGAGGCCTTGACATGGATCTAGCGACTAGCACAATGTTAATTCATCTGCTTTGTAGAATGTACAAATTTGAGGAGGCTGTTCTTGAGTTTGAGGACATGATCCGGAGGGGTGTAGTTCCACAGTACCTTACCTTTCAGAGATTAAAGGATGAGTTGCACAAGCGCAGCATGATTGAACTGGCATGCAAATTACGGGATCTGATGTCCTCTGTGCCTCATTCTACGAATCTGCCGAGCACATACAGTAGGCAAGGGGGTTTTCCACGTGCGAGGAGAATGTCGATCATGCAAAAAGCTGAAGCTATGTCAGATATCCTAAAGGATTGTAACAATCCAAGAAAACTTGTTAAGCGCAGAAGTTCTTTAGGCAGCGTGTCAAACCAAACAAATTGAGAGCTAGAGGATAAGTGATAAAATGAGTTTACAGTTGCAAAATAAATGGGTGCTGCGGTGAAGTGATCTTGTTCTTGACTTTGTTTACAGTCCGGTGACTGAAGATGTCTTCATCAGCCTTTCTTACAAAGTCATTCTCAAGCAGTTCTGATAATGAGCCTGTCTCTCCCACTTTTGTCGCTTATAAGTTAGCGACACAGTTTCTCGAAATTAAATAGTGCGTATAAAGACATGTTATAAGTATTTATCTTGTTGAAAGTGGGAGTGAAGAGTCGAAGTGGCAGGTGGAGGTTAAGTGAGAATGATGGTGAGCTTTTGAGTTTTTGAGCTGCCAGAATTCCATCAGAGCTTTATGCTTGCGCGAAAGCAAAGAACTTGTGGCAGCTGTATTTTCCCTCTTATTTAGTGAAGCATGGACAGGCGGCATTTTGACATGGTTAATAAACTGGGATTACCTTATTACCATGCAAGTTTTTTTCTCCTGCTGCTTGAATTATATGTGTGTGGATGCACATTATGATTTTTCTGAGGTTACCATTTTCTCTCCTCTCGCCAGCCCCTTCCTTTCATTCATTATATCTGTCGATTAGGACATTGAGTCATTGTGTCAGTGAGTTTTAACTTTGTAATAAGTCATACATCAGTAGAATTTCCTAGTCTGTTGAGTGTCTTCCTGAGATTATTCGTTTACATGTTTCAGTTGGATATCTTCACGTTGACGATGGGTTCTGTATCATTGTGTTCTCTCGGTAGATGTGTCAAATTTGTCATTGGTTTTCTCAACATATGGTCCAATGTTGATAAAATACACCCAGATGTGTTCAATATGTAATTAAAACTTTGCGAGAATGAGTTGACAATGTTATTGGTTATGTTATTGGAGGGTCAAATGTGGTGTCCCCTCCTAGGTTCTTTGGTCCATCTCAACAAATATTCTCGCCTGCTCGTATTCAACTTGTATTTTCATGATGCCTCAGAAACTACTAGCCCTATGAAGTTTCATCTACTGGGTATTCAGAATTTGTTGTGAGAACTGTCTTGTTTGTTGAAATCTCGTATTTTTTTCTAAGAATTTCTCTTCTGTTTTGGGGTAGGAACTGATGCATGAATTCTCTTGTGTTTTCTTTCTTAATTGTCCTGATACGATTCTTGTTCCTTTCATTTTCTTCTTTATTTTTGCTAGATTGGTGCGGCAAGTGTACCTCCATCTTCCCCGTCTGTCCAATTTTCATTATGAAATATTTATATGCAGGACTTTCCGGAATTATGTCCAAAGTGGGTAGTCCTGGAACTATGTCCAGAGTGGGGTTAGATAATTTGTCAAAAGGTTAGATTCCTTGATGTACCAATTGGGAAAATCTTAAAATCACATTGTCTTTGTTGAGCTGAATACTATTTCTGCTCAATTTGCTCGACAGGTGGAGTAGCTGCAATTTTTCCTGTAGTTCTCCTTTTTGGCTTAAGGATTTCCCTTTATGCTCCCTGTGTGTGCACTTTCTTGATCAATAAAGTTTTTCGGCTATAGAAAACATACATTAACGGCCATACAGGCATGTTGCTGGTAGGCCATGCATCATTGCTCAGCCTTGAGCCGAGCCCGAATCAAGCATCTAGTTCTAGGTGATATCTGCACCATATAGTATTTGTAGTGGTCCAAGTGGGGAACTTTTTATCTCTCCAGGTTTGGTGCTATATGTCTCTTTTGAGGTAGCTACTGGCACTGATTTCCCCACCCACCACACACACACACAACAACACCCCCCCCCCCCCCTTTTGTGGGCTCTCTCAAACTCATACCAGGAGCATCCACCGGTTGGACCAGAACAAATTGCATCGTGGTCACGCACATCTTCCATTTCACTCAACTTTTCAGATTTTCTCTGGGTAGCTCAAGCTTGGTGGTTTCCTGCGTGATTTGCGACGGAGGTGTCCAAAGGCCGAGCTACTCTCAGCAGTACACGTACACGGGGACTCCATAAAAAGATCGGAGCAGGTTAAAAAAAAATTTCGTTTATTTGCACTCCCAGTCCTAGACAAGTACCCTCAAGGTTTGAGATACTTATTACTTAATAGTCTTGTGATGAACCGCACTGCTTCATCTCTTAATCGGTTGAGTGTGCAGTCACCGTCATATATCATCTTGAACGACTTGGGTCGTTTTGTCCTTGTGTTTGATGTTTGCTTTCGGATATACTTATAAATCGCATCCCATTTTTGAACCATCAACTCGGGTCCTTACGCCCCGAGCATCCTTTTAGATTAAGCGAAATCTCGTCGTACCTTTCTGCAATATAGCATTCACCACGATCCGTGTCAAGTTGCTAGCGAAGCATCACGCTTCTGACGTTAACACGAGCACCGGATGGCGAATCTGATCCCACACGAGTTGTTTCCACGACACAGGTTTGAGATGGTCCTCGCAGGAATTGGAATAGTCTGCGGGGGCCCAAGGAGTCCAGTTGTTGCTTACACGCTTCCGAGTCTTTTCCTCCATTTCAATGGCGTCGGCCGCTCTAATTATTGGCGGGACCCGCTTGTTTATCCTTAATAATCATCTCGCTCACGACCCTTATTGTATTGGAACCCCAGCGTCAGCGAAAGGGACGGTCAATGTCGTTCGGGTCGGGGCGCAGGCGGGGGCGTGAAACTAGCGAGATTGGCGGGGTCGAGATGCGCGATGGCCGCTGGACATTATTTTTATTGCCAAAATTTCTTGATATGGTCCCGTCGAATGGGATCGTGGGGATGTGGAATCCGATTGTAACTCCTGTTAAGGTAAATTTTGCACAGCGGGAGCTGGGGATGCTGACATGACATTGACTTATGCTGTTGTTGGTGTTGATCTTGTGGGAGAGATACAATCAATTTTTTTTTATATCTCCAGTAATGGTGGTGCTCGCGACAGGATCGTCGATTTGTTGACAAAAGAACTCCGGGGATATCTCTCGTGCTTCTGTGCATGATTGGTGTCGCGAAGTGGGACTTTGCTTTTCCTCATTTGTTTCTAGAAGTGGAGGACTAATTTTTGTGGAGTCTTTAAGAAAATTTGTAATTTTCTCTTTAATCGGGTTCTGCAATCTTAAAAAGTCTTAAAAGATATTTTATGCTATTCGACCACTTGTCGAGGTCGCGTGAACCCAAGCGAGGAAGGTATTGCCAAGGATGCACGACCCCGACCCCGCCTTACGTGGGTCGTGCGACCCCGACCGGGCATTGATGTAGTTATTTTGGCAGTCGTCTCCATTTTTGTTTGTGTTCTTCGTGCAATTTCGTAAGTCAGCTTTTACGAAATCGCTCCAAAAATAATCAATGATCGAGCCCATTTTACTTTAGTTTGAAAATATCTTGGGTGATGGAACTTCACCTATACTCAAAGTCCGAGGCATCGCCAAACTCGCCTTCAGTCCCACATCAGCTTGGCTGTGCACAAGTGGTGTGTGGTACATATGCCTCCAAAGGGTCGAGAAACTCAACGCCACTACTTCACTATTTTTGAACAACTTGATCCCGGGGGAAAAAAGATTATAGACCTCCCCGTTCTGACGGGCCTCGAGTCTTTATTCCCTCAAGACTGCAAAAGCTTGGCGTCGAAGATATCTCTAGCTTTGTGGTTAAATTCGAAAAAGGAAAGGCGAAAATACAAGTCTTGATCGTAACATGTCAATGACAATGATTGGTGTGCAAGATAAACTACTCCAAATCCACGGCCAAATCTTAGGAAGACTTTACCCGTTATATGATGTGACAAAATGCCCTTATGAATGGACGCTTCTTTTGCTCCTTTTTTTCTAAAGAGTGTAATTAATTAACTCGCGTAGACACGGTTTGGTAGTCCATTATGTACAGCTCATTACTCTGATTTGAGCATCATTTCTCATGCTAGAGCTCCCCCTCAATTAGGTTTCTAGTGTGAAATCATATGGGATCACGGTCAACCATTTTAAAAATTTAAGTTGTGGGATTGAAAACATAGTTTAATATTTAAATTATTCTATCGTTCGGCAAGTCGAGCACAACTCAACTCGATCCACCGGTGAATCTTAGTCCCAATTTGAACTCGAGTTCCGAATATACAATAAGAAACCAAACAAAACAAAAAACAAAAATTATTCGCCTAATTGTGATATTGGGTATATTCCTATGTCCTTACCCAAAGAAAAAAGGTTCCTATGTTTGTTAAATTATGTGGGAGTATGACTGTTCGACCAAGCATGGTTTCGAGTAATCCACCAATCAAGTTTAAATAGCTAGCAAGTAGCTCATCTCTCTAGTTTGGGCGGGCATATCCGATCGAAGTGCGTGACTCAAGAAATTTTCGGCCAATGAAAAGAACTAAATAAAATGTCAAAGATGGACAAAATGAGACTTTGCGAGAATCGACCTTCCACCCTGAAATCAATTCAGGTCGGACTTAGGAAATGACGGTGTTATTTATATTATTGAAAACCAAATAGACTCGCAAGTAATCGAGAACATATTGCTTGGTCAATATTTTGATATGATATCGCTATGATATATATTTGAGATCGGATCCGTAGATCCAGTCCGATACGTAGTAAGATTTCTTCTTAAGAATCGAGAACTTGACTGATTAATCTCTATTCTACAAATTTGAAACCGAAAATCGGACGAATTTAAAACAACCAAGAGCCGGCGGATCCGGTTCTTTTCTCGGATTGCATCGGAATCGAATCGATGCAAACCCCTACTTCAAACAAAAAGAGAGTCCATAATGACTATGATGAGTGGCTATTCTCTCTTTGGCGTTGCATAGTTAATGTGATCTCTTTTGACACGCTCATCATGAAACACGAATCATACGAGGTTGGAGTGGAACGAGATTGTGCGAAAGTCTCTCGTGCACGTGATGGGGTGGGGTCCCACTTTTGATCTTCAATTCGTCTTATTATTATTGTTAATATGATCACATTTCCTCTTTTTGTTTTTTTTTTTTAAAAACTCCCATATTTCATAAGATGTTTCTCATTGCTTCAATACCTAACATTACCACTTTTTAAACATAATCCATGATTCCACCTTTACAATTGTTTATTATGGTTGACCAATCATGGCTACATAAAAGTAACATGTCTCTTGGAAATAGTATGGATAGAACATATTTTATTGAGCTAGAAAAATAGTCGGACGGAAAATGGGATCAAAAGAGTGTGTATTTCGTGAAAAATGAATAATTGAAAGGTTTTTTTTTTTAGTGATTGCTTATATCGCATACACAAATGAACGAACGGAAAATATTATAATTGTTCATGAAAATATCTAAATAAAACTTATTATCGATTATTAAAAAATTATTAATTATTTGTTTTAGACGATAATTTTTAAAAAATTATCTTGCATTGGGAGATATTTGTCTATCTTTTTTTAAAAAAAAAAAAATCTTGATCCATATCCAATTTTTATGCAAGATATGAATTATATTTGGAAAATAAGACGAAAAGGGGGTGCGGAAAATATCTTCATCGGGTATCGACAAAAGGGGAATGTCCGCATTGTCAATATCACATCTTGTCCCTTTTACAGTTGTTTCGCCTCCTTTGCCTCTTTTTTTTTTTTTTTAGATATAAGAGCCAAAAGACACGTAATAATTTGAAAACATAGGATCAAAAAGTAAAGCAACGCCAATTTCGAAATGCTAAGGATTTGTTTGTACAACCACGAAAACCAGAGTTCATCCTAAATATCGCCGAGGAAATCTACAATTTTACACTAGTTTCTATTTTGTACAAAAAATTCCTCTGCTCAAAATAACGATAAAAAAAATTCAAATAAAGATCTGAAGTGCTATTATTTTCTCAAATAAGGGCTTAAATAAACCTTATTTAAAAAAAAAGCATTGAATTGGTTATGTCAGTCTAAAAAAAAGGCACGATCTCATTGCTAGTGAAGGGTATTTTTATCTTTTAATTTTTCATTCTTTTTTATTCTTTTTCTTCCTTTTCGCTATGGCCGGTCAGTGACGATGCTTGGAGAGAGTCGAGACGAGGCCACCCTCGAAAGCCACAAGCCCTGCTTTGTGTTTTACACAAAATCTTAATTAAATTAAGTTAAAAAATACGAAAAAAAGTCCAAAAAAAAACAAATTCAAAAAAGGCTTAAACTTAAGGGGAAAAAAAACAAAGGCCCTCTGCTTGTGGCTGCCATCCCCATCGGCCAACTCTCTCGCTATGTCTTTTTAAATTTTTAATTTAATTTAACTAAAATTTAGGTTAAAATTTTCTTTAGCCGAAAATACCACTGACTAGCCGGAATATTTAGCTAGCCGGCGAGGTCAGACCTTTATTTTACACAGTCATAACTACTTCAGATCTTTATTTGAGAAAATGATCCCTTATTTGATATTTTCTCAAAAAGCAATTTGATGATCAACATATCATGGTCAAAGCCAAATTTGGAATCTTCATCTTTCCTATTCATTGAAAGATGTCTTAATTTTCCTTACATCATAATAGTGACGATCATCAGCATAACTACTTCAGATCTTTATTTGAGAAAATGATCCCTTATTTGATATTTTCTCAAATAACAATTTGATGATCAACATATCATGGTCAAAGCCAAATTTGGAATCTTCATCTTTCCTATTCATTGAAAGATGTCTTAATTTGGACGACATGGTCATATAAAAAATTTGTTAAAACTTATTATTTCATGATTGCCTCACCAACTTTGGTTAATTCCTAATTAAAGAACGTTTTTGTGCTTACTTGATTGTTTAATCTCCTTGATCATCAATGGATTATGAAGAACAACATTAATTCATTGCATGGCTCCGGCTCACCATAGCACCTAACTGATCTCGTCGGATTAACTCTGCCGCTCGTCAATCGCAGCCAAGTTATTAATCAATGTGAGAGATGCTTTACTTTACACATAATTGGAGAAAGATAATTACGAGATACTTCGAGTGTATTAGTCTCAATCGACTACGCAATGATATAAATTCCATCCACCGTGATAAGATACACGTATGAGTTGTGTTAGAAGAACTCTCACATCAAAAAATTTGCACGGCGTGGAGCAGTTAATAATTCAAGTTAGTTTAAGCTTTTGAGTGAACGTCGATCCAACTGTGTATGTTGACGAGTTTCGATTAGGGCTCCCTCTTCCCGATCTCCTTGATGAAGGTATTAGACTTTTATTGCGCGCTACCAACAAATCTTATCAGAGTTAATGGTTGATTGGTTTCAAGGGAAGTATCTCGTAACCAATGCGGCCACGATTGCGGGCTTCATGGTTCCGTCTAATGCAAGATATAGAGCTAGGCATTGATGAAGATTCAAGTTGAGATACGTTGGTACAGAAGGATGTTTGAATTAAGGAGGAATAAACCTAATATCGAGCTCACACATGAGAATGTTATTGTTGAGATACACATATAAGTTGTGTTGGTAAAAGTCGCATATTGAAGAATTGGCATGGTGTGGAGCGATTAATATATCCACGTAGGATCGTCGACACATCTGGCCATCGTCACCACCGTTGTGCCGTCGCATCCACTCCAATAATTTGGTGTCACTTATTACGAATTTTCTTTCTTATCCTCGCCAAATGAAGATGTTTCATCAATTCTGGACATTCGATGGCTGTGAGTGGCGTGACTAAACAGCTCAAAGCGTCCGACGAGAGAGATGTACCCAAATGCATCCGTAGCGAGAGGGTCCTCGTAAAAAATAATAGTATGTGCGAGATCGATGTGAATGGCAACGAGGAAAGGTAGTGAACAATTATGCACATGTAGAGCACTCCAAACATGAAATTGATTTTGCTTGGCTGTTTCAATCCGTCTCTTAGAGACGTAGGCATTGCCCTTAATTGAAAGATATTGAACATTTCAAAGATCTTCGTTTGTTTATAGCATTACCCCTTGAAAAGATATTGGAACATAGCTTTGATGCCTTGCTCATTGCCCATGTTTAAATGGTTTTCTCGAGGAAAAGAGACACGATCAAGTCGATCTGTGAAATGCTCATGACATTTCCCTCTTCGTTTTCATAAACCTTACGAGGCTAGAAATGACATGAGCTAGCTGGCTAAGACAACAGATTTTGCTCTATTACTCGCTTTAAAAAGCCAGTTGAAAGAAGAATGTAACTTCGAGCTTCTAATAAAATCCCCGGTGATACTAATGTAATTCATAAATGACTATGCTAACAAGTTCATGATCAATGGTGGATAGGCAAACCCTAAAGTACAACGAGGCCGGAAGAAGCTTAGGGTGTGCATGGTAACACTTCTGAAAGTGAATCTCTGATCCAGAAGTACTTCTAGAGCAAAAATCCGTTTGGTAATTTTTTTAAAAAAATTTCTGGAAGAAATTTTCACTTCTGAAGTTGTTTTTCCCCAAATTTGAGAAGTAAAAAAAAAAAAGCTTCTCCAACTCAAGAAGTACTTCTCTGACAAAAAAAAAATCAAGAAGTACTTCGCCCCTTACCCTCTTTTCATTATGCCTTCGCCCTCTTTTCGATCATATCCACCTTCGCCGACCTCCGTCATTGCAGACCATCGTCGGCCGCCACCCACCATCGCCACTCGTCGACCGCCTTCGGCAGCCAACCACCGCCAATTGCTGACATCTGCAGGCAACCGCCCATCGCCGCCTACGGCCGCTGCCAATCGCCGACCATCAACCTTCGCCGGCTATGGCCGTCGCCAACCGCCAACCTTCCACGACCACCACCAACTGTTGCCAATCATCAACCACTGATAATAATTTTTCATAGAAGATTTTGTGTTAATAATGTTTCAGAAGTAGAAATTTTTAGCCGTTATCAAATGAATTTCTCTGATAAAAAATAATTTCTGGAGCAGAAGTAAAAAAATCAACTTCTACTTCTTAAAAGAAGTAGAAAAAATCAACTTATAGCCAGAAGTTGATTTCTGAAGCAAAAGTGTTACCATGGTCGCCCTTAACGAGGAGAATTTAAATTCCGTCTCTTTTGATGACAGCTAAACGCTTAATCACCATGCCAGTAGCTCGAAGGTTGTTCATAGAATAGCGCAAGCACAAGATGGAAGTTGTATGACTATGCGCCATTGTTCACTTTATACTGCTTCATCAAAGATGTGGATCCTCTGCAATCGGTGTAGTTCCGATAAAATACTAAAACTAACTTTAGGAGAAATTGTCCAAAAAATCTTAAATCTATTGCACTTTAGTCAGTTCCATCACAAACCGTTTAATTTTGTTAATTGGATCATAAATATTTTCACATTTTTTCAATTAAATCCATCCCATCAATTCTAACTAAAACGCATTGACATGGACGTTGACTGTCCTACGTGGCACGACCAATGCTAACGTGAACAACTTTTACAATCTTTTTGAAATTTTTGAAAATTTTAAATTATTCTCTTTTTTTCCTTTTTTTTTCCTTCCTCGGAGCTCGCCTGTGACTATCTTGCTTGTGACTACCATGGGTCGGTCAGTGACTCTCGTCGGACTCGGTAGAAACAAAACAAAAGAGAAAAAAAAATACAAAAAATACAAAAAATTGTCCCCATCGGCGCCTGCCTTCTTATGTGGCATTATTGGTATCGACGTCAATGATTTCTAACTAAAATTGATCGGATAGACTCAATTGGCATAATGTGAAAAGGTTTACGAGTCAATTGATAAAATTGAAAGGTTTACTACTGAATTGGTTAAAATGCAATAAATTTAGGACTTTTTGGGCAATTTTCCCCCTAATGCTAATATCATATCTCCTCTCGCTCCCTTTCCCCTTTGCATCCTTGTGCTCGCCTTGGCCCTCCCCTCGTCATTGCATCTTCATTGCCCGAGAGTCGAGCGACCCTTTAGCAATTATTTCAAAATATAGACCTGATCATTTAAATCTAAAGTTTTTCCAAAGTTCGCCTATTTACACTTTAAGTCTAAATGAGTCTAAATCCGTTGTCAGATTTATGATCAGGTCTATATAAAAGTGGCCGAAGAACCGACGTGAAATCAAACCGGGAACGGGGGAAGAGAGCAAGACAGCTCTTGTCCTAGACATAGACAGCTATCTACATTTCCCTCTCAACTGTGTTTTCTCAGCCTTTATTTTCCGATTTTTTTTTTTTGGTATAGACTTTTTATGTTTCATCTAGAATGCCCTTTTCTGCATAATGTGACGTAAGATGTCATGAAGAGAAAATGATGCTGGCAAGAGGACAATGAACTTGGTTTAACCATCTCTCTTCCTAATTAATTATGCTTACATAATGTTTTTTTCATAATCCTCTCTCTCTCTCTCTCTCTCTCTCTCTCTCTCTCTCTCTCTCTCTCTAATTATATATATATATGAAAGGAGTACTTAAACTTTTTGTCTTGTGGTCCTATTTGAATTAACTCTAATTACACTTTACAAATATGACATAAGTAGCTATATTGGCCGGCTAGTTTGGGGTATGGATCAGCTGCCTTAAAGGCACCTGCCATACCCCCATCCCCACCCTCCATAAATATTTCCCCCCTATAAAAAGGGGGAATGGAGGGTGGGGATCCCCTACCTTACAAAAAGTAAGGCAGGGGATCCGGATCCGCTAGTTTGTGAAGTTCCCTGCCTCTTTGTTCTCTCTTAATTTCTCCAGCCTAAGGATGAAACGAAAAGCAATCAATTGGCGCCTTCTTCCTCACCTTAGACTTAGAGTGGTCTCTCTCTAGCCATTTCCATTTGGGACTAAGTTTCACTCCTTTGCTTTTGGTATCAAACTTTTTATTTACCAACCTGGCGGAGTTAGAAATTTAGAAGCAAGTTTGACATGTAATCAAAGCAAAATAATTGACGATGACAATCTAATTTTATTTGGAAGTTGAACTTTTAGAAAGATTGTGTAACTTTTTTTTGGACGGAAAAAAACTTGCATTACTAATATTTAGAATTTCGTACATAAAGACCCAAGTGAAAGGCATCAACACATAATAAGTCCCAGAGGGGTTGAAGTGGGGAAGAGATCTAGTGAGCCGGAACACCATTCGAGCAGTTCGTCTTAGCGACCCAATCAGCGACTTGGTTTGGATACCTTTTGGAGACAGGCTAAAATGTTGTCGGGCCTGATGAATGAGAGTTTCTGCTTTCCAGCTAGCTTCCATTTCCCCATTGATTGCATGAACGAGATCTAGGGAGTCAGACTCCACAGTTACATAGATTATCCTTTTCCAGATCTCCCTCTGATGTGAATCGTTGCGGAAACTGATAGTTCTACGAAGATCCAGGAGTTACGAATTGCAAACCTCGACTCCCAATTAAACCTGTGATTGGTAACCTCGGTATGAACGTGACTTGTTGACGAACTTGTGTCAACTAATCCACGCTATAGACGTCACGAACAAGAGAATTCGCGATCTTGCTCGATAAGTCAGATCGATCGCCACAATGAAACCTTGATAAGATCTAGTCCTCAAGAGAACTCGAAGAAGAGAAAACCTCTCCGTATAAAATTCTAAATCAATGTTATATCTGATTACAAAGGTGGATGTCCTTTATATAGATATGACTCTTTTAGGAATTATGATTACGTAAAGATATCCTAAAGATAACAATATGATTCGTAAAGATATCCTAAAGATAACAAATATTAAAATCAAATCAAATATAAGCAAACGGAATACAAATCAAATATTGTGATTATCTGTATCACTAAGTTTCCTAAAATAGAAAATGAATATCCTAAAAGAATCAGCCGCTTGGTTTGGTAAGTCTGAGATTCGGTAAGTTTCCTAAATCGGCAAGTCATCTGCGAGATTCGGAAAGTGGTTCGATCGGTAAGTTTGAGATTCGATAACTTTCTCGATCAGTCAGTGAAATCTCATAAATTCGGTAAATGTCGTGTTGCGCCAAGGAGCTTTAGAGTCTTCAAGACTTGAACCCAAATTGTCTTTATTCCAAAGATCTTGAACCATGATGCCGGCAGCTTGCTTGAATTCCTTTTCTCTTGCTCGAGTGATCGGACCTAGCGGATAGAACAACGGGTCTCTAGCACCACCTCCTCGATAGGGTTCGATGTCCACATCATTCCCTCCACCGTGTAAAGGATTTGTCCTCAAATCATCACCTGCATCGAAAAGAATCAAGTCAGTAACATTGAAAGTAGCACTAATACCATACTCACCTGGAAGATCAAGCTTGTAGGCATTATCGTTGATCCTCTCCAACACCATGAATGGTCCATCCCCTCGTGGTAATAACTTGGAACGTCGTTGCTCGGGAAAACGCTCTGTGCGCATATGAATCCAAACCTAATTGCCTGGTTCAAACCTAAGCACTTTGTTCCTAAAGTAGTTAGAATTGCGTACCTTCGAGAAAGTGCATCAGCTACCACATTTTCCTTACCTTTCTTGTACTTGATTACATATGAAAAAGTCTCGATGAACTCTATCCATTTGGCATGTCTTTTGTTCAACTTTTGTTGTCCCCTCAAGTACTTTAATGTCTCGTGATCAGTGTGGATCACGAACTCCTTTGGCCATAGGTAATGTTGCTAAGTCTCCAAAGCTCGCACCAAAGCGTACATCTCCTTATCGTAAGTTGGATAATTCAATGTTGCTTCGCTTAACTTCTCGCTGAAATAAGTTATGGGATGTCCTCCTTGCATCAACATAGCATCGCATTCTATTTCAAAAGTAGCACTGAAATTTGGTAAAGATAACAAAGGAGCATTAGTTACCTTCAACAGATTGAATGCTCTCTCTTGCTCTTCTCCCCACGTGAAACCCACGCGCTTCTTGATGACCTCGGTTAATGGTGTGGCGATGGTGCTGAAATCCTTTACAAATCTGCGATAGAAACTGGCTAAACCATGAAAGCTGCGCACCTCTCCTACAGTCTTAGGGGTCGGCCATTCTTGGATCACTTTCACATTTTCTTCTTCAACCTGTATTCCATCAACTCCAACAACAAACCCTAAAAAAACTAATTTGTTAGTCACAAAAGAGCACTTCTTCAGATTAGCATATAGTTGCTCGGCCCTTAAAACTTGTAAAACAGCTCGTACATGTTCAATATGGTCATCAAAGCTTCGACTATATATCAAAATATCATCAAAATAGACAACCACAAATCGACCAATAAAAGCACGCAGAACATGATTCATAAGTCGCATGAAAGTACTAGGTACATTAGTTAAACTAAATGGCATGACTAACCACTCATACAACCCATACTTGATCGTAAATACAGTTTTCCATTCATCTCATTCTTTCATTCTAATATGATGATAACCACTTTTCAGATCAATTTTAGTAAATATGCAAGCTCCATGTAACTCATCTAACATGTCATCTAATCTAGGAATAAGATGTCGATATTTTACCGTAATATTGTTGATTGCTTGGCAATCAACACACATTCACCAAGTCCCATCCTTCTTTGGCACTAACAAAACAGGAACATCACACTGGCTAAGACTTTCTCGCACATATCCTCGTTCCAGTAATTCAGTAACTTGCCGATGAAGTTCCTTTGTCTCCTCGGGATTACTTCGATATGCGGGTCGGTTAGGTAATGGCGCACCAGGTATCAAGTCGATTTGATGCTCTATGCCCCGAATCGGTGGTAAACCTCTAGGATCCTCATCAGGAAAGATATTTTCAAATTCCTACAATAAAGACACGACAGAACTAGGCAAACTCAGGTTAAGATCGATGTAGTAAACAGTGCCTCCTTGTACAAAAGTACAAGTATCGGTCGGTCCAGAACCAAAACTCTCCTCACTTCGCTCGATCTTGCATAGAAATTCTTTTCTCTCTTTTCTTTTCTCTCTGCTTTTCCCTAGGCTTTTATCATTCTGTTTTTCTCAGCCTCTCATTTTCCTTGCGTCTCAGACTCTCCACCCAAGCTTTCAGTTTTCTCACTTTTTCTCTCTTTCTCAGCCTCACGTTGTAGTTTCAATTGATCTTCATATACCTCAGTAGGTGTCACTGGCACCAAAGTGTAAGTCTTCTGATTCATCACCAATGAATATCGATTAGTGTACCCATCATGATGTACCCTCCGATCATACTGCCATGGTCTACCAAGTAAAAGATGTCCCACTTACATAGGTACAACATCACACACCACCTCATCCTTATATCGCCATATCTCAAATGGAACTAAGACTTGCTTTGACACTTTCACTTCACCACTATCATTCAACAACTGAAATCTATATGGTCTTGGGTGCTTTGTAGTCTTCAATCATAGTTTCTCCACCATAGTACAACTTGCCACATTTGTACAACTACCTCCATCAACAATTAAACTACAAATCTTACCATTTACCAAGCATCTTGTATGGAACAAGTTATCACGTTACTGGTGATGCTCCTCCTCCTTGACTTGCATGCTAAGAGAACGTCTAATCACCATCAATTCACCCTTGACTGGCTTCTCGACATCACTACAATCCTCCAATAACGGCATGACATCATCCTTCTCCTCTCTATCACTTTCAGTTTGAACATCTCCAGGTCTAGTCATTATCATCACCCTCCTATTAGGGCATTGATTCGCCATATGACCCCTGCCTAAACACTTGAAATATTTAATTTCACGAGTTCTAGTTAGGATTTTCAGTTTTTCCTGAAACAGGATTCGAACCAACTCTGTCATCTTTCTCATTCTCCTTTGAAGTTTCGACCTTGGTGTTGTTTCCCTTCCAATTCGACTTCTCGTCTCTCTTCCAATTAGGTTTCCAATTCGAGCTTGGACCTCCACCACTCTTGTAATTTCGGTCCAACTTCAATTGCCTCCCTACTTTGATAGCTTTGTCCACCAATTCCTCCAACTCGACATAATGTTGCAGCTCTACCACTCTTGCTATATCTCGGCTCAAATCACATAAGAATCGTGACATAGTAGATTCACGATTCTCTACCATATTAGCACGGATCATGACAATCTCCATCTCTTTATGGTACTCTTCCACGCTCTTGTTACCTTGTGTGAGATTTTGCAGTTTATGGAACAAGTCTCTGTGGTAATGACTTAGTATGAAGCGCTTCCTCATCACTGCTTTCATCTCATCCCACGTTTCTACCGATCTCTCACCATTGCGTCTCCTACTATTCACAAGCTGATCCCACCAAATTATAGCATAATCAGTGAATTCAACACCTGCAATTTTTACCTTCTTGAGCTCCGAATATCGCCGGCAGTCAAATACCATCTCAATTCGTTTCTCCCATTCTAGATACGCGTCATGATCATTCTTTCCTTGGAAAGATGAAATCTTCATCTTGATATTGCTAAGCTCATCATCTTCTCGAAGTCTGAACTCTCGGCGTCTGTTTCTCCTCCCAAACCTGCCATCTCGATCATCTTTGGTATCGGACACATAATCATCATTAAATGACCGCTCCATTCTAGGTTGTACCCTAGGCTCCTCTCGTTGATTTTGTGGCCTCCCTCGTGGTGGCTCTCGATCACCATCAAGCCTTATCTCACACCTCACAACTTGGTTGCAAAGTGCTTCAAGTTGTAAGCTCAATTGCTGGATGCATGCTAAAATTGCATTATCTCTTGGATTGGTGCCATCCTCCCTTTGATTTTCGCTTTCTTGGTCTGTCATGATTTTTTTTTTATAACCTGCAAGAAAATGTTAGAAATAAAGGAAATCTCACCACACTCCCTCACGTGTTTCGCTCAAGGTGTTTGTCACTCCCTTCGTGTTTAACTCAATCTATGCTTTTCTTCCCTCAATTAAGCTCACACACTCTTGCCTTTTTCCTCTCGTTTTCTTCTTTCAAGCCCTTTATCATACTAGAATTCCATTCTCACAAGCTCCTCAGAACAGTCGACTAAACCACCAAGCAAGATCAATTCAGCATTATACTGCTTAATTCAGCAATTCAGCAACTTTTGCTAGATTTGAATTCAGGTTCAATGTTTGTTACTATTTTTTTTCTATTCGGTCCAACTAACAATAATAATAATAAAAAGAAACAAGTCGTTCTCTTGATTTTTTTTCGGCCTTTTTTTTCGATTTTTTTATCGATTTTTTTCATCAATACTTTTTTTTCTTTTTTTTCATTGATTTTTTTTGCCGATATTTTTTTGACGAACTCAATACAATCAAAACAACTAGGACCGAAAACCCTAGGTCAAAATTGAAATCGCAGCAAGAACAATTCAGAATCCTAATTCGATTAGTAACAGATCTCCAATTCTATAAACCCTAATTCTATAAACCCTAGATTGCTGAATTAAAATCAGTAAAAGTAAGATAACTAGACCTTGTAGAACCAGCTCTGATACCAGATGATGTGAATCGTTGCGGAAACTGATCGTTCTACGAAGATCCAGGAGTTGCGAATTGCGAACCTCGACCCCCAATCGAACTTGTGATTGGTAACCTCGGTATGAACGTGACCTGTTGACGAACCCGTGTCAATCAATCCACGCTATCACGAACAAGAGAATTCGCGATCTTGCTGGATAAGTCAGATCGATCGCCACAAGGAAACCTTGATAAGATCTAGTCCTCAAGAGAACTCGAAGAAGAGAAAACCTCTCCGTATAAAATTCTAAATCAATGTTTTATCTGATTACAAAGGTGGATGTCCTTTATATAGATATGACTCTTTTAGGAATTACGATTACGTAAAGATATCCTAAAGATAACAATATGATTCGCAAAGATATCCTAAAGATAACAAATATTAAAATCAAATCAAATATAAGCAAACGGAATACAAATCAAATATTGTGATTATCTGTATCACTAAGTTTCCTAAAATAGAAAATGAATATCCCAAAATAATCAGCCGCTTGGTTCGGTAAGTCTGAGATTCGGTAAGTTTCCTAAATCGTCAAGTCATCTGCGAAATTCGGAAAGTGGTCGGATCGGTAAGTTTGAGAATCGGTAACTTTCCCGATCAATTAGTGAAATCTCCTGAATTCAGTAAATGTCGTGTTGCGCCAAGGACCTTTAGAATCTTCAAGACTCGAACCCAGATTGTCTTTATTCCAAAGATCTTGAACCATGATGCCGACAGCTTGCTTGAATTCCTTTGCTCTTACTCGAGTGATCGGACCTAGCGGATAGAACAACGGGTCCCTAGCACCACCTCCTCGATAGGGTTCGATGTCCACATCACCCTCCTACCTTCGAGCATCTTCAACCCTTCAATTAGGGCTTGGCTTTAGCATGCAGTGCTGCACATGAGGGAATTTTTGTGGAAGAACCGTCATCCAGAGTTCCATTGGAGTCCCGGAGTACTCCCATAGTTGCTCCTTCAAGTTCAACTTCTCCGACAGAAGCGGCAACGTTCAACTTCAACTCTGAAATTTGAGGTGGAACACAACAATTAGGTGAGCGTGTCTCTATCTTCAACAAGGCTAGATCTTTAGAGTTCCATATGTTATAGCTTTCAAGTATAGTTTTCGCTTCATAAATTAAAGTAATTGCACGAGGATTTTCGCCCTAAAACACTAAATTATTTCTTGACTTCTAGAAACACTAGAGGGGAACAGCATCAGCTCAACCATAATTGGGCTATAGGGATCTTCTAAAACTTCTTGGATCCATGCATCCATACGGTGTGTAGAAACGATGCCATATTTTTAGGCTTCTCCAGATTTGTTCGGTCCACGGACAGGATAGGAATATGTGTTCTGCTATTTCTGGTTGCTTGCTGCATGTAGGGCAAAGTGGATGAGAGATTATGTTTCGTCGGAAGAGGTTGTCTCTGGTGGGTAGTGCATTCTGGGTAATATTCCAAAGAAAGATCCGTACTTTAGGGGGATGTTAGCCTTCCAAATCCCATTTCAGAGTCTCTTTGAAGGCTGAAAGGAGATGGACGCCAGAGACCTGCTAGGTTTTGACTTCCTTTCTCTTACGGAATTATAGGCACTCCTGACAGAAAACTCCCCCTTGCATTTTCCGTACATTTCATTTTGTCCTCGTGAGGTATAGGGCTCAAAGGGATAACTAGGATTTCTGTAACAATTTTGGCATCAAATAGGCTTTTGATTGTGTCAATATCCCACTGTGCTTTCTCTTTAAGTATTAGTTCTGAAACTTTCTCTAGGTTCGAATTATTTGCTGGACCACCAATTATTCCCCTTTACAACCAACAATCCTCTCTGATATTCACTGCCTTTCTCGTACCTATAGACCGGTGCAATGATCCTGCGATAATCTCTCTATCGTGTAGCATGCTGAGCCACCTCCAAGAAAGACTCGTTCCCCTCTCTGCCTGTAGAAATATTCTATTTGGGAAATACATACCTTTGATAACTTTATGGAGTTTTGATTTTGGGTAAGTCTCCGGGCTTGTTTTCCCAATAAGGTTTTGTTAAACACAACCATATCTCTGAACCCTAATCCTCCATGATCTTTTCTAGATTTCAAGAGCTCCCACTTGCACCAATGTAGACCAGCTTTTGTGTCACTATTCTTCCACCAAAATTGAGCTATTCTCCTGAATATCGACATGGCATATTGGGGGATCGCCTGGACCATTGATTTAATGAGGGTTTCCTTTCCAGCCTTTGAAAACAAGTTCTCTTTCCAACCTTCAAGCTTCATATCTATTCGCACATTGATCCAAGAAAACATTTGTTTCTTTGTTTCCCCCCAGTCAGAATGGAGACCCAAATACTTCCCTGTTTTCCTCATTACTAGGACTCGTAGAGCAGATTCTAGGCTCTTTTACAGCTGTTGGGGGCTTTTTGGCCCCATAAAGATGCCTCACTTGTTCAATTTATTCTCTTGACCTGAAGCATAACAATACTGATTTAGGATCATCGCTAAGTTTTGGCATTCAACTAGCTTGCCATCCAAAAAGAATATTGAGTCATCCACAAAAAGGAGATGCGAGAGAGGAGGGCAAAATATGTTTAGTTTAATACACTTGAATGTCCCATCGTTGACTGCCTTTCTCGTCATTATAGATAAAGTGTTCGTCATAAGAATAAACAGATATGGAGAAATAAGGTAAGGTTGAAAGTACAGTAGATGTTCTCCATTGAACTTCACACTTAGTGTGGTTGAGATTACACGTTCCATTACTCTATCCACCCATTTAGAGCAACAATCCATCTTGATTGGACAAACTTCCAAAAAAATCTCATTCCACTCTGTCATAAGCTTTCTTCATGTCTAACTCTGGTATAGCTTGAAACCTCTTCTTTCTCTTTCGAATTCTCAGTTGGTGCAGTATTTCCTGGACAATCAGGATGTTATCTTGGATCTGTCTCCCTCCTACAAACTCTGCTCTTCCGCAATAATCTTGGGCAGCCACTTCTTTAGTCTATTAGCTAATATCTTTGAAATAATTTTGTAAGTGAAATTACACAGACTAATAGGCCTAAACTGGTCGAGCTTTTCGGGATTCCTCACTTTCCAAATAAGTGTTATATGAGTTCTCTTCAGCACCGGGTTCATCATCCCTGTGTCGAAAAAACACTTGACTTCCTTAAAATTTTCAGCGTTGATATTCTCCCAATTCTGCTGGTAAAACAAGCTATTGAGACCATCCGGTCCAAGGGCCTTTTCCGATCCCATCTTGAAGACAGCACTCCAGACCTCTTCTATGGTAACATATGCTTCTAGCTTAGCATTCATTTCATCCGGGACTAGCTTGGCCGGATCAAAGTTCTGATGACCAGCTGAAGTATATAAATCAAAAAAGAAAGACGAGGTCATTTCCTTCTAGGGAGTTGGATTTTTAATCCAAGTATCATGCTCAATTGTTTTCAACATCAATATTCTGTTTCGTTAGGGTCTTTGGATAGTTGTCGCATGAAAAAACTTGATATTCTTATCCCCCATCTTAGCCAATTCACACGTGACCTTAATCCCCAATACCTTTCTTCCTTTCACCACAAGTATTGGATTTGATCCACAATTTCTTTTTGGATGCTTTTGTCTACAGGAATGTTTTGGTCATTCGTAATCCTCTAGAACTCAAGTTGCAACTTCCAAATCTAATTTTTACTGTTGGGGAACTCATTTCTGCTCTATTTTTCTAAATCTACAGAGACAGCTCCAACGCTTTCTAGCCAGTTCAAACTTGAAGGATTTTTTTTCCTTTTTTTACCTTATCCGAGGTTAGGGACATCAAAATGGAACTATGATATGAGTTTGTTGTCAGTAAAGCAAAGGCCTCCGCAGCCCTATCTAGTCTCTTTTTCACCACATTTTCCCCATCTCTATTGTTAGACCATGTGAATGTGCAGTCCTTGCTTTCAGTCCTTGCTTTCGATATCCATTATTGCACAATCCTCTAGTAATTCTCTAAAGGACTGCATCTTATAGTTATCAGTCTCCCTCATGCCAATCTTCTTCCAAGTGCAGCATAACAGCAAGTCAGCCTAAAGGGCTCATCTGGGTGGTAGGGTACAAGACCAATTGTCACCGGGTAAGCCCCCAAAATGCTGCCGGGGAGATTCGAACTTGGAACCTTATTAGTTTAACTATCAGGGATCTCACCAACTCAGCCAACACCCTATGTGATTCTTTTCATATCTTCATTAATGAAAACTTTCATAAATTGCTTGATGCCAAACCTTGAAATGTGTTTGTCTTAATTCTTCATCCTCGTTTGTGGCAAATAAACAGCGAGAACCAACTAGGGAACTCGCAATAAATATCAAACTTTCAAGAGATTAGCCCTGCAAAACATTGTATTTTGAAAAGCAATGCCACAAATACTCAGGAACATTGCATGACACTCTATATGTACAGAGTTTCATAAGCGTTACGCCTCTACGAGTATGAAATCTCTCTACAGGTGTTAACCCATGCGGGTATGTTTCACCCATGTACGCTTATGCACTCGATTTTGAAATCAAAAAGCGAATTTTTTTCAACTTTTGAAGAGCGATTTCTTGTGACGGATCCTTTTCATATCCTTTATTAACGCGAATTTCCATCATTTCAATAGTTTTCTCGATGCCAAAACCTTGAAGGGTGTTTCCATCTTCATTCTTGATCAAAACCGTAATTAATGAGAACAAGAGGGACCTCAAAATAAATAGCAAATTTTGAAGGGATGGCCCCTGCGAAACATTGTGTTTAGAAAGCAAAAGCATAAATTCTCATCGTACTCTGTCTCTCTCATTTCCCCTAATCTCTCACCTCCTGAGTCAAAGAGCAGAAGAGAAATTTATCTACCGAGAAAGGAAAAATCATTCACTCACAGACCCCCACAAACACACACTCCCAGAAACAACATTCATACTCGCCCTTCGCTCAGGAATCGAGGCCAAGACAGTAGACGCCCAAAAAAGACGAAGGTCGCATCGATGAGAGAGGAAAACTGGGGACTGGGACAAGAGACCCAATAACATCGAACGCAACACCTGTGAACTAACTTTTGCTTTTCAATGCTCTTTCTCTCTCTCTCTCTCTCGACAAAAAGGAAGTGCCTTGATTCTCTCTCTCTCTCTCTCTCTCTCTCTTTCCCTCTCTTGTTTGTCTTTCCTTGAGAAATCATGCCCTCTCTCTCTGGTTCTCCCTTCCTCTCCCGTGATATGGAGTTGTGAATGGCCGTATCGGTGAAAATGGCACAAACCAGCAAACCCCACATTGCCGGAAACGGCAACGGCAGCGGCAGCAGCAACAGCGAAGCCCCACTGCAGCAGCAGCAGCAGCAGCAGCAACAGGAGGTGAAGCCCATGTTCCATGACTTCCTCGGCATGAAGATACCCGATTCTCAGGCCGCCGCCGCCGCCGGACGAGGCGGAGAGGTCCGCCTTTCGGAGGCGGCGTCGCCGGCCGCCTCCTTGTCCGTCGGGGCCTCCTCCGGTGGCGGGCGAGGGCCTATCTCCACCACCTCTGATCTGGGGTCCGGTGAGTTTTCAGTATTTTGCTCAAGATTGATTTTTTTTTTCCGGTTCTCTTTCTGATTTACTTTTCTTGGGAGATTGTGTTGGGTTGTTTGATTGGCATTTGGGTGATGAAGATTAAAACTTCGGTTTTGCTGTCCTGTTCAACGGATACTTTTTTGCTCTCTGTTTTTTGCTCTATGCTTTTCAAGGCATATATTGTTTTCTCCGGTGTGATGAGTGCTGGTGTGAATTTCTTCTTCTTTTCCCCCCCACTCACTTTTCGTTTTCTTTTTCCTTTGGCTTTGCTGGGTGATTTTCTTTTGTAGATATAGACATGATGCTCCTTTTTTCCTCTCCCCTTTACCTAATGCTATCTAGTGTGGATGCAACATTAAATAGCTTTTAGTTTCTTGGTGCATGTCTACTTGTTCCTTAGCTACTGGGGGAGTTCATTTTTGAATGGTGACTCAGTCTCTCTCATGCTCTCCGAGTGGAGTGGTTGCACTATCTGGGTTGTGGAGTAGTTTGGAGGGAGATCATTAATGGTTTTCTTAGATTTTTCAAGGTTCTATTTTCTTCCAAAAAAGAAAAATTTCTAAGCCTTTGATTGACCACCTTTTCTTTTCACTGAAGTATGCTTGATTTGCATATGCTTTTACTTACTAGTAGGCTCATTCAATCTCTAGGACTTTTTTCCTCTTGAAACACTCATGCTTGCTCACAATCACCTATATATATATAAATGGATGCGCTTTTTTTTTTCTGCTTTTGGATGTTGAATGGAGAGGCTTCTGTAAAGTGAAATAGCTGCAATATCATTTACCTTCTGTGGCCTAAAGGCGAGTTTTGATCAGTTTCTCATCAATTATGATAGAAAGACAGGTTAGTAATCATTTCGAGGGCGTTCCCTACTATGTTCCGAGGAGTGATGGCGAAATAAATCGTAGATTGGCTGGGAGTAAGCGAAGTACGTCAGACTCTGCCTTCATCGGCTCAACCAGAGAAGCAATGACTCAGCTAGGACATGATTCGAATGAGAACTTACATTTAATGAAGGTTTGAATCTTCTTATGTTAGTGTTTTCCTTTGAATAGAGGATTGATGTGAAACTATCTAATTATTAGCAGGGTGGGGATATTGGAGTTCAAGTTTCTACTTCATTGTATTGTCTGATGTGTCTTTTCTCGCTACATTTCCAGATTCTTCGAAATGGGGCAGGAGGAGAGAGGCCTAGAAGGTCGAATGAAGAGGAGGTTTTTCTGGGTGTGCAGCCTCTGAGGCAATCTTCTGGCTCGCTTATATTGCACCCGGGTTCTAGCAGTAGAAATGAGGCGACCGTTTCCAAATGGGAGCGGCCCATGCCCATGAATTTGGGCTCTGCTGTTCAGTTTCCTCCGAGAGGAGGTCAATACGTTCCTTTTGTTCACAATGTGCCACCAAACAGATTCAGGGAAGTCCACCCAAGCCCTCCAGTTCTCTCGCAATCGGCTGCTGATGAAGGGTCTAGAACTGGGATCAAAGGCCCCGGAATTTTGAGCTCAATGAATGCCGGTACCAGCACTGAGAAGAACTTGTCTGTGATGCTTCCTAGTGGCATCAGGGCAAAGACTGCGACACCAAGTACAGAGCCAGAGTCTTCCAATCCCCCAAGGTGAATTGCGTGTTTTGTGCAAATGTTAATCCTCTTAATTAAATATGTTCGAAGTCCAATGTTTCCCAATCCTTTCGGTGCTTCTTTTGGCAGTCGACCTGGATTGACCTCAGAAAGTCGGCAAATGACTATATTCTATTGTGGCCAAGCTCATGTTTTTGATGATGTCCACCCAAACAAGGTATTACTAGCTTTCATGTTGTTATTTATCACGTTGACTAATATAGCTTGCTTGGTGTTACATTGGATTTGATGACGTGAAGGATGAGTTACCTATTTTAGTTTGCAATGCTGAAGCTTCATAACATTTGCGAAATTGAGCGAATGGGGTGATTCTATATCAAGTTCTTGTTAAGATTTTTTTCACCTCTAGTGTCTCTTGTATCTGTCCTTGAACTCCTTTCCAAGTTACATTAGCAGATCAGAAAAGCTTTCTGATGCTGGAATCTTCTGCTTCTAATGCACAAGCTAGTCATTTAGCACTTGGCAGGCCTTATACCAATAAGCAGGGATCTCGAGCTTCTTGTGCACTTAATTGGCACTGAGATGAATCTTGAGATCCATACATCCGCCACCCAATCTTTTGGCCATTGGAAGCGACATGTTTTCAGATGAACAATCAAGACCATATTTTGAGGCACCCCATATGTCCAGTTTCAGGGATTCGCGAGATACCGCAAGTTGAATTGAATATTGCAGCTAAATAAAGAGTCATTTCCCACAACTTAGTGATCTTAGGGGTTCTTTCCTTTGCAGTTTTCTAGGCGTCGAGGCTCTGCCATTTGAGTTTTTCTTGCTTCGATGTTCGATACTAGCTTTCTAGAAGACAATGGTGAAATCCCTCTTGCAATTTTTGGGTTGTTGGAGATTGGAAGAAAGGGGAGGGCAGCTGCTTTGTGATTGACACCATCTTTTCTGTAAGAAAAATTGGATTGCTTGATACAATCCATTGCCAAGCCTCATCACTGTACGGTGTAGCTGAAGTCACTTTGCATGCATGCTGTGTGCCTTCCATGGTATTAAGTTATGGATAATGTTGCTGATATTTGACAAAATCTAGTTTTGTGTGTTCCTTATTTCCACTCTTTAAGAGACTGTTAGACTATCCTTATGTGCTAGTGCTACCCATGCATTCCTCTAAGCTGGGATAAGATTACTCTTTCACCTTCAATCTGTTCGCGTTAATTTCTATCAAGATAAGTATTCTTCTTGAGAGGGAGAATGTCAAAACCAAAGTTTCGTTATCATGGATAAATTAAAGACATAACTGACTTGAGAGGAGCATGTTTTTGGGGTGGCGAACATGTTCTATTTGAAGCAAGACTGGTAACTACGGCTTATGTTTCAGTAAATTGTTGATCAAAAAGCTAAATAACTGCTGCTTCTCTGATAAAATTGTAATAATTGCACCCCCTGAATTTCTGGAGGACAGACAGGTTCCTCTTAAGTACCAATGGACGTTCAATACTGTCTCTCTCTCAAAACCAACGTTGTCAATTACTTCTGTTGTTATTGTTGCTGAGAAATGACCTATTTTATGGAACAATGATGGTTTTATCATGCATATGCTTCCATAGTAGGGTAGGAAATCATGTTAGCTTGTCCAGGTGAGGCGGGAAAAGCGACAGGATGCAGATCATACAAGTTGTTGTATTTTGACTAAAATAGAGCAGTGTCAGCTGTTATTTGAACTTGACAACATTTTAAATGTCTCTATATCTTTCAATTAAGGGGGATATGTTGTCGAAAAGTCATGGACTTCAAGATTTTCACTTGTAGAATCACAATATCTGTTGTTTCAACATTGATCTCTTATCTGTGGGTAAAATCATCTCTTCGTTTCTAAAGCGTAGATGTTGTGAAAACTCTGCCCAGGACTTGAGCAACCTTTCTGATAATGCAGCTGAATGTTGTAATATCACTGTTTTGAGTCCAGTTATGCAGTAACTTGGATGATCATTTGCTAGATATACTTCCCTGTGTCTCAATCCTGTATGATTGAACTATTTGGGACTTCATCTTAGGGCAGTAAAGTTTCCTGTCATATATATATTTTTGGGTAAGGTAGTTTCCTGTCATAATTGGGCATTATTTTGTCTATTTTTTTTTATAAGAATTGATACTTTAGGACCAGTTCATTTTCTCTGCTAATTTAGTGGAGACACCTTCCTGGCCTCATAACATGGTACTTTTAGGCAACCCATAATCTGTTACCTTTAAGTCGTTTCTTTCACCCTAAAAGGAGTAAACAGAATCCAGGCAGTGGCTTTTTCTAAGGGAGTGACCTGGGTTGTGTTGCTTAGTTATTTGTTGCAAAGTCATTGCTTGCGATCAACTTTTTCACTCGAAAGTGGGAGTACCCCGCGTCATGCCTATGTATGTCATTTTTGCTGTTGTTTTTGGATGTTGGCAAATGCTAATATTTTGAAAGGCACATTCCTTCCTCTGCTCTTTATCTTTTGAAGTTCAGTATTTCTCTATCATGGCCGGATCAAATCAATGCAATATCAATTGAAAGTGTTGAAGTTAGAGAGAAATCAGCTAAGAGGTCATGGCAGAGATACAGTTGTAGTGGATAGTTTTTCTTGGTCGACGTGGATGTGTTTGTTCTTGAGGTTCTCATGTTTAATTTCCAAAGCTTGGAAAACATACTGTCGGCACTCCATTTTGATTCTTAATAGTGTCCATTTCTCTGTGGGGATGATTAAACAATGGGAATCTCCATGGTTTGTGCACTTTGCAGGCAGATGTCATAATGGCTTTGGCCGGATCAAATGGAGGATCATGGTCAACAACGTACTCGCCAAAACCCAGCACAAGGCCAACTAATGAAAGCAGCGTTCTCACTGGAGAAAATAAAGCAACTGTGGCATTTTCGCGTGACTTTCACGGGAAGTCGCCTGCCACTGCCGACTCTAGTCACGGCACTGGATCAGGCAATCGGATCTTAAGCCCTTCAGGTAATCCTTTTAAGAGTCTCATGTACTTTCTTTTTTTGGCTGTTAATCGCGTGTGATCAGTGAGCACGATAATTAGGCATGCCTGGACTAGAGCTCTCGACAGTCGACAGGATGATCGTTAACTATCTGCCTAAGCAGTCAGTGGTTGCTGCCTTCTGAATTTGCAGGTGGCCCTAGAGGACACCTGATAGTTAAGGACACGAGAAAACCGCTTCAAGTGGCAGAACACATCCCCGAAGAGAAAGTCGATCCGTGATGTAAAGTTTTGCCCGATAAATCGAGTTTTAAGTAGAAAGTTCTGTTAACCGGAGTTTTAGTGATGAGCCTCTCTGTTGTTCTCCAATCTTTTTCTGTGGCTTCATTGATTTCCTATTTGTCCTTCCCCAATTCTTATTTTGGATTGTCAATGAGGAATCTGGTGATCTGTGGAAAGAATTTGAAGGAAATCTTTGCTTGTAGGAAAGAGACCCAGTTAAAATCCTTGCACTGCAATTTGCTTCATTCTCAGTCAATGAACTAGAAAAAAGGGGCAAAAAAAGAGGAGGAAATGCTTGTGATGTACCCCATCATGAGTTCAATGGCATGAGCTTGAGAAATGGAAGTGGTTCAGTTGAACTTCTGGCCCTCGCGAATGGTCTGTGTTTCTCGACAACGCGTGCTGTCTTGTTACTGAACTCCGGCGCGGCCTAATTACATTCAACGGGTCATTTCAAATTCAAGGTGTTGTGACTCTCTCTCTCTGGGATTATTTGTGTTTGCAATGTTCACTTCTTTGTTATGTACAAATCCTACAACTCATACAACTGTGAAAATCCTGCAACTTCAAGCTCCCAGCCCAGTAGATAAGATAGAAATCGAAATCTAGATTTTGGATGGGCTTATCTGAAGTATGGATGGTATTAATCCCTACTCCAACTTGCTTTAGATATGGACTGAGACAGCCTAGGAAACATCTGCAGTATTGTTGTAACTGGAGCTGAGTAGATGGTACTCCACCTGAGTAGGAATAATGTCTTGCCACGCATCATTCTGCGTGCGTCGGAGGCGCTTCCCCGTCCGAAAGAACCTGACAACTTTTTGACTGCCAATCGGCTTAAGTTCGAACCTTTACTCGACAATCTCAGCTGGTAATACGTCCGGGGTCATCAGAAACGCTATGCAAGTCGCATCTTCGAGAGGTTCTAACCGACGCCTGCGCGCGGCGAGGCGGCTACAACATCTCGCGTACACCCTAGTCGCGGCTTCCACGCATGTTCACCGCATCGGGCCGGACTGGCGACTCTGCATTCCGTAATCATCTCGAGTTATGTCTTCAAAATCAGGTGGCTGGACCCAGATCAAGATTGGCAGCAGATCATGTTGTTCTTTTGAGAATCTCGTGTGTTGAGTTGAGCCCGTTAAGTAGCTCTTGTTCCTTATTGGACCTAATCCAATGGCATCAAGATGGGGCCCCAAAGCAAGAATTTTTTTTTTTTTTGCAACTTCTAATCTATCGACGCTAATTTCTAGTAATGCGATATTTTCCACCCCAGTTATGTCTACTCCAAAACATTTATCAACATATATTAGGCTTACTATGGTTTTATTGGAAGTTCAATTATCCGTTGCACTCGATCTTTCGTGAGAATTTCTTTTTATCGAAAGTTCCTTATTGTCTTCAATTGGGCTGCTCGCATTTTTCCACAATAACTATAGTCTACTATGCGAATTGCAATTAAAGATTTCATGGCACATAGAATATCTATTTTGATGATGTGTACAGTTTATAATTTTTTAGAAATGATCATTTTATTATCATCAGGCGCTTTCGAGTTTAAACTTTTTACATGCAAATATCATATACTTTCATTTTTTTTTTACCTATTCATCTAAACTTTTTAAATTTAAACAAGAATGGTAAATATCGACAGGAAACGAAGTTACATCCTGTACGTCGTGCCCCGAGACAGTTCTATGGTCTACCAAGAGAGAGATTGTGGAGTCATTACTCCTCGCAATTTTTCATTTCCGTAACTGCGGCTGAAAAGGGTATTTTTAATCAATGGGCGCCTTTTTATAATAATAATAAAAATTTCTATATGATGCTTACAAATAGACACGTGTCCCAGCCCAAGAATTGGTGCCAATCCCATAACTTTTGAAAGAAAAATTTTCAAACAAGAACCCCGAGGTGCTTCCATTTTCTCAAATAAGAACCAAAAGTGAACGTTATTTCAAATAATTGTCTGAAGTGACAAAGCAGTTTCAAATAATAGTCTAAAGTGGCCATGGAGACTCAAAAAAGGATCTGACCTAATAGCATTTTCGTCATTTCCCCTTTTTGATTTTTTTTAATTATTTTTTCAAATAAAAAAACAGAACACCAATAGACGGGAGGGGAAAATTTGTACGGCAAATGAAATCTTTCGAACTTGCGGGCTACCCTTCCACCATAAGTTTCTTTAACCTCTAATCCATTATCGATCACGTGTAAATTCACATTTCGTGCCGCTCTCGATCGAATTTCGAGACCCGACAATCGTGCGGTCGCGCTCAATATGGAATCAGGGAGCCGAGATGCTTCGACTTACTGGAGTGTAGTGTCGCGTTCTATTGTGCAAGCATTGCCATTTATTTAAAGTCCCGAAGAGTGGCTTTGGTGGTTGAGAAACGCAAGGAAGCGACAAAGCAACCCATAATGAAAGCATTGTGTAATTGAGTAGGGGAGAATATCACGAATCGACTTCTCACGTATTCTAGTACCCTTGTGAATGGAGCTTTATGTAAGGACGAGCATGATTCCATGATACAACCAAAAATTGAACCGATGGAAACAAGGTAAGCTCCGAGTTTTAGGGTATGCATGGTACTCTTAGTTTCAAAAGTTGGGAAACATGTGCCAACGGGTATGCTTTAGGCTCCGGGAACAAGTCTTTGTGTTTTTCTTTTTTATGTCTTCATACGATTCTACAGTATTCCATGGGGGTCTGATGATAAATGTATAACCTGGAACCATTAATCTGAGCTTTCATTTTCAATGATATCCATGATTGAGACTTTTACTTTGTTGATGTTTTATATCCTTCGAGTGTCTAAATATGAGTTATCATTAGTGAGTTGTTGCAACAAATGGTAATTATTAGAGGTGATAAATCATTGCAATCGTTCAGTTATGAATACATGTGGAACCTGTGATAAGGTAAGTTCTAGTTTCTAAAGTATACATGATAGGTTTCAAGTTTTAAAAAATGGGGAATCAATTTCGACAGGTAGGTTCGAAGTTCAAGATGAAACCCAGAATGAACCTGGAACTAATCACCCTTAGCTATGTGGTATCAGGGTAAAGAGCGAGTGAACTAGAAGTGATGATACAACTAATTCGTAAGAGTGACATTAAGATGTTTGTGATAGGAGTTCTAGGATAGAAGGCTCATAACTCTAAGGATTTTGAAGGAGAGCCTATTATACACAAATTGATCAGGAGTAAATGTTGAAGCGAACAGTTCCCAATAAAATACGTATATATATGCAGCGAAATACACTAAAATACAAACCCTAGATCAAGTTGACTCACTGACCAGAGAGGTATGTCACGTAGAACGAACATACTGCGATAGCCACAGATTAAGATCCCCGATCATAGGTAAAAACCATCTGGATCCGTCGATCAATCGTCCTTCGAGAGAATTTTTCACCGAGAGAATTTGAGAGAGTTTTTTAGCGTAACATCAGAAAAACTGAATGTCGTACGTTCTGTGTTGATATGTTGAAGAGATACCATATCTCTATCATAGTATTGAATAGGAAATTAAACCTGCCTTAATTATCGCAATCAATATCTCAATAAAGGCTATAATTTATTTTACCACTAATGGGCGTTATTTCCCAACATCTCTGCTGATGTGAATCGATGTGGAAACTGATCGTTCTACGATGATTCAGGAGTTGCGAATTGCGAACCTTGACCCCCAATTGAACCTTTGATTGGTAACATTGGTATAACGTGACCTATTGACGAACCCATATCAACCAACTTACGTTACAAACGCCACGAACAAGAGAATTCGCGATCTCGCTCGATAAGTTAAATTCGACCGCCACAAGGAAGTCTTGATAAGGTCTGTCCTCTAGAGAAATCGAAGAAGAGAAAACCCTCTCCGTATTAAATTCGAAATCAATGTTATTTTTTTCAAAAATCTAAACTCAACTTAAATATAGCGCTAACCTTGGGAAAGACAAAATTACAAAAATATCCTTGACGAAAATTGCTAAAAACAAAGAAATGCCTAAAAACCCATCTAAACGACTCCGAATTACTAGAAAACATCGCGAGTGGCTAAATAGTGAGTATTGCACAACGGTCTGTTTCCAAGCGACTGACCAAATTTGAGCCCATTCGGAGTTCGTAAAATTTGAGTCCGTTCGGAGTGCGCTAAGCCAAATGTGATCGTGTTGCGCCAAGAAGCCCAAGATTCTTCTAATCTCGATCCATGGTCGTCTCCCCTCCAAAGATCATGAACCATGATGCCAACGGTTTCTTTGAATTGCTTCGCCCTCGCTCAAGTGATCAGACCAAGTGGATAGGACAACAGGTCCCTAGCACCTCCTCCTCGATATGGCTCGATATCCACATCATTCCCTCCACCGTGCAAAGGATTTTCCCTCAATTCATCACATGCATCAAAAAGAGTCAAGTCAGAAACATTGAAAGTAGCACTAATAGATACTCACCTAGAAAATCAAGCTTGTAGGCATTATTGTTGACCCTCTCCAACACCACAAACTGTCCATCCCCTCATTGTAATAATTTAGAACGTCGCTGCTTGGGAATCGCTCTGTGCGCATATAATCCAAACACATTCGTTGGGCTTAAACACTACTTTCTTGTGCCCTTTGTTGGCTTGCTTTGCATATTGTTCTGTCTTGTGCTCAATATTCAGTCGCATCTTCTCATGCAATGTCTTGACAAAGTCAGCTTTATTAGCACCATCTAAATCCACATGCTCATCAATAGGGAAATGGGTTAAATCTAACGGAGTTAATAGATTAAAACTATAGACAATCTCAAACAGTGTGAATTTAGTATCAGAATGCACGCTCCTATTATATGGAAACTCGACATGTGGTAAACAATCTTCCTAAGTCTTTATGTTCTTTTTAATGATAGCAAGTAATAATGTCCCTAAAGTCTATTAACTAATTCAGTTTGACCATCAGTTTGTGGATAACAAGTAGAAAATAAAAGCTATGTGCCTAACTTCTTCCACAATGTCTTCCAAAAGTAGCTAAGAAATTTAGTGTCTCGGTCAGAAACAATGGACCTAGGCGTATACCATGTAAACGCACAATCTCACGAAAGAACAAATCAGCAACATGCGATGCATCATCAGTTTTATGACATGGTATAAAATGAGCCATTTTTAAAAATCAATTTACAACCACATAAATAGAACCCCTACCATGCTTAGACCTAGTTAATCCTAACACAAAATCCATAGAAATATCAACCCAAGGATGCGTCGGAATATGTAAAGGTGTATACAAGTCATGTGATTTAGCTTGCTTGCAAGCAATGCATCTCTCACAAATACGTGTGACATCTCGTTTCATATGTGGCCAATAAAAGTGTTCATGCAGCACTTCCTAAGTTTTATTAATGCCAAAATGCCTCATTAAACCACTACCATGCGCCTCTCGCACCAACAACACTCTTAAAGAACACCTAGGCAAACACAACTTATTTTCACGAAAAAGATAGCTATCATGCCTATAGAATTTTTCAAACACAACATGTTTACATGCTTCAAACACTCTCCCAAAGTCATCATCATCAGTATATAATTATTTGATATGCTCAAAACCTAGACACTTTGCTTCTAGAGTAGTTAGAATTGCATACATTCGAGAAAGTGCATCGGCTACCACATTTTCCTTACCTTTCTTATACTTGATTGCATATGGAAAGGTCTTGATGAACTCTAACCATTTGCCATGTCTCTTATTCAACTTTTGCTTCCCCTTCAAGTATTTTAATGTCTCGTGGTCGGTGTGGATCACGAATTCCTTTGGCCATAGATAATGTTGCCAAGTCTTTCAAACTCGCACGAAAGCATACATCTCATATCATAAGTTAGATAATTCAATGTTGCTCCACTTAATTTCTCGCTGAAATAAGATATGGGAGGTCCTCCTTACATCAACATGGCTCCAATTCTTGTATCATAAGTATTGCACTCTATTTCAAAAGTAGCACTGAAATTTGGTAAAAATAACAAATGAGCATTAGTCAACTTATCCTTTAACATATTGAATGCTCTCCCTTGCTCTTCTCCCCACGTCAATCCCATGTGCTTCTTGATAACCTCGGTTAAAGGTGCGGCAATGATGCTGAAGTCTTTCACAAATCGTCGATAGAAACTTGTTAAGCCATGAAAGCTGCAAACCTCTCCTATAGTCTTAGGTGCCGGCCACTCACGGATTGCTGTCATATTTTCTTCATCAACCTGTACTCCATTAGCACCAACAACAAACCCTATAAATACTAATTTATTAGTCACAAAAGAGCACTTCTTTAGGTTAGCATATAATTGCTCAGCCCTTAAAACTTGCAAAACAACTCACACATTCTTAGTATGGTTATCAAGACTTCGACTATATATCAAGATATTATCAGAATAGACAACCACAAATCGACCAATAAAAGCATGCATAACATGATTCATAAGTCGCATGAAAGTACTAAGTGCATTAGTTAAACCAAATGGCATGACTAACTACTCATATAGCCCGTACTTGGTCTTAAATACAATTTTTCATTCATCTCCTTCTTTCATCTAATCTGATTATGACCACTTTTTAAATCGATTTTAGTAAATAGGCATGCACCATGTAACTTATCCAACATGTCATCTAATCTAGGAATAGGATGTCGATACTTTACCGTAATGTTATTGATTGCTCGGCAATCAACACACATTCATCAAGACCTACCCTTTTTCGGCACCAACAAAATAGGAACAACACACGGGCTAAGACTCTCTCGTACATACCCCTGCTCTAGTAATTTAATAACTTGTCGCTAAAGTTCCTTTGTCTCCTCGAGATTGCTTCGATACGCGGGTCGATTAGGCAGTGGCGCATCAAGAACCAAGTCGATTTGATGTTCTATACCTTGAATCGGTGGTAATCCTCTAGAAAGCTCATCAGGAAAGTCATCTTCAAATTCTTGCAATAAAGACACAACAGAACTAGGCAAACTCTTATCAAGATCGTTAGTAGAAAACTAAGCATCCTTGTACAAAAGCACAAACATCAGTCGGTTTAGAATTAAAGCTCTCCTCACTTCGCTCGATTTTGCATAAAAGTTCTTTTCCTTCTTTTCTTTTCTCTCTCCTTTTCCCTCGGCTTTTACCACTCTACTCTTACCTGCCTCTCCTTTTCCTTGCGTCTTGGACTCTCCACGCAAGCTCTCGATTTTCTCTCATTTTCTCTCCCTCTCAACCTCAAATTGTAGTTTCAATTGATCTTTATACACCTCAGTAGGTGTCATCGATACCAAGGTATAAGTCTTTTGATTCATCACCATCGAATATCGATTAGTGTACCCATCATGATGTACCATATTGCCAAAGCCTACCAAGTAAAATATGACCTGCTTGTATAGGTACAACATCACATACCCCATCGTACAACTATCTCAAATGCAACTCGAACTTGCTTTGATATCTTCACTTTACCACTATCATTCAGCCATTGAAGTTTATATATTTTAGGGTGTTTTTCAGTCTTTAATCCCAACTTTTCCACCATGGTACATCTTGCCACATTTGTACAATTACCCCCATCAATAATTAAACTACAAATCTTGCCATTCACTAAGCATCTTGTATAGAACAAGTTATCATGTTGTTGGTGATGCTCCTTCTCCTTGGCCTGAACGCTAGGAGAACGCCTAACCACCATCAATTCACCCATGACTGGCATTTCGACATCACTACAGTCTTCCAACGATGGCATGTCATCATCTTCTTCCTCCCTCTCACTTTCGGATTCAACATCTCCACGCCCAGTCATAGTCATTACCCTCTTAGGGCATTGATTTGCCCTATGACCCCTGCCCAAACACTTGAAACATTTAACTTCATGAGTTTTAGTGTTATGATTTTTAGTTTTACCTGAAGCCGGATTCGAACCAACTATGTCATCCTTTTCATTCTCCTTTGAAGTTTTGGCCTTGGTGTTGTTTCTTCTCTAATTCAGCTTTTCATCTCTCTTCCAATTGGATTTCCAATTTGAGCTCAAACCTCCACCACTCTTGTAATTTCGGTCCAACTTCAATTGCATCTCAACTTTGATGGATTTGTCCACAAATTTTTCAAACTCAACATAATGTTACAGCTCTACCACCCTTGCTATATCTCGGCTCAAACCACACAAAAATCGTGACATTGTGGCCTCACAATCCTCCACCACATTAACACTTATCATGGCAAACTCCATCTCTTTATGGTACTCTTCCACTCTCATATTGCCTTGTGTGAGATTTTGCAGCTTGTGGAATAAGTCTCGGTGGTAATGACTTGGTACAAAACACCTCCTCATCACCGTTTTCATCTCATCCCATGACTCTATCGGCTCCTCGCCATTACGTCTCCTTCTAGTCACAAGTTGATTCCACCAGATTATAGCATAATCAATGAATTCCAACTCTAATTTTTACCTCTTGAGCTCGGAGTATCGTTGGCAGTCAAATACCATTTCCATCTGTTTCTCCCACTATAGATATGCATCGGGATCATTTTTTCCTTGGAAAGATGGAATCTTCATCTTGATGTTGCCAAGTTCATCATCTTCTCACTGTCTAAATCCTCGACGCCCGTTTCTCCTCCCAAACCTACCATCTCGGTCATCATCTATATCGGACTCATATTCATCATCAAATTGATGTTGCCATCTAGGTTGTGCCCTAGGCTCATCTCGCTAATTTTAAGTGCTTCAAGTTGCGCGCTTAACTATTGGATGTTTGCCAAAATCGCATCATCCCTTTGTTTGGAAATACTATCCCTTCGATTCACGCTTTCTTGATTGTGAGACATGATTTAAACCTGCAAGAAAAACGTTAGAAATAACAGCAACCTCACCAAACACTCTCTCACGTTTTTTCGCTCAAGGTATTTGTCACTCCCCTCGTGTTTTAACTCAATTTCGGCTCTTTTCTCCCTCAATTAAGTCACACACTCTTGCCTTTTACCTTATCGTTCCTTTCTTACAAGCTCTTTATCAGACTTGAAACCAGTCTCTCAACCCCCTCACAACAGTCGTCTAAACCACCAAGCAAGATTAAAATCAATCCAGCAATGTACCGCTCAATTCAGCAATTCAACAACTTTCGCTAATTTCAAACTCAGACTCAATTTTTTATACTAATTTTTAAAATTTGGTCCAATTAACAAAATGAGTCACCTTTTTTTTGTTCGGCTTCCTTTTTTCTTCTTCTTTTTTGCCGAATCTTTTTTTTTTTGTTTGGCTTCCTTTCTTTTCTTCTCTTTCTGTCGAATATTTTTTTTTTGGGCGAACTCAAATACAATCCGAACAAACTAGGACCGAAATCCCTAATTCACAATTGAAACTGTAGCAAGAACAATTCAGAACCATAGTTCGGTTATCACCGAAAACCCTAATTCTATAGATCTTAAATCGCCGAATGCAAAGAAGTAAAATTAGGATAATTAGACCTTGTAGAACTAGCTCTGATACCAGTGATGTGAATTGATGCATAAACTGATCGTTCTATGAAGATCCAGGAGTTGCGAATTGTGAATCTCGACCCCCAATCAAACCCGTGACTAGTAACCTTAGTATAACGTGACATGCTGACGAACCCGTGTCAACCAACCTACGTTACGAATGCCACGAAGAAGAGAATTTGCGATCTTGCTCGATAAGTTGAATCCGATTGCCACAAGAAAGTCTTGACAAGGTCTGTCCTCTAGAGAACTCAAAGAAGAGAAAACCTCTTTGTATTTAATTTGGAATCAATGTTATCTTTTCCAAAACTCTAAACGCAACTTAAATATAGTGCTAACCCTAGGAAAGACAAAATTACAAACATATCCCTAATTGACGAAAATTGCTAAAAATAAAGAAATGCCTAAAAACCCAACTAAACGACTCTGAATCGCTAAAAAAAAATCGCCAGTTAGCAGTAAGTATTGATCAACAGCCTGTTTTCAAGCGGCCGACAAAATTTGAGCCCATTCGGAGGTCGTCAAATTTGAGTACGTTCAGAGTGCACTAAGCCAAATGTGATCGTGTTGCGCTAAGAAGCCCAAGATTCTTCAAGTCTCGATCCAAGATCGTCTCCACTCCAAAGATCACGAACCATGATGCCAATAGCATCTTTGAATTGTTTCGCATTCGCTCGAGTGATCGGACCAAGTGGATAGGACAATAGGTCCTTAACACCTCCTCCTCGATATGGCTCGATGTCCACATCATCTCACTCTCCCATAAATGGCTAAACCTCTATTTCTCTTCTTACTATAATGTTTATATGAGAAAATAATATGTGCGACCAGCATATTCTGAGAGCTTGTTGTCATACATCCGTTGTGAATATGTTACTGCTAAAAAATGAACATAATCAAAAGTAGATTTTCGTATGTTGTACCCTAGATCGACTAGTCACACATATGTATATATATATATATATATCTCTCTCTCTCTCTCTCTCATTTAAGTATGATACTTTATATTCATAGTTATGATCACACTAAACAATCATAACTAACCAGTCTGTGAATACAAATTTGTAATGTGACTTAAAACTCTAAAGCAATCTTCCTCTCCCATTACATCTCTCAAGCTCAGTTCAACTTGGTTTTTTTAAAATGTCCTTTTAGATCGAATCAATTTCATGACCATAGGCAACACCCTAAGATAATGAACGCTAAATAGAACTCTTGAGAATAATGAAGAGTTGTGAAGGCACCAAATGAGGAATTCTTATCTTGGAGAGTTTCACATGGCTTAAAAGTTGAGATCTCCACTTTTGCATACTCTCATTGGTCGACTCATAATATGAAATACGTATTACGATATTTTTTCCTTCCACATGAAGCGTATGTATTTCTATTTAATATCATATAGATGATAGTTTAAACACACTCAATATCTAACTTGAGTTTGTGTAACTACTCTACTAAAAAATATCCATCAAAATTCACATTTGACAATAAAGATAGATAAAGTGAAATATGTGGGTTATTTCACTTTTGGACATAATAAATGTTAGTTATCATCTTAACATTATGTTAAGGAAATACCTATATTTAAGCTTGAGCTCTCAATTACCATTTAGCTAATGAGCTTAAATTTTGTCTCAACTTTATTCATCACGCAGTAAATAGAGGCAATTACGCGTGAGTGGGCTAATCTTTCTTCTGTCCAACATATATTCTTAACACAAAACACTAAGCTTTATAATCCATAAATATTACGAAAAATTCATAGGCAATAATTTCATAACTTCATTAACTGTGAAAGTCAATGAAATTACAATATTCGGTATATTACATTCTACTGCATCCAAGAAATTTCACATGACTATGGAAAACATATCTAGGGATCGGCGTCGTCATCAAATCTGCTAACATTATATGCGTAGATTATACTATATGTTCACGTCCTTTCATGCAATTACGTCTTTAACACAGTTATATTAATGTCTATGTGTTTGGTCTTATAATGAAACTTGGGATCTTTGGTATAAGCTAGGGGTGTGCAAACTTGACCAGACCGGCCTGGGATCAGCCCGGCCCGGGCTGGTTGGTCCGGTCCTTGAGGTTGGCGGTCCGGTCCCCCGTCCCAATAATCAGGACCGGTGACTGAGCGGTCCGGTCCCCGGGTTTCATGGTTTGGGACCGGACCGGATCGGACCGACAATGTTTTAAAAAAAAAAGATCCGTAAAAGCAGGATCATCCTTGAATGAACTTTGACTTATTTATTTACTTGCAAGTTTTAGTGTTAGTAAAAGTGTTAAAGTGATGTTTTCAATTGATGGCGAAAAGGACTTCTAATTACTTTTGTTATGATGAAATCCTCAGGACCATGCATGATTTTTAAATTAACAATATTTTAGCCTCTTGACATTCTCAGGGTTGGACGAATTCAGGTGTAATATGCGCAGCCTTATGTTTCAGTCGAACTGCACACGAGTGAGAGCTTTGTGCACTAAGCTAGCCTAGTAACTGTAACACGAGTGGGTTGAATGTAGTAGTAGGCTTTATAGCGGTTGGGCAGGAACCGGGACCTGACCGGACCGCCGTTCCTGGTCCTGTCCGGTCCCGATCCGGTCTTTGGTCCCGAAATTATGGGGACCGGACTATTGGTCCGGTCCCCGGGTTCATGCCGGGATGGACCGGCCCGGACCATGCACACCCCTAGTGTAAGCTATTGCTGTTTGGCTATCACAGTATGCCAAAACTTGATTTGCAGCACCATCAGTAACATCTAAAACATTCGAAAATCTCCTAAGCCAAACACCCTAAGCCTCATGCGCTGTCACTGACAAAACCACGAACTCGGCTTCTATGGAAGATAAAGCTATACATTTTTGCTTCTTACAGCTCCACGATATGGCATCATTATTCAATAAGACCACATTTTCAGATGTAGATTTTCTCTCGTCTAAATCTCCATCCCAATCAACATCAATGTATCCCTCAAGGTGCAGATCAATTCCTTGATAACTCAGTGCAAAATCAACAATAGCTTTAAGATACCTTAGAATTCTCTTGACATGAGCACAATGTGCATGACCTGGATTGGATTGTTATCTACTCACCATTTCAACTGCATAATAAATATCAGGTCTTGTACACATCATAGCATACATTAAGCTTCTAACGACACTTGCGTAAGGAATGCTTTTCATTCGTTTTTGCTCTTGTGGAGTCTTAGGACACATTCTACGGCTCAAATCTTCACCTTTTGCAATAAGAGTATCAATGGATTTACAATCTTGCATACAAAATCGTTCAAGGACTTTATTAATTTACGTCTCTTACGAAAGAGACAACAATTTTTTCGAACGATCTCTCGAAATCTTAACTCCAAGAATGTATGTAGTTTCACCCATATTTTTCATTTCAAAATTAGAAGATAGCCAACTTTTAACTGTTTTAACAAACTCCATATTGCTTTCAGCAATTAGTATATCATCAACATATAATGATAAAATTACAAAATGACCTTTGAATCTCTTGATATACACGCAATTATCTTCATTAATTATCTGAAAGTCATATGCCACTATGGCATTATGAAAGCGTATATACTATTGTCTTGAAGACTGCTTAAGGTCATATATCGATCTCAAAAGTCGACATACTTTTTGTTCTTGGCCTTCATTGACAAACCCAACGGGTGACATACTTTTTGTTCTTAGCCTTCATTAGCAAACTCAACGGGTTGTTCCATGTAAGTCTCTTCTTCTAAATCTTTATTGAGAAAAATAGTCTTTACAACCATCTGATGTAATTTAAGATTCAAACTAGCTACTATTGCCAAAATAAGGCTAATTGAGGTGAATCTTACCATAAGAGAAAAAATATATTCATAGTCAATTCCTTCCTGTTAGTTATACCACTTCACCACAAGGCGAGCATTATATCTCTCAATCGAGCCATCAGTCTTACGCTTTATTTTGAGAACCCATTTGTTCTTAATGGTTCTGCGTCTTTTCGGAAAATCAACCAGTTTCCAAACTTGATTTGATATTATTGACTCCATCTCTTCTTCCATTACTTTAATCAACATTCCCTGGCTCATCCTCTTCTAGTGGAGATTATGAAAACTTCCCCTTTAATCTCAAAGCTTCGATGGGGAATGCTTTTGCGACTTATTCGCGATGGAGAAGATTGTACCAAGGGTATTTCATCCTCCATTATGTTCCCACTCAGACTAGATAATGGCATCATTTCATCAAGTGATTGCAATTGAGAATCGTTCGTACTCAACTTCCCACTTCTCACATTGCTCCTACTTGGATCATTATATCTAACTATCTCATTATGATCTAAGGTCTCAAATAGGGAATATTATGTACTTATTTCTCCCTTTCTCGAAAATTCATTCTGTAAGAATGTGACATCTCGAGATTCAAATTCAGTCACACTTTCGCTTCTTGCTCGTTTATGAACACATACCATTTTGAATGTTTTGAGTATCTTATGAAGGTACTCTTATTGCCTCTAGGTCTTAATTTTTCATATTTATGAGTAGATTCACGAGTATAGGCAGCACAACCCCAAGGTTTAAGAAAACTCAAATTAGGTTTTCGATGTCACGCCCCGATCCACGAGCATGCGCCATCCCTACCTTATCGCCTCAGGTCATAAGAGATAACGTCCCAGGCACGTTATCAACCCATTATTTTTACCTTTGATTATATACATGTGGAAACGTGCAACTCCCAAACATCAAATCAAACAACAGGGATAGTTAAATAGACAGTCATCTCAATCAAATCACGATAACTTACAAAGTCAATCTTTTAATTACTATCTTGTTTAGACAATAGTTACAAGCCATTCTTCGGCTCCTGACCTACAACTCCCAAACAATCAGGTTTGGTCTAACACGACCTCCGGGGCTACTCCAATAAGTTCACGTCTTAGTATCCACGATGCTCTGTCACTTGGGACCTGAAAATGTTATCCCACAACGGGGTGAGAAATAAATCTCAGTGAAGTTAACCCCTAAGCTCGGTTAGGACGTTGATTCACCCAGGATATCCTACCAAACAAACATGGCATATCAACCAGCATAGATATCCAACCACATGCAACTTACCCGTTAAGAAACCACACACAATGCGATGCAGACACGACATGACAGTCAAACAGCCCAGTCAAAGCAAGCATCATATCAATTGATATACATGACATCACACGTAGTCCATTTATTATGAGATAGGGCATGTCAGCCCAGCACACTGGTCATTTGGTGCCTAGTACACTGGTTAATTGGTACTCTTCTGGGGCACCAGGCATCGTCCCTTACTTCCGACGACTACATCTAGAAGTCTGTGTGGTTCCGAACGACACGGCACGGAACTACTAAGAATCCCTTTCCAGGGCTTCGGTCCGTCACAAGCTGCGACCGGCATCCATCAAACTGACATCATAGAATGATGTGCTTCCGACAAGTCATATTTTTTCGATTGTCACGGTATAATCTTGTCAGGACCTTGGCAGGAATTTCATCATCCAATCATATGACCATACATCTCATCCGACAATCAATCAATTTTTATCATCTTTGATTTAGGCCGGATACTTATACAGACGTGCTCAAAGCTTTGGCCTAAGGCCATTTTCATGCTAAAATCATGCAGTTTGATCCCACACATGTCATATGAATGCGCAATTTCACAACTAGGCTTGCGCCTCACACGGGCGATGAACTCATCAAATCACGATAATATCACATGACAATCAATCCACTGTAGTCAATCAAGCAGTCAATTACATGATTGTTGACACCTAAAAAAAAATAAAAAAAATAAAAAAATAATATATATATATTATTCGTGTAAGCATAAAAATGATAATTAGTCTTAATTCTCACAAAAATAATTTCGCATGCATTGTAAATGTTCTATCATTCATTTGGCATTTAGGATAGATTGAGTCAACTGAGTTTAAATTTGTCGGATAAGCAAATCAATGATGCGACGGCAAGATGAGCGGGCTCCCATGGTACAATGACAGCTGATGAGGATGGTCAAAGAGCTTCGCGAGTTGGACAGCACAATAAAAATAAGAACGAGCGGTGATAATAATCTGAACGAGAACACATGAGGGCGTACTAAAAAAAGTCCCGCTCATTGTCCATCAACGAAGAATAAAATGGGGGATTCATTAATTATTGCCCCACCGTCTTGAAAGAAGAGGCCGCAAAAGAAAGGGGGGGACAAGGGTATTAAAAAAAAGAAAAAGAAAGGGAAGGCAATGGACGTCCATGCATAAAAAAAGAGGCTGGGCAGTGAGAAAAGGAAGAGGCACTGAGAGGAGATCTGGGATGAAGATCAGGGACTTCGCCTGGGCCTGCTACCATTAACGATCGCCGAGCTTTTCTCCGACACCACCATATATCTTGGGGGGAAGGCTCCGACTCAGTGGTCCCGTGAACCGACCACGGGAGAACGGCGGACTGAGGGCCAACGCGGCTCTCGACGCCGTGCCCGTTCCGACGTCGCTGTTTTATGGCAACAGCCCCTTACCTCGGCGAATCCCTCTCCGATCCCGACCGTGCCCCGCCCCCCAGTGACGTCCTCATTCGCCAGCTTCTCCGCCTCGCTACACCAGCCGTTCGCCTCAGCTCGGCGGCAGCAGCTATTGCCAAGCCGACGGTGGCCTCCGATTCAAGCTCCATCAGCCCTGAGCCCAGATCTGAGGACCAAAGCCGCAACGATTCTGTTCCGACCCCCCCCCCCTTGAACTTCTCGGAGCCACCAGCAGTCCGGACGAGTTCAGGTGGTTGTTTTTTGTGAAGCCGAAGCTCCCGCTCAATTCTCGACGCCGCTGGTTGGTCCCTGGTTCGTTGACCCGACGCCTCAAGTGGCTGTCCTGAGGCCGACTCGCCGTTAACCTGTTGTCTGGAGTTGCTGTCCGACCGCCAGCTCACTATGCCGAACCACCCGACACCTGCTTGGACCACCACCAGCTCGCCCGATGCCCTGGTTGTTGGTTCAAGGTCCGCTCACCATTGTTCGGCTACTGAGAGACTAACTCGACGCCCCCCAACGCCTCTACACCAAGCTCCCCAATAATCCTGAAGCCACTACTAACCGTGTTTGATGTTGCTCGGTCGTCCTAGACCCTAAACCGACCATCACAGCCCTGTTCGGTTTTTCTTTGGATGCCCCGGCTCGATACCGTCATTCAGTCGCTGAACCTCCAGCCACCACCACCGATAATAGCCAGCCCAGCCTCTGCTTTGTTCCCGGGAGGCTACGACGATCATCCAACTCGGACTCGGCCGGTCCGAGCTTCTCCAACCGCTCACCCGCCGGCCTCGACGGTTGAGAAACTTGTGACTCACTAGCTTCGAGGCCATTGTCCGTCGTCTCGACGCCAAAACCGGAGCTCTTGTTCTTGACCTGAAATGCCTTGACGCCCCAACCACACCGACCTCACTGACGTTGCATGAGGGAGATGATGAATAGGGATGGGGTGGCAGCTTTTTTTCTTTCTCTTTCGGATGGGCTGGCGTAAGGAGAGCGAAGAATGGCTGGGTCTCTTTTTTTAGTGGGCTGGCCCATAGAGGAAGAATAAGTGATGGGCGTTAGGGAGTTGAGGCCAAGGGAATCGCAAATCTAGCCCTATAAAAAAGAAGAAGAAGAAGAAGTTTGGCCTGTTCCTTTTGTGCCGAGGCGCATAGGGACGGTCGCATGTCAGGGCTTGATGATTGAAGATTGGTGGCCCATCAGGTATATTTTACGTACTCGGCCCATATATCAGATTTATTTTTCTAGAGTATTGCCATTATAGGCTTGATTTGCATGTGTTTATTTCAATCTGGTAGTTAGCTTATTTATTTGATTAAGTGTGGTATTTTGTCAAAAAAAATATATATATATTTTCAAAAAATATAAAAAAAAAATCTCTAAAAAAATTCTAGAAAAATCCCAAAAATGGAAAAATGGCCACAATCAACTGGCCATGGAATATTCTGGGTAATTCGATATCCAAGTCTTCCAAAAATTGATGATTTTGCCCTTCGGGTTAATCGTCCCCCAAATCTTCTCATTTTACCCCTGGTCCCAAATCATTCCTTAAGCCCTTATTGCTATATTAGGAAACCTTTGATTTGAATTGGTGTACATTGATGTGATTTATTTATGTATTTGACTGCGCTTTCATTTAAATTGATTGTGATTGATAGGAACAGTCTCCCAATCTGCATGAAACTCTGAATCAAGCCTACCTCACCTAAAATTGCGTCTGCATGAACTCTTAGCTAGGAAAATCACTCGCGTTAGGTACCGAAAGGGCGTTGGTAATGACACCGACGTAACCAAGTCCCCGAACCCAAAATATCTGGTTCCGCAGAACTGATCGACCTCTCCCAATCGGTCAGTAAGGTTTCCGGTCTACCCTCCAAGAAAGACCGGTGGCGACTCCAAATGCATGTACAATTTGCACATGTCACCACGACCACACTGAAGGTCGAAAGTGATCGACTCTTATCGTCGAATCCTTTGAAAAATACTCCAGTCGCGATTTGGTATGGGCCTGGGAGGGCCCGCGCCGATCCAAGACCCGCGATCGGTAATCCATTAGCCGCGTCCGCTTTTGGACGGGTCGCGACAGCTAGCGACTCCACTGGGGAACTTTGTTCTAGAACCTATGGTTCTAGACCCCAAGTGGACTTAGGCCGTAATTAAAACGCTGAGTGATGTTTCTAACCCTGCAGGCGCTCTTGAAGGTGAGGTAAGTCCGCTCATGATAGGTGTTATATGTATTTGCAGATTGGAGAAATAAGGGGTGTAGTCCGTGATTAACATTGTCTTATGCAGGTTGGCGTAGGAATGTATGTTTTGTGGATGATTTGAAGAGCTGATTGATAAACTGTTGTGCATGACTTGCATTGTGGTGTTCACGACACATAGACACACACAACCGCGCCTAAAACCCCGGGCGCCCCTATAGGAAAACAATAGAAGGAACTGAAAATGGAATCTCCATGAGGAAAAACATGGGGTAATCCACTTTTCAATTCCGCTCACTTCGAACTATGGATCGAGTCCCAATGCAACGATAGCTGTGCAATGGAATCGGCTCTTTCTAGAACTCGAGGTGGGAACCTTAACCTTAGGTGCCAAACCCTCTGATTTTTAGAAGTTTACTATCACTTGTTTCATGCGCATGTCTTTGGGCGGTTGGTACACCTAAAACCGCACATAAGTCGACGAGTTGGGTTGGTAAGACTCTCTATCCCCCCAAATCTATCACTGTTCATATAAATATAGGCATTTCATTTATTGCATTCTGGTGATTAGATTAAATGCCATTTCCAGGATAGATATGTGCGTTTGTCCCTAACGTCCTTGATAGAAGACGAGGAGGGTGATATCCTACGACGAACACCGAGTGTGCGATAAGGAGCATACTATGGACATTATTGAGGTATCATCCAATGAAGATGACGAGTTGGGGCAAGTGATCCTGAAGGCACAGATCAAAACTGGGGCATCCTTAAATGTTAGGATCACATTCCTTTATGTCATTTTCCATTACTAGTCCTCTTGTATAGGGTTTATTTTTACTGAGGTTTTCTCTATCTCACCCCTTAGAGCGATTGTATTAGGGGTCTATTGGTGTATACATTCAGATGGAACTTGGTTGTATTTCTTTTAACGGGTCATTGGAATGTGATAGTGGCATTTTTTCTAATCATCCGAATACTCCCAAGTCAAGTTTATAATTCCTTTAGAGGAAATTAAAATTGGAAGTCTTGCACGACCTTTTGGTCGTGTGAGGTAATCCAACCCCAATTTCGCTAGAAGGAACTACACACTTGAATTGGTTCATGCATGTTGTACACCACTGGTAATTCACGATAATTGATCAAGAATATCGGCGTAGTTTCAAATTTAATGACGAGATAGATGTCCAAACTACTTTCGTTCTTAGCGAGCGACCTTAATTTGGATGCCATATCTTCAATTGAATTTAAAACACATTATTATGTCTTGCGCTTTTGACTAATTCGTTCTCCTCGAAATTGATCAAAAGCGATTATCGTGAATTACATTCCTTTCAATAATATGCTTTCCTTCGAAGAATACTCATAAAAAACTTTTTGCGCAAGATTAAAACCCTTGTAAAAGTTTTTGTCCTTATTAATCACGAGCAAGCATAAGATCGAAAGGGGTTTATGCTTTCTTTTTCAAATTATTCCTTCTGATTCAGTCGTTTCATTTGCAGGTGAAAAAAATAGGTAATAGAGAGAAATCTTCTCCTGGATAAGTCTGAGGCTATTCTCTCATCTGATCATGAGCGAGTTATAAAATCAGGACATATTTGCTCGGCTTATTGATATTATGGTTCGGCTCACCCAAGTTGAAAATGTTCGGATGCTCGAAGAAATGAACCATACAGAAGTTAAAACACACACATTTATTTTGCTCAGTGGAGGGTTTTCAAAAGCAGGTCATACAATTCGGGGTGGAAAAGTAAAGCCAAAGTGAGCCCTAATTAACGACACAAAGGAGCCCAACTGACCCTCCATGTTGTTAATGCTCTGCCCGTACTCACGACTTCGCATGTCCTGGTCCGCAAGCTTGAGGAGAAGGTTTCTGCATTCGCCCTTAACCTCAGTGACCTTGACCTCGTGTTCCTCGGTGATTATTTCCAAGTCCCGAACTAATCCATTCCCGTGAGCTATGTCTGCGGTTATTTTGTCGAGCCGTTCTTCCTGCCAGTCGCTTTGCAGCCTCAATAGGACATTGTGGCGGTCGTGCTCGCCAGCGGTCAGGGATATGGCCAATTGATCCACCAGGTTTCTCCTCTCGCGAAGCAACGTCGCGACCCTCTCATTGGCAAACTCGACGGCCTTTTTGTGACTATCGGCCAGATAGTTGGTCAGCACCAAATGATCAGACCGATCCTTGTAACGAGCCCGCAAGACGCGAGCCACGAGAACCTCCCGATCAGCAACACGGTAGGCCTCTAAGGAGTGTGCAAAGAGGGTTGGGAAAGTTCTATATTCCCTCCCCAGCGTAGTACCTTCGAGGGAAGTGGTATCTAAGTCCTCGAGCAGGACACAGATTTCATCCGCGGTTGCAGAATGATCGGTTATGTGCGCGTAACCGCGACCCAATAGGTTATAAAGCTTTTCCCACTGGGCCAAGACATCAGTCGAAAAAGTGCGCACGGGAGAGGAGGCCATTTGCGTTGGGTTGGCTTGAGAATAAGACGAGGCTAATAGAGAGATTAGAAGGAAGAAGCTGATTATGCGAGAATGTTAACCTTCCATACATTAATTCCTCATTTTATAGCAACTCGAGGATGATGAAGGGTCTCAGTAATAATGCTGGTGGAGCCCAGTTAGGGGGTAAAGCAGGAGGTCCCCTCACGAGAACCATTGGATTCGTTTCGGTCCGCGATTTCCGGCTCATCAATTAAAAGATGTAAAAGATTTGTCGGGATCACCATTATTAGAGTTAGGTGGGAAGTAAGCGCAACTATCGAAGAGAGCCCTAACAGGATTTGGCAGTCCCATCACGTTGAAAAGCTAAGCGAGAAATTCAAGGTCTTGAGGGGGAACGTTTGCCTAATGATGCTTGAAGAGCGTCTCCTGAACATGCAAAGTCACTTTATAGGGAGTGAGCATACAGGAGAGAGTGGAGAACTCTGAATGGGCAAGAACCAATCAAACATTTCTCAGTCCAACATATTTAAGAGGTTACTGTCAGCTGCTAGAGGCGACTGACTCAAAAATCTCAGAAATTGAACCACAGAGGGATCTCGAAGATTCCAAGATCAAGTCTAACGCCAAAACCATGGAGCCCAACAATTCTGGCAACGGAAATCAAGATCACGGCGACGACGACAACGACATCCACGATGCTCAACTCGGGAAAAGAAGACGTCCTCACCAATACTCTCAGGAGGAAACCCAAATGCTGGAAACCCTTTTCAGTAAAAGCCATTACATGAAAAAGAAGTGGAGAATTGAATTGAGCCGGGAGTTGGGGATTAATCAGTCGAGGATCCAGTTTTGGTTTCAAAATAGGAGATCCAAATCGAGGGCTCAACGCAAACGTCAGGTGGTCGAGATTTTAAAGGAAGAAAACCAAAAGCTGCGAACAGAAAACATGAGGTATGAAAAAGCTCTCAATATTACCGTTTGCCCTCATTGCGATAACCTCATCGCCCGCGGTAAGATATTCCCCGATAAGCCTCACGCAATGATTGAAGACGTTCACTTACCACCCTACTCTCTCGGGGCATCTCCTGCTCAACCAGATTTTGCCGGAGTCACGCATGGGCAGGATGATCCTACGAAGACGATACAAATGCCTCCTGGGGGATGGGATTTGCATCGCTTTGATTGGAGTTACGGTTTCAAGGAGCTGGATGTTACCGCCGACCAGCTCAAAGCATATCAGCCTCATGCACAACAATTTTCGATAGGGTCGGGTCCCGCTGGAGATGAGTTAATCAGTCGTCAAGCCATCGATGCAATTTTGGGCCACGATAAGAGGAGGTTCGCTTGGCCCCCTGAACTGCATTCCAGATTCCTAGACGTGGTTCACCAAATGGGGATCGATTCAGCAACTCCGACGCGCATATTTAAGGCCATGAATGTACCGGGGCTTAGTAAGGAACTGGTCAGGAATCACCTTGCTGCCTACAGAAAGCTATTAAAACAACGTCGAGCGGAGCTAAACCGGGAGGAATCCGTCTCGAGCTCAAAAGCTAGGGGCGACCGCCATTGTAATGCTCAGGCATCAAGAGATACCCAGCCAAATCTAAGCATCAATCAAGCTAGCAACCCGACCACCGGCAAACTGAAAGCTGATCAGAATGTCCTCCCGGGCCATTTCAACACTTCTCAAGAGCGCGTGTCACAAGTACAGCGAGTGCGCACTCCTCCATTCGAGCAGCAGTCGGCTGGTGCTCTGCCTGCCGCTGGTCAACCCACGACAGACGATTTCTTTGATGAGGGGCTCGATGCCTTGTTCAATCAGTGGGAAGCTGGCATGCTTGGACAGCCATGATCTAGCACTTGACTCGGGGCACGATGGGTCGGTCACCACGAACACCCATAGAAAGAAGAACATGTTCACGAGTAGATCACTCATTTTATCCGTTGTAAAGTTCCTACGGGAACATTTTTCTTTAATGACTATAGTTAATTCTATATTAAAACCAACGCTATCGACGAACATCGTCATGCTCAGTTGTGATGATCCCTTGTTAGATTAAGTCTGAAACTAGAGACGGTCTTTAAAATTTTGAGTGGCCACGAACTCATTCCTCACCAAGCGCCCGGGATGCTGAAATGAAGAGTAACAGCATGCACAGGGAAAATGCCACTTTCGTTTGAACGATGAAAAGGGGTTGAGAGAAGATCATAGCGTTAATTCCCATGGAGCTAAATGAATTAAACGGAGTCATTAATTGCGGGCCCACCGCTGCTCCCCACGTTCTCGGGCCTAGCAAATCATAAAAGGCGCCGAAAGATTGTAGACCCACCACTTTGAAGACTGAACTAGGGGACGAGCGCAATACTCGATGACACCGAATCAATGCAAGAGAGTTTGTGATCCTATCACGAGGAAAAAGAAAGGGGAATACAGACGATGAGTAATTACAGGGTCTCGGGAGGAGCACTTGCTTGCTGGTCTTCATATGCAGCCTGAAGGATGATTCTAGGACACGCACAATCACTTGAGAAAATTTCTAGAGTGAGCAAACACGTAAGAGCGAACAGAGAAAGCTGAGTGAACTAGATCAGCCCGAGATACTCCGATCCATCATGTTTAAAAGCTATTCCCATCTGCTAGAAACGCCCGACCTGGACATTTCTGAGCACGAACTGCTGGGAGACTTTGAAGATCCTGGAGCTGAATCCTGCCCGAAGGCCGTGGAGACTCACTCCTCCAGCGATGAAATTCTAGGTTTCAGCTACGAAGAAGGAATATACAATGATGACCGGAGTCGGAAAAGGAAGCAATTACAACGCCACACTCCAGGCCAAATCCGAGAGCTCGAAGCTTTCTTCAATGAATGCCCCACTCCAAGCAGACAACAGAAAATGGAGTTGAGCCGAAAAATAGGATTGGAGCTTTCGAAGGTCAAGTTTTGGTTCGCCAACAAACGAACCCGGGTGAAACAGCAATACGCAGACCATGAGTTACTGGTCCTGAAGGAGGAGAATGAGAAGCTTCAAGCTGAAAGCGCGAGATATAAGGAAGCTCTGACCAAGGCCACCTGCCTTAATTGTGGTAATCCTGTTGTCCTCGGCGAGGTGTTCCTCGATGAACCGTCCCTGTTGACGAATAACGCTCAGCTGTTACCGTATTCTCCACAGCATTTTCCGACACAGCCAGATATCGCCGGAGATCTGCATGAGCAAGTCAACACCATAGGATCAACACCAACATCCTCTGAGAAATGGGATATGAATCATCACAGGGGGAGTTCTCTCAATGACGAACTCGCTGTCGCAGCCAGCCAATCCAAAGTCGGTGAGTCCCTCCCTGGACAACTTTTGAAACGACTAGATCCCGTAGAGAATAACTACCGAAGTATTGACGATATTTTGGGTGATAAGAGAACAAGGTTTTACTGGACCTATGAACTTCACACCAAATTTGTTGATGCAATTCGAGAGCTGGGAGTTGATTCGGCTAGCCCACTACGCATACTCGAGATTATGAATGTGCCGGGGCTCTCTAGAATTAACGTCGAGTCTCACCTCAAGTACTATAGGAGATTGCTAAGGGATGGAAGGATAGCGTTAAACCATCATAAAGCCAGTTGGAGCTCAAGTGCCGGGCAGAGTTACAACCACGATGATTGGAGAGCCGAGAGCACCCAACCGTGTTTCAGCAATGACGGGACCAGCAGTCGTGTCAGCGACTCCTCTAACCCAAATCAGAATGCTCCGCCGAGCTATCTCAATACTCCTCAAGAGTATATACCGCAGTTCCAGCACATAGGGATTCCTCAGTTTGAGCGCGATTCGGTCATTAATGCTGTCCCTGAAGCGGATCTGGCATTGGTAGAGAGTGCACATATAAACCTGCCGGTCATTGGAGGAAGTTCCAATTCGAGGGGTCAAGTTGCTCACGGCGAGAGCAAAGAGAGGAATCCCTCGCCTGCAGTCGACGACAGCCAATCTGGGCACTAAGGGCTAGAAAGAACAGGCGATTTCCTTGAGGAGGAGCTGGACACTTGGATCAATACTCTTCAGGAATGTATGTCTCGACCCCAACAGGGCAATGATGAAGGTTCCAGCTCAAAGACTCCAGTTCCTCACAATGAAGGTGATGAAGGAAATCTGCCCCCAACAATTGTTGATACCCAACTTGAACATCAATGGCTCGAAGACCCGAGCAATTTCCTTGGCGATGAGTTCAATCTTTGGCTCGATCAATTTGGAGCCGGAGGGCCATCGCAGTGGTGACGCAAGGCAGGTGACCAAACGTCTGATGCAAGGCATGGTTACTCGATGAAAAATGCTTAGACGAAAGGGGTGGAACACTCCTATTGAATATGTTGTTGATCGCACTGTAAGGTTCCCACGGGAACATCTTTCATTAATGTCTAGAACTAATTGCGCGTGAGTGTCAACATCACCCTTTGAGCATCTTCAAGCCGAGGGCCGTGGATTAATCGCTTAATCCGTGGAGCAAGTTCCCCGAACAATGACTATCACCCGCGGAGTATAATGGGATCTACCCCTTCCATACGAAATACGTTTGGCCGCGAAGCCACCTATTTGGTAAAACGATGTATCGTTCCTAAACGATCTTCACTCGAATACCGAAGTAATGTCTCATTTCTTTCCCTTCTCAGGTGATAAACGTGGATAAATCTCTCAAGGAGCCATTTGTTCGAATAATAGAACAGACGTTGCCTAACTGGGGGCAGATGAACCATTGATGTTGCAAACACTCCAAGAATGGATAGGCGGATTTGATAGATGTTGTTCATATCAATACGCAATATCAGAACGGGATGAGAACCAAGAGTAAAGTTGTATCGTTCCAATTTGTATTGAATTTGAGAATATGAATTGATACTCGTTATTTATCCTTGACAGGGGAATCGCCTTACAGACGAACAGGTTTTCACATCCTATGTATTACCCGTTAGAATACATGACCAAGGGTAAATTGTATCGTTCTAATTTTTTGAAAAATTCGTGAACGTACAATAACATGTTTCTTCCGCATTTTCAGGATCTCCAGCCGCGGGGGACAGGTAAGTATCCCTTTCCCCAATCCATTGAAGATGTTAAATAAAAAACAGAGAGAAAAAGAAAAGCTTTCAGAATCTAATGTCTAGAAAAGACATAGAATTCAAACTTCATTGGCATTCATGTCTTAAAATAGGAGGTTATCTGAACATGAATAAGAACATGCATGGTGCATCATAAAATCCCCTTGACGGGTAAAATTTTTGGAGAAAATGAAAGAGATTTTTTCCAATCAAAAGTTCAAAACTTTTAAAAGGACATTTTCTCAAAAGAAAAGAGGCAAAGCCTAGTCCAAACACGTCCTACACACACTGGAGAGAAGTGGAGCGGATCAGATAGCAAAATCTGGACCTACGGAAGTAGGGATTATTCGCAACGATTACATGGGTTGGGATGAAGGAGGCATTCGTTTCATATCCCTCAAACACTACAGGTGACCGTTGATAAACCCTTTGAACGACGGTTTTCATTCTTAACCCTGTCAAGAACCACCCCACATCGGGGCAAAATGGAGGTGAGTCCAGCGGTATCAGGAGAAAATGGTTAGAAATTTTCTTGCTCGGACTAACATCAATCTTTGTGTGTTGTTTATATGGTAATCCAAGTGCCATAGGATGACGAGAAGCATTCATTTCTCTATCCCACACACCATATCCTTTGTACAGCCAAGTTGAGCCTGCAAATTCATTTCATAAACCCCTGTTGGTGATCATGGGATGTTTCAAGATGGAAACTGCATCACTCCTAGAACGGAAGAAATCAAGAGATGGGATTTATAGAAAAATCTCATATCGGCGTTTAAATGTGCTATGATTCAAGTTGTATATCTAGCACAATTTTCTGAACATCGTAGTTCCAAAGGAAAAGAAAAGGCGGGATTTCAACAAAGAAAAAATCTCCAGCATCAAGAAAAAGCAAAGTGCCTGGTAAAAGCAAGGCCGATGCTCGGGAAAACTGTTTGATTGATCCCCAATAAAGCCTAGTTGGGAAGAGAGAAAAACCCATAAAGGAGTCAGATCAAGAAGACTGCTCCCCAAATGATGTCAGCCGTGGTGCAAAAACACGGACAGAATTGTCAATCTCTTAATACCACAAGAGACGTTCTCTAAAGGACTTGTGCACACCTCAAAAGCGGTTGCACACCTCAAAAATGGAAGATGCAGAATGGAAAAGACATGTGACAAATTGGCAATGATCACCAATGTCAAATCCTTCGTGATTTCTGAGCCAAAAACAAGCCTTTTTCGGTCCCCAATCCTACCAATGTTACAACCCTGAAACCGTCTTCTCTGACTAAGACACTTGGGTTAACATATAGCTTAGCTCGAAGAAGTACGAGCAAGACTCTTTCTTTCTCATTTTGCAGGGTTCTTGACTTGTAAACCCGGAGTAGATGGTGAAGATTTTCATTCGATGGCCTCGACTCCAAAGCGGGTCCCCCTTGAAAACCAATATCCAAGCCCAACATTACGGTCCCGTGGAAGACCTCCCGACCGATCAAAATGTATGCGCTGCGAATGAGCCTAAAACCTAGGCACAGGTCAGTAGGGAATTGAGTGCATCCCCTAAAAATCATCACCTCAAAACAAGTGAGATGGCCTCCTTGTCGAGAAATATTCCAATTGATGTTTTGAGCAAACTCTTTTTGGGAATTTTCAAACTGTGGATCCAGATTTTCTATGCAAGGGATTCGTGATCACATTTGCACGTTGCAAAAATGTTTTGGATAACCTCCAGCATCAAAATGCACATCTCATGACTAAAGCTTAAGTCATAAAATTTTGTCAATTGGACAATTGCTGTCTTCTCAAAGATTACCAATATTTTCTTGGGGAAGAGAAACCCTTAAAAAAAAATCCTTTTCAAAATATCAAACAGTCTCATCGGACGTGGAGAACCCTCGTCATGAGACCCCCTTTTCAAAAATATCAAACAGTCTCATCGGACGTGGAGAACCCTCGTCATGAGACCCCTTTTCAAAATTTAGGCAGTCTCATCGGACGTGGAGAACCCTCGTCATGGGACCCCTTTTCAAAATTTAGGCAGTCTCATCGGACGTGGAGAACCCTCGTCATGAGACCCCTTTTCAAAGCAACACAAGGTAGATACCGCCTGAAGGGTCAACTCAAAGGTAGATACCGCCTGAAGGGTCAAACCAAGGTAGATACCGCCTGAAGGGTCAAACCAAGGTAGATACCGCCTGAAGGGTCAACTCAAGGTAGATACCGCCTGAAGGGTCAACACAAGGTAGAAATCGCCTAAAGGGTCAAACCAATGGTAGAAATCGCCTAAATGGTCAATTCAAAGGTAGAAACCGCCTAAAGGGTCAAATATGGTAGAAACCGCCACAAGGGTCAACTCATTGGTAAATACCGCCGTAAAGATCAACGCAAAGGTCCGATCCACCATACGGATCAAAATCCTTGGCAAATCCCAAAGCGTAGGATGCGCCTTCCTTAGATTCCTACCAGTTAGGAATCCCATAATGGTATGACCTACCATACAGGTCAGAACTTAATCTCCCTAGGATTTTCTGTGACGAGTCCTAGGCATCTTCTTGAAAGTTGTCGCAACCGGCAGCATCCGACAGGTGAGCTTCAGGTAAGCCTCTCTCACTCTGACCCATTTTCGAAGTGCAAGAGCAAACCGGGGATTAATTTGAACATTCATCAAAAGGCTTAAGGGTTCGATGTCATAGCATTTCTTTTCCCCAATCGAGTCGGTTAGGAATCAAGTGCCATCTTATCTTTGAAAGCAACCTCTACGAGCTCACTCTCAAAGAGGGGCAGCTGTTGACACCTAAAAAAAAATAAAAAAATAAAAAAAATAATAAAATAATATATATATATATTATTCGTGTAAGCATAAAAATGAGAATTAGTCTTAATTCTCACAAAAATAATTTCGCATGCATTGTATATGTTCTATCATTCATTTGGCATTTAGGATAGATTGAGTCAACTGAGTTTAAATTTGTCGGATAAGCAAATCAATGATGCGACGGCAAGATGAGCGGGCTCCCATAGTACAATGACAGCTGATGAGGATGGTCAAAGAGCTTCCCGAGTTGGACAGCACAATAAAAATAAGAACGAGCGGTGATAATAATCTGAACGAGAACACATGAGGGCGTACTAAAAAAAGTCCCGCTCATTGTCCATCAACGAAGAATAAAATGGGGGATTCATTAATTATTGCCCCACCGTCTTGAAAGAAGAGGCCGCAAAAGAAAGGGGGGGACAAGGGTATTAAAAAAAAGAAAAAGAAAGGGAAGGCAATGGACGTCCATGCATAAAAAAAGAGGCTGGGCAGTGAGAAAAGGAAGAGGTACTGAGAGGAGATCTGGGATGAAGATCAGGGACTTCGCCTGGGCCTGCTACCATTAACGATCGCCGAGCTTTTCTCCGACACCACCATATATCTTGGGGGGAAGGCTCCGACTCAGTGGTCCCGTGAACCGACCACGGGAGAACGGCGGACTGAGGGCCAATGCGGCTCTCGTCGCCGTGCCCGTTCCGACGTCGCTGTTTTATGGCAACAGCCCCTTACCTCGGCGAATCCCTCTCCGATCCCGACCGTGCCCCGCCCCCCAGTGACGTCCTCATTCGCCAGCTTCTCCGCCTCGCTACACCAGCCGTTCGCCTCAGCTCGGCGGCAGCAGCTATTGCCAAGCCGACGGTGGCCTCCGATTCAAGCTCCATCAGCCCTGAGCCCAGATCTGAGGACCAAAGCCGCAACGATTCTGTTCCGACCCCCCCTTGAACTTCTCGGAGCCACCAGCAGTCCGGACGAGTTCAGGTGGTTGTTTTTTGTGAAGCCGAAGCTCCCGCTCAGTTCTCGACGTCGCTGGTTGGTCCCTGGTTCGTTGACCCGACGCCTCAAGTGGCTGTCCTGAGGTCGACTCGCCGTTAACCTGTTGTCTGGAGTTGCTGTCCGACCGCCAGCTCACTATGCCGAACCACCCGACACCTGCTTGGTCCACCACCAGCTCGCCCGATGCCCTGGTTGTTGGTTCAAGGTCCACTCACCATTGTTCGGCTACTGAGAGACTAACTCGACGCCCCCCAACGCCTCTACACCAAGCTCCCCAATAATCCTGAAGCCACTACTAACCGTGTTTGATGTTGCTCGGTCGTCCTAGACCCTAAAACGACCATCACAGCCCTGTTCGGTTTTTCTTTGGATGCCCCGGCTCGATACCGTCATTCAGTCGCTGAACCTCCAGCCACCACCACCGATAATAGCTAGCCCAGCCTCTGCTTTGTTCCCGGGAGGCTACGACGATCATCCAACTCGGACTCGGCCGGTCCGAGCTTCTCCAACCGCTCACCCGTCGGCCTCGACGGTTGAGAAACTTGTGACTCACTAGCTTCGAGGCCATTGTCCGTCGTCTCGACGCCAAAACCGGAGCTCTTGTTCTTGACCTGAAATGCCTTGACGCCCGAACCACACCGACCTCACTGACGTTGCATGAGGGAGATGATGAATAGGGATGGGGTGGCAGCTTTTTTTCTTTCTCTTTCGGATGGGCTGGCGTAAGGAGAGCGAAGAATGGCTGGGTCTCTTTTTTTAGTGGGCTGGCCCATAGAGGAAGAATAAGTGATGGGCGTTAGGGAGTTGAGGCCAAGGGAATCGCAAATCTAGCCCTATAAAAAAAAAGAAGAAGAAGAAGTTTGGCCTGTTCCTTTTGTGCCGAGGCGCATAGGGACGGTCGCATGTCAGGGCTTGATGATTGAAGATCGGTGGCCCATCAGGTATATTTTACGTACTCGGCCCATATATCAGATTTATTTTTCTAGAGTATTGCCATTATAGGCTTGATTTGCATGTGTTTATTTCAATCTGGTAGTTAGCTTATTTATTTGATTAAGTGTGGTATTTTGTCAAAAAAATATATATATATTTTCAGAAAATATAAAAAAAAAAATCTCTAAAAAAATTCTAGAAAAATCCCAAAAATTGAAAAATTGCCACAATCAACTGGCCATGGAATATTCTGGGTAATTCGATATCCAAGTCTTCCAAAAATTGACGATTTTGCCCTTCGGGTTAATCGTCCCCCAAATCTTCTCATTTTACCCCTGGTCCCAAATCATTCCTTAAGCCCTTATTGCTATATTAGGAAACCTTTGATTTGAATTGGTGTGCATTGATGTGATTTATTTATGTATTTGACTGCGCTTTCATTTAAATTGATTGTGATTGATAGGAACAGTCTCCCAATCTGCATGAAACTCTGAATCAAGCCTACCTCACCTAAAATTGCGTCTGCATGAACTCTTAGCTAGGAAAATCACTCGCGTTAGGTACCGAAAGGGCGTTGGTAATGACACCGACGTAACCAAGTCCCCGAACCCAAAATCTCTGGTTCCGCAGAACTGATCGACCTCTCCCAATCGGTCAGTAAGGTTTCCGGTCTACCCTCCAAGAAAGACCGGTGGCGACTCCAAATGCATGTACAATTTGCACATGTCACCACGACCACACTGAAGGTCGAAAGTGATCGACTCTTATCGTCGAATCCTTTGAAAAATACTCCCGTCGCGATTTGGTATGGGCCTGGGAGGGCCCGCGCCGATCCAAGACCCGCGATCGGTAATCCATTAGCCGCGTCCGCTTTTGGACGGGTCGCGACAATGATCGATTAACCAATTCAATTAATCAAACGACAATGATCAATTCCAACTTCATTAAATTATTAGTTAACCGTTTGGCTTTGAACTATCGCTCACTCGCGATCAAACAATGGAAATCAATTGCCCAGTCAATCAATCAATTCTAGCAGTCAACTAGCCACAAACGACCTAGCTAATATGACTAGCTTAATCAATCGCGACCATTTATCCTAAAATCAAATTTCTATCTAAATCGATCGTGATTAATCTAATTAACCTCCCTAACGACTAAATAACTAATCTTAGGCGCAATTAGCGCCCTAACCAAGGATTATGGGTTAACTCACTAATTGGCTAGTTTGATCAGACATGACGGCAACAACATCGGCGGCAACAATGCACGTGGTCCAGCGACTCCTCGGTGAACTCTCAACCCGAACTTGATTCCTCGGTTTCTCGAGCTCCAGCTCGACCCAAAGTGATCCGGCAAGACCTCAACACTCCGGGGCACTCCGGGACAGCAGCACAAGTTCGAAGGTGGTGGTCGGCGACCTCCGGTGGCCGGAATCAGCCACAACCAAATCTGAACAGAACAGAACGGGTGTCGGGAAAGGAGGATTTGGGACTGTTTCTTGGGGTTTTTGGGGCTAATGTGGCGAGGCAATGGCACCACGGGGTTTTAGGGGTTCTGTGGTGTTAGAGGATGGTCTACGAAGACGGCGGAAGGCGATGCAAGGTGGCAGCAAAGCACGAACCGAACCGGTTGCGGCCGAGCATGTGTTCGGCCAAAAACAGAGGAAGGTAGGTCGAGGCTATTTCGGTATTTTTATTTTTATTTTATCTATTTTCTGACCTCATAAAACAGTAAAATTCAGGTTCGATTTTAGGTGTTCTCTGATCACCATAAAATTGAATTTGGCAAAAATATTAGTAATAATTAATAGTGAAATGTGAAACATTATCATTTAAAAGAAAAAGCAAAAAGAAAAAGTGTGTGTTTAATTAATGATTTTATCTCTCCTTTTCATTTTTTATTATTATTTAATTTATTATATTATATTATATTTTTTTTCTTTCTCTCATTTTCATGTTTTTGTCTCCACGGCCGCTCCCTCTCTTTTTCTTTTTCATTTCTTGTGGCTTTCCACGGCACCTTGTCCCCGCTGGCTGGTGGTCTTCTTCTTCTTCTTCTTTTTCTTTTCTTCTTCTTGGTGGACGCCTCTCCCATCTTCTTCCTGGGGATCCTCTTTGTTCGCCGGCTTGCAGCACCTCCTTTGCCACAGCTCCACCGCCGCCGCACCTCTGCTCGTTTGTCGCCGTCGCTCCGGCATCTCCTCAGCAGCCGTGGAGCCGCCGGACCACTCCTATAAGCCGAATACCTTGTTTCGGCTCTATCTTTGGTTTCCCACGGTTTCGCGCTACTCCACCGCATTCAACCACCACCCATCTTCCTCATCGACCACCGCTTCACGCCTTCGCCGACGACTCCTCTGCCACTCCATCGGCGCCGTGGCAGCGGCCTAGAACAGAGAGGGTGGGTGATGCAAGCCCGACGTCACCAAAATGTCGAAGGCTCGTCCGATCATCCTCGACGAAAACCGAAGCTGGCGATAGTCGTCTTCGACTTCCCTGAGCTCCGGGGAAGCTGTTAAACCCATCTAACCGGTCGCGGACCTCAGAAAACGGTGAGACTACTCTTCAAGCTTGAACCCGGCCTCCAATGGCAACTTAGGCTAGAATCATTCGTTTGTTGCGCTGTTTGTCGCAATTTATTTGTCTCACTTCACTGAACATTTTCGCTTTTGATCGCATGATATTCCATCGCCGGAATCGTTCGTTCTGCCCCTTACCACCGCCGGCCGGTCGCGAGCTCTATAGCTCGTTCTAGACCAAACCGAAGCTCACCGGCGGCCAGGTAAGCCTTTCCAACCTTCTATGATGCTTCCCAATAGATTTTCCTAGATAGTTGACGTGTAGAACGACTAAAACCATGCCTCGCCGGAAACGTAGCCTCGGTCGGAAATGGCAGGTTAGCCATTTGATTTTCTGTTATGTCGAGATTCACATATGTGGTAGAGGAGGTCAGTACGAGTTGACGGGCGTCGGTTTCGTGCGATTTGGACGTCGGAGGGCCAAGATATCGCCCTCCGACGGGGCGCCGGCGACGGAACGCCGGCGCCGGTCGTCTTCCCCGGCGAAGCGTTGACCGGTCAACGAATGTTGACCTGGTCAACGCCTACGTGGCGCTGACGTGGCGGCCACGTGGTGGCCACATCAGCGCGCGTAGTAATTAAAAGAATAAAAAAATAAAAAAAATCCGATGGCTCAGGAGTTGCCACGTGGCTCGATCTGGGGCGTTCCTTCACGATTCATGAAACGACGCCGTTTTGATCGTGAGGGAGGCGGACCGGGTCTGGGTCGCGGATCTGGACATGGGCCGGGTCATCCGACCCGGTCCGGATAATTTTTTTATATATATTATTATTTTTAATAATAAAAAATAATAATAATAATAAAATTCAAAAAAATCAATAAAAAATAGAAAATCATAAAAAAAAAATTCAGAAATATTCGAAAAATTCAGAAAAATTCTAAAAAATTCTAGAAAATAGGAAATGGCCACATTCAACTGGCCACGACCTGTTTCGGGTCATTTGACCCCCGATCTTTCCAGAAATGACGGTTTTGCCCTTCCGGCAAACCGTCTTCCAAAAAATTTCTAAAAAAATCCAGGAAAATCCCAAAAAATAGGAAATGGCCACAGTCAATTGGCCAAGGCTCACCCCGGGTGTTTTGAACCCGATCATTCTTAAAAATGACGATTTCGCCCTTTGGGCGAATCGTCTTCCAAAAATTGACGATTTTGCCCTCCGGGCTAAATCGCCTCCAAATCTTCCCATTTTGCCTCGGTCCTAAATCACGCCTTCCCTAAGCTCTTATGGCTATACTAGGAGGCCATGTGATGTGAATTGACGTGCATTGATGTGATTTATTTATGCACTTGATTGTGCTTTCATTTAAATTGATTGTGATTGATAGGAATAGTCTTCCAATCTGCATGAAACCCTGAATTAAACCTACCTGACCCGAACTTGCGCATGCATGAACTCTTAGCTAGGAGCATCACTCGCGTTAGGTACCGAAAGGGCGTTGGTAATGACACCAGCGTAACCAAGTCCCCGAACCCAAAATCTCTAGTTCTGTAGAACTGATCGATCTCTCTCAATCGATCAGTAAGGTTTCCGGTCTACCCTCCAAGAAAGACCGGTGGCAACTCCAAATGCATGCACAAGTTGCACATGCCACCACGACCACACTGAAGGTTGAAAGCGATCGACTCTTATCGTCGAATCCTTCTAAAAAAATACTCCCGCCGCGATTTGGTATGGGCCTGGGAGGGCTCGCGCCGATCCAAGGCCCGCGATCGGTAATCCATTAGCCGCGTCCGCTTTCGGACGGGTCGCGACAGCTGGCGACTCCACTGGGGAACTTTGTTCTAGAACCTATGGTTCTAGACCTCAAGTGGACTTAGGCCGTAATTAAAACGTTGAGTGATTTTTCTAACCTTGCAGGCGCTCTTGAAGGTGAGGTAAGTCCGCTCATGATAGGGGTTATATGTTTTTGCAGATTGGAGAAATAAGGGGTGTAGTCCGTGATTAACATTGTCTTATGCAGGTTGGGCGTAGGAATGTATGTTGTGTGGATGATTTGAAGTGCTGATTGATAAACTGCTATGCATGAATTGCATTGTGTTGATCACAACACGTGGACACACACAACCGCGCCTAAAACCCCGGCCGTCGCCTATAGGAACACAATAGAAGGAATTGAAAATGGAATCTCCGTGAGGAAAAACGCGGGGTAATCCACTTTTCAATTCCGCTCGCTTCGAACTATGGATCGAGTCCCAATGCAACGATAGCTGTGCAATGGAATCGGCTCTTTCTAGAACTCGAAGTGGGAACCTTAACCTTAGGTGCCAAACCCTCTGATTTTTAGAAGTTCACCATAACTTGTCTCATGCGCATGTCTTTGAGCGGTTGGTACACCTAAAACCGCACATAAGTCGACGAGTTTGGTTGGTAAGACTCTCTATACCTCGAATCTATTACAGTTCATATAAATATAGGCATTTCATTCATTGCATTCTGGTGATTAGATTAAATGTCATTTCAAGGATAGATGTGTGTGTTTTTCCCAAACGTCCTTGATAGAAGACGAAGAGGATGATATCCCATGACAAGCACCAAGTGAGCAACAAAGGAGCCTACTATGGACATTATTGAGATATCGTCCAATGAAGATGACGAGTTGGGGCAAGTGATCCGGAAGTCACAGATCGAACTTGGGGCATCCTTAAACGTTAGGATCACATTCCTTTGTTTAATTTTCCATTACTAGTCCTCTTGTATAGGGTTTATTTTTATCGAGGCTTTCTCTATCTCACCCCTTAGAGTGATTGTATTAGGGATCTATTGGTGTATACATTTAGATGGAACTTGGTTGCATTTCTTTTGACAGGTCATGGGAATGTGATAGTGGCATTTTCTCTAATCATCCGAATACTCCCAAGTCAAGTTTATAATTCCTTTAGAGGAAATTAAAATTGGAAATCCTGCACGACCTTTTTGGTCATATAGGGTAATCCAACCCCAATTTCGCTAGAAGGAATTATACACTTGAATTGGTCCATGCATGTTTTACGTCGCTGGTAATCCACGATAATTGATCGAGAACATCGGCGTTGTTTTGAATTTAATGACGAGATAGATGTCCAAATTACTCTCGTTCTTAACAAAACGGCCTTGATTTGGATGCCGTATCTTCAATTAAATTTAAAACACGTTATTATGCCTCGCACTTTTGAGTAATTCGTTCCTCTCGAAATTGATCAAAAGCGATTATTGTGAATTACATTCCTTTCAATAGTATGCTTTCTTTCGAGGAATATTGATAAAAACTTTTCGCGCAAGATTAAAACCCTTGTAAAAGTTCTTGTCCTTATTAATCATGGGCAAGCATAGGATTGAAAGGGGTTTTTGATTTCTTTTTCAAATTATTCCTTCTGATTCTGTCTTTTTATTTGCAGGTGAAAAAATAGGTAATAGAGAGAAATCTTTTCCTGGACAAGTCTAAGGCTATTATCTCATCTGATCATGAGCGAGTTATAAAATCAGGACATATTTGCTCGGCTTATTGATATTATAGTTCGGCTCACCCAAGTCGAAGATGTTCGGATGCTCGAAGAAATGAACCATATAGAAGTTAAAACACACACACAAGAGTTCTCATTTATTTTGCTCAGTGGAGGGTTTTCAAAAGCAGGTCATACAATTCGGGGTAGAAAAGTAAAGCCGAAGTGAGCCCTAATTAACGACACGAAGGAGCCCAACTGACCCTCCATGTTATTAATGCTCTGCTCATACTCCCAACTCCGCATGTCGTGGTCGGCAAGCCTGAGGAGAAGACTTTTGCATTCTCCCTTAACTTCGGCGACCTTGGCCTCATGTTCTTCGGCGATTGTTTCCAGGTCTCGAACCAGTCCATTCACGCGAGCTATGTCCGCGGTTATTTTGTCGAGCCGTTCTTCCTGCCAGTCGCTTTGAAGCCTCAACAGGACATTGCGGCGGTCATGCTCGCCGGTGGTCAGGGATAGGGCCAATTGCTCCACCAGATTTCTCCTCTCGCGAAGCAACGTCGCGACCCGCTCATTAGCAAACTCGACGGCCTTTTTGTAACTATCGGCCAGATAGTTGGTCAGCACCAAATGATCAGATCGATCCTCATAACGAGCTCGCAAGACGCGAGCCACGAGAACCTCCCGATTAGCAGCACGGTAGGCCTCTAAGGAGTGTGCAAAGAGAGTCGGGAAAATTCTATATTCCCTCCCCAGTGTAGTACCTTCGAGAGAAGTGGTATCAAGGTCCTCGAGCAGGACACTGATTTCATCCTCGGTCGCAGAATGATCGGTTATGTGTGCGTAACCGCGACCCAGTAGGTTATAAAGCTTTTCCCACTGGCCAAAACATCAGTTGAAAAAGTGCGTACGGGGGAGGATGCCATTTGCGTTGGGTTGGCTTGAGAATAAGACGAGGCTAACAGAGAGTTTAGAAGGAAGAAGCTGATTATGCGAGAACGTTAACCTTCCATACATTAATTCCTCATTTTATAGCAACTCGAGGATGATGAAGGGTCTCAGTAATAATGCTGGTAGAGCCCAGTTAGGGGGTAAAGCAGGAGGTCCCCTCACGTGAACCATTGGATTCGTCTCGGTCCGCGATTTCTGGCTTATCAATTAAAAGATGTAAAAGATTTGTCGGGATCACCATTATTAGAGTTAGGTGGGAGGTAAGCGCAACTATCGAAAAAAGCCCTAACAGGATTCAGCACTCACATCACGTTGAAAAGCTAAGCGAGAAATTCAAGGTCTTGACGGGGAGCGTTTGCCTAATGATTTTCTTTCATACTTGAAGAGCGTCTCCTAAACATACAAAGTCACTCGAAGAAAAATTTATAGGGAGTGAGCATACAGGAGAGAGTAGAGAACTCTGAGTGGGCAAGAACCAATCAAACATTTCTCAATCCAACATATTTAAGGGGTTACTGTCAGCTGCTAGAGGCGACTGACTCAAAAATCTCAGAAATTGAACTACTGAGTGATCTCGAAGATTCCAAGACCAAGTCTAACACCAAAACCATGGAGCCCAACACTTCTGGCAACGGAAATCAAAATCACGGTGACGACGACAACGACATCCACGATGCTCAACTCGGGAAAAGAAGACGTCCTCACCAATACTCTCAGGAGGAAACCCGAATGCTGGAAACCCTCTTCAGTAAAAGCCCTCACATGAAAAAGAAGTGGAGAATTGAATTGAGCCGAGAGTTGGGGATTAATCAGTCGAGGATCCAGTTTTGGTTTCAAAATAGGAGATCCAAATCGAAGGCTCAACGCAAACGTCAGGTGGTCGAGATTTTAAAGGAAGAAAACCAAAAGCTGCGAACAGAAAACATGAGGTATGAAGAAGCTCTCAATATTACCGTTTGCCCTCATTGCGATAACCCCATCGCCCTCGGTAAGATATTCCCCGATAAGCCTCACGCAATGATTGAAGACGTTCATTTACCACCCTACTCCCTCGGGGCATCTCCTGCTCAACCAGATTTTGCCGGAGTCACGCATGAGCAGGATGATCCTACGAAGACGATACAAATGCCTCCTGGGGGATGGGATTTGCATCGCTTTGATTGGAGCTACAGTTTCAAAGAGCTGGATGTTACCGCCAACCAGCACAAAGCATATCAGCCTCATGCACAACAATTTTCGATAGGGTCGGATCCTGCTAGAGATGAGTTAATCAGTCGTCAAGCCATCGATGCAATTTTGGGCCACGATAGGAAGAGGTTCGCTTGGCCCCCTGAACTGCATTTCGGATTCCTAGACGTGGTTCACCAAATGGGGATCGATTCAGCAACTCCGACACGCATATTTAAGGCCATGAGTGTACCGGGGCTTAGTAAGGAACTGGTCAGGAATCACCTTGCTGCCTACAGAAAGCTATTAAAACAGCGTCGAGCAGAGCTAAGCCGAGAGGAATCCGTCTCGAGCTCAAAAGCTAGGGGGGACCGCCATTGTAATGCTCAGGCATCAGGAGGTGCCCGACCAAATTTAAGCATCAATCAAGCTAGCAACCCGACCACCGGCAAACTGAAAGCTGATCAGAATGTCCTTCCGGGCCATTTCAACACTTTTCAAGAGCACGTGTCACAAGTACAGCGAGTGCGCACTCCTCCATTCGAGCAGCAGTCGGCTGGTGCTCTGCCTGCCGCTGGTCAACCAACGATAGACAATTTCTTTGATGATGGGCTCGATGCCTTGTTCAATCAATGGGAAGCTGGCATGCTTAAACAACCATGATCCAGCACCTGACTCGGGGCACGATGGGTTGGTCGCTACGATCACCCATAGAAAGAAGAACATGTTCACGAGTGGATCACTCTTTTTATCCATTGTAAAGTTCCTATGGGAACATTTTTCTTTAATGGCTATAGTTAATTATGTATGAAAACCAACGCTATCGACGAACATCGTCATACTCGGTTGCGATGATCCCTTGTTAGATTAAGTCTGAAACTAGAGACGGTCTTTAAAATTTTGAGTGGCCACGAACTCATTCCTCACCAAGCGCCCGGGATGCTGAAATGAAGAGTAACAGCATGCACAGGGAAAATGTCACTTTCGTTTGAACGATGAAAAAGGGGTTGAGAGAAGATCATAGCGTTAATTCCCTTGGAGCTAAATGAATTAAACGGAGTCATTAATTGCAGGTCCACCGTTGTTCCCCACGTTCTCGGGCCTAGCAAATCATAAAAGGGCGCCGAAAGATTGTAGACCCACCACTTTGAAGACTGAACTAGGGGACAAGCGCAATACTCGATGAAACCGAATCAATGCAAGAGAGTTTGTGATCCTATCACGAGGAAAAAGAAAGGGGGAATACAGACGAGGAGTAATTGCAGGGTCTCGGGAGGAGTGCTTGCTTGCTGGCCTTCATATGCAGCCTGAAGGATGGTTCTAGGACACGCACAATCACTTGAGAAAATTTCTAGAGTGAACAAACACGTAAGAGTGAATAGAGAAAGCTGAGTGAACTAGATCAGCCCGAGATACTCCGATCCATCATGTTTAAAAGCTATTCCCATCTGCTAGAAACGCCCGACCTGGACATTTCCGAGCACGAACTGCTGGGAGACTTTGAAGATCCTGGAGCTGAATCCTGCCCGAAGGCCATAGAGACTGACTCCTCCAGCGATGAAATTCTAGGTTTCAGCTACGAAGAAGGAGTATACAATGATGACCGGAGTCGGAAAAGGAAGCAACTACAACGCCACACTCCAGGCCAAATCCGAGAGCTCGAAGCTTTCTTCAATGAATGCCCCACTCCAAGCAGACAACAGAAAATGGAGTTGAGCCGAAAGATAGGATTGGAGCTTTCGAAGGTCAAGTTTTGGTTCGCCAACAAACGAACCCGGGTGAAACAGCAATACGCAGACCATGAGTTACTGGTCCTGAAGGAGGAGAATGAGAAGCTTCAAGCTGAAAGCACGAGATATAAGGAAGCTCTGACCAAGGCCACCTGCCTTAATTTTGGTAATCATGTTGTCCTCGGCGAGGTGTTCCTCGATGAACCATCCCTGTTGACGAATAACGCTCAGCTGTTACCGTATTCTCCACAACATTTTCCGACACAGCCAGATACCGTTGGAGATCTGCATGAGCAAGTCAACACCATAGGGTCAACACCAACACCCTATGAGAAATGGGACCTGAATCATCACAGGTGGAGTTCTCCCAATGACGAACTCGCTGTCGCAGCCAGCCAATCCAAAGTCGGTGAGTCCCTCCCTGGACAACTTTTGAAACGACTAGATCCCGTAGAGAATAGCTACCGAAGTATTGACGATATTTTGGGTGATAAGAGAACAAGGTTTTACTGGACCTATGAACTTCACACCAAATTTGTTGATGCGATTCGAGAGCTGGGAGTTGATTCGGCTAGCCCATTACGCATACTCGAGATTATGAATGTGCCGGGGATCTCTAGAATTAACGTTGAGTCTCACCTCAAGTACTATAGGAGATTGCTAAGGGATGGAAGGATAGCGTTAAACCATCATAAAGCCGGTTGGAGCTCAAGTGCTGGGCAGAATTACAACCACGATGATTGGAAAGCCGAGAGCACCCAACCGTGTTTCAGCAATGACGGGACTGGCAGTCGTGTCAGCGACTCTTCTAACCCAAATCAGAATGCTCCGCCGAGCTATCTCAATACTCCTCAAGAGTATATGCCACAGTTCCAGCACATAGGGATTCCTCAGTTTGAGCGCGAATCAGTCATTAATGCTATCCCTGAAGCGGATCTGGCATTGGTAGAGAGTGCACATATGAACATGCCGGTCATCGGAGGAAGTTCCAGTTCGAGGGGTCAAATTGCTCATGGCGAGAGCAAAGAGAGGAATCCCTCGCTTGTAGTCGACGACACCCAATCTGGGCACCAAGGGCTAAAAAGAACAGGTGATTTCCTTGATGAGGAGCTGGACACTTGGATCAATACTCTTCGGGAATGTATGTCTCAACCCCAACAGGGCAATGATGAAGGTTCCAGCTCAAAGACTCCAATCCCTCACAACGAAGGCAATGAAAGAAATCTGCCCCCAACAATCGTTGATACCCAACTTGAGCATCAATGGCTCGAAGACCCGAGCAATTTCCTTGGCGATGAGTTCAATCTTTGGCTCGATCAATTTGGAGCCGAAGGACCACCGCAGTGGTGACGCAAGGCCGGTGATCAAACGTCTGATGCAAGGCATGGCTACTCGATGAAAAATGCTTAGAGGAAAGGGGTTGAATACTCCTATTGAATATGTTGTTGATCGTACTGTAAGGTTCCCACGGGAACATCTTTCATTAATATCTAGAACTAATTGCGCGTGAGTGTCAACATCACCCTTTGAGCATCTTCAAGCCGAGGGCCGTGGATTAATCACTTAATCCGTGGAGCAAGTTCCATGAACAATGACTATCACCCGCGGAGCATAATGGGATCTACCCCTTCAATACGAAATACGTTTGGCCGCGAAGCCACCTATTTGGTAAAACGATGTATCGTTCCTAAACGATCTTCAATCGAATACCGAAGTAATGTCTCATTTCTTTCCCTTCTCAGATGATAAACGTGGATAAATCACTCAAGGAGCCATTTGTTCGAATAACAGAACAGACGTTGCCCAACTGGGGGCAGATGAACCATTGATGTTGCAAACACTCCAAGAATGGATAGGCGGATTTGATAGATGTTGTTCATATCAATACGCAACATCAGAACGGGATGAGAACCAAGAGTAAAGTTGTATCGTTCCAATTTGTCTTGAATTTGAGAATGTGAATTGATACTCGTTATTTATCCTTGACAGGGGAATCGCCTTACAGACGAACAGGTTTTTACATCCCATGTACTACTCGTTAGAGTACATGACCAAGGGTAGGATGTATCGTTTCGATTTTTGAAAAATTCGTGAACCTACAATGATATGCTTCTTTTACATTTGCAGGGATCCGCAGCTGCGACGGACAGGTAAGTATCCCTTTTCCCAGTTAGCGGGAGATAAAAAATGTCAGAATCCTTTCAACCGACATAAAGATTTCCCAATGCATCGATATTCACGATTTAAATCGGGAGGTTACCTGAAGCATGAATAAGAACATACATGGTGCATCATAAAATCCCCTTGATGGGTAAAATCTTTGGAGAAAACAAAAAGACTTTTTCCAATAAAAGTTGTTCAAACCGTTTAAAAGAGTGTTTTCTCAGACGAGAGGCGAAGCCTAATCCAAACATGTCTCACACACACTTGAGAGATGAATGGAGTGGGCAGATAACAAAATCTGGACCTACGGAAGTAGGGACCATTCGCAACGATTACATGGGTCGGGACGACGGAGGCATTCGTTTCATATCCCCCAAACACTACAGGTGACCGTTGATAACCCCTTTGAACGGCGGTTTTCATTCTTAACCCTGTCGAGAACCATCCCATATCGGGGGCAAAATGGAGGTGAGTCCAGCAGCGTCAGGAGAAAATGGTTAGAAATTTTCTTGCTCGGACTAACATTAATCTTTGTGTGTTGTTTATATGGTAATCCAAGTGCCATAGGATGACGAGAAGCATTCATTCTTTATCCCACACACTGTGTCATTTGCACAGCCAAGTTGAGCCTGCAAATTCATTTCATGAACCCATTGGTGATCATTCCAAGACGGATGCCGCACCACTTCAAAAATGGAAGAGTTCAAGACTCAGGGATTACGAAGAGAATTCCCGGACTGATATTTAAAACATGTTTAGACTATATGTCTAACATGATCCCATGAAGATGAGAAAAAGTGGGATTTCAAAAATGAAAATGAAAAAATCCCCGGCATCAAGAAAAAGCAAAGTGCCTAGTAAAAGCAAGGCCGATGCTCGTGCAAGTTGTTTAATTGATCCGCAATGAAGCTGGATGGGAAAAGGGGAAATCCCTTAATGAGCCAAATCCAAAAGGACTGCTCCCCAAATGCTATCAAGCGTAGAACAAAGACATAGAGAGAGTCAGTCTCTGAATGCAACAAGAGACGCTCTCTAAAGAGCTGGTGCACACCGCAAGATAGGTTGCGCGCCTCAAAGGCAAAAGATACAAAAAAAAAAAAAAAAAAGACAGGTGGCAAATCAGCAATGATCACCAATGTCAAACCCCTCATAAATTCTGGGCCAAAAACAAGCCTTTTTCGGTCCCCAATCCTACCAACATCATAACCCCGAAACAGTCTTCTCTGACTAAGACACTTGGGTTAACATATAGCTTAGCTCGAAGAGGTACGAGCAAGACTATTTCTTTCTCATTTTGCAGGGTTCTCGACTTGTAAACCCGGAGCAGAGGATGAAGATTTTCATTCAATGGCCTTGACTCCAAAGCGGGTCCCCCTTGAAAACCAATATCCAAGCCCAACATTACGGTCCCGTGGAAGACCTCCCGACCGATCAAAATGTATGCGCTGCGAATGAGCCTAAAACCTAGGCACAGGTTAGTAGGGAATTGAGTGCATCCCCTATAAAAACCACTATCTCAAAACAGGTGAAAGAACCTCATCGTCGAGAAATATTCCAATAGATGTTTTGAACAAACTCTTTTTGGAAATTTCAAATTGTTTGATCCAGATTTGCCGCACAAGGAATTTGTGATCACATCTGTGTGTTGCAAGAATGCTTTGGATAACCTCCAGCATCAAAATGCACATTTCATGACTAAAACTTAAGTCATAAAATTTTGTCAATTGGACAATTATTGTCTTCCCAAAGATTATTAACGTTTTCTTGGTGAAGAAAAATCTTTCAGGTTTGAACTTTCTGCAGGATACCTGGAGAACCCAACTCCCAGAATGTCGCCTCAACAGACCCAAGTCCTAGCATGACGTGGAGAACCCTCGTCCTAGGACCCATTTTCAAAGATATCAAACAGTCCTAGCATGACGTGGAGAACCCTCGTCTCGGGACCCCTTTTTCAAAATTTAGGCAGTCTCATCAGACGTGGAGAACCCTCGTCATGAGACCCCTTTTTAAAATTTAAGCAGTCTCATCGGACGTGAAGAACCCTCTTCCTAGGACCCATTTTCAAAATATCAAACAGTCTCATCGGACGTGGAGAACCCTCGTCATGAGACCCCTTTTCAAAAATCAAGCAGTCCTAGCTTGACGTGGAGAACCCTCGTCCTAGGATCCCTTTTCCAAAATATCAGACAGTCTCATCGGACATGGAGAACCCTCGTCATGAGACCCCTTTTCAAAACAAACAAGGTAGAAACCGCCTGAAGGGTCAACCATGGTAGAAACCGCCTGAAGGGTCAACTCATGGTAGAAACCGCCTGAAGGGTCAACTCAAGGTAGAAACCGCCTGAAGGGTCAACCATGGTAGAAACCGCCTGAAGGGTCAACTCATGGTAGAAACCGCCTGAAGGGTCAACTCATGGTAAAAACCGCCTAAAGGGTCAGTCAATGGTAGAAACCGCCTGAAGGGTCAACTCAAGGTAGAAACCGCCTAAAGGGTCAGCTCATGGTAGAAACCGCCTGAAGGGTCAATCAAAGGTAGAAACCGCCTGAAGGGTCAACTCAAGGTAGAAACCGCCATAAGGGTCAACACGAGGTAGATACCGCCTCAAAGATCAACATGAAGGTCCGATCCACCATACAGATCAAAATCCTTGGCAAATCCAAAGGGGATGCGCCTTCCTTAGGTTCCTACCAATTAGGAATCCCATAATGGTATGACCTACCATACAGGTCAGAGCTAAATCTCCCTAGGATATCTTAAATGATGGGTCCTAGGTATCTTCTTGAAAGTCGTCACAACCGGCAACATCCGACAGGTGAGCTTCAAGTAAGTCTCTCTTACTCCGGCCCATGTTCAAGTTGTTAGAGCAAACCGGGGATTAATTTGAGCTTTCATCAAAGGTCCTTAAGAATTCAATGTCGTAGCATTTCTTCTCTCATTTTCCCAGTTGAGTCGGTTAGGAATCAGGTGCCACCTTATCTTTGAGAAAAAACCTCTAACGAGATTCCTCTCAAAGAGGGGCAGCTGTTGACACCTGATTTTTGACCATCTATTATTGTAATTTTTATTCTTTAAAATTAATTAAAAATAGCAAAACAAATCATAAAATCACAAAATCAACTTTGGAAGCCTTGGCTTGGCCTTAGGAACCATTTTGACCAAAAAAAAATAATTTTCATAATTTTCATATTTTTTTAATATTTCCGAAAAATACAAAAAAAGAAGAAAATCAAAAAAAATAATATTTGAGGTCACAAAAATTATATAAAAACAGTCGGTATTTTTATTTTTATTTTATCTATTTTCTGACATCATAAAACAGTAAAATTCAGGTTCGATTTTAGGTGTTCTCTGATCACCATAAAATTGAATTTGGCAAAAATATTAGTAATAATTAATAGTGAAATGTGAAACATTATCATTTAAAAGAAAAAGCAAAAAGAAAAAGTGTGTGTTTAATTAATGATTTTATCTCTCCTTTTCATTTTTTATTATTATTTATTTTATTTTATTATATTATATTTTTTTTCTTTCTCTCATTTTCATGTTTTTGTCTCCACGGCCGCTCCCTCTCTTTTTCTTTTTCATTTCTTGTGGCTTTCCACGGCACCTTGTCCCCGCTGGCTGGTGGTCTTCTTCTTCTTCTTCTTTTTCTTTTCTTCTTCTTGGTGGACGCCTCTCCCATCTTCTTCCTGGGGATCCTCTTTGTTCGCCGGCTTGCAGCACCTCCTTTGCCACAGCTCCACCGCCGCCGCACCTCTGCTCGTTTGTCGCCGTCGCTCCGGCATCTCCTCAGCAGCCGTGGAGCCGCCGGACCACTCCTATAAGCCGAATACCTTGTTTCGGCTCTATCTTTGGTTTCCCACGGTTTCGCGCTACTCCACCGCATTCAACCACCACCCATCTTCCTCATCGACCACCGCTTCACGCCTTCGCCGACGACTCCTCTGCCACTCCATCGGCGCCGTGGCAGCGGCCTAGAACAGAGAGGGTGGGTGATGCAAGCCCGACGTCACCAAAATGTCGAAGGCTCGTCCGATCATCCTCGACGAAAACCGAAGCTGGCGATAGTCGTCTTCGACTTCCCTGAGCTCCGGGGAAGCTGTTAAACCCATCTAACCGGTCGCGGACCTCAGAAAACGGTGAGACTACTCTTCAAGCTTGAACCCGGCCTCCAATGGCAACTTAGGCTAGAATCATTCGTTTGTTGCGCTGTTTGTCGCAATTTATTTGTCTCACTTCACTGAACATTTTCGCTTTTGATCGCATGATATTCCATCGCCGGAATCGTTCGTTCTGCCCCTTACCACCGCCGGCCGGTCGCGAGCTCTATAGCTCGTTCTAGACCAAATCGAAGCTCACCGGCGGCCAGGTAAGCCTTTCCAACCTTCTATGATGCTTCCCAATAGATTTTCCTAGATAGTTGACGTGTAGAACGACTAAAACCATGCCTCGCCGGAAACGTAGCCTCGGTCGGAAATGGCAGGTTAGCCATTTGATTTTCTGTTATGTCGAGATTCACATATGTGGTAGAGGAGGTCAGTACGAGTTGACGGGCGTCGGTTTCGTGCGATTTAGACGTCGGAGGGCCAAGATAACGCCCTCCGACGAGGCGCCGGCGACGGAACGCCGGCGCCGGTCGTCTTCCCCGGCGAAGCATTGACCGGTCAACGAATGTTGACTTGGTCAACGCCTACGTGGCGCTGACGTGGCGGCCACGTGGTGGCCACGTCAGCGCGCGTAGTAATTAAAAGAATAAAAAAATAAAAAAAATCCGATGGCTCAGGAGTTGCCACGTGGCTCGATCTAGGGCGTTCCTTCACGATTCATGAAACGACGCCGTTTTGATCGTGAGGGAGGCGGACCGGGTCTGGGTCGCGGATCTGGACATGGGCCGGGTCATCCGACCCGGTCCGGATAATTTTTTTATATATATTATTATTTTTAATAATAAAAAAAATAATAATAATAAAAAAATTCAAAAAAATCAATAAAAAATAGAAAATCATAAAAAAAAATTCAGAAAAATTCGAAAAATTCAGAAAAATTCTAAAAAATTCTAGAAAATAGGAAATGGCCACATTCAACTGGCCACGACCTGTTTCGGGTCATTTGACCCCCGATCTTTCCAGAAATGACGGTTTTGCCCTTCCGGCAAACCGTCTTCCAAAAAATTTCTAAAAAAATCCAGGAAAATCCCAAAAAATAGGAAATGGCCACAGTCAATTGGCCAAGGCTCACCCCGGGTGTTTTGAACCCGATCATTCTTAAAAATGACGATTTCGCCCTTTGGGCGAATCGTCTTCCAAAAATTGACGATTTTGCCCTCCGGGCTAAATCGCCTCCAAATCTTCCCATTTTGCCTCGGTCCTAAATCACGCCTTCCCTAAGCTCTTATGGCTATACTAGGAGGCCATGTGATGTGAATTGACGTGCATTGATGTGATTTATTTATGCACTTGATTGCGCTTTCATTTAAATTGATTGTGATTGATAGGAATAGTCTTCCAATCTGCATGAAACCCTGAATTAAACCTACCTGACCCGAACTTGCGCATGCATGAACTCTTAGCTAGGAGCATCACTCGCGTTAGGTACCGAAAGGGCGTTGGTAATGACACCAGCGTAACCAAGTCCCCAAACCCAAAATCTCTGGTTCTGCAGAACTGATCGATCTCTCCCAATCGATCAGTAAGGTTTCCGGTCTACCCTCCAAGAAAGACCGGTGGCGACTCCAAATGCATGCACAAGTTGCACATGCCACCACGACCACACTGAAGGTTGAAAGCGATCGACTCTTATCGTCGAATCCTTCTAAAAAAAATACTCCCGCCGCGATTTGGTATGGGCCTGAGAGGGCTCGCGCCGATCCAAGGCCCGCGATCGGTAATCCATCAGCCGCGTCCGCTTTCGGACGGGTCGCGACACTCGTCAAATACTTGCGCTAGGAGCTCAAAGCTCCATATGAGCCAGAGCCAGCAAAATATATCAGTTTGTATCTTAGCCGCCAGAAAGTGGTCCTCCTCCAGCTCCAAGTGGCGCATAGCAATCTAGAAAGTCTTGACATTCTCATTGTGAGTCAGGTTAACTTTCATGTGCTCCCAGTTATGGGCAAAGAGCGGATCACTGCATGCACTCATTGCTCATCAGATAATGTGTGACATGCATCCTTCAACTCACTGATCATGTTTGATATTTTCTCAAATGTCGCTACATATTATGCCCATGTGGCATCTTATATGTGTCGAATCTGATTGTAAGCTGTCTCAGCTTGGTGACCGAAATATACCCAAATCTAGTCTTTAATGTATCCCATATATATTTTACATTCTCATTCTGCCTGAACTCTCGCATGATTTCATTATCCATGCGCTCAACAACGTAATGCGAACAGTTGAGTTATTTTTCTTCTAAGCAGCGAAGGCTTCCCTATCCCATTTGTGTTGTGCAGAGGTTTCATCCTCTGGCTCAGTCATGACGAGGTTAAGAGTTTACACTGCCTCTAACTCTTCATATCGAATTTTCATATTCCAAATCTCATAATTTTGACCATTTAACCTCTCTCCCTTATTGAGCTCAGCCACGATGTTCTTTGAAGTTGTTGTCATTGTATCTGAATGAAAGGTAATTTAGACATTTTTGCACGAATTATTATCACCTAACATTTATGGACACATTTTTATACTAACCAATTATACTAATGCATAGTTTCACATAAGGACTTAAATTCGAAAGTTCAGTAAGTTCCCAACCATCGTCTAAGGATTCTCGCTTGAAATTATCATTAATGTAATTATTTGGGTAAATTTGAGTTCTTTGAAGGTCACTAAAACTCTCTAGAACTTCCCACTCAAACATACAATACTACTAAAGCATTATATGAAAAAATATAACTCATTCATTAACAAAATATCATAAAATGTTTACAACCAACAATAATAGGAAATATCTTAAAACTAACAAATCAACTTCAACAATAACACCATTAAGATGTTCATAAAACTATAACCCAAAGGAACTTAAACAAAGTATCAATTGTCTCTCGAGTAATGCTTCTTAATAGCATGATAAGACCTGAGAAGCTCGTTATAATCAAGCAAATTTTGAACTCTACAAGGTGGCCTCATAAAAGCTCTCAGGGCACCATTCTCTCTGCGCCAGGGCACATTATGCCTCCTCCAAGACTCATTCATAGCTAGGGTCAACGTCCTTTACATCCCCCGGCTCATTTACTCACATAAGAATCTAATTCCACAACTCTTGTAAGAATTGGGGTTGGCATCCCATAAGCGATCGATGACCCCATGCCACTCCATAGGAAGTATTAAAAATATGTCTCAAGTTTAAGACCGAAGCGTATGGATATTTCGAATTGGATATTTCTTGTTTTGATTGATATCACGTTGTTTAAGAAAGTCCAAATTTGAATATTTATGAATATCTGCAACTATACACTATGGATACATATTATGTTCGGTGATACGTCCGGTTGGAGTTTATCTTGATTGAAGTCGGTTAAGGAAAAGAGAAGTCCAAGTTTGTTGATCGAGTCGCACAATCTTCCTCCGAATGGAAGTCCCCACACTGACGTTTATGTTTTCAGATTGTGGAGGCTTCTTGTGAAAAAGCAAATTGATGTGAGCGGAGGTGTGCCGTGAGTGCAGAGAAATCTTTGGGAATTGTGCGCCATGGTTCATGCATGTGCAAAAGCGTATTTGTGATAATTACATCCTGAACGACTTCCTTCGTGCATGAAATCGAAGGCTAGAGTACATGTGTTTTTAGCTGATTAAATCTTGTTATTAAATTTCTTTAATTCTTTTAAGAGATTAAGAGATTATTTCGTGAGGAATTGGACGCTAAAACACTGTGTTATTGGATGTAATCGGGACTTGAAAACTGAGAGTGTTTGAATGACTCGAGTGTAGTTTGTAATATTCGTTATATCTCTTGCTCTATAGTGAAATTTGTTGCTACACTTCCCGTGGACGTAGGTCTCTACGATCGAACAACGTACACCTGGTGTCCGATTTATTTTCTTATTTTGTTCATTTATTGTTCGATCGCTTGTTCTGCGCAACAATTGATATCAGAGCTAGGCTTGCTTAAGTTAAAGTGAATCGATGGAGACAGAAGAAGGCAAAAAAAATCGACAGATTTGATGGGACGAATTTTGATTTCTAGAAGATGTAGATTGAGGATTATCTACATCATATGAAATTGCATTTACTCTTGTCTGGGGAGAAGCCAGCTACAATGAAGCAAGCTGATTGGGAACTGATGGATAGATGAGCAATGGGTGTTATTTCGCTGACGCTGTCTCATAATGTCGTGTTTAATATTGTGAAAGAGACGACCATTGCAAGTCTGATGAAAGCCCTGTCGGATATGTACGAGAAGCTCTCTGCAATCAATAAGGTCTATTTGATGCGTCGTCTATTTAATTTGAAGATGAACGAAGGCGCGTCAGTTACAAATCATATCAATGAATTTAATGTGATCGTTAGTCAATTAAGTTAAGTTGATATTGACTTTGAAGATGAGGTTTGTGCTTCAATTCTATTATCATCATTGTCTGATAGTTGGATACTATTATTACTGTTGTTAGTAATTCCTATGAATCAACAAGTTTAACTTTTGATGAGATTCAAGATTTAATTTTTAGTAAGGACATCCATAGAAGAGAATCTGACGAATCTGTATTTGTTGCTTTAGTAGGTGAAAAGAGAGGAAGAGCTAGTACTCATGTTAACAGAAGTAGTATGAACATGAATAGACGCAGGCAATCTAGGATTAACGGTGCTATCTATTGAAACTGTAGCAAGATGGGGCATCTTAAAAGGGATTGCCTTAAGTTGAAAAACGAAAAGGGCAAGAGAATTAGAGTTGAATCTAAGGATGATGTTGCAGCTATAGCTGAGAGTAATTCGGATAATGCTGATATTGTCTCGTTTGTCACTGATAATTCATCATTTGATGGATGGATTTAGGGGTGAGTGTGGTTCCAGGGTAGAACCGAAGAACCGAACCGGCGATTCTGATCCGCTTCTCGGTTCTGGTGTGCTAGGTTTCGATTTTCGATTCCACATATTGAAGAACCAGCGGTTCTGGTTCCGGTTTCTGTTCCCAGTTCCGTGTGGAACCGAACCGGGATCGGAACCGATTTTTTAAAAACCCTAATTTCCTCATTCCTTTCAGACTTTGTGTTTCCTCCTTTCTATTATCATTTCTCACCTCACACACTTCTTCTTCCTCAAGCCCGACGATCTCCTGCTCTCTCGCGACGCCTGACACCTCCCAACGCAGCACGTCCGACGGCCATCCCTCACCGTCCACCGGGCTTTGCTCCCTCTCTAGCCCCTCAACGACGGCCCTTCCTTCGTGCCCATCACCTCATCGGGCGGCCATCCCTCAACGACACGCGACGGCCATCCCTCGCTGACGCTCGACGGACATCCCTCCCTGACCCCCGACAATCATCCCTCGATGATGTCGGACATCTATCCCTCAATGGCGCTCGAGGTTCGTTGATTTTATGGGTCGATTTTGTTTTTTAGACAGCCAATTTGACAGCTTTTTTCACCTGTTAAAAAAGGAACAAATCCATCAACGACGCGCGACGTCCATCCTTCACTGACGCTCGACGGACATCCCTCCCTAACACCCAATAGTCATCCCTCGACGTTGTCGGACAGCCATCCCTCAACGGCGCCCGAGGTTCGATGATTTTATTGGTCGATTTTGTTTTTTAACACAATCAAGTTGACGACTTTTTTCCCCTGTTCAAAAAGGAATCGCCCAGTACTACTTGAAATGGTAATGCTTCTTCAGTGCTTCAAAGAGATGCATTGCATATTCAGTATGAAGAACAAGGCTAAAATTGCCCTTGTAGCTATTTTAGATTTTCTTCTGCAGATCTTTTGTATTTTGTTGAGAATAGGACATCTATGGCTGTATTTACATTATACAAGATACACTCAAAGTCATTTGGAGGAAAATCTATGTTTTCTATTGTTTAGCATGTGGTGGTTGATGTTGGCAGATGTAATGGTTTGGTTTGAAATATGAAATTATTTGGCATGTTGTGCTTTCCTCGAGACAAGTTTTCATTCCGCCCCGCTATCTTAGATTCTCTATTAGGAAATGCTATCTTTTACTATGATGCATTTTGTGGGATCATGAATGTAGTTGTTTACGGGTCATTCCTAAATGACTTATGAGATGTTCATGCCAGAGAAGGATGGACGGCTTTGAATTGGTCGAATATAGGGCATGGATCTTCACAACATGACAATTGCTTCCCTGCTGAAGTAGAATGATTACACCAGTTCAATAATTAACGGGAGTCAAGTTCTCCAATACTTAGAACAGTTAGGGTTGACAGATTGAGGATGAGTGGTGATGGTATGCTCTTACTCTTCCGCGAGAAAGGGGAGAGATGTGATGTGACCCATGATTCTGTATTTTGGTGGCTCGTGCTTATTTCTTTATCCGGATACTGAATTGGGATTTTCGGTCAATGAATGTGGAGAAGAGCCAACCCCAACCATGGGTGCGAGTGCGCCAAACAAGGTATTTGGTTCTGGTCTCTCTCCTCGTGATAAGAAGAATACTTCTGATGTCTGGGATCATTTTGCGAAAATCATAAATGAGGAGACTGGAAAAGCAAATAACGCGAGGTGCATGCATTGTGGGGTTAAGTTAAAGTACAATGTTACTAATGGTACATCTTCAATGTGGAAGCATTTATCAACGTGTAAGAAGTTTCCTCGCAATGTAGATAAGAGGCATAAATTCTTTGCACCACGTAATGTCAACGTAGATGGCAAGGTAGGGGGAGATCCTGGTACTAGTAGTGTCTTATCGACTTGGATATTTGATCAAGATCGTTGTAGGCAAAAGCTTGCTCAGTTCATCATAGTTGATGAACAACCCTTTTCGTTGGTTGAGTGTGTTGCATTTCGTGAGTATATCAGTGAGTTACAACCTCTCTTCAAGCATATATCATGATTTACACTGGCTAGAGATTGCATAAAGTTATATTTTAGTGAAAGAACTTGCTTGAAGACTTACTTTGGTAAGTATAATTCAAGGATCGCACTCGCCACTGATACATGGACTTTCATTCAAAACATGAATTATTTATGTCTCACTGCACATTTTATCGATGAAAATTGGAAGTTGCATAAGATGATCATCAATTTTGTGGTGATGCATAGTCGCAGGGGTAGGGAGATTGGGAAAATGGTGGAGAAATGCATCTACGAGTAGGGAATAGAAAAAAAAAAAAAAAGGTGTCCATAATCACTGTAGATAATGCTAGTTCGAATGATGTTGCAATTGGTTATTTGAAGGATAAACTTTAGATGGCAAGGTCTTGCGCATGAGGTGCACTGTTCATATATTGAACTTGATTGTAAGAGATGGCTTGTCTAAGGTAGCTGCTTCTATTGAATATATCCGAAACGTGATTATGTGAGGAGTTCTCCCATGAGAGCCAAGACGTTTCAATCTTGTATTGAGATTCAAAGAATCACTTACAAAGGTTCAGTTTGTCTTGATGTTGCCACTAGATGGAACTTCACTTACCTCATGCTAAACACCGCCATAAAGTTCAGAAAAGCCTTTAAAAGGATGGAAGAAAAGGATTTGTCTTTCGTAGGTAAGCTTAACGATGATCTTCCCAAAGAAGATGATTGGGAAAATGCCATTATTCTTTCTGATTTTCTAGAACAATTTTATTAAGCCACCAAAGTGATGTTGGGAGTTCATATGTTACTTCAAATGGTTATTTTGAGGGGATAGCTGCCTTGTACAAATATTTGAAAGACGCTGCAGATTCTAAGGATCCTAAGCTCGGACACCTATGGGAAAGACAATGAAAGAAATTTGACAAATATTATGGGAATTTAGATAAGGTGAATATGCTGGTGTTGCTTGCCATTGTGTTGGATCTTACAAAGAAGTTGAATTATATGAGTTTCTGTTATTGACAAATTTATGATGATGAATTGAGAATCAATGTGATGTATGATAAGGTGAAGAAGGCATTGGAGGAGTTGTATGAATTTTATGAGCAATCTTTTGCTTCAAACAACCAAAAATGTGGTGGTCAAAGTATGAGTGCTAGTAGTAGTAGTTCCAATTCCGTTGGTAATGAAGTTAGCAGCAAGTATGACATCAATCTTTGGCGGAAAACCTATATGCTCTCAAAGAATAAAGCGGAAGATGGCAACAAATCAGAGCTTGATCAGTATCTTCATGATAAAGATGAGGAGGCTCTTGATCTTGATCTCCTGATGTGGTGGAAGACTTCTGGCTCAAAATATAAAATTCTATCTTTAATGGCTCGTGATGTTTTGTCTATTCCCGTGACTACCGTTGCTTCGGAGTCGACTTTTAGCACATCGGGTCGTGTGCTTGATGGCTTTCGGAGTTCATTGACTCCTAAAGTTATGGAAGCTTTTCTTTGCACTCAAGATTGGTTAGAGCCATTTGTATGCCAGTTAACATTGAAGAGTGCATTGAGAATGCAGAAAAGTTTGAGTCAGATAAGTGATGTTTATATGTTTATATATTGTAATTCATTTGCATATATTTTGAATGAATGCTCTATTTAATATCTTCTTTTTTATTTAGATATGGATTGTCTTAATGAGGATATAATCCTCGGTAAATAAAGCTTCCAGGTTGAAGTGAAATTTAGACGCTGTGGTGAGGCTTTCTATTAATTGTTTCAATTTAGTTAACAATAATTTTACTCTAGAACTAATATTAGTTTGTTGCTTCTTTTGGTTTCAGATAGTTAGATTTTAGATCTCATGCGATCGGAAGGGAGGCTGGTGACTATGGTGTTTCAATTGGAAATTTTGTTCGTGTCATCCCATCATGAGTTGTGATAACCTCTGTTTTTTTACTTAAAGTTAGTTTAAGACTTTTAGTGGAATTATGACTGTGATTTACTCATAGTTTCAATCTGATGTTTCAATCTTTTGCTTCAAGCAATGCCCATTTTTGTTGTTATTCCTCTGGGATGTATATGGCAGTATTATTCGTGCTTCATGGTAACTCATGTTGTTCCTTTTTTTTCAGATCATGTGAATTGCTGGGACAAAGTGAGGTCATTTTATCCTTCAAGCTATCCATCAGATAGATTCTGCAATAATGCTTGTTACAAGGTACCATGCTTTTTTTGCAAATCATGTATGCATCATCTATCATGAGGATGCTTTACGTTATTTATGTCCTCCAGTTATACTATGATCCGAGGGTGTCATTTACATACCTGTCTTTTTTCACTACCAGTTATATGTGCAACTTCATTTGCTTCTGGGAACATCAAATTCCACTTATGTGGGTGGCTTGACCTGGACCCTCATCAGATCCATGAGAAATGAGCGCAAAGCATGCAACATCACAAGGAATTATAGCTCTTTGAAGATATCCCATGCTCTTAAGGTCATCAAAGAGAGTTTCCAACCCATCACAGAGCTTGTCGAGCACTTGGCGATTTTCTCTTTGGATGCTTCTTTTGGTCGGTGTCCCTTTTGTTTGTACAAATTGTCTCGTGTGTGTCGTAGGATCGATTTTCCCCATTTTTTGTTTTCTTGGTAGTGCTGTGTTTGTCCTTGTGCTAAAAAAAACCATCTTGGGCTAACCACTCACCCCTACATGAAAGGATGGACAATAGCAGTGATTGCAAATACTGTACTAGCCGTGATTTCTAATTTTCTATGTTATATCCAACAACCATGAGCTATACTGTGAACCGTAACCCAGAAGAAGAAAGAAGCTGCATTGATTTGTAGTGCAATGAGGTAATATCTATAAGGCTTTAGCATTCAGGTTCACATTTGAGCTTGCATATTCATAATAATAATAATCATCATCACCATCATCTCGCGGCTCGGCAGGTTCTAGGGTACCTTGGAACTAGATCTGAAACCTGTGGAAGGGTAGGTTTCAGGTTCTAGAGTATACATGGTAGGTTTCAGGTTCTAAAAAATGAGGAACCTGTAGCAACGGTTAGGTTTCAGGTGGAACCTACCCGAAACCTAGAACCGCCCACCCCTAGATGAATTATGGATTCTCTACACCAAATAGGAACTGATTTACTATTTATCAATGCATAGATAGTAATAAAGTACAGTTGGGGAACAACACTGAGTGCGATATTATAGGTGTTGGCGATATTAGAATCAAAATGCATGACAATATCGTGAAGACATTGACTGGAGTTAGGCATATTCCAGAGTTGATGAAAAATTTGTTGTCCTTGAGTGCATTGGATTCAGCTAGGTATCGGTACTCTTCATAATGTGGAATTTTGAAAGTTGTTCGAGGTGCCTTGGTAATGATGAAAGGAATCAAGCGCAATGGCCTATATGAGCTTCAAGGTGAGACAATGATAGAATTTTTCGCGGAGACTTCAGATGCATCAGTTCGAGAGTCTGAATTATGGTATATGTGTTTGGGGCACATTAGCGAGAGAAGCCTAAAGGTTCTAAGTGAAAAGAATTTATCATGTGGTTATGTCACCAATGAACTGAATGTATGCATGTACTGTGATTTAGAACAACGGCGTAAAGTATAGTTTGGTGCGATTGTAAAAAGAAAAACACGAAAATTGTAGAATTACTTCACTTGAATGTTTGCATGTTGTTGCAGTTTCCTTCTAGGAACAATGCTAGATATATGCTAACAGTTGTTGATGATTGCTCGAGGAGGACCTGTGTGTTTGTGCTTAGGCACAAGTTTGATGCTATTGTCAAGATCAGGCAATTGAGGGCTTTGATCGAAAAGGAGACTGGTAAAAGGATCAACATGTGCGGAGTGACAAAAGCATGGAGTTTTGCTCGAAGCTGTTAAATGAATTTTGCATAAATGAAAGCATAGTGAAGCCGCACATGTGCTGTGATTTAGATCAAGACCGCACGGCCAATGAACCACGATATATTGCAGAGTTGATGAGCATTACTAGAGATGGCCCATAAAATAATCTCTAGTGCCGGTATGGCTAGGGGATTCCTGTCGGATGTGCTTAATACAACGAGCTACCTGATGAATAAATCTCCATCGACTGCGATTGGATATCGGACTCTCGAAGAGGTGTGATCAAGTAACGTTGCTGATTATTGTGTTCTATGAATATTTGGTTGCCCATTTTATGTTCGAGTTAGTGATGCTAAGCTCGACGGAAGGGCAAGAAAGTGCATGTTCCTAGGTTATGCACAAGGTAGGCAAGGTTATCGATTGTGGTGCTCTGAATTAAATTCACCTGTTATCGGCAGAGAAGTTACATTTGACGAGTCTCTAGTACTTTAAGCTAGAAGTGAGTATAACAATGTCAATACGAATCAGGAAGGTATTCAATTTGATGTACAATTGCAACTAGAAACTCATGAGGTAGCAAGTACTAGCGTAGTAATCGACACATATATTGCTTATAGTAAGGTGGAATCTATAGAGCCAACGATATCGTAACTGCGAATATTGACAAGATATGTGTTCGGTCTCCTGACAAATATGGATGCAGCAGTGGTTTTGCTTTATCAGCTGTTGAGGAGGTTATATCAAAAAGTCATTGTGGAGCAGTTAAAGATGCATGTATAGTTGATGTTCTAATGAGATCCTCGGTTACGGTGAAGTTCAAGCGCAGCTTGGACTTAGATAATGTCTGTGGCGATTGAGCCTATTAGGCTGTGGAAGAGTAGCAATGGTGTTTGGATTCTAGCGAAACGATTGTGATTTGGCTCAAACGTCGAACTAAGGTGGAATCTATAGAGCCAACGATATCGTAACTGTGAATATTGACAAGATATGTGTTCGGTCTCCTAACAGATATGGATGCAGCAGTGGTTTTGCTTTATCAGTTGTTGAGGAGGTTATATCAAAAAGTCATTATGGAGCAGTTAAAGATGCATGTATAGTTGATGTTCTAATGAGATCCTCGGTTACGGTGAAGTTCAAGCGCAGCTTGGACTTAGATAATATCTGTGGCGATTGAGCCTATTAGGCTGTGGAAGAGTAGCAATGGTGTTTGGATTCTAGCGAAGCGATTGTGATTTGGCTCAAACGTCAAACTAAGGTGGAGATTGTTAAAAATATATCTCGAGTTTAAGCCCGAAACGAAAATCTGAATATTTCGAATTGGATATTTCTTGTTTTAATTGATATCATGTTAGTTAAAGAAAATCCAAATTTGAATATTTGTGAATATCTGCAACTGTGCACTATGGATGCATATTCTGTTCGGTGATACGTCCGGTTGGAGTTTATCTTGATTGAAGTCGGTTAAGGAAAATAGAAGTCCAAGTTCGTTGATCGAGTCGCACAATTTTTCTCCAAATAGAAGTTCCCACATTGACATTTATATATTTTGATTGTGGAGGCTTCTCGTAAAAAAGTAAATTGATGTGAGCAGAGGTGTGCCATGGGTGCAGAGAATTCTTTGGGAATTGTGTGCCATGGTTGATGCATGTGCAGAGGCATATTTGTGATAATTACATCCTAGACGACTTCATTCGTGCATGAAATCGAAGACTAGAGTACGTGTGTTTTTAGCCGATTAAATCTTGTTATTAGATTTGTTTAATTTTTTTATGATATTGGGAGAATATTTCGTGAGGAATTGAGGGCTAAATGCAGTGTGCGCTATTGGATGTAATTGAGGCTTGAAAATATTTAAAGTGTTTGAGTGACTCGAGTATGATTTGTAACTCTCCATTGTATCGCTCGCTCTATAGTGGAATTAATTGTTGCTCTTACCATGGATATAGATCTCTACAACCAAAACATGGACATCTGGTGTCCGATTTTTTTTTCTTATTCGGTCCATTTATTGTTCGGTCGCTTGTTTCGCACAACAAGAAGAGTGGTCCTCAACTCTCCATTGTATCGCTTGCTCTATAGTGGAATTAATTATTGCTCTGGCCATGGACATAGATCTCTACGACCAAAACATGGACATCTTGTGTCCGATTTTTTTTCTTATTCGGTCCATTTATTGTTCGGTCGCTTGCTCCGCACAACAGGAAGAGTGGTCCTCAACGCTACGACTTTCATGTCATCGCGCATTCTGTGACCATCCTGGATCTTTTCACTGACCTTTACTATATGAGCCATCATGTCATCTTGAGTATTCCAGCAGTGAAGCGCTAAATCATTTCTAAGACTCAAGAGTCTTTTATCTAGACCTTCATTATCCACTCTTACAGAGGGTTTGGTATATCAAAGGCATTTTTCCTGAAACAAATGCGGAAAAATAGAATTAATCAGAATCATTTATACATAATATAGTAACACAAATATACCATATTGCAGAAAAGTTTGATACGAATACATCGGTATCAAGATCACCCCAATTGGACGCCATACGCCCCTGCATAAGCCACGAGATGTTTCTATTTTCTTTTGTCGACTGTCAAAGTCAACGGTCATGGGTCAACAGTCAATAGTCCACCAAATAGGCAGGTCAACTGGATCAGATCTTCGATCGGGTCCAAGACCGGGCAGAACAAGGTCTGGAATATGTCGAACCGGGTCTAGTATAGTAGGTCCAGTATAGTGGAAACCGAATTTGGAATAGTGCAAAATCGAGTCAATGGCACGAGCATGTGCCGCACACATGGGCGCGTGAGGGCCCACACGTGCCGAACCCCTCTGTAGCGTGCGGGCTCCTTCGGTATCCTCTGGTGGTAGCCGATCATTTAAAAATGCTCGTCTCGATGATACGAGTCTAATGGTATAGTTATATTCATTTTTCATTAAGCGAAATTACACGAAAAATTAACATTTCACCACTGCCTCTAGGACCCGATCCCATCACGGATCGTGGCGCGCGTGCGGCCTCTGCCGGCGTTGCCTCTCGATGAGCTACCACTTAAAAAACTCGTATCGACGATTAGATTCTAACCATTTATTCATATTTCATTTTATTAAACGAAATTTTCATAAAACACCATAAAACATACTGCAAATTACTATCCATACCGAAAAAACAATGAACACTTCTTCCAACAGTATACAAATATGAGATAGTAGATAAGGAAACAAGCAATTTATGCTCTGATACCAATGAAGGGAACAGATCTCGATAAAATACGTGTATATACGCAGCGAATTACACTAAAATAGAAGCCCTAGATCAACTCAAATCACTAATTGGAGAGGCATATCACGTAGAACGAACATACATCGATAGCTACAGATTAAGAACCTCAATCACTAATGAAAACAATTTGGATCTGCCGATTGATCGTCCTTCGAGAGAATTTTTCACCAAGAAAATTTGAGAGAGTTTTTGAGCGTACGTCAGAAAAATTGAACGTTGTACGTTTTGCGTTGATATATTGAGAAGATACCATATCTCTCTCATAGTATTGACTAGGAAATTAAACCTACCTTTAATTATCGCAATCAACATCGCAATAAAGGCTATAATTTTTTTCCCTTAATGGGCGTTATTTCCCAACAAATGTTGCTTTTCTGATAAGGTCATGACAAGCCGAAATTAATTATTTTGCTGAAGTATTCTCTATGTCTCTCTCAAGGGATTGAATGCCCAAGCTAAATTGGACATGGTACGATCCGATATAAGGATATGATTTGCCATATTCTTCTTTGGAATAGCTATAGAAGGAAGATTGGACCGCTGTTCTCGGCTCATCCAGTGCTGCACAGGGCTGTTCTGCGGTCAAAAATCTGTCGACCTGTTTTGCATGCGCATAGAAGCCTAAGTCAAAAAATGTGCCCTTTTGTACTCTGAATCTTCGATGTAGATTCAAATCCTATTCGACTCAGACACAAATTTTTCCTGTCTCTTTTTTCTTCCCTTATTTTAATCTCAAGATGATTGACATTTTCAGACAATCGGATTAAGATACGCTTCCAATAAGCTGTTTAGCTTAGGTTATTTATATTCTTTTCCTTATGTTCTATTGTATGATAATTTTTTCATGATGTCAGTCAAATCCTTATAGTGGATGAAAATAGAAAGAATAGAGAATTAGCTAGAGAATGTTACTATGCTCTAAGTAGGAGGTGTTTGTAGAGTAGAAAGACCCGACTTGGCCGATGCTATGTTTCCCTTCATCCCTAATTGGAGTGAGTTTTTTCTTCTAGCTAGACATTTAATTGGCCGGTTGTAAGTATAAACATCAGACACAACATGTAACATTAAAGTCCTCATTTATTAATGTTTGTTTACAATAACAATGCTCTGCTAGATATAACTCTCTTTTCAGTTTTCACTGTCTTTTCCCCTCCAGAAGCCCACTGTATCCTATTTTGTTCACCTTCAATTTCTTTTGTCCCTCTTAAATTAAAAATTTGCGATTAATACCTACTAGAATTTCTAAATTATGTCCATTATGCCATCAAAATTCGAAACTTTTTTTTCATGCACAAAAAAAAAATTATAATCAATGTGACAAAAATATCATTGCCTTAAACTTTTCCAAGTGCCATTAATACCCATAATTTCTTTGCTGTCGCCAATATTCCAAACTTACACCAGTGAGGAAAAAAAATCGAGACATTGGAGCAACGACGGGCATAATTTAGCGAGACAAATTCAGAAGTACTGGCATGGCGGGTGGACATAATTCAGGATTTTTAGTGTTGCAAATAAAAAATTAAAATAGTAATTGGGTATTAATTTTTGACAATCGTTTGCTAAAAAGGCAGAGAAAGAGGAAAACGAAGTCACTTTTTTTCCCCTCTAGAGAGGCGGGGAGGAATTGATGACATCAGAATGGGAAAGCAGATAGGGCAAAGGGATGAACCCTTTTCACTACCAGAGCCAAATTCAAACGGCGAGCACATCAATCAACTCAATTCAATGGAAATAACCCCCCATGTCATCATCTGACGGACGATGATGATCTGACTCTCTTCTTCCCTCTCTCTCTCTCTCTCTCTCTCTCTGCGCGCAGATTATGTCAGTGTAGATTCAGAGCGAGATAAAGAGGAGTGACGTAAGGTGTGACCGGGAAGGCGTGCAGTTGGAAGCGTGCGGTGACTGATTTTTTCCCGGCTCATTCATTGCAGAGTAGGGTATAGAGAGAGAGAAGATGGTGACGACGATCACCTCCTCCTCTTACTGGCGGCAGAGAGAGAGAGAGAGAGAGAGAGAGAGGAAGGAGAGAGGAGAGAGTGAGAGAGGAGAGAGTGGGAGGACAGCAACCCAACAGAGCACACATCAACACACGAACACGACCACACGTACGCATGTTGAAACGTTATCGTGTCATCTGGGTTCAGTTCAGACAGCAGAAAGAACAAAAGGAGCGGAGAGAGACGACGAAGATGATGGAAGAAGAAGAAGAAGAAGAAGCAGGAGGTGGTGAATATGAGCTTCGTACGTCTCGTCAGGAATTCACTCGGTCTCGGTGGAAGCGCTGCCAGATCATATTGTTCAATAATTACGTATTTTACTCATTTCCTCTTCCCAAAACACACGACCCAAAACTCGATGCAGGTAATTTTTCTGTACATGCATCGATATTCAAGTGCTTTTTTTTTCCCCTCCTCCTACTTGTGTTGTCAATGAGACTAATGAGTTCTTGGATTCCTCCAATGTTAGGCTCTGGTGGGATTTTAGGGAAAATCACGTCTCGCCCTTAAAATGAAAAGTTGATTATTACTTCTACCTTAATTCCTCTCGTTAATCTTTCAATAAATAGGTTGCATGGACATCATACACCATTTCCATTTGTGTTTATTATATGCTAAAGATATTTAGATTCCATATTCGGGATATCTCCTTTTATTTCTCATATTTATTTTAGTTATTCATATCCGATTTGATTTCTTTATACAATGATCTTCATTAGATAATGATCACATAAAAGCCACTAAATATGGCAATGTAATTTTCATTGTGATATATCGAAGTCTGCATGAATTTATCAATCCTCCCTCCCATATTATTATTCTCAACTTGATATCGGAGCCTCTTTTTCTAAGGTATGGTGCACCGGATGCGAACACCCAATGCATCCTATAACAAAATAAATCCATCCCGCTGCTTGACAGTGTCTACGCCGAGTGCCTTATTCGCATCTACCCAATATCACAGTGATCATGTTGCAAGGTACTTTTCGAATACACGACACCAGTGACATTCACTCTGCAGTGCTTGCCTTATTCCGTTTGCTGTAGCCACGCCATTTTTTTTTTTTACGGCAAAGTCAAGTCGACCCGCAAATGACCCATGTTGTTTGCCTTCGATTCTTATCGTTTCGAGATACTATCACTATCAGATTGCCACTAGATGACCAACATATTGAAATCAAATTGTGTAGTCACTAGAAGCCCAGAGCCAACACATCGCACCCCACGCATAGCCGCGCCATCGAGCCACGTTAGATGATCAACATATGGTAATTTTGTCATCCATGGAAGCTCGAAGCCAACACACAGCCCACGTGTAGCCACGCCACAAATCCAGCATGCCCAATGTTATGCAATGCTAGTTTCGACCATTTTCGCTATCTAATTTCATGACGATAGAGGATTTTGGGACATTGTTCGAACTATTTTTCAAACTCAAAAAAATTGATTTGTATCAACTTACCTTGCAATATTTAGATATCTTCCGGTGATATTTAGAATATTTTCTTAGATTTTCCATATTTATTATGATAATGCATATTTGACTTGATTTCCCTATACATTGAGGCAGCGTTTGATGGTCCGGATTTAGGCCCGGATAGGATAACAAATTATCATATCCGATGTTTGGCGATGTCATCCGGACCGGATATACCCGGATAAAACACTGTATAAGAAATCCAGGGGAGGGGGTAGGATACACCCGGATTGGATAAAAACTAACAAACCCTCGACGACCACGCCTCGCCCTTTCCTCCCTCGTCCATCTCGGCCGACACCTGGGACGGCGCCCTGACCTCCAAGGACGACCTCGAGAGCATCTCCGCCCGCGGCGGATGGGCCGGTGATGACTCCGACGACGATTCCGACGAGGAGGAGGACGACTCCGACGACCTCGAGAGCATCTCTTCCTCGTCTTGCGCGTTGACAAGCTGGATCTTATGCTCTGCTTCCTCTTGAATCTTCTTGATTATTACCCGTTCCTTGATTACTGCTTCCTCGTCTTGCGCGTTGACCTATTCTTGCCTCAGTGTGCTGTGCTCGACGGATTGCATGACGCACAATTAGGCCGATTCCAAGTTCTCGAGTTCATCATTGGAGAGGGATCAGGACCTTCGTTCAGAAAACCCGTCTTGGGTTCGGGACCGTTTCGAGCAGGCGCTGGAGACGCAGATCGAAACTGGTCCAGCTACCGTCCCCCACGTACTGTATTAATCCGGAGGAGGACAACTTCGACGACGATCCCGATCCCGATCCCGACGACGACTCCTACGGCGGAGGGGCTAGCGATGACTCCAACGACGACTCCTACGGCAGAGGGGCCTTGCACGCCACCCTCATCGTCGTCAGATTTCACGGCCTTGGCTCCTCCGCTGCCACTGCTGCAGCAGCCCCAGACTCAACCTCGGCCTCCTAACAGTGTCAATATCCTATCCTATCCGAACATCTACCAAACATATGATGGGATTTTACAAAATCCAAAAGACAATCCGGATGATTTCTAATCCAATCTTATCCTATCCTATCCGGGCCTAAATCCGAACTACCAAACGCAGCCTGATATCATAAAAGTCTATGAATATGCTGATGTAATGATACATCAAAATATACACAAGTTTCTCATTCCTCTCTTCGGCGTCATTATTCTCAACTTTGTAATTACATGTGAGTGATACCTAGTAAGTCATTAATTGTGAGCTTTTCCACCAATAATTCTTGATCCATCCTTTAATTGATAGATTACAAATATGGATATCACTCGTATATATTTTTATATAAATCGCATGTCTTTCCGCCACTCAGGCAAAAGAGGAGAACGTTCCTTAAATACGGTTGTCATATTCAAAGTGGTTTGCTCATTAGTTATAATGAACGTTTGCTCGCTAGTTTCTCGAGAAATTGTGTGAATCTGTATCTTAAACGCACTACTAAAATCCCATAAGCAGTCTTGCCTTGAATTTAGGGAGTGTTTCCTAACTTGGATGTGAGTCTCATTGAAACAGGAAGTTGTCTTATTTGATGTTTTGGTAATGTCCTCTAGGTGAAATAAATCCGGAAAGATTATATTTTGATAATGTACTCGAGCCTAAGGGTTGGTTTGACCCCTAAACTTTTTTAAGGGGATGGGCAGTCTCGCCTAACATAAACTTTTCATTATGTTACTGTTGTTTTTTTTCTTGCCCGCTCTCGTTCTCTTGGATTGATAGAGGCGCCACCACAACGGGGTTGGTCGCCATCGTCAATGGCGGCCATCACGGTTGCTGCGGCGGGTCCATAGATCTAGGTTTTCTTCTTATTTTTTCCTTTATTTTTTCATTGATTTAATTTTGATTTTTGAGCCAAACATTTAATAGGATATGATATGACTACGCTCAACATTATATCCTATGTTTTTTCCAAGCGCGATATCCTACATCATATGTTGTACAGATTAATTTATTTATCCTATCTCGATCTTGACCCGTACGTAAAATGCATATCTTTATTTAGGAAATGAAGGAAAGAGGAGGGAATGAAAGTGGGTGTGGAATCTGACCCAAAAAAAAAAGACAAAAAAAAGAAAGTGGGTGTGGAAAGTGGCTAAGGATTTCCTACTATTGATGGTAGGGAAACATTAACATCTTGGCCCTCCATTCCCTACCTACCCCCAAACTATAGGGAATGGAGGGCCAAGATTCTATGATTCCCTACCATCATGGCAGGGAATCCGGATCCGTGGAAAGTAAAGATTTTAAGGCTGTGTATGGTAACGTTTCTGTTCCTTTTTTTTAATAGAAACACTAGTGTTTCTGTTCCCGACTACGATTTTTGGGAAAAAAACGCATTTGGTAAGTAAAAAAAAAACACTTTTTTTCCGCCGCCGGCCAGCAGGTAATGGCCGCGTCGGCTGCGATGGGTGGTGGTTTCAAAAGTGATCCAAAACTCAGAAGTAATTTTTTTTTTATTTCTTCAAAAGTGTACTCTGGCACAAAAATGTTCCACTTTTGAAATATTTTTTAACTATACGCGTTTCTGTACAGAAACAGTTTTCCTGGAGAGTTACCATACGCAGCCTAAGAGTCCGTGTCGAATCTTCGCAACCTGTATCGCCAGAACCGTTATGCTTAGAGAAACACCCTTCTGGGAGGACAATCACAAACAGAAGCAATACAACCTGAGGCAAGGAATCAAAGATTGAGCGAGGCGAACACAAAAAAGCCAACCTTTAGCCTGATATGCAGCGGATCAGAAGAAACTACTTCGAAGTTTCCCAATGAAAGTACACCATCTTTTACCAGGAGACCCAGCTCGAGAACTCGCAAACTTCCGACGTCATCCGACCGGCCATGCTTTCCTTCGACTTTAGCCGGCAAAAACTTAGTTAGAATTCTTAAAACGACGGATCATACGAGTAACGTTGCCCGTATATACGAGCATAAACATCAGGAAAAGAGACAAGAAAACCCAAAACCTAAGGTGTGCATGGCAACACTTCTGCTTTAAAAATTAACTTATGGAGCGAATTAATTTTTTTTTTCACTTCTTCGGATGGCTTCAAAAGCTATTTCTGGAGCAAAAAAGTGCTTCGGAAATTTTAAAAAAAAATGAAATTGTGTGATCAAACGGATTTCTGCATCGAAAGCTGCGTTATCAAATGGGATCCAAGCGTTGCCATGTGCCCCCCTAACTTGGCCCCTGCACGTACGATTACGATCCACGTCCCCTCTCACTCCTCTTCTCCTTCTCCCTCACTGTGGGCGCGGTACAGTCGTCGTATCCGAAACAGTCGGGAAGAGCTCGGTTGAGGAGTCCCTTTCGGCGAGGGGCGGTGGGGTTTCCGTCTTGATGATGATTCACGGTCCGAAGTGATGTGGAGGGGATGCTTCACTGCATGGCTTTTCCCACCCCACACCACTTTAAGGGGAAATCTGTGCTTGCATGAGAAGAGCAAGGCAACAAATCTACACAGTTTCCTTTCTCGTGTACTCGGAGCGCTCGTACATCCGGGATTCAAGGACGATAGGGAGAATTCATGTTGTCCCCCAAATGCGTGCGGGTTTGGGCAGATTATAGTGCCTTTTTACGTTGCGTTTTGAGCGTAGAAAAATATTGGGTTGGCACTTGAATGCGAAAGGCATCCCGCCCTGATGCCTGCCTGCCGACTGATCGGAGCTGGCGTCATACGTACCGGGAATAGGCCGTGCTGATCATCAAGGCCATCTGGGCCGTTGATCATGCGGGTGCCGTCGCGAGATTGCACATGATCGGAGGTCCGGATAGTCATGGTTCACATGATATATAGATTTGTGATAGTGTTTCTCTCACGTGCCCTTACATTCTGTAATCACTTTGGTCGCAAGTATTGAGTTATCAACGATTAAGATTGAATAGGGGCGAATCGACGACTGCAACATGCAAGGGCACGATGCCCCATCTCTCCCTATGTATTGCAAACGAAATGAAGCATCCCACGTCATGAATGGTGATACTTCAAGGAGCCTTTTAACGATGTCACTGATTATAATAGCCGAATACTACGTCATGATGTCGTATTCCCCAACGCCATCAAAACAGGACAGTCGATACAATAGCAGACGAAGTTTTTATGGAGTAACGGCCCTATATACAAATTAAAGCAGTTGCTGGGATCGCATAACAGAAGCTCGATACCTTCATGTTGGGAGACCGTCGAAAGGGAGTTCAAGTCCGATCTGATCAACATATCCAGCTAGAATCATCTTAACTCAAAAATTTAAGCAAATGAATTATTGACCGACCATGATATAATATTATACTTTATACTAAACTAACTTTCCGACGTGGGACTTTCTAACACAATTCACACGCGCAAGCCAACGAATGTCCACTCTGATTAACTAATCGCTAAAGCATGCAATTAATTCCAGCAGCAGTCAAGGGTAGCATTATCCTACTAAGTATTTGGCCACAAGGAACCCTAGAAGTGGCAACGATCTCGAACTTAATGCCTGATTTATTTCGACGCGCCCACAATCTCGTTAAGAGGGCCCTTTCTTCGGTCGTCATCACAACACATGAAGGCTTTCCCCATTCACAGAGGCACGTTGCAGCCACTGTAATTAATGAACGTGATGGAAACCTTTGCATGCCTCCTCCTTTCTTGAATTTGGACCAAACCCTATTCCTCGAAGAGAGAGAGAGAGAGAGAGACTCTGCTGAAACACTACTCTTTTTTTTTGTCGGATCACATACAAAGAGAGCTAAGCAAAATTGGAGTATTTACAACAAGAAACGTAGCAGGAAAAGGGACCACGAAAGAAGGGCAAGAAAAGAAGAAAAGGAAAGGTTTGCTCAAAACCTACAGTGAAGAATAAATACAGACTTGCCAAACCCTAGCTTGACTCGCGCGTTGACCATACGATTTAGTTTCTTCCTCTTCTTTTTGTTTTTTCTCTCTCTTTTGCCCCTTTTTCAGGAAGGTCGAGTTATTTCCTTCGGTTTCTGTTCTTTCTTTTCCTTCTTTTGAATTTTTTTCGGTCAGGTCGATGGTGGATTTTGAAGGAGGACAACGTGAGAAGGATGAAGATCTTGGTTGCTGTCCTTGACGATCGCTCGATCTCCATTGATCAGCGATGTCTCTGGCGATCTTGATCGCATCACAGCCGGTCCCCAGGATGCCTCTCCTCGTGAATCCGACGGTGTACAACCCATCATCCCCTCTCCAACCATTCGGAAATGGCGTCTTGGGCATGCCTTCTTTGGTGAAGAAATCAACCCCCTGCGCAAAAACAAATAAATAAATTAAATACAGTAATTTGACCTGAACATTACATGATAACGTAATTAAAAAGATCTCAAAGACAACATGACATTACTCATTCGTTTTTACGCCAAATGATGAGGACAGAACAATCCATTCGGTTGTCTATTTTTCGCAACCCTTTTTTTTTTCAATTTGCTGGTCAAAGGTCAAGGTCAAGTAATTTCGACATACTTAATCCCCGCCAAAGCTTTGTCAATCAGTGCATCAACTACATCTTGCTTAGCCCTAAACAAGCAAAATTACACGACGAAAAGGACCATCCGGCGAATGCGACGTGATCGAACTCAAGACCCTCCACATGAGTATGGTGTGCTATATAGATTCACTTAGTTACCAATAAGTGCAAAATGTCGAAAAAGTAATCAAGGTCACCCACGACAGCAAAAAAAAAAAATTGACGTTCGTGCAGAAGCAAGAAAAGCCCGCTTTTGAAGTCAAAAGTTGAGAGATGCCATGCCAGTGATGTGCTCACAATTGGTGAAGCAAAGAGTTTTGGGTCAATCCTTGCTTGTCAGCCATAAGAAGCAACCCTAATCGCCACCCCCCTAATTATAAGTTAATCGACATAGGAAGCAAGATCCTGGGTCAATCTTTGCTTGTCAGCCCCTAAGAAGCAACCCAGTTACCGTGCCTAATTATAAGTTAATCAATCGGTGGAACACGATCTTTCAGTCAACACTGCTTGCTAGACTTAAGAATCTAACACTAATCACCATCCCAAGTGAAATTTTCAATCAGCGTTAAAGCAAATGATACAAGAAACGTCACAAATTCACAATCCCAGAACATCTCTGGCTTAAACTAGGGAAAAAAATGATGTCAACAGTGAGAAGTTCGAAGGGTGGCCCTTCTAAGGCTATGATTCTTAGTAATATGCCCACACTGATCGAACGATGTCATGATGGTGACGGATCATGTGAGGGACGGGGGCACAGAGAATACGATTTTGTCATCTTACGTGAAAAGATACTTCAACAAAGGGAATTTGAACCGCCAAGGCTCAAGCAGAAGTCCCCCAAAACCCTAAAAAAAAAATATATATTTGGGTCTTTCATTTTTTTTCCCCCTCTTTTGTCTTCGTTTTTTTTTTTTTTTTGCATGGAGAAAAGGAGAGATCTGGAGGTCTCTCCGTGCCGCTTTGCATGTGTCCAAGCAAAGGAAAGTGACGTGAGATAGAACTAAAAACTAAACCAAAACTTTGTAACCATTCACAAGCAAATGAAATCTGGTTCACCTGGAGCCAACTAGTGACATTGCTCTTGTACCCGGTTGCCAAGATTATGGAATCAAACTCCTCCTCTTGCCCGTCCAAGAACTGGGCCCCGTTCTTGGTTATCTTCTTCACTCCTTCCACCACCTGAGGGGAACCGAACAAAAAAAAAAACATTAAATTAGCGCTCCTATTCATGCTCATGCTACTTAGTGTAATTGGTTACATGGAGAGGCTTAGTCAATAGCTTCGTGCGCGCTTTGATTTACCTTGATTTTGCCGGACTTTATCTGCGAGAGGGCGCCCACGTCGAGGACGGGGGTCTTCCCGGTGGCGTTCTTGAGCTCGAGCGGCCCGGTCTTGGGCCGCCGGAGACCCAGTTGGCCGGTGTTGCCCAAGGTGACTTTGGCGATCAGGAGGAGGATTTTGTCCACTAATCTTAGAGGGAGCCATTTTTGCAGTGCCATGGCCACCCCAAACGTTGAGAACCCAAGCATTTCTCTGGGCAGAACATGTACCTAATTTAGCAGCAGGAACAAGCACGGTCAATACCATCGGACTAAAATTAAATTGGTCATGAAAATGATTAGGCCACAAGAAAAATTAAAAATGAAAAATTACACTTTGAATCAGGAGAAAAAAATTAATAATTCTTTTTTTTTTTTGGGAAAGAAGAAAGAGGGGGGGGGGAAGAAGAAAGAAAAAGAAAACTCCATGTGGGTCAGGGGTCAAGGGACATTACCGTGTTGCGAACCACCATGTGAGGAGTGGCATTGTGCCTGCAAAGGTCCAAGCTGACCTCCATGCCCGAATTGCCGCAGCCCACCACCAAGACCCGCTGGCCCCTGAACTCCGACCCGGACTTGTACTGGCTCGTGTGGACGACCCGCCCCTGAAACCTCTCGAGCCCGGCCACGTCCGGCTTGGCCGGCTCGGCATTCTCCCCCGTGGCCACCACGAGCCACCTCGAGCGGTACTCGAGCCCCTCCCGAGTCCGGACCCTCCAGAGCCCGCAAGACTCGTCGAACTCGGCCCTCTGGACCGTCCGATTGAAGTCGGGTTTGATCTTGAAGTGGGAAGCGTAAGACTCGAGGTAGGAGACGAACTGGTGCTTCGTCGGGTACTTGGGGAAGTCCTGAGGGAAGCGGAGCAGGGGAAGCTCGCAGAACTGCTTGGGCAGGTGGAGCTTGAGGCGATCGTAGGTCTTGGTTTGCCAGAGGGAGGCGATGCAGTCGCTTCTCTCCAGGATGAGGGAAGGGATTCCTTGCTCGGAGAGGCAGGCCGCGACGGCGAGGCCGGAGGGCCCTGCGCCGACGATGATGGGCCCGTTCACGAGCGGGGGCTGGCCCGTTCTTTGCTCATCTTCCCGTTCTTGGTCTCCGCAAGAACCCGAACCCATGTCTGGCTTGTTCACAAGAAAACCAAGAAATGGAGGAGGAAGGTGAAGTGAGAGAGAGAGAGAGAGAGAGAGAGAGAGGGGAGGACTCTATTCAATGGCTTTCTTTTATGGTTCCCCTGTTTCTTGGCTCTGCAATGCTCTGTTTCTTTGAGGGGGAAATCTTGGTGCGGGATGAAGTGGGTACTTAAAGAGGAGAAGAGAGAGAGAGATTCTAGGAAGAAAAAGGGCTTTTTTCCTAACCATTCCAAAAAATATAAATATTTACCAAAACAAGTTTAAATATTTTTTTTTACCAAACCAGGCCCGGCTCGACAGTCAAACTGCCGAGCCGGCCTGGCTATAGTGCCACTCGGCAGTCACACTGTCGAGCGGCACTGTCCATCCCGCACGGCCTTTTTTTTTTCGCGTAATTTCACAGCTATTAAAGGCATGAGTAGTGATAGTGGTGAATTTGACTGTTCACGTTTTGCCGTGAATGAAGAAAAGCTGGATTAAAAAGAAGAGGGACAGGTGTACGGTGACAAGCATTTGTTTTTTTTTTCCTGTCATTGTGGGGGCAAGCACTCACCTTTTTTTTTCTTTTTTAATCATTTTTAATTTCTTTTTCTTGTGTTTTTAATCAATTTTTTTATTATTAAATTTGTTTTCTAGAATGGACAAAATGTTAATGAAATTCGTATAAAATATCATGTTCTGTATTAATAAGCGAACGAACTATCGAAAAATTGAGCGCCCGGGGCTGTGGCTCGCTTGCTCGAACGAACCAAAATTTAATATTTGTCATCGTTATATTTACAACGCCTTTTTAGCCACGAGGGTTTTTTCATTACAAAATCCGTCGCATTGCCAGAGTTTTTGTGACAAAATTCGTCGCGACCAACCATTTTTTTTAAGCGAGAAAAAACTGTTCACAGCAACACAGAGAATCACTGCACTGGATAAACGTGAACAGTCAAATTCACCACTATCACTACTCATATCTTTAATAATAATAATAATAATAATAATAATAATAATAATAAACGGGTCGAGCAGGATGAACAGTGCCGCTCGGCAGTTTGACAGCCGAGCCGGGCCTAGTTTCGTAAAAAAAAAAATTTAAACTTGTTTTGGTAAATATTTATGTTTTTTGGCATAGTTTGGAAAAAAGCCCGAAGAAAAATGAGGAGCGAGGATGCCAGGGTGGGTGGTGCCGTGGTGGTGTGTGCTGTGAGTCTCTGAGTAAAGAAGCGTATATAAATGCAGAGAGAAAACCGAGGACGAGAGGGAGAAAAAAAATAAAAAACAGAGTGGGTTTATGAGAAGTGAGACCCTTGATATAGGGAGAGAGTATATCAAGGGTGGGGATGGGGTAAGTCACCTGCGTTTAAGGCAGGTGATCCCCACCCGAGAAAGAGCGCTCTCCCTCCCTCTGTTTCTCTTCTGGTTTTTCGAAATGGCAGTTAAATTTGACAGAGATGAGAGAGAGAGAGAGAGAGAGAGAGAGAGGGAGAGAGAGAGGGGTTGTAAATGGAGGCGTGAAGGTTAAGGAAAGGATTTGGTTCTCCTCAAGTCTCTTCTCTCTCTACAGGGTCTCGGTAGACTGTAGCAGTAGACAATGGGCAAAAGTAGGAGATATAAATACATTTATTTGGCTACACTACCGTGATTTATATATATATACCTTCTTTTTCTGGGTTCGGGATAATTGTTTCAGTTTGCATTAACTCGCGGGGAATTCGACTGATCTTTTGATGCACGGCAAGAGAATTGCACAGGAATATAGGTTGAATCATCAGCTCGTAACGGCCGAATCTACATACTCCGTAATATAATCACAAGGAAAATATACTCGGTTTCCACAACGTAAATGCCGATGGCCTTCTTAAAGTAACGATGAAAACCTTTGTGTGTGTGTGAGTGTATATATTCATATTAAGAAAGAGTAGAGGAGAACAAGTAACAATGAAAACCTCTCGAAAATAAAGATGTTGCCTTTTGAGTCTATGAGATATTGAATTTCCATGATGACTAGATAGAATTTGCAACTTCGTCATCCGTCACCTTTGCATGGTTGATTTTTAGCTTTTGTTTGCCCAACTCCCCAATCCCATCAAGAAGAAAAAAAAGACCCAAGTGGGGGAGAACATTAGTTACTTACTCTTACGTTTGTTAGATTCCGTAATGATGAACTCCTGATCTTGATTTGAGTAGCAATGACCTTGTTGTCGGAATTGAATGTCATTTTCAAAAAGAAAATGAATCTTTATTTTTTTTCTAAAGGTATTGGATTTGTTTTTGTTTTTCTTTTTGTTTTCTCTTTTCTTTTTATAATGCTAATTCTCCCCTCCAATAGAGCAGTAAAGTGGATGCTAAGTCCGAAGAACATGTTAAATCCAACACATTTGGGTAGAACATTCTAAAATTAACGGGAAAACATGAAAACTCATTAGCGAGGATAAAGCTATTTTTCGGATATCGGAACAAGGAGATCTTCCGGCTCCAGTACTGTATAATGTCGAGCGCGCAACGGGCGAGGGCAACCGACTGTTCGCTTAATTGACCGCGACATCATAGCAAAAAGGGTTCTTGTGCATGTTCCGGCCTCTTTTTTCGGGATTTGGTTCGAATCGGGTGCGTTCATGTACATGCATACGAAGTCAGAGCTCACGTCGATCCTCTCCGAGACTTCATTGAGTCGAGAATGGTTTGAGGACATAGTTGTTTTTCCCCTTTTAAGTAAAGGTTGAGAAAATGAAATGTCTCGACGTCCTGTTTCTAAGGGAAAGACAGACAGTAGAAAGAATCTGGCAAATGTATGTTCGAAAGGGCACCGCAGGAGCGTTTTGGACGTTGTTATCCATGCAAAGCGGCACGTAATTTGCCTCGCAACTTATTACTTTTGCACTTTTTTGGTTTTCCCGGTGATCAGTCCAACTCGTGACTTGGAATATCTGGTGTCATAGTTGATTGTTGATAAGTAATTCCAACCCACGTGCGTCGATACAAGAAAAAGAACTTCCAATGAGTTAAAACAAAAAATACACGACACATCAATTGGGGGCCATCATTACAGGATGAGTGGCTCCCTATTCTAGAACTAAGAACCGCCCGTTTAGTGACCGATTTCGTAAAATGAGAGCCATGAACCACCCGCTTGTTTCATGAATCTACCCAAGAACCGAACTGCTAGTTCGGTCCGATTCCCTAGTGGATCCATGGAATCGGTCCTATCGAGCACCAACATCAATTTAAAAAGATACATGAGTGAATCAATGAAGCCATTTCCAATTTTCACGAGATAAAGAGACAGATGTGAGCTTTGGTGGTGCACTTGCCGATTTCTTTGACAAATTCATACAAAAATCAGCAAATGCACCACCAACGAAGATCACAAAACGCCATTTCATGGCAATCGGATACTCTAAAACTAGGAATTGGATCCCCTGTCCCGCCGATATCGGGGCAGAGGTGCCCTGATCATTTCCCAAAACAAAAAAAAAAACCTATTGTAAGAGATCTGGGTATATCTGTCTTGATTGAATCAAGGCAGGTGATCTGAATCCCTAAAAGTAAACATGTTGCTCTCCACTTTTTGTTCCTAATAACATAAAATGCATATAAAGTCCCGAAGCTTCATTTTCGTGCGTTCACAGGTAAGGAGACTAAGCTGGGCCTCGAAGTCACTTGAAATAGCTTGAATTAAAAAAAGAAAAAGATATCTATATTATATAAATAGATCCGGTCCGATTAATTCGGTTAGGTGGTTCCCACATGAGATCGGGAACCGAACCGGCACCTGCCGATTCTAGCAAATTGGAATTGAAAATCGGATCCGCATCCGGGGAGAACCATCCAAAATCAGCCGATTGAGCACGGTCCGATTCGATTCGGGTGAATGCCGAATTTTTGCTCACCCCTAGCCTCGACTAGCAATAACAAAAAGGTCAAACTTGAAGTCTAGATCACCTCATGCCACCCTCTCACCTCAATGAAAAATAGAAAGACCTAAAAAAATATTTTCTATTTCCACGGTGGATTAAACGGGAGATTAGTTTAGATCGAAAGGATCTCAATCCAATCCAAAACACAAAAAAGAAGAGGCAAGTTGGAGAAATTATTATTATTATTATTATTTTTTTGGTTCTCTCCACGTGAAATGGACAGTCGAAGAAGCAATCATGAGAAACATGTCCAAGGAGCAAAGACCCCCCGTCTCATGTAGTAAAGAAGCGGGCAAATAAGACTTTTTCAGGAGGGGCAAAAAAAAAAGAAGAAGAAGAAGAAGAGAAAAGATCATTTTATTCATTTAATTATTCATTATTTTGGCCCATTAGGTTCCCCATACATGCAACCGGAGGATCTTATTTCACAATCATTTCCATTGTTATCCTTGTTTCCAAAGTGTTCCCACCTCCATCCACACTTTTAAATCTCCATGTCCTTAGATTAAGATTGAGTGCTCCCTCTTCACGCTTATCACAATCTCTACTTGATTTTTTTTTTTTTGGAATTTAGTTTTGTAGCCAGCAAGAAAGAGGGAAAGAACAAGGCTACGTCTCCTATACTCTCTCTCGCTCTCTCTCTCTATGTGAGTTCCTCGACAACCGCCGTATTTGTACGGCTCGACGATTGGGAGGAATTGCACGGCTGAACACTGGAATCTGGTTCTTGCCAAGACGCTTCTTGGGAAGACAACCCTTACTCTCGGAGAAAATCCTACCTCAACTGGGCACCGACTTCGCGGAGAAGAACGTTCGGTGTTTGGAAGACATTCTTTCTCGGGATCGATGACAATCATATTGAGTGGTATTGGGTCTCTCTTAGCTCAAAAATTAGCTATAATGGTGAGGATTTTCCTCACGCTTATAAACTGAGCATTAACCCATTCTACAGCCGAGGTGGGGTAACCCAAACAATCTTCCCCCCTTACACATGGGGATCTAGATCTGAGCATCAATGATCCATATCTCCCGTGTAACTGTCTGGACCAAGTTTGTTGGCAATCTGAGCTCTGATATTAGTATTGGTCATTCTTAGACCTCTCTCGCCCAAAAAGTTAGGTCGTAGGGTGGGACTTTTCCTCACACTTATAAAATGACCACCAACCATTTCCATAACCGACGTGCAATAATCCCAACAAATCGTGTCTAGAAGGCCATTGCATGACATGTGGCATTGTTTAAATGGAAAATCAACAAGCGGAACAAGAGTCTTCAGGCGGCACCGCCGCACCGGCACCAACCGCAGGAAGAGAGATGTTTTCTTTCCCCCTCTTACCTTTGTAGGATGAACCTTTAGTGACCATGTCTAGCAAACTCATATGTTTGGTTATGCACTTTAGAGTCCGAATAAGTCAGGAGTGAGCACCGGCCCGATCACGGTTGGGCCATGTTTAATTTTTAAAACGTTTACTTAATTTTCTGATGAAAATAATTGAAATAGCATGAACCATTAATTGAGAAAAAATCATGGAGAAAAACCCATCTAACTCGTGTCTTCTAAGATCCATTGGCTAGTGCTGAGCGTGGACTACGACAGTACTGTTGACGCCAACAGGTTCAGTAAGCCACGAGCCATGGTGGAAAAAAATTCGAAAAATCAGTGGCTCTTTTCTTTCGTCATTTCAGAACGTAGATTCAACCGTGATAAGAGGTGTGTGTGGATGGTACACAGGGCTAACCCCTGTCATATCCGGGGAGGGCGGACCTTGGATTAGATCCCGAATCTCCTGCCTTAAAATCGACACATATCATAGAAATCCGCCAGCACGGCTTGATGGGGGCGCCATCTCCATTTGTGCCATGGAACTCCTCGTGCCGAAGTGACTGGCGTACGTGTTTTACACATTGCGGAGCCAAACTCATCACCATCGCCAATGTCGTGTCAGTCCCACTTCAACCTCCTCACTCAGCTCCAAATGTTTGTAATAAAGAACAAGAAGAGTTTCAAAGTTTTATTGATAAGGTACAATGCAGCAATTTCTCCCATATAATGGGCAACAAATGCCCTCTTATTTCCCCCCCGTAAAGAATCTGAAAATCTCAAAGTTCGTACATGGCAGAGTACGCCGGATGGCAATGATTAGTAGGAATCTGTCTCGATTTCATAATGGAAAACAGACAAGGTCATGGATCATTTCTGCAATACCAGATTAATCACGTTTTCAGAAGCACTGGGGCTAAATTTTAAAGTATCTCATGCATGATGAGCCTAATTGATATTGTTTGCGGTCCATGTTAAAATATGATTAGGAGAACGATGCCATGCACAGCTAGGTTTAGATTTCTCGTGCATGCATCGTGCGTTGTTCACTCTTTCTCCATCCAACGAAACGAAAATAAACAAACAGGAGTTCCAGCTGATGAGTTCTGTTGTGTAATGCCATGTTCATTGTAAGTGCCAACTCCATCGGATCCTTAAAGGGCATCTAGGTTTAGTAAGTAACTGGGGCTCGAACATGTCAAGAGCCCAAGGAACACAGGAGAGACAAGAAAGAACAGGAAAGCCAGCAGTTGTTGGAAGCAAGAATGAGCGGAACGGAAAAATTATCAACGGAAAAATTATCAATATATATATCCTCAACTAAATTGCAATTGTGTCAAATCAATCATAAAATCAAATTTTTTTTGTCAATTCAGTTCATTGGGCCAACTTTTGACGGCCGACACTGACATGGCAATTTATGCAATATTTTAATATATTATCTATTTTTATTGTTTAGTTATTCATTATTTATTATCTTTATATATTTTTTATTTTCTTTCTTTTTCTTTTTTTTTCTCCTTCTTACTCCAGATGTTTGCCGAATCGACAAAGCCGACCTCGCCGGCCACTGATCAAGGGCGCGCATGGCAACACTTCTCTACTAGAAATCAGTTTCTCCTTAAAAGCAGAAGTTGATTTTTCTACTTCTATTCCGGATTGACTTCTGATCAGAGAAGTTCGTTTGGTGACGGTTGAAAATTTTTGCTTTTGAAACATTATTAACAAAATCTTCGGCGGCGGTGGTCGGCAGGCAACAGTCGTCGGCGGTGGGCAGGTGGCAGCATTCTGCAGTCAGTCAGCGGCGGCGGCGGTTGGCGAGCAGCGATCGGCGATGACAGCGGCGGTCGGCGTTGATCTATAGGTGGCGGTGGAGGACGGTAGCCGTCGCGGGTGGCGATCGGCGGTTTGCGGCGATGGCGAGTGGGGGCGGCCAGCGGTGGTCGTCGAAGGCGGGTGTGGTCCAAGAAGTGATTCTAGAGTCGAGAAGCTAAATTTTTTTACTCCTCAACAGTGGTAGAAAATTCTATCAGAAGTGATTTTTCACTTCATAAGTTAAAAATCCTATCAAAAGTCAATTTTTTTACCAAACGATTTTCTACTTCGGCATTATTTTTATCAAACGAATTTCTCTGCCAGATTGACTTCTGGTAGAGAAAGTTGATTTCTGAAGTGTTATCATGTAGGCCCTAAGTCGAGCCTCGCCCAGCGACGGTCAGGCCCAGTCGCTAGTGGCCGGCAAGGTCGGCCTCGTCGACAGGCCCTCTCCTCTTGTCGATTGCCAATCTAGTGATCGGCCAAAAGAAGAAGGAGAAGAAAAAGAAAGAAAAAGAAAGAAAAGAAAAAAATATAATTTGAAAAGGTATTAAAATATCTTTAAAAAATCGTTTGCTTTAGAGTTGGCCGGTCAAAGTTGGTCGGATGGATTAAATTGGTACAAATGCAAAATGTTTAAGGTGTGTTTGTTCCTAGGAAAACCTTTTTCGGGAAAGTATTTTCCGGACTTTCGTTTGTTTGGTTTGCAGAAAATAATCTGTTCAAATAAAAGCACTTTCAAGTCAACAAAAAATTTATTTAGTAAATTAAGAAAGTGAATTCCCCTAAATAAGAAGGTGAAACACTTTCCCAAATCTCACTCTTTCGCTTTCTATCGAGATACAAAGCTCTTTCTTCCTCCATTTTCTTCCATTCACTTCGTCTTCACCGACGCTCACTTTCTTCGTCATTGAAGGTCCGACTCTCTTCATCTTCGCCATTGAAGCTCGTTATTGAAGCTAGCTCTTCTGCAACGACGCTCGACAAAGCTCCAGATTCTCTCCCCTCTCCAATTTGAAAAAACCTCTAAAAATTTGATGATTCTCGTTTCCATTCATCTTCTTCAAGCCACGGCCCAGTCTCGGACAGGGCACGGCTGAACGCGGGACAGGGGAACCAAACCAAACTGAGACACGCCGAGGCTGAGCAGGGAGCCGAGGCTCGGTGAGGGACTGAAGCGGCTGTGGGGCTTGACGGCGGACGAGCTGGGTTCAGACTCTGGACAATGAGGACAGAGGAAATCGGGGCCAAGCTCCCCGGATCTAGGTCTTGGGTGGATCGAGTGGCGTGGCTTCCAGCTAGATGTGGGTCGACTGGAGGCGGTAGGTGGGTGACGACGGAACGACGATGGGGCAGCAACGAGATGGCTGGAAGAGCGATGAGGAATTTGGGGGGAAGTTGCAGTTGGCTCGGGGTTAGGTCGGGCGGCTACGGAATAGGCGCGGATGACGTCGAGACTGTGGATCTTGGATCGTCGTCGTGGAGGAGGTCGGGTCGGCCTCAGCACATCTGGACGACGGCGACGGAGGCGATGACTGGTGGCGTGGTGGCGATGTGAAGGGGAGCCAACATTGGGGAGGGGCTGCCCAAAAAAGAAAAGAAGAAGGAGATGGAGGAGGAAGAAGATGAATAGTGAGGGGGAGGAAAAAGATAAAGATATCAAGAAAAGGAGAATAAAATAAATAATTAACAATTAATAAAGAATAAAATAACAAAAAATAACGTAAACATTTGGCGCTAATAAAATTATGTTTTTTTACTTGAGATTTATGAGATTGAAATCATTTTCTAAATGAGAACCAAACACAGAAAAATATTTTCGATAATATATTACCAAACGAAGGAAAGCAAATCGTTTTCGGGGAAAATGGTTTCCGGGAATCACTTTTTGAAAAACGAATTCTCGAATATCACTTTCCTTGAAACAAACGCATCCTGAGACTCAATTGGTTAAAAAAAAAATTATGATCGAATTGATATAATTACAATATATTTGGGAACACTCTAGTAATTTTCCCTGCAAAATATCTTGCCAAAGTGCTTGGGTCAATGGACAGGGAGATCTATGATTGAGATCTCCATGGAATATATAGCCAGATACTTAGTTGGAGACCATTCAGTTTTGAGAGCAATAATAGTGGGGCGCTTTTTGTTTTCACTTGGTTTCAATTATCATTCTCCAGCTTTCGCTGTTCAAGAATATTTGTTAGTCAACTCAAACTCAGGGCTCCGTGTTCAAGTGGACTCTCTCTCTCTCTTTTTTTTTTTTTTTTTTTGTGGGGGGGGGGGGGGGGTCGACGGCCTAGATCTGTGGTCTCCGTGCCCACATGGGCAGGAGATTCGGATCCCATAAGTGGACTCTTCGTGGGGTACTCTTTACTTTCCTTTTTCCGGAGCAATTGTCCAATCAATTTTAAACCCAAAAAAATTATTTAAAAAAAAACTTTAAATCTACCGTATCGGTACCAATTCAGTTCTAGATATTTTTATTAGATCAACTTAGTCTTAAACTTTTTCGCATTTGTAGAAATTCAATCTATCGATCCAGTTTAGGTCGAAAATTATTGATATCGACGTCATTCCTCCTACATAGCACGGCAGGCTATGACATGGATTTTTATTTATAAGTTTTGATATTCTTGATATTTTTTATTTCATTTTTTCCCCTAATTTTTTTGTTGTGTCTAGAGAGGGTTGGCCTCGCCGGTCACCGGAAAAAAGATATGGGAAAGAAAAAATGGAAAAATTATGAAAAAAAAAAGTCCACATCAACGTTGGTTCGTACTTCGTAGGATGGTCTGCATCCACGTCAATAATTTTTTGCCTAAATTAGCCGAATAGCCTGAATTAGTATCAATGTGAAAATGTTTAAGGCCAAACTGGCACAATTGAAAGATTTAGGATTGATAAAATACTAATGTAGTAGGTTTTGGATTTTTTGGGTACTTTTTATGTTCTAAACCTATTGTACATATGTCAATTTAGTCCTAAACTTTTTAATTTTTCCAATTTAATCCTAAGTCTTTGCGAGATATTTCGATGTAGTTCATCCACATAATTTTTGCCAAAAATTGCCAACATGACGGTGTGCCACATGGGACAGCCGGCAACGTCTGAACTGCCACGCCAGTGATTTTTTGTGAAAATCGACTAGAAGGACTACATTGTAATTTAAAGCATATGTCTAGGATTAAATTTGCAAAATTAAAAAGTTTAAGACCGAATTGACATCCATATGATAGGTTTAGAACTAGTTGGGTAATTTTTTCTTCCTATGACTTACGATCATTATGGAAAAAGTACAGAATGATGATTCCAATATCTTTATTTGGTAAAATTTAAGAATGGAATGGGAATATTTGCAAATGAAAAATGCTTCCCTAACAGTACTGTCTGAGCCTTTACAACTCACACACCATCACCACGTGTTTTGCATAAAACAATCCATCGACACGTGTTTTGTGTAAAACACTCATTGATTGGGAGACCATGTACTCAGAAACGACCGATTGTCAGGCTAGCAACTTCCTTTATAAATTATGAGATTCGTAGTAATTACATATTTAATATTTTAATTCGTCTAAGAAATGAGGAAAGATGGAGGAATCACTATTCCTATTAAGTACCAAAGATAGGAATGAATGAATAGAATGCTCGCACCAAACATACAAGTGTAGTATGCAAAATATGTTTCTCATGAAAAAACGTCGGAGGTACAAAGTGCAATTAGAATCATAGTGCTGAACGTGAGAATTGGTATCATGCTTCTTCTCCTTCTCTCATTTTTTATTTTTATTTTTCTTGAACTGAAGTTTGAAATTAAAAATGAAATTAGCTTAGTATTATCAGATATGACAGTCAAATCTTATAGCGACGAAAATGATGATAAAGAGGTAAATAGGCGAGCCGGATTATCCACAAGGCCTAATTGCCATGATCTAATCATGATTTAAAAATAATACAGTTTCTATATAAAAATAAACAGACTTGACCGCGTAGGTTTAGGATCAAGAAAGAAACAGCCGGCGCCAAAATTAGACGAGTTAATACTCCTTTTGTTTTGCGAAACATATTTTTCGGTGAAATATTTTCCTCATTTTGAGGCGTTTGGTTCGCTTAGAAAAATTAGTTAATCGAAAATGTTTTCCTAGTCAACGAAAAATCTATGCTTAAATTCAGAAAAAATGATTTCTTCTTTAAAAGATCAGAATCATTTTTCAAAATATAAATAGGTATCGGTGCTTGGACCCGAAACTCTATGCTTGGATACAGAAAGCCCAATGCTGGTTCATGGGTCCTCGGTCTGGGACCAGATCTCCGGCACTCGGGCCCAAGTCCATCAAGGTCGGTTTCGAGACCTTGACGCTTGTGCCTAGGTCCATCTAGGCCGAGTTCGGAATCCTGGTACCTTAGCTTAAGCCCCTGGCGCTCGTGCCTGAGTCCATCAAGACCGGTCCTAAAGCCTCGGTGCTCGTGCCCGATGTCTCGACACTCGGACTTGTATCCACAAGGTCGAGTGTGGGATCATGATACCCGAGCTCGGATCCCCAACACTTGGGCTCGGGTCCACAAAGGCCGTGCCCAGATCCACAAAAGTCGTGCTCGCGACCTTGGTGCCTCGCGTTTAGGTCCATTGAGGCCGCGCCCGGGACCCAAGTGCTCGTGCCTTTATCCCCAGGGCCTCGGTCATGGTCCATCTAGGCCAAACTCGAGAGTCCAGTGTCCGTACGCGATTTTCGATTACGCATGCGCAAGTTATTATCGCCCGAATTGTATATGTCTATTTAGGAAAATCAAATATGATATTTCATACCAAACGACGGAAAATACTTTTCAATTTATTTTCAGATTTCAAACAAGTATCAGAAAATATTGTCATTTTCCTGAAAAAATGACTTTCAATTTTTTAAAAAAATTGTCAAAATTTTCGCGAAATAAACATAGTATAAGAGCATGTTTACACTTCAAATTAAGTAGATTCTAGTTTTGCTTACATATTATTCAAACTTTAAGATATTACTACAAAATTGTATGAAAATCTGCGTATCAATATCTGATCGGCTTAAAAAAAAAATCAAACTCGTAAAATGTAGATAAAATAAAAGAAATAACCTCCAAAAACCAATTAAAAATCGCCCAACGAAAGAAGAAATCGATTTGCATTTTCTAGACGTTCGAAATGACAAAAAAAGACCTGCGGACTTGACGTTAATGAGCAACGTCGCCAAAGACACGTTAACCTCGAAGTGACCCATGCTGACAATTTACGTAAGATTTTATCGTAATCTCGGACCATTCCACGTGTCGAAAGCCCATTTCGCTCCTTTGGGCTCTGTCTTTTCTCCTGATCCGGCAAGGGTTTTGACTCGGGGTATGCAGGGGTCCCCAACGATTAGGAAAAAAAAAAAATAGGATTAATTAGATGGATGGTTGGATGGATCGAGATTTCTTAATTTTTTATATTTTATTTTGAAGCGAACCCTAATTAGTGAATTATAATTCTCACCTGTAAGGAATATGCAAAACTAAAAAAAAAAAAAAAAGAAGAACAAGCAATCATCGATTTCGGGACTGTGATTCCAAGGCCGAGTGGGCGGGTTCTTAGTTCCACAAATTGAAAATCGACCAACTCGATTCGATTCCAAGTTTCAGGATAAGAACCGACCTATTCTGAAACCGATCGCCCTTAATTTCAATCCAATGTGGAGCTACGTGTCACTAGGGGGAGCATGAATGTCTTTCCCTTTCATGGCTCTATTTCTGACAAGAAATAGATTTTTTCATTTTTATTTTTTAGACGAGTTTCTCAACCAAAAAACGTGTTTGATAACGATATAATTTTTCTACTTCCGAAATAGAAATTCGTTTGATAATAGTATAAAATTTCTCTTCCCTAATCCTATTTTCGACGGCAGTGGTGGCAGGCGGCAACCGGCGGGAGGCGGCAATGGCGGCCGGCGACCGGCGGGGATGAGTGAGAAAGAATGAGCAAATTGTTTCAAAAAAGTAATTTTTTTAACTTCTCATTTCTCAACCAAATCTATTTCTTAGCCAAAAATCTTGCCCGTAAATAAAAAAAATTACATTGCGTTGTCAAACGCATTTCTCTTTCAAACCTATTCTCTAGAAAAAAAAATAGAAAAAATGGGAAATGGGCGGCCTAGATGTTACTCCGAACTCGAGCCGTCCGATTGGGCTGGAGATGGGATCTAAAAGCCGGAGGCATTAGAATGTAGTGTGCTTCCAAATCTGGACAAAAATATGGTCCGGCGATAGTCGGTCAAATCCAAAAGTGTTTCCCGGTGACGTCAGCATAACGGAAAGTGCTGGAGACAGTACACGGTGCACCATGGGGTGGCCCAAAATGGAAGCACACGTGCAAGGACGTCAATTAATTAAATGGGAATAGTAATTGCTTTTTTTTTTATTAATATCATGAAAGACCCTAAACTAGTACACCTATGATAAATTTATCCCAAATTATTTTTTTAACTATGAAAAACACCAAACTGGTACACCTGTGATAAATTTACCCAAAACTATTTTTTTGACCATCCAAAACTCTAAATTGACAAATTTACCCTTCGTTAAATTGGGTTAATATCACAAAAAATTTCAAATTAATACACATGTAACAAATAGAGAATAAGCACCTTAAACTGGTGTACCCATGAACTATTATGTGACGTCTAACTCAACAATTTAACGGTTAAATTTAACAAAAGCTAACCAAAGTTAAAATTATCACAAGTCTATCGGTATGGGGTAAATTTGTCACAAAGATACTGGTTTGTAATTTTTGTGGTCAAAAAATAGTTTAATATAAATTTGTCACAAGTGTGCCAGTTTAGGATTTTTCGTTGTACTCCTTTTTTTTGTGGGTCCTAAGTAATATTAATTGTTGGAACCAATAAACATTTTAGGTAAAATGATAAATAACACCCATTTAAGAAACTGTTGTATTTTCAATGCAATGTCCGCCCTCCCGCAATACATTAAAAATCAAACTTCTCTTCATTACATATGATTTGTTGGGATTGCGCAGCGGAAGTCCGCCAATGAGCTACGAGCTAACTTAGATATATTAACGGCTCAACGCCACATTAATTCTCTAATGTGTGACTCATCTAACATAACTCACACGTGCATCCTAAAAATCTCCCCCTCGCGTGTGAGCACGTGTGAGCTCCAATGTTAGGTTTGCTCCCCCTTAATCTAAGCATCCTTCCGCATCAACTGATCTCGACTTGAATCTCCTTCAACGCCCATCGAGCCCGCATTGATACACCACAATGCCCACCGGCCCGGAAACCGTATTGACCACCAGATTCCTTCTTGGGATATTCACCGGAACAGATTGGAAGCTCACCAATCAACCATCGGCTCTAATACCAATTGTTGGGATCGCGCAACGAAAGTCCAATCAACCATTGGCTCTAACACCAATTGTTGGGATCGCGCAACAGAAGTTCGATACTTTTTGCCTGAGGAGCCTAAGTCCGAGTCCGTCAATATATCTAGTTGGACCCACTTTTACTCAAAACATTAAGCCAATAAGTTATGGGCCAACTTGGATATATTAACTGCTCAACGCCACATTAATTCTCCAATGTGTGACTCATCTAACACAATTCACACGTGCATCCTAACATGATTAATAAGTGGCCCGAGTCAATAGTCCATAAGACCAATACATAATACATGTTTTTTTTTTCCAAGATTGCAGATAGAGAGTACACCCCTGTTTAGGATGTTCATAATAATTACAAATTCGATGTTTTAAGTATGGCGTAGCGAATTTCATCCAAGCTCGCGGTTTCCTTTTTTTTTTTTTGTGGATAAACATAAGGTACAAACTAAAGAAATTACAGTCTAAAGTTTACAACCCCAACTTTTTTTTTAATCACTAAACAAAGCATGTGATAGTTCCTAGAAGGCTGCAAGTAGAGCATAGTATCCAATCCCTCGCTACGCCAATGTTGGCAAGCATAGCAGCAGGTCGATTGCCTTTCCACAAAATATGATGAATTTTGAACTAAAAAAGGGAGCCCATGAGTCTTCTAATATCTTTAAGTAATGATGATCATGTGGTACCCGCTATACTCTCCTGATTGACAAGTTCGATGATAATTTTGGACTCCATGTCAATGATGAGTTTATGGAAATCGTGTTCTTTTGCTATGGCCAGTCCCAACCATAGCGCACACAATCCTGCTTGTGAAGACGAATATATTTCAAGAAATGAGGTATACTCGCCAAATCAATCACCCCTTTCATTTCGGAATTGTCCTCGAGCTCTGCAAGTCCGCGATTCTTTTTTTTACCCTTTGATAGTATGACTGAATTGTTGTAAAACTCAGTACCGAAGTCATTCCTAATTATTAACTTGAAATGGAAGATATTCGACTCAACCATGGAGCGGTACATCCTTCTGATCTTACTATAATTCGAAAAGGATCTTTAACGGGGCATATCATCATTGGAGAAGTATTTCTATACCTAAATAACACGGTCAACGTCTTTCTATGGAAAAGATAAATATCCACACATGCATAATGATTTATTTATTTCAGAAATGATGTTGAAAATTGGGGAATTTCACTATGATACCACTATTGATACCGTATGGCCATCATTCAGCCGTCGGATTAGAGATGAACCGAAGGGAGTACGATGTAACATGTTAGAAATCATATTTCCCGAGATGTCGTATATCTTTTAGAATCGTACATTATCTTCATTGACTGATACGATTGATTGTAAATAATATATTCGATCGAATTCATATAGTTATTCCGTAAAAATTATCGTGATATATCAAAATATATAGACATTTCACAATTCTATTTTTAGCTATATTATCATCTTGGTATCACAGCTCTTGTTGCCCGAGGAAGTACCCATTGAGTCTTTTATAAGATTATGGTCTTAGCAACGTTAAGTCAACCGCACCGGTGTCCTTTTTCCCATCGAAAATGACGCTATTGGGCACTGTTTCGGTATTTTTCCATCGCTTGTTTTGAAATAACCGACATCACAATCAGACTCATCGCCTTCAGACAAGCAAGATCCTAAAATTTCAGGGCAACCCGTCGCTGCACGCCCCGTCACACGCGTCTTCGAGTTGGATTTACGCGCCTCCACCGAGCCAACGCCTTAGAGTGCTATTTCGACGCTTCTGGTGGCTTGTTTTGGAAAATAAACACTACCATCAACGCCGTCGAGCTCCGGCAAGTTAGATCCTGAAAGGCCTCGCCACCGACCGTCGATACACGCGGCTGCATACGCCACCGAGACTGATATCTACGCCAGACAGCTTTCCCGCGTCCCTAATGTCCTCACTGACGTCACTCCCGTGCCAACAACCCGGATGCTTCAGTTGAGTTGTTGACGTCATCCCACCTCATCATCGCGACAACACTGAATATGTACCACCTCGTTAGCCCACGTTAACAGTTAGATCGTTCATCAGTTCGACCGTTTTTGACCGGTCTTGGGATTTTTGACTAGCTCATAAGATATTTCGACATGCTGAGTCCAATGTTTGCCTCATCTTTTTCGATATTTGTCCTTTGGTTTGCCACCCGGAAAGTTTACCAGAAGTGGAAAACGGTGAATAAGATCAAAACAAAAGGTAGATGGTATCGTGGAAAGCCACATGTCTTGACTAGTAATAGAAGGCTTCACTCAGATTGTACGCCATTGATTATGACGAGACCTTTCCTCTAGTTGCCCATTTTTACTTCCATCCCAAGTCTTCTTGTTGGCACCTTTGTTAAGGACGGCCTCTTTCCCTATGTATATGAAAAATTGATTCCTTAACGGTGATCTTACTGAGTAAGTATATATAAACTGAAGTAAGCTTCCCGTGCATGGCATTCCAATTTCAGCTGCACCAAAGAATGTCTTGGATTTATATATAAGGAATGCCCTCTTTGTTCAATGAACATCTCGTTGGTGTATTTTTTGGTACTATTATATATGGACGATACAGTTATCAATCATGATGACCATACCAGTATCGCAAATCTTTAGTGATATCTCCGTCAATAATTTGAAAATGAAAGATTTTGGGCGACTCATTTCTTTTCTAGGCTTGAAGGTTGCTTCAAATGGCCATGTCTATTATCTTTTTCAAGAAAAACGTGCCATCGATCTTATTCCTCGAGTGGAACTCAGTGATATCAAGATTGTTACAACTCCAATCGATATTAACGTCAACTTTAATGATACAGATGGTGCTCCTCTTTCGAATCATATATTATATTGACAACTGGTCAGCAGTCTTGTATATCTCACTGTTACACGTCCCGACATCACCTATGCTGTTCACTTTGTCAGTTTAGTGCAAGACGGCACCACATGGGCCCAGACGGCTCACTTTGTCGTTTTTCTTTGAACTCTTCATTACGCAGTCTGACATTCCATGGTCTTCAACTTGTTCTGCTCAGTCTACCTTAGAGTAGGACACGTTGTTTCCTGCCCCCCACCTCCCCAAATCAATTTTGAGCTAATCACTATACTTTGATGTGTGACTCTTTCGCTGGGCGTCCTTTCACTTGTGCCTTAATGATCTCTCCCTCATTTGGAAACCTTTTGTATAAACCTCGCCTAAGAAGGTCACCAAATGGGAGCCCCAAAGCCCAAAACCATTAAACGATTGAGTTGCCCTCGTGTTCATTCAAAAGCTAAGCCTTCCCCGCTGCGATAATTGTCAGATGTGGAACTCTTTCGCCTATTACCGGATGCACCTCAACGGACAACATAACCAGTGTAAATAAAACGTAGGGTGTCCTTTGAAATCCCCTTCTTCAAGTGAGAATTGGAATGAAAACGAGAGAAGCAGAGTAGTTATCTTGCAGACAGAATACAAGGTCCGAAATGGTATGTGTGAATCCACGCATGGATTGATTGGTTAGTTAGGAGATGAAGTGAAATTTAACTTTGACGTACTTCGCATTAGGAAATTCAACTTCAAATTTTAGTTTTTTAAATTTCACTTATTCTATCTGGGTCTATCTCACCCCTAGGTGAAATTTTTTTATCCAGTCTATATCGGGTCATATTCGGACGTTTCGTCACTTCAAAAACCTAATAGGATAAAAGTTATCATATTCGGAATTTTATTTGGCCACACATATATATATATATATATATATATATATATATATATATATATATATAGAGAGAGAGAGAGAGAGAGAGAGAGAGAGAGAGAGAGAGAGAGAGAGAGAGAGACGATGCAGAATATTCTTCTAAGAACCAACAATTGAGTCTGCACAAGCTCAGGAGCACGGTGCCACTGGGGAGATCTCCATACAAAGTTGGGATATGCTCTAGGGTTTCCTGGTGCCCTTGTTCCATCTATAGCTGCGTTGGAATGCATGCAGAAACCCTAAGCTAGGACCAAGCCCTAGGGTTTGGTGGGTTATTCAGAGGAACGATGATGAGGGCGTGATTTGTATTTGTAACGTGCGATTCTCGGAGGCCGAGGCCCCACCGTTCGATTCGACGGAATATTTTCTGAAGATCCCCCACGAGGGAGAATATACTCAACATTCTTGCCCTAAATCAAAGGGTCCCGACTGGGATTCGCCATCGCGTCTCGTCCTCCATTGGCTTCCGGAGTCATGATTGTTGGGGGAGGGTTTCTTCCATGGCCTGAGAGCCCCCTTAGTGCGTCGTGTCAGGCTTCGCAATGGCCCTGCTTCTTCGCCAATGCGTCCCTGCGAAGAAAAGCTGTCATCGTCATTGCAAGTTGCAAAAGGCGAGTCACGCTCAAGAAAAGCAACTTCGTGTCCGTAGAGATTCGGTGACCTCTTCCCACTTCTTGTTTTCGAAAGGGAGACATGTAGAGAGATTTTGAAACCAGCCAACGGTGATTGCATCTTAAGAGAGGGGTGGGTGGCGGGGTTGGCGATGTTGAATCGTCCTGTTTACAAGAAGTCCAGATCGGGCTCGACAGTTGCTTGAAATTGGGTAGAAAAATCAAGGTGCCTCAGTTCGAGTCGGGTTGCTCGAGAATATTGTCGAGTCTAGCTCGAATTCCTCGCTGATCTGCTCGATAACATAACATATATACCTGCGCATACCCCCAGCTCCAGTTTTGATCCATGTATTACTTCGCTGTGATCAAGTCGAGCTTGAATAATTTGACATTTTATTCGGGATGATTTTGTTTAGCAAACTTAATACTTGACTGAGCGTGAGAGACGAGTTTTGGGCACTGAATATGTGGCTTTTTTTTTTTTTTGGAAGGGGGGGAGGAATTGTATTTTTATTTTGGAAGCCGCTAGTCCGACAGTACTGTCATTATTTCTAACCTCATAATTTTTCAATTAATAAGTATTTTACGCATAACACGCGGTGATGATGTGTAGATCTAAGGTCAGAAATAACTGACAGTACTGTTACATTGCCAGGAAAGCAATTCCCTTTTAATTATGTCCGATGAAACAGTTCTCGAGTACAAAGTTAGGAATTTTATCATGCGCTAAGTAGCGAACTTCATTTTCTTGTACAGAGAAGCGTAATGGACGAAGTACAAAATGGAAAGAAAGAAAAATAAAAAGAAGCAGGTAATTATATCAAGAAAAATATGAAATAAGTATTCGAAAGAATTTATTTTGAATCTGAATTTTACTTGCGACATTGTGATTTTACTTTTGAAACTTTTGAGATGGGGAATTCGAAAATTAAAATAGTTTTTCCATTTCGACATTCTCAAAGTGCTTTTGGAATATTGTTGTGAAATATAGTGAAAAGAAGACAAATGGAATCAGGCTCTGAAGCGTGAAAAACACTCTCTTTAAGGAATTATTTGCCCCACAACGTTGCTCGTGGCTATCGGGAAACATCCTCGAGCATACAAGATATTCTCAATCGAGAATATTAGATAGCAATTCGAATATTTCTCAAATAAATCTCAGAGGGAAACAATCAGAAAAGAAGACCGCATCTTTTTGAAAAGAAATGAGGTTCTGGAAGTTGAAGTGAGCGAGCATAATTGTAACTCACATATATTAGCGAAAGGTACACAACTCGTCATTTTGAACAACTGTAAACACAACTTTTCGCGCGTATACAACCGCAGTTCAGACCCCATAAAGTGGGACAAAATAGAGATGAAAAGACATCATTCTCATTGGAATATTTCCTTTTAAAGAGAATATAAGGAAGTAAAGTATAGTGGGTGGAATGAGGCTAGAAAAAGCCACAAACAAGACTAGAAAAAAGATCACTAGAAAAAAGCCACAATCAAGACTCCCTTCTCCGAAAAATCCCTTCTACCAAGCAAGGCCTTACACGGACATTAATTCCATATACTAATATTGTAGCACTATAGTCAGCAAGCTAAAAGTTCTGAAGTTCCTTCACTTAATTGCTTAACAAATGTTCTTGAGATTTTGGAAAAAAAAAAGGGGGTGCTCATTAGACACCCGGTTTTTTTATTTTTTATTTATCATCCGTCTTTCACGAGATCACGAGTTTGATTCATGCCTTTAATGAACATCCGAGTTCCCATATCTCACGCGGAGGGAAGTTCCTGGTCGCTAGTGTTTTGGCGGAGCTGCGGCGAAGGGTTCACTAGCCTGAAACCTTTAAGCAGCAATTGGGGCGAGCGGCTATAGCTCAAATCAAGCACTCCATTTGCGCGTGTTTGACTCTTATGATAATGCCCTAAGTGGCCGTGAAGGAAAAGACTAACCGAAGTGCTAGACATATATACGCACACAAAAACCACATAAAAAAAAAAAAGAATCGGTTAAAAAAAAAAATTCGTATACTTAAGGATCCCGACTGCAGAAGTCATCCGGTCTTCACCAGAAGCAAGCAAGGTGAGGTCGCTTTGCCTCGTAGACAATGCTTCATTACGTACTTGACTTAGGAGCTTAGCCATCTTAGACTAGTACACTCTGAAATGATTAACAGGCTCTTGTTGCCTTTTGTTCCATGATCTATGGTTGCTCGATGCGAAATATGTTGTGGCCGGCAAGACGCATCGACGCTGATAACGGATGTTAATTTCCGAAGTAGATAAGTTGGGCCCATGATTGCTGTTAGTGTTAGTACCCGAGTAGCCCCTTAATGGGGCCTTACTCCAATCTAAGAACATCCCACATGTGTTCCTCGGCATATTAACGATGCAGAGAAGTATATCCTATGTATATACTTTCGATTAAAAATTTGAAAAAACAATATGATTGGCGTGGATTAATCGGACATTTCTTCTTTTTAATTTCTTTATAAAAAAAAACACTATTTCGACCGCACTCGATGTCTCGCGACAAGAATTATAGTTCGCACGCGGACAAAGAGATGACCCGCTTGGTTCTCGAGTAAACTGTCGCGACGCAATAGAGACCGGGCCGGATTTTTTTAGAGAGCGAACTGGGGGAACCGTGCAGGGGCCAGCAAACAAAATGTTTGGGCCGAGCCCAAAAGCCCAATATTCCACGATTGGGCCGAATGGGATGCCGAAACGGAAATCGGAAAAAACGGAGCGAGGCTTCCGATTGGGCCCTGGGACCTGTTCAAAAATTGCTTCAAAGGGTTGTGGGGCCCACGAATGGGGTGGGGGTCCCCCCCCTCTCTTAGGCAGCCACGTGGCGTCGGACCACCTCCCTCCCTCCTGTTACTAATTTTCTCCGAAAAGGGAAATTGAAAGTCTTGTACTAAATTGGAGAAAAGGGGGAACGTACTAAAACTGTACTGAAACGAAACCCGGAACTCGCAAAAGTACGCGTGCATGGAGCAACGTTTTAGTTTGTACACCTTTGTACTGCAACGATCCGCCCCGCTAGATATGTCATCGAACACACCCAAGAACAAAAAAAATAATAATAATAATAATAACTATGTTCATCTTTATTTCCAATCTCGATCACGATCCCCCGATGGTAAAAAGATTGGAAATTTACGGCTAGGAGGCGAATATTTCATCCGAAGGGTGGATTGCAATTAGAATCGTGTCGATTACTTAAGATAGATAGAATGATTGCTTAACATGCACGAAACTAAGAGATTGCGCAAGACATAGTTACTGTGTATATATATATTTTTTTGATCCAGACTGTGTGTATATAATTTGTAATGCAATTTTGTGTACAAGATGGGCATGTGGGTTTTACATGGAGAAGCATCCAAGGTTCGATTTGGCAACACTGGGCTTGAGGGCTGGTGCATCCTGGTGGTCGGAGAAGCCGACCGACTCCGACCTCCGGTGAGCGTGCGGCCTCGGGAGGTTCTCCGGCACGATGGTCTCGAGGGAGTTGAGCCTCCAAGGAGGGCAAGGCCTCTTCTCGCTCCACCTCGCGACCCTCGCGGCCTTGCCCTCGGGGGCGGCCATCTCCATCGTCTCGCCGGCCACTGCCCCGGCGATATCGCCGGCTCCCAGGAAGGAGTTGCCCATCTCCACCAGCCCGATCACCGCCATCGCCGCCCTCGCCGCCGCGCCCGAGCGCGCTCCGTTCCGGTTCCTGAAAGATGGCATTCGGGGGTCACGTGTAAGCGAAACGGAACAGACCCTTACAAACGGCAAAATTAAGTACGAAGCGCGAGAGACAGAAAGCTCGCCATGGGACTTGTACAGTTCTTGAAGCCATGGAAGAAGAAGAGGAGGAGGTGCTTGAACGGGGGGCGGGAGGAGAGAGATTGAGGCAGCAAGTAGTAGCCATGGCCGTCCCTCTCTCTCTCTCTCTCTCTCTCTCTCTCTAGAAAAATCTAATGCGGTGCTTAAGTGTAAAGAGGAGGACAATTAAGGGTTTATATAGAGAGAAGAGAGAGAGAGAGAGAGGTTGAGCAAATGAGCATGGGAGTTTAAGTCTTGTAAAGGTTTTGCTGAAAAGAACCCCCAAAGGAAGTGGGATTTTTCCTTTTGGAAACGTGGGTTGGACTTGGACCCTTCCATCCAATCAAGGCGCCAATTTTTGGGAGAATTTCACTTCTAGATCTCGATTTATCGCGTCGAAATTCCCGATAAAATGCCGGGGGGGAAAAATGCGGTGTTTTGCGAAACTGGGTATGCATGGGTTTGTTTATCTGCACAAGTGAAATCTAGGCTTCTCATTTCGAATCGGGAAGGAGTCCGACACTTTCTCGATCCGGCAAGAAAACCGAAGCCGTTTACGGCCGAGGGAAGGCGGTGCTCACGAGCTAACCCTCCTCGTTAGTCGAACTCTGAGATCGAATCAAAGGGGCAAAATCGAATTCCAAACCCCGAGGCGAGCTTTCCCCGAGTCGCAAAGTTCCAATCGTCTTCTATCAAATCAATTTATAATTACAATAAATTCACGACCTTTTTTTTTTATTAAAAAAAAAAACGAAGGATGTGTTTTCTACTGCATTGCTTGCCGTCTTCCACGACTATTGATGAGGGTTGGGACGCGTGTCGGGGAGGGCTTCCTCGTGTTCAATGAGTGTTGGGAGGGTAGACTGAGACAGGAGAGAGAGAGAGAGAGAGACCAATCAACCTCGAACATCGTCAAACGGTCAAAGCTTCCCCCAAAAAAAAAAAAAAAAGAATTCCCAATTTTGGGGACTTCGTGGCAAAGTTTCACGTGCTTTTCCTATTCCCGCTGCTTCCTCGGATGTTTTGTCGTCTTTCCCCGGATTGAAAGTTTCCCTCCAACTTTTTCTTTTTTTCCTCCTCCTCCTCCCCGCACCACTTCTTCAGGCAATAATCACGACTCCATAGCGTAGGTGATTACGGCGGTTGATTACCTACTGCCCGCACCATGGAGTCGGCCTCCTCTCGAGGAACTATAGAAACAACGTTTGATTTTTCAAAGCTGTGTTTCGGTCTTTGTTGAGTCAATTTGGGATTTTTGCTCGACCGAAAGGAAAAAAGAAAGAAAGATAAAATTGGACTTTTAAACGGCGGTCCCTTCGTTGCCATGCCATAGTCTTTTATAAACGAGTACACGGGTCAATCCCTTCTTCTTGAAAGAACCTATTCAGGAACATAAGGAACGTTTTTTCCTACTTCAGAAATAAGGATAGAAAGGGCCCAAAGGTCCAGAGTCACCAAACAATGTTCTCAAGAAAAAGAGGGCCGAGCGGGCTCATATGGGCCTTGGCCCAATCATTCATGGATTGCATCGAGAACTTATAGAGATCTAAAAAGCATAATTCCGAAAAATTAAATGATTTTTATTGATCAAATTAGCCATCAAAATTGAAAAACCCCAAAACTCAAATCAGTGAGTATTTTATTTATTTATTTATTTATTTGCATATCGTGGGCCTTGACATGCACTTTTCTCATTGAATTTCTTCTCTCATACTTCCTTTGAAAGAGGAAAAAGGGTCTAATTACCCGACGGAGTGCTCGTTCTTCCAAAAAGCTCGGCACGGAAAATACTCATTTGGGTCGCACAATATTTATGCAATTGAGTCTTTCGCCTCGGTGAGCTTTGGTGTCCAGAGTTCAATCCGTATCGCTGTCAATTTTCTATGATCGCTCACAAGAGCAAAATAGAGTCGTGTGGCTTATCAATTACTCGATCGACTCGCAGCAGAATCCTCGACGATATCAATCACTTTTTCTCTAAGCGAAAATCTCATCTGACTTTTCTCTTGATCGCGTCTTGGATCATTTCCTTTCCAGATCTATATATTCTAGATTTAAAAGCAAGACAGATGCGGAAAAAATTATCAAGTAATGGTTCAGACAACGTCGTCGTTTTCATGTGTTGTATTGGCAGCGTACAATACTTCTTCTCTCGAAGGACGCAAAGGCCCTCCTCTCTCTCTCTCTCTACTGTGCTTCTCCTTCTGCTTCCAACTGCTTCCAAATAGCCGCCCCCCCCCTTCTCTCATTCTTCTCAATTCAAACTTCACTGTTACAAACTCTCTCTCTCTCTCTCTCTCTTCTGGGTCTGTGGGTCTGAAGCGATAGGAGGAGAAGGAGGAGGAAATGGGGGCGGGTCGAGAGGCGTCGATCTCGCTGGACGGCGTGAGGGACAAGAACGTGATGCAGCTCAAGAAGCTCAACACCGCCCTCTTCCCCGTCCGCTACAACGACAAGTACTACGCCGACGCCATCGTCTCTGGCGATTTCACCAAGCTAGGTCACCTCCCTCTGCTTTTCGCTCTCTACCTGTTCTGGGTTTTTCCCTGCTTTCGTGCTCCCGATCGCTTCGTTGCTCGCGGTAATCTGCCCATAATGTCCTGGGTCTCGGGGGCTCTCTTTTCGGGCCCATTGGAGGGTTTTTCCTTTTTCCCCCAATCGATCTCATTCTGGGTTCCGGTTTTGTTCAGCGGTGCTTCGTGTTTGGCCGGGTGCTTTCTTGCCCAGCACTTCATCGGGGTGTTCTGGATTTTAGGGGGTTTGGTTCCTTGGAACAGTGGAAGGGTTGAGGGCCGAGTGGGAAAGGGAAGCGAGATGGCGGAGTGCCCATGCCGAATTGGAGCTTGCGAGCAACGTCGAATTGTTTCTAGTCTGTCCTCTTGAGAAATGTTATTCGTAATCGAGTTATGTTCAAATGGTGGGGGTTGGAGTTACATTAGGATTGTGAATTTTAACTCCGGTTTCCTCTTCCTATGTCTGGGTGGATTATGTTGGGACGGAAAGGACGTCCAAGCGCGCATAACCCCACATCAGACTCTGCTTTATTTCTCTCTTTTTTCCCAGGCCAGTATAGTACATTCCACTGACCGTGCCTATGCGATGGTCACATTTCATGTTTTTTGCTGTTATGCTGCTTTACGTTCCAAAATCTAGCCCATTGGAATGTGGTCTTTTTGGACCATCATGGTTTCGATCATTCTTGTTGTTCCCCCCTTTTGCTTTTCCTGAACCTCAATTATGTTTGTGGTATCCAAACTTAGAAAATCTTCCGACAAGCGTATCTATTGGTTATTGAGTGTCTGTTGTGTTCTGTTTGAATGTGCATTTGTTCAAGTTTTCTCTTAGTCTTGTTTACCAATGTCCATTTGAGGTAAAGAACTTAGCTGGGATTATTGCGCTTTATGCCATCATTTGTACTCTATCTAAGTTTGCGTTTACCATTTCCGTCGAAGCCATTTTACCTTATTAGGCATGGCTCATGCTTTTCTTTTACTCACGGCGCATATCCTTTTTAATTTGGGTTGTTTCTGCTTTCAAGCAAGATATTCTTTGTATTAAGATAGGCATTAGTTTTTTCATTTAGCGCAAAATTTATTATTTTCATCTGAATGCCATATTTCCTATGTTCTGGTGGTTAAATGTTGCATCATAAGCTTGTTCGGTTATTGATATACTCTGCATTATCAACCCACCATCCTGATATTTGGTTAACTTGTTTACTATGTGTTATTGTTTTCCATATTTGGGTTAGCATGTGTTTTTTCAACTTTGTATGACGATCTGATGGCGATTACTTTTGATCTATTAGACCTGGTGGACTGATCAGTATTTTGCATAAGAATATGTTCTCCATATCTTGTATGATGTAGCAGTCCTTTCAAAATCTATGATCTATATGCAGATGATTTTCCAAGATTTGTTGAATAACTTATTAGATTTTCCACTATTCACATCGGGATTAGTTCTTCTCAATGAAAACACGTCTTGGATTTTTTATGATATCAATTTTTACCTTCAAAGTATTGATACAAATTAAGATAGTACAGGCTTGGAGCAACATTTGTCTATGACTGGTGTCAAGCGTCATTTTGTGTCTTTTGACTCATCTGTTGAGCCTCGTTTATTCACAGTTCTTGAGAAAAAAAATATAGCTGAAAACCGGATTTCAGTCTCTTCCATATTCATTGAAGATGGAATTTATATGATTGGGTGATGACTCTGTTCATCTTTAGTTTAGAATTATGGTACTTGTATCTGATGTAGGACTTTATGGCTTAACTTTTATGAAACGATTATTGCCTCAAGTTTTGATCGCTACCTCTCACCATTTTAACAAGTTGAAATGCTTTAATAGCTGGCATGGCATATCCTTTTGTCAGCATATATTTCGCAATTAGTTAGCTGAGTATAGCCATAGGACAGCTCATTTAAAAGGATGCAATTGTGCTCCTCTTAAAAATTTTGGCATTAAATCCTCTCTCTCTCTCTGCATCCTGAACTACTAGCTTACCTACAAGAGCAGCTATTTTAAGTAACATCTAACTTGTTTGCTTTGAAATTTCACAGCATATTTCAATGACATTTGTGTTGGATCAATTGCTTGCCGACTTGAGAAGAAGGAAGGTGGGGCAATCCGTGTATACATAATGACGCTGGGTGTTTTAGCGCCATATCGTGGGCTAGGGGTTGGTAAGTCTCTCTCCCTCTCTCTCTTCTTGTATTTGGAAATCACGAGAGAATCTTTTCTTTGGGGATTAGAACGTGTTAGCATGGCCAGGTGACCGAGAATGGGAACGTATGTAGAGAGAGGATCAGGGCTTGCAGGAATGTTAAGTGGAGCTCTGGATTGGTGCTTGGTGATTGAACTAGAGATGTTTCTTGCTTGTAGCCTGTTGGGCACTTGCTTCAGTACTGTTTTTAGAGTCAGAATCGGTCAACTTGCTTCTCCAGTTATTTTGATGTCTGTTCTTTGATCTTAGACATGCATTAGTTTTTCACTGATTTATCCTTTGTTCTGCAACCTGTCAAAACACTGTTTGTGGCCTCTGCTGATATAATCAGGTTGATTTTCTGCAGGTACTAGGTTGTTGAATCATGTTCTTGATCTTTGCACCAAGCAGACCATTTCAGAGATTTACTTGCATGTGCAGACTAACAATGAGGATGCCATCAACTTCTATAAGAAGTTTGGATTTGAAATTACAGACACAATCCAGAATTATTACACGAACATCAGCCCACCAGACTGCTATGTCCTCACCAAGTTTGTTTCTCAGCCCCAAGCAAAGAAATGACAAATTCGCGGATTGGTTGGTTCTTGAAGCTGGGAGGTCTTGGTCAGTGTGCCATATTAGTTTACAACAGTCATTGGGGACTCTCTCTCTCTCTCTCTCTCTCTCTCTCTCTCTCTCTCTCTCTCTCCATATTCTTGATTCAATTACTTAAACCATCGAGTCACATCTGATGCGTTGCTGAAAACTGAGTTACTCTTGTAACTTGTTTTTTCCTTTTGTTACAAAGACAGAAAAATCTAAATACTCTCTATTACATGAAGGGCAGCCTAGAAACACAGGAACTTTGTTGGAGAAAGATGGAACCTTCAACTTATGTTCTGTTCGGCCTCAGTTTGAATGAACAAGCATTCTTGTTCATGAGGATCTGCCCTTTTGAATCTAGTATCTCTCTGGCTCTTTCTCTCTTTGTGACTAATATCTTGTGCTATTTGAGGGATTACTGACCTGTAGCTTGAATGCCACCCGCCACATCTATAAGTTGCTTTTTCCTCTATATTTTCTAATAGCTGCTGCCGCCGTATCTGTTGTTTGAAGCTGCCAAAAATTTCCTGAAGATGGGGATTATAAATGTGACCCATTGAAGATGGAATTTGTGAATGCCCTCAAAATTATTCTGAATTTCCACCTTCATGGTGATGGCGAGGCATGCCGAGGCAGCTCTTCACATTGAAGGGCCTCTGTTAAGTTTCATGTGGAATCCTTTTCTGTTAACGATATACCTCGTTGTTCTTTCCCCGTGGATAATTGCTGGTTGTTGATTTGATTGGGGGCAACAATTGACTGATCGGCAGGTGCACTGGAGAGCCGATGGACGACGACAATTGAATGAAGAAAAACCAGAAAAGGGCAAAAGCATATCGATTCCATTTCCAACAACAATAAGGAACGTGGGTATAGACAGAAAATGGGGCCTTAAAGCAAAGATTAAGTGAAAGCAAACCGTTGACCAGAGGAACAAGCAGGGGAATCAAAGCACATGAAAAGTTTTCACTAACAATTGAAAGCAGAAAGCTGGCATTACTGCTAATTGAAGGTCTAATATTTACAAACGACCCCGGCCAAAGCTTCTCCGACATTGGACTTTTATTTTCTTGCGTATGTATTATGTACGTATTATGAAGGCTGAGACACCATCCATGTGATATCTCGGAGTTATGCTTATATGTAGTTTATCTATACGTCATAGGAGGCGCACACCAGTCAGTAAGCCAAGCCGCCGGAAAAGGCGTCTCCATCGTGAAGCAGAGACTCTGTCAGCCAATAACCGTCCCAAGAACCACCAACCCTCTGCAGGTTTAGAGCAGTAAGAGATTAGCAGATTACTAATTTCACAAGAGGGCCAATCATTCCAACGACCATAAGCTTGCCTATTAAAGAGTTAAGCAAAGTAATTTAGCAGGACAAGGTAAGAGCAACTATGCTAATCTGATAACAGGCCACAGAGAAAAAATTATGCAAATCTGACGAGATGCCAATGATCCTCCAAAAGGCAGAGTAATTATTAGAAATGTGGATGATTCCATTGACTTTCTTCAAGATCAAGGCCTGCAGGAATTATTTTTTGCGTTTTGCTCACGACAAACAGAGGATCCATCTGGAACACTACTTGACTTATGAAGTAAAAGATTCAGCATGTCGGAAGCGTCATCAGCAGTCAGCACACACCGAGAATTATGCAAAAGGGCAAGAATTTTTGGACCAGCATAGGTCACGTGAGCACACCTGCACCAAGGTAAATTCAAATGTTTCTTCCTCTTCGGGCCGTGATCCCTGTATCCATACCCGCTGCTTAAATCGATTCTGCAAAGCAGATGTGAAAAAAAAAAAAATTACTAGTCAAGACAGAACACATTTGCAAAACTGTAAAAACTGAAGCAAGGATGAATCTACACTAGCCTGATGAGAAACGCACAGCCAATTCACTTATTGACCCTCTTTTTCGACCCAAAAAAAATAAATAAATAAATAATTGGGTACCTCTTTCACCAATAGGCTGCTTAAGATCTTCCTGTCTTTGTGACCAAGTAGAACTCGGTAAGTGGAATGGTGAAAGATACGCCTAAACCGCTCGAACTGAGAAGGGCGAAAGTCAAAAGCGGTCAGCACGGAACCTTCAATACATAAAAAACACTCTTGCTTTGATGAAAAATACGTTGTCACTTGAAGATGAAAGGCCATTTCGTAGCAATAGTGGAGAAATATAGTTTCACAATCTGCGCAAAGCATACTTATTTAACACCAAACCAGAAGCGGGATTTGACCAATCACATGACACATTTCAGAGTTGCAGATTTTATAAAAGAATGGCACAGAATGTACTTTGACTGGCCAGATAACTTTCAAAGAGGGAACAGCATAAATTTTCAAACTCAAAATTTCTGCAAGGTAATAAAGAACCTATGGGATAGGACTTTTATGCATACTCACCTGCCCCAGGTCGAAGAAGGGTCCGAAGTAAGGAGACCTCTCAAAAGGATCAAAACCAGCAAACTGGGGCAACAAGAAGTCACTGTTGTCATATAACCTACCAATTTGATGTGAAACCAATCCGCGAGTTACGAGATGTAGCTTACCCTGTACAAAACCTCAATGCCATAATCTGGTCGGGGTTGATCATTGTACTTCAGCGCATCAAGCTGGTGCTGCACAGCTTCCACTGCACTAAACTACAAGAAGAATCTGCTGAACAAGTGGCTTTACATTACGCAGTTTGCAGAGAGGAAAATTTCTCTGTTAAGTATAAAATATTACATTTAGTCTTGGCCCAAAAGGTCTCTTCTTCCGAGATTCAAGCCTGCAATCCAAACAATCCCAAATTCATGAAATACAAATATCCATTCTACTTTTCAAGACAAAATCTGGGTCAACATTCAAGCTCAAAGAAATACAGTGAAGTAGAGGACAGTTGACTACTTTCACTCCCCTATGCTGATGCACAATTTACATAGACAGAAGCAAGAAAATTGCCCTCAATATTTCCCGAAGTAGTATGCTTTAATTTTAGTAGCCAAGGTGGGTATTTTCAAGACAAAATGGGAGAGAAAAGGCCGGCAAGATCATAATCATTTGTAATGCTGCCTCTCTTTAATAGTCTAGTGGCGTTCCAATGCATGGCAAACTGAATGCCAGGGAAGCTTCTAGCCCACTTTCACTTCTCTATCTATCCTTTTTTCCTTTAGTGTTAGTGAAGACATACTAGCAAGAGAAAATAACTGAAATACAGTCTTTGGATGCAGGCAACTGGTAGGCCGAGAAGGAGAACAAACAGGAAGTATTCTCTCTATTGGCACTTTCATATGAAAGTATGACGACTGAGGAAATGGCGGAAATATTTCCTGATGTCTGCATCTCTATTGTCTTTCACCAAATAAGAGGAAATGGAGGGGGAAAGAAGTATCTTCCCTTGCAGACCAGGTCTAACAGACATGTTTATCGAAGCAGATACGGTGAACTCAGAAATAATATAAACACATAATAACCAATTATTTAGCACATTCGACAACAACCACAACTTCCTACCCTAAAAAAAAAACAATCACAACACTTTACAAAGACATGAATTAATAACCGGAATTCGACAGGTGCACACCAATTGTTACCCCTAATGGGACAAAATTCATTGTCATGAAGTCAAACATTGAGTAGAACCAAATTTTAGCATTGTCCCCCCTCTCTTCCACATTACGAAGATCCACACAAAACAAGTTCAGCGATGTCAGTACAAAACACACGCTACTGATTCATAGGCTATATAAGTTGCAAACGAAAACTAGAGTTGGTGACCCAAACGCAAATCTTTCGCACATGAAGGTGTGGAGAACCGAATGATACTTGTGCCATGAACCCAAAATCACACGGTATACCGTTTCTTGAACCACTAAAGCAAACTCAAGAACAAAGCCCAGAAACCAACACGTCATATTCCTCTAGCTAATCAACTATCGGATTGGCTATCCACCATTGATGAATCGCTGCCTCCAATTTCATATCAAGAAAGAGCAAGAGCCATCAAATTCTCTGCAACAAGTCCGACCCATGCGCTTTCATTAGGAAAACGCCGAGGATCACAGACCCTTTGCACCATAAAACAACGTAACGAGGAATTTCTGAAGAAACAGTACCAATCGGCGGAGAGGAAGTCAGGAACGTCGGCGGAGGCTTTGAAGCGTGGGCTCGCGGAGACGGTCGCGCCGTGCCTGTGGTCGCCATTGGAGTGCTTGAGCTTGGAGAAGGGAGAGAAGGACTGTGAAGATGATGACAGAGACGAGCAAAACGACATCGCCCTCTGTTCTCTTCGGTTTTCTGGTTGTGGAAGTTGCGAAGCTGATGGGCAATGGCGTTTTCTTGAAGATGGGAGGCCGGGCGAAGGGATGTCTGCCCCTTATAAGGGCAGGCCTCGCCCTTTAAATTCAGATCACTCCTGCCTTTAAATTCCGATCATTCGTGTTATAAACGGATTATAAACGGATGATCTAAATTATTACTTAAAAAAATAAAAAAATTAAAAAATTATTTCTTAAAAATAAAAGATTTGAGCTGCCTAAATCTCAAAGGCATGTGTCTCCTTATAAGGGAAGGGAAGACGATCCGGATCCGCACGACGACTGTGTGAATCGAGATCCACCGTCGAAACACTCGATTGCGGTGAATCCAACGGTCTCAACGGACAAGTGAAGACGTGCACTCTTCGCAGGACGCAGACAAGCTTGTGTGTCGTCTGGCTTTTCGACATCCCTAAGACAAAACTTATTTTTTGAGCATTTTTTCTTGTACTTTTTCACAAGATTAATGAAAAAAAAATCTTAAATTGGCATACTCATTTTATATATTCCTTACATTAATTTCTTTCCAAACAAAAAGTCACAAATTGATATACTCAGTATCATATATACTTCGAACTAATTTTGTTTTTTCACGAAAAATTCTCAAACCAGCACCCATGCCACATCGATAAAAAATTAGCTTTCCTAGTTTGGGGTTTTTATGCGAATTTTGCGGTAAATGTGGCTCCAGTATCGATTTGAGATTTTTCGTTAAAGAAAAAATTAGTTTGGGGGTAAATATATTTACTAGTTTGAAATTTTTTTACGGTATTAACCTTTTGCAAAAAAATTCTAAACTAGTGAACTTTTATTAAGTAGAAAATAAAAAGATGGAGGGGCTTTTTTTATTAAACAAAATCAAGCACTTAATATACATTAAATTGGGCAGGTTGACAATTTGTTGATCATATGCATAAGTGAGTAGTTATAGCTTCTAGGGGTGAGCAGGAAAATCACGATCCAACCAAACCGGACCGGACCGTACCCAACCGGTTGATTTTGAATGATTTTTGGCGGGTACGGTTCAGTTCTCGATTTCAATTCGGTTTACGGATTGGAATGTGAACCATGCAACTGTCCCATGAACCGGCCCCCTTATATAATCTGAATGTATATTATTTTAAATGAGACTATTCTCTCAAAGCCCAACCCAATCCTTTAAATAAAAGAAAAGCTGCCCATATCCATACCTACGCATAAACCAACTGAAAGAAAACCCTACCCTTAGTCTCTTTCTTCACTTCTCTAGACCCTATCGCTCGACTCGCTCCACAGCTTCTATTTGCTCCTTTGGCCACAATCTCTCCTCAAGCGAAGCTCACCGTGAGCCCTAGCCATCGTCTCTCTTTGCTCGATTGAAGTTCCGAAGAAGCCTCGGTTCAACCTCGGCCTTTGCTCCGTGAGTGCTGTGAGCATTTTGAATGTCTCAATCCTCGGTTGTTTTGCTGCGGTTTCGTGCTTGGTCCTGTGAATTTGACGGAGGGATTTGCCCCGCTTGGTTTTGCAGCTCCTTTGGCGTCGCCTATTGCATGCAGGATCTGACCGAGCGTTTCTCTCTTCATTTGAGAAATGGTGTGGTGAAACCTGTACGTATCCCCTCTGGCTCTCCTCACTGGCTATGGCTGGGTTCCATTGTATTCTTCTCATTATTCTGTAGGTGCTACATACCATGTTTTACTGAGTTCTTTTATTTTGTCCTTATGCTTCCTTGGAGCATAATCCTGTAGCTGCTTGATGGAACAAGGCAAACTTGTTTCCTCGCCTATTTTATTTTTTTTCATTCTTTGCTCGGTAGAAACGTAATCGGAATCCAATCGAAAACCGGATCAGACCGATGGTTCGGTTAGTTCACGGTTCATAGAAGAAGTGGTTGGTTCACGGTTCGCATTTTGCGGAATTGGTTCCTAACGGATGGTTCTCGGTTCTAGGGTAAAACCACCCATCCTGTGAACCGATCACCCCTAGTAGCATCCCAACTCCTGGCAGCCACCAGTACCAGCATTAGATTTGGCTTGCCGGCGGCCTAGGTTTGATTTTCCTTTTTATTTATTTTATTTCTAATAAATAAAGATGAGGGGTAAAATCTAAATTTGAAAGAATAAGTAAGCATAGTTTTGGAAGAAAAAACCTTAGCTCAACATTTGGCCAAATGCTGAAAGCTCAAAATTGGTCCCTATTGGCACTAAGCTTTCAGCCTTCCCAAGGCCAATTTTCATGAGCTTGCAGCCTTCCAAAGGCTTTCATCCTAAAACTCCTTCCGCAATGGGCTTTAGGAAAGTTGAACCAAACTCGTCTTTTCTTATCTGGCATCGGAGGAGATATAAGTCCAACGAGACCAGAGAAAAATTACAAAAAAGAAAAACCTAGACTTATTGTACTTGTACTAATTCGATATTAAACCTTTCAATCGTGCCAATTCAGTTACCATTTTTTTTAAAATTTGTTAATTTAGTCATTCCGATCAATTTTGGCCGAAAATTGCTAATATGGACACTAGCCGTCCAACGTGCCAAGATCGACATTGACGTGGATAATTTTTTATATTTTTTAACAAATATTCCATTTTTAATATTTTATTATTATGTTATCTCTTTTCTTTCCTTTTCTTTTTCCTTCTTCCTAAGTCGATCGTTAGGCCTCAGCAATGGCATGCAATTGGCCACAGGCCAGGGCGAACCTTACCGCCTCAGGCGAGGCCCGCCTTTGTTGGGATTTGACGAAACTCGAGCTCGTCGGGGTCTGACAAATTTCAAGAGGCTTGGACTCAACTGGCATAATTGAATTTAAATTTTTTGAATTTAAATAAAAAATTGTTAAAATGTCTACGTTAGCATCGATCATGCTATGTAGGACGACCGACACCTATGTTCGCAATTTTCGGCCAAATTAACTGGACGGACTAAATTGGCAAATTTCAAGAGACTTGGACTCAACTGGCATGATTGAAATGTTTATCGCTGAATTGGTACAAGTGCGATAGGTTGTTTTTTGTTTATTCTTTTTATTCTTCTCTCATAGACGGGATTTTCTATCATCCATCCATTAAGGAACCGATTCATCATTTTAAGGGCACCATGCACTTTATCGTACCTAATACACAAAACGGCGTACCTCGTACACATTCGCGAATCATTAATGAATGACGGGAGATCGATTCTTTTAGCATCCAATACATTACCGACAGAAGTGCCCCCCTTAGATCGAGCTGTATCTAAGTTGGCCATACTATGTGGGGGGGACCTTGCAGATCTCAACTAACATTAAGGCAAGATTTGACTCAGCAGTCAGCACAGCCAAATTCAATCCCCGCTCCATGCAAAATCAAGCAAAATGGCTTGTCCTCTCGCCATCAAACCCCCAAAAGTGGATTCACTCAATACATACACACTGTCGCAAACCGAAGAAAAGAGGACGTCCTCTCTTATGGTCCCCCCCTCAACATCTTTCCTTCACCAATCTTTAAGAGCCTCGCTTAGGAATGTTAGGTTGACATCTTCATTTGGTTTTTGGAAGAGAAGTGCTGATGTTTATTTGTTTTTTTTTTTTTTTATCTATCTAAGAATTCAACTCATGTCTTTCTTCATTGTGTCTGTTATTGCTTTTCAAATTCTGATTCATCTTATTAATAATCTCACGAATTTTGCCCCACGGTTGATTAGGAGGGGTGTTTGAAAAAGGTAGCTCCTCCCATATATTTTTCGGAAAAAAGCTTGTAATTTTTGAAAACGTTTTTTCGAAGCTTGCGACGTATAATATATCTAAGGGAGCATATGACAACATTTTTAGAGTAGAATTTTTGCTCCAGAAATACTGTTTTTTTTTTTTTTGGAGCAGAAATTTTTTAGGTTACGAAATTTTATTTTTTTATTTTTGGAGCCACTTAAAGAAGTAAAAAAAAAAGTTATTTCTCTTTAAAAGTTAAAAAAAAATCAATTTTTCAAGTGAAAGTGTTGCCATGCGTGTGCCCGTGGATCTATACCAATGTTTTTAATTTTTTTTTGGTCGGAAAAACCAATGTTTTTAATTGAAAGGCGAATAATTTACTTATTATGTTTGCTTGTAGCCGTAGAGCATGTGACAGCTTACGAAGCATCGGTTCTGAGCGACCTTCTGCGCTTGACAGAGCACATGCACTTCTCATTTATTAACATCTTTTTTGAACATCTCAAACTCAACCCTCTCTCCCCCCTCTCTCTCTATCTCTCTCTCTCTCTCTATTTTCGGCCATTGTTTCTCTCTCTCAGGCGGCAAGAACGAGGGGAATGTCCGGTCAGATTTGTCGTCGGAGGTTCGATTTCCTTCTCTAGCCTCGCACTGCGTTTTGGGGTACTTCCGATTGGGTCCTTCGAGATGTTTTGTCGACAATCACGTTGATTTGCTTGCTCCGTTTTGTTCTCTCTTCGACGATGATGTTATTGCTAGATCTCTGTGTGTGATGAGTTAGCGCAGAAAGCTTTGGTTTTGACTAATTTCGAGAGATGGGGTTCTCGATCTTTGCAGGGATTGAAGCTGCTTCGCTGCGTTTCTGCGGTTGTCTGTTGGGAAAGTTCGCATTTTGACTCTCTCTCTCTCTATGGTGCCTTTGCCATTGCCACACTCTTGATTCAATGTGATGGTGTAATCTTTCGCAATCATGTGGGGCTGTTTTGCTTGAAAGTCTCTTTCTTGGGGAGTGTCCACACCTGATTTCACTGTGGCATTCAGTTTGAGTCAGTTTAGACATTGGAGCCCATTTGAGTCTCTTAATTTCCCCCCAAAAAAAGAGAACAATATGTCGTCTTCGAATCCGAGTGAGCCGTTGATCCAAGAGTCCTCTTCTAGGAAGCTCCCTGATTTCAAGCAATCAGTGAAACTGAAGTATGTGAAGCTCGGATATCATTATCTCATAACCCATGGAATGTACCTCTTTTTGACCCCTCTCATTGTTGTCATTGCTGCACAACTCTCCACATTCTCGATCCGGGACCTCTATGACCTTTGGGATCATCTGCGGTTCAATCTCATCTCTGTGATCCTATGTTCGACCCTTCTTGTGTTCCTGTCTACCCTTTACTTCCTTACGCGCCCTCAACCTGTTTATCTAGTCGATTTCTCTTGTTATAAGCCGGACAGTGAAAGGAAATGCTCTAGGCAGATTTTCATGGAGAGATCGCAATTGACGGGTACATTCACTGAAGAGAACCTTGAGTTTCAAAGGAAGATTCTTGAGAGGTCGGGACTAGGGGAGTCAACTTACCTCCCAGAGGCTGTTATAAGAGTACCTCCGAACCCCTGTATGGCAGAAGCAAGAAAGGAGGCTGAGATGGTAATGTTTGGCGCGCTTGATCAACTGTTTGAGAAGACATCTTTGAAACCAAAAGACATTGGGATCCTCATTGTCAATTGTAGCTTGTTCAACCCAACCCCATCTCTATCTGCAATGGCCATCAATCATTACAAGTTGAGAGGGAATATCATCAGCTATAACCTCGGTGGAATGGGATGCAGCGCTGGTTTGATCTCGATTGATCTGGCCAAGGACCTCCTCCAAGTGCATCCAAATTCTTATGCCTTGGTCATTAGTATGGAGAACATAACTCTAAACTGGTACTTTGGAAATGAGAGATCAATGCTCGTGTCTAATTGCTTATTCAGGATGGGAGGAGCTGCAATTTTGCTATCCAACAGAAGATCCGACTGCTGGCGCTCCAAGTACAAATTGGTGCATACCGTTCGGACCCACAAAGGCGCAGACGATAAGTGCTTCTCTTGTGTAACTCAAAAGGAGGATCCTACAGGAAGCATCGGAGTCGCGCTATCCAAGGATTTGATGGCAGTGGCTGGAGATGCCCTAAAGACAAACATTACAACATTGGGTCCTCTTGTGTTGCCTATGTCGGAACAGTTGCTGTTCTTTGCGACTCTGGTCGGAAAGAAGCTTTTCAAGATGAAATTGAAGCCATACATCCCAGATTTCAAACTGGCCTTCGAACATTTCTGTATTCATGCTGGAGGAAGAGCAGTGCTTGATGAACTAGAGAAGAATTTGCAGCTTTCAGATTGGCATATGGAACCTTCGAGAATGACCCTCAACCGGTTCGGCAACACATCGAGTAGCTCTCTTTGGTATGAACTCGCTTACAGTGAAGCCAAAGGAAGGATCAAGAAAGGGGACAGGACATGGCAGATAGCTTTTGGTTCGGGATTTAAGTGCAACAGCGCTGTTTGGAAGGCTCTTCGCACTGTGAATCCCGCGAAAGAGAAGAATCCATGGATGGACGAGATCCATCAGTTTCCAGTGGAAGTCCCAAAGGTCTCGGCCATCTAGAGTTCAAAAGGTAACTTGATTTGTTTCTACCCTAGTGTAAGTTTGCTAATTTTCAGTAGTTAACTGGGAAAGAGTTTGAGATGCAATTCTTTTAGCTTGATATTAGAGAGATGGAAGTAGACTATTGACCCCTCTGGATATCGGATGTCATAGCTAGCGCCGGACTCTGGGGAATTGTATGGTGGCCTAGGAGTTTGATTCTAATATCCGTTGTTCATTCCCTTTTAGCATCTCTTACCAATCTGTATTTTGAACCTTCTATGGAGTCCTGAATGTTTGACTGATCTTTAGGGCATGAAATATTTCTTTTTCTACCTATCTGATTGTCTTAAACTGGGTTGTTGCCCATACGTGTCTCAAACCCTTGATATGCATTTCCGCTTGCATAGTTCATTGGCATCAGAATTCAGAAGTAGCATATAAGGAAAAAGACCAGATTCAAGTTCTCTAACCTTGGGCACCTTTGAAGGAACGTCGATTAGAGGTTTGACTTCTCTGGGCATTTTACTAGCTTCTGTCGTGTAATGCAATCTCTGCGTCTCTGCGTTCAACGTGATTGTAGATGCTCACGGGAAATTTTCGTTCCCACATGGATCTCATCTGTTCGGGGATACACGGGAATGTGAAAGGCAGGAGCATATACTCGGGACACCTTTCCGGACGAGAAGTTGATCCCTAGGCTGTTTTTGACCAGCGGAGGGATGTTAATTGTCAAGTGGATTTTCATGTTCTGTTCTTTTTCCTGGAGACAGAACATAGGCAACTTAGGATTTGATATCGAGTGTCGATTCACTCATTATGCCCGGCTTCACTATCGGGGATCCCGAATCTTCATCGAATGTTGAGTATCAGCCCTTTACGGGAGGTTTCTAAAGCTGCGTTTGATCGTCTGGATTTTTAGTTAGAATATTACTAAATATGATAGAATAAGAGATTTATGGATTTTGTCACATCCTATCCATTGTTTGGTGACTTGCGGATTTAAAGTTGGGTATTCTCATATTCTATCTTACCTATTATTTGGTAGAAACTGTATATCAATACAAAAGACAATACAAAAGACATATATGCCCCTTCGGAGTGCTCATGAGAATATATATACTTGAGAACATGCATGCACAGATAATTAAACTTACAAACCTCATTGGAAAAAGAAAAATAAAATTAAACTCACAAACCAATATATTTAACCTATTCTTTGCCCTCTTTACAAACTTCTAATTGACTGATGTTTGTAGCCAAATCTAAAAACATATTAATCTATTTGTAAGCATCTGGAATTGTTAAGTAGGCTCATGGCAACCGGCAAATACCACACTGCGAAATTACTATAAGTCAAACTGATGGTTGTAGATAGCAAGTAGGTAATTTGTTCGTTTGAAAGTAAAATAAATAGTAAAAAATTGAGCCTATTTGAAGGAGGAAAGTAACCTGAAGTTTAGCTAGAATTCAAACATTACATAAAGAATATTTGCCTCTAGTCATCTGGGCCCCGGAGCCGGCCCGGTCAAACCCATAACCAGCCCGTTGACTGGGCCTGCCGGTCCCAAATCAGAACCGGGCCGTTTCATATGGGCCGGTTACGGTTCTTATAATTCTTGAATCGGCTTATAGCCGTTGGGCCTTTGGCCCGTTAGAACAAACGGGCCAAAAAAAAAAAGGGAAAGAGCCCTTGACCGTTGCAAGGCAACGACAATTTGTCCCCCATTTTTTCTTTTTTAATTAATTTATTAAATCTATCATAACTATTATAGATACTTCTTTTCGCCTTTTGTTTTTCTCACAATTTCTCTCAAATTCTCTCAATTCGCTCAGTTCTCTCAATTTTTTGAATTCGCTTTCCACTCAATTCTCTAAAAAAATTGCAAGTGAAAGCAGAGTTAGTAGCAGAGGAAAGAATCCAATAGGGGAATTCGATTATCCTCATGATCCTCGTGATTTTGCATATTGAGGAGACGATGTTGATGATATCAACATTATTCTTAAAGTCGAGCACGTGTCAAAGCAAGAAAGTCTTTAACCTCCTACTGGTATTGAAGAAATGTCAACAACAAAGGAGCCGGAACGGGAGGGTACATTAGACATATGAGAACACTTTATGAAAGAACATTTAGGCGCAAACAAGTATCAGGTAAAATGTAAACATTGTGGGGGCAACATACAAATTTACAGGTGGAGGGGGCTATGGAACATTTAAATGGCATCTGAGGTTGAAACATCCAACGCAAGCGACGATCGACACCAGCCAACAATAAATTTTCGGGTACGTTAATCCTAACACTCCTTTATTTGGTTACAGTGCTAAAGTTTATCAAGAAGAATTAGTTAGATATGTTGCCATTGAATGTTTACCGTTTAATTCTGGTGAAAAATTTGGTGTTAATCATTTTATACAAACTGCATGTACTCCACAAGTAAAACTTGTTTCGAGAAAAGTTGTTAAATGCCAACTTTTTGACCTTTATAAAAAAGAAAAAAATGATTTACAATTTTTTTAATGAATTTTAATGGATGTGTGCATATATGTAGTGACATTTGGAGTGATTCTTGGCAAATTCATTCTTACATGGGTATTACATGTCATTGGATAGACGATGATTGGAACACTCAAAAAAGAGTTCTTGCATTTCGAGTTTGTGATAATAGACATACGATAAATAATATTTATAGAATAATTTGGCAAGTTTTAAAAGAATATTTTTTGGTTAATAAAATTTTTTCAGTTGATTTTGATAATGCTGCGGTCCTCTCGAAAGGCTAGTTTGCCAATGCTTGAACTAATTGATAAAAGAGTTTAACTCAGTGTACTCTCTATTCTGTCATGCCTTTATTAGGGTATTCCCACTTCCTTGTCCCCAAAGATGGGTAATCTGTTCTCAAAATCCGCCACCTTTTGGTCGGCGATCACAAGATCGTCGCCTAAAAGGACGTAAGACCTAAACCTCTTATTTGGATAGACCTTGTCGGCTGCTAGCCAAGCACAGAAATGATGGCAAAGTGCAAACAAAGGCCAATATGTAAGGAACCCCAAAGGTTGTCCGCTTTCAAACCGTATAACTTGAGGGGAATCCTTAAAACAACATGGGGAATGTCTATGTCTCGTCGAAAGGCTCATTTGGAGTTGTGGGTCATAGCGCTTGCTTCAAGCGGGCGGGGCAACTGTGTGACAACACTATAGAGAAAGCGATAAACACCGCTTCCATTCCCGAGTTAGAAAAGATTTGTAAACCCGCATTTAATGGATAATTTTTTCACATTAGATGTGCTTGTCATGTTTTAGATTTATGTGTACAAGATGATTTACAAACTCTTGATGTTTTTCTCAGCCTAGTAAAGACAACAATTCAATTTTTATAGAGACATCCCTAAATTATGAAAGAATGGGGCAGATTTTGTAAAGCAAATAGAAGAAGACGAAAAAAATTTCAAGAGATGTTCCAACTCGTTGGAATTCTACGTACGGGTTGCTTAGTCAATCTTTTAGATATAAAGATTTATGATGTACGTTTATTTCGAATAATGTTTCTCAAATTAATTTATTCTCACAAGAGTGGAATATTTGCAAATTATTTTTAGATTTTTTAAAAGTTTTTAATGATGCAACTTGCATTTTATCCGATGTTTGTTAATCTGCTGCATATTTATTTTTAATAGAATGTATTAATATTGCTGGTGTTTTTCAAGAAAATGCAAAAGATGATCAATTAGGTACGACTATTTTAGGAATGTGAGCAAAATGACTGCATTATTATACTGAAATTCCTCTTATTTATTTGGTTGCTTGTGTTTTCGATCAACATACCAAATTAGATGATTTAGGTGATTATTTGACTATGTACTATAACTGTTTATAATTGACTAAAACAGTAGATGTTAGAGCTCTACAAATAGTGGTTAAAAATGCAATAGTAGAAATGTCTAATGAATTTTGTAGTAAATATGTGATAGTGGATCTTCCCAACCTAGTGATGTACAAAACGGGGACCTAAGTAAAATTAGTAAAGGGTATAAACTTCAGATGAATAAGCAAAAAAGACAAAAGGGAGTAACATGAAATATTTCTAAAATAGAGACCTATTAATCACTTTTTTTGAGTTTGGTAAATCTGAAGGCGACATAGATTTCAAAATTCTAGAGTGGTGGAAGATGCATTCAAGCCAATTCCCAATTTTTGCTATCATCGCAAAATAGGTTTTAACAACTCATTGTTCAACAGTTGCGGTTGGACAAGCATTTAGCGTTGGATGTAACATTTTGGATGATCGACGTTCAATATTACATCTGGATTCGGTGGAGTCTCAAACTTGTGTCGATAATTGGACAAATGCTAAATATCGACAACAAGAGATGGATTGCAACAATGAAGCCGAATTCTTCAATGATGGAGATAACACCGCCACGGGTACTGGTACCGGAACGGATAATGATGATTGACGATGAGGTAAGTATGGGGTTACCAAAGGTAAAAGAACTACATGTGCTTTGATTATTTTATCCCCAAGAAGATATGTAGTGCTTAATGATAATTCATTAAGTTTAAACCCATTCTCCCTCCTTTTTTCCCTCCAAATTTGATTGCAATTTGTATTTAATAATTTATTATTTAAAAATTAAATTTAAAAATCGAAATCGGAATCTTAAGGGGCGGTTCCATTTTCGATTTTGAACCGGAATCGGAACCTCCCCTTGAGGTTCCGGTTTCGGTTCATAAGTGGCCACGAACCGGAACCGCCAGTTCATGAAAAGGAACCGATCGGTTCACGACTCGGGCCATGACTATGTGCCTCAATAATGACAAACCAACACATATTACACATGTCTAATAACAATGGCGGAAAAAAAATACATTGTAAAATGCAAGTCTTACAATAATGGGAAACAAATGATTTTTCTAAATAATGTCAAATCATGCAACTCCTTCATGACCTCCGCTTGCATTCTACTCATTCAACATTTGTACCGACAAATTTTGCCTCATGTTGTCCAATGATCCGATGGCTCAACAACATCCCATTGTTCTCACATTTTCATTAGTGTTTGCAACTTCATCTAATTATGCCTCAATTGGATCAATAGCAATTTCTCTTCTTATCAAGTTGTGTATGACACAACAAGCTATGACTGTTCGACCTTCCATTTTAATTGGATAAAAAGATGGATTTCTAAGAATAGCCCATGGTAACTTAAGTAGACCGAAGCATCTTTGTATGACATGTCCAACTTGCCAACAAAGGTCAAGAGAGTTCTCAAACACGTTATTCGTTATTTGATTGCTTCCTTTTTGTGCATAAATGGGATCGAGGCCCTCTTCACCAGCTGTTAGAACACTCGCTTGACGGTGGCGACGAAGCACCCATTGCCCACTGGGCAAGCCTGTAATTGGAGCCCCAGAAGGTGCAAGTAGGGAAGTCTCGAGATTTTGCTGAGATCAGGGATGAACTGGAGAATTGAACGGTTGGCTTTCGGCCTACAGACCAAGTCTTTGATCACTCCGATCAATCAACTGGCTAGTTTTATGTTGGATTGGGTATCGAGCTTCCATCTATTCGCAGTGATCAATCGTAGGGGTGAGCATGGTTCCAAGGTAGAACTTGAAACCTGTAGAACCGAATTGGTGGGAACCGATTGGCTCTAGGTTCCAAGGTATAAAGAGTAGGTTCCGGGTTCCAAAAATTAGGGAACCTACTTTGACGGGTAGGTTCCAAGTTCTAGATAGGTAGAACCTAGAACCGAAACCTAGAACCTGAAGCAAGCTTTTATATTTTTTCTTAGTATATGTCTTAACGTCATTCTGAGGTATTTCATAGGAATGATGATGAGTATGTAATCCGAAACTACTTTATCATTGAGTCTTTTACTTTGTTATTGTTTCATACTTTTCGTGTGTCTAAATATCAGTTGTCATTAGTAGATTTTAGTAGTAGATAGTAGTCATTAGATGTAATTAGTCACATTGATCGTTCAACCAAAAATATATGTGGAACTTGGGTGGAACCTGGAACCGACCCTGGAACCTGAGACATGGTAGGTTCTAGGTTTCAAGATATGTATGGTAGGTTCTAGGTTCCCAAAAATGAGGAACTTGTATAGACGGGTAGGTTCTAAGTTCCAGATGGAACCTGTACGGAACCTGGAACCGCTCATCTCTAGTCAATCGTTGTTATTAACTTCATCACCAAACGGGTCATGAGCCACAAGATCCCTTGCTTATGATCAAACACGAACTGATCAACCACCCGAGCCAGCTTTTGATGGAGACATCATAATTGTAAAAGGATATAGGAATTCTTTAAACTTAGAGAACTCGACTTATCAACAAAATTCAATTTTAGGGTATGCATGTTCCGGGAAAAAGCTTCCACTATAAAGGAAAATGTTTTCCGTGAAATCATTTTTCTAAAAAAAATATTCTCCTTTTCGAGTTAGGGAATTCATTTTCCTAACCTTAGACATGCATATTTTCGTTGATCGCGAATGATTTTTCGTTAACCGATCATTTTCATCAAATTAGACGAGTGGAAGTTCAAAAAACTAATGTACGGAAAATTCTTTCGCTTAAATTAACACAACCTAACTGGTACATGTCGTCTTTCTTCCTTTGAGTTATTTTTTTTCGAACATTTTTCATCTTCCTAGGCCAATAGTCTTATTGACATTTTTTTTTGGTCGAATCGTATTGACAATTCGAAGGCTTCAGCTTCTATCGAATAAACCTTCAATTAAGGGCCTCGGTTCTAACACCGACGTAGCAAATCATATGGCTAACAAGAATGTTTTTGGCAATATTCATACCTTTTAAGGTGCGTTACTGAAAATTTCATGTCAAACGAAAATAATGGAAATCAATTTAAAAAAAAAAGGTTAGTTTTCATTTTAAGTTGTTTAGGGAAAATGATTTTCTTCTAGTCAGAACGGGGGTCGTTTTTCCTAAATTTAAGCTTTGTTATTTTCAATTCATCGAATATATTTTTTGTGAATCGATTAGGTTTCCATCATCTAACTACCAAAAGGTCGAAAAAACATTATCGCAAACAGTTTGTTTATAAAATCCTAATATTGATGTGAGGAACGGAGTCAATTATAATAACATCATATACATCCCCTTCAGTTTTTGCGACTCGAGTTAAAGTTGGCGGAGTATACTATAGTGAGTTGGGAATAAATATACACAATTTCGGCCTGTATGATTATTACTTATAGCATGTATCATGGCTTGTTATCGAAGTGTACAATATATGTGGGGTGTCAGCTTTGCTTTGCTTCCAAAGCATCATCTCGATCACTTCAAATCCTGCATGTACATCGCACAACAATCACCAAAATTTATCAAAATTGAGATAAATCTACAAAGACAGAAATTGAAAGCAAAAGTTATAACAATAGTCCAATCAAAAGAAACTGGCCACTTACTGTACGAATTCGACGTTGACGGATGACGCGGAAGGATTTGCTATGGCCTGGAATGCAGTCTTGGACAGGACGAGGGTGGCGTGGTCCGACGAGGACCGGGAGACGGAGGTGAGCGCCCGATCCACGATCCTGATCTGGATCAACCGGCCAGGGTTGCAGGTCTTGGGCTGGTCGGCGCTTATGCAGCGGATCCAATATTGCCTCCCGCAAGAGGCGCCGTTGTCCCAAATCCCTTCCCCGGCGGCTGCGAACAGGAAGCTCGCGGGAAACTGCAAAGGGTTGTACCCGAAGCAAGCGGTCGCTGCGATCATTTTACCCATAGCGAATCAATACATAAACAAAGCTCCATTTTTTTTTTTTTTTTGTAACGTGGTCCGGATACATACCAGAAATTAAGAGCTGGCGCGATAACATATGTACTTACGCGTATATGGAGGATCGTAGTGACCGGCGGTGCCGACATCTGCAAGGGTTCGCCGCAACAATAGCACGGTGAGGACGAGGATCGATGAGAGACAGCGGGGGACGGCTTGATGCAATCGCGACATTGTCGAGAGCCTGACCTGCAGAGAGTTTGGCAAGATTGGAAAAATTTACTAAGAGTTCGAATTCTCTGTGTTCGTGGAAATCTCGGAAAGAATTCGATGCAAAGACGAATCTCTAATTCTCTTCCAGTTCTCTACAACGCCTGGTCTTGTCTCCGTCTCGCACCTGCTTGATTGATCAGGACATATATTCTCGCTTTCTAGCAACCCTTGTCACGTTCTAGAAATATCAGCCGAAACCCTCGACGCGAAGCAAAGCCAAAACACGCGTTTCGCTTCGGTAATTCCAAAGACAGAAATTTCTTGTTCATACTATTGGGCTATATACACACAGCAGCAAAGTAGTTTCACTCCAGGCTTATTAGTTATTGTTCCAGAAGAATACTCGCATACAAATAAATATACCTATGCAAAGATTTGTGCATGCAAAATTATCAGAAAAGCCCTATATCAATTCAGTTTTAAATCTTTTTTTTTTCGTCAATTGAGTCTTAAACCGTCAATTCAGTCCATTCGGCCAACTTTTACGTCGGTGCTGACGAGACCATTATAATAGTGTTTCAATATAAATTTCATTTTATCTTTTTCTCCTTCTTCCTCCGGCCGCGGTCACTTGCCACTGGCGAGGCCAAGCGCGAGGTCAACCTTGGTTGGTGACCGGCCGGAGGATGAAGGAGAAGGAAAAAAAAAGAAATTAAAAACAAGTAAATTGAAAAAAATATTATAAAAAATTATGAATAAATTAGCAAAAAAGAAAAGAAATTTAGAAATGAATTGATATAATTGTAATAAATTTATGATTCTTTTGATAATTTTTCCGTTATATGTACGTACTTGCGGACAAACAAAAAGACGTTTCGCTGCCTTTGAAGGACTGGTCTGATATTCCCAATATTGGCCCAATCACTTTAGTTTGCTTGGTTTTGAGGTAGCGTTTGACGTTAACGATCGACCGATGATGATGCGACACACCACAGGACAGGAGGAGCATGAAGAACAACGAAAATGGGAAAAAGGGTTTGCGTCCGGAGAATCACGTCGCGTGATGGCGAAGACAAGTAACGTTTGATTGATGCGTGGTTTGTCGGGAAACAGAAAGGTTGGAGCTGTTAACTAGGTGATTGACCCCAGTTTTTCTCCACGCTTTTGGCCTCACCATCTCTACATTCTCTTCCTCCAAGCCAAACTCTCAAACCATTTCCTAAGTTAGATCCTGGTGTCTCGACATTACGGATAAACGTCTATATTCCAAGTACATCGGGTAAGGCTTGACCTGTGACTCAACGCTTGACAAGAGTGGCCTCCGAGGTTGCTTTGAGGAGGGAAAAATGCGAATTCGAATCAAGATCTCTCACGCTGCCCGACCACCTGATCGGATTGGAACAATTATCCTCTTTCTGACGAATTTAGCTTCACAAGAAGAAATTGGCATTATGGGTCTGTTTTTTGAGGGAGAAATCGCTGTCGAGGAACAAGAAAGGGTAGGAATGGGCAATCGTCGCTAGAAACCCTTCTGAAAGTCACCGTAGGAGTTTCAAGCCCGCTAAGAAATGTCATGTTCGAGTTCTAACCTAGCTACTCAAGGTCTAGACTTTACGGCCACGAGAGATGAGAAAATTCCTAGGTACTCCGGACTTGTGGACGTGATCTCGACATGATCCAATGGTTCGTGTGAAGCGCGCTAATTAACGTAGGTTGGGAGTACAAGAAAAGCTCGAGATGGCAATTACTATGGACAAATGACTTATGACACGCAATTTACTACGTAAAAGACGGAATAACGATCCCGAGACCTATCGATCAGGCCAAACTACTAAAAGGATCTCTCAAATTAGAGGGGAGATTGAATCATGGAATGTAGTTAGATGGCTTACCTGCTTGATTTGGGAGATCTCTCAAAGTTTCCAAATTTGAGGACAACGCTTTTCCCTTTTCCAAACCTCTTGACATACTTGTGGGAGACCACGACTTCATACTTATATTGGTTCCCTAATGGAACATGTCTCCTAGAATTCCCTCGGATCCATATGAATGCCGTCCTTAATTATTTTGTTAATCGCATGGACTAAAAGAGATTAACAAGACGGGAACTAGGGTTTTCGTAGCCGAATCATCTTAAAATATGCCGCGCGCCGTGGAGAAATTAATTTTTCACAAGCACACATGTAATCCATCTCATATCGATCATAGCATTTTAAAAGAGCAATGTTAGGGACATGAAGACCCGTTTACGAAATGGGTATATTAAAGCCATTTAAATTGGATTAGACCTCTTCCCTACATGCGACATTAGCTTCGGCTAACTACATAGGCCAGCAAAATCAAAGCTGTATCAGGGGACTGAATTGCTCGCTAAAAGTTAGATTAGCAAGCAAAGCATATCTTAGTCTTCCCTATGGACAAAATTACGGTCTGATCCTGGCCGTTTAGTGATGGGTACATTGCCGTCTTCCATTTGGTTCCGAATAATACTCCAATTCACGTCCAGATCAGCCGCTACAGTAACCAAGGAACTAGCCTCGGTTGATGTCTTGTTTCCTATGCTTCCTTTTACAGTGACCGCGTCGAGTCGTCCCGACACTCGGCTTTAGTGGTGAATTCTCTTGCTAGAGAAATAAGTCGATAGTCAATGGTCCTGCTCAGAGGAACCGTGTCTCGAGTGGATGGGTTACATGTCATGGACATCACTCATGTGAAAATTTAATTATTATTAGTGTATGAATTCTGGAGAATAGATGACCCATAAATCGCTTTTCAGTGTATGTACAACTATCTCTCAAATCAAGATTTTGAGAAGAGTTGCTTTTGGAGAATACAGTAGAATAAAAGTTGTAAGTTGCTGCGTTCGGAAGAATTTATTGTCTATCGTTGGTCGATATGGTAGAATCAATCGGGGTGGAAGTGGTGGTTTATCCAATGATGGATGTCAAGTTTGAGTCAGCTTATCTCCAACTCATCAACTTGACACTTGTCTATTTATTTATCTCCTGACTCGAAATGAAAGCGGATTTGAAAAGGATCTTAGGGAGCATTTGTTTTGGGGAAAGTGTTTTCAGAGAAAGTATTTTCTGGACTTTCGTCTGTTTGGTTCGCGAAAAATGATTTGGTCAACGGAAAGTACATTTCAGTCAATAAAGATTTTATTCATTAAAATAAGAAAGTAAATTCCCTAAAATAAAAAGGTGAAAACACTTTCCCAAATTTGAGTTTCTCACTTTCTTTGAAAACGGGACTGAGGCCGATCTCGGGAACCTATCCCAGGACCGGGGCCCGGGGCTGGGGACGGGGCCAAGGACCCGAGTTGGGACCCAGGGCCGGGACCGGGGTCGAGACCCGAGGCCGGTACCGGGGCTGGGACCGGGACCGGGGAGGGGGCCCGGGGCTGGGACCGGGACCGGGACCGGGACCGTGGCCGGGGCCGAGGATCAGGGTTGGAGCCCGGGGCCAGGACCGGGTTTGGGGCCGGGATCCGTGGCAGGGACCGGGGCCGAGGATCAGGGTTGGAGCCCGGAGCCGAGGCCGGGACCGGGTTTGGGGCCGGGACCCGTGGCGGGGACCGGGGCCGGGGCCGAGGATCCGAGTTGGGGCCCGGGCCGAGGCCGGGGCCCGACCAGATACCAAGGCCGGTGCCGGGTCTCGACCACGGGAACCTAGGACCGGGGCCGAAAATCGGGTGCCGGGGGCCGGGACCGGGGCTTGGGCTTGGCCGAGTCAGTTTACGTTAGCTCTCTCGACCATCTGCCTTTCCTTAGTATCAAGGAAATCCCTTTGATGAGATTGAAATCGTTTTCCAAATGAGAACCAAATACTGAAAAATATTTTCTGTAACATATTACCAAACAAATGAAAACAATCGTTTTCCGAGAAAGTGATTTTCAGGAAACCACTTTCCAGAAAACGAATTCCTGAAAACCACTTTTCTTGAAACAAACGCACCCTTAGAGTATCTAGGTTAAACCAAGAAGATTTGCAAAGAATAAGGTTTGAAGATGTCATGTAATACTAAATTATTTTATGGTGGTGTGGTCATATTAACGTCATGCTTATTGAAGCATCAATTCTTGGTAATATTCATAAGCCAAAAGCTGCCTTGCCTCACGCACCAGTAAAACAATTTTGAGGTTCTAATTAAGTTGTCTTCTTTTTCTACTTTTAACTTTCGATTGTTGTAAATTTTGAGGCACTCACGTTTTGGCTTTTATTTGACAGTTCAAAATATTTGATTAATGGCTCTTTGTGCCCAACACAAGAAAAAATGTCGTTATAATTTATAACCTTTCTTAACGAATATAATTTGTTATTCTTATTATCAATCTTCTTGAATTTCTCGAGGTTTAGGCTCCGTTTCTTTTATAAAAAATATTGAATTTATTGAATTTCTCGAGGTTCAGGCTCCGTTTCTTTTATCGAAAATATTTAAAATGTATGACTTAGAAAACATTTAAAAAAGAAAAATAATCGCTTGTAATGCTTACGAAAATGAATAGGCGAAAAATATTTTTGTCGCAAGCGACGCGGCGATCATTTTAAGAAAATATGAATCTAAATCATTCAAATTTTTTTTTTCGCGAAACAAACCGAGCCTTATGTATATAGATCGAAACCGAGCCTTATGTTGTAAACAAAATTATTAATCATCCCTTCCGAGAATTCGGTCCTAGAGATCTGGCGGATTCATGCTCTCGTTGCGCTAGATATTCGAAGAATCGAGGATCCATGGCTCGATGGCCAGAGGGCTAGAGTCCGTTTCTTTCTCAATTTTAGGCACCAAATCTCCATGTTCATAAACGCAAATGAAAGAAGAGAGGGACCGAGGCGTAAAACATCAACGTACCTGATGAATTCACCGGAGAGAGGAACGTACCAAATACGGCCAAGTTGAAGCCCTTTCCTGCAAATTGTTGAAGCCCTTTTCTGCAAAATTTACTTGATAGATCGACGAGCTCCGATCACGCTCGAAACACAGTGCTTGGTTTTTCCTTGGAAATTTTGGGTGTTTTTACATACTAACAGGAACAGAGATTCTGAATCCCTAAAAATATATTGGACGACCGAAGACCGCGCATGAGTTTATCGGACGCCCACGCACGTTACGTGTTCCGTAACGTTTGGCAAAGTTTGGATTGTCTTCGGGTACGTTTTTGTTTTTTTTTTTCCCCTTCTTGCCCCCCTCTTCCTTAACTCTATCAAGCAACATCCTCCCCAAGCAAAAGAGAGATTGATTGTCGGAAAGAGAAATGAATTGTGTTTAGAATGTTAGGATTCTGTTGGGTATATATTAGGGAAAATTACCAAAAAAGTCCTAAACCTTTTACACTTGTGCCAATTCAGTCCTAAACATTTTTTTTCTTGCCAATTCAGTCCTAAACCTTTTGCAATTGTACCATTTAAGTCCATCCGGCGAATTTTGGCCGGCCAGTGCTGACGTGGACGCCGGCCGGCCGGCGACTCAATATTTTAATACTTTTTAAATATTTTAATGATTTTGTATTAATTTTTAGAATTTTTTTTTCTTTTTTCATTTTTCCGTTTTCTCTTTCCACGGTTCCATCGCCTTCTTCATCCTTGCTGCAGATAGTCGCTGGTTCTTCCTCCGCCGCGGCTCCGTCCTCCTTCCTCCGGCCGCCCAGCGATGGCCATGACTCGGCCCGGCGAGATCGAGGCAGCTGGTCCGACGATCTGGGGCTCGCTTGAGGCCGGCAAGCCACGAGCTCTTTCGCCTGAGGCTGGGGAGCAGATTCCATGGGAAAGGATCTTTCGCTTGGAGAAGAGAGCGGCGGGAGACAGAGACAAGGAGAGGGCGGGTGCATCGGCAAAGAAATAGCAAGAAGGGCCGTGGGTCTCGGGTTCGGCCGAACTCGTTTGTCTTATCCTGTGGGTCTCGGGTTCGGCCGACCCCCCAAATCCCGAGCCCTAATTTCAATTTCTTCCGTTGGAGTCTTCACGGCCTTCGTCTTCTCCTTGCGAATCGCGAGTCCTCCAGTCGAACACGAGGCCTTCATCTTCCCATGGAATCTGCTCCCCAGCCTCAGGCGAAAGAGCTCATGGCTTGCCGGCCTTAGGCTAGCCCGAGGCGAGCCCGAGATCGCCGGGACCACCTGCCTTGATCTCGCCGGGCCGAGTCATGGCCATGGTTGGGCGGCCGGAGGAAGAAGGAGGGAGCGGAGGAATCGCGGCGGAGGAAGAACCAGCGACAATCTGCAGCAAGGAGGAAGAAGCAGGTGGAACCGTGGAAAGAGAAAAGGGGAAAAGGAAAACAGAAAAAAATCATATATTTTTTTAAAAAAATAAAAAAAATCATTAAAAATATTTAAAAAGTATTAAAATATTAGGTCACCGGCCGGCCGGCATCCACGTCAGCGCCGGCCGGCCAAAATTAGTCGGATGGATTTAAATGGCACAATTGCAAAATGTTTAGGACTGAATTGGCAAGAAAAAAAGGTTTAGGACTGAATTGGCACAAGTGTAAAAGGTTTATGACTTTTTTGGTAATTTTCCCGTATATATTACGATTCCGCGTTTCTCTCGGAATTGTAATCTTGATTATAATTGATATTGTAATATCACGTTAATATAGATGGATGTTCAGTAAAATCTATAAATAGGCTCATGTATAGACATTGAAATATACACAGAAATTCCATAGCTGCATTTTTTTTTTCCACTTGTCTCTGAACATTTGTTCCTAATAAACCCCAGCTGAATAGGCCGCGTTTCTTCACTGTAGTTGTGGAATTCCTGTGTGTATTTCAATGTCTATACGAAGCTGTTGACACCAAATAAAAACCTGATTCGGTAAAATAAAGGATGACAAAAGATTTACCGAGGATTCGGCAAGTTGGTTGCGGTGCACTGAGAACTGCAAAAACCCGATATTTAGGAAATGGGGAGAAAAGTTATTTATTCCTGAAAATTGGTAAGTAGTCATGAATCGGCAACTTCTCAAAAAACATAAAAGCCAATGAATAAGGGTCGCGAAGTTGCAATGGATCAACCAAGTAAGCCACGTTAGGGGGAAGTTATGAGTAAGGAGCGAAAGTAATGGGTACGAGCAGATCATGGGAAGTTATTCAAAATGTTCAAATTTAAAGTCATGGGAGCAGTTGAAGATCAATTTTGTCGGACAAAAGCAATGAAGAGCGTGGGAAAAAGGGGTAGTTATTGAAGGTGCCAAAATTCAAAATTTGAAAACGATAACCGTCTCAGCAGTTGCAAAGTGCAATGAAATACAAATACTTAAAAGAAAGAAGAAGAAGGCAGATCAATACATACAAAAATATCCAATTTCTTTTGCAATTTAACTTTCATCGTACTTTGAGTTTCCTGCACTTTCAATTTCTGCAAACCAGTTTCTTTTCAAGTCATTTACAGCTTTCCTAGGAGTATTGTAATGTAACTCAGACCTTTTGTTGATTTCAAATCTATCTACAATCCATCAATTTCCATCCATTTTCACACATACTTATTGTGATTCATTCTTCGCCAAAGATTTCTTTGAGAATTGAGCCACAAAACCCTTACAATAAAAACGGGAGAACTAATTTCGATGAAAGGTTTTTCTTGTTGCAAAAACAAGCGAACATCTTTTTGGCATGCCTGGTGGGACACTTTGCAATGAGATTTGAAGAAATGATGAGAAGGAGCATAAGTTGACAATGTCAACAACCTAGACGATGGTGCACGATCAGAGCACTCAACAGCCAATTAAGCTGAAGAAATAGTTCATTGCAATGCCGACATACCTCGGCAATTAACTAAGGAACAAACTCACACGTTGGCACCCGACGCTACATTGGTAGCCACGATGAAGAGGATATTTGAGGAACTGTAGAATGATCTCACTAACCACATGATGAGGCATGTTACAGACATGATAAAACCCATGGTGATCAACGCCATAAATGAAGTAATATCTCGTCCAAGTACTTCCTCTCAAATTTCACCCTTTTATGCAAGTTCTCTAGGCACTATGCCATTTTCTCTAACATTGGGACCTCCCAATATTGGGTATAATGGTAGTGGGGGACATAATTTACAACCTCCTTTGAGAATTATACCAAGGCCAGAGATCCAAAACCAATGAACCTAGTGAGGGGAGTGGGCGATTATAATTTCTCTCAAACTACTCCCATTGAAGTTAATGTGGTTAACTCCATTGTTCCCATTCCACAACCAGTGCTGAATATGCCACCACCACCCATTAACTTCAATGTGGAACATCAAGGGATAAACAGATCTCAATAGGTTGACCCTGGGGGGGCCAACAGAATTTGAGGCCATAGAACCCATATAGAGTGGCTGAATTGGTAATGCAGCAATTGGGAGTTGAGAGAGGAATTCTAAGACCTGTGTACAGGAAACCACATCTCGATTGGGTAGACACTATCCCATACCCAAGGGCTTTCAAGATGCCGGGCTTTCACCGTGTTCACAAGAGAAGAAGATCAGTTAACCGTGGAGCATGTAAGCCGTTTCCTAGCACAATGCTATGTAGCACCGACACGACACGGGACACGAGATACGATACGATGCGTCGACACGTGATTTCTTAAAAAATAGAGAATTCCAACACGTTGGGACACGTTATATAGTAAATATATATTTTTATTTATATGATTCTACAAATAAATAAATAAAAAAGCCTAGAATAAAAGAATAAAATTATCATATTTATTTACATTTTCCTTGAATAAAAAATGAGAAAAAATTTATTAATACAGATCCATCCACTTGAAAACCCAATCCACCCCCACTTCCCAAGCGCAAACTCAATTGCCCCCAACCCCTTACTTTTCCTTTTTTATTCCCTAAAACAGAATAAAATAAAAATTAAAAACCTCCCACTTCCAAACCCTAATCTCCCACACTACTTTTCTTTTTAGCCTCCTTGCTCCAAATTTTTCTTTTCATTCCAGCAGCAGCAGCAGCCGCAGCCACGTAGCTCGCGTTGGTCCGAGCTCTCTGATCCCGACCGAGTCCCTTTTCAACCTCACCAAGCAGGTCGATCACAACCCCTTCTCCCTCAAGCTCGCCCACCTCCTTCATAACTGCCCCCACGTCAAGTTCCGCGCCATGTCCACCATCTTCCTCTTGCTCTACGAACTCTTCAAATGAGACAAAGCCATGCGAGGTGAGTCCATGGTACTCCATTGTTGTCCGAACCGATAGACACGAACATCCCTCGAGTGTCGAAACTCGAACACGGGTTGACCGCGTGTCCAAGCGAGTTCGGCTGTGTCCGGACTTGTTGGACATCGACAAGTGTCCAACACGCGAAAATTTCATTCGGGAGGGGGGGGGGTGTCCGTGCTACATAGGAACAGTGTGGAGAGGCTAAGATTAGTGAATACTTGAGGCTAAGATTGTTTCCATTATCTTTATCGAAGACAGCATTTACCTGGTACACTAACTTGCCTGCGAACTCCATCCAAACATGGGCTGAGATGGAGAGACAATTCCACTCTCAATTTTACCGATCGATACCTGAGGTAACGATAGCTGATCTGGTAAGGATGTACCAGTACAGCACGGAGACCGCAGATCAATTTATCACCCGTTTCAAGAGATCTAGGAACAAATGTTTGACTTCTCTCACAGAAAAAGAATTTACCGATTTGGCCTTTAACAGGTTAAAATTCAATATCAGAGAAAGGTTTGAAGGACAAGTCTTTGATGACCTATTTCAGTTAACTGCTCGAGTCTCCAAGTGTGAACATCTGTTGAAAGAGAAAGACAAGATACCGATGAACGATAATCGACAGACAGTGGCCCTTACTAAAAGTACCGAATTTAGTGATATTGCCGAGGAAGAGAATGTGATAGCAGTGGCAACCATAGTGCTTGAGAAGCCATATGTGTGTCTGACTCTTAAGCTAGCTAGAATGAGAGATGTATCCAAGTTTAAAGCCAAGGAGACAAACAATTACTCTTTTGATATCTTTAAACTGGATGAGATATTTAACTTCTTGTTGGAAGATGAGCTAATCAAACTAGTTGACGGACAGGCAATTCCGTCCAAGGAGGAGTTGGCTGGTAAAAGGTATGTAAGTGGCATCATTCCATGACTCATGATATAGTTAATTGCATTGTCTTTAGAAAGACAATTCAAGAGGCAATTCGTCAAGGTAAGATTAAGGCTGCATATGGTAACATTTATGTTCCTAAGAGCAGTTTTAGAATATAAACACTTTTTTGTGTTTATGTTCCCGGCTAAAATTTTTGGGAACAGAAACGCGTTTGGTAACTGGAGAAAAATTCTGTTTCTGGAACAAAAAAAGAACAGAAATGCGTTTGGTAATTACAAAAAAAAAATATGTTCTTAAATTTTCATTTAATAAAAGGGACAAATATCTAAATTAAAGATGTCTTTATCTTTTTAACTTATTAAATCAAAATAAGTCTTATTTGTTTAATTTAATAATCATCGGCGGCCAATTTATGTATAAGTAATTTATACACGATTTATGAAATTACACTATGGACGAGATCAACTAAGACAAAAAATTGAAAGAGAAGAAGCTAATTGGAATTGAACAATGAGAACATCAAATATGTTTTTTTTTTATGACCCACATCAAATATGTTTTTCATACATAGGAAATATTACAATTACGAGTCATACACAAATATTATCAAATAGTTAAAAATATGATTACATAATTGAAAAATACAAAGTCATGGAATTTCAGGCATATTGCAATCCTTGGCCATTTTATTTGCAGTACTTTTCCTAAGTACATTCATCTCACTTGCCTGCACATCTGATACACCATCAGTAACATCTTCTTTTGGAGACACATATGCGTAGTTAGGATCACCATAAATGGAAAAGTTTCTGTGCATCCTATCTTGGTCGCGAATATAATTGTGAAGAGAGTAACACGCAGTCACAATGAGCGTTTGCTTCCGAATTGGAAAGGAAGACATGTGTTGCAATATAAAGAATCGTTTCTTCAGTGTCCCAAATGCTCTCTCAATTACGTTCCGAAGTGAAGAGTGCCTATAATTGAACATTTCTCTTGTTGTTGTAGGCCGTCTCCCTTTACCCCTATAATCATTCAAATGATACCGTTCACCTTTAAACGACGTCAAAAATCCTGGAAGTGCTGCATAACCAGAATCTACCACGTAATATTTGCCAACAACAAGGTACAATATAGAATTGTTATGAAATGCACCACAATATGATCATAAGCAAAGTACTATTGATAGAGAAAGAAAATACTCGGTGGTGGTCGAGGAAAATTCTATTGGGGATCTTCGAGTGCGATTGAGAGCACCCGACAATCGTTGGTTGATCCTTCCCATCCAGCATACACGAAGGTAAATTTCATATCAAAGGAACAAGCACATAGCACATTATGGGTGGTGGTACCTTTCCTATTTCTATAGGAAATTTGCTTCGACCTAGGCACAACAGCACTAATGCGCGTATCATCAATAGCAACTATGCAGTCCTGTGATTTTACAAAAGTATAGTGTTATGTAAGATTATCAATTAGAAGTATTTAATGATGTAAACTTAATATGGAAAACATACCTTAAAGTAGCGCCAGTGGTTAAGATCCAACATAATCTCATCTGGTGCTACATCAAAGGAAAGTGCTTTGATGACTTCATTTGAAAATTTGATCATCGCTTCCAATACTAAACTAAAATACCTGCTAACTATTTCTGGGGAACGTTGGAATCTTTCGGCTAAAGTTCTCATATAGCTCTTGTGACCAACCATCAATAAAAAGATATCTACTTGTTCATCCACCTTAATATTTCTACTATTTATCAACCAACCCTTGTCACTCATATAAATAACATAGATGCAGAAAAACATATCTTTCCAATCTAAATGCCTCGTATATTCTATCCGAGTGTCCAAGAAGAATCTCGCTTACTCCTGTTTGTTTACTGTCTCTACATGGTTCTTTCGTATGCAAGCACTGGTCCAGCATATGAGCATAGATCCACGAACATATTATCGTAATATGAAACTCATTCAAGCATGCTCCAACTGGAGCTAACTGTCCAGTAGACACAATACTTGATTCCTCTTTCATTGTACCTATACCATCACAGAAATACAATGACATTAATATGGGTACTTGAAAAAAGAACACCAATTTCACGTGATCCATCATACTCATAGCAAATGCAAAAAGTAGAGTCTCAATATGAATATCCTTAAAACCAAACACCAACCGATGATCTATGTTTGTTATAAAATAAAATAAAACCAAACATCACATAGAAATCCACAATACATTTTCAAACATCTACTAAAGATTTCGGAGAAGTGCATTCCTCCTTTCGGAGGTGTTTGTGATGAAAGCCTCCATCCATTCAGCACTAGCACATTCTTTGCCCACTCCTTTGATGTAAAAATCATCGTCCAACTCAGGTATCTCAAGTAGAATAGTAACCACAGTAGCCACGGAATAGGGGCTCATAAGTGGCTGTGAGGTGGCCGATGAGGACTTGATCATATCTTCAATGGCTTTGCAGGTCGTGGTTAAGTTATACTGGCTGCTCTTTCTTCTTCTCTTGGTATTTAGAGTCCTATCCAAGTTGTGCTTATCATGAACTGGAGTGCTATGATCGGCAGGTATGAAGTCTTCTTCATCAAGGTGGTGATCATCAAAACCCTCAGGAAATTCATTACCACCATCTTCACAGTCATCATCATCATCCAACAGTGGCAAATTCTAGCCAGTTCCTATTGCTTGCTCCCCAGCAGCATATGTATCACTAAATATAATGCACAACTCGGGATAAATAGGAAATTCATTCTTCTTGAATTTCGCCTACTCATTATTATCCTGTAATTTTCACAAGAAATAGCTAACATAATCAAACATTTTAAAACATATATGTACAATGGTCTAAAATTGACAACCTTGACATGAAGTTCACATATGCTTGGATCATCGACAGGCACTCTTTTATTGATATTATCCCAACCAAATCCAGATTGCCCATGAAGCTTCTTGAAACTACCATATTGTGTTCTCAGCTTGTTGTGCTTGTTTCTCAATTGTACTTGGTTATATTGGACTCCCACTTTGTTGTTGAATGTGGTTCTTATATTTTTCCACCATGTTTTGTTGAAAGTACAAGATGTACGATTTCCCTTCTTCACCTCTTCTACCATCAAGCTCACAAACAAGTTGATGGAAGTCTCGGTCCATTTTGCATTGAATGTTTCTTTTTGGGATGCCATGTAATCTTGACTAATTCATCATCATATTAACAATGCAATCAGAAGCTCAATCAATTACAAACAATGAAGCAATTCTTAGTTCAAGGCATGAAACAACTAGAGCTATATAATTGTAAGACTGAGACTTAAGTCCAACAAGAACATTAATTATAAGACAAGTCATCTTTTGAGACTGAAGTCCAACAAGAAGACTGGGGTCATGATGAATTAATAATCTCCATGTTCAATAAAGTATCATCCAACCAGGCATATCAATAAAGCAAGGAAAAAAGCATGGAAGTAAATAAATAGGGTTCGATGCTTTGAGATACACTTAAGCAGAATTCATTTTTCTCACCAACCTTAGAACCACAAAGCCATATACTACAGAGAATTCCCAACAAGAATTACACTCTAAAACTGTACAAACTTCAATCAAGACATTACTAGATACGATAGGGTCTTTCTTAGCAAGACTAAATAATCTCAAGGGACGACAGTTCTAGCAAAAATTTAACCATCTTTCCACAAATCAGATCCAAAGTCACAAAAGAGAGATACACACCAACCTAGCTCGAAGGTATTGCACGCCTGAATCTGGCCACGACAGAGCAGATACAAGATTTCAAATCGGAAAAGGGAAACTGCTTTCTCTGATCAATCAATGCACCGCCAATTGGCAATTTCTAAGCTCAAGGTCTCGAATCAAGCTATGTCGCCCAAGAATAGCCATGCACAGAACACCTGAAACCAAAAAGAGAAAATCAACAAATCAGCAAAAAAAGAGAAAGGAAAAAGAAGAAGTTTCGTAGTTGAAACAGCCTCAGTATTGATTGCACGAGGCTGACCCCTGCGATAGTGGAGTTCGTTTGCGCGAGCTCGCAGAGCGCGAGGAAAACCCCACCCAGATCTGGGCGTGGCTCGGCCGCGCACGGCGAGTGCGAGCCAAAACCCACCCAGCTCTCCCGTGCGCGAGCCAAGCCCCCTAGATCTAAGCGGGCACGCGCGAACACTCCCGCCTGTGGGGCGCCGATCGATTGCCAAGAAGTGGAATAAGAAAAGGATGAATCAATGGAAACTCACCAGAGGGCCAAGTAGCGTTAGTTGGTCAAGGATCAACGATGGTCAAGGTGTGCATTATGAGGGAGGAGCTACTCGCGTATGAGTATGAGGGAGGAAGTTTTCGTTGGTTGTCTTTCCTCAATAGAAGTGACGGTGTAAAAAGTGTTCCAAACAAAGTGAAAAAAGTGTTTCAGAAACAAAAAAAAAATAATTTTTTGTTGTTTTTTTTTTTTGGGTTATGTGGAACACTTTTGGAACATTTTCGAACCATACGCATTTCTGTCCCAAAAGTATTACGAGAACACTTTTGGAACATAAACAATTTCCCTGGAGTGTTTCCATACGCAGCCTAAGTTTCCGAAGACAAAGGCAAAGCTGAAATGGAAGTGGACACTGACACCTTTCTCGAAGATGATCAACATGATTAATGTCCATGAGTCATCAAGATATGATGACAAAAGACTGTGTGCTCGATGTCAACAGGAATTGAGGAACCAAAATCGGGAAGTTCCTAGGTTTCAGTTTATGAGAGGTACTAGAGGAAAGTATAGATCAGGGTCGTTTGTTCGAAAACAAGGTGGGCCACAAAAAAAAAACATCTGAGGCAGTATCAACTAGGTGTCCTTCTTTGTAGTTGAGAAGGGAAGAAGTCCAACCAGAACAACCAATACAAGTTCCGGAGAAAAGAGATACTGGTGAGCTGACTAATAGGAAGGAAGCTTACCCTGATCATCCAAGGCAAGATTTTCCCGATCGGGAGATCAAAAGTCAAGCTCTCAAAAAAGATGAGACCCCACGAAAACCCAAAAAAGAAAAAGATTTTGCGGCAAAGGTATCAAGAAGGGGATCCCAAAGTAGGTTTACTTGGGGAACCAAGAGAAAAATTTGAGTATGTGATGTATTATGGAGACGCGCTTGACTATCCATCTTCGACGTTGTCAGTTGAACTTGTTATCTCCTAAGTTCGTGTAAACAGTGTTGTAAGATAAAAACTAACCTGTAGCCAACGCAAACGAGTAGCAAAATGTTGATCCGAGCCCAACGAAAAGTCGCTGTGTCCTTAAGATAAATTTGCCCTCTCAATTAGTACCCGAGGACCTTGGACAATTGTCTCCCAAGATAGAACGGATCGCGTTCCTCTGAAGCGGTACTTCTTCAAAGGACACCGACGAACGTAACTTCGTAGAACAATCGCACAAACAATGAAATGAATAATGAATGTTTGTAGAAAATTTCAGTAGTAGAAAAATGACGGCCGGAGTTTGTATTTATAGACAATGAAATGAAGAGTCGCGAAGCCGAACAATTCTGTTGACGAAGGAATGCGAACCAAAGGAGTTCTGTTCAAACAAACATGTTTGTTCGCTTTATTCCGAACGGATATGTATGTTCGAACTTGTTCGAACAATTATGTTCGTTCGATTTAATCTGAACCGGTTGAACTTTCATGTTCGCTCAACGTCGAGCAAACACATCTGTTCGGACGAAAAAGAATGTTCGGAAATTTCCGGACATGTCTATTCAAATTATGTCCCTTCAATTTAAAAAAGAGTAATAAAAAAATGGTGTAAAAAATAATTAAATGCGCGGACCCGGACCCGACCCGAACCGAACCGAGCTGGTCGGCAGGCAGGCGGCGGCGGCGCGCGCGCGCGGGCCGACCTAGCTTTGCGTAGATCCTCCCCCGTCCACAAAAGTGCGGTGCCCCTTGGGGCCCAAACCCATTTGTGAGGTTCCAATATTTAAACACATCCACCATCTACTCTTTATCCTATGTGAGACTCTCCATCCTTCTTTGCTCATTCACTTCTTAAGGGATTTCACAACAAAATCTCAACAATCCCCCACATGAATGAGACGTTCAGATATCACGACTCTTCGTGTATGCATATGATGCGATGTGCGATTATTCCTTGAGAGAATGTTGCATCAGGATAAGTAGTCTGAGACTTTGAATTTTCCCTAGTGAGACCTATCGGACTTACTCGGTCAATCAGTAGACTTGATGTCTTTGAACTGTCAACCTTTGGTGTAAGCCTAGACAATAGAAATCACACAACTATCTCTCAAACAAAGTTAGTTCTCACTGTTATGTTCGTTTTGGCCGTGAACACCGCCTGGTCTCATGAGTATTCTAGAGAATTTGACCTTTTCAATTCTCACGGAAGGGGCCCTCACTTCACACTCACATAGGTGATTTCTGAATGTGCTATATATATACATACTTAATTCAGAATCATTAAAAGATTTTGCTTAACCTTCACATGTCAGTACTGTTTTCATCCGGGAATGAGTAAGAATTTACAGTACTCTATACTGTCTTCATAACTTAGTTGTCCATTTGAACCTAGATCTTAGGATCTCCAGTCAACTAGGTAGGGTTTCCGCTATGATGACTTATTTATAGGCCTTAAACCCATTCCCCTTGTTGTTGTCACAACCATCTCTTTAGTTAGGCCTTTTGTTAATAGATCCGCAACATTATCCTTTGACTTCACATAGTCAATTGTGATAATTCCACTAGAGAGAAGTTATCTTACGGTATCATGTCTTCGACGTATATGTCGAGATTTACCGTTATACATGACATTCCTTGCCCTTCCTATTGCCGCTTGACTATCATAATGAATACATACGGCTGGTACTGGTTTAGGCCAATTAGGAATATCTTCCAAGAAATTTCGAAGCCATTCTGCTTCTTCATCGGCCTTATCCAAAGCAATAAATTCTGATTCCATAGTAGATCTTGCTATACAAGTTTGTTTGGATGATTTCCAAGACACTGCTCCTCCACCAAGTGTAAACACATATCCACTTGTTGATTTTGTGTCTTTTGTGCCGGTTATCCAATTTGCATCACAGTATCCTTCAAGTACCGCTGGATATTCTGTGTAATGCAAAGCATAGTCTTGAGTATGCTTCAAGTAGCCCAATACACGTTTCATAGCTTTTCAATGATTTTCATTTGGACTAATTGTAAAACGACTTAACTTGCTTACCGCACAAGCTATGTCTGGCCTAGTACAGTTCATGACATACATTAAACTGCCTAGTATACTAGCATACTCATTTTGAGCCTTGCTTTCACCAGTATTTTTTTAGAAATGTAAATTAACATCTATCGGGGTATTTACTGGTGCGATTCCTAGATTCTTGCATTTTTCAAGAATCTTCTCAATATAATGGGATTGAGATAGAGACAATCCTTCAAATGTTTTACGGATCTTAATTCCTAAGATAACATCTGCAACCCCCATGTCTTTCATATCAAATTTGCTTGTGAGCATGCGTTAACAACCTCACTATTGCTGCCCAATATAAGCATATAATCTACATACAAGCATAAAATGGCAAAGCTATTATGAGTATTCTTAACATATACATATTTATCGAACCCATTAATCTTGAAACCATTCGACAACATGACTTGATCGAATTTAGCATGCCATTGTTTTGGTGCTTGTTTCAAGCCGTAGAGTGACTTGATAAGCCAACATACTTTTTTCTCTTGTCCTGGAACGATGAATCCTTCAGGTTGCTCTAAATATATTTCTTCTTCCAAATCCCCATTTAGGAATGCTATTTTGACATCCATTTGATGGATTTCAAGTCCATACAACGCTGCTATAGCAATTAACATCCATATAGATGTAATTCTCGTGACAGGTGAATAAGTGTCAAAATAATCAAGACATTCTCGTTGCCTGTAGCCTTTTACTACAAGCCGAGCCTTATACTTATCAATAGTACCATCTGCTTTCATTTTCCTCTTAAATATCCACTTACATTGTAGTGGCTTATTACCAGGAGGAAGATCAACCAATTCCCAAGTATGGTTAGACAAGATGGATTCAACTTCACTATTGTTAGCTTCTTTTCAGAGCGGGGCTTCTGGAGATGTCACAGCTTCCTTAAATTTCCGAGGCTCATTCTCTAACAAATATGTTAGAAAATCAGGTCCAAAAGATGTAGAAGTCTTTTGTCTTTTACTACGTCTAGGTTCATCCTCCATTGGATCACTTCTAGATGTAGTATCTAGAGGCTTCTTATCGTTATCAATTGGCTTATATACTATGTTATACGGAAATATATTTTCAAAGAACGAAGCGTCCCTTGATTCAATAATCGTATTAACATGTATATCTGGGATTTCAGACTTATGAACAAGAAATCGATATGCATTGCTATTCAGAGCATATCCAATAAAAACACAATCAACAGTTTTTGGTCCTATCTTAACCTTCTTAGGTTTAGGAACAACAACCTTTGCTAAACACCCCCACACTTTGAGATAATTCAAGTTAGGCATTCTACCTTTTCACTTCTCATATGGAGTTTGTTGTGTCTTTTTGTGGGGTACTCTATTTAAAATGAAATTTGCTGTTAAGATAGCTTCCCCCCACAAATTATGTGGTAGACCAGAACTATTCAACAATGCATTCATTGTTTCCTTTAAAGATCGATTTTTTCTTTCTGCCACACCATTTGATTGTGGCGTATAAGGAGTAATGATTTAGTGAATAATACTAAACTCAGAACAAATTTCCTCAAAAGGAAATTCATATTCACCTCTTCTATCGCTTCTTATCATTTTAATTTTCTTATTCAACTGATTTTCAACTTCAGATTTATAGGTTCTAAAAGTATTCACAGCTTCATCTTTGTTACTAAGCAAATAGATATAACAATACCTCGAACAGTCATCTATAAATGTGATGAAATATTTTTTTCCACCCCTTGATGGTATTATTTTCAAATCACATATGTCTGTGTGTATTAAATCTAAAGGTTCTGTGTTTCTCTTATCTACAGAATGAAAAGGGGGCTTAGAAAATTTAGATTCAACACACACTTGGCATTTTTCACTTGGACAGTCAAACTTTGGCAATAATCCCATGTTTATCAATTTCTTTATTCACTTATAATTAACATGTCCTAGTCTAGCATGCCAAATATCAGGAGACTCAAGCACATAAGTAGAAGCAACTTTATTCATATCATCTTTGGATACAACAGTCATTACATTCATCTTGAACAAACCATCACTCAGATAACCTTTTTCTACATACATCTCAATTTTGGAGAGTACAAACTTGTCAGATACAAAAACCAACTTGAAGCCATTCTTTCTTAGGAGAGATTCGGACACTAGATTCTTGCGACCATCTGGTACATGCAGAACATTATTTAGTGTCACGATTTTGCCAGATGTCATCTTCAGAGCAATCTTTCCAACACCTTCAACCTTAGAGGTTGATGAATTACCCATATATAGTTTTTCATCACCCCCCACAGTAGTGTAGGGCGAGAACATCGATCTGTTTGCACAGATATGACGAGTTGCTTCAGTATCAATCCACCACTCCTTGGGGTTTCCCACTATGTTACACTCAGATATCATGGCAGTAAGATTGATATCCTCAACACCATTGGAAATTCGTTCCACCATGTTGGCCTGAGTTTTCTGTCTTTTCTTGGCTCTGCAGTCTTTGGCTCGATATCCAGACTTTCCACAGTTGAAGCACTTGCCAACGAACTTCTTCTGGCCTTGGGTGAATCTCTCTCCAGACTTGCTAGGCATTTTTCTTTTCTTGTTGGGTTTCGTCCCTTTTTCAACAACATTTACCTTTAAGACTTCCAGATTCTTGGCAACTTTCTTCTCAGAAAGCCTATTATCTTCCTCAATCCTCAATCGAACAATCAAGTCTTCAAGTGACAACTCCTTTCTCTTGTGTTTGAGATAATTTTTGAAATCTCTCGAAGACGGTGGCAGTTTTTCAATGAATGCAGCCATTTGAAATGACTCACTCAGTGTCATTCCTTCAGCAAGAATATCATGCATGATCACTTGAAGCTCTTCAATTTGACTTAAGACAGTTTTAGAATCAACCATCTTAAAATCCAGAAATTTGTCGACAATGAATTTCTTCAATCCGGCATCTTCTGTTTTGTACTTCTTGTCTAGACTATCCCATAATTCTTTAGCCGTTTTCAGCGGACTATAGACGTTATAAAGGGTATTGTCCAGACCGTTGAGGACATAGTTGCGACACAGGAAGTCAGAATGCTTCCATGCATCCACATCAGCAACTTTTTCTTTGTTTGTCTCTCCAACATCCAATTTAGGATCATCCTCATTAAGGAATCTTGCCAAGTTCAAGGTCGTGAGATAGAACAACATCTTCTGTTGCCATCTCTTGAAATCAGAACCATTGAACTTTTCTGGCTTTTCTCCATGATTCGGAATAGGATTAATCGGAGTAATCGGAGTTGAAGTTGAAGCCATTTCTATTGCAAAATCAGAATTTTAACAATTAACAAGACTATAAACGGGATACTAGTAATAACGTACAAGTAAAACCAAATACTTGTAATGACGCACAATCAACTATACGTGGTGCAGTAACGTATATTTTATAGAAATAAATTACCACACAAAAATTATCAGAATAGGCAAGACGTGATATGTGAAACAGAATATTGTGGAACTTCAAATGACTGCGTCAATTCTGTTTCAATGCTACATAATACTTACTACGATAAAACCACACGAACTAAGTACGAGGATCGTCAAACGATCAAAAAGAAGAAAATTTGTCTTAAGATTGTTATCTCCTAAGTTCGTGTAAACAGTGTTGTAAGATAAAGACTAACCTGTAGCCAACGCAAACGAGTAGCGGAATGTTGATCCGAGCCCAACGAAAAGTCGCTGTGTCCTTAAGACAAATTTGCCCCCTCAATCAGTACTCGAGGATCTTGGACAATTGTCTCCTAGGATAGAACGGATCGCGTTCCTCTGAAGCGGTACTTCTTCAAAGGACACCGGCGAACATAACTTCGTAGAACAATCGCACAAACAATGAAATGAATAATGAATGGTTGTAGAAAATTTTAGTAGTAGAAAAATGACGGCCGGAGCTTGTATTTATAGACAATGAAATGAAGAGTCGCGAAGCCGAACAATTCTGTTGACGAAGGAATGCGAACCAAAGGAGTTCTGTTCGAACAAACATGTTTGTTCGCTTTATTCCGAACGGATATGTATGTTCGAACTTGTTCGAACAATTATGTTCGTTCGATTTAATCTGAACTGGTTGAACTTTCATGTTCGCTCAACGTCGAGCAAACACATCTGTTCGGACGAAAAAGAATGTTCGGAAATTTTCGGACATGTCTATTCAAATTGTGTCCCTTCAATTTAAAAAAGAGTAATAAAAAATGGTGTAAAAAATAATTAAACGCGCGGGCCCGACCCGACCGGGCCGGCAGGCAGGCGGCGGCGGCGCGCGCGTGTGGGCCGACCTAGCTTTACGTAGGTCCTCCCCCATCCACAAAAGTGCAGTGCCCCTTGGGGCCTAAACCCATCTGTGAGGCTCCAATATTTAAATCCATCCACCATCTACTCTTTATCCTATGTAGGACTCTCCATCCTTCTTTGCTCATTCACTTCTTAAGGGATTTCACAACAAAATCCCAACAGAACTAACTGGCTGGGGAGATGAGTTTGATGATCCACTACCGAATCCAACCCTATAGAAGAAGAAGACAATTAAGGTTCCATGTGACCCCCCTAAAAACAAGTGGTCAATAGCCAAGCCGCCTGGTCAAGCTTCCTACCGAACCATAAAAAGACATTGTCAACGAATGAAAAATAGACAAGGGAATTTTAGGAATAATATAGCGCCGTGAGCTTCAACATCTAGACCAATTAATAGGAAAAGCAATTGGGTTTGGAGACAAAATCATTGTGAGAAGGAACCTGTCAAATTGGAAAGAGTCTCTATAGTTGATTCGGGAACCTACTCCCATCTTAAATCGGCAAAGGAAAAAGAGGTTCAAGATGCGCTCCGAATGATTAACTTTGGGCAATACACTATAGATCTTAAATCGAAACATCAAGAAAGATCATAACAAAGAAACTTGAGATCTCACCAAAGGATAGTAAAGGTTACCGAGCAGGTTATTCCAAGATGCCGAAGGATTATTATTCCCAAATGAGAATTATTATGGTCCATGCGAAACTTCCACCTGAGTGCGTGTTCAGTAGTGGAAAAAGATCCGGTGCACGTCTCAAAGAAAGAGGTGGCGATAGCAAAGTTTCAACTCCTTGATGAAGAAGCTATCAAGTTTGAGAATGGATCATCGGACAAAGCTAGACATTTGAGATCTTTCGTTTTTTCTGGCAGGGTTAATGGCCGTCCTGTCGGCAAGATCTTTGTAGACGCATGAACAATCTTAAATATGATGTCTTATAAATACTTCAAGAAGTTAGGAAGAGATGATGAAGATATAATCCCGTTAAGAGTTCAATTATCCGACTTTCTTGGAGAAGTTACCGAGGTTAAGGGGGCAGTTGTGCTTGATCTAACTATAGGATCCAAAACATCGAAGACAACGTTTTTGTGATAGAGTCAGATGGGTCGTACAATTTGCGGCTTGGGAGAGATTGGATACATTCCAATCAATATGTACCTACAATGCTTCATTAGACATTAGCGTTTTGGAATGGCGAAAAGGTGGAATATGTTAAAGCATATTCGGGACTTGCTTCAATAGGTTGGACTGAGATGCATCAAGAACGACGATATTGTCAATGTGGAAATCACATTGTCGAACCACCAAAGACAGATGCACAGTCCTTTGCTTATTGTTGCTTTGGGGATAGTAAGACTGAGTGGATCCCCAAGTCTAGCTTGGCATTAGATGAGCTGAACAGTCTCTCTGAAAAGCAAGTTCTTATTGCAAGAAGTCTATGAAAGGTACTTTGTGTGCTTGGCAGAGATGGCCCAGCAAAGTGTCGAGGCTTCAGATGCATTGAAGAATGAGAGGAATCACCGATTAGAGAAATGGCAAATCAATAGAGGCTCAAGACCCAATGCTGGAGGTTGATATTGGAAAACTTGGTTGTTACCGACCAATATATGAAAGTGCTTTCTTGCAATGGGGCATGAGAGAAGATCGGATTAATTTGATCAAAGGGTACAAAGATTGCTTCGCGTGGGATTATCATGAGATGCTTGGTTTGTTAAGGGATGTTATTGAACATCGCCTTCCAATCAAGAAGGGATTCCGCCCGCACAAGCAACCATCGAGAAGTTTTGATCTTGTGGGGACAGCTGTATATATATTAGACTGATGTGTAAAAGGTTGAAAAGGAAAGTGCGCGAAACAAGGCAATGAATAGGCAGTTAAAGCAAAAAGTAAGTGACATTTCATTCTTGGCATTTAAAAGAATTAAAATTGCGGCTAAAGCAAAAAGTAAGTGACTTTTCATTCTTGGCATGTAAAAGAATTAAAAGAATTAAAAGAATTTTAATTCTTTTAAAAGTGGGTATCTGTTGACACCAAATAATAAACACAAGTACCGAGCGAGCATCAAGGTCAATAAATCTCAATTCGATCCTGAATCAATAAAATAAAGGATGGCAAAAGATTTACCGAGGATTCGGCAAGTTGGCCGCGGTGCACTGAGAACTGCAAAAACTCGATATTCGGGAAATGAGGAGTAAAGTAATTTATTCCCGAAAATCGTTAAGTAGTCATGCATCGACAACTTCCCGAAAAAACATAAAAGCCAATGAAGAAGGGTCACAGATACGCAATGGATCAACCAAGTCAGCCTTGTCAGGGGGAAGTTATGAGCAGGGAGCAAAAGTAATGTGTACGAGTAGGGGTGAGCAGAAAAACCACGTTCCAATCAAACCGGATCGGACCGTACCCAACCGGTTGATTTTGGATGGTTTTTGGCGGATACGGTTCGGTTCTCGGTTTCAATTTTTCAGAACCGGTTTTATCGGTTCGATTTACGGATTTGAATGCGAACCATCAAACCGGCCCCCTTATATAATCTGAATGTATATTATTTTATCGGTTCGGTTCTCATTATTCTGCAGGTGCTACACACCATGTTTTACTTGGTTCCTTTATTTTGTTTTTTTATTTTGTCATTTTGCTTCCTTAGAGCATAATCCTATGGCTACTTGCGATGGAACAATGCGAATTTGTTTTCCTCGCCTACTTCCTTTTTTTCATTTTTTGCTTGGTAGAAACATAACCGGAATCCAACAAAAAATCGGATCGGACCGATGGTTCGGTTGGTTCACGGTTTATAGAAGAAGCGGTTGGTTCATGGTTCGTATTTTGCGGAACCGTTTCCTAGCGGATGCTTCTCGGTTCTAGGGTAAAACCACCCATCCTGTGAACCGATCACCCCTATGTACGAGTAGATCATGTGAAGTTATTTGAAAGGTTCAAATTTAAAGTCATGGGAGCAGTTGAAGATCAATTTTGGCAGACAAAAGCAATGAAGAACGTGGGCAAAAAGGGGTAGTTATTGAAGGCACCAGAATTCAAGATTTGAAAACGATAAACGTCTGAATAGTTGCAAAGTGTAAGGAAACACAAATACTCAGAAAAAAGAAGAATAAGGCAGATCAACAACACATGCAAAAACATCCAATTTCCTTTGCAATTTCACTTTCGTCGTACTTTGAGCTTCCTGCACTTTCAATTTTTGCAAACCGGTTTCTTTCCAAGTCATTTACAGCTTTCCTAATAGTATTGTAATGTAACTCAGACCATTTGTTGATCTCAAATCTATCCACAATCCATCCATTTCCATCCATTTTCACACATGCACCTTGTGATTCATTCTTCGCCAAAGATTTTTACGAGGATTGAGCCACAGAACCCTTATAATAAAAAATCGAAGAATTAATTTCGATGAAAGGTTTTTCTTATTGCAAAAACAAGCGAAGAGGCTCAACAGAACAGATCAAAATCCCATCATTCTAATAAATTGCAATCCCTCATGAAGTGATATTGTCTTTGACTTGGGGAAGTTTGGCATTGATTTTGTCAAGTCGAACGCGATGCTCGTTCCCAAGGAAAGATAACTGAACCGTCGGATCATCCGAAAGGAAAAATCCCAAGTTGGATTTTGGGTGGTTCACAAAGACTCCGCGTTCTTCGTTTTTGGTCGGCACATGTCGAGTTCACCACTCTAGGATGTACGTCGATATTAGTTGCCGACGCATATCATGTGATGCATATTTCTTCTTGGCGAAGTAGTATGAGATAATCTAATCGAACTTAGTAAAGTATATCTCAGAGAGGTTCTAGACTCCGTGTCGGTTCGCGCCACGTGTGGACGGTCCCGACCAATGAGCGAACATCTATTATTTCAGACAAAGTGGCAGTTGATTTTGTTTTAGTATCTAACTTGCTCATCGTTGTTACACCTGCGGTCAAGAAGACCGAGCATAAAATGCCAATGAGCAAAGGCGTAAAAATCTCTTTTTAACTTGGGGATGCAACTGTTTTTAATCAGATTTGAAACGTGAAGATGAAGAGAGATATTCCCGCGAAATATTTTATGGGGTTCGTGGGATAATTCATGCGTGATTAATCCCCTTCATAATTTTTCTACACTGTATTAATTGATTTTGGCGCGAAATTCAGACAAAATAAAAATTACTTTAACATTCCAAAGCGAGCCATCGATCGGAAAAGCCCTAGTTCAATTGAGTTGGAATGAGCACATACTTCCTAAGCTAAGATCGATGAAACTTCTAAATATCACCATAGTTTTTCCTTCCTTTCAAGGATAAATAATTTTTGTCATTTTTCAGATATTACTTATTTGGGTTAATATCACAAAGAACTTCAAATTGGTACATATATGACAAATTTATCATAAATTATTTTTTTGCCATTATAATCCCCAAACTAGTACAAATTTATTCCAAATAGGTACACTTGTAACAAATTTAATTTATGTTAATTTTCGTTACATTTTAGTATCAAATTGCTAAGTTTGATAACACGTGCGAGCTGATAGGTGTACTAGTTTAGGATTTTTATCCTACGTTTATCCTAATTTAACAGAAACTGACGAAGGAACAGTTGTACGAGTTGAGAGTTTTTTTATAGTAAAAAGTTTTGTTTGAGGTAAATTTACCACAAGAGTACCACTTTGAAATTTTTAGAGATAAAAAATAATTTGAGGTAAATTTGTCACGGTGTTTTAAGATTTTTCGTGATATGAACCTTATTTATTTCAATATATCATATTAACGTATTTTTTTTTTTTGGTGGAATTGGTAAGTATGATTAATAAGCGACAAATAAATTATATATATATTTTTTGTTAAGTATGAATACTAAGCGACAAATAATAAGACAAAAACAAAAACAAAGGGAAAGAAATTGGGGGAACAATTTCTCTTTCCAACAGTCGAGATTCCCCAGCGATGCTCCATTTGTGTAGTGTGTCTCTCTCTGATTCTTCTGCTCGTCGTCACTTCCAAGCCTCGGAGAGTCGCCAATCCCCGATTACTCCCCGCGCTGGCGCTCTTCAATCGCGGCGGCGTTCTGCAATGTTCCCGCTCCTGAGCTCCGAACCTGTGCTCCATCAATGAGGCCGCCGAGCTCGTTCGTCGGGGGGAAGTCCTTCTAGCTGAGAACGGCCAGCGACCTCGATTTTCTCGCAAATGGCGACCGCTTCGGCTCGCTTCTCCGCGTTCGGAGCCCGCGGCAATCGCGATGAATGGCCCGCATTCTCGGGGTTCAGCAAGTTGGAGTCTTGGAGCTTTCAGTTTCCACCGATTGCGGAGGTTTGCAAAATCGCTTCTGCTTCCGTCGCGACTCGCTCGAAGGTAACGGCAAGGATATTCCGCCCGATTCAGTGGTTGTTTTGTGCGCGTGAAACGTTCGTTTGCTCGCTGAGAAGGCATTGATCTTGTAGTTGTATTCTTCTGTTTTGGGGGATCATGTTATCATGTGGACTGTTTGCCTACCTCGTGCAGTAATTACTCACCATTCAAAAAGCATACTAACCCATCTGGAAAATTTGTATATGGTGGTTGCATCTCTTGCTCATATTTTGAAGTACATGTGTTGCGTGTTTGTGAAGTGGGGCCTGATGTACTGGGTGCCTGCTGATCTGCATTAACAGTTTGGACCGGTGCTAGTAGTTAATTATGGCTAATGTTGGGAAAAATTACCATTTGAGCGATGTTGTTGTCCATAAGATTATACAGCACTATTGCTCCTCTGAATTGCCACCTGAAAGTGTTCATTCTCATTTTGACTATTTGTTCTTGATCGCCATCATATTTGTGAACTATTCACTGTGGATTTTTCAAAAAACGATAGAGCGAAAACTTTTCAATGCTATACGTCTCTAGAATGATCTTGACAATTGTACTGTGGGGTTTATGATTGTTGAGCTTTCTTGATGCAGAATGTCTCTAGTCGAATCAATTCTTTGCCTGATAGTGATGATTTCTTCTATGAGAAAGTAGCTACCCCCATGCTCGATGTTATTGAGAGCCCTACCAATTTGAAGAACCTGTCTACAAAGGTTTGCTCATTTTCTCTATCTGGCTTACATGTACGCCTGCTCAAGCTAAGCTCACCTCTATCAACTAATAATTAGTTTGGCAGGAACTGCGACAGTTAGCTGATGAAATCCGTTTAGAATTATCCTCAATATTAAGAAAAGCACAAAAACCTTCGAAGGCTAGTCTGGCAGTCGTTGAGCTGACAGTGGCAATACATCATGTTTTTCATGCTCCCGCGGACAAAATTTTGTGGGATGTTGGGGAACAAGTGAGTAATGGTTAGCAATCAGGACATGTTTATGTGCTGTTCTGATCCTTAACATTATTGAGAACAATTGCACATTCAAAGTATTTAAATTGTATATCCTGCTTACTTGACAGACATATGCACATAAAATGCTTACTGGAAGGAGATCCCTCATGAACACTTTGAGACAAAAGGATGGTTTGTCTGGTTTCACTTCTCGATCTGAAAGCGAATATGATCCTTTTGGTGCGGGACATGGATGCAACAGCATTTCTGCAGGTTTAGGTAATGTCTCTTGCAATCAATTCTCACGTGACATGTTGGTTCTATAACCTAGCTTTTGATCACATGCATGTTGGCACTCATGAATGCTGTTCTATGTCCACTAATGAGAAGGAAACTTAAGTAATACATTATATCATTTTAGGCATGGCGGTTGCACGGGATATGAAGGGAAAACGTGAACGAATTATGACAGTCATAAGCAATGTAACTACAATGGCTGGCCAGGTGTACGAGGCAATGAGCAATGCAGGTTACTTGGACTCTGATATGATAGTTATCTTGAATGATAGTTGTCATTCTTTGCACCCAAAGGTTGAAGAGGGCCCGAAGAGATCTATCAATGCTCTTTCTAGTACTCTAAGTAAGCTCCAGTCAAGCAAATCTTTCCGGAAGTTTAGAGAAGTTGCCAAGGTATGCAGTTTATTTGGATAGATCTATTTTAATGGCTGCTTTTAGGTCATGGATAGGGACTTGAAATTTTTGACAGATTGACGATGCACATGTTAAACAAAGAAAACATGTTGCGGACTTTGAGAAATAACTAGATCATGATTACGACAATCAGTAAAATACCATATCCACCTCGCCCCTGACCATCTTTTGTTTGTCCTCACCATAGCTTGTTTATTGTAAGGGAAATATGACACTTAATCTACTTTTGTTGGATGTGAGATGTTAATCATAAAGGCTTCTTCTATAGGAGTGTGCAACCTTTAAAGTTACCACACCACCACCTTTATTTGTGTGGGGCATGATGATAGATAGATAATTCCAGTAGTTTGCTGTTTTAGGCTCATCTTAGCAGTGCTTTAAGTTCCAAATTCAGTACCTTGTGTGCTTAGAAGAGATCAATAGATAGTAATTTTTACTAAGGATTTTGTCCTAAACAGAGCACAATGTCTATATGAATCATGGAGTCAGCTCCACTTAATAGAAAATGTTTTGATTAATCTCATTGTTGTGTTTAGTAAAGAATATCTCTTAAATGTTTGCGATTACGTGCTCTTCATCATAGTATAATGGAATATGTTGTGATCCTAACTTTATTTTTACAATTTGAAGTTTTGAATTATCATTTTATGGCACTCAAAGTGGAGTACAGGCCAAACTATTTCCTATTGAACTAGATTCTCGAGTTGTCATCTCTTTAGTCTCTGCGAAGTGCAATGTGACAACTATGATAGAAGTCATGTAGAAGGGAAAGGGATAATTTTACTAAAAGTCCGAAAACTTGTTGCAAAAGTGTGTTCGGGTCCTAAGACTTTCAAGAAATGCAATCCAGTCCAAAAACTTGTCTAGTTGGTGCAGTCGAGTACCTCTCTTAACTCCGTCTAACTTGAATGATGGCAAATGCTGACGCAACATTATTAAATATATTTTCAAGGCACACAGCACTGATATGGTGACACTTTAGAGAAAGAGCTTCAAAAATTATATAGAAAAAGGCTTAAAATGGCTTGAAAATCTAAAAGACAAAATTTGTGCTAAAAACAAAATGAGGTGTTGGATCCTGGCGTGGGTTAAGGGCGCACACCCTACTTTTTTGGCTGTGGCCAGCAAACTATCTTGGCAGGGGCCAACAATCCTTGCCTGGCCATAGGTGGGGGCCATTCGCTCTCATTGCAAGCAGGCAATGGCAACGAGGCTGGCTTACTTGGCCTCACTGCTCGCTGCCACCAACCAGGGGTTGGAAAGGACCTAAGAAAAGACAAGACGCTCTTCCTGAAATTGAAGGAAGAAGGGAAGAGAGTGAAACGACCTATGACAAGAGGCAGTGAGAATGCAAACATGACCGAGAACCTCGTTGATGTTGTGACTAATTTCTGAGGTGAAGTCTGTGGGCACCACACAAACTCAGACTATGTTGCTCTGGCAAGTGGATTCTCGAGAATGAATAGAAAGGAGCAGTTAAAGAAGAGCAAAGCATTGAAGTCGCAGAAGTTGGTGGAAGAAGTTGAGACCTTAATTATGGATGGGTTAGCGAGTGAGCTCGCGGAAATTGCATGATGTGTAGAAATCAAGGATGCCATAGATACAAGGTTTAGATCGCGTCTCCCAAACCAAACCTGTTTAATTAAGGAGGAGAAGAAAACTCAGGAACGCACTCATGCTTGAAGTGAAAATTTTTTGTAGCTTTTTTACTATTGGCAAAAAAGAAAAAAAAAGAGTAATGTTGTAGCTGGTGGAATGTTTAAGTTCCTTCTTTTGCATGCGAGGGTTGGCTGAACTTTATGCAGTGGCGTCAATGCTGTGTGAGGGCTGCTGGCCCTCGCTGACGAAGTTGCGCCCCCCTTTGAAACAACCCTCTCTCTATGATGTCTTTTTATCCCAGATCTAATTTATTCTTGTTTCTCTTTTTTTGTTATGTTTTTCCTTTGGCATTTTTTTTTTAGGTGGCACCCACATCAACACTGTGCATCTTGGAAATATGTTAGGAAAAACCAAGTCTGTATTTTTCGCTACTCAAATTAGACGAAGCTAATGGAGATACCTTATCAATTGGACAAATTTTAGGACTTGATTGCATATTTTGAAAGTTTTAGGATTTGATTGCATTTTCATGACAAGTTTTAAGAATTCTAGTGCACTTACCCGAAAGAGAAATGAAGAGAAACCATAAAAAAACCTTGAATATTATTATTTTTTAGTTTAAAAAGGAAAAAAAACTAACTTGTTGGTGCTTTTCCCTCTAACCAGATTTTTACTAGCAATAAATGACAATAATGGCAATCATCCATGCCCTTATTTAACATGCAGTTTTCTTCTTTTTCCAGGGTGTTACTAAAAAAATTGGCAGGGGCATGCATGAATGGGCGGCCAAAGTTGATGAATTTGCTCGTGGTATGATGGGTCCACCCGGTTCAACTCTCTTTGAAGAGCTTGGCTTGTACTATATTGGCCCTGTTGATGGCCATAACATTGAGGACTTGGTTTGTGTTCTCCACGAAGTGGCGTCACTAAATTCAATGGGTCCTGTTCTGATTCATGTTGTAACCGATGAAAATCAAGGGATTCAAGGAAGTCAGAAGAGTGAGATTGGCGAGAATGTAGGAGAAGGTATGTCAGATATCATTAGGAATTCTGCGCTTTATGTTTTCAGTTGAAAACTCATTGACTTGTAAAGAAGCCAAACGCATCAATCGGCTCTCTTTAGTTAATATACGGTCTTGTGCTTCATGGTATAATTTCCCACATTTGTCTTTTGTGTAGCTGCATATTTCATTTTATGATTGTTGAGTTCCATTCATTCTCGTGTAGTTTCCAACTGATCACATAAGGAGAAATGAATTCTAAACCCAGGGCCAGCATGATTTTGCTTGAAATTTGAACTGTTTGCTGTTTGTATAGTAAGCTTGTCATTCCCTTTCGCTTGATTCCATGCATATGTTCAAAAATCAGATTTTGGGCAACAAAATGGCTGTCTGTGATGATTATTTCATCACTCATGAGAGACAACCATACAAATCATAATAATGCTGATGAGCTGAGAGTTAAATCTGCTTCTGTTTGGCTTTGACATGTGGTCCGGATGTCCCATGATGTTTATATGACTTTTTTAGCTTATTATTACATATTTTTCTGTTTAGTCGTTGTCAGATTTTGCTTCATCCGAATCTAATTCTGTTCTATAGCCCTCTTAGTTTCTTAGTCGCACTTATTGCATAATTATGGTATTAGAGTGAAGATGTGTAAGTTTTCCCTAAATGCTGCTGTCTTCCAACCTAAACTCCCGAGCTGACTGCACCATATTTTAATATAAGAAAGTCCCTATATGCTCTAACTGTCCTAGAGTGATGATTAACATTTGTGGTGCTCGTCAGGTTCAAGCTGTTATGATTTGGTGGAATCTAATTATCAACCCAGGACATATAGTGATTGTTTTGTGGAGGCACTGGCTAGGAAGGCAGAGAGTGATAAAGATGTTGTGATGGTTCATGGGGGAGTGGAGGTGGAGCCATCGCTTCAGTTGTTTAGCAAAAAGTTTCCAGACAAGTTTTTTGATGTAGGGATGGCTGAGCAACATGCGGTTACATTTTCCGCGGGTTTATCATGTGGAGGATTAAAGCCATTTTGTGTGATCCCATCTGCATTTCTTCAGAGAGCATTTGATCAGGTTCTTACCTTTTCAGATGTATATTTATGGTCATGATAACTTTAGACAGATTTCCTTATCGAGAATTTATGGCCTTAGGTGGTCCATGATGTTGATCGGCAAAGAATTCCTGTCCGTTTTGTCATTACGAGTGCAGGCTTGGTAGGATCTAATGGCCCCGTGCAGTGTGGGGCTTTTGATATAACGTTCATGTCATGTTTGCCCAACATGATTGTCATGGCACCATCTGATGAAGATGAGTTAGTGGACATGGTAGAAACTGCTGCCATGGTTGATGATCGCCCAATTTGCTTCCGGTATCCACGGGGTGCAATTGTTCGGACGGACAAGTGTCTCAGTCTTGGGATCCCCATTGAGGTAATGCTTCAGCAGTGTTACTCCCAGGTGATATTGTTTTCAACGGTTGTATCTCCATTCTCTGAAACTGAGGAGTTTACTTAAATTCTAAAAAGAAAAAGAAAATGTAAATGGTTCTAATTATTGTTACTTTAATGTTAAGAACATTAAACGCGGGGATGATGTGTTTCATACCTTTCCGTTAATTCATGGAATTTCCTCGACCAATTTTCACCAAAGGTTTTCCTTTTGATAGTAGGGAAGGCAGAACACCACTTGCTGCTTGTTCTTAAGGAGATATAAAGTCCATACCTTCCTTGCTCGATCATCACTGTAATCCATTCTCCTTAGAATTCCCTTCCAGGATTCATTGTAATTGAATATCAGTTTTAGGTCTGCATATATAAGATCTCAAGTCTATTTTCAGAATATGCAAACAAGAATCGAACTATTTGGTAAAATGCAAGTTGATCCGTGCCAGCTTACGGTGCATTATCTACGAATGCATACTTAGCAATAAATGGGATCCTTTGCTTTCATACATAGCTTGAAGTGTTGTATTATCATATTGTAGGGCTTTGGTTAAATTTCTGTATTTGCAGAACAGATAGGAAGAGGGAGAATTCTTGCTGAAGGTAAAGATGTTGCTTTGCTTGGTTATGGGTCGATGGTTCAGAACTGCGTCAAAGCTCGGTCCCTTCTTTCAAAGCTCGGAATTGAGGTGACAGTTGCTGATGCAAGATTCTGCAAACCGCTTGACATAGGGTTACTTAGGGAGCTGTGCGAAAATCATGCCTTTCTGGTCACTGTTGAGGAAGGATCTGTTGGAGGTTTCGGGTCCCATGTTGCACAGTTCATTGCACTTGATGGGCGGCTTGACGGGAGAGTAAAGGTACAGCATCATCCTCTCTATCATTCTGCGTTTGTGATTGTGCCATTGTCATGGATCTTTTCTGGAGGAGAGACTGGCCCACCGTTCCTGTTGGCATCATCTGATTTTTGGATTTCAAAGCTAAGATAAATGAAAATAAGTATAGCTACAACACGGGGCGAATCATCTCTTTTTTTTTAGTTCGATACCTGGTATTGGCCATAATTTTCACAAACATTCTGTAGTTTTAGTAAGACGGGATTTTCACCTCCATTAGTTTGATAACTCGTATTGACCACAATACGCAAGAGCATGATAAATATAGTGCAGTACGGATGCAGAAGGAAAATTTATTGAATTGTGAGATACTATCTTTAAGCTGTACTGATTTGGTTCGGTTCATCCAGTGGCGGCCGATTGTTTTACCTGATGCCTACATAGAGCATGCGTCACCAAACGAACAGCTATCCCTTGCCGGGCTCACTGGGCATCACATTGCTGCGACCGTGTTGAGTCTCCTTGGCCGGACACGCGAAGCTCTTATGCTGATGTGCTAGGTTCCTGCTATTATATGAGCCTGATTTCTCTCAAAATGGCCTTGCACTGATGCTGCTCGACCGATAAGCCAGATCAGGTAAGGTGCTCGTGCAAAGATGGCTTTACTCGCCACCTCCAATTTGTCCAGAATGCTGTATTTAAGTGTTGGCAAGCAGTACGTTGCATCGCCAGCGTACAGAACTCATATCTGAGGAGCATTTTCAGCGACTGTTTCTGCTAATTTGCCTCGCATACAAGAGCCAGAATGAATGGTGAGCAAGCATGGAGTCCCTCGGTTCTTTTGAGACCCCAAAGTAAGAAGTTCCTTTGAATCGAAAAAGCATTCTGAAGGTGACGTATTTGTCAAGAGACAGTACTGAACAACATTTTAAATTGCCACCGCTGATTATCAAAGTGTCGCGTAAACTTGCGAGGGGTATTAACACGGCTGCCAAGCAATTGTTGGAATATTTTCATGGAGAAAACAATAGACCCGACACGCCTCGTGGCGCCGGTGAGCATCCCTAGGGAAGTATACGATCGCAGGACTGCGCCTTTCGTTTTTCATTTTCATAAGAACAAGAAAGGAAGAAGAAGAAGATATCACGATTCATGCATGGAAGTTTAAGCAAAGACTTTTGTATCGAGCAATGGCTGCAATGCCTATCCCGAGCCGAAGTTCCGCGGCTGACCGTGGATGGCGAGCTCATAAGATATGGCGGCGCATTATTTGAGAATCACATCGCTAAGAGAATGTTGAAACCTAGCCACATCGACAACCATGCTCTCTTCGCCGGCTCTAATTATTATTATTATTATTATTTGTACAGTGCACGATCGTGCGGTAAAGAGCTTGCGGCCATAGTTCTATCAAAGAGTACCAAAATAGGAAGCCAAAGCACTTGATACTTGATAGTTCATCTAGGGAGCACGCTCTCTGTTTGCGCCTCGTTCCGAGCCAACCGGCATTATCGAGACTGGGGCGGCGAAATTCGAGTCTAGATTCTGGAGTTTTCAGGCACGGTCTTCCGGCGTTCCCGTTAATGAAATTTAAGGGAATTACAAGCCAGAAATAATCCGGTTTCATCATATTCAATCCGAGCAGTGCCACGTCAGCAATCGGACCGGAAAGCAACCCCCGGCTGATTCCCATATTTATCCGGGCCAGAAAAGCCCATGTTCAGCCGTTCCGAGGCCCACGGATCTACCGCTCATATCGAACGAGTGCACTGAAGATCCTTCCAGAAATTCATCGTCTTCGCAGAGGGAACAGCTTGGGGAAATCGAGCGAGCTCGAAGATGTCGTCCTTCCTTCAGTCGCTTCTGGATCCGAGGAAGAACTGGTTTGCCGCTCAACACATGAAATCCATCTCCAAGCGCCTCCGCCATTACGGTCCTTCCCTCGATCCCCTGATCGCTTCCCCTTTCGTTTCGCAGTTCGTCGTAATCGGAAATTAGCAGTTCATTCGTGTGCACATGGATTGCTTTCGCCTTTTTTTTTTTTCTCGCGATCGATTGCGGTTGTAATTGTTGATTGGCGTCCACTAGTCAAGCGGTCACCGACTCTGGTAGTCTCCGGTGGCTTTTTCGATGTGTGATGGATTTTGTGTAGAATTAGGGACGGCTGATGTGCCGTCAGCTCATGCTTCTGATTTGTTTGTCGACTTCCGATGTTTTGATGCATTATGTGCTGCTGATAAAATAGGCCTCCGGTATGATGATCTTTACGATCCTTATTACGATCTGGACGTGAAGGAGGCGCTCAATCGGCTGCCGAGGGAGATTGTGGATGCGCGGAACCAGCGCCTCAAGCGCGCCATGGACCTCTCCATGAAGCACGAGTACCTTCCTGAGGATCTTCAGGTATTGGCATTTGCAGATGGTTTGTTGTCATCGGTGCTCGAAGCTTGTCTAAGATAACAACTTGCTATGATGTTTTTAATCAGGCACATCTCGAGCAATCCTTTTTTTTTTTTGGTCTCCCATTGTGGTAGTTTGACTCAAACATTGTTGTCGGTGAATAAGAGATTAAATCGATGATGACGAAATCGGGATAGCATACGGAAAACTTGCGGAGGTGGCGCACGTGCAAGCATTTTGCACTTCATGAAAGTATTCTGTGTCGTTGGATGTTGCTTGTTCATCTGCTGAAATTTGAGCAAGAGTTTATGTAAAATTGCTTTCTAGATTGTATCTTCTTTTATGAAAAGTATTATATAGAGATCTTAATGTATCTCATTCATACCCCTGCAGGCTATGCAAACTCCTTTCAGAAGCTACCTTCAGGAAATGCTTGCTCTTGTAAGTTTCTGTTACCGATATGACAAGTATGTGTAGATTGCTTTGAATGGTGATCTGGCTCCATGCTTTGTTTGCATTGAGAGAGCACTTTTAAGCAGCCTCAGAGTCTCACTGGGTCTCTTGTGAATCGTTGTTATTACTACGTTGGCCCGTGTGATTGGAGTTCGTCTTTAATTGTGTGAATTTATTATTTCTTGTAGATTATATATGGAAATCATTTAGTTTGTTCAATGTGAAATGTGGAAAGCTAAAAAACATGAAGTTATTTATGGTGACAAGTTGTGGTATGCTTTTAAGGTAGGTTCAATTGACCATATAAATCTCAGGAATCTATAAGAGGCAATCCAAAGTTCTAATAGGTGGCTCAATTGTTTGAATAATGGGAAGCTTCTGTTCGGTGCTCTTCAATATACTTACAACTAAACATTAAATTGTTTTAACTTTCTGATGTGGAGAAATTAATTATTGTTGTGTTCCTAATTTTACCATTAATATCTGGTCCTAAACCCCACCTTTAGAGAACCCTAAAAACGAGGGGAAAAAAATATTTAAGACTTGTCCTATGCTATCAACCGTTTCCATTAAATCCATAACTAAAAGTAAAAGGATCATTATTATCTTATGAACTCTTACATTTTAATATCTATGTATCTTTCTGAAGTTAGACGGTATACTTTTCAGCACTTCTGGCTTTTGCTATGGCTTAGACATCGGTTGCATATAAAATTTTTCTTTTAATCTTGTCAGTGTGATTACGAAGTTTGATATGTGTCTGACATGAAATAATCACTATTGTTGATTTGAAGAGTGAACCTATGCTGTAAAGAAAAGACTTGAAAGTGGCACATCAAACTGGTGTTGTACAGTTCGTCTCGTTAGCTATAATATTATCGTTGAGTGGAATAACTGAAAATTTTATAGGTCCTTGAGGTTATTTTCCGGTAGAATTAGTCAGCTGAGGCTTGTCTCATGTAACTTTGAATCTTTTAACTCTTTCTTTGTAACTTGCTGAGTTTGGCGGTTGATAGTAGTTTTGGATGTTTGTATGAATTGAACTCTGTTGCAACTTTTTTAACCTAGTCCATTGCAGGAAGTAACTGGACTTGATAGTTTTTGTGTAAGGAATTATTCTTTTTTATCTCTCAAGGTTACATTTAGTGTTGAGTTTTATATGTTTTTTGAGTGTGCTCGTGCTCGTGTCTTTCTGGGTCTCCCTCTATCTTGATTACCTCCTTTCCTCGGGTCGTGCCCTTTTTTTCTGGTTCAATGAAATTTACCTGTCAAATGATGTCAAAGTCATAGTTGAGATGATACCTGGGAACTTGGTTTTCTTTGATTCACTTGGTTATAGATGATGGCAGCTAGTTATTTCTCAGCCTATATGCAGCAATCACTAAGAATCTCTTATGTGAGATTTGGCAGGTTAAGAAGGAGAAAGGAGAACGTGAAGCTTTGGGAGCATTGCCTCTTTACCAACGCACAATTCCTTGAGCTTCTAGCCTTTTATGACTGGTGGTTTTAATCGCATGGGCCTCTTAACATGGTAGCCTATATTCTTGTGGAAATTTTCATTGCACTCTTCTATAAGGGTTTTCTTTATCCCATTTGCTTGTGCATGGCTGGACGGCTTTCACTACCCGGCTGTCATCTAGTTGAATCTGATGACTAAGTGACATCGACTTTTGTAATAAATTTATCTCAAGAATGTTGATGAGTACTAGATTAGTTCTCTTGTTGTGCTTGTCTATTTGCTATGGAATATAGAATCTTATTTGGACCATTTCGTCCTTCTGAGTTATCCATTGCTATGTATCTTGCTTTCTGCAAATTCACACCTTGTTTGGTTGCTTCACGATTCCTATTTAAGTTCCAACAAATTGTCCAGTGACATGATATCTGCTTATCGTCGTTCTATGTTGGGAGCACGTTCGTCTCTATGGTTGCTAATTGGGAATGAATTTAAGTTGGCTTCCGTTGGAATTTTGATGCCTGGCTGATCAAACCACAAAAAGGTGTGATATTTTCTTCACGTCGGTTAACGCCTAACTGGTGGGTGTGTGTGATGCATATGAATCTGCTTTGAGTTGGGCCAGTTGGAAATCTGCGAGGGTGCGTGTACCATTATGGTAGAGATGGCTAAGAATAGTAGTACACTGATCAGCCGCATGACCAGTTCTGACCCAGTTTTTGGTTATTATGGTAGGTCTGCATTAGATCATTGCATAGCCAAGGAAAGAAAATGTAGTCTAGCCGAGGAAACTACAGCTAGTTTCATGCTCGCCACTACTTGGCTTCGCGGTCCTAATTTGGAGCGAAGGGCAAAGTGAACCAGTATTGCAAAGTTTAGCTCTTGGGGAATTCGTGTTGTCTCTCGCATCTGATAAAACTCTAGCGCGAATTAATGGCTGTTTAGCATTTCTTACTGATTTATTGTCGATTTCCTCACCTTGGCGATACCATGACTGAACTTATGCGATTCTCAGTGGATGAGTGGGAGCTTGCTTACGAGGCCAAAAGGCTCTTTCTAGCCCTGTTGACGTAGGGGCCTTACCGACGCTCGAGAGTGAATTCCCTATCGATGTTTCGAATGTATGCAGCACGGAAAAAGTAAACAATTCGGTCATGTCCGCACCTTTTGCTTCACGCGCCTTGACATATCGTTGTTCAAAGAGGCATGACACCAACTTCCCCCCACCCCGGGCGGGCACCTGAAATACCTGAATCATTGGTTGTTCAACAAGAGGCACCTGAGTCACTGCACTGTTGCCGAGTTTGTCGCAGGAAGTAGCAGGGAAATGGTAAATGAGATGGGTCGAAACCAGGCCCTGACTTTCTTAAGCTAATGACAGATGACTATGCCAAATCCTCCTCTGCTTTAGTATCTTTGTAAAGCTAATGACAGATGACTTACTTAAGCTAATGGATAGTAGTGAGCTCTTCAAGTGTGCTTGGCCATATAATGAAAGTGTGTCCTGCGCACTATCCCCCGCTATCTCTTGATCCTCCAGGAGTGAGCAGATCAGATAAAAAAAAGAAGAAGAAGATAGATCCAGAATCTGCAAGTGAAAAACTAATTAAAAAAAAAATCGCAACTTTGAGACTATTGTCGAATCGAATTTTAAGTACCGCTTGAGCGAGTATTGATACTGTTCATCCAAAACGATGGAATCCTCTCTTTTACAAGAAATTTAGGATTTAGTCGCTTTAGCGAACTTTTCCTAATTTCACAAAAAGAAAAAAGAAAAAAGAAAAAAAGGTCTAGGGCTTGTGCAAGCTGCATGGGGAATTATTAGTGGGCATTTGCAGGTGCCAATCATATAAGCCAGATTTTAATGGAAATGGAGGTGTGGGTTTGCTGCAATTTTGTGTCTTCTCCCACTTTGTCTCTCTTGCCCTGACTTCCATTTGGTGTTGTGGATAGACAAAGGTCTGAAATCTAACTCATCTTTGATCTCTTTTCTCGTTCTGAATCAACCAGATTATTTGCAGAGGACAAGAAGAGAGAACAAACTAAACGTTTCATCCTAGCAAAACCATCCGACCTCTATATTGCGCTTATCGGTGGCCAACAAGCTCGATTCGCGATCCGGTTCTAGGTCATAGATAGGACTTCACTCTTTTCTTTCTTATCGGCTGTTTTGGTATAGTTTTCTCCCAAATGGCTTCGTCTGTGTTAAAGGGATATCGCAACTTTCAAAGCATTTGGCGAAGGCCTTCATCACATTTCAAAAATGGACGGCCTAGATGGACTAAGGTCCAGATCCTCATCTCTGGGGATTCAAATGCATGATAGATCTAACAAGTCAAGGTATCGAATCACAATGTTAATCTAGCGGGTGGTTGCATTCTTCTTATCGTTCCTGAAATCACATTTCAAATCTCCATTTGCACTCATCCAAGAGTGTCCAAGGTCTTTAGAAGTTCCTCTTGTCACTTTTGACAGGCAGCTTGGATAGTAACAGGCTTGCATTGAAGCCGAAAGCGTTGTCTTTTTTCGAATCAAAATGAAAGAGCCCTTTCACGAGGACGGTCGAGTTAATGCAATGAAAGTCCTAAATATTGTGTAGCAATGCAATTAAATTTTTAATTCTTAGTTGATTCGATTAAGTCCTAAAAAACTGTCAAAAAAAAAAAAATTTCAATGATGTCCTCTCGACGTACAGTGCCTAAAATTCTCTACGTTACTCATAAAACATGGGATCCATGAATTGCATTCTGCACATAAGTTTTAGGACTAATTGCGTTTTCAGTTAATGTTTAGGTGTTAATTAAACCAATGGGTTCAAGAATTGATTACACATTTTGCAAGAGGTTTAGGACTGGAATGAACCAATTGAAATGTTTAAGACTTGATTGCAGTCGGTACACAAACTTACAAATTGTGCTGCATTTTTCCCATTCTTTCAAAGTCATGGCATGCAACCGGCTCAACAAATAAATACTATCTTACAGGGCAAAAGAACACCTGGAGTGCCAATATTTTGTGTACGGCGCTCACTTTGATGCTGATATATTTTTTTGGAACACTTAAGTGCCAAATTGAAGGAAAAACGATTACTTAAGTGCCAATGGTAAGAAATTTCGGCCAACTAATTACGTGTCATCTATTTTTAATGTTTTGACATTACTTGGCAATTTTTTAAAAACAATCAAGCCACGTGGACTTTTAAACTTAAAAATAAAGTTCAATTTTTTATAAATCAAAATTAAACAAAAAAATAATCTAAAAAATAAAATTAAACTAAAAAAGGTTGTGAGACGAGGCCTTGCATAGCCCTCACTATCATCTTCCCACCATCGTTGGCAATGGCCAACGATGGGTGGGGAATGATTAAGAGAGGCCACCATGCCTTGGCGACGCCACCAAGGCATCGCCAGGGTCGACACTGGCGATGCCTGGCCGTGGCTGGCCAAGGCCTCGTAAACCCACGGCGAGGGAGACCTCGCCCAGATTTGGGGGAGTTCGAGCCTCGCCCAGCCACGACCAGGCATCGCCAACCCTAGCGAAGGTCGCCAGGGCTCGACGACCCCTCTCGGCCATCCCCCACCCATCGCATTCGATGGTGGGGTAGTGGCTATGAGACAGCCCTTGCCGCCGTAACTTTTTTGCCATTATTTTTCATTTTTTTAGCTTATTTTAAATTTGTTAGTTTATCTTAATTTTTTTTAATATTACATGGATTTTTTTTTTATTGTTTTTTAACTTTTTTTTTGCTGATTAGGATCCTCCAATGAGACATAGATGTCGTGTATGATTGTCGACGAAGTTCACTGAAGTTGGCACTGAAATAATCATTTTTTTTAAATCGACACTTAATGATAAAAAAATATTAGCATTAAAGTGAGCGTCGTACACAAATATTATCACTCAGGTGTCCTTGTGCCTCTCTTGTAATTCCTAGATATATACCCAATATGATGCTATCTATCCATTAACTTTGTGGGCAAAACCCTAATTGGAAATTATATAGAAGTTGCACTTTGTTTTGATCGCAAGATAAACTAGATCGAGAGGACTTGAGGAATAGATATTATTTATATGGAGGTCCAAAGCGTTTTGACATTGCCCCCTTCACCATTTCCCTCCATATTCCAAGACGTTCGAATATCTCATTTTACTTGATTATGAGTGAATATGCTTGTTATATAACGTGGTCTCTCTTCACTATCAGTTTAGGCTTATTAGATTGAATTTTTAACATCATAATAGAGTCAGGTTCTGTCCCAGTTTATTTCGCATGTACATACATCCCGTTTGTCAAATTGGATGTGTTATTCTTAATTCGATTTGCATGTGAACGGAGTGTTAAAATATCTCACATCGTTTGCGAGCGAGGGCGTGAAGGCACTTGCCAGATCTGGATGAGGGCCACTTGGAGTGCGGCCGACGATGTGAACCTTGCCAACTATGAACAAGGGCGCGAAGGGCCTCGTCCAAGGCCGTGGCGGCCCTGCCGGCCACGGGCGAGGCAGTTGTTGCCTAGATCTGGTGGTCGTGTGACGTAGGACGGCCGGAGTCCACGTCAGTTGTTCGCTTCCAAATTAGCTGGATGGACTAACATTGGTAAATAACTAAAAGGTTTATGACTAAATTTGCCCAATTGAAAAGTTTAGAACTTCGTTGGCATAAATGCAATAAGTTAGGATTTTTTTTTTTGGTACTTTTATCAAAAAATGTGTTGGGGGAGGAAAATGGCAAAAGAGAAGGGTAATAGCGAGTGAGGGTAAGGGAAAGTTGGTGGGTAGTAGTGATCTCTTCAAGTTTGCTTGGCCAAGACTTGGCCATGTAATGAAACATTGTGTCGTGCAGACTGTCCCCCCTATCTGTTGATCCTCCTGGAGTGAGCAGATCAGATAAAAGAAGATAGATCCAGAATCTGTAGGTCAAAAACTATAAAAATGGCCGCTGTTGAATCCATTTGTAAGCACTACTTATAATGGCAATTTTTTATATTGTTCATCGAAACGACTTGACCCCATATTTTTATGAAAATGTGGTGATTCAATCGTGTATGTTAAAAATCCCAAAGTTTATGGAATTCTCTATAGAAGGCTTTAGTTTCCTAAGTTTTCGATAAAAAACAAATCTTTTTCTAAGTTAAAAAAAAAAGAAAAAAAAAAAGAGTCTAGGGCTTGTGCGTGCAAGTTGCATGGGACCCCGTATGAATTACGAGATCATCCCATGGACGCCTTCGGCATCCATGGGTCGCGGACCGACCATAGGATCATGTTCAATAAGTGGAACTTATTAGCTGTCCACTCTTAGATTTGAGCAGTAAGGTTCGGAGAAGTTATTAGTGGGCACTTGCTGGTGCCAATCATACCGACCAGCTTTGAATTGTTATGGAGGTATGGGGTTGCTGCAATTATGTGTCATCTCCCTCTTTGTCTCTCTTGCCCTGACTTCTATCTTGTGTGGATAGATCGAGTCTAAAAATCTTACTCATCTCGATCTCTTTGCTCGCTCCGAATCGACGAGATTATTTGCAAAGAAACAAGAGATAGAACAAACGAAATGTGCTTCTCATTAGCAAGAACATCATATGCATATTGCGCTTATCATGGCTAACAGCTCGACTTATCTTATGGGCCGTTCGCTATAGTTTTCTATCTCCAAGATGGAGCTCAAGTCCGATCCTGTTAACATATTTAGCTAGACTCATATTCACTCAAAAGCTTTAACCGATGAGTTATGAGTCAACTTGGATATATTAACTGCTTCATACCGCACCAGTTCTCTGATGTGGGATTTTTCTAACACAAATTACACGTGTATATCAACAAAAAGTTATAGCGCCTCCAAAGCTAAGCAGCTTGCACCAGCATACGATGAGCCCATGACACTTCAAGAAAACGAAGTACCATCTGCGACATTCATCTTTCGGGATTCAAATGCATAATAGATCTAACGATCAAGGAATCAAATCGCCGTATTAATCTAGCGGGTGCATTCTTCTTATTATTCTTGAAATCGTTTCTCATTTCTCCATTTGCACTCGTCCAAATGTGTCCAAGAAGCTCTTTAGAAGGTCCTCTTGTGGGGAGAGATCTGTCTATCAGGTAGGATGTCATTTTTCACAAGCAGCTTGGACAGTGACTTGTGCTTGCATTGAAACTTAGTGTCATCTTTTTCGAATCAAAATGAAAGAGCCCTTTCATGGGGACGAGTTAATGCAATGAAAGTCCTATATCTTGCATCTACAATGCAATCTAATTCTAAAATTTTTAATCGATTCGATTAAGTCCCAAACATTGTATAAAAAAAAAAATTGATCAAGCGCTCTCGATGAACAGTGACCAAAATTGCTTGCATTTTATAAAACATGAGACCGTATATTGCAGTTTTACAGATAAGTTTTGGGATAATTGTATTTTCTAGTAAAAGTTTAGGAGATAATTAAACCAGTGAAAATATTTAAGACTCGATTGCAATTTTCGCAAGAGGTTTATAATTAGAATGAACCAATTGAAAAGTTTAGGACTTGATTGCAGTCCCTACATAAGTTTAGAACTTGTGGTGCAATTTTTTCATTCATAATCGTGCATGCATCGATCATCTCCGACTCAACACATATTAATTGAAAATCCTCTGGTATGGTTTCCAGATATATACCGGATATGGTGCTGTCTATCCATCAAATTTGTGGCCAAAACCCTAATTGGAAATTACATAGCAGTTGCACTTTGTTTGCATCGTAGGATAGACTAGATTTAGAGGACTTGGAGGAATGAACATTAATTATTTGTAGGTTCAAAGCTGACGGAGGGTAGCGATAACTGGAATACTCTTCCAACAGATAAATGTTGACACCTAATTTTTGACCAATCTATTATTGTGATTTTCATTTTTTTAAAAATTAATTAAAAATAGCAAACAAAATCATAAAATTGCAAAATCAACTTTGGAAGCCTTGGCCTAGCCTCAAGAACCAATTTTGAACAAAAAATATTTTTCGTAATTTTTAATAGTTTTTCGAATTTATTTAATTATTAAAAATACCAAAAAAATCATAAAAATACCATCCGTGGTCAGAAAAATACACAAAAATATTCAATAATTTTGTTTTAATTTCCTCTTCAAGTGTGTCACTTTAAATCTCAAAAATTCGGCTCGGATCACTATGTTCCTTCACAAACATAAACCTGAACTGTGCCTAAAAAATTCCTTTTCGAGTATTTTAATTTTCAATTCTCACTTTTCTAAGCTATGACATTGGATTCTAAAGTCTCGAAGTGCAATTGGGTCAATTTGCCCTCTAATTTAATCAATTTTTACCAAAAGGGCTTAATTGCATATTTTTGTTTCAATTAGTCCCCGGTTTCACGGATGTATACGTATGCTCTACGTATTTATACGTTATGCGTATTTGTACTGTTTGGTAACCTCTTTAACTCTTGTAATAATAATAATGGTTATTATTTTTAACACCTTTGTTAATGCTTTTTTAATAGCATTTTTGTATTGTGAGTGCTATTGTTAGTGCTATTTTTAAATAATATTTTTGTATTATAAATTGTGAGTGCTATTGTTAGTGCTATTTTTAAATAGCATTTTTGTATTATAAATTGTGAGTGCTATTGTTAGTGCTATTTTTAAATGTCATTTATTTATCATAAATTGTGAGTGCTATTATTAGATAGAATTTATAATTGTTAGTGCTATTTTTAAATAACATTTTTGTATTATAAATTGTGAGTGCTATTTTTAGTGCTATTTTTAAATAGCATTTTTGTATTATAAATTGTGAGTGCTATTGTTAGTGCTATTTTTAAATGTCATTTATTTGTGAGTGCTATTTTTAGATAGAATTTATAATTGTTAGTGCTATTTTTAAATACAATTTATTGGAAGGTATTTTTGGCTATAAAAGGATGGCAAGAGTTTTGAGGTTGAAAGGAGAGACATTTTGTAGAGTGTGCAAATTTTTGAGAGCTTAGAGAGAAGAACACAAACACTCTCTATATTCTCATAATCTTGAGTGAGCAAAATATACTAAGTTCGGAATATTGATTCCGCATATTGCTAGCACAATTGTTGTGGAGTTATTCGTCGTCTCCCCGTTCGTCAATTGGTGGTGCGTCCGAACTAGATGCCTAACACTTGTGGAGGCTGAGATCGAAGAACATCGAACCAACACCTCCGTTCAAGCACGCTACGAGAGGTAATCCATTTACTCCCTTTGAGGCTTTGTGATTTTTTTCGATTGAAATGCACGAAGTACGTCTCTGGAGATACATGTATGGGTTGTTATTTATTTCCGCTACGTGTTACGTGGATCCCAACAGTGGTATCAGAGCCGATCCTTAGGTGTTTTCGTGCATTTAATTGATTTTTTGCAATTTTTGCAATACTATGGCCAATATGTATTAACGAATTGTTCGTCTTACATGGCTAATGGAGGTTGATTATTTTATATGATAAATTAATCAACGTAGCAAAAATTGAGACTAAATCAATTTTGAATCGAAAATTTATGGCTATCTTATTTTACGTAAAAATTCTGAATATGATTCAACGTAGAATTTTTATTGTGCCTTCCTATGTTTTAAATTGTGAATTTATTACTTACGTGGAAGGGTGGTGATCATGGAAAAATCCATAATCAATGTGATTGATGTATGTATGAATGTATGGTGATTATTTATATATTTGGGGTTGTAATTATTAAATGAATGCTGTGTACTCCTTTTATTTTTCATGCAATCTTTATTTTTAGCATAGTCAATTGTTGATGTAAATGCTACGAGGATTACGTGGAGGAGCCTTTTAAGTCGGCGAGCTCTTTGGGGCCCGATTCTTGAAGAGTTCAAGAAATCAAGAAGAAGCGAAGAGCGGCTCTCCGTTATTAAAATTTTAAAATGATTAAATGTGGTCTCATTGGCTCGAGACCCATTAAATCATAATTCCATGATCACCACGTAGGATAGATGTTTATGTGATTGGCATCTATTTATTTATTATGATTACGTGAGCATGTTAAACTGGTTAATGTGCAAAGTCAGACTTACCTCACCCAAAATTGCGCCTGCATGAAATCCTAGTTAGGGAAAATCACTCGCGTTAGGTACCGAAAGGGCGTTGGTAATGACATCAACGTAACCAAGTCCCCGAACTCAAAATCTCTGGTTCCGCAGAATTGATCGATCTCTCCCAATCGGTTAATAAGGTTTCCGGTCTACCCTCCAAGAAAGACCGGTGGCGACTCCAAATGCATGCACAAGTTGCACATGCCACCACGACCACACTAAGGTCGAAAGCGATCGACTGTTATCGTCGAATCCCTTTGAAAAATACTCCCGCCGCGATTTGGTATGGGCCTGGGAGGGCCCGCGCCGATCCAAAGCCAGCGATCTGCACCCTTGTGCGGGGGAAGGCCCGCGATCGGTAATCCATTAGCCGCGTCCGCTTCGGACGGGTCGCGACAGCTGGCGACTCCACTGGGGACCTGTGTTCTAGAACCTATGGTTCTAGACCCCAAGTGGACTTAGGCCGTAATTAAAACGCTGAGTGATTTTTCTAACCCTGCAGGCGCTCTTGAAGGTGAGGTAAGTCCGCTTATGATAGGTGTTATATGTTTTTGCAGATTGGAGTGATAAGGGGGGTAATCTGTGATTAACATTGTCACATGCAGGTTGGCGTAGGAATGAATGATTGTGTGTATGTCTTATATTGAAGCGGTGATTGTTAAATAAGATGCATGTTTATCGCTTTAGCACGACACCGAAAATACACACAACCGCGCCTAAAACCCTAGGCGCCGCCTATAGGAAAACAATAGAAGGGATTGAAAATGGAATCTTCGCGAGGAAAAACACGGGGTGATCCACTTTTCAATTCCGCTCATTTTGAACTATGGATCGAGCCCCAATGCAACGATAGTTGTGCAATGGAATCTGCTCTTTCTAGAACTCGAGATGGGAACCTTGGCCTTAGGTACCAAGCCCGATCTTTTGATTTTTAGAGTCAAACCTCACTGGTCTCATGCGCATGTATGTGAATGATTGGTATACCTCGAAACCAAAAGGTCGTTCAGCGCCGTTTATGAATCAAAATCCAAAGACTTGTGCGAAGAATCAATCGCGAGTTTAAACGAACCAGGATGGCATGGAAAAGCGCTGGACCACCCTGGAGAGTCAACTGATGAGGGCAAATGCCTTGTGACCGGGGCAGCCGGGTCAAGTGTAAAGACGTGTCGTTCCTAATTGATTTTCAATCAGATACCGACATAATATTTCCTATCTTTTCCTTTCAGGTGAAAAACAGGTAGAGAGGGAAAATCCATTTGTGGATAGACACGAGGGACATGTTTTACAGGGCATACATTTGTCGAAAATGTCATCATCCGATCACATGCAAGATGATCATGGAACGGTGGTGAAACTGTAATCGTTCCAATAAGCCCTTCGAATATTATACCTGACGGGGACCTTTATGTCTTTTGTCTACAGGATAAGATGGTCAAAGACAAGCGAAGGAAAATTTGTCTTCCCTATAAGACGGAAAGAAATGTGCCTTCAGCAGATGTCACCCATTGGGATTGCAATGACAAATTGAATCAAATTATGAAGGAAGAGCAACCTAATTAGGATTTGCTCTCCCTAAGTCGAAAAGGGTGTATTCGTTCCAAATTAAATTGATTTAATCACAAGCTGATATGGTTTCCCATTCTTGCGGGTGATGATAAAATGAATGGGACCACTGAAGAATTTCCATCGTCTTGGATGCCCAAAGAGACTAAAGCTGGGATAGTAAATCCGTAATCGTTTCAATTAAAGCTCCTTACGCGGTGATTGACTCTTTCACTCCTTTCATCGCGCAGGTTGTTGAAGTACTCAATCACGAGTAAACCCATTTTTACGGATGTCAAATAGCCTGAATGCGTCAATGCAGCAAAATGCAAAAGGGAGTTAGCTGGGGCAAGCGTCACCTAGCTACGACAAATCACGCCCAACTGGGGCAAGCGAATCATTTGTGCGCCGGACAAAGAATAACGTTTCTTCTCTGGAAAAATCAATGGACGCAACTGTAGAGTCGTCCGCATCAGAATTAAACCCAAGATACGAATATGGGTGAACGGTAACCTTGTATCGTTCCATTTTGGTCTTCGAAGACCACATGCCTAACATGAGTTTTTACTCATTTAACAGGGAGTCGTTGGCACCGAAAGCCTCAAAAGAAAAGAACTCGCCAACGCGGAGGCGAATAAAGCTATTGACCTTGGGAGTCAGCACTCCAAGAAATGGTCTTTGATTATAAAACCTAGTGGAGGGTAAAAAGTATCGCTCCTACGTCCCATGCTTTGACATGCATTTTGATAAAAATTTTCTTTTTTCCTTGAATAAAAGGAACCTTGAAGAATGGCGCTGGAATGCGTCCAAAAACACAAATGGATCTCCTCTGGGGCAAATCCTTGAGAGTGATTCATCGCCAACCAAACGGAGGGATCAAGACCACAAGATAGAGGGCCAAATCCTGCAAGCCGCGAGTTTGTGTTCAAATGGAAACACAAAGCAAGAACAAGGCTGTATCGTTCCAATTTGCCTTGAATTTTGGAACGCAAACTGACAACTAATTCACGTCTTTGACAGGGGATCGCCATCAAGGTGAAACAGGTTTTCACACCCCATGAATTACCCATTGGAGTACACGACCGAGGGTAGGATGTATCGTTCTAAATTTTTGAAAAATTCGTGAACGTACAATAACATGTTTTCTCTGCATTTTCAGGGATCTCCAGCCGCGGGGGACAGGTAAGTATCCCTTTCCCCAATCCATTGAAGATGTTAAATAAAAAAGAAAAGCTTTCAGAATCTAATGTCTAGAAAAGACATAGAATTCAAACCTCATTGGCATTCATGTTTTAAGACAGGAGGTTGTCTGAACATGGATAAGAACATGCATGGTGCATCGTAAAATCCCCTTGACGGGTAAAATTTTTGGAGAAAATGAAAGAGATTTTTTCTAATCAAAAGTTCAAAACTTTCAAAAGGACGTTTTCGCAAAAGATGAGAGGCAAAGCCTAATCCAAACACGTCCTATACACACTTGAGAGAGAAATGGAGCGGATCAGATAGTAAAATCTGAACCTACGGAAGTAGGGACCATTCGCAGCGATTACATGGGTTGGGACGACGGAGGCATTCGTTTCATATCCCCCAAACACTACAGGTGACCGTTGATAACCCCTTTGAACGACGGTTTTCATTCTTAACCCTGTCAAGAACCACCCCACATCGGGGCAAAATAGAGGTGAGTCCAGCAGCATCAGGAGAAAATGGTTAGAAATTTTCTTGCTCGGACTAACATTAATCTTTGTGTGTTGTTTATATGGTAATCCAAGTGCCATAGGATGACGAGAAGCATTCATTTCTCTATCCCACACACTGAATCCTTTGCACAGCCAACTTGAGCCTGCAAATTCATTTCATGAACCCATTGGTGATCATTCCAAGACGGATGCAGCACCACTTCAAAAATGGAAGAGTTCAAAACTCAGGGATTACGAAGAAGATTCCCGGGCTGATATTTAAAGATGTTTAGACTTTCAGACATATGTCTAACACGATCCCGTGAAGATGAGAAAAGTGGGATTTCAAAAATAAATGAAAAAATCCACGGCATCGAGAAAAAAGCAAACTGCCTGGTAAAAGCAAGGCCGATGCTCGTGTAAGTTGTTTGATTGATCCGCAAGGAAGCCGGATGGGAAAAGAGGAAATCCCTAATGGAGTCAGATCAAAAAGACTACTCCTCCAAATGATGTCAGGCGTGAAAGACGCAGACAGAGTTGTCAAAAGCGGTTGCATGCCTCAAAAATTGAAGATGCAAAATGGAAAAGACACGTGACAAGTTTGCAATGATCACCAATGTCAATCCCCTCATAAATTCTGGGCCAAAAACAAGCCTTTTTCGGTCCCCAATCCTACCAACATCATAACCCTGAAACAGTCTTCTCTGACTAAGACACTTGGGTTAACATATTGCTTAGCTCGAAGAAGTACGAGCAAGACTATTTCTTTCTCATTTTGCAGGGTTCTTGACTTGTAAACCCGGAGCAGATGGTGAAGAATTTCATTCAATGGCCTCGACTCCAAAGCGGGTCCCCCTTGAAAACCAATATCCAAGCCCAACATTACGGTCCCGTGGAAGACCTCCCGACCGATCAAAATGTACGCGCTGCGAATGAGCCTAAAACCTAGGCACATGTTAGTAGGGAATTGAGTGCATCCCCTATAAAAACCACTATCTCAAAACAGATGAAAAGACCTCCTCGTCGAGAAATATTCCAATAGATGTTTTGAACAAACTCTTTTTGGAAATTTCAAATTGTTTGATCCAGATTTGCCGCACAAGGGATCTGTGATCACATTTGCATGTTGCAAGAATGCTTTGGATAACCTCCAGCATCAAAATGCTCATCTCATGATTAAAACTTAAATCATACGGGTTTGTCAAAATGGACAGCCGTGGTCTTCCCATAGATTACTAACGTTTTCTCGGTGAAGAAAAATCTTTCAGGCTCAAACTTCTGCAGGATACCTGGAGAACCCAGCTCCCAGAATGTCGCCTCAACAGACTCAAGTGAAGCTTTGTCAAAATGAAATCTTTCACAGCTTCAAGAACTGAATTCCCGACAAACTTCGGGATCTCTAAAAAAGAGGGGAAGAAAAACCCTTTTAAAAGAAAAAGTCCCAGCAGACGTGGAGAACCCTCGTCCCGGGACCCCTTTCAAAAAAATCAAGCAATCCCAGCAGACGTGGAGAACCCTCGTCCCGGGACCCTTTTTCAAAAACCAAGCAGTCCCATCGGACGTGGAGAACCCTCGTCATGAGACCCCCTTTTCAAAATTTAAGCAGTCTCATCGGACGTGGAGAACCCTCGTCATGAGACCCTTTTTCAAAAATCAAGCAATCTCATCGGACGTGGAGAACCCTCGTCATGAGACCCATTCTCAAAATTTAAGCAGTCTCATCGGACGTGGAGAACCCTCGTCATGAGACCCCTTCTCAAAATTGAGGCAGTCTCATCGGACGTGGAGAACCCTCGTCATGAGACCCCTTTTCAAAGCAAAATCAAGGTAGATACCGCCTGAAGGGTCAAATCAAAGTAGATACCGCCTGAAGGGTCAAATCAAAGGTAGATACCGCCTGAAGGGTCAACTCATGGTAGAAACCGCCTGAAGGGTCAACTCAAGGTAGATACCGCCTGAAGGGTCAAATCAAGGTAGATACCGCCTGAAGGGTCAATCAAAGGTAGATACCGCCTGAAGGGTCAAATCAAAGGTAGATACCGCCTGAAGGGTCAACTCATGGTAGAAACCGCCTGAAAGGTCAACTCAAGGTAGATATCGCCTGAAGGGTCAAATCAAGGTAGATACCGCCTGAAGGGTCAATCAAAGGTAGATACCGCCTGAAGGGTCAATCAAAGGTAGATACCGCCTGAAGGGTCAACTCATGGTAGAAACCGCCTGAAGGGTCAACTCAAGGTAGATACCGCATGAAGGGTCAACTCAAGGTAGATACCGCCTGAAGGGTCAAATCAAGGTAGATACCGCCTGAAGGGTCAAATCAAAGGTAGATACCGCCTGAAGGGTCAACTCATGGTAGAAACCGCCTGAAGGGTCAACTCAAGGTAGATACCGCCTGAAGGGTCAAATCAAGGTAAATACCGCCTGAAGGGTCAAATCAAGGTAGATACCGCCTGAAGGGTCAACTCATGGTAGAAACCGCCTGAAGGGTCAACTCAAGGTAGATACCGCCTGAAGGGTCAACTCAAGGTAGATACCGAACTCAAGGTAGATACCGCCTGAAGGGTCAAATCAAGGTAGATACCGCCTGAAGGGTCAATCAAAGGTCGATACCGCCTGAAGGGTCAACTCATGGTAGAAACCGCCTGAAGGGTCAACTCAAGGTAGATACCGCCTGAAGGGTCAACTCAAGGTAGAAACCGCCTGAAGGGTCAACCAAAGGTAGAAACCGCCTGAAGGGTCAACTCAAGGTAGAAACCGCCTGAAGGGTCAACCAAAGGTAGAAACCGCCTGAAGGGTCAACTCAAGGTAGAAACCGCCTGAAGGGTCAGCCAAAAGTAGAAACCGCCATAAGGGTCAAACTAAACTTGACGGTAGATACCGCCATAAGGATCAAATAAGGTAGAAACCGCCATAAGGGTCAACTCATTGGTAAATACCGTCGTAAGGATCAACACAAATGTCCGTTCCACCATACAGATCAAACTTCTTGGCAAATCCCAAAGAGTGGGATACGCCTTCCTTAGGTTCCTACCAGTTAGGAATCCCATCATGGTATGACCTACCATACAGGTCAGAGCTTAATCTCCCTAGGATATTCTGAATGACGAGTCCTAGGCATCTTCTTGAAAGTCTTCGCAACCGGCAGCATTCGACAGGTGAGCTTCAGGTAAGCCTCTCTCACTCCGGCCCATGTTCAAATTGTTAGAGCAAACTGAGGATTAATTCGAGCTTTATCAAGAGTCTTAAGGATCCGATGTCATAGCATTTCTTCTTTCATTTTCCCGGTAGAGTCGGTTAGGAATCAGGTGCCATCTTATCTTTGAGAGAAACCTCTAACGAGATTCCTCTCAAAGAGGGGCAGCTGTTGACACCTAATTTTTGACCAATCTATTATTGTGATTTTCATTTTTTTAAAAATTAATTAAAAATAGCAAACAAAATCATAAAATTGCAAAATCAACTTTGGAAGCCTTGGCCTAGCCTCAAGAACCAATTTTGAACAAAAAATATTTTTCGTAATTTTTAATAGTTTTTCGAATTTATTTAATTATTAAAAATACCAAAAAAATCATAAAAATACCATCCGTGGTCAGAAAAATACACAAAAATATTCAATAATTTTGTTTTAATTTCCTCTTCAAGTGTGTCACTTTAAATCTCAAAAATTCGGCTCGGATCACTATGTTCCTTCACAAACATAAACCCGAACTGTGCCTAAAAAATTCCTTTTCGAGTATTTTAATTTTCAATTCTCACTTTTCTAAGCTATGACATTGGATTCTAAAGTCTCGAAGTGCAATTGGGTCAATTTGCCCTCTAATTTAATCAATTTTTACCAAAAGGGCTTAATTGCATATTTTTGTTTCAATTAGTCCCCGGTTTCACGGATGTATACGTATGCTCTACGTATTTATACGTTATGCGTATTTGTACTGTTTGGTAACCTCTTTAACTCTTGTAATAATAATAATGGTTATTATTTTTAACACCTTTGTTAATGCTTTTTTAATAGCATTTTTGTATTGTGAGTGCTATTGTTAGTGCTATTTTTAAATAATATTTTTGTATTATAAATTGTGAGTGCTATTGTTAGTGCTATTTTTAAATAGCATTTTTGTATTATAAATTGTGAGTGCTATTGTTAGTGCTATTTTTAAATGTTATTTATTTATCATAAATTGTGAGTGCTATTATTAGATAGAATTTATAATTGTTAGTGCTATTTTTAAATAACATTTTTGTATTATAAATTATGAGTGCTATTTTTAGTGCTATTTTTAAATAGCATTTTTGTATTATAAATTGTGAGTGCTATTGTTAGTGCTATTTTTAAATGTCATTTATTTGTGAGTGCTATTTTTAGATAGAATTTATAATTGTTAGTGCTATTTTTAAATACAATTTATTGGAAGGTATTTTTGGCTATAAAAGGATGGCAAGAGTTTTGAGGTTGAAAGGAGAGACATTTTGTAGAGTGTGCAAATTTTTGAGAGCTTAGAGAGAAGAACACAAACACTCTCTATATTCTCATAATCTTGAGTGAGCAAAATATACTAAGTTCGGAATATTGATTCCGCATATTGCTAGCACAATTGTTGTGGAGTTATTCGTCGTCTCCCCGTTCGTCAATTGGTGGTGCGTCCGAACTAGATGCCTAACACTTGTGGAGGCTGAGATCGAAGAACATCGAACCAACACCTCCGTTCAAGCACGCTACGAGAGGTAATCCATTTACTCCCTTTGAGGCTTTGTGATTTTTTTCGATTGAAATGCACGAAGTACGTCTCTGGAGATACATGTATGGGTTGTTATTTATTTCCGCTACGTGTTACGTGGATCCCAACAGTGGTATCAGAGCCGATCCTTAGGTGTTTTCGTGCATTTAATTGATTTTTTGCAATTTTTGCAATACTATGGCCAATATGTATTAACGAATTGTTCGTCTTACATGGCTAATGGAGGTTGATTATTTTATATGATAAATTAATCAACGTAGCAAAAATTGAGACTAAATCAATTTTGAATCGAAAATTTATGGCTATCTTATTTTACGTAAAAATTCTGAATATGATTCAACGTAGAATTTTTATTGTGCCTTCCTATGTTTTAAATTGTGAATTTATTACTTACGTGGAAGGGTGGTGATCATGGAAAAATCCATAATCAATGTGATTGATGTATGTATGAATGTATGGTGATTATTTATATATTTGAGGTTGTAATTATTAAATGAATGCTGCGTACTCCTTTTATTTTTCATGTAATCTTTATTTTTAGCATAGTCAATTGTTGATGTAAATGCTACGAGGATTACGTGGAGGAGCCTTTTAAGTCGGCGAGCTCTTTGGGGCCCGATTCTTGAAGAGTTCAAGAAATCAAGAAGAAGCGAAGAGCGGCTCTCCGTTATTAAAATATTAAAATGATTAAATGTGGTCTCATTGGCTCGAGACCCATTAAATCATAATTCCATGATCACCACGTAGGATAGATGTTTATGTGATTGGCATCTATTTATTTATTATGATTACGTGAGCATGTTAAACTGGTTAATGTGCAAAGTCAGACTTACCTCACCCAAAATTGCGCCTGCATGAAATCCTAGTTAGGGAAAATCACTCGCGTTAGGTACCGAAAGGGCGTTGGTAATGACATCAACGTAACCAAGTCCCCGAACTCAAAATCTCTGGTTCCGCAGAATTGATCGATCTCTCCCAATCGGTTAATAAGGTTTCCGGTCTACCCTCCAAGAAAGACCGGTGGCGACTCCAAATGCATGCACAAGTTGCACATGCCACCACGACCACACTAAGGTCGAAAGCGATCGACTGTTATCGTCGAATCCCTTTGAAAAATACTCCCGCCGCGATTTGGTATGGGCCTGGGAGGGCCCGCGCCGATCCAAAGCCCGCGATCTGCACCCTTGTGCGGGGGAAGGCCCGCGATCGGTAATCCATTAGCCGCGTCCGCTTCGGACGGGTCGCGACAATAAACTGTAATTCAATTGATATTAATCTCAAGATTATAAAGAGTGGACGTCATTTATATAGATAGGACTCCTAAAAGAAATAGAATTATGCAAAAATATCATAAAACGAAATATTGAAATGAAATTTAATCAGAATTCAAATCAAAGATTGTAAATTATCTAAATTGCAAAAATTACCTAAATCTTAAAAAAAAAACTGCCTAAAAAGTGGTCTAATCGATCTCGAAATCCATCTCAGTTCACAGCCAAAGGCAGTGAGTTTGAATTAGAAGGCCGTTTCGCTTCAACTGATCGAATTTGAGCGCAATCTGAGCCCGCCCGACCCGAAATCATATTTAATGGTGAAGCCGCGTCGGTTTCTGGCGATCAAGTTTTTCCAAGAGATCGCACGCCAATTGTTCTACATCATTCTCCCCATCTTCAGAAGAATTCGTCCTCGAGTTATCATCAGGGCATAGTGGAGTATCTGGATAATGATGCTCGAATGAGTATGCTACATTGAATGTCCGAGAAATGTTAAGATCACCATGAAGATCAACCACATAGGCATTGTCATTGATCTTTTTGATGACTCTGCAAGGACCAATCTTCATGTTCTTCATCTTGTTGTATGTATCGACATGGAATCTCTCATTGTGCAGAAAGACCATTACCTCATCGTGGACTTCAAAAATTTTGGAACGACGCCGTTTGTCAGCAGCATCCTTATACTTCGAATTGGAAACAGCAAGTTGGCGTGTCACATCAGCTTGAATCTCCATAAGTTTAGTCGCCAGATTTTCAGCCACCACACTATATCCAGGAATCTTAGGCAGAGGAATTAGATTTAGTATATGCTGAGGTACACGACCATAAATGACTTCGAATGGAGACTTGCCAATGAAACGGTTAACCATGTTATTGAAAGAAAACTCTACTGGAGCAAGGTACTGGTCCCACTGTTTCGGCGTATTACTGCAGAGACAACGAATGATGTCCGCCATAGTTCAATTAACCACTTCGGTCTGCCCATCAGTCTGAGGATGGAAGGAGCTACTGTACTCCAATCTCGTGCCAAACAACTTCCACTAAGTCCTCCAAAAGTGACTGGGTATCGTCTTAGGAACACCATGTAGACGAACCACTCATTGTGTTCGAGGGAGTCCCAAGACGAAATGCATTGAAATATCCACCCATGGTTCAGATGGAATTGGAAGTGAAGTATAAAGGCTAGTATTCTGTGACTGCCCCTTAGCAACCTGGCAGACAGAGCACTTCTGAACAAAATGCCCGGCATCACGCTTCAATTGTGGCCAGTAATAACGACCCTCTACCAAGGCAATGGATTTGTCACTCCCCAAATGTCCTCCAAGACTTCCACCATGAAGTTCTCAAATCAGCTTCTCTCGAAGTGAGCTACGTGGAATACATAACCTGTTTCTATAAAACAAGAACTTATCATGAATAATCATATCACCATCAGAACCATTCGCTTGACACGTCGCCCAAATGTGTCGAAAATCCTCATCTTCAGCATAAAGATCATGCAAAGACTCAAAGCCCACCACTTCATTCTACATGGTAACGAGTAACGCAGAGCGGCGGCTTAGAGAATCAATCACTTTGTTAAGATGTCATGCTTTATGACGAAGCACAAAGTTAAACTGTTCCAAGAAAGAAACCCAACGCTCGTGCATCCTATTTAAATGCTTTTAGCCCTTGATGTATTTGAGCGCTTGGTGATCAGTATTGAGTATAAATTCACGCTGGTACAGATAAGACTGCCAATGTTTAATAGCTCGCACTACAGCATAAAATTCCTGCTCATAAGTAGACCATCGACGCCTAATCTCATTCAATTTCTCACTAAAATAAGCAATCGATTTTCCCTCTTGGCATAGAACAGCACTAATCCCTTCTCCAGAAGCATCACAATCTAATTCAAATGCCTTATCAAAGTTCGCAAGACAAGAACTGGAGTAGTGGACAACTTCTCATTTATCAAGGCAAAACTGGCCTCTACCTCATTACTCCATCGGAATTGCTCTTTATTTAAGCATTATGTAATAGGTGCTAAAATAGAACTGAAGTTACGAATGAACATGCGATAAAACGTTGCCAGACCATGGAAGCTTTGTACTTCCCTAACAGTCTTAGGTGTCGGCCACTCGCGAATAGCAGCAACCTTTGCCTCATCAACTTGAAGACCATATGCGCCAACAATATACCCCAGAAATAGCAATTAATTGGTCATAAAACTGCATTTAGGCAAGTTGATATAAAGTTGATTATCCTCCAGAACCTGCAAAACATCTCGGAGGTGGTCTCTATGTTGCTATCCATCCGGATTATAGGCAAGTATATCGTCGAAGTAAATGACCATAAACTTCCCCAAGAATGGTTCCAGAACTTGCGTCATCAAACGCATAAAAGTGTTAGGAGCATTGGAAAGTCCAAAAGGCATGACTAACCATTCGTAAAGCTCCTCGTTTATTTTGAACGCCGTCTTCCATTCATCTCCGGGTCTCACACAAATATGATGGTATCCGCTCTGCAAATCAATCTTAGAAAAGATCTGCGATCCTGCCAATCTGTCAAGCATATCATCTAAACGAGGAGTAGGGAAGTGATACCTCACAGTAATTCTGTTAATTGCTCGACTGTCGACACACATTCATATACTTCCATATTTCTTCGGAGTAAGGAGGGAAGGAACGGCATAAGGGCTCATGCTTTCTCGTATAAATCCTTTTCGAAGTAGTTCTTCCACATTTTCCCGTAGTATCATATTTTCCTTTGGGGTCATGCGATAATGCGGCAGGTTGTAAAGACTAGCACAGGGTAGAAAATCAATTTGATGCTGGATTTCTCGCATAGGTGGTAACCCATCAGGTAGATCCTCAGGAAAGATGCCAGAAAAATCCTTCAGTAAGGGTTGCAGTGCTTCTGGAATTACAACGGTTTCCTATTTGGATCCACTATTCACAACCAAATACATACCATTCCTTTTGCGAACATTAAGTAAAACGCCAGCTTTGTCATGCTTTTGAATAGGTTGAGAAACACGAGTATCTTCTTCTAAGGGACGAAGGGTGATTTTCGTCTTCCCCCATACAAAGGAGTAAACATTCTAACGTCCTCTGTGCGTGACATCAACATCGAATTGCCATGGTCGTCCCAACAAGACGTGGCATGCATCCATCTCAACAACATCATAAAGTATTGTATTCTTGTACGTTTTTCTAATTGAAATAGGTGTCGCGACCCGTCCGAAATCGGACGCGGCTAATGGATTACCAATCGCGGGCCCCCACTCTGAAATGTGGATCGCGGGCCTTAGATCGGCGCGGGCCCTCCCAGGCCCATACCAAATCGCGGCGGAGGTATATCTTTAAGGGATTCGACGATAAGAGTCGATCGCTTTCGACCTTCAGTGTGGTCGTGGTGGCATGTGCAACTTGTGCATGCATTTGGAGTCGCCACCGGTCTTTCTTGGAGGGTAGACCGGAAACCTTACTGACCGATTGGGAGAGATCGATCAGTTCTACGGAACCAGAGATTTTGGGTTCGGGGACTTGGTTACGTCGGTGTCATTACCAACGCCCTTTCGGTACCTAACGTGAGTGATTTTCCTAACTAAGAGTTCATGCAGGCGCAATTTTGGGTGATATGAGTCAGGGTTTCATGCAGGTTGGAAGACTGGTCCTATCAAACCACAGTCAATATAATGAAAGCGCAATCAAGTGCATAAATAAATCATGTCAATGCACATCAATTTCAATCATTGGCCTCCTAGTATAGCCATAAAGGCTTAGGGAAGATGTGATTTAGGGCTAGGGGTAAAATGGAAAGATTCGGGGACAATTAGCCCGAAGGGCAAAATTGTCATTTTTGGAAGGTTTGGATACCGAATTACCCAAAATATTCCATGGCCAGTTGATTGTGGCCATTTCCCATTTTTGAGAATTTTTTGGAATGTCTTGACTTTTCTTCAATTTTTGGAAGACGATTCGCCCAAAGGGCGAAATCGTCATTTTAAGAAGGGTCGGGGTTCAAAACACCCGGAATGAGCCTTGGCCAGTTGTTTGTGGCCATTTCCTATTTTTTGGGATTTTCCTGGATTTTTAGAATTTTTTTGGAAGACGGTTTGCCGGAAGGGCAAAACCGTCATTTCTGAAAAGATCGGGGGTCGAAAGACCCGAAACAGGTCGTGGCCAGTTGAATGTGGCCATTTCCTATTTTCTGGAATTTTTTAGAATTTTTCTGAATTTTCCGAATTTTTTGAATTTTTTTATGAATTTTCTATTTTTTATTGATTTTTTGAATTTTTTTATTATTTTTTATTATTTTCTGAATTTTTTCATATTTAAAAAATATTTTCCGGGCCGGGTCAAACCCGGCCCACGCCTCTCGGGCGCCCGGCCCGACCCTAGGGGTCGAAACCGGCCTAAAACGACGCCGTTTTATATTTTTAACATTTTTCCGTTTTTTAACAATTTTTTTGATTTTTTATGTATTTTATTTAATTATCCGAAAATTCCCCGGATCGGACGGTCCACGTCGTGCCACGTGGCTTCGTCTCGTGCGTCCGATCTTCCACTAGATCGAGCGACCCACAGAGAGCCACGTGGCTCAATAATAGCCGTCGGATCAAAAATTAATTATTTTCATTTTTTAGAAAACCTACAAATCGGACGCTCTAGAACGTGCCACGTGGCCTCCTCGGGTGCGTCCGATCTTGTACAAGATCGGACGTCCCTCAGTGAGCCACGTGGCACATCCTCGTCCGCCGGATCGATTATTCAAAAATCATTTATTTAATTTTCCAAAAATTCCAGGGTCGCGACACGTGTCGCGATCGTGGCCGTCCGTTTGTTTTATTTGAAAATAAGCGGACCGGACCCCACCCGGCTGACGTGGCTGCCTACGTGGCACGCCACGTCGGCCGTTGACCGGCCGGAGGGTAGCCGGAGAAGACGATGAACAGTGAAAAATCCGGCGGGAATAGTAAAAATTCCGGCGAGGTCGCCGGAAAATTGCGAAACGAGCCCGAAACTTGGTATTTTTCGCCCGTTCTTGCGGCATTCGATTCCTTAGACACTCAGCATCAACATGTAATCAAGACATGGCAATAAAACACGTCGGAAAACACCTAAACGACCGACGACCGAACCGGCTCCGGCGAACCGATTTGCATAAATTTTTTTTGCCGCTCAAACTCGATTTCTTTGCATCACACGGAATCCAAGAAGAGTCTAGAAGCTTACCTGAGCTCGTTTTGAGCTTAGCGACCGCCGGAAGCTTCCGTTGAGCTCTCGGTCCGCGAGGTGGACGGCGAAGCTCCGGGCGTGGTTTCCGGCTCGGTTTCGACGCGCAACAATGCACAAACAAGGGCAAGTCGAACTTAGGGATGAATATAATGAGGGTTTAAGGTCCCTAGTACACGAATGGGGCTCGGGGGAGGCACGGCCGAGCATTACAAAACGAAATGCTCATTGAAGCATTTCGTCGAACACTTGGTATGCATAGAGAAAAAATGGATGTCGGGGGAGCTACCGACCTGTTCGAGAGTCGCCGGCGGCTATGGGGGCTTCCACGACGATCTGTGGGAGAGCTGAAGGTCCGGGGTGCTCGCCTCTCCCTCGGGTTCGCCCAAAAAAAATCCCCCCACTCTCTCTCTTTGAACTCGGTTTTAACCGAGAATACCCGCCGGTTTCGTGGCCGACCGGCGCACCTCGGCGCGCCCAACGACCAGAACACGAGCCTGGATCCCCACTAATGTCCCCCACGTTCGTTTTCCTTTTACTTCTCCCGAAAATCTCACGCCCCCACGTTGCTCTGTTCTGCCCCTCTGCTGCACGCGGGTCTGCTGCACATTCTGTGCATTTGCAGACCCGGGTCGGGCCGGGTCGGGTCGGGTCTGCCCGACCGACCCGGTTCGGCCAAATCTCCTACATCGCCAAATTGACCCCCCAAATGACCTCTTTTCATGAAATTGATGGCAAAATCGGATTCCTTGACATGTTTTCCATCAAATATGGGTATTTTTGTGAATCAATTTATTGAAATTCTGTGAAAACCCCAAATTGTCCCTAGGATCCGAAATTTAATTTCGCCAAATCGAAGGCCTAAACGATCGAATTAGCCAAAATTGAGCCCACCAATGGATTCAGCATGATGAAAACTGTTGGGTAGAGGTGTTTAATTTTAATGGGTGTGCCCGTGTGAAATTTAATTTCAAAAATTGTGAAACCGGGGACTAAATTGAAAGATTTTTATGCAATTAAGCCCTTTTGGTTAAAATTGATCAAATTGGAGGGCAAATCGACCCAATTGCATTTCAATACTTTGGAGTCCAATGTCATAGCTTATAAAAACCAAGAATTGAAAATTAAAAGACTCGAAAAGGATTTTTTAGGCCCGGTTCGGGATTATGTTTGTGAAGGAACCCCATGAACCAAGCCAAATTTCCCTAATAAAAAGTGAAACTATTAAAGAGAGAATTAAAATAAAATTTCTGAATATTTTTGTGTAATTTTCTGACAACGGATGGTATTTTTTCTAATTTTTTGGGTATTTTTATAATTAAATAAATTCAAAAAAATATTAAAAAATACAAAAAATATTTTTTGTTCAAAATTGGTTCCTAAGGCTAGGCTAAGGCTTCCAAAGTTTATTTTGTAATTTTTTGACCTTTTTTGCTATTTTTAATTAATTTTAGAAATAAAAACTATAATAACGGATGGTCAAAAATCAGGTGTCAACAGCTGCCCCTCTTTGAGAGTGAGCTCGTCAGAGGTTGCTTTCAAAGACAAAATGACACCTGGATCTTGACCGACTCGACTGGGGGAAAGAAATGCTATGACATCGGACCTTCAAGTCTTTTGATGAATGCTCAAATTAATCACCGGTTTACTCTTGCAATTCGAACATGGGCCGGAGTGAGAGAGGCTTACCCGAAGCTCACCTGTCAGATGCTGCCGGTTGCGACGACTTTCAAGAAGATACCTAGGACTCGTTCAGAATATCCTAGGGAGATTAAGCCCTGACCTGTATGGTAGGTCATACCATTAGTTGACCCTTATGGCGGTTTCTACCATTGGTTGACCCTTATGGCGGTTTCTACCATCAAGTTGACCCTTATGGCGGTTTCTACCATTGGTTGACCCTTATGGCGGTTTCTACCATGAGTTGACCCTTATGGCGGTTTCTACCATGAGTTGACCCTTCAGGCGGTTTCTACCTTTGATTTGGTTTTGACCCTTATGGCGGTATCTACCTTGAGTTGACCCTTCAGGCGGTTTCTACCTTGGAGTTGACCCTTCAGGCGGTATCTACCATGAGTTGACCCTTCAGGCGGTTTCTACCATCAAGTTGACCCTTATGGCGGTTTCTACCATCAAGTGAGACTCCAGACTGATAGGAATCTAAGGATGACGCGCCCGTTCTGTAGGGTTTGTCGGAGACTCGATCGTTCTGTAGATCGGTCTTGGAAAAGGTTTGCCTACTAAAAGGCTACGCCTATGAAATGACATATCCCGTCTTGTTGGGACTAGTCGAAGACTCGATCCTTCTGTAGATCGGTCTTAGAAAAGGTTTGCCTACTAAAAGGCTACGCCTATGAAATGACATATCCCTTCTTGTCGGGACTAGTCGAAGACTCGATCGTTCTGTAGATCGGTCTTGGAAAAGGTTTGCCTATTAAAAGGCTTCACCTAAGGAATGACATATCCCGTCTTGTTGGGATTTTGGGTGGAATAAATGTCTCTTCTGCGGCTACCGGCTGCAATCCGTTCCGAAGGGTGAGAGCTTCGAGGCATGGCTATCCGGCGCGGGCTTCGCGAAAAAGGCGGTCACCGTATCTCTAGGCGGCAAGTCGCGAGCGTTATGGGCTCCGATCTCGAACTGTGCTTTGAGACACCTCTGTCGTATATCCCTGTCTGGTGGGATTTAGGGTGGAATAAATGTCTCTTCCGCGGCTACCAGCTGCAATCCGTTCCGAAGGGTGAGAGCTTCGAGGCATGGCTATCCGGCGTGTGCTTCACGAAAAAGGCGGTCACCGTATCTCTAGGCGGCAAGTCGCGAGCGTTATGGGCTCCGATCTCGAACTGTGCTTTGAGACACCTCTGTCGTATATCCCTGTCTGGTGGGATTTAGGGTGGAATAAATGTCTCTTCCGCGGCTACCGGCTGCAATCCGTTCCGAAGGGTGAGAGCTTCGAGGCATGGCTATCCGGCGTGTGCTTCGCGAAAAAGGCGGTCACCGTATCTCTTGGCGGCAAGTCGCGAGCGTTATGGGCTCCGATCTCGAACTGTGCTTTGAGACACCTCTGTCGTATATCCCCGTCTGGTGGGGATTTTGGGTGGAAGAAATCTTCTGAAGCTGAAAATTGGCGATCCGGTCCGGAAGATGACAGATCCGCGGCTACCAACCTGTGAACACTTACAGAGAGATTTATCTAGGTCATCGCGCTTTTGGGGGGATCCCATGACGCTGACTAGCGGGGTCAGAGGGGATTTTTGTATTTTTTGAAAGGGTTTTCCATGACAAGGGTTCTCCAAGTCAGAGGGGATTTTTGAATTTTTGAAAATGGGTCTCAGGATGAGGGTTCTCCACGTCCGTTGAGACTGTTTGATATCTTTGAAAAGGGGTCCTAGGACGAGGGTTCTCCACGTCAAACTAGGACTGTTTGATTTTTTTGTTTTAAAAGGGGTCCTAGGACGAGGGTTCTCCACTTCAAGCTAGGACTGCTTGATTTTTTGAAAAAGGATCCCGAGACGAGGGTTCTCCACGTCTACTGGGATTGTTTGACTTTTTTTTGAAAAAGGGGTCCTAGGACGAGGGTTCTCCACGTCATGCTAGGACTGTTTGATTTTTGAAAAAGGGTCCCGAGACGAGGGTTCTCCACGTCTACTGGGATTGTTTGATTTTCTTTTTTTTTTTTAAAAGGGGTCCTAGGACGAGGGCTCTCCACGTCATGCTAGGACTGTCTGATATTTTTGAAAAGGGGTCCTAGGACGAGGGTTCTCCACGTCAAGCTAGGACTGTTTGATTTTTTTTTTTGTTTTAAAAGGGGTCCTAGGACGAGGGTTCTCCACGTCATGCTAGGACTGCTTGATTTTTTGAAAAAGGGTCCTAGGACGAGGGTTCTCCACGTCATGCTAGGACTGTTTGATTTTTTTTTGAAAAAAGGGTCCCGAGACGAGGGTTCTCCACGTCTACTGGGATTGCTTGATTTTTTGAAAGGAGGTCCTAGGACGAGGGTTCTCCACGTCATGCTAGGACTGCTTGATTTTTTTTGAAAAAAGGGTCCCGAGACGAGCGTTCTCCACGTCTACTGGGATTGCTTGATTTTTTGAAAAGAGGTCCTAGGACGAGGGTTCTCCACGTCATGCTAGGACTGTTTGATTTTTTTTGAAAAAGGGTCATAGGACGAGGGTTCTCCACGTCATGCTAGGACTATTTGATTTTTTTTTGAAAAGGGGTCCTAGGACGAGGGTTCTCCACGTCATGCTAGGACTGCCCGATTTTTTTGAAAAGAGGTCCTAGGACGAGGGTTCTCCACGTCATGCTAGGACTATTTGATTTTTTTTTTGAAAAGGGGTCCTAGGACGAGGGTTCTCCACGTCATGCTAGGACTGCCTGATTTTTTTGAAAAGAGGTCCTAGGACGAGGGTTCTCCACGTCATGCTAGGACCGCTTCTTTTAAAAGGGGTTTTTTTCTTTCCCTCTTTTCAGAGATCCCGAAGTTTGTCGGGAATTCAGTTTTTCGAAGCAGTGAAAGATTTTATTTTGACAAAACTTCAGTTGAGTCTGTTGAGGCGACATTCTGGGAGCTGGGTTCTCCAGGCATCCTGCAGAAGTTTGAGCCTGAAAGATTCTTCTTCACCAAGAAAATGTTAGTAATCTTTGGGAAGACCACGGCTGTCCATTTGACAAAAACCGTATGATTTAAGTTTTAATCGTGAAATGTGCATTTTGATGCTGGAGGTTATCCAAAGCATTCTTGCAACATGTAAATGTGATCACAAATTCCTTGCATGGAAAATCCGGATCCAACAATTTGAAGATCCCAAAAAGAGTTTGCTCAAAACATCAATTGGAATATTTCTCGACAGGGAGGTCTTCTCACCTGTTTTGAGGTAATGATTTTTATAGGGGATGCACTCAATTCCCTACTGACCTGTGCCTAGGTTTTAGGCTCATTCGCAGCGCATACATTTTGATCGGTCGGGAGGTCTTCCACGGAACCGTAATGTTGGGCTTGGGTATCGGTCTTCAACGGGGACCCGCTTTGGAGTCGAGGCCATCGAATGAAAGTTTTCACCATCTGCTCCGGGTTTACAAGTCAAGAACCCTGCAAAATGAGAAAGAAATAGTCTTGCTCGTACCTCTTCGAGCTAAGCCATATGTTAACCCAAGTGTCTTAATCAGAGAAGACTGTTTCAGGGTTGTAATGTCGGTAGGATTGGGGACCGAAAAAAAGGCTTGTTCTTGGCCCAGAATTTGTGAAGGGATTGACATCGGTGATCATTGCAAATTTGCCACCTGTCCTTTCCATTTTGCATCTTCAATTTTTGAGGTACACGACCGCTTTTGAGGTGTGCACAAATTCTTGTGAAAGCGCCTCTGGCTGCATTAAGAGAGTAACAACTCTATCTGTGTCTTTGCTCCGTGCTTGACACCATTCGAGGAGTAGTCTTTTTGAACCTGACTCCTTTTGGATTTCTCTTCTCCCCTTTTCAAACAGGTTTCACTGGGGATCAATGCAGATTGTTCATTCAAGCATCGGCCTTGCTTTTACCAGGCACTTTGCTTTTTCTTGATGCTGAGGATTTTTCTCACTATCTTTTCCTTTTCATTTTTCTTTTGAAATCCCGCTTTTTCTCATCTTTGAGAGATCGTGTTAGACATGTGACCAAATGTCTAAACATGCTTTAAGCATTAGCCTAGGAATTTCTTTGTAATCCCTAAGTCTCGAACTCCTCCGTTTCTGAAGTGATGATGCATCCGTCTTGGAATGTGCAATGATCACCAACGGGTTTATGAAATAATTTGGCAGGCCCAACTTGGCTGTGCAAAGGGTATGGTGTGTGGGATAGAGAAATGAATGCTTCTCGTCATCCTATGGCACTTGGATTACCATATAAACAACACACAAAGATTAATGTTAGTCCGAGCAAGAAAATTTCTAACCATTTTCTCCTGATGCTGCTGGACTTACTTCCGTTCTTGCCCCGATGTGGGGTGGTTCTTGACAGGGTTGAGAATGAAAACCGCCGTTCAAAGGGGTTATCAACGGTCACCTGTAGTGTTTGGGGATATGAAACGAATGCCTCCGTCGTCCCAATCCATGTAATTGCTGCGAATAATCCCTACTTCCGTAGGTCCAGGTTTCACTATCTGATCCGCTCCACTTCTCTCTCAAGTGTGTATAGGACGTGTTTGGATTTAGGTTTTGCCTCTTATCTTTTGAGAAAACGTCCTTTTGAAAGTTTTGAACAACTTTTGATTGGAAAAATCTCTTTCGTTTTCTCCAAAAATTTTACCCGTCAAGGGGATTTTATGATGCACAATGCATGTTCTTATTCATGCTCAGACGACCTCCTGTTTTAAAACATGAATGTCAATGAAGTTTGAATTCCATGTCTTTTCTAGACGTTAGATTCTGAAAGCTTTTCTTCTTCCCTATATTTTTATTTAACATCTTCAATTGATTAGGGAAAGGGATACTTACCTGTCCACCGTGGCCGGGGATCCCTGAAAATGCGGAAGAAACATGTTATTGTACGTTCATGAATTTTTCAAAAAATTAGAACGATACTACTTTACCCTTGGTCATGTGCTCCAACTAGTAATACATGCGATGTCAGAATCCTGTTTTGCCTTGTTGGCGAGCCCCTGTCAAGGACGGGAACTAGGTGTCAGTTTGTATTCCAAAATTCAAGATAAATTGGAACGATACCGTCTTATTTTGTTTGTGTTTCCGTTTGAACACAAACGTGCGGCTTGCAGAAGTTGGCCATCTATCTTGTGGCCATGATCCCTTCCTCTGGTTGGCAATGAATCCTTCTCTAGGATTTGCACTGGAGGAGATTCATTCATGCTTTTGGATGCATTCCCACGCCAATCTTCAAAGTTCAATCAAAGACCACTTCTTGAAGTCATGGCTTCCAAAGTTGATAATTCTATTCGCCTCCTTGTCGAAGAATTCCTTTCTTTTGCGGCTTTTTGGCGCCAACAATTTTCTGTCCATCTTGACGGCGAATCCCTGTCAACAAATAAACATCAAGTGTCAGTTCGTGTGTCGAAATTCAAGACAAATCGAAACGATACTGCTTTACTCTCGCTTCGCGCCTCCATTTGAACGCAAATGTAAGGCTTGTTGAAGTCGGCCATCTAGCTCGTGGCCATGATCTACCCGTCTGGTTGGCAACGAATCCTTCTTTAGGATTTGAACCGGATGAGATCAATTTGTGCTTTTGGACGTATTCTAACGCCATTTTGCGGGGTTCCATTTCCTGGCAGCTTGCCCCCTACAACGGATATTTCTTTTCGCTTCCACGTTGGGCGAGATCCTTTCTTTTGTGGCTTTTTGGTGCCACCAATTTTCTGCCAAATGAGAACAAACTCATGTTAAGCATGAGATCTTTGGGAGATCAATTTGGAACGATACAAAGTTACCCTTCACCCAGGTTTGTATCCTGGGGTTTACTTCCGATGAGGACGACTCTGTCATTGCGTCCATGGATTTTGCCAGGGAAGAAATGTCCTTCCTTTGTCCGGCGCACAAATGATTCACTTGCCCTGGTTAGACGTGGTTCATCATGGCTAGGTGATGCCTGCCCCAGCTAAATTCATTCCTGCGTTTTGCTATAATCTCCATCCTCTTTGGGGATGTCTTCCCTCTTGGGATTCCTGATGACGCCTTACTGACGTATTCCTTTCCTTCGTCGATTATTGACGCTTCTCATTTGATGTGGATGATGGATGCTGCTTCATCTCGTCTGTATTTGTGGGTGTTGTTCGTGAGACGATCCTCAATCACGTCGACAACTACTTTGCCCCAGGTGGTCGGTGTTCATCTTGGCAGCGTGCCTTGGCATTCCCATGCTCCTAGACGATTTTCAATCCGATTTGAAGACATTCATGCACCTGCATATGAAGAGACAGGTGTGGGGATTTATCTGGCTTCATTTGAAATTTCAGGAAGGAGGTACTCCCTTCGAGACTTCGTCCTTCCAACATTTGAAGGAGCAGTGTTTTCCAAGTATTTTGCCCCAGTGAGGCTTGTCTTGGTGTTTGTCATCTCTGGGTTTGATAACCCTGGTTCGATGCACATTCATGGGGGATCGTGAGAATTTGCCCCTGGCTTGGCTCCTCGAAGCAGGTGGGGGAGCCCGCTCTCATGAATTTTTGTCGATTCTGGTAATCTATCTCGATTGCCAGATTCTTCGATTATTTTTTCTCTGTCCCTAGACAGCCTGACAATCTGGGGATTTGTCATGTGGCGGTTTGGTGATTCTCTCGATCACAGTCGCCATTTGAGATGTTCGATGTTCCCCTATTGAAAAGAAGAAATCTCATGAGTAAAGGGCATGTATAATTGACTATTGGAGTCGATACAATTTACCCTTGAAATTTATCCTGCGGGAACCGGCATTTCTCCCTTTGGGTTCTCTGTATGCAGGATATGTGCATGATATGCATGATGCATGTTATGTGTGCCAGCAACGAAACATGAGTTCGTGCTTTTCACTCTATTCAGAGAAAGCATTTTTATCATATATGTCAATCTGGAAAACTTGAAATTTTCTTTTCAAGCGCTCTTTTCACAGGGATTTCTAAATGATGATAAACTTCTTCAAGTTTTCTCAAAGGTTTCGTTCACAAATTGAGCTATTAGAATGCTCTTAAAAATATTTAGCCAAAGTGCATGTCTGAGATGCCATGAAAAGGGGTACTCCCTGTTTGTCATTTGAAGGCATTGCTTCTTGGGCCCTTTGCTTCTGTTCCCAACCTGAAAGGAAAAAGAAATGAAACATTATTCTCATATCAAGAAAATAATCATTTTGGAACGATACGTCCTTTTACCAGAATCGATGGCTCCGTATCGTTCTCCTTCTCATTTAGAAGGGTTTGATGTGTTTTGTCTTTGATTGATTATTCCACTTCATCATGATTCATGGGTGATAACTGCTTCAGGGACTTCCCCTACGTATCCCCATGGTGAATTCGGCATATCCTACATTCGGTACCCTTTCTGGGTAGAGAGTGATTTGCCCCCAGCAACTGGATGCGTTGTCTGGGGCTGACTGATTTAGTTGCAGGCAGTTTGATCATGCCGTGTTGGTGTATTCAATCTTCTGAAGATCTCAGCATTTGATGTTCTGCAACGTTCGACACTCCTTGGTCTCATCCATGCATTCCAAATTCTTCATGCATATTTTGCTTTGTCGTTATTTTATGACGTCCCTCGATCATTCTGTTGTTTGACATCAGCAAGCACGGGTTTACTTGTGGCTGAGTACTTCAACATCCTGGAGTGTTACTTCACAAGCAACAATTTTCTTCATTGTGTCTTGTCGCATTCACCTTACGCTTTAACAATCTTTTACTCCACTTGTACGATGAAATGAATGAGTGACTCGATTGCTGCATAAGGAGCTTTAATTGAAACGACTACGGATTTACTATCCCCGCTCTGGTCACTTCTGGCATCCGAGATGCTGGAAATTTTTCAATGGGCCCGTTCATTCTCGTCATCACCTGCAAGAACGAGAAACCATATCAACTCGTGAACCAGTCAATCCGATTTGGAACGGATAAAGCTTTTTCGACTTAGGGAGAATCGATCCTAATCAGGTTTCTCCTTCTTCACGCTGTCTGTTTGGGGTTCAACCTGATTTGATCCATCATGTTTTTACCAACCCAATGGGGGTGACTGTCGCGACCCTCTCGCGGCTCGGAGGCGGGAGCGGGCTAATGGGCCGCCCGATCGCTGGCTTGATCGGACGCGGGCCTCTCCCAAGGTCCATTACCCAAATCGCAACTGCTGGATATACGTGGTCGACCTTCAGTGTGGTCTAGTGACATGTGATGAGTGTACATGCCAAGGAGTCGCCACCAATCGTTTCGTGGAGGGTACGATCGGAAGACCCTATCGAATAGTTGGGAGTGATCTATTCGATTCTACGGAAACCAGAGAAGTGGGTTCGGGGACTTAGTTACGCCAACTGTCAAAGTTGACGCCCTTTCGGTACCTAAGCTGAATGGTTTATCTGATCCTAGGATTTCGTACAGATGAGTGGGGTACAGATCCTAAATCTAGGAGTTCATGCAGATGAGAATTGCTACCCTATCAATCACAATCAATAGAAATAAGTGCGCAAATCAAGGATCCAGTACATGCGGATAAAACACATGAAATTAGCGTGGTGTCCCTAATGAGGCCCTATTAGCCTAGAGAAGTATCAATCAAGGCTTAGGAATGATTCTGGCATGATTTGCCCATGAGGGGCAGAATCGTAATTTTGAATGATTTGGGGAAATTTACCCTTAAGAGGGTAAATCTGTCATTTTAGACGAATTGGGAAGTCAAAAGGCAATGGAAATAGGATTGGCCATCAATCCAATCCATTTCCTATTTTTCGGGAATTTCCAGGATTTTTCTGGTATTTAAAAAATGATTTTACCCTTGGAGGGGTAAAGTCGTCATTTTGGACAAAGATGAGAACTGAAAATCTCGAATATTAGGGTTGGTCGTCCACCTGACCCAAACCCTAACTTCAAGCAATTTTCAGAACTCGATTGAGACAAGAAAGACGATTTTCCCACTAAAAGGGCAAAATCGTCATTTTGAGAAAAGAGGCGGGACTCGAAAACCCAAACCTGAGAATTGGTCGTCTAATTGACCTTAATTCTCACCTTGGCATTATCGGCCTTATCTAGCATGCACAACAGAGGCGACTTACCCCTAAAGGGTAATGTCGTCAAGTCTCGGAAAATTGGATAAGAAACCCCAAAAATAGGGTTGACCAGTTGTCTGTGGTCAACCCTCGATTTTTGGGGATTTCTGGAGTGTCTAGGATTTTTCCACAATTTTTCCACATTTTTTGGAATTTTCTGAAATTTTCTAGCATTTTTTGGATTTTCTAAGATTTTTCTGATTTTTTTTTATTTTTTTAAATCATTTTTGAATTTTTTTTATTTAAAAAAAATGTTATCCGGGCCGGGTCGGGTGACCCGGCCCACGGGCGACTGACCCGGCCCGGATCCGGGCCCGCACGACCCGCGCCCCAAAACGACGCCGGTTCACTCTTCCCGCTTAAATTTTCAAACTCCCGCCTATACTTGAACCAGCGGCCCTGATTGCGCCAAGTGGCGGGCTACGGACGGCCTGATCTCCATGATGAAACCGACGGCTGTGATTTCACCACGCGTTGATGTACGAACGGCTTGATCTTCACAATGAATCAACGGACCAGATTGAAACGCTTGATCGAACTACAGCCGTCCGATCTAAAAGATTTTTAATTTCTGAAAATCATTTTTAATTTCCGAAAAAAGCGAGATCGCGACACGTGGTGCGCCTACCACCGTCCGATCATTTTATTAATCGGTTATAACCGAACGTGCTGACGTGGCTCCCACGTGGGCGCCACGTCAGCGACACGTGTGCGTTGACTGGTCAACTTTCGTTGACCAGTCAACCGGCCCGCCGAAGAAGACGACTGGCGCCGGCTCTGTTTCGCCGGCGCCTCGTCGGAATACGTTTTCTCCACCTACAGGTCACCAAAGCTTGCGAAACGAACGCCATTCGACTCATCTCGTTCTCCTTTACAACATATCGAAGCCTTGATATAGCAGAATCAAAGTTGAACAACTCACCAACCTAGGCCGGAGCTAATTTCCGACGAAAGTCTGCCCTAGCCATTTCTAGCGATATTCGAGCCTATCAATCAATCAGGAAGCATCGTGGGAGATCGAGGAGACTTACCTGGCCATCAGGGAAGGTCGACGTAGCTCGAGGCGAGCTCTCGAGCTCATATCCAGTCGCGGATAGGTGGAGGTCGACGCGAGGTTTTACACGACGAAGATGCAAAAAACGAGTTGGAGAACGATCAGGGAGGTGCAGGGAGTAATTCTAGATCGATGACTCGTAAAACAAACAAGCAGAACCCGAGTTGCCATTAACGACCGAGAGGAAGTTCGAGAAAGAGCCTCACCTGTTTCGAGGGCGTCGGTGGATGTGAGTCGATCCAACGCGTTCTCTAGGTTGAGGCGAGGCTAATGGGGGCGGCGGCGTCGAACGGCGTTGTCTAGATCGCCAAGGATCCGAGCTCGAATCTCTCGAGCTCGGAGCTTCAATGGCCGCAGCGCTCTCACTCTCTCTCTCTCTCTCTCTCTCTCTCTCTGTCTCTCTCCTGCGCGAACAGACTTCCTCTCCTCCTCTCGCCCCCCTCCGTTTTTGTTCTTCGTTCCTCTAACTAACTCGTTTTTTTTTGCTAACTGACTTCCCCTGCTTCACCAATTTCCTTCGCCCACTGATCATCGCCCCTTCATTCGTTCTTTTCTCTTTGTTTTTGGGCGAACAGGCGGAGCGGATCCCTCTGCGTGGCTGACTGGGTTGACTGATTCGGGTCAACCCGATTCAGTTGACCCAGTCCGATATTTTCCAAATTTCAATGCCAAAATGAGCTTGAATCACCAAATTGATCCTGAAATCAGACTCTGCGACACAAATTCCATCTGAAATAGGTAAACTATGGTTAAATTGGTTTTAATTTGTGCGAAAGCCCCAAATTTAAGGCAAGATCCGAATTTGATTTTTGTCAAATTGAGGGCCCTAATGGGCGAATCGACCTCAATTGGACTGACCGTTAGATTTAGGGGATCGAATACTATAGGGGGGAAACTTTGGGGTTCAATGGGTGCCCCTCAAAAAAGTTTAATTTCAGAATTGGCATTATAGGGACTAAAATGAAAAGATTTTTTTGTGCAATTAGGTCCCTAAAGCCAAAATTGATCAAATTGGCACACAATTGAACCCAATTGAAATGTCGAGCAATCAAGTTGAATGTCAAGACTCGTAAAATGCAAAAAATTGCAAATAAAAAGACTCAAAACGTATTTTTTTGGCAAATTTAACCTTGTGCGTTACAAAGAAACACACAAAATTAAACTTTAATTTCAACTATTGATGAGGTCAAAATGACAAGGGATTTAAAATAAAAATATTGACTATTCTCCTATATTTTTGTGACCTCAAATTCTATTTTTGTTGATTTTTCTAGTATTTTTCTATTTTCTAAAAATACTAAAAAATGTGAAAAATATGAAAAATTATTTTTTGGTCAAGAATGGTTCCTTGGGCTTGGCCAAGGCCACCAAAGTTGATTTTGTAATTTTTTGACTTTCTATGAATTTTTTATTATTTTTCAAAAAAAAAAAATGAAAAAGGCTGGGTCAAAAATCAGGTGTCAACAGCTGCCCCTCTTTGAGAGGAATCTCGTGAGAGGTTTCTCTCAAAGACAGGTGACGCCTGAGTCTAGACCGACTCGACTGTGGAAAAGAAAAACGAATCTTGACACTCAATCTTTCTTGTCCCACCGGTGAACGTTCTGCTCTTCATTCTTTCGTAGAAGTGAGAGAGAAAGTAGAGAGACCCACCTGCCATTTACCTGTTGATTACATGCCTGATGTTCGTGCGGCATGCGCGGCGTATAGTGGGTTCAAGTGAATACCTAGGGACTCGTCTTTTGAGTATCCTGGGGCGATTAAACTCTAGCCTGTATGGTAGGCCGTACCAGAATGGGATTCCTATACTTGACAGGAACTTGTGAATGACGCACCCAGTCTCTTAGGGATTGTCAGGGTTTTGATCCGTATGGTGGATCGGACCATGAATAGGACTCCTTTCTGTTAGGAACCTATGGATGACGCACCCAGCCTCTTAGGGATTGTCAGGGGTTTTGATCCGTATGGTGGATCAGACCATGAATAGGACTCCTTTCTGCTAGGAACCTATGGATGACGCACCCAGTCTCTTAGGGATTGTCGAACATTTTGATCCTTCAGGGGGATCAGGCCGAGAATAGGACTCCTCTCTGCTAGGAACCTATGGATGACGCACCCAGTCTCTTAGGGATTGTCGAACATTTTGATCCTATATTCTAATGAATTAACTAGGATTTATACAAATGAGGTGTGCCTGACCTTGAGGCTTTACCAAATGGGCTATTCTGGGTTTAGGGGTTACCTAGAACCTTACAGAAAGCTGATTTTAAAAATTGTCCTTTCGACACGTGAGGCGTTATTCTGGGATTTGGGGATTCCAAGTATCCTGCAGAAAACTTAAACCTGCAAAAACTTTGATAAGATTTTTCTGGGATCTAGGGGCTACCTGAGATCTCGTAGAAAGACTATCTTGAATGTTGTCCTTTTGACATTGAAGGTGACATTCTGGGATCTGGGTACTCCAGACATCCAAGAGAGGTTGTGTACTTCTGAGATCTGGAATTGCCAGGAATTCAAAGGCACATCAATGGTCTTTCTGATGTCAAATTGCCAGCACTTCATGACTTATATCATGGTCATGAAAAATTTTAATGAATGCATTTTGATGCTGGAGGTTACCCAAAACACCTTGCAACATACGGGAGTGATCAAAAGTTCCTTGCGGGGAAAGTTTGAATCAAACAATCTGAAATTACCAAAAGAGTTTGGTTAAAATGTCCAACGGAGTATTCTCATCAAAGAGGACTTCTCACCGTTTTGAGGTAATGGTTTTTTACCAAGAATGCACTCGAACTTCCTATCAAACCTGCGCCTAGGGTTCAGGATCATTCGCAGTGAATACACCTCGATCGATCAGGAGGACTTCCAAGGGACCGTAATGTTGGGCTTGGTCAATGGTTTTCAAAGGGGGACTTGCGTGCAAGTCAAGGCTTTCGAAGAGAAGTCTTCAACGTCTGCTCCAGGTTTACAAGTCAAGAAACCTGCGAAATGAGAAAGAAATAATCTTGCTCGAATTTCTTCGAGCTAAGCTTAGACATTAAACCCTATGTCAATCCAAGTGCCTTAATCAGAAAAGGCTTTTCAGGGTTGTAACGTAGGTAGGATTGGGGACCAAAAAAGGCTTGTTTTTGGCTTAGAATATGCGAAGGGTCTAACATTGGTGATCACTGCAGGTTTGCCGCCGATCTTGTCCTTTCTCGTCCAAAGAGCGTCTTTAGTCTTTGAAGTGCATATTTGTCTTTAGAGAACGTCTCTCTCATGTCAAGACGGCGTCAACATCTTGTCTACACTTTCGTCATCTGAGTGTGACATGATTTGGGAGCATCTTTCGCAGTCTAGCTCCCTTGGAATTTTTCTTTTACAATCAGATCTCACTAGTGACCTATACAAAGGTATCATGCCACCTTTTGGCATTTACAAGATCAAACACATGATTCACAAGTGTACAAGTATTTGGATGGGCATTGGCCTTGCTTTTACCAGGCACTTTGCTTTTTCTTGATGCCCAAGATTAAATTTTTCTCTCTTCTTTCTTTTTGAGACCCCATCTTTTCTTTTCTTTTGGGGATCAGAATTTTCAAATGAATGTGCTAGATGTATAGCTTGAATCTCAGCACTCGAACATTAATCTAGGAATTTTTCACAAATCTTGTGTTTTGAACTCTTCCGCTCTTGAAGTGACGTCGTTTCCACCTTGGAATATGCAATGATCACCAACGGGTTTGTGAAATGAACGTATAGGCTCAATTGGGCAGTGCAAAGGGTAAAAGTGTATAGGATAGAGAAACGAATGCTTTTCGTCATCCTAAAGCACTTGAATTACCATAGAAGTTAAAATGACAAGCAACACACGAAGATTGATGCGAGTCTGAGCAAGAGAACTTCTAACCATTTACCTCCTAATACTGCTGGACGTACCTCCAGTTTGCCCCACTGTGGGGTGGTTCTCGACAGGGGTATAGAATGAAACCGTCGTTCAAAGGGCTATCAACGGTCATCTGTAGTGTTTATGATAGAGAAACGAATGCCTCCGTCGTCTGGATCCATGTAATCACTGCGAATAACCCCTACTTCCGTAGGTCAAGGTCTTGCTGTCCTTACCACTCCATTCATCTCTCAAGTGTGTATAGGACGTGTTTGGATCCAGGTTGCCTCTTATCTGAGGACACATCCTTTTAAACAGTTCAAAACAACTATTGTTGGAAAAGTTCATTTTGCTTTCTCCAAAACTTACCCTCCAATGGGATTTATGATGCACAATGTATATTTCAACCATGTTTAGATAACCTCCAAGTTTAAACATGAGTGCCCATGCTATGATTGTGAGAATTTTGCATTTTTATTGACATGATAATTGAATGCATGCTAGATTCCATGAAGCCTTTCAAATTCTAGCAATAAGGATTCTGACAGTCTTGAAAACCTAAAAGATTGGGAGATGAATACTTATCTGCCCAGCGCGGCTAGGGATTCCTGAAAAATTCAGGAGGAATATGTCAGTGTATGTTCTCGAATTTCAGAAAATTAGAACGATACGCCTTACCCTTGATCATGTATTCCAACGGGAGTGTATAGACTTGTGAAAGTCTGCATTTTTCTTAACAACACAAGATGGTTAAGTGTTCTAAAACATCTTGAAATTCTCAGTTTTTGAAGAGAAAGGACTTGCACCTGACTATTGCTACAGTAAGTCCTCTAGATCATGTATTCCAATTTATCGCGGCCTTGCTCCCTTGGGTCCTGCAACATTGAACACATGCTAATGTATGCATGGATGCATGACATGCTTATGCAAAGACTATCATGAAGAGTAGGCTCAATTCGAGGCAGGGCATATGACCAGAATCTGATTTTATTTCAAGGGTAATATTTCTTCACAGCATCTGAATTCACAGGGTGCCCCAATTCTTCTCCCTCGGGGTTTATAAGAATTAATGCTCCTCCCGTGAGGATCTTCTTAACAATGTAGGGGCCTTCGTAATTTGGAGTGAATTTTCCCCCTGGATGGGTAGTACTTGGCAAAACTTTCCTAATTACCAAGTCATTTACTTCGAAGTTTCTGGTCTTGACCTTTCGATTGAACGCCCTGGCTACTCTCTTCTGGTAAGTTTGCCCATGGCAAATGGCTTTAAGACGTTTCTCATCTATTAAGTTCAGCTGTTCATATCTGTGCTTGAAATACTCTGACTCAGAGAGTTTATCTTCAGATAAGATTCTCAAAGAGGGAATCTTAACTTCTACTGGTAGAACTGCTTCTGTCCCATATACCAAACTATAGGGAGTTGCCCCTGTAGAAGTCCTGATCGACGTTCGGTAAGCCATCAAGGCGAATGGCAGTCTTTCGTGCCAATCCCTGTAGTTTTCTGCTGTTTTAGCTAAGATTCTCTTGATGTTTTTATTGGCGGCTTCCACTGCCCCATTCATCTGTGGGCGGTAAGGAGATGAATTCAGATGTCGAATGCTAAAATGATCCAGCAGACCATCGACAATCTTGTTGTTTAGGTTGGACCCATTATCTGTGATGATCGCTTGAGGGGTACCATACCGGGATATGATATCTCTTTTGACAAATCTTGTCACATTTCTTGCAGTGACATTCTTGTAAGAGCTGGCTTCTACCCATTTGGTGAAGTAATCAATCGCTACCAAGATGAAGCGATGACCATTCGAAGCCATAGGATTAATAGGCCCTATCATGTCTATCCCCCACATAGCGAAAGGCCAAACTTCAGACATTTGGTGTAGTTCGTTCGGGGGTGCGTTAATCTTATCCCCATATATTTGGCATTGGTGGCATGACCGGACGTGCTGACAACAGTCTGATTCGATGGTCATCCAATAATAACCTAGCCGCATGATCTTCCGGGCAAGGAGGTGGCCGTTCATGTGAAGCCCACACGCACCTTCATGAATCTCTTTCATGAGAATATTTGCTTCTTTGGCATCTACGCATCTCAGTAGAGTGGAATCGAACGATCTCTTGTATAGAATTTGTCCATTGAGGAAGAACTTGCCGGCCACCTTGGTTATGTATTTTCGGTCTCCTGACTGGCATCCTTCAGGGAATTCCCTTTTTCAAGAGGTAATTCTTGATGTCATAGTACCATGGCTCTCCATCACATTCCTCTTCGATTAGCATGCAATAAGCTGGCTTTTCAACAATGCCGATCCTCAGAGGTTCTATATCCAACCCTTCAGTCGTTTGTAACATCGAGGCTAGGGTGGCTAATGCATCTGCGAATTGGTTGTGAGACCTTGATAGGTACTCGAATGACACTTCTTCAAACTTGAGTATCAATTCTTCAAGGTATTCATGGTAGGGGATGAGTTTTGCATCTTTCGTCTTCCACTCCCCTTGTGTCTGTAGAATAATGAGCATGGAGTCTCCAAAGACTTGTAACCTAGGTATCTCCATAGAAAGGGCCAGTCGTAGACCCAGAATGCACGCCTCATATTCTGAAATATTGTTGGTACAAGGGAAAGTTATCTTTGCCGCGACAGGGTAATGTTGACCATCTGGGGATATCAGTACTGCCCCAGTGCCTGCCCCTGATAGGTTAACAGCACCATCGAAATACATGATCCACTTATCCTCTGCTAAGTTCAGAATTCGGCTTTCTGTGTTCGCTACTTCAGGGGACTCACCGCTTGACGGGCTTTCTGCCAGCATGTCAGCTATAGCTCTCCCTTTTACCGACTTCTGTGGAGAACATTTAATGTCAAATTCAGACAACATTACTTGCCATTTTGCCAGTTTCCCAATTAAAGCGGGTTTCTCCAGGAGGTATTTGACGGGGTCGTTCTCTGTTATGAGCTGAATGTGATGATGTAGGGTATACTGCCTTAGTCTTCGTAGTACCCATACTGCTGCTACGCAGGCCCTTTCGACTGGTATATATTTTGCTTCAGATGGCGTGAATTTCTTACTCAGGTAATAAATGACCCTCTCTTTTCCATCTATCGGGCTTGTCTGGGCAAGTAAGGCTCCCAAGGACTCTTGTCGTATGGTCAGGTATAAGGTCAATGGGTGACCAGGAATTGGTGGCACAAGCACCGGTGGTGTGATCAAATAGTTTTTGATCATTTGGAATGCCTTGCTGCACTCGGCGTCCCATGTTATTTTCGCGCCTTTCTTAAGCAATTTGAAGATTGGCTTAGCCACATCAGACAGCTGATTGATGAACCTGGCAATATAGTTCAATTTCCCTAGAAGGCTTCTCACTTCTTTTACTGTGGATGGAGTTGATAAATCGTGGATGGCCTGGATTTTTGAGGGATCAATCTCAATGCCCCTGTTGCTGACTATGAACCCAAGGAGTTTCCCGGATCTTGCCCCAAACACGCATTTGTTAGGATTCAGCTTTAACTTGTATTTGCGCAGGCGCTCAAATAATTTTCTTAATACCTGTATGTGATCTTGTCCTTTCTTGGATTTAGCGATCATGTCATCAACATATACTTCAATCTCTTTGTGGATCATATCATGGAATAACGTGACCATAGCCTTCTGGTAGGTAGCCCCGGCGTTTTTCAATCCAAAGGGCATGACTCTGTAGCAAAAATTCCCCCATGGTGTGGTAAATGCAGTCTTGGGTTTGTCTTCTTGTTTCATGGAGATTTGGTTGTATCCCGAGAATCCATCCATGAATGAGAATAATTCATAACCTGCTGTACTATCCACCAATACATCAATGTGGGGGAGTGGAAAATCATCTTTTGGGCTTGCTCTATTCAGATCTCGGTAATCTACGCAGATCCGAACTTTTCCGTCTTTCTTCATGACAGGGACTATATTTGCAACCCAGTCTGAATATGGGATAGCTTCAATGAAGCCTACCCTAAGGAGTTTCATGACTTCTTCCTTAATCTTGTCTTCTAACTCGGCTTTCATCCGCCTACTGCCTTGTTTGACAGGTTTGATGCCAGGATCCGTGGGCAATGCATGTTCTACAATCTTAGGATCAAGGCCTGGCATATCCGCGTAAGACCATGCGAAGATGTCTTGATATTCTTTTAGTAGCTTGGTGAACTCGAGCCTTTCATCACGGGATAGGTGTCCGCCGATCTTGACCTCTTTGACGTTCACGGTGTCTCCCAAATTAATGACAATTGGTTCTTCTGAGGTAGGAGGCTTTGATTCTTCAAAGGTGTTCCAATCCCTACGGATAGACGCGTAATCCTCGTCTTCATCTTCCTCAATGTTATAGGAGTGGTTAATGGAGGGATCCGAATTTTGTAACAACCTGGTATGCATGTTTGAGATGATATGCCTGAAATGTCATGAGTATGGTTAGTTTGTGCTCAGTAAAAATGACATGCATGCTTATGTAAAGTCTTTTTGAAAAAGTTTTTCGAAATAGATGTAGGTACAGATGGGACTAATCCTCATGTCATTGGATATCCCGGCCCCTTGAAAATCTTTTGAAGATTAGGAATCATATGGCAAATCAGGCCTCAAGCTTCTATATGGAAGACCATTATCATCATCGGGCTGATTCGTGGTTCCATATGTCCTTAACAAAACATGCGTGGTTTTATTGAATGCGAAATGGGCCGCGTTACAAGATGTGCTATTTGGACCAACGGCCGGAGATCCAAAGGCGTTTTCTTATGCGTTCAATAAGGAAAGAAAATACAGTGAAATGCAGAAAGTTCTAAACACAGTATTTAAAGATGAAGGAAGAGTCTATTTACTCAGAAGAAGTGGCTTCACTGTCCAACCACTCCATGATGACATTCACAGAGTCATCTTCGAGAAAAGGATTTGTCAGATCTGGTTCCATCGGCGAAGTGATACCCTCTTCAGATAGCCATTTGGAGTTCTGGTCGAAGTAGGTATTTAAGGGATTCTTGAACATTCGAGACCTTCCCTTCCAGGTTGGAGAACCGATGAATGAGCTATTCGGGCTGTTTTCGCCTCCACGGCGTCCCAGGCTCTTGCCTCGGCCTCGGCCTGTTGCTTTCGGGACAGAATCATTCATGGGATACTTCTGGTACCCCAAGCCCATTTTATGTGGATTAGCCTTCAACTGTAGCGGGGCATTTATACCCTGATTATGTTTGCCTAGGCCTTTTTCAGGATTGAACCCGTATGCCAGCAGCATCTTAGCTGGTAGAAGACTGGCTTCTGAGATGTAAGGAGTTCTCAACTTCGACCCTACTGGGGTATGAACTGTTGCTACCAACTCTAGAGAGTGATAGCTCGCTTCAGTTTTCTCTTCAGGCTCAATATAGGGAATGGCACTGCTCTGGTATGCCTGGAGGTCGACTTCCCCATGTACGGTAATTACCTTCCCATCTACAACGAAACGTACTTTTTGGTGCAGGCTCGAAGGGACAGCTCCTGCTGTATGGATCCAAGGTCTTCCTAGCAGGAATCCAAATGCACTGGGTAGATCCATTACTTGAAAGTTTATAGAGAACTTTGTCGGGCCGATGAATACGTCAAGCTCGATCTCTCCCTCTACAGTCTTCCTCATGCCGTCGAATGCTCTTACAGCTGTCTTGGATGCCTTGACCATCTCTTCATTGATTCCCAGCCTCCTTATGGTAGCCAAAGGACAGATGTTAAAGGCTGATCCGTTATCGATCAATACGTGTGCCACTCTTTTGCCGTTACATTGGGCAGAGATGTATAAAGCTCTGTTGTGCCCCCTTCCTTCCACGGGGAAGTCCTCGTCAGAGAAGCTCAACTGGTCTTTTAAGAGAATTGCCCCTACAAAGTCCCCTAGTTGGACCTCATTAATTGTTTCAGGGACATGTACTTCATTGAGTACCTTCAATAGTGCGTTCTTGTGCTTCTCTGAATTGATGAATAGGTCTAACAGGGATATCTGAGCGGACATCTTCCTCAGCTGCTCTATCACTTCAAACTCACTGGTTTTGATGATCGATACGAGCTTTTCGGCATCTTCCTTTGAGACATCTCTTTTTTCGGATTCACCCTCTCTGGGGGCATAAAATCTTCCAGACCTCATTATTGCATCTACTTGTGTGGTCCCATAGTCCCAATGAACAGCTTTGGGATCATACTCTTCTACTGGGGGGACTTTTATCGTTACAGTTGTCTGATGAGGTATCTCTGGTCCTGACGTGTCGCTTTCTTCCTCCTGAGGCAATTGAATTACGACAGGCCTCACTGGGCAATCTTCTACCTTGCCCAGGATATCCAGCTCATCCAATCTGATCACCACGGCCGTGGCTACTTCGATCATCAATATGGCGTTGTCGAGTTCTTCCATACTGTTTGAGGTTTCTGGTTGAGAGAGATCATCCATACCTCCCCATCCGTCCGGTATGATGTCTTCAATCTTCTGATAAAAGCTGGTAGGGGCCGAATATTTTACCTTGAAATTGTATCCTCCAGAATCTTGACCCAGGTTGTCTATAATTTCGCTCTTCTCAAGTGCGTCAACCATAAATTTGAGGTCTGCTAGACTTCTCCTTCTGGCTTCTATTTCGTCTTCTTCAAATTCTTCTCTGACTGAGTAGCTGGCCCCAGGCTGCTTACCAAGTTCTCATGTGAGGTACCACAGGTGCTACTATGCTCAGCTGTGATCAAGAAGTGGTTTCCTTTCAAAGATAGAGATGCTTCAATCCCTTCAAATTCTTCATCAGTAATATCGGACACTATCCCCAAGCTCTTCATCCTGTCGATACACAACTTCTTTTGGTCGGTTGATATCTCCCCTTCTTTTGGGTATGATGAAGCGATTGTTAGCAGGGTGTCCAGCTTAGGCACATCTATCTTCAGTTTAAGGTAGTCTTCTTCTTCTTCAGTGAATATTGCCCCTACTGTTTGGTGGTCTGGCAACGGATTTTCTTGCACATTTGGGGCTGCATTGTCAAATTTCAAAATCTGACTATCAATTAGGGCTTGCACTTTCAGCTTCAGGACATAGCAGTTATCCACATTATGCCCTCTTTCGCCCATATGGTAGGCACAGGTCTGGCTCTCATCAAAGCCAGGATATCTTGCGGGGTTTGCCCTAGGTGGTTCTTTTGCCACCAAGTGTTGCTCCAGCAGCATCGGGAGTAGCTTGGATAAAGGTCTCGGGAGCTGAGAGAATTGTCTCTGGGGTTGCTTTCTTCTAGGCTCTTGTACCTTTGGCGCTGACCAGGATGATCCGCCTTTGGCCTGATTAGAATTGCCAAATGGCTTTAACTTGTGGGGATCTGGTATAAATGCTATGTCCAGTCCGGCTTCTCTTTCCTTTCTCAGAGGATACTGCTTCCTAGTAGGAGCTTCTTGAGGCCTTCTTTCTTTCAAGGCCCATTCCAGCCTCTCAGCAACCTTAATCAGGTGTGCGAATGTCTGACATCCAGAAGTGTTCAGTCTGTCAAAGTATTCGTAGGGGAGTGCTTTTAGGAATAAGTCGATCAGCTCCTCTTCTGGGATTGAAGGCTTTACTTGGGTAGCCAAGGCTCGCCACCTCTGAGCATATGTCCTGATCGATTCGCCCCTCGCTTTTGAAGTTCGTAGGAGGTCTTCTCTTGTTGGGGCTTTAGCCGTGTTAAATTTGTACTGCCTGAGGAAGTTGTTGACACCTGATTTTTGATCAGTCTTTCATAGTTTATTTTTAAAAAATTCATAAAAAATCTATAAAAAGTTAAAAAAATTAAAAAATCATCTTTGGTAACCTTGACCAAGCTAAAGGAACCATTTTTGATAAAAAAATAATTTGTCATATTTTTTAATATTTTTTAATATTTTCCAAAAATAGAAAAATACATGAAAAATGAAGAAAAATAGCGTTCGATGTCGTAAAAATATAGAAAAATAGTCAATATTTTTATTTTAATTTCCTTTTCATTTTGAACTCATAAATAGTCAAAATTCAAGTTCAATTGCATGTGTTTCTTCACGACGCATAGAGTTGAATTTGGCAAAAAAATGTCATTCGAGTATTTTAATTTGTAAATTTCTACACATTTTTTAGTCTTGACGTCCAATTAGATCGACCACCATCTACAATAAATTCCCCTTGCTGAATATTTTCGTTTTTGTTTCACATGATTTCATGGTGTAAAACGCCGAGTGGATCCCCAAATATAATCGGGTCGGCTCGTCCAAGACCAAACCAGGGCACGGCGAACCCCATGTGAGTACTCTCGAACTCCTTCGATGCTTCCTAATGCTTTTCTTAGGTTAGATCGTGTGTAGAATGACTAGGACAGCTAAATCATTCTTGAGCTGTGATTGATAAATAGGGCCTTACTAGGAATGCCAAGTGATTTATTTGCATATCTAGATTCCTTGAGTTGCGCATTTTATTACTGATTGTGATTGCTAGGATAATCACTCATATCTGCATGAATTTCTAGATTTAGGGTTCATACCTTACTCATCCGCATGAATCTCAGGCTAGAAAATTCAGTCAACTTAGGTACCGAAAGGGCGTCAACTCTGACAGTTGGTGTAACTAAGTCCCCGAAACCATTTCTCTGGTTCTCGCAGAATTGAATAGAAACTCCCAACTATTCGATTGGGTGGTCCAATCACACCCTAAAAAAATGATTGGTGGCGACTCCATGGCATGCACACTTAGCACATGTCACTAGACCACACTGAAAGTCGATCACGCATACCTCCGTTGCGATTTGGGTAATGGGCCTTGGGAGAGGCCCGCGTCCGACCAGACAGGACGACCCATTAGCCCTCGAGAGCCCGACAACCTCAAGAGGGTCGCGACAGACTGGCGACTCTGCTGGGGACTGGTTCTTAACCATTTAGTGGACAAGAAGAGCCTACTATGGACATCATTGAGGTATCATCTAATGAAGATGACGATTTGGAATAGGTGATCCTGAAGTCACGTCTCAAAGATCGAAACTGGGGCATCTCTAAGTATTAAGATCACATTCCTTTGTTTTATTTTTCATTTCTAGCATTGTATAGGATTTATTTTGCTGAGATCCTCTCTATCTGATCCCTTAGATTGATTGTATTAGGGATCTATTTGTGTTTATATACATTCAGATTGAAATTTGTTGTATTTCTATTGACTTGTCATTGGAATGTGATAGTGGCATTTCTTCTAATCACTCGGATACTCCAAAATCAATTTTATAATTCCTTTGGATGAAATTGAAATTGGAAGTCTTATACAACCTTTTGGCCGTATAGGGCAATACAATCCCAATTTCGCCAGAAGGAACTATAAACTTGAATTGGTTCATGCATGTTTTGCATCATTGGTAATCCACAATAATTGATCAAGAATATCAAGAGTATTCGTGTTTTTCAAATTTAATGAAAAGATAGATATCCAAATTACTCTTGTTCTTAGCAAACAGCTTTAATTTGGATACCGTATCTTCAATTGAATTTAAAACACATCGTAATTGTGTACTTTTGAACATTCTATTGATTTTCTTGGAATTGATCAAAGGCAATTATCGTGAATTACATTCCTTTCAATGATATGCTTTCCTTTGAGGAATATCGATAAAAGCTTTTGCACAAGGCCAAAACCCTTGTAAAAGCTCTTATCCCTATTAATCATAAGTAAGCATAAAATTGAAAGGATTTATGCTTTATTTTTCAAATTCTTTCTTCTGATTCTGCCTTTTCATTTGAAACAGGTTAAAAACAAGTAGAGAAGAGAAGTCTTTTTGTGGATAATCGCGGTGGGAGGTTCCTTTATCCGATCATAAGCAAGATTAAAAAATCAAGATGTACACGCTCGAATCATCAATGTCAAAGCGCAGCTTGCCTAGGTTGAGAGTGGTCAAGTGTTCGAGAAAGTCAGCCATACAGAAGTTGAGACACACACATTAGAGCTTTCATTCATTTCGCTCAATCGAGGGACCTTAAAAGCAGATCATACAAATCATCGGGGTGGAAACATAAAACCGCAATGAGCCCTAATTAGCATCACAAAGGAACCTAGTGATCTTTCATCCATATTATTGATGCTTTGCTTATACTCACCACCTTGAGACTCGAGATCTGCAAGCTTAAGAAGAAGGCGTTTACATTCCCCTTTAAGATCGGCAACCTTGGTCCCGTGATCTTCGGCGGCTATTTCCAGGTCCCGAACTAGTCCTCTCCCATGGGCTATATCCGCGGTAATGCTGTCAAGCCTTTCTTCCTGCCACTCACATTGAAACTTCAACACGACATTACGACGGTCGTGCTCATAGGTGGTCAGGGATAAGGCCAAGCGCTCCACCAAATTTCCCCTCTCGCGAAGCAACATCGAGACTCGCTTGTTGGCGAACTCAACAGCCTTTCTGTGACTATCGGCCACAAGGTTGGCCAACACCAAGCAGTTGGACCGATCCTCATAGCGAGCTCGCAAAACGTGAGCCACGGTAGCTTTTCGATGAGCGACACGGTAAGTCTCTAAAAAGTTTATAAAGAGGGTTGGGAAGATTCTATATTCCCTCTCTAAATTAGTGCCCTCGATGGAGGTGGTGTCTATTTCCACGAGCAAAATACGGATTTCATCTTTAGTTTCTGGGTGATCGGCTATATGAGCATAGCCTCGACCGAGGAGGTTATAGAGTTTTTCCCACTGGGCCAAAATTTCGGCTGAGAAAGCGCGAATAGGAGAGGTCATTTTCGTTGGAGTGAGGGAGAAGAAGATGAGTGTGGTAGAGTGATTAAAATACGAAAAGGCAATTATGTAAGAGTGTTAATCTTCTATGCATTAACTCCTCCTTTTATAGCAACTCGAGAATGAAGAAAGGCACAGCAATAATGCTCGTGGAGCCAAGTTAATTGGGTAAAGCAATGGTGGCTCTTTCGGTGAACCATCAGATTTGTCCCAGTCCGCGATTTCAGGCTTGATAAACCTAAAAAAGTTGTAAAAAGATATGTCGGTGTCACCATATTAAAATTGAGCGGGAGTTAAGCGCAACTATCGAAAAAAGTTGCGAAAGGATTTGGCGGTCCCATCATATTAAAAAACTGAGCGGGAGGCGAGCGTAGTTCCACCTTTTTGAAAATAAGTGGGAGACAGACATGGATATCGAGAACAGGAAATCGATTTGGTGTCCCTCCACGTTGAAAAGAAGAAAGAAGACGACAAAGCGGGAAATACGAAATCTTGGGAGCAACGCTTGCCTGATGATCTTCATCCATGTTTAAAGAACGTTTCATGGGCATACAGAACCACTCAAAAGAAAATTTAGAGAGAGTGAGCATACATGAGAGAGTAGAGAACCCTGAGTGAGCAAAAATTGATCGAACATTTTTCGATCCAACATGTTTGAGAGTTACCATCAGTTGCTAGAGGCGACTGATCCAAAAATCTCAAAAAATGAACTACTGAGAGATCTCGAAGATTCTAGGATGGCGTCTGGTACCAGAACCACAGAACTCAACCCTTTCGGCAACGAAGTTCAGGATCTCAGCAGCGACGACAACAGCAGCAGCGATGGTCAATCCCGGAAAAGGAAACGTCGCCAGTGCCACACTCAGAATGAAATCCAAGAGCTTGAAGCTTTCTTTAGTGAATGCCCTCTCCCGAACATGAAACAAAGAAATGAATTGGGCCAGAAGCTAGGGATGAAACCTTTGAGGGTATTCAAAGGTCAAGTTTTGGTTTCAAAATAAGCGAGCCAAATTGAGGGCTCAACACAGACGTCAAGAACTTGCGATTCTAAAGGAGGAAAACGAAAAGCTTCGAGCGGAGAACATGAGGTATAAGAAAGCTCCCAGCACTATCGCTTGCCTTAATTGCGGTAGCCCTATCACTCTCGGCGAAATGTTCCTTGATAAGCCTTATATGAGGATTGAAAATGCTCATTCACCACCCCACTCCCTCGAACCATCTTCGATACAATCAGATTTTGTTGGAGATATGCATGAACAAATCAATTCTACGAAGTCAATACCGATGCCTTCTAAAGGATGTGATATGCGTCACCATGATTGGAGTTTCCTTAACGATGAGCTTACTATCACGACCGACCAATCCAAAGCTGATGAATTCCCTCCACAACAATTTTCGGCTCGATCAAATCCTACTGGAAATAGGCCAGAGAGCAATAGCCAAGTTGTCAACACTGTTCCGGGTCGCAAGAAGACGAGGGTCAATTGGTCCCCCGAGCTTCATCTCAAGTTCCTTAGTGCGGTTCAGCAACTAGGGATCAACTCAGCATATCCAACGCGCATACTTGAGATCATGAACATACCAGGACTCACTAAATATGGAGTCGCGAGTCACCTCAAGAGCTACAGAAGGGCGCTAAGACAGCGCCACACAGCACTGAACCTGAAAGAACTCAACTTGTGCCTAAACACTAGGCATGGCTATAACTACAATGCCCCTGAAGTAAGAAATACCCTGCCGAATCTAGGCACCGACCAAGCTGGTAGCAGCACCATCAACTACTTGGGCGCTAATCAGAATATTCCCCCGAATCATCTCAGCACCCCTCAAGAGTATATGCCTCAAGTGCAGCAGGTACGAACTCCTTGGTTTGAGCAGCAACTTTTCGCTAGTGCTCTTCCTATCCCCGATCAACATATTGCACCTAGTGTTCAAAGATCTACCCGGCTTGGGCATATGATTTCGGAAGATCAAGCGGGCGGATGCTCTGAGGATTTTTGTTTCTTCCATTCCCAAATGGAAGGTGCTTTTGATAGTGAACCGATCAATCATCCTCTTATAATCTCGAGCAACGACGAAGGTTCTAGCTCGAAGAATCAGATCGCTCACAACAGAAACAGGAATCCTTCAACGCCAAGCGATGATGGTCAACCCGAATATCAGTTGCTCGAAGAATCAAAAGATTTCCTTGATGAGGAGCTCCATATCTGGATCGATCAGTTTAAAACTGATGGGCTCATGAAGTTATGATCCAAAATGACGATTATATGTCTGATTCATGGTGTAACTGGCTGATCACCGAGAATCCTCAAGGGAACTAGGCACATGTGACTGGATGTATCATTAATCTTTCTGTCATAAAGTCTTCCATGCAAGATAATCTTCCTTAATGCCTAGAGTTAATCTGGGGCAGCGATCAGTACTACCTGCGAGCATCATCATGCTTGAGTGCGACAATCCCTTGTTAGATTAGAGTCGAGGCGAATCAATTGAACGCCACGAAGAAAAACATTTAAAGGCTTCACATAGGAAAATGCAAGCAAAAGCCCGAGCGAGCTCAAAGACGGTTAGCTCTGTATCGTTCTAAGGGACCTTTAGTCGTTATGAACTCTAAATTGAGCTTGTTTCATTCTCGATGGGGGTCGCTAACTGCTTCAAGAATTTTATAACAAAAAACGAACCAGTTATGGACGCCAATAGTGCTGTGTCCTGGTAGTCAGTGAAATGGAAGTGGTACGAAACGTTAGGAGTTCGATCTCGGGATTGAAAAATCATTTTATCAGTTGGTCTATCACCCGATGAAGTTCAAAGAGATTCGACGCAGATGACTATAGAACTTGGGGCAATTCGAAAATCATCGATTCATTTTCATCAAGCGGCGAAGTTGGTATTGTAAAATGTGAAGCATGCAAATGACAAATCCGAAGCAGAAGGAGATGAATCATGATTCGCTTATCCAAGGTCGGGATTTCAACCTTCGACTAAAGCCAAATCTAGGATGAGTTTTTGATCTTGCCCACTCGACAAAACCCATCTCCACTGAAAATGGGGGCAAACCATTCCTACATCCGGAAAGCATGTCGAAGCCGAAGACATCAAATTCATCGTTTAATCCGTGGGGCAAGTCCCTGAAGCGATAGTTATCATCCGCAGAGCGTAATGGAATCCATTCTTTCAATGTAAAACGCATTTGGCCGCGGAGCCACCCATTTGGTAAAAAGAACGTATCGTTCCTAAATGATTTTCAATCAGATGCGGGGATAATGTTCTCTCATTTTCCTCTCAGGTGATGAACAGAGACGAGGCACCCAAGAAGCCATGCATTCAAATAACAAAACAGTGCATGAAACACGCCCAAAAAGATGAATGAATCTCCTCCGACGTAAATCCTCGAGGTGGATTCGTTGCCCAACCAGACGAAGAAATCATGGCCACAAGCTTGAGGGCCGGCTTCTACAATCTGCACATTGGCATGCAGAATGGAATTCAAATCAAGAGTAAAGTAGTATCGTCCCAATTTGTTTTGAATTTGGAAACCCAAAATAATGCTTAATATTTATCCTTGGCAGGAGCTCGCCATCAGGGCAGACATATTTTCACAACCCTTGTACACTCGTTGGAGCATATGACCAAGGGTAAGATGTATCGTTCCAATTTTTGTAAAGTTTTAGAATATACGATGACATATCCCTTTTATATCTCCAGGATCTCCAGCCTCGATGGGCAGGTAAGTATCCCTTTTCCTAATTCATTGGAGATTAAAAACTTTCAGAAATAATTCGATTCTCACATCTAAAAAGACATAGAATTCTTACTTCATTGACATTCATGTTTTAAAACATGAGATTGTCTGAACATGAATTACACATGTATGGTGCATCACAAAATCCCTTTGAAGGATAAATCTTGATGAAATGAAATGAATTTTTCCAACAAGAGTCGTTTGAACTGTTCAAAAGGGTATTTTCTCATAAGAGAAGCGAGCCTAATCCAAACACGTCCCATACACACTTGAGAGATGAGGAGATTGGAAATGATAGCGAAACCTTAACCTATGGATATAAGGGTCATTCGCAACGATTACATGGATCGAGATGACAGAGGCATTTATTTCTTCATTCCAAACACTACAGATGCCCATTGAGAACCCCATTGAACGGCGATTTTCATTCTCAACCCTGTCAAGAACCACCCCACATTGGGGCAAATGAAGGTTAGTCCAACAGTATCAGAAAGTAAACGGTTTGAAATTTTCTTGCTCGGACTAACATAAATCTTTGTGTGTTGTTTATATGATAATCCAAGTGTCATAGGATGACGAGAATAATTCATTTCTCTATCCTACACACTGTTATCCTTTGCACGACCAAGTTGAGCCAGCAAATTCATTTCATCAACCTATTGGTGATCATTGCATATTCCAAAGCAAAGGCAACATCACTCTAGGAATGGAAGCGTGCCAAAGTTTAAGTTGCATATCTAGCATGATTGCCGAAAATCCTAGCTCCAAAAGAAAAGAAAAACACGGGATTAAAAAAAGGGGGAAAAGAAAAATCCCTAGACATCAAGAAAAAGCAAAGTGCCTGGTAAAAAGCAAGGCTGATGTCTATTCAAAATATCCCCAGTAAAGTCTAGATATACGATGAAAAGACCCTGCAAAGGAGTCAGATTAAGATGACTACTCTCCAAATGATGTCGTGCTCAAATTGCAAACACACAAACAGACGGTCTCTTAATGTAACAAGAGACGCTTTTAAACATCCTTGTGCGCTCTAAAAGAGGAGTGTACACTTCAAGAAATGGAGATGTTCTTCGAAGGACATGTGGTAAATTTGCAATGATCACCAATGCCAAACCCTTCACAATTTTTGGACAAAAAATAAGCCTTTTTCGATCCCCAATCCTTCCAATGTTACAACCCTGAAGCAGTCTTATCTGACTAAGACACTTGGGTTAATGTATAACTTAGCTCAAAGAAGTACGAGCAAGACTATTTCTTTCTCATTTTACAGGGTTCTTGACTTGTAAACCCGGAGCAGATAGTGAAAATTTTCGTTCAACGGCCTTGACTCAAAAGTGAGTCCCCCTTGGAAACCGATATCCAAGCCTAACACTACGGTCCCGTGAAAGACCTCCTGATCGGTCGAAATGTATGCGTTGCGAATGATCCTGAAACCCAGGCATAGGTTGGTAGGAAATTGAGCACTTTCCCTATTAAAGATCATTATCACAGAGCAGTGAGAAGCCTTCTTGGATGAGAAATACTCCAATGGATGTTTTGAGCAAACTCTTTTTGAAATTTTCAAATTGTTTGATCTAAAGTTTCCGTGCAAGGAATTTATGATCACATCTGTATATGGCAGGAATGTTTTGGATAACCTCCAGCAATCAAAATGCACATTTCATGACTAAAACTTAAGTCGTAGAATTTTGTCAGTTAGACAATTATTGTCTTCCCAAAGATTACTAATATCTTCTTGGCGAGGAAAATATTTTCAGGTCTAAGCTTTCTGCAGGACTTTTGGCCGCCCCAAAGACTGGGTGCGTCATCCTTAGGTGAAGCCTTTTAGTAGGCAAGTCTTTTCTAAGACCGATCCACAGAATGATCGAGTCTCCGACTAGCCCCGAAGAGTGGGTACGTCATCCTTTGATTCATATCAATTTGGAATCTCATAAATGGTAGAAACCGCCTGAAGGGTCAACTCAATGGTAGAAACCGCCAGAAGGGTCAATCAATGGTAGAAACCGCCTGAAGGGTCAACACAATGGTAGAAACCGCCTGAAGGGTCAATGTATGGTAGAAACCGCCTGAAGGGTCAATGTATGGTAGAAACCGCCTGAAGGGTCAACCAATGGTAGAAACCGCCTGAAGGGTCAACTCAATGGTAGAAACCGCATGAAAGGTCAATGAATGGTAGAAACCGCCTGAAGGGTCAAAGGACTGGTAGAGACCGCCTGAAGGATCAACCCAATGGTCCGATCCACCATACGGATCAAAACCTTGATGAATCCCGAACGCGGGAGGATTCGTTTTCCCTAATAAGCCTTACATTAGGCAAGCCATTTCTAGTTTAGTCCACCACACGGATCAAAACCCTTGGCAAATTCCCAAATGTGGGATGCGTCTTCCTTAGGTTCCTATCAGTTAGGAATCCCATTATGGTTTGACCTACCATACAGGTCAGAGCTTAACATCCCAAGGACACTCCGATGACAAGTCCTTAGGAATCTACTTGAACCCATCAGACACAGCAAATGCTGCAAGCATTCGACAAGTAAGGGGCAGGGAAGTCTATCTACTCCTTAACTTTCTTACATCATATCAGGGAATTGAATGAGCACATCTCTTTTTAAGGAAAAGCACACATTGATGGGCATGAAAATTGGATGTCATGATTTCTTTTATTTTCCCAGTCGAGTCGATCGGAATATAGGTGTCACCTTGTCTTTGAGAGAAACCTCTGACGAAATTCCTCTCAAAGAGGGGCAGCTGTTGACACCTGATTTTTGATCAGTCTTTCATAGTTTATTTTTAAAAAATTCATAAAAAATCTATAAAAAGTTAAAAAAAATTAAAAAATCATCTTTGGTAACCTTGACCAAGCTAAAGGAACCATTTTTGATAAAAAAAAATAATTTGTCATATTTTTTAATATTTTTTAATATTTTCCAAAAATAGAAAAATACATGAAAAATGAAGAAAAATAGCGTTCGATGTCGTAAAAATATAGAAAAATAGTCAATATTTTTATTTTAATTTCCTTTTCATTTTGAACTCATAAATAGTCAAAATTCAAGTTCAATTGCATGTGTTTCTTCACGACGCATAGAGTTGAATTTGGCAAAAAAATGTCATTCGAGTATTTTAATTTGTAAATTTCTACATATTTTTTAGTCTTGACGTCCAATTAGATCGACCACCATCTACAATAAATTCCCCTTGCTGAATATTTTCGTTTTTGTTTCACATGATTTCATGGTGTAAAACGCCGAGTGGATCCCCAAATATAATCGGGTCGGCTCGTCCAAGACCAAACCAGGGCACGGCGAACCCCATGTGAGTACTCTCGAACTCCTTCGATGCTTCCTAATTCTTTTCTTAGGTTAGATCGTGTGTAGAATGACTAGGACAGCTAAATCATTCTTGAGCTGTGATTGATAAATAGGGCCTTACTAGGAATGCCAAGTGATTTATTTGCATATCTAGATTCCTTGAGTTGCGCATTTTATTACTGATTGTGATTGCTAGGATAATCACTCCTATCTGCATGAATTTCTAGATTTAGGGTTCATACCTTACTCATCCGCATGAATCTCAGGCTAGAAAATTCAGTCAACTTAGGTACCGAAAGGGCGTCAACTCTGACAGTTGGTGTAACTAAGTCCCCGAAACCATTTCTCTGGTTCTCGCAGAATTGAATAGAAACTCCCAACTATTCGATTGGGTGGTCCAATCACACCCTAAAAAAATGATTGGTGGCGACTCCATGGCATGCACACTTAGCACATGTCACTAGACCACACTGAAAGTCGATCACGCATACCTCCGTTGCGATTTGGGTAATGGGCCTTGGGAGAGGCCCGCGTCCGACCAGACAGGACCGCCCATTAGCCCTCGAGAGCCCGACAACCTCAAGAGGGTCGCGACAGAAGTCTTCTGCAAGGTCCTCCCATCCGTCATAATCCTCTAAGTCTAGCTCAATAAACCAAGCCAGAGCGGCGCCAGCCAAACTCTCTTGGAATGTGTTCATTAACAACGGAATGTAATCCGAGTAGTGCGCCATCTTGCGCAGGTAGTACTTGAGGTGGGCACGGGGACAGCCTGTCCCATTGTATTTTCTCACGAACTCTGGCTCCCTATAGTCAGGAGGAGTCTCTATTTTAGCAAAAGGAGATATTTTGTCGAAGCGGGCCAGCTCATAGCCTTGACTGCTCAGGCATTCTTCGATCTTGGCCAATCTCTTAGCCTCTGCCTCTGTCTTCACAGTTTGTTTTCCCTTCTCCTCTTTTTCAAGGTTGATGACAACAGGCGAGGCTTTTTGTTGTGCCCGACTATTTGGTTCATGAACGTTTTCCTCTGTATGTTGGGTATCCCTGGTTACTTCTTTATCTGTTACATCAGGTACCATGGAAGGGCCTGAGTTGTTCTGATTGTGGGCGGTTGTCTGTCTAGCTTGGTTGGTCTCCAGCATGGCCTTAATGTCAGCCATCATAGTTGCCAGGGCAGTCATCTGAGATTCCAACATGCCTACGCGCGGAGTCAATTCCTGCTGTTCCATTCTCGTCTTTAGGCGGGTACGGAAACGATGCGTTGGCAATTCCGTGATGAGAGTGTACCTGTTTAAAAAGATTTCTGTGAGTGCTTCGCTTATTTAGCAAAAAGAAGCAGCTAATTCTTTTAGTTGCATGCTTCTTGTCAGTAGATGAGAAAAAGGGCTACTCTGTGAGCCTTAGCCTCATGTAAGTAGTTCTTTTAATCATTTCCCGACAAGAACTCATGGAATTAAAAGAAGCGTAATTTCTGACGATAGTTTTTTATGCATTTGCAAAACATGTTCACATTTATACTCATGTGTCCAAGATAGTATTCCGCAGAAATGAGAATGTATGAGAAGGCATCACAATGCTTGCTTATTTTACACTTGACAGAATAGTCTATTCAAGTCTAGGACGTTTGAAGCCTAAGGTATCCTCATCATCCCAGTATAGATTCCCCTCTTCAGCTTGGGGCTCTTCGTCTTCTGAACATGACAGTGGTCCCAAGTCTTCGGGTATGTAGGGCTCTATTCCAGGTACGTACGGCACGATGTATTCAGGTATGTAGGGCTCGACAAGGCTTCGTCGGATCGCTTTGAAATGTTGAATGTATTCTGTGGTGGCTCTATGAGTGTTTTCTTCTCGAGTCATGTCTTCTGGCCAACTTATTTCTTCAGCCTGGGAATTCTTCAAGGAGTGTATGATGGATGCCACCTTGGCTTCAAATTGTTTCTTCTCCTCCTCCGTGAGGGTCTGGTTTGGTAAGTCAAAGGAAAAGACACCAGGTCGCGGTGAAGAAGGGATCTCCTGAAGTGCTCCAAACTGTCGAATCACCCTCCTTGGATAGTATGCAGTTGCGCCCGTGAATCCTAGCAAGGGGACTGGGCTTCCGTCATCGCAGGTCAATCTGACTTTGCTCAGCGTCGGCAACCTTAGCCGCCATCGGAGTTGCTCAGGTTTTAGGACTTTGAGGAAGTTCTTCCATTCTACAAAGTTAAACTTAGGAACACGTGTATGGGTTCTAGCAAATGTTTTAAGAGGGTGTGCATTGGGACTGATTTCAGTGAAACCCATGCGGATGTGGAATTGTCTGATATGGGATGTGAACCACAGATACAACAGATCACTAGAAGCTCTAAAGATTCCCTTTTTGCTTTTCTTGAAACGATTTAGGGAGAGGAAGGTTTCGGCAAGGAGGATGTTTGAGTAATCCCACCCACAACAGACTTGCCTAGCTACTATAGCCATGATAGGGTCGAAGGTGACAGTTGAGATTGGGAATAGCACAAAGCTAAAGAATGCCAAGATAAAGGCTCTACCAGATTTGGTTCCTTTAGAAGCAGGAAGGCGGGAAAATCGGTCTATAAGGAAGGATAGGGAAACTCTTCCAGAATTGCTTTTCGCATCTACTTTGACTTCATTTAGGTTTGTGTCAAGGAATTCAGCTACCTGATTTAGGGGTTCAAGTCCTATAGGGGGTCGGACGAGCGTAGGGGTGAATTCAACTCCGATGACAGCGCTGTATTCCTCGATAGTGGGAGTGATCTCTAATCCTTCCATGCAAAATGTAGCGGTGGTAGGATCCCAGTAGAGCGCCATGGCTTGAATAAAGGCAGGCGGGCACTCAATCTTCAGTAGGTCCAGTAGGTATCCTAGTCGTGACTCCACATACTTCTGGCTGGCTTCGCCCATGCCATCCCACCATGATTGGAGTTCAGCTCGGGGGATCTTGAACACTTGAATATCATTCTTTCCCATCAAGTCTAAAATATGCAAATGATTTTAAAAGGTCAATCGCCAGAAATTACTTTAAATGTATGAATATGCAGATGTCATGAAGCATGCATGAGCTAACTTGATTGCATAGTTCAATTTGAAGAAATGGAGATTAGGATCCTTTTTCAGGTCTTGAAAGCCTGACTCAAAGCCTAATTTACATTTCAGGGAAGTGAATTATGCAATTTAGTCAGGTTTACTCAGTGACTAAAGGGAACAGCAATGTCACGTTCCATTGGTCAACACATCAAAGGAGCAAAGTGGGATGTACTCTTATTACAGTCAAGATGTCTAATAAAAGAACGGTAAAGAAAGGTTTTTCAAACAAGAAAGCCATAAAAGACAATGGAACGTGAGGGTCTAGATCACTCTTTCTTTAGAAGTCTACCCAAATGACAGTCGGTCAGGAATTCTCCTTTAATCTAGGGTAGGGGAGTTATCTTCAGTGGTTTGGTCGAGAGGTTGTAGTTCCTCCGGACACTTTCTAGTCCATGGTACGATGACTTCGGGAGCCTTCTCGGGTTCCACTTTTTTGAGTGTGATGCGCCTTGGCTTGGTCTTGATCGCATGGCGTCTCTTCCTACCCCAAGAAGTAATCATGGGTATGTTCCCTTTGACCAGCAATTCAGCCTTCCTGCGAGCGTACGCTTCCCTAGCCAGCTGGTTGCGACGTTGTCTCTTCATCTCCAGATAATCTTTCATCATTTCGTCTGCTTGTCGCTTGAATATGAGGTTATCAGCATAGTAGCGGGTTTGACAGTCCTCAGCATACCCCAGCTTACGTCCAGTCAGTTCCCGACCATACACGAATCTAGTAAAGTGTAGCCTCGTGTTTGGTCCGGGGCGAGTAACTTTTCTCAAGTACTCGAAGGTCACCAACTCTGTCGAGCTCTTAGGGAACAGCGACATCCTACCCCATAATCATTGTTGTTTCCATTAGTCACTTGAGTAATCTTCATGATGCAAATGCATATGGATGTATGCAATGTATGAGTAATATCATGGAGCAAGAAATAAAGAACATTTAGAAATAAATATCTTACCAACCACACTTTGGGGGATGTGAAATGCCCCCTTTATCAATGGGTGGTTTTAGGTATACCAACCATCCATGGACATGCGCATGAGACAAGTGGGTACACTCTAAAGAAAATCGAAAATCAGGTGAGGAACCTACGGCTCAGGCTCCCACGATCCACATGAGGCAGATTCCTCCCCAAGGGTACCTACCCAAGAGGGCTAGATATCGTCAATGCAGATGGTAGGCGGGAAGGAATACGAAAGTCTCAAGTGCCATCAAACACAAGATCCTTTTCGCATCCTTTCCCTATCTAAGGTAACCTATAGGGTGGTTGCAGTCGGGGTTTGACCGCCAGTGTGTGCGATGTGTCGTGATCATCACAATGCAAAGTCATGCACAGCAGTTTGTATCAAACACCGCTTCAGTAAATGCATAAAGTAAACATACATTCCCAACTCCAACCTGCAGAAAAGATGTCAACAATCACGCCACCCCTTATTTCTCCAATCTGCAAAAATATTTAACACAATGGTTAGCATACGTACCTCACCTTCGAGAGCATCTGCAGAAAACAATGTCAGATAAACCAAACAACTTTTAAATCGGCTCAAGTCCTCTGGTCTGCGAAACCAGAGATTCTGGGTTCGGTCCCCAGCGGAGTCGCCAGTCTGTCGCGACCCTCTCGCGGCTCGGAGGCGGGAGCGGGCTAATGGGACGCCCGATCGCTGGCTTGATCGGACGCGGGCCTCTCCCAAGGTCCATTACCCAAATCGCAACTGCTGGATATACGTGGTCGACCTTCAGTGTGGTCTAGTGACATGTGATGAGTGTACATGCCAAGGAGTCGCCACCAATCGTTTCGTGGAGGGTACGATCGGAAGACCCTATCGAATAGTTGGGAGTGATCTATTCGATTCTACGGAAACCAGAGAAGTGGGTTCGGGAACTTAGTTATGCCAACTGTCAAAGTTGATGCCCTTTCGGTACCTAAGCTGAATGGTTTATCTGATCCTAGGATTTCGTACAGATGAGTGGGGTACAGATCCTAAATCTAGGAGTTCATGCAGATGGGAATTGCTACCCTATCAATCACAATCAATAGAAATAAGTGCGCAAATCAAGGATCCAGTACATGCGGATAAAACACATGAAATCAGCGTGGTGTCCCTAATGAGGCCCTATTAGCCTAGAGAAGTATCAATCAAGGCTTAGGAATGATTCTGGCATGATTTGCCCATGAGGGGCAGAATCGTAATTTTGAATGATTTGGGGAAATTTACCCTTAAGAGGGTAAATCTGTCATTTTAGACGAATTGGGAAGTCAAAAGGCAATGGAAATAGGATTGGCCATCAATCCAATCCATTTCCTATTTTTCGGGAATTTCCAGGATTTTTCTGGTATTTAAAAAATGATTTTACCCTTGGAGGGGTAAAGTCGTCATTTTGGACAAAGATGAGAACTGAAAATCTCGAATATTAGGGTTGGTCGTCCACCTGACCCAAACCCTAACTTCAAGCAATTTTCAGAACTCGATTGAGACAAGAAAGACGATTTTCCCACTAAAAGGGCAAAATCGTCATTTTGAGAAAAGAGGCGGGACTCGAAAACCCAAACCTGAGAATTGGTCGTCTAATTGACCTTAATTCTCACCTTGGCATTATCGGCCTTATCTAGCATACACAACAGAGGCGACTTACCCCTAAAGGGTAATGTCGTCAAGTCTCGGAAAATTGGATAAGAAACCCCAAAAATAGGGTTGACCAGTTGTCTGTGGTCAACCCTCGATTTTTGGGGATTTCTGGAGTGTTTAGGATTTTTCGACAATTTTTCCACATTTTTTGGAATTTTCTGAAATTTTCTAGCATTTTTTGGATTTTCTAAGATTTTTCTGATTTTTTTTTTATTTTTTTAAATCATTTTTGAATTTTTTTTATTTAAAAAAAATGTTATCCGGGCCGGGTCGGGTGACCCGGCCCACGGGCGACTGACCCGGCCCGGATCCGGGCCCGCACGACCCGCGCCCCAAAACGACGCCGGTTCACTCTTCCCGCTTAAATTTTCAAACTCCTGCCTATACTTGAACCAGCGGCCCTGATTGCGCCAAGTGGCGGGCTACGGACGGCCTGATCTCCATGATGAAACCGACGGCTGTGATTTCACCACGCGTTGATGTACGAGCGGCTTGATCTTCACAATGAATCAACGGACCAGATTGAAACGCTTGATCGAACTACAGCCGTCCGATCTAAGAGATTTTTAATTTCTGAAAATCATTTTTAATTTCCGAAAAAAGCGAGATCGCGACACGTGGTGCGCCTACCACCGTCCGATCATTTTATTAATCGGTTATAACCGAACGTGCTGACGTGGCTGCCACGTGGGCGCCACGTCAGCGACACGTGTGCGTTGACTGGTCAACTTTCGTTGACCAGTCAACCGGCCCGCCGAAGAAGACGACCGGCGCCGGCTCTGTTTCGCCGGCGCCTCGTCGGAATACGTTTTCTCCACCTACAGGTCACCAAAGCTTGCGAAACCAACGCCATTCGACTCATCTCGTTCTCCTTTACAACATATCGAAGCCTTGATATAGCAGAATCAAAGTTGAACAACTCACCAACCTAGGCCGGAGCTAATTTCCGACGAAAGTCCGCCCTAGCCATTTCTAGCGATATCCGAGCCTATCAATCAATCAGGAAGCATCGTGGGAGATCGAGGAGACTTACCTGGCCATCAGGGAAGGTCGACGTAGCTCGAGGCGAGCTCTTGAGCTCATATCCAGTCGCGGATAGGTGGAGGTCGACGCGAGGTTTTACACGACGAAGATGTAAAAAACGAGTTGGAGAACGATCAGGGAGGTGCAGGGAGTAATTCTAGATTGATAACTCGTAAAACAAACAAGCAGAACCCGAGTTGCCATTAACGACCGAGAGGAAGTTCGAGAAAGAGCCTCACCTGTTTCGAGGGCGTCGGTGGATGTGAGTCGATCCAACGCGTTCTCTAGGTTGAGGCGAGGCTAATGGGGGCGGCGGCGTCGAACGGCGTTGTCTAGATCGCCAAGGATCCGAGCTCGAATCTCTCGAGCTCGGAGCTTCAATGGCCGCAGCGCTCTCACTTTCTCTCTCTCTCTCTGTCTCTCTGTCTCTCTCCTGCGCGAACAGACTTCCTCTCCTCCTCTCGCCCCCCTCCGTTTTTGTTCTTCGTTCCTCTAACTAACTCGTTTTTTTTGCTAACTGACTTCCCCTGCTTCACCAATTTCCTTCGCCCACTGATCATCGCCCCTTCATTCGTTCTTTTCTCTTTGTTTTTGGGCGAACAGGCGGAGCGGATCCCTCTGCGTGGCTGACTGGGTTGACTGATTCGGGCAACCCGATTCAGTTGACCCAGTCCGATATTTTCCAAATTTCAATGCCAAAATGAGCTTGAATCACCAAATTGATCCTGAAATCAGACTCTGCGACACAAATTCCATCTGAAATAGGTAAACTATGGTTAAATTGGTTTTAATTTGTGCGAAAGCCCCAAATTTAAGGCAGGATCCGAATTTGATTTTTGTCAAATTGAGGGCCCTAATGGGCGAATCGACCTCAATTGGACTGACCGTTAGATTTAGGGGATCGAATACTATAGGGGGGAAACTTTGGGGTTCAATGGGTGCCCCTCAAAAAAGTTTAATTTCAGAATTGGCATTATAGAGACTAAAATGAAAAGATTTTTTTGTGCAATTAGGTCCCTAAAGCCAAAATTGATCAAATTGGCACACAATTGAACCCAATTGAAATGTCGGGCAATCAAGTTGAATGTCAAGACTCGTAAAATGCAAAAAATTGCAAATAAAAAGACTCAAAACGTATTTTTTGGCAAATTTAACCTTGTGCGTTACAAAGAAACACACAAAATTAAACTTTAATTTCAACTATTGATGAGGTCAAAATGACAAGGGATTTAAAAGAAAAATATTGACTATTCTCCTATATTTTTGTGACCTCAAATTCTATTTTTGTTGATTTTTCTAGTATTTTTCTATTTTCTAAAAATACTAAAAAATGTGAAAAATATGAAAAATTATTTTTTGGTCAAGCATGGTTCCTTGGGCTTGGCCAAGGCCACCAAAGTTGATTTTGTAATTTTTTGACTTTCTATGAATTTTTTATGATTTTTCAAAAAAAAATGAAAAAGACTGGGTCAAAAATCAGGTGTCAACAGTGACATCTGATGAAGGCATCTTCCTCTTCCTTTTGTAGGGAATGCAAGTTTCTATTTGTTGGTCTTCAACCATCTTATCTATCGTTCCACCATCATCTTGCATGTGGTCAGATGAGGGCATTTTCGGCAAATGTCTGCCATGTAAAACATGTCCCTCTTGTCTATCCGCAGATGGATTTTTCTTCTCGATCTGTTTTTCACCTGAGAGGAAGAGATAGGAAATATTATGCCAATATCTGATTGAAAATCAATTAGGAACGACACGTCTTTACACTTGATCCGGCTGCCCCGGTCAGGTGGCGTCTGCCCTAGTTGAGTGGGATTTGCCCCAATTGACTACTTTGATCTACTTCACAATTTTTTTACGGTTCTTTTTTCAATTTGGGGGATATCTGCTGTTTGGAGTTTCATGTCTCCTTTTCATCTTGGTGGGCTTTTGCCCCGGTATGCTGTCTTGGTGAGAAGCCGATTTCTTTGTCTGACTTCAAATATCCATCCATGTGGCTTGAGTTGTCGACCATCTTCGATCTTCTTGAAGGACCACTCCTGAGGATCAATAAAACACAATCAACAAATTTTCAAATTCAAAGAGATTAGATTACAGCTAATTCTCTTCTGAATGTGGCTCCTTTGATTGCATGTTGTTCAACGTCTTGAAAGATGGCAAAAATGCCCTCATCAGTTGACTATTTTTCTTGATGATTCCCTGGTCGGACAGTCAGGTTAGAATTTAAGACTGTCGGGGTACCCCTTGTGTGGTGAGGATGAGTGTCTTCATCTCTGTCATCATTGCGAACACCTAAGCCAACTGACTCTCCAGGGTGGTCAAGCACTTTTCTATGCCATCTTGGTCCATTTTAACTTGTGACTGATTCTTCACACAAGTCCTCGAATTTTGATTCTGGAAATTACCTGTTCGAATGACAGGAATATGTCAGAAAGGGAAGTAAAGCATAAATCCTTTCAATTTTATGCTTTCTTGTGATTAACGAGGATAAGGACTTTTACACAAGCCTTAACCTCATGTGAAAAATTCTTATCGATGTTTTTCAAGAGAAAACATAAAACTAAAAGGAGCGTAATCCATGGTTATTACTTTTGGCAAATCCCTAGAAAATCTGTGGAATTTCCAAGAAGATAAAAATGAAATTCCAATGTGTCCTAAATTCGGTGAGAGATAGGACATCCAAATTGAAATGATTTCCCGAAGGTAATTTGGATATCTTGTCTCCTCTTGAATTCAGGAAACATGAACGACTTTAGTTAATTACCAAGGATCACCAATGATGCATGCTATAGACCGGTTCAATTCCATGTCCGGCGCACCATGAAATGAATGTTAGATTCTCGTACTTGGGTTAAACATGCCAAGTGTGAGTTCTAACGAAAATTTCATCTGGGTAAGACATGCAATTGAACCGAAAAATCCGGATGGTTGAGAGAAATTCCAGTGTCGCACTCCAATGTCAAGACACTTAGACAAGAATTAGAAATCGAGGTGTAAAAGATAAATGGGAGACCCACAGACGGGTGCTCCTTACAGACTCGACGATCCTGATAAAAGAAAAGGGACAATTGGAATGTAGCCCTTAAGAACCTAAAGAGATGCCCCAAGTCGGGTCTTCAAGGGACGACGCTTGGTGTCTTCGGTTCGGCCCTTTGGATCTTTATTTTCGTCAATTGCCCTTTTGATAATGTCCGACAGGTGTCTCGGATTTGCTGTTATCGCGTGTCCTTCAACTATCGGTATGGTTACTGGATCATTCCTTGGACAGCTCGAAGAGGGTAAACTCCGTTGAATGTCCCGACAGTCCGATGGCGGATGATGCGTCGCTCATATTTGAACACGTTCGGGATGTGGGACCGACTTGGAGAGATCATCTCTTCTATCCGTACTCTATATTGGAATTAGACTCAACCATCGGATTTGATGAATGCAGCATATTGTGCAAAAATAAAAGGCTGCAATTGAATTTAAATAGAAATGGCAGGACCTTACCATGAGAGGTACCCAATGATTTTTTTGGTTTTAGGTGTACCAACCATCCATATACATGCGCATGAGACAAGTGAGGCTTGACTCTAGAAATCAAAAGGGCTTAGGTGAGGAACCTAGAGGCTTCCCTCTATCCGAGTCGATAAATTCGTCCATGAGCGCAATCCACAACAAATGGATAAAAGTCTCGACTTGGATAGTGAGTGGGATCAAATATGGTCGACCCCAGCGCAATCCACGCTAGAGCGTTGCATATCGATCCCTGATCTATGGCTACCTAAAAAGGTGATTTCGCGGCCTGGGTTTGGGCGCTTTGTGCAAAGTGTCGTGATCCTCAAATATGCAGTGAATCATGCGCAACAATTTATATATCAATCAGCGCTTCAAATCATCCATATAACATGCATTCCTATGCCCATCCTGCATAAGACAATGTTAATCACAGACTACACCCCTTATTACTCCAATCTGCAAAAACATATAACACCTATCGTGAGCGGACTTACCTCACCTTCAAGAGCGCCTGCAGGGTTAGAAAAATCACTCAACGTTTTAATTACTGCCTAAGTCCACTTGAGGTCCAGAACCAAGTGTTCTAGAACAACGTCCCCAGCGGAGTCGCCAGCTGTCGCGACCCGTCCGAAATCGGACGCGGCTAATGGATTACCAATCGCGGGCCCCCACTCTGAAATGTGGATCGCGGGCCTTAGATCCGTGCGGGCCCTCCCAGGCCCATACCAAATCGCAGCGGAGGTATATCTTTAAGGGATTCGACGATAAGAGTCGATCGCTTTCGACCTTCAGTGTGGTCGTGGTGGCATGTGCAACTTGTGCATGCATTTGGAGTCGCCACCGGTTTTTCTTGGAGGGTAGACCGGAAACCTTACTGACCGATTGTGAGAGATCGATCAGTTCTACGGAACCAGAGATTTTGGGTTCGGGGACTTGGTTACGTCGGTGTCATTACCAACGTCCTTTCGGTACCTAACGTGAGTGATTTTCCTAACTAAGAGTTCATGCAGGCGCAATTTTGGGTGATATGAGTCAGGGTTTCATGCAGGTTGGAAGACTGGTCCTATCAAATCACAGTCAATATAATGAAAGCGCAATCAAGTGCATAAATAAATCATGTCAATGCACATCAATTTCAATCATTGGCCTCCTAGTATAGCCATAAAGGCTTAGGGAAGATGTGATTTAGGGCTAGGGGTAAAATGGAAAGATTCGGGGACAATTAGCCCGAAGGGAAAAATTGTCATTTTTGGAAGGTTTGGATACCGAATTACCCAAAATATTCCATGGCCAGTTGATTGTGGCCATTTCCCATTTTTGAGAATTTTTTGGAATTTCTTGACTTTTCTTCAATTTTTGGAAGACGATTCGCCCAAAGGGCGAAATCGTCATTTTAAGAAGGGTCGGGGTTCAAAACACCCGGAATGAGCCTTGGCCAGTTGTTTGTGGCCATTTCCTATTTTTTGGGATTTTCCTGGATTTTTAGAATTGTTTTGGAAGACGGTTTGCCAGAAGGGCAAAACCGTCATTTCTGAAAAGATCGGGGGTCGAAAGACCCGAAACAGGTCATGGCCAGTTGAATGTGGCCATTTCCTATTTTCTGGAATTTTTTAGAATTTTTCTGAAATTTCCGAATTTTTTGAATTTTTTATGAATTTTCTATTTTTTTATTGATTTTTTGAATTTTTTATTATTTTTTATTATTTTTTCGAAACCGGCCTAAAACGACGCCGTTTTATATTTTTAACATTTTTCCATTTTTTAACAATTTTTTTGATTTTTTATGTATTTTATTTAATTATCCGAAAATTCCCCGGATCTGACGGTCCACGTCGTGCCACGTGGCTTCGTCTCGTGCGTCCGATCTTCCACTAGATCGAGCGACCCACAGAGAGCCACGTGGCTCAATAATAGCCGTCGGATCAAAAATTAATTATTTTCATTTTTTAGAAAATCTACAAATCGGACGCTCTAGAACGTGCCACGTGGCCTCCTCGGGTGCGTCCGATCTTGTACAAGATCGGACGTCCCTCAGTGAGCCACGTGGCACATCCTCGTTCGCCGGATCGATTATTCGAAAATCATTTATTTAATTTTCCAAAAATTCCAGGATCGCGACACGTGTCGCGATCGTGGCCGTCCGTTTGTTTTATTTAAAAATAAGCGGACCGGACCCCACCCGGCTGACGTGGCTGCCTACATGGCACGCCACGTCGGCCATTGACCGTTGACCGGCCGGAGGGTAGCCGGAGAAGACGATGAATAGTGAAAAATCCGGAGGGAATAGTAAAAATTCCGGCGAGGTCGCCGGAAAATTGCGAAACGAGCCCGAAACTTGGTATTTTTCGCCCGTTCTTGCGGCATTCGATTCCTTAGACACTCAGCATCAACATGTAATCAAAACATGGCAATAAAACACGTCGGAAAACACCTAAACGACCGACGACCGAACCGGCTCCGGCGAACCGATTTGCATAAATTTTTTTTGCCGCTCAAACTCGATTTCTTTGCATCACACGGAATCCAAGAAGAGTCTAGAAGCTTACCTGAGCTCGTTTTGAGCTTAGCGACCGCCGGAAGCTTCCGTTGAGCTCTCGGTCCGCGAGGTGGACGGCGAAGCTCCGGGCGTGGTTTCCGGCTCGGTTTCGACGCGCAACAATGCACAAACAATGGCAAGTCGAACTTAGGGATGAATATAATGAGGGTTTAAGGTCCCTAGTACACGAATGGGGCTCGGGGGAGGCACGGCCGAGCATTACAAAACGAAATGCTCATTGAAGCATTTCGTCGAACACTTGGTATGCATAGAGAAGAAATGGATGTCGGGGGAGCTACCGACCTGTTCGAGAGTCGCCGGCGGCTATGGGGGCTTCCACGACGATCTGTGGGAGAGCTGAAGGTCCGGGGTGCTCGCCTCTCCCTCGGGTTCGCCCAAAAAAAATCCCCCCACTCTCTCTCTTTGAACTCGGTTTTAACCGAGAATACCCGCCGGTTTCGTGGCCGACCAGCGCACCTCGGCGCGCCCAACGACCAGAACACGAGCCTGGATCCCCACTAATGTCCCCCACGTTCGTTTTCCTTTTACTTCTCCCGAAAATCGCACGCCCCCACGTTGCTCTGTTCTGCCCCTCTGCACGCGGGTCTGCTGCACATTCTGTGCATTTGCAGACCCGGGTCGGGCCGGGTCGGGTCGGGTCTGACCCGACCGACCCGGTTCGGCCAAATCTCCTAAATCGCCAAATTGACCCCCCCAAATGACCTCTTTTCATGAAATTGATGGCAAAATCGGATTCCTTGACATGTTTTCCATTAAATATGGGTATTTTTGTGAATCAATTTATTGAAATTCTGTGAAAACCCCAAATTGTCCCTAGGATCCGAAATTTAATTTCGCCAAATCGAAGGCCTAAACGATCGAATTAGCCAAAATTGAGCCCACCAATGGATTCAGCATGATGAAAACTGTTGGGTAGAGGTGTTTAATTTTAATGGGTGTGCCCGTGTGAAATTTAATTTCAAAAATTGTGAAACCGGGGACTAAATTGAAAGATTTTTATGCAATTAAGCCCTTTTGGTTAAAATTGATCAAATTGGAGGGCAAATCGACCCAATTGCATTTCAATACTTTGGAGTCCAATGTCATAGCTTATAAAAACCAAGAATTGAAAATTAAAAGACTCGAAAAGGATTTTTTAGGCCCGGTTCGGGATTATGTTTGTGAAGGAACCCCATGAACCAAGCCAAATTTCCCTAATAAAAAGTGAAACTATTAAAGAGAGAATTAAAATAAAATTTCTGAATATTTTTGTGTAATTTTCTGACCACGGATGGTATTTTTTCTAATTTTTTGGGTATTTTTATAATTAAATAAATTCAAAAAAATATTAAAAAATACAAAAAATATTTTTTGTTCAAAATTGGTTCCTAAGGCTAGGCTAAGGCTTCCAAAGTTGATTTTGTAATTTTTTGACCTTTTTTGCTATTTTTAATTAATTTTAGAAATAAAAACTATAATAACGGATGGTCAAAAATCAGGTGTCAACAGCTGCCCCTCTTTGAGAGTGAGCTCGTCAGAGGTTGCTTTCAAAGACAAAATGACACCTGGATCTTGACCGACTCGACTGGGGGAAAGAAATGCTATGACATCGGACCTTCAAGTCTTTTGATGAATGCTCAAATTAATCACCGGTTTACTCTTGCAATTCGAACATGGGCCGGAGTGAGAGAGGCTTACCCGAAGCTCACCTGTCAGATGCTGCCGGTTGCGACGACTTTCAAGAAGATACCTAGGACTCGTTCAGAATATCCTAGGGAGATTAAGCCCTGACCTGTATGGTAGGTCATACCATTAGTTGACCCTTATGGCGGTTTCTACCATTGGTTGACCCTTATGGCGGTTTCTACCATCAAGTTGACCCTTATGGCGGTTTCTACCATTGGTTGACCCTTATGGCGGTTTCTACCATGAGTTGACCCTTATGGCGGTTTTTACCATGAGTTGACCCTTCAGGCGGTTTCTACCTTTGATTTGGTTTTGACCCTTATGGCGGTATCTACCTTGAGTTGACCCTTCAGGCGGTTTCTACCTTGGAGTTGACCCTTCAGGCGGTATCTACCATGAGTTGACCCTTCAGGCGGTTTCTACCATCAAGTTGACCCTTATGGCGGTTTCTACCATCAAGTGAGACTCCAGACTGATAGGAATCTAAGGATGACGCGCCCGTTCTGTAGGGTTTGTCGGAGACTCGATCGTTCTGTAGATTGGTCTTGGAAAAGGTTTGCCTACTAAAAGGCTACGCCTATGAAATGACATATCCCGTCTTGTTGGGACTAGTCGAAGACTCGATCCTTCTGTAGATCGGTCTTGGAAAAGGTTTGCCTACTAAAAGGCTACGCCTATGAAATGACATATCCCTTCTTGTCGGGACTAGTCGAAGACTCGATCGTTCTGTAGATCGGTCTTGGAAAAGGTTTGCCTATTAAAAGGCTTCACCTAAGGAATGACATATCCCGTCTTGTTGGGATTTTGGGTGGAATAAATGTCTCTTCTGCGGCTACCGGCTGCAATCCGTTCCGAAGGGTGAGAGCTTCGAGGCATGGCTATCCGGCGCGGGCTTCGCGAAAAAGGAGGTCACCGTATCTCTAGGCGGCAAGTCGCGAGCGTTATGGGCTCCGATCTCGAACTGTGCTTTGAGACACCTCTGTCGTATATCCCTGTCTGGTGGGATTTAGGATGGAATAAATGTCTCTTCCGCGGCTACCGGCTGCAATCCGTTCCGAAGGGTGAGAGCTTCGAGGCATGGCTATCCGGCGTGTGCTTCACGAAAAAGGCGGTCACCGTATCTCTAGGCGGCAAGTCGCGGATGGTATTTTTTCTAATTTTTTGGTTATTTTTATAATTAAATAAATTCAAAAAAATATTAAAAAATACAAAAAATATTTTTTGTTCAAAATTGGTTCCTAAGGCTAGGCTAAGGCTTCCAAAGTTGATTTTGTAACTTTTTGACCTTTTTTGCTATTTTTAATTAATTTTAGAAATAAAAACTATAATAACGGATGGTCAAAAATCAAGTGTCAACAGCTGCCCCTCTTTGAGGTGTTCCAAACTATAATATATTTTTTTGGAACACTTAAGTGCCAAATTGAAGGAAAAACGATTACTTAAGTGCCAATGGTAAGAAATTTCGGCCACTTAATTACGTGTCATCTATTTTTAATGTTTTGACTTTACTTGGCAATTTTTTAAAAACAATCAAGCCACGTGGACTTTTAAACTTAAAAATAAAGTTCAATTTTTTTATAAATCAAAATTAAACAAAAAAATAGTCTAAAAAATAAAAATAAACTAAAAAAGGTTGTGAGGCGAGGCCTTGCACAGCCCTCACTATCGTCTTCCCACCATCGTTGGCAAATGGCCAACGATGGGTGGGGAATGATTAAGAGGGGCCACCATGCCTCGGCGACGCCACCAAGGCATTGCCAGGGTCGACACTGGCGATGCCTGGCCATGGCTGACCAAGGCCTCGTAAACCCACGACGAGGGAGACCTCGCCCAGATCTGGGGGAGTTCGAGCCTCGCCCAGCCACGACCAGGCATCGCCAACCCTGGCGAAGGTCGCCAGGGCTCGACGACCCCTCTCGGCCATCCCCCACCCATCGCATTCGATGGTGGGGTAGTGGCTATGAGACAGCCCTTGCCGCTGTAACTTTTTTGCTACTATTTTTCATTTTTTAGCTTATTTTAAATTTGTTAGTTTATCTTAATTTTTTTTTTAATATTACGTGGATTTTTTTTTATTGCTTTTTAATTTTTTTTTTGCTGATTGGGATTCTCCAATGAGACATAGATGTCGTGTATGATTGCCGATGAAGTTCACTGAAGTTGGCACTGAAATAATCATTTTTTTAAAAAAAATCGACAATTAAATGATAAAAAAAAATATTAGCATTAAAGTGAACGTCGTACACAAATATCAGCACTCAGGTGTCCTTGTGCCTCTCTTGTAATTCCTAGATATATACCCGATATGATGCTATCTATCCATTAACTTTGTGGCCAAAACCCTAATTGGAAATTATATAGAAGTTGCACTTTGTTTTGATCGCAAGATAAACTAGAATGAGAGGACTTGAGGAATAGATATTAGTTATATGGAGGTCCAAAGCGTATTGACATTGCCCCCTTCACCATTTCCCTCCATATTCCAAGACGTTCAAATATCTCATTTTACTTGATTATGAGTGAATATGCTTGTTATATAACGTGGTCTCTCTTCACTATCAGTTTAGGCTTATTAGATTGAATTTTTAACATCATAATAGAGTCAGGTTCTGTCCCAGTTTATTTCGCATGTACATACATCCCGTTTGTCAAATTGGATGTGTTATTCTTAATTCGATTTGCATGTGAACGGAGTGTTAAAATATCTCACATCGTTTGCGAGCGCGTAAAGGCACTTGCCAGATCTGGATGAGGGCTACTTGGCGTGCGGCCGACGATCCGAACCTTGCCAACTGCGAGGAAGGGCGCGAAGGCCCTTGTCCAAGGCTGTGGCGGCCCTGCTGGCCACGGGCGAGGCAGTTGTCGCCTAGATCTAGTGGTCGTGTCACGTAGGACGGCCGGAGTCCACGTCAGTTATTCGCGTCCAAAATTAGCTGGATGGACTAACATTGGTAAATAACTAAAAGGTTTATGACTAAATTTGCCCAATTGAAAAGTTTAGAACTTCGTTGGCATAAATGCAATAAGTTAGGATTTTTTTTTTTTGGTACTTTTATCAAAAAATGTGTTGGGGGAGGAAAATGGCAAAAGAGAAGGGTAATAGCGAGTGAGGGTAAGGGAAAGTTGGGGGGTAGTAGTGATCTCTTCAAGTTTGCTTGGCCAAGACTTGGCCATGTAATGAAACATTGTGTCGTGCAGACTGTCCCCCCTATCTGTTGATCCTCCTGGAGTGAGCAGATCAGATAAAAGAAGATAGATCCAGAATCTGTAGGTCAAAAACTATAAAATGGCCGCTGTCGAATCCATTTGTAAGCACTACTTATAATGGCAATTTTTGATATTGTTCATCGAAACGACTTGACCCCATATTTTTATGAAAATATGGTGATTCAATCGTGTATGTTAAAAATCCCAAAGTTTATGGAATTCTCTATAGAAGGCTTTAGTTTCCTAATTTTTCGATCAAAAACAAATCTTTTTCTAAGTTAAAAAAAAAAAAAAAGAGTCTAGGGCTTGTACGTGCAAGTTGCATGGGACCCCGTATGAATTACGAGATCATCCCATGGACGCCTTCGGCATCCATGGGTCGCGGACCGACCATAGGATCATGTTCAACAAGTGGAACTTATTAGCTGTCCAATCTTAGATTTGAGCAGTAAGGCTAGGAGAAGTTATTAGTGGGCACTTGCTGGTGCCAATCATACAGACCAACTTTGAATTGTTATGGAGGTATGGGGTTGCTGCAATTATGTGTCATCTCCCTCTTTGTCTCTCTTGCCCTGACTTCTATCTTGTGTGGATAGATCGAGTCTAAAAATCTTACTCATCTCGATCTCTTTGCTCGCTCCGAATCGACGAGATTATTTGCAAAGAAACAAGAGATAGAACAAACGAAATGTGCTTCTCATTAGCAAGAACATCATATGCATATTGCGCTTATCATGGCTAACAGCTCGACTTATCTTATGGGCCGTTCGCTATAGTTTTCTATCTCCAAGATGGAGCTCAACTCCGATCCTGTTAACATATTTAGCTAGACCCATATTCACTCAAAAACTTTAGCCGATGAATTATGGGTCAACTTGGATATATTAATTACTTCATACCACATAAGTTCTCTGATGTGGGACTTTTCTAACACAAATCGCACGTGTATATCAACAAAAGTTATTGCGCCTCCAAAGCTAAGCAGCTTGCACCAGCATACGATGAGCCCATGACACTTCAAGAAAACGAAGTACCATCTGTGACATTCGTCTTTCGGGATTCAAATGCATAATAGATCTAACGATCAAGGAATCGAATCGCCGTATTAATCTAGCGGGTGCATTCTTCTTATTATTCTTGAAATCGTTTCTCATTTCTCCATTTGCACTCGTCCAAATGTGTCCAAGAAGCTCTTTAGAAGGTCCTCTTGTGGGGAGAGATCTGTCTATCAGGTAGGATGTCATTTTTCACAAGCAGCTTGGACAGTGACTTGTGCTTGCATTGAAACTTAGTGTCATCTTTTTCGAATCAAAATGAAAGAGCCCTTTCATGGGGACGAGTTAATGCAATGAAAGTCCTATATCTTGCATCTACAATGCAATCTAATTCTAAAATTTTTAATCGATTCGATTAAGTCCCAAACATTGTATAAAAAAAAAATTGATCAAGCGCTCTCGATGAACAGTGACCAAAATTGCTTGCATTTTATAAAACATGAGACCGTATATTGCAGTTTTACAGATAAGTTTTGGGATAATTGTATTTTCTAGTAAAAGTTTAGGAGATAATTAAACCAGTGAAAATATTTAAGACTCGATTGCAATTTTCGCAAGAGGTTTATAATTAGAATGAACCAATTGAAAAGTTTAGGACTTGATTGCAGTCCCTACATAAGTTTAGAACTTGTGGTGCAATTTTTTCATTCATAATCGTGCATGCATCGATCATCTCCGACTCAACACATATTAATTGAAAATCCTCTGGTATGGTTTCCAGATATATACCGGATATGGTGCTGTCTATCCATCAAATTTGTGGCCAAAACCCTAATTGGAAATTACATAGCAGTTGCACTTTGTTTGCATCGTAGGATAGACTAGATTTAGAGGACTTGGAGGAATGAACATTAATTATTTGTAGGTTCAAAGCTGACGGAGGGTAGCGATAACTGGAATACTCTTCCAACAGATAAACTGTAATTCAATTGATATTAATCTCAAGATTATAAAGAGTGGACGTCATTTATATAGATAGGACTCCTAAAAGAAATAGAATTATGCAAAAATATCATAAAACGAAATATTGAAATGAAATTTAATCAGAATTCAAATCAAAGATTGTAAATTATCTAAATTGCAAAAATTACCTAAATCTTAAAAAAAAACTGCCTAAAAAGTGGTCTAATCGATCTCGAAATCCATCTCAGTTCACAGCCAAAGGCAGTGAGTTTGAATTAGAAGGCCGTTTCGCTTCAACTGATCGAATTTGAGCGCAATCTGAGCCCGCCCGACCCGAAATCATATTTAATGGTGAAGCCGCGTCGGTTTCTGGCGATCAAGTTTTTCCAAGAGATCGCACGCCAATTGTTCTACATCATTCTCCCCATCTTCAGAAGAATTCGTCCTCGAGTTATCATCAGGGCATAGTGGAGTATCTGGATAATGATGCTCGAATGAGTATGCTACATTGAATGTCCGAGAAATGTTAAGATCACCATGAAGATCAACCACATAGGCATTGTCATTGATCTTTTTGATGACTCTGCAAGGACCAATCTTCATGTTCTTCATCTTGTTGTATGTATCGACATGGAATCTCTCCTTGTGCAGAAAGACCATTACCTCATCGTGGACTTCAAAAATTTTGGAACGACGCCGTTTGTCAGCAGCATCCTTATACTTCGAATTGGAAACAGCAAGTTGGCGTGTCACATCAGCTTGAATCTCCATAAGTTTAGTCGCCAGATTTTCAGCCGCCACACTATATCCAGGAATCTTAGGCAGAGGAATTAGATTTAGTATATGCTGAGGTACACGACCATAAATGACTTCGAATGGAGACTTGCCAATGAAACGGTTAACCATGTTATTGAAAGAAAACTCTACTGGAGCAAGGTACTGGTCCCACTGTTTCGGCGTATTACTGCAGAGACAACGAATGATGTCCGCCATAGTTCAATTAACCACTTCGGTCTGCCCATCAGTCTGAGGATGGAAGGAGCTACTGTACTCCAATCTCGTGCCAAACAACTTCCACTAAGTCCTCCAAAAGTGACTGGGTATCGTCTTAGGAACACCATGTAGACGAACCACTCATTGTGTTCGAGGGAGTCCCAAGACGAAATGCATTGAAATATCCACCCATGGTTCAGATGGAATTGGAAGTGAAGTATAAAGGCTAGTATTCTGTGACTGCCCCTTAGCAACCTGGCAGAGAGAGCACTTCTGAACAAAATGCCCGGCATCACGCTTCAATTGTGGCCAGTAATAACGACCCTCTACCAAGGCAATGGATTTGTCACTCCCCAAATGTCCTCCAAGACTTCCACCATGAAGTTCTCAAATCAGCTTCTCTCGAAGTGAGCTACGTGGAATACATAACCTGTTTCTATAAAACAAGAACTTATCATGAATAATCATATCACCATCAGAACCATTCGCTTGACACGTCGCCCAAATGTGTCGAAAATCCTCATCTTCAGCATAAAGATCATGCAAAGACTCAAAGCCCACCACTTCATTCTACATGGTAACGAGTAACGCAGAGCGGCGGCTTAGAGAATCAATCACTTTGTTAAGATGTCATGCTTTATGACGAAGCACAAAGTTAAACTGTTCCAAGAAAGAAACCCAACGCCCGTGCATCCTATTTAAATGCTTTTAGCCCTTGATGTATTTGAGCGCTTGGTGATCAGTATTGAGTATAAATTCACGCTGGTACAGATAAGACTGCCAATGTTTAATAGCTCGCACTACAGCATAAAATTCCTGCTCATAAGTAGACCATCGACGCCTAATCTCATTCAATTTCTCACTGAAATAAGCAATCGATTTTCCCTCTTGGCATAGAACAGCACTAATCCCTTCTTCAGAAGCATCACAATCTAATTCAAATGCCTTATCAAAGTTCGCAAGACAAGAACTGGAGTAGTGGACAACTTCTCATTTATCAAGGCAAAACTGGCCTCTACCTCATTACTCCATCGGAATTGCTCTTTATTTAAGCATTATGTAATAGGTGCTAAAATAGAACTGAAGTTACGAATGAACATGCGATAAAACGTTGCCAGACCATGGAAGCTTTGTACTTCCCTAACAGTCTTAGGTGTCGGCCACTCGCGAATAGCAGCAACCTTTGCCTCATCAACTTGAAGACCATATGCGCCAACAATATACCCCAGAAATAGCAATTAATTGGTCATAAAACTGCATTTAGACAAGTTGATATAAAGTTGATTATCCTCCAGAACCTGCAAAACATCTCGGAGGTGGTCTCTATGTTGCTATCCATCCGGATTATAGGCAAGTATATCGTCGAAGTAAATGACCATAAACTTCCCCAAGAATGGTTCCAGAACTTGCGTCATCAAACGCATAAAAGTGCTAGGAGCATTGGAAAGTCCAAAAGGCATGACTAACCATTCGTAAAGCTCCTCGTTTATTTTGAACGCCGTCTTCCATTCATCTCCGGGTCTCACACAAATATGATGGTATCCGCTCTGCAAATCAATCTTAGAAAAGATCTGCGATCCTGCCAATCTGTCAAGCATATCATCTAAACGAGGAATAGGGAAGTGATACCTCACAGTAATTCTGTTAATTGCTCGACTGTCGACACACATTCATATACTTCCATATTTCTTCGGAGTAAGGAGGGAAGGAACGGCATAAGGGCTCATGCTTTCTCGTATAAATCCTTTTCGAAGTAGTTCTTCCACATTTTCCCGTAGTATCATATTTTCCTTTGGGGTCATGCGATAATGCGGCGGGTTGTAAAGACTAGCACAGGGTAGAAAATCAATTTGATGTTGGATTTCTCGAATAGGTGGTAACCCATCAGGTAGATCCTCAGGAAAGATGCCAGAAAAATCCTTCAGTAAGGGTTGCAGTGCTTCTGGAATTACAACGGTTTCCTATTTGGATCCACTATTCACAACCAAATACATACCATTCCTTTTGCGAACATTAAGTAAAACGCCAGCTTTGTCATGCTTTTGAATAGGTTGAGAAACACGAGTATCTTCTTCTAAGGGACGAAGGGTGATTTTCGTCTTCCCCCATACAAAGGAGTAAACATTCTAACGTCCTCTGTGCGTGACATCAACATCGAATTGCCATGGTCGTCCCAACAAGACGTGGCATGCATCCATCTCAACAACATCATAAAGTATTGTATTCTTGTACGTTTTTCTAATTGAAATAGGTGTCGCGACCCGTCCGAAATCGGACGCGGCTAATGGATTACCAATCGCGGGCCCCCACTCTGAAATGTGGATCGCGGGCCTTAGATCGGCGCGGGCCCTCCCAGGCCCATACCAAATCGCGGCGGAGGTATATCTTTAAGGGATTCGACGATAAGAGTCGATCGCTTTCGACCTTCAGTGTGGTCGTGGTGGCATGTGCAACTTGTGCATGCATTTGGAGTCGCCACCGGTCTTTCTTGGAGGGTAGACCGGAAACCTTACTGACCGATTGGGAGAGATCGATCAGTTCTACGGAACCAGAGATTTTGGGTTCGGGGACTTGGTTACGTCGGTGTCATTACCAACGCCCTTTCGGTACCTAACGTGAGTGATTTTCCTAACTAAGAGTTCATGCAGGCGCAATTTTGGGTGATATGAGTCAGGGTTTCATGCAGGTTGGAAGACTGGTCCTATCAAACCACAGTCAATATAATGAAAGCGCAATCAAGTGCATAAATAAATCATGTCAATGCACATCAATTTCAATCATTGGCCTCCTAGTATAGCCATAAAGGCTTAGGGAAGATGTGATTTAGGGCTAGGGGTAAAATGGAAAGATTCGGGGACAATTAGCCCGAAGGGCAAAATTGTCATTTTTGGAAGGTTTGGATACCGAATTACCCAAAATATTCCATGGCCAGTTGATTGTGGCCATTTCCCATTTTTGAGAATTTTTTGGAATTTCTTGACTTTTCTTCAATTTTTGGAAGACGATTCGCCCAAAGGGCGAAATCGTCATTTTAAGAAGGGTCGGGGTTCAAAACACCCGGAATGAGCCTTGGCCAGTTGTTTGTGGCCATTTCCTATTTTTTGGGATTTTCCTGGATTTTTAGAATTTTTTTGGAAGACGGTTTGCCGGAAGGGCAAAACCGTCATTTCTGAAAAGATCGGGGGTCGAAAGACCCGAAACAGGTCGTGGCCAGTTGAATGTGGCCATTTCCTATTTTCTGGAATTTTTTAGAATTTTTCTGAATTTTCCGAATTTTTTGAATTTTTTATGAATTTTCTATTTTTTATTGATTTTTTGAATTTTTTATTATTTTTTATTATTTTCTGAATTTTTTAATATTTAAAAAATATTTTCCGGGCCGGGTCAAACCCGGCCCACGCCTCTCGGGCGCCCGGCCCGACCCTAGGGGTCGAAACCGGCCTAAAACGACGCCGTTTTATATTTTTAACATTTTTCCGTTTTTTAACAATTTTTTTGATTTTTTATGTATTTTATTTAATTATCCGAAAATTCCCCGGATCGGACGGTCCACGTCGTGCCACGTGGCTTCGTCTCGTGCGTCCGATCTTCCACTAGATCGAGCGACCCACAGAGAGCCACGTGGCTCAATAATAGCCGTCGGATCAAAAATTAATTATTTTCATTTTTTAGAAAACCTACAAATCGGACGCTCTAGAACGTGCCACGTGGCCTCCTCGGGTGCGTCCGATCTTGTACAAGATCGGACGTCCCTCAGTGAGCCACGTGGCACATCCTCGTCCGCCGGATCGATTATTCGAAAATCATTTATTTAATTTTCCAAAAATTCCAGGGTCGCGACACGTGTCGCGATCGTGGCCGTCCGTTTGTTTTATTTGAAAATAAGCGGACCGGACCCCACCCGGCTGACGTGGCTGCCTACGTGGCACGCCACGTCGGCCGTTGACCGGCCGGAGGGTAGCCGGAGAAGACGATGAACAGTGAAAAATCCGGCGGGAATAGTAAAAATTCCGGCGAGGTCGCCGGAAAATTGCGAAACGAGCCCGAAACTTGGTATTTTTCGCCCGTTCTTGCGGCATTTGATTCCTTAGACACTCAGCATCAACATGTAATCAAAACATGGCAATAAAACACGTCGGAAAACACCTAAACGACCGACGACCGAACCGGCTCCGGCGAACCGATTTGCATAAATTTTTTTTGCCGCTCAAACTCGATTTCTTTGCATCACACGGAATCCAAGAAGAGTCTAGAAGCTTACCTGAGCTCGTTTTGAGCTTAGCGACCGCCGGAAGCTTCCGTTGAGCTCTCGGTCCGCGAGGTGGACGGCGAAGCTCCGGGCGTGGTTTCCGGCTCGGTTTCGACGCGCAACAATGCACAAACAAGGGCAAGTCGAACTTAGGGATGAATATAATGAGGGTTTAAGGTCCCTAGTACACGAATGGGGCTCGGGGGAGGCACGGCCGAGCATTACAAAACGAAATGCTCATTGAAGCATTTCGTCGAACACTTGGTATGCATAGAGAAAAAATGGATGTCGGGGGAGCTACCGACCTGTTCGAGAGTCGCCGGCGGCTATGGGGGCTTCCACGACGATCTGTGGAAGAGCTGAAGGTCCGGGGTGCTCGCCTCTCCCTCGGGTTCGCCCAAAAAAAATCCCCCCACTCTCTCTCTTTGAACTCGGTTTTAACCGAGAATACCCGCCGGTTTCGTGGCCGACCGGCGCACCTCGGCGCGCCCAACGACCAGAACACGAGCCTGGATCCCCACTAATGTCCCCCACGTTCGTTTTCCTTTTACTTCTCCCGAAAATCTCACGCCCCCACGTTGCTCTGTTCTGCCCCTCTGCTGCACGCGGGTCTGCTGCACATTCTGTGCATTTGCAGACCCGGGTCGGGCCGGGTCGGGTCGGGTCTGCCCGACCGACCCGGTTCGGCCAAATCTCCTACATCGCCAAATTGACCCCCCAAATGACCTCTTTTCATGAAATTGATGGGAAAATCGGATTCCTTGACATGTTTTCCATCAAATATGGGTATTTTTGTGAATCAATTTATTGAAATTCTGTGAAAACCCCAAATTGTCCCTAGGATCCGAAATTTAATTTCGCCAAATCGAAGGCCTAAACGATCGAATTAGCCAAAATTGAGCCCACCAATGGATTCAGCATGATGAAAACTGTTGGGTAGAGGTGTTTAATTTTAATGGGTGTGCCCGTGTGAAATTTAATTTCAAAAATTGTGAAACCGGGGACTAAATTGAAAGATTTTTATGCAATTAAGCCCTTTTGGTTAAAATTGATCAAATTGGAGGGCAAATCGACCCAATTGCATTTCAATACTTTGGAGTCCAATGTCATAGCTTATAAAAACCAAGAATTGAAAATTAAAAGACTCGAAAAGGATTTTTTAGGCCCGGTTCGGGATTATGTTTGTGAAGGAACCCCATGAACCAAGCCAAATTTCCCTAATAAAAAGTGAAACTATTAAATAGAGAATTAAAATAAAATTTCTGAATATTTTTGTGTAATTTTCTGACCACGGATGGTATTTTTTCTAATTTTTTGGGTATTTTTATAATTAAATAAATTCAAAAAAATATTAAAAAATACAAAAAATATTTTTTGTTCAAAATTGGTTCCTAAGGCTAGGCTAAGGCTTCCAAAGTTGATTTTGTAATTTTTTGACCTTTTTTGCTATTTTTAATTAATTTTAGAAATAAAAACTATAATAACGGATGGTCAAAAATCAGGTGTCAACAGCTGCCCCTCTTTGAGAGTGAGCTCGTCAGAGGTTGCTTTCAAAGACAAAATGACACCTGGATCTTGACCGACTCGACTGGGGGAAAGAAATGCTATGACATCGGACCTTCAAGTCTTTTGATGAATGCTCAAATTAATCACCGGTTTACTCTTGCAATTCGAACATGGGCCGGAGTGAGAGAGGCTTACCCGAAGCTCACCTGTCAGATGCTGCCGGTTGCGACGACTTTCAAGAAGATACCTAGGACTCGTTCAGAATATCCTAGGGAGATTAAGCCCTGACCTGTATGGTAGGTCATACCATTAGTTGACCCTTATGGCGGTTTCTACCATTGGTTGACCCTTATGGCGGTTTCTACCATCAAGTTGACCCTTATGGCGGTTTCTACCATTGGTTGACCCTTATGGCGGTTTCTACCATGATTTGACCCTTATGGCGGTTTCTACCATGAGTTGACCCTTCAGGCGGTTTCTACCTTTGATTTGGTTTTGACCCTTATGGCGGTGTCTACCTTGAGTTGACCCTTCAGGCGGTTTCTACCTTGGAGTTGACCCTTCAGGCGGTATCTACCATGAGTTGACCCTTCAGGCGGTTTCTACCATCAAGTTGACCCTTATGGCGGTTTCTACCATCAAGTGAGACTCCAGACTGATAGGAATCTAAGGATGACGCGCCCGTTCTGTAGGGTTTGTCGGAGACTCGATCGTTCTGTAGATCGGTCTTGGAAAAGGTTTGCCTACTAAAAGGCTACGCCTATGAAATGACATATCCCGTCTTGTTGGGACTAGTCGAAGACTCGATCCTTCTGTAGATCGGTCTTGGAAAAGGTTTGCCTACTAAAAGGCTACGCCTATGAAATGACATATCCCTTCTTGTCGGGACTAGTCGAAGACTCGATCGTTCTGTAGATCGGTCTTGGAAAAGGTTTGCCTATTAAAAGGCTTCACCTAAGGAATGACATATCCCGTCTTGTTGGGATTTTGGGTGGAATAAATGTCTCTTCTGCGGCTACCGGCTGCAATCCGTTCCGAAGGGTGAGAGCTTCGAGGCATGGCTATCCGGCGCGGGCTTCGCGAAAAAGGCGGTCACCGTATCTCTAGGCGGCAAGTCGCGAGCGTTATGGGCTCCGATCTCGAACTGTGCTTTGAGACACCTCTGTCGTATATCCCTGTCTGGTGGGATTTAGGGTGGAATAAATGTCTCTTCCGCGGCTACCAGCTGCAATCCGTTCCGAAGGGTGAGAGCTTCGAGGCATGGCTATCCGGCGTGTGCTTCACGAAAAAGGCGGTCACCGTATCTCTAGGCGGCAAGTCGCGAGCGTTATGGGCTCCGATCGCGAACTGTGCTTTGAGACACCTCTGTCGTATATCCCTGTCTGGTGGGATTTAGGGTGGAATAAATGTCTCTTCCGCGGCTACCGGCTGCAATCCGTTCCGAAGGGTGAGAGCTTCGAGGCATGGCTATCCGGCGTGTGCTTCGCGAAAAAGGCGGTCACCGTATCTCTAGGCGGCAAGTCGCGAGCGTTATGGGCTCCGATCTCGAACTGTGCTTTGAGACACCTCTGTCGTATATCCCCGTCTGGTGGGGATTTTGGGTGGAAGAAATCTTCTGAAGCTGAAAATTGGCGATCCGGTCCGGAAGATGACAGATCCGCGGCTACCAATCTGTGAACACTTACAGAGAGATTTATCTAGGTCATCGCGCTTTTGGGGGGATCCCATGACGCTGACTAGCGGGGTCAGAGGGGATTTTTGTATTTTTTGAAAGGGTTTTCCATGACAAGGGTTCTCCAAGTCAGAGGGGATTTTTGAATTTTTGAAAATGGGTCTCAGGATGAGGGTTCTCCACATCCGTTGAGACTGTTTGATATCTTTGAAAAGGGGTCCTAGGACGAGGGTTCTCCACGTCAAACTAGGACTGTTTGATTTTTTTGTTTTAAAAGGGGTCCTAGGACGAGGGTTCTCCACTTCAAGCTAGGACTGCTTGATTTTTTGAAAAAGGATCCCGAGACGAGGGTTCTCTACGTCTACTGGGATTGTTTGACTTTTTTTTGAAAAAGGGGTCCTAGGACGAGGGTTCTCCACGTCATGCTAGGACTGTTTGATTTTTGAAAAAGGGTCCCGAGACGAGGGTTCTCCACGTCTACTGGGATTGTTTGATTTTCTTTTTTTTTTTAAAAGGGGTCCTAGGACGAGGGCTCTCCACGTCATGCTAGGACTGTCTGATATTTTTGAAAAGGGGTCCTAGGACGAGGGTTCTCCACGTCAAGCTAGGACTGTTTGATTTTTTTTTTTGTTTTAAAAGGGGTCCTAGGACGAGGGTTCTCCACGTCATGCTAGGACTGCTTGATTTTTTGAAGAAGGGTCCTAGGACGAGGGTTCTCCACGTCATGCTAGGACTGTTTGATTTTTTTTTGAAAAAAGGGTCCCGAGACGAGGGTTCTCCACGTCTACTGGGATTGCTTGATTTTTTGAAAGGAGGTCCTAGGACGAGGGTTCTCCACGTCATGCTAGGACTGCTTGATTTTTTTTGAAAAAAGGGTCCCGAGACGAGGGTTCTCCACGTCTACTGGGATTGCTTGATTTTTTGAAAAGAGGTCCTAGGACGAGGGTTCTCCACGTCATGCTAGGACTGTTTGATTTTTTTTTTTAAAAAGGGTCATAGGACGAGGGTTCTCCACGTCATGCTAGGACTATTTGATTTTTTTTTGAAAAGGGGTCCTAGGACGAGGGTTCTCCACGTCATGCTAGGACTGCCCGATTTTTTTGAAAAGAGGTCCTAGGACGAGGGTTCTCCATGTCATGCTAGGACTATTTGATTTTTTTTTTGAAAAGGGGTCCTAGGACGAGGGTTCTCCACGTCATGCTAGGACTGCCTGATTTTTTTGAAAAGAGGTCCTAGGACGAGGGTTCTCCACGTCATGCTAGGACCGCTTCTTTTAAAAGGGGTTTTTTTCTTTCCCTCTTTTCAGAGATCCCGAAGTTTGTCGGGAATTCAGTTTTTCGAAGCAGTGAAAGATTTTATTTTGACAAAACTTCAGTTGAGTCTGTTGAGGCGACATTCTGGGAGCTGGGTTCTCCAGGCATCCTGCAGAAGTTTGAGCCTGAAAGATTCTTCTTCACCAAGAAAATGTTAGTAATCTTTGGGAAGACCACGGCTGTCCATTTGACAAAAACCGTATGATTTAAGTTTTAATCGTGAAATGTGCATTTTGATGCTGGAGGTTATCCAAAGCATTCTTGCAACATGTAAATGTGATCACAAATTCCTTGCATGGAAAATCCGGATCCAACAATTTGAAGATCCCAAAAAGAGTTTGCTCAAAACATCAATTGGAATATTTCTCGACAGGGAGGTCTTCTCACCTGTTTTGAGGTAATGATTTTTATAGGGGATGCACTCAATTCCCTACTGACCTGTGCCTAGGTTTTAGGCTCATTCGCAGCGCATACATTTTGATCGGTCGGGAGGTCTTCCACGGAACCGTAATGTTGGGCTTGGGTATCGGTCTTCAACGGGGACCCGCTTTGGAGTCGAGGCCATCGAATGAAAGTTTTCACCATCTGCTCCGGGTTTACAAGTCAAGAACCCTGCAAAATGAGAAAGAAATAGTCTTGCTCGTACCTCTTCGAGCTAAGCCATATGTTAACCCAAGTGTCTTAATCAGAGAAGACTGTTTCAGGGTTGTAATGTCGGTAGGATTGGGGACCGAAAAAAAGGCTTGTTCTTGGCCCAGAATTTGTGAAGGGATTGACATCGGTGATCATTGCAAATTTGCCACCTGTCCTTTCCATTTTGCATCTTCAATTTTTGAGGTACACGACCGCTTTTGAGGTGTGCACAAATTCTTGTGAAAGCGCCTCTGGCTGCATTAAGAGAGTAACAACTCTATCTGTGTCTTTGCTCCGTGCTTGACACCATTCGAGGAGTAGTCTTTTTGAACCTGACTCCTTTTGGATTTCTCTTCTCCCCTTTTCAAACAGGTTTCACTGGGGATCAATGCAGATTGTTCATTCAAGCATCGGCCTTGCTTTTACCAGGCACTTTGCTTTTTCTTGATGCTGAGGATTTTTCTCACTATCTTTTCCTTTTCATTTTTCTTTTGAAATCCCGCTTTTTCTCATCTTTGAGAGATCGTGTTAGACATGTGACCAAATGTCTAAACATGCTTTAAGCATTAGCCTAGGAATTTCTTTGTAATCCCTAAGTCTCGAACTCCTCCGTTTCTGAAGTGATGATGCATCCGTCTTGGAATGTGCAATGATCACCAACGGGTTTATGAAATAATTTGGCAGGCCCAACTTGGCTGTGCAAAGGGTATGGTGTGTGGGATAGAGAAATGAATGCTTCTCGTCATCCTATGGCACTTGGATTACCATATAAACAACACACAAAGATTAATGTTAGTCCGAGCAAGAAAATTTCTAACCATTTTCTCCTGATGCTGCTGGACTTACTTCCGTTCTTGCCCCGATGTGGGGTGGTTCTTGACAGGGTTGAGAATGAAAACCGCCGTTCAAAGGGGTTATCAACGGTCACCTGTAGTGTTTGGGGATATGAAACGAATGCCTCCGTCGTCCCAATCCATGTAATTGCTGCGAATAATCCCTACTTCCGTAGGTCCAGGTTTCACTATCTGATCCGCTCCACTTCTCTCTCAAGTGTTTATAGGACGTGTTTGGATTTAGGTTTTGCCTCTTATCTTTTGAGAAAACGTCCTTTTGAAAGTTTTGAACAACTTTTGATTGGAAAAATCTCTTTCGTTTTCTCCAAAAATTTTACCCGTCAAGGGGATTTTATGATGCACAATGCATGTTCTTATTCATGCTCAGACGACCTCCTGTTTTAAAACATGAATGTCAATGAAGTTTGAATTCCATGTCTTTTCTAGACGTTAGATTCTGAAAGCTTTTCTTCTTCCCTATATTTTTATTTAACATCTTCAATTGATTAGGGAAAGGGATACTTACCTGTCCACCGTGGCCGGGGATCCCTGAAAATGCGGAAGAAACATGTTATTGTACGTTCATGAATTTTTCAAAAAATTAGAACGATACTGCTTTACCCTTGGTCATGTGCTCCAACTAGTAATACATGCGATGTCAGAATCCTGTTTTGCCTTGTTGGCGAGCCCCTGTCAAGGACGGGAACTAGGTGTCAGTTTGTATTCCAAAATTCAAGATAAATTGGAACGATACCGTCTTATTTTGTTTGTGTTTCCGTTTGAACACAAACGTGCGGCTTGCAGAAGTTGGCCATCTATCTTGTGGCCATGATCCCTTCCTCTGGTTGGCAATGAATCCTTCTCTAGGATTTGCACTGGAGGAGATTCATTCATGCTTTTGGATGCATTCCCACGCCAATCTTCAAAGTTCAATCAAAGACCACTTCTTGAAGTCATGGCTTCCAAAGTTGATAATTCTATTCGCCTCCTTGTCGACGAATTCCTTTCTTTTGCGGCTTTTTGGCGCCAACAATTTTCTGTCCATCTTGACGGCGAATCCCTGTCAACAAATAAACATCAAGTGTCAGTTCGCGTTTCGAAATTCAAGACAAATCGAAACGATACTGCTTTACTCTCGCTTCGCGCCTCCATTTGAACGCAAATGTAAGGCTTGTTGAAGTCGGCCATCTAGCTCGTGGCCATGATCTACCCGTCTGGTTGGCAACGAATCCTTCTTTAGGATTTGAACCGGATGAGATCAATTTGTGCTTTTGGACGTATTCTAACGCCATTTTGCGGGGTTCCATTTCCTGGCAGCTTGCCCCCTACAACGGATATTTCTTTTCGCTTCCACGTTGGGCGAGATCCTTTCTTTTGTGGCTTTTTGGTGCCACCAATTTTCTGCCAAATGAGAACAAACTCATGTTAAGCATGAGATCTTTGGGAGATCAATTTGGAACGATACAAAGTTACCCTTCACCCAGGTTTGTATCCTGGGGTTTACTTCCGATGAGGACGACTCTGTCATTGCGTCCATGGATTTTGCCAGGGAAGAAATGTCCTTCCTTTGTCCGGCGCACAAATGATTCACTTGCCCTGGTTAGACGTGGTTCATCATGGCTAGGTGATGCCTGCCCCAGCTAAATTCATTCCTGCGTTTTGCTATAATCTCCATCCTCTTTGGGGATGTCTTCCCTCTTGGGATTCCTGATGACGCCTTACTGACGTATTCCTTTCCTTCGTCGATTATTGACGCTTCTCATTTGATGTGGATGATGGATGCTGCTTCATCTCGTCTGTATTTGTGGGTGTTGTTCGTGAGACGATCCTCAATCACGTCGACAACTACTTTGCCCCAGGTGGTCGGTGTTCATCTTGGCAGCGTGCCTTGGCATTCCCATGCTCCTAGACGATTTTCAATCCGATTTGAAGACATTCATGCACCTGCATATGAAGAGACAGGTGTGGGGATTTATCTGGCTTCATTTGAAATTTCAGGAAGGAGGTACTCCCTTCGAGACTTCGTCCTTCCAACATTTGAAGGAGCAGTGTTTTCCAAGTATTTTGCCCCAGTGAGGCTTGTCTTGGTGTTTGTCATCTCTGGGTTTGATAACCCTGGTTCGATGCACATTCATGGGGGATCGTGAGAATTTGCCCCCGGCTTGGCTCCTCGAAGCAGGTGGGGGAGCCCGCTCTCATGAATTTTTGTCGATTCTGGTAATCTATCTCGATTGCCAGATTCTTCGATTATTTTTTCTCTGTCCCTAGACAGCCTGACAATCTGGGGATTTGTCATGTGGCGGTTTGGTGATTCTCTCGATCACAGTCGCCATTTGAGATGTTCGATGTTCCCCTATTGAAAAGAAGAAATCTCATGAGTAAAGGGCATGTATAATTGACTATTGGAGTCGATACAATTTACCCTTGAAATTTATCCTGCGGGAACCGGCATTTCTCCCTTTGGGTTCTCTGTATGCAGGATATGTGCATGATATGCATGATGCATGTTATGTGTGCCAGCAACGAAACATGAGTTCGTGCTTTTCACTCTATTCAGAGAAAGCATTTTTATCATATATGTCAATCTGGAAAACTTGAAATTTTCTTTTCAAGCGCTCTTTTCACAGGGATTTCTAAATGATGATAAACTTCTTCAAGTTTTCTCAAAGGTTTCGTTCACAAATTGAGCTATTAGAATGCTCTTAAAAATATTTAGCCAAAGTGCATGTCTGAGATGCCATGAAAAGGGGTACTCCCTGTTTGTCATTTGAAGGCATTGCTTCTTGGGCCCTTTGCTTCTGTTCCCAACCTGAAAGGAAAAAGAAATGAAACATTATTCTCATATCAAGAAAATAATCATTTTGGAACGATACGTCCTTTTACCAGAATCGATGGCTCCGTATCGTTCTCCTTCTCATTTAGAAGGGTTTGATGTGTTTTGTCTTTGATTGATTATTCCACTTCATCATGATTCATGGGTGATAACTGCTTCAGGGACTTCCCCTACGTATCCCCATGGTGAATTCGGCATATCCTACATTCGGTACCCTTTCTGGGTAGAGAGTGATTTGCCCCCAGCAACTGGATGCGTTGTCTGGGGCTGACTGATTTAGTTGCAGGCAGTTTGATCATGCCGTGTTGGTGTATTCAATCTTCTGAAGATCTCAGCATTTGATGTTCTGCAACGTTCGACACTCCTTGGTCTCATCCATGCATTCCAAATTCTTCATGCATATTTTGCTTTGTCGTTATTTTATGACGTCCCTCGATCATTCTGTTGTTTGACATCAGCAAGCACGGGTTTACTTGTGGCTGAGTACTTCAACATCCTGGAGTGTTACTTCACAAGCAACAATTTTCTTCATTGTGTCTTGTCGCATTCACCTTACGCTTTAACAATCTTTTACTCCACCTGTACGATGAAATGAATGAGTGACTCGATTGCTGCATAAGGAGCTTTAATTGAAACGACTACGGATTTACTATCCCCGCTCTGGTCACTTCTGGCATCCGAGATGCTGGAAATTTTTCAATGGGCCCGTTCATTCTCGTCATCACCTGCAAGAACGAGAAACCATATCAACTCGTGAACCAGTCAATCCGATTTGGAACGGATAAAGCTTTTTCGACTTAGGGAGAATCGATCCTAATCAGGTTTCTCCTTCTTCACGCTGTCTGTTTGGGGTTCAACCTGATTTGATCCATCATGTTTTTACCAACCCAATGGGGGTGACTGTCGCGACCCTCTCGCGGCTCGGAGGCGGGAGCGGGCTAATGGGCCGCCCGATCGCTGGCTTGATCGGACGCGGGCCTCTCCCAAGGTCCATTACCCAAATCGCAACTGCTGGATATACGTGGTCGACCTTCAGTGTGGTCTAGTGACATGTGATGAGTGTACATGCCAAGGAGTCGCCACCAATCGTTTCGTGGAGGGTACGATCGGAAGACCCTATCGAATAGTTGGGAGTGATCTATTCGATTCTACGGAAACCAGAGAAGTGGGTTCGGGGACTTAGTTACGCCAACTGTCAAAGTTGACGCCCTTTCGGTACCTAAGCTGAATGGTTTATCTGATCCTAGGATTTCGTACAGATGAGTGGGGTACAGATCCTAAATCTAGGAGTTCATGCAGATGAGAATTGCTACCCTATCAATCACAATCAATAGAAATAAGTGCGCAAATCAAGGATCCAGTACATGCGGATAAAACACATGAAATTAGCGTGGTGTCCCTAATGAGGCCCTATTAGCCTAGAGAAGTATCAATCAAGGCTTAGGAATGATTCTGGCATGATTTGCCCATGAGGGGCAGAATCGTAATTTTGAATGATTTGGGGAAATTTACCCTTAAGAGGGTAAATCTGTCATTTTAGACGAATTGGGAAGTCAAAAGGCAATGGAAATAGGATTGGCCATCAATCCAATCCATTTCCTATTTTTCGGGAATTTCCAGGATTTTTCTGGTATTTAAAAAATGATTTTACCCTTGGAGGGGTAAAGTCGTCATTTTGGACAAAGATGAGAACTGAAAATCTCGAATATTAGGGTTGGTCGTCCACCTGACCCAAACCCTAACTTCAAGCAATTTTCAGAACTCGATTGAGACAAGAAAGACGATTTTCCCACTAAAAGGGCAAAATCGTCATTTTGAGAAAAGAGGCGGGACTCGAAAACCCAAACCTGAGAATTGGTCGTCTAATTGACCTTAATTCTCACCTTGGCATTATCGGCCTTATCTAGCATGCACAACAGAGGCGACTTACCCCTAAAGGGTAATGTCGTCAAGTCTCGGAAAATTGGATAAGAAACCCCAAAAATAGGGTTGACCAGTTGTCTGTGGTCAACCCTCGATTTTTGGGGATTTCTGGAGTGTCTAGGATTTTTCCACAATTTTTCCACATTTTTTGGAATTTTCTGAAATTTTCTAGCATTTTTTGGATTTTCTAAGATTTTTCTGATTTTTTTTATTTTTTTAAATCATTTTTGAATTTTTTTTATTTAAAAAAAATGTTATCCGGGCCGGGTCGGGTGACCCGGCCCACGGGCGACTGACCCGGCCCGGATCCGGGCCCGCACGACCCGCGCCCCAAAACGACGCCGGTTCACTCTTCCCGCTTAAATTTTCAAACTCCCGCCTATACTTGAACCAGCGGCCCTGATTGCGCCAAGTGGCGGGCTACGGACGGCCTGATCTCCATGATGAAACCGACGGCTGTGATTTCACCACGCGTTGATGTACGAGCGGCTTGATCTTCACAATGAATCAACGGACCAGATTGAAACGCTTGATCGAACTACAGCCGTCCGATCTAAGAGATTTTTAATTTCTGAAAATCATTTTTAATTTCCGAAAAAAGCGAGATCGCGACACGTGGTGCGCCTACCACCGTCCGATCATTTTATTAATCGGTTATAACCGAACGTGCTGACGTGGCTCCCACGTGGGCGCCACGTCAGCGACACGTGTGCGTTGACTGGTCAACTTTCGTTGACCAGTCAACCGGCCCGCCGAAGAAGACGACTGGCGCCGGCTCTGTTTCGCCGGCGCCTCGTCGGAATACGTTTTCTCCACCTACAGGTCACCAAAGCTTGCGAAACGAACGCCATTCGACTCATCTCGTTCTCCTTTACAACATATCGAAGCCTTGATATAGCAGAATCAAAGTTGAACAACTCACCAACCTAGGCCGGAGCTAATTTCCGACGAAAGTCCGCCCTAGCCATTTCTAGCGATATTCGAGCCTATCAATCAATCAGGAAGCATCGTGGGAGATCGAGGAGACTTACCTGGCCATCAGGGAAGGTCGACGTAGCTCGAGGCGAGCTCTCGAGCTCATATCCAGTCGCGGATAGGTGGAGGTCGACGCGAGGTTTTACACGACGAAGATGCAAAAAACGAGTTGGAGAACGATCAGGGAGGTGCAGGGAGTAATTCTAGATCGATAACTCGTAAAACAAACAAGCAGAACCCGAGTTGCCATTAACGACCGAGAGGAAGTTCGAGAAAGAGCCTCACCTGTTTCGAGGGCGTCGGTGGATGTGAGTCGATCCAACGCGTTCTCTAGGTTGAGGCGAGGCTAATGGGGGCGGCGGCGTCGAACGGCGTTGTCTAGATCGCCAAGGATCCGAGCTCGAATCTCTCGAGCTCGGAGCTTCAATGGCCGCAGCGCTCTCACTTTCTCTCTCTCTCTCTCTCTCTCTCTCTCTCTGTCTCTCTCCTGCGCGAACAGACTTCCTCTCCTCCTCTCGCCCCCTCCGTTTTTGTTCTTCGTTCCTCTAACTAACTCGTTTTTTTTGCTAACTGACTTCCCCTGCTTCACCAATTTCCTTCGCCCACTGATCATCGCCCCTTCATTCGTTCTTTTCTCTTTGTTTTTGGGCGAACAGGCGGAGCGGATCCCTCTGCGTGGCTGACTGGGTTGACTGATTCGGGTCAACCCGATTCAGTTGACCCAGTCCGATATTTTCCAAATTTCAATGCCAAAATGAGCTTGAATCACCAAATTGATCCTGAAATCAGACTCTGCGACACAAATTCCATCTGAAATAGGTAAACTATGGTTAAATTGGTTTTAATTTGTGCGAAAGCCCCAAATTTAAGGCAAGATCCGAATTTGATTTTTGTCAAATTGAGGGCCCTAATGGGCGAATCGACCTCAATTGGACTGACCGTTAGATTTAGGGGATCGAATACTATAGGGGGGAAACTTTGGGGTTCAATGGGTGCCCCTCAAAAAAGTTTAATTTCAGAATTGGCATTATAGGGACTAAAATGAAAAGATTTTTTTGTGCAATTAGGTCCCTAAAGCCAAAATTGATCAAATTGGCACACAATTGAACCCAATTGAAATGTCGAGCAATCAAGTTGAATGTCAAGACTCGTAAAATGCAAAAAATTGCAAATAAAAAGACTCAAAACGTATTTTTTTGGCAAATTTAACCTTGTGCGTTACAAAGAAACACACAAAATTAAACTTTAATTTCAACTATTGATGAGGTCAAAATGACAAGGGATTTAAAAGAAAAATATTGACTATTCTCCTATATTTTTGTGACCTCAAATTCTATTTTTGTTGATTTTTCTAGTATTTTTATATTTTCTAAAAATACTAAAAAATGTGAAAAATATGAAAAATTATTTTTTGGTCAAGAATGGTTCCTTGGGCTTGGCCAAGGCCACCAAAGTTGATTTTGTAATTTTTTGACTTTCTATGAATTTTTTATGATTTTTCAAAAAAAAAAAATGAAAAAGGCTGGGTCAAAAATCAGGTGTCAACAGCTGCCCCTCTTTGAGAGGAATCTCGTGAGAGGTTTCTCTGAAAGACAGGTGACGCCTGAGTCTAGACCGACTCGACTGTGGAAAAGAAAAACGAATCTTGACACTCAATCTTTCTTGTCCCACCGGTGAACGTTCTGCTCTTCATTCTTTCGTAGAAGTGAGAGAGAAAGTAGAGAGACCCACCTGCCATTTACCTGTTGATTACATGCCTGATGTTCGTGCGGCATGCGCGGCGTATAGTGGGTTCAAGTGAATACCTAGGGACTCGTCTTTTGAGTATCCTGGGGCGATTAAACTCTAGCCTGTATGGTAGGCCGTACCAGAATGGGATTCCTATACTTGACAGGAACTTGTGAATGACGCACCCAGTCTCTTAGGGATTGTCAGGGTTTTGATCCGTATGGTGGATCGGACCATGAATAGGACTCCTTTCTGTTAGGAACCTATGGATGACGCACCCAGCCTCTTAGGGATTGTCAGGGGTTTTGATCCGTATGGTGGATCAGACCATGAATAGGACTCCTTTCTGCTAGGAACCTATGGATGACGCACCCAGTCTCTTAGGGATTGTCGAACATTTTGATCCTTCAGGGGGATCAGGCCGAGAATAGGACTCCTCTCTGCTAGGAACCTATGGATGACGCACCCAGTCTCTTAGGGATTGTCGAACATTTTGATCCTATATTCTAATGAATTAACTAGGATTTATACAAATGAGGTGTGCCTGACCTTGAGGCTTTACCAAATGGGCTATTCTGGGTTTAGGGGTTACCTAGAACCTCACAGAAAGCTGATTTTAAAAATTGTCCTTTCGACACGTGAGGCGTTATTCTGGGATTTGGGGATTCCAAGTATCCTGCAGAAAACTTAAACCTGCAAAAACTTTGATAAGATTTTTCTGGGATCTAGGGGCTACCTGAGATCTCGTAGAAAGACTATCTTGAATGTTGTCCTTTTGACATTGAAGGTGACATTCTGGGATCTGGGTACTCCAGACATCCAAGAGAGGTTGTGTACTTCTGAGATCTGGAATTGCCAGGAATTCAAAGGCACATCAATGGTCTTTCTGATGTCAAATTGCCAGCACTTCATGACTTATATCATGGTCATGAAAAATTTTAATGAATGCATTTTGATGCTGGAGGTTACCCAAAACACCTTGCAACATACGGGAGTGATCAAAAGTTCCTTGCGGGGAAAGTTTGAATCAAACAATCTGAAATTACCAAAAGAGTTTGGTTAAAATGTCCAGCGGAGTATTCTCATCAAAGAGGACTTCTCACCGTTTTGAGGTAATGGTTTTTTACCAAGAATGCACTCGAACTTCCTATCAAACCTGCGCCTAGGGTTCAGGATCATTCGCAGTGAATACACCTCGATCGATCAGGAGGACTTCCAAGGGACCGTAATGTTGGGCTTGGTCAATGGTTTTCAAAGGGGGACTTGCGTGCAAGTCAAGGCTTTCGAAGAGAAGTCTTCAACGTCTGCTCCAGGTTTACAAGTCAAGAAACCTGCGAAATGAGAAAGAAATAATCTTGCTCGAACTTCTTCGAGCTAAGCTTAGACATTAAACCCTATGTCAATCCAAGTGCCTTAATCAGAAAAGGCTTTTCAGGGTTGTAACGTAGGTAGGATTGGGGACCAAAAAAGGCTTGTTTTTGGCTTAGAATATGCGAAGGGTCTAACATTGGTGATCACTGCAGGTTTGCCGCCGATCTTGTCCTTTCTCGTCCAAAGAGCGTCTTTAGTCTTTGAAGTGCATATTTGTCTTTAGAGAACGTCTCTCTCATGTCAAGACGGCGTCAACATCTTGTCTACACTTTCGTCATCTGAGTGTGACATGATTTGGGAGCATCTTTCGCAGTCTAGCTCCCTTGGAATTTTTCTTTTACAATCAGATCTCACTAGTGACCTATACAAAGGTATCATGCCACCTTTTGGCATTTACAAGATCAAACACATGATTTACAAGTGTACAAGTATTTGGATGGGCATTGGCCTTGCTTTTACCAGGCACTTTGCTTTTTCTTGATGCCCAAGATTAAATTTTTCTCTCTTCTTTCTTTTTGAGACCCCATCTTTTCTTTTCTTTTGGGGATCAGAATTTTCAAATGAATGTGCTAGATGTATAGCTTGAATCTCAGCACTCGAACATTAATCTAGGAATTTTTCACAAATCCTGTGTTTTGAACTCTTCCGCTCTTGAAGTGACGTCGTTTCCACCTTGGAATATGCAATGATCACCAACGGGTTTGTGAAATGAACGTATAGGCTCAATTGGGCAGTGCAAAGGGTAAAAGTGTATAGGATAGAGAAACGAATGCTTTTCGTCATCCTAAAGCACTTGAATTACCATAGAAGTTAAAATGACAAGCAACACACGAAGATTGATGCGAGTCTGAGCAAGAGAACTTCTAACCATTTACCTCCTAATACTGCTGGACGTACCTCCAGTTTGCCCCACTGTGGGGTGGTTCTCGACAGGGGTATAGAATGAAACCGTCGTTCAAAGGGCTATCAACGGTCATCTGTAGTGTTTATGATAGAGAAACGAATGCCTCCGTCGTCTGGATCCATGTAATCACTGCGAATAACCCCTACTTCCGTAGGTCAAGGTCTTGCTGTCCTTACCACTCCATTCATCTCTCAAGTGTGTATAGGACGTGTTTGGATCCAGGTTGCCTCTTATCTGAGGACACATCCTTTTAAACAGTTCAAAACAACTATTGTTGGAAAAGTTCATTTTGCTTTCTCCAAAACTTACCCTCCAATGGGATTTATGATGCACAATGTATATTTCAACCATGTTTAGATAACCTCCAAGTTTAAACATGAGTGCCCATGCTATGATTGTGAGAATTTTGCATTTTTATTGACATGATAATTGAATGCATGCTAGATTCCATGAAGCCTTTCAAATTCTAGCAATAAGGATTCTGACAGTCTTGAAAACCTAAAAGATTGGGAGAGGAATACTTATCTGCCCAGCGCGGCTAGGGATTCCTGAAAAATTCAGGAGGAATATGTCAGTGTATGTTCTCGAATTTCAGAAAATTAGAACGATACGCCTTACCCTTGATCATGTATTCCAACGGGAGTGTATAGACTTGTGAAAGTCTGCATTTTTCTTAACAACACAAGATGGTTAAGTGTTCTAAAACATCTTGAAATTCTCAGTTTTTGAAGAGAAAGGACTTGCACCTGACTATTGCTACAGTAAGTCCTCTAGATCATGTATTCCAATTTATCGCGGCCTTGCTCCCTTGGGTCCTGCAACATTGAACACATGCTAATGTATGCATGGATGCATGACATGCTTATGCAAAGACTATCATGAAGAGTAGGCTCAATTCGAGGCAGGCCATATGACCAGAATCTGATTTTATTTCAAGGGTAATATTTCTTCACAGCATCTGAATTCACAGGGTGCCCCAATTCTTCTCCCTCGGGGTTTATAAGAATTAATGCTCCTCCCGTGAGGATCTTCTTAACAATGTAGGGGCCTTCGTAATTTGGAGTGAATTTTCCCCCTGGATGGGTAGTACTTGGCAAAACTTTCCTAATTACCAAGTCATTTACTTCGAAGTTTCTGGTCTTGACCTTTCGATTGAACGCCCTGGCTACTCTCTTCTGGTAAGTTTGCCCATGGCAAATGGCTTTAAGACGTTTCTCATCTATTAAGTTCAGCTGTTCATATCTGTGCTTGAAATACTCTGACTCAGAGAGTTTATCTTCGGATAAGATTCTCAAAGAGGGAATCTTAACTTCTACTGGTAGAACTGCTTCTGTCCCATATACCAAACTATAGGGAGTTGCCCCTGTAGAAGTCCTGATCGACGTTCGGTAAGCCATCAAGGCGAATGGCAGTCTTTCGTGCCAATCCCTGTAGTTTTCTGCTGTTTTAGCTAAGATTCTCTTGATGTTTTTATTGGCGGCTTCCACTGCCCCATTCATCTGTGGGCGGTAAGGAGATGAATTCAGATGTCGAATGCTAAAATGATCCAGCAGACCATCGACAATCTTGTTGTTTAGGTTGGACCCATTATCTGTGATGATCGCTTGAGGGGTACCATACCGGGATATGATATCTCTTTTGACAAATCTTGCCACATTTCTTGCAGTGACATTCTTGTAAGAGCTGGCTTCTACCCATTTGGTGAAGTAATCAATCGCTACCAAGATGAAGCGATGACCATTCGAAGCCATAGGATTAATAGGCCCTATCATGTCTATCCCCCACATAGCGAAAGGCCAAACTTCAGACATTTGGTGTAGTTCGTTCGGGGGTGCGTTAATCTTATCCCCATATATTTGGCATTGGTGGCATGACCGGACGTGCTGACAGCAGTCTGATTCGATGGTCATCCAATAATAACCTAGCCGCATGATCTTCCGGGCAAGGAGGTGGCCGTTCATGTGAAGCCCACACGCACCTTCATGAATCTCTTTCATGAGAATATTTGCTTCTTTGGCATCTACGCATCTCAGTAGAGTGGAATCGAACGATCTCTTGTATAGAATTTGTCCATTGAGGAAGAACTTGCCGGCCACCTTGGTTATGTATTTTCGGTCTCCTGACTGGCATCCTTCAGGGAATTCCCTTTTCAAGAGGTAATTCTTGATGTCATAGTACCATGGCTCTCCATCACATTCCTCTTCGATTAGCATGCAATAAGCTGGCTTTTCAACAATGCCGATCCTCAGAGGTTCTATATCCAACCCTTCAGTCGTTTGTAACATCGAGGCTAGGGTGGCTAATGCATCTGCGAATTGGTTGTGAGACCTTGATAGGTACTCGAATGACACTTCTTCAAACTTGAGTATCAATTCTTCAAGGTATTCATGGTAGGGGATGAGTTTTGCATCTTTCGTCTTCCACTCCCCTTGTGTCTGTAGAATAATGAGCATGGAGTCTCCAAAGACTTGTAACCTAGGTATCTCCATAGAAAGGGCCAGTCGTAGACCCAGAATGCACGCCTCATATTCTGAAATATTGTTGGTACAAGGGAAAGTTATCTTTGCCGCGACAGGGTAATGTTGACCATCTGGGGATATCAGTACTGCCCCAGTGCCTGCCCCTGATAGGTTAACAGCACCATCGAAATACATGATCCACTTATCCTCTGCTAAGTTCAGAATTCGGCTTTCTATGTTCGCTACTTCAGGGGACTCACCGCTTGACGGGCTTTCTGCCAGCATGTCAGCTATAGCTCTCCCTTTTACCGACTTCTGTGGAGAACATTTAATGTCAAATTCAGACAACATTACTTGCCATTTTGCCAGTTTCCCAATTAAAGCGGGTTTCTCCAGGAGGTATTTGACGGGGTCGTTCTCTGTTATGAGCTGAATGTGATGATGTAGGGTATACTGCCTTAGTCTTCGTAGTACCCATACTGCTGCTACGCAGGCCCTTTCGACTGGTATATATTTTGCTTCAGATGGCGTGAATTTCTTACTCAGGTAATAAATGGCCCTCTCTTTTCCATCTATCGGGCTTGTCTGGGCAAGTAAGGCTCCCAAGGACTCTTGTCGTATGGTCAGGTATAAGGTCAATGGGTGACCAGGAATTGGTGGCACAAGCACCGGTGGTGTGATCAAATAGTTTTTGATCATTTGGAATGCCTTGCTGCACTCGGCGTCCCATGTTATTTTCGCGCCTTTCTTAAGCAATTTGAAGATTGGCTTAGCCACATCAGACAGCTGATTGATGAACCTGGCAATATAGATCAATATCCCTAGAAGGCTTCTCACTTCTTTTACTGTGGATGGAGTTGATAAATCGTGGATGGCCTGGATTTTTGAGGGATCAATCTCAATGCCCCTGTTGCTGACTATGAACCCAAGGAGTTTCCCGGATCTTGCCCCAAACACGCATTTGTTAGGATTCAGCTTTAACTTGTATTTGCGCAGGCGCTCAAATAATTTTCTTAATACCTGTATGTGATCTTGTCCTTTCTTGGATTTAGCAATCATGTCATCAACATATACTTCAATCTCTTTGTGGATCATATCATGGAATAACGTGACCATAGCCTTCTGGTAGGTAGCCCCGGCGTTTTTCAATCCAAAGGGCATGACTCTGTAGCAAAAATTCCCCCATGGTGTGGTAAATGCAGTCTTGGGTTTGTCTTCTTGTTTCATGGAGATTTGGTTGTATCCCGAGAATCCATCCATGAATGAGAATAATTCATAACCTGCTGTACTATCCACCAATACATCAATGTGGGGGAGTGGAAAATCATCTTTTGGGCTTGCTCTATTCAGATCTCGGTAATCTACGCAGATCCGAACTTTTCCGTCTTTCTTCATGACGGGGACTATATTTGCAACCCAGTCTGAATATGGGATAGCTTCAATGAAGCCTACCCTAAGGAGTTTCATGACTTCTTCCTTAATCTTGTCTTCTAACTCGGCTTTCATCCGCCTACTGCCTTGTTTGACAGGTTTGATGCCAGGATCCGTGGGCAATGCATGTTCTACAATCTTAGGATCAAGGCCTGGCATATCCGCGTAAGACCATGCGAAGATGTCTTGATATTCTTTTAGTAGCTTGGTGAACTCGAGCCTTTCATCACGGGATAGGTGTCCGCCGATCTTGACCTCTTTGACGTTCACGGTGTCTCCCAAATTAAAGACAATTGGTTCTTCTGAGGTAGGAGGCTTTGATTCTTCAAAGGTGTTCCAATCCCTACGGATAGACGCGTAATCCTCGTCTTCATCTTCCTCAATGTTATAGGAGTGGTTAATGGAGGGATCCGAATTTTGTAACAACCTGGTATGCATGTTTGAGATGATATGCCTGAAATGTCATGAGTATGGTTAGTTTGTGCTCAGTAAAAATGACATGCATGCTTATGTAAAGTCTTTTTGAAAAAGTTTTTCGAAATAGATGTAGGTACAGATGGGACTAATCCTCATGTCATTGGATATCCCGGCCCCTTGAAAATCTTTTGAAGATTAGGAATCATATGGCAAATCAGGCCTCAAGCTTCTATATGGAAGACCATTATCATCATCGGGCTGATTCGTGGTTCCATATGTCCTTAACAAAACATGCGTGGTTTTATTGAATGCGAAATGGGCCGCGTTACAAGATGTGCTATTTGGACCAACGGCCGGAGATCCAAAGGCGTTTTCTTATGCGTTCAATAAGGAAAGAAAATACAGTGAAATGCAGAAAGTTCTAAACACAGTATTTAAAGATGAAGGAAGAGTCTATTTACTCAGAAGAAGTGGCTTCACTGTCCAACCACTCCATGATGACATTCACAGAGTCATCTTCGAGAAAAGGATTTGTCAGATCTGGTTCCATCGGCGAAGTGATACCCTCTTCAGATAGCCATTTGGAGTTCTGGTCGAAGTAGGTATTTAAGGGATTCTTGAACATTCGAGACCTTCCCTTCCAGGTTGGAGAACCGATGAATGAGCTATTCGGGCTGTTTTCGCCTCCACGGCGTCCCAGGCTCTTGCCTCGGCCTCGGCCTGTTGCTTTCGGGATAGAATCATTCATGGGATACTTCTGGTACCCCAAGCCCATTTTATGTGGATTAGCCTTCAACTGTAGCGGGGCATTTATACCCTGATTATGTTTGCCTAGGCCTTTTTCAGGATTGAACCCGTATGCCAGCAGCATCTTAGCTGGTAGAAGACTGGCTTCTGAGATGTAAGGAGTTCTCAACTTCGACCCTACTGGGGTATGAACTGTTGCTACCAACTCTAGGGAGTGATAGCTCGCTTCAGTTTTCTCTTCAGGCTCAATATAGGGAATGGCACTACTCTGGTATGCCTGGAGGTCGACTTCCCCATGTACGGTAATTACCTTCCCATCTACAACGAAACGTACTTTTTGGTGCAGGCTCGAAGGGACAGCTCCTGCTGTATGGATCCAAGGTCTTCCTAGCAGGAATCCAAATGCACTGGGTAGATCCATTACTTGAAAGTTTATAGAGAACTTTGTCGGGCCGATGAATACGTCAAGCTCGATCTCTCCCTCTACAGTCTTCCTCATGCCGTCGAATGCTCTTACAGCTGTCTTGGATGCCTTGACCATCTCTTCATTGATTCCCAGCCTCCTTATGGTAGCCAAAGGACAGATGTTAAAGGCTGATCCGTTATCGATCAATACGTGTGCCACTCTTTTGCCGTTACATTGGGCAGAGATGTATAAAGCTCTGTTGTGCCCCCTTCCTTCCATGGGGAAGTCCTCGTCAGAGAAGCTCAACTGGTCTTTTAAGAGAATTGCCCCTACAAAGTCCCCTAGTTGGACCTCATTAATTGTTTCAGGGACATGTACTTCATTGAGTACCTTCAATAGTGCGTTCTTGTGCTTCTCTGAATTGATGAATAGGTCTAACAGGGATATCTGAGCGGACATCTTCCTCAGCTGCTCTATCACTTCAAACTCACTGGTTTTGATGATCGATACGAGCTTTTCGGCATCTTCCTTTGAGACATCTCTTTTTTCGGATTCACCCTCTCTGGGGGCATAAAATCTTCCAGACCTCATTATTGCATCTACTTGTGTGGTCCCATAGTCCCAATGAACAGCTTTGGGATCATACTCTTCTACTGGGGGGACTTTTATCGTTACAGTTGTCTGATGAGGTATCTCTGGTCCTGACGTGTCGCTTTCTTCCTCCTGAGGCAATTGAATTACGACAGGCCTCACTGGGCAATCTTCTACCTTGCCCAGGATATCCAGCTCATCCAATCTGATCACCACGGCCGTGGCTACTTCGATCATCAATATGGCGTTGTCGAGTTCTTCCATACTGTTTGAGGTTTCTGGTTGAGAGAGATCATCCATACCTCCCCATCCGTCCGGTATGATGTCTTCAATCTTCTGATAAAAGCTGGTAGGGGCCGAATATTTTACCTTGAAATTGTATCCTCCAGAATCTTGACCCAGGTTGTCTATAATTTCGCTCTTCTCAAGTGCGTCAACCATAAATTTGAGGTCTGCTAGACTTCTCCTTCTGGCTTCTATTTCGTCTTCTTCAAATTCTTCTCTGACTGAGTAGCTGGCCCCAGGCTGCTTACCAAGTTCTCATGTGAGGTACCACAGGTGCTACTATGCTCAGCTGTGATCAAGAAGTGGTTTCCTTTCAAAGATAGAGATGCTTCAATCCCTTCAAATTCTTCATCAGTAATATCGGACACTATCCCCAAGCTCTTCATCCTGTCGATACACAACTTCTTTTGGTCGGTTGATATCTCCCCTTCTTTTGGGTATGATGAAGCGATTGTTAGCAGGGTGTCCAGCTTAGGCACATCTATCTTCAGTTTAAGGTAGTCTTCTTCTTCTTCAGTGAATATTGCCCCTACTGTTTGGTGGTCTGGCAACGGATTTTCTTGCACATTTGGGGCTGCATTGTCAAATTTCAAAATCTGACTATCAATTAGGGCTTGCACTTTCAGCTTCAGGACATAGCAGTTATCCACATTATGCCCTCTTTCGCCCATATGGTAGGCACAGGTCTGGCTCTCATCAAAGCCAGGATATCTTGCGGGGTTTGCCCTAGGTGGTTCTTTTGCCACCAAGTGTTGCTCCAGCAGCATCGGGAGTAGCTTGGATAAAGGTCTCGGGAGCTGAGAGAATTGTCTCTGGGGTTGCTTTCTTCTAGGCTCTTGTACCTTTGGCGCTGACCAGGATGATCCGCCTTTGGCCTGATTAGAATTGCCAAATGGCTTTAACTTGTGGGGATCTGGTATAAATGCTATGTCCAGTCCGGCTTCTCTTTCCTTTCTCAGAGGATACTGCTTCCTAGTAGGAGCTTCCTGAGGCCTTCTTTCTTTCAAGGCCCATTCCAGCCTCTCAGCAACCTTAATCAGGTGTGCGAATGTCTGATATCCAGAAGTGTTCAGTCTATCAAAGTATTCGTAGGGGAGTGCTTTTAGGAATAAGTCGATCAGCTCCTCTTCTGGGATTGAAGGCTTTACTTGGGTAGCCAAGGCTCGCCACCTCTGAGCATATGTCCTGATCGATTCGCCCATCGCTTTTGAAGTTCGTAGGAGGTCTTCTCTTGTTGGGGCTGTAGCCGTGTTAAATTTGTACTGCCTGAGGAAGTCTTCTGCAAGGTCCTCCCATCCGTCATAATCCTCTAAGTCTAGCTCAATAAACCAAGCCAGAGCGGCGCCAGCCAAACTCTCTTGGAATGTGTTCATTAACAACGGAATGTAATCCGAGTAGTGCGCCATCTTGCGCAGGTAGTACTTGAGGTGGGCACGGGGACAGCCTGTCCCATTGTATTTTCTCACGAACTCTGGCTCCTTATAGTCAGGAGGAGTCTCTATTTTAGCAAAAGGAGATATTTTGTCGAAGCGGGCCAGCTCATAGCCTTGACTGCTCAGGCATTCTTCGATCTTGGCCAATCTCTTAGCCTCTGCCTCTGTCTTCACAGTTTGTTTTCCCTTCTCCTCTTTTTCAAGGTTGATGACAACAGGCGAGGCTTTTTGTTGTGCCCGACTATTTGGTTCATGAACGTTTTCCTCTGTATGTTGGGTATCCCTGGTTACTTCTTTATCTGTTACATCAGGTACCATGGAAGGGCCTGAGTTGTTCTGATTGTGGGCGGTTGTCTGTCTAGCTTGGTTGGTCTCCAGCATGGCCTTAATGTCAGCCATCATAGTTGCCAGGGCAGTCATCTGAGATTCCAACATGCCTACGCGCGGAGTCAATTCCTGCTGTTCCATTCTCGTCTTTAGGCGGGTACGGAAACGATGCGTTGGCAATTCCGTGATGAGAGTGTACCTGTTTAAAAAGATTTCTGTGAGTGCTTCGCTTATTTAGCAAAAAGAAGCAGCTAATTCTTTTAGTTGCATGCTTCTTGTCAGTAGATGAGAAAAAGGGCTACTCTGTGAGCCTTAGCCTCATGTAAGTAGTTCTTTTAATCATTTCCCGACAAGAACTCATGGAATTAAAAGAAGCGTAATTTCTGACGATAGTTTTTTATGCATTTGCAAAACATGTTCACATTCATACTCATGTGTCCAAGATAGTATTCCACAGAAATGAGAATGTATGAGAAGGCATCACAATGCTTGCTTATTTTACACTTGACAGAATAGTCTATTCAAGTCTAGGACGTTTGAAGCCTAAGGTATCCTCATCATCCCAGTATAGATTCCCCTCTTCAGCTTGGGGCTCTTCGTCTTCTGAACATGACAGTGGTCCCAGGTCTTCGGGTATGTAGGGCTCTATTCCAGGTACGTACGGCACGATGTATTCAGGTATGTAGGGCTCGACAAGGCTTCGTCGGATCGCTTTGAAATGTTGAATGTATTCTGTGGTGGCTCTATGAGTGTTTTCTTCTCGAGTCATGTCTTCTGGCCAACTTATTTCTTCAGCCTGGGAATTCTTCAAGGAGTGTATGATGGATGCCACCTTGGCTTCAAATTGTTTCTTCTCCTCCTCCGTGAGGGTCTGGTTTGGTAAGTCAAAGGAAAAGACACCAGGTCGCGGTGAAGAAGGGATCTCCTGAAGTGCTCCAAACTGTCGAATCACCCTCCTTGGATAGTATGCAGTTGCGCCCGTGAATCCTAGCAAGGGGACTGGGCTTCCGTCATCGCAGGTCAATCTGACTTTGCTCAGCGTCGGCAACCTTAGCCGCCATCGGAGTTGCTCAGGTTTTAGGACTTTGAGGAAGTTCTTCCATTCTACAAAGTTAAACTTAGGAACACGTGTATGGGTTCTAGCAAATGTTTTAAGAGGGTGTGCATTGGGACTGATTTCAGTGAAACCCATGCGGATGTGGAATTGTCTGATATGGGATGTGAACCACAGATACAGCAGATCACTAGAAGCTCTAAAGATTCCCTTTTTGCTTTTCTTGAAACGATTTAGGGAGAGGAAGGTTTTGGCAAGGAGGATGTTTGAGTAATCCCACCCACAACAGACTTGCCTAGCTACTATAGCCATGATAGGGTCGAAGGTGACAGTTGAGATTGGGAATAGCACAAAGCTAAAGAATGCCAAGATAAAGGCTCTACCAGATTTGGTTCCTTTAGAAGCAGGAAGGCGGGAAAATCGGTCTATAAGGAAGGATAGGGAAACTCTTCCAGAATTGCTTTTCGCATCTACTTTGACTTCATTTAGGTTTGTGTCAAGGAATTCAGCTACCTGACTTAGGGGTTCAAGTCCTATAGGGGGTCGGACGAGCGTAGGGGTGAATTCAACTCCGATGACAGCGCTGTATTCCTCGATAGTGGGAGTGATCTCTAATCCTTCCATGCAAAATGTAGCGGTGGTAGGATCCCAGTAGAGCGCCATGGCTTGAATAAAGGCAGGCGGGCACTCAATCTTCAGTAGGTCCAGTAGGTATCCTAGTCGTGACTCCACATACTTCTGGCTGGCTTCGCCCATGCCATCCCACCATGATTGGAGTTCAGCTCGGGGGATCTTGAACACTTGAATATCATTCTTTCCCATCAAGTCTAAAATATGCAAATGATTTTAAAAGGTCAATCGCCAGAAATTACTTTAAATGTATGAATATGCAGATGTCATGAAGCATGCATGAGCTAACTTGATTGCATAGTTCAATTTGAAGAAATGGAGATTAGGATCCTTTTTCAGGTCTTGAAAGCCTGACTCAAAGCCTAATTTACATTTCAGGGAAGTGAATTATGCAATTTAGTCAGGTTTACTCAGTGACTAAAGGGAACAGCAATGTCACGTTCCATTGGTCAACACATCAAAGGAGCAAAGTGGGATGTACTCTTATTACAGTCAAGATGTCTAATAAAAGAACGGTAAAGAAAGGTTTTTCAAACAAGAAAGCCATAAAAGACAATGGAACGTGAGGGTCTAGATCACTCTTTCTTTAGAAGTCTACCCAAATGACAGTCGGTCAGGAATTCTCCTTTAATCTAGGGTAGGGGAGTTATCTTCAGTGGTTTGGTCGAGAGGTTGTAGTTCCTCCGGACACTTTCTAGTCCATGGTACGATGACTTCGGGAGCCTTCTCGGGTTCCACTTTTTTGAGTGTGATGCGCCTTGGCTTGGTCTTGATCGCATGGCGTCTCTTCCTACCCCAAGAAGTAATCATGGGTATGTTCCCTTTGACCAGCAATTCAGCCTTCCTGCGAGCGTACGCTTCCCTAGCCAGCTGGTTGCGACGTTGTCTCTTCATCTCCAGATAATCTTTCATCATTTCGTCTGCTTGTCGCTTGAATCTGAGGTTATCAGCATAGTAGCGGGTTTGACAGTCCTCAGCATACCCCAGCTTACGTCCAGTCAGTTCCCGACCATACACGAATCTAGTAAAGTGTAGCCTCGTGTTTGGTCCGGGGCGAGTAACTTTTCTCAAGTACTCGAAGGTCACCAACTCCGTCGAGCTCTTAGGGAACAACGACATCCTACCCCATAATCATTGTTGTTTCCATTAGTCACTTGAGTAATCTTCATGATGCAAATGCATATGGATGTATGCAATGTATGAGTAATATCATGGAGCAAGAAATAAAGAACATTTAGAAATAAATATCTTACCAACCACACTTTGGGGGATGTGAAATGCCCCATGTATCAATGGGTGGTTTTAGGTATACCAACCATCCATGGACATGCGCATGAGACAAGTGGGTATACTCTAAAGAAAATCGAAAATCATGTGAGGAACCTACGGCTCAGGCTCCCACGATCCACATGAGGCAGATTCCTCCCCAAGGGTACCTACCCAAGAGGGCTAGATATCGCCAATGCAGATGGTAGGCGGGAAGGAATACGAAAGTCTCAAGTGCCATCAAACACAAGATCCTTTTCGCATCCTTTCCCTATCTAAGGTAACCTATAGGGTGGTTGCAGTCGGGGTTTGACCACCAGTGTGTGCGATGTGTCGTGATCATCACAATGCAAAGTCATGCACAGCAGTTTGTATCAAACACCGCTTCAGTAAATGCATAAAGTAAACATACATTCCCAACTCCAACCTGCAGAAAAGATGTCAACAATCACGCCACCCCTTATTTCTCCAATCTGCAAAAACATTTAACACAATGGTTAGCATACGTACCTCACCTTCGAGAGCATCTGCAGAAAACAATGTCAGATAAACCAAACAACTGTTAAATCGGCTCAAGTCCTCTGGTCTGCGAAACCAGAGATTCTGGGTTCGGTCCCCAGCGGAGTCGCCAGTCTGTCGCGACCCTCTCGCGGCTCGGAGGCGGGAGCGGGCTAATGGGCCGCCCGATCGCTGGCTTGATCGGACGCGGGCCTCTCCCAAGGTCCATTACCCAAATCGCAACTGCTGGATATACGTGGTCGACCTTCAGTGTGGTCTAGTGACATGTGATGAGTGTACATGCCAAGGAGTCGCCACCAATCGTTTCGTGGAGGGTACGATCGGAAGACCCTATCGAATAGTTGGGAGTGATCTATTCGATTCTACGGAAACCAGAGAAGTGGGTTCGGGGACTTAGTTACGCCAACTGTCAAAGTTGACGCCCTTTCGGTACCTAAGCTGAATGGTTTATCTGATCCTAGGATTTCGTACAGATGAGTGGGGTACAGATCCTAAATCTAGGAGTTCATGCAGATGGAAATTGCTACCCTATCAATCACAATCAATAGAAATAAGTGCGCAAATCAAGGATCCAGTACATGCGGATAAAACACATGAAATCAGCGTGGTGTCCCTAATGAGGCCCTATTAGCCTAGAGAAGTATCAATTAAGGCTTAGGAATGATTCTGGCATGATTTGCCCATGAGGGGCAGAATCGTAATTTTGAATGATTTGGGGAAATTTACCCTTAAGAGGGTAAATCTGTCATTTTAGACGAATTGGGAAGTCAAAAGGCAATGGAAATAGGATTGGCCATCAATCCAATCCATTTCCTATTTTTCGGGAATTTCCAGGATTTTTCTGGTATTTAAAAAATGATTTTACCCTTGGAGGGGTAAAGTCGTCATTTTGGACAAAGATGAGAACTGAAAATCTCGAATATTAGGGTTGGTCGTCCACCTGACCCAAACCCTAACTTCAAGCAATTTTCAGAACTCGATTGAGACAAGAAAGACGATTTTCCCACTAAAAGGGCAAAATCGTCATTTTGAGAAAAGAGGCAGGACTCGAAAACCCAAACCTGAGAATTGGTCGTCTAATTGACCTTAATTCTCACCTTGGCATTATCGGCCTTATCTAGCATGCACAACAGAGGCGACTTACCCCTAAAGGGTAATGTCGTCAAGTCTCGGAAAATTGGATAAGAAACCCCAAAAATAGGGTTGACCAGTTGTCTGTGGTCAACCCTCGATTTTTGGGGATTTCTGGAGTGTCTAGGATTTTTCCACAATTTTCCACATTTTTTGGAATTTTCTGAAATTTTCTAGCATTTTTTGGATTTTCTAAGATTTTTCTGATTTTTTTTATTTTTTTAAATCATTTTTGAATTTTTTTATTTAAAAAAAATGTTATCCGGGCCGGGTCGGGTGACCCGGCCCACGGGCGACTGACCCGGCCCGGATCCGGGCCCGCACGACCCGCGCCCCAAAACGACGCCGGTTCACTCTTCCCGCTTAAATTTTCAAACTCCCGCCTATACTTGAACCAGCGGCCCTGATTGCGCCAAGTGGCGGGCTACGGACGGCCTGATCTCCATGATGAAACCGACGGCTGTGATTTCACCACGCGTTGATGTACGAGCGGCTTGATCTTCACAATGAATCAACGGACCAGATTGAAACGCTTGATCGAACTACAGCCGTCCGATCTAAGAGATTTTTAATTTCTGAAAATCATTTTTAATTTCCGAAAAAAGCGAGATCGCGACACGTGGTGCGCCTACCACCATCCGATCATTTTATTAATCGGTTATAACCGAACGTGCTGACGTGGCTGCCACGTGGGCGCCACGTCAGCGACACGTGTGCGTTGACTGGTCAACTTTCGTTGACCAGTCAACCGGCCCGCCGAAGAAGACGACTGGCGCCGGCTCTGTTTCGCCGGCGCCTCGTCGGAATACGTTTTCTCCACCTACAGGTCACCAAAGCTTGCGAAACCAACGCCATTCGACTCATCTCGTTCTCCTTTACAACATATCGAAGCCTTGATATAGCAGAATCAAAGTTGAACAACTCACCAACCTAGGCCGGAGCTAATTTCCGACGAAAGTCCGCCCTAGCCATTTCTAGCGATATTCGAGCCTATCAATCAATCAGGAAGCATCGTGGGAGATCGAGGAGACTTACCTGGCCATCAGGGAAGGTCGACGTAGCTCGAGGCGAGCTCTCGAGCTCATATCCAGTCGCGGATAGGTGGAGGTCGACGCGAGGTTTTACACGACGAAGATGCAAAAAACGAGTTGGAGAACGATCAGGGAGGTGCAGGGAGTAATTCTAGATCGATAACTCGTAAAACAAACAAGCAGAACCCGAGTTGCCATTAACGACCGAGAGGAAGTTCGAGAAAGAGCCTCACCTGTTTCGAGGGCGTCGGTGGATGTGAGTCGATCCAACGCGTTCTCTAGGTTGAGGCGAGGCTAATGGGGGCGGCGGCGTCGAACGGCGTTGTCTAGATCGCCAAGGATCCGAGCTCGAATCTCTCGAGCTCGGAGCTTCAATGGCCGCAGCGCTCTCACTTTCTCTCTCTCTCTCTCTCTCTCTCTCTCTCTCTCTCTCTCTCTCTCTCTCTCTCTCTCTCTCTCTCTCTCTCTCTCTGTCTCTCTCCTGCGCGAACAGACTTCCTCTCCTCCTCTCGCCCCCCTCCGTTTTTGTTCTTCGTTCCTCTAACTAACTTGTTTTTTTTGCTAACTGACTTCCCCTGCTTCACCAATTTCCTTCGCCCACTGATCATCGCCCCTTCATTCATTCTTTTCTCTTTGTTTTTGGGCGAACAGGCGGAGCGGATCCCTCTGCGTGGCTGACTGGGTTGACTGATTCGGGTCAACCCGATTCAGTTGACCCAGTCCGATATTTTCCAAATTTCAATGCCAAAATGAGCTTGAATCACCAAATTGATCCTGAAATCAGACTCTCCGACACAAATTCCATCTGAAATAGGTAAACTATGGTTAAATTGGTTTTAATTTGTGCGAAAGCCCCAAATTTAAGGCAGGATCCGAAATTGATTTTTGTCAAATTGAGGGCCCTAATGGGCGAATCGACCTCAATTGGACTGACCGTTAGATTTAGGGGATCGAATACTATAGGGGGGAAACTTTGGGGTTCAATGGGTGCCCCTCAAAAAAGTTTAATTTCAGAATTGGCATTATAGGGACTAAAATGAAAAGATTTTTTTGTGCAATTAGGTCCCTAAAGCCAAAATTTATCAAATTGGCACACAATTGAACCCAATTGAAATGTCGGGCAATCAAGTTGAATGTCAAGACTCGTAAAATGCAAAAAATTGCAAATAAAAAGACTCAAAACGTATTTTTTGGCAAATTTAACCTTGTGCGTTACAAAGAAACACACAAAATTAAACTTTAATTTCAACTATTGATGAGGTCAAAATGACAAGGGATTTAAAAGAAAAATATTGACTATTCTCCTATATTTTTGTGACCTCAAATTCTATTTTTGTTGATTTTTCTAGTATTTTTCTATTTTCTAAAAATACTAAAAAATGTGAAAAATATGAAAAATTATTTTTTGGTCAAGAATGGTTCCTTGGGCTTGGCCAAGGCCACCAAAGTTGATTTTGTAATTTTTTGACTTTCTATGAATTTTTTATGATTTTTCAAAAAAAAAATGAAAAAGGCTGGGTCAAAAATCAGGTGTCAACAGCTGCCCCTCTTTGAGAGGAATCTCGTGAGAGGTTTCTCTGAAAGACAGGTGACGCCTGAGTCTAGACCGACTCGACTGTGGAAAAGAAAAACGAATCTTGACACTCAATCTTTCTTGTCCCACCGGTGAACGTTCTGCTCTTCATTCTTTCGTAGAAGTGAGAGAGAAAGTAGAGAGACCCACCTGCCATTTACCTGTTGATTACTTGCCTGATGTTCGTACGGCATGCGCGGCGTATAGTGGGTTCAAGTGAATACCTAGGGACTCGTCTTTTGAGTATCCTGGGGCGATTAAACTCTAGCCTGTATGGTAGGCCGTACCAGAATGAGATTCCTATACTTGACAGGAACTTGTGAATGACGCACCCAGTCTCTTAGGGATTGTCAGGGTTTTGATCCGTATGGTGGATCGGACCATGAATAGGACTCCTTTCTATTAGGAACCTATGGATGACGCACCCAGCCTCTTAGGGATTGTCAGGGGTTTTGATCCGTATGGTGGATCAGACCATGAATAGGACTCATTTCTGCTAGGAACCTATGGATGACGCACCTAGTCTCTTAGGGATTGTCGAACATTTTGATCCTTCAGGGGGATCAGGCCGAGAATAGGACTCCTCTCTGCTAGGAACCTATGGATGACGCACCCAGTCTCTTAGGGATTGTCGAACATTTTGATCCTATATTCTAATGAATTAACTAGGATTTATACACATGAGGTGTGCCTGACCTTGAGGCTTTACCAAATGGGCTATTCTGGGTTTAGGGGTTACCTAGAACCTCACAGAAAGCTGATTTTGAAAATTGTCCTTTCGACACGTGAGGCGTTATTCTGGGATTTGGGGATTCCAAGTATCCTGCAGAAAACTTAAACCTGCAAAAACTTTGATAAGATTTTTCTGGGATCTAGGGGCTACCTGAGATCTCGTAGAAAGACTATCTTGAATGTTGTCCTTTTGACATTGAAGGTGACATTCTGGGATCTGGGTACTCCAGACATCCAAGAGAGGTTGTGTACTTCTGAGATCTGGAATTGCCAGGAATTCAAAGGCACATCAATGGTCTTTCTGATGTCAAATTGCCAGCACTTCATGACTTATATCATGGTCATGAAAAATTTTAATGAATGCATTTTGATGCTGGAGGTTACCCAAAACACCTTGCAACATACGGGAGTGATCAAAAGTTCCTTGCGGGGAAAGTTTGAATCAAACAATCTGAAATTACCAAAAGAGTTTGGTTAAAATGTCCAACGGAGTATTCTCATCAAAGAGGACTTCTCACCGTTTTGAGGTAATGGTTTTTTACCAAGAATGCACTCGAACTTCCTATCAAACCTGCGCCTAGGGTTCAGGATCATTCGCAGTGAATACACCTCGATCGATCAGGAGGACTTCCAAGGGACCGTAATGTTGGGCTTGGTCAATGGTTTTCAAAGGGGGACTTGCGTGCAAGTCAAGGCTTTCGAAGAGAAGTCTTCAACGTCTGCTCCAGGTTTACAAGTCAAGAAACCTGCGAAATGAGAAAGAAATAATCTTGCTCGAACTTCTTCGAGCTAAGCTTAGACATTAAACCCTATGTCAATCCAAGTGCCTTAATCAGAAAAGGCTTTTCAGGGTTGTAACGTAGGTAGGATTGGGGACCAAAAAAGGCTTGTTTTTGGCTTAGAATATGCGAAGGGTCTAACATTGGTGATCACTGCAGGTTTGCCGCCGATCTTGTCCCTTCTCGTCCAAAGAGCGTCTTTAGTCTTTGAAGTGCATATTTGTCTTTAGAGAACGTCTCTCTCATGTCAAGACGGCGTCAACATCTTGTCTACACTTTCGTCATCTGAGTGTGACATGATTTGGGAGCATCTTTCGCAGTCTAGCTCCCTTGGAATTTTTCTTTTACAATCAGATCTCACTAGTGACCTATACAAAGGTATCATGCCACCTTTTGGCATTTACAAGATCAAACACATGATTCACAAGTGTACAAGTATTTGGATGGGCATTGGCCTTGCTTTTACCAGGCACTTTGCTTTTTCTTGATGCCCAAGATTAAATTTTTCTCTCTTCTTTCTTTTTGAGACCCCATCTTTTCTTTTCTTTTGGGGATCAGAATTTTCAAATGAATGTGCTAGATGTATAGCTTGAATCTCAGCACTCGAACATTAATCTAGGAATTTTTCACAAATCCTGTGTTTTGAACTCTTCCGCTCTTGAAGTGACGTCGTTTCCACCTTGGAATATGCAATGATCACCAACGGGTTTGTGAAATGAACGTATAGGCTCAATTGGGCAGTGCAAAGGGTAAAAGTGTATAGGATAGAGAAACGAATGCTTTTCGTCATCCTAAAGCACTTGAATTACCATAGAAGTTAAAATGACAAGCAACACACGAAGATTGATGCGAGTCTGAGCAAGAGAACTTCTAACCATTTACCTCCTAATACTGCTGGACGTACCTCCAGTTTGCCCCACTGTGGGGTGGTTCTCGACAGGGGTATAGAATGAAACCGTCGTTCAAAGGGCTATCAACGGTCATCTGTAGTGTTTATGATAGAGAAACGAATGCCTCCGTCGTCTGGATCCATGTAATCACTGCGAATAACCCCTACTTCCGTAGGTCAAGGTCTTGCTGTCCTTACCACTCCATTCATCTCTCAAGTGTGTATAGGACGTGTTTGGATCCAGGTTGCCTCTTATCTGAGGACACATCCTTTTAAACAGTTCAAAACAACTATTGTTGGAAAAGTTCATTTTGCTTTCTCCAAAACTTACCCTCCAATGGGATTTATGATGCACAATGTATATTTCAACCATGTTTAGATAACCTCCAAGTTTAAACATGAGTGCCCATGCTATGATTGTGAGAATTTTGCATTTTTATTGACATGATAATTGAATGCATGCTAGATTCCATGAAGCCTTTCAAATTCTAGCAATAAGGATTCTGACAGTCTTGAAAACCTAAAAGATTGGGAGAGGAATACTTATCTGCCCAGCGCGGCTAGGGATTCCTGAAAAATTCAGGAGGAATATGTCAGTGTATGTTCTCGAATTTCAGAAAATTAGAACGATACGCCTTACCCTTGATCATGTATTCCAACGGGAGTGTATAGACTTGTGAAAGTCTGCATTTTTCTTAACAACACAAGATGGTTAAGTGTTCTAAAACATCTTGAAATTCTCAGTTTTTGAAGAGAAAGGACTTGCACCTGACTATTGCTACAGTAAGTCCTCTAGATCATGTATTCCAATTTATCGCGGCCTTGCTCCCTTGGGTCCTGCAACATTGAACACATGCTAATGTATGCATGGATGCATGACATGCTTATGCAAAGACTATCATGAAGAGTAGGCTCAATTCGAGGCAGGGCATATGACCAGAATCTGATTTTATTTCAAGGGTAATATTTCTTCACAGCATCTGAATTCACAGGGTGCCCCAATTCTTCTCCCTCGGGGTTTATAAGAATTAATGCTCCTCCCGTGAGGATCTTCTTAACAATGTAGGGGCCTTCGTAATTTGGAGTGAATTTTCCCCCTGGATGGGTAGTACTTGGCAAAACTTTCCTAATTACCAAGTCATTTACTTCGAAGTTTCTGGTCTTGACCTTTCGATTGAACGCCCTGGCTACTCTCTTCTGGTAAGTTTGCCCATGGCAAATGGCTTTAAGACGTTTCTCATCTATTAAGTTCAGCTGTTCATATCTGTGCTTGAAATACTCTGACTCAGAGAGTTTATCTTCGGATAAGATTCTCAAAGAGGGAATCTTAACTTCTACTGGTAGAACTGCTTCTGTCCCATATACCAAACTATAGGGAGTTGCCCCTGTAGAAGTCCTGATCGACGTTCGGTAAGCCATCAAGGCGAATGGCAGTCTTTCGTGCCAATCCCTGTAGTTTTCTGCTGTTTTAGCTAAGATTCTCTTGATGTTTTTATTGGCGGCTTCCACTGCCCCATTCATCTGTGGGCGGTAAGGAGATGAATTCAGATGTCGAATGCTAAAATGATCCAGCAGACCATCGACAATCTTGTTGTTTAGGTTGGACCCATTATCTGTGATGATCGCTTGAGGGGTACCATACCGGGATATGATATCTCTTTTGACAAATCTTGCCACATTTCTTGCAGTGACATTCTTGTAAGAGCTGGCTTCTACCCATTTGGTGAAGTAATCAATCGCTACCAAGATGAAGCGATGACCATTCGAAGCCATAGGATTAATAGGCCCTATCATGTCTATCCCCCACATAGCGAAAGGCCAAACTTCAGACATTTGGTGTAGTTCGTTCGGGGGTGCGTTAATCTTATCCCCATATATTTGGCATTGGTGGCATGACCGGACGTGCTGACAGCAGTCTGATTCGATGGTCATCCAATAATAACCTAGCCGCATGATCTTCCGGGCAAGGAGGTGGCCGTTCATGTGAAGCCCACACGCACCTTCATGAATCTCTTTCATGAGAATATTTGCTTCTTTGGCATCTACGCATCTCAGTAGAGTGGAATCGAACGATCTCTTGTATAGAATTTGTCCATTGAGGAAGAACTTGCCGGCCACCTTGGTTATGTATTTTCGGTCTCCTGACTGGCATCCTTCAGGGAATTCCCTTTTCAAGAGGTAATTCTTGATGTCATAGTACCATGGCTCTCCATCACATTCCTCTTCGATTAGCATGCAATAAGCTGGCTTTTCAACAATGCCGATCCTCAGAGGTTCTATATCCAACCCTTCAGTCGTTTGTAACATCGAGGCTAGGGTGGCTAATGCATCTGCGAATTGGTTGTGAGACCTTGATAGGTACTCGAATGACACTTCTTCAAACTTGAGTATCAATTCTTCAAGGTATTCATGGTAGGGGATGAGTTTTGCATCTTTCGTCTTCCACTCCCCTTGTGTCTGTAGAATAATGAGCATGGAGTCTCCAAAGACTTGTAACCTAGGTATCTCCATAGAAAGGGCCAGTCGTAGACCCAGAATGCACGCCTCATATTCTGAAATATTGTTGGTACAAGGGAAAGTTATCTTTGCCGCGACAGGGTAATGTTGACCATCTGGGGATATCAGTACTGCCCCAGTGCCTGCCCCTGATAGGTTAACAGCACCATCGAAATACATGATCCACTTATCCTCTGCTAAGTTCAGAATTCGGCTTTCTATGTTCGCTACTTCAGGGGACTCACCGCTTGACGGGCTTTCTGCCAGCATGTCAGCTATAGCTCTCCCTTTTACCGACTTCTGTGGAGAACATTTAATGTCAAATTCAGACAACATTACTTGCCATTTTGCCAGTTTCCCAATTAAAGCGGGTTTCTCCAGGAGGTATTTGACGGGGTCGTTCTCTGTTATGAGCTGAATGTGATGATGTAGGGTATACTGCCTTAGTCTTCGTAGTACCCATACTGCTGCTACGCAGGCCCTTTCGACTGGTATATATTTTGCTTCAGATGGCGTGAATTTCTTACTCAGGTAATAAATGGCCCTCTCTTTTCCATCTATCGGGCTTGTCTGGGCAAGTAAGGCTCCCAAGGACTCTTGTCGTATGGTCAGGTATAAGGTCAATGGGTGACCAGGAATTGGTGGCACAAGCACCGGTGGTGTGATCAAATAGTTTTTGATCATTTGGAATGCCTTGCTGCACTCGGCGTCCCATGTTATTTTCGCGCCTTTCTTAAGCAATTTGAAGATTGGCTTAGCCACATCAGACAGCTGATTGATGAACCTGGCAATATAGTTCAATCTCCCTAGAAGGCTTCTCACTTCTTTTACTGTGGATGGAGTTGATAAATCGTGGATGGTCTGGATTTTTGAGGGATCAATCTCAATGCCCCTGTTGCTGACTATGAACCCAAGGAGTTTCCCGGATCTTGCCCCAAACACGCATTTGTTAGGATTCAGCTTTAACTTGTATTTGCGCAGGCGCTCAAATAATTTTCTTAATACCTGTATGTGATCTTGTCCTTTCTTGGATTTAGCGATCATGTCATCAACATATACTTCAATCTCTTTGTGGATCATATCATGGAATAACGTGACCATAGCCTTCTGGTAGGTAGCCCCGGCGTTTTTCAATCCAAAGGGCATGACTCTGTAGCAAAAATTCCCCCATGGTGTGGTAAATGCAGTCTTGGGTTTGTCTTCTTGTTTCATGGAGATTTGGTTGTATCCCGAGAATCCATCCATGAATGAGAATAATTCATAACCTGCTGTACTATCCACCAATACATCAATGTGGGGGAGTGGAAAATCATCTTTTGGGCTTGCTCTATTCAGATCTCGGTAATCTACGCAGATCCGAACTTTTCCGTCTTTCTTCATGACGGGGACTATATTTGCAACCCAGTCTGAATATGGGATAGCTTCAATGAAGCCTACCCTAAGGAGTTTCATGACTTCTTCCTTAATCTTGTCTTCTAACTCGGCTTTCATCCGCCTACTGCCTTGTTTGACAGGTTTGATGCCGGGATCCGTGGGCAATGCATGTTCCACAATCTTAGGATCAAGGCCTGGCATATCCGCGTAAGACCATGCGAAGATGTCTTGATATTCTTTTAGTAGCTTGGTGAAATCGAGCCTTTCATCACGGGATAGGTGTCCGCCGATCTTGACCTCTTTGACGTTCACGGTGTCTCCCAAATTAATGACAATTGGTTCTTCTGAGGTATGAGGCTTTGATTCTTCAAAGGTGTTCCAATCCCTATGGATAGACGCGTAATCCTCGTCTTCATCTTCCTCAATGTTATAGGAGTGGTTAATGGAGGGATCCGAATTTTGTAACAACATGGTATGCATGTTTGAGATGATATGCCTGAAATGTCATGAGTATGGTTAGTTTGTGCTCAGTAAAAATGACATGCATGCTTATGTAAAGTCTTTTTGAAAAAGTTTTTCGAAATAGATGTAGGTACAGATGGGACTAATCCTCATGTCATTGGATATCCCGGCCCCTTGAAAATCTTTTGAAGATTAGGAATCATATGGCAAATCAGGCCTCAAGCTTCTATATGGAAGACCATTATCATCATCGGGCTGATTCGTGGTTCCATATGTCCTTAACAAAACATGCGTGGTTTTATTGAATGCGAAATGGGCCGCGTTACAAGATGTGCTATTTGGACCAACGGCCGGAGATCCAAAGGCGTTTTCTTATGCGTTCAATAAGGAAAGAAAATACAGTGAAATGCAGAAAGTTCTAAACACAGTATTTAAAGATGAAGGAAGAGTCTATTTACTCAGAAGAAGTGGCTTCACTGTCCAACCACTCCATGATGACATTCACAGAGTCATCTTCGAGAAAAGGATTTGTCAGATCTGGTTCCATCGGCGAAGTGATACCCTCTTCAGATAGCCATTTGGAGTTCTGGTCGAAGTAGGTATTTAAGGGATTCTTGAACATTCGAGACCTTCCCTTCCAGGTTGGAGAACCGATGAATGAGCTATTCGGGCTGTTTTCGCCTCCACGGCGTCCCAAGCTCTTGCCTCGGCCTCGGCCTGTTGCTTTCGGGACAGAATCATTCATGGGATACTTCTGGTACCCCAAGCCCATTTTATGTGGATTAGCCTTCAACTGTAGCGGGGCATTTATACCCTGATTATGTTTGCCTAGGCCTTTTTCAGGATTGAACCCGTATGCCAGCAGCATCTTAGCTGGTAGAAGACTAGCTTCTGAGATGTAATGAGTTCTCAACTTCGACCCTACTGGGGTATGAACTGTTGCTACCAACTCTAGGGAGTGATAGCTCGCTTCAGTTTTCTCTTCAGGCTCAATATAGGGAATGGCACTGCTCTGGTATGCCTGGAGGTCGACTTCCCCATGTACGGTAATTACCTTCCCATCTACAACGAAACGTACTTTTTGGTGCAGGCTCGAAGGGACAGCTCCTGCTGTATGGATCCAAGGTCTTCCTAGCAGGAATCCAAATGCACTGGGTAGATCCATTACTTGAAAGTTTATAGAGAACTTTGTCGGGCCGATGAATACGTCAAGCTCGATCTCTCCCTCTACAGTCTTCCTCATGCCGTCGAATGCTCTTACAGCTGTCTTGGATGCCTTGACCATCTCTTCATTGATTCCCAGCCTCCTTATGGTAGCCAAAGGACAGATGTTAAAGGCTGATCCGTTATCGATCAATACGTGTGCCACTCTTTTGCCGTTACATTGGGCAGAGATGTATAAAGCTCTGTTGTGCCCCCTTCCTTCCATGGGGAAGTCCTCGTCAGAGAAGCTCAACTGGTATTTTAAGAGAATTTCCCCTACAAAGTCCCCTAGTTGGACCTCATTAATTGTTTCAGGGACATGTACTTCATTGAGTACCTTCAATAGTGCGTTCTTGTGCTTCTCTGAATTGATGAATAGGTCTAACAGGGATATCTGAGCGGGCATCTTCCTCAGCTGCTCTATCACTTCAAACTCACTGGTTTTGATGATCGATACGAGCTTTTCGGCATCTTCCTTTGAGACATCTCTTTTTTCGGATTCACCCTCTCTGGGGGCATAAAATCTTCCAGACCTCATTATTGCATCTACTTGTGTGGTCCCATAGTCCCAATGAACAGCTTTGGGATCATACTCTTCTACTGGGGGGACTTTTATCGTTACAGTTGTCTGATGAGGTATCTCTGGTCCTGACGTGTCGCTTTCTTCCTCCTGAGGCAATTGAATTACGACAGGCCTCACTGGGCAATCTTCTACCTTGCCCAGGCTATCCAGCTCATCCAATCTGATCACCACGGCCGTGGCTACTTCGATCATCAATATGGCGTTGTCGAGTTCTTCCATACTGTTTGAGGTTTCTGGTTGAGAGAGATCATCCATACCTCCCCATCCGTCCGGTATGATGTCTTCAATCTTCTGATAAAAGCTGGTAGGGGCCGAATATTTTACCTTGAAATTGTATCCTCCAGAATCTTGACCCAGGTTGTCTATAATTTCGCTCTTCTCAAGTGCGTCAACCATAAATTTGAGGTATGCTAGACTTCTCCTTCTGGCTTCTATTTCGTCTTCTTCAAATTCTTCCTCTGACTGAGTAGCTGGCCCCAGGCTGCTTACCAAGTTCTCATGTGAGGTACCACAGGTGCTACTATGCTCAGCTGTGATCAAGAAGTGGTTTCCTTTCAAAGATAGAGATGCTTCAATCCCTTCAAATTCTTCATCAGTAATATCGGACACTATCCCCAAGCTCTTCATCCTGTCGATACACAACTTCTTTTGGTCGGTTGATATCTCCCCTTCTTTTGGGTATGATGAAGCGATTGTGAGCAAGGTGTCCAGCTTAGGCACATCTATCTTCAGTTTAAGGTAGTCTTCTTCTTCTTCAGTGAATATTGCCCCTACTGTTTGGTGGTCTGGCAACGGATTTTCTTGCACATTTGGGGCTGCATTGTCAAATTTCAAAATCTGACTATCAATTAGGGCTTGCACTTTCAGCTTCAGGACATAGCAGTTATCCACATTATGCCCTCTTTCGCCCATATGGTAGGCACAGGTCTGGCTCTCATCAAAGCCAGGATATCTTGCGGGGTTTGCCCTAGGTGGTTCTTTTGCCACCAAGTGTTGCTCCAGCAGCATCGGGAGTAGCTTGGATAAAGGTCTCGGGAGCTGAGAGAATTGTCTCTGGGGTTGCTTTCTTCTAGGCTCTTGTACCTTTGGCGCTGACCAGGATGATCCGCCTTTGGCCTGATTAGAATTGCCAAATGGCTTTAACTTGTGGGGATCTGGTATAAATGCTATGTCCAGTCCGGCTTCTCTTTCCTTTCTCAGAGGATACTGCTTCCTAGTAGGAGCTTCTTGAGGCCTTCTTTCTTTCAAGGCCCATTCCAGCCTCTCAGCAACCTTAATCAGGTGTGCGAATGTCTGACATCCAGAAGTGTTCAGTCTGTCAAAGTATTCGTAGGGGAGTGCTTTTAGGAATAAGTCGATCAGCTCCTCTTCTGGGATTGAAGGCTTTACTTGGGTAGCCAAGGCTCGCCACCTCTGAGCATATGTCCTGATCGATTCGCCCCTCGCTTTTGAAGTTCGTAGGAGGTCTTCTCTTGTTGGGGCTGTAGCCGTGTTAAATTTGTACTGCCTGAGGAAGTTGTTGACACCTGATTTTTGATCAGTCTTTCATAGTTTATTTTTAAAAAATTCATAAAAAATCTATAAAAAGTTAAAAAAATTAAAAAATCATCTTTGGTAACCTTGACCAAGCTAAAGGAACCATTTTTGATAAAAAAAAATAATTTGTCATATTTTTTAATATTTTTTAATATTTTCCAAAAATAGAAAAATACATGAAAAATGAAGAAAAATAGCGTTCGATGTCGTAAAAATATAGAAAAATAGTCAATATTTTTATTTTAATTTCCTTTTCATTTTGAACTCATAAATAGTCAAAATTCAAGTTCAATTGCATGTGTTTCTTCACGACGCATAGAGTTGAATTTGGCAAAAAAATGTCATTCGAGTATTTTAATTTGTAAATTTCTACATATTTTTTAGTCTTGACTTCCAATTAGATCGACCACCATCTACAATAAATTCCCCTTGCTGAATATTTTCGTTTTTGTTTCACATGATTTCATGGTGTAAAACGCCGAGTGGATCCCCAAATATAATCGGGTCGGCTCGTCCAAGACCAAACCAGGGCACGGCGAACCCCATGTGAGTACTCTCGAACTCCTTCGATGCTTCCTAATGCTTTTCTTAGGTTAGATCGTGTGTAGAATGACTAGGACAGCTAAATCATTCTTGAGCTGTGATTGATAAATAGGGCCTTACTAGGAATGCCAAGTGATTTATTTGCATATCTAGATTCCTTGAGTTGCGCATTTTATTACTGATTGTGATTGCTAGGATAATCACTCCTATCTGCATGAATTTCTAGATTTAGGGTTCATACCTTACTCATCCGCATGAATCTCAGGCTAGAAAATTCAGTCAACTTAGGTACCGAAAGGGCGTCAACTCTGACAGTTGGTGTAACTAAGTCCCCGAAACCATTTCTCTGGTTCTCGCAGAATTGAATAGAAACTCCCAACTATTCGATTGGGTGGTCCAATCACACCCTAAAAAAATGATTGGTGGCGACTCCATGGCATGCACACTTAGCACATGTCACTAGACCACACTGAAAGTCGATCACGCATACCTCCGTTGCGATTTGGGTAATGGGCCTTGGGAGAGGCCCGCGTCCGACCAGACAGGACGGCCCATTAGCCCTCGAGAGCCCGACAACCTCAAGAGGGTCGCGACAGACTGGCGACTCTGCTGGGGACTGGTTCTTAACCATTTAGTGGACAAGAAGAGCCTACTATGGACATCATTGAGGTATCATCTAATGAAGATGACGATTTGGAATAGGTGATCCTGAAGTCACGTCTCAAAGATCGAAACTGGGGCATCTCTAAGTATTAAGATCACATTCCTTTGTTTTATTTTTCATTTCTAGCATTGTATAGGATTTATTTTGCTGAAATCCTCTCTATCTGATCCCTTAGATTGATTGTATTAGGGATCTATTTGTGTTTATATACATTCAGATTGAAATTTGTTGTATTTCTATTGACTTGTCATTGGAATGTGATAGTGGCATTTCTTCTAATCACTCGAATACTCCAAAATCAATTTTATAATTCCTTTGGATGAAATTGAAATTGGAAGTCTTATACAACCTTTTGGCCGTATAGGGCAATACAATCCCAATTTCGCCAGAAGGAACTATAAACTTGAATTGGTTCATGCATGTTTTGCATCATTGGTAATCCACAATAATTGATCAAGAATATCAAGAGTATTCGTGTTTTTCAAATTTAATGAAAAGATAGATATCCAAATTACTCTTGTTCTTAGCAAACAGCTTTAATTTGGATACCGTATCTTCAATTGAATTTAAAACACATCGTAATTGTGTACTTTTGAACATTCTATTGATTTTCTTGGAATTGATCAAAGGCAATTATCGTGAATTACATTCCTTTCAATGATATGCTTTCCTTTGAGGAATATCGATAAAAGCTTTTGCACAAGGCCAAAACCCTTGTAAAAGCTCTTATCCCTATTAATCATAAGTAAGCATAAAATTGAAAGGATTTATGCTTTATTTTTCAAATTCTTTCTTCTGATTCTGCCTTTTCATTTGAAACAGGTTAAAAACAAGTAGAGAAGAGAAGTCTTTTTGTGGATAATCGCGGTGGGAGGTTCCTTTATCCGATCATAAGCAAGATTAAAAAATCAAGATGTACACGCTCGAATCATCAATGTCAAAGCGCAGCTTGCCTAGGTTGAGAGTGGTCAAGTGTTCGAGAAAGTCAGTCATACAGAAGTTGAGACACACACATTAGAGCTTTCATTCATTTCGCTCAATCGAGGGACCTTAAAAGCAGATCATACAAATCATCGGGGTGGAAACATAAAACCGCAATGAGCCCTAATTAGCATCACAAAGGAACCTAGTTGGCCCTCCATATTATTGATGCTTTGCTTATACTCACCACCTTGAGACTCGAGATCTGCAAGCTTAAGAAGAAGGCGTTTACATTCCCCTTTAAGATCGGCAACCTTGGTCCCGTGATCTTCGGCGGCTATTTCCAGGTCCCGAACTAGTCCTCTCCCATGGGCTATATCCGCGGTAATGCTGTCAAGCCTTTCTTCCTGCCACTCACATTGAAACTTCAACACGACATTACGACGGTCGTGCTCATAGGTGGTCAGGGATAAGGCCAAGCGCTCCACCAAATTTCCCCTCTCGCGAAGCAACATCGAGACTCGCTTGTTGGCGAACTCAACAGCCTTTCTGTGACTATCGGCCACAAGGTTGGCCAACACCAAGCAGTTGGACCGATCCTCATAGCGAGCTCGCAAAACGTGAGCCACGGTAGCTTTTCGATGAGCGACACGGTAAGTCTCTAAAAAGTTTATAAAGAGGGTTGGGAAGATTCTATATTCCCTCTCTAAATTAGTGCCCTCGATGGAGGTGGTGTCTATTTCCACGAGCAAAATACGGATTTCATCTTCAGTTTCTGGGTGATCGGCTATATGAGCATAGCCTCGACCGAGGAGGTTATAGAGTTTTTCCCACTGGGCCAAAATTTCGGCTGAGAAAGCGCGAATAGGAGAGGAGGTCATTTTCGTTGGAGTGAGGGAGAAGAAGATGAGTGTGGTAGAGTGATTAAAATACGAAAAGGCAATTATGTAAGAGTGTTAATCTTCTATGCATTAACTCCTCCTTTTATAGCAACTCGAGAATGAAGAAAGGCACAGCAATAATGCTCGTGGAGCCAAGTTAATTGGGTAAAGCAATGGTGGCTCTTTCGGTGAACCATCAGATTTGTCCCAGTCCGCGATTTCAGGCTTGATAAACCTAAAAAAGTTGTAAAAAGATATGTCGGTGTCACCATATTAAAATTGAGCGGGAGTTAAGCGCAACTATCGAAAAAAGTTGCGAAAGGATTTGGCGGTCCCATCATATTAAAAAACTGAGCGGGAGGCGGGCGTAGTTCCACCTTTTTGAAAATAAGTGGGAGACAGACATGGATATCGAGAACAGGAAATCGATTTGGTGTCCCTCCACGTTGAAAAGAAGAAAGAAGACGACAAAGCGGGAAATACGAAATCTTGGGAGCAACGCTTGCCTGATGATCTTCATCCATGTTTAAAGAACGTTTCATGGGCATACAGAACCACTCAAAAGAAAATTTAGAGAGAGTGAGCATACATGAGAGAGTAGAGAACCCTGAGTGAGCAAAAATTGATCGAACATTTTTCGATCCAACATGTTTGAGAGTTACCATCAGTTGCTAGAGGCGACTGATCCAAAAATCTCAAAAAATGAACTACTGAGAGATCTCGAAGATTCTAGGATGGCGTCTGGTACCAGAACCACAGAACTCAACCCTTTCGGCAACGAAGTTCAGGATCTCAGCAGCGACGACAACAGCAGCAGCGATGGTCAATCCCGGAAAAGGAAACGTCGCCAGTGCCACACTCAGAATGAAATCCAAGAGCTTGAAGCTTTCTTTAGTGAATGCCCTCTCCCGAACATGAAACAAAGAAATGAATTGGGCCAGAAGCTAGGGATGAAACCTTTGAGGGTATTCAAAGGTCAAGTTTTGGTTTCAAAATAAGCGAGCCAAATTGAGGGCTCAACACAGACGTCAAGAACTTGCGATTCTAAAGGAGGAAAACGAAAAGCTTCGAGCGGAGAACATGAGGTATAAGAAAGCTCCCAGCACTATCGCTTGCCTTAATTGCGGTAGCCCTATCACTCTCGGCGAAATGTTCCTTGATAAGCCTTATATGAGGATTGAAAATGCTCATTCACCACCCCACTCCCTCGAACCATCTTCGATACAATCAGATTTTGTTGGAGATATGCATGAACAAATCAATTCTACGAAGTCAATACCGATGCCTTCTAAAGGATGTGATATGCGTCACCATGATTGGAGTTTCCTTAATGATGAGCTTACTATCACGACCGACCAATCCAAAGCTGATGAATTCCCTCCACAACAATTTCCGGCTCGATCAAATCCTACTGGAAATAGGCCAGAGAGCAATAGCCAAGTTGTCAACACTGTTCCGGGTCGCAAGAAGACGAGGGTCAATTGGTCCCCCGAGCTTCATCTCAAGTTCCTTAGTGCGGTTCAGCAACTAGGGATCAACTCAGCATATCCAACGCGCATACTTGAGATCATGAACATACCAGGACTCACTAAATATGGAGTCGCGAGTCACCTCAAGAGCTACAGAAGGGCGCTAAGACAGCGCCACACAGCACTGAACCTGAAAGAACTCAACTTGTGCCTAAACACTAGGCATGGCTATAACTACAATGCCCCTGAAGTAAGAAATACCCTGCCGAATCTAGGCACCGACCAAGCTGGTAGCAGCACCATCAACTACTTGGGCGCTAATCAGAATATTCCCCCGAATCATCTCAGCACCCCTCAAGAGTATATGCCTCAAGTGCAGCAGGTACGAACTCCTTGGTTTGAGCAGCAACTTTTCGCTAGTGCTCTTCCTATCCCCGATCAACATATTGCGCCTAGTGTTCAAAGATCTGCCCGGCTTGGGCATATGATTTCGGAAGATCAAGCGGGCGGATGCTCTGAGGATTTTTGTTTCTTCCATTCCCAAATGGAAGGTGCTTTTGATAGTGAACCGATCAATCATCCTCTTATAATCTCGAGCAACGACGAAGGTTCTAGCTCGAAGAATCAGATCGCTCACAACAGAAACAGGAATCCTTCAACGCCAAGCGATGATGGTCAACCCGAATATCAGTTGCTCGAAGAATCAAAAGATTTCCTTGATGAGGAGCTCCATATCTGGATCGATCAGTTTAAAACTGATGGGCTCATGAAGTTATGATCCAAAATGACGATTATATGTCTGATTCATGGTGTAACTGGCTGATCACCGAGAATCCTCAAGGGAACTAGGCACATGTGACTGGATGTATCATTAATCTTTCTGTCATAAAGTCTTCCATGCAAGATAATCTTCCTTAATGCCTAGAGTTAATCTGGGGCAGCGATCAGTACTACCTGCGAGCATCATCATGCTTGAGTGCGACAATCCCTTGTTAGATTAGAGTCGAGGCGAATCAATTGAACGCCACGAAGAAAAACATTTAAAGGCTTCACATAGGAAAATGCAAGCAAAAGCCCGAGCGAGCTCAAAGACGGTTAGCTCTGTATCGTTCTAAGGGACCTTTAGTCGTTATGAACTCTAAATTGAGCTTGTTTCATTCTCGATGGGGGTCGCTAACTGCTTCAAGAATTTTATAACAAAAAACGAACCAGTTAGGGACGCCAATAGTGCTGTGTCCTGGTAGTCAGTGAAATGGAAGTGGTACGAAACGTTAGGAGTTCGATCTCGGGATTGAAAAATCATTTTATCAGTTGGTCTATCACCCGATGAAGTTCAAAGAGATTCGACGCAGATGACTATAGAACTTGGGGCAATTCGAAAATCATCGATTCATTTTCATCAAGCGGCGAAGTTGGTATTGTAAAATGTGAAGCATGCAAATGACAAATCCGAAGCAGAAGGAGATGAATCATGATTCGCTTATCCAAGGTCGGGATTTCAACCTTCGACTAAAGCCAAATCTAGGATGAGTTTTTGATCTTGCCCACTCGACAAAACCCATCTCCACTGAAAATGGGGGCAAACCATTCCTACATCCGGAAAGCATGTCGAAGCCGAAGACATCAAATTCATCGTTTAATCCGTGGGGCAAGTCCCTGAAGCGATAGTTATCATCCGCAGAGCGTAATGGAATCCATTCTTTCAATGTAAAACGCATTTGGCCGCGGAGCCACCCATTTGGTAAAAAGAACGTATCGTTCCTAAATGATTTTCAATCAGATGCGGGGATAATGTTCTCTCATTTTCCTCTCAGGTGATGAACAGAGACGAGGCACCCAAGAAGCCATGCATTCAAATAACAAAACAGTGCATGAAACACGCCCAAAAAGATGAATGAATCTCCTCCGACGTAAATCCTCGAGGTGGATTCGTTGCCCAACCAGACGAAGAAATCATGGCCACAAGCTTGAGGGCCGGCTTCTACAATCTGCACATTGGCATGCAGAATGGAATTCAAATCAAGAGTAAAGTAGTATCGTCCCAATTTGTTTTGAATTTGGAAACCCAAAATAATGCTTAATATTTATCCTTGGCAGGAGCTCGCCATCAGGGCAGACATATTTTCACAACCCTTGTACACTCGTTGGAGCATATGACCAAGGGTAAGATGTATCGTTCCAATTTTTGTAAAGTTTTAGAATATACGATGACATATCCCTTTTATATCTCCAGGATCTCCAGCCTCGATGGGCAGGTAAGTATCCCTTTTCCCAATTCATTGGAGATTAAAAACTTTCAGAAATAATTCGATTCTCACATCTAAAAAGACATAGAATTCTTACTTCATTGACATTCATGTTTTAAAACATGAGATTGTCTGAACATGAATTACACATGTATGGTGCATCACAAAATCCCTTTGAAGGATAAATCTTGATGAAATGAAATGAATTTTTCCAACAAGAGTCGTTTGAACTGTTCAAAAGGGTATTTTCTCATAAGAGAAGCGAGCCTAATCCAAACACGTCCCATACACACTTGAGAGATGAGGAGATTGGAAATGATAGCGAAACCTTAACCTATGGATATAAGGGTCATTCGCAACGATTACATGGATCGAGATGACAGAGGCATTTATTTCTTCATTCCAAACACTACAGATGCCCATTGAGAACCCCATTGAACGGCGATTTTCATTCTCAACCCTGTCAAGAACCACCCCACATTGGGGCAAATGAAGGTTAGTCCAACAGTATCAGAAAGTAAACGGTTTGAAATTTTCTTGCTCGGACTAACATAAATCTTTGTGTGTTGTTTATATGATAATCCAAGTGTCATAGGATGACGAGAATAATTCATTTCTCTATCCTACACACTGTTATCCTTTGCACGACCAAGTTGAGCCAGCAAATTCATTTCATCAACCTATTGGTGATCATTGCATATTCCAAAGCAAAGGCAACATCACTCTAGGAATGGAAGCGTGCCAAAGTTTAAGTTGCATATCTAGCATGATTGCCGAAAATCCTAGCTCCAAAAGAAAAGAAAAACACGGGATTAAAAAAAGGGGGAAAAGAAAAATCCCTAGACATCAAGAAAAAGCAAAGTGCCTGGTAAAAAGCAAGGCTGATGTCTATTCAAAATATCCCCAGTAAAGTCTAGATATACGATGAAAAGACCCTGCAAAGGAGTCAGATTAAGATGACTACTCTCCAAATGATGTCGTGCTCAAATTGCAAACACACAAACAGACGGTCTCTTAATGTAACAAGAGACGCTTTTAAACATCCTTGTGCGCTCTAAAAGAGGAGTGTACACTTCAAGAAATGGAGATGTTCTTCGAAGGACATGTGGTAAATTTGCAATGATCACCAATGCCAAACCCTTCACAATTTTTGGACAAAAAATAAGCCTTTTTCGATCCCCAATCCTTCCAATGTTACAACCCTGAAGCAGTCTTATCTGACTAAGACACTTGGGTTAATGTATAACTTAGCTCAAAGAAGTACGAGCAAGACTATTTCTTTCTCATTTTACAGGGTTCTTGACTTGTAAACCCGGAGCAGATAGTGAAAATTTTCGTTCAACGACCTTGACTCAAAAGTGAGTCCCCCTTGGAAACCGATATCCAAGCCTAACACTACGGTCCCGTGAAAGACCTCCTGATCGGTCGAAATGTATGCGTTGCGAATGATCCTGAAACCCAGGCATAGGTTGGTAGGAAATTGAGCACTTTCCCTATTAAAGATCATTATCACAGAGCAGTGAGAAGCCTTCTTGGATGAGAAATACTCCAATGGATGTTTTGAGCAAACTCTTTTTGAAATTTTCAAATTGTTTGATCTAAAGTTTCCGTGCAAGGAATTTATGATCACATCTGTATATGGCAGGAATGTTTTGGATAACCTCCAGCAATCAAAATGCACATTTCATGACTAAAACTTAAGTCGTAGAATTTTGTCAGTTAGACAATTATTGTCTTCCCAAAGATTACTAATATCTTCTTGGCGAGGAAAATATTTTCAGGTCTAAGCTTTCTGCAGGACTTTTGGCCGCCCCAAAGACTGGGTGCGTCATCCTTAGGTGAAGCCTTTTAGTAGGCAAGTCTTTTCTAAGACCGATCCACAGAATGATCGAGTCTCCGACTAGCCCCGAAGAGTGGGTACGTCATCCTTTGATTCATATCAATTTGGAATCTCATAAATGGTAGAAACCGCCTGAAGGGTCAACTCAATGGTAGAAACCGCCAGAAGGGTCAATCAATGGTAGAAACCGCCTGAAGGGTCAACACAATGGTAGAAACCGCCTGAAGGGTCAATGTATGGTAGAAACCGCCTGAAGGGTCAACCAATGGTAGAAACCGCCTGAAGGGTCAACTCAATGGTAGAAACCGCATGAAAGGTCAATGAATGGTAGAAACCGCCTGAAGGGTCAAAGGACTGGTAGAGACCGCCTGAAGGATCAACCCAATGGTCCGATCCACCATACGGATCAAAACCTTGATGAATCCCGAACGCGGGAGGATTCGTTTTCCCTAATAAGCCTTACATTAGGCAAGCCATTTCTAGTTTAGTCCACCACACGGATCAAAACCCTTGGCAAATTCCCAAATGTGGGATGCGTCTTCCTTAGGTTCCTATCAGTTAGGAATCCCATTATGGTTTGACCTACCATACAGGTCAGAGCTTAACATCCCAAGGACACTCCGATGACAAGTCCTTAGGAATCTACTTGAACCCATCAGACACAGCAAATGCTGCAAGCATTCGACAAGTAAGGGGCAGGGAAGTCTATCTACTCCTTAACTTTCTTACATCATATCAGGGAATTGAATGAGCACATCTCTTTTTAAGGAAAAGCACACATTGATGGGCATGAAAATTGGATGTCATGATTTCTTTTATTTTCCCAGTCGAGTCGATCGGAATATAGGTGTCACCTTGTCTTTGAGAGAAACCTCTGACGAAATTCCTCTCAAAGAGGGGCAGCTGTTGACACCTGATTTTTGATCAGTCTTTCATAGTTTATTTTTAAAAAATTCATAAAAAATCTATAAAAAGTTAAAAAAAATTAAAAAATCATCTTTGGTAACCTTGACCAAGCTAAAGGAACCATTTTTGATAAAAAAAAAATAATTTGTCATATTTTTTAATATTTTTTAATATTTTCCAAAAATAGAAAAATACATGAAAAATGAAGAAAAATAGCGTTCGATGTCGTAAAAATATAGAAAAATAGTCAATATTTTTATTTTAATTTCCTTTTCATTTTGAACTCATAAATAGTCAAAATTCAAGTTCAATTGCATGTGTTTCTTCACGACGCATAGAGTTGAATTTGGCAAAAAAATGTCATTCGAGTATTTTAATTTGTAAATTTCTACATATTTTTTAGTCTTGACGTCCAATTAGATCGACCACCATCTACAATAAATTCCCCTTGCTGAATATTTTCGTTTTTGTTTCACATGATTTCATGGTGTAAAACGCCGAGTGGATCCCCAAATATAATCGGGTCGGCTCGTCCAAGACCAAACCAGGGCACGGCGAACCCCATGTGAGTACTCTCGAACTCCTTCGATGCTTCCTAATGCTTTTCTTAGGTTAGATCGTGTGTAGAATGACTAGGACAGCTAAATCATTCTTGAGCTGTGATTGATAAATAGGGCCTTACTAGGAATGCCAAGTGATTTATTTGCATATCTAGATTCCTTGAGTTGCGCATTTTATTACTGATTGTGATTGCTAGGATAATCACTCCTATCTGCATGAATTTCTAGATTTAGGGTTCATACCTTACTCATCCGCATGAATCTCAGGCTAGAAAATTCAGTCAACTTAGGTACCGAAAGGGCGTCAACTCTGACAGTTGGTGTAACTAAGTCCCCGAAACCATTTCTCTGGTTCTCGCAGAATTGAATAGAAACTCCCAACTATTCGATTGGGTGGTCCAATCACACCCTAAAAAAATGATTGGTGGCGACTCCATGGCATGCACACTTAGCACATGTCACTAGACCACACTGAAAGTCGATCACGCATACCTCCGTTGCGATTTGGGTAATGGGCCTTGGGAGAGGCCCGCGTCCGACCAGACAGGACGGCCCATTAGCCCTCGAGAGCCCGACAACCTCAAGAGGGTCGCGACAGAAGTCTTCTGCAAGGTCCTCCCATCCGTCATAATCCTCTAAGTCTAGCTCAATAAACCAAGCCAGAGCGGCGCCAGCCAAACTCTTTTGGAATGTGTTCATTAACAACGGAATGTAATCCGAGTAGTGCGCCATCTTGCGCAGGTAGTACTTGAGGTGGGCACGGGGACAGCCTGTCCCATTGTATTTTCTCACGAACTCTGGCTCCCTATAGTCAGGAGGAGTCTCTATTTTAGCAAAAGGAGATATTTTGTCGAAGCGGGCCAGCTCATAGCCTTGACTGCTCAGGCATTCTTCGATCTTGGCCAATCTCTTAGCCTCTGCCTCTGTCTTCACAGTTTGTTTTCCCTTCTCCTCTTTTTCAAGGTTGATGACAACAGGCGAGGCTTTTTGTTGTGCCCGACTATTTGGTTCATGAACGTTTTCCTCTGTATGTTGGGTATCCCTGGTTACTTCTTTATCTGTTACATCAGGTACCATGGAAGGGCCTGAGTTGTTCTGATTGTGGGCGGTTGTCTGTCTAGCTTGGTTGGTCTCCAGCATGGCCTTAATGTCAGCCATCATAGTTGCCAGGGCAGTCATCTGAGATTCCAACATGCCTACGCGCGGAGTCAATTCCTGCTGTTCCATTCTCGTCTTTAGGCGGGTACGGAAACGATGCGTTGGCAATTCCGTGATGAGAGTGTACCTGTTTAAAAAGATTTCTGTGAGTGCTTCGCTTATTTAGCAAAAAGAAGCAGCTAATTCTTTTAGTTGCATGCTTCTTGTCAGTAGATGAGAAAAAGGGCTACTCTGTGAGCCTTAGCCTCATGTAAGTAGTTCTTTTAATCATTTCCCGACAAGAACTCATGGAATTAAAAGAAGCGTAATTTCTGACGATAGTTTTTTATGCATTTGCAAAACATGTTCACATTCATACTCATGTGTCCAAGATAGTATTCCACAGAAATGAGAATGTATGAGAAGGCATCACAATGCTTGCTTATTTTACACTTGACAGAATAGTCTATTCAAGTCTAGGACGTTTGAAGCCTAAGGTATCCTCATCATCCCAGTATAGATTCCCCTCTTCAGCTTGGGGCTCTTCGTCTTCTGAACATGACAGTGGTCCCAGGTCTTCGGGTATGTAGGGCTCTATTCCAGGTACGTACGGCACGATGTATTCAGGTATGTAGGGCTCGACAAGGCTTCGTCGGATCGCTTTGAAATGTTGAATGTATTCTGTGGTGGCTCTATGAGTGTTTTCTTCTCGAGTCATGTCTTCTGGCCAACTTATTTCTTCAGCCTGGGAATTCTTCAAGGAGTGTATGATGGATGCCACCTTGGCTTCAAATTGTTTCTTCTCCTCCTCCGTGAGGGTCTGGTTTGGTAAGTCAAAGGAAAAGACACCAGGTCGCGGTGAAGAAGGGATCTCCTGAAGTGCTCCAAACTGTCGAATCACCCTCCTTGGATAGTATGCAGTTGCGCCCGTGAATCCTAGCAAGGGGACTGGGCTTCCGTCATCGCAGGTCAATCTGACTTTGCTCAGCGTCGGCAACCTTAGCCGCCATCGGAGTTGCTCAGGTTTTAGGACTTTGAGGAAGTTCTTCCATTCTACAAAGTTAAACTTAGGAACACGTGTATGGGTTCTAGCAAATGTTTTAAGAGGGTGTGCATTGGGGCTGATTTCAGTGAAACCCATGCGGATGTGGAATTGTCTGATATGGGATGTGAACCACAGATACAGCAGATCACTAGAAGCTCTAAAGATTCCCTTTTTGCTTTTCTTGAAACGATTTAGGGAGAGGAAGGTTTCGGCAAGGAGGATGTTTGAGTAATCCCACCCACAACAGACTTGCCTAGCTACTATAGCCATGATAGGGTCGAAGGTGACAGTTGAGATTGGGAATAGCACAAAGCTAAAGAATGCCAAGATAAAGGCTCTACCAGATTTGGTTCCTTTAGAAGCAGGAAGGCGGGAAAATCGGTCTATAAGGAAGGATAGGGAAACTCTTCCAGAATTGCTTTTCGCATCTACTTTGACTTCATTTAGGTTTGTGTCAAGGAATTCAGCTACCTGACTTAGGGGTTCAAGTCCTATAGGGGGTCGGACGAGTGTAGGGGTGAATTCAACTCCGATGACAGCGTTGTATTCCTCGATAGTGGGAGTGATCTCTAATCCTTCCATGCAAAATGTAGCGGTGGTAGGATCCCAGTAGAGCGCCATGGCTTGAATAAAGGCAGGCGGGCACTCAATCTTCAGTAGGTCCAGTAGGTATCCTAGTCGTGACTCCACATACTTCTGGCTGGCTTCGCCCATGCCATCCCACCATGATTGGAGTTCAGCTCGGGGGATCTTGAACACTTGAATATCATTCTTTCCCATCAAGTCTAAAATATGCAAATGATTTTAAAAGGTCAATCGCCAGAAATTACTTTAAATGTATGAATATGCAGATGTCATGAAGCATGCATGAGCTAACTTGATTGCATAGTTCAATTTGAAGAAATGGAGATTAGGATCCTTTTTCAGGTCTTGAAAGCCTGACTCAAAGCCTAATTTACATTTCAGGGAAGTGAATTATGCAATTTAGTCAGGTTTACTCAGTGACTAAAGGGAACAGCAATGTCACGTTCCATTGGTCAACACATCAAAGGAGCAAAGTGGGATGTACTCTTATTACAGTCAAGATGTCTAATAAAAGAACGGTAAAGAAAGGTTTTTCAAACAAGAAAGCCATAAAAGACAATGGAACGTGAGGGTCTAGATCACTCTTTCTTTAGAAGTCTACCCAAATGACAGTCGGTCAGGAATTCTCCTTTAATCTAGGGTAGGGGAGTTATCTTCAGTGGTTTGGTCGAGAGGTTGTAGTTCCTCCGGACACTTTCTAGTCCATGGTACGATGACTTCGGGAGCCTTCTCGGGTTCCACTTTTTTGAGTGTGATGCGCCTTGGCTTGGTCTTGATCGCATGGCGTCTCTTCCTACCCCAAGAAGTAATCATGGGTATGTTCCCTTTGACCAGCAATTCAGCCTTCCTGCGAGCGTACGCTTCCCTAGCCAGCTGGTTGCGACGTTGTCTCTTCATCTCCAGATAATCTTTCATCATTTCGTCTGCTTGTCGCTTGAATCTGAGGTTATCAGCATAGTAGCGGGTTTGACAGTCCTCAGCATACCCCAGCTTACGTCCAGTCAGTTCCCGACCATACACGAATCTAGTAAAGTGTAGCCTCGTGTTTGGTCCGGGGCGAGTAACTTTTCTCAAGTACTCGAAGGTCACCAACTCCGTCGAGCTCTTAGGGAACAGCGACATCCTACCCCATAATCATTGTTGTTTCCATTAGTCACTTGAGTAATCTTCATGATGCAAATGCATATGGATGTATGCAATGTATGAGTAATATCATGGAGCAAGAAATAAAGAACATTTAGAAATAAATATCTTACCAACCACACTTTGGGGGATGTGAAATGCCCCCTGTATCAATGGGTGGTTTTAGGTATACCAACCATCCATGGACATGCGCATGAGACAAGTGGGTACACTCTAAAGAAAATCGAAAATCAGGTGAGGAACCTACGGCTCAGGCTCCCACGATCCACATGAGGCAGATTCCTCCCCAAGGGTACCTACCCAAGAGGGCTAGATATCGCCAATGCAGATGGTAGGCGGGAAGGAATACGAAAGTCTCAAGTGCCATCAAACACAAGATCCTTTTCGCATCCTTTCCCTATCTAAGGTAACCTATAGGGTGGTTGCAGTCGGGGTTTGACCGCCAGTGTGTGCGATGTGTCGTGATCATCACAATGCAAAGTCATGCACAGCAGTTTGTATCAAACACCGCTTCAGTAAATGCATAAAATAAACATACATTCCCAACTCCAACCTGCAGAAAAGATGTCAACAATCACGCCACCCCTTATTTCTCCAATCTGCAAAAATATTTAACACAATGGTTAGCATACGTACCTCACATTCGAGAGCATCTGCAGAAAACAATGTCAGATAAACCAAACAACTTTTAAATCGGCTCAAGTCCTCTGGTCTGCGAAACCAGAGATTCTGGGTTCGGTCCCCAGCGGAGTCGCCAGTCTGTCGCGACCCTCTCGCGGCTCGGAGGCGGGAGCGGGCTAATGGGCCGCCCGATCGCTGGCTTGATCGGACGCGGGCCTCTCCCAAGGTCCATTACCCAAATCGCAACTGCTGGATATACGTGGTCGACCTTCAGTGTGGTCTAGTGACATGTGATGAGTGTACATGCCAAGGAGTCGCCACCAATCGTTTCGTGGAGGGTACGATCGGAAGACCCTATTGTCGCGACCCTCTTGAGGTTGTCGGGCTCTCGAGGGCTAATGGGCCGTCCTGTCTGGTCGGACGCGGGCCTCTCCCAAGGCCCATTACCCAAATCGCAACGGAGGTATGCGTGATCGACTTTCAGTGTGGTCTAGTGACATGTGCTAAGTGTGCATGCCATGGAGTCGCCACCAATCATTTTTTTTAGAGTGTGATTGGACCACCCAATCGAATAGTTGGGAGTTTCTATTCAATTCTGCGAGAACCAGAGAAATGGTTTCGGGGACTTAGTTACACCAACTGTCAGAGTTGACGCCCTTTCGGTACCTAAGTTGACTGAATTTTCTAGCCTGAGATTTATGCGGATGAGTAAGGTATGAACCCTAAATCTAGAAATTCATGCAGATAGGAGTGATTATCCTAGCAATCACAATCAGTAATAAAATGCGCAACTCAAGGAATCTAGATATGCAAATAAATCACATGACATTCCTAGTAAGGCCCTATTTATCAATCACAGCTCAAGAATGATTTAGCTGTCCTAGCCATTCTACACACGATCTAACCTAAGAAAAGCATTAGGAAGCATCGAAGGAGTTCGAGAGTACTCACATGGGGTTCGCCGTGCCCTGGTTTGGTCTTGGACGAGCTGTCGAGCTCATGCCGACCCGATTATATTTGGGGATCCACTCGGCGTTTTACATCATGAAATCATGTGAAACAAAAACGAAAATATTCAGCAAGGGGAATTTATTGTAGATGGTGGTCGATCTAATTGGACGTCAAGACTAAAAAATATGTAGAAATTTACAAATTAAAATACTCGAATGACATTTTTTTGCCAAATTCAACTCTATGCGTCGTGAAGAAATACATGCAATTGAACTTGAATTTTGACTATTTATGAGTTCAAAATGAAAAGGAAATTAAAATAAAAATATTGACTATTTTTCTATATTTTTACGACATCGAACGCTATTTTTCTTCATTTTTCATGTATATTTCTCTTTTTGGAAAATATTAAAAAATATGACAAATTATTTTTTTTTATCAAAAATGGTTCCTTTAGCTTGGTCAAGGCTACCAAAGATGATTTTTTAATTTTTTTAACTTTTTATAGATTTTTTATGAATTTTTAAAAAATAAACTATGAAAGACTGATCAAAAATCAGGTGTCAACAGCTGCCCCTCTTTGAGAGGAATTTCGTCAGAGATTTCTCTCAAAGACAAGGTGACACCTGTGTTCCGATCGACTCGACTGGGAAAAGAAAAGAAATCATGACATCCGATTTTCAAGTCCATCAATGTGTGCTTTTCCTTAAAAAGAGATGTGCTCGTTCAATTCCCTGATATGATGTAAGAAAGTTAAGGAGTAGATAGACTTCCCTGCCCCTTACCTGTCGAATGCTTGCGGCATTTTCTGTGTCTGATGGGTTCAAGTAGATTCCTAAGGACTTGTCATCGGAGTGTCCTGGGGATGTTAAGCTCTGACCTGTATGGTAGGTCAAACCATAATGGGATTCCTAACTGATAGGAACCTAAGGAAGACGCATCCCACATTTGGGAATTTGCCAAGGGTTTTGATCCGTGTGGTGGACTAAACTAGAAATGGCTTGCCTAATGTAAGGCTTATTAGGGAAAACGAATCCTCCCGCGTTCGGGATTCATCAAGGTTTTGATCCGTATGGTGGATCGGACCATTGGGTTGATCCTTCAGGCGGTCTCTACCAGTCCTTTGACCCTTCAGGCGGTTTCTACCATTCATTGACCCTTCATGCGGTTTCTACCATTGGTTGACCCTTAAGGCGGTTTCTACCATACATTGACCCTTCAGGCGGTTTCTACCATTGTTTTGACCCTTCAGGCGGTTTCTACCATTGGTTGACCCTTCAGGCGGTTTCTACCATACATTGACCCTTCAGGCGATTTCTACCATTGTGTTGACCCTTCAGGCGGTTTCTACCATTGATTGACCCTTCAGGCGGTTTCTACCATTGAGTTGACCCTTCAGGCGGTTTCTACCATTTATGAGATTCCAAATTGATATGAATCAAAGGATGACGTACCCGCTCTTTGGGGCTAGTCGGAGACTCGATCATTCTGTGGATCGGTCTTAGAAAAGATTTGCCTACTAAAAGGCTTCACCTAAGGATGACGCACCCAGTCTTTGGGGTGGCCAAAAGTCCTGCAGAAAGCTTAGACCTGAAAAAATTTTCCTCGCCAAGAAGATATTAGTAATCTTTGGGAAGACAATAATTGTCTAACTGACAAAATTCTACAACTTAAGTTTTAGTCATGAAATGTGCATTTTGATTGCTGGAGGTTATCCAAAACATTCCTACCATATACAGATGTGATCATAAATTCCTTGCACGGAAACTCTAGATCAAACAATTTGAAAATTTCAAAAAGAGTTTGCTCAAAACATCCATTGGAGTATTTCTCATCCAAGAAGGCTCCTCACTGCTTATTTTCAAAAAGGTGGAACTACGCTCGCCTCCCGCTCAGTTTTTTAATATGATGGGACCGCCAAATCCTTTCGCAACTTTTTTCGATAGTTGCGCTTAACTCCCGTTCAATTTTAATATGGTGACACCGACATATCTTTTTACAACTTTTTTAGGTTTATCAAGCCTGAAATCGCGGACTGGGATAGATCTGATGGTTCACCGAAAGAGCCACCATTGCTTTACCCAATTAACTTGGCTCCACGAGCATTATTGCTATGCCTTTCTTCATTCTCGAGTTGCTATAAAAGGAGGAGTTAATGCAGAGAAGATTAACACTCTTACATAATTGCCTTTTCGTATTTTAATCACTCTACCACACTCATCTTCTTCTCCCTCACTCCAACGAAAATGACCTCCTCTCCTATTCGCGCTTTCTCGGCCGAAATTTTGGCCCAGTGGGAAAAACTCTATAACCTCCTCGGTCGAGGCTATGCTCATATAGCCGATCACCCAGAAACTGAAGATGAAATCCGTATTTTGCTCGTGGAAATAGACACCACCTCCATCGAGGGCACTAATTTAGAGAGGGAATATAGAATCTTCCCAACCCTCTTTATAAATTTTTTAGAGACTTACCGTGTCGCTCATCGAAAAGCTACCGTGGCTCACGTTTTGCGAGCTCGCTATGAGGATCGGTCCAACTGCTTGGTGTTGGCCAACCTTGTGGCCGATAGTCACAGAAAGGCTGTTGAGTTCGCCAACAAGCGAGTCTCGATGTTGCTTCGCGAGAGGGGAAATTTGGTGGAGCGCTTGGCCTTATCCCTGACCACCTATGAGCACGACCGTCGTAATGTCGTGTTGAAGTTTCAATGTGAGTGGCAGGAAGAAAGGCTTGACAGCATTACCGCGGATATAGCCCATGGGAGAGGACTAGTTCGGGACCTGGAAATAGCCGCCGAAGATCACGGGACCAAGGTTGCCGATCTTAAATGGGAATGTAAACGCCTTCTTCTTAAGCTTGCAGATCTCGAGTCTCGAGGTGGTGAGTATAAGCAAAGCATCAATAATATGGAGGGCCAACTAGGTTCCTTTGTGATGCTAATTAGGGCTCATTGCGGTTTTATGTTTCCACCCCGATGATTTGTATGATCTGCTTTTAAGGTCCCTCGATTGAGCGAAATGAATGAAAGCTCTAATGTGTGTGTCTCAACTTCTGTATGGCTGACTTTCTCGAACACCTGACCACTCTCAACCTAGGCAAGCTGCGCTTTGACATTGATGATTCGAGCGTGTACATCTTGATTTTTTAATCTTGCTTATGATCGGATAAAGGAACCTCCCACCGCGATTATCCACAAAAAGACTTCTCTTCTCTACTTATTTTTAACCTGTTTCAAATGAAAAGGCAGAATCAGAAGAAAGAATTTGAAAAATAAAGCATAAATCCTTTCAATTTTATGCTTACTTGTGATTAATAGGGATAAGAGCTTTTACAAGGGTTTTGGCCTTGTGCAAAAGCTTTTATCAATATTCCTCAAAGGAAAGCATATCATTGAAAGGAATGTAATTCACGATAATCGCCTTTGATCAATTCCAAGAAAATCAATGGAATGTTCAAAAGTACACAATTACGATGTGTTTTAAATTCAATTGAAGATACGGTATCCAAATTAAAGTTGTTTGCTAAGAACGAGAGTAATTTGGATATCTATCTTTTCATTAAATTTGAAAAACACGAATACTCTTGATCAATTATTGTGGATTACCAATGATGCAAAACATGCATGAACCAATTCAAGTTTATAGTTCCTTCTGGCGAAATTGGGATTGTATTGCCCTATACGGCCAAAAGGTTGTATAAGACTTCCAATTTCAATTTCATCCAAAGGAATTATAAAATTGATTTTGGAGTATTCGAGTGATTAGAAGAAATGCCACTATCACATTCCAATGACAAGTCAATAGAAATACAACAAATTTCAATCTGAATGTATATAAACACAAATAGATGCCTAATACAGTCAATCTAAGGGATCAGATAGAGAGGATCTCAGCAAAATAAATCCTATACAAGAAGGCTAGAAATGAAAAATAAAACAAAGGAATGTGATCTTAATACTTAGGCTCTTCTTGTCCACTTGGCGCTCGTAATGGGATGACACCATCTTCATCTTCCATCAAGAACATTGGGAGGAAAACACACATATCTATCCTCAAAATGGCATTTAATCCAATCACCGGAATTATGCAATGAATATAATGATTAAGAGCTGTAACAAGTTCGAGGGATAGAAAAGTCTTACCAACCAAACTTAAGAGAAAATCAAGCTTCTCTGTATTTTTTGCAGTGTTAGGTATACTAACCTTCCATAGACAAACGCATGAGACAAGTGAGGGAAAACTCCTAAAAATCAAAAGATAGGGCTTGGTACCTAAAGCCAAGGTTCTCACCTCGAATTCTGGGAAGAGCAGATTCCATTGCACAACTATCGTTGCATTGGGACTCAATCCATAGTTCGAAGTGAGCGGAATTGAAAAGTGGATTACCCCATGTTTTTCCTCACGGAGATTCCATATTCAATTCCTTCTATTGTGTTCCTAAAGAGGGCGCCTGGGGTTTTAGGCGCAATTGTGTGTATTCATTGTGTCGTGCTAAAGCAATAGACATGCATTTTATTTAACAATCACCGCTTCAATATAAACATCCACACAATCATACATCCAAAACTCCTGCCTGCATAAAACAAAGTTAACAAGCACTTCACCCCTTATTTCTCCCATCTACAAAAACATCTAACACATTCGTTAGCATATACACCTCACTTTCGAGAGCATCTGCATAAAATTAGGTTAGAAGAATCAATCAACTTTTTAATCGGCTCAAGTCCACTAAATGGTTAAGAACCAATCCCCAGCAGAGTCGCCAGTCTGTCGCGACCCTCTTGAGGTTGTCGGGCTCTCGAGGGCTAATGGGCCGTCCTGTCTGGTCGGACGCGGGCCTCTCCCAAGGCCCATTACCCAAATCGCAACGGAGGTATGCGTGATCGACTTTCAGTGTGGTCTAGTGACATGTGCTAAGTGTGCATGCCATGGAGTCGCCACCAATCATTTTTTTTAGAGTGTGATTGGACCACCCAATCGAATAGTTGGGAGTTTCTATTCAATTCTGCGAGAACCAGAGAAATGGTTTCGGGGACTTAGTTACACCAACTGTCAGAGTTGACGCCCTTTCGGTACCTAAGTTGACTGAATTTTCTAGCCTGAGATTTATGCGGATGAGTAAGGTATGAACCCTAAATCTAGAAATTCATGCAGATAGGAGTGATTATCCTAGCAATCACAATCAGTAATAAAATGCGCAACTCAAGGAATCTAGATATGCAAATAAATCACATGACATTCCTAGTAAGGCCCTATTTATCAATCACAGCTCAAGAATGATTTAGCTGTCCTAGCCATTCTACACACGATCTAACCTAAGAAAAGCATTAGGAAGCATCGAAGGAGTTCGAGAGTACTCACATGGGGTTCGCCGTGCCCTGGTTTGGTCTTGGACGAGCTGTCGAGCTCATGCCGACCCGATTATATTTGGGGATCCACTCGGCGTTTTACATCATGAAATCATGTGAAACAAAAACGAAAATATTCAGCAAGGGGAATTTATTGTAGATGGTGGTCGATCTAATTGGACGTCAAGACTAAAAAATATGTAGAAATTTACAAATTAAAATACTCGAATGACATTTTTTTGCCAAATTCAACTCTATGCGTCGTGAAGAAATACATGCAATTGAACTTGAATTTTGACTATTTATGAGTTCAAAATGAAAAGGAAATTAAAATAAAAATATTGACTATTTTTCTATATTTTTACGACATCGAACGCTATTTTTCTTCATTTTTCATGTATATTTCTCTTTTTGGAAAATATTAAAAAATATGACAAATTATTTTTTTTTATCAAAAATGGTTCCTTTAGCTTGGTCAAGGCTACCAAAGATGATTTTTTAATTTTTTTAACTTTTTATAGATTTTTTATGAATTTTTAAAAAATAAACTATGAAAGACTGATCAAAAATCAGGTGTCAACACCTATCGAATAGTTGGGAGTGATCTATTCGATTCTACGGAAACCAGAGAAGTGGGTTCGGGGACTTAGTTATGCCAACTGTCAAAGTTGATGCCCTTTCGGTACCTAAGCTGAATGGTTTATCTGATCCTAGGATTTCGTACAGATGAGTGGGGTACAGATCCTAAATCTAGGAGTTCATGCAGATGGGAATTGCTACCCTATCAATCACAATCAATAGAAATAAGTGCGCAAATCAAGGATCCAGTACATGCGGATAAAACACATGAAATCAGCGTGGTGTCCCTAATGAGGCCCTATTAGCCTAGAGAAGTATCAATCAAGGCTTAGGAATGATTCTGGCATGATTTGCCCATGAGGGGCAGAATCGTAATTTTGAATGATTTGGGGAAATTTACCCTTAAGAGGGTAAATCTGTCATTTTAGACGAATTGGGAAGTCAAAAGGCAATGGAAATAGGATTGGCCATCAATCCAATCCATTTCCTATTTTTCGGGAATTTCCAGGATTTTTCTGGTATTTAAAAAATGATTTTACCCTTGGAGGGGTAAAGTCGTCATTTTGGACAAAGATGAGAACTGAAAATCTCGAATATTAGGGTTGGTCGTCCACCTGACCCAAACCCTAACTTCAAGCAATTTTCAGAACTCGATTGAGACAAGAAAGACGATTTTCCCACTAAAAGGGCAAAATCGTCATTTTGAGAAAAGAGGCGGGACTCGAAAACCCAAACCTGAGAATTGGTCGTCTAATTGACCTTAATTCTCACCTTGGCATTATCGGCCTTATCTAGCATGCACAACAGAGGCGACTTACCCCTAAAGGGTAATGTCGTCAAGTCTCGGAAAATTGGATAAGAAACCCCAAAAATAGGGTTGACCAGTTGTCTGTGGTCAACCCTCGATTTTTGGGGATTTCTGGAGTGTTTAGGATTTTTCCACAATTTTTCCACATTTTTTGGAATTTTCTGAAATTTTCTAGCATTTTTTGGATTTTCTAAGATTTTTCTGATTTTTTTTTATTTTTTTAAATCATTTTTGAATTTTTTTTATTTAAAAAAAATGTTATCCGGGCCGGGTCGGGTGACCCGGCCCACGGGCGACTGACCCGGCCCGGATCCGGGCCCGCACGACCCGCGCCCCAAAACGACGCCGGTTCACTCTTCCCGCTTAAATTTTCAAACTCCCGCCTATACTTGAACCAGCGGCCCTGATTGCGCCAAGTGGCGGGCTACGGACGGCCTGATCTCCATGATGAAACCGACGGCTGTGATTTCACCACGCGTTGATGTACGAGCGGCTTGATCTTCACAATGAATCAACGGACCAGATTGAAACGCTTGATCGAACTACAGCCGTCCGATCTAAGAGATTTTTAATTTCTGAAAATCATTTTTAATTTTCGAAAAAAGCGAGATCGCGACACGTGGTGCGCCTACCACCGTCCGATCATTTTATTAATCGGTTATAACCGAACGTGCTGACGTGGCTGCCACGTGTGCGCCACGTCAGCGACACGTGTGCGTTGACTGGTCAACTTTCGTTGACCAGTCAACCGGCCCGCCGAAGAAGACGACCGGCGCCGGCTCTGTTTCGCCGGCGCCTCGTCGGAATACGTTTTCTCCACCTACAGGTCACCAAAGCTTGCGAAACCAACGCCATTCGACTCATCTCGTTCTCCTTTACAACATATCGAAGCCTTGATATAGCAGAATCAAAGTTGAACAACTCACCAACCTAGGCCGGAGCTAATTTCCGACGAAAGTCCGCCCTAGCCATTTCTAGCGATATCCGAGCCTATCAATCAATCAGGAAGCATCGTGGGAGATCGAGGAGACTTACCTGGCCATCAGGGAAGGTCGACGTAGCTCGAGGCGAGCTCTCGAGCTCATATCCAGTCGCGGATAGGTGGAGGTCGACGCGAGGTTTTACACGACGAAGATGTAAAAAACGAGTTGGAGAACGATCAGGGAGGTGCAGGGAGTAATTCTAGATCGATAACTCGTAAAACAAACAAGCAGAACCCGAGTTGCCATTAACGACCGAGAGGAAGTTCGAGAAAGAGCCTCACCTGTTTCGAGGGCGTCGGTGGATGTGAGTCGATCCAACGCGTTCTCTAGGTTGAGGCGAGGCTAATGGGGGCGGCGGCGTCGAACGGCGTTGTCTAGATCGCCAAGGATCCGAGCTCGAATCTCTCGAGCTCGGAGCTTCAATGGCCGCAGCGCTCTCACTTTCTCTCTCTCTCTCTCTCTCTCTCTGTCTCTCTCCTGCGCGAACAGACTTCCTCTCCTCCTCTCGCCCCCCTCCGTTTTTGTTCTTCGTTCCTCTAACTAACTCGTTTTTTTTGCTAACTGACTTCCCCTGCTTCACCAATTTCCTTCGCCCACTGATCATCGCCCCTTCATTCGTTCTTTTCTCTTTGTTTTTGGGCGAACAGGCGGAGCGGATCCCTCTGCGTGGCTGACTGGGTTGACTGATTCGGGTCAACCCGATTCAGTTGACCCAGTCCGATATTTTCCAAATTTCAATGCCAAAATGAGCTTGAATCACCAAATTGATCCTGAAATCAGACTCTGCGACACAAATTCCATCTGAAATAGGTAAACTATGGTTAAATTGGTTTTAATTTGTGCGAAAGCCCCAAATTTAAGGCAGGATCCGAATTTGATTTTTGTCAAATTGAGGGCCCTAATGGGCGAATCGACCTCAATTGGACTGACCGTTAGATTTAGGGGATCGAATACTATAGGGGGGAAACTTTGGGGTTCAATGGGTGCCCCTCAAAAAAGTTTAATTTCAGAATTGGCATTATAGGGACTAAAATGAAAAGATTTTTTTGTGCAATTAGGTCCCTAAAGCCAAAATTGATCAAATTGGCACACAATTGAACCCAATTGAAATGTCGGGCAATCAAGTTGAATGTCAAGACTCGTAAAATGCAAAAAATTGCAAATAAAAAGACTCAAAACGTGTTTTTTGGCAAATTTAACCTTGTGCGTTACAAAGAAACACACAAAATTAAACTTTAATTTCAACTATTGATGAGGTCAAAATGACAAGGGATTTAAAAGAAAAATATTGACTATTCTCCTATATTTTTGTGACCTCAAATTCTATTTTTGTTGATTTTTCTAGTATTTTTCTATTTTCTAAAAATACTAAAAAATGTGAAAAATATGAAAAATTATTTTTTGGTCAAGCATGGTTCCTTGGGCTTGGCCAAGGCCACCAAAGTTGATTTTGTAATTTTTTTGACTTTCTATGAATTTTTTATGATTTTTCAAAAAAAAATGAAAAAGGCTGGGTCAAAAATCAGGTGTCAACAGTGACATCTGATGAAGGCATCTTCCTCTTCCTTTTGTAGGGAATGCAAGTTTCTATTTGTTGGTCTTCAACCATTTTATCTATCGTTCCACCATCATCTTGCATGTGGTCAGATGAGGGCATTTTCGGCAAATGTCTGCCATGTAAAACATGTCCCTCTTGTCTATCCGCAGATGGATTTTTCTTCTCGATCTGTTTTTCACCTGAGAGGAAGAGATAGGAAATATTATGCCAATATCTGATTGAAAATCAATTAGGAACGACACGTCTTTACACTTGATCCGGCTGCCCCGGTCAGGTGGCGTCTGCCCTAGTTGAGTGGGATTTGCCCCAATTGACTACTTTGATCTACTTCACAATTTTTTTACGGTTCTTTTTTCAATTTGGGGGATATCTGCTGTTTGGAGTTTCATGTCTCCTTTTCATCTTGGTGGGCTTTTGCCCCGGTATGCTGTCTTGGTGAGAAGCCGATTTCTTTGTCTGACTTCAAATATCCATCCATGTGGCTTGAGTTGTCGACCATCTTCGATCTTCTTGAAGGACCACTCCTGAGGATCAATAAAACACAATCAACAAATTTTCAAATTCAAAGAGATTAGATTACAGCTAATTCTCTTCTGAATGTGGCTCCTTTGATTGCATGTTGTTCAACGTCTTGAAAGATGGCAAAAATGCCCTCATCAGTTGACTATTTTTCTTGATGATTCCCTGGTCGGACAGTCAGGTTAGAATTTAAGACTGTCGGGGTACCCCTTGTGTGGTGAGGATGAGTGTCTTCATCTCTGTCATCATTGCGAACACCTAAGCCAACTGACTCTCCAGGGTGGTCAAGCACTTTTCTATGCCATCTTGGTCCATTTTAACTTGTGACTGATTCTTCACACAAGTCCTCGAATTTTGATTCTGGAAATTACCTGTTCGAATGACAGGAATATGTCAGAAAGGGAAGTAAAGCATAAATCCTTTCAATTTTATGCTTTCTTGTGATTAACGAGGATAAGGACTTTTACACAAGCCTTAACCTCATGTGAAAAATTCTTATCGATGTTTTTCAAGAGAAAACATAAAACTAAAAGGAGCGTAATCCATGGTTATTACTTTTGGCAAATCCCTAGAAAATCTGTGGAATTTCCAAGAAGATAAAAATGCAATTCCAATGTGTCCTAAATTCGGTGAGAGATAGGACATCCAAATTGAAATGATTTCCCGAAGGTAATTTGGATATCTTGTCTCCTCTTGAATTCAGGAAACATGAACGACTTTAGTTAATTACCAAGGATCACCAATGATGCATGCTATAGACCGGTTCAATTCCATGTCCGGCGCACCATGAAATGAATGTTAGATTCTCGTACTTGGGTTAAACATGCCAAGTGTGAGTTCTAACGAAAATTTCATCTGGGTAAGACATGCAATTGAACCGAAAAATCCGGATGGTTGAGAGAAATTCCAGTGTCGCACTCCAATGTCAAGACACTTAGACAAGAATTAGAAATCGAGGTGTAAAAGATAAATGGGAGACCCACAGACGGGTGCTCCTTACAGACTCGACGATCCTGATAAAAGAAAAGGGACAATTGGAATGTAGCCCTTAAGAACCTAAAGAGATGCCCCAAGTCGGGTCTTCAAGGGACGACGCTTGGTGTCTTCGGTTCGGCCCTTTGGATCTTTATTTTCGTCAATTGCCCTTTTGATAATGTCCGACAGGTGTCTCGGATTTGCTGTTATCGCGTGTCCTTCAACTATCGGTATGGTTACTGGATCATTCCTTGGACAGCTCGAAGAGGGTAAACTCCGTTGAATGTCCCGACAGTCCGATGGCGGATGACGCGTCGCTCATATTTGAACACGTTCGGGATGTGGGACCGACTTGGAGAGATCATCTCTTCTATCCGTACTCTATATTGGAATTAGACTCAACCATCGGATTTGATGAATGCAGCATATTGTGCAAAAATAAAAGGCTGCAATTGAATTTAAATAGAAATGGCAGGACCTTACCATGAGAGGTACCCAATGATTTTTTTGGTTTTAGGTGTACCAACCATCCATATACATGCGCATGAGACAAGTGAGGCTTGACTCTAGAAATCAAAAGGGCTTAGGTGAGGAACCTAGAGGCTTCCCTCTATCCGAGTCGATAAATTCGTCCATGAGCGCAATCCACAACAAATGGATAAAAGTCTCGACTTGGATAGTGAGTGGGATCAAATATGGTCGACCCCAGCGCAATCCACGCTAGAGCGTTGCATATCGATCCCTGATCTATGGCTACCTAAAAAGGTGATTTCGCGGCCTGGGTTTGGGCGCTTTGTGCAAAGTGTCGTGATCCTCAAATATGCAGTGAATCATGCGCAACAATTTATATATCAATCAGCGCTTCAAATCATCCATATAACATGCATTCCTACGCCCATCCTGCATAAGACAATGTTAATCACAGACTACACCACTTATTACTCCAATCTGCAAAAACATATAACACCTATCGTGAGCGGACTTACCTCACCTTCAAGAGCGCCTGCAGGGTTAGAAAAATCACTCAACGTTTTAATTACGGCCTAAGTCCACTTGAGGTCCAGAACCAAGTGTTCTAGAACAACGTCCCCAGCGGAGTCGCCAGCTGTCGCGACCCGTCCGAAATCGGACGCGGCTAATGGATTACCAATCGCGGGCCCCCACTCTGAAATGTAGATCGCGGGCCTTAGATCCGTGCGGGCCCTCCCAGGCCCATACCAAATCACAGCGGAGGTATATCTTTAAGGGATTCGACGATAAGAGTCGATCGCTTTCGACCTTCAGTGTGGTCGTGGTGGCATGTGCAACTTGTGCATGCATTTGGAGTCGCCACCGGTCTTTCTTGGAGGGTAGACCGGAAACCTTACTGACCGATTGGGAGAGATCGATCAGTTCTACGGAACCAGAGATTTTGGGTTCGGGGACTTGGTTACGTCGGTGTCATTACCAACGTCCTTTCGGTACCTAACGTGAGTGATTTTCCTAACTAAGAGTTCATGCAGGCGCAATTTTGGGTGATATGAGTCAGGGTTTCATGCAGGTTGGAAGACTGGTCCTATCAAACCACAGTCAATATAATGAAAGCGCAATCAAGTGCATAAATAAATCATGTCAATGCACATCAATTTCAATCATTGGCCTCCTAGTATAGCCATAAAGGCTTAGGGAAGATGTGATTTAGGGCTAGGGGTAAAATGGAAAGATTCGGGGACAATTAGCCCGAAGGGAAAAATTGTCATTTTTGGAAGGTTTGGATACCGAATTACCCAAAATATTCCATGGCCAGTTGATTGTGGCCATTTCCCATTTTTGAGAATTTTTTGGAATTTCTTGACTTTTCTTCAATTTTTGGAAGACGATTCGCCCAAAGGGCGAAATCGTCATTTTAAGAAGGGTCGGGGTTCAAAACACCCGGAATGAGCCTTGGCCAGTTGTTTGTGGCCATTTCCTATTTTTTGGGATTTTCTTGGATTTTTAGAATTGTTTTGGAAGACGGTTTGCCAGAAGGGCAAAACCGTCATTTCTGAAAAGATCGGGGGTCGAAAGACCCGAAACAGGTCATGGCCAGTTGAATGTGGCCATTTCCTATTTTCTGGAATTTTTTAGAATTTTTCTGAATTTTCCGAATTTTTTGAATTTTTTATGAATTTTCTATTTTTTTATTGATTTTTTGAATTTTTTATTATTTTTTATTATTTTCTGAATTTTTTAATATTTAAAAAATATTTTCCGGGCCGGGTCAAACCCGGCCCACGCCTCTCGGGCGCCCGGCCCGACCCTAGGGGTCGAAACCGGCCTAAAATGACGCCGTTTTATATTTTTAACATTTTTCCATTTTTTAACAATTTTTTTGATTTTTTATGTATTTTATTTAATTATCCGAAAATTCCCCGGATCTGACGGTCCACGTCGTGCCACGTGGCTTCGTCTCGTGCGTCCGATCTTCCACTAGATCGAGCGACCCACAGAGAGCCACGTGGCTCAATAATAGCCGTCGGATCAAAAATTAATTATTTTCATTTTTTAGAAAACCTACAAATCGGACGCTCTAGAACGTGCCACGTGGCCTCCTCGGGTGCGTCCGATCTTGTACAAGATCGGACGTCCCTCAGTGAGCCACGTGGCACATCCTCGTTCGCCGGATCGATTATTCGAAAATCATTTATTTAATTTTCCAAAAATTCCAGGATCGCGACACGTGTCGCGATCGTGGCCGTCCGTTTGTTTTATTTGAAAATAAGCGGACCGGACCCCACCCGGCTGACGTGGCTGCCTACGTGGCACGCCACGTTGGCCGTTAACCGGCCGGAGGGTAGCCGGAGAAGACGATGAACAGTGAAAAATCCGGCGGGAATAGTAAAAATTCCGGCGAGGTCGCCGGAAAATTGCGAAACGAGCCCGAAACTTGGTATTTTTCGCCCGTTCTTGCGGCATTAGATTCCTTAGACACTCAGCATCAACATGTAATCAAAACATGGCAATAAAACACGTCGGAAAACACCTAAACGACCGACGACCGAACCGGCTCCGGCGAACCGATTTGCATAAATTTTTTTTGCCGCTCAAACTCGATTTCTTTGCATCACACGGAATCCAAGAAGAGTCTAGAAGCTTACCTGAGCTCGTTTTGAGCTTAGCGACCGCCGGAAGCTTCCGTTGAGCTCTCGGTCCGCGAGGTGGACGGCGAAGCTCCGGGCGTGGTTTCCGGCTCGGTTTCGACGCGCAACAATGCACAAACAAGGGCAAGTCGAACTTAGGGATGAATATAATGAGGGTTTAAGGTCCCTAGTACACGAATGGGGCTCGGGGGAGGCACGGCCGAGCATTACAAAACGAAATGCTCATTGAAGCATTTCGTCGAACACTTGGTATGCATAGAGAAGAAATGGATGTCGGGGGAGCTACCGACCTGTTCGAGAGTCGCCGGCGGCTATGGGGGCTTCCACGACGATCTGTGGGAGAGCTGAAGGTCCGGGGTGCTCGCCTCTCCCTCGGGTTCGCCCAAAAAAAATCCCCCCACTCTCTCTCTTTGAACTCGGTTTTAACCGAGAATACCCACCGGTTTCGTGGCCGACCAGCGCACCTCGGCGCGCCCAACGACCAGAACACGAGCCTGGATCCCCACCAATGTCCCCCACGTTCGTTTTCCTTTTACTTCTCCCGAAAATCGCACGCCCCCACGTTGCTCTGTTCTGCCCCTCTGCACGCGGGTCTGCTGCACATTCTGTGCATTTGCAGACCCGGGTCGGGCCGGGTCGGGTCGGGTCTGACCCGACCGACCCGGTTCGGCCAAATCTCCTAAATCGCCAAATTGACCCCCCAAATGACCTCTTTTCATGAAATTGATGGCAAAATCGGATTCCTTGACATGTTTTCCATTAAATATGGGTATTTTTGTGAATCAATTTATTGAAATTCTGTGAAAACCCCAAATTGTCCCTAGGATCCGAAATTTAATTTCGCCAAATCGAAGGCCTAAACGATCGAATTAGCCAAAATTGAGCCCACCAATGGATTCAGCATGATGAAAACTGTTGGGTAGAGGTGTTTAATTTTAATGGGTGTGCCCGTGTGAAATTTAATTTCAAAAATTGTGAAACCGGGGACTAAATTGAAAGATTTTTATGCAATTAAGCCATTTTGGTTAAAATTGATCAAATTGGAGGGCAAATCGACCCAATTGCATTTCAATACTTTGGAGTCCAATGTCATAGCTTATAAAAACCAAGAATTGAAAATTAAAAGACTCGAAAAGGATTTTTTAGGCCCGGTTCGGGATTATGTTTGTGAAGGAACCCCATGAACCAAGCCAAATTTCCCTAATAAAAAGTGAAACTATTAAAGAGAGAATTAAAATAAAATTTCTGAATATTTTTGTGTAATTTTCTGACCACGGATGATATTTTTTCTAATTTTTTGGGTATTTTTATAATTAAATAAATTCAAAAAAATATTAAAAAATACAAAAAATATTTTTTGTTCAAAATTGGTTCCTAAGGCTAGGCTAAGGCTTCCAAAGTTGATTTTGTAATTTTTTGACCTTTTTTGCTATTTTTAATTAATTTTAGAAATAAAAACTATAATAACGGATGGTCAAAAATCAGGTGTCAACAGCTGCCCCTCTTTGAGAGTGAGCTCGTCAGAGGTTGCTTTCAAAGACAAAATGACACCTGGATCTTGACCGACTCGACTGGGGGAAAGAAATGCTATGACATCGGACCTTCAAGTCTTTTGATGAATGCTCAAATTAATCACCGGTTTACTCTTGCAATTCGAACATGGGCCGGAGTGAGAGAGGCTTACCCGAAGCTCACCTGTCAGGTGCTGCCGGTTGCGACGACTTTCAAGAAGATACCTAGGACTCGTTCAGAATATCCTAGGGAGATTAAGCCCTGACCTGTATGGTAGGTCATACCATTAGTTGACCCTTATGGCGGTTTCTACCATTGGTTGACCCTTATGGCGGTTTCTACCATCAAGTTGACCCTTATGGCGGTTTCTACCATTGGTTGACCCTTATGGCGGTTTCTACCATGAGTTGACCCTTATGGCGGTTTCTACCATGAGTTGACCCTTCAGGCGGTTTCTACCTTTGATTTGGTTTTGACCCTTATGGCGGTATCTACCTTGAGTTGACCCTTCAGGCGGTTTCTACCTTGGAGTTGACCCTTCAGGCGGTATCTACCATGAGTTGACCCTTCAGGTGGTTTCTACCATCAAGTTGACCCTTATGGCGGTTTCTACCATCAAGTGAGACTCCAGACTGATAGGAATCTAAGGATGACGCGCCCGTTCTGTAGGGTTTGTCGGAGACTCGATCGTTCTGTAGATCGGTCTTGGAAAAGGTTTGCCTACTAAAAGACTACGCCTATGAAATGACATATCCCGTCTTGTTGGGACTAGTCGAAGACTCGATCCTTCTGTAGATCGGTCTTGGAAAAGGTTTGCCTACTAAAAGGCTACGCCTATGAAATGACATATCCCTTCTTGTCGGGACTAGTCGAAGACTCGATCGTTCTGTAGATCGGTCTTGGAAAAGGTTTGCCTATTAAAAGGCTTCACCTAAGGAATGACATATCCCGTCTTGTTGGGATTTTGGGTGGAATAAATGTCTCTTCTGCGGCTACCGGCTGCAATCCGTTCCGAAGGGTGAGAGCTTCGAGGCATGGCTATCCGGCGCGGGCTTCGCGAAAAAGGAGGTCACCGTATCTCTAGGCGGCAAGTCGCGAGCGTTATGGGCTCCGATCTCGAACTGTGCTTTGAGACACCTCTGTCGTATATCCCTGTCTGGTGGGATTTAGGATGGAATAAATGTCTCTTCCGCGGCTACCGGCTGCAATCCGTTCCGAAGGGTGAGAGCTTCGAGGCATGGCTATCCGGCGTGTGCTTCACGAAAAAGGCGGTCACCGTATCTCTAGGCGGCAAGTCGCGGATGGTATTTTTTCTAATTTTTTGGTTATTTTTATAATTAAATAAATTCAAAAAAATATTAAAAAATACAAAAAATATTTTTTGTTCAAAATTGGTTCCTAAGGCTAGGCTAAGGCTTCCAAAGTTGATTTTGTAACTTTTTGACCTTTTTTGCTATTTTTAATTAATTTTAGAAATAAAAACTATAATAACGGATGGTCAAAAATCAAGTGTCAACAGCTGCCCCTCTTTGAGGTGTTCCAAACTATAATATATTTTTTTGGAACACTTAAGTGCCAAATTGAAGGAAAAACGATTACTTAAGTGCCAATGGTAAGAAATTTCGGCCACTTAATTACGTGTCAATTATTTTTAATGTTTTGACTTTACTTGGCAATTTTTTAAAAACAATCAAGCCACGTGGACTTTTAAACTTAAAAATAAAGTTCAATTTTTTTATAAATCAAAATTAAACAAAAAAATAGTCTAAAAAATAAAAATAAACTAAAAAAGGTTGTGAGGCGAGGCCTTGCACAGCCCTCACTATCGTCTTCCCACCATCGTTGGCAAATGGCCAACGATGGGTGGGGAATGATTAAGAGGGGCCACCATGCCTCGGCGACGCCACCAAGGCATTGCCAGGGTCGACACTGGCGATGCCTGGCCATGGCTGACCAAGGCCTCGTAAACCCACGACGAGGGAGACCTCGCCCAGATCTGGGGGAGTTCGAGCCTCGCCCAGCCACGACCAGGCATCGCCAACCCTGGCGAAGGTCGCCAGGGCTCGACGACCCCTCTCGGCCATCCCCCACCCATCGCATTCGATGGTGGGGTAGTGGCTATGAGACAGCCCTTGCCGCTGTAACTTTTTTGCTACTATTTTTCATTTTTTAGCTTATTTTAAATTTGTTAGTTTATCTTAATTTTTTTTTAATATTACGTGGATTTTTTTTATTGCTTTTTAATTTTTTTTTTTGCTGATTGGGATTCTCCAATGAGACATAGATGTCGTGTATGATTGCCGATGAAGTTCACTGAAGTTGGCACTGAAATAATCATTTTTAAAAAAAAAATCGACAATTAAATGATAAAAAAAATATTAGCATTAAAGTGAACGTCGTACACAAATATCAGCACTCAGGTGTCCTTGTGCCTCTCTTGTAATTCCTAGATATATACCCGATATGATGCTATCTATCCATTAACTTTGTGGCCAAAACCCTAATTGGAAATTATATAGAAGTTGCACTTTGTTTTGATCGCAAGATAAACTAGAATGAGAGGACTTGAGGAATAGATATTAGTTATATGGAGGTCCAAAGCGTATTGACATTGCCCCCTTCACCATTTCCCTCCATATTCCAAGACGTTCAAATATCTCATTTTACTTGATTATGAGTGAATATGCTTGTTATATAACGTGGTCTCTCTTCACTATCAGTTTAGGCTTATTAGATTGAATTTTTAACATCATAATAGAGTCAGGTTCTGTCCCAGTTTATTTCGCATGTACATACATCCCGTTTGTCAAATTGGATGTGTTATTCTTAATTCGATTTGCATGTGAACGGAGTGTTAAAATATCTCACATCGTTTGCGAGCGCGTGAAGGCACTTGCCAGATCTGGATGAGGGCTACTTGGCGTGCGGCCGACGATCCGAACCTTGCCAACTGCGAGGAAGGGCGCGAAGGCCCTTGTCCAAGGCTGTGGCGGCCCTGCTGGCCACGGGCGAGGCAGTTGTCGCCTAGATCTAGTGGTCGTGTCACGTAGGACGGCCGGAGTCCACGTCAGTTATTCGCGTCCAAAATTAGCTGGATGGACTAACATTGGTAAATAGCTAAAAGGTTTATGACTAAATTTGCCCAATTGAAAAGTTTAGAACTTCGTTGGCATAAATGCAATAAGTTAGGATTTTTTTTTTTGGTACTTTTATCAAAAAATGTGTTGGGGGAGGAAAATGGCAAAAGAGAAGGGTAATAGCGAGTGAGGGTAAGGGAAAGTTGGGGGGTAGTAGTGATCTCTTCAAGTTTGCTTGGCCAAGACTTGGCCATGTAATGAAACATTGTGTCGTGCAGACTGTCCCCCCTATCTGTTGATCCTCCTGGAGTGAGCAGATCAGATAAAAGAAGATAGATCCAGAATCTGTAGGTCAAAAACTATAAAATGGCCGCTGTCGAATCCATTTGTAAGCACTACTTATAATGGCAATTTTTGATATTGTTCATCGAAACGACTTGACCCCATATTTTTATGAAAATGTGGTGATTCAATCGTGTATGTTAAAAATCCCAAAGTTTATGGAATTCTCTATAGAAGGCTTTAGTTTCCTAATTTTTCGATCAAAAACAAATCTTTTTCTAAGTTAAAAAAAAAAAAAGAGTCTAGGGCTTGTACGTGCAAGTTGCATGGGACCCCGTATGAATTACGAGATCATCCCATGGACGCCTTCGGCATCCATGGGTCGCGGACCGACCATAGGATCATGTTCAACAAGTGGAACTTATTAGCTGTCCAATCTTAGATTTGAGCAGTAAGGCTAGGAGAAGTTATTAGTGGGCACTTGCTGGTGCCAATCATACAGACCAGCTTTGAATTGTTATGGAGGTATGGGGTTGCTGCAATTATGTGTCATCTCCCTCTTTGTCTCTCTTGCCCTGACTTCTATCTTGTGTGGATAGATCGAGTCTAAAAATCTTACTCATCTCGATCTCTTTGCTCGCTCCGAATCGACGAGATTATTTGCAAAGAAACAAGAGATAGAACAAACGAAATGTGCTTCTCATTAGCAAGAACATCATATGCATATTGCGCTTATCATGGCTAACAGCTCGACTTATCTTATGGGCCGTTCGCTATAGTTTTCTATCTCCAAGATGGAGCTCAAGTCCGATCCTGTTAACATATTTAGCTAGACCCATATTCACTCAAAAACTTTAGCCGATGAATTATGGGTCAACTTGGATATATTAATTACTTCATACCACATAAGTTCTCTGATGTGGGACTTTTCTAACACAAATCGCACGTGTATATCAACAAAAGTTATTGCGCCTCCAAAGCTAAGCAGCTTGCACCAGCATACGATGAGCCCATGACACTTCAAGAAAACGAAGTACCATCTGTGACATTCATCTTTCGGGATTCAAATGCATAATAGATCTAACGATCAAGGAATCGAATCGCCGTATTAATCTAGCGGGTGCATTCTTCTTATTATTCTTGAAATCGTTTCTCATTTCTCCATTTGCACTCGTCCAAATGTGTCCAAGAAGCTCTTTAGAAGGTCCTCTTGTGGGGAGAGATCTGTCTATCAGGTAGGATGTCATTTTTCACAAGCAGCTTGGACAGTGACTTGTGCTTGCATTGAAACTTAGTGTCATCTTTTTCGAATCAAAATGAAAGAGCCCTTTCATGGGGACGAGTTAATGCAATGAAAGTCCTATATCTTGCATCTACAATGCAATCTAATTCTAAAATTTTTAATCGATTCGATTAAGTCCCAAACATTGTATAAAAAAAAATTGATCAAGCGCTCTCGATGAACAGTGACCAAAATTGCTTGCATTTTATAAAACATGAGACCATATATTGCAGTTTTACAGATAAGTTTTGGGATAATTGTATTTTCTAGTAAAAGTTTAGGAGATAATTAAACCAGTGAAAATATTTAAGACTCGATTGCAATTTTCGCAAGAGGTTTATAATTAGAATGAACCAATTGAAAAGTTTAGGACTTGATTGCAGTCCCTACATAAGTTTAGAACTTGTGGTGCAATTTTTTCATTCATAATCGTGCATGCATCGATCATCTCCGACTCAACACATATTAATTGAAAATCCTCTGGTATGGTTTCCAGATATATACCGGATATGGTGCTGTCTATCCATCAAATTTGTGGCCAAAACCCTAATTGGAAATTACATAGCAGTTGCACTTTGTTTGCATCGTAGGATAGACTAGATTTAGAGGACTTGGAGGAATGAACATTAATTATTTGTAGGTTCAAAGCTGACGGAGGGTAGCGATAACTGGAATACTCTTCCAACAGATAAACTGTAATTCAATTGATATTAATCTCAAGATTATAAAGAGTGGACGTCATTTATATAGATAGGACTCCTAAAAGAAATAGAATTATGCAAAAATATCATAAAACGAAATATTGAAATGAAATTTAATCAGAATTCAAATCAAAGATTGTAAATTATCTAAATTGCAAAAATTACCTAAATCTAAAAAAAAAAACTGCCTAAAAAGTGGTCTAATCGATCTCGAAATCCATCTCAGTTCACAGCCAAAGGCAGTGAGTTTGAATTAGAAGGCCGTTTCGCTTCAACTGATCGAATTTGAGCGCAATCTGAGCCCGCCCGACCCGAAATCATATTTAATGGTGAAGCCGCGTCGGTTTCTGGCGATCAAGTTTTTCCAAGAGATCGCACGCCAATTGTTCTACATCATTCTCCCCATCTTCAGAAGAATTCGTCCTCGAGTTATCATCAGGGCATAGTGGAGTATCTGGATAATGATGCTCGAATGAGTATGCTACATTGAATGTCCGAGAAATGTTAAGATCACCATGAAGATCAACCACATAGGCATTGTCATTGATCTTTTTTATGACTCTGCAAGGACCAATCTTCATGTTCTTCATCTTGTTGTATGTATCGACATGGAATCTCTCCTTGTGCAGAAAGACCATTACCTCATCGTGGACTTCAAAAATTTTGGAACGACGCCGTTTGTCAGCAGCATCCTTATACTTCGAATTGGAAACAGCAAGTTGGCGTGTCACATCAGCTTGAATCTCCATAAGTTTAGTCGCCAGATTTTCAGCCGCCACACTATATCCAGGAATCTTAGGCAGAGGAATTAGATTTAGTATATGCTGAGGTACACGACCATAAATGACTTCGAATGGAGACTTGCCAATGAAACGGTTAACCATGTTATTGAAAGAAAACTCTACTGGAGCAAGGTACTGGTCCCACTGTTTCGGCGTATTACTGCAGAGACAACGAATGATGTCCGCCATAGTTCAATTAACCACTTCGGTCTGCCCATCAGTCTGAGGATGGAAGGAGCTACTGTACTCCAATCTCGTGCCAAACAACTTCCACTAAGTCCTCCAAAAGTGACTGGGTATCGTCTTAGGAACACCATGTAGACGAACCACTCATTGTGTTCGAGGGAGTCCCAAGACGAAATGCATTGAAATATCCACCCATGGTTCAGATGGAATTGGAAGTGAAGTATAAAGGCTAGTATTCTGTGACTGCCCCTTAGCAACCTGGCAGACAGAGCACTTCTGAACAAAATGCCCGGCATCACGCTTCAATTGTGGCCAGTAATAACGACCCTCTACCAAGGCAATGGATTTGTCACTCCCCAAATGTCCTCCAAGACTTCCACCATGAAGTTCTCAAATCAGCTTCTCTCGAAGTGAGCTACGTGGAATACATAACTTGTTTCTATAAAACAAGAACTTATCATGAATAATCATATCACCATCAGAACCATTCGCTTGACACGTCGCCCAAATGTGTCGAAAATCCTCATCTTCAGCATAAAGATCATGCAAAGACTCAAAGCCCACCACTTCATTCTACATGGTAACGAGTAACGCAGAGCGGCGGCTTAGAGAATCAATCACTTTGTTAAGATGTCATGCTTTATGACGAAGCACAAAGTTAAATTGTTCCAAGAAAGAAACCCAACGCCCGTGCATCCTATTTAAATGCTTTTAGCCCTTGATGTATTTGAGCGCTTGGTGATCAGTATTGAGTATAAATTCACGCTGGTACAGATAAGACTGCCAATGTTTAATAGCTCGCACTACAGCATAAAATTCCTGCTCATAAGTAGACCATCGACGCCTAATCTCATTCAATTTCTCACTGAAATAAGCAATCGATTTTCCCTCTTGGCATAGAACAGCACTAATCCCTTCTCCAGAAGCATCACAATCTAATTCAAATGCCTTATCAAAGTTCGCAAGACAAGAACTGGAGTAGTGGACAACTTCTCATTTATCAAGGCAAAACTGGCCTCTACCTCATTACTCCATCGGAATTGCTCTTTATTTAAGCATTATGTAATAGGTGCTAAAATAGAACTGAAGTTACGAATGAACATGCGATAAAACGTTGCCAGACCATGGAAGCTTTGTACTTCCCTAACAGTCTTAGGTGTCGGCCACTCGCGAATAGCAGCAACCTTTGCCTCATCAACTTGAAGACCATATGCGCCAACAATATACCCCAGAAATAGCAATTAATTGGTCATAAAACTGCATTTAGGCAAGTTGATATAAAGTTGATTATCCTCCAGAACCTGCAAAACATCTCGGAGGTGGTCTCTATGTTGCTATCCATCCGGATTATAGGCAAGTATATCGTCGAAGTAAATGACCATAAACTTCCCCAAGAATGGTTCCAGAACTTGCGTCATCAAACGCATAAAAGTGCTAGGAGCATTGGAAAGTCCAAAAGGCATGACTAACCATTCGTAAAGCTCCTCGTTTATTTTGAACGCCGTCTTCCATTCATCTCCGGGTCTCACACAAATATGATGGTATCCGCTCTGCAAATCAATCTTAGAAAAGATCTGCGATCCTGCCAATCTGTCAAGCATATCATCTAAACGAGGAATAGGGAAGTGATACCTCACAGTAATTCTGTTAATTGCTCGACTGTCGACACACATTCATATACTTCCATATTTCTTCGGAGTAAGGAGGGAAGGAACGGCATAAGGGCTCATGCTTTCTCGTATAAATCCTTTTCGAAGTAGTTCTTCCACATTTTCCCGTAGTATCATATTTTCCTTTGGGGTCATGCGATAATGCGGCGGGTTGTAAAGACTAGCACAGGGTAGAAAATCAATTTGATGCTGGATTTCTCGCATAGGTGGTAACCCATCAGGTAGATCCTCAGGAAAGATGCCAGAAAAATCCTTCAGTAAGGGTTGCAGTGCTTCTGGAATTACAACGGTTTCCTATTTGGATCCACTATTCACAACCAAATACATACCATTCCTTTTGCGAACATTAAGTAAAACGCCAGCTTTGTCATGCTTTTGAATAGGTTGAGAAACACGAGTATCTTCTTCTAAGGGACGAAGGGTGATTTTCGTCTTCCCCCATACAAAGGAGTAAACATTCTAACGTCCTCTGTGCGTGACATCAACATCGAATTGCCATGGTCGTCCCAACAAGACGTGGCATGCATCCATCTCAACAACATCATAAAGTATTGTATTCTTGTACGTTTTTCTAATTGAAATAGGTGTCGCGACCCGTCCGAAATCGGACGCGGCTAATGGATTACCAATCGCGGGCCCCCACTCTGAAATGTGGATCGCGGGCCTTAGATCGGCGCGGGCCCTCCCAGGCCCATACCAAATCGCGGCGGAGGTATATCTTTAAGGGATTCGACGATAAGAGTCGATCGCTTTCGACCTTCAGTGTGGTCGTGGTGGCATGTGCAACTTGTGCATGCATTTGGAGTCGCCACCGGTCTTTCTTGGAGGGTAGACCGGAAACCTTACTGACCGATTGGGAGAGATCGATCAGTTCTACGGAACCAGAGATTTTGGGTTCGGGGACTTGGTTACGTCGGTGTCATTACCAACGCCCTTTCGGTACCTAACGTGAGTGATTTTCCTAACTAAGAGTTCATGCAGGCGCAATTTTGGGTGATATGAGTCAGGGTTTCATGCAGGTTGGAAGACTGGTCCTATCAAACCACAGTCAATATAATGAAAGCGCAATCAAGTGCATAAATAAATCATGTCAATGCACATCAATTTCAATCATTGGCCTCCTAGTATAGCCATAAAGGCTTAGGGAAGATGTGATTTAGGGCTAGGGGTAAAATGGAAAGATTCGGGGACAATTAGCCCGAAGGGCAAAATTGTCATTTTTGGAAGGTTTGGATACCGAATTACCCAAAATATTCCATGGCCAGTTGATTGTGGCCATTTCCCATTTTTGAGAATTTTTTGGAATTTCTTGACTTTTCTTCAATTTTTGGAAGACGATTCGCCCAAAGGGCGAAATCGTCATTTTAAGAAGGGTCGGGGTTCAAAACACCCGGAATGAGCCTTGGCCAGTTGTTTGTGGCCATTTCCTATTTTTTGGGATTTTCCTGGATTTTTAGAATGTTTTTGGAAGACGGTTTGCCGGAAGGGCAAAACCGTCATTTCTGAAAAGATCGGGGGTCGAAAGACCCGAAACAGGTCGTGGCCAGTTGAATGTGGCCATTTCCTATTTTCTGGAATTTTTTAGAATTTTTCTGAATTTTCCGAATTTTTTGAATTTTTTATGAATTTTCTATTTTTTATTGATTTTTTGAATTTTTTATTATTTTTTATTATTTTCTGAATTTTTTAATATTTAAAAAATATTTTCCGGGCCGGGTCAAACCCGGCCCACGCCTCTCGGGCGCCCGGCCCGACCCTAGGGGTCGAAACCGGCCTAAAACGACGCCGTTTTATATTTTTAACATTTTTCCATTTTTTAACAATTTTTTTGATTTTTTATGTATTTTATTTAATTATCCGAAAATTCCCCGGATCGGACGGTCCACGTCGTGCCACGTGGCTTCGTCTCGTGCGTCCGATCTTCCACTAGATCGAGCGACCCACAGAGAGCCACGTGGCTCAATAATAGCCGTCGGATCAAAAATTAATTATTTTCATTTTTTAGAAAACCTACAAATCGGACGCTCTAGAACGTGCCACGTGGCCTCCTCGGGTGCGTCCGATCTTGTACAAGATCGGACGTCCCTCAGTGAGCCACGTGGCACATCCTCGTCCGCCGGATCGATTATTCGAAAATCATTTATTTAATTTTCCAAAAATTCCAGGATCGCGACACGTGTCGCGATCGTGGCCGTCCGTTTGTTTTATTTGAAAATAAGCGGACCGGACCCCACCCGGCTGACGTGGCTGCCTACGTGGCACGCCACGTCGGCCGTTGACCGTTGACCGGCCGGAGGGTAGCCGGAGAAGACGATGAACAGTGAAAAATCCGGCGGGAATAGTAAAAATTCCAGCGAGGTCGCCGGAAAATTGCGAAACGAGCCCGAAACTTGGTATTTTTCGCCCGTTCTTGCGGCATTCGATTCCTTAGACACTCAGCATCAACATGTAATCAAAACTTGGCAATAAAACACGTCGGAAAACACCTAAACGACCGACGACCGAACCGGCTCCGGCGAACCGATTTGCATAAATTTTTTTTGCCGCTCAAACTCGATTTCTTTGCATCACACGGAATCCAAGAAGAGTCTAGAAGCTTACCTGAGCTCGTTTTGAGCTTAGCGACCGCCGGAAGCTTCCGTTGAGCTCTCGGTCCGCGAGGTGGACGGCGAAGCTCCGGGCGTGGTTTCCGGCTCGGTTTCGACGCGCAACAATGCACAAACAAGGGCAAGTCGAACTTAGGGATGAATATAATGAGGGTTTAAGGTCCCTAGTACACGAATGGGGCTCGGGGGAGGCACGGCCGAGCATTACAAAACGAAATGCTCATTGAAGCATTTCGTCGAACACTTGGTATGCATAGAGAAGAAATGGATGTCGGGGGAGCTACCGACCTGTTCGAGAGTCGCCGGCGGCTATGGGGGCTTCCACGACGATCTGTGGGAGAGCTGAAGGTCCGGGGTGCTCGCCTCTCCCTCGGGTTCGCCCAAAAAAAATCCCCCCACTCTCTCTCTTTGAACTCGGTTTTAACCGAGAATATCCACCGGTTTCGTGGCCGACCGGCGCACCTCGGCGCGCCCAACGACCAGAACACGAGCCTGGATCCCCACTAATGTCCCCCACGTTCGTTTTCCTTTTACTTCTCCCGAAAATCGCACGCCCCCACGTTGCTCTGTTCTGCCCCTCTGCTGCACGCGAGTCTGCTGCACATTATGTGCATTTGCAGACCCGGGTCGGGCCGGGTCGGGTCGGGTCTGACCCGACCGACACGGTTCGGCCAAATCTCCTAAATCGCCAAATTGACCCCCCAAATGACCTCTTTTCATGAAATTGATGGCAAAATCGGATTCCTTGACATGTTTTCCATCAAATATGGGTATTTTTGTGAATCAATTTATTGAAATTCTGTGAAAACCCCAAATTGTCCCTAGGATCCGAAATTTAATTTCGCCAAATCGAAGGCCTAAACGATCGAATTAGCCAAAATTGAGCCCACCAATGGATTCAGCATGATGAAAACTGTTGGGTAGAGGTGTTTAATTTTAATGGGTGTGCCCGTGTGAAATTTAATTTCAAAAATTGTGAAACCGGGGACTAAATTGAAAGATTTTTATGCAATTAAGCCCTTTTGGTTAAAATTGATCAAATTGGAGGGCAAATCGACCCAATTGCATTTCAATACTTTGGAGTCCAATGTCATAGCTTATAAAAACCAAGAATTGAAAATTAAAAGACTCGAAAAGGATTTTTTAGGCCCGGTTCGGGATTATGTTTGTGAAGGAACCCCATGAACCAAGCCAAATTTCCCTAATAAAAAGTGAAACTATTAAAGAGAGAATTAAAATAAAATTTCTGAATATTTTTGTGTAATTTTCTGACCACGGATGGTATTTTTTCTAATTTTTTGGGTATTTTTATAATTAAATAAATTCAAAAAAATATTAAAAAATACAAAAAATATTTTTTGTTCAAAATTGGTTCCTAAGGCTAGGCTAAGGCTTCCAAAGTTGATTTTGTAATTTTTTGACCTTTTTTGCTATTTTTAATTAATTTTAGAAATAAAAACTATAATAACGGATGGTCAAAAATCAGGTGTCAACAGTTGCCCCTCTTTGAGAGTGAGCTCGTCAGAGGTTGCTTTCAAAGACAAAATGACACCTGGATCTTGACCGACTCGACTAGGGGAAAGAAATGCTATGACATCGGACCTTCAAGTCTTTTGATGAATGCTCAAATTAATCACCGGTTTACTCTTGCAATTCGAACATGGGCCGGAGTGAGAGAGGCTTACCCGAAGCTCACCTGTCAGATGCTGCCGGTTGCGACGACTTTCAAGAAGATACCTAGGACTCGTTCAGAATATCCTAGGGAGATTAAGCACTGACCTGTATGGTAGGTCATACCATTAGTTGACCCTTATGGCGGTTTCTACCATTGGTTGACCCTTATGGCGGTTTCTACCATCAAGTTGACCCTTATGGCGGTTTCTACCATGAGTTGACCCTTATGGCGGTTTCTACCATGAGTTGACCCTTCAGGCGGTTTCTACCTTTGATTTGGTTTTGACCCTTATGGCGGTATCTACCTTGAGTTGACCCTTCAGGCGGTTTCTACCTTGGAGTTGACCCTTCAGGCGGTATCTACCATGAGTTGACCCTTCAGGCGGTTTCTACCATCAAGTTGACCCTTATGGCGGTTTCTACCATCAAGTGAGACTCCAGACTGATAGGAATCTAAGGATGACGCGCCCGTTCTGTAGGGTTTGTCGGAGACTCGATCGTTCTGTAGATCGGTCTTGGAAAAGGTTTGCCTACTAAAAGGCTACGCCTATGAAATGACATATCCCGTCTTGTTGGGACTAGTCGAAGACTCGATCCTTCTGTAGATCGGTCTTGGAAAAGGTTTGCCTACTAAAAGGCTACACCTATGAAATGACATATCCCTTCTTGTCGGGACTAGTCGAAGACTCGATCGTTCTGTAGATCGGTCTTGGAAAAGGTTTGCCTATTAAAAGGCTTCACCTAAGGAATGACATATCCCGTCTTGTTGGGATTTTGGGTGGAATAAATGTCTCTTCTGCGGCTACCGGCTGCAATCCGTTCCGAAGGGTGAGAGCTTCGAGGCATGGCTATCCGGCGCGGGCTTCGCGAAAAAGGCGGTCACCGTATCTCTAGGCGGCAAGTCGCGAGCGTTATGGGCTCCGATCTCGAACTGTGCTTTGAGACACCTCTGTCGTATATCCCTGTCTGGTGGGATTTAGGGTGGAATAAATGTCTCTTCCGCGGCTACCGGCTGCAATCCGTTCCGAAGGGTGAGAGCTTCGAGGCATGGCTATCCGGCGTGTGCTTCACGAAAAAGGCGGTCACCGTATCTCTAGGCGGCAAGTCGCGAGCGTTATGGGCTCCGATCTCGAACTGTGCTTTGAGAAACCTCTGTCGTATATCCCTGTCTGGTGGGATTTAGGATGGAATAAATGTCTCTTCCGCGGCTACCGGCTGCAATCCGTTCCGAAGGGTGAGAGCTTCGAGGCATGGCTATCCGGCGTGTGCTTCGCGAAAAAGGCGGTCACCGTATCTCTAGGCGGCAAGTCGCGAGCGTTATGGGCTCCGATCTCGAACTGTGCTTTGAGACACCTCTGTCGTATATCCCCGTCTGGTGGGGATTTTGGGTGGAAGAAATCTTCTGAAGCTGAAAATTGGCGATCCGGTCCGGAAGATGACAGATCCGCGGCTACCAACCTGTGAACACTTACAGAGAGATTTATCTAGGTCATCGCGCTTTTGGGGGGATCCCATGACGCTGACTAGCGGGGTCAGAGGGGATTTTTGTATTTTTTGAAAGGGTTTTCCATGACAAGGGTTCTCCAAGTCAGAGGGGATTTTTGAATTTTTGAAAAGGGGTCTCAGGATGAGGGTTCTCCACGTCCGTTGAGACTGTTTGATATCTTTGAAAAGGGGTCCTAGGACGAGGGTTCTCCACGTCAAACTAGGACTGTTTGATTTTTTTTGTTTTAAAAGGGGTCCTAGGACGAGGGTTCTCCACTTCAAGCTAGGACTGCTTGATTTTTTGAAAAAGGATCCCGAGACGAGGGTTCTCCACGTCTACTGGGATTGTTTGACTTTTTTTGAAAAAGGGGTCCTAGGACGAGGGTTCTCCACGTCATTCTAGGACTGCTTGATTTTTGAAAAAGGGTCCCGAGACGAGGGTTCTCCACGTCTACTGGGATTGTTTGATTTTCTTTTTTTTTAAAAGGGGTCCTAGGACGAGGGATCTCCACGTCATGCTAGGACTGTCTGATATTTTTGAAAAGGGGTCCTAGGACGAGGGTTCTCCACGTCAAGCTAGGACTGTTTGATTTTTTTTGTTTTAAAAGGGGTTCTAGGACGAGGGTTCTCCACGTCATGCTAGGACTGCTTGATTTTTTGAAAAAGGGTCCTAGGACGAGGGTTCTCCACGTCATGCTAGGACTGTTTGATTTTTTTTTGAAAAAAGGGTCCCGAGACGAGGGTTCTCCACGTCTACTGGGATTGCTTGATTTTTTGAAAGGAGGTCCTAGGACGAGGGTTCTCCACGTCATGCTAGGACTGCCTGATTTTTTTGAAAAGAGGTCCTAGGACGAGGGTTCTCCACGTCATGCTAGGACCGCTTCTTTTAAAAGGGGTTTTTTTCTTTCCCTCTTTTCAGAGATCCCGAAGTTTGTCGGGAATTCAGTTTTTCGAAGCAGTGAAAGATTTTATTTTGACAAAGCTTCAGTTGAGACTCCACGTCATGCTAGGACTGCCTGATTTTTTTGAAAAGAGGTCCTAGGACGAGGGTTCTCCACGTCATGCTAGGACCGCTTCTTTTAAAAGGGGTTTTTTTCTTTCCCTCTTTTCAGAGATCCCGAAGTTTGTCGGGAATTCAGTTTTTCGAAGCAGTGAAAGATTTTATTTTGACAAAGCTTCAGTTGAGTCTGTTGAGGCGACATTCTGGGAGCTGGGTTCTCCAGGTATCCTGCAGAAGTTTGAGCCTGAAAGATTCTTCTTCACCAAGAAAATGTTAGTAATCTTTGGGAAGACCACGGCTGTCCATTTGACAAAAACCGTATGATTTAAGTTTTAATCGTGAAATGTGCATTTTGATGCTGGAGGTTATCCAAAGCATTCTTGCAACATGTAAATGTGATCACAAATTCCTTTCATGGAAAATCCGGATCCAACAATTTGAAGATCCCAAAAAGAGTTTGCTCAAAACATCAATTGGAATATTTCTCGACAGGGAGGTCTTCTCACCTGTTTTGAGGTAATGATTTTTATAGGGGATGCACTCAATTCCCTACTGACCTGTGCCTAGGTTTTAGGCTCATTCGCAGCGCATACATTTTGATCGGTCGGGAGGTCTTCCACGGAACCGTAATGTTGGGCTTGGGTATCGGTCTTCAACGGGGACCCGCTTTGGAGTCGAGGCCATCGAATGAAAGTTTTCACCATCTGCTCCAGGTTTACAAGTCAAGAACCCTGCAAAATGAGAAAGAAATAGTCTTGCTCGTACCTCTTCGAGCTAAGCCATATGTTAACCCAAGTGTCTTAATCAGAGAAGACTGTTTCAGGGTTGTAATGTCGGTAGGATTGGGGACCGAAAAAAAGGCTTGTTTTTGGCCCAGAATTTGTGAAGGGATTGACATCGGTGATCATTGCAAATTTGCCACCTGTCCTTTCCATTTTGCATCTTCAATTTTTGAGGTACACGACCGCTTTTGAGGTGTGCACAAATTCTTGTGAAAGCGCCTCTGGCTGCATTAAGAGAGTAACAACTCTATCTGTGTCTTTGCTCCGTGCTTGACACCATTCGAGGAGTAGTCTTTTTGAACCTGACTCCTTTTGGATTTCTCTTCTCCCCTTTTCAAACAGGTTTCACTGGGGATCAATGCAGATTGTTCATTCAAGCATCGGCCTTGCTTTTACCAGGCACTTTGCTTTTTCTTGATGCTGGGGATTTTTCTCACTATCTTTTCCTTTTCATTTTTCTTTTGAAATCCCGCTTTTTCTCATCTTTGAGAGATCGTGTTAGACATGTGACCAAATGTCTAAACATGCTTTAAGCATTAGCCTAGGAATTTCTTTGTAATCCCTAAGTCTCGAACTCCTCCGTTTCTGAAGTGATGATGCATCCGTCTTGGAATGTGCAATGATCACCAACGGGTTTATGAAATAATTTGGCAGGCCCAACTTGGCTGTGCAAAGGGTATGGTGTGTGGGATAGAGAAATGAATGATTCTCGTCATCCTATGGCACTTGGATTACCATATAAACAACACACAAAGATTAATGTTAGTCCGAGTAAGAAAATTTCTAACCATTTTCTCCTGATGCTGCTGGACTTACTTCCGTTCTTGCCCCGATGTGGGGTGGTTCTTGACAGGGTTGAGAATGAAAACCGCCGTTCAAAGGGGTTATCAACGGTCACCTGTAGTGTTTGGGGATATGAAACGAATGCCTCCGTCGTCCCAATCCATGTAATTGCTGCGAATAATCCCTACTTCCGTAGGTCCAGGTTTCACTATCTGATCCGCTCCACTTCTCTCTCAAGTGTGTATAGGACGTGTTTGGATTTAGGTTTTGCCTCTTATCTTTTGAGAAAACGTCCTTTTGAAAGTTTTGAACAACTTTTGATTGGAAAAATCTCTTTCGTTTTCTCCAAAAATTTTACCCGTCAAGGGGATTTTATGATGCACAATGCATGTTCTTATTCATGCTCAGACGACCTCCTGTTTTAAAACATGAATGTCAATGAAGTTTGAATTCCATGTCTTTTCTAGACGTTAGATTCTGAAAGCTTTTCTTCTTCCCTATATTTTTATTTAACATCTTCAATTGATTAGGGAAAGGGATACTTACCTGTCCACCGTGGCCGGGGATCCCTGAAAATGCGGAAGAAACATGTTATTGTACGTTCATGAATTTTTCAAAAAATTAGAACGATACTGCTTTACCCTTGGTCATGTGCTCCAACTAGTAATACATGCGATGTCAGAATCCTGTTTTGCCTTGTTGGCGAGCCCCTGTCAAGGACGGGAACTAGGTGTCAGTTTGTATTCCAAAATTCAAGATAAATTGGAACGATACCGTCTTATTTTGTTTGTGTTTCCGTTTGAACACAAACGTGCGGCTTGCAGAAGTTGGCCATCTATCTTGTGGCCATGATCCCTTCCTCTGGTTGGCAATGAATCCTTCTCTAGGATTTGCACTGGAGGAGATTCATTCATGCTTTTGGATGCATTCCCACGCCAATCTTCAAAGTTCAATCAAAGACCACTTCTTGAAGTCATGGCTTCCAAAGTTGATAATTCTATTCGCCTCCTTGTCGACGAATTCCTTTCTTTTGCGGCTTTTTGGCGCCAACAATTTTCTGTCCATCTTAACGGCGAATCCCTGTCAACAAATAAACATCAAGTGTCAGTTCGTGTTTCGAAATTCAAGACAAATCGAAACGATACTGCTTTACTCTCGCTTCGCGCCTCCATTTGAACGCAAATGTAAGGCTTGTTGAAGTCGGCCATCTAGCTCGTGGCCATGATCTACCTGTCTGGTTGGCAACGAATCCTTCTCTAGGATTTGAACCGGATGAGATCAATTTGTGCTTTTGGACCTATTCTAACGCCATTTTGCGGGGTTCCATTTCCTGGCAGCTTGCCCCCTACAATGGATATTTCTTTTCGCTTCCACGTTGGGCGAGATCCTTTCTTTTGTGGCTTTTTGGTGCCACCAATTTTCTGCCAAATGAGAACAAACTCATGTTAAGCATGATATCTTTGGGAGATCAATTTGGAACGATACAAAGTTACCCTTCACCCAGGTTTGTATCCTGGGGTTTACTTCCGATGAGGACGACTCTGTCATTGCGTCCATGGATTTTGCCAGGGAAGAAATGTCCTTCCTTTGTCCGGCGCACAAATGATTCACTTGCCCTGGTTAGACGTGGTTCATCATGGCTAGGTGATGCCTGCCCCAGCTAAATTCATTCCTGCGTTTTACTATAATCTCCATCCTCTTTGGGGATGTCTTCCCTCTTGGGATTCCTGATGACGCCTTACTGACGTATTCCTTTCCTTCGTCGATTATTGACGCTTCTCATTTGATGTGGATGATGGATTCTGCTTCATCTCGTCTGTATTTGTGGGTGTTGTTCGTGAGACGATCCTCAATCACGTCGACAACTACTTTGCCCCAGTTGGTCGGTGTTCATCTTGGCAGCGTGCCTTGGCATTCCCATGCTCCTAGACGATTTTCAATCCGATTTGAAGACATTCATGCACCTGCATATGAAGAGACAGGTGTGGGGATTTATCTGGCTTCATTTGAAATTTCAGGAAGGAGGTACTCCCTTCGAGACTTCGTCCTTCCAACATTTGAAGGAGCAGTGTTTTCCAAGTATTTTGCCCCAGTGAGGCTTGTCTTGGTGTTTGTCATCTCTGGGTTTGATAACCCTGGTTCGATGCACATTCATGGGGGATCGTGAGAATTTGCCCCCGGCTTGGCTCCTCGAAGCAGGTGGGGGAGCCCGCTCTCATGAATTTTTGTCGATTCTGGTAATCTATCTCGATTGCCAGATTCTTCGATTATTTTTTCTCTGTCCCTAGACAGCCTGACAATCTGGGGATTTGTCATGTGGCGGTTTGGTGGTTCTCTCGATCACAGTCGCCATTTGAGATGTTCGATGTTCCCCTATTGAAAAGAAGAAATCTCATGAGTAAAGGGCATGTATAATTGACTATTGGAGTCGATACAATTTACCCTTGAAATTTATCCTGCGGGAACCGGCATTTCTCCCTTTGGGTTCTCTGTATGCAGGATATGTGCATGATATGCATGATGCATGTTATGTGTGCCAGCAACGAAACATGAGTTCGTGCTTTTCACTCTATTCAGAGAAAGCATTTTTATCATATATGTCAATCTGGAAAACTTGAAATTTTCTTTTCAAGCGCTCTTTTCACAGGGATTTCTAAATGATGATAAACTTCTTCAAGTTTTCTCAAAGGTTTCGTTCACAAATTGAGCTATTAGAATGCTCTTAAAAATATTTAGCCAAAGTGCATGTCTGAGATGCCATGAAAAGGGGTACTCCCTGTTTGTCATTTGAAGGCATTGCTTCTTGGGCCCTTTGCTTCTGTTCCCAACCTGAAAGGAAAAAGAAATGAAACATTATTCTCATATCAAGAAAATAATCATTTTGGAACGATACGTCCTTTTACCAGAATCGATGGCTCCGTATCGTTCTCCTTCTCATTTAGAATGGTTTGATGTGTTTTGTCTTTGATTGATTATTCCACTTCATCATGATTCATGGGTGATAACTGCTTCAGGGACTTCCCCTACGTATCCCCATGGTGAATTCGGCATATCCTACATTCGGTACCCTTTCTGGGTAGAGAGTGATTTGCCCCCAGCAACTGGATGCGTTGTCTGGGGCTGACTGATTTAGTTGCAGGCAGTTTGATCATGCCGTGTTGGTGTATTCAATCTTCTGAAGATCTCAGCATTTGATGTTCTGCAACGTTCGACACTCCTTGGTCTCATCCATGCATTCCAAATTCTTCATGCATATTTTGCTTTGTCGTTATTTTATGACGTCCCTCGATCATTCTGTTGTTTGACATCAGCAAGCACGGGTTTACTTGTGGCTGAGTACTTCAACATCCTGGAGTGTTACTTCACAAGCAACAATTTTCTTCATTGTGTCTTGTCGCATTCACCTTACGCTTTAACAATCTTTTACTCCACCTGTACGATGAAATGAATGAGTGACTCGATTGCTGCATAAGGAGCTTTAATTGAAACGACTACGGATTTACTATCCCCGCTCTGGTCACTTCTGGCATCCGAGATGCTGGAAATTTTTCAATGGGCCCGTTCATTCTCGTCATCACCTGCAAAAACGAGAAACCATATCAACTCGTGAACCAGTCAATCCGATTTGGAACGGATACAGCTTTTTCGACTTAGGGAGAATCGATCCTAATCAGGTTTCTCATTCTTCACGCTGTCTGTTTGGGGTTCAACCTGATTTGATCCATCCTGTTTTTACCAACCCAATGGGGGTGACATCTGATGAAGGCATCTTCCTCTTCCTTTTGTAGGGAATGCAAGTTTCTATTTGTTGGTCTTCAACCATCTTATCTATCGTTCCACCATCATCTTGCATGTGGTCAGATGAGGGCATTTTCGGCAAATGTCTGCCATGTAAAACATGTCCCTCTTGTCTATCCGCAGATGGATTTTTCTTCTCGATCTGTTTTTCACCTAAGAGGAAGAGATAGGAAATATTATGCCAATATCTGATTGAAAATCAATTAGGAACGACACGTCTTTACACTTGATCCGGCTGCCCCGGTCAGGTGGCGTCTGCCCTAGTTGAGTGGGATTTGCCCCAATTGACTACTTTGATCCACTTCACAATTTTTTTACGGTTCTTTTTTCAATTTGGGGGATATCTGCTGTTTGGAGTTTCATGTCTCCTTTTCATCTTGGTGGGCTTTTGCCCCGGTATGCTGTCTTGGTGAGAAGCCGATTTCTTTGTCTGACTTCAAATATCCATCCATGTGGCTTGAGTTGTCGACCATCTTCGATCTTCTTGAAGGACCACTCCTGAGGATCAATAAAACACAATCAACAAATTTTCAAATTCAAAGAGATTAGATTACAGCTAATTCTCTTCTGAATGTGGCTCCTTTGATTGCATGTTGTTCAACGTCTTGAAAGATGGCAAAAATGCCCTCATCAGTTGACTATTTTTCTTGATGATTCCCTGGTCGGACAGTCAGGTTAGAATTTAAGACTGTCGGGGTACCCCTTGTGTGGTGAGGATGAGTGTCTTCATCTCTGTCATCATTGCGAACACCTAAGCCAACTGACTCTCCAGGGTGGTCAAGCACTTTTCTATGCCATCTTGGTCCATTTTAACTTGTGACTGATTCTTCACACAAGTCCTCGAATTTTGATTCTGGAAATTACCTGTTCGAATGACAGGAATATGTCAGAAAGGGAAGTAAAGCATAAATCCTTTCAATTTTATGCTTTCTTGTGATTAACGAGGATAAGGACTTTTACACAAGCCTTAACCTCATGTGAAAAATTCTTATCGATGTTTTTCAAGAGAAAACATAAAACTAAAAGGAGCGTAATCCATGGTTATTACTTTTGGCAAATCCCTAGAAAATCTGTGGAATTTCCAAGAAGATAAAAATGCAATTCCAATGTGTCCTAAATTCGGTGAGAGATAGGACATCCAAATTGAAATGATTTCCCGAAGGTAATTTGGATATCTTGTCTCCTCTTGAATTCAGGAAACATGAACGACTTTAGTTAATTACCAAGGATCACCAATGATGCATGCTATAGACCGGTTCAATTCCATGTCCGGCGCACCATGAAATGAATGTTAGATTCTCGTACTTGGGTTAAACATGCCAAGTGTGAGTTCTAACGAAAATTTCATCTGGGTAAGACATGCAATTGAACCGAAAAATCCGGATGGTTGAGAGAAATTCCAGTGTCGCACTCCAATGTCAAGACACTTAGACAAGAATTAGAAATCGAGGTGTAAAAGATAAATGGGAGACCCACAGACGGGTGCTCCTTACAGACTCGACGATCCTGATAAAAGAAAAGGGACAATTGGAATGTAGCCCTTAAGAACCTAAAGAGATGCCCCAAGTCGGGTCTTCAAGGGACGACGCTTGGTGTCTTCGGTTCGGCCCTTTGGATCTTTATTTTCGTCAATTGCCCTTTTGATAATGTCCGACAGGTGTCTCGGATTTGCTGTTATCGCGTGTCCTTCAACTATCGGTATGGTTACTGGATCATTCCTTGGACAGCTCGAAGAGGGTAAACTCCGTTGAATGTCCCGACAGTCCGATGGCGGATGACGCGTCGCTCATATTTGAACACGTTCGGGATGTGGGACCGACTTGGAGAGATCATCTCTTCTATCCGTACTCTATATTGGAATTAGACTCAACCATCGGATTTGATGAATGCAGCATATTGTGCAAAAATAAAAGGCTGCAATTGAATTTAAATAGAAATGGCAGGACCTTACCATGAGAGATACCCAATGATTTTTTTGGTTTTAGGTGTACCAACCATCCATATACATGCGCATGAGACAAGTGAGGCTTGACTCTAGAAATCAAAAGGGCTTAGGTGAGGAACCTAGAGGCTTCCCTCTATCCGAGTCGATAAATTCGTCCATGAGCGCAATCCACAACAAATGGATAAAAGTCTCGACTTGGATAGTGAGTGGGATCGAATAAGGTCGACCCCAGCGCAATCCACGCTAGAGCGTTGCATATCGATCCCTGATCTATGGCTACCTAAAAAGGTGATTTCGCGGCCTGGGTTTGGGCGCTTTGTGCAAAGTGTCGTGATCCTCAAATATGCAGTGAATCATGCGCAACAATTTATATATCAATCAGCGCTTCAAATCATCCATATAACATGCATTCCTACGCCCATCCTGCATAAGACAATGTTAATCACAGACTACACCCCTTATTACTCCAATCTGCAAAAACATATAACACCTATCGTGAGCGGACTTACCTCACATTCAAGAGCGCCTACAGGGTTAGAAAAATCACTCAACGTTTTAATTACGGCCTAAGTCCACTTGAGGTCCAGAACCAAGTGTTCTAGAACAACGTCCCCAGCGGAGTCGCCAGCTGTCGCGACCCGTCCAAAATCGGACGCGGCTAATGGATTACCAATCGCGGGCCCCCACTCTGAAATGTGGATCGCGGGCCTTAGATCGGCGCGGGCCCTCCCAGGCCCATACCAAATCGCAGCGGAGGTATATCTTTAAGGGATTCGACGATAAGAGTCGATCGCTTTCGACCTTCAGTGTGGTCGTGGTGGCATGTGCAACTTGTGCATGCATTTGGAGTCGCCACCGGTCTTTCTTGGAGGGTAGACCGGAAACCTTACTGACCGATTGGGAGAGATCGATCAGTTCTACGGAACCAGAGATTTTGGGTTCGGGGACTTGGTTACGTCGGTGTCATTACCAACGCCCTTTCGGTACCTAACGTGAGTGATTTTCCTAACTAAGAGTTCATGCAGGCGCAATTTTGGGTGATATGAGTCAGGGTTTCATGCAGGTTGGAAGACTGGTCCTATCAAACCACAGTCAATATAATGAAAGCGCAATCAAGTGCATAAATAAATCATGTCAATGCACATCAATTTCAATCATTGGCCTCCTAGTATAGCCATAAAGGCTTAGGGAAGATGTGATTTAGGGCTAGGGGTAAAATGGAAAGATTCGGGGACAATTAGCCCGAAGGGCAAAATTGTCATTTTTGGAAGGTTTGGATACCGAATTACCCAAAATATTCCATGGCCAGTTGATTGTGGCCATTTCCCATTTTTGAGAATTTTTTGGAATTTCTTGACTTTTCTTCAATTTTTGGAAGACGATTCGCCCAAACGGCGAAATCGTCATTTTAAGAAGGGTCGGGGTTCAAAACACCCGGAATGAGCCTTGGCCAGTTGTTTGTGGCCATTTCCTATTTTTTGGGATTTTCCTGGATTTTTAGAATTTTTTTGGAAGACGGTTTGCCGGAAGGGCAAAACCGTCATTTCTGAAAAGATCGGGGGTCGAAAGACCCGAAACAGGTCGTGGCCAGTTGAATGTGGCCATTTCCTATTTTCTGGAATTTTTTAGAATTTTTCTGAATTTTCCGAATTTTTTGAATTTTTTATGAATTTTCTATTTTTTATTGATTTTTTGAATTTTTTATTATTTTTTATTATTTTCTGAATTTTTTAATATTTAAAAAATATTTTCCGGGCCGGGTCAAACCCGGCCCACGCCTCTCGGGCGCCCGGCCCGACCCTAGGGGTCGAAACCGGCCTAAAACGACGCCGTTTTATATTTTTAACATTTTTCCATTTTTTAACAATTTTTTTGATTTTTTATGTATTTTATTTAATTATCCGAAAATTCCCCGGATCGGATGGTCCACGTCGTGCCACGTGGCTTCGTCTCGTGCGTCCGATCTTCCACTAGATCGAGCGACCCACAGAGAGCCACGTGGCTCAATAATAGCCGTCGGATCAAAAATTAATTATTTTCATTTTTTAGAAAACCTACAAATCGGACGCTCTAGAACGTGCCACGTGGCCTCCTCGGGTGCGTCCGATCTTGTACAAGATCGGACGTCCCTCAGTGAGCCACGTGGCACATCCTCGTCCGCCGGATCGATTATTCGAAAATCATTTATTTAATTTTCCAAAAATTCCAGGATCGCGACACGTGTCGCGATCGTGGCCGTCCGTTTGTTTTATTTGAAAATAAGCGGACCGGACCCCACCCGGCTGACGTGGCTGCCTACGTGGCACGTCACGTCGGCCGTTGACCGTTGACCGGCCGGAGGGTAGCCGGAGAAGACGATGAACAGTGAAAAATCCGGCGGGAATAGTAAAAATTCCGGCGAGGTCGCCGGAAAATTGCGAAACGAGCCCGAAACTTGGTATTTTTCGCCCGTTCTTGCGGCATTCGATTCCTTAGACACTCAGCATCAACATGTAATCAAAACATGGCAATAAAACACGTCGGAAAACACCTAAACGACCGACGACCGAACCGGCTCCGGCGAACCGATTTGCATAAATTTTTTTTGCCGCTCAAACTCGATTTCTTTGCATCACACGGAATCCAAGAAGAGTCTAGAAGCTTACCTGAGCTCGTTTTGAGCTTAGCGACCGCCGGAAGCTTCCGTTGAGCTCTCGGTCCGCGAGGTGGACGGCGAAGCTCCGGGCGTGGTTTCCGGCTCGGTTTCGACGCGCAACAATGCACAAACAAGGGCAAGTCGAACTTAGGGATGAATATAATGAGGGTTTAAGGTCCCTAGTACACGAATGGGGCTCGGGGGAGGCACGGCCGAGCATTACAAAACGAAATGCTCATTGAAGCATTTCGTCGAACACTTGGTATGCATAGAGAAGAAATGGATGTCGGGGGAGCTACCGACCTGTTCGAGAGTCGCCGGCGGCTATGGGGGCTTCCATGACGATCTGTGGGAGAGCTGAAGGTCCGGGGTGCTCGCCTCTCCCTCGGGTTCGCCCAAAAAAAATCCCCCCACTCTCTCTCTTTGAACTCGGTTTTAACCGAGAATACCCGCCGGTTTCGTGGCCGACCGGCGCACCTCGGCGCGCCCAACGACCAGAACACGAGCCTGGATCCCCACTAATGTCCCCCACGTTCGTTTTCCTTTTACTTCTCCCGAAAATCGCACGCCCCCACGTTGCTCTGTTCTGCCCCTCTGCTGCACGCGGGTCTGCTGCACATTCTGTGCATTTGCAGACCCGGGTCGGGCCGGGTCGGGTCGGGTCTGACCCGACCGCCCGGTTCGGCCAAATCTCCTAAATCGCCAAATTGACCTCCCAAATGACCTCTTTTCATGAAATTGATGGCAAAATCGGATTCCTTGACATGTTTTCCATCAAATATGGGTATTTTTGTGAATCAATTTATTGAAATTCTGTGAAAACCCCAAATTGTCCCTAGGATCCGAAATTTAATTTCGACAAATCGAAGGCCTAAACGATCGAATTAGCCAAAATTGAGCCCACCAATGGATTCAGCATGATGAAAACTGTTGGGTAGAGGTGTTTAATTTTAATGGGTGTGCCCGTGTGAAATTTAATTTCAAAAATTGTGAAACCGGGGACTAAATTGAAAGATTTTTATGCAATTAAGCCCTTTTGGTTAAAATTGATCAAATTGGAGGGCAAATCGATCCAATTGCATTTCAATACTTTGGAGTCCAATGTCATAGCTTATAAAAACCAAGAATTGAAAATTAAAAGACTCGAAAAGGATTTTTTAGGCCCGGTTCGGGATTATGTTTGTGAAGGAACCCCATGAACCAAGCCAAATTTCCCTAATAAAAAGTGAAACTATTAAAGAGAGAATTAAAATAAAATTTCTGAATATTTTTGTGTAATTTTCTGACCACGGATGGTATTTTTTCTAATTTTTTGGGTATTTTTATAATTAAATAAATTCAAAAAAATATTAAAAAATACAAAAAATATTTTTTGTTCAAAATTGGTTCCTAAGGCTAGGCTAAGGCTTCCAAAGTTGATTTTGTAATTTTTTTGACCTTTTTTGCTATTTTTAATTAATTTTAGAAATAAAAACTATAATAAGGGATGGTCAAAAATCAGGTGTCAACAATAGGCAAATGACAAGTCTGAGTTACCTTAAGTTTCGGCCCCTTACGAATCCAACTAATCGTATGAGGCGAAGGATGAGCTTCTGTCTATAGTCGGAGATGGTCGACAACTGCCTTCGATGCAATATTCTCGCAACTTCCACTATCAATAATGACGTTGCAAACCTTCCCGCTGATAATGCAACGGGTGCGGAAAAGGTTATTCCTTTGTGATTCATCTTTCCGCGGGGCTAAAAGTAGCCTTTTAACCACGCAATTGATATGCTCACCATCTGGTTCGGCCACCTCTTCTTCTTCCTCCCAATCGTCATCGTAAAACTCATCTTCAGGTTCGACTAGATTCTCGATCTTCCTTCGCGGACAGTCATTCAAACAATGCCCAGGTTCATTACATTTAAAGCACTTACTAGATAGGACTTTGCGTATGGATTCTGAGCAACATCACGAGCTTTTGACACAAGGTACTCAGTAGGCTTGGGCATCTCAACATTACTCCCCGAATTTCGGTTCATATTGTTGAATTGTCGATTTGAGGACTCCGCCTCTTCCTACAATTTTTCTCGTCCAAATTGCCCTCAAGGAGTGAAATTGCCCGCCCTGTTTGAGAAATTATTTCTCCCCAACTACAACTCTACTTTCCTGACCATCTCTTGTGCATCCTTGACAGAAAATATACGATGCAATGAAATGCGATCTTGGATATTAAAACGCAAGCCATTGATATAATTGGTGGCTTGTTGCGATTCTAACTTAGCTAGATTAATGCGGGCCGAAAGACGAAGGAATTCCTCTGTGTAGGATTGAACTGTCCTACTTCCTTGTTTGCAGTCCTGAAATTGCTGAAACAAGACTTTCTCAATGTCGGGAGGGAGGAGTCGAAGCTTCAACATCTGTTTCATCCGGTTCCGTGTCCGGATGGGAGGCTTTCCTTGCCGGCGTCGAGATAATTGACTTTTCTCCCACCAAGCCGATGCGCCGCCCTTAAACTTGTACGCCACGAGTTTAACTTGGTGATCCTCTTTGATCTCCATAGCATCAAAGAATTTTTGACTTCTCAGAGCTAATCCAGAAAATCTTCGATTTTCAAATTGCCGTTGAAGGTTGGAATATCAACTTTCAGTTAGTATTGATTAGGGTCTCGTCTGTACCTTCCACGGTGGCGACCTCCATGAACAGGTATGTCTTGAAAATCATCCCCAACTTCTTCTTTGGAATCCTCGACATAGTTTTGTCGCCTTTGTCGGGGAATCGCTCTTCGCTCCAAAGCTACTTCAGGGGCGCAAGCGACGGGAATACGCTCGGCTGGAAAAACGACAGGGTTAGGGATAGGGTTTGCTGACAACCATTGGATGGCGGCAAGCAAGTCTTTAATCGCCCGTTGGTGGTCTCGTAGAGTTCGCCGAGTCTCCTCAATAAATTGCCTATTCTCTCCTCAGCAAACTAGGTAAATTCCTCTCGTGTAATAAGCTCATCGGAATGGCCCTCAGCTACAGAGGAACGTCGATTCACGTTATTAGTCATCATCGCAGGGAAAAACCTTGCTCTAATACCAAATGACGTAGTGTAGCAATAACTGGAATACTCTTCCAACAGATAAACTGTAATTAAATTGATAATATTCTCAAGATTACAAAGAGCGGACATCATTTATATAGATGGGACTCTTAAAGGAAATAGAATTACACAAAGATATCATAAAACGAAATATTGAAATCAAATATAATCAGAATTCAAATAAAAAATTGCAAATTATCTAAATTGAAAAAATTGCCTAAAAATAAAAAAAAATGACTGAAAAGTAGTCTAAACGGTCTCGAAAATCCATCGTAGTTCATAGCCAAAGGCGGTGAGTTTGAATCATAAGGCCGTTTCGCTTCAATCGACCAAATTTGAGCGCAATCTGAGCTCGGTTGACCTGAAATCAGACTTACTAATGAAGCCGCGCCGATTTTTGGCAATCAATTTTTTTCCAAGAAATCGCACGCCAATTAATGACGCATGGTAGCAATAACTGGAATACTCTTCCAACAAATAAATTGTAATTGAATTGATAATAGTCTCAAGATTACAAAGGGTAGACGTCCTTTATATAGATAGGACTCCTAAAGGAAATAAAATTACTCAAAGATATCATAAAACGAAATATTAAAATCAAATCTAATAAGAATTCAAATCAAAGATTGCAAATTATCTAAATTGAAAAAATTACCTAAAAATCAAAAACTGCCTGAAAAGTGGTCTAAACGATCTCAAAACACGAAAATCATCGCAGTTCACAGCCAAAGGTAATGAGTTTGAATCAGAAGGCCGTTTCGCTTTAACCAACCGAATTTGAACGCAATGTGAGCTTGCCCGACCCAAAATCAGATTTACCGGTGAAGCCGCACCGGTTTTTGGCAATCAAGTTTTTTCCAAGAAATCGCACGCCAATTAATGGCGTAGGGTAGCAATAACTGGAATACTCTTCCAACAGATGAATTGTAATTGAATTGATAATAGTCTCAAGATTACAAAGAGCGGACGTCTTTTATATAGATAGGACTCCTAAAGGAAATAAAATTACTCAAAGATATCATAAAACGAAATATTCAAATCTAATAAGAATTCAAATCAAAGATTGCAAATTATCTAAATTGCAAAAATTGCCTAAAAATCAAAAACTGCCTGAAAAGTGATCTAAACGATCTCGAAACGCGAAAATCATCGCAGTTCACAGCCAAAAGCAATGAGTTTGAATCAGAAGGCCGTTTCGCTTCAACCGACCGAATTTGAGCGTAATTTAAGCTCGCCCGACCCAAAATCAGATTTACCGGTGAAACCGCGCCAGTTTCTGGCGATCAAGTTTTTCAAGAAATCGCACGCCAATTGTTCTACATCAAAAGCTTTTTGACATCTCCCCCTTCATCAATTCCCTCGATATTTCAAGATATTAAAGATATCGCATTACTTAATTATGTCGTTCATCAAAGTTGTCGCCTGACTAATGGGGTCTATATACGCTTTATATACATGTGATCTCTCCTCATCAGCCAACTTACATTTCAGGATTGGGCTTACCGACACATTTTCATTTTTTTTTCTCTTCTCAATTTTACTCGTTCTTATCCATGAAATATGTAACACACACACACACACAAAAACATTAGCCAAACAAGTCCTTTTGAAGACAACGGTTAGAGTCACCCTCAGTCTCAACAGAAGACAAGTTCATCAATGCAGTGGCACTGTGGGCATGCATGTGCATGGTCTCATTTTGATGGTTATTTTCAACTGTTCTTGAAAGATTTTGTCCCCGAGAAGAGACGTCAGCACCGATTGATTTGCCTCTTTTCGAGCTTGGAATTCCTCAATATGCAATAATTAAACAAATAAGGCTTGGCTGATTACTCACCATTTCCATTTTCGGCAGACATTTCTCCCTTTGAAGAGGAAGTTCCTTTCCACCAGTTCAAAGATTGAACTACAAGGAGTATGAATACATGCATGAACATGAGAGAACTTGTTTCTATAGATAATCTCAAAGTCTGAGCAGGAATCGATTCTTCAATATTCTGTGCAATCTCTCTCTTTTTTTTTTTTTACTGCTCTTTTATATTTGATTAGAATAATCGAGATTTGAAATGTACGATATGTTACGGCATTATATATATATAATTACGATGATTTATTGTAATGACATGTATGGTGTATTGAGAGATGCCAATCCAAGCACTGGTTGATCAACTCTGGCCATGTAGCACCATGTAAATAATGGATGCTAATGTCATGGTCGAAACGTCAAAATCATGCTTCCAGTTCCATCTGGAATTTGCATATACATGAACCTAAAACTCAATCATTCATTTCAATTTTTTCCTTTTCTGATATAGCAAGGCAAAATCCTCCATGTGGGTGAAAACCCTTTCTTTTTTGAAAAAGAAATGCATTAATGTTTGCTCTCATGACACGTATTAACAAATCCATTTCTGTCTTTCTTCAGAGTCATTTCACCATGTTCATCTAGCACATGGCATTGGACTGACAAAACTTCCTTTTTGACAAAATTATCAAATAATTAGAACTTCTTCCCTTTTAATCATCATCATCAATATCATTATCATTCGCAAGAGAGTATCTTTTTGGGCAGCCGACAAGATGTAATCCTTAAAGCAATCAAAAGCGGTGTTCCACACAAAAACAAATGGCCTTCAAGCAAGGTTTTGCACTGTTGTGGCATGGGAAGTGTTTGAAAATCTCACATGAGGACAATGAAAAATGGGAGGGGCAATCCCAATAATTCAAGTGGGCAGGAGACCTTGATTTTAGGGCCAATGAAGGAGAAAAATCCAAGACAAAAATTAAAGTAAGGAGGGGTAAATTGTCTCTTCAGATCTTGGTGAAGCAGGGACTTCCACATGAAGGAGACAGAGAAGGGGAAAGAGATGAGGCTGAGATTAGGGTTGGGCCACTGTTTACTATTATTCAATTCAGCCCTGAGGCCCACATGTTTCCTTCCTTCTGAAATTGGCCCAGACATGCAATTCAATCATTCAATATAGCCTCCGCGGATCTGTTCTTTCAATTTTGTTTTGTTCGTTAGGTCAGCTGGGATTTTCTTGCATGCCCCAGCATTGCCACCACCCCTCAGATTGGGTCCCACAGCCTTTGAGGGCCCACATCCCTCTTGATTCATTCCCTTGATAATTTCTCAAAATTCATGCCCTTGAGTCGTTAAATTGTCGAATGAGAGTGTAGCTTGTTAGATTCAATTTTTAATGAGCATGGTTTTAGAGTAGAAACGAAAATCAAAGAATCGGAATGAAGGGAATCAGTCCAATTTTAGATTTTAAGGTATGCATGGTAGGTTTCAATGGATATGTTCCAATAGGTGGAACATGAAACAAGTTTGTGTTTTCTTATTCTATATATTTACGTGACCCAACAATATTCTATGATGTTCGAAGATGAGTATGTAATTTGGAACCAATAATTTGAGTTTCCATTTTCGACTATATCCATTACTTGAGACTTATACTTTGTTAATGTTGCATATTTTTCATGTTTTTTAATATGAGTTGCGGTCGGTGCATTGTAGAGAAAATGGTGGTTATTAGAGATGGTTATTCACCGCAATCGTTCAATTATAATATAGGTGGAACTTGAGTACACCTTGAACCGACCCTAGAAATTGCGGCATGGTAGGTTTCAAGTTATGCATTGTAGGTTCTAGGTTTCAAAAATTGGAGAATCGATTTCGATGGGTAGATTTCAAGTTTCGGGTGAAACCTAGATCAACCCTAAAATCGTTCACCTCTAGATTCGATCACATTTCATTATTGCAAAACTACGTTTGGTTGGACTTTTTGGAAAAGCTTGGGCAATGCAAAGACCTTTAGGCTATTTTTTTTTCAAATGCAAATAGTGTTTGTTAAAATATAATTTAACAATGCATTGGACAACAACTTTGATTTAAATACTGTTTGGAATAAACTACACTTGAAGAGACTTTTGTTAATATTTTTGTTGTAAACAAAAGAACAATATAAAATCATTCTCCGACGTAGGGCTTAAGTGGCTAGCGAGCCAGATCTAGCATCGATGGCTCTCGCTTAAGGCACTGCCTCGCCTGATGTCATGCAACCTCAGACAAGGCTCGCAAGCGCCAGATGTGGGCCACCATCGACATCATGCGAGGTGAGCACTTTTTTCGGAATTTTGAGTGTTTAGCTAGAGAAAAATGGGAGAAAAACAAATTATTAGTATTTCGAAAATGCTCAAAATCCAAAAATTCCTATCAACCTCTCTTAGGCTAAAGAGCATTGGAGAGATTTAGAAATGCAATTGCATTCCCGAAAAAGCTCTTCAAAAAATTTATTAGATACTACTTGTATTTTTTCCCAAGGACCTTTAGTGCTCTAAAGGACTTTGGAAAAAATGCCAAAAAAGGACCTCAACTACACTTTTTTTTTTCTCAATTAAGGGTCCAAAGTGCAACTTGTTTCAAAGACGGGCCCAAGTGCCTTTTTTTGGTTCAAACAAGGGACACTTTCATCTTTTTTACACTTTCTTATTTTTTTTTCCCTTTTTTCCTTCTTTTTTATCCTTTTTTCTTGAGTTAATAACACCAAAAACCCCAAAATGGTACACATGTGACAATTTTACCCCAAATTATTTTTCTGACCATGAAAAACCCCATCTGTGATAAATTTATCCCAAACTGGTACAGCCGTGAAAAATTTACCCTCCATTAGTTTTCGTTAAATTTTACCTTCAAATTGTAAAGTTGGATGACGCGTGACTATTGCCGGGTATACACATTATCCTATGTTTGCTATATGTGTATCAATTTGAAATTTTTCGTGATATTAACTCAATTTAACAGAAATTAACAAAGGGTAAATTTATTATATGTGTACCAATTTGAGATTTTTTATGGTAAAAAAAGTAGTTTAGGGTAAATTTGTCACAATTATATTAGTTTAGGATTTTTGGTGGTTAAAAAAATAGTTTGTGGTACATTTGTCACAGGTGTAGCAGTTTGGGGTTTTTCGTGTTATTAACCATTTTTTTCTTTGCTCTTTCCTTCAAGGCTCCTACAGGCGATGGTCCCACCAAGGAATTGCAGTCCATGGTCTGGGAGAGCAATCGGCTTACCCCAAAAACAGCGATCTTGACCTGATTCTTCCAGTTGATCAACAAATTGGAGGGCTTTATGTCTCGATGCACGATCTTGCAAGCGTGGAGGTAATGGAGGCCCGTGAGGATTTGGTGGGCGATGCAGGAGAGGCGGTGATCGTCGCCTATGTGGGCACCGTGGAGGGAGCTACCATCCATGTACTCGATGAGGAGGTGGACCTCGCCGGCGGCGGTGCCATGGCGGCTGGACATATCGTGGTAGCGAATGACGTTGGCGTCGCGGAGGATTTAGACCTCGCTGCGGATCTGGCAGAGACGTCCTCCTCATGGTGATGGTCGTGGATGACATTGAGGGCGTAGAGGCCCAGTGGGGCAGTGGACGACCTTGTAGATGGTGCCGATGTTGATTAGGTTGAGGCAGTCGAGGTCAAAGAAGTTGAGCAAGGGGGACGGCGAGGGTTGCGCTGCGTGAGAGAGAGGGTGAGGTCAGATCGCCAACAAGAGCGGTGGTCAGCGAGGTTAGAGGCGCCAGGTGGGAGTTGGACCGGTCTCACGACTCAGTAACAGTGATAAAAAGAAAGAGAAGGAAAAAAGAAAAAATCACAAAATATAAAAAAGACGAAAGTGTCCCTCATTCAGGCCCTTGTTTGAACAAAAAAAGGCACTTCGGACTCTTTTTTGAAACAAGTTGCATTTTGAGCCCTTAATTGAGAAAATAAGTGGAGTTGGGGCCTTTTTTGGCATTTTCCCAAGTCCCAAAACCAATCAAACGGTAAAGCCCATCATCTGTACTGTGCCTCCTCTCATGTTATCAAAAAAAAAAAAAAAAACTAAGATTCTAAATAGAATCTCTAATTCATATATCTCCCCCTCCCCCTCCTTCCTGCCGACCTTAACAAACAATAATCTTACATCTGTTTTGGTCTGGCATGTGGTCTGTTACACTGTAATGTCAGTACCTTCATTCCCAATCCATTTCTTAATGATCATATTAATATTATTAATGCTATTCCCTCGGCTCTGCACATGTTCACCTATCAAATCCCTCTCACATCTGAGATTCTCTGATTTTTCTTTTCCGTACAAATTCCTCGGAATAATGAAATGTGAAGGCATCATTTAACAGTGATTGAGGGATGCATCTTCAGACCAGAAGTTCAAAGGATGACGACATGTCCAAAACCCATGTGCATTAGCTCCATGCCTCTGATGCTTGGGGCCCTTTTGGTCAATTACCTAAAAAGCAAGAGACCGTACCGCGATTCCGTTGTCTAACTGTTTATACTTTTTTTGGACATGTATTTTAGTTAATACTACGACAAATATACAAACTCGTGCAATTCTAGCACTCTCGCTTTCGATTATCTTGCTCGCTGCTTTTGCTACCATGCGCTTACTATTTACTATTTAGTTATCTGTATGATATTCGTGACATGCAATGACGTGCTTTGTACATACAAATTTCGTATAAATGCACCAAGAAGTGTTTTTCCCCCTCTTTTCATTTGAAATATCCGGCATGAGTTATCCTCACGAACTTTGTTTGTAACACACGGGACGGAAATTATGCGATTCAGGGCACGATGGGTAACGTGGAAAATGGAATTTTCGTTGAAAACACGTGTCATGAAGTTGGGCATCACTCTAACTGGACTAGCAAAATGATTTAATTATGATATTTAATCAATTGTAGTGTAAAAACGTATATGTATATATGGCTATATAGACTACGATAATTTACGAAATTAGGATATTCACCAATGTGACTTTATAACTAATTCATATTTATATAATGGGAAATTACAAGAATACATGTTATCTTTGCTTATGGGAATATTTAATTATAATAATAAGCATATTTTGTGCACTTGACATGTCATGTCATTGATTGGAAAAAGAAAAGACATAAAATAACTTCATTACTGATTTGTTTTAATACCACAAAAAATCCTAAACTAATACACGTGTGATAAGTTTAATCCAAACTAATTTTTTTACCATCAAAACACCAGATTGGTATGACAAATTTATCCTAAACTTTTTAACCATTAAAAATCCTAAACTGGTACAACCATAATAAATTTTCCCTATGATAGTTTTCAATAAATTGGGTTAATACCACGAATAACCCCAAATTAGTACGCACCCAAATTAGTACACACGTGACAAATGGAGGAAAAAAAGACCAAAACTAGCACACCCATCAATTGTCACGTATTTTCCTCCTCAGTAATTTGATGAAAAATTTTAACGGGAACTAATGGTGGTAAATGTATCATAGGTGCCGGTATCAGTTTAAGGTTTTTGTTGATCAAAATATTAATTTGGGATAAATTTGTCGCAAATATACCAACTTGAGATTTTCTTTTATGACATTAACCCAACTATTAAAAAAAGGAGTACTTTTCCTTTAGTTCAGCAAACGTGCGGGAGGTAGAAGTTTTACTGAAAATATCTTTTTTACTCGAAAGTACGATTAGTTGACCAACAGGGCCTCGCATACTTACGCGACCTATTTAGTGGTGTTTTTTTTTTCGATTTAATTAAAATAATTATTTACGAAATTAGGTAAAGGAAAAAAATATTTACTGATATGGATCTCGTGTGGCACTTATAATGCTGCGCGAGACCCGCGCAGCACTTGAAGTGTCGCGAAAGTGGTTTTGTGCAACAGCAATTTGCTGCACAAAGCAAGCCACCCCTTTTTTTTTTTATAAATTTCGATTTTTTTAAATTTTTTTATATTTTTATACCAAATTTTTTTTTTGAGCTTGCAAGCATTGCGCGCATTGCCCTTAGAACTTCTCACGATAAAAAATATATATATATACTTATCACCAATTTGCGACGAATTTTATTAGGGACGAATTTTATTAGTGACTAATTCTACGACGAGTGTGTCATTGGAAATATACGTTATATATTTTGCGACGAAATTTGCAACAAATCTGATGTTTCGTTGCAAATTAGCGAGGAATTTTGTTTCTTCGCTAATTTTCAGTAGCTAAAATCCTTTTTCGTTGTAAATTAGCGAGGAATTTTTGCGACGAAATTTGCTTGTGCGGCACTTTGCTGCAAGTCTTGCGCAGCAATCAAATTATATATTTTGCAACGAAATTTGAGATACGTTTGTCGCAAAATATATAACGTATATTTCCAACGACACGTTTGTCGCAAAATATATATTTTGAGTGTTTCATAGTGACCAACGTAGTTTTTTCACATTTTAGAGTCGTTTATATGGGTTTTTAGGTAATTTTTATAATTTTACACACTACTTTGAGATAACTGACGAGTGTGTAAAATTATAAAAACCGCCTAAAAACTCATCTAAACAACTCCAAAATGCGAAAAAATGACATCAATCATTGCAAAGCAGTTTGTAATAACCAGTGGCCCGTTTTCATGCAGCCGATCGAATTTGAGCCTATTCGGAGTTTGCCGATCCTAAATGCATCACTATTGGAAAGTTTTGAGTTTTGAGTTTGAGCAAGCCTGTCCTTGCAGCCGAAGACCCTCAAGTGGACGGTGGCCAAGCTTATCCATTCGGCCAGCTCTCCTAGGGCAGTTTCTACTCAGTCCTCTGACTTAGAAAATAGGGTGGAAATGGTGAGTAATATTAGCGTTTATAGTGAGGAGGATATATCGTCCCCTTCCCCCCAATCACTAGATCGCGTGCGACGGTTTGTGCTATTACCGAAGACCCCAACCAAGTTTGGCCTCAGTTGAATGATGTGCATGTGCAGCTGCCTATTGGAGAGGATAATAGTTCCTCTTCTTCCAAGACAGGAAACCAGAAGTCTAGGAAGAAGAAATGAAAGAAACAAAGGTGGTAATTCCTCCCCCCTCTCTCTTTGTATATATGTTTTTTGGCATATGGAATATTAGGGGTCTTGTTAACCCCTTAGGCAAGCTGAAATTCGATCTCTTATTCGGAATAGCCGTCTTTCTTGTGTTGATATATTGGAGACGAAGGGTAAAGTCTCTTTTTGGGGTTATCTCTGATGGTTTGCTACCTGGATGGCGGTGGTTAACCAACTGTGAATACTCTTCTCGTGGTATGATATTCATTGGCTGGGACCCTCAGGCGATTGACTTACAAGTTCTTTCTACTTCAACCCTGATGATTCATGCCAAACTTAGATTGACTGCTATGAACAAGTCTTATCTTTTATCAATTGTTTATGGTGATCATACGTTTATTGCCCGGAGATCTCTTTGGGCTGATCTTGTTCGCCTTAGTGATTGTGAGGAGCCATGGATGGTGGTTGGAGATTTCAATAAGATTCGAGACCATACTGATAGAATGGGTGGCTCGAATACTTGGATTCCTGCTTTTGATGAGTTTGGGGACTGTTTAGCTCAGGCTGGCCTGGATGATCTCAGATATGTGGGTCATAGGTTCACTTGGGTTACTTCTTCTGGTATGTCCCGAAAACAACGCAAAATTAATCATGTTCTTATCAACGAACACTGAAGCCATATATTTTCATTTGGGGTAGGAACAGTAGGAGTGCCATAACTTTTGTACGGAGATCACTTGAGTGCCATAACTTTTTTTTGGATCACCTGAGTACCACAACTTTTAAAAATAGACCACTTGAGTGCCATCGGCGATTTAGGTCACCGAAAAATCCAACGTGGCACTAAAATAATGTAAAATCAACCCACGTGGCTCGCCGGAAAGCTGAATCAGAGATTAAACTTTCACAAAGGGGCCACTTAAGTACTATAACTTTTTAAAAGTGGTGACTTAGGTTCCTCAATTTTTAAAAAAATGATCACTTAAGTTCTTTAATTTTTTAAAAGTGGTCACTTAGGTTCCTTAATTTTGGAAAAGCGATCACTTAGATTCACTTTAAGAACGACGCACGCTTCAGATTGAACTTTCACAAAGTGGCCACTTAAGTACCATATCTTTTTAAAAGTAGCCACTTTGGTTCCTCAACTTTTGAAAAGTGATCACGTAGGTTCTTTAATTTTTTAAAAGCAGTCACTTAGGTTCCTTAATTTTGAAAAAGTGATCACTTAGGTTCAGTTTAAGAACGACACGTTGGGCAAGAATTTCCACGTCACAATAAAATATTAAGTAGAAAGTCCACGTATGATGTTTGGCCGGAAGTGGCACTCAAGTGATCCTTTTTGCTCCGATTTGATACTCAAGTGATCCAAAAAAAAGTTATAGCACTCAAGTGATCTCCGTACAAAAATTGTGGCACTCCTATTGTTCTTACCCCATTTTCCTTCTTTGAGGCTACATTTCTGGCACCTGGGATCTCTAATCATACTCACATGATGGTCAAAATTATGCCTCATCCTATCTCTAAGAAGCTGTTCAAGTTCTTTAATTATTGGACTACTCACGCTTCCTACAAAGATATTGTTGCGCAGGTATGCGACACTTCTTTTGGCGACTCTCCTATGTATGTGCTTTGTCACAAGCTTAGGCTCCTCAAATGCCGACTCAAACAGTTGAATAGGAGCACTTTCTCTAACATCTCAAATCAAATTGAGCAAGCAAAGCTAACCCTCAATTCAGTCCAAGATGCTCTGGAACTTAACCCCACGAACCAGGCTTTGGTGGACCGTGAATTGGAACACCTCCAGTCTTTCTCTACTCTTAGAATCCAGGATGAGTCATTCTATAGACAAAAACCAAGATTCAAGTGGCTCAAGGAGGGTGATATGAATACTAGGTATTTCCACCACTTCGTCAACAAGAGAAGACTTCATAACTACATTCTCTCGGTCTCGGACTCGGCTAGGGCAGTCTTGACCGAACCAACTCAGGTTCGAGAGCATATAGTCGGCCATTTTGATGATTTGCTCAATGGAGACCCAACCACTATTCGGCCCAGGATCCCGGACATTTGTAGATTCCTTGCTCATTGTTGACACCTGATTTTTGACCCAGCCTTTTTCATTTTTATTTTTTTGAAAAATCACAAAAAATTCATAAAAAGTCAAAAAATTACAAAATCAACCTTGGTGGCCTTGGCCAAGCCCAAGGAACCATTCTTGACCAAAAAATAATTTTTCACATTTTTCATATTTTTTAGTATTTTTGGAAAATAGAAAAACACTTAAAAAAATCAAGAAAAATAGCATTTGAGGTCACAAAAATATGGAAAAATATCCAATATTTTTCCTTTTAATCCCTTGTATTTCTGACCTCACAAAAAAATCAAAATCAGATTCAATTTTAGGTGTTCATTTGCAACCCATACTATTGAATTTGAAGAAAAAATAACAATTGAGTCTTTTAATTTGCAATTTTGGCATTTTTTAAGATCTTGACATTCAATCTAACTATCCCCTATTTCAATTTAGACCAATTGTTTGCTCAATTGCACAGATTTGACAAAATTACATACTAAAATCGCATTTTAGTCCTTGAAATTAAGCATAATTGAAATTACTTTCAATTCAAGGGCTATCATTGCAAATTGAACATGCTACCCAATGGATTTCACCATTTTAAATCGATTGGCACAGGTGGTTTGACTCAATTTGATCATTTGCACCCTCAATTACACGATCCCCAATTTCCAATTAAATGAAAATTTGGGGATTTTGTAGAAATTGATGAAAACGTTTGGACAAAACCACATTTTTAGATAGAATTCATGCCCTAGATTCGATTATGAGGTTCAATTACAAAAATTTCCCATTAATTTGGGTTTAATTTCGAAAATGGTGAGTCGGAACCGGTTCTGACTGGTCCGACCGGTCGAACTGGTCCAGAACAGTGTCGCCTTCTTCCTCGAGAGTCTACGCAAATGAACAGTGAAAAGCCGAGCTTTGACAGCCAAATTGACAGACCAATCGACCACAATAGAAGACTAATTGGTGGGGGTTTAATACTTGAGATCATCCCCCGTCAATTGACGCCTGAATCAAGGCCAATGGTCGCCGGAGGAAGGGGTAATCGGTCGGTCAAGTTCTGAGGCTGCAAAAAGTCAACAAAATCAAACGCAGCTCAAATTCGTGCTAAATTCGCGTGAGAAGGAACCCGCCGGAGAACCAAACGGAGTTAGACGACCCACCCATCTTCCCCAACGCCGTTTGGACCTAAAATCACGTGATGGCACGTGCTGTTGGAGTCAGTTGGAACTCCCCAAATCGGCGCCAAAATTCCCAGGAGCTATATAAGCTCGTGATCGCTTTCAGTTGAAGGGGAGGAGAGATTCAGTTGTAGAAGGTGAAACTGAATCGAGAGAGAAAGAGAAAACGCGAAGCAGAGCTCGTTCTCCGACCCCCGTCGTCGAGAATTTGAACTCGAATTGCAGGGCGCTGGTTGGGTCTTCCCAGGCCAAACTAAAGCCACACGAGGCCACCAGAAGGTCGCCCAAAGTCCCCGGAATCGATCGCCGCCGGCCGCGCACAAGGAATCCGCGAGGACAGGTGAGTTGCAGTCTCGAGTGTTTCTTCAAGCTTTCATGGCGATTCATGCGTTTCTTGATCATTCATGCAATTAGTGTGGGCGTTTCATTCCCTGAACATCACTGACCATCGTCGCGTATCTTGTTTGCATCGGTTTTGTCTTAACACGCCCAATCGAGTCTTCCAATCCAACCTCCATTGTCGAGCCACTATTCATCTTTCCCCAGCCAAATCTGGGCCGAGCGAGCTCGATCGGAGATCGAGGTAAGTCTCCTGAATATTGAATGATGCTTCCCTGTTAATTAATTGGTTCATTACTGTTGACACCTGATTTTTGATCATCTATTATTGTGATTTTTATTCTTTAAAATTAATTAAAAATACCAAAAAAAGTCATAAAATTACAAAATCAACTTTGAAAGCCTTGGCTTGGCCTTAGGAACCAATTTTAAACAAAAAATATTTTTTGGTATTTTTTAATATTTTTTGAATTTATTTAATTATTAAAAATACCCAAAAAATCAGAAAAATACCATTCGTGGTCAGAAAAATACACAAAAATATTCAATAATTTTGTTTTAATTTCCTCTTCAAGTGTGTCACTTTAAATCTTGAAAATTCGGCTTGGGTCACTATGTTGCTTCACAAACATAAACCTGAATCGGGCATAAAAAATCCTTTTCGAGTCTTTTAATTTTCAATTCTCACTTTTTATAAGCTATGACATTGGATTATAAAGTATTGAAGTGCAATTGGGTCAATTTGCCCTCCAATTTGATCAATTTTAGCCAAAAGGGCTTAATTGCATAATTTTCTTTCAATTTAGTCCCCGGTTTCACAAATTTTGAAATTAAATCTCACATGAGCTCACCCATTAAAATTAAACACCTCTACCCTATGGGTTTCATCGTGATGAATCCACTGGTGGTCTTAATTTGGACTAATTCGATCGTTTGGGCTCTCAATTTGGCGATAATCATTTTCGGATCCTAGGGACAATTTGGGGTTTTCACTAAATTTCAATTAATTAATTCACGAAAATACCCATATTTGATGGAAAACATGTCAAGGAGTCCGATTTTGTTGCAATTTCATGAAAATGAGTCAAATTGGGGCCCAATTTGGGAGATTTTGTCGAACCGGGCCGGTCGGGCCAGCCCCGACCCGACCCGGTCCGACCGGGTCTGCAACTCAGTTGCAGACCCAGGCGCTGCGGACAGAGAAGGGCGAAACAGGGGGAGGCCCGCCGGGTGATTTTTTTTTACAAAAGAAAGTTGAGAGTGGGGGACAAAAGGGAGAATGATTCTCGCGACGAGGGCGGCCAGAGGGCAGACCGGTCGGCCATGAAGGAAAAAGAAAAAAAGGGAAGAAGAGAAAGAGGGGGGAAACCGAGAGAAGCCGAGGGAGACGGGGAGGAAGGCAAGGAAAATTCAGAGGCGAGAGAGGGGGATAGAGAGTGAAATAGAGAGAGGAAGGAGCGGGGAACGGGGTCGAACCACCGCCACATCGACAAGCCGCCGTCACCGCCCTCGGCGAACCAAGTCAGTCTCCCTCCCCTGCTTTTACTCTGTGTTTCTGCCGTTGAACAGGGCTCGTCCGTCCGGCTCGATTTCGATCGAGTCGGACCAAATGGGGTAGTACCCGATCCTCCTAACGGTATGTATAGAATTATTCAATAGCTATTTTGGTCCGGCATCCCTCGTCGAGCCTCGGCGAAATCATTTTAGTGACTTCCTGAAGATGCATACCAGATGCTCGATGAAATTCCTAGAGTGAGCATGTTCGGTTGATCCGAGTTGCGAGCTGTGGTCGCGTTTATTTTGTGTATTCATGCTCAAAATAGCATTGAGAATGTTTCCTAAGCCTGGCTATATCATTTTGTTGCATGAATCGAATCATAAATGGCCCAACCGAACCCATCGCCTATCTCGTCGGAGTTCGGAGCTGGGAACCGCCGGCCGCTAACCACTGGACCTCATGAACCTCAGGTAAGCCTCTGGACTTTCATTGGATGTTGTTAGAATGAATTAAACCAAGCTCGGACGAGGAAAATTTTCTGGCAATTGATCGCCGGAGCCGAGACTGTGGCTGTCCCGTTCGCCGTCTTTTGGGCGTTAAATCTGCCATGTTTCAGTCGTATGTTGATGTCCTCTGATCAGGGAGTCGAATGATGCAAGTTGGACAAAAAATATGGAGTTTTCGGGCCGATTTGCGATTTTTCGACGACGATTCCGGCAAACTCGCCGGAATATTCACTGTTCCGGCGAGTCGCCGGTTATCTTCTCCGGCGGCCTGGTCGTCCGCTGACCAGTCAACGCTGACGTGGCATGCCACGTCAGCGGCCACATCAGCGCTGGCGGGCCCGGGCCGAATAAATCAAAGCCCAGATCGGACGGCCGTGGCTTCGCCACGTGTCATGATCTGGGAATTTTGGAAAATAAAAAAATGATTTCAGATTAATAAAAAATATTTTCGAATAATAAATAAATAATAATAATCTGACGGTCCCGGATACGCCACGTGGCTCGATCTGGGACGTTCTTTCCCTATTCATGAAACGGCGCTGTTTTGGTCGCGGGTCCGGGCCGCGGGTCCGGGTCATGGGCCGAGTCTGACCCGGCCCGGAAAATAATTTTAAATATTAAAAAATTCAGAAAATAATAAAAAAATAATAAAAATTTGAAAAATCAATAAAAAATGGAAAATCATAAAAAAATTCAAAAAAATTCGGAAAATTCAGAAAAAAATTCTAAAAAATTCCAGAAAATAGGAAATGGCCACATTCAACTGGCCACGACCTGTTTCGGGTCATTTGACCCCCGATCTTTCTAGAAATGATGGTTTTGTCCTTCCGGCAAACCTTCTTCCAAAAAAATTCTAAAAAAATCCAGGAAAATCCCAAAAATAGGAAATGGCTATAAACAACTGGCCAAGTCTCATCCCAGGTGTTTTGAACCCGACTCTTCTTAAAATGACGATTTCGCCCTTTGGGCGAATCGTCTCCCAAAAATTAAAGAAAAATCAAGAAATTCCAAAAAATTCTCAAAATGGGAAATGGCCACAATCAACTGGCCATGGAATATTTTGGGTAATTCGGCATCCCAATTTCCAAAAAATTGATGATTTTGCCCTTCGGGCTAAATCACCACCAAGTCTTCCCATTTTACCCCGGTCCGAAATCACACATTTCCTAAGCCTTTATGGCTATGCTGGGAAGCCATTGACTCGAATTGATGTGCATTGCTGAGATTTATTTATGCACTTGTTTGCGCTTTCATTTAAATTGATTGTGATTGATAGGAATAGTCGTCCAATCTGCATGAAACCCTGAATCAAACCTACCTCACCCAAACTTGCTCCTGCATGAACCCTTAGTCAGGAAAATCACTCGCGTTAGGTACCGAAAGGGCGTTGGTAATGACACCAGCGTAACCAAGTCCACGAACCCAAAATCTCTGGTTCCGCAGAACTGATCGATCTCTCCCAATCGGTCAGTAAGGTTTCCGGTCTACCCTCCAAGAAAGACCGGTGGCGACTCCAAATGCATGCACAATTTGCACATGCCACCACGACCACACTGAAGGTCGAAAGCGATCGACTCTTATCGTCGAATCCTTTGAAAAATACTCCCGCCGCGATTTGGTATGGGCTTGGGAGGACCCGCGCCGATCCAATACCCGCGATCGGTAATCCATTAGCCACGTCCGCTTCCGGACGGGTCGCGACAACTGGTGACTCCGCTGGGGGACGTTGTTCTAGAACCTATGGTTCTAGACCTCAAGTGGACTTAGGCCGTAATTAATACGTTGAGTGATATTTCTAACCTTGCAGGCGCTCTCAAAGGTGAGGTAAGTCCGCTTACGATAGGTGTTATATGTTTTTGCAGATTGGAGAAATAAGGGGTGTAGTCCGTGATTAACATTGTTTTATGCAGGTTGGCGTAGGAATGTATGTTGTACGGATGATTTGAAGCGCTGATTGATAAACTGTTATGCATGACTTGCATTGTGATGATCACGACACATGGACACACACAACCGCGCCTAAAACCCTAGGCGCCGCCTTTAGGAACACAATAGAAGGAATTGAAAATGGAATCTCCGTGAGGAAAAACACGAGGTAATCCACTTTTCAATTCCGCTCACTTCGAACTATGGATCGAGTCCCAATGCAACGATAGCTGTGCAATGGAATCGGCTCTTTCTAGAACTCGAGGTGGGAACCTTGACCTTAGGTGCCAAACCCTCTGATTTTTAGAAGTTTACCATCACTTGTCTCATGCGCATGTCTTTGGGCGGTTGGTACACCTAAAACCGCACATAAGTCGACGAGTTTGGTTGGTAAGACTCTCTATCCCCCCAAATCTATCACAGTTCATATAAATATAGGCATTTCATTCATTGCATTCGGGTGATTAGATTAAATGCCATTTCGAGGATAGATATGTGCGTTTGTCCCCAACGCCTTTGATCGAAGACGAGGAGGATGATATCCCATGGCGAGCACCGAGTGAGCAACAAAGGAGCCTACTATGGACATTATTGAGATATCGTCCAATGAAGATGACGAGTTGGGGCAAGTGATCCGGAAGTCACAGATCGAGCTTGGGGCATCCTTGAACGTTAGGATCACATTCCTTTGTTTTATTTTCCATTACTAATCCTCTTGTATAGGGTTTATTTTTACTGAGGTTTTTCTCTATCTCACCCCTTAGAGTGATTGTATTAGGGATCTACTGGTGTATACATCCAGATGGGAAGTTTGTTGTATTTCGTTTGACGGGTCATTAGAATATGATAGTGGCATTTTCTCTAATCATCCGAATACTCCCAAGTCAAGTTTATAATTCCTTTAGAGGAAATTAAAATTGGAAGTCTTGCACGACCTTTTTGGTCGTATAGGGTAATCCAACCCCAATTTCGCTAAAAGGAACTATACACTGGAATTGGTTCATGCATGTTGTACACCACTGGTAATTCACGATAATTGATCAAGAATATCGGCGTAGTTTCAAATTTAATGACGAGATAGATGTCCAAATTACTTTCGTTCTTAGCAAACGGCCTTAATTTGGATGCCATATCTTCAATTGAATTTAAAACACGTTATTACGTCTTGCACTTTTGAGTAATTCATTCCTCTCGAAATTGATCAAAAGCGATTATCGTGAATTACATTCCTTTCAATAGTATGCTTTCTTTCGAGGAATATTGATAAAAACTTTTCGCACAAGATTAAAATCCTTGTAAAAGTTCTTGTCCTTATTAATCATGGGCAATCATAAGATTGAAAGGGGTTTTTGCTTTCTTTTTCAAATTATTCCTTCTGATTCTGTCTTTTCATTTGCAGGTAAAAAAATAGGTAATAGAGAGAAATCTTTTCCTGGATAAGTCTGAAGCTATTCTTCCTTCTGATCATGAGCGAGTTAGAAAATCAGAACACATTTGCTCGACTTATTATGGATCGGCTCATCCAAGTCTGAGAGTATTCAGATGTTCGAAGAAATGAACTATACAGACGTAAAAGCACACACGTGGGAGCTTTCATTCATTTTCGCTTAATCGAAAGACTTCCAAAGCAGATTGATACAGAGTAGCGAGGCAGAAAAGTAAAGCCGAAGTGAGCCCTAATCAGCGACACGAAGGAGCTCAGCTGGCCCTCCATGTTATTGATCCTCTGCCTGCACTCACTGCTCCGCATATCAAGGTCTGCAAGCTGGAGAAGAAGGCGCTTGCACTCATTCTTAAGCTCAGTAACCTTGGCTCTGTGATCTGCAGCGGCGGGTTCCAGATCCCGAACTAGTTCCCTTCCATGGGATACGTCAGCGGTAACACGATCAAGCCTCTCTTCCAACCACTCGCTTTGAAACTTCAACATGATATTACGACGGTCATGCTCATAGGTGGTCAGGCATATGGACAGCCGCTCCACCAAATTTCCCCGTTCACGTAGCAACGTTGAGACCCGCTCGTTAGCGGACTCTATAAGTTTATTGTGGCTGTCAGCCACGAAGCTAGTCAGCACCAAGTGATCGCATCGGTCCTCATAGCGGGCTCGCAAGACACGAGCCACGGTAACTTCCCGATGAGCGGTGCGGTAGACCTCTAGAGAGTTTGTAAATAGGGCTGGGAAAGCTCTATATTCCCTCCCCAACGTAGTACCCTCGAGGGAAGTGATATCCAGATCCCCAAACATGACTCGGATTTCATCCTCTGTTTCAGGATGATCAGCCATGTGAGCATAACCTCGACCCATGAGATTATAGAATTCTTCCCATTGAGCCAAAGTTTCAGCTGAAAAGGTGTGAATGGGAGAGGAGGCCATTTTGGAAGGAGAGATGCGCAGTAGAGCGACTAGAAGATGGAAGCAGATTATATGGGAACGTTAATCTCCCAAACACTAACTCCGAGTTTTTGTAGCGTCTCGAGAGTGAAGAAAAGCCGCAGCAATAATGCTTGTGGAGCCGGGGTAATTAGTAAAGCAGGGGCTGCTCCTCCCGTGAATCACCAGACCCGCCTCGATCCGCGATTTCAGGTCTGACGAGTCTGAAAAGTTGTAAAAGCATTGTCTGTTTCACCATTATTGAAGGGGAGCGGGAGTCGAGCGCAAATATCGAAGAAGCAGCGATAGGGTTGATAGTCTTGGCATGATGAAAAGCTGAGTGGGTGGTAAACATAGTTCAGTCTTTTGGGAAACGTGGTGGGGACAAGTTCGGCTACCGAGGAAAGGAAAGCGATCCGAGGTCCCTCCACAATAGAAAAGCAAGGAAAATGACAAAGCGAGGAATCCAAAGTCTTTAAAGGAGTGCTCGCCTGGTGATCGTCTTCCATGCTCGAAGGGCGTCTCCTGAATAGGCAAAGTCACTCAAAGGAAAGTTTAGAGAGAGTGAACGTACGAAGAAGATTACAAGACCCTGAGTGAATAAAAAAGGACGAACAAACCTCTTCTTGATCCAGTATGTTTAACAGTCATAGTCATTTGTTGGAGATGACTGACCCAAATGTCCTAGGTAATGTGCAGTTGGGAGACCTCGAAGTCTTTGGGATCGAGCCAGATGTCGAAACCATGCTACCCAACCCTGCTGGCAACGAGGTTCAGGATCAGGGCAGCGACGATGACAGTGGTGGCGACGACGACAGTAGCAGCAACAACGACGGCAGCGGCGATGTCCCACCTCGCGGAAGAAGACGTCGCCGGCCCTATACTGAGAAGGAAATCCAGATACTTGAAGCCGCCTTCAGTAAGTGCCGTTACCCGAATATGAGACGAAGAAGAAAATTAGCCCGGAAATTAGAGATGGAACCCTTAAGGGTCAAGCACTGGTTTCAAAACAGACGGGCCAGATCAGTGGTTCGGGGAAAGTGTTAAGAGCTCGAAACTCTAAAAGAAGAATACGCCAAGCTTCGAGCAGAAAACATGTGGTATAAGGAAGTCCTCATCAGTACCGCTTGCCTTAACTGCGGTGGTCCTATCGGCACTCGCGAAATGTTCCGTGATAAGTTTTCTATGAGAATCGCAGGTGGTCGTCCACCACCCCACTCCCTCGAACCATCTTTTGAAAGAGGGGAGGCGCGTCACTACAATTTCCCTGACAATGGGCTTACTATCACCATAGACCAGTTCGAAGTCAACCAGCTTCCCCTGCAACAACCTCTGGCACAACCAGACCCTGCCGAGAGTAAATCGGAGAATGATCACCGAGTCATGGATGCTATCCTGAGTCGCCAAAAGAAGTTCATATGGTCTCCAGAGCTTCACAGAAAATTCCTTGATGCGGTTCACCAAATAGGGAATGACTCATTATGTCCAACACGCGTACATGAGGTCATGAATGAACCGGGGCTCGCTAGAAGGTTAGTCGCAAACCACCTTAATGGTTACCGAAGGACGCTAAGACGGCGTCATGCCGCACGGCGCCTAGAAGAGCCCGACTCGAACTTGAACATTAGGTACGGCCACAAACACAACAGCCATGCCTCAAGAAGAGCCCTGCCGAGTCTCGACACCAACCAAGCCGGTAGCTCTACCACCAACTGTTGGAGAATTGGTCAAGATAGCCCTATTAGTCATCTTAATGTTCCTCAAGAATACGTGCCACCGGTGCAACAAATATACACTTCTCTGCTCGAGCAGCAGCCGTCCACCGGCGCTCTTCCTGCTGCTGATCCACCCACGACGTCTAATGTTCAGGAGTTCGCCCAACTAGGGCATATGATCTCAGATGATCCAATGGGGGAATACTTCGAACAATCTTGCTTCCTTGATCTCTGAGTGAGACACGCTTTTGATAGGAAAAAGGTCGACCCTCATCTTTTCTTCTCAAACAAAGATGGTGGTCACAGTTTGAAGAATCCATCAAGAGGAGGCTAGCAAACCTTCACGGCCATGATCTGGAGTCGATGACCGCGCACCTGAACCCAGACGTGATGGGTTGGTGATCGAACATACCCAGAGAAAGGGGGGCTTGTACACAAGTAGAACTTATTTCTTATCTGCGCATTGTAAAGTTTCAATCGGAGCAGTTCTTTTCTTCTTTAAGGCCTAGGGTTGATTTCACACAATGATGCCTGCTAACATCATCATGTTTAGCTACAACAATCTTTTGTCATAATGGGTTCGAGGTAAATCGACCAAACGCACGAAGGCAAATGTGACAACATAGGTTACGAACAGAACGTGAGCGGGCTCGAAAGCGGAAAGATCGTCAGTTGCCTCAAACACTATGATTGCGAAACCAAGGGCAATATTGAATCTTGCGAAAGATAAGGGAAAATGTACACACACTCTCATTTATTGCACTCAACAGGAGAATTTACAAACAGATTACTGAGGAGGAACCGTAAATCCAAAGTGAGTTCTAATGAGCGTCACAAATGAGCTCAACTGATTCTCCATGTTGTCCATGCTCTGCCTACAACCAGCGCTTCGAGTATCAAAATCTGCGAGTTTGAAGAAAAGGAGACGACATTTCTCCTTAAGCTCATTCACCTTGGCCTCATAGTGCCCCGATTCATGCTCCAAATCCTGGGCAAGCGCTCTCCCACGGGCTATATCCACTGTCAGATCGTCAAGCGTTTCCTCCAACCATGTGCACTGGAGCCTCAGCATGAGATTGTGCTGGTCTTGCTCAAGAACGGTTTGACAGAGAGCCAGACGCTCTATCAAGTTGTCCCTCTCACGGGCTAACAATGAGACATGAGCGTTGGCATATTCAACAACTCTCTTTTGGTTATCGGCCGTCAGCATGGCCAACACCAAGGAATCAGCTCTGTCTTGATAGCGGGCTCGCACGATGCTAGCCAGGGTGACATCCCGGCTAGCGACGTGGTATGCCTCCAAGAAATTGTTGAAGAGAGTTGGGAAGATCACAAACTCCCTTTGCAGTCTCGTACCTTCGATACACACGGTGTCCAAGGCCGGGATCAGAGTACGTACTTCAACCTCGGCTTCAGGATGATTATTTATATAACCATAACCTCTACCCAAGAGATGATAAAATCTCTCCCATTGGGTTGAAACTTCGGCTGAGGCGGTAGGCACAAGAGAGGAAGCCATCTACGATAGAACGACAGAGAAGAGAATGAAAGATGGGGGAGTGTTTGAGAGGTTAGGTCGAAATGTTAATCTTCTCAATATCAACCTCTCGCCCTATAGCGCTCGAACGAGAAAGGGAAAGTTATAATAATTTTTATGCGCAGCTGGGTTAATCAAGTCTCATTAATGCGTCCTATCAACCTCTCGCCCTATAGCCCTCAAACGAGAAAGGGAAAGTTATAATAATTTTTATGCACGGCCGGGCTAATCAAGTCTCATTAATGCATCCCGGGTGAGTCACGGATCCACCTCTGTCCTGTGATCTCGGGCTTAGAAAAGGAACTAGCGCCTAAAGGCCGGCAGAACTATTACTTTAGAGACCGAGCTAAGGGAACAGGCGCAATGCTCGATAAAGCAAAAGGCGACACAGGAGGTCTTCATGCTCCACTCAGGCAAGAAAGAGTAAGAAAAGACGGGAGGGAATCACGAAGTCTCGAAAGGAACGCCCGTCAGACACTCGTTATTCGATTTCAAAGGGGCGCTTCTTGGAACACGCCTAATCTCTGATAATTACAGAGAGGGCGAACATCTGAGAAAGGGTGGAGAAAATTGAGCGAACGAAGACCAGGAAAAGACATTTCGACCCAAAATGTTCAAGGGGTACCGTCCTTTGTTGGAAACGCCCGACCTAAATGTCTCCGAACTTGAACGGCTAGAGGAATTTGAAGACCTTGGAAACGAATTCGTCATGAAGGATATGGAAATCGACTCGGCCATCCAGGAGACTCAAGCCCTCAGCGACCAAGACGCCAGCGACAATGATCCGCGCCAGAAAAGAAAGCGTCGCCAGTTCCACACTCCAGATGAGGTCCAGGTACTTGAAGCTATCTTCAGTGGATGCCCTTTCCCGGACACAGAACAGAGGAAGAAGTTGAGCCAAAAACTAGGGACGAGCCCTTTGAGGATCTTGAATTGGTTTCAAAATAAGCGAACCAAGCAGAGTAATCAGTACAAACGACGGGAGACCGCCTGTCTAAAGGAACAGAACGAGAAGTTTCGAACAAAGAACATGAGGTATGAGGAAGTTCTTAGCACTGTTGCATGCCCTAACTGCGGTGGCCCTACCACTCTCAGTAGATTGTTTCCCGTTAAGCCTTCTACTAGGATCGAAAATACTGGTGATGTGCATGAACAAATCAATCCCACAAAGATAGTGCCAGTGCCTTCTGAAGGAGGGAATATATGTCACTATTATGAGAGTCACCACGTCAGAGCCCAAGAGTCTCCTCCACAACGACTTCTGGCAAGATCAAATCCTGCTCGAGAAGGGTTAAAGATCAGCCGTCAAGCTGTCGACGCTATTCTGAACCAAGAGAAGAAGAGTTTCACTTGGCCCCTTGAGCTTCACCACAAGTTCTTAGACGTGGTTCGGCGAATAGGGCTCGACTCGGCACGCCCGAAGAAAGTAATGGAGGCCCTGAATGCACCAGAACTTACCAAGGCTATGGTCTCAAATCACCTCGGTTGTTACAGAAGAGCGCTAAGACAACGTCATACTAACCTCGGTTACAAATCCAACACTTATTGGGGAATTGATCAGAATATCCATCTGAGTCATCCCAATTTTCTTCAAGAGTGTGTGCCACAGATGCAGCAGGTGCAGCACCCATCCGTCGCTATTTTTCCGCTTACTAATAAGCTTTCTGTGCTTAGTGCCCAAGGACTTGCCGAACTAGGACATGTGATTTCAAAGGATCTAACAGGGGAATGCGTTGAGCATTTTTGTTTCCCCAATTCCCAAGTAGGAGATGCTTATGGTGGTCAATCGGTCAACTCCCCTCTCATATTCTCGAGAAGGGATGGAGGTTCCAGTTCGAAGAACCAGTCGGGCGATACTACCCAACCCACACATCAATATTTCGAAGGATCAGATGATTTCTTCGATGATCAGTCAGTGCCATTTCGATCCAAAATGTTCCAAGGATACCGTCATTTGTTGGAAACGCCCGACTTAGAAGTCTCCGAGCTTGAACTGCTGGAAGAATTTGAAGATCACGGGACCGAATCCGGCACGATGGTCATGGAGATTGACACTTCCAACGATGAAACCCAAGGTTGTGGTAATGAAAACAATGTCCATAGCGTGTGATCAGCGTCAGAAAGGAAAATATCCCCTTCACCGTACTTCAAGTCGAAACCGGGAGCTTGATTTTTTCTTCGAGGAATGCTCCCATCCAGATGAGAAGTAGAGGGCTAAGCTAGGTCGAGAGTTAGGGTGGGAGCCTTGGAAGGTCAAGAATTGGTTTTATAACAAACGAGCCCGGCTGAGGAATCTACGTAAACAGCAAGAGTTAGCGATTCTGAAGGAAGAAAATGAAAAGCTTCGAACAGAAAGCGCTAGGTATGAGGAAGCGCTGAGCAGTGTTACGAGGATCCGCCTTACCTTTTGAGCATCTTTAAGCTCATGGGAGAACTCCCCAAGCGATGATCATCGTTCATAGAACATAATGGAATCCATCCCTTCAATGCAAAATGCATCTGGCCGCGAAGCCACCCATTTGGTAAAACAATGTATCGTTCCTAAACGATCTCCGATCGGATACCGAAGTAATGTCTTCTTTCTTTTCCTTCTCAGAGGATAAACATGGATAAAGTACTCAAGGAGCCAGGCGTTCAAATAACAGAACAGACGTTGCCTAACTGGGGGCAGATGAACCATTGATGTTACAAACACTCCAAGCATGGATAGGCGGATTTGATAGACGTGGTTCATATCAACACGCAACATTAGAACGGGATGAGAACCAAGGGTAAAGTTGTATCGTCCCAATTTGTCTTGAATTTGAGAATATGAATTGATACTCGTTGTCTATCCTTGACAGGGGAATCGCCTTGGAGACGAACAAGTTTTTACATCCCACGTACTGCCTGTTAGGGTACATGAGGGTAGGATGTATCGTTCCGATTTTCGAAAAATTCTTGAACATATAATGATATGCTTCTTTTACATTTTCAGGGGTCTGCAGCCGCGACAGGTAGGTAAGTATCCCTTTCCCAGTTAGCTGGAGATAAAAAAATGTTAAAATCCTTTCGGCCGTCATGAAAATTATCCAATGCATCGATGTTCATGATTTAAATCCGGAGGTTGCCCAAAGCATGAATAAAACATGCACGATACATCACAAAATCCCATCGACGGATAAATTTTGGAGAAAAGAAAATGAATTTTTCCAAATATGATTATTTTTCAAACCATTCAAAAGAAAGTTTCCTCAAAAGAGAGGCGAGCCCAGTTCAAACACATCCTACATACACCTGAGAGATGAGTGGAGCGAATTGGATAGCAAAATCTGGACCTACGGAGGTAGGGACCATTCGCAGCGATTACATGGATTGGGACGATGGAGGCGTTCGTTTCATATTCCCAAATACTACAGGTGACCATTGATAACCCCTCCGAACGGCGGTTTTCATTATCATCCCTGTCGAGAACCACCCCACATCGGGGCAGAATAGGAGTAAGTCCAACAGCATCAGGAGAAAATGGTTAGAAATTTTCTTGCTCGGACTCACATCAATCTTTGTGTGTTGTTTATATGGTAATCCAAGTGCCATAGGAAGACGAGAAGCATTCATTTCTCTATCCCACACACCATATCCTTTGCACAGCCAACTTGAGCCTGCAAATTCATTTCATAAACCCGTTGGTGATCATTGCAAATTCCAAGACAAAGGCAGATCACTTCAGAAACGGAAGAGCTCAAGACTAAGGGATTACAAAGAAATTCCTGGGTTTATGGTTAAAGCATGTTTAGACTTTCGATCATGTCTAAAGTGATCTCCTGAAGATGAGAAAAATGGGATTTCAAAAGTAAAATGATAAAAAAAAAGAGTAGAAATGAGAAAAATCCCCAGCATCAAGAAAAAGCAAAGTGCTTGGTAAAAGCAAGGCCGATGCTCGTGCAAGCTGTTTGCTTGATCCCCAATGAAGCCTAGTTGGGAAGAGAGAAAGACCCCTAAAGGAGTCAGATCAAAAAGACTACTTCCCAAATGGTGTCAAGCGCAGAACAAAGACATAGAGAGAGAGTCAATCTCTGAATGCAACAAGAGACGCTCTTTAAAGAGCTGGTGCACACCGCAAGATAGGTTGCTCGCCTCAAAGGCTAAAGATGCAGAAAGGAAAGGACAGGTGACAAATTAGCAATGATCACCAATGTCAAACCCGTCACAAATTCTGGGCAAAAAACAAGCCTTTTTCGGTCCCCAATCCTACCAATGTTACAACCCCGAAACAGTCTTCTCTGACTAAGACACTTGGGTTAACATATAGCTTAGCTCGAAGAAGTACGAGCAAGACTATTTCTTTCTCATTTTGCAGGGTTCTTGACTTGTAAACCCGGAGCAGATGGTGAAGACTTTCATACAATGGCCTCGACTCCAAAGCGAGTCCCCCTTGAAAATCAATATCCAAGCCCAACATTACGAACCCGCGGAAGTCCTCCCGATCGATCGAAATGTATGCGTTGCGAATGATCCTAAAACCTAGGCACAGGTTAGTAGAAAGTTGACGCATTCCTTACAAAAGACCATTATCACAGAGCGGTGAGGAGCCCTCTTGGATGAGAAATTCTCCAATAGATGTTTTGAACAAACTCTTTTTGGAAATTTCAAATTGTTTGATCCAGATTTTCCGTGCAAGGGATTTGTGATCACATTTGCATGTTGCAAGAATGCTTTGGATAACCTCCAGCATCAAAACGCACATTTCATGATTAAGACTTAAATCATACGGTTTTGTCAGATGGACAACCGTCGTCTTCCCTAAGATTACTAATGTTTTCTTGGCGAAGAAAAGTTTTTCAGGCTCGAACTTCTGCAGGATCTGTTGGAAACACCAATCTCCCAGAATGTCGCATCAACAGACTCAAGCGAAGCTTCGTCAAGATAAAATCTTTCACTGCTTCAAAACTGAATTCCCGACAAATTTCGGGATCTTTCAAAAGAAGGGATGAGGATAGAGCCCTTTTTTCAAAACCAGACAGTCTCATCGGACGTGGAGAACCCTTGTCATGAGACCCATTTTCAAAAATCAAGCAGTCCTAGCTTGACGTGGAGAACCCTCGTCCTAGGATCCCTTTTCAAAAATATCAAACAGCCCTATCGGACGTGGAGAACCCTCGTCTCGGGACCTCTTTTAAACAAAATCAAGTAGTCTCATCGGACGTGGAGAACCCTCGTCATGAGACCCCTTTTCAAAACAAACAAAGGTAGAAACCGCCTAAAGGGTCAAATAAAGGTAGAAACCGCCTAAAGGGTCAAAACTAAACTTGAAGGTAGAAACCGCCTAAAGGGTCAAAACAAAGGTAGAAACCGCCTAAAGGGTCAAACAAAGGTAGAAACCGCCTAAAGGGTCAAAACAAAGGTAGAAACCGCCTAAATGGTCAAAACAAAGGTAGAAACCGCCTAAAGGGTCAAACAAAGGTAGAAACCGCCTAAAGGGTCAAAACTAAACTTGAAGGTAGGTACCGCCTAAAGGGTCAAATATGGTAGATACCGCCATAAGGGTCAGCTCATTGGTAGAAACCGCCATAAGGATCAAACTAAACTCAACCAAAGGTAGAAACCGCCTGAAGGATCAATACAAAGGTCCAATCCACCATACGGATCAAAGTCCTTCGCAGATCCCAAAGCATGGGATGCGCCTTCCTTAGGTTCCTACCAGTTAGGAATCCCATGAAGGTATGACCTACCATACAGGTCAGAGCTTAATCTCCCTAGGATATTCTGAACGAGTCCTAAGTATCTTCTTGAGAGTCGTCGCAACCGGCAGCATCTGACAGGTGAGCTTCAGGTAAGTCTCTCTCACTCCGGCCCATGTTCGAATTGCAAGAGTAAACCGGTGATTAATTTGAGCATTCATCAAAAGACTTAAGGGTCCGATGTCATAGCATTTCTTTTCCCCAGTCGAGTCGGTTAAGATTCAGGTGCCACCTTGTCTTTGAGAGAAACCTCTAACGAGATTCCTCTCAAAGAGGGGCAGCTGTTGACACCTGATTTTTGACCATATAGTATTGTGATTTTTATTCTTTAAAATTAATTAAAAATATAAAAAAGTCATAAAATTACAAAATCAACTTTGAAAGCCTTGGCTTGGCCTTAGGAACCAATTTTGAACAAAAAATATTTTTTGGTATTTTTTAATATTTTTCGAATTTATTTAATTATTAAAAATACCCAAAAAATCAGAAAAATACCATTCGTGGTCAGAAAAATACACAAAAATATTCAATAATTTTTTTTTAATTTCCTCTTCAAGTGTGTCACTTTAAATCTTGAAAATTCGGCTTGGGTCACTATGTTCCTTCACAAACATAAACCTGAATCGGGCATAAAAAAATCATTTTCGAGTCTTTTAATTTTCAATTCTCACTTTTTATAAGCTATGACATTGGATTATAAAGTATTGAAGTGCAATTGGGTCAATTTGCCCTTCAATTGGATCAATTTTAGCCAAAAGGGCTTAATTGCATAATTTTCTTTCAATTTAGTCCCCGGTTTCACAAATTTTGAAATTAAATCTCACACGAGCTCACCCATTAAAATTAAACACCTCTACCCTATGGGTTTCATCGTGATGAATCCACTGGTGGTCTTAATTTGGACTAATTCGATCGTTTGGGCTCTCAATTTGGCGATAATCATTTTCGGATCCAAGAGACAATTTGGGGTTTTCACTAAATTTCAATTAATTAATTCACGAAAATACCCATATCTGATGGAAAACATGTCAAGGAGTCCGATTTTGTTGTCAATTTCATGAAAATGGGTCAAATTGGGGCCCAATTTGGGAGATTTTGTCGAACCGGGCCGGTCGGGCCAGCCCCGACCCGACCCGGTCCGACCGGGTCTGCAACTCAGTTGCAGACCCAGGCGCTGCGGACAGAGAAGGGCGAAACAGGGGGAGGCCCGCCGGGTGATTTTTTTTTACAAAAGAAAGTTGAGAGTGGGGGACAAAAGGGAGAATGATTCTCGCGACGAGGGCGGCCAGAGGGCAGACCGGTCGGCCATGAAGGAAAAATAAAAAAAAGGGAAGAAGAGAAAGAGGGGGGAGACCGAGAGAAGCCGAGGGAGACGGGGAGGAAGGCAAGGAAAATTCAGAGGCGAGAGAGGGGGATAGAGAGTGAAATAGAGAGAGGAAGGAGCGGGGAACGGGGTCGAACCACCGCCACATCGACAAGCCGCCGCCACCGCCCTCGGCGAACCAGGTCAGTCTCCCTCCCCTGCTTTTACTCTGTGTTTCTGCCGTTGAACAGGGCTCGTCCGTCCGGCTCGATTTCGATCGAGTCGGACCAAATGGGGTAGTACCCGATCCTCCTAACGGTATGTATAGAATTATTCAATAGCTATTTTGGTCCGGCATCCTTCGTCGAGCCTCGGCGAAATCATTTTAGTGACTTCCTGAGGATGCATACCAGATGCTCGATGAAATTCCTAGAGTGAGCATGTTCGGTTGATCCGAGTTGCGAGCTGTGGTCGCGTTTATTTTGTGTATTCATGCTCAAAATAGCATTGAGAATGTTTCCTAAGCCTGGCTATATCATTTTGTTGCATGAATCGAATCATAAATGGCCCAACCGAACCCATCGCCTATCTCGTCGGAGTTCGGAGCTGGAAACCGCCGGCCGCTAACCACTGGACCTCAGGTAAGCCTCTGGACTTTCATTGGATGTTGTTAGAATGAATTAAACCAAGCTCGGACGAGGAAAATTTTCTGGCAATTGATCGCCGGAGCCGAGACTGTGGCTGTCCCGTTCGCCGTCTTTTGGGCGTTAAATCTGCCATGTTTCAGTTGTATGTTGATGTCCTCTGATCAGGGAGTCGAATGATGCAAGTTGGACAAAAAATGTGGAGTTTTCGGGCCGATTTGCGATTTTTCGACGACGATTCCGGCAAACTCGCCGGAATATTCACTGTTCCGGCGAGTCGCCGGTTATCTTCTCCGGCGGCCTGGTCGTCCGCTGACCAGTCAACGCTGACGTGGCATGCCACGTCAGCGGCCACATCAGCGCTGGCGGGCCCGGGCCGAATAAATCAAAGCCCAGATCGGACGGCCGTGGCTTCGCCACGTGTCGCGATCTGGGAATTTTGGAAAATAAAAAAATGATTTCAGATTAATAAAAAAGATTTTCGAATAATAAATAAATAATAATAATCTGACGGTCCCGGATACGCCACGTGGCTCGATCTGGGACGTTCTTTCCCTATTCATGAAACGGCGCCGTTTTGGTCGCGGGTCCGGGTCTGACCCGGCCTGGAAAATAATTTTAAATATTAAGAAATTCAGAAAATAAAAAAAAAATAATAAAAATTTGAAAAATCAATAAAAAATGGAAAATCATAAAAAATTCAAAAAAATTCAAAAAATTCAGAAAATATTCTAAAAAATTCCAGAAAATAGGAAATGGCCACATTCAACTGGCCACGACCTGTTTCGGGTCATTTGACCCCCGATCTTTCCAGAAATGACGGTTTTACCCTTCCGGCAAACCTTCTTCCAAAAAAATTCTAAAAAAATCCAGGAAAATCCCAAAAAATAGGAAATGGCTATAAACAACTAGCCAAGTCTCATCCCAGGTGTTTTGAACCCGACTCTTCTTAAAATGACGATTTCGCCCTTTGAGCGAATCGTCTCCCAAAAATTAAAAAAAAATCAAGAAATTCCAAAAAATTCTCAAAATGGGAAATGGCCACAATCAACTGGCCATGGAATATTTTGGGTAATTCGGCATCCCAATTTCCAAAAAATTGACGATTTTGTCCTTCGGGCTAAATCGCCTCCAAGTCTTCCCATTTTACCCCGGTCCGAAATCACACATTTCCTAAGCCTTTATGGCTATGCTGGGAAGCCATTGACTCGAATTGATGTGCATCGCTGAGATTTATTTATGCACTTGTTTGCGCTTTCATTTAAATTGATTGTGATTGATAGGAATAGTCGTCCAATCTGCATGAAACCCTGAATCAAACCTACCTCACCCAAACTTGTGCCTGCATGAACTCTTTGTCAGGAAAATCACTCGCGTTAGGTACCGAAAGGGCGTTGGTAATGACACCAGCGTAACCAAATCCCCGAACCCAAAATCTCTGGTTCCGCAAAACTGATCGATCTCTCCCAATCGGTCAGTAAGGTTTCCGGTCTACCCTCCAAGAAAGACCGGTGGCGACTCCAAATGCATGCATAATTTGCACATGCCACCACGACCACACTGAAGGTCGAAAGCGATCGACTCTTATCGTCGAATCCTTTGAAAAATACTCCCGCCGCGATTTGGTATGGGCCTGGGAGGGCCCGCGCCGATCCAAGACTCGCGATCGGTAATCCATTAGCCACGTCCGCTTCCGGACGGGTCGCGACAATTACGCCATGAATCGAGTGATTTGAGTGAATGTGTACGTACTGGTTCATGTTCGATCGTGCTTGATTCCGTGAATGGATTCGCGTAATCTTGAGATATGTTAGAATAGAAGCGATTTCGAGTCTATTTCCGCCGGTCTTGTTCCAGTCCGTCGAGAATCCACCGTCAGATCGTCATCAGAGTTCCTCAGCCGTCCATTTTGCCGGGGTCGAAAGGTTGAAGACGAAGCTGACGTGGCGTGGTCAGCAGGTCAAAGGCCTAGGTGGCGATGCGTGATTGGTCGACGTGGTGTCGAGTCAGCGCGGCCGTTAGGGGCTGTTATTCGAATTAACGGATCGGACGGTTGAGATAAATCGAACTTAAATTCTAGTGGCCGTCCGATTAATAAATAGAATTATCTGAAAATGATTTTTAAAATCAGAAAATAAACAAAGGGTGGAAACGGTGTCGTATGGATTAATGAGAAGGCGACGTCGTTTAGGGTGATAGAATAGACGGTCTAGATTGAGTCTCAGGATCTAATCGTGGCCGTAGGTTTAAGTAATCGGATCAAACGGTCCTGATCGAGTCTTCGCTTAATCTGAACCGTAGGTTTTAGTAATCAGATCCAATGGGCACAGATCAGCCACGCGATTCATCAGGGACCGTAGGATTAGAACCGATTAAAACAAAAAAAAAAACTAAAAAGTATCAAACGGCGTCGTTTTGGTCTTCGGTTTCACGGATCCGGGTCTGGGCCGGGTTCCGACCCAAGTTGGTCGGGTCGACCCGGTCCGAATAATATTTTTTTTTAAATAAAAAAAATCAGAAAATGATTTTAAAAAATAAAAAAATCAGAAAAATGTTAGAAAATTCCAGAAAATTCCAAAAAAAAATGTGGAAAAATCCTAGACATTCCAGAAACCCCCAAAAATCGAGGGTTGAATACAGACAACTAGTCAACCCTATTTTTGGGGTTTCTTATCAGTTCTTCCGAGACTTGACGACATTACCCGTTAGGGGTGAGTCGCCTCTGCTATGATGCAAGATAAGGCCGATAATGCCAAAGTAAGAATTGGGGTCGATTAGAAGACCAATTCTCAAGTTTGGGTTTCGAGTCCCGCCCCTTTTCTCAAAATGACGATTTTACCCTTCAATGGGAAAATTGTCTTTCTTGTCTCAATCGAGTTCTGAAAATTGCTTAAAGTTAGGGTTTGGGTCAGGTGGACGATCAACCCTAATATTTGAGGTTTTCAGTCCTCGCTTTTGTTCAAATGATGACTTTACCCATCCGAGGGTAAAATCACTTGAAAATTCCAGAAAAATCCTGGAAATCCCCGAAAAAATAGGAAATGGATTGGATTGATGGCCAATCCTATTTCCACTATCTTTTGACTTCCCAATTTGTCTAAAATGACAGATTTACCCTTTTTAAGGGTAAATTTTCCCCGAATTGTTCAAAATTACGATTCTGCCCCTCACGGGCGAATCATGTCCAAATCACTCCTAAGCCTTGATTGATATTTCTCTAGGCTAATAGAGCCTCATTAGGGATACCATGTTGATTTCATGTGTTTTATCCGCATGTATTGATTCCTTGATTTGCGCCAACTTCGACAGTTGGCGTAACTAAGTCCCCGAACCCACTTCTCTGGTTTCCGCAGAATCGAATAGACTACTCCCAACTATTCGATAGGGTTTCCGATCGTACCCTCCACGAAACGATTGGTGGCGACTCCTTGGCATGTGCACTCATCACATGTCACTAGACCACACTGAAGGTCGACCACGTATATCCAGCAGTTGCGATTTGGGTAATGGGCTTTGGGAGAGGCCCGCGTCCGATCAAGCCAGCGATCGGGCGGCCCATTAGCCCGCTCCCCGCCTCCGCGAGGGGGAGGGTCGCGACACTCGTACACTAGATGATGATCAAGTGTAGTTTTTATCTCAAGTCGTCTTGAAGGAGGAAATCCGAACCACTCTCTTCTCACTTGCCAAATGTAAAGCTCCTGGACCGGATGGCTTTAATATCGAGTTCTTTATATCGTCTTGGGATATCGTTGGCCCTTCTGTTATTTTGGCAATTCAGGACTTCTTTATGCCTGGTAGCCTGCTAAAAGAAACAAATGCAATCATCCTATCCCTTGTGCCGAAGACTCCTAATGCCATGGCTATGCATGACTCCCAGCCTATTGCATGTTGTAACACGATTTTACAAATGCATCTCTAACTTACTTGCTAATCAAGTAGCATCTATATTGCATTCCATCAATTTCCCTTCTCAAACTACTTTTGTTAGAGGTAGGAGGATTAGTGACAATATAATGCTTGCTCAAGAGCTATTTGCGAATTTTCATTATGAGCCATACCTTCCCAAATGTGCTATTTGAGGATGGTTCATGTGCTTTCTGTTGGCTTATGCCGGATTCCATTGATCACCTATTTTTTGCTTGCTCGATCATTGGTAGTCTTGCTTCTATTTAGGCATCCAAGTGTAACATGTCTTGGCAAAATCGTCCTTGGGATGACTTTATCAGGTGGGCCAACCAACATATAGGTGGCCAATCCTTTGCTCATAGGATTGCCAAGTTTTCTTTCGGTGCTTTATGTTGGAAAATTTGAGGTATTTTGATGGGTGAGTGAATGAGGAATTGTTTCTTAAAGAATACCCTTGAGTTGGAAGTGGGAAGTGACAAAGCACTAGTCCCACATAGGAAAGGAAGAAGGCCTTGAAGTGCTTTATATGTGGTTACACTCCTTTTGAGTGGTAACTATTGTAACAAGTACTATGCCTCGCGCGTACGCGCAGGGGGGTCTAAATCCCGGACCCCGACGGAGGCTCGACAAGTTCAAACTTGGGCGCGAGCACACGACCTGCGTACGCGAATGCAGGACCGAAAAGTGGGCCTCGCGACAAGCCCATTTTTGCCTTCTGTTTTAATTTTTTCCAACTCAAGCCGTTAACCGTTCTTAATTTATTTACCGGTGTGTTAATGTTATTAACTAAGTAACGGCTGTTATAATTCTGTGGTTACAGAATTGAATATATAATGGCTCTAAACGGTAGAATTATTTAGCCATCATTCTTTATTTTCGCAATGCCCCGCTTAGCCTATAAATAGATGGCTTCCCATTCTGTTTCGAGAGACATAAAAAATACGGACTACGAAAATCACTTCTCCCTCTTTTGAATTATCTGCATTTGCATTATTTTCGATAGTGTTCTCGTGTTGTTCAAGTTCGCCGAAAGCTTTGGAGTGTTGTGCTTGCCTCTATCGCTGCTTAATCGTTGTATCTTGGGAGACAGACGTTCACGAAACCTCAAAGCACGTACGAATCTGTTTTAAGGAAACTGTGTCGGACACAAGCCTCGATATTCTTTATTAATTCAATTACTTTTTATACTGTTGTATTTACGTGGATATTTTGCTCTTTTGAAGGTTGAGCTTTTATCCTCATGAAGGGTCAGATTCACTGCTTTTGACGAGTTCAGATTCAGTGCTTCTGAAACTGCTTTTGGAGGTTTAAAAGGAACTGCTTCTGATCGGGTCCAGAAGGAACTATTTTTGACAGGGTTCAGAAGGAACTGCATCTGACGGGTGCATCTGAGTTGTATCTGATGGGTTCAAATGCAGTTGCATCTGATGAGTTCAGATGCAGTTGCATCTGACAAGTTTTGAACAGTTGCATCTGATGGTTCAGTTTTTCTACTTCTAACCTGCATCTGATGGTTCAATTTTTTCTGCTTATGACCTGCATCTGATGGTTCAGTCTTTTCTACTTCTGACTTGCATCTGATAGTTCAGTCTTTTCTGCTTCTGACTTGCTTCTAACCTCCTTCTGAAGGCTCAGATTCTATGCTTCTGCCAACTTAGTGTTTTCATATTTGAGACAGTTTACTTACGTTTATTATTGTCATTCGAATTGTAAGTATCTTTCATATCTATAAAACAGTATTGTTCATATTTAACACTGTCTGTCCAACAATCTTAAAATAGATTCGATTTGACACTTACAATTCAAATGGCTACTGGAAAAGACGTTGTTGATGTGCCTGCTGATGACATCACCAAAAGCCCTACCTCTACTGTTCATAAGCCTGGATCATCTTCTACTTCTGCTGCGCCTTCTTTCCACCATGGTGAGAAACCTGAAAAGTTCAACGGATCGAACTTTAAAAGGTGGCAGCAGAAGATGTTGTTTTATTTAACAACACTGAATCTTGCGAGATTCTTGACTAAGGAACCTTCTAAGGTATCCAATGGAGAAACTGATAAGCAAGCCTTCAATGTTGTTGAGGCTTGGAAACATTCTGATTTCCTATGTAGGAATTATGTCATGAATGGATTACATGACTCATTGTACAATGTTTATTGTGCAATAAAGACGACAAAAGAGTTATGGGAATCCATAGATCGGAAATATAAAACAGAGGATGCCGGAGCAAAGAAATTTATTGTCGGTCGATTCCTTGATTATAAGATGGTGGATTCTAAGGCTATAATCAGTCAAGTGCAAGAAATTCAGGTGATCTTGCATGATATTCAAGCTGAAGGAATGAACTTGAGTGAAACCTTCCAAGTGGCTGCGATTATTGAGAAGCTACCTCTTGAGTAGAAGGATTTCAAGAACTACCTCAAGCACAAGCGAAAGGAAATGAACCTGGAGGAGCTGATTGTTAGACTTCGAATCGAAGAAGACAACAGAAGCTCTGAACGCAAAGGATTCAATCCTGCTACAGCTAAGGCAAATGTTGTTGAGCATAAGCATGGCCACAAGAATAAGAAGGTCGCCAAGCCGAAGTTGGGACCAAAAGGAGGAGTTTCCAAGAATAAGTTTCTAGGGAAATGCTTCAACTGTGGCAAGACGGGTCATAGATCTGTGGATTGCAAACTTCCAAAGAGGAAGAAACATGAGACAAATATGGTGAATGACATGACAAAAGACATGTTAGACATAAACCTCTATGCAATGATTTTTGAAGTGAACTTAATTGGGTCCAATCCAAAGGAATGGTGATTGACACTGGAGTAACTAGGCACGTGTGCTCCAATAAGGACCTGTTCACAACTTTCAAACCAATTGATAGGGAGAAAGCGTTCATGGGAAACTCTGCCTCTTCTGCGGTTGAAGGCCAAGAGAAGGTGCTTCTGAAGATGACTTCTGGAAAAGAGCTGACTCTGAATAATGTCTTGTATGTGCCGAAAATTCGAAAGAATTTGGTCTATGGATCACTGTTGAACAAGCATGAATTTCGCATGGTGTTCGAGTCAGATAAAGTTATTTTGTCTAAATCTAGAATGTATGTGGGGAAGGGATATGTAACTGATGGGTTTTTTAAGCTCAATGTTATGACAATTATCAATAAAGATAATAAACCTTCCGTTTATTTGCTTGAATCCTCCAATTTATGGCATGGTAGACTCGGACATGTTAATTATGATACATTGCGTAGATTAATTAACTTGGAACATATACTCTCATTCTAAATTGATTCAAAACACAAATGTGAAATTTATGTTGAGACAAAATTAACGAAATCATCATTTCAATCGATTGACAGAAGTACCGTACCTCTTGAATTGATTCATAGTGATGTTTGTGATTTGAAATTCGTACAAACAAGAGGTGGTGATAAATATTTTATTACCTTTATCGATGATAGCACTAAATATTGCTATGTGTATTTACTTAAAAACAAAGATGAAGCTTTAGAGAAATTTATTCTCTATAAGAACGAAGTTGAAAATCAACTTGATAAGAAAATCAAGAGATTGAGAAGTGATAGAGGTGGTGAGTATGAAATACCAATTCGTGAATTATGTGCACAACACGGAATTATACATGAGGTAACTACGCTCTATTCACCTCAATCAAATGGTGTTACTGAACGTAAAAATCGCACATTGAAAGAAATGATGAACGCGATGTTACTAAGTTCGGGCTTACCCCAAAATATGTGGGGTGAAGTTATTTTGTCAAGCAATTATCTTTTAAATAAGGTACCTCGAAAGAAAGAGGATAAAACCCCTTATGAGCTATGAAAAGGTAGGAGACCATCCTACAATTGCTTACGAGTGTGGGGGTGCCTTGCTAAAGTGATTGTTCCAACACCAAAGAAAACTAAGATAGGTCCTAAAACGGTGGACTGTATCTTTATAGGCTATGCACATAACAGTAATGCATATCGATTTCTTGTGCATGAATCTAAGATTCCAGATATACATAAGAATACGATCATGGAGTCTAGGAATGCTTCATTTTTTGAAGATGTATTTCCTTATAAATCCAATGATGGTTCAAGTTCATCTAAACGAACAAATGAAACTATGAACGATGAAAGTCATGATTCAGATCATGAACTAAGACGTAGCAAAAGAGCGAAAGTGGATAAATCATTTGGAAATGATTTTCTAACTTATTTGTTAGAAAAAGAACCACTAACTTATACAGAAGCTGTGAGTTCTTCTGAGGGACCTCTATGGAAAGAGGCAATAAAAAGTGAAGTTGATTCTATTTTGCAGAATCATACTTGGGAGCTATTGGATCTTCCTCCTGGTTGTAAACCTTTAGGGTCCAAATGGATCTTTAAAAAGAAGATGAAAGCAGATGGCTCCATTGATAAGTATAAAGCCAGACTTGTAATCAAAGGATACAGACAACGAGAAGGATTAGATTACTTTGATACTTATTCTCCTATGACGAGAATAAACTCTATTAGGAAGATACTTGCAATTGCAACATTGCGAAATCTAGAAGTACATCAAATGGATGTAAAAATGGCTTTCCTAAATGGTGATTTGGATGAAGAAATATATATGGAACAACATGAAGGTTTTGTAGTTCCAAGACAAGAAAGGAAAGTCTGTAAATTAGTAAAATCATTGTATGGTCTAAAACAAGCGCCAAAGCAGTTGTCACGACCCTCTCTCGAGGCGGAGCGGGCTAATGGGCCGCCCGATCGCTGGCTTGATCGGACGCGGGCCTCTCCCAAGGTCCATTACCCAAATCGCAACTGCTAGATATACATGGTCGACCTTCAGTGTGGTCTAGTGACATGTGATGAGTGTGCATGCCAAGGAGTCGCCACCAATCGTTTCGTGGAGGGTACGATCGGAAACCCTATCAAATAGTTGGGAGTGGTCTATTCGATTCTGTGGAAACCAGAGAAGTGGGTTCGGGGATTTAGTTACGCCAACTGTCAGAGTTGACGCCCTTTCGATACATAAGCTGAATGGTTTATCTGATCCTAGGATTTCATACAGTCGAGTGGGGTACGGATCCTAAATCTAGGGGTTCATGCAGATGGGAATTACTACCCTATCACTCACAATCAATGAAAATAAATGCGCAAATCAAGGATCCAGTACATGCGGATAAAACACATGAAATCAGAATGGCATCCCTAATGAGGCCCTATTAGCCTAGAGAAATATCAATCAAGGCTTAGGAATGATTTGGACATAATTTGTCCATGAGGGGCAAAATCGTAATTTTGAACAACTCGGGGACAACTTGCCTTGAAAGGGGAAATTTGTCATTTTAGATAAATTGGGAAGTCAAAAGACAGGGGAAATAGGATTGGCCATCAATCCAATCCATTTCCCATTTTTCGGGAATTTCCAAGATTTTTTTGGATTTTCAAGTGATTTTACCCTTGGAGGGGTAAAGTCGTCATTTGGACAAAGACGAGAACTAAAAATATCAAATATTAGGGTTGGTCGTCCACTTGACCCAAACCCTAACTTTGAGCAATTTTCAGAACTCGATTGAGACAAGAAAGACGATTTTCCCATTGAATGGCAAAATTGTCATTTTGAGAAAAGGAACAGGACTCGAAAACCCAAGCCTAAGAATTGGTCGCCTACCTGACCCTAATTCTTACCATGGCATTATCAGCCTTATCTTGCATATACAGCAGAGGTGACTTACCCCTAAAGGGTAATATCGTCAAGTCTTGGAAGAACAGATAAGAAACCCCAAAAATAGGGTTGACCAGTTGGCTGTGGTCAATACTCGATTTTTGAGGATTTCTAGAGTGTCTAGGATTTTTCCACAATTTTTCTACATTTTTTTTGGAATTTTCTGGAATTTTCTAGCATTTTTTTATTTTCTAGGATTTTCTGATTTTTTTTATTTTTTAAATCATTTCTGATTTTTTTATTTAAAAAATGTGATTCGGACCGGGTCGACCCGACCCACTTGGGTCGGGACCCGGCCCAGACTCGAATCCGCCGAGCCAAAGCCAAAACGACGTCGTATCCGCGCATTTTTATTTTCGGATTACCCTGCCCTGATCCGACGGTCCTTATTGCACCACGTGGCTAGTCCACGATCGCAGGATGGCCTGACTGGAACCTACGGTTTAGATTGAAAGAAGACTCGCCCAGGATCGTCTGATTGACTTACTAAAACCTACGGCCACGATTAGAATGTGAGACTCAATCTGGACCGTCCATCCCCACTAACTCAAACGACGTCGCATACTTCTTAACCTAAACGGTGTCGTCTTGATTCTATTTGATTTTTCGATTTAAAATATTTTCGAATCATCCTAATTTCTAATCGGACGGTCGTTATAAATCGAACTCAATTAATCTAGACCATTCGATCTACGTTGACTCACCCTAACAAACTAACGGTCGAGCTGACTCGACACCCACGTGGACCACTCGTAACGCGACACATGGAACTTTGACCCGCTGACTTCGCCACGTCAGCTTCATCTTCAACCTCCCGACTCTGGTAGAACGAACGGCTGAACGTCTCCGGCAATGATCGTACGGTGAGGTCTTGATGGAATCGCGTGAGACCGACGGCAATCGACTCACAATCATCTCTAGTTTAACATATATGAGAATCGAAACATCCTATTCACAGAATCGAGAAAATCGTGCGAGTTGCCGAGTACGGCCATGGAAGCTCAATCACGCAGGTCACGTGAAATTAGATCAATTCATCTACAGATTAACATGTTAGGATGTGCAGAAGGCTTACCTCGGGCTCCGATTGAGCCCGCACGGCCTAGATTGGGCTAGGCAAGTATGAACAGTGATCAGCTATGGAGGCTAAGATTGAAGACTCGATTCAAGGTGCTCAGGCAAAATTGATGCAAAACCAAGATGCGAATATGGTCAGTAATGTTCAAGGAGTAAAATGCACATAGTAATTGAAAGAATAGGCAAGAAATGCTAGAACCGCCATTGAATCTCAGTTCAAGAATCAAAGCTCGGCCTTACCTGTTTTCGCGATTTCGCGGGCGTGGCCGGCGGCGATCACTTTCTGGTGGTCTGGGCGAACTTCGAACTGTCCTTTCTAGCTTTGGTCTGGCCGGAGACGGCCCAACCGGCGCCTTGCAGTTGAGCTCGAGTTCTCGACGGCAAAGGGCCGGAGAACAAGCTTTTTTTTTCCGCCTTCTCTCTCTCTCGCACGTTTTAGTTCGTCCTCCACCAACTGAATCGACCAACTTTTTCAACTGAAAGCCCCCACAGGCTTATATAGCATTTTGATCTTTTTTTTGGCGCCAAACCGTGGGACTAACAGACTCCAGTGGCACGTGCCATCACGTGATTTTAGGCTCAATCGGCGTCGGGGGCGATGGGCGTCTCGTCTGATTCTGTTTGGTCCTCCGGCGGGTCTTATCTTGCGCGAATTTGGCACGAATTTGGCTTGCCTTTGGTACTTGCTGACTTTTGCAGGTACCGCAGCTTTGACTGACCTCGCCGGAGCTCGTCTGGTGGCCATTTGTTTCGAGGCTGGTCTCGATCGAAAGGTCTCGAGTCAAAGAACAAAACGCCCACCAGTACTTCTCCAATTGTAGTTGATTTGTCGATCAATTTTCTCTTTGAAATTACATCTTCTACTGTTCACTCGTGCACAGGCCTGCTGAAGAAGAAGACACTGTAGCGGACCGGTTCGACCGGTCCAACCGGCGGTCAGACCGGTTCGAACCGGTCCTGACTTGCAATTTTCCAAATTAAATCCAAATTAACAGGAAATTTTTGCAATTGAACCTCATAATCGAATTTAGGGCATAAATTCTATCAAAAAAATGTGATTTTGCCCAAAAGTTCATATCAATTTCAACAAAAACCTCAAATTTCCTTTTAATTGCAAATTGGGGAATTATGCAATTGAAGGTCCAAATGATCAAATTGGGTTAAATTACCTGTGCCAATCGATTCAAAATGGTGAAACCCATTGGGAAGTATGTTTAATTTGCAATGATAGCCCTTGAATTGAAAGTAATTTCAATTATGCTCATTTTCAAGGACTAAAAATGCAATTTTAGTATGCAATTTTACCAAATTCGTGCAATTGAACAATTTGTACAAACAATTGGGCTAAATTGAAATAAGGGACAGTTAGAATGGATGTCAAGATCCTAGAAAATACCAAAATTGAAAATTAAAAGACTCAATGGATATTTTTTTTCTCAAATTCAATAGTATGGGTTACAAAGGAACACCCATAATTGAATCTGATTTTGAACTTTTTGTGAGCTCAAAAATACAAGGGATTAAAAATAAAAATATTGGCTATTTTTCCATATATTTGTGGCCTCGAATGCTATTTTTCTTGATTTTTTGAGTATTTTCCTATTTTCTAAAAATACTAAAATATATGAAAAATATAAAAAATTATTTTTTGTTCAAAAATGGTTCCTTGGGCTTGGCCAAGGCCACCAAAGTTGATTTTGTAATTATTTGACTTTTTATGGATTTTTTTTATGATTTTTCAAAATAAAGCTGAAAAAGACTTGGTCAAAAAATCAAGTGTCAACAGCAGTGGCATGAAAATTTTGATAATGTAATGATTACCAATGATTTTAAAATCAATGAATGTGATAAATGTGTCTACATTAAAGAGACAGAGAATGGATATGTCATTCTATGTATGTATGTATATGACATACTCATTGTTGGTAGTGATGACAGAATGATCAAATCTACCAAGAATATGTTGAATTCAAGATTTGACATGAAAGATACATGACTTGCTGATGTGATTTTAGGGATTAAGATCACAAGAACGTCAGAAGGTTTAGTTTTAAACCAGTCACACTATGTGGACAAGATTCTTGAAAAATTCAGCAAGAATGATTCTGGTATTGCTAGAACACCATTAGACAATAGTTTTCTTCTATCCAAGAATAGAGGAGAGGGTATTTCTCAAGTAGAATACTCCAGAATTATTGGAAGTCTAATGTACTTAATGAGTTGTACTAGACCAGATATTGCCTATACTGTTAGTAGATTGAGTAGATATACGAGCAATCCGAGTGCTGACCATTAGAAAGCAAAAGTGAGAGTACTCAGGTACCTACGGTATACTCGAAATCATGGCATGCATTATACCAGGTATCCATCTGTATTAGAAGGATACAATGATGCAAACTGGATATCTGATATAAAAAACTCAAAATCTACTAGTGGATATGTTTTCACACTGGCAGATGCGACTGTATCTTGAAAATCTTGTAAACAAACTGTTATAGCCAGATCCACAATGGAATCCGAGTTTATAGCTTTGGATAAATGTGGTGAAGAGGCTGAATGGCTACGCTATTTCCTAGAGGATATTCCAAATTGGCAAAAACCTGTGCCACCAATCTGTATACATTGCGATAGTCAATCTGCGATTGGAAGAGCACAGAGTAACATATATAATGGTAAGTCTAGACATATACGTCGTAGACACAATACCATTAGACAACTACTCTCAACTGGAATTATCTCTATTGACTACGTAAAGTCAAAGGATAATATTGCGGATCCGCTAACCAAAGGGTTAAACAGAGAGTTAGTTGAAAAGTTAACAATAGGAATGGGACTGAAGCCCATTACAGAAAAGTTGATATAAAGGAAAACCCAACCTAGCTGACTGGAGATCCCAAGATCTAGGTTCAAAGGGACAACCTAATTATATGAACTGAATAATATCACTGTGGGGGTCTATCACTCAAACCATTCCTATAAAAGAAACAGTGATTTGATATCCCTTACATATGTGGAGAAAAATCAATTATTGTGGGGGTTTATCAGGAAAATGATAGCAATTATGCTTTAATGATTCTTAAGTGGAGTAAACCAATTACTCAAGATTGAGTAATCACCTATGTGAGAGAGAAGTGGGGCCGCTGTTGACACCTAAATTTTGATCATTTATTTTATTTTTTATTTTTTTATTAGTATTTTTTTTATTTTAATTTTTTTATCATTATTATTATTTTATTTTAAAGGAAAAACATAATCATTTAAAAGAAAAAGCAAAAGAAAAGAGGTATATTAGATCAATGATGTTGTCTTGGCCTTTGTTTTATTTTATTTTACTTGTACTATTTTATTTCGTTTTATTTTATTTATTATTATTAATTTATTGTTTTTTTTTCCACTCACATGCATTTGCCTCTCTCTCTCTCTCTCTCTCTCTCTCTGTCTGTCATGGTCCCATGGCAAGAACTCAATAAAGAGCGTCTTCATCCTCTCGAGTCGTGGGAATTGGAAGCTGAAGCTGCAGCTTATATTCTGGTGTTATCAGGACAAGATTTGGCCTGCTTTCCTCTTCATCTATATTCACAAAAAAGTCAGCAAATCTCGGACTGGCCTTGGCCTGCATTGCCGTTCGTCCTTCTTGCACACAAGTAAAAACGAGTCAACACCCAAGAAATCTCGGTTCCCCTTGCATCCTTACAGTGAAGCTACTCCAGCTCTTCTGGTCTTGGGGGGGTCTTTCTGTGCATGGTGGGGAACGAGAGGAACCTCTATAACTGGAGCGATATCAGTTGGGATTAGCGGGGGTTCTTGAATGACTGATTCATCATGAGAAGTGGTGGCTAATTTCGGACGCTTGCCGCTTGAGCTTGGGACATGTCAAAGGGGCAGGAGGACATGCACGCGGAGACGACTACTGACCTTCCTCGGACGGCGATTTTGGCGCCACCATCACCGCAACACCGTTAACCACCACCTCCAGCGACCTGCGGCTGTCACCATCGATCTCTCCGGCATCACCGTCAGCCGCCGGAAGCCTCAGAACCGCTCGGGGAAGGCCCTGCTCTGTTTTCCAAGCCACCGACTCGAACACTCCTCCTCCACCTGGGTTGTGTTTTGCTCGGCCGCCACCTCCAGACGCCTCCTCCGGCTCTACGCCACCTCGGTTCGACTGTTAAGCATTGCCCTGGAGCTGTCGAACTGCTGTGACACAGTTCCGCTGTCCCTTGCTCTGTTTTGGGTCCCGGAGGACTGCCCGAGCCGGGCCAGCCCTGGGCGTCGCTCCCGACCACCATTAGTGGCTTCGTCATCCTCTCTCCGACCATCGGGGCCAGCTCTAACTCTTGTCAGCCACCGTGGAGCCGTCAGGTAGTCGCGGCGGCCCAAAGACCCCCTGTTCGGGGATCAGTCGCCCAGTTTCGGGCCGAAGCTATTTCGCCGTTTTCCGCCGTCTCTCGCCGCAGCTCCACCACTCATCGACCGTCCTCACAACCACCTCAAGAAGACCCGACGTCGTTAGGCCCGAGCACAGCCGCGAATCAGCCCCGACAGATCCGCTCTGTTCGAGTCTCCTGTTCCGACGTCCGCTGCGGCTTCTGTTCGAGGCTCTCCCGCTTTCCGCCGGCCGCCACGAGCCGCCTACAGCTCCCTCCGACCGCCATAACCATTGAGCCGTCGCCAGCTTGCCACCCCGACGTTGCTTGAGTCGCGAGACCGCCTCAGCCGCACTCCGCCTTGTTTACGTCGGTATGCCTAGTTCCACGGGCCGTGCCCCATTCTGGGCCGCGTTCATGGGCCAGTCGAACGGGCCATGGCTCAGTTTGGTCTAGGCCATGGCCTGAGAGCGGGCCGAGCATATGGGCCCGTGTGCCAGGTATATGGGCCAATTTGGCCGAGGGCTTTGGCCCATGGGTCGGGGTATTGTATCGTCGCCCGAGAATTTTGGGGGACTCGTGGTCCGCCGACATTCAAGGTTCGCGTCGAAGGATCTTTCTGGAGATCTCCGCCAATCTCGAATCGAGTATTTGACTGTGTCGCACATAAAGATGATTATACGCTGGGGATTCGGCGTCTGAAGGTCGATATCTAATCAGGTATACTTTGCGCACCCGATTCGTATATTAAAGTCATTTTTTTTATGGCCATTATAGACTTGATTTGCATGTATTTACTTCAATCTAGTTGTTAGTTTGTTTATTTGGTTAAGTGTCTTAGGTCGTCAAAGAAAGAGTTTTTCGGAAAATAAAAATAATAAATAATAAAAAATTCAAAAAATCAATAAAAAATAGAAAATCATAAAAAAATCAAAAAAATTCGAAAAATTCAGGAAAATCCTAAAAAATAGGAAATGGCCACAATCAACTGGTCAAGGCTCATCCCGGGTGTTTCGAACCCCAACCCTTCTTAAAAATGACGATTTCGCCCTTCGGGCGAATCGTCTTCCAAAAATTGATAAAAAATCAAGAAATTCCAAAAAATTCTCAAAAATGGGAAATGGCCACGATCAACTGGCCATGGAATATTTTGGGTAATTCGGTATCCAAACCTTCCAAAAAATGACGATTTTGCCCTTCGGGCTAATCGTCCCCAAATCTTCCCATTTTACCCCTGGTCTGAAATCACATATTCCCTAAGCCCTTATGGCTATATTAGGAAGCTATTGATTTGGATTGATGTGCATCGATGTGGTTTATTTATGTACTTGATCGTGCTTTCATTTAAAATTTATTTTGATTGATAGGGATAGTCTTCCAATCTGCATGAATGCTTAGCTAGGAAAATCACTCGCGTTAGGTACCGAAAGGGCGTTGGTAATGACACCAGCGTAACCAAGTCCCCGAACCCAAAATCTCTGGTTCCGCAGAATTGATCGATCTCTCCCAATCGGTCAACAAGGTTTCCGGTCTACCCTCCAAGAAAGACCGGTGGCGACTCCAAATGCATGCACAAGTTGCACATGCCACCACGACCACACTAAGGTCGAAATCGATCGGCTCTTATCGCCGAATCCCCCAAAAAATACTCCCGCCGCGATTTGGTATGGGCCTGGGAGGGCCCGCGCCGATCCAAAGCCCGCGATCCGCACCCTTGTGCGGGGGAAGGCCCGCGATCGGTAATCCATTAGCCGCGTCCGCCTTCGGACGGGTCGCGACAGCCGCTTCAAAGGAGAATTATTGAGGGCAAAATTCTTTAGAAACTCTCGCAGAACCAAGACAATGTTCATGGCCAAAACAAACATACTCATGACAACTGAACAAACGTTTAGATGATTCCTGTGTGAAGTGTATGGGTCATTTACTAAGAAAGCAGGACAGTTCAAGGACAGCTGGTAAATTAAATATACTTTTACAAGGGAAGGTTCAAAGGGTGATACCTACCTATCCTATGCAGGTTTCATTTGGTGAACACTATCACAGAGTCAAAACCAAAATAATTTTCATTCATGTAGGGGATTGTTGGAAAATATGAGGTATTTTGATGGGTGAGTGAATGATGAATTATTTCTCAAAGAACACCCTTGAGTTGGAAGTGGGAAGTGACAAAGCACTAGTCCTACATAGGAAAGGAAGAAGGCCTTGAAGTGGTTTATATGTGGTTACACTCCTTTTGAATGGTAACTAATGTAACAAGTACTATACCTCGCGCGCACGCGCAGGGGGGTGCAAATTTCGGACCCCGGCGGAGGCCCGACAAGTTCAAATTTGGGCGCGAGCGCACGACCTGCGTACGGGAATGCAGGACCGGAAAGTGGGCCTCGCGACAATCCCATTTTTGCCTTATATTTTAATTTTTTCCAACTCTCAAGCCGTTAACCGTTCTTAAGTTATTTACCGGTGTGTTAATGTTATTAACTAAGTAACGGCTGTTATAATTCTGTGGTTACATAATTAAATACATAACGGCTCTAAACGGCAGAATTATTTAGCTGTTATTCTTTATTTCCGCAATGCCCCGCTTAGCCTATAAATAGATGGCTTCCCGTTCTGTTTCAAGAGACACAAGAACTACGGACTACGAAAATCACTTCTCCTTCTTTTGAATTATCTGTATTTGTATTGCTTTTCGATAGTGTTCTCGTGTTGTTCAAGTTCGTCGGAAGCTTTGGAGTGATGTGCTTGCCTCTATCGCTGCTTAACCGTTGTATCCTAGGAGACAAAAGTTCACGAAACCTCAAAGCACGTACGAATCTGTTTTAAGGAAACTGTGTCGGACACAGACCTCGGTATTCTTTATTAATTCAATTATTTTTTATACTGTTGTATTTTCGTGAATATTTTGCTCTTTTGAAGGTTGAGCTGTTATCCTCATGAAGGGTCAGATTCACTGCTTCTGACGAATTCAGATTCAGTGCTTCTGAAGCTGCTTCTAGAGGTTCAGAAAGAACTGCTTCTGACGGGTTCGGAAGAAACTGCTTCTGACCGGGTTCAGAAGGAATTGCTTCTGACCGGGTCCAAAAGGAACTGCTTCTGACCGGGTTTAGAATGAACTGCATCTGATAGGTGCATCTGAGTTGCATCTAATGGGTTCAGATGCAGTTGCATTTGATGGTTCAGTTTTTCTGCTTCTGACCCGCTTCTGACCTGCATCTGATGGTTCAGTTTTTTCTGCTTATGACCTGCATATGATGGTTCAGTCTTTTCTGCTTCTGACCTCCTTCTGAAGGCTCAGATTCTGTGCTTTTACCAACTTAGTGTTTTCATATTTGAGGCAGTTTGCTTACGTTTATTAATGTCATTCGAATTGTAAGTATCCTCCATATCTATAAAACAATATTGTTCATTTTTAACACTGTTTGTCCAACACTTTATGCCACATTATTTGGATCGAGAGAAACAACGTCCTTTTTCGAGGCATGACTCTGTTTGTGTCGGCTATCATTTTCCACCTTACCAAGATGGTCAAAGACAGAGATCTTTTGTTTGGACACATCCAAGCCCACCCCCGTGATAGGCGCCTACAAAGGAAATGGGGCATCTCGGCCACTATCTTTGAGGATCGACTTAATGCTGCTTAGTTGCTGGTTTTTACACCGTCTTTCCAATTTTATAGCTGGTTTTTGCTTCTTCTTTAGGCCTTGTATTTGGCCATGTCTTCTTGCTTTTTTGGCTGTGTTTTGGCCCCTTCATTTTACTCGAGCTGCTCAAGTTACAACAGCCTTGTTTGGCTTGCTTGGTGGTCGGCTATGTTCGGATTTTGACCGTTTGTTTGGCTATTCTACTATGGTTCTGCTAGGATTTTGTACAGGTCTGGCTAGGTGGTGGGTTCAGACGTCCCTTCGCTGCTTTATGACAGTGATGCTACCTTTCCTTCGCTCTGCAGCTTGCCACGGATTGAACTGGTGATGCCTTGTTGTTTTGTTTTCCTTAGGCTGGCCGATTCGGCTCCTTTTTGGCCGACTGTTCGACGGTTCTACTGCACTCCCTCTTACAGTTTGGACGCTGAGTTGGCAAATATAGTTTTAGTTGGTTGGTTGCTGTTTTGACCATTTTATTTATGCCCATGCTTTTGGTGCTTGTCTGCTTTTGGCCGCTTGTTTGGCTATGTTCTTGTTGCCTCTCTTGGCCGATGTTGGCCTTAGGTTGGGTGTGTTTCGATGCGGTATTGCATCTTTCTACTGGTTCACCGTTGAACCCCTTTTGGCATATAATGTTGCTACACTGGGTTCATGGTTTTTGTGTCCGGTTTCATTTTGTACTTAGTGCTCTGAAAAGTTTAATACATACTTACCTTACCTTAAAAAAAGAAAAAAAAATGTCTTGTGCAGCACTTAGAATGCCGCGCAAGAACTTCTCAACACTATGAGTACCATGCAAGCCATTGCGCGCCACTCATAGTGCCACGCAATGGCTAGTAGGTCTCGCGAGGCATTTTGATTGTCGCGCGAGACCTAAATCTGTAATTTTTTTTAAAACCTAATTTCATAAATATTTTTATTTTTTGAATTAAATTGGAAAAAAAAGCCCGATTTAGTGTAAGTTGCATCCATATGAGGGCCTTTTTCCAAAATAGGGTTAAAAAAATATTTATCAATTTATGTATCTTTAAAAAATTACCATTTTGGGGCATGTGCGCCTCTCAAAGAGGCGCACAACCCTTTTTTACTTTTTTACTTTCTTTTTGGTAGTTGCACAATTTTTTATATTTTTATATTTTTAATAACGTTTACATTTATACAACTTTAAAAATATAATTTTTTTTTTATTTTTAAACCTTCTTTTTATAATGTAATTATTAATAATTAAAATTTATTAAGACGTATAATTAATAAATAATTTAATATTTATATAATTAATCTGTTTAGTATGTGAATAGTTTTTTTTAGTATGTGAATATTTAATATATATATATATATAATTGGTAAAAAACTAAAAATCAAAATGCATAAAATAAATTGGTAAGATACATAATTTTATTATTCAAAAATAGTATTTACTTTTTAAAAATAAAAAAAATATTATTTATGTTTTACTCTAGCGGTGGTCGTCGTGGTGGTCGGCGGCGGTTGGTGGTGGTGGGCGGGACAATGGTTGACGATTGGCGATAGGGGTCAATGGTAGTCGGCAGTTAGTGGTGGCTAGCGATGGGCGGTGATCGGCAGCAGTGGCGTCGATGGGCGATGGTAGTGGTTGGTGGAGGTCGGCGGTGATCGGCCGTTGGCAACAACCAATATTTGGTGTTGGGTCGCGGGGGTCGCAAGCATCAATGGGCGGTAGCGGGTGGAGTTCGACGGTGGCTTGCAGCGGGGGTGGTCAATAGGTAGTGGCGATGGGCGGCGGCCGGTGGAGGTCGGCGGTGAGCGGCGGCCATTGGAGGTGCAAGAAGGTTTAATTACATAAATATTAAATTATTTATTAATTATACGTCTTAATAAATTTTAAATTAATTATTAATAATTACACTACAAAAAGAAGGTTTAAAAAGAGAAAAAAAAACGTTATATTTTTAAAGCTGTATAAATATAAATGTTATTATAAATAAAAAATTAAAATGTGTGACTAGAAAAAAGAAAGTAAGAGGCGCACAACGCGTCTCTTTGAGAGGCGCACATGCCCTAAAATGATAAATACTTTTTAAAAAGGGATAATACCACCAAAAACCTTAAACTGGTACACTTGTGATAAATTTACCCCAAACTGGTACATCTATGACAAATTTACCTTCCTCGTGCTTGTGGGGATAGCATACCTGCTCGTCTCGCCCAGGCTTGTCTCCGCTTCCTTTATTGGTATCAGAGCCAAACATCGTCGAAACTGAGTTAAGATTAGTATTCTTATATTCTTAGATCTGCTGAAGGGAAAGGAGAAATCCAAACTCTCATGGAAAACTCCACAGATATTTCAGCTCCAGTTCAGTTAGAAACCACCATCTCACTACCACCACCACCCGAACTCCGCAAATCCACTTCCTCAAAAATGGATTATCTCTATGAGGTGTCCTATGTGAATGATGATCGCAAAATCTCCGAAACACAACTCCCACTCATGAACCCATATTCCGCTTTTTGCAAACCACCATCATTTTCCCCCATTCGCTCCATCAAACATCTCATCAAACAAACCCCCCGCTCTGTTAAAGAGTATGTCCAGTCCACTAAATTTGACCAGCACCCTATCCTGTCTACACAACAAGAGCAGTTTGTAACTCTTCAAATTCCTCCTGAGTTCCCTGCTCAGTGGGCTCAACAGGGTTACACTCACCTCCACTTTGGCGCCATCCGTTTGGCCTTATCCCTACATGGACGAAAAGGCTTGCCCGTAGTTGCTCGGGTTGCCCTCCTCGATACTCGTTTCTTGGAATACCAGCATGCTTGCATTGGCACTGTTCAGACCACTCTGAACGCAGGCACAGTATTTGTGACTCTCTTCCCAAATTTCAACATGGCCTTGGCAGATCCCAACCTTCTCTTTGCTTTGAAGGTTCAGTTGCAGATCACTGGTGCTCCTCAAACCACATCAGCCATAATTGCTACTCTACACTACCAGATGGTGTACATAGTACAAAACCATGCCATTGATCTCAACCTACCAAGTGCAGATGATGCTTTGCTTATCTCTGTTGACAATGACCAGACTTCATGTATCCACATCCCTCGTCAACTTCCAAGAGATCAGCTTGTCAAACTCCTTCCTGACAGTTGGGTAACCAATTATGAAAAACTCCACCAAAATTCCCGACCTGTCCCATCCTCTGAGCCACAGTACACCAAGAAAAAAGATGGTACTGTTACCATTAAATTCACAAAAGAAAAGGAAGACACTTCTTCCTCTATTTTTCCATCATTCCCCACCATCCTGTGTTTCACCCCATGTTCATCTGAGTCTGTCAGTATGGAAGACCCAGATCCTAAAGCCCATGTCCAATCCTTTGATGACCATAGACGACCCATCCATTATTACAAGGATCCCTCCGGACACTGCTTTTGGGATGTTGACTGTTCCTGTTCCTCATGTATGAAGCTAGATGATGAGGATGACAGACCGTCCACCAGAAAGAAGAAGAAGAAAGATTCCCTTTACCAAAGGTACCTAGACGGTGATCCAACCGTGGGTCCTCTTGGTGAAGACGGCGGACGCTGGCAGTATATGGTTGAGTATGGTTCTCCTAAACCTCCTCAAATTACTACACCTCCACCAGCTTGTCCCCCAGATGAACCAATGCCGCCACCTCCACCACCAAAGAAACCCATCACTTCTCCATTCTACAAACCCATCCTCAAATGGGTAAAGAAAAACTCTTGTCCCATCATACTCCCTCAACCATACACTTGCAATCCTAAACCTGAACCACCTTCTGTTTTACCCAGTATTTGCATGTTCCGACCAGAAGACTTCCCACCTTTACAGCCTGCCCCATCTGAAGAAAGTTCAGCCACTTTCAGATTCCCTCCTGCTGAAAGTTTCTCTGATGCCCAACAAAAATACTTCCATTCTCGAAAGATCACAACTCCACATGATGTCGATCTTCATGGAAGACGGAAAGGCCCTACACCGGTTGAGGCTGTTCTGAATTGGCAGACAGAGAATGCTCTCGCCCAGAATGTAGCGATAAACACAGTGGCTACTCGTCTTGACAGGGTAGACCATGCTACATCTGTCTCTAAGAAGATGTTGGAAGATTTCCAGAAGAGGCTGTACCTGATGGAAACAAAACAGATTCCTACAAGTCATTATCTGGAAGACCAAACTCCTGAGATTGAGAAGCTTAGACGCCAGGTCCAGATACTGCAAGAACAACAAGCTCTCCTTGAGCAAAGGAATCTACAAGCCCTTGATCCATTTTTCTTTCCAACAGCAACTCCAAATCCGACATCCTTCATGTCCAGTTCCTCAGACCCCAACTCTTTTGCAGCTGTACTCAGCACAGCACCACCACCTCCAAAGACGAACTTCCTTGCTCTTCGAGATCGTCTTAAAAAGCTAGACCAAGAGAAAAAAGAAAAAAGCAAACATACCTTTTTCCCACCTCCTTCAGCTCCACCAGAAAAATCTCCTCCTTCATCTCCTCCTCATAAACCTTCCCACTCATACATGGTTTCAAATCCCTTGGAAAATTTCCTTCGAAACCAGGTTCCCACTATCTCCACAGTGAAACCCATAAATCCTTCACCCCCAGCTATTCCTGAAAACTCTATCAGTGAGACATCTTCCATTCCAGATACTGAATCCTATTATTCTAGCACCCAGTCTGTTGTGGCAGACGTTATGATGGCTGACCCTGCAGAGCCAATCATTGAAGAAGAAATGGAAGACCAACCTGAAGTTGAGCATCCACCTCCACCTTCCCAGCCTTACCATGACCCATCGTCCTCGACCTATAAATCATATTCTTCCAATTTCTTCACTTTGGATGATATCCCTTACCACAAATGGGCAGAAAGGCTCCAAGAGTTTCATTCTTGGTTGATTACCAGAAATCTGAAGGAACACAGTTCTTATGATGTTCTCCTTGAGTTTGTCACTCGATTCACCGGTTCCTTAAAAGATTGGTGGAAATTAGCTCCAGAAAGAGACCAACTCCAGTTTCTTGCCATGTCCTTTGATGAATGTCGCGACCCGTCCGAAGGCGGACGCGGCTAATGGATTACCGATCGCGGGCCTTCCCCCGCACAAGGGTGCAGATCGCGGGCTTTGGATCGGCGCGAGCCCTCCCAGGCCCATACCAAATCGCGGCGGGAGTATTTTTCAAAGGGATTCGACGATAACAGTCGATCGCTTTCGACCTTAATGTGGTCGTGGTGGCATGTGCAACTTGTGCATGCATTTGGAGTCGCCACCGGTCTTTCTTGGAGGGTAGACCGGAAACCTTATTGACCGATTGGGAGAGATCGATCAATTCTGCGGAACCAGAGATTTTGAGTTCGGGGACTTGGTTACGTTGATGTCATTACCAACGCCCTTTCGGTACCTAACGCGAGTGATTTTCCCTAACTAGGATTTCATGCAGGCGCAATTTTGGGTGAGGTAAGTCTGACTTTGCACATTAACCAGTTTAACATGCTCACGTAATCATAATAAATAAATAGATGCCAATCACATAAACATCTATCCTACGTGGTGATCATGGAATTATGATTTAATGGGTCTCGAGCCAATGAGACCACATTTAATCATTTTAATATTTTAATAACGGAGAGCTGCTCTTCGCTTCTTCTTGGTTTCTTGAACTCTTCAAGAATCGGGCCCCAAAGAGCTCGCCGACTTAAAAGGCTCCTCCACGTAATCCTCGTAGCATTTACATCAACAATTGACTATGCTAAAAATAAAGATTACATGAAAAATAAAAGGAGTACGCAGCCTCCATTTAATAATTACAACCCCAAATATATAAATAATCACCATACATTCATACATACATCAATCACATTGATTAGGGATTTTTCCATGATCACCACCCTTTCACGTAAGTAATAAATTCACAATTTAAAACTTAGGAAGGCACAATAAAAATTCTACGTTGAATCATATTCAGAATTTTTACGTAAAATAAGATAGCCATAAATTTTCGATTCAAAATTGATTTAGTCTCAATTTTTGCTACGTTGATTAATTTATCATATAAAATAATCAATCTCCATTAGCCATGTAAGACGAACAATTCGTTAATACATATTGGCCATAGTATTGCAAAAATTGCAAAAAATCAATTAAATGCACGAAAACACCTAAGGATTGGCTCTGATACCACTGTTGGGATCCACGTAACACGTAGCGGAAATAAATAACAACCCACACATGTATCTCCAGAGGCGTACTTCGTGCATTTCAATCGAAAAAAATCACAAAGTCTCAAAGGGAGTAAATAGATTACCTCTCGTAGCGTGCTTGAACGGAGGTGTCGGTTCGATGTTCTTCGATCTCAGCCTCCACAAGTGTTAGGCATCTAGTTCGGACGCACCACCAATTGACGAACGGGGAGACGACTAATAACTCCACAACAATTGTGCTAGCAATATGCGGAATCAATATTCCGAACTTAGTATATTTTGCTCGCTCAAGATTATGAGAATATAGAGAGTGTTTGTGTTCTTCTCTCTAAGCTCTCAAAAATTTGCACACTCTACAAAATGTCTCTCCCCTTCAACCTCAAAACTCTTGCCATCCTTTTATAGCCAAAAATACCTTCCAATAAATTGTATTTAAAAATAGCACTAACAATTATAAATTCTATCTAAAAATAGCACTCACAAATAAATGACATTTAAAAATAGCACTAACAATAGCACTCACAATTTATAATACAAAAATGCTATTTAAAAATAGCACTAACAATAGCACTCACAATTTATAATACAAAAATTCTATTTAAAAATAGCACTAACAATTATAAATTCTATCTAATAATAGCACTCACAAATAAATGACATTTAAAAATAGCACTAACAATAGCACTCACAATTTATAATACAAAAATGCTATTTAAAAATAGCACTAACAATAGCACTCACAATTTATAATACAAAAATTCTATTTAAAAATAGCACTAACAATTATAAATTCTATCTAATAATAGCACTCACAATTTATGATAAATAAATGCCATTTAAAAATAGCACTAACAATAGCACTCACAATTTATGATAAATAAATGTCATTTAAAAATAGCACTAACAATAGCACTCACAATTTATAATACAAAAAATGCTATTTAAAAATAGCACTCACAATACAAAAATGCTAAAAAAGGCACTAACAAAGGTGTTAAAAATAATAACCATTATTATTATTACAAGAGTTAAAGAGGTTACCAAACAATACAAATATGCATAACGTATAAATACGTATGATGTATAAATACGTAGAGCATACGTATACATCCGTGAAACCGGGGACTAATTGAAAGAAAAATGTGCAATTAAGCCCTTTTGGTAAAAATTGATTAAATTGGAGGGCAAATTGACCTAATTGCACTTTAAGACTTTAGAATCCAATGTCATAGCTTATAAAAAGTGAGAATTGAAAACTAAAAGACTCGAAAATGATTTTTTTTTTAGGCTCGGTTCGGGTTTATGTTTGTGAAGGAACATAGTGACCCGAGCCGAATTTTTGAGATTTAAAGTGACACACTTGAAGAGGAAATTAAAACAAAATTATCGAATATTTTTGGGTATTTTTCTGACCACGAATGGTATTTTTCTGATTTTTTGGGTATTTTTATAATTAAATAAACTCGAAAAATATTAAAAATACCGAAAAATATTTTTTGTTCAAAATTGGTTCCTAAGGTTAAACCAAGGCTTCCAAAGTTGATTTTGTGATTTTATGACCTTTTTTGATATTTTTAATTAATTTTAAAGAATAAAAATCACAATAATAAATGGTAAAAAAAATCAGGTGTCAACAGCTGCCCCTCTTTGAAAGGAATCTCGTTAGAGGTTTCTCTCAAAGATAAGGTGGCACCTGATTCCTAACCGACTCAACTGGGAAAATAAGAGAAGAAATGTTATGACATCGGATCCTTAAGCCTATTGATAAAAGCTCAAATCAATCTCCGGTTTGCTCTAACAATTTGAACATGGGCCGAAGTGAGAGAGGCTTACCTGAAGCTCACATGTCGGATGCTGCCGGTTGCGACGACTTTCAAGAAGATGCCTAGGACTCGTCATTCAGAATATCCCAGGGAGATTAAGCTCTGACCTGTATGGTAGGTCATACCATGATGGGATTCCTAACTTGTAGGAACCTAAGGAAGGCGCATCCCACGCTTTGGGATTTGCCAAGAATTTTGATCCGTATGGTGGATCAGACCTTTGTGTTGATCCTTACTGCGATATTTATCAATGAGTGGACCCTTATGCGGTTTCTACCATATGTGACCCTTCAGGCGGTTTCTACCATTAATGTGATCCCTCAGGCGGTTTCTACCTTGGTTTGACCATTCAGGCGGTTTCTACCTTGAGTTGACCCTTCAGGCGGTTTCTACCTTTGATTTGACCCTTCAGGCGGTTTCTACCTTGTGTTGACCCTTCAGGCGGTATCTACCATGTGTTGACCCTTCAGGCGGTATCTACCTTGAGTTGACCCTTCAGGCGGTTTCTACCTTGTGTTGACCCTTCAGGCGGTATCTACCATGTTTGAAAAGGGGTCTCATGACGAGGGTTCTCCACGTCCGATGAGACTGTTTGATATTTTGAAAATGGGTCCTGGGACGAGGGTTCTCCACGTCTGATAGGACTTTTTCTTTTAAAAGGATTTTTCTTCCCCTTTTTTTGAGACCCCGAAGTTTGTCGGGAATTCAGTTTTTTGAAGCAGTGAAAGATTTTATTTTGACAAAACTTCACTTGAGTCTGTTGAGGCGACATTCTGGGAGTTGGGTTCTCCAAGTATCCTGCATAAGTTTGAGCCTGAAAGATTTTTCTTCACCAAGAAAACGTTAGTAATCTTTGGGAAGACCACGGCTGTCCATTTTGACAAAACCGTATGATTTAAGTTTTAATCATGAAATGTGCATTTTGATGCTGGGGGTTATCCAAAGCATTCTTGCAACATGCAAATGTGATCACAAATCCCTTGCACGGAAAATCTGGATCAACAGTTTGAAAATTCCAAAAAGAGTTTGTTCAAAACATCAATTGGAATATTTCTCGACAATGAGGTCTTCTCACCTGTTTTGCGATCGTGTTTTTTTATAGGGGATACACTCGATTCCCTACTAACCCGTGCCTAGGTTTTAGGCTCATTCGCAGCGCATACATTTTGATCGGTCGGGAGGTCTTCCACGGGACCGTAATGTTGGGCTTGGATATTGGTCTTCAAGGGGGACTCACTTTTGAGTCAAGGTCATTGAATGAAAGTTTTCACCATCTGCTCCGGGTTTACAAGTCAAGAACCCTGCAAAATGAGAAAGAAATAGTCTTGCTCGTACTTCTTCGAGCTGAGCTGTATGTTAACCCAAGTGTCTTAGTCAGAGAAGACTGTTTCAGGGTTATGATGTTGGTAGGATTGGGGACCGAAAAAGGCTTGTTTTTGGCCCAGAATTCATGACGAGTTTGACATTGGTGATCATTGCTGATTTACCTCCTGTCTTTTCCTTTCTGCATCTTTAGTTTTTGAGGTGTACAACCGATTTTGAGGTGTGCACCAGCTCTTTAGAGAGCGTCCCTTGTTGCATTCAGAGACCGACTCTCTCCATGTCTTTGTTCTGTGCTTGGCAGCATTTGGGGAGCAGCTTTTTTTATTTGACTCCTTTAAGAATTTTTTTTTTTTTTTTTTCATCCAAGTTTCACTGGGGATCAAGCAAACAGCTTTCATGAGCATCGGCCTTGCTTTTACCAGGCACTTTGCTTTTTCTCGATGCCGTGGATTTTTCTCATTCATTTTTGAAATCCCACTTTTTCTCATCTTCATAGGATCGCGTTAGACCTATGATCAAAGGTCTAACAAGGTTAAACATTAACTTAGGAATTCTTTTGCAAACCCTAAGTCTTGAACTTCTTCGTTTCTGAAGTGATGCTGCATCCGTCTTGGAATGTGCAATGATCACCAACGGGTTTATGAAATGATTCTGCAGGCTCAACTTGGCTATGCAAAGGATTCAGTGTGTGGGATAGAGAAATGAATGCTTCTCATCATCCTATGGCACTTGGATTACCATATAAACAACACACAAAGATTAATGTTAGTCCGAGCAAGAAAATTTCTAACCATTTTCTCCTGATGCTGCTGGACTCACCTCCATTTTGCCCCGATGTGGGGTGGTTCTTGACAGGGTTAAGAATGAAAACCGCCGTTCAAAGGGGTTATCAACGGTCACCTGTAGTGTTTGGGGGATATGAAACGAATGCCTCCGTCGTCCCAACCCATGTAATCGCTGCGAATGGTCCCTACTTCCGTAGGTCCAGATTCTGCTGTCTTATCCGCTCCATTTCTCTCTTAAGTGTGTATAGGACGTGTTTGGACTAGGCTTTGCCTCTCGTCTTTTGAGAAAACGTCCTTTTGAAAGTTTTGAACAACTTTTGATTGGAAAAATCTCTTTCGTTTTCTCCAAAAATTTTACCCGTCAATGGGATTTTATGATGCCCAATGCATGTTCAGATAACCTCATGTTTCAAAACATGAATGCCAATGAAGTTAGAATCCTATGTCTTTTCTAGACATCAGATTCTAAAAGTTTTTCTTTTCTTCTCTATTTTTTATTCAACATTTTCAATGGATTGGGGAAAGGGATACTTACCTGTCCCCCGCGGCTGGAGATCCCTGAAAATGCGGAAGAAACATGTTATTGTTCGTTCATGAATTTTTCAAAAAATTAGAACGATACATCTTACCCTCGGTCGTGTGCCCCTGCGAGTGCACACAGGTTGTCAAAATTTGTCCTCCTTGATGGTGAGTCCCTATCAAGGATAAATAGCAAGTGTTAACTCATATTCCCAAATTGAAGACAAATTGGGACAATACAACTTTACTCTTGGTTCTCATCCCGTTCTAACGTCGCGTATTGATATGAACCACGTCTATCAAATCCGCTTATCCATGCTTGGAATATTTGCAATATCAATGGTTCAGCTGCCCCCGGTTGGGCAACGTCTGTTTTGTTATTTGAACAGATGGCTCCTTGGGTGATTTATCCACGTTTAACACCTGAGAAGGGAAAGAAATGAGACATTACTTTGGTATTCGGTTGAAGATCGTTTAGGAACGATACATCGTTTTACCAAATGGGAGGCTTCGTGACCAAACGTATTTCGTGCTGAATGGGGGTAGATCCCATTATGCTCCGCGGGTGATAGTCATCGTTCATGGAATTTGCTCCACGGATTAAGTGATTAATCCATGGCCCTTGGCTCGAAGACGTTCAAAGGGTAATGTTGACACTCAGAGCGGTTAGTTTTCAGCGTTAATTACAATGTTCCCGCGGGAACTTTACAACGAAATCCGTAACACATTCATTCGATGTATTCACCTCTCACTCTCCTGAGCCTTCTAATGATTTAGCACACGAGCTTCGAACCAGATGTCTGGTCGCCGGTACCGGTCACGACTGCGAAGATGCACTTGTTCCAAAATGCTTGACCCATAGGCTGAGTTGCTCATTCAGGAGATCGTCCGACCGCTCGAGTCGTCCAAGTTGAGCATCCTTAATTGCTGGTGACGGACTTCTCCCATTTTCGGCATGAACAACCTGGTTTCTCGGTTTATGCGTGATCCACACGCCGAGTTGCTCACTGAGGGACTCGCTTGAAATTTCAAGCCATTGACGCCCAAGTCGGGCATCCTCAACCGTTGGCGATGGGTTCCTCACACTACTTTCGTCATGAACAACCTCACTTCTCGAGTTGGTATTTTCATCGTTGTCCAGTAGGTTTGTACCCGATGTTGGATTCGCCGTAGGAATAACACTAACGATCGGTTGGTGCTCAAATTGGGGAGTCCATACCTGCTGAAATTGTTGTACATACTCTTGGGGAGTACCAGGGTAACTCAGGGGGGAATTCAGCCGATCGAACCAAGAATAGATGTTTTCAAGGAGATCGTCTGAACCATCGAGCGACTGACACTCAGGTTGAGTATTGTCGACTACTGGAGAAGGAATCTTTTTGCCATTTTCGTCATGGACCACCTGATTCTTCGAGCCGGAATCTCCGTAATCGTCTCGCAAGATTGTATGTGCATCTCCTGCCAGTGTTAGATCCGCTGTAGGACTAGTATTAACGGCCAGTCGGTGCTCAGACTGGGGAGTCCCGATTTGCTGAAATTGCGGTACATACTCCTGAGGAGTACTGGGATAACCCATGGGAGTACTCTGATTGATGCCTGAACAATCGACCGTGTAATTGTCAGTCTCATCGGTGTTAAGAGGTGATTGGATGCTTCCTGCTTCATGAGGATTGCGATCACAGCCATGCTCATTGTTTAAACTTGAACTGCCTCTCTCTTGGTCTAGCGCCACTCGTCCATCTCTCAGTAGTCTTTTGTAGCACCAAAGGTGGTTCCTGACTTTATTTCTATCCAATTCCGGCATGTTCATGATCTTGAATATGCGCGATGGGCGAGCCAAACTGATCCCTAACTGTTGAACTGCATCAACAAATTTGCTATGAAGCTCCGAGGTCCAATAAAACCTTGTTTTCTTGCTAGCCGAAGTAGGGTTGGCAACTCGGCGGCTACTCTTCGTGGAATCTGGTCGTGTTGAACCGCCTCTATCTTGGTCTAGCGACGCTCGTCCATCTCTCAGTAGTTTCTTGTAGCGCCAAAGGTGATTCTTGACCATATTTTTAGTCAGTCCCGGCACGTTCATGATTTCGAGTATGCGCAATGGGCAAGCAAAACTGATCCCCAACTGTTGAACTGCATCAACAAATTTGCTATGAAACTCCGGGGTCCAACGAAATCTTATTTTCTTGCTAGCCGAAGTGGTGTCAGCAACTTGGCGGTTACTCTTCTCGGAATCTGGTCATGTTGGAGGTTGCTCTGGAGGGGATTTAGTGGTCTCAGATCGGCTGGTCATGATGGTGAGTTCATCATCGAGCGGACCCGACTTGTCATGACGCATGTTCCCTTCCACAATGGGCGTCGACTTTGACCTTATAGCACTAGTTTCCTCTTGTAGATCCTCGGCGGTACCCGCCTGTTCCGAAAGATGTTGCGAAGGGCATTGCAACAAATGAGCATTATAAACCCCCAGATCTGGCTCTTCAGTGAATACTCCGTCCGTGGGAACAGGGTTACCGCACTCCAGGCAAATAGCGATGCTTAGAGCTTTTTTGTACTGAGTGTTTTTTATTCGAAGCTTTTCATTTTCCTCCCTTACAACCGCTAACTCGTGCCGATCGCGTTGCTGCTTCAGCCGGGTTCGTTTGTTTTCAAACCAGCACTTGACCTTCCGAGGCTCCCACCCTATCTCCTGGCCCATTTTGATTTTCTGTTCCATGTCCGGATAGGGGTATTCCCTGAAAAACAATTCGAGTTTATGGACTTGACCTGAAGTGTTGCGTTTGAGATATTCCCCTTTCTGACGCTGATAACCGTCGCGGGTACTGTTCTCGTTAACCAAGCCGCGGGTTTCATCATTAGAAGGATCGGTCTCCATGGCCCTCGTGTCAGGTTCGGTCCTGAGATCTTCAAACTCTTCCAGCAGCTCAAGCTCGGAGACCTCCAAGTCTGGCGCTTCCAGTAAATGACAGAATCCCTTGAACATTTTGACCGGGATATCACTGTTTGATTTTCCGTTAACTCAGCTTTCTTTGTTCCTCCTTGGATCTTCACTTTCTCTGCAAATTCTGAGAGGTTAAAGGAGCCGGATCACCGTTCTTCGATCAAAGGTGATGGCTACCCGACGAGCGATCTTCTCAATGTTTCGAGATTCCCACTTCGTCCTTTTGTGATGGCTACTTGACGAGCGTTTTTCTCAAGGCTTCGTAATTCCCACTTTGTCCTTTTTTGCTCTTTTCTACGTGAACGGAGCCTGAAGATCTCTTGCGTTGATTTCGCTTTGTCGAGCACTACGCTTGTCCCCCTGGCCCAGTCTCTAGAGTAACAAGCCTGCCCACCTTTCGGCGCCATTATGTTTCGTAAAACCCGAGATCACAGGACGGTGGTGGATTCGTGACTCATCGGGGATGCATTAACGAAACCCGCTTGGCTCTACTGCACATAAAATATTATTACCACTTCTCCCTGTACTCGAGCATTTATAAGGTGATAGATTGATGTCAAGAAGATTAACACTTTAGCCTTATCAGACTCAGCCTCTCAAACACTCTTCACATTCTCACTCTCTTCTCCGTCATTCCATCGCATATGGATTCCTCCTCTATGCCTGTTGCCTTACCTGAAGCTTCGACCCAATGGGAGAGATTTTACCACCTCTTGGGTAGGGGTTATGGCTACATAAACAATCATCCTGAAGCTGAGGTTGAAGTTCGTACTCTGATTCCGGCCCTGGATACTGCGTGTATTGAAGGTACGAAACTGCAAAGGGAGTTTGTGATCTTCCCAACTCTCTTTAACAATTTCATGCAGGCTTACGAAGTTGCTAGCCGGGAGGTCACTTTGGCTGGTATCGTGCGAGCCCGTTATCAGGACCGAACTGAGTCCCTGATGTTGGCCATGCTGACGGCCGATAACCATAAAAGGGCTGTTGAATACGCCCACGCCCAGGTTTCGATGCTGGTCCGTGAGAGGGACAACTTGGTGGAGCGTCTGGCTCTTTTTGACACCGCCTTTGAGCAAGACCAGCACAACTTCGTGCTGAGGTTCCAGTGTGCCTGGTTGGAGGAAAGGCTTGAAGACCTGAGCATGGATATAGCTCGCGGGAGGGTGCTGGCTCATGACTTAGAGCTTGAGTTCGAGTACTATGACACCAAGGTGAACGAACTTAAGGAGAAATGTCGTCTCCTTTTCTTCAAGCTTGTAGACCTCGATTCCCGGAGTGTGGGTTGTAAGCAAGGCATGGATAGCATGGAGAGTCAGTTAAGCTTTTTTGTGATGCTTGTCCGAACTCATTTTGGGTTTACTGCTCCCCCTCAGTGATCCACTTGTAAACTTTCCTGCTGAATGAAATAAATGCGAGTTTGTTTATATATGCTCTTTCATTCTGCATTGTTGACTAGCCAAGAAAGGTTTTTGCTTTCGGATCTACGCGACTCCTTTTTCGCCTGTGTCAACAGATTGACTACGCATCATTCTCACAGCCCGACGCTTTATATTTGATTGACCTGAATGCCTCGTGAGAAATAGATTTGTAGTTGCTCGAAACTTAAAGATTGCCCCTGATTTTGCGGTCATTGCGTTTGGGGCCGCTAGTAATCTTTCACTTTCGAGCTCGATCACATTCTGCTAGTAACTCATGCTATCAATTCTGCCTTCACGCGTCGGGGCTGATTTTACCTTGAACTTAATAACAAGGAATTACCGTATACACACGAGATGACGTTTGCGAAAAACATTATGCAGAATCAACTCTAGCTATTGAAGAAACAAACGCATGCACCGATGAGAACTTTACAATAGGAGATACATCCTTCTCGCGTACATCCCCTTCTTTCTTGGGGCATGTCCAATGACTAACCAGTCTGGCCTCAGCTTAGGTGTGCCATTACCAAGTGCAGATCATGGTTGCCAACCTTTAATAGCTTCCAACTGATCGAACCAGGTATCAAGTCCTTCATCGAAGAAATCACCCGACCCCTCGAACGATTGATGTGTAGGTTGAGCTGCATCGCCCGACGGGTTCTTCGAACTGGAACCTCCATCTTTGTCTGGGATTATAAGAGGAGATTTGATCGATTGACTACCACAAGCATCTCCCACTTGGGGATTAGGGAAATAAGAGTGCTCCAAGCTTTCTCCCATTAGATCATCTGAAGCCATATGCTCTGATTGGGCAAACCCTTGAGCACTGGGCGTGGTGGGCTGATCTGCGACAGGATGAACACTGACTAGCTGCTGCTCGGACGGAGGAGTGCTTACTCGTTGCACTTGTGATGCGTGTTCTTGAGGAATATTGAAATGACTCGCGAGGATATCCTGATCAAATCCCCAATAGTCGTCCAGATTCGACCGGGCCTCATTTGTCATAAGGGTACTGGGTTCGCAGCCGAGTCTATTGCTCGGATTCAGTTCTGCATAACGCTGTCCTAACGCCCTTCTGTAGCAACCAAGGTGATTCGCGACTAATTGCTTGGTAAGTCCCGGTACGTTCATGACCCTAAGTATGCTTGTCGGACCTATGAAGTCGAGTCCTATCTGTCGAACTGCGTCCAAGAACTTGAGATGAAGCTCCGGGGGCCAAGTGAATTTCTTCTTCTCGTCGTCCAGAGTGGCGTAGATAGCCTGCCGACTAACCTCTAACTCCTCTTGAACCGTATCTGATCTTACCGGAAGCTGTTGTGGAGGAGATTCATGGGCTTCGATGAGGTGACTCCGATCATAACGACACGTATCTTCTTCCTCCGAAGACACTGGTATAATTTCTGTAGGATCGATCTGCTCATGCGCGCCATTAGCAGGATCTGATTGTACCGGAGATGGCTCAAGGGAGCAGGGGGATAAATGAGCACCTTCCATCTTCGTAGAAGGCTTACTGGGGAACAATTTACTGAGGGTGGTAGGGCCACCGCAGTCAGGGCAGGTAATAGTACTGAGAATTTTCTCATACCACATGTTTTCCATTTGAAGGTTTTGGTTCTGCTCTTTTAGGGCCGTGATCTCCTTACGCCTGTGTTGGACACCTAGTCTGAAACGTCTATTCTGAAACCAAAAATGGATTCTCATAGGATTCATTCCCAGCTTCTGGCCCAATTCAATCTTTTGTTCCTCGTTTGGGCAAGGGCATTCATCGAAGAAAGCTTCAAGCTCCTGGATTTCTTTCCGAGCGTAGCGCTGGCGACTTTTTCTTTTCCGGGGTTGAGCGTCGTGGCCACTGCCGTCGTCACCACTGCGATCTTGATGTTCGTCACCGGCGATGTTGAGTTCCATGGCTTCGATGTCGAATCTGATTCTAGAGAATTTGAGGTCTTTCAACGAACTCGTCACTCGGGGTTCTCTGTTCTCTTTTGTATACTCGCTCTTTCGATTTGTTGCCTCCTTTTCCTCGAAAGCTAGGTCTGTTCAGCGTTCTGTTTTTGAAACGACGGAACTGTTTACCTCCTGCTCAGCTTTCCGACACGAAGGGGTAACCAAATCCTTCCGCGGCTTCTTCGATAGTAGCGCTCGCCTTTCACTTTTCCTCGATAGTCATGCCTGTTCAGCACTGTCTTCTCTTTTTAAGTGGCAGAGCTGTTCACTCGCCGCCCAGCTTTATGCGTGATGGAACAACACAATCCTTTCGCGGCTTCTTCGATAGTTGCGCTCGCCTTTCACTTTTCCTCAATAGTCATGCCTGTTCAGCACTGTCTTCTCTTTTTAAGTGGCAGAGCTGTTCACTCGCCGCCCAGCTTCATGCGTGATGGAACAACACAATCCTTTCGCGGCTTCTTCGATAGTTGCGCTCGCCTTTCACTTTTCCTCAATAGTCATGCCTGTTCAGCACTGTCTTCTCTTTTTAAGTGGCAGAGCTGTTCACTCGCCGCCCAGCTTCATGCGTGATGGAACAACACAATCCTTTCGCGGCTTCTTCGATAGTTGCGCTCGCCTCCCTCCCAGCTTTAATAATGGCGTGACCGAATTTGTCAGGCCTGAAATTGCGGATCAGGACATGTCTGATGATTCACGGGATGAGCAGCCCTCGCTTTACATTAATTAACCCGGCTCCACAAGCATTATTGCTGCAACTTTTCTCCACTCTCGAGACGCTATAAAATGCGGAGTTGGTGTTTGGGAGATTAACGCTCTCATATAATTTGCTTCCATCCTCTAATCGCTCCACTACACACATCTCCGTCGAAAATGGCTTCTTCCCAAGTTCACACTTTCTCAGCCGAAGCTTTGACTCGATGGAAAGAGTTCTATAACCTCTTGGGTCGAGGCTACGCTCACATAGCCGATCATCCCGAAACCGAGGATGAGATCAGAGTCATGTTCGGGGACCTGGACATCACCTCCCTCGAGGGTACCGCGTTGGGGAGGGAATACAATATTTTTCCAACGCTCTTTACGAACTCCTTGGAGGTCTACCGCGCTGCTCATCGGGGAGTTACTGTGGCTCGTGTCTTGCGAGCCCGTTATGAGGATCAGTCCGACCGCCTAGCGTTGGCTGACTACCTGGCCGATAGTCACAAAAAGGCTGTTGAGTTCGCCAAAGAGCGGGTTTCGACATTGCTACGCGAGAGGAGGAATCTGGTGGAGGACTTAGCTCTATCTCTGGCTACCTATGAGCGCGATCGACGTAATGCCCTGCTAAGGAATCGGAGCGAGTGGCTGGAAGAAAGGCTCAACGGCATAAACGAGGATATAACTCGTGAGAATGGACTTGTTCGGGACTTGGAAGCAGTCGCCGAAGATCACGAGACTCAGGTTGTTGCAGTCAATGATGAACGCAAACGCCTCCACCTCAGGCTTGCGGACCATGATACGCGGAGTGGTGCGTATAAACAAAGCATCCATAACCTGGAGGGCCAGCTGGGCTCCTTTGTGTCTTTGATTAGGGCTCACTTCTGCTTTACTTTTCCACCCCAATGAATTGTATGATCTGGTTTGGGCAAGAATGAATGAAAGCCCCTGTGTTTGTTTTAGCTTTTATATGATCCATTTCTTCGAGCATCCGGACATCTTAGACTTGGATGAGCCGATCCATAATAAGTCGAGTAGATGTGTTCTGATTTTCTAACTTACTCATGGTCAGATGAAAGAATAGCCTCAGACTTATCCAAGAAAAGATTTCTTTATGCTACTTGTTTTTCACCTGCAAATGAAAAGACCGAGTCAAAAGGAATAATCTGAAAAAGAAAGCATAGACCCCTTTCAATCTTATGCTTGCTCGTAATTAATAATGACAAGAACTTTTACAAGGGTTTTAATCTTGTGCGAAAAGTTTTTATCAATATTCCTCGAAAGAAAGCATACTATTGAAAGGAATGTAATTCACGATAATTGCTTTTGACCAATATTCAGAAGAGCGAATTAGTCAAAAATGCAAGGCATAACGACGTGTTTTTAAATTTAATTGAAGATACGGCATCCAAATCAAGGCCGTTTTGTTAAGAACGAGAGCAATTTGGACATCTATCTCGTCATTAAATTCGAAATAACGTCAATACTCTTGATCAATTATCGTGGATTACTTAGTGACGTATGACATGCATGGACCAATTCAAGTGTATAATTCCTTCTAGCGAAATTGGGGTTGGATTACCCTGTACGACCAAAAAGGTCGTGTAAGATTTTCAACTTTAGTTTCCTCTAAAGGAATTATAAACTTGACTTGGGAGTATTCGGATGATTAGAGAAAATGCCACTATCACATTCCCATGACCCGTCAAAAGAAATACAACCGAGTTCCATCTGAATGTATACACCAATAGATCCCTAATACAATCACTCTAAGGGGTGAGATAGAGAAAGCCTCGATAAAAATAAACCCTATACAAGAGGACTAGTAATGGAAAATGAAACCAAGGAATGTGATCCTAACGTTTAAGGATGCCCCAAGTTCGATCTGTGACTTCCGGATCACTTGCCCCAACTCGTCATCTTCATTGGACGATATCTCAATAATGTCCATAGTAGGCTCCTTTGTTGCTCACTCGGTGTTCGCCATGGGATATCATCCTCCTTGTCTTCTATCAAGGACGTTTGGGAAAAACACATGCATCTATCCTTGAAATGGCATTTAATCTAATCACCAGAATGCAATGAATGAAATGCCTATATTTATATGAACTGTAATAGTTTTGAGGGATAGAGAGTCTTACCAACCCAACTCGTCGACTTATGTGCGATTTTAGGTGTACCAACCGCCCAAAGACATGCGCATGAGACAAGTGATGGTGAACTTCTAAAAATCAGAGGGTTTGGCACCTAAGGTTAAGGTTCCCACCTCGAGTTCTAGAAAGAGCCGATTCCATTGCACAACTATCGTTGCATTGGGACTCAATCCATAGTTCGAAGCGAGCGGAATTGAGAAGTGGATTACCCCGTGTTTTTCCTCACGGAGATTCCATTTTCAATTCCTTCTATTGTGTTCCTAAAGGCGGCGCCTGGGGTTTTAGGCGCGGTTGTGTGTGTCCATGTGTCGTGATCATCACAATGCAAGTCATGCACAACAATTTATCAATCAGCACTTCAAATCATCCACACAACATACATTCCTACGCCACACCTGCGTAAAATAAAGTTAATCACAGACTACACCCCTTATTACTCCAATCTGCAAAAACATATAACACCTATCGTGAGCGGACTTACCTCACCTTCAAGAGCGCCTGTAGGGTTAGAAAAATCACTCAATTTTTATTACGGCCTAAGTCCACTTGAGGTCTAGAACCATAGTTTCTAGAACAAGTCCCCAGCGGAGTCGCCAGCTGTCGCGACCCGTCCGAAGGCGGACGCGGCTAATGGATTACCGATCGCGGGCCTTCCCCCGCACAAGGGTGCAGATCGCGGGCTTTGGATCGGCGCGAGCCCTCCCAGGCCCATACCAAATCGCGGCGGGAGTATTTTTCAAAGGGATTCGACGATAACAGTCGATCGCTTTCGACCTTAATGTGGTCGTGGTGGCATGTGCAACTTGTGCATGCATTTGGAGTCGCCACCGGTCTTTCTTGGAGGGTAGACCGGAAACCTTATTGACCGATTGGGAGAGATCGATCAATTCTGCGGAACCAGAGATTTTGAGTTCGGGGACTTGGTTACGTTGATGTCATTACCAACGCCCTTTCGGTACCTAACGCGAGTGATTTTCCCTAACTAGGATTTCATGCAGGCGCAATTTTGGGTGAGGTAAGTCTGACTTTGCACATTAACCAGTTTAACATGCTCACGTAATCATAATAAATAAATAGATGCCAATCACATAAACATCTATCCTACGTGGTGATCATGGAATTATGATTTAATGGGTCTCGAGCCAATGAGACCACATTTAATCATTTTAATATTTTAATAACGGAGAGCTGCTCTTCGCTTCTTCTTGGTTTCTTGAACTCTTCAAGAATCGGGCCCCAAAGAGCTCGCCGACTTAAAAGGCTCCTCCACGTAATCCTCGTAGCATTTACATCAACAATTGACTATGCTAAAAATAAAGATTACATGAAAAATAAAAGGAGTACGCAGCCTCCATTTAATAATTACAACCCCAAATATATAAATAATCACCATACATTCATACATACATCAATCACATTGATTAGGGATTTTTCCATGATCACCACCCTTTCACGTAAGTAATAAATTCACAATTTAAAACTTAGGAAGGCACAATAAAAATTCTACGTTGAATCATATTCAGAATTTTTACGTAAAATAAGATAGCCATAAATTTTCGATTCAAAATTGATTTAGTCTCAATTTTTGCTACGTTGATTAATTTATCATATAAAATAATCAATCTCCATTAGCCATGTAAGACGAACAATTCGTTAATACATATTGGCCATAGTATTGCAAAAATTGCAAAAAATCAATTAAATGCACGAAAACACCTAAGGATTGGCTCTGATACCACTGTTGGGATCCACGTAACACGTAGCGGAAATAAATAACAACCCACACATGTATCTCCAGAGGCGTACTTCGTGCATTTCAATCGAAAAAAATCACAAAGTCTCAAAGGGAGTAAATAGATTACCTCTCGTAGCGTGCTTGAACGGAGGTGTCGGTTCGATGTTCTTCGATCTCAGCCTCCACAAGTGTTAGGCATCTAGTTCGGACGCACCACCAATTGACGAACGGGGAGACGACTAATAACTCCACAACAATTGTGCTAGCAATATGCGGAATCAATATTCCGAACTTAGTATATTTTGCTCGCTCAAGATTATGAGAATATAGAGAGTGTTTGTGTTCTTCTCTCTAAGCTCTCAAAAATTTGCACACTCTACAAAATGTCTCTCCCCTTCAACCTCAAAACTCTTGCCATCCTTTTATAGCCAAAAATACCTTCCAATAAATTGTATTTAAAAATAGCACTAACAATTATAAATTCTATCTAAAAATAGCACTCACAAATAAATGACATTTAAAAATAGCACTAACAATAGCACTCACAATTTATAATACAAAAATGCTATTTAAAAATAGCATTAACAATAGCACTCACAATTTATAATACAAAAATTCTATTTAAAAATAGCACTAACAATTATAAATTCTATCTAATAATAGCACTCACAAATAAATGACATTTAAAAATAGCACTAACAATAGCACTCACAATTTATAATACAAAAATGCTATTTAAAAATAGCACTAACAATAGCACTCACAATTTATAATACAAAAATTCTATTTAAAAATAGCACTAACAATTATAAATTCTATCTAATAATAGCACTCACAATTTATGATAAATAAATGCCATTTAAAAATAGCACTAACAATAGCACTCACAATTTATGATAAATAAATGTCATTTAAAAATAGCACTAACAATAGCACTCACAATTTATAATACAAAAAATGCTATTTAAAAATAGCACTCACAATACAAAAATGCTAAAAAAGGCACTAACAAAGGTGTTAAAAATAATAACCATTATTATTATTACAAGAGTTAAAGAGGTTACCAAACAATACAAATATGCATAACGTATAAATACGTATGATGTATAAATACGTAGAGCATACGTATACATCCGTGAAACCGGGGACTAATTGAAAGAAAAATGTGCAATTAAGCCCTTTTGGTAAAAATTGATTAAATTGGAGGGCAAATTGACCTAATTGCACTTTAAGACTTTAGAATCCAATGTCATAGCTTATAAAAAGTGAGAATTGAAAACTAAAAGACTCGAAAATGATTTTTTTTTTAGGCTCGGTTCGGGTTTATGTTTGTGAAGGAACATAGTGACCCGAGCCGAATTTTTGAGATTTAAAGTGACACACTTGAAGAGGAAATTAAAACAAAATTATCGAATATTTTTGGGTATTTTTCTGACCACGAATGGTATTTTTCTGATTTTTTGGGTATTTTTATAATTAAATAAACTCGAAAAATATTAAAAATACCGAAAAATATTTTTTGTTCAAAATTGGTTCCTAAGGTTAAACCAAGGCTTCCAAAGTTGATTTTGTGATTTTATGACCTTTTTTGATATTTTTAATTAATTTTAAAGAATAAAAATCACAATAATAAATGGTAAAAAAAATCAGGTGTCAACAATGAAGCAATTCAGCTGATTCATCTTTTCTTTATTGGCCAACCTCAAGATTCGAAAGAACTCAAAAGAAAAGAATTCTTTGAAAGAAAATGCTGTTCTCTGGCCAAAAAAGACCTGGATCGACACTTCCGAGAAATGATCAAGCTTTTCTACCAGCTTGGTTCTGATCCTAATCTCAAGTCCGTATTCCTGGCTTCCATCCCTAAAGAGATTAGTCAAGTTGTTGAGAAAGCCCTGAAGCTAAAAAACAAGACCATCACAGATGCGACTTTTGGAGAAATCCAACAGTCTGTCCACCTTGCCATTGAAGAAATGTGCCACAGAAGAGAAGTCTTCAGAAGTTACCTACGGGAGAATCGTTCTCTCGAAAAGAATTGTGACAATCCTCATTGGAAGATCAAGTGCTCAAGAGATTGCAGTGATCCCTCTTGTGCTGGCATTAAGATGCGCAAGCACTTCAAGAAGTTCTCCTTTGAGAAGTTCTCATTTGGCAGACGAAGACCTAAGAAAGGCAAGTGGAAGTTCCTTCGAAAAAAGAAGCGGCATCACTCATCTGCTTCTGGTTTCAAGAAAAAGAAGAAATCCGACCGATGCTACATCTGTAGCAAGAAGGGGCACTTTGCAAAAAACTGTCCTCAAGCAAAGCGCCAAGGAAGTTACATGATCCAAAAGATTTCCTCCACCACAGGAATCCCTTTGGATGACGAAGATATTGAGTCTGTCTTCTCTGTTGAAGATGAGCCTTCACCCGACACACTGTTTGCCCTCCAAACTTATTCCTCAGACTCTGATGAATCCCCAGGTGATATCTTTGCATTCTTCCCTGATAATATCCCCGACTCCTTCCATGTCTAGCCCGTATTCCACTCTCCATATATCCCCATCCAAATCCACACCCCAGAAAATGACAAACCTGTCCAAGTCATTGCTCTCATTGATACCGGTGCGGCAGCATCACTCATGGATATAAAAGTACTCCCAGAAGAATTCTGGACGCCTTACACAAGGTATTTCCATTCTGCTTCCGGTGATACTTTTACTACAAAATTCCGCAGCAAAACCATCACCCTCCAAATATTTCCAGGTTGTTCCATATCCACAAAAATCCTTGGTTGTAATCCCCCAGATAAAGACCTCATCATTGGTTGGGATATTCTAGCCCAGCTTTCCCAGCTCAGAATCAAACCCACTGGTTTACAATTTGGTGACCAGTTTCGTGGGTATGTGGATATCCAGAGACTTTTCATCATTCAGCCAGAAATCCTTGATCCAATTACCCAAAGTCTCTTATCCTGCTGTTTTGAATCCCATTCCCAGTTTATCCAAACCTGTTCAAATCCTCTTTGGAAAAACTCTGACTTCTTTGTCAAACTCCCATTCAAGAAAAGTGAAGATGTTAATCCCACAAAAGCCAGTCATTCTGGTATGAATCCTGAACATCTTCGGGTGAACAGTGTTGCTACAGTACTGCTACAGTACTGCTACAGTACTAATAATAACAGTGCCAAACAGTGTTTACTACAGTGATTTTGCTATAGTACCGTGAACAGTGCCATGAACAGTACCGGGAACAGTAATTTTCGTAAAAAAGTCTTCTGATCTGCAGGTCCTTATTATAACATGCATACCTATTGCTTATGACTTTTTAGCACACCTACTAATAATAATGCACAAGGGTTTTTACAACATTCTGACAAACGACGACAAAGTCATCTCAGACTTTTATTACATGCACGTGAAACTGGGTAGTTCAAAGCCGACGACGGTCTGGATCTGGATGATAATTGGCATCGTCAGAGTCAGAGCTGTCTGGGCCGTCTTTGTCTTTTTTGAATTTATTCCAATACCACTGTTCTTCGAGCTGGGACAGTCCAACGTCTGGGTCTTCGTCTTCAGTGAGTGAGGGACTATCTTCTTGTTCTGCCACGTGTCGTTCGCCTGACAAAATATCTTCCATAGTGACTGGGTCTGGTGGATTTTGTCGCGTGCCTTGATTAGAGCTGGATGGCATCTGAGGCTGGGGCCATAGTTGGAGCTGAGGCCACTTGTACGAGCTGGATGGCTAGTCCTGGGTGCTAGATGCAATGTCTGCTGTAGAGTATGGATTTTGTGACAAATGTCCTCCCCAAGGGTCTTGAGTGTCAGGAGTGTTAGTATCCATAGAAGAACCTGGCTGGTTGCTTCTATAATCTTCAAGAGCTTGACGTACCTGAGGGTGTATTTTGGGCCAATCCCACGAGTGGTTCATGTGATGGTATGGCCAAATTTCAGGAGGGATTTCATGATTTTCTTGACATAGGACTCGCTGGAGTTCTCTATACTCATACTGCATCAGTGTGATGGACTTGGGAAGTGTTGTATAGATCCGAAAGACTTGTCGATGGAGATTGGGCTTGAATGTAGTGGTGCCATAATACAATGCTTTTTCTCGGACATCTCCGATTGGGCTGAAGAAAACCCAAAGCCTGTGAAAAAGGACTGTGGTGTGTCTTTCTGGGTCAGGTATTCCACAATTTCGCTGAAAGATGAAGTGTTGTTTCCACGCTGCTAAAGGCTGGAACCAAGTGAGCATTTCTGTCAAAGCCTTTTGGTTTGAGAAATCTCCCATGAGTGCTCTGGACAGGACTCGGACAATCTTGTCTGTGGGAAATTCAATGGCAACAGCATATACATTGAGAAAATACCAAAAGAACCATTTGAGGTCTTCAGGGAAGTCTTGATCAGGAGACCACCGCAAGACATGGATAAATGGATAATCAGGATTAAGACCATGTGGTCCTAACATTAATCCACCATAAGTGCTGAATATGCGGTTTTGGTACTCATTCATGTAATACTTCAAATTCTCACAGAAATTATTTTCTGCAACTTGTCCTGGGACTTCTGGAGGATAACTGAGAGTATTCCATGGTGTATCTCGTATTGGTGTGGTACGAAATCTTCTTGCATCCAATGGATTTCTGCGGACATACATGTTGATGGATTCAACTGGGTGCTTCGGTCGGGACAGAAAATCTGCGAGGACATTCTTTTTGCCTGCTATGTGTTTAGCATCAAAAAAATATTTCGAGAACCATTCGGCCCACCTTAACAATTGCGGATGGGGAATCTGTTTCTGCTTGAAATTGAGCATTTGGGGAAATGAAGACATATCCATTTCGACCAAAAAGTGATGCCCAATAAGGTGGTATTCAAACTTCTTGATGCCATATTTGACTGCGAGAATCTCCTTAAAAGTGGAATGATAATGCATCTCTGCGGGAGTGAATCGTCCACTTTTGTAAGCACAGATGAAGCGCTTACCTTTGATTTCTTCAAGGAGAATGGCTGCCCAATACTTATCACTAGCATCTGTTTGCAGAATTCTTTGACCAGTGGAAGGAATTTGCAAAGGGGGAAGATGCTGCAGAATTTCTTTGAGATGAGCTACAGCCTGTGTCTGCTTCGATCCCCATGGGGGAGCATCTTTTTTCAACATCCTCTGAAGAGGATAGAGTGCTTTAGAGATTTTTGGCACAAAGTCTCGGAGATAATTGACAATTCCAAGGAAAGCCTGGATTTGGCTAACTGTCAAATTCTCAGAAGGAAATTTTTGGAGTTCTTCTGCAATGTGAGGACCTGGACAGTAGGTCCCTTCTTTCAAATGCATACCAAGGAACTCAATTTCTTTTTGAGCAAGGATCATTTTCTTTTGGGAAAGCATGATTCCATGTTTCTGGACAATTTCAACGAACTGGGAGAGTAATTTACAATGGGATTCCTCATCAGGACTGTAGAGGAGAATATCATCAATGTAAATCTGGGCATGTGGGAGAATGGGCTGGAAAATTCTACACATGGCTTTTTGAAAAATGGACGGAGCTGTTTTAAGACCAAAGGGGACGACTGTCCATTGAAAGTGCTGGTTTGGAATGCAAAAACCAGTTTTAGGAAGGTCATCAGGATGAATGCCAATTTGCCAAAAACCTGCTTCCAGGTCGAACTTTGAATAGATCTTAGCCTGGGCTAGGCTACCAAACAAAGAGTTTTTGTGAGGCAAAGGGAATTTGTCATCTTGAAGGAATTTGTTCAAGGGCTGATAATTGATCACCAATCTGAGCTTACCACGATTCTGTTCTGCTCGCTTGTTCACATAAAAGGCTTCACAAGCCCATTGTGAATCAGAGGGTTCAATGAGACCTTGTGAGAGTAGCTCAGCACATTCCTTCTGGGCCAAAGCAAGATGTTCAGGATTCATACCAGAATGACTGGCTTTTGTGGGATTAACATCTTCACTTTTCTTGAATGGGAGTTTGACAAAGAAGTCAGAGTTTTTCCAAAGAGGATTTGAACAGGTTTGGATAAACTGGGAATGGGATTCAGAACAGCAGGATAAGAGACTTTGGGTAATTGGATCAAGGATTTCTGGCTGAATGATGAAAAGTCTATGGATATCCACATACTCACGAAACTGGTCACCAAATTGTAAACCAGTGGGTTTGATTCTGAGCTGGGAAAGCTGGGCTAGAATATCCCAACCAATGATGAGGTCTTTATCTGGGGAATTACAACCAAGGATTTTTGTGGATATGGAACAGCCTGGAAATATTTGGAGGGTGATGGTTTTGCTGTGGAATTTTGTGGTAAAAGTATCACCGGAAGCAGAATGGAAATACCTTGTGTAAGGCGTCCAGAATTCTTCTGGGAGTACTTTTATATCCATGAGTGTTGCTGCCGCACCGGTATCAATGAGAGCAATGACTTGGACATGTTTGTCATTTTCTGGGGTGTGGATTTGGATGGGGATATATGGAGAGTGGAATACGGGGCTGGACATGGAAGGAGTCGGGGATATTATCAGGGAAGAATGCAAAGATATCACCTGGGGATTCATCAGAGTCTAAGGAATAAGTTTGGAGGGCAAATAGTGTGTCGGGTGAAGGCTCATCTTCAACAGAGAAGACAGACTCAATATCTTCGTCATCCAAAGGGATTCCTGTGGTGGAGGAAATCTTTTGGATCATGTAACTTCCTTGGCGCTTTGCCTGAGGACAATTTTTTGCAAAGTGCCCCCTCTTGCTACAGATGTAGCATCGGTCGGATTTCTTCTTTTTCTTGAAACCAGAAGCAGATGAGTGATGCCGCTTCTTTTTTCGAAGGAACTTCCACTTGCCTTTCTTAGGTCTTCGTCTGCCAAATGAGAACTTCTCAAAGGAGAACTTCTTGAAGTGCTTGCGCTTCTTAATGCCAGCACAAGAGGGATCACTGCAATCTCTTGAGCACTTGATTTTCCAATGAGGATTGTCACAATTCTTTTCGAGAGAACGATTCTCCCGGAGGTAACTTCTGAAGACTTCTCTTCTGTGGCATATTTCTTCAATGGCAAGGTGGACAGACTGTTGGATTTCTCCAAAATTCGCATCTGTGATGGTCTTGTTTTTTAGCTTCAGGGCTTTCACAACAACTTGACTAATCTCTTTAGGGATGGAAGCCAGGAATACGGACTTGAGATTAGGATCAGAACCAAGCTGGTAGAAAAGCTTGATCATTTCTCGGAAGTGTCGATCCAGGTCTTTTTTGGCCAGAGAACAGCATTTTCTTTCAAAGAATTCTTTTCTTTTGAGTTCTTTCGAATCTTGAGGTTGGCCAATAAAGAAAAGATGAATCAGCTGAATTGCTTCATCAAAGGACATGGTAAGAAACTGGAGTTGGTCTCTTTCTGGAGCTAATTTCCACCAATCTTTTAAGGAACCGATGAATCGAGTGACAAACTCAAGGAGAACATCATAAGAACTGTGTTCCTTCAGATTTCTGGTAATCAACCAAAAATGAAACTCTTGGAGCCTTTCTGCCCATTTGTGGTAAGGGATATCATCCAAAGTGAAGAAATTGGACGAATAGGATTTATAGGTCGAGGACGATGGGTCATGGTAAGGCTGGGAAGGTGGAGGTGGATGCTCAACTTCAGGTTGGTCTTCCATTTCTTCTTCAATGATTGGCTCTGCAGGGTCAGCCATCATAACGTCTGCCACAACAGACTGGGTGCTAGAATCATAGGATTCAGTATCTGGAATGGAAGATGTCTCACTGATAGAGTTTTCAGGAGTAGCTGGGGGTGAAGGATTTATGGGTTTCACTGTGGAGATGGTGGGAAACCTGGTTTCGAAGGAAATTTTCCAAGGGATTTGAAAACCATGTACGAGTGGGAAGGTTTATGAGGAGGAGATGAAGGAGGAGATTTTTCTGGTGGAGCTGAAGGATGTGGGAAAAAGGTATGTTTGCTTTTTTCTTTTTTCTCTTGGTCTAGCTTTTTAAGACGATCTCGAAGAGCAAGGAAGTTCGTCTTTGGAGGTGGTGGTGCTGTGCTGAGTACAGCTGCAAAAGAGTTGGGGTCTGAGGAACTGGACATGAAGGATGTCGGATTTGGAGTTGCTGTTGGAAAGAAAAATGGATCAAGGGCTTGTAGATCCTTTGCTCAAGGAGAGCTTGTTGTTCTTGCAGTATCTGGACCTGGCGTCTAAGCTTCTCAATCTCAGGAGTTTGGTCTTCCAGATAATGACTTGTAGGAATCTGTTTTGTTTCCATCAGGTACAGCCTCTTCTGGAAATCTTCCAACATCTTCTTAGAGACAGATGTAGCATGGTCTACCCTGTCAAGACGAGTAGCCACTGTGTTTATCGCTACATTCTGGGCGAGAGCATTCTCTGTCTGCCAATTCAGAACAGCCTCAACCGGTGTAGGGCCTTTCCGTCTTCCATGAAGATCGACATCATGTGGAGTTGTGATCTTTCGAGAATGGAAGTATTTTTGTTGGGCATCAGAGAAACTTTCAGCAGGAGGGAATCTGAAAGTGGCTGAACTTTCTTCAGATGGGGCAGGCTGTAAAGGTGGGAAGTCTTCTGGTCGGAACATGCAAATACTGGGTAAAACAGAAGGTGGTTCAGGTTTAGGATTGCAAGTGTATGGTTGAGGGAGTATGATGGGACAAGAGTTTTTCTTTACCCATTTGAGGATGGGTTTGTAGAATGGAGAAGTGATGGGTTTTCTTGGTGGTGGAGGTGGCGGCATTGGTTCATCTGGGGGACAAGCTGGTGGAGGTGCAGTAATTTGAGGAGGTTTAGGAGAACCATACTCAACCATATACTGCCAGCGTCCGCCGTCTTCACCAAGAGGACCCACGGTTGGATCACCGTCTAGGTACCTTTGGTAAATGGAATCTTTCTTCTTCTTCTTTCTGGTGGACGGTCTGTCATCCTCATCATCTAGCTTCATACATGAGGAACAGGAACAGTCAACATCCCAAAAGCAATGTCCGGAGGGATCCTTGTAATAATGGATGGGTCGTCTATGGTCATCAAAGAATTGGACATGGGCTTTAGGATCTGGGTCTTCCATACTGACAGACTCAGATGAACATGGGGTGAAACACAGGATGGTGGGGAATGATGGAAAAACAAAGGAAGAAGTGTCTTCCTTTTCTTTTGTGAATTTAATGGTAACAGTACCATCTTTTTCTTGGTGTACTGTGGCTCAGAGGATTGGACAGGTCGGGGAATTTTGGTGGAGTTTTTCATAATTGGTTACCCAACTGTCAGGGAGGAGTTTGACAAGCTATCTCTTGGAAGTTGACGAGGGATGTGGATACATGAAGTCTGGGTCATTGTCAACAGAGATAAGCAAAGCATCATCTGCACTTGGTAGGTTGAGATCAATGGCATGGTTTTGTACTCTGTACACCATCTGGTAGTGTAGAGTATCAATTATGGCTGATGTGGTTTGAGGAGCACCAGTGATCTGCAACTGAACCTTCAAAGCAGAGAGAAGGTTGGGATCTGCCAAGGCCATGTTGAAATTTGGGAAGAGAGTCACAAATATTGTGCCTGCGTTCAGAGTGGTCTGAACAGTGCCAATGCAAGCATGCTGGTATTCCAAGAAACGAGTATCGAGGAGGGCAACCCGAGCAACTACGGGCAAGCCTTTTCGTCCATGCAGGGATAAGGCCAAACGGATGGCGCCAAAGTGGAGGTGAGTGTAACCATGTTGAGCCCACTGAGCAGGGAACTCAGGAGGAATTTGAAGAGTTACAAACTGCTCTTGTTGTGTAGACAGGATAGGGTGCTGGTCAAATTTAGTGGACTGGACATACTCTTTAACAGAGCGGGGGGTTTGTTTGATGAGATGTTTGATGGAGCGAATGGGGGAAAATGATGGTGGTTTGCAAAAAGCGGAATATGGGTTCATGAGTGGGAGTTGTGTTTCGGAGATTTTGCGATCATCATTCACAGATGTATCAATTTGGGGTTTTAACCCTATATTTATCACATGTGTGTCAATTTGAGATTTTTTGTGGCATTAATTTAATTTAACTGAGGGTAAATTTATCATAGGTGTACCAATTTAGGGTTTTTCATGGTAAAAATAATTAATTTAGGGTTAAATTTGTCACGGATGTACCAGTTTGAAATTTTTGGTAGTCAAAAAAATAGTTTGGGGTAAATTTGTCACGGCTGTACCAGTTTGGGATTTTTTGTGGTCAAAAAAATAGTTTTGGATAAATTTGTCACATGTGTACCAATTTGGGGTTTTTCGTGGTATTAACCTTTTTAAAAAAATACTTAAATTGGTAAATATTTTTTTAACCGTATTTTGGGGGGGGGGGGGGGGGGGGGGGGGGGGGAAGGGCTCCATATGAAGTGACCCCAGGATTACACCGAACGGGAGATACTGTATTTCGAACTTGAGATCTGTCGCAGCGAAATCGCATGTTTAATTACTAAGCAAATCACTAATGACGAAAGGAGAGGGAAGCGTTAAGAAAAACGCTCGATAAAACATCATGTTCCCCGTTTCTCGATAGTTTAAGCTTTCAGGAAAAAAACGATTACCGCATCTAATTTTTGGCAACTAAACTTAATCCGAGGGACAAATGACCAAATTATCCCCCCCCAACATCACCCAACAAGGTGGTGCTTGAAACATGGTGTTCCTGCCCGTGCCTTTGCAGCATCTCAGGGGGATTGAAGCCATGTGATATTTAAAAGATCAACCCCAAAAATAGGAACAATGAAATTTATTTAGGATCTTGTCTGGACCTCCACCAGATAACATCCAAAGAACTTTAATTTTTTTAATATATATATATACACCACACACACAGCAAATTAGAGGGTCAAAATCGTAATACACAGGGTTCTCTCGCGTTGGCACATGCGTATAAATAAGTCCCCTTGCTCAATCTGCTTCTGCTCAAACTATATTCCTCTACTTCAGGCTGAAAACTCCTCTTCCTCCTACTCCTCCTCCTTGTTCTTCCTTGGAAGCTGCAAGAAACGTTTGACGATGAGAGGGTCGGTTTTAGCGACGGTGGTGGTGGCGGTGACAGTGCTGCTTTCCGCCACCTGCCGTGTCGATTGCGTCTTCATGGACGGTAAGCTTCTGAAACTTGGACATGCTCAGGTTTAAGCGCACAAACTTGTAGACATTTGCTATCTGAGTATTTTTGTTTGCCTTTCATTCTCTACTAAGTTCATCACCCCATCAACTGATTCTGTCTGTATCAGTGTGGCTTTTTGTTTCTTTTTTTTTTTTTTAGTGAGGGAGTATCTTCTTCTCAATTCAAGCATTGAACTGTGGTTTGAAATTTAGTTAGCTGCCTTGAAACTAACATTTACTGTCTGGCTTGAAAACTTAACAGCTTTAGTGGTCACTCATCGAGCAATTTTTTTATTAGCCAGTCTTCTATGTACAACTATATCCAGTTGCAGTTATGACAAATTGAAGATCTGGTTCATTATGTGCTGGTATCTGCAATCCTCAATCGACATGCTTGTATTAACTCTCTTTTTTTGGCTGGAATATGCCTGTATCATTCAACACAAAAAGGATTGAATCCTTTTTGGTGAGAACCAAATTCTTAAATTAAGTGAATTCTTTCATAATTCCATGGATTGAATCCTGAATCTTGGAGATCAATGTCTCTGAATCTGTTCTGGGATTAGCGCACACATAATGGGGGCCACTGTTCAGCTGATTTGTCAGGCTGGCAGAAGCTGCACATGGCCCTGAATTAAATTATTTTATGCCCACTTTACTCTTGGTACCTCACAAAGAGCACTTCAAAAGTTACCAGGAGAAGCGAATGGGACTACTTGCTTTGTTTTTTTTTCCTTTTTTGCTTCGACATTTTTCTGAGAAAACACATGAACGAGGGGGGAAGAAGAAGCAATCATAATAATGCACATACGGTCATTGGTCGTCACCTGCAATAAACTGTGCAGTACTAAAAGCTTGGCATATGAAATGGTCCTTGAGCGAGAGTAATAAAGCTTATGCTAGGTCACAACTTATGTCCCCATGTGCTGTGTCCTTCTTGTCCAGTCTCTCTCTCTCTTCTATTTTGGACCAATGAGTTGAAATTTGGACATGGTTGTGGACCCGATCAATCAATCATACGTTTAAGACACGTCCCGATTCATGTTCCGCCACAGGGCTCGTGCCGAACGGGGACTTCGAGCTCGGGCCCAAGCCCTCGGAGATGAAAGGCACGGTGGTGGTCGGTAAGTATGCGCTCCCCCAAGTGGGAGATTTCGGGCTTCGTGGAGTACATCAAGTCAGGCCAGAAACAGGGCGACATGCTGTTGGTTGTCCCCGAGGGCGCGTACGCCGTGAGGCTCGGGAACGAGGCCTCGATCAAGCAGCGGCTCCCAGTGGTGAAGGGCATGTACTACTCAATCACGTTCAGCGCAGCCCGGACATGCGCCCAGGAGGAGAAGCTCAACATATCGGCCGCGCCCGACTGGGGAGTGCTTCCCATGCAGACCATGTACAGCAGCAACGGGTGGGACTCGTATGCCTGGGCATTCCAGGCTGAGCTTGATGTGGCTGAGATTGTGATCCACAATCCAGGAGTCGAGGAGGACCCTGCTTGTGGTCCCTTGATCGATTCGGTCGCAATCAAGGCTCTCTATCCTCCTAGAGCAACTAATAGTGAGTTCTCTCATCTTTGATTCCAAAGCTTATTTGCTTTAGAACACACTTCTACTCACCAAAAGCTTAGGCGTTTCACGGGGTCCGATCGATCCTGAGGACCACTTTCTGCATTAGTCCGAATTTGTAGAAATTTGAAATACATCAAATTCTTCAGCATAATTATAAGTTCATCCTTAATTCCATATCTATTCCTTTTGCACAAGCAATGATATTAGTGACTTCTCTTCTTTTTATCCAGAGAACTTACTGAAGAACGGTGGCTTCGAAGAGGGTCCTTACATCTTCCCAAACACATCCTGGGGAGTATTGATCCCTCCGAACATCGAGGATGACCACTCTCCCTTGCCTGGCTGGATGGTGGAATCCCTCAAAGCTGTCAAGTACATCGACTCTGCCCACTTCTCTGTCCCTGGGGGCAGGAGAGCAGTCGAGCTCGTCGCCGGAAAAGAGAGCGCGATCGCTCAAGTAGCCAGGACCATCCCGGGGAAAACCTACACCATACTCTTCGCCGTTGGAGATGCGAGCAACTCGTGCGAGGGGTCGATGATTGTCGAGGCATTTGCAGGGAGGGACACCATCAAGGTGCCCTATGAGTCGAAGGGCAAAGGCGGGTTCAAGCGCGCCGTCCTGCGGTTCAGGGCCGTGTCGACGAGGACCAGGATCATGTTCTACAGCACATTCTACACCATGAGGAGTGACGATTTCTCGTCTCTGTGTGGTCCTGTTGTCGATGATGTCGTCCTCTTGAGCGTCAGGAGCCCTAGGCGCATGTAAGAGTTCGATTTTCTGATGTGTTCCAAGTGTAGAAGGATTTTATACTTTCGCAGTGTGGAGTGAGACGAGGGTTTTTCAAAAGTGTCTAAGTTTCAAAACTAGGCTTATAAAACCCAAAACCCGAAAAATAACAAAGAGAAATACTGTGATGGAAGATTGATATGGTATACATTACTAGTAGGTTTACTTTGCCAAGCCTACATATTATTGATAAATCTGAAATAAAAGGTTCGTTTTAGTGCTCTCTTTCCTATATATATATCTACCAAACAGGGAAAAAAAAATAGAGAGGAAGAAAGCGAGCGGAGTCGTCTTCCTATAATTTGTTTACTCAGCGAAAAGATTACAAGAAAAAATTCTACAAACTCGTTTGCGACCACATAAAGAGAAAGAAAGCTGGCTACACAGAGACACCACAGAAGCACAAGCAGCTGCGGGAAGAAAATTTGGAGTAACAAAAGGGGGAGGGGACAAGATAAGGATTTACCTAATATGCACCGGACCAGGCTCATGTGAACCCGACTAGTGTATATGTATTTGGTACACACAGTGACAAGAACTACAACTCTAGGCCAATCTAGAACAGACATTTGAGCTCATGACAAAGTATTTAGGGGCTATAGGCAATGTTTGACAACTCAATCAAGGATTGGACATATTTAACACTTGATAGGATTTTTTGTACCTTTGATAAAACTTAGCTGATTTGGACTTACATCTATTAAAAGTCAATTAATGTATTCAGTGAAGGAGGGGTTACTTAATTTGGCCAAGGGAAAAAAACATTTAACAAATTAAAATGTCATCTGTTGGTATTATGTTGCTGAAATCAATCAATACTATCAACAATTTCGTGTTTGGTAAGAATTAAGAAACTGACATTCGATTCTCGGATATTATCGCAGGAATCTTTATTTCCAGTTTCAGAACTAAAAATCTTTGACGCTTAGAAGTACCAAATTTCAACTCATGTGTCTCAACTTTAGTATACAAGCCCTAGCTATTCAACATTAGCATTTTGTTACGTCTACTAGCAATTGTATTCATTCATACTTCTCAAAAGCTATATGAAAGAACCCTTCAGCGTTGTTCCAGTAGCTTAGGGCGCGGATGGTAACACTTCCGAAGTAGAATTTCTGCTTCAGAAGTGCTTCTGAAGCATAAATCCGTTTGGCAACGCAATTTCTGAAGCAAAAAGCCGTTTGGTTCGTAATGGTAAATTTCTACTTCTGAAAGCACTTTTTTCTAAAGAAGCCATTTTTTTAGGAATTTTCAGAAGCTAAAAAAAGGAGCTTCTCAATTAGAAGCCATTCTCTGAGAAACGTTTTCAATCTATCGTCACGTCGTCGTCCTCTCTCTCTCTCTCTCTCTCTCTCTCTCTCTCTCTCTCTCTCTCCCTCTTCATTCGGTTTTTAGGGCTCATATACCTCTGTGCGAAGCAAGGCACTCTCGCGATGCTCGACAAAGCGAAGCACTATCTTCGCTTGTCTACGAAGGTCAAATCTTCCGTCGTCTGATCTCCCACAACGAAGGTCTGTCCTTTTCGTTTATCTTTCTCGTGTCCCCCCCCCCCCTCTCTCTCTCTGTCTCTGCAGTTTTGTTTTTCTCATCTGTCTTCTGTGCGAACTATTGGTCTGTCCACTCCGGCGATGCTCGAAAAAAGCGAACCTCTGTCTTCGCTCGTCTGAGAATCTAACACTTCAATCCTTTTGCATCTGAGGAACTCAGATTTGCGAGGTTGGGGTTTTGTTGAACCAAATTTGGTCCCTTTTAGCGCTGTAAGCCAATTCACTTTCGAACTCTGTTGCGTTCTGTTGGTCTTTGATTTTGGGATTTGAGTTGGGTTGATTCAGCATTGGGTTGACAAATGATGAGGGCGTTGTTCTGGTATGCTTTATGCTCTTGTAATAATACCGCACAGGTGTTTGAGGTTATTTGAATGGGTTTCTCTTCATTTAAATAGTTAGATTATGATTCTTCTTCTTTTTGAGCCATTAAAAAGGAACTCTTGAAATTGCTATCAAGATTTATTTGTAAATTTGAAGGATTGAATGCTCATGGTTATGTACTTAAAGGCTGCACTTTTGTAATTCTGCTTCATCTTTTCTGTATCTCTTCATGGCGATTGATCCTATTTAGTTTTTTTTTTCTTCTAAATGCTGTAGGCACTCAAGGACACACATGTTTCTCCTGTTTGTAAGATTTTGATGTTCATGAGTTTAAGTTCGATTGACATATTTCGATTGACATATTTGTAAATGTTGTATCTCATGAAAAAAAAGTCAAATGCATTGAGTGGGTCCTTCTATTTTATTTAGTGAACAACAATTGTATCCAAGCTTCCTTTGGTCTCTGTCCCTTGTTCTACTTTACTTTTTTCTTTATTACTGTGGGTGCTCCAATTTCTGATGTCCCTTAGTTGGTGCACTAGTGTTTCCTCAGTTTGTCTGCTCTTAGTTATTTCATGGGTAGGTTTTGGTGTTCTGTATCGAGTTAAGTTTTCTTGCTTTGTAGGGTAGAGGGCGAACTGGATGGTGAATTATTTGTGATCCATTATCAATCTATCTATTGGGTTTTATTTACCAGAAAAGAAGAAGAGAAAGTTCGACCAATTAAGAGAAAAGTTTCATTCTCTAGTTGTAGCTATTGTTGGAAAACATAATCGTCATCTATTATTAAATCAAAATACATCATTTTGTATATATAGTGAGCACTAGGGCTCACACACTATGAAAAAACTAGACTACCCTTTCAACACTACCCCTCAAATTAGGGCATAAATATCAAAGAGCCCCAACTTGTTACACAAAGTAATTACCCTACTGCTCTGCAGTGACTTAGTGAAAAGATCAGCAAGTTGATCTTCAGTCCGTGTGTATTGAAACGCTATGCTCTTGTCTTGAATCTTTTATCGCACAAAATGACAATCTACTTCAATATGTTTCATGCGCTCATGAAAACTGGATTTGAAGCAACATGCATAGCAGACTGGTTATTGCAATATAGAACTGAGGGAACTGAAGATGACATACTAAGTTCTGATAATAACATCCTCAACCAAATCAACTCACTAGTCACATGAGCCATGGCCCGATATTTCGCCTCCGCACTCGATCGAGACACCACATGTTGTTTCTTACTTTTCCAACTGATGAGATTGCCTCCCAAGAATACACAATAACCAGAAATTGATCGCCTATCAAAAGGACAATCAGCCCAATCAACATCAGAGTAGCCGCCAACATCAAGATGTCCGTGATTTTTGAACAATAACCATTTTCCTGTTGCTCCCTTAATTATACGTAACACCGCCTCCCAATGTGTAGTACGAGGACTACTCATAAATTGACTAACAACACTAATAGCAAAAGAGATATCTGGTCGGGTAACAGTTAAGTAATTGAGCTTACACACCAGTCTTCGATACTTACTTGAATCATGAAGTAGTTCACCATGTTCTGCATCAAGCTTCACATTAGGATCCATCGGAGTATTAACAGGTTTCGCTCTAAGAAAATCAACATCACTGAGAATGTCGAATACATATTTCCGCTATGATAATGAGATGCCATCACGTGAGTAGGCCACCTCAATGCCCAAAAATACCGCAAACAACCCATGTATTTTGTGCTAAACTCTGCCTATAAAAATTGTTTCAATTTTTTTATGCCCAAAGAATCACTACCAGTAATGATGATATCATCCACATACACGATCAGGAGAACACACCCAGCATGGGAAGTAGTGCTAAAGACAGAATGATCAACAGTGCAACGTTGCAAACCAAATCGAGTAACTACATCACTGAATCGACCAAACCAGGCACGATGAGATTGCTTCAATCCATATAATGCCTTGCGTGGGCGACAAATACTAGTAGACTCCCCCTGAGCAACAAACCCCGGGGGTTGCTCCATATAGACCTCCTATGCCAAGTCTCGATGAAGAAACGCATTATTGAAATCAAGTTGGTGAAGAGTCCAACCATAATGGATAGCAAGAGAGATAAAAACACGAACGGAAGGCATCTTCGCTACAGGAGAGAATGTATCATCATAATCAACTCCATAGGTCTAGGTGTAACCTTTAGCGACTAGACGTGCCTTCAGACGCTCAACAGTACCATCTGGTTAAAACTTCACTGTGAAAACCCAACGACACCCTACAGCCTGCTTTCTAGCGGGTAAAGATGTAAGTAGCCATGTCTCATTATCTTGTCGCGCCTGCATTTCATCCTCCATTACCCGTCGCCAACCTGGATGAGCAAGAACCTCTACAATGGTACTTGGCACAGACACATCAAATAAAGAAGCAACAAACGAGCGGTGTTGAGGAGAAAGACAATCGTATGATAAAAATTGATAAAGAGGATAACGAATATGTGTATGACAAGACAATCCACTATAGGGAGTAAATCGATGATTGGGTTGACCAACACAATCACGAGCTAAATTCCAGAACCATCAACAACAAGCTTTTAATGCTACTCATCTTCCTCTTCTCAGGAACAGAAAAAAAAAAAATCTCATAGTTGGCTGGATGCTGCGCATGAGCCATCAAGTTCAGAAAGATCACCAGGTTTCTGCAATCAGTTGTCACAAGCTGCACTCCACAAAGCTTGCGTCCGCGTGGTTGTGCGATTCGTCCAGAAAAGCAAAGATCCTTCATAAGTTTTAAGACACAATTGCAGTATTTATTCGGCACAAGAAAGCACACCCACATCAGCTTCGCCGTCTCCCAGAATATTCTTTGCGCTCTCGTAGAAGAAACGCAGCGATGGCAGGTTTCGAGCACCAGTTGAAGGAGAGAGTGAAGGAGCTCGAGGGCCTGTTCAAGAAGGGGTCAAGATCGTGGGGAATTCCACCAATTCAGGGGTCAAAATCGTGGGGAATTCCACCAATTCATGGGTAATCTCTCTGTTCAACTCTTCCTGTGTTTTATCGAGCCACAATGTAGGGACTCGCTCGAGACGGGGGAAGGCACCAAGCGTCGGGCGACGGCACCAAGTGTCGGGCGACGCTAGTCGACGATGCTCCGCTGAATTTGGATGTTATGCTACAACGGACGGGATTGGTTGATGCTGGATCGGAGTTGCGCCAAGCAAGCCGGGTGGTGTCGGCCAACACCGGCCATTCTGGATCTAGGTTTTTTTTTTTTACTGAAAGTGAAGAAGGACTTTGGTGACGATTGGCTCTGATACCATGTTGGAAAACATAATCGTCATCTATTATTAAATCAAAATACATCATCTTGTATATATAGTGAGCATCAGGGCTCACTCACTATGGAAAAGACTAGACTACCCTTTCAACAGATATAAGTGGCGTGAGATTCATGATAGTGCATTTGGTGCTTTAAGCAAGGAAGAAACAGGGGTTAGTTAATCGGATTAGAGATAGTGTGCTAGCTTTGACTTTGTCTACTTCTTCTACTTCCTATTTCTATCTTTTATCGCCCAACAGGCGAGTTACATCAGTTCTTTCTCGAAGAATTTAGGCTCAGAAATTTTCTAAAGAAAGGCTGGATTTGATTATGAAATTTATAGATTTTTCTCTTGTATCTACTGGAGTTTTGCATGCACCGAGTGCAGACTTTCACTTATGAATAGTTTATTTGCACCAACATCGCTGGCTGCGAGTATCATGCAACACTTGATTCACTTTTAAGTGCCTTTCGTCATTTTTTCCATTTCTCATGCTGAAGATATTCCTTTCCATTCTACATAAGTTTAGGTAGATTTATGGTGTCAATTTTGGTTTCTCTGAAATTGACTATTCCTTTTCTTCAGGAACTTATACAATATTTGAAGTACACATGCCTTGCTCATCTCTATGCCACGTCAATTTCACCTTCAGCTGCAGAACAGATCCTGTCAGCCATCAAAGTTATTCTTGGAGAGGATGGTTCTAATAGAGGTCATAAATTCTCCTATGTGAGATCCCTAGATTAATTCTGATTTAATTTTGTGATTCAATGATCAGAGTCTTCTCATCAATGCAGGGGCACAAAAGCTTGCAAGAATACGTGAAAACAGCAATTTTTTCAAGTCGGAGCTGCAGAAGATGGGTTTTGAGGTTTTCGGGGATAATGATTCTCCTGTAATGCCCATAATGCTGTACAATCCAGCAAAAATCCATGCTTTTTCTCGTGAATGTCTCAAGCATAATGTAAGTTCTTGCACTTCTCATAACCGGAGGCCATGGTATTTTAATAAACATGAAAATCTCTGATTGCTTAGCTTGGGATACCTTGGAGCCACAAGGCTTGGTATCTGTTGATAATAATCATCATGAAATGCTCTTGCAGGTGGCTGTGGTTACAATTGCTTTTCCAGCTGCTCCACTCCTTTTGGCTAGAGCTCGTACATGCATATCTGCCTCTCACACTAAAGAAGACCTTCTTAAGGCCTTGGAGGTAATTTTTTGTAGCACTATTTGGAAATCTCTTATTGCCAGTTCCCCCACCTAGAAGACCCTTCTGTACCTGCTTACTTGGTTGAAGTTTTTCTGTGTGCGCTTCTCAAATAGATAGAAGTGATTAAGCTCCACACTTCAAGGACCTAGTCTTTTGCATAATTTTGAGCACTAGCTTCTGATGCATATAGAAAGGAAGGCCGAGGAAATTTCATGTCTGATATGGGTGTAAGGCCTTCACGATTGTACTTGCACCACATTGATTCTCATGCTGCAGGTTTGCTTTTCGAGCTTATTATATGTGGAAGCCACTCCTCCGATAACTCGCCAAGATAAATCAAGTTAACCTATCAAACCAGATCAAATAGTCCGGCTTTAAGCAATATAAGATAATTAATTCAGGTCGATTTGGCTTGGCGTGCACCATTTTTGAATAAGATGCTCATGTGTGTTCAATTTATAGGACTATAATTTTTGGCGCAAGCAAATTTATAATTATCACTATCGCGGAGAGCGAGTATTTTGTGCAAGAGGAACTTTTTCTTTTTATCCTTGAAATTGGGAATATCTGTTGGAGCAATGCAATGACGTCAGGTTTGGACATTACGTCACATCTATAGAGATAAGTTGTGTTATCCCAAACCAAAATTTTCGTCCATCAAGTTCTATTAGTAACACTCTGCCCCAATTTTTTTTCTTTTTAGAGTACTAAAAATAATTTTTGTCCATCAAGTTGTGTTATCCCAAAACAGATGTAACTGGTGAATTGCAGACCAGATAAACCTTTCATTGAGGCGTGAAATCTTATACCACCACTCTCTTGAACTTGCAATTTGTAACTTTTCTTCTTTTGCTTTGAATTCACAAGTTATCAGCTCAGTGGGTGATTTTGTGGGCATCAAATACTTCCCCGCTGAGCCCAATAAGCTACAAGAGGAGGAAGGCATTATCAAAGAGGACTGACTCCCCTATGGGGTTGATTATGGAGCTTCATTTACTCTCTATAAAAGGGGGATGCGCATTTAGATCCAGTTCCATGGAATGATGCAATGGTCATTAGTTCGTTCTAGCATGTGAGATTCAAGAGGCACGGCCGAATTAACAGAAGTTTTCCATGTTTGATTGGCCTAGGGAGTCTTTGACTGTACCAAATATTGCCATATCTTATTGTACAGGAGCTCTGTCCTCTTTGTATGAGATTTTTGTTGCTCTTAATCCAAACGAGGCATTTTTGCAACTGTTTCTAATTACTCGTTTTGAACTGTTGAAGGACCCAATTATCTTGTGTATTTTTCTATTTTGGTAAGACGAGGTGCTTGTTAAAATTGAAGGAAATATTGCATTTAATTGGACGACAAGCCTCTGATTCGTCAGGTGGAGGAATCAGAGGCTTGTCATCGAGGAATGGGGGAGTGAAGGGCCCCTAGGGTTCTCAATTGGGCGTGTTTTAATTTTGGTAAAATTTGCCCATAACAGGGAAAAAATGCGAGCATTTTTAATTTTTCGGTTTAGGACTTCAATCGTTAAAATTAAAAGGTTTATGATTTTTTTGACAATTTTCCCTCCAGAAATGTTCAAGGAAGTGCAAAAATAATGTACAATCAGACTCGCGTTTTCTTTGTATATATATATAAAACGATATGGGACATGAAAAAGAAAAGTAAAAAAAAATTATGGTAGAACTAAATAATCTTTACATTTTCGCATTTTGTAGTCGTTATTTCGCAATAGGTAGTGAACGATATCCATTGTGGTGTAGTATGTTATATACATGATTGTGTTTCGCGTTCGAATATTCGAGTTTGCAATTCATATAGATTGATCAAACTTTAATTTTTAATCAATAAATAGTTTTTTTTTTCTTCATTTCGTAAGGAGCAATAATTTTTGTTAGAATATTTTATATTAATAAAAATTCAGAAGTGCAAATTTTCAACCATTACTAAACAGCTTTCTATTTCAAAAGCATAAATTTCATCTAGTTATCAAACGCATTTCTCTTATCAGAAATCAGCTTCTGAAATAGAAGCTGTTTTTTAGATGATGCATGATAACACTTCTTTTTTCCATTTCCCTGCCAAAAGTCATTCAGGTAGGGAAATGCGTTTGATAAAACCCAATCTAAAGTAGAAAGCCGTTTGGTAAAAAAACTGACTTATGGTAGGATTTTCTATTTCTAGCAAGATTTTTTTATTTCTGGCAAGATTTTTTGTTGATTTTCAGAAGTAAATATTTTTTACTTCTCGGGGCAACCGACCGCCACTGGTCGCCGGCCGCGCGCCAGCCACCGGTTTGCCGTCCGCCCGCCGCTGCTCTCCGCCGCCGCCGATCGCCAGCCGGCCGCCGCCATTTTAATAGTGTTTCGAAGATTGTCTTTTTTAATCGTTATCAAACGCATTTCTCTATCAAAAATCAACTTCTGAAGCAGAAGTTGAAAATTCCAGTTCTACTTCAAAGCAAAAGCTGAAAAAATCCATTTCCCTGCCAAAAGCACTTCTCGGGCGAGAAGTGTTATCATGCACCACTTTAACTTCTGCTTCTAACATAGAAATGGAAAAATCAACTTCTGATTCAAAAATGGTTTCTGAAGCAGAAATGTTACCATGCGCGCCCTTAATATCTACATCTGCTCGGGTTTCCCTCCATGGTTTCTCCATATTCAGTGATGTCACGTAGCTAACATCATCAACTCCAACACCAACACCAACACCAACACCAACACCACCACCACCTTTATTCCAAACTAGTTCGGTCGGCGGTCAATAAACCCCAAAGAAACATAAAATAAAAGCGAGACCGATCGAGAGAAAAGAGATAAATATGTAAAAATAAATAAACAAAAATAAAAATATAGATAAATATAGATATATATGGGGAAAAGACTAAAAAGGACAGTCAAGAGAAGTCACATAGTTAACAAGACCATAAAATTGCCTTCCATCTAATGCCCCTTTATCTGCCTTGGGCACGCACAATAGAGAATATGGACAACCGAGGCCAACATTCGGATGGATGTAATAACTCAGAATACCATTAATTTCGGGAAATTGCTGCTAGCACCCCAGATGACCTAAAAATGACATTGCAATACCTCCATCAATTAACGCTTTACAGGTCCATAAATATCTTACCTGACTAGCGCCGTCCAAGGTAAAATCTATCTCCAGTTTACCAAAATGCCTTCACTTAACCTGCCCAAGGCTGAAAAACAAGAAGAAAACAGTATGCCAAGATGAATGATTCGGATTGGAAAACAAAAAAAAATTATATGAAGACCGCAGCCGGATGTTCAGACTATAGTCAGTGAGTCTCGGTGCTCCGATGCATATCCTAAATTTTGCATTTGCAATCGCATGCATGTGCTCTAGGGCCTGAAATTGTGTGTCTAACTTCTAAGCTTATCACCCGCAAGTGAGTGACATTCCAGCTCATGGTATCCAGAAGAGATGGTTATCTTGTTCACTAGAAGAATAGGTCATATCATTATATTATCAGCGCACATATCTTTTCTCAGTACAGAACATTGATCACTATTCCAACATATAAGTCAACCTTAATGTAGACAAAGGCCTGCTTATTTCCTTTGGCACATACCACCAACAAACAGCAACAAGCTTAGGGTTTCTCCAGCAGGTGGTGGTACTGAAAGAAGAATAAAAGTTAAATACATAGTTAGGGTAGAGAACTTGTGAATTAGAGGAAACCAAGTAAAAGAACTACTAAGATGCTCTCTGGGTGAACTTCACCACTCAAACCTCCTCAAATGTGAAATTAGTTCACAATTGATGAAAAGTGAACATGACATGCCTGAAAAGGACTTAAGGGTAATAGATGGACTCCTTCAATCCACCCAGTAGTCAATCTTGAACATATTCAATAGTACTAGTTTGATCTCAAGAAAAAATTTGACCACACATCCAATCATCAAATGCAAGACAATCTGGACCAGATACAACAGGTATTTTCATTGGTTACTATAAGAATTGAAACAAAGGAACTGCTATAAACAATTATAATAAGGCCACTGCCGTGCCACCTGAATATCCATAAGGACAGAATGTCAGACTCACACTTTCATGTGGTTGCTATGCTTGCAAAAGAAACTCGTGCTGCTGTTCAAACCGTGCTAATATTTTAATGACAAAAACATGATCACAAAACATGTATTGCTTTGTATGTTGGATGGATCTACAATCTCATCAAGAGTCTAGTTGGTACATGAAGTGCAATTTCTCCTAGAGCCTCAATGAGCTCTATTGATGCTTCAACACTATGAACCTTAAATTTTCTCTGTTCTGTGAATTTCAATTTTCTCAATTCATTTTTCTGTAATCCATGAGAGAGAGAGAGAGAGAGAGAGAGGAGACAGAACTAGATTGTACAACCAGTGCAAGTTGGCCATTCTCTTAAATCCTTAGCCAGCATGTCAAAAAATAGTTATGAACTAACCGCTCAAAACATTTCAGTTGATTGAGATGGCTACCATTGCCACCATTCACAGCGATGCAATGAAAATGCAGCTTATCCAAAGCAGTCATATACATAAATTATCACAATAAATGCTGTAATTTGCAATTACATCATTTAAGAGAACGTAGTTCGGCATTTGCAAATGACCTGATCCAGATCTCGGAATCTTCTTCAGGATACTCATCGTTGCAGAAAACAACAGGAGTGCAGACTGTTTCCACTCTTCACTGAAGTGATGGAGAGTAATGTATCAGAACATATCATTTGGAAAATTTGCAAATTTTGCCATGTATTCACTTTTTCCAGAAAAAATGCATTCAGAGATTGCCCTATGGTACATGCCAAAAGGAATCTAACACAGCATCATTTTTGGACCTTTGGAAGCAAGGACCAGAAGGCTCCAACTTCAGCCCCGCATAATACAGGGCATGTAGTGATGCTTCTCTTTTGAAGGAGGATGGAAGCAGATATTGCCCCATGGTCTGCCAGGAGAGACCAAACGCGGCATCATGTTTAAAGTTTTCGAAGCAAGGTATACTTGCCTCTAACTTCGACCCTGGAAAATACAGGGACGTATATCAATAATATCCTCACATTTGGATTTCCAATATTGCCATCAGGAAGACAGGGAAATCAGAAAGATTGCTGGTGCAAAATTTCAGAGCATAAACTAGCTCCATATATTGTATAATTCATGAAGTTCAATGAATGAGGCACCAGGACATGTTAGTCTCATCAGGAACCGAACCTATGTTCCAGTCACACGTACGTACACAAAACCTACTAAACAAACAATTTCCAAGATCAAATGTCTAATCAGGTCATATGAGACCCTTCTGCAATACAAGAAGAAAGTCGACAAAAGAGATTCTACAAACAATTTATTATTCAGTGCTATACATACAATCTAGCAAGAAATAGAAAGATCCATCACAAAGGTCCACAAAGAATATAGATACTTGCTTTGTAGAGGTAACCATAATGAGAACAATAGCATTCACTTTTATTGTGGTAAAAAGACATGCCTTTAAATACATATCCTCACCATATAGTCATTGCAGAGATATTAAAAACAAGCGTAGGAACATGTAATGTACTCTGCTTTCTTACAATTTCATGGTGCTATCTGCACAGGGAAGCAAATCCAATAAAAGATGGACAAAAGTACTGACTGTGACCATCAGCTAATATGAAGACTTCTTCTGGAAGAAATTAAGTTCCTTAGCTCTACCAAATGTTCATCATTTGATATGTTAAGAGAAAGACGAAGATTCGTCAATAAGGCTTCTTGTTCCCAACTCATGGGTCCAGAAGCATACAATGCCGCCAGAATGCTGCGATATGCATGCAACTCTAAACTATGAACTCTAGTTGCAACAGCCTCCTCATGAGGAAGGGGGAAAGTTACATCTTCCTCATCACCATGTCCTCGAAATGACTCAGCGCTACTACAAAGGGTATCAGCACCTTGACTAGGCTCCCTCAAAGTTCGACTAGACAACCTATTGAAACAATCATCTACAACACTGCAACTACCGACAGAACTTGCGTCTGAATCGGAATCATTAGGTTCTAGATGATTGCCAAAGGAAGCATGCATGTTTCTTTCACCCAGAATTTCTCGTGGGTAGGCAACAGCATCTACCTTTTCCAATGGGGCACTCAGGTACTCATTATCTTTGATTGTTGCTTTCCTTTTGCGATTGTGTCCAGCATTCACTCTTAGTTGAGACGAGCAATAAGGTGAGAGTCTTTTCATCCCTGATGTTCTACAGGAAAAAACATTAGAATCCTGGAATCGGCTTTTGTTGGAAACTGGCAGACAACCATTCTCTACCAGCATGTTCATCTTTGGTTCCTCTTTGCACTGCAACCGAACTTTATTTCCTTTGAGTTTCATGATCAATGCACACACTATACAGGGGAACCTGAACAGCCAACAAGTGAAACATATGATCATTCTCGTAGGTTATAAAAGCAACATAGAATGTGAAGGATAACAACTGACAAGTAATGCCAATGATAACAACGGAAAAACAAAAATCACATATGAAAATCAACAGGATGCTACTTCTAATAGAGATCTTTTCTTAGATAAAGGGTAAACATTGACAAGTAATGCCAGTGACAATGCTTAAAAAAAACAAAAATCCCAGATGTAAATGAACAGGATGCTACTTATAATAGAGATCTTTTCGATGTAAAACTTCCTCATATGCAAAAGTTAATATCATTGTCAAAATCATCCTAAGCACAAGTCCTAAGGCATATGAATCAGAGGAAACCAATACAGAAAGCACGATCGAAAGCCACCGATCAAGAGACAACAAACAATCTTCCCTTAACTGAAAGCAAATATATTAATTAAAAAAAAAAAAAAAAGAGAGATGCATTTAGTCACAATCAGTACACACAATCAATCGATTAGGAGGTCCTTATCATATATCAAAATCAAAATTTTAAGCCTCAACTGAAAAATAAATGCCCAGTAATCTAACAAAAAATCCAAAACATGGCATCAGACCATTACATAGTAAAGCACAGATACACAAAAACTAGGCCAAATCCACAACAGAGATGCATTTCCAGGGAAGGGGAAAAAATCCAAAAGGTTGATAAAGAGCAAAAGCTCGACTTCCCCCTCGATTCATCGTACGATGAAGAAGACCCCTGAATCTTCAATCGCAAAATTATTGTTCACAAATTCACATCCAAAACGGAGTAATAGAACAGCTATGAATTCCACTAATTCCGTAAAAATCAAAGAGATGACAAAAATTCAACCAACCTTCAAACGAATTCAGCCCCAAGCCCTAATTTTGATTTCGGGTACGTGGTTAGGTTTCTCTTTCGATTTGGAGAGAGATTTGGGTGATTGCGGTTAGAAGGAGATGAAGGTAGACGATGAAATGGGGTTTAAAATGGGGCACTTTTTTTGTTTACCAGAAAAAATAATAATAAAGTAAGCTAATTTTTCTTTTTCTATTTATTTTTATGCCCAACAACAAAATCTTTCAAAAAAAAAAAATTGAAAGAGAAAGGAAAAGACCAATTTTGCAGTTTGAACCCTGCAAATACTTTATATTTTCGAATTGGTACTTTAAAGAGGGTTAATTGTAATTTCCTCCCAATTTGGAAATCTCTCTCAAGGAATCTAAAACAATTCATTAAGTTTCCAGTCAATTCAAATTACTGCAAAAAAGATCAAAAATAGAATTAATGGGCATAAATAGGGGAATTTATCTGGAATTTTGGTTAGGAAAAAATCAATGGAATAATTGTTTTACATGTAGAATATTGTTATGCCAAATCACGATGAATTGTGACATGTGAAGTGAAGCTTTTCGTTTCAAGGGAAAAAAAAAAAGGTCATGTAGCTTCCAACAACAAGACATCGAGGCATGTATGCTCTATGAATCGACATATGTACCGACCTCTTAACTGGAGTTGGTATTTTATGTAATAGTTTATAGCTTTATTGTGTGATGTAACAAGCCAATCAAAGGGATATGTAATGATAAACAGGGTGCCGCATAGGAGGGGAGCTATAGCAAATGTGCAATAGTGATTGATCGGTTATGCCATATCATCACTCTTACGTGGTGTAACGGTCGCATAAAATACTTTTTTTTTTTGCGGTAAGGGGCCAATTTCTAAATACACAATTAGATGCACGACATGTGATCTCATCTATCCACCGTCGTCCTTTCTCTCAAGCACACCAACCATTAGTTGCTCAAGACTCGTTGCCAATCGGCTCAAATCGCCAATCGTCGCCAATCAAGTTGTCAATGCTAATTCAGCGTGTGTGCGTGCGTGCATACATACATGCATGATCTGGGGGAGAGAGAGAGAGAGAGAGAGACGTTGGTGGCTGTCACAACGAAGTTTGGCACCAACTTCGAGGGAGAGTATGTATGGGCAGAGGCAAAGCGGGTGAGAGCTAAGGTTCTCTTGGATGAATTTGTGCTAAGGTAAATCAAAATTGGTTTACTAAATTGATTTACTAAGTGATGTATATCCAGAGCTTTTGTTAGATATTGATGTGCCTTCGCTCGTTCGAAAGGCCAGTTCGCATCACTATCCAACTTGGTGAACTAATCTCACTAGGACCACTTTTTTTCTCCAACCAATGTTCGGATCAATAGTTTACTAATGCGGGCATCACCCCGCCCATATCGCTAAATCTTTATATCGGTGATGTCCACGCCTTGTAACTCACCGATAAAATGCGCGACCGAAAAAGAAAGTTTCCGGCCAACTAAGGACGTAGAAAAACATAGTCCATCCGTCTCGGCAAAAACTAACGTTACTTTTCTTGGAATGGCATTAGTTGTCGCGTGAAGTGAACCGAATAGTTCTCTTTACATTCAGCAGTTGTGTTAAGCTGGCATAACTAATGCACAGTACGATTGTCCCCTTCAACATAATCCATAATGGCTTACACGACAACATGCGTTTCGGATGCATCATTGTGTTGTTATGCAAGTAACGTGCTTTTTTTTCTACGGTGGACATCTCTGCGCACAACTCGGTAAAAATCTTTCTCGCGTATGTTAAAAATGTCCTCGTTACCCGATAATTAACCTATGTTACCGAATTAGCACTGCTATAATTACCAATGTTCTTTTCCCTCGAGCGATGCTTGACCGAAGCCGGACGTGAATCGGTAGACATTTTCCATGCAGGAATTGAAGATGATGTCGAACGTAGCACGCGAACCTACCTGCGTGCGTGAGAGCTAGTTTTCGAGACGTGCAAGTGTATTGTGGCATCTGTAATATGTTGGTAACTTCCTTTCCTTCTTGTCCCCACAATGTTGTCTTTTTACAACAGAACAGTGAAGAATCTCCATTACAGTTAGCTCTTCCAGTTAGCCAACAAGTGAGTTTTCTATAAAAAGAACGGAGCTGTTACAAAAACAATGACTAAATTTCTTGCGATGAGTTGTTACCCTCCAAAGCTCCGTCCTTCGTCTCGAAGCTGGAGGACAACCTCCGGTTAGCGGAATAATCATCGTCATTCCCAGCCTATGTCGCCGTCAACATGAAAAGAAAGGAGCAATGATTTCCATAGAGAAATGATGTGTGAAAGTATGGTTCAAATCTTGCGGGAGGGTAGCAACTGTACAGAGTTTGAGATGAACTATGCGTGTACAAGAAAGCGTCCACTCTGGTTGGAGGAGTGGCTGCCGTGGGGAATGATTTTGGAGCAAATATCGCACAATGGGACATGAAATCCACCGTGATGCAATCACGTCCGAGTCCGACAAAGTTGCAACAAAGTTCCTATCCCTATGCAACCGTTAAAGAATGGCATCGGACCACAAATCCTGGTACCAAGGATAAGGAAAGCTACAGCAACAGAGACAAGTTTTGCTGAACTGGATTATCTGAAGATCCAAAGACCTGGACATTAAACAAGCTAACGATAATGAAGTGTATGTCAAACCACCTTGTTTTCTCTGTGATGGGTGACCGCCGGTAAAACAGCTCATGACAGGTATCTAGAGTCTCGACTAAAAAGAAAAATTTTCTGAGCAATATTTGACTACTCCAACCGCATGTGCCGACGGTAGACATGGCCAAATGAAACCGCGGACCTGGAACCCGCTCGGAACCAGCCCGTTGACCGGGTTCACGGTTCCGGGCCGATTCAGAACCGCTAATTTTTTTTTTAAAAGGGGCACGTGGGCCCCGCCCACCCCTCGGGAAGAGACGTTGTGACGGCAGTTTGGGGAAGAGCCGTTGGCTCTTCCACCGCGGCCCAACGAGCCTTCGGACGCAATGGCCATTGCAATTTCCATTTTAAAATAATAATAATAATAATAATAAAATCTATAAATACCTCTCAATCCATCTTCATTTTTCTCACAATTTCTCTCAATTCTCTCCAATACTCTCAAGTCTCGATCTATCAAATTCTGTCAAATTATTTCAATCCGTTATTCTCTTTCTCAATTCCGTCATAATTCTTTGAATCAACTTTTCGATCAATTCTCTCAAAAAATGACAAGTGGAAGCAGAAATAATGGAAAAGGAAAGAGCCCGATGGGAGAATCCGATTATCCTGTTCGTAAATATGATCCTTATGAATATGCATATTAGGAAGACGACGATGTTCACAATCCCAATGTCGAGCACGTCCCAACGCAAGTCCCACTAGTGTCGAAGAATTGTCGATAGCAAAGGAGCCGGAACGGAAGAGCCGAGAATCTGACTTATAACTACACTTCAACAAAGTATGGAATGAAAATAAAGACAAGTTTAATTTAAGCTGTAAATATTGTTCGCAAACATACAAACCTGGTAAAGGAGATGGTTACAGAACATTTCGTAGGCATCTGATGAAAAAACATCCAACGCAAGCGGGGATGACACTAGCCAACAACAAATTTCCGAGTTCGCCAATCCTAACTCTCATCATTTATTTTGTTTCATTAATGCACTTTATAACACAAACATTAGCTGAATATGTTGCCCTTGAGCATGCTCCGTTTAATACTGGTGAAAATTTTAATTTTAAATATTTGGTAAACACTACGCTGGCTCTGCAAGCACTATCTATTCCGAAAACTACTCTTAGACGCGAACTTAAACAAATTTATAAAAAACTAAAAAATGATTTGATAAGTTTTTTTGGAGAATTCAATGGACGTGTACATATAGGTAGTGATATTTGGAGTGATGCTTGGAATATTAATTCTTATATGGGTGTCACATGCCATTGGATATGTGAGGATTGGGTTATTCAAAAAAGACTTCTTGCATTTCAAGTTTTTCCTGAAAGGCATACGGCCCATAATATTTATAGACTAATTAGGAAAGTTTTAGAAGAATATGATTTGATTAAACGGTTTTGATAATGCCGTCACAAATACTGCTCCCATTCCCGAGTTAGAAAAAATTTTGTAAACCCACTTTTGGCAGATAATTTTTTCACATTAGATGTGCTTGTTATGTTTTGAATTTATGTATACAAGATGGTTTACGATCTTTTGTGACTTATCTCCACCCAATCAATAGTGCAATTAGATTTTTATGGAGCCGTCCTCATCTTATGAAAGAGTGAGGAAAATTTTGTAAACAAAATGGGAGAAAGGCAAAAAGGTTTCCAAAAGATATTCCAACTCGTTGAAATTCTACCTACGAGATGCTTCTACAAACTTTTGATTACAAAGATTTATTATGTTCCTTTATTTCAAATAATGTTTCCAATATTGCTTTACTCCCACAACATTGGGACGTTTGCAAAAAAAAAATTAGATTTTTTGAAAGTTTTTAATGATGCTACTAATATTTTATCTTGTATTTATTATCCCACTACGCATTTATTTTTAATAGAGTGTGTTAATATTGCTGGTGTTTTTAATGAATATGAAAAAGATACTGAATTAGCTTAGAGTATTTTAGTAATGCGAGAAAAATGGTTGCATTACTATTTGAACATTCCTCTTGTCTATTTAGTTGGTATTATTTTTTATCCACGTACTAAATTATATGGTTTATTAAATTATCTGAATGCTTATTATTATGATTGTTTACATTTGAATGAAGCAAAAAATATTTCAATTATACAAGTAGAGGTTTATATAATGAATTTTCTAGTAGATATGGTTTAAGTGACAGTGGATATGGATCTGCCCAACATAGTGTCTCACAAAGTGATGCGGGTATTGCACTTGGTAGGGGATATAAAATGCTCATAAGTAGGCAAAAAAAACATAGAGGGACATCAACAGGTAGTATTTTTGAATTAAAAAACTAGTTAACAATTGCTTTTGAGTTTAGTGATTCCAAACATAACGCGGATTTCAAGATTCTTGAGTGGTGGAAGAACCATTCAACTCAATTTCCAGTTCTCTCCCTCATCGCGAAACAAATATCAGCGACCCCTTCTTCAACAGTGGCAGTTGAACAAGCATTTAACGCTGGAGGATTAATTTTGGACCCCCGCCATTCAAGATTAAGTCCAAAAAGTGTTGAGATTCAAACTTGTGTCGTTGATTGGACAAAGGCTAATTTTCGACAACAAGAGCTGGATCGAGAACACGAATTCTTCAGTAAAAACTGTCGAGATACTACCGGCACCACAACAACGGATAGCGACGATTGACGATTGACGATGAGGTAAATTGAGATTACCAAAGGTAAGAGAACTATATAAGCTTTGATTCTTCTATCCCCAAGAAGATATGTAAACGTTTAATGATAATTCATTAAGTTCAAATCCATTCCTCCTCTCTCTTTTTTCAAATTTTATTACAATGTACAATTTGATAAATGATTATAATTTATAATTAATAATTTATTTATTTATTTATTTTAAAAATAAAATTAAATGTTCGGAACCGGAACCGGAATCGAAACCAGGAACCGGCCCGGAACCGCCAGTTCCTAAACCGAAACCAACGGTTCCGTGGAACCGGCCATGTCTAGCCGACGGACACTTATAAGACCAAAGAGAACTTCAGCAAATTGAAGCATCAAGAAACATACAAGTCGTATACTAATTCTGCCCTATGCCTTTCATCGAGAATGAATAAAAAGTTACATACTAAAAACAACGTAACAGCAAGTCACCATTTCTTTTTTGGCTTCGCATGATGACGGCCTGCTTATTATTTCCACATCCAGTCTATGTTTACATGTGACTGGAATCACCTGAGCACCATTAAAGGGTTCCCCTAACAGAACTCAGATATAGGAAGCTTCTTGAACAATGTTAATCGTCACTGCTCAGATGACTCAAAACTTTTCACTCTGCAAAAGAAGATCCCAGATTCCATCTAAAAATCTTCTTTCTCATGACATTTTACAACCTCAAGACAAGAATGATGCCATATACTGATAAATGGCTCCCAATGATTGAAACCTACATGTGTTATCTTAATCTTTGGGGATTACAGAGGAAGCTGCATCGCTTTCTTTCCTCTAAATGGGACATTACAAATTACAGAACCTCTGCCGGCATGAAAAAATGGCTAGGAAGTAAGATCTTCCGATGGCTTTTGTCAGCTGCTTGCTTTCATAAATTCAGAGGCCAAAAACTTGCAATGAATATGTCTATGTTTTGAACACCCAATATCTTTGCACTGTCACTCTAGGTGTCACGATGGTTCAGTAAACAGATAGTGAAGCAAGGGTGCCACAACTGCAACACTCAAACTGTTTCCAAGGAGAGCATATCTGAAGCAGGAAGCATACATTAGCTTTCAAGGGCCAAAAAAAAAAACAGAAATAAAAGACATTGAATTTCAATATTCCTAGGCACAAAAGCAGATCTATGATGGTTCATGAGCTAGTCATACTTTAGGGGAGACATAGACCGATAGATAGAACCTGAGAAAAGTACACCTGGAGTGCCTTAACTTTCGTACGGTGTCCACTTAAGTGCCTTAACTTTCAAAATGTACACTTAAGTGCCTTAACTTTTAAAAAGTATTCACTTTAGTGTCTATGCTGACGTGGCCGCCGGAAAAGGTGAGGTGGCCGCCGAAAATGCTGACGTGGCGCCAGTGAACAACGTTTTTATTAATATTTAGTGTACACGTGGATTTTCAGAAACTATTAAAAAACACAAAGAAAATCCACGTGTACACTGTTCGTCGAAGTTAGCACTCAACTGCACACTTTTACTCCGATTAGACACTTAAGCGCACACTTTGAAAGTTAAGGCACTTAAGTGCACACCGTACGAAAGTTAAGGCACTTCAGGTGTACTTTTCCCGATAGAACCTCAAAAGTAGACAACATCCAAAACTAGGAGGAGATACATTTTCACTTGTGTTTTTAAAGAATATTCAGTTGAAAAAATACATCAAACCTTGAAATCATAGAGGAAGCAGGATGGAAATGTTCAGAGATGCAACTTTTCTGGGAAAAGTACACTGCAAGTGCCTTAACTTTCGTACGGCGTGCACTTGAGTGCCTTAACTTTCAAAGTGTTCACTTGAGTGCCTAAACTTTTAAAAAGCGTTCACTTGAGTACCAACTTCTTTTAAAATCGTTCAGTTTAGTGCCAAATCTGACGTGGCTCACCGAAAATCCGACATGTGGCATTTTTAATTATTATTTGTGCTGACGTGGCTCATCGGAGTTGGCACTAAAGTGAACGATTTTAAAAGAAGTTGGTACTCAAGTGAACGCTTTTAAAAGTTTAGGCACTCAAGTGAACACTTTAAAAGTTAAGGCACTTAAGTGCACGAGTTAAAAAAAAAGTTAGCACTCAAGTGAACACTTCGAAAGTTAAAGCACTTAAATGCACGCCGTACGAAAGTTAAGGCACTTGCAGTGTACTTTTCCCCAACTTTTCTTAACTTTTAGCTAAATCATAATTTATGGAGTCTGCAAGCATGGAGAACCGACAACTTTCTACTTGCTGAGCAACACATAACCACTTAGCTGCGTCCAATCTTCCGTCAAGGGAGGCAACTTATTATTAACAAAGATGTTCTACTCTTAGAAAAAACAAATTGTTCAATTTGACGCACAGAGTACTCAAATACATGATCTCCTGTCATAAAAAGAGAACTCTACGATCCTGGCTACAAACAGGGACACAGGGGACATGTTAACTTTGATATTATACGTCCAGCAGGAGAAAAAAAAAACTTCACCATTATCTTGTATCTGTCAAATATGGCGAATTGATCTTTAAAATTAAAAACCACCCTGGAACCTGTTAAACTGTGTACCGATCATTTGTCCGTATGGTCTTAGGCATGGTTTTGTAAAACACTACCTGGGGCTGGGTTCTTCTATATGGTGACAAATTCCTTACATCGTAACTAACGTCATTAAATTATTTATGCAACAAAACCAATAGTGAGTGGAAATGAAACCAACTATGTTGATGTGACGATCTAATTGATAGCATACACAATCTTTGATAAAGCAAAAATTAGGGGGGGAAGAGAGAGAGTGGGGATAAAGGAGGAATGGTGACAGCATGAGGGTCGGCCTTAGAGGCCTCCACCCCTGCTGACTCTTGATGGTAATTCGCCCCCTCTCTTTTTCTCTCTCTGCCTCCCTCCCCCTCCTTTTTTTCATTTTTATTGTCAATTTCCTACTGTTTGCTTAGGTGCTTCAACTAGATGCCATGTCAGCAGCACGTCAATTAGTAAAAGCATGGGGAAAGAACTTGATTACCAAAAAAGATTTGATCAAAAACAGGTAAGAGACACAAAATTAAAACAATTAGAGGACCAAGATTACACCAACCCAAAAGAAAGGGACGAAAAAGGAAGCATAAGGATGATGCCATAGGTGGAACTTATGAACTCGCTGATTTCAAATTAGTGGAAAAAAGGCAGTGTTAAACTTCAAATAAGCATGACTATGCTATTGTTAGCCTTCACACAACCACCAAACTATCTTGAGGGTGAAACAACGCATACCTTTGCTTAAGGTTGACGTGATCTGGAAAAACAAAATGCTCAGGGAAAGAGTGGAAATTTGCAACCTGATTGACATTTGGGAAAGAGAAACAAAAATATGAGCACCATTTGGGGGAAAAAAAAGACTCACCAAACAGAATGTCTTGGGAATATATAGATACCTCTCGAGGGGTAAAATATCTGAGGCACTGCTCCTTTAATGGGAATCCTTTGCCTTTCATTTCTGGCTGTATGTTAACCATTATGAAATGTTACAGAAAAAAAATTTCCATGTGCCGGATGTTTTAACTATGTAGGATAATCAGATAAAAATCATATCTCTAATGACGAAACTATGAATCCTTCACAAACGAGTAGACTGTAGACATCTCAGTTTCAACTTGCTTTTGAATATGCACAAGGTTATAATTACTAACCCTGGTAGCAAAAGCTTAGATACATGGAACAGATTTATAACGTAGAAAATGCAGATATCAGACTCTAGTTAAGAGGGAAAATCGAGAGTTATTCAATCCCTGTGAGCATCAGGGTACCTAGAAATGCTAGACTAGCTAACGAGCAAATTAAAACATGGACAGCACCTAAATCCCTAGCCTGTGATACAATTCGTTAAGCATGCCTCTCCAAGTTTAAAGTTAGATTCTCACCTGAACAGTTGCCAAAAGAGACCCAGTGCCCTTTACATATCGATAATAACTTTTTGTGAAACAGCAACACCGCCTCGAATCAGGATAAACAATGTCTATAGCCTGTTAAGGAATTTTTCAACAGATAGTAAATATGTTTGATAAGTAAATGACGGGAGACACCATTTCACAGGAAAAACAATAAAAGAAGGACAGCTAATAAGGATACCCATAGCACTGCCCCACCTCTCTATCAAACTTAACGGAACAAGGTACAGGTCCAAACCAGTACTACTGAAGCCATTTCTTTCATCATGACCCTTGGAAGAATCATTACATTCTCTAGAAACAATGTTTACATTCTCAAAGCCATATTCAGCCGTTGTAGGGCCAGCAGTACTCTTGAATTCAAGAAAGTGCTCCACCGGGACGCAAGATTCCAGCAGCTTATCCCAGTTGTCTTGTGGTCCCAAACACTCATAAGTAACTGGTTCACCATCGTGCAAACATAATGGGCTTGGACGCCATATAAGCTTATCATTGAAGCATGGGCACCAGAAGGATGAGGGATTCCTTTTTGCCTGCAAGTCAGTGGACACTAGTTACATGCCTGAAGTGATAGAACATAAGAGATGTACCTGGATAATACTAAAGCAAACATTCATATGAAATGAACGTACATAGATAGTCAGAATTATCGCAAATAATTTATTGGCGAGGTGATATGAGAATAATACAATTGTCAAGACAGAACTGTAAAGTCAATGGTCCTTGCAACAAATTCATCGGGGCTCAATTAACTATAAATCAGTGTTTTTAGAAGAAAAAGGTAATAGTTTTCTCAGCGAATTTGATCAAGAACTGAGAAATCAACATCCTGAAATTCATCAGAAGTATCAGCCGTCAGGTAAAGAGAATCTAATTCGGAAAATGTCATCACAAAATAGTTAATGCTGTTTGTAACACCGACAGCAGAGGCAGAGGGGGGATGAGTACCAAGCAAAAGTACCGAGGCCTAGAATATGGCACCCCAAACTGCAGTGGACTCAAGATAAATTCTTGAGTAACAAAACCACTACTTTTCAATGTTTCAATCATTTTCGCATGAGTATCAGAAGTCTGCAAGGAAAAAAAATCACAAATCAGCGAACCTTCTTGTTGGCTATGAATGAAGGAAAATGATAGACAAACAAACCTCAAATCCAACAACATTTTCCACAAATAACAATATAGGAGGCCGGGATAAGTGTGGTATGAGTTCAAGAATCCTGAGAAATGAAAAGGCTCGAGCATCACCAGATTGCTTTTGCAGACCTAATGACAACACATGATGAGAATTCTCCACCAAAAAAAAGAAGAAACTAAAACCTGAAAAAGAAAACAACTAACCTTGTCGAGTATAGGGTTGGCAAGGAGGAGAAAGAAGCCATGCTTGTGCTTCATATCTGTCGAGATCAGCAGCAGTGAGACTTTGAATATTGCCCTATGGAGTACAAATAGAACACACATGAACATGGGTAAGTTCAAAAGGAAGCATGCAGAAGTATATGTAGGTGCCTGCTACAATAATTTGAAGCAGTGACTTCCTGTCCAGTAGTCCTTCGACTCATTTCAATAAAAAGCCCATCCTCTAAACACTCAAGGAACAATCTCGCATGAGTCAAGCACAGCTATGGAATTCTAATTCCTTAACTCAAACAGCAAAAACCCGCTGGGGTACTGAAGGAACTTTTCTTATTTTGTAAAAAAATGGATATGCTATTAACAGACAGACGCCATTAAAATAGCACTGATTTCACTACCTTTTCCAATTCATGTGTCATTCAGGAAATTCTAAAAGCAATAATTGAAATCCCCAATTTCCATGAAGAATAGGAAACATGATGTTTGTGCGACGTCTGCATATTGCGTCCTTCCAAATTATTGGAAAAGGGGGTTTCTTCATAAAATGTGAGAATTATCACATACTTTTGCCAGTTTCAAAAGAGTAGATGGAAAACGTTGCTGCCTATCAGTGAAAAAACTGACATAACCAGTGAACTCAGATCCTCATCAACACTGATATGTCGCGCTCACCTGCTTATCGCTGAAAACCCACATTTCTAGAAAGAATTTATTTCCCATGAAACCTTCATCAAGCAACCACCAAGCAAATTTCCCCTATCACCAATAGTCAGAGCACACATACCTCGAATTCCCATACAGGTTCACTATTAGCTTCTAAGACGTGTAACGTCAAATGTCAGACAAACCAGCAGACTCTAGTAAACCGCACAGACGGTTACTTCGGTAAATCCACAACAACCAGTGAACAACGATCGACAGTGAAAGAAAGAAAAAAAGGACCTGGTAAGGACGATGACCGAAATTGTGCTCGTAAACATCGTTGGCTACGTCGTTGATGTCGAACGCTTCCACTACTTGCGCGTTCACACCCGCCTTGATCAGTGAATACCTCTAAAGCAGCAACAAACCAATCAATACATACACGGAAAAAGCGCGCACAACGATTCAGTGCAGAAAAAATTAGGGTTTTCTGGATAGAGGGGTACCATGCCACCGATTCCGCTGTAGAATTCGAGGACTCGCCATTGATCGTCGCCCTCCATTGTTTTGCTGCTGCTCTGCTTCGGACTTGCTCTGTGCCTCAGACAAGAGAGTAACGATTTCCCTCTCAGGTTCTGTAAATATTCCGGACTAAAAAGACAAGTCTGAAAATTTTCTTTCGTAGGAGGTTAGAATTTTCCTTGAATTCATTTTGCAGAGAAACCAACCAAATGAAAACAAGATTTTTTTTTTCTAATTGGCATTTGTAATTTATATAATTCTTAAAATATTGTCACAAAGTAAAAAAAAAATAATAAGGAAATTGTGAGAAAAATTAGGGCTTTTTTCCAAACCAAGAGTAAAAGGAAAAAAATTACCAAAACAGGTGAAAAAAAAAATTATTTACCTAATGAGTTGTTGCTCGGCACATTTGTGTGCCAAGCAGAGTACTCATCACCTTTTTTTAACTTTTTAATTTTTTAATTATTTTTAACCTGTAGATCTTTTATTTACATAAATATTTTTTTCGACACTGCCTCGTCGAGCGAGCGAACGAACGACGGGACCGCAAAGTTGAAGTGTGTCATCGTGGTGTACGAGTGAGGCAACCGTAATCGCTTACAATGCCGCGAAGGGATCATATTTACGTGCCTCAGCTCTGAGAAAAACGAGTGTACGAGTGAGGCGACGGCGTGCGCTCGTGGGGCCACAGAGCGATCATATTTACATAAAAAAAAATATTTATGCGCCTCGATTCTGAGGAAAGCGAGCGTACGAGCGAGGCGACAATGTTTGCTCGTGGGGCCGCGAAGCTCGCTTTTCTCGGAGCTGAGTCGCGTAAATATTTTTGGTAATTTTTTTTTTTACTCCTAGTTTGGAAAAAAGCCCATTTCCTCTCCTGTCGCCTCGTTCATACGCTCGCTTTTCTCGGAGCCAAGGCGGGTAAATATGATCCCTCCGCGGCCATGCGAGCAATTACGGTTGCATCGCTTGTACATCACGATGACACGGCTTGACTCCGCAATCCCGTCGTTCGCTCGCTCGTTCGCTTGACGAGGGTCGAAAAAAAATATTTATGTAAATAAAAAATCTACAGGTTAAAAATGATTAAAATTTTTTAAAAAAGTTGATGAGCACCTGCCGAGCAAGTGCTCTGCTTGGCACACAAATGTGCCAAGCACTTGCTGCTCGGCACTCAAAGTGCCAAGCGGGTGTGGCTCGGCACTTTGAGTGCCGAGCAAGGTGTCGTTCGGCAATCCCTGCTCAGCAATAAGATTGCCGAGCGACACCTGATATACTATATTAGGTTTTATTATTGCGATTCCTATTATTATATCATATACAGTCCTACTTGATTAGAAATTCAAACTATTTAAGTCTTTAAACAAATATAAGTGTGAGTTTTTCTCTCGTGTTGGTATATCATATAAAGCGGTCACATCGCTCGGTACATATATAATGCACATCAAACGATACGATCCATCGTTTTTTTTTTAATGTTTTTCAAGTAATATCATTTTCCTATCTTAGTGCCACAAGCTACTGTAGTCTGTAGGGGTAGGACGGGTGATATATGAGGCACTTGGAACAAAATGTATTCCCTATTTTGGATAATGCTACCGTCGATGCACCGGGTTGCTAGGAACATGGTCGCACATGTGAGGCTGGTTTGCAATTTGCCAATGCTTCCACGTACGTACGTTGCGTTCGCCGTGTTATCAAATTTTCGCTTGCGAGATGGCCTTATAGAATGTTCTTAGATTTCGTAAATTGTATTACACAAATCGGTTCGCTACATAGGCTCCGGTTCGGGACAAGAGATGGAGATACTATGCATGGAACGTGAAAGCTATGTTACACGGACACATGACACAACTCGCAACACGTCACGTCACATCACGATACGACACGACACGCCGACACGGCAGTTCTCAAAAAATAGAGAATTTCGACACGCTGGGATACGTTGAATATTATATATATATATATACTATTATATTCTGACTTCCAAATTTGTGATAAGGTTATTTTGGATCATTCACTTTGTTTTGGGGTTTCTTAGATGAAGACTATAAAAAAATATCTTGGATATCTCATAGGAATGCTTACTTTAGCTTCTGCCCCAAAACCCTTTATTTTTACTTTCTTCTTGTAAGATCTTTAGATCTTTGATTGTACGCTTGTACTCGTTATTGAAGATAGTGAAACCCTCTCTCTCCCCGTGATTTTTTTTCCCGTTTTGGGTTTTCCACGTATATCGTGTCTCGTGTTTTATTTTTCTTTCATCATTGCTATTACGTGCTTGAATTTGCGCATCTCTTGGCATTTTCCACAACAAATTGGTATCAGAGCGAAGGAATTTCGATCTTTTGTTCAAGATGGCTCTATCAAGTTTGAAGTGGCACCCTTTGATAGCTAAAATAATTTCGGGCTATGGAGGATAAAGATGAAAGTTTTGCTGCGTCGGGAAGGTTCAGTTAGAGCCTTGGATGGGAAGTATTTCGATGACATGACGACGGCAGAGATCGAGGAGATGGAAGAGAGGGCGCATAGCATCATCCAATTGTCGTTGTTTGACAAGGTGCTTCGTGAAGTTGCTGATGAAGAAACGGCTTCGAGATTATGGCAAAAGCTAGAAAGTATCTATATGAAAAAGTCTCTTACGACGAGATTATTCTTGAAGCAGCGTCTTTATAGATTATAGATGCAAGAAGGTACTCATATCCAAGAACATCTAGATGAATTTAATAAAATCGCTATGGATATGAAAAATCTAGATTTGAAGTTAGATGATGAGGATCAAGCCATAATTGTGTTATGCTCGCTACCGAGCTCGTATGAGAATTTTGTGAATTCTATGTTGTATGGAAGAGAATCCATAACCCTTGAGGATGTGAAGGCCTCGCTGAATTCCACGGAGATGCGTACAAAGTTGAATGCGAGTAGTAGTGCAAATAAAGCAGATGGCTTAGTTGTTAGGGGAAGGTCGAATCATCGGGATAGACGTGGTAATAATAAAGGGCGTTCGAAATCTATATCAGGTCAAGACAAGAAAAAGGTTGAATGTTACTATTATCACAAGTTCGGACACTATAAAAATGAGTGTCCTTTGCTCAAAGCTAAGGGGAACAAGTCGATGGACAGTTCTGATTCGGCTAGTCTGGTAAAGGATAATGAGTCTGCTAATGCAGATAATGTTCTTACTGTTTTGTCTTCGAATTTTCGTGTAGACGATGAATGGATTTTGGATTCGGCTTGTTCATACCATATGTGCCCAAATAAAAATTGGTTCCACACATATGAGAAAGTCACTGGTGGTTCAGTTTTGATGGGTAACAATGCAGTTTGCAGGATTGTGGGTATTGGTACAGTGCGGATCAAATGTCATGACAATGTAGTAAGAACTTTGACAGATATTAGGCATATCCCAAATTTGAAGAAGAACCTTAATTCTTTGAGTAGTTTGGATTCCACTGGATGCATGTATACTGGTGGAGGTGGAGTTTTGAAAATTTCAAAGGGCTCCTTGATTGTGATGAGAGGTAACAAAAAGAATAGTCTTTATGTTCTGCAAGAAAGTACCATTGTGGGTTCTTTAAATATATCATCCTCGTTAGATTCTGATAAATCAAGGTTGTGGCACATGCGGTTGGGTTACATGAGCGAAAAAGGAATGACTATCCTGAGTAAGCGTGGTTTACTCTATGGGGAGCATACATTTTCACTTGATTTTTATGAGCATTGTGTTTATGGGAAACAGCGCAGAGTTAGTTTCAGTACTGGGGTGCACTCGACAAAGGGCACAGTTGATTATATTCACTCCGATTTGTGGGGACCTGCACAGGTTACATCTAAAGGTGGTGCAGTTTATCTTCTAACATTTATTGATGACTTTTCTAGGAAAGTCTGGGTTTATTTCTTGAAGCGTAAAAGTGACGTCTTTGATACGTTCAAGAAGTGAAAGATATTGATTGAAAATCAAACTGGTAAGAAGATAAAGCGTCTCAGAACAGACAATGGTCTTGAGTTTTGCGGATGTGATTTTAACAAGTACTGTGAAGACGCAGGTATTGTTCGACATCGAACAGTAAGGTGTACACCTCAGCAGAATGGGGTGGCGGAGCGCATGAACCGAACACTTTTAGAGAGAGCTAGATGTATTCTTTCTAATGCTGGACTTGATAAAGATTTCTAGGCTAAAAACGTGAACACGACATGTTATTTGGTGAATCATTCTCCTTCTACCGCAATTGAATGTAAGACTCCAAATGAGGTATGGTCTAGTAAACCTTCTGATTATTCTGTATTGAAAGTATTTGGATGTCCCGCTTATTATCATGTAAAAGATGGTAAGCTTGAACCTAGAGCCAAGAAAGGTATTTTTATTGGTTATGCATATGGATTTAAGGGATATAGATTGTGTGTGTTTTGATCCTCAGTCATCAAAGTTTATAATCAGTAGGGATGTTACTTTTGATGAAAATTCTATGCTTGATCAAAGAAAAGTTGTTGAGTCTACAGATATTCAGGGAGAGAATATAGCAAAAGAGGTGGAGTTTAGTGTAAAGCATCCACAAAGAATCTCTGAAGATATTCTTATTCAGCCAGAAAGTGACAGTGAGCAACAAGACCCAGATTCGATTAAAGAAGAAGTAGAATAAGTTGAACAACCTCAGACTTTGGCTGTAGGAAGATCTAAATGACAAATTAGCCCTCCCCAAAGGTATGGTTTTGCTGACTTGGTAGCATATGTTCTTACAGTCGCTGAAGAGCTTGATATTGAAGAACTTTCTACATTTCGTGAAGCTACTATTTGTTCTAAATCTGAGAATTGGCTTGTTGCGATGAATGAAGAGATGGAATCTCTTCATAAGAACCAAACTTGGGATCTTGTAAAATTGCCTAAGGGCAAAAGAGCTATTGGATGCAAGTGGATTTTCAAAAGAAAAGAGGGAATTTCAGGGGTTGAAGATGAAAGATTCAATGCACATTTAGTAGCAAAGGGCTTTAGTCAAAAGGAAGGGATTGACTTCAACGAAGTGTTCTCTCCAGTTGTGAAACATAGTTCCATTCATGTGTTGCTCGTTTTAGTGGCCCTTTATGATCTAAAACTTGAGCAACTTGATGTCAAGACCGCTTTTCTGCATGGCGAGCTTGAGGAGACAATTTATATGTCTCAACACGAGGGATTCATTGCTGAGGGTAAAGAAGATCATGTTTGCAAGTTGAAACGCTCTCTATATGGTCTCAAGCTATCTCCACGACAATGGTACAAGAGGTTTGATAACTTTATGTTAAGTCATGACTATTCGCGAAGTGCGCATGATAGTTGTGTGTACTATAAAAAATTGCGTGATGGTTCTTTTGTTTATCTGCTATTGTATGTGGACGACATGCTTATTGCAGCAAAGGACATGTAAGAGATACAGTTGTTAAAGAAGCAACTTAGCAGAGAATTTGAGATGAAAGATCTTGGAGCTACCAATAAAATTCTTGGTATGGAGATTCTTAGAGATAGACAGGTTGGGAAGTTATACCTTTCACAAAAGGGATATATTGAGAAAGTGCTTGAACGTTTCGGTATGAAGAATGCTAAACCGGTAAGTACTCCTTTGGTATCCCACTTTAGACTTTCTGCTTCTTTGTCATCGAAAACCAAAGAAGAAGAAAATGAGATGTCTCGAATTTCATATTCTAGTGCTGTGGGTAATCTTATGCATGCTATGGTATGCACTCGTCCAGACATTTTCCAAGCTGTTAGTGTTGTGAGCAGGTATATGGCAAATCCAGGTAAAGCTCACTAGCAAGCAGTGAAGTAGATTCTTCGATATATTCGAGGCACCTCAGATGTTGGTTTGGTCTTTGATAGAGGTTGTGATACAGGGCATTCAGTTGTTGGCTTCATTGATTCTGACTATGCAGATGATTTCGATAAAAGGAGATCTTTGACATGTTATGTTTTTATGCTTGGTGGTTCCGCAGTTAGTTGGAGAGCAACTTTACAAGATACAGTTGCTTTATTTACCACCGAAGCAGAGTACATGGCAACAACGGAAGCAGCAAAGGAAGCTTTTTGGTTGAAGCGTTTGGTTACAGAACTTGGGGTGAAGCAGGAGGGAGCCTTCATTATCTTTTGCGGTAACCAAAGTGCGATTCAGTTGACCAAAAACGCAATGTATCACGAGAAAACGAAACACATCGATATTCGTTATCACTTTGTGCGTGATAAGGTTGCTAAAGGTATAGTAACAGTGAAGAAAGTACCTACAGCGGATAATCCAGCAAATATGTTGACTAAACCAATTTCTTTGACTAAGTTCAAGCATTGATTGGATTTGGTTGGTTTTCTCACCATTTAAGTTGCTTAGACGGTGTTAATGACGGTTCATCTCTTGTTTCCTACATTTAGTATGCTCACATAGGTTTAGAGGTATGCGTTGTTAATTATGCCGTTTGGCGGGGGCCTTGTGTGGTCACTCTTGAAGGTGAGGGAGAGAGGTCTTGTGGCGTTTGGCAAAATGCTCTTCTGGAGATTTGAAGTCAATGTGGAAATTTGTTATATTCTGACTTCCAAATTTGTGATAATGTTATTTTGAACCATTCACTTTGTTTTAGGGTTTTTTAGATGGGGTTATAAAAAAGATATCTTGGATATCTCATAGGGATGCTTAATTTAGCTTCTGCCCCGAAATCTTTTGTTTTCATTTTCTTCTTATCAGATCTTTAGATCTTTGATTGTACGCTTGTACTCGTTATTGAAGATAGTGAAACGCCTCTCTCTCCCCATGGTTTTTTTCCCGTTTTGGGTTTTCCACGTATATCGTGTCTCGTGTTTTATTTTGCTTTCATCCTTACTATTACGCGCTTGAATTTGCGCATCTCTTGGCGTTTTTCGCAACATATACACGATTTCATAACCACAAAACTTCAATTATTACCAACCACAGTATCCATAGAATCGAGGAAAATGAAAAAACGAAGGTCGCCAGAAGGAGGAGTTAGAAATTAGGTCAAAAAATTAGATTTTTTCTTACTATTTTTAGTGTCCGGAGGGAAAAAAAAAAAAAAGAAACAGCCGTCGGACGCGTATTTAAAAGAATGTGGAAGGGAGGCCCAAAAAGTTCCCCTTTAATAGTGAAAATTAAATTGTATTGAAGTGACACGCATTTATCTAGTCAGATAAACTCTCGGATTGACAATTTGACTGTATGTCTTACAATTAAAATAAAACAATCTAAAAAACGTTTGACTTCTGAAAACTAGGTGAAACTTTTTCATATGATATTAGTTAACTGTAAAACGTTCGTCACGTGTTAGTCCGTGGACGCGCACCACATCAGCCACTAGGAGATACTACTAAGTATCTCCTCCGAAAACTAGGTGACACTTACACTTATTTCCACATCGATTAGCCGACGGAGAATGCGCAATGACTTTCTTCTGTCCGGTTGCTATTGCCATCAAGATTCAAGAATGCCGGAGATTCCTCCTCTCTCCCCTCCTTCGTATCTATATGTATGGATTCGAGATTTGAGACGGAGGGCTCAGAGTGCTAGTAATTTTGATGCGGCAAAAAATCTCAAGATGACAGTCATCGGGTAGATTCCCGTTATTGGTAATTCTGATGCAGGCGGAACGTGCTCAAGTTGAGGCAAAGGAGGAGAACGGCACTATCATGTCCTATCAAAATGAATGTTAACCCATTTTTTAACCCATATAGGATGAGCTGAGTTGTTATGTGAATTAGTTATATTCAATAAGTGGGTTTAAACGTGCTATGTGATTCATAAATGTGCCGTATATGAGTCATAAATGTGTTTACGACTTAGACTCATCTTACCTATATGGCATTCCTTTCATTCTTTCTAATTCTCACTCGATTTCGTGCCCACTCACTTCACACTCTTACCTCCGCTTGGACATGTGTTTTCCTACATGGGTTATATATGAAAAAAAATTAGGAATGTATTGATATGAGTCGCTATATTTGTATTACAATAAAATATGTCATAAATGAGTTAAACTGACCCGTTTAGGTCGGACCATTTACGACCCCATCCAAATCCGATCTGACCCATCTGCTCAACGTGTCTACCGATGGCATTGAAGTTTTATTTTTCTTTCAAGTTGTATTCGTTTGAGTGCTTTATAGGGTACATTTGTTTGTGTTCTAAAGATGAAAAGTTTGTGTTTCCATCGGTCTCTTCAGTACAATGCTTTCAATTATTAGGCTGTCGTTTCTTTATAAGATGCATCTGTCTGAGTGTCATGTAAATATATTTACGATGAATGCAATTTTCGTGGTCTAAGTTTCTATTTATAACGAGAGACGTGTCTAAATGTGAGCTTTGTACCACGTTTTGCCATTGTTTCATGCAATTATCCCTATAACCAATGAAGCGGGAATAATGATGCGCTCTCTGGCATCGTTATAAGCACAGACACACAATGCCAACGGCTTCCTAAAATTCAACTACATTGCAACGGGATCATCTATCAATCCATGCATAAGTTCCAAAACTCCCTTCCCTCCCAGCACTTCCGGTAGGTGCAGAGGGAAGAACAGAAATCACATAGAACAATGCATCAGATCCCGTTGCGACGTTCAATTCCCTCCCTAGATTTGCGCCTAAAAGAAACGCACGAGCAAGTACTTCATCGTCTGCAACTTTCATCGGTCGAAATAGAAGGTCTTGAAGGCTATTGCAAGCAACTGCGCATACCCATACAGTTCAGTGAAACTTACCGCTGCCCCAAATCACAGCGGATCCAATATACACAACCTGTTACAATCGATTCGCACAGGGTAGTTCAGGCCTACCCTTGGTTAATTTGCAACAAATGTATTACAATCTTGGAACCATAATGAACAAGCCGGCGAATCACAGAATCTTGAACTACAAGTCATGAGTCAAGACCAAATTCTCAAGTCAGAAAAGGATGCTACTGGGATTTTCTGGCTGCACTTTTCTCAACAGCTTCCAGATAAGCACAAGTCAATAGGCCTTGACCTCTGCTGGAATGTAATGGCCTCTCATGAGTGCTCGTTTTTGTCTATCAAACCAGATATGAGCCAATAGGCAGTATCCGGTAGATTGGAGACAAACACGTACAATAATCACATTTTCAGTATCATCATGGACTCCAGCTCCTCTCCTCCCCAAGAAGAATGGCCACAAGATTCGCACAAAACCTCCATGTAGTCACATAACACCCCGCAAAATCTAGGTGCAGGACTTGGTTATGGAAGCTGAGAACGCTATCTTGCCAAAAGTGAATTGGGACAGAATTGAATTGAGAGGTACACAAATCTATTATATTTGCGATGGGCAGCATCGCTAGCAACTTTTAAGCATATCAGACCCAAAAAGACTCATAGCAGCAGCATAACCTCTTAAATGCACTACATCCAAGTTGATCCCAATTCTAAGATATACATAATTATCTTCATTTCACATCTCTTAGGTCAATTGACACAGCAGTGAGTTATGAGATCAATGAACAAGTGACATAAAAATGCCCAGAGGAACTGAACTTTCTGAGGTACAGCCAAAACAAAACGGAGAACTGAACTTTCTGAGCTAACAATAGTTGTGTATGTTGTCAAAAAAGAATCGGTTGAAATAACTCATCACAGCTCCACTAAAAAGGACACTAGCTAATAACGTTTCTAGACTTTCATCCCTTTACCAGTAATCCCGGCAAGAGCATACCCCGTCTTTAACATGGTGAAACCTCTTGGCATCGCGCATGATGAACTCTCTGCCCACCAACTTCGACATAATCTTCAGTGCGTTGTGGCAATCCCCACAAACACGTAAATTCTTAATGACCCGGATAGATGATCTGGCTGGACTGCTGAGTAGACCATACGATATTGCAAGTCTCTCGCTGTGAGCTAGAAGGGCGTCCTCCTTGCTTTCCTGGTCAATGTCATGCAAGACAAATCGAGTCTCTGGAACGTAACCAGCCTCTTTCATAAGTTCCCTTAGTCCCCTTAGCAGAGTGTAGATTCTGTCTGTCTCGGGATGAGACTTATCACCTGCTCGATATTCATGGACTGTGCTCCTCGCTTCCAAGAGATTTTTCTTTGCCATTTTTTTCTTCTCTTCCTCCTTAGCGATGTCAGAAGCTGTCACTGGTACTTGACCTGATCTTGACTGTTCATTCAAGCGTGAGGGGTCTAGCTGCTTGACAAGCTCAGCGCAGCGATCCCCAAGTTCTGTGTGCCCATGAATTCTACAAAGATTCATTAAGGTCTCCCAGATTCCCACACTAGGCTCCAACGGCATTTTCTCTACAAACTCCATCGCCTCATCCAGATGCCCTGCTCTTCCCAACATGTCTACCACACTTACATAGTGCTCCATAGATAGGACAATCCCATACTCCTTGCTCATTGATTCAAGATGCAACATCCCCTCATAAATATCGCCCACTGCAGCACAAGCAGAGAAAACAGCTATGAACATTTGTCCATCAGGCTTAAGCCCTGCTTCTTTGAATTGAGTGAACAGGTCAATGGCATCCTCTCCAAGGCCATTCTTTGCAAGCCATGTGATCATGATATCCCATGTTGACAAATTACGCTCAGACATTCTGTCAAACACCGCAAATGCATCGTTCATGGAACCACATCGGCCATACATTTCCAGGATCCGGTTATAGGTGAAGACATTGAGAGGGGCCATTGACCTCATGACATGTTCATGAACTGTTTTTGCTTCTTCTAGAGCTTTATTTTCGCCACACTGGTGCATCAGTTGTACATAACGAGGAAAATCAACAACAACACACTTACTAACCAACAACCTCAAAACTTCCACAGCCTCCTTCACTTTTCCCTCTCTGCAGAAACCATCAAACTCTTCGAGGGAACCAATGTAAGATGGACCTTCAGAAGCTCCATCCGATGCTTGTCCAGGCCTGGAATCACCAGGCATCTGAGGAGCGACCATTGAATCATTAATACCATTTGAGTTCACCGGATGCTGTCCCATAGAAAAGTTTTGAGGGTACTGTCTGACACCTGGATTTTGGGGGGACACCATTTGTTGACCATTTTGAAAGCTGCCACCTACCCCCATATTAAAGCCAAAATTTTCCTGATGTTGCCCCATCATTTGTGTGTTCGAAGAGCTTTGGTAATAGGATCCACTCGCATTGGACCTCACTTGAGTGGATCCCTCTCTTAAAGAAGAAGCTCCCACAGCAGATGCATATCCCTGCTGACCATAAAACATATTCGGATTCCGCTCAAACCCCTGTACAGTACCTGAAGAGTTGTCCACATTCACATTTTGTGGAGACTGTCCTACATACTGATTCGGATAATAGCCAGCATTCAGACCCGGATTCTGCTGAGGTTCGCTCGGTTTCTGCGACCAATCACCCGAGCCATTGCCATAACTGCCCATGTTCATATTGTCCACAACCGGCTTATTCCCATATTCACCTCCATAACTCTCCCTATACATTCCCCTGTTCCAATTCGCCTGAGATTCACCATAATACGGCCCACTATGCTCGTTAAAGTTCCTACTTTGCACAACCGGCCCATTTACTCTCCCGGGAATCCCATTAGGGTTTAAGCTCCCCAGAGCAGCATCAGCAAAATTCCGGCCTTTCTCGTGAACCCCATTTGGGTTCTGTTCAGACTCGGGGATATACTCGCTGTTGAAACCATTGGGCACGCCAAAATCGTAGCTTTCGGCGGCGGAACTGATGAGCCTCGACGGGTTCAGCGTCCTAAGGGAATCTGAGGAGGTTCGTGAAGAGCGTACCTTGGGAAGAGAGGCGAGAGAATTGATTGCCAGGACCGTCGCCCTCTTCGTACACATCTGATCTCGTCAAAGGGTAATGGGAAGGAATTCGAATGCCGCAGCTGCCAGGATCGGAGCTTCTGAGGAGGACGGAGGAGGAATCGCCGGGATTGAGAATGAAGAGCTGAACGCTGGTGCTGGTGGGTACAGAGCCAGTGCCCTTCTTAAACCCTATTGAGCTATATGCAGAACTTTCTAAGGAAAAAAGAAATAACAAGAAATGGGGAATTGAATGGAAAATACACAGATTTTTTATCCTCCAAATTATTATTATTTTTCTTTTGCCATGGTAGCATTTTCGTAGGCCTATCAAACGAGTGAGTCGCGTCAATTTTGGATCGGGTCATAAATGGTTCGATTCAAATTGACCTTTTAATATATTTATGACTCATTTATTTGTAATGCAATTTTTTTTTTCATTCATACCCGATCGGATACATATTGCTAATGCATTTTCATATTTATTACAATCTAAGAAAAGTCTCGTATAAATATTTAAAAAATATATATTGATAAAATACTTTCATCCAATAAAATTAGTGGACAGCTTTTACTTTTTTTATTTTTGCATTTTTTTAAAACGAGGGTTCATGGCCACTGCTGAACTTTGTAAAAAAAAGGGAAGAAAGAAAAATAAAATAAAATAAAATAAAATAAAAAATTATAAAGAAGTTCAGAAAATTTTAAAAAATAAAAACTTATACAGATCCTATTAATTGTTGGGTCTCTTAAATGGGTTAAGTTTACCTAAAAGCGAAAGGGTAGATGTCTCTTAAATGGGATTTAAGGGCGCGCATGAATGTCTTTCTCTTTCATGGATCTATTTCTGGTAAGATATAGATTTTTCCATTTCTATTTCCTAGACGAGTTTCTCAACCAAAAAGCACGTTTGATAACGATATAATTTTTCTATTTATGAAATAGAAATTCGTTTGATAATAGCATAAAATTTTTCTTTCCTAACCCTATTTCCGGCCGCCGTGGCCGGCGTCCGATGTTCGGCGGCGGCCATCGGCGGCGGTGGCTGGCGTTCGACCGAGTCTGGCGGGAACCGACGGGAGGCGGCGAACAGCGGCGGCCGGTGGAGACTGGCGGGAGGTGGCGGAGGCGACCGGTGACTAGCGACCGGCGGGGATGAGTGAGAAAGAAGGAGCAAATTATTTCAAGTTTTTGTTTCTGAAACAAAAAAGTAGCTTTTTTTAACTTCTCATTTCTCATCCAAATTTATTTCTTAGCCAAAAATCTTGTTCAAAAATAAAAAAATTACATTGCGTTGTCAAGCGCATTTCTCTTTCAAACCTATTCCCTGGAACAAAAAAACAGAAAAATTGAGAAATAGAATGACATTCATGCGCATCCTAAATGGGTTCACAATGGATCAATTATCTTTATTTTGTAGACCCATTATGCTGGTATGCTAAGCTTGTTATGACCCATTTAAATGTTTGTGAGTCACTGTTTTCATCCATACAATTTGTGGAAGGTCTAACGAGATATGAAAAATTGTAATGTCAAGGATTGATTGGCAAAAAAAATTATACAACGATCAAATTGAACAAGTTGAACAAAACTCAAGAATTAATTCTTACTAAATTTATCTCTAAATCTTTCATTTGGTTTGTTAAAAAAATGCATCTAAAACATATACTTTGACGAAAGATTTAATCTTTTACTTAACCTTGCTCCCCTTATATGTGGTAAAGATTGGTTAATCTACCTATATAGTATGTGGTCATTGAATTTTAGTCTAGCTTCCCAATGACTGAACTATCATTTTAACTTCAATTCGTAAACTACCAACAATTTCAGTTGAACTCTTGGGAAATCATTGACTAGTCTGCTCATATTGCAAAAAAAAAAAATAAAAAAAAAAATAATAATAATAATAATAATAATAATCTTGTATGCGAACTCATGGGGTTAACATTAGCGGTGCGCATGGTTTCATGGTAGAATTGAAAACCAAACCGATGTGTGAATCAGTTTGGCTCCAAGTTCTAGGGTATATAGAACATGTTCCAAATTTCAAAAATTGGGGAACATGTTCTGAGATGCAGGTTTCAAGTGACCTCGAACTTGAAATAATATTTTGTGTTTTTCTTGTTCTATGTCCTCGAGTGAGATCATGCAGTATTCCATATCGTCTCGACAATGAGTGGCTAACCTAGAATCATTAGTCCAAACTTCCTTTTTCAGATATATCCATAAGATAACTTGTAATTTTTTATATTACTAATGTTTCATATTTTTCGTGTAACTAAAAATTAGTTCTACTTAGTGGATTGTAGCAGAAATGGTGATCATCAGAGGTGATGAGTCATTGCTATCGTTCAATTATGAATGTAGGTGAAGCACATGTAGACTCCCGAAGCCTATGACATGGTATACAGGGTAGTTTTCATGTTCCAAAATTGGAGAATCGGTTCTAACGAGTAGGTTCCAGGTGGAATCTGAATCGACTTCGGAATCGTTCGCCCCTTAGCAATATAAAAGATGGAAGGCTAAGGGCGTGGGATGGTGAGGTTTAGCATGCGGCGAATGTCAGCCCAAAGGCGAGCGTTATGTGGTCCACAACCGTTTTGGAGAGGGTCGCGCACCTTTGTCAATGTTCATCGGTGTCGAGCTACCCGATTTCTACTTCGGAGAGGGCCGTCCTGAGCAACTGGGGTAAGCAACCCCAAGGTCGGTTCAAGTTATATTTGGAATCTGAAACTTACGCGTTAGAACCAGTTCTCCAACTTTTGGAATATGAAGCCTACACTGCATACCCTACAACCTACCCTGCAAAAGGGGTGTCAATGGGCCGGATTGGGCCGGGTCTCAGCCTAGCCCGAGTCGGCTCGAACTGAGTAGTACCATGCTCGGGCTGGGCCGAATTCGGGCCGAAATTGTTTTTTTTTTTTTTAATTTTTTTGAATCAAAATCAATTAACAAACCATCAAATGAAAAAATATAAAAAGAAAATATAAAAATAAATTAAATTTAAAAGAAAAAACGGGTATTAAAAAAAGTTTGTTGCCGGGCCGGGCCGGCCCGAGTACTAGACCCTGCCCGAAAAGGCCCAAAAATGCAGAAAATTTTCGGGCCGGGCCGGCCCGTCCGACGCGGGCCAAATTGATAGCCCTACCCTGCATACCTTATCAACGATTTTTGGGTCAATTCTAGCGATTGAGAAAACGTATAATTGATTTTGAAGTTGACAAAACGATCCATATTTTAATGGAATCTGATTGATGCGCAAAAATAGTCTTTTGCAGGTTGTCCTACATACAATCAAATGTTGAAGAATGAACTAGACTGGTTATATATGATTTGATTATGTGATTCAAGTTCAGACGTGGACGCATAACAAACTCAGACTTTCAAGAGTGCTCCAGAAGGAATCTCCAGATTCATATATGAAACCTATCCTGCATGGCTTAGAATCTGGAGCCGGACCATCTCCAATCAATCCTGGCTCTTTGATTTTCGATTCTAATCTAGAACCATGCTCATCCGTACCGACAACAACTCCTTGATATGGGTGATGTAACCTTCGCTGAAGACTAGCAACTCTCCTTGAGGCTTACAGCGGCATGGTACCACCAGACCAGGGTGAGGGTCGCATGACCTTGCCACGAGCCAACGTGGCCTACCGCGACCCTCTCCCTCTCTCTCTCTCTCTCTCTCTCTCTCTCTCTCTCTCTCTCTCTCTCTCTCTCTCTCTCTCTCTCTCTCTCTCTCTCCGTTTAGTTTGCATATATCTTTGTCGAAGCACAGACCAAATGCGATGCCACAAGGACACCTGATGCCGAAACACAATAGAAAGAAGGCGATGAAGAACAAAATCGATAGAATGAGGAACAATCGATGTTCTCTCAGAAACGATATCAATCGTAATATTCTCAATATTCAATAATCTGCCATCAAAACCCTAAAGACGACCTTATATAGGTGTCAACCCTAATGACAAAAGATAACGCAAAAATTACATAAATACCATTAAATTATAAAATTGCCTAAAAATAGAAAAATGCCCGGAAATCTATTTAAATGACCCCGAATTGCCAAAATCCAATGCCAACGGCACCGAGTATTGATCAGACGACCGTTTTGCTTCAATCGACCGAATTTGAGCCCAATCCGATGTCGTTGACTGATTCTGTCTGCCGGTCCTAGGTGCATTGATTCTGTCTATCGGTCCTAGGTGCATCATCCTCCCCTGCTATAAAAAAGATTCGTCCTCGAATCTGCTTCATCTTCATCGATACGAAAATCTTTTGAAAGACTCTTTTCATGAGCCTATACTTCATGTTCTGCTTGTTCTCTCGGACTTCGCCTTCCTTAGGAACCTCTTGGTATGCCACAGCAAGATGAGATTTTTGTATCTTGAGTAAAAAGACATCCTCACACCATTCTCTTAAAACAGACACAACATAGCGTGCAACATTAAGAGAATTGGTTGCTTTGAGAAGGATACTGACATCTGTCAATGCAGTCAATCCTTCGGTTTCTTGGCACCTGACTAGCAAGCAATCTGAAAACTTATGTATTATAGGTGCACCAATTAACTTGAGAAACTCTGACCTGAAATCTTCTGGACAAGACATAAGATCAACTCCCCAAACTTTCTTTGTCGAATTTCTCTCATCATCAACATCAGCTTTCAACTTGTCCAGCGTGTCACTGAATTCAACTTCTGCCCATAACTCAAGCCAATCGGGTCGATCACAGTAGACAGATAAAGAGGAAAGCTTTTGCAATTTGCTTTCATCCATAAGAGAGAATGAGATCCCAGAATTAATTGTGAAGGATTTTAATTGGTTATCGAAAGAAATCATCAAATAGCCAACACATCTAATATTCTCCAAGAAAACTAATTCCGTCTCATCCTTATACAAACCAACCCGGCCACGAGTATTAAACGCTGGACGAAGCTCTTTGGCCTCGGTCCCATAAATTTCTCCAGATTCATCAGAAACATTCACACTGCTGTCCTTGATTGTCAATACAGTATTCTTAAAGAAATTGGTCAAACGCCTGACAAAAGTAACCTGATTGTTGTGCTGATTGGACGCCAATTCCATCAATTGCTCTGGGTCGACGGTCTCATCGACCTCCTTCGCGCCTCCATCGCCTACCTCGCCGCCCTTCACCGACACGAAACCTTCTACCATCGCTACTGGGTCCGCATCTTCTGGTTCTCTATCGGATTCATCGTAGACTGGAAGTCTATCGTCATCATAGTCTGAATCTTTATCAAAATTTGGATCTTCGTCAAACTCTGGATCTTCGTCAAAGATTGGATTTTTATAACAAGTCGGATCCGCATCCACTTGTTCTCCGTCAGATTCATCGTAGACTGGATTTTCATAGACCGAATCCACGAACGCGGCGAACGAGTAATTTTGATCAAGAATCGGATCTTGCTCAAAATTCGGATCTTTGTCAAAGATTGGATCTTGAAGCTCGGGAATCTTGATCTTCATCCCGAAATTAAGAAAAGTGGACTGACTTCCAAGTCGTACTCCTCGATTCCGTCCCTGGTTCAAATCCTCGAAAGGATTGTCATCCTCTTCTTCAACATCGGATGAGTCAGCAAATTCCGCTCCTTCTTCGGATTGCGCGTCTAGCCCTGCCTCCGCAAGACGTCGCTGCAAATCCTGCTTTCGTCTTCTCAGCTCTTCAACTTCTATGTCTCGCGGGTCTCTCAGACGCGGCTGTTCATCTGCATCAGGAACGACTCCACGCTCCCGGCCTCCACGAGCACGCTGTCTTCGACCACATCGATTCCATTCAGCCATTGATTTCAAGCAACCTGTGCTCTGATACAAAATGATGCCGAAACACAATAGAAAGAAGGCGATGAAGAACAAAATAGATAGAATGAGGAACAATCGCTGTTATCTCAGAAACGATATCAATCGTAATATTCTCAATATTCAATAATCTGTCATCAAAACCCTAAAGATGACCTTATATAGGTGTCAACCCTAATGACAAAAGATAACGTAAAAATTACTAAAATACCATTAAATTATAAAATTGCCAAAAAATAGAAAAATGCCCGAAAATCCATCTAAATGACCCCGAATTGCCAAAATCCAATGCCAACGGCGCTGAGTATTGATCAGACGACCGTTTCGCTTTAATCGACCGAATTTGAGCCCAATCCGATGTCGTTGACTGATTCTGTCTGCTGGTCCTAGGTGCATCAACACCTCCCCGGCTTTCGACGTCCGGCTATCATGGGCATACGAAATCGTAGGTTTTATCCAGAAAATCTAACTGAACTCGATCGAAATGAATCGGGGTTTACTATACATTCGATCACTAAATTTGAAGTGCAGTGATCGTAAGGAACGGGATCTGAGTTCAATGGTGATGAAACGTCCCCCACCTCTTGCCTTCGCCGCACCCTTTTGGAAAGCCCATTTGGACGTGTGCAGCACGTGGCCGTTTCTTTCCTTCCTCCATTGGAACAAGAATCGCCCCGACATGGTCTTTAAGCTTCGTCACAACGTACATACATCCAAATCATTCTCCCAACAATGCGAGCAAGTTTCCATTCCCTAGGAAGCATCGGCACATCGCCTAGGAATTTCCACCCGAAGTCGAAACTTATTCGCAGCGAAGTGGCCAAGGACAAGGTTAAGAGAAGAAGACTTGTTGGAGTAGACAACTAATCGTGAGAATCGAACTCTCATTGCCATCTTATTTAAGTTTTTGAGGACTTTAATCCCGCATTGTCGGATCCGGTTCTTGTCCTAGCGGGAGAGGGAAAAGATGAGCTCAGGTACTGTGCCGTTCGTCCTCCCCCCGGGCCTCGCCCCCGACGCAGCGAGCCCCGGATGGATGAGCAAAGGCGACAACGCGTGGCAGCTCACGGCGGCCACACTGGTCGGGCTGCAGAGCGTGCCGGGGCTCATGATCCTGTACGGGGGCGGGGTGAAGAAGAAGTGGGCGGTGAACTCGGCGTTCATGGCCTTCTACGCCTTTGCCTGCGTCCTCGTCTGCTGGGTCCTGTGGGGATACCAGATGTCCTTCGGCCATGAGCTGTTCCCGTTCTGGGGCAGGATTGACGTCGCCCTGGAGCAGAAGTTCCTGCTGGACAAGGCATTCGCCGGGATGCTGCCGAATGCGACGATGGTGTACTTCCAGTTCGTCTTCGCAGCGATCACGCTGATCCTCATCGCGGGGGCCTTGCTGGGGAGGATGAATTTCAAGGCGTGGATGATCTTCGTGCCGCTTTGGCTGACGTTTTCCTACACGTTCGGGGCGTACAGCATCTGGTGCCCTACCGGATTCCTGGCTAAGAAGGGGCTCATGGACTACTCGGGTGGCTATGTCATTCATCTGTCTTCTGGGGTGGCTGGTTTTACTGCCGCACATTGGGTAAGTGGAAAGATTTGCATAGTCAGCGTGCCTTATCGTAAGGGGAAAATGTCCAAAAAAAAAAAAGTCATAAAAATTTCCATATCGATGCCGGCCTTGACATGTAAAGACGAATCTGGATCGTCTGTCATTCCCTTCGAAGGGCAGGCACCTGTCTTTGAGATTCGGGCCATCCATTTTTAGAAGGACGGTCCAGATCTTCTATTTTTAAGTGGTAATTTTTTGGGTTTTTTGTTTTTTATTTTTTTAGTAATAATCCGGGACGTCCATTCGTAACACGGACAGCCCGGATTCCAAGGGCAGGGCTTGCCTTTTTTAGGGAAGGGCAGACGATCCCTTCACTGTAAAGACAACCTATCAAAATTGACCGGATGAACTCAATTGGTACAAATGCAAAATGTTTGGGACTAAATTGATACAATTAAAAAGTTTAAAACTGAATTGGCATCAATACAACAGACAGACTTATGACTTTTTTGACACTTTTTCCCCCTTATTCAAAGTTGATCATTTCTCTTGCATAAAAAGCAAGACATTCCAGCAGGTTAACACAGCTTCGTCGTCATCAATGCGATTCCATCTTATTAAATCTCACATCCAATGTCTAGAAAGATTAGAAGAGCTCAAGAGTCAGCGGTATGTTTGATCGGTTCTTCCTTGGACGCAGGTCGGTCCACGGCTGAGCAAAGACAGAGAGAGGTTTCCTCCCAACAACATCCTGCTCATGTTGGCCGGGGCGGGGTTCCTGTGGATGGGATGGACCGGGTTCAACGGAGGCGACCCTTACGAGGTCAACGTCGACGCCTCGCTCGCGGTTATCAACACCCACGTTTGCACGGCCACGAGCTTGCTCACTTGGCTCGTGCTCGATCTCGTCTTGTTCGGCAAGCCCTCCGTGATCGGTGCTGTCCAAGGGATGATCACCGGCCTGGTCTGCATCACCCCGGCTGCTGGTAAAATTTCACTGACCAACTTTGTGTTTTGAAGTGTGCGCCGTGACGAACTCGAAAAGTATAGGAAAATGGCAGATCCGAAAATTGTGGTCGTGTAGGTGATAAAACTAAATCTAACTGCGTAATTTACAAGGCGTGGGGTGTGATTTTCATCCATGTTGAGCTAGGTATGATCTAATCCCTAGCCAATAAAGGAAATACTTCGCTCACAGTATTATCAAGTATGGTACAATCTCAACCGTAAATTCACGTATCATCTCCGCGTGTTTTGCATAAAACACTTATTGATTGAGAAATCATATATGATCAGAAATATCTGATTGTACTATTAGGCTATCAGACTAGCAACTTCCATTCCAAACAGTAATACGCATTACTTTGCCTTTTAATTCAGGTTTGGTCCAAGGTTGGGCAGCTATAATTATGGGGGTCTGCTCTGGCTCAATCCCGTGGTTCACCATGATGGTGGTCCACAAGAAATTCGAACTGCTCCAGAAGGTCGACGACACGATGGCCGTCTTCCACACCCACGCCGTCGCCGGGAGCCTCGGCGGGATCCTCACGGGGCTCTTCGCGGAGCCGAAGTTGAACCGCCTCTTCTACACCGGCGACAACGACAAGTACATAGGGCTCTTCTACGGGTTCAAGACGAGGAGGTACCAAGCCGGGTTCACGCAAATCGGGGTCCAGCTGCTCGGGATCCTCTTCATCGTCACCCTCAACGTGGTGGTGACCAGCCTGATCTGCCTCGTGGTGCAGTTGCTCGTGCCGCTGAGGATGTCGGAGGAGGAGATGGAGGTCGGCGACGAGGCGGTCCACGGGGAGGAGGCGTATTCCCTGTGGGACGACGAGGAGGAGCCCGTCCGCGCCGTGCCGGGGGAAGGATTGACGCCCAGCGCTATAGAGATGACGGTGACGAAGAGGAAAGGAGGGGGTCGAGCCGGGGTGGTGTAGGGAAAAGAGCAGAGTGAATTTCAGTATCGAGGATAAAGATAAGGGACGCATGAATAAGGGGAAAATGCTTTGTGTGGGTGGTCCTCCTCCTCCTTGCGTGAGCGCTGATTTCTTTCTTAGAGAAACTAAAAATTGCTCTTATATTTGCTTCTTTCCTTTCCCATTTTTTTTTTTGGGGGGTCTGATTCTATCTTATTTTCGTTTTACAAGCTATTGTGCTGTGTTGTATGTTGTGCGCAGATTGCGAAATCCTGATTCCTCCCGCACGCGTATGCAAGTATGCTAGGCTTTTTTTTTTTTTTTACATGAGATGCGAATATGTACTTTTGAGGGTGGGTCCAAGGCAATGTGCAAGTATTTACGACAACAAATTTTGTTAGATGATTCCGATCAATCTACTCTCCAGTGATCTCTTCACTAGTGCCATAGGATTATATCGCACGGTAACTAATACCGGGGTAAGAATATTATAAGTGCTATAATTTTTGTACCGTGCACACTTAATTGCCATAACATCATTAGTCAATGTGTGAAAAGAAGAAGAAAAGGAGAGAATAGAAGAAAGAGAAAGAGAAAGAGAAAAGTAAAAAAAAAATGCCTTTCACGAAAATGCCCATACCATTTACTAATATTTTGGTAGTTTTCCCGGTTTTTTGTTACCAACTTTTATTTGAACCACTTAGTAATATTTATTTGATCCATGTCATCCATATTCTTTTTTTTTTTTGGATAACCCAGGGAACCCCCGCACGGCCGACAGCCGGGAAGTAAACCCTGGGGGCGACACGTGCTAGCCACCACACACGTGCCACCGGTTAAGTCACCCTGCGTCGCCCGGGATTCGGAGATGTAATGAATCCAAAAAAGTAGTGTTCTCGTTTCGACGAAGGAAGCATTTTACGTATCGTTGGTCTGACCAATCCACATTGTCCACGTGGCGTGCCTCGGGCAAACAACCGTGCAATAGAATTTGGAAGTTCTCACACGTCATCTTCTTAGTTTGTGCGTGGCATTGCCACGCGATACTACTTCCGACGCACAAAACACCTTACTCTTCTTTTAAAGGACTACTTAATTGCAAGTTGCTCTCATTGTCCGGACGTATTTGGGATGGAATTCAGGAACAAAAATCATGTCTTGCGTAGATGGAGAATCTGATTGCCTTCCTTCAAACCAACATAAGTTGAGATTTTTTATATTTTCCTCAACATGTCCTATTCATTCATCTCCATGTTCCTCCTTATTCAGTAATTTTTCTTAATTTTTTTTTTGGGGCCTATATCAATCACCACAAACGTTTTACCAAGGTTTTTGCTCACCAGAGTTCTTCAAATTTGGTCTAAATGCGAGATCTGCGAGTGTGACCGACATCGCTTCTTGCTCCTGTCCTATCCTCTTTGGTTCCTGGCAATCTGTCTCCCGGTCCACGAGTACCATGGCATCGCTCGCCGGCAATCCTTCCATGCATTGTTATGGTCGAAATCCTCGCTTGCTTACCGGCCCGGTCTCTCGTCCGGCTCCGGTGCGTCTCCAAGTAGTAGCGTTCGCTCTTGTCTGAGCCGTACTTCATGACGATGCGGTTGAATCGCGGCGAGGGGCTTCCCTTCTGGTGATCCCATTGCAATGGGGAAATCGCGACAAGTGTTCTCTTGTGTTCGAAAACGTGTCCATTGGGAAGGAGAATTTGAGGCTGCCACCGGGGAATAAATGGTTGTCATTACCTGTAGTCGGTTCGTCCGACGACGGCGCTCTAATTTGCTTGACCGGGCTTTCTTACTTATGTAAGAGTTTTCCTGATATGAGCTACATTAATTGAGATTGTAATTACCGTATTACATGATTAATTTACTGTTTATGGGGTTGGTCTAATAAAGGCGGGATATAAAGATTCTTAATGGGTCTAATATGGGTCTGGCTAGTGTGGGTCGAGTTCGGCCCGGCCCGGCCCGTGGTGAGAGGGCCTAGCTGAAACTCAATAAATAGGGCTAGGGCGCCCCCTCTACCCCTCATAATTTCATACGCCATTTTGAAGTGCTGGGGGCTCATAGAGGGGAAGCGTAAGCCTCGGATCGTGCCTCGAGCTTCGGATTGTCAGATTTCCGCATTAAGAACGACGAATCGCGAATCAGGAGCACAAATTCTTTTCCCTCTAAGGTTTTGTTTCTAGTTTTCGATTATGGCTGCGACAGTCTGATTTTCCTGTCATTCTGAGACCTTTGACTGTAAGATATTTTTCGAAGTATTTCAGTTATATCTCGCGTTGACCTGATCAGTCATGAGTTAAGTAACCGAAGGAGAAAGGCTAACGCGTGACGGGGTACGTGGACCTAGGAAATTCGAGCGGAAAACGGCATTTTGACCATAAGGATCGTCGAGGGATATTTAGAACCGAGGCCGATCAGAGAACGATTAAGGGATTCATTGCTAGCATCATACGATTGGAACGCGGGTGATGCCGCTTAACCAACGTATGATTTGCGAATTTTTCCTAAATCGATTTATGACGATCGCGGCCGTCGGGACTAGTAATAGACCCTCGCGATTACATGACAACCAAGATAGCCGTGGTTTGAATTTTCCTAAGTGTGATGAGAATCACAGAGTCGATACGTGTAACGTTCGCAAAAGGCGCCCGTTAGTTCGAGATAAATTGAAATTACGGACGATGAGAAATCGATCACGATATGGGATCTCGGAAATGGAAAATGAAAATGAAGAATGGTAACAAGGAGCTTGGATTGGACGACTCCTAATCGAGGATGAAAATTGACGGAAAAAAAATAAATTTTCGGACGAAGAGTGTGAAAAGATGATTTTGCCCTTGGAGCGTCGCCATTATTTTATTAATCAGACAAGGGCATTTTTTTCATTTGGTTATCTTCAATGCATCAGCCGAAATCTTAGGGGCAAAAGTGGAAGAAAAAAATTGATATTATTGGGACAAGGCCAAATGCCATTAAACTAAGGTGATGCATTAATTAATCTTTCCACCTAAGCATTTCTAGAACCCTGTTGGATGAGAACAAGCCATCTACTCCTTCCTTCATCTGCCAATTCACGAGCACAGCACCAGCACCACCACCACCACCTTCTTCGTTTTTCCCCTCTTACACTAACAGAACAGCTTGCCACTCGACCAGAAATTTTCGTCAGCTTCACCGCCGTCCAGCTCTTCAACCGCTGACAACCAGCTCGCGAGCCACAGCATCACCGCGAAGATCTTCTTGTTGCCGAACTTTTCCAAGTGGATTCGCGTCGATTGGTCACCTGTGGATCTCCGGCCAGCCAATTTCCTGCGAGTCGACGGAAACTGACTCAACAGGAGGTAGGCTTCGGTTTGTGTTTCGTTAGACCCCTTAATGGACGAATTTTAAGCTCAATTTTTGTGGACGCCTAGTAGACTTATATATTGTATTGCTGTCAAATTTTGGACGAAATTGGATAACTTCTTGACCTCGATCCATTGTGGTATTTGAAGGACATAATTTGTCCATATGCAAACTAGGAGGAGTTGGCGCCTTTCAAGGTTCATTTGGTGTCGCCTTGAGCTGAAATTTTCGGTGAGGCCCCTTATTACATTGAACTTGGTGTTAGCAAGGATATTTGTGGATAAATTGAGGAATAGAGTTGAGGTTTGGGGCTATTTGAGTTGGATTGAAGCTGAACAGGGGGGTTACCCTGTTTCGGTTCTGTTTGTGCTGAGTTGAGGGGCTGTTTTTGGTGGAATTGAGTCTAAGTTTTGCCGTTGAGACATACTAGGACGTCTAGCGATGTGTTATTGAGGTTTACGTCTTGTAGTTTAAGGATTGGGTGAAGAAAAATTGATGAATTGATCGATTTTCATTAGGGTTGCTGTTGCCCTGTTCTGAAAATTACTGAGGCTGAATATTTGAAGTGCTCGGGAAGTAAATTTTGTTGAATTGAGCTTGAGGCAAGAAAGTTCTAAACCTTGGTTAGGGGGACTGGACTCGATTGGGTGATTCCGTGAGAAATTAAGCTAATATGTGGTGATCTATGATGGAATTGTCTTATGTGTGCTCACGGGTGGTGTTATTTATTTTAAATGAGCATTGAAGTTCATGACGTGAATGAGTGTCACTCTTGATTATTGAAATTGATTGTCTCGTACGCCTTGAACTGCTAGCTCAATGTGTGAGCTTGTATTTTGATCATGAAGTCTTGAATGGATATGAATACTGGCATGCTTGAGAGTTGTTATGCGAAATGCCCTGAGGTGCATATATGACACGGGGTTGTGAAGATGCGAAATGTCCCGAGGTGCCTATATGACACGGGGTTGTGAAGTTGCGAAATACCCTGAGGTGCATATATGACACGGGGTTGAGGAGTGGTGAAAAGTACTGATGCGAAGTAGTCACGAATTTGAAAGGGTTAGTATCCTGACGCGTTAAGATGCGGGCTTGATTGAGTAGGAAGTCGGGAAGGAAGGAAGGTGTGGTATGGCTTTGTAATGCATGCTTGGCTAATATAAAGAGATTTGAGGCTTTGACTGCTTTATTGATATTGAATGATATCCATGTATGAATATATGGTTATTAGATGCGTTATGTGAATACTTGTGCATGTTGTTCATATTTGCATTCGCTTGAGTGTACGGTCAATCTAGTTTAGGGTTAGGACTCGCCTTACTGAGATGTCGATCTCACCCCGTAGTGGGACCCCTTTTTTTTCCAGACCCTAAAAACTGAAGATGCTGCCGATCCGGCTGGGTGAACCCCAGGAAATGACCAGGTACATATAGGAGTTTCCTGATCATCGTGGTACAGTATACGTTAGATGAACTACAGTAGTATGGGTAGATGAGCCAGGAGCGCCGAGCAAACCACACAGGTTTGAGTCTTGGTACCAGAGAGTGGGTGAGGTCATGTCTGAACAGTTGAGGCCTCAAGATGTCCCGAGAAGAGTCGTACCCTCTTGGTGTCATCCAACCCGAGAGGAGATAAAGATAGAGACTTCCACCGTGGGATCGAGGAACGTACCTGCAGGTGAGCCGGCGGGCGAGGCAAGTGTTGAAGTGATCGAGATTTCAGATTCGGAGGAGGAGGACATGGAAGAGGACTCTATAGAAGTACAATCAGAAACGTTCTCGGACTACCGCCCCGCCGAAGATATGAAGCAAGATGATGATACTAGCACCACCTAGTATACTTGTAGTCTCTTGACTTTTTAGAGGGCCTTTTGGTTATGACGATTTTTTACGGGACTTAGTGGTTGACTGTTGTTCACTTTTTTTTTGTGTTGACCCTTACTTATGGTGGACTAGTGCAACCCCTTATGTATAGACTTGTGTTTTGATGGTATAAAGGTCTTTTATTTTGCCCCCGCATCTCATTCTCTTATTTTATTATAAGGGTGAGTTTAAAGTGGAGAAGATTTATTTTTCTTTAAGCATTCCGTTGCGAGTTCCTTTTTCCTTTGGCCGTATTAGAGGGATGTCCTAGGACAAGTACTACGGCAGGTTGCGGATGTGCGCTCTCGTAAGGGAAGCGGGACGTGACATCCTAGTTAAGTGGTATCAGAGCAAGGTTTAGCTCGATCCAAGTGATTGAGGGTGGAGTAATAAGGAGGAATGAGATCTGGGGTGACTGGGTAGCGAGATCATAGGAATGGTTCACTAGAGTAAGTTAAGCAATGCATGGCATATGAGTGGCGCATGTGTTTGGCATCATGAAAGTGGCATGGTTATGCTGATTGGATGCAACCAAACTTTGTACGGAGTGTGTGCATTGAATGTGGATGCTTGCTTGGTGAAACATTGAATATTTCATTTAAGTGTGTGGCACGACTCAGTATTTTTAATGATTGTGTATCCTGGAATGTTGTACTTTTGAGATTGTTTGGGAATGGTTGCTCTAAAGTGGATGCTGTTAGTTGTGTAGCATGGAACCACTAGGTTGGGATGGTTGGTCTAAGTCTTTAATTCCGTGGCGGAATTATAGTGGTGTAGGGAGTTTAAGGATGAGCGATCGACCTGTACGACACAGAAGTCCCAGTGCTAGGGCTTCTAGTTCGAGGCCACTTGCGGAAGAGAATCCTGGAATGGGTGATGTATTGAGAGCTTTGGAACGAATATGGAATCTGATAGATAGACAGGCTCAGGATAGAGATGCTGCTATCACTCAGGCTGTGGGTGCCGCCTTGACTGTTGTGAATGTGGCGACTAGTACCAATGCATAGGGCGGAGGTAGCGGTAGCAGTAGCAGTGGCCAGGGCGCTGGAACTAGTAATGCGCAAGTTAATGTAAATGTTGGCCAAAGTATGGGAGTGGGTAATGTGTCGGGTAATATCATCGTACCTAGAGACATGGGTTAGTTAGTTGAACAGTTTGTGAAGTTGAGGCCACTCCAGTTCAATGGGACTGGCGATCCCGAGTTGGCACCTAGATGGATAGAAAAACTTGAGAAGACTTTCAGAGTTCTAAAATGTAATGACGAGGAAAAGGTGCTGTTAGCGGTTTACCAGCTGGAGGGTACCGCTAATGACTAGTGGAATGCTACAAAGGATGGATTATTTCCTGAGGGCACGGCTTTGAATTGGACTGCTTTTACTACAGCTTTTAATGATAAGTACTTCTCGGAGACTGCACGAGAAAGTAAGCTGGTAGAATTCCAGAATTTACGTCAAGGGAACATGACAGTGGATCAATATGAAGCCGAGTTTGCTAGGTTGTCGAGGTATGCACCGCGTTATGTTGAGGATCCGCTAGAAAAGGCGCGGAGGTTTCGAGATGGATCAAGACCTGAACTTCGCAGCCAGCTGGTGACTGTGACTCTGAGAACTTATAAGGAAATTTATGAGCGAAGCCAGATGATAGAATGGGATATGAGGGAAAGAGCAACCGTGTCTGGATCGCGATTCACGCCTTTTCAAGATAATCGCCAGTTGGGTAAGAGGCCAATGACTAATCCTAGGCGATTTGTTCCGCCCGTGAGGAGGAATATTGGTAAGCCGCAACATTAGTCCAATTTTAACTGTCACTTGTGCGGAAGGAGACATGGAAACGGACCTTACCCGACCAGGACGGGTGCGTGTTTCAATTGTGGACAAATGGGACATCATGCGAGGACCTGTCCTAATCAAGTTCCGGGACCCAGACCTCAAGGACCGAGGCCACAGGCAAGACCCCCAGAATGAATTGAATCGACCGCCAGCTTAGGGGCGAGTTTATGCTGTAGCACGAGGCGAAGCAGAGAATGCGCCCAGTGTGGTCACAGGTATAGTTTACTTGTGTGACCAAGTAGCTTATGCGTTATTTGATTCTGGAGCCTCGCATTCCTTTGTGTCTACTCATTTTGCTGATATGGTTGATATGAATTTGAAGCCTTTGAATGTGATCTTGCACGTTACTACTCCGCTAAAGGATAAAGTGATAGTTTCGCTAGGTTGCGTGGATTGCAAGATAGTCATAGATGGTAGAGAAGAAATGATAGACTTGGCGGTACTGCCTATGTTTGATTTTGATGGATTATTGGGATGGATTGGTTGAATAGACAAAAAGCTATAGTCGACTGTGGTGAAAGGGTAATCCATTTTTATCTGGATGGTCGCCCCAGCTATGAATTTAAGGGAAGTCGTGGAGGGACTTCCATTCCTTTGGTTTCGTCGCTTGAAGCGACAAGGATGTTAGATGAGGGATGCCGAGCTTACTTGGCCGCGGTAGTTGATATGACGGTTGAAGAGCTGAAATTGAAAAATATAACCGTAGTATGTGAATTTCTCGATGTGTTTCCCCAAGAACTACTTGGATTGCCACCTGAGCATGAGATCGAGTTTGTAATTGAGTTAGCTCCTGGGACGGAACCAATTTCGAAGGCACCTTACCGAATGGCGTTCTCGGAGTTGAAATAGTTGAAAGTACAGTTGCAGGAGTTGCTTGACAAGGGATTCATAAGGCCTAGTGCTTCACCCTAGGGAGCACCAGTGTTATTTATGAGGAAAAAGGATGGATCCTTGCGTCTGTGTATAGATTATAGGCAATTGAACCAGGTGACCGTTAAGAACAAGTATCCGTTGCCAAGGATCGATGATCTATTCGATCAGTTGCAAGGAGCTTCAATGTTCTCTAAAATAGACTTGAGAACGGGATACCATCGGTTGAAGATTAAACATGAAGATATTCCGAAAACTGCTTTTAGGACGAGATATGGACACTATGAATTTACAGTGATGCCTTTTGGTTTAACGAATGCTCCAGCTGCATTCATGGATATGATGCATCGAGTGTTTAAGGAATACCTCAATCGTTTCGTTATAGTGTTTATTGATGATATTCTAATTTATTCAAGAAGTAACGAGGAACATGAAAAGCACTTAAGAATTGTTTTGCAGACTTTGAGGGAACACTCACTTTATGCCAAGTTTAGTAAATGTGAGTTTTAGTTGAACAAGGTAGCATTTCTCGGACATATAATATCTGGAGAAGGGATCTCTGTGGATCCTGCGAAAATTGAAGCAGTGATAAATTGGCCTAGACGAATGACAGTTACGGAAGTTCGAAGTTTTCTGGGATTGGCCGGTTATTATAGGCGTTTCGTGGAAAAGTTTTCGTCTATAGCTATGCCATTAACGCAGCTAACTAAGAAGTCTGCGAAGTTTGAATGGACGGACAAATGTAAAAGGAGTTTTCATGAGCTTAAGCATCGTTTGACGACAGCACCGGTTCTCACGATACCTTCTGGACCTGGAGGCTTTGAAATTTATAGTGATGCATCGTTGAAAGGTTTGGGGTGCGTATTAATGCAGCACGGAAGGGTAGTAGCCTATGCTTCGAGGCAATTGAGACCCCATGAGTTAAATTATCCGACGCATGATTTGGAACTAGCTGCGATTGTCTTTGCTTTAAAAATCTGGAGGCACTACTTATGCGGCGAAAGGTTTCAAATTTATACGGACCATCAGAGTTTGAAGTATCTATTTTCTCAGAAGGAGTTGAATATGAGGCAGCGTCAATGGATGGAGTTGCTTAAGGATTATGATTGCGACATCTTGTACCATCCTGGGAAGGCGAATAGAGTTGCCGATGCACTCAGTCGGAAGTCTAGCATCGCGCATTTAATGGTTAAAGGGTGGGGTCTGTGCTTGAAGAATTGAGAGATTCGGAGTTTAAATTGGAAGTGAGCTAATTGACGAGTTTGATAGCAACCTTGAGGATCGAACCGGAAATTCAAGAAAGAATAAAAGTCTTACAGACTACGGACCCTGAAATTCAGAAAATTCTTAGTATGGATGTGACGAAGAGGAAAGACGATTTCCAGGTAACTGAGAAAGGAATTTTAAAATTTTGTGGACGTCTCTGCGTGCGTAATGATGAAGAGCTTAAGGAAAGGATCTTGTCTGAGGCTCACCGAAGTAATTATAGTATTCACCCGGGTAGTACGAAGATGTATCAGAACTTGCGTCAGGACTATTGGTGGATCGGTATGAAAGTGGACGTAGCAAAGCATGTGGCGAAGTGCCTAACTTGCCAACAGGTAAAAGCACAGTATTGTAAACCCGACGGATTGCTACAACCTTTAGAAATTCTGGAATGGAAATGGGAGCACGTAACTATGGATTTCGTTATGGGACTACCGCGGAGTCAAATGGGACATGATTCGATTTGGGTAGTCGTGGACAGATTGACTAAGTCTGCACACTTCATCCCTGTGAAAAAGGATTTCGCGATAGACAAGTACGCCGAGTTGTATATGCGTTACATTGTGCGACTGCATGGGGTACCTATCACGATTACGTCGGATCGAGATCCTAAGTTTACGGCAAATTTTTGGAAGAGGCTACAGGACGCCTTGGGAACTAGATTGCAATTTAGCACGGCGTATCATCTGCAAACCGATGGACAACCAGAAAGGACGATTCAAACGCTCGAGACATGTTGCGAACGTGCGTTATAGATTTTAAAGGTGGATGGGAAGATCACTTGCACTTGGTGGAGTTCGCATATAATAACAGTTATCGGCAAAGTATTGGAATGGCGCCATTTGAAGCATTGTATGGTAGAGCTTGTAGGACTCCGTTGTGCTGGGATGAAGTGGGAGAAAGAAGCATCACTGGCCCAGAATTGGTAGAACAGTCAGTTGAAGCGGTAAAAGCAATCCGAGGAAGGTTGAAAACAGCGCATAGTCGCCAGAAAAGTTATGCTGATAAGTGACATAAGCCTCTAGAGTTTCAAGTTGGCGACCATGTTTTTCTCAAGATATCGCCTATGCAAGGTATATCTCGATTCGGGAAGAAATGAAAATTGAGTCCGAGGTATATAGGGCCATTCGAAATTTTGGAGCGAATTGGGACTTTAGCCTACAGACTTGCCTTACCGCCGAATTTGTCACAAGTACACAATGTGTTTCATGTGTCGATTTACGAAAGTACGAGCCAGACCCGACCATGTTTTGGATTACGAGACTATGGAATTGGACGACAAAGTTTCATATATAGAAATGCCTGTCAAGATTGAGGAGTTTAAGGAGCACGTTTTGAGGAACAAGACAGTATCGCTAGTTAAAGTAGTTTGGGAGCATCATGGAACTGAAGGCGCTACATGGGAAAAAGAAGATGCAATGAGGCGCCAATACCCCTATTTGTTTGATTAGTGGATTGTAACAAATTTCGATGACGAAATTTTTGTAAGGGGGAAGAGTTGTGAAAGTCTGATTTTTCTGTCATTCTGAGACCTTTGACTGTAAGATATTTATCGAAGTATTTCAGTTATATCTCACTCTGACCTGATCAGTCATGAGTTAACTAACCGAAGGGGAAAGGCTAACGCGCGACGAGCTATATGGACCTAGGAAATTCGAGCGGAAAACGGCATTTTGACCATAAGGATCGTCGAGGGAAATTTAGAACCGAGGCCGATCCGAGAACGATTAAGGGATTCATTGCTAGCGTCATACGATTGGAACGAGGGTGATGCCGCTTAACCAACGTATGATTTGCGAATTTTTCCTAAATCGATTTATGATGATCGCGGCCGTTGGGACTAGTAATAGACCCTCACGATTACATGACAATCAAGATAGCCGTAGTTTGAATTTTCTTAAGTGTGATGAGAATCACAGAGTCGATACGCGTAACGTTCGCAAAAGCCGCCCGTTAGTTCGAGATACATTGAAATTACGGACGATGAGAAATCGATCACGATATGGGATCTCGAAAATGGAAAATGGAAATGAAGAATGGTAACAAGGAGCTTGGATTGGACGACTCCTAATCGAGGATGAAAATTGACGGAAAAAAATGAATTTTCGGACGAATAGTGTGAAAAGACGATTTTGCCCTTGGAGCGTCGCCATTATTTTATTAATCGGACAAGGGCATTTTTGTCATTTGGTTATCTTCAATGCATCAGCCGAAATCTTAGGGGCAAAAGTGGAAGAAAAAAATTGATATTATTGGTACAAGGCCAAATGCCATTAAACTAAGGTGATGCATTAATTAATCTTTCTACCTAAGCATTTCTAGAAACTTGTTGGATGAGAACAAGCCATCTACTCCTTCCTTCATCTGCCAATTCACGAGCACAGCACCAGCAGAACCACCACCTTCTTCGTTTTTCCCCTCTTGCACGCACAGAACAGCTTGCCACTCGACCAGAAATTTTCGTCAGCTTCACCGCCGTCCAGCTCTTCAACCGCTGACAACCAGCTCGCAAGCCACCCATCCCCGCGACGATCTTCTTGTCGCCGAACATTTCCAAGTGGAATCACGTCAATTGGTCATCTGTGGAACTCCGGCCGGCCAATTTCCCGCGAGTCGACGGAAACTGACTCAACAGGAGATAGGCTTCGGTTTGTGTTTCGTTAGACCCCTTAATGGACGAATTTTAAGCTACAATTTTGTGGACGCCTAGTAGACTTATATATTGTATTGCTATCAAATTTTGGGTGAAATTGGGTAACGTCTTGACCTCGATCCATTGTGGTATTTGAAGGACAGAATCTGTCCATCTGCAGACTAGGAGGAGTTGGCGCCTTTCAAGGTTCATTTGGTGTCGCCTTGAGCTGAAATTTTCGGTGAAGCCCCTTATTATATGGAACTTGGTGTTAGCAAGGATATTTGTGGATAAATTGAGGAATAAAGTTGAGGTTTGTGGTTGTTTGAGTTGGATTGAAGCAGAACATGGGGTTACCCTGTTTCGGTTCTGTTTGTACTGAGTTGTAGGGGCTATTTTTGGTGGAATTGAGTCTAAATTTTGCCGTTGAGACATACTAGGATGCTAGCGATGTGTTATTGAGGTTTACGTCTTGTAGTTTGAGGATTGGGCGAAGAAAAATTGACGAATCGATCGATTTTCACTAGGGTTGCTGTTGCCCTGTTCTGGAAATTACTGAGGCTGAATATTTGAAGTGCTTAGGAAGTAAATTTTGTTGAATTGAGCTTGAGGTAAGAAAGTTGGTTAAGGGGACTGGACTAGATTGGGTGATTCCGTGAGAAATTAAGATAATATGTGGTGATTTATGATGGAATTGTCTTATGTGTGCTCACGGGTGGTGTTATTTGTTTTAAATGAGCATTGAAGTTCATGACATGAATGAGTGTCACTCTTGATTATTGAAATTGATTGTCTCGCACGCCTTGAACTGCTAGCTCAATGTGTGAGCTGGTATTTTGATCATAAAGTCTTGAATGGATATGAATACTGGCATGCTTGAGAGTTGTTATGCGAAATGCCCTGAGGTGTATTTATGACACGGGGTTGTGAAGATGCGAAATGCCCTGAGGTGCCTATATGACACGGGGTTGTGAAGTTGCGAAATACCCTGAGATGCCTATATGACACGGGGTTGAGGAGTGGTGAAAAGCACTTATGCGAAGTAGTCGCGGATTTGAAAGGGTTAGTATCCTGACGCGTTAAGACGCGGGCTTGATTGAGTAGGAAGTCGGGAAGGAATGAAGGTGTGGTATGGCTTTGTAATGCATGCTTGGCTAATATAAAGAGATTTGAGGCTTTGACTGCTTTATTGATATTGAATGATATCAATGTATGAATATATGGTTATTAGATGCGTTATGTGAATACTTGTGCATGTTGTTCATATTTGCATTCGCCTGAGTGTATGGTTAATCTAGCTTAGGGTTAGGATTCACCTTACTGAGATGTCGATCTCACCCCGTAGTGGGACCCCTTTTTTTCCAGACCCTAAAAACTGAAGATGCTGCCGATCCGGCTGGGTGAACCCCAAGAAATGACCAGGTACGTATAGGAGTTTCCTGATCACCGTGGCACAGTATACGTTAGACGAATTACAGTAGTATGGGTAGACGAGCCAGGAGCGCCGAGCAAACCACACAGGTTTGAGGCTTGGTACCAGAGAGTGGGTGAGGTCATGTCTGAACAGTTGATGCATCAAGATGTCCCGAGAAGAGTCGTACCTTCTTGGTGTCATCCAACCCGAGAGGAGATAGAGATAGAGACTTCCACCGTGGGATCGAGGAACGTACCTGCAGGTAAGCCGGCGGGCGAGGCAAGTGTTGAAGTGATCGAGATTTCATATTCGGAGGAGGAGGACATGGAAGAGGATTCCATAGAAGTACAATCAGAAATGTTCTCGGACTACGACCCCGCAGAAGATATGGAGCAAGCTGATGATACTAGCACCACCTAGTATGCTTGTAGTCGCTTGACTTTTTGGAAGGCCTTTTGGATATGACGGTTTTTGACGGGACTTAGTGGTTGACTGTTGTTCACTTTTTTTTGGTGTTGACCCTTACTTATGGGTGGACTAGTGCACGGCCCCTTATGTATAGACTTGTGTTTTGATGATATAAAGGTCTTTTTATTTTTTCCCCCGCATCTCATTCTTTTATTTTATTATAAGGGTGAGTTTAAGGTGGAGAAGATTTATTTTTCTTTAAGCCTTCCGTTGCGAGTTTCTTTTTCCTTTGGCCGTATTAGAGGGATGCCCTGGGACAGGTACTACGGCAGGTTGCGGATGTGCGCTCTCGTAAGGGAAGCGGGACGTGACAATGGCGATCCCAAAGTGTTGTTTGTGACGACGGATGGCCGTTTGGACGGCTTACGCCATCATGTGAGCAAGCAAAGCCGTTATCCATTGGAGTCAGTTCGCGGGCGAAGTCAAGGCCTTCGGCAACAAGGGTTGCATCTATTGCCACCGTTGGCCCCTTTGCTCCGGGGTACAATATGGGATGTTGCAATCACTATCATGTCCACGGTTTCGGGTACGAGCGAACTGCTTGGGACTACAAGTTTGTGAGGATTATTGATTCGAGCAGCGTTGCGAGGCGAGCTGATTCTCCGATAACACCTTCGCATGTTGAGGCTTATAGCCTAATCAGGGACACATCAATGATGGGCTGGCCCGATTTCATGTGAACGATTCATGACAATTCGCGGGCATTTGTTGGCGGATCGGCACATTGTCTCGAGCGCTATAGAGGATGCGCCTAACGACTCAATCGTGGCCTTCGATATGAAGGAGGAAATATTAAGAGAAGTGATCGAGCTGCCCCAATCGGAGAATCTCTCGCAATTCTCTTTAAATCCAAGAGGCAAAGCGAAACCTCTTAGTGTCAAGCGGCTCACTCGCTCTGATTACTTTCGGAGTCTGGGACCGAGAGGAATGTGGGATTTGGGCGATGAAAGAGCACGGCGTGGCTGACTCCTGGACCAAGCAGCATCACATTGTGCTACCAATCGGGGCCGGTAGTCCGAACAGCCTTAGGACTTACCGAGCATGGCAAGATTTTTCTTCACATGGTTGATGAGAAGTTGGTGAGTTGTGATGAGGAGGAGATGCAGATCAGTGAGGTTGGAATCCAAGGAGGCGGCCCTTAGTCATCTATTGAGGTCATTGATCTGGAAGGAGGACATCCTACTCTCAGGAACCAAGTAGGTGTTGACCATACCCAACCTCCAATAGAGAACGAGCATATGAGTGTGGCCACAACTAAGGATGTCGTTATGCTTACAGTTAACAATTGATCCTAAACTGGGAGTGTAGAACAAAAATGTAACTAGTACAATGGATGAGGGGACCAAATGACGCATCGTTCAGCGAAGAAAGAACAAGCAAATCCTTGCTTAGAGAGAAAACTCGAAAACTCAATATTGATAATAATGTTCTTCCCCTTACAAAGAGAGTCATCCATATATATAGGACTCCAAATTACATAAGATATTTTAAAGATAATCTAAAACGAATCAAATCTAATGTAATCTAAGCAAGAGAAAATTCAAATCAAATATTGTAATTATCTATATTGCTAAGTTCCCTAAAATAGAAAACTAATATTGAAATGTTGGTAAATCAAATCTAAAGATATCTCAAAACGAATGTTGAAATCAAATCTAAACGATATTTGATAGATCGAAAAATCGGTAAGTCGTCTGCGAGATTCGGTAAGTGAATGATTCGGGAAGTCTTCTGAATTTGGTAAGTCTACCGCATCATTCTCCCCTGCTAGGAAAAAGATTCGTCCTCAAATCTTGTTGTGCCTTCTCATCTTCAAAATTAGACTTTGCGAAATTTTGTTTCGTTTAGGACGGCCTCTCCAACAAATCAAGCAATACATCAGCTTTCTATCCTCATACTTGATTCCATTGTGGCATATGTACAATTCCTGTGAATCCCATGTGACCCTTCCTTCATTGCTCCGGTCTTTATTTCGTTCGTACTCCACCCTATAGAAACTTGCCTAGTCCACGTTAACTTTTATCCAAGCTTAGATTTCCTTTAAATCAATAGATGTGGATTTTGTTTCCAACAGAAAACTATGGTGAGCATCGTATGAACCACAACAAAATGCTAATGGAACAATCCACTGTCCATCCCCTTGGAAACCGCTTGATAAAAATTGTGACTGTTCCAACTCTAACTTGTCATCTTTGATTTTGATGGAGACCACAGGGTATCCCTTCCCACCATTAGTAGCCTTTGGCCACACCACTAAAGGTGTCGACCTTTCATTGTCAAAAGCCATTGACCAAGCTCTTTTAGGTGAAGGACCACCCACGCAACTATCATAAAGTTCATAATAATCGCACCTCTGATCTCCATTATGCTTCCACCAAATCACATGCTGCCCATCAGGTGGATCTAATAATGTTCCCTGTGTTTTCTGAATAAGGGAAGGTGATGTTATGGTCTTGCCTAAACCAAGTTCATCGCACAACATTCCTCCTCGGAATTCTTGATTGTAGGTACTTTCCCAATTAGGACTTCACTAGCAACGCAGTTCACAGAAAAAGTAAATCCATCTTCTGCAAAACTATCATAATTCACATTAATAGTTCGTTCAGGTAGAGTGGAATCAAAAGCCCTCACACTAAAATTTCATATTTCATCGTCCACAGCCTTCGTAAAAACAACTCCGCCAAGTTCATCACTTTTAGGAACAAAATTGCCTTGATCGTCAATGCTCTCTAAAACATCGATTTTCTGCACATCTTCAAGAATCATATCGGTTTTCGCTTGGGGAACATTGCCAATGGGCTCATCGACCTCCTCCGCACCTCCCTCGTCGCCGTTGGCATCTAGATCGAAATCCGACGCCTCCGATCGAACGTGGCCAAATCCCAATTGTCCACCTCGCATGCCGGCATCCGCTCTGCCTTCTGGGAAGCATCGCTAGGGATGACCTCGCCGTCCTTCGCCGACACGATGCCTTTTACCATCATACGTGGATCTGAAACCTTGCGTACGCAACCATGTTCGCTCTTCTTCTCTGAGTCCTCGAAGTTAGTCAAAGAAGCTTCGTAGATAGATGGCATAATGCGGGGTTTGAGCTGTAACTGAGCCTCTTCGTTCGATTCACTAACTTCTCTCAATTCAACAATCGGCAAATCTCGCGAACGCCAGGAAAAATCACAATTTTGCCCTAAACTCATCAATTTCTGCTAGAACTGTTCATAGTCGAGTGGAAGGAACTTTTGCTTCAGCAGCCTCTTCATTCTATGCCAAGTTCGAACTCTCTCTTTTCCTTCTAGCTTCATTGTATTCTGCAATCTCTCCCACCATATAGACGCACATCCTTTCAATCTATAGGCTACTAATCGCACATGTTTCTCGCTAGGGATCTCCATATAATCGAAGAATTTTTCAATACCAGCAATTCAATCCAAAAATTCTTCTATGTCAAGACTTCCATCAAAATAAGGTATATCGACTTTTAGTTTAAAGTTGTTACCTTCATGATCGTCGTAATATCGTCTGCCATCTCTTCCATAGTATCCCCTTCGAAATCCTCCATAACGATTTCTTCCTCCATAATCAGCACTTCTTTCGTCGAAAGAACTCTCTGAATATAAAAGGTTATTCTACCTGCGGACAAGAACAGGTCTATCGATAGGATCACCGCGACCAACATCTGCACCCGACCTTCTGTCGTTCCGCCGATTCTGATTCACATCAACGCCAAGACCTTTAAATCGATCTGTCAATTCTTCAAACTGCTGCTCGATGCGATGAAGTCCGAGATTGAATCGTTGATCTATACGTTCCTTTAAACGCTGCTCCAAATGTTGCAGCGCGTTGTCCCCAAGGATTGAGGCTCCAGTCTCCTGATCATCGTCACGAAGACCATCGCCAATTGCCATAGGCTCTGATACCACCTAACGCAGCGTTCAGCGAAGAAAGAACAAGCAAATCCTTGCTTAAAGAGAAAACTAGGAAACTCAATATTGATAATAATGTTCTTCCCCTTACAAAGAGAGACATCCACATATATAGGTCTCCAAATTACATAAGGATATCTTAAAAATAATCTAAAACGAATCAAATCTAATGTAATCTAAGCAAGAGAAAATTCAAATCAAATATTGTAATTATCTATATTGCTAAGTTCCCTAAAATAGAAAACAAATATTGAAATGTTGGTAAATCAAATCTAAAAATATCTCAAAACGAATATTGAAATCAAATCTAAACGATATTCGATAGATCGGAAACTCGGTAAGTCGTCTGCGAGATTCGGTAAGTGAATGATTCGGGAAGTCTTCTGAATTCGGTAAGTCTACCGCATCATTAGACTTCCCGAATCACCAAATCATATAAGAACGAGCAAAGCATCGACACTAGGGGTGTCAAAAATGCCCGAGTCGGCACGACGCAAAAATTTGGTATAATTTCGAGCCGGGTCTCGATACTGTTCCCGTAAGGCTCGGCCCAAAGTTAAAAAAAAAAAAAAAAAGTCCGAAACTTACAAACCTAGCTGTTCTTCCGTGACTTCGTCGCCCTCTTTCTCAATTTGCCTCACGATCGAATTCTGCTCCTCGCCATCCTCGGTGCATCGCTCTGCTCGCCGCTCAATGAGGATGAACCAATCGACGGACCTTGGTGCCTAACCAGCGGCCTCTGCTGATCTGGCTCATCTCTGACGGCGTCTTTTCCCACGATTTGAGTTCTCTATTCTCTCGATCGTCAATTGTACTTTCCACACCGAGCACAAGGCCGACCAGAACCTCCCTCTCGTCCTCTCCGTTCATCTTGTGCTTGCCGGCACAACCATTCTCGTCTCGGCTGAAAACAAAGCAGAGAAAGATCAAGAGAGCAAAACTGGGCCGAGAAACGAGCGAGAACGGAAAGCAGAGCTCTGGGTAGAGGGAGGCTCGCGATAGAAGCTCTCTCGGTCTTGACAGAAAAATTCGAGAGAGGGGAGCAACGCAAAGCAGAAAAGAAAGAGGGTCTAGGTCGCAAAAGGAAAAAGCGGAAAGAAGAGGCTCTTCATCCGAGAGAGGGAAGAAGAGGTGTGATTTGCTCGAAGCTCGCGAGGCCGAGCCATCCACAATCGCAAAGAGCAGAACAAAAAAGCTTATGTGGGTCTCGAATTCGCTATCGTGCTTACTGTAATTTCCTATTTGCCTGCTTTAATTTGTCCTCTTGATTTGTGGGTAACCTCTAACCTGTCGTTTGGGATTAAATTCATCGTTAGCTTAGCGCATCTTATTGTAGGAACAGAAGCTACAATATGTCGCTCAAAAGATCAAAGTGGAAGTTCTTATCGCGCGGTCAATTGATTTTGAGGACTTAATATTGTTCATTTTTAAGTTGCCGAGATCCGGCCCGTTGACACCCCTAATTGCCATGACAAAGCATGCCATTATGCGTACAAGAAATCGGAGGCAGTGAACGGCCTGAGCCTTTGCCAATTGAGGGACGACTTTTCCGATTCCCTTGATGAAGTTGTCCATGTTGAGTTTGAGACGATAAGGTGCTCTCTCCATAGCATAGGCAAAGGCATGCTGAACAAATCTCCTCAATTTCTTGAATATGTGTAGCTCCTCGTCCGAGAAGCTGCAAAATTCAAAGGGATAAAATCATTTTGACCAAAGACATTGGAGGATTTTCTGTGATGGCGAACAAACATATACCCTATTGGTTGAAATCAACGTTCGGAGAGATGGTCCATATTGACTTTATGAGGGATCGGAACTGCCCCGCGCGCTCGGGTCTTTGACCCAAAAAAAACTAATAATAATAATGCAGGTCAACACCAATCGCAATTTAATAATCGCGCTAATCAGGGGTGATCAGTTCCCGATCCGGTTTGATTCCCCTTAAGAACTGAGTACCGGACCGGTGGTCCCAGTTCTCAATTTTTCGGAACCAGGAACCGCCCGGTCCGGTTCCCGGGCGATTCCATTGGACGGGACACATGCCCCAAAAAAATGCACCATTTCAGAGAGAACCCGGCCCAATCCCAAAAAAAACCCCAAACTTTAGCCTTTGTCCCAAAAATATCCACAACTTTTTTTTGTCTCATAAAAAACCTTCAACTTTTGATTTTGTCCCAAGTCTACCAATCCAATCCCAAAAATACCTCAAACTTTGGCCTTTGTCCCAAAAATATCCACAACTTTTTTGTCTCCTAAAAAACCTTCGACTTTTGAATTTGTCTCAAATCTACTAGTCTAATCACAAAAAAACCCTCAAAACCCATCTCGTAGAATTCCCGACGACCCGACGTCGGCCGTTTAGCTTCTGTCGAAACTTCAAGTGATTCTCAACCGTCGCCCGATGGTGTGGCCTTATCCCGAGACAATAGCAACCCTCGTCATCGACTTCTTACCCGTTGATAGTTATCGATGTCAATCGAGCCTTCCACCGAGGATCATCGTGCCGACCCTGCATTTGTGACAACAAGCTGTTGCCGACCCTGCATCTGTGACAACAAGCTGCTGCCGACCCTGCCTCTGTGACGAAAAACTGCTGCCCCCAATGCTTTCTTGTGATCATCATTTCGGTAAAAAATTGAAGTATAAGAAGAAGATTTGTTAATATCTTGTTCCCACTGAAATTTATATGTGAATCTCGGGTAACTCAATTATGTCTAGAAATGAATTAATGCGACTGCAATGTGTCAAACATTCTTCCTTGAAACAATTGGAAGTATATTTTGATCTTTGTCGAACAATCATGGGTTCTGTTCAACTGAGCGCGAAACACTCTTTTTTTTTTAATAACTGTGGTAAATTTGGGACAAAATCAAAAGTTGGAGGTTTTTTATGAGATAAAAAAAGTTGTGGGTATATTTGGGACAAAAACCAAAGTTTGAGGGTTTTTTTTTGGACAAAACCAAAAGTTGAAGGTTTTTTAGGAGACAAAAAAAAGTTATGGATATTTTTGGGACAAACGTCAAAGTTTGAGGTTTTTTTTTGAATTAGGCCGAGAGAACCCTGTCTTGCATCAGCAAAGGAAAAAGATTCAAAGCAATAAAGAAGGATGAACGATGAAAAGAACAAAGTACTCTGACCCCCTTCAAGCAAGTACACATAGAAATATCCGAAGAATGAGACTACATGAGAATCGACACGATAGGGAGCAAATCAAGAAAAAAAAAACTTAGACCAACATTTCCCTACCTAGCATGCTAACAGTTGCAATCTAAAGGATGATTGCAAACAAAAATTATCACCGCATATGAAAACTGCAAAAACAATTCGTCAGTTATTCACCAAGACACAAGAAAGAATACACAAATTCATACATCTTTTAGTCCGCCAACGGAAAACCTCATAACCAGGGTGGTAACCTAGTCCCAGTTACCTTGCTAAGCTCGAATCGTAACTAAGAGACATTAAAAAAAACCTAAGATTCCACTTTTATTAATCTAATCTCTGCACTTGCTCAAAAAAAAAAAAATCTAATCTCTGCAGAACCAATCCACCGAAACACGTCAACCTACACAAAGGCTAAGTAAAAAAAGAGTAACTAAAAAAAAAAATTCGATCGGTCCGGTCCTAGGACCCTAAAATCAGGAATTGGACTGCTCCATTTAGAATCGGGAACCGGACCACCGGTCCCGATCCGGTCCGGGCGGTCCGATTTACTCACTCCTAGCGCTAATTGCAGCACACATAAGGGTACGCTCCTTAATGGACGTATGTATCAGTTGATTTTATGTATAAATTAAGTGTATTAGACTAGTGACATGTATGAAAAATCATTTGAAATTTAGAGATTGTAAGTGAATTGCAAATTCCCCAGTTCTCCCCAATCTGAAAATCTTTCGCTGGTAGTCATTTGTTTTTCTTGTTAAATTGTGTTAACTCTCATTTGATATGCACATTCGTCGATGAACAAAGTCTAATTCAAAATGATAAAGAGCTGGGTCTTCCAAATTAGGATTACACAGGATCGTATGTAGAACGATCCACTTCGTCAATTGCTTGTCCTGCTTTTGTAAGACGGTCCTTCCAAACTTTTTCGTACGAAATTTCCATTATATGGTATGTTCACCTTCTGCAAATAAGTTCTTCCAAGCCGATCGACGTCCTTGTTGTATTGCTTGTTCTTCTTCTACATATGTCCTTCCAAACTTAGACACATTTTCCATCGAACGGCTTATTCTCTCCTTCTACAGAGCCGAACTTTATGTGCATCGACTGCCTATTTCTAACGCTATCTGCATATAGCTTGTGTTCATAGAAATTGTTCGTTCCACAAACTCAGATACACATTTCAAGAACCTTTAATTATTTTGTCATGTTCTAAACATCATAGGAGATTTTTTCGAAACAAGTATACTGATGATTTCTATAATTTCTACCTTCATAGACAAGATCAACCTACCATGTAATGTCAAGTTGAAAGGTAGGACACTAGCCATGGATTAGTTTATTTCATTCAAATAGTCACGTGTTCACTATTTGTACCAACCATTTATTTTACTACCATTCTGAAGTATCTTGATTTTTGTACACGGATTGAACCGCTCGGTAATTTTCAACTCGCAAAACCACGAGTTCTGCAGAGCTGACTCCAAATTTGGCAACGATGAACAACCGGGGATCTCAAAAGTCGACCGGTCAAGGAACGTGTAGTGCCCTTCAAGTTGGGGGAAGAAAGAGGTGTGTGGCCATTGGTCTACCTCTCTCAAAAGGACTCATCCTCCATCACCCAACATGCATTACTAGCAAAAAGTGAAAAATTCCCCTAGTGCCTAAAATTCTAATCACAATTTAATAATCGCAGATATCACGAGCGCGTTCGATGTTTATCCAAATCTGGTTTTTATAAGCCTCAGCGACAACGGATTTGTCGGGGCTCTCTCGGCACAATGGGGAGAGTGTACGAATCTCACAAATTTGAAAATAGATGGTTACAGAATCTCTGGCCAAATCCCGCTTGAACTCGGGAAATTGTCTCAGTTGCATGTCCTGACTTTGGAAATTGTTCGTGAATAAAGAGATCGACTCTAACTTATCAAGGTGAGAGATGGTCTTGGGGACCTCTCCACAAAGCTTGTTTGTGTTGAGGTCAAGCATGGCCAACGACATGAGATTCCCGACCGCCTATGGAATAGTCCGAGTGAGATCATTGGCAAAAAGCTGGGGGATCCGCAGTGTTAAAAAATGATTCGAATTTGAGCCCGTGACGCAAAAGGAAATAAAAGAAAATCAAATCCCACTTGAATTCAGCAAAAGAAGATGGGGGGGTTTCACAAATCTGCATATAAATATTCGCATTGTGGGAATCCTGAGATACGGTTCTTGATATCAGAGTTGATGAAAGAAAAAGATGCGGTTTCTTCTTTTGTCTTCACGTGGATATGTCAGAAAGAAGAAAAAGGAAAGCTCTATTCACGTCGGTTCCTCTTGATATGTCAGAAAGAAGAAAGAAGATATTGGGATATGCAGATTCACTTCCTTTTTGCCACGCTGGACTTCACCAACGGTTTTCTGGTGATCGGCTTGGTTCGTGGGACACTTTCTTTTGTATATAAAGCAACGAGGCCGCGGATGAGAGAGGAGAGCGCCGTTTTATCGTGAGTGCCGTAGTACTCTAGTGGGTCTTGGACGGAAGTTTGTTCATGAATTATATCCGCCGAAGATCCACATGTGTTTATAGTCGATAGAAAATCTTATTATTATATTTATTTAATTTCTTTACGAGATTGAGAGATTATTTCATTAGAAATTTGAGGCTAAATACTGTATGCGTTCTTGGATGTAATTAGAGCTAGGAAACACCAATAGTGTGTTCGTGTAACTCGAGTGCATTGTAATCTCTGTGTATTATAGTGGAATTCGTTGCTGCTCTCCCCATGGACGTAGGTCTCTACGACTGAACCACGTACATCTGGTGTTCGATTTACTTTCTCGTTCTGTCTATTATTTGATCGATCGCTTGGTTCCGCGTGGTTGCTAAGTTTCCACAACTTCAAAGGAATGGCCAAAGATAGTTCATTGAGAGGTCTAACCGGTGTTCGTGAGTCCTTTCTCATGAACAAACCACCGGTTTTGAATAGAGAATATTCTAGAAGGAAATCCACCGCACTAGAAAAAAGTAGGAAAAATCCTGGCCGCGGATAAAAAATGTAGTAAAAAATCTTAACCGTTTAAAAAAGAGCTTTTCTCCCAGCAATGAACCCTACTTTCACTTACAGAGCGAAAAATCATGGAGTAAAAGCGGCACTCCGAGCGAAAAATTGGCGAAACATGGACTGCGAAGACCTTCTCCCTATCCCGCTTCCTGGTAAAAATTAAAATGGACGTTCGCTCTTAATTAAAATTAAAATGCATCTTCGCTGTTGATGATTCCTTGTTAATTATGCCTTAATCACTTTAGCATTTGTTCCCGATACAGTAACTTTGATTTTTTTTATACCCATGCCGGTAGACATGGCCAAATTGGACCCGGACCCGGAACCGGCCCGTTGACCGGGTTCGCGGTTCCGAACAGGAACCGGAACCGGACCTTCACGGGCCGGTTCCAACCCGTTTAAAAAAAAAACCTGTGGGCCCCGCCCCCTGAAAATTTCAGGGGGCGGGGCCCCCCCTCCCGCGGGAAAGAGCCACGAACGGCTCTTCCCCAACGGCCCGAAGGCCAAAAATAAAAAAAAATAAAAAAACTCTATAAATACCTCTCAATCCCTATTTATTTTTCTCACAATTTCTCTCAATTCTCTCTAATACTCTCAAGTCTCAAGTCTCACAATCTCTCAAATTCTCTCAATCTGCTATTCTCTCTAAATTTCATCTCAATTTTTCGATCAATTTTCTCAAAAAATGGCAAGTGGAAGCAGAAATACTAGAAATGGAAAGAACCCGATGCCGATCGAGATGGGAGAATCCGATTATCCCGTTCATGAATATGATCCTCGTGAATATGCATGTTGGGAAGACGACGATGCTTCCAATTCCAATGTCGAGCACGTCCCAACGCAAGAAATTCTTCGTCCTCATGGTGTCGAAGAATCGTCGATAGCGAAGGAGCCGGGACGAAAGAGCCGAGAATCCGATTTATGGCTACACTTTAACAAAGTATGGAATGAAAATGAAGACAAGTTTGATATAAGCTATAAATATTGTCCGCAGACATACAAGCTTGGTAAAGGAGATGGCTATGGAACATTTCGTCGGCATGTGACGAAAAAATATTCAACGCAAGCGGGGATCGACACTAGCTAACAACAAATTCCTGGGTTCGTCAATCCTAACGCTCATCCTTTATTTCGTTTCACTAATGCACTTTACAAAGAAACATTAGCTGAATATGTTGCCCTTGAGCATGCTCCGTTTAATACTGGTGAAAATCCTAATTTTAGATATTTGGTAAACACTGCGTTAGCTCCGCAAGCACTATCTATTTCGAGAAATACTCTTAAACGCGAAGTTGAACATGTTTATACAAAACAAAAAAAGAAATTGTTAAGATTTTTTAAAGAATTCAATGGACGTGTACATATAGGTAGTGATATTTGGACTGATTCTTGGAATATTAATTCTTATATGGGTATCACGTGCCATTGGATAGGTGATGATTGGGTTATTAAAAAAAAAACTTCTTGCATTTCGAGTTTTTCCTGAAAGGCATACGGCCCATAATATTTATAGACTAATTAGGCAAGTTTTAGAAGAATTTAATTTGATTGATAAAAATTTTTCATTTGGTTTTGATAATGCCGCCGCAAATACTGCTTCCATTCCTGAGTTAGAAAAACTTTGTAAACCCTCTTTTGGCGGACAATTTTTTCACATTAGATGTGCTTGCCATGTTTTGAATTTATGTGTTCAAGATGGTTTACGAGTTCTTGCAACATCTCTTCAGCCAATAAATAATGCAATTAGATATTTGTGGAGCCGTCCTCAACTTATGAAAGAGTGGGGAAAATATTGTAAAAAAAATGGGAGAAGGGCAAGAAGGTTTCCAAAAGATATTCCGACTTGTTGGAATTCTACCTACGAGATGCTTCTACAAACTTTTGATTACAAATATTTATTATGTTCCTTTATTTTGATTAATGTTCCCGATATTGCTTTGCTCCCGCAACATTGGGAAGTTCGCAAAAAAAATTTAGATTTTTTGAAAGTTTTTAATGATGCTACTAATATTTTATCTTGTGTTTATTATCCTACTACACATTTATTTTTAATAGAGTGTGTTAACATTGCTGGTATTTTTAATGAATGTGAAAAAGATATTGAATTAGCTTCGAGTATTTTAGTAATGCGAGAAAAATGGTTGCATTATTACTTGAACATTCCTCTTGTCTATTTAGTTGGTATTATTTTCGATCCACGTACTAAATTAGATGGTTTATTAGATTATTTGAATGCTTATTATTATGAATGTTTACATTTGAATGAAGTAATAGATATTCATAGTATACAAGTAGATGTTAAAAAAGTTATAATAGAATTATATAATGAATTTTGTAGTAAATATGGTTTAAGTGATAGTGGATGTGAATCTGTCCAGCCTAGTATCTCACGAAGCAATACAGGTATTTCACTTGGTAGAGGGTATAAAATGCTCATGAGTAGGCAAAAAAAAATAAAAAGTGACAACATGTAGTATTTCCGAATTAGAAAACTATTTAACAATTTATTTTGAGTTTAGTGATTCCGAACACAGCGCAGCAGATTTCAAGATTCTTGAGTGGTGGAAGAACCATTCAATTCAATATCCAGTTCTCTCCCTCATCGCAAGACAAATATTAGCGACACCTTCTTCGACAGTGGCAGTTGAACAAGCATTTAGTGCTAGAGGATTAATTTTAGACTCCCGCCGTTCAAGATTAAATCCGAAAAGTGTGGAGTTTCAAGCTTGCGTCGATGATTGGACAATGGCTAAGCTTCGACAACAAGAGTTGGATCGAGAACACGAATTCTTCAGTGATGAATGTGGAGATACCACCGCCACCACAACAACAGGTAGCGACGATTGAGGATGAGGTAAGTTGGGGTTACCAAAGGTAAGAGAACTACATGGGCTTTGATTCTTCTATCACCAAGAAGATATGTAGGCGCTTAATTGTAATTCATTAAGTTCAAGCCCATTCCTCCTCTCTCTCTTTTTTTCAAATTTTTTTACAATGTACAATTTGATTATAAATTTTAATTAATAATTTATTAATTTATTTTATTATTTTAAAAATAAAATTAAAGGTTCCGAAATCGGAATCGGCCCGGAACCGTCCGGTTCCGAACCGGCACCTGAACCGGTCCTTTATGGGCCGGTTCCTGAACCGGAACCGGCGGTTCGACGGAACCGTGCATGTCTACATGCCGGTGCCTGAAGTGAAAAAAAAAAGTGAGGAATATATCCACGACACCGTTGGAAAGGAATGATTTAATTATTGCATGGAATTTGGAGATCCATCGTTTAATATGCGCTTAAAGGGCTCCATTAAGGAGCGTGCCCTTATGCGTGCTGCGATTAGCGCTAGGAGTGAGTAAAACGGACCGCCCGGAAGGGAATCACTCGGACCGGATCGGGACTGGTCGTCTGGTTCCCGATTCTTGAGGAAGCAGTGCAGTTCCCGATTTTAGGGTCCTAGGACCGGACAGATCGATTTTTTTTTTTAAAGTTACCCTTTTTTTACTTAGCCTTTGTGTAGGTTGACGTGTTTCAATGGATTTGTCGGGGCTCTCTCGGCACAATGGGGAGTGTACGAATCTCACAAATTTGAAGATAGATGGTTACAAAATCTCTGGCCAAATCCCGCCTGAACTCGGGAAATTGTCTCAGTTGCATGTCCTGACTTTGGAAATTGTTCGTGAATAAAGAGATCGACTCTAACTTATCAAGGTGAGAGATGGTCTTGGGGACCTCTCCACAAAGCTTGTTTGTGTTGAGGTCAAGCATGGCCAACGACATGAGATTCCCGACCTCCGATGGAATAGTTCGAGTGAGATCATTGGCAAAAAGCTGGAGGATCCGCAGTGTTAAAAGATGATTCGAATTTGAGCCCGTGACGCAAAAGGAAATAAAAGAAAATCAAATCCCACTTGAATTCAGCAAAAGAAGATGGGGGGGTTTCACAAATCTGCATATAAATATTCGCATTGTGGGAATCCTGAGATACGGTTCTTGATATCAGAGTTGATGAAAGAAAAAGATGCGGTTTCTTCTTTTGTCTTCACGTGGATATGTCAGAAAGAAGAAAAAGGAAAGCTCTATTCACGTCGGTTCCTCTTGATATGTCAGAAAGAAGAAAGAAGATATTGGGATATGCAGATTCACTTCCTTTTTGCCACGCTGGACTTCACCAACGGTTTTCTGGTGATCGGCTTGGTTCGTGGGACACTTTCTTTTGTATATAAAGCAACGAGGCCGCGGATGAGAGAGGAGAGCGCCGTTTTATCGTGAGTGCCGTAGTACTCTAGTGGGTCTTGGACGGAAGTTTGTTCATGAATTATATCCGCCGAAGATCCACAGGTGTTTATAGTCGATAGAAAATCTTATTATTATATTTATTTAATTTCTTTACGAGATTGAGAGATTATTTCATTAGAAATTTGAGGCTAAATACTGTATGCGTTCTTGGATGTAATTAGAGCTAGGAAACACCAATAGTGTGTTCGTGTAACTCGAGTGCATTGTAATCTCTGTGTATTATAGTGGAATTCGTTGCTGCTCTCCCCATGGACGTAGGTCTCTACGACTGAACCACGTACATCTGGTGTTCGATTTACTTTCTCGTTCTGTCTATTATTTGATCGATCGCTTGGTTCCGCGTGGTTGCTAAGTTTCCACAACTTCAAAGGAATGGCCAAAGATAGTTCATTGAGAGGTCTAACCGGTGTTCGTGAGTCCTTTCTCATGAACAAACCACCGGTTTTGAATAGAGAATATTCTAGAAGGAAATCCACCGCACTAGAAAAAAGTAGGAAAAATCCTGGCCGCGGATAAAAAATGTAGTAAAAAATCTCAACCGTTTAAAAGAGAGCTTTTCTCCCAGCAATGAACCCTACTTTCACTTACAGAGCGAAAAATCATGGAGTAAAAGCGGCACTCTGAGCGAAAAATTGGCGAAACATGGACTGCGAAGACCTTCTCCCTATCCCGCTTCCTGGTAAAAATTAAAATGGACGTTCGCTCTTAATTAAAATTAAAATGCATCTTCGCTGTTGATGATTCCTGGTTAATTATGCCTTAATCACTTTAGCATTTGTTCCTGATACAGTAACTTTGATTTTTTTTATACCCATGCCGGTGCCTGAAGTGAAAAAAAAAAGTGAGGAATATATCCACGACACCGTTGGAAAGGAATGATTTAATTATTGCATGGAATTTGGAGATCCATCATTTAATATGCGCTTAAAGGGCTCCATTAAGGAGCGTACCCTTATGCGTGCTGCGATTAGCGCTAGGAGTGAGTAAAACGGACCGCCCGGAACGGGATCACCTGGACCGGATCGGGACTGGTCGTCCGGTTCCCGATTCTCGAGGAAGCAGTGCAGTTCCCGATTTTAGGGTCCTAGGACCGGACAGATCGATTTTTTTTTTTTAAAGTTACCCTTTTTTTACTTAGCCTTTGTGTACGTTGACGTGTTTCAATGGATTGGTTCTGTAGAGATTAGATTAATAAAGGTGGAATCTTAGGGTTTTTTTTTTTAATGTCTCTTAGTTTTGATTCGAGCTTAGCAAGGTAATTGGGACTAGGTTACCACCCTGGGTATGAGGTTTTCCATTGGCGGACTATTCTTGTGTCTTGGTGAATAACTGACGAATTGTTTTTGTAGTTTTCATATGCGGTGATAATTTTTGTTTGCAGTCATCCTTGCTAACATGCTAGGTAGGGAAATGCTGGTCTAATTTGTTTTTTCTTGATTTTCTCCCTTTCGTGTCGATTCTCATGTAGTTTCGTTCTTCGGATGTTTCTATGTGTACTTGCTTGAAGAGGGTCAGAGTACTTTGTTCTTTTCATCGTTCATCCTTCTTTATTGCTTTGAATCTTTTTCCTTTGTTGATGCAAGACAGGGTTCTCTCTGAAATGGTGCATTTTTTTGGGGCATGTGTTCGGTCCAATGGAATCGCCCGAGAATCGGACCGGACGGTTCCCAATTCCAAAAAATTGAGAACCGGGACTACCGATCTGATACTTGGTTCTAAAGGGGAATCAAACCGGCATTTCAAATGCCGCGGGAGATGGAGAGGGGGCCCATCGGCGGGCCCCCCTCCTGCCCTAGGGGGCAGGCCCTAACGTGGGGCCTGCCCCTCCATGTCCAGGGGCCTGCTCGGTGCAGCCCCCCCCCCCCCCCCCCCCCCCGAAATTTTTTTTTTGCCCTCGGCAATTTAATTGCCGAGGGAGAGGCTACTTTTATAATTGAATTTTGATTTTCAAACTAATAGAAAACATAAAATGAAGTTGGTAGAATATATAAAAAGAAAAAAAATTGCATAAAAAATAATAATCGTCATCCGCAATTACATTTACTAATGATATCGTTCTCCTATATGGCCTCATGTCCCGCAATCAGGTCGTTTTCTTTGTTCGGCACGTCTAGTATTGTATCGAGGACGAGGATCCAGACGAATAGGACGGGCAGATGATGAAGGCATATCTTGGTAAAATATGCCACGTCCAGACGCTACATTTCCTACTGTAGGAGGGTGTTCAAAAAGAGGAAAGAAATTTGGTCCATATGAACCGGGAGAATTGACTGGAGTTTGCGGCTGTGGATTGAATCCCCCGTGAAATGGGCTGGCAAATTGTGAGAACCCTGCAGAATAACCTGGCTGGACAAACCCTGCAGAACCGGGCTTGCCAAAACCTGCAGAATAACTCGGCTGGCCAAACCCTGTAGAATAACTCGGCCGGCCAAACCCTGCAGAAAAATTCGGCTGGTCAAACCTTGTAGAATAACCCGGCTGGCCAAACCCTGGAGTGAACCCCTGATCGAAATCCATCGCATGATACTCCAAAGTGTAGGGGACGCTATCACCAGTTGGAGGAGGTCGATCAGTCCTCCGAGTCGGCTGAACAGTCTCAGGTAGCTCATCATCAGGCCCAACGGGTTCTGCTATAGTTGCTGGCTGGGGTGGTGGCATCATTGTTAGCCGCCTCTCCTCATTCTGGGCATGTAGCATTGCCGTAGCTATATTCTCCAATGCTTCCCAAGACTCTCAAGATGGATTGAAGTTACGTATGATATGTAAGATGTGTTCGACACCATCGCCCTAGTAATGATATCAAAATTAACAAAAATTATCATATACGTTATATTACTAAAAAATAAATATGGAAATTTTTTTTACACATAATGAATTAAATTGAAAGTGTTTGCACGAACCGCGACACCCGCTGCAGCTCCCATAATAGAAATCCACTTCCGCGTATGTCTACGGTACCATTCCATGTATGCTGAATGAAAATGGAGTTCTTCCGTTGCAGGAGGACCATTGACAATATAATTGGCACGATTGTCCCACATATCAATTGACTATCTGTGCTTTTTTACCCAATCCTTCCCAACTGGCCTTAATTCAATATCATGAAAGCGCGTATGATCATGCGGAGGTATAGGTATCGGCTGCTGCATATCGAACTGACGAAGTACTCGGTCTGGATAATGCCACTCAACTATCTAGTAACAGATGAGTGGGACACGAGCTCTCCAAATGTCTCGTCCTTGCAGGCAGTAAGCTGGTAGATCCCTCAGAATGTCATTGGTGTATGGCTTCCAAATAATCTGTTATTGTAACAAAATACATCAAATAAAACCAATAATTAATCTAAAAGCTAACATTATATTAAACCCATCGGTTGCTATCATTACTTACATCTTCTAATGTCATTCTATCAAATTGATAGTGCAAATGTGACAACGCATGTGTGGGAACTGCCGGTGTCTGTAGGCCTAGACTCCATCTGCATAAAAAAAAATTATTATATGATACGCACTGGAAAGAATTAATGACTCGTGAACCTAAAAAAGCAACATATCACATACCGACTACCAAGAGGTGCATCTTCCAAAGGATGACGGTCCATCAGGGTTGGGGCGATGCATTTGAAGCGCTCGCATGCCCAAATCTGCAATACATGTAAGGCACCCCCGATTTGATGCGTCTTGAAATAGGTTGCATTGCATAGCTCCCGATACAACCAAGCAAGCGCTGCTGAACCCCAACTATACTGCATAGAGTGTTGAGGTTCATTAATAGTGGAAGAAACAGCAAACTTACTCGGGCCCCTGATTTATCTGTAAAAATAGATCCTCCAAGTAGGCGGAGAATAAATGCCCTAGTATGCTGCACGACGGTGACCTCATCGGCGTCGGTCGGAAGCTCGTCAAAGCGGTCTTTCAGCCATCCTAAGTTTATCTGTATGCCTTTCAAGTTGGGTGGGCGGTCCCCAAGTAGATCATCACATAGAGTGCCCCAATTGAAATTAGTAGGGCCAATAACTGCAAATTCATCGATGGGCAGCCCTGTGATCAGCGCAATATCTTGTAGAGTGATATTGAATTCACCTTCCGGCATATGAAATGTGTGGGTCTCAGGTCTCCATCGCTCGACCAACGCGGTAATCAAATACCAGTCTAGCTGGAAAAAACGCATCATATAAATTCCGTAAAATCCCGAGGCCCGAAGATACGGGACTATGCGCGGATCAAGATCATCGATATCGACGTGTAATATCGCTCGCTGACATCTAAGGGGTACATAATGATGTCCCTGTGAAATGTAAAATAAATTGTTGGTAACAATTTTCACATTGTCGCTTTTATAGACAGATGAACTGATAAATTTTAAAAATACCCTTGCGTTCCATACGGTCTATGATCTATGTCAGGCCTACCCTGTAAGAAGGGAATCATCCTCAGGTCCCGGCTGAATGTAATTCGTCTGTGCCATATCTACAATTGTGATATTATATTATTACAATAAATTCACATACATAATGTAATAATGAAATTATTAAAAAAAAATGTAACAACGATAGACATAATTTAGAGGTAATTTACATATATAATGTAACAACATTAAAAAAGATCAATAGAGTTCTTTACTCAAAGAAAACAAATTACTATATCTAATTTACATAATTCACACAACTGTGAGCTATTCTCGGGTCGATCTGTATGCACAAGTTTCAATATTGTGCCCTGATTTTCCACAGTTACTACAATTGATGGCAGAAAAACTACTACTAGGCGTCGTCCAGTCCATCTCATTACGTATCCGTGATATACGGGGTCTTCCTTTTTTCCTAATGCGTCTCGGGTCTGGCACTAATGGCAGCACGTCAGGTGTAGACCAATAATCAATATCGCCTGACGGATAAAATGGATACTGATAGCACTGAATGGTTTTATCCATCGTGTAGCACTCATCCACGTACATGTTGTAATCAACAACATGTGTTTGACATGCTGCAATTACGTGGGAACATGGAATTTTAATCTCTTGAAATTTTCCGCACGTGCACGTTCTCTGGTCTAGGCTCACTATGTGCTTCCAGCCCCCTGATCCTCTTGATCTGTCAATTCCAGTTTTTACTTCGAAAAGTCTTGTATCAGAGTCGAAACATGTCACTTCATGCCAATTTGCATGTTGACTGTTTTCCTCGAGCGTCTGACCCGCAAAATGCGTCAATATACGTCCTTGGGCCTCCTGCGTCCTGTACGTCGTTCTTCTCGTGTCAAAATAAAGGTTCAACTGATAAAATATCTTATCCACCATAGCCGTTATTGGCAGACCACGATAATCCTTTAACATGCCGTTGACCGATTCAACTACATTTGTTGTCATCGCTCCATATCTTCTTCCTCCATTATTCTCTTGGAATCTGATCACACCAAACAGCTGTGCATTGATCCATACCCCTAATTTGAGCCATGATGTGTTCAAACTTTTGCGGTTGATTCGCGTAAGCTGTATATTACAATAATAATTACTGATTCGCACTCGAATTTATCAACATTATTTTTCTAAAAATTTAAAATTTTAAAATTTACCTGCCTCCTCAACGAGACCTTTGCCTTCGGCATTTTTGAATTGTCTATTGTAGTTGCTGGCAATATGCCGTGCGCAAAATCTATGGTGGCCATGTGGAGGACGCCATATTGCTGACTCCATTGCTTTTATAATTCCTTTGTGCCTATCTGATATTACACAAATATTGTCCCTCCTCCGACAGACATATCTCTGTAATATAGTCATAAACCACGTCCAATTGTCATTATCTTCCCGATCGACCACAGCAAATGCCAGCGGGAATATATGATTGTTGCCATCAAGTGAGGTCGCTACAAGGAGCGTTCCTCGATATTTTCCGTACATAAATGTACCATCAACAAATATCACAGGTCGACAACTTGCAAAGCCTTCAATCGTCTGCTTGAAAGTTCAAAACATGCGATTGAAAAAGGTGCGGCTCCGATCTTGGCTCATGCGATCATCAATCACAAAATGAGAACCTGCATTCTTTAACATCATTTCATTCATGTACTTCCTCAGCCTACCGTACAATTCATCCCATCCTCCAAAAATGGAGGCGATTGCCATTTGTTTAGCTGCCCAAATTTTACGATAAGTAGGTTCGAAGTGCCGCTTGTCTTGAATTTTTGCCATCAGTGCTTTGATTTTGATATCTGGTTAGGCTCTGACCATTGCCTTTATCTGGCCGCATATGTACTTCTGATCAAGTTGTCGGTGATCCCGTGACATTTGAGGATTTGTACATGTGTGTGGCCCATTGTACTTAGTTATTTTCCAAAATAGGGTGCTCGCTTTATGAGACGCACGGAGCCTCCAATCACATGGCCCATTCTTATTACCACACCTAATAATATATACTGACTTATTTGTCACATCACTGCAAAAGCTTTGATTTCTTGTCAGGGAGTACTTTTTCGCAGCCAACTGTAACGCGTTTCGTGATGGAAACACCATATCAACCTCAAATTCTTTTGATGGATGAAATGACATACGTCTCGACTTCGCTCTTGTATCGACTTGCATCATATCAAAGTCGATCTCCGAATGGGGCGGTGGATGTACCAACGGCGAGATGGGATTACTGCAATGGATGTTGTAGTAAGCATCCATATCGACATCTTCGACATCTTCTTCATCACTGTCATCAATATTCATCCAAGGATCATCTTCTTCATCGATATAAATTCCATCATTATCATCGGGCTCCACGTGCTGATTATGCACACCAATGTCCTCTTCACCAACATTGGAACCTCCTACTTGGTGTTCATCGACAGTTACATAGAACTGTAAAAATCGCATAGAACCAACCCAAAGTGCAAACTGCTGGATCATCCCAATTATATCATCATTATACACCTCCATAATGTCATGTACATCGTGTGTTGTAATCGGGTATCTATACATCACGCTACGAATATATTGATTTCCCGTTATATTCATCGCGCGCGCAATCGTAGCACGTAACTCATCAAATGTGGAGATATTTCCGAATTGGAAAATAGCATAATGTCCCCCATCGTAATCACGTCCATATTGATTTCGTACTATTGTACCTCCCCAGCGAACAACCGCAAAAGATGTAGACGACATTCTGCTAAATAAATAAATTATAAATTATTTCGTAAAAGCTGTACATTCTGCTTTTCGAGTTATTTTTCCAAAAATTAATCAAATATGATTTCAAAAGAAAAATCGCCGAATCGCAACACGTAATTACTTTTCTCGTTCCTATAACAATACATATTTTTATAGAATACCTAAATTCATAAATATTAGAACTATCGTCACATTAACAGAAAAATTATAACATATTATTAACTGTCTATAAATTAGAACTAAATAAATAAATTTATATAACGAAAAATTATAACATATTATTAACTGTCTATAAATTAGAACTAAATAAATAAATTTATACTAACGAAAAATTACAACATATTATTAACTGTCTATAAATAACAACTACATAAATAAATTTATACTAACGAAAATGCAAAAAATAACTACAATGAAATTTACCTCGAACGACTGAAGGAGAGTACGCAACGAATGAGGAGCTCAAACTGTCAAGAGAAAGACCCGCTTTTATAGAATACCTAAATTCATAAATATTAGAACTATCATCACATTAACGGAAAAATTATAACATATTATTAACTGTCTATAAATAACAACTAAATAAATAAATTTATACTAATGAAAATGTAAAAAAACAACTACAATGAAATTTACCTCGAACGACTGAAGGAGAGTACACAACGAAAAATTATAAAATATTACTAACTGTCTATAAATTTATTCTAAATAAATAAATTTATACTAACGAAAAATTATAAAATATTACTAACTGTCTATAAATTTATACTAAACAACTAAATAAATAAATTTATACTAACGAAAATGCAAAAAACAACTACAATGAAATTTACCTTAAACGACTGAAGGAGAGTACACAACGAATGAGGAGCTCAAACCGTTAAAAGAAATACCCGCTTTGTTTTTTTCTCAAATTATGTCAAATAAGAAATTTATAAATTATTTTAAACACTACGAAAATATTAACAAAAAATTATACCCGACCGTCTGAGAGAATTTAATACCGGGAGCGTCTGAGGGAGGAACCACGAGCAAGGTAGAGCGAGGGCAAGCGAAAATGAATGCGATTATCTGAGAGAGGGAAAAGAATGAGCAAGCGAGCGCGATTGAAATGGAAAAAGTATTTGAGAGAGTAACTTACCGATGTCGAAAGAACGAGAGAGAGCGAAGTGCCTGTGAGAGAATGAGGAGCGAAACAGAATGAAGAAGACATTCTGCTTCGACTTTGCTTTAAGCAAAGTGAAGCATCCTGCAGGCGCAAACGCTCGCCCGTGAAGGCCTAGAGGCAGGCCTGCAGGAGTCATCCCATCCCATCCTATCCCTCGACAAAAAATCACGGCGAAGACGAGGGAAAAGGGAGGGGCCATGCAGCGAAATATGAGGGGATGCTGCCGCGTGGTCGCCTGGGGAGAGAAACGAGGAAAAAATATGGAGGGGGAGGGGGATTTGCCGTGTGTCGGCGTGGGGAGGGGGGGCTCTCCCTCGGCAATTGAATTGCCGCCGGGGGGGGGGGGGGGGGGTGGCGCTACAGGTGGAGGGGGCAGGAGGGGGCCCATCGGCGGGCCCATCGTGGTTTCCCTCGGCATTTCATATGCCGAGGGAGACCTAAAATTGTAAAATTTTTTTAATATTAAAATTGTAAATATTATTATTTTTTATATTATTTTAAAAAAAAGCTCACATGATTCCCGATTTGCATGATTACATATCGTACCTTTATAGATCCCCGCCCTTTAAACCGTCGTCTGTTTTTGGAAAAGTATATACTCGGCCAAGATTTGGTACACCTATAAGGGATATTGATCCTCAATAAACATCTCAGACAGCACTCTCCTACGGGTAATTTCTAAACCGGTTCCGTCTATCTCCAGCTAAGCAACAGTATGTCGGCGCCAATGATGAAGAAAAATCCCGGGTGCGCTAGTCCATACTCCATAGGAGTGACATAGGAAGATCATATGGCTTGCATGTGGTAGGCCTAGAACGCAAAGAAATGCAATATGGATCTTAAATATAAATGACATTTTTGTTTAGGGGTTGGAATTGATCCTCTTACGCGATAAAATGACAAAATAAAATAGCCAAAATTGAAGTGTCAACATCGCTCCGCAACCCATAGAAGGAGTTGAGACTATCCAGGTTTTCAATCCAGGCTCTACCAACGCGTCTACTCATTAGGTTTTGTATAGTATTACCATTAGTATTAGGATTAGTATTGTCACCGTCAGCTCGATTCTTTGCTTCTTGGTGCTTGACAAGTACACCAACAAATAGGTTTCCGACAGTGCTTGACCATTTCATTCAAAGAACAGTAGTCCAAGTAATAACAGATCCGGCCAGTTCGTTGTACACCTCAAACTGTAGATCTTCGTCGCAAGAATCTTTTCCATTTGCATCTATGCTGGGCGTACAGCGCTTTCAAGTAAAATTCTATCAGAAATATGCGATCTAGTATTTGTTTACATACTCCTTGATGTTGCTCTCCATGTAATTGATGTGAAAATTACTGATCTCCCACTCCAAGTGGCTGCCATTTCTGCCCCAAAGCAATACAAAGCATCCCAGTCACCCAGACAAATTGTCAGCTCTTCAACCACCAGCAAAGTGGAGTTAACTCTGGTTTCTACTCTCTTGTAATATATAAAAAACTACGAAAGGGCCTAAAAAAGCAGGGAGTTCAAACACTGAAATGGTAAGATCAACTAATCACGACGTGATTCCATGTACAAAATACAGATTACCTTTATATGTTAGTGTCCTATCCTCAGCTCGCAGGCACCATAAATGGCCTTGCAATTCCAATACCCCTTTCATTCCTGCTGTTTCCCACACAAACTTGAAAAGTCCAAGAACCTTGTGTAAATGTTTTACCCCGTTCCAGATGATATCTTCCTCATCTGATATCAAAATCCTTCCCACGTGCAAACAACATTTGCTACCTTCACCGTGTCCCCAAATCCCACCGGAAAGGTCTACCTCCAAGTCCCTAACATATCCATAGAGATAATACAAAAGAAGAGTAAACAAGCATGGGGAGGAGTATCCTAGTGTCTTGGTAAGTTTCTTTTGCACTAGACTTTCCTGGTGTCGAGCATCTTTATACCCAATACATCTGTCAACCACCACATCCCTGATTTGAGACAGCCCTTCCTTCATTGCCTCAAGCTTCTTTAACTGTAAAAGCAATTCTTCCTCGTATTTTATACATCTAATAAGGTCATCAAACATCTCAAGGACATCTTCCCACTTTCTTGAGGCAGAGGAGTCGGCCTTTGCAGCCGGTGAAACACGCATCCATGAAGACGAGTCGGGATTAAAGGAACTGGAATTTTCTTCTAAGAAATTTAGGCAAGCAGAAACAATCTGCAGACCCATCTTAGTGGCATGTCTTGGGCATTGGCCATTCAAAATGTCCAACTCATATTTCAATCCATTTAGCAACTCCTCGAGTGTAGCAGTCCATATCTGGTGCTGTGTCACCTGCGGGCATACTGTGACGCGCACTGATTTCCTTTGCTGAGCGGAAATTTTAAGGATGTCGCTTATCCTGGTCAGGGAATTTATGACCATGGGCTCTCTTTCACTCACATTACTGAAACAAACATGGGGTGCAGACTTTGCATCCGCTGAAGATGCTGGAATACTTCTCTTCAGTGTCTGCTGGATCGATGGAGACCCAATAAACGCTCTAGCCAGCGATTTAAAAGTATGCACTTTATGTTCCATAAGATCATCAATCACAATTGAACCATCTTTAACATTTACGAGCCGTCCGTCGACCGAATCCACATCCTTTAAGCAGTCACTCAACTTTATCATTTGGCGAAACGCCTTCTCATACCATCTAGCAGGCAAGGTCACCCCATGGGCTTCGCCAAAACTATGATAAAGCATCACATTCCAGCGCATGAATCCATTTCTCCAGGTGTCAAGATGCTTTCCCCAGCAGAGGCTATTCCACATATGTATGCGGGCCATTAGTAGCTATAGCTCTAACAAACTCCTATGGATCCTCGGATTTTTCACCGGCTGGATTCTCAATTTAATCTTCAAGAAACCCCACTCAAAGCAGACACTTGATCGGGTGGGCTCATCCATACAACTACTTCAGTCAGACAAACGATCGAACAGGTGGTGGCTGTGGCCACGCGCTAAAAACATTCCATCTTTCCCACGACCACATTTAGTTGTGGGATGACAGTGTACAAAATCTTGTCGCAGACTTGCAAATTTCAGGAACTTGGCGGCAACAGAGTTAGAAAATCACCATGACCAACATTAATGAGAAGAACGCGGAAATCCGGGAGACACCTACATTCGAGCAAAGAAGAGGCAACCCTCTTGATCCTGGTTCTTCCATATGAAATCAGAACTCTCTGGGGCACAACAAATTGCAATTTTGACAGTCGCTAATTGACAATTTCTCTCAAAATAGCGGAACTGAAGAGATTTGTAATCAACGGGGGCGCGAGCTTGGGCATCGACTTTGTTGGGCTTGAGTTTGCCCAAAATGCAAGCGCTTGCTTTAGAACGAAGTAGCCATTTTTCACGGCCAAGTTCTCGACCAAAAACTTTGTTTTTCAGTTTAAAAAAAAATCAAAACTTCAGCCGAGTTCTAAATCAGCTCCGAATATTTTTTAATAAAAAAATATAAACTTTAACTCCAGTCCCAAATCTAATCTACCATGTAATTTTTCTATATATATAAAAAAAATCGTATACTTTCAATCTATCCTAAATTTGCCCCGATTAATTTTTCATCCAAAAATCACCGTTAGTTATCTAATGTGGCATTTTCACATCGGTTAGAGATCCGCATTAGCAAGGTGAAGTAGAAAATTATCTCCAAAACATAACCATTCTTTAATATGAAAATTAGGGAAATGAGCAATGACCGGCAATTTTTTGGTGAAGTTCTAACTGGGGCATATTTAGAACTAGAGTTAAAATTAGTGACTTTTTTTCAAAAAAAAAAAAAGGAATTTGGGCAAATTTGGACCGGACCTAAAGTTGGTTTTTGTTTATATAAAAGAAAGTTTAGAGAAAATTTAGGACCGCACCTAAAGTTGGGGGATTTTAAAGAAATTAAGCCTAGTTCTTGGTTTTAAGTTAAATGATTAAAGGGTAACGCAGTTCGATATTTAATCCAGTGTCCTTGAACTTTTTAGGGATCAGTTCTTAGTTATAAGTTTTATGGATCATTAATGATTAAACGTTTTCATTACTGATGGCTGAAGATGTATAAGGAAGGTTTTGAGAATTATGCTTGAAGGTAAACTTTTATAACTTGCATGTCACGGCCCCATTTGGAGATGTCTAGGGTTTTCCCCAACAGCATACTTGTTGTTAATTTCTTGTTCTATGAATTGGAAACATATTGCTCGAGCTGGGAATATTGAAAAACTTGAGTTCTACAAACCCTCACCTTTGAAGGCCTTGAAATTTTTAGTGTTAAGATTGGTCTATTGATTGGGGCGTCATACCTTAGTCGATAGTTGTACGTGTATGTGCTGCTCATCAGTTGTAACTCACGATATTCTTAGTGACCTTCGCATACTCTGTTTTAGCAAGGCAAAGGGCGAGAGCTCTCGTTCTGTTGTTGTGAAAATTGTTCTCACTGGAGGCTATCTAAAGAATCTTGAATGTGCTGTATTGTTTTCGTTTCATATTGGCTGCGGATCGTTGTGTCGACGACGTTGCATTTAGATTCCTTGATAGAGATACCTATTAACTGTTTGATAAAATTCATGAGCCTCGGTTTATATTTAGTATGTCCCAGTTTTGATTGGCATGTAATGAATTTGCGTCATTGCTTGAGTAAATCTTCACTCAATATTGGTCGTGAGATCCATGGCAGGCAATTGACTTGTCCTTGTTTCTTTTACATCGGTTTTTTGGCTCATGCTTATTGAACTTACACTTAATTCTAATTGGCACAAAGATTATATTGATCATCGGGGTTGTGTTCCACCATAACTTGACTTTGATTAGTGGTCATTTTATTTGCAACAATTTTGTTCAATTGTTGTGAACGAGGTCCATTGATTATGTGAATTCAGCAATGATTTGACCAATTCTCTTACTAAACCTTTAGGAAGAAAATTAATGATACATTGAGGGGAATATGACATAAGCTAGTTGAAGAAAGTCAACAGTGATGATAAATAGCCCCACCCCAGGACTATGGAACAAAAGGCTACCTATGCAATTGGCAATCCCATGAATTGGGTTCACATGGGTAAGAACAAGTCACTTGTTCATCTAGTGACGCACTATTAAAAATTAGGTTAATATAATAAAAAGCCCTAAATTGGTATACATGTGACAAATTTACTCTAAACTATTTTTTTTTACCACGAAAAAATCCTAAACTGATACACATATGACAAATTTATTCTAAGCTATTTTTTTGACCATGAAAAAACCCCAAACTTGTACACATATGATAAATTTACTTCAAACTATTTTTTGACCACAAAAAATCCTAAACTAGTACATCTGTGACAAATTTACCCTAAATTAATTATTTTGACCATGAAATACACCAAAGTATTACACTTGTGACAAATTAATCCTTCGTTAAATTGAGTTAATATTGCGCAAAATCCTAAATTGATAAACTTGTGACAAACAAAGGGTAAAAATCCCAAATTGGTATACTCCTCAACTGGCATGTGTCACCAACTCAGCAATTTGACAATTAAATTTAAAGAAAACAAACAGGCTGTAAATTTATCTCAAGTTTACCGATTTGAGGTAAATTTGTCACAACTGTACCAGTTTGAGATTTACTTTGAGATAAATTTATTACAGATTTATCAGTTTGAGGTTTTCCGTGGTATTAACCCTAAAAATTATTGTCCTCTTAAGGTGAGAATAGTGCAAGATTACAATAAAAATAGGTTGAGCTAAACTCTTCATAAATTCCATAGCCATTATTGGTGGTGTATTAAACTATATAATACACATGAAGGAATCACAAATATAAGTATGGAGCGGGGCCGCTTCTTTAAGAACTTTTGGCAAAAATCATTAAAGCACTTATGAGTGAACCAAGCATGGGCATGGCCTGGGGAAAAATACACTTTTAGTGTCGAAAATTATGTACGGAGACCACTTTGGTGCCAAAAATGTCAATCGTGTCATTTTAATGCTAAGTTAAAAAAAAACGATCATTTAATGCTAAGTCCGATTTGCTCCGACGAAAATCTGACATGGCATTATTTTATTAGTATTCGAAGTTGATGTGGCTCTGGCAAGGTCTAGTCAGCAATTAAAAAAGGAAAAATAAAATAAAAATACTAAAAATAAAAAAATACAAACTTAATTAGTTTACAAAAATAAAAAATAAAAAATACAATTTTAAAAAAAAAATTGAAAAATTAGGTTAAAAATTAACAAAAAAAAAAGGTGAACGTTTGCAGGCTGCGAGGGCTTCCCTCGCCTCTTGGTTCTCCACCTAGAATTTTGTTTTTTTTTTGTTTTTAATTTAAGGTTCTTTTTAATTTTTTTAGCTTATTTTAATTTTATTTCAAATAGAGTTTATATTTTAAATGAATTTAATATTAAGCTAATTTTTAAATTTGAATTTATTTTTACTTTAATTATTTTAAAGTGCAGAAGTTCATGTGGATTTTTTTTCAAATGTCATTTTTTACTAAAAAAATTATTGATGACACATGGCAATTTTTGTCGAAAATCCTTGCCGGAGGCACTAAAAGTGATCCTTTTTTAGTTTTCGTTAAACCTAACTGTCAAATTGTTAAGTTGGATGACATGTGGTAGTTTAGGGGTGTCTTAGTTTGCGATTTTTACCCTTTGTTTGTCACAGGTTTATCAATTTTAGATTTTTTGTGGTATTTATCCAATTTAACGAAAATTAAATTTGTCACATATGTATCAGCTTGGTGTTGACACCTGATTTTTGACCATCTATCATTGTGATTTTTATTTTTAAAATAAATTAAAATATCAAAAAAGGTCATAAAATCACAAAATCAACTTTGGAAGCCTTAGCCTAGCCTCAGGAATCAATTTTGAACAAAAAATATTTTTGGTATTTTTAAATATTTTTCGAATTTATTTAATTATAAAAATACCCAAAAAATCAGAAAAATATCATTCGTGGTCAGAAAAATACCCAAAAATATTCGATAATTTTATTTTAATTTCCTCTTCAAGTGTGTTACTTTAAATCTCAAAAATTCGGCTAGGGTCAACATGTTCCTTAACAAACATAAACCCAAACCGAACCCAAAAAAATCCTTTTCGAGTCTTTTAATTTTCAATTCTCACTTTTTATAAGCTATGACATTGTATTCTAAAGTCTTGAAGTGCAATTGGGTCAGTTTGCCCTCCAATTTGATCAATTTTAACCAAAAAGGCTTAATTGCATATTTTTCTTTCAATTAGTCCCCGGTTTCACGGATCTTGAATTTCACACGGGCATATCCATTAAAATTCAACACCTCTACCCCATAATTTTCATCATGCCCAATCCATTGGCGGCCTCAATTCAGGCTAATTTGGTAGTTTGGATGTATATGTATGCTCTACGTATTTATACGTCATGCGTATTTATACGTTATGCGTATTTATACTGTTTGGTAACCTCTTTAACTCTTGTAATAATAATAATGGTTATTATTTTTAACACCTTTGTTAGTGCTATTTTTAAATAGCATTTTTGTATTATAAATTGTGAGTGTTATTTTTAGATAGCATTTATAATTGTTAGTGCTATTTTTAAATAGCATTTTTGTATCATAAATTGTGAGTGCTATTGTTAGTGCTATTTTATAATTCAATTTATTGGAAGGTGTTTTTGGCTATAAAAGGATGACAAGAGTTTTGAGGTTAAAGGAGAGAGAGGACATACGTTGAGAAAATTCTTAGAGGGGAGAGACATTTTGTAGAGTGTGCAAATTTTTGAGAGCTTAGAGAGAAGAACACAAACACTCTCTATATTCTCATAATCTTGAGTGAGCAAAATATACTAAGTTCGGAATATTGATTCCGCATATTGCTAGCACAATTGTTGTGGAGTTATTAGTCGTCTCCCCGTTCGTCAATTGGTGGTGCGTCCGAACTAGATGCCTAACACTTGTGGAGGCTGAGATCGAAGAATATCGAACCGACACCTCCGTTCAAGCACGCTACGAGAGGTAATCTATTTACTCCCTTTGAGACTTTGTGATTTTTTTCGATTGAAATGCACGAAGTACGCCTTTGGAGATACATGTATGGGTTGTTATTTATTTCCGCTACGTGTTACGTGGATCCCAACAGTGGAATCAGAGCCAATCCTTAGGTGTTTTCGTGCATTTAATTGATTTTTTGCAATTTTTGCAATACTATGGCCAATATGTATTAACGAATTGTTCGTCTTACATGGCTAATGGAGATTGATTATTTTATATGATAAATTAATCAACGTAGCAAAAAATTGAGACTAAATCAATTTTGAATCGAAAATTTATGGCTATCTTATTTTACGTAAAAATTCTGAATATGATTCAACGTAGAATTTTTATTGTGCCTTCCTAAGTTTTAAATTGTGAATTTATTACTTACGTGAAAGGGTGGTGATCATGGAAAAATCCCTAATTAATGTGATTGATGTATATATGAATGTATGATGATTATTTATATATTTGGGGTTGTAATTATTAAATGGAGGCTGCGTACTCCTTTTATTTTTCATGTAATCTTTATTTTTAGCATAGTCAATTGTTGATGTAAATGCTACGAGGATTACGTGGAGGAGCCTTTTAAGTCGGCGAGCTCTTTGGGGCCCAATTCTTGAAGAGTTCAAGACACCAAGAAGAAGCGAAGAGTGGCTCTCCGTTATTAAAATATTAAAATGATTAAATGTGGTCTCATTGGCTCGAGACCCATTAAATCATAATTCCATGATCACCACGTAGGATAGATGTTTATGTGATTGGCATCTATTTATTTACGTGAGCATGTTAAACTGGTTAATGTGCAAAGTCAGACTTACCTCACCTAAAATTGCGCCTGCATGAACTCTTAGCTAGGAAAATCACTCGCGTTAGGTACCGAAAGGGCGTTGGTAATGACACCGACGTAACCAAGTCCCCGAACCCAAAATCTCTGGTTCCGCAGAACTGATCGACCTCTCCCAATCGGTCAGTAAGGTTTCCGGTCTACCCTCCAAGAAAGACCGGTGGCGACTCCAAATGCATGCACAAGTTGCACATGCCACCACGACCACACTGAAGGTCGAAAGCGATCGACTCTTATTGTCGAATCCCTCAAAAAATACTCCCGCCGCGATTTGGTATGGGCCTGGGAGGGCCCGCGCCGATCTAAAGCCCGCGATCGGTAATCCATTAGCCGCGTCCGCTTTCGGACGGGTCGCGACACTTGGTATTATTCATAGTAAAAAAATTAATTTAGGGTAAATTTATCACAAGAATACAAGTTTAGGATTTTTGGTTGTTAGCATGTTTTGCAGCTGGTTTCACCGTTGAAACCCCTATGACACACTTGGTACAATATCTGGTTCATGGTTTTTGTGTTCAGCGCCCCTCTTGTACCTAGCATTTTGAAAAGTTAATACACACTTACCTTACCAAAAAAAATAATAATTTAGGATAAATTTATTATAAGCGTATCGGTTTAGAATTTTTTGTGATAAAAAAAATATTTTGAAATAAATTTATCAAATATGTACCAATTTAGGGTTTTCGTGGTATGAACTTTGAAAAAAACCTTAGCACCACCGTTTATGAGCTTTCTATTTGGTTCAACATTTGGCAAAATGACGAATAGAAAGCTCTGTTTGGTTCAGCATTTGGCTAATGAATTTTGAGTAAATGCAAATACCTTTGGGCTAAAGGTCTTTTTCCAAAATGCAAGTAATGTTTTTTTAAAAACATATTGAAAAATAAATTTGAAGTAAATGCCGTTTGGTGAAAAATAAACTTTATAAAGTATTTTTATTTATATTTTTAAAAGTGGGGATCGACGAGTGGCGATCGATGGCATTGGTCGGCGGGTGGCGGCGGTGGGCGGCGAAGATCGTCAGTGGGGGTCGGTGATAGGCGGGTAGCGACGGCAGCGGGCGACGACAGTCTGCGGAGGTCGTCGGGAAGCAGCGGCGGAGGGCAGTGGTCGATGACTGTTGTCAGTGATCGGCGGGCGGCGATGATGGCAGTCGTTGGAGGTCATCGGCAGTGGTCGACGACGGTGGTGGTCGGCAGGGGCAACAAACTGATGACGGCAGGTGGAAGTGACAAAGCTAAAAGAAAAAAAATTAATTACGTTTGGTCAAGAAATTTTAGAACCCTCGTTCCAATGCAGAACTAAACAGGCCTTAAAACCCCAAAGCCACTAGATTACCAAAGTGCCCAACTCCCAAGGCCCAGACGAACGCGACAACGACAAGCTCATCATCCACAGGGACAGCGTCGTAAATTCACGCATGCGGAAAGAAGCTACTAGGGTCTTGCAGCTTTAGGTTTATCTCTCTCCCCCTCTTTCACCGAGGCTCGCGGTCGTCACTTGGTAGCTGCTCTTCCTCCGTGGCTCAGCATTTCCCTCAGGTTGGACTCATTAGGGTTTCAATCTCTCCTCCTCCCTCGCGTGCTGTTTCAAGTGTTTCGGATTCTGTATCGATCGCTGCGCTCCCCTGGCCCCGCTGTTTCGATCCCAAAACCCTATCCCTGTTTCCGTTCTCACCGGTCGGTTGAAGCAGTTCACCTTTTGTTGATGTTTAGCTAGGATTTAAGCCCCGGTATATGTGCGATGATCGTTGGTTATCTGGTTTGAAGGCTTTCTTCTCGGTTGAGTGGGCATTCGGGGATTGCTGTCTAGTGTCGTGGTGGATATGTTGAGGCTTGGAATTATCAGTGTATGCTTGAATGTGCAGTCTTGCATTTGACGTGCAGAGAGCTAGGGGTTTCATCAAGGGTGCGAAGTGATTGATTGATTAGGTGAAGATTGCCGTTGGTTGATGGGGTTTGACATTTGTTGGTTTACTTTAGTGATCACTGAATGGTGCGGGGATAGATTTACTTTGCCATATTTTCGGATTAGGTCATGATGGGTAGGCGCTCCCTGGTGTTTGTCTCGATATGCTTGTAATGAGAAGCTGAGTGGATGGTTTAACCTGGGGATTATATTTTGTTGGCACCTGAGATGGGTTCTTCAGCTCGGGAGTCTTAATCTGCATTTTGCTTGTGATGAAGCACAAATTGTCTAGTTTGTGTTGAGTAGATCTGATAAGACTTACAGTACCTATGCGGTGTGAGTGAGCCATACCTACTTGAGAATGGGTAGCTAACTTGGTCAAGAATCTATCTGCATTTCTTTTATTTTCATGCTATTATTTTTTGTCCTTTACCCAATTTGTTCGATTGATATTTAACATGCAGTTTGATACTCAGAAGCATTTGAGCCGCATTATTTACCCATAATATTTTGGTGCAGCAAATTTATCAAACCCTCAACCAAGGGGGGATTATGGAATGTCTTCTGTTCTATTCTCTATTATGAGATGTCACCCTAGCATTTTACTATTCCATTAGGTTCCTGGTTGTGCTCGGTTGAGCTCTATTCGAGTTGGAGTCAATGATGAAGAAGAAGGATCCTTTGGCTTTTATGGATGTCTCCATTGATGGGGACCCTGCTGAAAGAATGGTTTTTGAGGTACTTATTTGTGAATGCGAATCGTAATTATTCAACATCTATATGAAATTTGCTGCGGATTCTTCACAATTCTTATCTGTTGACTGGTTTTCTTGTGAATCCGGTTCGCCAGCTTTTTCCTGATGTTGCTCCAAAGACGGCAGAAAATTTCCGAGCACTCTGTACTGGAGAAAAGGGAATTGGCCAGAAGACAGGGAGGCCACTGCACTACAAGGGGTCATTTTTCCATCGGATCATTAGAGGCTCCATGGCTCAGGTTTGTTTGTTTGTTCGTGTAAGAGCTTTGTTCTAGAGCAAGTTTGGTCTTTGTTATCGCTGTGTAAGGCTAAATAGGTCCTTTTGGTCAGTTACCTTTCTTTATGCTGTAGGATACAGGGCTGATGCTCACGACTGCTTTTCTTGTGATATAGTTTTAAGGTTGTACTTACCATGTTGTCCACCCTCTGATCTTTTCTTTGCTTAACATTTCACATACATTCATTGATTATTATCCTTCTTGCCATTGGTTTTTCATTAATGCATTGTTGTATTTCTTTTTCTTTTTCTTTTGCAGGGCGGTGATTTTCACAAGAGGGATGGTAAGAATCTTATTTATGGCTATCTACTTTGTGTGTTTGCTTTAATTTCACTCGTCTTCCATGGGTGCTTTTAAGGCCTAAACTTTGGATTTGCTTGTTACATGGTAATTTATTGAGGTGCTTTTCTTTTTGTCTTTGGTGTCTATTATGTGCATCTCATTGATCAAGATGGACAACACTACAAATTGCTACAGGTGATTAGACCAATGGCCATTTTATGTGATTATGTGCAGATACGCTACCTGTTCATTTGTTAGTTAGTTTGGATGAGTCTAGTACATGGCGCTACCCATTCATAGCACTGTTGCGTGCTTGAAAGCTATGTTGCGTCTGAATTTCAACCGAAGAAGCTGTTGGGCTTTGAAACAACAGCAGCCTAAATGTTTTCGAGTTCTGATTGTATATATATTTTTTGTGTTTGTCGGAGATGTATACCTTGAAAGTGTTTCTACCTTGAAAGTGTTTCTCTTACTTATAGGGCCTAGATATGATGCTCTTTTGTGTCGTCAGATTTCAATATTATCTGTCGGTTCTTTCTAATTTGTTTTTTCGGTGAATGTTTAGATGCTATCTGATATTTCCATCCAGATTATGAATAGATGAATTACTGGCTTTTGTGTTTATACAACTCTTTCAGGGCCTGCAATGAGTGATATAATTGGAATGTGTGTTCTAAATTAAACTTGAGGTGAGTTGATGGTTATTGATGATTATGAAATGTCAAATGATAACGATAAACGATATTTGATGCTCTTAGTTTCAGATTTGAAAATGGGAACGGTCATTAGTTTGTGGGTGAATGAATTCAAATGGCTCTTGGGGTGCTAGTGTCCTGTTTCGGTTATGGTAATTAATTGTAGCACTTCTCTGTACAATTATCAGCTTGACTGATGTAGTGTCTGGGTATAAAAATTGGATAACATCGCAGTTCCAAAAGCACATGCAGATGTTATTGAGCTTATATAGATATGAAAATTTGTTTGCAACCTTGTTTTGTTTCCTACTGCTACAATCATCTGGATATAGAATACATGTTACGTCACAATCTTTTGTGGTGGAAAACCGATTGGCTTCAGTTATATATAAAAAAAAGTGAGGATGGAGATTCTCTTCTGGTGCCCTGTTATAAAGGTTCTCATGGCTTGACTGATATTATTGCTGGGTTCTGTTGTTTCCTTTCATTTAAAAAATTGATTGGGAGTGCTTTGCAGTTGGATGAAGTGATAATTTGGTTGACCACTGTCATCATTGTATGAAATTTGCGTCACGTTTGTGTATTTGAATGGCAAATTATGTATATCCTCATTGTGTCCTATATTGTTTTGTGCAAATTGGTTAGCTGTTCAACAGGCCATCTTTGATCTTCAATTCATGGTTAGGTGATCTGTGATAGAGGATTTCTCTGAAAATATTGTAGTCTAGATGTTTGTGGATAATGCTCAGTTATGAGATTTCCGTTTGGGCACAAAACTTCATTGTGCTTCGTGGACATTGCCTAAAGACGTGATTTTTTGGCCCTGTTTTACAGGAACCAGTGGAGAAAGCATTTATGGGGAGAAGTTTCCAGGTCAGACTGTTGAACGCGCTTGTTGTCCATGTAACACTGGAATGACATGCTGTCTAAAGTTGCCATTCTTGCTTTAATTACCCCCTCGATTTTTTATGGATTTGCAATCTTCTGTCACAATTACTTGTAAACTAGTTGATCTTTTAAAAAAGATGCGAGATTTTTCATTGGTTTTGCCCACCTCATTAGCCTTGTATAGTGTCTTCACATGTGTGGAGCATTTTGAGGGCAGAATAATGGGGGTTCAAGCTCTTCAACAATGTCGTTTGCTTTGGAACACAAGTATTCACTCCAAATCATTGGCTGTTGAATAAAATTATACTTGTGGCTAATCATCTTAATGTCATCAATTAAAATTGTTCTTTAATGATTTAATTCTAGTTAGAAATCACTCTCATTATTAGGATTTAACTCCCCGAGTTGAATATCGTGTTATTCTAGAGCGACTCGAATAGTGCTCAATGACAATAAAAATGTGATGACTGCAAGGTCTTCGACCGCTGTATCATCACATGAGAAAGCTGATCTTTATCATAGCTTTCGAGGAGATATGATTAGAGTCCATCCTATTTACATTTTGTATATGGAAACTTGGATGTGTTCCGGTGCAGCTTGGTTTGGCAATTTGTGTCAAAACACATTCATTTGCTACATTTCTCATAGTTGGATAATGAAATGTTTCTGAACAATTTTATTACGTTTTGAGATTAATAATTCCATCTGGAACATGATTCTGATGCCAAGTTGACTATTTAATGTAGTTCTTTTATGCCATAAGTGGAACCATACTCATAAATGTGATCTAGAAATTTGGTGGCAGCTTAATCCCTCTATTTTTCCTATCTCCCATTGATGAACTTATGGTTTTTTCTGCTGGTTGTAAGATTTACTGTATTAGTAGTTTTCTGAATGTTTGCTAGATCCCTCTTCTGGTTGTTGAACATGTAACATGTAGCCAATTTCTGGGAAACTGTTGGTCCTATGAATTTGTAAGGGAGGAAATGAAAGTTTAGGTAGAAAGTGAGACTATTATAACAGACAGCTTGAAACTTTTTAGTTGTTTTTATGTTCTTTTTGCGTGCTAGATATGGCTATTCCATCTACTTTCTCATCTCTCGTCTTTACTCATAGTTTGGTACTCATCATCCTAGTTTCACCGAGGCGTGTTATTCATTTATTTGTTGGGACTCATTGTGCAAATCCTCTTAGATCAAGTAGTGTAGTTTTCCTTTTTGCTGCCATCAGTAAGAGAACACCGTAGCTGAGTCTTAAATCTATGTGCATGCTTTTTTGGTGTGGTCTGAATAGTCATTTAGTCCATTTTGGCTGACTGGTTTGATCAACTGGTTTTATTACTGGTGACAATTGCTTCTCTAAATTTCTTCAGATGAGTCCCCTCGGTTGAAGCATGATGGACCTGGTCTTCTTTCTATGTTAGTTGCTGATCGTGATGCTTTAGGTTCTCATTTCCTTATTACCTTCAAGGCTGATGATCATCTGGACAGGTTTGTCTAAAGGTTTTAGGTGTGTCTTGGGGCTTACCCAAGATTATTTCTCATTCATTTTAATATTTTCGTGTACTTGACAGGAAGTCTGTGGTCTTTGGAAAGCTTGTGCAAGGGCTTGAAGTATTGAAAAGAATTGAAAATGTAGGTGATGATGAAGGCAGGCCCCCTGTTACTGTGAAAATAATTAACTGTGGCGAATATTCGGAAGGTAGTGATTCAAGAATTCTAACATGAATCAATCTAAGTTGAGGATTTAATCTATATATAATGAAATCAATCTAAGTTCCTTTGTCATGTTTTTATGTTTCATTTGTGGGTTTTTATGCATAGATAAAAAAAGAGCGAATAAGTTGAAAATGGGCAAGGACACAGCTTCTGAGGCCAACAGTCATGAACCACGGAGAAAGAGTAGACGCAAGAAATCTTCCAGAGATAGAAGGAAGAAAAGAAGAAGATATTCATCTTCATCGGAGAGTTCAACGGATATTGATTCCGAGTCATCTGAGACCGAGAGTGAGTCTGACTCATATGATTCTTCGTCATCTTATGTTAGCTCCTCAAGCGATGACAGGCGTAAAAGGAGAAAGAGATCTTCCAAAAGGGACAAGTCTAAACGTGGTAAAAGAAGGGATAGACGGCGTGACAGAAAACGAAAGAGACGGGATAAGAGATCTAAACGCAGATCCAGAAGGTTGGGCACTCGATTATCTTGGTCAGGTTTTTTTTATTATTTAAACTTGCGTGGTTAATTGACTTCATAGTGGACCATTTTTTCGGTGGAACTTTGGTCACGGGGGACAGCATGTTCCTGTGCTTCGAAGAAGCAATATTAGAACATACTTGGCTTTAGAGGTTCCTGTTGGAACTTTTAATTTGCTTGCTTTTAATCTGCCCTTCTCAGATTCAGTTGATAATCTTAAGTTCATGATATGTGTCCTTTTGGGGCAGTTACTCATCTTTTGATGCATGATGACCCTATATCTACTTCACTGTACTCTTGGTATTGTTGACCCACTTCCCCTGACAGTATGCTGATACTTTCCCTTTGTTAGGGCTATGAATAGTTCTTCAGACACTGACAGTGAAATTGAGAGTGAAAGTAACTCTCAAAATGATAGTCTGGATGCTCTCGGGAAAGATCGAAAAAATAAAGATCCTTCTCAGAACTCTGGTAAGTTCTTAACTTATTTTGTGTAGTTTCACATACATGAATGTCATTTCAGTGAGATTGAGATGCTATATCACTTATTATGTTGGGTGATTAATCTGATTCATAATCGGAATTTTGTTGTTGGTATTGCTGTAAAAGCCTACTTGATGATTTATGGAGGACTTGCTTTTTTAGATTTGCACATGCTCATCATCAGTGATGCCAATCTCATGAGGTCCTATTGAAACTTCTTTGGTCTTGCTGGAAGGAATCAAAATTCTCCTGGGCTGCCTTCTGGTTGTTTCCAAGAAAGGGGAGCAGTGTGCATGGGTACCTTTGATTGTGATTTCTATCCTGCATGTAAATGGTTGGGCATACCCAGTTGGCTGGAAATGGCTTTCTTCTTATGAATTGCCGTACTTTAATAAATTACAGCGAGTTGGCTCTTAATATTACAGATGCAGTTGTGTAGTTAGAAAGCGAGACTTTGTTATGCATTTATATAATGAATCAAAGGTGCATGTGTGGTAGTGTGTGGGATATTATTTTTCATGCTGTTTTTTCCTTCCTTTCTGGAAATTATGCAGGTGGTGGTCTATCTCCTGAGTCCTTCCAGAGAGAAGAAGGTTCCAATCATCACAAAACGAGGGACAGTGCAAAATTGCATGGAAATGAAGCAGATGAATCCCTAAAGGAGAATGGAGATGGGCGAAGTAATGGTATTGAAGACGATCCTCGCTCCAACGGGAGTCCAGATAGACGACCTGATGTAGTTGATGATCATCCAGGAAAATCCAGGTATTCTTAACACCTCTGTTGCTTTTTTAATGGTTTATGGTTCTTCCAGAATCTGGGAATTCGTCATATGTGAAAACTGGTGGAGCAGGAGCAGGAGCAGGAGCCCTAGCAGTATCAGTCCCCGCAGGAATATGAGCAAGAGCCCTGATGAAAGTCCAAAGAGGGTTATTAGCAGGAGTCCAAGCATGCCTAGTAGGAGCCCTAGCCCTCGTGGTGGGTCGGGCAGAAGCAGGAGTGTAAGTAGAAGCCCTGTTAGAAGTGGTAGCAGCAGGACCCCAGCTAGGACTAGCAGCCTGAGCCCAGCACGAAGTGTCAGCAGGAGCCCAGTCAGGGGAAGAAATGTTAGAAGCGTCAGCAGAAGCCCTGTGAGAGCTCGTTCTCATCGAAGCATCAGCAGGAGTCCTGTAAGGTCCATTTCTCGTAGGAGTCCAAGCCAGAGTCCTCCAACAGCATCAAGAATAGTAAGGAACAGTAGCCCTGCGCGAGCTTCACGAAGCGCAAGCCGGAGTCCTGTTAAGTCTTCTCGAAGAAGCATGAGCAGAAGCTCAGGGAGGGCTCCTTCAAGAAGAAGTGGCCGGAGCCCTGTCAGAGCACCAAGTAGGAGTGGCCGTCGCAGCTATTCTCGTAGTCGTAGCCCCCCTTTGCGTCGTGCAGCTAGATCTCCACCGTCTGTTCGTCGAAGGAGTTATTCTCGAAGTGCTTCCCCTGATGGTTCTCCCAAGCGCATTAAAAGGGGGCGAGGTTTCAGTGAGCGGTACTCTTATGCTCGTCGATACAGGACTCCATCTCCTGATCGTTCTCCAGTGAGGTCCTACCGTTACGGTGGCAGAGCTGACCGTGATAGGTAAGTCACATTCCCCTGATGCTTCACCTCTCATTTTTTAAATGTTTTTAGCTTTGAGCAGATTTTACTTCGTCTGAACATGTCTTCGTTTCTTTCTAGGTATCCAAGCTACCGGAGGCACTCCCCAAGGCGTTACAGAAGTCCTCCTAGAGGAAGAACTCCTCCCAGGTGATGTGCACCAAACCTTTGTTAGAACCCAAAACCTTTTACATCTCTACTCTCAAGCCCAGCCTCAGAATTATCACGAGAGGGAATAAGTAGAGTTGCTTTTTTTCAAAAGCTCTCAATCAAGCCAGGCTAACATACATTGGAAGCTGGCTAGGACCTTCCTTGATTCTGATCTGTTTAAAAACTTCAGTGGAATATAATGACAGAAATGCCCTTTATTCCTTGTTAATGATCTATTTTTTGGACCTGCAGGTACAGAAGCAGATGGAGTCCTCCTGGTTCACGTAGCCCTCGTTATAGACAGCGTCGATATAGTCCAAGTCGTAGCCCCATTCGCGATCGTTCCCCAGTTGAGGTGTCTAAATCTCGTTCTTCCCCCCGCGATGAAAGGCAGAAATCATCTTCTAGGAGTCCAAGCCGGTCAGTGTCAAGGTCTCCGCGGGATTCACCTCCTCCTAGGCGTGCAAGCAAAGACAGATCCCGGTCGTCATCGAGGAGCCCGGATGGAAAGGGTCTGGTAAATTATGAGGATGGTTCTCCAGATTCTAGTTGAAGATGAATGGGTGGTTATGATTTGGAACTTGAGCTATATCTTATATCTGTGTGCGGGGATCTTTGCTAATGTAGTTTATATAGCCTATTGAATTTAGGCAGTGCCCTGTTGTTGGAACCAGTATTTGCAGACTCTGTAGTTTTGAACTACACTTAGTTTTGTGAGCGTTTGAGGTTTGGCGTGGCGAATGTCACGAGCATAGTACGAGGGATCTTGTCAGCCAAACTAAATTTGTAGTGATTTCATAGATACTTGAATGTTAAATATGTCAATTCTGGTGCATGCTTGGCTTGCGATAGATGTGACTTGTGATAGATGTCGGTTGGGGTTGGAAATGTGTGACCGTCAGAATGGTGCATGCATGGCTTGGCTTGCTGTTATTATACATTTAGTTCACAGTATGCGCCCGAAGCACCTAGTATGGACCTCGTTCTCTTGCGTTGCGAGCCCTGAGATACCTTGAAGCTGGTTTTTGCCTTCCTGCTTTGCGTTGTACAATGTATTTGGTTAATTCCTTTTACCTACGAGTTCCACATAAGCTTCTCTCGATGTTGCTTGGGATGATAGACCAGTAGTTATCGAGACAAGTTTTTGTCTGGGAGAGCCGTTTCTCCTCTCCTCTTTTTTGCGCTTTTTTTATTTTATTTTACATGTCCAGAGTTCCCGAAGAACTCAATTCGTCTGTTATTGGATGTTTTTTGGTGGGACGATCGAGTCGATCGACTCTTGATGGCCTGACTAGAATATAAGCTTCGGACGGCGGTTTGTAGGTCCAAGCCTTGAAGCGTTGACTAGACATGGCCCATGGGTTACCATTTGCCTCTCAAATGTTTGTCCACATTGATGAATGCCTCCAAAGGGCATTGGTGCTTTGTTCATGCTTTCTTACCTCGAAGCATGGAGATACTTCCAAAGCTATTGCACCTTGTAACTATCTCCACCTTATTCAATCACCACCTAGGTTTGCAGCAGAAGTCCCACCTTTCTTCTATCACCCTCTGAAAGCCTCGCCGCCTTTCTTCTTCAACACAACATTGTCGCCTCCGAGAAGAAGCAACATGTTAACTGCTCGGATCCGTGACACCATCTCCGAGTGCATCTCCCAAGCTCAGTTGGGCTCTGATGAAGCCAAGGAGAGAGCCCTTCAGACGCTCGCTTCGATCACCAGAGTCAGCCCTATAAATCGGTGCTCGCTTGCTCAAGCAGATGGAGCGATCCCCGCTTTTCTCAGGCTCACTGAGTCCAAGTCTCCCGTTCTTCAAGCCCTGTCGCTCTCCATCCTTTTCAACCTCTCCCTCAATCTGGACCTCAAACGACCCCTAGCAGACATGGAGACCATGCACCATCTCAACTCCATTATCCTGTCTCCTGGCTCCCCTGAATCCAGCAGGCTAGCTGCCTCCCTCATTTGCAGCCTCGCCATGCTCGACAAGAACAAGGCCAAGTTTGGGGTCGCAGGGACCATCCAAGCATTAATCAAAGCGATCTCGGGGCCACCCAAAGTGGCCTCGCACCACTTGCTGAGCTCACTGGCTGAGCTCGTGCAGTTCCACGGCAATTGCACCCTGGCCGTCCGATCGGGCGCAGTACCGCTGCTCCTCGGGCTGGTGGTTAGCGCTGAGGGCGAGGACTTGGCAGGGACTTCCTTGGCCATCTTGGGCCTCCTAGCCCGGTTCGACGAAGGACTGAACGCTTTGATACGGACGGATAAGATTGTCACCTTGATGATGGACGTGCTGAAAGGGAGGTGTATGTTGAGCAAGGAAGGCACGGCCGAGATCCTTCTCCGGCTCTTCGACGAGAGCGAGGGGTGCACTCGAGAGGCTCTGAGATTGCAGGAGTTCTCGACTGTTCTGGCTGATCTTTCGGTTCGAGGGTCGGCGAGGGCGCGGGAGAAGGCCGGCTTCTTGATGAGGAAACTGATGGAGGCTGACTCTTATGCTGATGGGAACGAGTTGCCCCTCCAATGGTAACTGTGGTTTGCTTTATCCAAGGCCTGTCTACTGACTTTATCAATCAGTTTGTTAATTTGATTTCAGCTCTTTTTATTTTATTTTATTTTTATTCTGATCGATTGTATGAGAATTGGTGTTCATGATTTCGATTTTGTGATGATGGCGAAGGAGGATTATTGATTACAAGTTATGCATAATTTTAGCGCTCAGTGTGCCAATAAAGGGAAAGATTATTCTGCATCGATTATTTCATAGAGGTCCATGAATTTCGAATATTGATAGTACCAAAAAATGGTAAAAAAATTGCTTATAACAAAAACTTGTTAAATAAGTTGTAAATCCAGCTGACATGATACCGATGGACTGACCTCAAGGCCACATATTTCATTAGTGAAATATTTAGCCGAAATGATTACATTGACAAATAGTCCAAATCATCAGAAGATTTATGATTAGATATGCACAGTCGAAAGATTTAAAACTAAATTGGTAAATTATGAAAATATTGAAGACTAAAAAGATTTAAACCGAAGGATGACCGGGAAATGAAGTTCATGAGTTTAATCGACGGTCACAAAACGAATCTCGCCAAATTGGGACAACGTAAACACAATCAACTCATACTTAATTTTTTTGAAATTCTCGTTATATAAAATGCAAATTCATATTACTAAAAGAAAAAAGAAAGAAAAAAAAACGGGAGATAAAACTCACAAAAGGCTATAGCGACAAGGACACCAAAAGTGTCGTAAGTTTTATAAGGTACTCACTTGAGTGTCATAACTTTTTTTTCCCGGCCACTTAAGTGTCACAATTGCTGAAAAACGTTCACTTGAATGCCATAACTCCAATCGATCACTTAAGTACAATTTTTTTTTAAACAAACGTTCACGTAAGTGTTGGAATTCCGACATGACATAGCATTTGTGGTGAATATTTTTAAAAAGTTATCGCACTCGAGTAATCGATCGAAAAGTTATATAAAAATTTAGTGATCTTAAAAAAGTTACGGCACTCATGTGAGTATAGTACATAAGTTATACTCAGGTGATCGGGAAAAAAAAAGTCATGGTATTTAAGTAAGCGTCGTGCGAAAGTCATGACACTTGCGGTATCCTTTTCCCAAACGTACCTAAGCGGTTGCTTAATAGAAATCGATTGCAAGTCTCAAAATAATTTCTGAACTATACACCTTTGTATAATTTACGTGAATTGGGAGCTCCGAAAAAACTTATAATAGGCAAAGGGTTGAAAATAGAAGTCACTCCAGACATGTTTTAGATAAATAAATAGATAATTCCGCAGAAATAATTTCTAGATTTGGCAATTCTTTTCAACGACATTAAACAATTTTTAGTCAGCATTTTTTTTTTAATTTCATTATCCTTTGTTCTATTAAAGTAAATCTCCGCCCGCAGAACGATAGGTAAATCGAGTTGCAAGGTAAAAAGTTCATATTACCGGCATATCTTCAATTATTAACAACTTACTAGGCGTTCCAATAAATCAACCACGTTTGCTTCCACAACATATTAAAGTTATAAACTTTTATATGAAATTATTATTCTTAATTTGAGCGAGTCGCCGGTCTTTTGTGATATAATTATTAGCAACTAGTTTGAGATATTAGCGATTACACAGTAAAATTATATGCGGAAATTCTAGCATTGGCGGATTTTCGATCTTCATGATTTTCACAATTAATAAGGATGAAGACGTACTTTGTCCATAGCGATTCTTCAATAATGATCGATGCAAATAACAGAGACGATGAAGAATATGATTTCTCTCCCTTAACCCTGGAATATGAAACTGACGTTCATTTTACGGTACGTTAAAACATCGTTATCAATAGGGTGGACAGAGGACCAGATTTTTATTTGAAAACGTTATCAAGAAGTGCCTTTTCAAGAGGTGCCTTCTATCAAATCACTTCATAATCGCATCCCATCAATTATGTCTTTTCGTAACCAATGTAAAATAATGATAACATGAAATAATTATTAAACCATTATTATACCATCATCTTTCCTAAATCGAACTTTGTCGATCGAGACCGTTGGGGTTAGCGATAAACCCTCGCAATTACATGACAACTAAAATCGCTGTGACTGGAGTAACCCTAAGTGTGATGAGTAACTGAGTCGATAAGCGTAACGTATGCAAAAGCCACTCGTTAGTTAGAGATAAGCTAAAATTACGATTGACGGAAAACTGACCATGAAATGGGATCTTGAAATTGGATATCGGACAATGAAGAATTCCAACATTCGAAGGGAATTGAACGTCGCCTCATCGAGGATAATTAATACTGAGAAAATGAAATTTCGGACTGTAAGTGTAAAATTACCATTTTGCCCTAGAAGGATATTCTTTGCCTTAAGAATGGAACAATGGCAAATTAGTCTTTTGTCAATCCCCTAGTGGCCGAAAATCTTAAGGGTATAAGGGTCATTGGAGCAAAAGATTTTATGAAGAAAAAGACAAGTGTCATTGATGGAGCATAGACACCTATTTAGCCATTAATGGTGGTCAAGTCTCAACTACCATTCCACATGTTTTGACTAAGTGGGATTAAGGAAGACTCCCCTCTCTCTCCTCTCTTCATTCGGCCGAAGACCCTTTCCCTCATTCTCCCTTTTTTTTTTTCTCTTCTTCTTCCACTCTCTGGCATGGAACCCCTCCCGACCAGCTCGCCCTCTCGCCATCGAACGCCACAACGCCAGCTTCCAGCGACCACCGACCCAAGCGCCGACAACCATAACATCCTTCAACCTCTCCTCTACGACCTCATACCCACCATTCAGCCGTTCGCCGCCGTGATCGCCCCGTGTTGCTGCCGAGAGAAGAATCGATCACCGCCGGACCCGATTCGAGCAACATCGACTTTAGATTGTCTTCGAGAGCTTGTCTTGCTTCCATTCTTCAGTAAGATGTCCCTAACACATAACTTAAGAGTCTAGCAAGCTCAGGATGAAGATTGGTTGAAGTTGAGATGGGTTTTAATGGATGAAATCTCTCGATCATTCATGGACAAATTCTGTCCCCTTGTTGGCTGGTTAGAACCGAGTTGCTTTGAGGCTTATCGAGGTGTCGCTTTGCTTTGAAATCTTCGATAAGGCATCTTGGGACGTGGCTTTATGTGTTAGCAAGGTGGTTGTATGGTAGAATAAAGTTTAGAAGGGTTACAATGACTGTTTTGTGTAAATTCTGTAGGACCGCACACTGCCCTGTTTTGGCAGGTCAAGAATTGAACCTTGTGGCCTACATTGGTGGAGATTGCTAGCTCGATTAGCTTGGTAAGTGACCTTTAAACCTTTATTAGGGCGTTAGGGTACTAAGGGACAAGTTTGAGGCTCAATTGATGAGTTTTATGAATTGAAATGTGCATGAATCGATTGATGCCGAATGTGGTTGTGTAAACCAAACCTTGCTTGCTTATCTTGGGGTGAAATTGTGTTATCTCTGGCTGAGATTGCTAGATGAATTATTCGGTGGACATGTACTTTCGAATGGCCGTGTGTCATTGGCCCTTTGAATGTCAAATGTGTGAAGTATATGCTTGATTTGGCAATGGTGGAATTCGATTTTAGGGAAGTGATGAATTGAGGCTAAGAATGACTTGCTTGATTAACTGTCTTGTTATGAAATGTGCTGTGCATCATGTGGAGTTGGTCATGGTTGCTTCTCATGACAAAGTCTAATTGCTTGTTTAATCGAGTTATACTCGATCATGAAGTTGTTTAAAGTTGAGGCCTAAGAGTCGCTTGTGACTCTTGAATGATGAGAAGCATGATTTATCATAGCTAGCTTGACTGATTGAATTATGAGCCTGATGGTATGTTAAACCTTGATGCGTTAAACGCGAGGTTGATTTATATCATGATACGTCTGAACACGGGATTGACTTGATGCGTGTTAACGCAAGTCTTGAATTGGTATGAAAATCTTAGGCGTATTGACGCGGGTTTGTGAATTAATTTAGCCCGAGGCATTATGACGCGAGCCTAGTCATTGGAATTGAAATCATGAGGAGATTGAGGTTATTCTATATACGTGTGTTTGGATGGACTATTGTGCTAGTATGAGAAGCTTGGTCTTAATGTTATGATTGTTTTTAAGTAGTGCTTTTTAATGTCAACCGTGATGCCTGGTTATGTTGCATTGAGTTGCTTGATGAACTTTTGCACATTTCCTGTAAAAGACGTAAAAGACGTCTGGAGGTACTAATATCCTGGTTTAGGTTAGGGTTAGCTTACTGAGATGTAATCTCACACCGTCGTGGGATTTGTTTTTCAGACCCAAAGCCCTGACTATGCCTCCATACGTTTTGGTACCTTGATGGATATGGACACCTCCATCGAGGAATTTCCAATAGACTAGGATAAGGTGTATATAAGGAAATGGACAACTGTTTGGGTTGACGAAGGGGAACCATATTGGAAGCCTCATCGCTATGAATCTTGGTACTTTCATGCTGGGGATACGACCACCGGATCTCTAAAACCTTCTGAAGTACCTAGGGATGAGATTCCGCGATGGTGTCACCCTGCTCCTGTTGAAGTCTAGAGAGATAACTCCGTAGTTGGGTCTAGGAATGTCCTTGAGAAGACCCCGACCGTTGAGGAAGACATGGAAGTAATAGAGTTATATGTCTCTAAAGTCAGCGAAGAGGAAGATTCCATGGAGGTTGTTCTGAGGGTTTCTCTGAGTATGACCTCACCGAAGACGAAAACGAAGCTGAAGATAGTGATGCCGACTAGTGGTCTTAGGAGACGTTAGACCTTTTTTGGATGTCCTCTTAGGTTAGAGGCATTGTGGTGGGACCTAGGTAGTTATCTTTTGGATGTGGTCCTTGATCCCTTCGATCCTCAGTATGTAATTTGTGTTTTGTTCCTAATCCTGGTCGTTTGTAAAGAATTTGCGGTGCCTTATGTTATGTAAAGTGGGTTATTGTCCCAAGTCGTCTTACTTTATTTGTGTATGGAGTTATTATCGCTTCCGCATGTGCATTTACATTGATTCGCGTGTCGTGGCCGTTCGGATCCTGGATTACCTTCGAACTCGAAAACGCCGTTCGCTTAGGAACGCGAGGCATGACACTTGTCATTCATTTGAGAAAATTTCTTTTCAAGAAAACCGATTTTATCCTTTTGAGATACGTCTGTTTGTTTGTAAATAGATATGTTTGTTTGAAAATAGCTACTTCCTTTTTCAACACCGAAAGTCTCTTAAGAGTAGCCTTATATTCTAAACATAGCTCATCTATATATGTAGATACCTCAGAGGGAATTTTTGAATTTGTTACCTCAAGATCATCATCAGAGCTTGCCATGAGACTTATATTGGTGTATTCATCATCACTTTCACATTCAAGGCATTCTTGGATTTTTCATCCTTCCCATTTTTCTTTAACAAAGGACAGTTTGGTTTGATATGGCATCTCTTCTTGCATTCATAGCGAGTGACCTCTTGATTTTCATTTCTGCCTTCAGCTGATCTCTTTTGATCATTTCGTTTGAAATATCTTTTGTCTTTGAAATTCCTTCCTTTTTTTGCCATTCTTCTGAATCTTCTGACCATTAGTGCTAATTCCTCATTGTCTTCATTTTCAGAATCTAAAACATTATAATCTGCATTGGATTTCAAAGCAATGGATTTCTTACATTTTGTCGTGATTTCCTTATTTATTCTTCCTCCTCATAGGATTGAAGAGTTCCAATAAGTTCGTCAATTGACAAATGTGATATCCTTGTCTCTCGAATGGATATTTTCACACTGTCTCTTTCCTTTGTGAGAGCTCTTAGCAGCTTGTTTACTCTCACCGGTCTAGAAATTGGTTGCCCATGATATGTGAGACCATTTACTATTTCAGTGAACCTGTCATACATTTCTTTAACTGTTTCTCCGGGCTTTATTTTGAATGCTTCATAAGGCCGAGAATAAAATTGACTTTAGTCTCCTTAATTTTGTCCGTTTGTTCATATGTGACGTAGAGCTTATCCCAAATGTCTTTTGATGAGGAACAGTCTGCAACACGTTTATATTCAGTAGGAGATAAAATACTATAAAATGAATAAATAGCCTTTGTATCGGTAGCATCTCTCCTTGCTATTTCAGTGACCAATAGAGTGGTGGTTGTGGTGTTGAATTATTATCCCATGCATTTGATCTGCTAGTGGCGCTTGTAGTGGAATTCACTTCTCGTTATACAACATCCCAAATCTGGGGATGTAGGCATCTAATGTATGCCTTAAATTTGTTCTGCCAATCACTGTACTATTTGCCCTCAAAGTTTGGTGGCCTATTTTTGCTTCCACCTTCGATCCTAGTGGGAGAGAAATTGATAGCTATAAGGGTCGTTAGTTCGAAAGTAAAAACATTTCACAATTACAATGCGAAATTCAAATTGCACAATAGGCTCTGATACCAATTCTTATGAGTAGCATTATCACCTAGAGGGGATGAATATGTGAATATAGTATAAATTTTGAGATTTAATGCGGAATTCAAATTGCACAAGTTTTGAGCTCAACCCTCAAATGATCAATACAAGCTTTGTCACTATATGTGGTGAGTATGCAGATCAACTATCACAAAATATATAATAAGATCAGAGTAAGAGATATAGAAGATTGCACATAGAGTTTATAGTTGTTCGGCTTTGATCAAGCCTACGTCCACTTCTTCAGCTATCAGACAATCGGCTGGATTCTACTAGTATACTGCTCAGAAGTTACAGCATAGTGATCTCCCTTGAGATGCAGAACTCCACACCTAACGCTCAACACTTTTGTGTACACCCCCTCACAATTACAATGAATGGATCAAGAAGAATATATGAAATGAAGTTCTTTCAATCTTGGAATTATGAACATTTTTTTCCTCTTAACGCCGATCTCTTTTCTCTTCATCTTTGAGATATCTTTTATACTTCTTCGCCTCCAATCTAACCGTTGGAGGGCCTCTAAAGGATTACTCTTCAAAACTTCCTATTTTGACGAGACAATATCCAAAAGAAGATCTCTTAAAGATTGCCAAAGGAAATTCTTCCCATTTCGGATCAAATCGCCCATACAAATTGATCTTGGGCCTCCATTAGGAAAGTTGGGTTCGTCTCCTTTGACCTGTGTTTTTGATTGATCTCTATCCCTGGGGATCTTTAATAACGATCTAGCTCGATTGTATCCATTGTAATGTATCGATGAAGATCATGTTGAGCGTCTCTTGAGGTTCTTGTTACTGCATGTAAATGCTCCTCTCAGAGCTTGAGCACTATTCCAACGTCTGAGCTATCCTCGTTCAACGTTTGAGCTTCACACATCATTTGAATCCCTTAGAAGTCACATTTGAGCTATCCTTTTTTAATAGACTCAATCCTGTGCATCCCTGCACCAAAGGACAATATGCAAAATAAGTATTTTACAACATTATCCAAAAAATAAGAGTACATGGACTGTTTTGTCAATTTCAAAATCATCTACAGGTTTTTTTCAACAGTCGGAAGACCTCTGTATGAGACGGATGTGCCATCGATCGGCCATAATTGATTGATTTCATTTATTCCTGGATAAGCCGAAAGAACCCCGTATGAGATGGGCATGTCCTCGATCGACCATAATTGATCGAAAGAATAGATTCCCAGATAAGCAGGAAGAACCCCTTAGAAAGATGGGCGTGCCCTCAATCGGCCGTAATTGATTGAATGAATAGCTGTCCCGACAGAGCCGTAAGATCCCCGTGTGTGATCGGGCGTGTCATGAGTGGCTGTAATGATGAAAGTACGCTTGAGCGCACAGTGCACGAGAGAGTTGGCATGTGTTCTGATCATGCATCTATGTACTGCATTATATTGCATACAGTGGGTTGTAACGTGCAAGACGCATACCAAGGCAAGTGAGGTTGCCTATGATTGTGTGTGATAGCATACTTGTATATACATGTTATGTATGGTATTGCAGGTTCTAAATGCATCCGAGCTGAGTTGGCCTCCTAATCGAGTCTTAGGTTGTTAACTTGTTGAGATTTTATATCTCACCTGTTGTTGTTAATCATTTTTCAGGCCCTTAGCCTGGGAGAGCAGTCCTAGCTTTGAGAAGGACGTGGATCTCTTTTGGAGTAACTGGTAGTAGCGTTAACCCCTAACCCTGATCTGATACTTCTGAGGGTTGTAGGAAGTAGCCCTAAAGTGGGGCTTATGTGTATAAACGCATTTCCCAGGGTTCACGAATAACTATTAATAAAATAGACTTTTGCTGATGTGGATTGGTGAGATGTCCTACTATCTTTCCCTATTGTTATGTTTGTCTAGGGAAGTGAATCGCTTCCGCGTGTGTTTAATTGAAACAGGAAATTTTAAATAGGTTGGTGACGTGTCTTGAGATGTCACAACTTAATGACCAAGAAGGGATGATGACATGCCCGATGGGTGCGGGGCGTGATAACCTTCGAGCAGTGTCACTTAGATTGCATAAATCACATCACCTTGCACATAATTTTCATGGACAACTTGATCAACTCCCCCAGGACATCGAGTACTTCCACGGCTACGAGATCATCGAACACTGGCTTGAGAGCGACATCGAGGTTGCTGACCTATTAACATTACCGTTTTGCTAGGCTAAAAAGAACTCGTGAATCTCTTCTTTGTCTGGGCGGTAACCTTTGCGAACTCTGGGCAGCCTCCTTTTCGTGATGAAGTTCAAGCAACTAGCGAAAAGGTAACGGGTTTAACATTTTGAATTGTTAGACTATTTAAATATTGAACTATGCCTTCATCTAACAGAATGAACTATTGGTTGGACTACAGAACTCCCCCCTCTCCTCTCCTCTCATACATTCGAGTGTGCTGGTCATGCGAAAGTCTTAAAAAGACTCATCGGTCTTGTCTTTTCCCCCAAGTTGGTTGTTAGACATTCATTAACCACCACGAGGAAGACAAACTATTTTTTTAGCCACGTTCTACACATGCTAAAATTTATGTGCGAGGTTCTGGGACAACTAATCTCAACTAAATCTTAGGTGCAAATTCAGCGACATACACAGCTGCAACCTAAATACCCTAATCTAATCTCAATAAGAAAACATAATAGAGTAAGCTTCGTTTGTTTCACGAAAAATGAGTGATTTGAAAAATACTTTTTCAAAAAATAATTGCTTATATCACTCATAAACACGAGCGAACACAGAAATTTTTATCATCTAATTAGCTAATGTTTAGACATGAATTGTTGTTATTATGAAACTATTTTCATTAACTAAATATTTCAAGAGATACATGTGATGTTTTTTTATGAAAATATTTTTTTAAATCATTCATTTTTTGTGTAACAGACGGAACAGTGGAAGTATAAAATATTTAAAGACATCTCACGTTTTTAGCTTATTTATTTTGCGAAATATATTTAACTAATGAAAACTGACACAATGAAGACAGATGAAATCAAGGAGAGGAAATGAAAGAAGGCAACGGTCCGTCCAGAAACTTGAAAAATTTACCAAAAAAGTTCTAACTTATTACAACTATACCAATTCAGTGCTAGACCTTTTTTTTGCCAATTAAGTCCTAAAACTTTTATCTTTATGCCAATTCAATCATTTTGGCTGTTCGATATTGACTAATTTTGCCGGCATTGACATAGATAATTTTTTATAATATTTTTAAAAAATATTAGTTAATTTTGAATTATATTTTTTCCTTTCCTGTTTTCTTTTCCATCCCGCTTCTTTTTGTTTTTTTTGTAACCCACTGTCGTTGGTGAGGGTCACGATCCTCACCCCTAGCTCGCCCATACAAGGGCGACTCCACTTGGCCGCAGGTGAAGGCAACCTCACACACGGTTGGTGAGGCCATGGCCGCCCTAGCAAGGCTAGCCTCACTCGCAACTGCCTAGGGTGGTCTCGGTTTGTGATGCGGCCTCTACTACCGCAAGCAAAGGTGGCCGGCGAGGCTGCCCTTGACTAGATTTGGTTATGGCTGGGTAAGGGGCGACCCTTGCCTTCCAGCAGGAAGAAAAAACAAAAACAAAGAGAAAGAAAAGGGAAAAAGGCATACAAAAAATAAAAAAATCCAAAGATATTAAAAATTTTAATTATTCGCGTCAGTGCCTGAAGGTTTATCAGTGAATTTGCACAATTACAATAAGTTTAGGACTCTGTTGTCAATTTTCTTGAAAGTTCAAGCCTTTGGCACTTATAACCTACAAAATTTATGAAGTCTAAATTTATTTTTCACTGTAAATAATTTCCACACTCCAATTTTAGGTCGAGTCTTGGCTAATGTTATGCCTGAGAGAGTCCTTGAACATTAGATGGATCTATGATTGTTAGTTTGATTAGTATACTGGATGGACAATTAATAGTGAAGAGCTAAGCAATTTGACTTTGAGCATCAAGAAAATAAACAAATCAGACTGATTAATGAGTAGAACGTGAATTAACGTGGAAAAAGACTTTCTGGTCTTTGTTTACTCCACAAATTTCCGATCTGACCGCTGCCACGTTATTGGGCTTTGTTGAACAATCACAACGAGGACAAATTCTTAATTTATGTATCATTTGTTATTTATTTCCACACTCCAATTTTATGTCGAATCTTGGCTGCTATTATGCCCGAGAGAGTGCTTGCATATCAAACATATCTAAGGTTGCTAGTTTGAATAGTAGGATGGATGAACAATTTATAACGAACAGCTAAGCAATTGATTTTTTTTTTTTTGATAATTGAGATTTTCCACGTGCAATGGACTAATCCCCGGGTGGTAAGGTTTCCCATGAACAGCTAAGCAATTGACTTTGAGCATCAAGAAAATATAAAAACACAAATGTGAATGATTAAATGGTTATTCTTTATGAATAGAGTATGAATTGATCTAGAAAAGGACTTTCTGGCCTTTATTCCAAGATTCCGAGTGCTGACCTTTGGTGCTTTATTAGGCTTCCAGAAACCACCGCGGTGAGGACAAACTAATTCTTGAGCCACTTCATACGTACGTTAAAAATTTCTGTATGAAATTTGAGAACAGTTAAAAGATGAATTAACATTTTCGTTTGGTCGTTTATAAGGTAGATTTAAAATCGAAGTACATTTGAGATGAGATAAATTTATTATTAATTGAAAGAATATTAGCGAAATCACTCATGGAGGATATCTTGAAAAACATTATGGTCTAACAAAAATAAGAGATTATTATTGTTATTTAGAAATTTGAATGACTGCTTCCTCTCTTTCACGAATTTCTTCTTTGGACTCGAATTCATTGGACAGGGTACGTCACAACGACTTAAAAATGGAATCACATGTCGATCCCACAAGATGAGCACTACGATTCAATTGGTCCGTTTTATCTGTGCGTCTATATAATCTTTCGAAGCACTGTGGCGGTCATTAATCATTATGATGTAAAATCAGTTTTAGGTGAACACATATAACATAGACACATAAAGGGATATGTAAATGTCGAATCCGAATTAGTAAATTAAGTAGGGACAATTGCTTTTGTTCTTTCTTTTGGATAATCTCAATCCACCAGTCATCCTCCAATTATAAATCCCCTTACTAATGAAGTGTGATTATTTACTCGTGTTGAGAAATTTTATTAAATTTTGAAGTAGACAAAATAGCTATAATGCGCAGAAAAGGTTTTGTGAAGTGCTTCGAGGACTCTTTATGAATACATCATTATGCCTTGTAACATAGGGATAATTACATAAATGGTCCATGAACTTTGGCAGAATATGCAATCTGGTCCCTGAACTTATAATTTGTTCAATTTAGTCCCTAAACTTTGGCAGAATGTGCAATTTGGTCCATAAACTTTTGACTTGTTCAATTTAGTCTCTAAACTTTTAGTGCATATTCAATCTAGTCCTTGAATTATACGAAAATGTTCAATATAGTCCTTTTGTTAATTTAAGATCAAGGATAACGTTGAACATTTTCATATAGTCCATGGACTAAATTGAAGAATTACTAAAAGTTCAGGGACTGAATTGAACAAGTCAAAGTTTAGGAATCAAATTGCATATTTTGCCAAAATTCAGGGACTAAATTGAACAAATTAAAAGTTCAGGAACCAGATTGCACGTTCTGCCAAAGTTTAGGGACTATTTGTGTCATTTTGCCAACATTTAATTTACTAAATGCTTATATGCATAGAAACAGGTTTCCTAGATAAAAGTAGATTTTCGAGACACTCTCGATCATTTGTGGCAGGTATATTTTGGATCTTCATGCGTTGCTCAAAGTTTTTATAAACTCAATATGAATTATTTTTATGGTAAAATTTCCATCTCCAACGGTTAATGCTCTAGTTGGCACTTTTTTTTTTTTTTAAAGTTGTATTAATTGACCACAAATCTTTAACATCATCTTGTAACTTTCCATGTGAGAAATTTAGATTGATTGGCAATCATCCCTAAGATAGTTTGGAGATTGATCCTCGAAGTGATTGTGTGGGTGGCGAGCAAACCTTTTCTTAGAACCTTAATTTTTGGGTTCAAGAATTTGATTGTATGACTGAGCAAATCATCTCAAATCTCTAATCTTTCAACCTCAACGGCTATGTGATCTTTGTTTATCAATTAATTAACGGCTAGTTTGGAGATTGATCCTTGAAGTGATTCTATCCAATGGGAAGCTTGGATGTTAAGGAGTTTATAAGGAGCCAGGGCACTATAGAGCGTGAGAGATCAAAAGTTCATCATCCATATTTCGAGAGAGCTATACATATTCTAAATTATCTTCTTTAAACTTATTGTTGAGATCTTTTGAGAGTGTTCTACAAAGTTCAAATGTGTGTAGAGGGAGAAAGCTTTGGGTAGAAGCAGCACTCGCTTATGTTGAAGTGCTTGAGCATTAACCATCACATTTTTCTATAATCTGTCATTTGATTCCTTACTGGATCCAGCCAGCAGTTGGTTAGTGCATGAAAGTGGACGTAGGCTTATCAAAAATCCGAGCCACTATAAACATTTGTGAATTGCTCTATATTCTCTTACTTGCATTTAATTACAGTACGATAGAAGCATTGCATTATTCTTCTCTTTCCGCTCCCATCAAACTTGGAGTTTTTTTGACCCAAAAAAAAAGTTGGAGTTTTTATTTTTGCATTATTTTATCAAGTTTGATTATAATCATCTGTTCACCCCTCTAGGTGATAGTATTAGCAAACAACAATCGGTATCAGAGCCTAAAGCTTGCTATTTGAATTGTTTATTTCTGGCAACCGATCTTCAATGGCTAGCATTCTTGGAGCAAGAATTATAGAAGGTCAAAATAACACTAGATCTCCATACTGGGATGTAAAGGACTATGATATTTGGAAAAATAAGATGAACACGTTCATCAGATCAACTGATCCTTGATGTGAGACGTCATGTAAAAAGAAGCAAATCCTACAGCTACTGCCTCAGCATCAAAGAAAGAAGTTAGTGAAGAACAAATGCCTCAAACAATCAATCCCACAGACTTGGCTAAGAGAGAAGCATCAGATTCAGAAACGTAAAAGAAAGTAAAGAAAGAGTTATGATTCTCTTAAATGGGTTGTCTTAAGTGTGTTGTAAATGGATTCACAATGGACTCATTTATAACCCACTTTTTTTTAGCATCTTTATTTTATAGATCCATTATACTGGTCTGCTAAGTTTATTTTGACGTATTTAAATGCATGTGGGCCATTAAATGAGTTTTAGACCCATTTTGACATGTCTATGTCTACAGGCAAGCTCATGAAAATGCTGAGTGACTAATGGGAAGTGGATTAGGAAAATATTCTAGTCAAGGAAGCTGCAAAATTTGAACACACACACACACACAAAAATGAAGCTGCAAAGAATCCCTGAAAAATAATTCAAGAAAAGAAGGGAAAGGATATAGTGTGTAGACTATTTTTTTTATCATAAAATAATGACTAGGGCACGATAAAATAAATTAGGATAAAAATGTGCGGAATTATCACAATATGTTCTTTTCTGGAAAAACATCGGATCTTATATCCAATAAAATATTTCTTAACAACATCTTAAAAATGAAATACAAAAATAAAAATAGAAGAGAAAATTGTGGATGGCTTACCATAGCGACCTACTGTTGTGACGTTGTCCCAATGATTAGGTTGATGGTGGTGGTCGCATTTGTTTGATCTGGATCCCCTGCTTGTATGGCAGGGGATCATTATTACCTTTGGCCATTGGATCTTTCCCCTGCCATACAAGCAAGGGGATCCAGGCATGCATTTGTCTCGATGGTTTCCTTGGGGTACAACCTATTAAGGGGTACAACCTATTAATATAATCACCCATCACTTACGTACATGTATACACAGATGAATTCCGCGTATTATGGTTTTGGTAGCACATTTCGCCTTTACGGTTCGTTATTCTCCAATACCCGGCAGTTTGTGTTGTCATCGATTAAATTTAGGCACGGTTTGTGTTTATACAGTGCTATAAAAAATTCAAGTTGGTGATTCTTCTGTTTGCCTAGATATTTTATGTCTGTAGTCGTCACAGACGCTCTTCTCCTCTACTAAAAAGCCGAAGACAGGCTTTCGGTAAAATATATTTTGTCGTAGGAAAAATTAAGAAACATATAGATTAGCTTACGAATGCAAAAAGAAAAGACAAGAAAATCGCCATTACATTCATTACATCCACATCTACATCCATGACATGACTTTTGGGACGAACTTCGATACCATCTGTATTCATTCGAAGCTGTTTGAAACTTGAATTTTGACTATTCATGTAAAATTAAGCTGTATTTCATTTCCTCTCTTCTTATCAAAAAAAGCATTCGTGGTTGTCAAGTACAATTACCTCTGACGTGTATCGAACCTCTACGTACGCTCCATATAGAGCGCGACGTCTCGCTCCACTTCCTTTTGGGCAGATGAAGGCCAGTCCCATAATTATACCTTGTCTAGGTTGGTTAGCTGGGGTACTTTAACAAAAATACTAAACATTGACGAGCCTTCACTCCATCTACATTAATAAATATAGCATGTGCAAAACGATAAATACTCTATTAGGTCTTCAGTTGAATAATCCTGATTATTATCCATATGACGAAATCGAAGTGACCTCATAAGCTCGAGGCTGCAATCTTATAAAGCTCGTTTTGAATCTCAATGTTGGAAAATTATCTTCTCTGTCCCAATATCCCTAGACATTAGAATCTCTCCGTTTGTATTGCTTAGACCGATTCTTCGCGAGAGATGGCTTTCATACGCAAAATGTGGCGCGTCAGTCTCCGTGTGTATTCATTTCCTCGCAAGGCCAGAGTAGCTGCGGAATCAGCACGCAGGAAGAAATCACCCTCCAATGCATCCACAGAGTTAATAGCCCACCGCCACCCAGAGGAGCAACAGCCTCAGGATAACCAGGTCCACAAGCTACAGCACGAACCTTCCCAGGCTCTCGGGACTGTGGTCGAGGACAACGGGGACGAAAACGTCCCCGAAGATGAGCCAAGGTCGCCCGAGCCCGAGTGGGTCATCTCTATCAAAGAAAAGCTTGAGCAAGCTCGCCAGAACAATGTTGGGTGCTTATGGGAGAAGATCTCCATTTACCGGATTCCGAACTATCTCAAGGATGGCAAGGGCAACGACAAGGCCTACGTCCCTCAGATCGTCTCCCTCGGGCCTTATTACCATGGTAACGAGCGCCTCCTCCAGATGGAACAACACAAGTGGCGCTGCCTTCACCGCGTCCTCATGCATACCAATCACCAGATAGGCCTCTATCTAGACTCAGTGAAGGAGGTCGAGGAGAGAGCTCGCACCTGCTACGAGGGGCCAATATCCATGAGCAGCCCCGAGTTCGTGGAGATGATGGTTCTTGACGGGTGCTTTGTGATCGAGATGTTTCGGGGAGTCGCTGAGACGTTCGAAACACTCGGATACCCTTCCAGTGACCCTGTCTTCTCGATGCGTGGACCGGTGAATGCAATCCAGCGGGACATGATCATGCTCGAGAATCAGATCCCTCTCCTCATACTCGACCGGCTGTACTGCCTCCAGCTCGGCCACCCGGACCAAGAAGGTGTCTTGGCCAAGCTGGCGCTGCATTTCTTCGACCCTATGAAGCCGACGGAGCCGACGGACGAGCATTCGACCATTAGCAGCAACAGGTTACCCGACCATGGTGAGCTCCATTGCCTCAAATTGTTTGGGCAAAGTCTCCTGCACTCGGGCCCGAAGCGGGTGGATACCAAGGAGTTCTCACACAAGCGGCAACAGCTCATCCACTGCGTGACGGAGCCAACGGACGAGCATTTGACCACTAGCAGCAACAGGCTGGAGTTCGACCCATTACCCGACCATGGTGAGCTCCATTGCCTCGAATTGTTTCGGCGAAGCCTCCTGCATCCGAGCCCCAATCGGATGGAGACCAAGGGGTTGTCACAAAACGGGCACCAGTTCATCCACTGCGTGACGGAGCTTCGACAAGCTGGGATCAAGTTCAAGAAGGGGAAGTCGGACAGGTTCTGGGACATCAAGTTCGAGGACGGGATCCTCCAGATTCCCCAGCTTGTGATCCACGATGGGACTAGGTCGCTCTTCCTCAACTTGATAGCCTTCGAGCAGTGTCACTTAAATTGCATAAAGGACATCACCTCGTACATAATCTTCATGGACAACTTGATCAACTCCCCCAAGGACATCGGGCACCTCCACGACTGCGGGATCATCGAGCACTGGCTTGGGAGCGACACCGAGGTTGCTCACCTCTTCAACCAGCTCTGCCAGGAGGTGGTCTTCGACATCAACGACAGTTATCTTTCTACACTATCTGAGCAGATCAACAATTATTCCAGCCACAGGTGGAATCGCTGGCGGTTCCTTCTCGAGCACGAGTACTTCAGCAATCCTTGGTCAATCATTGCCTTCATTGCTGCTGTCTTTTTGCTTGTGCTTACTTTCGCACAGACCTTCTATGCAGTCTACGGCTACTACAGGCCAAGTTCCTGATTTCTCTTACAGTGGAAATTATCTGATGAATGCTTAACGAGTGATAACATTCTAGTGGAAATCTGGGAATTAAGATTGTGGCTAATTGACTATTAATAGCTAATTTGCAAACAGATGCTCGAGATTGTTAGCAATTAAAATCAATTTCATAAATGTTGCTGATTACTATAGTTGTCGATGTCGATATTCCAAAAGTGATGGCGATGTCGATGACCATTCAACTTTTGAGACTGATTCAAGAATCAAGAGTTCTTATTGTAGAGTCATAATTCGTGTATTCTGAAGAGCTTGCTCGTACTTCTATGTAAGGGTGAGCATGATTCCAGGGTAGAACCGGGAATTGGAGAATCAAACCGCTGATTTTGGTCCGGTTCCCAATTCTAATGTGACCAGGTCCAGTTCCCAGTTCTGGATTTTGAAGAACAGCAGGTTTCGGTTTCGGTTCCCGGCTCCTTATGGAACCTGTTGGACTTTTTATTTTAGCCCAGTCCAGCCCATGGGTTTAGTTGCTAAACTTAGGGTATAACTCAGCAACACACAGATACACATGTCACAGAACAGAAAAAGCAAAAAAGCGGAACAGAAAACGCAGCAAAGAAAAGCAAAACAGAAAACGCAGCAAAGCAGAACAGGGGCGCAGCAGGCTGCAGATTTTCTAGGCATCCAGCTGAGATCAAATCGACGATCGGAGGTCTTCCCGTGGTCCGATTGGGCTGAAATTTTGACAGCATCTTCAAGACTTGTTGTTCTTGATTCTGTACGGTTGGATCGTGATTTGAAGGTATTTACTATAGTTGTTCGTGGGTATTTCGGAACTGCATATTTTGGGGGTGATTTTCATCCGATTCTCTCGTTTAATGTGTTCTTGCTGTTTGATCACCACTTATAGCTTTGGGATTTTATTGTCGTTGTATTCAGCGAGGTTGTGTACCCAAGCGATTAATATATAGTGGAGATTCGGGTAGACTCCGTGATCGGTCTCGTGGTTTTTATCCTTCGCATTGAAGGAGTTTTCCACGTAAAAATTCTGGTGTTATATTTTCCTTGAATTCGCATATTTTCATTGGTTGTGCTCGAATTGGTTTATCACAAGTTTAGTCAAAGAGGGAAAGTTATATCCGCTGTCTATTTTTCTCAACATAGTGGTATCAGAGCATTATTTTTGACTGAACGATGGAACCGAACGTGAGTAGAATAGTTAGTTGGAATGGAAAGAATTATCATGTATGGAGAGGAAAGATGAAAGATCTACTATATGTGAAACGGTGGCATTTACCAGTGTTTGCTGATACTAAACCTGATAATATGAGCGATGCCGATTGGAATCTTGAGTACAAAATTATGTGTGGATTTATTCGACAATTTGTTGATGATAATATTTTGAATCACATCAGTAAAGAATCTCATGCTAGGACATTGTGGAATAAGCCAGAGTTATTATATGCACGGAAGACTAGCAACAACAAATATGTTTGATTAAATAATTTATGGAGTTGCATTATAGAGATGACCAATCTATATTAGATCACTTGAATGAGTTTCAAGGAGTGATATATCAACTTTCTGCCATGAATATTAAATTTGATGATGAAGTGCATGGACTTTGGTTGCTATGTACCTTGCCAGAATCTTGAGAGAATTTTCGTATGTCTTTGATTAATGTTGCACCTGATGGTATTGTTACCATGGATTTTGCAAAAAGTGACGTTCTGAATGAAGAGATGAGAAGAAAAACACATGGTTCATCCTCTCATTCGGAAGCTCTAGTTGTTGAAAACATGGACATAAGTCAGAGTAGAGGTCCGAAAGGTGGATACAAGAGCCGAAGTAAGTCAAAATCATGGAAGAAGACTATTGAGTATCATCACTGTGGTAAGATGAGTCATATGAAGAAAAATTATTTCCAACTGAAAAATGAGATGAGGAATGAGAAGAAAAATTGCAATGAAAATAACAAGAGAAGAAATAATGGTAGTGATGATTGGGTGGCAACTGCTACTAATGAACTTGTTATTGTTTCCTATGATGATAATGTTAATTTTGCATGTGATGATTCAAACTGGGTTATTGATAGTGGAGCTTCTCTTCATATTACCTCTAAGAAAGAATTCTTTACATCATATATGTCAGGAAATTTTGGTACCTTAAGGATGGGTAATGACGGTTTGGCTGCTGTTATCGGCATAGGAGATGTGTGCTTGAAGACTAGTACCGGAGCAAAACTATTTCTGAAAGATGTTAGACATGTTCCTGATATTCGTCTGAATCTGATTTCAATTGAAAAGCTTGATGATGTAGGATTTTGTAGTACTTTTGACAATGGGCAATAGAAACTCACTAGAGGCTAATTAGTTGTGGCTAAAGGTATGAAATAATCTTCCTTGTATTTGTTTAAGGCTAAGATTTCCAAGGACATGTGTAATATTGTGGAAGATGAGAATGCAACTACATTATGACACAAGAGACTTAGTCACATAAGTGAGAAAGGAATTGACTTGTTAGCTAAAAAGGGTTTACTCTCTAGAGTAAAAAGTGCAAGACTTAAAAAGTGTACACATTGTTTAGCAGGAAAACAACGAAGAGTTTCTTTCAAGAGTCATCAGCCTTTGAGAAAATCAGAATTGTTAGAACTGGTGCATTCAGATGTTTGTGGTCCAATAAAACCACTAACACTTGGTGGCGCAGCATACTTTGTGACCTTCATTAATGACCATTCAAGAAAATTATGGGTTTATTTCTTGAGGACGAAGGATCAAGTGTTAGATGCATTTAAGCATTTTCAAGTTTCAATTGAAAGACAGATTGGAAAGAAGTTGAAATGCATTTGTTCAGATAACGGTGATGAGTATATCGGACAATTTGATGAAAATTGCAGGTAACAGGGAATTCGACATCAGAAGAAACCTCCTAAAACGCCTGAGTTAAATGGCATAGCGGAAAGAAAGAACAGAACACAGATTGAGAGAGTCAGATGTTTGATTTCAGATGCAAAATTGCCAAAATATTTTTGGGGAGAGGCTTTGAGTATGGTGATACATGTTCTTAATATTTCTCCCATTGTTGCTTTAGATGGTGATGTTCCAGACAGAGTTTGGTTTGGAAAGGAAATTTCATATGATCATCTAAAGGTGTTTAGCTATAAAGTTTTTGTTCATGTTCCAAAGGATAAGAGGTCCAAGTTAGATGTCATGAAAAAAGAGTGCATCTTTCTTGGTTATGGTTTTGATGAATTTGGCTACAGGATTTATGATCCAGTTGCGAAGAAAATTATCAAAAGTCGAGATGTAGTATTCGTTGAGAATGAGACCATTTGTGATATTGAGAAGATGCATGTTGACACCTGATTTTTGACCATATGTTATTGTGATTTTTATTCTTTAAAATTAATTAAAAATATAAAAAAGGGCATAAAATCACAAAATCAACTTTGGAAGCCTTGGCCTAGCCTCGGGGACCAATTTTGAACAAAAAAATATTTTTTGGTATTTTATAATATTTTTCGAATTTATTTAATTATAAAAATACCCAAAAAAATCAGAAAAATACCATTCGTGGTCAGAAAAATACACAAAAATATTCAATAATTTTGTTTTAATTTCCTCTTCAAGTGTGTCACCTTAAATCTCGAAAATTAGGCTCGGGTTACTATTTCTTCACAAATATAAACCCAAATAGAGCCTAAAAAAAAATAAAAAAAAAGTGAATGAAAGGGTGCCGTCCTGGAAGCACTCAAAGAGCCGGATAGCATGAAGAAATAAAAAAAGGGGAAAGGTCTTCTTTTCTTGGTTGGAGCATCGATCGTGGGAATGGTGGATGGACAACAAAGCAAGAGAGGAATAAAAAAGGAAAAGGTGGGGCGAGAAAGAGAGACCAAGGAAGGGGATACGGAGGAAAAACGGTCGGCCAACAGCAGAGAAAAAAAGAAAAAATAATCGAAAGCTGGTGATGGTCTTCCTTATAGCGGGGAATCCTGACCACTCCCTCAGCAGCTAGGGCGCCGCCTCCAGCCGTCGTCCCGACCGCCGCATGTCGCCAGTGGGCTAAGAGCAGTCCACGAGCAGGAGCCAATGTGGCTAGGGAACCCCCTTCACTCCGAGAGGCTCGTGTGCAGCTACGGTGGCCGTCGTCCTACGCCTGCATGCAACTCCCTCTGCTCCCACCTCGCTGACGCGCTGCTCGATGACCGCCCCTTCGTCCTCAAGTCATTCCAACGAGGACCTCGAGGTTTTCGTCAACGAGACCTCGAGGCAATCGAGCCGGTGAACCCTTCCTTCAAGAGTCCCCGTCAGGCTCTTCCGCTTCTTGTTGCAGCCGCCGACTATCAACTCACTAGGCTCCTCGACCTCCGCCCCTCTGTCAAGCGCTGCATGACATACCAACTCGCCTCAGCGCCCAGACCATCCTTCGCGCCTATCAGGATCAGCGACTGGACAGCAGCTCCAAGTTGAGGCCGAGCTCGGGCTCAAGGAAGAGATGAGTCGGCAGAGAAGCATCTTCGAAGCCGCTGTCCATCATCTCGACGTTGACGACCATTTCCTAAAGGTTTTCCGAGAGTGCACAGGAGGTCTCGAAAATGCTCAAGGGAACAAGTCATTCAGAGGTGGTATGGCGACAAGGGTGAGGATGACCTTGATACGGATGAACCTGAAATCCACGCAACAATTTTGGATAAGCTATTAGCCGGGGAGAAAAGCTGTATGAAGAAGTGAAGCAAGCTGTACGTCATTCGCCTACAACCTATCGTGGACATGCAGTCCTCAGCTGCATTCAGAAACCGCATAAGGGATGAGTTGTTCCCAAAGCTTGTGCAATTCGTCGACCGATGAGGACGAACGAAGCCTCAGCGGAGACGGTCCGTCCACGCCTAGTCGGGGCCGTCGACCTCGAGGTCCGGCTCCGACTACTTCAGCAGGCGAGTCGCATGACTCGAAGAGTAACCAAGTCTTGGAGGCGGCGGCGGCTTCGAGTGACCTAGTCGTTGGCAACGAGACACAGCGGCTGGACCCCGACAGTGGTCCCGAAGCATTTGGATCGTGGAGTTCAGGTCCCTGGCAGCGGCGAGCTCGGTCTGGTTTTCATGCAGGAAACGGACAAGACGATGAACAGTAGGTAAGGTTCACTTTTCATGTTGGTTTGTTTGTTGGGTTTATTCGGTCTTGTGGGCCTCTTTTAGGGTTGGGCCGGCGTTAGTGTTGGTGGGTAATGACTGGGCTTCGGCAAGTTGGGCTCAACAGGTTCAAAGAAAAGAAAAACGGGCCTGAGTTCCTTGTTCAAACCAGGCCCGGTTCAGGTTTTCCTTCTCGGGTTGGATCAGGCCCGACAGCCTGATCCGGATCCGGGTCCGAAAACCCGATCTGGACCCGGCCAAATAAATAAATAAATAGAGAAATAAAAAAAAATCAAAAATCAAGAAATTCCAAAAAAAATAAAAATAAATAAATAATAAATAAAAAATATCTCAAGGGTGGGAAATGGCCACAATCAACTGGCTATGGAACATTTTGGGTAATCGGTATCCAAATCTTCCAAAAATTGACGATTTTGCCCTTCGAGCTAATCGTCCCTCCCAAATCTTCTCATTTCACCCCTGGTCCCAAATCATTCCTCGCCTAAACCCTTATGGCTGTACTAGGAAACCGTTGGTTTAAATTGATGTGCATTAGTGTGATTTATTTATGTACTTGATTGCGTTTTCATTTAAATTGATTGTGATTGATAGGAACAGTCTTCTAATCTGCATGAAACCCTGAATCAAGCCTACCTCACCTAAAATTGCGCCTGCATGAACTCTTAGCCAGGAAAATCACTCGTGTTAGGTACCGAAAGGGCGTTGGTAATGACACCGACGTAACCAAGTCCCCGAACCCAAAATCTCTGGTTCTGCAGAACTGATCGATCTCTCCCAATCGATCAGTAAGGTTTCCGGTCTACCCTCCAAGAAAGACCGGTGGCGACTCCAAATGCATGCACAAGTTGCACATGCCACCACGACCACACTGAAGGTCGAAAGCGATCGACTCTTATCGTCGAATCCTTCTAAAAAATACTCCCGCCGCGATTTGGTATGGGCCTGGGAGGGCCCGCGCCGATCCAAGACTCGCGATCGGTAATCCATTAGCCGCGTCCGCTTTCGGACGGGTCGCGACAGCTGGCGACTCCACTGGGGACCTTTGCTCTAGAACATATGATTCTAGACCTCAAGTGGGCTTAGGCCGTAATTAAAATGCTGAGTGATTTTTCTAACCCTGCAGGCGCTCTTGAAGGTGAGGTAAGTCCGCTCATGGTAGGTGTTATATGTTTTTGCAGATTGGAGAGATAAGGGGTGTAGTCCGTGATTAACATTGTCTTATGCAGGTTGGCGTAGGGATGTATGTTGTACGGATGATTTGAAGCGCCGATTGATAAACTGTTGTGCATGACTCGCATTGTGGTGATCACGACACATGGACACACACAACCGCGCCTAAAACCCCGGGCGCCGTCTATAGGAAAACAATAGAAGGGATTGAAAATGGAATCTCCGTGAGGAAAGACACGGGGTAATTCACTTTTCAAATTCCGCTCATTTCGAACTATGGATCGAGCCCCAATGCAACGATAGTTGTGCAATGGAATCTGCTCTTTCTAGAACTCGAGGTGGGAACCTTGACCTTAGGTGCCAAATCCTTTGATTTTTAGAAGTTTTATCCTCACTTGTCTCATGTGCATGTCTTTAGATGGTGGGTATATCTAAAACCACCTAAAAAAAAAAATTGGTGATCCTGAAGTCACATCTCGAAGACTGGAACTGGGGCATCTCCAAGTGTTCGGACCACATTCCTTTGATTGATTTGACATTCTTAGTCCTCTTGTATAAAATTAATTTTGCTGAGATCCTCTAGATCTCGTCCCGTAGATTGATTGTATTAGGGATCTATTTGTATTGTATACATCTTGATAAGGCTCATTTCTATCGAAAATGGGGGCAAATTCCCAAAACCCGTGGAGCATAGTGGAATTCGTCCCTTCAGTGCAAAATACATTGGGCCGCAGAGCCACTCGTTTGGTGAAAGGACGTATCGTTCCTAATTGATTTTTAATCAGATCTGGGGATAAGTTTTTCTCCATTTTTTTTTTATCTCAGGTGATAAAAGAGACAATGCACCCAAAAGCTCATGCATTCAAATGACAAAATAGACGTCGCCCAGCTGGGGCAAATGAACCATAGGCGTTGCAAATACCTTCAAGCACGGATGGATGAATTTGATAGATGTTGTGCATATCAATATGCAACATCAAAACGGAATGCAAATCAAGTGTAAAAGGACGTATCGTTCCAAAATGATTATTTTCTTGATATGGGAATAATGCTTCCTTTCTTTTTTCTCTCAGATGATGATCAAGAGCAGAGGACGCAGGATGTAATGCTTTCAAATAACAAACAGGGAACATCAAATACCTCAAATGGCGACTGTGATCGAGAGAATCACCAAACCGCCACATGACGAGTCCCAAGAATATCAAGCTGTCTTGAGACAGATAAAATTGATCAAGGACTCTGACAATCGAGATAGATGATCAGAATCTGCAAAAATCAATGGGAGCATGTTCCCCCATTTGCTTTGAGGAGCCGAACCGGGGGCAAACTCTCATGATCCCCCATGAAAGCGCATCAGACCAGGGTCATCGAATCCAGAGATGACAAACAGCAAAACCATGCCTAACTGGGGCAAGTGAATGATTTGTACGCAGGACGTCTCTCCTCTGACAAAGTCAATAGACGCAATAACAGAGTCGTCCGCATCAGAATCAAACCCCAAGATACGAATTTGGGTGAACGGTAACCTTGTATCGTTCCAATTTGGTCTTCCAAGACCACATGCCTAACGTGAGTTTTTACTCATTTTACAGGAAGTTGTTGGCGCTGAAAGCCTCAAATGAAAATAGCGCGCTAACAGGGAGGCGAATAGAATCATTGGCCTTAGAAGTCAGGATTCCAGGAGATGGTTGTCGCGACCCTCTCGAATTTCGCCATGGGCTCTCGAGGGCTAATGGGCCGTCCAGTCTGGTCGGACGCGGGCCTCTCCCAAGGCCCGTTACCCAAATCGCAACGGAGGTATGCGTAGTCGACCTTCAGTGTGGTCTAGTGATATGTGCTAAGTGTGCATGTCATGGAGTCGCCACCAATCATTTTTTGGAGGGTATGATTGGACCACCCTATTGAATAGTCGGGAGTTTCTATTCAATTCTGCGATAACCAGGGAAATGGGTTCGGGGACTTAGTTACGTCAACTATCAGAGTTGACGCCCTTTCGGTACCTAAGTCGACTGAGTTTTCTGACTTAAGATTTCATACAGATGAGTGGGGTACGAGTCCTAAATCTAGGAGTTCATGCAGATAGGAATGACTATCCTGGCAATCACAATCAATAATAAAGTGCACAAATCAATGAATTCAAATGTACAAATAAATCACATGGCATTCCTAATAAGGCCATATTGGCCTAGAGAAGCATCAATCAGGCTTAGGAATGATTTAGACATGATTTTGCCCATCAGGGGCAAAATCGTAATTTTGAGACAAAGGGGACAATTTGCCCAAAAAGGACAAAATCATCATTTCGGAATGAATCCGGAGTCAAAACAGGTTTGGTCACTCAATTGACCCATTTCCTATTTTTTTGGCAATTTTCGTGATTTTCGGGAATTTTAGAAACCGATTTACCATTCGAAGGGTAAAATCGTCATTTTCTAAAATGGAAATGAAATGTGGAAATCTTAGACATAAGGTTTAACCACCCATCTGGCCCATCACCAAATTCTAAGCAATTTCCACAATTCATTAGAATATCAAAGACGATTTACCCTTTGAGGGGTGAAATCGCCATTTTGGATTAAATGGGAGAAAATCCCAAAAATGAAAACAAATCAATTTTTTGTCATTTTCAGCCTTGGACAATTTTTAGAATTTTTCTGCAATTTTTCTCAATTTTTTTGTTTTTCTTTAATTTTTCCATTTTTTGGCATTTTTGATTCATTAATATTTTTTTATATTTTCAGAAAATATTTTAACAAAAAGCATGTCTTTGACAATAGATAACACTCAACCAGATAAATAAGCTAACCACTAGACTGAAACAAATACATACAAATCAAGTCTATAAATGCAATATTTTAGAAAAATAATCCTGATATACGGATCGGGTACGTAAAACATACCGGATTGGACACCAGCTTTCAATCGCCCAGCCCCAGCCTGCGACCATCCCCATGCCCGTTACCTGTCGATCGCCATTAGAATGTCGATAGTCAATTTCACAAATTAAGACTAAAAAATAAAAAAAATAAAAAAATTAAAAAATTGGACACTGTTCAAGCACTGTTCCGACACTGTTCATGCACTGTTCCGACACTGTTCCGACACTGCTCGGACACGGGCTCCGACACGCCCGACACGTCCGGACACGCTCCGACACGTCCGGACACGTCCGGACACGTTCCGACACGCCCGAGACGGCTCCGACACGCCCGACACGTCCGGACACGCTCCGACACGTCCGGACACGTTCCGACACGCCCGACACGCCCGACACGTCCGGACACGCTCCGACACGTCCGGACACGCTCCGACACGTCCGGACACGTCCGGACACGTTTCGACACGTCCGGACACGTTCCGACACGTCCGGATACGCTCCGACGACGGGGTGGTGACCCGAGGCTGTTTCTGGGCTCCACCAGCGGCGCGTAGGCTCCATAAGCTCCGAGGGAGGAGGTAGGACTCCGGGGCTGTCGCCGGAGGCGATAGCGCGCTGGCGATGACGGATTTGGCCCGATCCGAAACAATCCCGAACCAAACTCCGAAACGGGTGGAGGCCGCGGGTCTTGGGTTATTCACGGCGGCTTTGAGGTACGACGGCTAGCGACGACGGCGGAAGGGTCGAAGGCGAAGGAAAATAGTGCACGAAGGTGAGGATTCCATTTTATTTTCAAGAAGAAGAAGAAGAAAAAAAGAAGAAGAAGCTACGGGAGAGGAAGAAGAGGAAGGAGGAGAAGAAGATGAAGTCGCGGGGGGAGAAGAAGCCAGCGACGGATGAGGGAAAAGGTGAGTGAATAATAATAAAAAATAAAATAATAATAAAATAATAATAAAATAAAATATTAAAAAGTAAGAATAATAATAAAATAATCAAAAGAAAAGACAAAATGATTAGTTTCCTTTTCCTTTTGAATGATGATGTTTTCACTCCTTTTCCTTTTAATCATTACTAATATTTTTGCCAGATTCAATTTTATGGTGATCAGAAAACACCTAAAATCAAACCTGAATTTTACTATTTATGAGGTTAGAAAATAGATAAAATAAAAATAAAAATACCGACTATTTTTATATATCTTTGTGACCTCAAATATTATTTTTCTTGATTTTCTTGATTTTCTTTTTCTTTTTTTTTTCTTTTTTTTGTATTTTTCGAAAATATATATATAAAAAAATGAAAATTATGAAAATTATTTTTTTGGTCAAAATGGTTCATTTAGCTTGGCTAAGGTCACCAAAAATTGATTTTTCAATTTTTTCAACTTTTTATGGATTTTCTATGAATTTTCAAAATAAAAATAATAAAAAATAATAAAAAAAAATAAAATAAAAAAAAGTTGATCAAAATTTAGGTGTCAACAGCTGCCCCTCTTTGAGAGGAATCTCGTTAGTGGTTTCTCTCAAAGATAGGGTGACACCTGAGTCCTGATCGACTCGACTCGGGAAACTAAAGGAAAAGGAGTCATGACATCCAATTTTCATGCTTGTCCATGTATGCTCTTTCTTGAAGGGGGAAACATTTTGACATGAGAGAGTGAGATAATAGAGAGACATACCTGCCACTTACTTGTTCGATGTTTGTGCGATTTTCGCGGTGTTTGATGGATTCAAGAGAATTTCTAGGAACTCGTTACTAGAGTATCCTAGAGAGGTTAAGCTCTGACCCGTATGGTAGGTCAAACCATAATGGGATTCCTAACTGATAGGAATCTAAGGAAGACGCGTCCCATTTGAGATTTGCCAATGATTTTGATCCGTATGGTGGATTGGACCATTGAGTTGACCATTTAAGTGATTTTCACTATTGGATTGACCCTTCAGGCGGTTTCTACCTTTGATTGACCCTTCAGGCGGTTTCTACCATTGGTTGACCCTTCAGGCGGTTTCTACCTTGAGTTGACCCTTCAGGCGGTATCTACCTCGAGTTGACCCTTCAGGCGGTTTCTACCATGAGTTGACCCTTCAGGCGGTTTCTACCTTAAGTTGACCCTTCAGGCGGTTTCTACCTTAAGTTAACCCTTCAGGCGGTATCTACCTTCATTTGACCCTTCAGGCGATATCTACCTTTATTTGACCCTTCAGGCGGTTTCTACCTTGTGTTGACCCTTCAGGCGGTATCTACCTTTGATTTGACCCTTCAGGCGGTATCTACCTTCATTTGACCCTTCAGGCGGTATCTACCTTTATTTGACCCTTCAAGCGGTTTCTACCTTGTGTTGACCCTTCAGGCGGTATCTACCTTTGATTTGACCCTTCAGGCGGTATCTACCTTCATTTGACCCTTCAGGCGGTATCTACCTTTGTTTTGGTTTGAAAAGGGGTCTCATGACGAGGGTTCTCCACGTCCGATGAGACTGTTTGATATTTGAAAAGAGGTCCTAGGACGAGGGTTCTCCACGTCATGCCAGGACTGTTTGATATTTTTGAAAAAGGGATCCTAGGACGAGGGTTCTCCACGTCAAGCTAGGACTGCTTGATTTTTTGAAAAGGGGTCTCATGACGAGGGTTCTCCACATCCGATGAGACCGCCTAAATTTTGAAATGGGATCACATCCTCACCCCTTCTTTTGAAAGATCCCGAAATTTGTCGGGAATTCAGTTTTGAAGCAGTGAAAGATTTTATTTTGACAAAACTTCAGTTGAGTCTGTTGAGACGACATTCTGGAAGCTGTGTTCTCCAGGTATCCTGTAGAAAGTTCAAACCTGCGTGCTCCACTCCACGGAGCAAATGCTTTTCTGGGATTTGGGGTTTCCAAGAATCCTGCAGAAGTTCGAGCCTGGAAGATTTTTCTTCACCAAGAAAACGTTAGTAATCTTTGGGAAGGCCACGGCTGTCCATTTGACAAAACCGTATGTTTTAAGTTTTAATCATGAAATGTGCATTTTGATGCTGGAGGTTATCCAAAGCATTCTTGCAATATGCAAATGTGATCACAAATCCCTTGGACGGAAAATCTGGATCAACAGTTTGAAAATTCCAAAAAGAGTTTGTTCAAAACATCAATTGGAATATTTCTCGACAATGAGGTCTTCTCACCTGTTTTGCGATAGTGGTTTTTTTTTTTTTTTTTTTTTTTTTTGTAGGGGATGCACTCAATTCCCTACTAACCTGTGCCTAGGTTTTAGGCTCATTTGCAGCGCATACATTTTGATCGGTCGGGAGGTCTTCCACGGGACCGTAATGTTGGGCTTGGTTCTTGATCTTCAAGGGGGACTCACTTTTGAGTCAAGGCCATTGAACAAAAATTTTCACCATCTGCTCCGGGTTTACAAGTCAAGAACCCTGCAAAATGAGAAAGAAATAATCTTGCTCGTACTTCTTCGAGCTAAGCTATATGTTAACCCAAGTGTCTTAGTCAGAGAAGACTGTTTCTGGGTCTTAACATCATAGGATTGGGGACCGAAAAAGGCTTGTTTTTGGCCCAGAATTCATGAGGTGTTTGACATTGGTGATCATTGCAGATCTGCCACCTGTCCTTGCCTTTCTGCATCTTTAGTCTTTGAGGTGTGCGCCCGCTTTTAAGGTGTGCACAAATCCTTTAGAGAACGTCTCCTGTTGCATTCAGAGACCGACTCTCTCTATGTCTTTGTTCTGCGCTCGGCACCATTTGGGGAGCAGCCCTTTTGGATTTGGCTCCTTCAGGGATTTCCTCTTTTCCCATCCAGCTTCATTGCGGATCAATCAAACAACTTACACGAGCATCGGCCTTGCTTTTACCAGGCACTTTGCTTTTTCTCGATGCCGTGGATTTTTCTCATTCATTTTTAAAATCCCACTTTTTCTCATCTTCATGGGATCGTATTAGACCTATGATCAAAGGTCTAACAAGGTTAAGCATTAACTTAGGAATTTTTTGCCAACCCTAAGTCTTGAACTCCTTCGTTTCTGATGTGATGCTGCATCTGTCTTGGAATGTGCAATGATCACCAACGGGTTTATGAAATGATTTTGCAGGCTCAAGTTGGCTGTGCAAAGGATTCGGCGTGTGGGATAGAGAAATGAACGCTTCTCGTCATCCTATGGCACTTGGATTACCATATAAACAACACACAAAGATTGATGTTAGTCCGAGCAAGAAAATTTCTAACCATTTTCTCCTGACGCTGCTGGACTCACCTCCATTTTGCCCCGATGAGGGGTGGTTCTTGACAGGGTTAAGAATGAAAACCGTCGTTCAAAGGGTTTATCAACGGTCACCTGTAGTGTTTGGGGGATATGAAACGAATGCCTCCGTCGTCCCAACCCATGTAATCGCCGCAAATGGTCCCTACTTCCGTAGACCCAGATTTTGTTATCTGCCCACTCCATTCATCTCTCAAGTGTGTGTTGGACATGTTTGGATTAGGCTTCGCCTCTCGTCTGAGAAAACACCCTTTTAAACGGTTTGAACAACTTTTATTGGAAAAATTCTTTTTGCTTTCTCCGAAAGATTTCCTCCCAATGGGGCTTTATGATGCACATGCATGTTTCATTCATGTTCGGACAACCTCCCAACTTCAACTGTGGATGTCTATGAGTTTAAAAATTCGATGCCTCTTTTCAGACATAATGATTGAAAGAGTCCTAACACTTTTTTTATCTTCAACGACTTGGGGAAAAGGGATACTTACCTACCCGCTGTGGCTGGAGATCCCTGAAAATGCGGAAGAAACATGTTATTGTACGTTCATGAATTTTTCATAAAATTAGAACGATACAATTTACCCTTGGTCATGTATTCCAACGGGTAATACATGGAATGTGAAAACCTGATTCGCCTTGATGGCGAGCCCCTGTCAAAGAAGGGAATTAGGTGTCAGTTTGCGTTCCAAAATTCAAGACAAATTGGAACGATACCGCCTTGTTCTTGTTTTGTGTTTCCGTTTGAACACACACGCGCGGCTTGCATAATTTGGCCCTCTATCTTGTGTCCTTGATCTCCCATCTGGTTGGGCGACGAATCCTTCTCAAAAATTTGCCCCAGAGAAGATCCATTTGTGTTTTTGGGCGCACTTCAGCGCCATTCTTCAAGGTTCCTTTTATTCAAGGAAAAAAAGAAGATTTTATCGAAATGCATGTCAAAGCATGTGACGTAGGAGCGATACTTTTTACCATCCACTAGGTCTTATAATCAAAGACCATCTCCTGGAATCCTGACTTCTAAGGCCAATGATTCTATTCGCCTCCCTATTAGCGTGCTATTTTCATTTGAGGCTTTCAGCGCCAACAACTTCCTGTAAAATGAGTAAAAACTCACGTTAGGCATGTGGTCTTGGAAGACCAAATTGGAACGATACAAGGTTACCGTTCACCCAAATTCGTATCTTGGGGTTTGATTCTGATGCGGACGACTCTGTTATTGCGTCTATTGACTTTGTCAGAGGAGAGACGTCCTGAGATAAAAAGAATGGAGAAAAACTTATCCCCAGATCTGATTAAAAATCAATTAGGAACGATACGTCCTTTCACCAAACGAGTGGCTCTGCGGCCCAATGTGTTTTGCACTGAAGGGACGAATTCCACTATGCTCCACGGGTTTGGGGAATTTGCCCCCATTTTCGATAGAAATGAGCCTTATCAAGATGTATACAATACAAATAGATCCCTAATACAATCAATCTACGGGACAAGATATAGAGGATCTCAGCAAAATTAATTTTATACAAGAGGACTAAGAATGTCAAATCAATCAAAGGAATGTGGCCCGAACACTTGGAGATGCCCCAGTTCCAATCTTCGAGATGTAACTCCAGGATCACCGATTTTTTTTTTAGGTGGTTTTAGATATACCAACCATCTAAAGACATGCACATGAGACAAGGGAGGATAAAACTTCTAAAAATCAAAGGATTTGGCACCTAAGGTCAAGGTTCCCACCTCGAGTTCTAGAAAGAGCCGATTCCATTGTACTGCTATCGTTGCATTGGGACTCGATCCATAGTTCGAAGTGAGCGGAATTGAAAAGTGGATTACCCCGTGTTTTTCCTCACGGAGATTCCATTTTCAATCCATTCTATTGTTTTCCTATAGGCGACGCCCGGGGTTTTAGGCGCGGTTGTGTGTATTTTCGGTGTCGTGCTAAAGCGATAAACATGCATCTTATTTAACAATCACCGCTTCAATATAAAACATACACACAATCATTCATTCCTACGCCCAACCTGCATAAAATAGAGTTAACAAGTACTCCACCCCTTATTTCTCCAATCTGCAAAAACATTTAACACCTAAAGGGTTAAAGTACGTACCTCACCTTGAAGAGCATCTGCATAAAACATGTTAGAAAAATCAATCACCTTTTTAATCGGCTCAAGTTCTCTAAAGTCCCCAGTGGAGTCGCCAGTCTGTCGCGACCCTCTCGAATTTCGCCATGGGCTCTCGAGGGCTAATGGGCCGTCCAGTCTGGTCGGACGCGGGCCTCTCCCAAGGCCCGTTACCCAAATCGCAACGGAGGTATGCGTAGTCGACCTTCAGTGTGGTCTAGTGATATGTGCTAAGTGTGCATGTCATGGAGTCGCCACCAATCATTTTTTGGAGGGTATGATTGGACCACCCTATTGAATAGTCGGGAGTTTCTATTCAATTCTGCGATAACCAGTGAAATGGGTTCGGGGACTTAGTTACGTCAACTATCAGAGTTGACGCCCTTTCGGTACCTAAGTCGACTGAGTTTTCTGACTTAAGATTTCATACAGATGAGTGGGGTACGAGTCCTAAATCTAGGAGTTCATGCAGATAGGAATGACTATCCTGGCAATCACAATCAATAATAAAGTGCACAAATCAATGAATTCAAATGTACAAATAAATCACATGGCATTCCTAATAAGGCCATATTGGCCTAGAGAAGCATCAATCAGGCTTAGGAATGATTTAGACATGATTTTGCCCATCAGGGGCAAAATCGTAATTTTGAGACAAAGGGGACAATTTGCCCAAAAAGGACAAAATCATCATTTCGGAATGAATCCGGAGTCAAAACAGGTTTGGTCACTCAATTGACCCATTTCCTATTTTTTTGGCAATTTTCGTGATTTTCGGGAATTTTAGAAACCGATTTACCATTCGAAGGGTAAAATCGTCATTTTCTAAAATGGAAATGAAATGTGGAAATCTTAGACATAAGGTTTAACCACCCATCTGGCCCATCACCAAATTCTAAGCAATTTCCACAATTCATTAGAATATCAAAGACGATTTACCCTTTGAGGGGTGAAATCGCCATTTTGGATTAAATGGGAGAAAATCCCAAAAATGAAAACAAATCAATTTTTTGTCATTTTCAGCCTTGGACAATTTTTAGAATTTTTCTGCAATTTTTCTCAATTTTTTTGTTTTTCTTTAATTTTTCCATTTTTTGGCATTTTTGATTCATTAATATTTTTTTATATTTTCAGAAAATATTTTAACAAAAAGCATGTCTTTGACAATAGATAACACTCAACCAGATAAATAAGCTAACCACTAGACTGAAACAAATACATACAAATCAAGTCTATAAATGCAATATTTTAGAAAAATAATCCTGATATACGGATCGGGTACGTAAAACATACCGGATTGGACACCAGCTTTCAATCGCCCAGCCCCAGCCTGCGACCATCCCCATGCCCGTTACCTGTCGATCGCCATTAGAATGTCGATAGTCAATTTCACAAATTAAGACTAAAAAATAAAAAAAATAAAAAAATTAAAAAATTGGACACTGTTCATGCACTGTTCCGACACTGCTCATGCACTGTTCCGACACTGTTCCGACACTGGTCGGACACGGGCTCCGACACTCCCGACACGTCCGGACACGCTCCGACACGTCCGGACACGTCCGGACACGCTCCGACACGTCCGGACACGTTCCGACACGCCCGACACGGCTCCGACACGCCCGACACGTCCGGACACGCTCCGACACGTCCGGACACGTCCGGACACGTTCCGACACGCCCGACACGGCTCCGACACGCCCGACACGTCCGGACACGCTCCGACACGTCCGGACACGTTTCGACACGTCCGGACACGTTCCGACACGTCCGGATACGCTCCGACGACGGGGTGGTGACCCGAGGCTGTTTCTGTGCTCCACCAGCGGCGCGTAGGCTCCATAAGCTCCGAGGGAGGAGGTAGGACTCCGGGGCTGTCGCCGGAGGCGATAGCGCGCTGGCGATGACGGATTTGGCCCGATCCGAAACAATCCCGAACCAAACTCCGAAACGGGTGGAGGCCGCGGGTCTTGGGTTATTCACGGCGGCTTTGAGGTACGACGGCTAGCGACGACGGCGGAAGGGTCGAAGGCGAAGGAAAATAGTGCACGAAGGTGAGGATTCCATTTTATTTTCAAGAAGAAGAAGAAGAAAAAAAGAAGAAGAAGCTACGGGAGAGGAAGAAGAGGAAGGAGGAGAAGAAGATGAAGTCGCGGGGGGAGAAGAAGCCAGCGACGGATGAGGGAAAAGGTGAGTGAATAATAATAAAAAATAAAATAATAATAAAATAATAATAAAATAAAATATTAAAAAGTAAGAATAATAATAAAATAATCAAAAGAAAAGACAAAATGATTAGTTTCCTTTTCCTTTTGAATGATGATGTTTTCACTCCTTTTCCTTTTAATCATTACTAATATTTTTGCCAGATTCAATTTTATGGTGATCAGAAAACACCTAAAATCAAACCTGAATTTTACTATTTATGAGGTTAGAAAATAGATAAAATAAAAATAAAAATACCGACTATTTTTATATATCTTTGTGACCTCAAATATTATTTTTCTTGATTTTCTTGATTTTCTTTTTCTTTTTTTTTCTTTTTTTTTTGTATTTTTCGAAAATATATATATAAAAAAATGAAAATTATGAAAATTATTTTTTTGGTCAAAATGGTTCATTTAGCTTGGCTAAGGTCACCAAAAATTGATTTTTCAATTTTTTCAACTTTTTATGGATTTTCTATGAATTTTCAAAATAAAAATAATAAAAAATAATAAAATAAAATAAAATAAAAAAAAGTTGATCAAAATTTAGGTGTCAACAATGGTCTTTGATTATAAGACCTAGTGGATGGTAAAAAGTATCGCTCCTACGTCACATGCTTTGACATGCATTTTGATAAAATCTTCTTCTTCTTTTTTCCTTGAATAAAAGGAACCTTGAAGAATGGCGCTGGAGTGCGCCCAAAAACACAAATGGATCTTCTCTGGGGCAAATTCTTGAGAAGGATTCGTCGCCCGACCAGATGGGAGATCAAGGACACAAGATAGAGGGCCAAATTATGCAAGCCGCGCGTTTGTGTTCAAATGGAAACACAAAACAAGAACAAGGCGGTATCGTTCCAATTTGTCTTGAATTTTGGAACGCAAACTGACACCTAACTCCCGTCTTTGACAGGGGCTCGCCATCAAGGCGAAACAGGTTTTCACATCCCATGTATTACCCGTTGGAACACATGACCAAGGGTAAGATGTATCGCTCTAATTTTTTGAAAAATTCATGAACGTACAATAACATGTTTCTTCCGCATTTTCAGGGATCTCCAGCCGCGGCGGGTAGGTAAGTATCCCTTTTCCCCAAGTCGTTGAAGATAAAAAAAAGTGTTAGGACTCTTTCAATCATTATGTCTGAAAAGAGGCATCGAATTTTTAAACTCATAGACATCCACAGTTGAAGTCGGGAGGTTGTCTGAACATGAATGAAACATGCATGTGCATCATAAAGCCCCATTGGGAGGAAATTTTTCGGAGAAAACAAAAAGAATTTTTCCAATAAAAATTGTTCAAACCGTTTAAGGGTGTTTTCTCAGACGAGAAGCGAATCCTAATCCAAACATGTCCAACACACACTTGAGAGATGAGTGAAGTGAGCAGATAACAAAATCTGGGTCTACGGGGGTAAGGACAATTTGCAGCGATTACATGGGTTGGGACGACGGAGGCATTCGTTTCATATCCCCCAAACACTACAGGTGACCGTTGATAACCCATTTGAACGGCGGTTCTCATTCTTAACCCTGTCAAGAACCACCCCACACCGGGGCAAAAAGGAAGTAAGTCCAGCAGCGTCAGGAGAAAATTGTTAGAAATTTTCTTGCTCGGACTAATTAATCTTTGTGTGTTGTTTATATGGTAATCCAAGTGCCATAGGATGACGAGAAGCATTCATTCTTTATCCCACACACTGTATCATTTGCACAGCCAAGTTGAGCCTGCAAATTCATTTCATGAACCCATTGGTGATCATTCCAAGATGGATGTCGCACCACTTCAAAAATGGAAGAGTTAAAGACTCAGGGATTACGAAGAGAATTCCCGGACTGATATTTAAAGCATGTTTAGACTATATGTCTAACATGATCCCATGAAGATGAGAAAAAGTGGGATTTCAAAAATGAAAATGAGAAAAATCCCCGGCATCAAGAAAAAGCAAAGTGCCTAGTAAAAGCAAGGCCGATGCTCGTGCAAGTTGTTTAATTGGTCCGCAATGAAGCTGGATGGGAAAAGGGGAAATCCCTGAAGGAGCCAAATCCAAAAGGACTGCTCCCCGAATGCTATCAAGCGCAGAACAAAGACATAGAAATAGTCAGTCTCTTGAATGCAACAAGAGACGCTCTTTAAAGAGCTGGTGCACATCGCAAGATAGGTTGCGCGCCTCAAAGGCTAAAGATGCAGAAAAGAAAGGACAGGTGGCAAATCAACAATGATCACCAATGTCAAACCCGTCACGAATTCTGGGCAAAAAATAAGCCGGTTTCGGTCCCCAATCCTACCAATGTTACAACCCCGAAACAGTCTTCTCTGACTAAGACACTTGGGTTAAAATATAGCTTAGCTCGAAGAAGTACGAGCAAGACTATTTCTTTCTCATTTTGCAGGGTTCTTGACTTGTAAACCCGAAGCAGATGGTGAAAACTTTCATTCAATGACCTTGACTCAAAAGTGAGTCCCCCTTGAAGATCAATAACCAAGCCCAACATTACGGTCCCGTGGAAGACCTCCCGACTGATCAAAATGTATGCGCTGCGAATGAGCCTAAAACCTAGGCACATGTTAGTAGGGAATTGAGTGCATCCCCTATAAAAATCACTATCTCAAAACAGGTGAGAAGACCTCCTTGTCGAGAAATATTCCAATTGATGTTTTGAACAAACTCTCTTTGGAATTTTCAAACTGTTGATCCGGATTTTCCATGCAAGGAATTTATGATCACATTTGCATGTTGCAAGAATGCTTTGGATAACCTCCAGCATCAAAATGCACATTTCATGACTAAAACTTAAGTCATAAAATTTTGTCAATTGGACAATTATTGTCTTCCCAAAGATTATTAACATTTTCTTGGTGAAGAAAAATCTTTCAGGTTTGAACTTTCTGCAGGATACCTGGAGAACCCAGCTCCCAGAATGTCGCCTCAACAGAATCAAATGAAGCTTTGTCAAAATAAAATCTTTCTCTGCTTCAAAACTGAATTCCCGATAAATTTCGGGATCTTTCAAAAGAAGGAGTGAGGATAGAACCTTTTAAAAAAAAAATCAAAAAATCAAATCAAGCAATCCCATGTAGACGTGGAGAACCCTCGTCTCGGGACCCCTTTCAAAATTTCAAGCAGTCTCATCGGACGTGGAGAACCCTCGTTATGAGACCCATTTTTAAAAAACCAAGCAGTCTCATTGGACGTGGAGAACCCTCGTCATGATACCCCTTTTTAAAAACCAGGCAGTCTCATTGGACGTGGAGAACCCTCGTCATGAGACCCATTTTCAAAAATATCAAACAGTCTCATCGGACGTGGAGAACTCTCGTCATGAGACCCCTTTTCAAAATTTAGGCAGTCTCATCGGACGTGGAGAACCCTCGTCATGAGACCCATTTTCAAAAATCAAGCAGTCCTAGCTTGACGTGGAGAACCCTCGTCCTAGGATCCCTTTTCAAAAATATCAAATAGTCTCATCGGACGTGGAGAACCCTCGTCATGAGACCCATTTTTCAAAGCAACAAAGGTAGAAACCGCCTAAAGGGTCAAAACAAAGGTAGAAACCGCCTAAAGGGTCAAACAAAGGTAGAAACCGCCTAAAGGGTCAAAACAAAGGTAGAAACCGCCTAAAGGGTCAAAACAAAGGTAGAAACCGCCTAAAGGGTCAAAAATATGGTAGAAACCGCCATAAGGGTCAACTCATTGATAAATACCGCCATAAGCATCGACACAAAGGTCCGATCCACCATACGGATCAAAATCCTTGGCAAATTCCCAAAGAAAGAATGCGCCTTCCTTAGGTTCCTACCAGTTAGGAATCTCATAATGGTATGACCTACCATACAGGTCAGAGCTTAATCTCCCTAGGATCTTCTGAAACAAGTCCTAAGTATCTTCTTGAAAGTTGTCGCAACCAGCAGCATCCGGCAGGTGAGCTTCAGGTAAGCCTCTCTCTTCGCGGCCCATGTTCAAATTGTTAGAGCAAACCGAGGACTAATTCGAGCCTGTAACAAGAGCCTTGAAGATCCGATGTCATAGCATTTCTTCTTTCATTCTCCTAGTTGAGTCGGTTAGGAATCAGGTGCCATCTTGTCTTTGAGAGAAACCTCTAACGAGATTCCTCTCAAAGAGGGGCAGCTGTTGACACCTGATTTTTGACCATATGTTATTGTGATTTTTATTCTTTAAAATTAATTAAAAATATTAAAAAAGGGCATAAAATCACAAAATCAACTTTGGAAGCCTTGGCCTAGCCTCGGGGACCAATTTTGAACAAAAAATATTTTTTGGTATTTTATAATATTTTTCGAATTTATTTAATTATAAAAATACCCAAAAAAATCAGAAAAATACCATTCGTGGTCAGAAAAATACACAAAAATATTCAATAATTTTGTTTTAATTTCCTCTTCAAGTGTGTCACCTTAAATCTCGAAAATTCGGCTCGGGTTACTATTTCTTCACAAATATAAACCCAAAGAGAGCCTAAAAAAAATAAAAAAAAAGTGAATGAAAGGGAGCCGTCCTGGAAGCACTCAAAGAGCCGGATAGCATGAAGAAATAAAAAAGGGGGAAAGGTCTTCTTTTCTTGGTTGGAGCATCGATCGTGGGAATGGTGGATGGACAACAAAGCAAGAGAGGAATAAAAAAGGAAAAGGTGGGGCGAGAAAGAGAGACCAAGGAAGGGGATACGGAGGAAAAACGGTCGGCCAACAGCAGAGAAAAAAAGAAAAAATAATCGAAAGCTGGTGATGGTCTTCCTTATAGCGGGGAATCCTGACCACTCCCTCAGCAGCTAGGGCGCCGCCTCCAGCCGTCGTCCTGACCGCCGCATGTCGCCAGTGGGCTAAGAGCAGTCCACGAGCAGGAGCCAATGTGGCTAGGGAACCCCCTTCACTCCGAGAGGCTCGTGTGCAGCTACGGTGGCCGTCGTCCTACGCCTGCATGCAACTCCCTCTGCTCCCACCTCGCCGACGCGCTGCTCGACGACCGCCCCTTCGTCCTCAAGTCATTCCAACGAGGACCTCGAGGTTTTCGTCAATGAGACCTCGAGGCAATCGAGCCGGTGAACCCTTCCTTCAAGAGTCCCCGTCAGGCTCTTCCGCTTCTTGTTGCAGCCGCCGACTATCAACTCACTAGGCTCCTCGACCTCCGCCCCTCTGTCAAGCGCTGCATGACATACCAACTCGCCTCAGCGCCCAGACCATCCTTCGCGCCTATCAGGATCAGCGACTGGACAGCAGCTCCAAGTTGAGGCCGAGCTCGGGCTCAAGGAAGAGATGAGTCGGCAGAGAAGCATCTTCGAAGCCGCTGTCCATCATCTCGACGTTGACGACCATTTCCTAAAGGTTTTCCGAGAGTGCACAGGAGGTCTCGAAAATGCTCAAGGGAACAAGTCATTCAGAGGTGGTATGGCGACAAGGGTGAGGATGACCTTGATACGGATGAACCTGAAATCCACGCAACAATTTTGGATAAGCTATTAGCCGGGGAGAAAAGCTGTATGAAGAAGTGAAGCAAGCTGTACGTCATTCGCCTACAACCTATCGTGGACATGCAGTCCTCAGCTGCATTCAGAAACCGCATAAGGGATGAGTTGTTCCCAAAGCTTGTGCAATTCGTCGACCGATGAGGACGAACGAAGCCTCAGCGGAGACGGTCCGTCCACGCCTAGTCGGGGCCGTCGACCTCGAGGTCCGGCTCCGACTACTTCAGCAGGCGAGTCGCATGACTCGAAGAGTAACCAAGTCTTGGAGGCGGCGGCGACTTCGAGTGACCTAGTCGTTGGCAACGAGACACAGCGGCTGGACCCCGACAGTGGTCCCGAAGCATTTGGATCGTGGAGTTCAGGTCCCTGGCAGCGGCGAGCTCGGTCTGGTTTTCATGCAGGAAACGGACAAGACGATGAACAGTAGGTAAGGTTCACTTTTCATGTTGGTTTGTTTGTTGGGTTTATTCGGTCTTGTGGGCCTCTTTTAGGGTTGGGCCGGCGTTAGTGTTGGTGGGTAATGACTGGGCTTCGGCAAGTTGGGCTCAACAGGTTCAAAGAAAAGAAAAACGGGCCTGAGTTCCTTGTTCAAACCAGGCCCGGTTCAGGTTTTCCTTCTCGGGTTGGATCAGGCCCGACAGCCTGATCCGGGTCCGAAAACCCGATCTGGACCCGGCCAAATAAATAAATAAATAGAGAAATAAAAAAAAAATCAAAAATCAAGAAATTCCAAAAAAAATAAAAATAAATAAATAATAAATAAAAAATATCTCAAGGGTGGGAAATGGCCACAATCAACTGGCTATGGAACATTTTGGGTAATCGGTATCCAAATCTTCCAAAAATTGACGATTTTGCCCTTCGAGCTAATCGTCCCTCCCAAATCTTCTCATTTCACCCCTGGTCCCAAATCATTCCTCGCCTAAACCCTTATGGCTGTACTAGGAAACCGTTGGTTTAAATTGATGTGCATTAGTGTGATTTATTTATGTACTTGATTGCGTTTTCATTTAAATTGATTGTGATTGATAGGAACAGTCTTCTAATCTGCATGAAACCCTGAATCAAGCCTACCTCACCTAAAATTGCGCCTGCATGAACTCTTAGCCAGGAAAATCACTCGTGTTAGGTACCGAAAGGGCGTTGGTAATGACACCGACGTAACCAAGTCCCCGAACCCAAAATCTCTGGTTCTGCAGAACTGATCGATCTCTCCCAATCGATCAGTAAGGTTTCCGGTCTACCCTCCAAGAAAGACCGGTAGCGACTCCAAATGCATGCACAAGTTGCACATGCCACCACGACCACACTGAAGGTCGAAAGCGATCGACTCTTATCATTGAATCCTTCTAAAAAATATTTCCGCCGCGATTTGGTATGGGCCTGGGAGGGCCCGCGCCGATCCAAGACTCGCGATCGGTAATCCATTAGCCGCGTCCGCTTTCGGACGGGTCGCGACAATGCAGAAGATAGATTCCCGTGATTCTGACATGTTAGTTGATACTAGCTCAATCTCACCTTTTGAGTTGCAGGAATAGTTGCATGATTAAGTTGAAGACGGTGTTCAAGATCAGACTACAGATCAGCAGGTTCAGGGTCAGACTCAAAATGATCAGCCGGTTGAAGATCAGGCTCAGGGTGATAAACATCATTCAGATGACGTTGATGCTCAAGAGATTGCACCATTAGCTCCACCAACTACTGCTTTGAGGAGGTCTACCAGAGACCGCACCTCATCTACTAGATATTCCTCTAATGAGAATGTTCTGTTGACAGATGCATGTGAACTTGAAACTTTTGAAGAAGCAGTAGAAGATAAAAACAAGAATGAATGGTTTGATACAATGCATGATGAGATGAAGTCATTGCATGACAATCACACTTTTAAGTTGGTGGCATTACCTAAGGGTAAAAGAGCTTTGTAGAACCGATGGGTTTACAGATTGAAGTAAGATGAGACGACTTCGGGTCCTCGATATAAAGCCAGATTGGTTATTAAAGGCTTCAATCAGAAAAATGGAATTGACTATGATGAGATCTTCTCACCAGTTGTAAAAATGTCTTCAATTCGAGTTGTTTTGAGTTTAGTAGCTAGCCTTGATCTCGAGGTTGAGTAGATGGACATGAAGGCCGCTTTCCTTCACGGTGATTTGGAGGAAGACATATACACGGAGCAGCCTGAAGGCTTTCAGGTAAAAGGTAAAGAGAATTATGTTTGCAAACTGAAGAAAAGCTTGTGTGGCTTAAAGCAGGCGTCGATGCAGTGGTATAGAAAATTTGAGTATTTTATGGGGGATCAATCCTATAAGAAGACTACTTCTGATCATTGTGTATTTGTAATTCTCTGAAGGTGATTTTATTATCTTATTGCTCTATGTTAATGACATGTTGATTGTTGGTCAGAATGCTTCCAAGATTGACAAGTTAAAGCAAGATTTGAGCAAGTCTTTTTCAATGAAAGACTTGGGGCCGGCTAAGCAGATTCTTGGTATGACGATCACTCGCGACAGACAGGCGAAGAGATTATGGTTATCTCAAGAGAAGTACATAGAGAAAGTACTTCAAAGGTTCAAAATGGACAAAGCTAAAGTTGTAAGTACACCACTTGCTACACACTTTAAGCTTAGTTATAAACAATGTCCGTCAACTGAGAAAGATCTAAAAGAGATGGAAAAAGTTCCTTATGCTTCTGCAGTGGGTAGTCTGATGTATGCAATGGTTTGCACAAGACCAGATATAGCTCATGCAGTTGGAGTGGTTAGCCGTTTTATGTCAAATCTAGGTAGAGAGCACTAGAATGCATTGAAGTGGATATTGAGATATCTCCGAGGCACTTCTAGTTTGAGACTTTCATTTGGGAGTGATAAGCCGATTCTTGTTGGATATACTGATTCTGACATGGAAGGTGATATCGACACAAGAAAATCTACTTCGGATTATCTGATTACTTTCTCACGGGGAGCTGTGGTTTGGCAGTCAATGTTGCAAAAATGTGTTGCATTGTCGACGACAGAGGTAGAGTTCATCGCTGCAACCAAAGCATGTAAGGAATTGCTTTGGATGACAGAGTTCACGCAGGAACTTGGTTTCAATCAAGAGAGGTATGTTTTACTTTGTGATAATCAAAGTGCTATACATCTTGCAAAGAATTCCACTTTTCATGTCAGGTCAAAGCATATTGATGTGAGGTATCACTGGATACCAGAAACTTTGGAATCCAAAAGGTTAGAACTTGAGAAAGTACACATAGAAGATAATGCTTCAGATATGATGACGAAGGCTCTAACTAGATAGAAGTATGAGTTTTGTCGGCGTCAAGCCGGCATGGATTTCTGATGAATTCTTTTGTGTCGGGATCTCCCTTAATGGGCTGGAGGGGGAGATTTGTTGGGTTTTTTATTTTAGCCCAGTCCAGCCCATGGGTTTAGTTGCTAAACCTAGGGTATAACTCAGCAACATATAGATACACACGTCGCAGAACAGAAAACGCAGCAAAGAAAAGCATAACAGAAAACGCAGCAAAGTAGAACAGGGGCGCAGCAGTAGATTTTCTAAGCATCCAGTTAAGATCAAAGCGACGATCGGAGGTCTTCCCGTGGTCTGATTGAGCTGAAATTTTGATAGCATCTTCAAGACTCGTTGTTCTTGATTTTGTACGGTTGGATCGTGATTTGAAGGTATTTACTGTAGTTGTTCGTGGGTATTTTGGGACTGCATATTTTGGAGGTAATTTTCATCCGATTCTCTCGTTTAATATGTTGCTGCTGCTTGATCACCACTTATAGTTTTGGGATTTTATTGTTGTTGTATTCAGCGAGGTTGTGTACCCAAGCGATTAATATATAGTGGAGATTCGGGTAGACTCCGTGATCGGCCTCGTGATTTTTATCCTTTGCATTGAATGAGTTTTCCACGTAAAAATTATGGTGTTATATTTTCCTTGAATTTGCATATTTTCATTGGTTGTGCTCGAATTGGTTTCTCACAAGTTTAGTCAAAGAGGGAAAGTTATATCCGCTTTCTGTTTTTCCCAACATAGTGGTATCGGAGTATTGTTTTTGATTGAATGATGGAACCGAACGTGAGCAGAATAGTTAGTTTGAATGGAAAGAATTATCATGTATGGAGAGAAAAGATGAAAGATCTACTATATGTGAAACGGTGGCATTTACCAGTGTTTGCTGATACTAAACCTGATAATATGAGCGATGCCGATTGGAATCTTGAGCACAAAATTATGTGTGGATTTATTCGACAATTTGTCGGTGATAATGTTTTGAATCACATCAGCAAAGAATCTCATGCTAGGACATTGTGGAATAAGGTGGAGTCATTATATGCACGGAAGACTAACAACAACAAAATATGTTTGATTAAACAATTTATGGAGTTGCATTATAGTGATGGACAATCTATATCAGATCACTTGAATGAGTTTCAATGAGTGATAGATCAACTTTCTGCCATGAATATTAAATTTGATGATGAAGTGCAGGGACTTTGGTTGCTATGTACCTTGCCAGAATCTTAGGAGACTTTTCGTATGTCTTTGATTAATGCTGCACCTGATGGTATTGTTACTATGGATTTTACAAAAAGTGGCGTTCTGAATGAAGAGATGAGAAGAAAAACACATGATTCTTCCTCTCATTCGGAAGCTCTAGCTGTTGAAAACAGGGACAGAAGTCAGAGTAAAGGTCCGAAAGGTAGATACAAGAGCCGAAGTAAATCAAAATCGTGGAAGAAGACTATTGAGTGCCATCACTGTGGTAAGATGGGTCATATGAAGAAAAATTGTTTCCAGCTGAAAAATGAGATGAGGAATGAGAAGAAAAATGGCAATGAAAATAACGAGAGAAGAAATAATGGTAGTGATGATCGGGTGACAACTGCTATTAATGAACTTGTTATTGTTTGCTATGATGATAATGTTAATTTTGCATGTGATGATTCAAACTGGGTTGTTGATATTCGACATCGGAAAGTTATATCCGCTGTCTGTTTTTCCCAACAGAATCTATCCGGAGCCAGAACTGGAACTATATTTTTTAAGACCCTAATTTCCAAATTCCTACTTTATATTTTAGTTCCTTTTTCATAGATCGTAAGAGTGAATGTTAGTGGCGTCCTCCACCCTGACATTGGTAACAACCACGGCATACTTTAGCCCCTCAAGCTTCATCCCTCAAAGCGAGGCCTCTATTCCTTCCTCACTCCTCAACTCCCTTCTTTTTTGCCATGGCAGAATCGGAACAAGGTAAGTGCGAGGCGTCGAGATGCCCAACTCTTTCTTTTCTATAACGATCGTTGAAGCATTTGAAATTGGTGTGAAGGTAGGTGAAGATGGGCCCGCTGAGCATGCCTCCAATGAGGTTTGGGACATGGGCATGGGGGAATTAGTTCTTGTGGGGGTTATCAAGAACCGATGCTCTGATCTTCAAAGGGTCTTCAATTTGGCTGTTGAGAGTGGGGTCAATCGCTTCGATACGACCGACTCTTACGGCATTGGTATGCTGAATGGGCAGAGCGAGAAGCTCCTGGGGAAGTTCATCAAAGACCTTCAAGGTCTCTCTCTCTCTCTCTCTCTCTCTCTCTCTCTCTCTCTCTCTCGAATGGATGAATGTAAAACTTTGCACGTTTGAGAGGATCAAATTGCTATGCTTGAATGAGTGAAGCTTTGCTGTTGTTTACCTGATCATTTCAGGGAGGATAATCCCAATAACGAGTCTTGTAATTAGCTGGTTTCCTGTTTAAGTGATTACTTCTAATGGGTTAGTAGAAGGTGGAGACAAAATGTTCTTTCCATTAAGACATGTGAAACTGCATGAAAATGTCAACTGCAATACTGAGAGATATCAGATCCATCGAAGTGTAAAGTTGCATCACACTTGCAGGTTGCTATTTAAATTGAAATCTTCTATTTTAGTGTTTATGAAGTTTTATTGACAGGTTCTAGGGTACTCTGGAATCGGATCCGAAACCTGTGACATGGTAGGTTCTAGGTTCTAGGTTCCATGGTATAAAAGGTAGATTCCAAGTTCTAAAAAATGAGAAACCTATACTAACGTGTAGGTTTCGGGTTCTAAGTGAAACTTATCTGGAACCTGAAACCATTCACCCCTACTACTATGTCTAATAAATGTCTTGTAAATGTTTCGCGACTAGGGGTGAGCATGGGCCGAGTGGGCCGGGTCCAGACCTAGACCTTGAAACCGACTATGTTATAACTGGTTCTCAGTTTTTGAAACCAAGAATCAACCATGTTTGTCTTGGAACCTGTTTTGGAACCAGCCCCGTTTTTCGGTCCGATTCCAAGGTTTACCTGAGAACCTATTTCCCCTTTTTCTTTTCATCACAATAATATAAGTATCGATGAAATGAGCAATAAAAATTACAATCCACCAAAAGAAAAAGACAAAAAAATATAAACAATGGACTTTCACAAGCAACAATCTAAAACCGATTTTATGATACTAATCGGTTTAAATATTACATTTGGTTTTATGAAATCGATTAAAGCTTAACACATAAACATTGGACTTTGAATGTTAGATATATTTGTGAGTTATCTAAGAGTAAGGTCAAGAGTCATGTAATAAGCCTATATAAAGGCAAATATTGTAATCATTGTGAGAAAACAAAAATTCTATTTATCTCACTTATTTGTTATGTGAGTTGTGAGCATTTCACCTTCACCTTATCCTTATTACAGATGTGGTGGTCTCACCTCTTGGTAAAAGGAGAATGTTATGGTCAAACACAAGCCGCAAAAAATATCTTTGTCACGCAATTTCGAGTTCAACATGGCAATACATTTCAAATTTGGATCCCTTGCCTTAGTTCCACTAAAATAGGGGATCCCCACCCTTGATATGGTCTGGGGGGAGGGGGGTTTATTATGTCAAGGGTGAGGATCCTCCTGCCTTAGTGGAACTAAGGCAGGGGATCCAAATCCATACATTTCAGGAAAACCATCTTATAACTTTGCATGTCAAACCACAACTTCCACTCATTAATATTTCAATACTTTTCTGCTTTTATCAATACTCCATTTGTTTCACAAAAAACAATTGATTTGAATTTTTTTTTCCAAAAAATGATCTCTTCTTTCGCTTGAAATAATAGCCAATAAAAAAATAACTATCGACAACAATTTATGTATAAATATTTTCATGGATGATGGAAATATTTAGCGTTTATTCTATTTTGTAAGGGGTACGAAAAATTATTTGGGAAATTTTTTTTCAAATCATTCATTTTAGATAGAAACGGAGCTTAAATATTCAAATTACGTAGCGAAACTAAAATTGAGGGGAATTTCTAAAGCATTCTTTTAAAAGGTGATAAATAAAGATATGAAAAAAGAGAGAGAACTTCTGTGGAAAAAAAGAAAAGAAAAGAAATGTTTGACTTTTTGCTAGGCCAAAAAAAACCCACTAAACCACTCCTTTTATGGCGGCAACGCATGCGAATTTAGGTGAAGGGATCGTTTGTCCTTTCCTTAGAAGGGAATGCCCTGCCCTTTGAATCCAGACCATTCGTGTTATGAATGGATCACCCAAATTATTACCAAAAAAATAAAAAAAATAATAAATCTAAAAAATTGCCCCTTAAAAATAGAAGATCTGGGCCGTCCGTTTAAAAATGGATGGCCCGGATCCCAAAGACAGGTGCCTGCCCTTCAAACGATTGGCAAAGCAGTGATGGGTTGAGAAGTTTGCACTTGCAGGACTCCCTCCTCTCCTTCACCGACTTTTTCATCGGATTCTGGTTCATTATTAATTAGATAGGCTAAATCACGATAATTGATTTTATGGACCCCATGTGTGGGCCTTACAATATCAACAGCTATGATTCACTTAGCCCATTTGAACTGGATCCTGACAAGAATTTCTCCTCGTCATTATCAAAAGAAGCATTTTTTTAGTAAGGTTAAGTACTATTAATTTTGGTGTGCCTTGGGCCTCAACATGCGCTTCACCCTGTGCTTTTTAAGCCTATGAGTGAGCTACTCATACTAAGGCTGCGTATGGTAACACTTTAAGGAAGGTATTTCTATTTCGAAAGTATTTACGGAACACTTTCGAAACAGAAATGCATATGATAAAAAAATGTTCCAAAAGTGTTTCGGAGAACACTTTTGTTCCGGGGAACACTTTTGAAGAAACAAAAAAAAAACCTGCTTATGGGTTTTGGAACATTTTTTGAAACACTTTTGAAACCTGCTTCTGGGTTTTGAAAAAAAGGTTTTTTTTTTTTTGTACTTACCAAACGCGTTTTTGGTATCAGAAATCATAACCGAAAATGAAAATATAAAAAAATGTTTATGTTCCAAATTTGTTCCCAGGAACGGAAACGTTAGCATACACAGCTAATTCTCTGAGATCTATTCCTGATTTATCACTAATTCTAGAATTTTCTTTCGATCAGATCACTAATCAGGCAATTTTTGTATTCTTGGCTAGTGTAAAGTGTAGCAAGAGTTTCCAAAGTTAATAAACTCAATTTTGTCATTCATTATAAAGACGCTGTAGCTTGAGAAAGTTATTATATTTGCATTTGTTCTAAGCTAATGTGTTTCCACAAATCATTAGCTATCTTGTACTTTTTTCCTACTTTAGATACATGTAAGGAATAAGGTGAAGTTTTTTCTACTCTCATTTTGGCTAAAACTCTCCCGACATATTGTTTTAACGATATTAATTTTTGTGGGTCCCATCTTTTTTAAGCATTTCATTTGCTTTTCTTCTTTCTCTGTTTTGTGTCACTTTCTCTTTTTCTCATTCACTTCTTCGTTATCTCTTTCTAAAACACACGTCTCATGCGAATACTAAACAAGTTCTTGACATCCCAACGTCGGTCACCAGTAGAAAAAATAATGTTGCAGTTGATGTAGTTGAACCCCATATTTGCAAAACCCTATTCCTCGCCCAACTAGTCCTCTTCCATATCCATTTTCAATTCAAAGCTCAATTGTATGTAAAAAACACATCTCATATCTCTTCACTCTTCACTCTCATACCATCCCTTTCGTTCAATGTGTTATTCATTTTCTCATTTTGAATCAGATACTTCAATTGATCGATCACGAATAGGGGTGTGCATTGTCTGGGCTGGTCCGGTCCCGATATGGAACGAGGACCAGACTAGTAGTCCCGATCCCAAAAATCTTGGGACCAAGGATTGAACCAGTCAGTCCAATCTAGTCCCGGTCCCAGCCCAATGGGACCGTTAATACCAATTGTTTATAAAAATCTAACCCTTGAAATATGATATATTTCGATTGCATGTTAATTTACAATCTATACCCCCAGTTGAATAAAAAAATACGTTGGACTATCATCTTGCTATAGGGAATGACATCATGTAAGTGCCCTAGAAGTTAGGCCACTAAATAGAAGAATATGAAGGATCTTGAAAGCAATGTAATTACGTTACTACATGCAGTTTTGACACAATAAAGAAAAATGAAAAGATTGAAGTAAATCTAGGTGATACATCATAGTTAGCCCAATAAGGGAAATGCAAAAAAAAAAAAACATTTTTCATAGAAAGCAAAAACCTCAATCAATCACAAAGAGATAAAAAGAGTATAGAAGAGAAAAGTTGAGTGGCATAAAGTTTACTAGATTTACATAATGGAATATGTGCAGTGGTGTTGACACCTAATTTTGGATCAGCCTTTTTTTAGTTATTTCTTAGAAAATTCATGAAAAATCTATAAAAAGTCAAAACATTGCAAAATCAACTTTGGTGGCCTTGACCAAGCCTCAGGAACCATTTTTGACAAAAAAAAATAATTTTTCATATTTTTCACATTTTTAAATATTTTTAGAAATTAGGAAAATACTATAAAAATCAAGAAAAATAGCATTTGAGGTCGCAAAAATATGGAAAAATAGCCAATATTTTTATTTTAAATCCCTTGTCTTTTTGACCTCATAAAAAGTCCAAAATCAAATTCAATTTTACATGTTCCTTTGTAACACGTATGATTGAATTTGGTAAAAAAATGTCGATTGAGTCTTTTAATTTGCAATTTTGGCATTTTCTAGGATCTTGACATTCAATCTAATTGTCCCTTATTAAAATTTAGCCTAATTATTTGCACAAATTGCTCAATTGCATGAATTTGGCAAAATTGCATACTAAATTGCATTTTAGTCCTTGAAATTGGGCATATTTGAAATTATTTTCAATTCAAGGACTATCATTGTAAATTAAACATATTGCCCAATGGGTTTCACCATTTTGGATCGATTGGCATATGTAATTTGGTCCAATTTGATCAGTTGAACCTTCAATTGCACAAAATTGATATGAATTTTTGGGCAAAACCATATTTTTAGATAAAAGTCATGCCCTAAATTCGATTCTGAGGTCCAATTGAAAAAATTTCCCATTAATTCGGGTTTAATTTGGAAAATTGTAAGTTGGAACTATTGTGGAAATTCTCCTTTATTTTGATTCTGACAAAACCTTCAAAAGATATTGTTTAATGAAATGTGATGCAGGAAGAATATGTAAGCAGAAGGTCGAGTGATTCCAATTCTGTCGCGCCGACAAAGGGTCAGATGGAAGTGCTGCTGACGAAGGGTCAGATGGAAGTGCTTCTGACGAAGGGTCAGATGGAAGTGCTTCTGACGAAGGGTCAGATGGAAGTGCTTCTGACGAAGGATCAGATGAAAGCGCTTCTGACCGAGGGTCAGATGAAAGCGCTCCTGACGATCCAAACAGTGACGGATGGATCACATCAAATCTCCGTATTACCATTCCGTGCCAACTGATCAAATCTCTCTTAGAAGAAATTGAAGAAAGATCAGTTTCTGCATTCTACAAATCACGAAGACCCACGTATGGCAGGTTTCCGATCAAGGCAAGTGATATTCAATTATCCTGATATCCCCTCTAATCAATTAAGGGACTTTCTATAATGGGATATCATCTTCTAAGGAATATATCCTCGAGAATCAACTCAAACATATCACACTTATGGAAGCTGGAGATTTAGTTGTATGGGCGACTAAATCAGAAGGGTTCAATGTCTTACTCAACGGTCTACATATCTTCTGAAGATACAGTCTCGTTCAATCACGATTGATGACGTCTAATCAAGGATTGAAGAGCGATCCCTTGGCTGGATTCCAACGGCTAGTTCGGAGGCAGGGGAGTATAAAAGAAGAATAATGTTTGACTAGTAGACAAAGACGTGCAAACAACAATCCAAAGTGCAAGCATAATTTGAGTTCCATCAAAAGAGAGTATTCTGTGTATTCAAAATCCTTCACTGTGAAAATCTGTGTGAGAGGGAAACAAAACACTTGAGTGATTGTAATCCTCTTGATTCTTCATAGTGAAATCCAGCCAATCGGCTGTCATCGTGGGAGAGTGGACGTAGGCTTGATCTAAGCCGAACCACTATAAATACTGTGTACAATATCTTCTTCTCTAAACTCTTACCTTTGTGTTTAGATTTTTTGCACACTGCTATACTGCTTTTGTTCCTAATCGTACACTGAACTTTATTCATTCCGCAAGAAATATCAATTAAGTTCAGAATCTCCTATTCACCCCCCTCTAGGAGATATTGCTAGTTACATCAATTGGTATCAGAGCAGGTTGCTCATTTTACGAAGTGTTTATTGACTTCAGAGTTAACGATCTACTATGTCTAGCAATCACTCTTCAGGAACAAGCGATTCACACTTTGCCAACAAGCCTCCATACTTTGATGGAAATGATTACAATATGTGGAGTAACAAGATGAAGTGGTTCTTCAAAGCCTATGATGATCTGATGTGGGACGTCGTTACAAATGGAATAGTTCCTGCAAATACTACAAATCCAACCTCTGCTGACGGAGTAAATATTGTCATAACAATGACTGATGCTGAAAAGGCTAAAAGAAAAGGCCTTGATTCTAAAGCTGTCAATGCTCTCTTTTGTGCCTTATCTACTCCTCTTTATAATCGTGTCTCAGAGGAAGAATCATCTAAGGCAATATGTGATAGACTTCATGTTACCTTTCAAGGAACAAATCGTGTGAAAGAAACAAAGCTCAGTATTTTACTGAGTGACTATGAAGTATTTGAAATGAAGCCTGATGAATCTATTGTAGATATGATAGACAGGTTTCAAACTTTGGCAAGTGGACTTCCAAGACAAGGTGCACCTATTGCTGAACCAATGCAAGTCAGGAAGATACTACGTGGACTCACAGATGATTGGAATTACATCAAGCCATCAATTCAAGAATGCCAAACAATTAGACCACTCTCGGTGGATGAGCTAGTCGGCACTTTGCAATCCTATGAAACAGAACGAGCAAACAAAAAGGGAGAACAGAAAGGTAAAAAATCTATTGCCTTAAAAAGTCAAATTAATCAATGTTTTTCTGACACAGATGATGAAGATGAGGATGATGAAGAATTAGCCCTCATGGTTAAGAAATTTAGGAAGATGGCTCGGAAAGGCAGAAATACCAAAGGAAAGAAACCTTGGAAGAAGAGTGAGGTAAAAATATCAAGCAACGACTCACAAGATAGCAAAGACGTGATTTGCTTCCACTGTAAGAAAGCAGGACATATCAAACCGAACTGCCCAATTTTGAAGAAGGACAAACTCAAGTATGAGAAGTACAAGAAGGCTCTAAAGGCAGAAACTTTGAGTGATTCTGATGAAAGCGAGAATGATTATGCAAATATCTGTCTCATGGCCGAATCAGACTCAAGTTCAGATTCAGAAACTGAGGTATGTTCATCTGAACTCCTTGATGAAGTTGTTGAATATATTGATGAATTGTGTAGAAACTACAAAGAAGCTCTTGAGAAGGTTTCTTGTTTGAAAAAGGAAAATACTTCTTTAAAACAACAGAATTTGTCCCAAGAAGAAAAAATTAGTTTTCTACAACAAGAGTTTCACCAGATGAAAGAAAATCATGATTTAGTTTCAAAAGAAAATGCTTCCTTGAAAGAAAAAATTTCTACCATATCAAAAAGGTTTTCACAAAGCTCAGTAACTCTGAATAACATCATCTCAAAACAAATACCCTTCAATGATCGATCTGGGTTAGGTTTTAAAAAGGAAAGTAGCCAAAGAAATGTCTTTAAAACTGAATTTCGAAAACCAACGTTTTCCAATTACAAGCATCATTTTCATAAGCATTTTACTAGATCCTACATTCGACAACCTTGTGTGAATTATGGTGATCCTAGCCATACTAAGGATTACTGCAAGAAAATTTGGAGACCTATTAAAAGGTCAAAATATACTAACACAGAAGGACCCAAGAAAACATAGGTACCAAAGAAACAGTAAGTTGGTTATCTATTGCAGGTACCAAAGAGAAGGAAGAACAAGTGGTTTCTGGATAGTGGTTGTTCAAGTCACATGATTGGAAATCCAGATGTATTTATATCCCTATCAGATTGTGATGGAAGAAGCGTGTCGTTTGGAGGAAAGAACAAGGGAAAAGTGATCGGGAAAGGAAATGTAAAGATTGGAAATCTGACCGTTAAAGATGTCTCTCTAGTCAAATGATTGAACTACAACTTGATTTCTGTAAGTCAACTCTGTGACTCTGGATATGATATTCGATTCCAAGATCTAAAATGCACAGGTATAAGCAAGGATAAGAAGCAATCCTTCACGGGACGAATGCATGGGAACATTTATCTTTTAGATATTAATGCTGACTGTGAACATGCTAAATGTCTTATTTCTGTTAAGGATGAATCTGATCTTTGGCACAGAAAGTTAGGTCATATTAGTGTAAAACATATTTCAAAGCTTTCCAAGAAGGGACTTGTTCGAGGACTACCTCAAACTAAATTTGAGAAAAGTGGACTATGTCATGCATGCACACTGGGTAAGCAGGTAAGAAGTTCTTTTAAGTCCTTAAATCAAGTTTCCACTAAGCGTTGTCTGCAGCTACTTCATATGGACATCTTTGGACCTAATAGAACTCTAAGCATTGGAGGTAAGAAATATTGCCTTGTCATAGTTGATGACTTCTCTAGATTTACATGGGTTTCATTTCTTGCTCACAAAAACGAAGCTTTCATATCATTCTCAAAACTTGCTAAAAGAATTCAAAATGAAAAGGGTTACACTATTTCCAGTTTGAGAACGGATCATGGGGGAGAGTTTGAGAATCAAAGTTTCTCAGATTTTTGTACTAAGTTCGGAATTCAGCACATCTTCTCTGCACCTTATACTCCACAACAAAATGGAGTAGTAGAAAGGAAAAACATATCGTTGCAAGAAATGGCCAGAATTCTTCTTATTGAAAGTAAAATTGCCTCTAACTTTTGGGCTGAGGCCGTTTCAACAGTTTGTTATATCTTAAATCGAATTTCCCTCAGACCTTTTTCTGAGAAAACTCCCTATGAATTTTTCAAAGAAAGAAAGCCAGATATTGCATACTTTCATGTATTCGGTTGCAAATGCTTTATTCTAAAGAATGCTAATGATCGAGTTGGAAAGTTTGATGAAAGATCAGATGAAGGAATTTCCTTGGGATATTCAACAACGAGCAAAGCCTACAGAGTCTACAACAATAACACTCGTATTGTTGAGGAATCAGTGAACATCAAGTTCGATGAAAGCAACCAGGATGATGAACCTGAATCCATTCAAATGCATACACTTCATCAAGTCACGAACTCACAAGCAGAATCAGATGTGAATACGAGTTCGGAGAATGCTCAGAAGGAAGACCAGAAGATGATCAGAATGAATCCACAATATCCTCAAATGATGGCCTTGACAAAAACTGGAAGCATAAGTCAAGTCATCCAAAGGAACTTATCATAGGCAGCATAAATGATGGCGTAAAAACAAGATCCAAGTTCAAGCAAGCAATGAGCAACATCGCCTTGGTATCTGAATTGGAGCCAAAAAGGATTGAAGATGCATTAGCAGATGAAAACTAGATAAATGCAATGCATGAAGAGCTACATCAGTTCAAAGTCAACAATGTCTGGGAACTAGTCAGTCGTCCCAAAAATCGTCCAGTAATTAGAACAAAATGGGTATTCAGAAACAAACTTGATGACAAAGGAAAAGTTGTGAGAAACAAAAGCAAGACTTGTAGCAAAAGGATATTCTCAAGAAGAAGGAATAGACTATGATGAAACCTACGCACCGGTTGCCAGGTTAGAAGCCATTAGGCTACTTCTTGCTTATGCTTGTTACAATGACTTCAAACTATTTCAGATGGACGTGAAAAGTGCCTTCCTAAACGGCTACATCAAAGAAGAGGTATATGTTGAACAACCTCCTGGTTTCGAAGAACCTAAAGAAAAGGATTTGGTATATGTCTTAAAAAAGGCACTCTATGGATTAAAACAAGCACCCCGCGCCTGGTATGAAAGGTTAAGTAAGTTTTTATCTCAACACAGCTTCACTAAAGGTAATGTAGACACCACCCTTTTTATTCAAAGAAAAGGTAAAGATATCCTTTTAGTTCAAATTTATGTTGATGATATTATATTCGGCTCTTCTAATGAACTTCTCTGCAAGAAATTCTCTAAAACAATACAGGATGACTTTGAGATGAGTATGATGGGAGAATTACGGTTCTTTCTTGGTCTTCAAATTCATCAATCTCAAAAAGGAACCTTCATATTTCAAGAGAAGTATGCATTGGAAATAGTGAAGAAGTTTGGTCTGGAGAATGGCAAGAAGACAGAAACTCCTATGTCTCACTCTTCCAAATTAGATAAGAATGAAGATGGAAAAGAAGTCGATCCCAAACTATATAGGAGTATGATCGGATCATTACTCTATCTCACAGCTTCAAGACCTGACATACTATATAGTGTCTGTTTATGTGCAAGATTTCAGTCAAGTCCAAGAGAATCACACCTATCAGCAGTCAAGAGAATAATCAAATACATAGGGACTTATCCCAACTATGGTTTGTGGTATTCTAAATCTTCTGATTTTATACTAAAGGGATATTCAGATGTAGATCTTGCAGGTTGCAAAATTGATAGAAAAAGTACATCTGGAACCTGTCAGCTCATGGGAAACATGCTTGTCTCATGGTACTCAAAGAAGCAAAATACAGTGGCACTCAGCACAGCTGAAGCATAATACGTATCTCTTGGAAGCTGCTGCACTCAAATACTTTGGCTAAAACAGCAGCTCAAAGACTATGGTGTTGAAGAATCAACTGTGGAAATCCTATGTGACAACACAAATGCCATAAATCTCACAAAGAATCCTGTACTTCACTCAAGAACAAAGCATATTGAGATCAAGCATCACTTCATACGTGATCATGTTCAAAACCGTGATGTTAACATTCAATACATTGACACGAAAAATCAACTTGCAGATATTTTTACTAAACCACTTGATAAACAGAGTTTTAATTTTATCAGAAATGAATTATCTATTATTAACCTTCCTTCTTAAGTATACCTTAGAACATGGTACGTTAGAAGAAGCTTCAGAAGGAGCATCAGAAGGAGGTCAGAAGGAACTTCAGAAGGAGCGTCAGAAGGAGCGTCAGAAGGAGCTTCAGAAGGAGCGTCAGAAGGAGCGTCAGAAGGAGAGTCAGAAGGAGAGTCAGAAGGAGAGTCAGTAGAAGCATCAGAAGAAGCATCAGAAGGGACATCAAAAAGGCGCGTAAGAAAAAATTCACACTTTCCTTTAAATCAAAAGGTCAGTTATCTCTAAAAGCTATCTTTTAGGTAAGTTCCTCATATGAATAGATATCTCTTAATATCTGACTGACCGTGAATATTTTTTTAAAGAATTCCTTTTAAATCAAAATTCTCTTTTGTGTTTCCAAAAATAACCACCTCTTTTATAAAAACGCTGAACCGTCACCTCTGTTCTCTCACTTTCAAAATTCTCTCAAATCAAAACCCTAAAACCGTGTTGAAAATCTCTCGCTCTCGATTTCCTCCTCAAAGCAACACTCTTTCACTCAAAGTTTCAAACTTTCTACGCATCAATGGCTCCAAAATCAGCCTCTGACTCGAAGAAGACGTCTCAGTCGAAGAGGAAGTTCTTCGCCTCAACTGCAAACGGCGCGGAACTCACAGAAACCCAAATCAATGAACAGCGAGAAGCACTCCGCCTGACAAAAGGTCTATCTCTGTCTGCCTTTGAAATAAAAGAATCTATGGCTCATTCTATTAAGCCAATGTATGATAGAATCAAGGCCGCATGAGATTTTGGCAACGAACTTAGAAAACTGCTGAACACTCATCATTTTGATAGTGAGGGCGAACTTTTGGAGTTTCTTAGTCTGCCTGGAAAAATCGTTGAACCACTTGCTGTAGAAAAACCTACATCTGTCTCTAGAAAAGGAAAGGAGAAAGTAGCAGAAACAAGTTCGAAACAAAGACGATCCCCAATTAGACCTGGCGGTACGAAGGCAAAGGTGGAAGATGATGATGACATTCTGTTCAATGACTTTGTGAAAAATTTAGGCTTTAATTTGGATAAAAGCTTTCCTGATCCATTGTTCCAGAATCAGGCTCACAAAGAAAGGTTTGAAGCAATGAAACAGAGAGGTATTATACCTCAAAGGGTATTTGAGTTAAAGTACTTTGACAGCAATGGCATCTATCTGAGGAAGCATCTAGAAAAGATGAAGATAGATCAGTTTATAACTAGGAGAGGCTACACTTTTCCTGACTTGGTAGCTTACTTCTATTCAAATCTTCAGTTTGTCAACTTCAATTCTCTGGCTTTCACAGTCAAAAGAAAGCAGTATTTTCTGACTGTTGATGAATTGGTTTCAATCATGGCAACCAGAAAGGGAGATTTCAAACCCTTAGATTTCACTGCAAGTGAAGCTTTCTGCTTCCTGACTGGCAAATCGAGTTTCTCAAGGGAATCAAAGTCACATCTTGCATACACGGACTTTCCCTTGAAACATATCATGATGTACAAGGTGATCATCGAATGTCTCAGACCCAAGACAGCATCAAAGACAGATATATCAAAATACGAGGCAAAGCTGTTATGGGAAATCTTGACAGGACAGAGAATTTCTTTTGCTCATACTGTACTATTGCATATGTACAGATCATCTCTCAAGCCAAAAGGTCAACTTCCTTATGCCGCATTGACCTTCAAAATATTCAATCATTTCAAGATTGATGGCCCAGGTGCTTTTGTCGAGCAAGAAATTCCTCTAATGACTGCTGGAGAGACTATGGTAATAAAGATGGGGTACAAGATGACTCCTGTTGGATGGAGAACAAAGAACAATGAACCAGTCATTGTGGACTTCGAGGAAGAGTCAAGCCAGAAATCTCCTAATAAGAGAAAAGTCATGGCTGTTAAGGGGCATCAAACAGAAAGTCCTGCTGATAAGGACTCAGACGCAAGTAAGGAAGAAACAGAGGAATATGATTCTGAAGCTACTCAATCACGAGGTGGATCAGATGAAGATGGTGAGTCTGAAAATCGTAGTGCTGAGGGAGATGAGGAAGAAGGAGATGAAACAGGAATACAACCACAAGAAAAAGTTGTATATCCCTGTGATCTGACTGAGGAAGAATTCCTCACAATGTAGGATGAGGAGCAAGCTGCACGATTTGAAGATGACACAGAGTATGACATCAAAATTGTCAACTGTGATCATGATGAATTGCTAGCACAAGTTCTAGCAACATTGGCGTCAAAAGAACAGGAGGAAGAATAAGATGACATTGGAGCTTACTCTGTCTCTTCCACCAGGGCTACAATTCCCAAAGATGCTGCAAGTCTAGCTTCAGCAATTGCCCGAGAAGATCAATTGTCCAGTGCACAGTCCATTCCGATGGATATTGATGAGGAAATAGTCTCCGTGCCAAGCTCAAAGCAAAAAGGGAAATGAGCTATAATTCAGGGGGAGAAAGAGCCCGTGCCTATTACATCAGATGTATTTCTCACTGAAATCCAAGCCTCTCAAGCTTTCACCAAGGCACAAATTGAGGGGGAGACTCACGAACCTGCACCTTCACAACCACAAGTGGAACTTCAGGTGCTGTTTGAAAATCTCCAAAACACTCTTATTCAGACAATGGCTGCCATGGAAACAAAATTTGATCAGCAAATGCAGGCTTTGGAACAGAAAACAGATATGAAGCTGCAAGGTTTGACTAGTCAGGTGACTAAGCTGGAAAAGTCCATTGATCTCTATGGGAGAATGTTTTGTGATGAGATAGCCAACCTGCCTACATACACACTGAACAGAACGGACAGAACAGCCTCAAATCTGCCCTCTTCTCACGCTGTACGAGACCCTGCTCAGATGATGGGAAAAAGCTTTGCAGGACCATCCCGATGGGAGGCTGATATTGAGCCTGAAGATCATCCCTCTTCTTAAAAACTCACTTCCCTTTCTTTTCTTTTTTTTTCATTTTCTCGAACGCCTCATTATTTCAATTTTTTTTCATATTTCTTTATGATGTTGACAAAAATGGGGAGAAGTTGAAATTACTTTTATGCAGTCTCAATCTCAATAGATTATCTCTAATTATGTTTCAATTTAGAGGAAAGGAGGAGAAGATCTAACCTACTGTTTTGCAGGACAATCTTCTAAGAAGTTTAGTTTCATGCAGGATTATTGCAGGATAATCTCACTCTGATCATGCTCTCCTATGATAACACTTTCATTACAGGATCTTTAATGATGATTATCTGCAGGAGCAAATGTGATGGCTACTCATTATTTTTTTTTTATATATTATCACTGGTTAAATTCACTTTTAAATTTGCAACTGGATAAGTTTTGTCACCATAAAAAAGGGGAGATTGTTGTGGAAATTCTCCTTTATTTTGATTCTGACAAAACCTTCAAAAGATATTGTTTAATGAAATGTGATGCAGGAAGAATGTGTAAGCAGAAGGTCGAGTGATTCCAATTCTGTCGCGCTGATGAAGGGTCAGATGGAAGTGCTTCTGACGAAGGGTCAGTTGGAAGTGCTTCTGACGAAGGATCAGATGAAAGCGCTTCTGACCGAGGGTCAGATGGAAGTGCTCCTGACGATCGAAACAGTGATGGATGGATCACATCAAATCTCCGTATTACCATTCCGTGCTAACTGATCAAATCTCTCTTAGACGAAATTGAAGAAAGATCAGTTTCTACATTCTACAAATCACGAAGACCCACGTATGGCAGGTTTCCGATCAAGGCAAGTGATATTCAATTATCCTGATATCCCCTCTAATCAATTAAGGGACTTTCTATAATGGGATATCATCTTCTAAGGAATATATCCTCGAGAATCAACTCAAACATATCACACTTATGGAAGCTGGAGATTTAGTTGTAAGGGCGACTAAATCAGAAGGGTTCAATGTCTTACTCAACGGTCTACATATCTTCTGAAGATACAGTCTCGTTCAATCACGATTGATGACGTCCAATCAAAGATTGAAGAGCGATCCCTTGGTTGGATTCCAACGGCTAGTTCGGAGGCAGGGGAGTATAAAAGAAGAATAATGTTTGACTAGTAGACAAAGACGTGCGAACAACAATCCAAAGTGCAAGCACAATTTGAGTTTCATCAAAAGAGAGTATTCTGTGTATTCAAAATCCTTCACTGTGAAAATCTGTGTGATTGTAATCCTCTTGATTCTTCAAAGTGAAATCCAGCCAATCGGCTGTCATCGTGGGAGAGTGGACGTAGGCTTGATCTAAGCCGAACCACTATAAATACTGTGTGCAATATCTTCTTCTCTAAACTCTTACCTTTGTGTTTAGATTTTTTGCACACTGCTATACTGCTTTTGTTCCTAATCGTACACTGAACTTTATTCATTCCGTAAGAAATATCAATTAAGTTCAGAATCTCCTATTCACCCCCCTCTAGAGATATTGCTAGTTACATCAGGAACCGGTTCAGACCAGTCAGACTGCCGGTCGAACCGGTCCGCTACAGTGTCTTCTTCTTCCTTGGATTCCTGCGTAGATGAACGGTACCAAGCTTGATTTTGATGACAAAATTGACCGACCAATCGACTATAATTGGAGAAAAATTGTTGGGCGTTTAATTCCTTAGGCCATTCCACATCGATTGGGACCGAAATGACGATCAATGGCCGCCGGAAGAGAGAGCAATCGGCTGGTCGAACTGCGGACCTGCGAAAGTCAACATTCACCAAGCGCAGGTCAAATTCGTTCTAAATTCACGCAGAATGAGACCCGCCGGAGGACCAAATAGAATTGGACGAGATACCCATCGTCCCCGATGCCGATTGGACCTAAAGGCACGTGGCCTCCCGTGCAATTGAGGCCGGTACGCAGTTCTCGGCTCGGCGCTAAAAATCCAAAAAGCTATATAAGCCAATGGGCTTTCTAGAAGGAAGAGGTTAGTTGATTCAGTTCGGGGAAGAGAAACAGAATCGAGAGGAGAGAAAAAAACGAGAGAGAGAGAGCACCCCTCCATTGCCATTGTCGAGGGTAGAGCTAGAATTTAGAAGGCACTGGTTAGGCCTTCTCCGGCCAAACCGAAGCCAAAGAAGGTCACCACGAGCTCGCCTGAGGCTCTAGGAAGTAATCGTCATCTGCCGCGCAGCCTGAAACCGCGGAAACAGGTGAGTCGCAGTTTCGAGCTTCTCACTGTGCATTAATAACGACTCATGCATTTCTTGTTGATTCTTGCATTTAGAGTGTGCGTTTTGCTCCCTGGACATCACTGACCATCGTCGCATATCTGTTTTGCATCGATTTTGTCTTAACACATCGAATCGAGTCTCCCATTCCAACCTTCATTGTCGAACACTGTTCATTCCTGCCTAGCCCAATCTAGGCCGTGCGAGCTCGATCGGAGCTCGAGGTAAGTGTTCTGAACCTCATGCAGTGTTATTCTGTGAATGAATCGATCTGATTTCATGTGATTTATGTGATTGAGTTTCCATGGCCGTACTCGGCACTTCGTAGAGTGATCGCGATTTTGTGGATGAAATGCTTCAATTCTTAGATATGTTAAACTAGAGGTCATGGCGAGTCGATTGCCGTCGATTTCGTTCGATTCCGTCAATATTTCACCGTTGGATAATCACCGGAGAAGCACAGCTGTTCGTCCAGTTTTAGGCGCGAGGTTGAAGACGATGCGTACGTGGCGGGTCAACTAGTCAAAGGCCTAGGTGTCATCCTAGGATTGGTCCACGTGATTGTCGAGTCAACTCGACCGTTAGTCTGTTAGGCTGAGATGGTCTAGATCCAACGGTTGAGATTAATCGGATCTAATAAATGGTGACCGTCCGATTAATAATTGGGATTATTCGAAAATGTTTTAAAATCAGAAAATCAAAACCAGTTGAAACGGTGCCGTTTAGATAAAGGGTCAAGCGGCGACGTTTGGGTTAATGAGAATAGACGGTCCAGATTAAGTCTTAGGTTCTAATCCTAGCCGTAGATTTCAATAGGTCAATCGGACGGCCCTGGTCGAGTCTTCGTTTAATCTAGGCCGTAGGTTCCAGTCTGATCATCCGGTGGTTGTAGATTAGCCACGCGGTTCAACGAGGGCCGTCGGATCAAATATGATTAATCCGAAAATAAAAAAGACGGATACGGCGTCATTTTGGCGTGGGTTGCGCGGGTCCTGGTCTATACCGGGTTCCGACCCGAGTGGGTCGGGTCGACCTGCTCCGAAAATTTTTTTTAATAAAAAAAATGCTGAAAATGATTTTAAAAATAAAAAAAATCAGAAAAATCTTAGAAAATCCTAAAAAATGCTAGAAAATCCTAGAAAATTAAAAAAAATATATAGGAAAATCATGGGAAAATCCTAGATACTCCAGAAATCCCCAAAAATCGAGGATTGACCATAGACAACTGGTCAACCCTATTTTTGGGGTATCTTATCCGTTCTTCCGAGGCTCGACGATATTACCCTTTAGGGGTAAGTCGCCTCTGCTGTATATGTAAGATAAGACCGATAATGCAAAGGTAAGAATTAGGGTCGGTTAGGCGACCAATTCTTAGGCTTGGGTTTTCGAGTCCCGTCTCTTTCCTCGAAATGACGATTTTGCCCTACTCAATGGGAAAATCGTCTTTCTTGTTCCAATTAAATCCTTAAAATTGCTTAAAGTTAGGGTTTGGGTCAGGTGGGTGACCAACCCTAATATTTGAGATTTTCTGTTCTCATCTGTGTCCAAAATGTCGACTTTACCCCTCTAAGGGTAAAATTACTTTTAAATTCCAAAAAAATTCTGGAAATTCCCGAAAAATAGGAAATGGAAGGATTTGATCTCCAATCCCATTTCTACCCTATTTTGACTGCATATTTCATCTGAAATGACAATTTTTCCTTTTTTTGACAAATTTTTCCCAAAATCTCTCAAAATTACGATTCTGCCCCTCATGGGCGAATCATGTCAAATTACTCCTAAGCCTTGATTGATACTTCTCTAGGCTAATAGGGCCTCATTAGGGATGCCATGCTGCTTTCATGCGTTTTATCCGCATGTATTGTATCCTTGATTTGCGCATTTATTATTGATTGTGAGTGATAGGTTAGCCACTCCTGTCTGTATGAACTCCGAGATTTAGGTTCGTACACCCACTCATCTGTATGAAATCCTAGGGTCAGATAAATCATTTAACTTAGGTGCCGAAAGGGCATCAACTCTAGCAGTTGGCGTAACAAAGTCCCCGATCCCGTTTCTCTAGTTTCTGCAAAATCGAATAGATCGCTCCCAACTATTCGATAGGGTTTCCAATCGTACCTTCCACGAAACGATTGGTGGCGACTCCTTGGCATGTACGCATATCACATGTCACCAGACCACACCGAAGGTCGATTACGTATATCCAGCCGTTGCGATTTGGGTAATAGACCTTGAAAGAGGCCCGCGTCCGATCAGGCAGCATCGGGCGGCCCATTAGCCCTCGCTCCTCCTCCGAATGAGAGAGTCAAGATAGACTGGCGACTCCACTGGGGACTATTCTAAACCAGAATCTCTAGTTTCGCAGTCCAGAGGACTTGAGCCGATTAAAAGGTTTATTGGTTTATTTGACCTTATTTTCTGTAGATGCTCTTGAAGGTGAGGTATGTATGCTAACTATGGTGTTAGATGTTTTTGCAGATTGGAGAAATAAGGGGTGGAGTGATTGTTAACATCTTTCCTGCAGGTTGGAGTTGGGAATGTATGTTTATCTTACGCACATATTGAAGCGGTGCTTGATACAAACTGCTGTATATGACCTTGCATTGTGATGATCACGACACATCGCACACATTGGCGGTCAAACCCCGACTGCAAACCACTTCTAGGTTACCTTAGATAGAGAAATGATGCGAAAGGATCTCGTGTTTGATGGCACTTGAGACTTTCGTGTTCGTTCCCGCTCACAATCCAAATTGGCAACATCTAGCCCTCTTGGGTGGGTACCCTTGAGGAGGAATCTGCCTCATTTGGATCGTGGGAGCCTGAGCCGTAGGTTCCTCACCCGATTTTTGATTTTTAGAGTATACCTACTTGTCTCATGCGCATGTCTATGGATGGTTGGTATACCTAAAACTGCACATTGTTACAGGGGAACATTTCACATTCCCCAAGTGTGGTTGGTAAGGCATTTACTTTCGATGTACATTATTATTCCTTGTACCTTAATTTGATTCATGCATTACATATATCCACATGCATTTGCATACACCATGAAAATCACTCAAGTGACTAATTGAAATATCAATGATAATGGGGTAGGATGTCGCTGTTTCCTAAAAGCTCAACAGAATTGGTAACCTTCGAGTACTTAAGGAAAGTTACTTGCCCCGGACCAAATACAAGGCTGCATTTTACTAGGTTCATACATGGTCGAGAGCTGACTGGACGCAAGTTGGGATACGCCGAAGATTGCCAAACCCGCTACTATGTCGACAACCTCAGATTCAAGCGACAAACAGACGAGATGTTCAAGAATTACTTGGAGATAAAGAAGCAACATCGCAACCGCTTAGCTAGAGACGCGTACGCCCGTCGAAAGGCTGAACGGCAAGCTAATAAAGACATGCCCATGATCAACTTTTGGGGAAAAAGGAGACGCCCTGCGATCAAGACAAAGCCGAAGCACATCATACTAAAAAAGACGAGACGCGTGAAGACTCCAGAAGTCATCATACCATGGATCAGAGAATGGCCAAAGGAACTAGGACCCTTCGACCAATGCATTGAAGACGACCCCTTACACTCGACTGGAGAAGGATTCCCGACTAGTTATCGTTGTAAAGAAGAGTAGACCTTTGGGAAATGGTAGTTTAGATCCCCACATTCCATCGGCCTTTTATGGCTTTCTTGTTTGAAGAGTCTCTTTTTACCTTTCTTTCGTCAATTGTCCTGGTTGTACTAAGGGATTCATTCTGCTCTTCTCCCATTTGATGTTTTGACCAATGGAATGTGACGTTGTTAGTTCCCTTAGTTACTAGAGTGAACCTGACTAAATTGCATAATTCACTTTCCTGAAATTCAAATTAGACTTCAGGTCAGGTTTTCAGTACCTGAAAAAAATTCTAATTTCCATTTCTTTAATTGAATTATGCAATTAAGTTGGCCCATGAATACTTCATGGCATTTGCATAGTCACATGTTTAAAGTAATTTTTGACGATTGACTTTTCAAAATCATTTGCATATTTTAGACTTGATGGGAAAGAATAATATTCAAGTGTGTAAAGTTCCTCGGACCGAGCTCCTATCATGGTGGGATAGCATGGGCGAAGCCAGCCAGAAATACGCCAAATCACGATTGGGGTATCTATTGGACCTGTTGAGAATTGAATGCCCACCACCCTTTATTCAAGCCATGGCACTTTATTGGGATCCTACCACCACTACTTTCTACATGGAAGGGTTGGAAGTTACCCCTACTCTTGAAGAATACAGCGCTGCCATCGAAGTTGAATTCACTCATATACTAGTTTAACCTCCCATAGGATTTGAGCTCTTGAGTCAACTAGCTGAATTCCTTGACACAAGCCTCAACGAAGTCAAAACAAATGCCAAAAGAAATTCTGGGCGAATTTCACTATCCTTCATCCTAGATCGATTCCCCAACCTCCCTACTGCTAAAGGGACTAAATCTGGTAGAGCCTTTGTCTTGGCCTTCTTTAGCTTTGTGCTATTCCCGATCTCATCTGTCACCTTCGACCATATTATGGCCGTAGTAGTCAGACAAGTCTATTGTGGGTGGGATTATTCAAACATTATCCTTGCTGAGACCTTCCTTTCCCTAAATCGCTTCAAGAAAAATAAAAGGGAATCTTTAGAGCCTCTAGTGATCTTCTGTACCTGTGGTTCACATCTCATATCAGATAGTTTCATATCCGCATAGGTTTCACTGAGATTAGCTCTGGTGCCCATCCTCTTAAAACCTTTGTCAGGACCCATACACGTATTCCTAAGTTCAACTTCATAAAATGGAAGAACTTCCTTGGAACTCTGAAATCGGAACAACTCCGATGGCGGCTTAGATTGCTAACACTGGGCAAAGTCAGGCTCCCATGTAATGATGAACACCCAGTCCCCTTGCTAGGATTCACAGGCCCTACCGCGTATTATCCAAAGAGGGTTAGGGCATTACAGGAAATTCCTTCACCACTCCTTATATTTCTAAAGCCAATCTTTTACCAGCTAAGATGCTATTGGCATATGGATACAACCCTGGGAAAGGTCTGGGCAAGTATGGTCAAGGAATGAATACCCCCTGCAGTTGAAAGCTAACCAGCATAGGATGGGCCTAGGATATCAGAAAAATCACTTGGACGAGTCCGCCTCCAAGGCAATAGGCCGAGGTCGAGGCAAGAGCCTGGGACGCCATGGAAGCCAAAACAACCCGAAAGATTTATTCATTGGTTCTCTAACCTGGAAAGGCAGGTCGCAGATGTTCAAAAACCCTTTGAACGCCTATTTTAGCAAGATCTCTAGGTGGTTGTCAGAGGAAGATATAACTTCAACAGCAAAGCTGAATCTGGCAAACCCTTTTTTGGAAGACAATTTTGTGAATGTCATCATAGAGTGGCTGAGCGATGAAGCCACTACTTCTAAGTAAAGAAACCTCTTTCCTGCTTTCAAATACTGCACTTAGAATTGTCTGCATTTTGTTGCATTTTCAGTTTTTGTTATAGATATAGTAAGAAAACGCCTTTGGATCTCCGACCGTTGGTCCAAACAGCATAGCTTGTAATGCGGCTCATTTTACATTCAATAAAATCACACAAGTTTTATTAAGGACATATGGAACCACAAATCAACCCGATGATGATATTAGTCTTCCATACAGAAGCTTGAGGCCTGATTTTCCATATGATTCCTGATTTCCAAAAGATTTCTCAGGGACAAGAATGTCCTATGATATGAGGACTGGTCCCATTTACACTTCCACTTATTTTAAAATTTCTTTTGAAAAGATTTTTCACACTCATGCATGGCATTTCCATATGAAGTATAGACTAACCATGCTCATGACATTTTAGGCATATCATCTCAAACATACATACCAGGTTGTTATGTAATTCGGATTGCCACGTTGGCTGTTCCTACAACATTGAAGAAGATGAGGATGAAGGTTATGCGTCTATCCGTAGAGAATGGAGTGCCTTCGAAGAGTCAATGCCTCCCACTTCAGAGGAACCCGTTGTTATTAACTTGGGGGACTCTATGAATATCAAGGAAGTTAAAATCGGTGGACATTTGTCCCGATATGAAAGGCTTAGGATTACCGAATTACTGAGGGAATATCAGGACGTCTTTGCATGGTCATATGCCGACATGCCGGGTTTGGATCCCAGAATTGTGGAACATGCATTACCCACAGATCCCAGTGTCAAACCTATCATGCAAGGTAGCAGACGGATGAAAGCCGAATTAGAAGACAAAATCAAGGAAGAAGTGATGAAGCTTCTCAAGGTAGGCTTTATTGAAGCTATCCTATACTCGGACTGAATTGCAAACATAGTTCTCGTCATGAAGAAGGACGGCAGAATTCGGATCTGCTTGGATTATCGAGATCTGAATAAAGCAAGCCCAAAAGATGATTTTCCACTACCTCACATTGACGTGTTGGTGGATAGTACCGCAGGGTATGAATTATTCTCATTCATGGATGGATTCTCAGGGTATAATCAAATCCTCATGAAACATGATGACAAACCAAAGACTGCTTTTACCACGCCCTAGGGAAACTTTTGCTATAACGTTATGCCCTTTGGATTAAAGAACGCTGGAGCCACCTACCAGAAGGCTATGATCACATTATTCCACGACATGATCCATAAGGAAATCGAAGTATATGTCGATGACATAATCGCTAAGCCCAAGAAGGGACATGATCATATCCAGGTGTTAAGAAAATTATTTGAACGACTGCGCAAATACAAATTGAGGTTGAACCCTAACAAATGTGTGTTTGGGGCAAAATATGGGAAACTTCTCGGATTCATGGTCAGTAGCAGGGGCGTTGAGATTGATCCTTCAAAGATTCAAGCCATCCATGATCTAGCAACTCCCTCCACGGTAAAAGAAGTAAGAAGTCTTCTAAGGAGACTGAACTATATTGCCAGATTCATCAATCAGTTGTCAAATGTAGCTAAACCGATCTTCAGACTATTCAAGAAAGGCGCAAAATTGACATGGGACGTAGAATGCAGTCATGCGTTCCAAAAGATCAAGAACTATCTAATTACTCCACCAGTGCTTGTGCTGCCCATCCCAGGTCATCCCTTGACCTTATACTCGACTATACAGCGGAAATCTTTAAGAGCCTTACTTGCCCAAACAAGCCCGATAGATGGTAAGGAAAGAGTCATCTACTACTTGAGCAAGAAGTTCACGCCATCTAAAACAAAATACGTACCTGTTGAAAGGGCTTGCGTAGCAAAGGTATGGGTGCTTCGCAGATTAAGACAATATACCCTACATCATCATATTCAGCTGGTAATAGAAAACGATCCCGTCAAATACCTTCTGGAGAAACCCGCGCTGGTTGGAAAGTTAGCAAAATGGCAGGTGATGTTATCTAAATTTGACATCAGGTGTTCTTCACAAAAATCAGTAAAAAGGAGAGCCATAGCAGACATGTTGGCAGAAAACTCATCAACCTGCGAGTCTTTCGAAAAAATAAAGGCAAAAGGTCAAGTTTTGAACCTGACAGAGGATAAGTGGGTCATGTATTTCGATGGTGCTGTTAATCTATCAAGAGCCGGCACTGGGGAAGTATTGATATCCCCTGACGATCAACATTATCCTGTTGCGACAAAGATGACTTTCCCTTGCACCAACAATATCTCAGAATACAAGGCGTGTATTCTAGGCTTACGGTTAGCCATTTCCATGGGAATACCTAGGCTGCAAGTTTATGGAGATTCCATGCTCATCATTTTACAGACACAGGGAGAGTAGAAAACGAAGGACGCAAAGCTCATCCCTTATCATGAATACCTTGAAGAGTTGACACTCAAATTCGAAGAGGTGTCATTTGAATACTTACCAAGATCTCATAATCAATTTGCAGACGCACTAGCCACCCTGGCCTCAATGTTACAAGTAACTGGTGGATTAGAGATAGAACCACTAAGAATTGGCATGGTCGAAAACCGACCTATTGTATGATGATAGAAGAAGAATTTGACGGAGAGACGTGGTATTATGACATCAAGAATTATCTCTTAAAGGGGGAGTTTCCTGAGGGGAGCCAAGCAGGAGACCGGAGATACATAACCATGATGGCCAGCAAGTTCTTCCTCAGTGGACAAATTCTGTACAAAAGGTCATTTGACTCCACTCTGTTAAGGTGTGTAGATGCTAAAGAAGCAAATATTCTCATGAAAGAGATCCATGAAGGTATATGTGGTCCGCACATGAACGACCATCTTCTCGCTAGAAAGATCATGCGACTTGGCTATTATTGGATGATCATCGAATCAGACTGTTGTCAACATGTCCGGTCATGCCACCAGTGCTAAATATATGGCGATAAGATTAATGCGCCCTCGAATGAACTACATCAAATGTCTGAAGCCTAGTCTTTTTCTATGTGGGGGATAGACATGATAGGACCTATTAACCCAACGGCTTCAAATGGTCATCGCTTCATCCTGGTGGCGATTGATTACTTCACAATGTGGATAGAGGCTAGTTCTTACAAGAATGTCACTGCGAGAAATGTGGCAAGGTTTATTAATAGGGACATAATCTCCCGATATGGTACCCCTCAAACGATCATTACAGATAATGGGTTCAACCTAAACAACAAGATTGTCGATGATCTGCTGGACCACTTTGGTATTCGACATCTTAATTCGCCCCCTTACCGCCCATAGATGAATGGGGCAGTGGAAGCAGCCAACAAGAACATCAAGAGAATCTTGGCTAAGATTGCAGAAAACTATAAGGATTGGCATGAAAGGCTACCCTTTGCCTTAATGGCATATCGAACTTCGATCAGGACCTCTACAGGGGCAACTCCCTACAATCTGGTGTACGGGGAGGCGGTCCTACCCGTGGAAGTAAAGGTTCCCTCTTTAAGAATCTTATCAGAAGGTAAACTCTCCGAGTCAGAATACTTCGAGCACAACTATGAACAGCTGAATTTGATAGACGAGAAGCGTCTTAGAGCAATCTGTCATGGTCAAGGTTACCAAAAGGGGGTGGCCAAGTCGTTTAATCGAAAAGTTAGAGCCAGAAATTTTGAGGTGAATGATCTGGTGGTAAGGAAGACTCTGCCAAATGTTGTCCATCCAGGAGGAAAGTTTACCCCGAATTACGAAGGCCCCTATGTTGTCAAGAAGATTCTCATAGGAGGAGCATTGATTCTTATAAATTCTGAAGGAGAAGAATTGTGGCACCTTATAAATTCAGATGTTGTGAAGAAGTATTACCCTTGAAATAAAATCAGATATTGGTCATGTGGCTTGTCCCGAACTGATCCGAATCGTTGTAATGGCCATTACATAAAGTATATCATGCATCCATGCATACACTAGCATGTGTTCAGTTTTGCAGGGTTCCAAGAAGTAAGCTCAAAATTGGATTCATTCAAACGGAACCCTAGACAAAAGGGACCTCAACACCAAGTATCAGATGATATGTATCTATTCCATCAAAGGTTAAACCATCTTTCACTCACAAGAATGTCTCTTCTATCCTACATGCAGGAATGTCTGGTGAAGACAGAAGACAACAAAAAAGAACACATTAAAGTCTCTCTCACTATAAGATGAAAAGAACGAGAGAATGGATATTAACATAACTGGACTCAGGAATAAACATTATTTCTGAAAATGAATTCCTTGCATTTATTGTACACCTGTCAAGACCAGAGATTGTTTAAGCATGCTCAAAGTATGCATGATGCGTCATTAGAATCTCTTGCGGAGTAAAACGCCTGGAGAAAAACAAAGTGATTTTTCCAAAGACATGGCTTGCTTAGACTATCTAGCAAGAATATTTCTCCAGATGAAAGACAAACTTGATCCAAACACGTCCTACATACACTTGAGAGATGAGAGAATGGTGAGAATAGGAAAGCCTGAATTTGAGGGTATAAGGACCCTTCGCATCAATTACATGGATCTGGAAGATGGAAGCATTCATTTTCCTATCCTAAACACTACATGTGACCATTGATAACCATTTGAACGACGGTTTCATTCTTTACCCCTGTCAAGGACCACCCCATATTGGGGCCAACTGGAGGTAAGTCCAGCAGTATCAGGAGATAAATGGTTAGGAATTCTCTTGCTTAGACTTGCATCAATCTTCGTGTGTTGCTTGTCATTTAAACTTCTATGGTAGTTCAAATGCTTTAAAATGACGAAAAGCATTCGTTTCTCTATCCTATACACTTTTTACCCTTTGCACAGCCCAGTTGAGCCTGTACATTCGTTTCATAAACCTTTTGGTGATCAGTGCATATTCCAAGACGGAAGCGACATCACTTCCAGAGCAGAAGAACTCGAAAGATAGGATTTGTGAAAAATTCCTGGTGCTGAGGTCCAAGATGTATATCTAGCACACTCGTTTGAAAGAAAACCTGGTTCCCAAAAGAAAAGAAGGGATCTCAACAAAAAATAAAAAAAATTCAATTATGGGCGTCAAGAAAAAGCAAAGTGCCTGGTAAAAACAAGGCCAATGCCTATCCAAATATTTGTACACTTGTGAATCATGTGTTTAATCTTGTAAATGCTAAAAGATGGCATGATATCTAGGTCAACAGTGAGATTTGGTTGTAGAAGATACTTTCATATTATGTCACATTCAGGTGTTGACACCGCACTAACACAAGAGAGAGGTTCTCCAAAGAATACCAATGCGCTTCAAAGACTGAAGACGTTCTTTGAACCGCAAGGTACCAGATCGGTGGCAAACCTGCAGTGATCACCAATGATAGACCCTTCGCGTGTTCTGAGCCAAAAACAAGCATTTCTTTTTTGTCCCAAAATCTACCTGTGCTACAACCCTGAGAAGTCTTTTCTGATTAAAGCATTCAGGTTAATGTAGGGTTTAATGTCTAAGCTTAACTCGAAGAAGTTCGAGCAAGATTATTTCTTTCTCATTTTTGCAGGGTTCTTGACTTGTAAACCCGGAGAAGATTAAGAAAATTTTGTGTGCAAAAGACTTGACTCAGAAAGTGAGTCCCCTTTCGGAAACCATGTCCAAGCCCAACATTACGGTCCTGTAAAGACCTCCCAATTGATTTGAATGTATGCGCTGCGAACGGTCCCGAAAACCCAGGTACATGGTATTAGGAAATTCGAGTGCTCTTGTTATGAAAAGACCAAGTCAGAAAAATTGGTAAGAAGACCTTTCTGACAGAGATATTCCAATAGAATGCTCGAAAGCAAGCTTTGGTTGGAAATTTCAAATTGTTTGATCCAAGGATTTTCCTCACAAGGGTTCTTGATCATCCTCGCATGCTTGAAGATATTTTGAACAATCTCCAGCATCTCAAGTCATTTTACATAATTGCATAGGTTAAAATGAACATTTATCTGCATTATGTTTATCATTATGTCAAAAGGACAATCTTCAGAATCATCTGTTCGTGAGATTTCAATTTTATAGGTTTGAGCATTCTGCAGGATGCCTGGAGCCCTCAGATCTCAGAATGTCACATCCCATGTCAAAAGGACAATCTTCATAATCATCTCTATGTGAGATTTCAGTTTTATAGGTTTGAGCTTTCTGCGGGATGCTTGGAGCCCCCAGATCCCAGAATGTCACCTCCAATGTCAAAAGGACAATCTTCAGAATCATCTCTTCATGAGATTTCAGTTTTATAGGTCTGAGCTTTCTGTAGGATGCCTAGAGCCCCCAAATCCCAGAATGTCACCTCCCATGTCAAAAGGACAATCTTCAGAATCATCTATATGTGAGATTTCAGTTTTATAGGTTTGAGCTTTCTGCAGGATGCCTGAAGTCCCCAGATCCCAAAATGTCACATCCAACGTCAAAAGGACAATCTTCAGAATCATTTCTATGTGAGATTTCAGTTTTATAGGTTTGAGCTTTCTGCAGGATGCCTAGAGTCCCCAGATCCCAGAATGTCATCTCCAACGTCAAAAGGACAATCTTCAGAATCATCTCTATGTGAGATTTCAGTTTTATAGGTTTGAGCTTTCTACAGGATGTCTGGAGTCCCCAGATCCCAGAATGTCACCTCCAATGTCAAAAGGACAATTTTCAGAATCATCTCTATGTGAGATTTCAGTTTTATAGGTTTGAGCTTTCTACAGGATGCTTGGAGCCCCCAGATCTCAGAATGTCACCTTCAATATCGAAAGGACGATATTCAAGATCGTCTTTCTGTGAGATTTCAGGTAACCCCTAGATTCCGGAAAAATCTTATCAAAGTTTTTGCAGGTTTGAGTTTTCCGCAGGATACTTGGAGTTCCCAAATCCCAGAATAACACCTTGCACATCAAAAGAACCATTTTTAGAACCAGTTGTTTGTAAGGTTCTAGGTAATCCCTAAACCCAGAATAACTCATTTGGTAAACCTGAAAGTTAGGTACACCTCACTTGTATAGACCCTAGTTAATTCCTTAGAATATAGGATCGGCGAAATGTTCGACAATCCCTATAGAACGGGTGCGTCATCCATAGGTTCATAGCAGAGAGGAGTCCTATTCACGGCTCGATCCCCCTGAAGGATCAAAATGTTCGACAGTCCCTACAGAACGGGTGCGTCGTCCATAGGTTCCTAGCAGAAAGGAATCCTATTCACGGCCCGATCCCCCCAACGGATCAAAATGTTCGACAATCCCTACGGAACAGGCGCGTCATCCATAGGTTCCTAGCATAATCCTATTCACGGCCCGATCCCCCTGACGGATCAAAATGTTCGACAATCCCTACAGAACGGGTACGTCATCCATAGGTTCCTGGTAGAGATGAGTCTTATTCATGGTTTGATCCACCATACGGATCAAAACCCCTAAAATCCCTAAAGAACGTGTGCTTCATTCACAGGTTCCTATCAATTATAGGAATCCCATCCTGGTTTGGCCTACCATACATGCTAGAGTTTAACTGCCCTAGGATACTCAAAAAATGAGTCCCTAGGTATCCACTTGAACTCGCTATAGACTGCGCATGACGCACGAGCATCGGGCAGGTAAATAACAGGTGAGCATCTCTATCCCGTCTCTCTCTCTCTCTCTCACATCAGCTAAAACGAGAATGAGCAAAGCATTCACCAGCGGGACAAGAAAGATTAGATGTCAAGATTCATTTTTCTATTTCCCAGTAGAATCGATCAAGACTAAGGTGTCACCTGTCTTTGAGAGAAACCTCTCGCGAGATTCCTATCAAAGAGGGGCAGCTGTTGACACCTAATTTTGGATCAACCTTTTTTTAGTTATTTCTTATAAAATTCATGACAAATCCATAAAAAGTAAAAAAATTACAAAATCAACTTTGGTGGCCTTGTCCAAGCCTAAGGAACTATTTTTGACAAAAAAATAATTTTTCACATTTTTTAATATTTTCAAAAATTAGGAAAATACTATAAAAATCAAGAAAAATAGCATTTGAGGTCACAAAAACATGGAAAAATAGCCAATATTTTTTTTAAAAATCCATTGTCTTTTTGACCTCACGAAAAGTCCAGAATCAAATTCAATTTTACATGTTCCTTTGTAACACGTATGATTGAATTTGTTAAAAAAATGTCGATGTAGTCTTTTAATTTACAATTTTGACATTTTCTAGGATCTTGACATTCAATCTAATTGTCCCTTATTGCAATTTAGCCCAATTTTTTGCACAAATTGCTCAATTGCGTGACTTTGGCAAAATTGCATACTCAATTGCATTTTAGTCCTTGAAATTGGGCATATTTAAAATTACTTTCAATTCAAGGACTATCATTGTAAATTAAACATACTGCCCAATGGGTTTCATCATTTTGGATCGATTGGCATAGGTAATTTGGTCCAATTTGATCAGTTGAACCTTCAATTGCATAATTTCCCAATTTGCAATTAAACGAAAATTTGGGGTTTTGTTGAAATTGATATGAACTTTTGGGAAAAACCACATTTTTAGATAAAATTCATCCCCTAAATTCGATTCTGAGGTCAAATTGCAAAAATTTCCCATTAATTCGAGTTTAATTTGGAAAATTGTAAGTCGGAACCGGTTCAGACCGGTCAGACCGCCGGTCGAACCGGTCCGCCACAGTGTCTTCTTCTTCCTTGGATTACTGCGCAGATGAACAGTGCCAAGCTTGATTTTGATAACAAAATTGACCGACCAATCGACTATAATTGGAGAAAAATTGTTGGGCGTTTAATTCCTTAGGCCATTCCCCATCGATTGGGACCGGAATGATGATCAATGGCCGCCGGAAGGGAGAGCAATCGGCCGGTCGAACTGCGGACCTGCGAAAGTCAACATTCACCAAGCGCAGGTCAAATTCGTTCTAAATTCACGCAGAATGAGACCCGCCGGAGGACCAAACAGAATTGGACGAGATACCCATCGTCCCGACGCCGATTGAACCTAAAGGCACGTGGCCTCACGTACAATTAAGGCCGGTACGCAGTTCTCGGCTTGGCGCTAAAAATCCAAAAAGCTATATAAGCCAATGGGCTTTCTAGTAGGAAGAGGTTAGTTGATTCAGTTCGGGGAAGAGAAACAGAATCGAGAGGAGAGAAAAAACGAGAGAGAGAGAGAGAGAGAGAGAGAGAGAGAGAGAGAGAGAGAGCTCCCCTCCATCGCCATTGTCGAGGGTAGAGCTCGAATTTAGAAGGCACTGGTTAGGCCTTCTCCGGCCAAACCGAAGCCAAAGAAGGTCACCACGAGCTCACCTGAGGCTCCAGGAAGCAATCGTTGTCGGCTGCGCAGCCTGAAACCGTGGAAACATGTGAGTCACAGTTTCGAGCTTCTCATTGTGCATCAATGGCGACCCATGCATTTCTTGTTCATTCTTGCATTTAGAGTGTGCGTTTTGCTCCCTGGACATCACTAACCATCGTCGCATATCTGTTTTGCATCGATTTTGTCTTAATACATCGAATCGAGTCTCCCAATCCAACCTTCATTGCCGAACACTGTTCATTCCTACCTAACCCATTCTAGGCCGTGCGAGCTCGATCGGAGCTCAAGGTAAGTGTTCTGAACCTCCTGCAGTGTTAATATGTGAATGAATCGATCTAATTTCGTGTGATTTGTGCGGTTGAGTTTCCATGGCCGTACTCGGCACTTCATAGGGTGATCGCGATTTTGTGGATGAAATGCTTCAATTCTTAGATATGTTAAACTATAGGTCATGGCGAGTCGATTGCCGTCGATTTCGTCAATATTTCACCGTTGGATAATCACCAGAGAAGCACAGCCGTTCGTCCAGTTGCAGGCGCGAGGTTGAAGACGATGCGTACGTGGCGGGTCAACGAGTTAAAGGCCTAGGTGTCATCCTAGGATTGGTCCACGTGGTTGTCGTGTCAGCTCGACCGTTAGTCTGTTAGGCTGAGATGGTCTAGATCCAGCGGCTGAGATTAATCGGATCTAATAAATGTTGACCGTCCGATTAATAATTGGGATTATTCGAAAATGTTTCAAAATCAGAAAATCAAAACCAGTTGAAACGGTGCCGTTTAGATAAAGGGTTGAGCGGTGTCGTTTAGGTTAATGAGAATAGACGGTCCAGATTAAGTCGTAGGTTCTAATCCTGGCCGTAGATTTCAATAGGTCAATCGGACGGCCCTGGTCGAGTCTTCGTTTAATCTAGGCCATAGGTTCCAGTCTGATCATTCGGTGGTCGTGGATTAGCCACGCGGTTCAACGAGGGCCGTCGGATCAAATTTAATTAATCCGAAAATAAAAGAAGAGGGATACGGAGTCGTTTTGGCGTGGGTTGCGCGGGTCCGGGTCTGGGCCGGGTTCCGACCCGAGTGGGTCGGGCCGACCCCCTCCGAAACAATTTTTTTAATAAAAAAATTTGAAAATGATTTTAAAAATAAAAAAAATCAGAAAAATCCTGGAAAATCCTAAAAAATGCTAGAAAATCCTAGAAAATTCCAAAAAAAATATAGGAAAATCGTGGGAAAATCCTAGACACTCCAGAAATCCCAAAAAATCGAGGATTAACCACAGACAACTGGTCAACCCTATTTTGGGGTTTCTTATCCGTTCTTCCGAGACTCGACGATATTGCCCTTTAGGGGTAAGTCGCCTCTGTTGTATATGTAAGATAAGACCGATAATGCCAAGGTAAGAATTAGGGTCGGTTAGGCGACCAATTCTTAGGCTTGGGTTTTCCAGTCCCGTCTCTTTCCTCTAAATGACGATTTTGCACCCCTCAATGGGAAAATCGTCTTTCTTGTTTCAATTAAATCTTGAAAATTGCTTAAAGTTAGGGTTTGGGTCAGGTGGGTGACCAACCCTAATATTTGAGATTTTCAGTTCTCATCTGTGTCCAAAATGACGACTTTACCCCTCTAAGGGTAAAATCACTTTTAAATTCCAGAAATATTCTGGAAATTCTCGAAAAATAGGAAATGGAAGGATTTGATCACCAATCCCATTTCTACCCTATTTTGACTGCATATTTCATCTGAAATGACAAATTTTCCCTTTTTTGGCAAATTGTCCCCAAAATCTCTCAAAATTACGATTCTGCCCCTCATGGGAGAATCATGTCAAATTACTCGTAAGTCTTGATTGATACTTCTCTAAGCTAACAGGGCCTCATTAGGGATGTCATACTGCTTTCATGCGTTTTATTCGCACGTATTGAATCTTTGATTTGCGCATTTATTATTGATTGTGAGTGATAGGTTAGCCACTCCTGTCTGTATGAACTCCTAGATTTAGGTTCGTACCCCCACTCATCTGTATGAAATCCTAAGGTCAGATAAATCATTCAACTTAGGTGCCGAAAGGACGTCAACTCTAGCAGTTGGCGTAACAAAGTCATCGATCCCGTTTATCTGGTTTCCGCAGAATCGAATTGATCGCTCCCAACTATTCGATAGGGTTTCCAATCGTACCCTCCATGAAACGATTAGTGGCGACTCCTTGGCATGTACACATATCACATGTCACCAGACCACACCAAAGATCGACCACGTATATCCAACCGTTGCGATTTGGGTAATGGACCTTGGGAGAAGTCCGCGTCCGATCAGGCAGCATCGGGCGGCCCATTAGCCCTCGCTCCTCCTCCGAGTGAGAGGGTCGCGACAAGTGGACATTATCAGAGATGAGATCCGAAAAAAATATCAAGATTTAGGCTTGATTTTACTCGCAATCCTCCAACTAAATAATGGAGACCGAGATGAGAGGACTCAAAGGCATGAGTGTTATGGGGATCCTAGGGAAATTATAGATTAGGTTAACTAGTTCCTGTTTTTTGTTTTTTTAGACATTGTTTTGTTTTGTTTCAAATCAAACGTTTCTAGTTTTTTTTTTTCTAATTGTATATATCTATATATAAATAATTATTTATATTATGGGCAGTTAAATCTAGTCACATCCACCATGGAACCAAGGACCAGACCACCCAATCACCGGTCCCATTTATTGGGACCGGGGACCAGACCGCCCCCCTCAAGGACCGGAACAACCCGTGTGGTCCGGTCCGATCCGGTCCCGGTCTGGTCTGGGCCGGTCCGATCCAATTTGCACACCCTGATTCACGAAGACAGGAAAAGGCCCTCACTGAATATTCAAATGCAAGCGTTGAAGCACTCATCCAAATTCTCATCAAGCTTATCAGTATTGTCTGCTTCTTTTTCTTAGTCTTCCTGGTCTGGCGGATTCGCCATCACGTACCAGCCCTCAAATCCATGGCTCGAATTTGCCCGTTCCCTCACTAAGTTGTTTGCAAAACCGAAAATGCCACCTTTAGGAACAAAAATCTTCTAGACCGGCGAGGATTGGCCCTCCTCATCCCCGTGTTTCTCCGACTTCCGTGCCATTCTCAGTCGCCGAGCATCCATCACAGGCGATTAAAAGGGTTGAGGGGTGATTTCGAACTCGATCCTCAAGTACAAGCCCTTATACGATGAGAAGGCTTTGCTGCCTATCAATTGTTCGAATGCCCGTGTTCTAATTGTCGTTAAGAAGTTCAATGTGATAGCCTTTAGGTCTATTATGATCATGGGCATCGAACTTCGGTTAAAGACTCAATAACCAAAGAGTGCGGCCTTTACAAAGTGACAGAGGAAGACCACGAAGGAGAGTGTTTTTTTTTTTTTTTTCAAACATATTACCTCGGGTTTGAAACATGATCAGATTAAGAGGGAACAGATAAAAGTAAAAAGAAAGGAGAAAAATGGGATCCATAAGAAAAGGCATTAAGAAAACAAACGGGACACCACAAGCAAACAAAAATGATGCTTAAAAGAGACCCATAAGTAGACATGAGCAAATGAAATCGTGGGCCCGAAACCGGCCCGTTGACCAGCCCGAAACCGGCCCGTTGACCAAGCCCACGGTTCTGAACCGGAACCAAAATCATCCCATAACCGGCCCATTGACCGGGACCACGGTTCCGAGCAGGAACTGGAACCGCCATTTAAAAAAAAAAAACAAGAACGCGCGAGAGGGATGAGGATTCGAATCCATGCCCTCTTCTCTTCAATACAAGCTCCTTTTCACTAGGCTATCTTCACTTTATCTATCTATATTGGTCAAATAAATTATAGAAGAGTATGTTTTGAAGTTGAACCGGCGGCCGGTTCCGAACCGGAACCAGAACCACCTCTTCATGGGCTAGTTCCAGTTCCATCTTTTTTAGGAATCGGAACCACCGGTTCCTGAACCGGAACGGGCGGTTCCATGGAACCGGCCACGTCCCACAAGGGCCAATATTGGAAAATTCCTATAATTGGGAGTATTTTAACTACGACGGGAGTGAAAAAAGCGCCACCTGGGAAATAACAGTAAAGTGCTTCTTATCCAAACCTTCCATGATAGGAGAATGATGTTAGATTAATTTTGTGGGTGGATGATTCATCGCTAAATGATGAATGTTAATTCAAAGCAATGGAATTTTTTTTGAACTGGCTTGGTATATTAATTTTTTGATAAAAAAAAAAGTCATATACTCAATCATCCCAAAATAAATATATCCAGCCCGTTCAAAATAGGGTGTGATAGATTCTAGGATGGATGGTTCTTACCCTAGAATTGAAAACCGTCCGCTAGGGACCGATTCCGCAAAGTGTGAACCGTGAATCACCTGCTCGTTTCATGGATCCATTCGAAAATCGAACCACCAGTCCAGTCCAGTTCTCGATTGGATTCTAGTTATGGTCCCACCGAGCACTAATATCAATTAAAAAAAAGAAAAGGGAACCAATCCCTAGCGGTTGAAGGAGGAAAAGTTTTAATAATGCAAGATAACAATGGGGAAAACGATTTAATATCATTTCCCCATGGAAAAAATTTCAATATGTAAGATAACAAGTATTGCAAAAGTTATTTCAAGGGAATATTTATTTGTATTTTATAAAAGGACCGGTTTAGTTGGGTCGGTTAGATGGTTCCCATCAGAAATCGGAAATTGAACCAATACGCGCCGGTTTCAGAAAATTGGAACTAGGAATCGGATCATACCCGTTGATTACTATTCAAAATCGGCCAGTTGGGTACGATAGGGTCCGGTTTGGGTGGATCATGATATTTTTGCTCACCCCTAGTTTAAAAAAAAAAAATCTAATAGTGAATCCTTAATAGAAGAAGAAGAAGAAGAAACTTATCACTGATATATTTATATGTACACGATAATTTTTCATGTATATATAAAAAAATTCGTTTAATATAAAATATGTCTAACATATCGAAATTTCATATTCTTTGAGAAATCACGTGTTGGCATATCGTGTAGTGTCGTGTCGCGCGTCACATGCCGTGCCTGTGCTATAGATGATAGGGCCTTCACCTTCAACGGTACCAAGGATATGCTTAGTGTCCTTGTGGATGTTTGAAAGTTTATTTATTATTATTTTTCTTTAAATTTGGCTACCGTTGGTAAGGGTTTTTCTTTTTTTGCGGTCAGTTACCATTGGTGAGTATCGAGAAGTGATGTTTTTGTGTGTTTTGAGTTTGATAGATTTTTCGTTCCGGCTGGTGCCTAAAAAATTGAAATGGAGTCAGAGTAGTGAATTAATGCGGACACTTGAATTGAGATTTTCCTTCTGGGATATCAAGATGTTGCCCTTCTTTGTGGTGATTTCGTTAAATTTTTTTAAAAAAAAAAATTGGTGACCTTTTGTCATTGTGGACCTTTTGTCGGTCCAGTCTTGTGGGATATCTTGAGAGTGGGGATTCTCTGTGCGATTAAGAATTAGCCTGACCAGATTGTGAATTGGTGAGGATAATGATGTTCCAAAGTCCAAAAATAAACGAGTCAACGCCTCCACCCTTTTTTTTTTTTGGGGTGTTTCGGGGGATTGGGGTGGGGGCAATTCTCTTGTTGTTCTTGTTCTATTGCTGGGAATCGTGTTGCAAATTACAATTCACGCTCATAGAGTTTTCCTCTTGTTGCATGAACACTGAAAATGTTTTCTGTAATTTGAAAACGTTTTCAGTGTTAAGAGATGTCTCGAGAGGAGTGACATTAAGTGGGAGATGAAGCTGGTTGGTGATATAAGGTTTGGTTTTAGGTAAAACATATTAGAATGCAAATATCACGAGCTACCAAATTCTTGACTGTGAAATACCCCATGCGACGTCCAGCTCGGGAGTTTTTTACTTGGCTCTATGTTCTTCTGTTTTCTTTTGTCTCTCTGCAAAAACGAATAAAGAGAAGCACTTGTGAGTGAATTTAAAGTGGTTAGATGTGAGAGAGAGAGAGAGAGAGAGAGAGAGAGAGAGAGAGAGAAATTTGTCGACGTCGACCATGGCCGCATGCTTCAACGGATTTTTCTTTTCCTTGAGAGACTAAAGAGAGAAAAAGAGAAGTCAGAGAGAAACCTGGGCCTTTCACTTCTTTCTGGGCCTTGAGATTCTGGGCCAAGAAGTATTTCCAATTCAACTAAGCTTGTGAGCCATTCACTTTTCTCTGGGCCTTGGCTGCGAGAATCCTATCAGGCCTAAGAAATCAGGTTAAGCCTTTCCGATTGCCGAATTAGATCCCTATTTTCTTAGGGTTAATCCCGTGAAAAATTCAAACCGGTACATTTGTGATAAATTTACTCAAAAATAATTATTGTGACCATAAAAAATTTCGAACTGGTAAAATTCTCCTAGATATGCCCTCACCCTCTTTGGAAAAATCCATACTTTTTTTTTTGTGAAGTTGCCCTTTCAGAAAAATAAGGATATCAATTCTACAAAGGTCAGTCATTTTGGTATGAATCCAGAGCATCTTTCCCTTGCTAAAAAAGAATGTGATGAATTGCTCGCTTAGTCTCATAGAACTCTCTGATTCCTAATGGGCTTGTGAAACTTTCCATGTCAAAAAACGAGCAAAACAGAATCGCGAAAAACTTCAGTTGGCAATTAACTATCCACTCAAAAAAAAAATGATCATCGCTCAAAAGGAGATAGAATTTCTCGGAATGCATTTGAAAGAATGAACTTATTACCAAGGTCCCCATATTGCAGAAGAATTGCATAAATTTTTTCAGAAAATTTGACTGTTAAGCATGTACACAGGAGATTTAATTATCTGCGATTTTGTCCTAAAGAGTTCTAGAGCACTCCATTCGCTTCAACGAATGTTGAAAAAGAATGCACTTCCATGGGGACCAAAACATATTGAAGTGGTTGTCCTAAAGAGTTCTAGAGCACTCCATTCGCTTCAACGGATGTTGAAAAAGAATGCTCTTCCATGGGGACCAAAACATATTGAAGCGGTTGCTTATTTGAAAAAAAAAATGCTACAACACATTCCTCCGTTGCAACTAGCAAGAGAATACTGCAAACAGACGCAAATGACAAATATCGGGCAATAGTTCTCCTTGAAGAAATTGATAGTAAGTGCCACATTTGCGCTTATAAAAGTGGGCGATTTATTCAAGAAGAAATCCATTACCATTTAACTTTCAAGGAGATCCTAGCAGTAAAATATGCAATCAAGAAGTTTTGAGTTCCACCTCATTAGACTCCATTTTCTTGTGGAAATGGATGTTGAGAAAAATCATAGATAATTTTGAAGTTGACAAAACAATCCATCTACTCTTAGGTTTTGAGATAATACCGCGAAATGCTTGTTTTGTAGATTGTCTTTTGATGCGAAGATGCACATGATTAAATTTATAAAAAATGATGGCTCATATGTGACTTTTGAGGGATTCAGATGCTATGTGGAACTTAGACGTTGAGCGGGGATAGTTCAGACATTGAAATGATGCTCAAGCTCTAAGAAAAATATTTATGTGTTGTAACCAGAACTTCAAGAGAAACTCCAAATGATCTTAATTGATGCATTACAATAGACACAATCAAACTGGATTGGTCTTGAAGATTCTCGAGGATAGAGATCAATCAAGGACATGGCGATCAAAGGAGGCGAATGCAACTTTCCTTACGAAGGAATCCATCTATGGAAACACAGTATCATAATTGTATGGGCGATTTGATTCGAACGGGGAAGACTTTTCTTTGACGATCCTCAACGGCTACGAGTTCTTCTTTTGGATATTGTCTTGTCTGAAAGGGAAGTTTTGGAGAGCAATCCTTTGGAGGTGTTACAACGGTTAGATTGAAGGTGAAGGAGTATAAAATACATCTCAAAGTTGAAGAGAAAGAAAATCGGCGTTAAGAGGGAAAATTTTTCATAATTCCAAGATCGAGAGAACTTTATTTCATATATTCTTCTTGATCCATTCATTGTAATTGTGAGGAGGTGTATACAAGAGTGTTGAGTATTAGGTGTGGAGTCCTGCGTCCTAAGGGATATCACTAAGGCTCCGTTTGTTTCACGAAAAATTTGACATTTTCGGAAAATATTTTTCAAGAAGTCATTTTTCAGGAAAATAATCGTATTTTTTGGTGTTTGGCTGAAGCTAAAACTGAAAAGGAAAATATTTTCTGGCGTTTGGAAAGGAAAATATTTTTTTTATTTCCTTCACTAATTCCATTGTTGTCCATGTGCAATTAAACATTGCTTCGATCAAAACAAAAATTTCAAACAAAAAATTCAGCAAAACTCCATTCCAAAACTCAACATTCAAGAATACAATACACGTATCATTACGCATTTTCATAGCAACTGGTACGTATTTACGTGAATAGAATTAGAGTCTTGTTGCTCCAGTTTCTCCTCTCTTGTGCAACTCTTCAAACACTTTTTGAGCAGAATCAATTACCTCAATCATTTGCTAAGAATCAAAGTGGCCACCTCGAACACCATTCAGCAGGCCCTCAAAACACATCACTCATATGCATTGTTCAGCCTTGTCTTGGCTTTCTTCAATAAAGCAAAATCTAGCACCGCATTCAATACTTCGTTCATTGCTGTCTCCAAACACAGATAGGTGAGCCAAAAAGGCCGCAAAGAAGAGGTCATGGAGAAGATTTAACAAAAGGTGTTGCAAACTAAAAACCCACCATCAGCCCCACGACAATCGCCAGGAACATGCCTTCGTTGAACGACATGATTGCGTGCATCAGGAGGTAGCTAATCGCCAAGTTGGCCCCAAAGAGCAGGGTCGCCCAGAGCCTCAAGGATCTAGCCAGTCGGGAGGCGCCGGCCTTCGGGAGGGGTAGGGCGACAGACGCCTACGGAGGGGACACGGCGGCAGAGGAGGAGGAGGCGAGGGATCTTAAGCAGAAGTGACGATCCTCCATGTAAGAGAAGTGGGGGAGGGATTTCAGTGTCAAGAAGAGGATGAGAGGCCCGTGAGAAAGAGTGGAAAATGATCTTCGTTTTTTTAGAAGTGGAGATCATTTTCCCCAATTTTAAGGGGATATTTTCTGTTGACTGGAAATCATTTTCTTTGACCACACATTTTTCCTCCCCCCAAACATTAGAAATTAGGGAAAATATTTTTTAGAACAATATTTTCCGTGAAACAAACGGAGCCTAAGTTGTAACCTCTAAGCAGTTTACTAGTGGAATCTAGCCGATTGGCTGACAGCTGAAGAAGTGAACATAGGCTTGATCAAAGCCGAACAACTATAAACGCTCTTGCAGTCTTCCCTATATCTTACTTTGATCTTATTATATATTTTGTGATAATAGAATTGTACACTTAGCACGTATAGTGATAAAGCCTATATTGATCATTTGAGGGTTGAGCTTAAAGCTTGTGCAATATGAATTCCACATTAAATCATGAAAATTGCACTATATTCACTCGTTCACCCCCTCTAAGTGATAACGCTAGCCACAATAATTGGTATCAGAGCCTGGTATTCATATTTTGAGAAGTGTTTTTACTTCTGAACTAATGATCTTTATAACTGTCAATTTCTCTCCCGCATGGATCGAAGGTGGGCGTAACAACAGGCCATCATACTTCGAATGGAAAGAGTATATCGATTGGCAGAATAAATTCAAGGCATACATTAGATGCCAAGATCCCCAGATTTGGGACGTTGTGCAAAAAGGAGTAAATCCTATTGCAGGCACCACAAGTAGAACAAATGCAGGGGATGATGACAACAATGCGCCAGCCACCACTCTATCGGCTGCTGAAATAGCAAAGAGAGATGCTCTCGATATAAAGGCTATTTACTCATTTTATAGTGCTTTATCTCCTACTGAATATAAACGCATTACAGACTATTCTCGAAAGAGATTTGGGACAAGCTCTACGTCACATATGAAGGAATGTACATAGTCAAGGAGACCAAAGTCAATTTCCTTCTCGGCCAGTATGAAGCATTTAAAATGAAGTCAGGAGAAACAGTCAAAAAAATATTTGACGGGTTCATTGAATAGTGAATGGTCTCACATATCATGAGCAACTAGGTTCTAGACCGATGAGAGTAAACAAGCAGTTAAGAGCACTCATAAAGGAATGAGATAATGTAAAAACATCCATTCGAGATACGCAAAGGATAACACCTCTATCAATGGATGAGCTCATTGAGAAAAGAAACAATGAGGAAGCCACGAACAAATGTAAGAAATCCATTGCTTTGAAATCTAATGATGAAGATGAAGATGATGAGGAATTAGCACTCACGGTCAGAAGATTTAGAAGAATAACAAATAAAGGAAGAAATTTCAAAGACAAAAGAGATTTCAAATGAAATGATCAGAAAAGATCATCTGAACGAAGAAATGAAAATCAAGAGGTCACTTGCTATGAATACAAGAAGAGAGGCCATATCACACCAAATTGCCCTCTGTTAATAAAGAAAGGCAAGGATGAAAAATCGAAGAAGGCCTTGAAAGCAGAGACTTGGAGCGACACTGAATGTGAAAGTGATGAAGAATACGCTAATATATGTCTCATGGCAAATTCAGATGATGATCTCGAGGTACCAATGAAAAGTAGAAATAACTGGTACATCGATAATGGATGTTCTAGACACATGACTGGAGAATCATCAATATTCATCAATCTTGAAATGTTTGATGGAGGAAGTGTTTCCTTTGGTGGCAATAACAAAGGAACAATCATTGGCAAAGGAACTGTGAAGATTGGCAACTTACTTATCCATGATGTTTCATTGGTCAAGGATTTGAATTTGAATCTCATTAGTATTAGCCAACTATGCGATATTGGATATAAAGTTTCTTTTGCAGAAAATTAGTGCTAAGTTACAAGCCACGAAAATAAGTCTACATTCACTAGATGAAGACACGGTAACATGTACCTTTCGAATACATCGTTTGAGAAAGAGAAATGTCTTTTATCTATCAAAGACGATCCAAAGCTTTGGCACCGGAAGCTGGGACACATAAACCTCAAGCAAATCACAAAGTTCTCTAAAATGAAGCTAGTGAGAGGACTCCCAGATACTAAATTTGAACGAACTAAGCACTGTGACGCATGCACACTTGGAAAACAAGTAAGAAACTCTTATAAGTCCATAAATGAAGTTTCTCCTAACCATGCTGTGACATTATGAATTTTCGACCATTTCGGGACTTAAAAATGAAATGATATCTATCGATGTATTTCAGTCATATATCACTCGGACCTGATCAATCTCGAGTTAACTCACCAAAAGGGAAAGGCTAACGCAGGACAAAGTACGTGGATTAGGAACTCGAATAAGGAATGACACTTTGACCATAAGGATTGCCGAGACAATATTTAAAGCCACTAAAGGTCGATCTAAGAACGATTATGGAATTCATTGCTAGCGTTATACGATTGGAGCGTGGGTGATTTCGCTTAACCAAAATATGATTTGCAAACATTTCTTAAATCAAACTCTGACGATCGTAGCTGTCGGAGTTAGCGATAAACCCTCGCAATTACATGACAACCAAAGTCGCCACGACTTAAAATCCTAATGTGATGAGAATCACTGAGTCGATACACGTAACTGCAAGAGTCACCCGTTAGTTTGAGAAAGACAAAAATTTCAATTGACGGAATTCGACCATGAATTGGATCTCGAAATTGGATATCGAAAAATGAAGAATTCCAACATTTGAAAAGAATTAGACGACGCCTCATCGAGGGTAACTAAGATTGGAAAAATGAAATTTTGGAATGTAAGTGAGAAATTAAATTTTGTCCCTAGATGGACATTTTTCTCTTTAAGATAAATTGAGGGCAAATTAGTCAATTCCCTTTCTCCCTATAGTGATCGAAAATTAGAAGACATAATGATCATTTGAGCCTCAAGATCTTTTAGGAAGAAAAGACAAGTCTATTAACTAGAGATTAGGACCCTAGGTTAGCATTAAATGCTTATCTAATACCCACCTACTCAAGTCACCCTTTGCCTTTGCCTTTGGGATTAAGAAATCTCTCTCTCCCCCCCTCTTCAAGCCTTGGCCGAAACCTCATCTCTGTATCCCTCATTCTCTCTTTTCTTCTTACTCTCTCTCGCTCGGCCGACTGCCCCTCACCAGGCCTCCGGTGACCGTTTACCCCAACGTCGACCACCAACACAACCCTTATCCTCTCCCCTACAACCCCATTCCCTGCAATCAGCCCCTCGCTGTCGTCTCTGACCCGTCTAGCCACTAGAATCCAAGAAGGTCAGCGCTGAACCCGGTCTGACCATGAGTTTCCTTAGACCGACTTTAGGAGCTTGTTTTGCTTCCAATTCTTGGTAAGATGCCTTTAAGACGTAGCCTAAGCGTTTAGTAACTTGAGATTGAAGTTTGGTTAGATTTTGATGGGTTTTGATAGCCAAACTCTTGTGATCTTTCAAGGGATAGAAACTATCGTCGTCGACCCGCCGAGCAACCGTGATTCTTTGAGATTCGTCGAGGCATCTTTTTGCTTGGAAATCATCGGTAATCCACTCTAAGATGTAGTATTATGTGTTAGCAAGGTGTGGTTGAGGTAGAGTTGAGTTTGGAAGGATTTTGATGGTCGATTTTCCATGGTTACTCCTAGGAACCGAATTCTACCGTGTTCTAACCAGCTGAGTTGGAAGGCTTTGTACGGCCATTTGTGGAAGTTTGCTTGCTCGATTAGCTTGGTAAGATGACTCTAAAACTTCCCTAGGATATTAGGTTACTAAGGGACCAAGTTTGAGCATGAATTATGGAGTTTCTTGGACTGATTTTGGCGTGAATGCTAAGGACCGAAATCGGTTAGTTTTGCAAGTGATAAATAATGGCTTGTCTTGTTTGAATATCATGTTAACATGCCTAGGATGTGTTGAATTAATGTTGTGGTTAGCCGATGAGGAAGTGTCGTGTGAGAAATTGGGCATGTGTTGATTATTTCACTTCAATAGAATGTTTTAATGCTTGATTGTGCATTCGGTGTCTAAGCTGTTTAATGTGAAGGCATGTATGTGCTTGATAGCCGAATGAATATTTGAATTGATAAGTCGGATGTTGCTTGAGCCATCTGCCTGCAATTGTGATAATGGCTTAATGTGAAGGATTATTATACTATCATGGCCAATGCATTGCGCCGTGGGTGTTTGATCTCGATTGACCTAATGAGGTGGTGTGGCTAGAGAGTCCCACCTCGGTCGAATCATCACGAAAGCTGTAAGAATCGAGAGTCGGGTGGCGACCGAATCATCTCTGGGTCCGAGCGCAATAGCTCTATAGTTGACGGAATCATCTCGATGGCGCGGAGTGTCGAGAGTCACTATAGTGACCGAATCTTCTCGCATGCGAGAGTCATGATGACCGAATCATCTCGATAAGACGTTGAGCGTTATGTGATTGACCGAATCATCTCGCGGCCCCTAATAGGCGTAAAAGAAAAGAGATAATAAAGACTGAAATGAGAAATCGGAATGCCTGCCTGGATTAGGAGGTTCGAATTTGAATATTAATTCGTGATTGATCTCAGTCGTGTGATGTCCTAAATTCCTAAAATGCCATGTTTTGCTAATTGTCTGATTATCATGTTTGAAAAGGGTTTAACTTCAAAACTTGCATATTTTTTTATGTGTCTAGAGGTACTAATAGCCTAACTCAGGGTTAGGGTCGACTTACTGAGTTTATTATCTCACCCCGTCCTGGGACTTACTTTTTCAGATCCCAAACCCTAATCATGCCTCCGAAACATCTTGGAGTCCCGATGGACATTGACACATTCATTGAGGAGTTTCCCATAGGTCCGTATAAAGCCTATATTATGAAGAGTAGTAGGGTATGGGTCGATGAGGGAGGTAGTTACTGGAAGCCCCATTGCTATGAAGCTTGGTATTTCCGCGATGGTGAAGTGACAACTGGACCCTTGAAGACGTCGGATATCCCTAGAGATAAGATCCCGAAGTGGCGTCGTCCTACCCCTTTGGAAGGCGAGGCCTGTGCCTCAGTAGTGGAGTCTAAGAACGTTCCTTCGAAATCCCCAACCCCGGAGGAAGAAATTGAGGTGATAGAGCTCTCTACGTCTGAAGATGAGGAAGACATTCCTGATGCCGAAGACCCCGATGTCTATTGAGAGTATGACCCTAAGGAAGATAAAGAAGAAGAGGATGACGAGTCTGGTTAGTTAGGAAGGTTGTCATTTACCCCTTTTGATGTCCTGCTAAGCTTTATGACAATGTTTGTGTTACTGGGCGTCTTTTTGTTTTTCTGTAGCGCCGACCCCCGAACCCTGATGTTGATCTATTGCCGTTGACCCTTTTATTGTAATAGACCATATGTTATGTAAGTTATGGTTGATCCTATGTCATTGGTTGTTTTATTCTTATGTATGGGGTTTTGTTTCGTTTCCGCCTGTACTTATCATATCGCGCTCTAAGAATTCGCCGTTGGATCTTAGGTTATCTTATTCATTGACGCCCGTGTGTGATGTTGGCATGCCTGTTGAGGTCGGGGCGTGACATCCCCACTTGTTTTGGTATCAGAGCGAGGTCAGCTCGATCCAATCTATTTGAGACTTTGAGTGATAAGTAGTGATAACTATAGGATGGCTAGATAGTGAGACCTTAGGGGGATTCACTAGAGTTAGGCACGAATCGCACGACATATGAGTTGGTGCTTGTGATTGGCATTAGTTAGTGGCATTGTATTAAGGTATGGTTGGTTACCATCTGTTGGATATGCTTGATAGCTGGTTGCGATTATACTAATGTGCAGATGCATGTAGACCTGAGGTATGAGTGAAATCTCCTTGATGTGATGCCTTTGATTGTTTAAGTTGTGATGAATTACTAGCTGAGTTTGTTGATGTGATAAGTAGCCTAGAGTTGCTAGAATTAAGTGAGTGGCTTAGGTATCTGATTCCTAGATGGAATTATAGTTGATCAGGTGCTGTGAGAGCTAGCAAGATGAGAAATCGAGGTAGAAGTACAAGAGGAGCGTCTAGCTCGAGAGCGCAAGTAGCTAAGGACCCAAGGGTCGATGGATTCATAAGGGCGTTGGAACAAATTGAAGAACTGTTGGGGAGGGAAGCTTAGGAAAAGGCTGCCGCAGCTATCCGGCAGGCTGAGGAAAGAGTTGTTATTGTTGCGCAAGCTGCTGAAGCTGCAGCCAATGCTATAAACTTAGCGAATGGGGAAAATGGCCAAGGAAATAAAGGTGGTAATGCGCAAGGCCATGAGAATCGACTGATGGGACCATTGGTAGAGCAGTTCATGAAACTGAAGTCGTCAAAGTTTGATGGTGCAGGAGACCGTAAGACCGCCCCTAGATAGATTGAGGAACTGGAAAAGGCATTTGGAGTTCTAGGGTGCATCGAGGCTGAGAAGGTGGCCCTGGCAACTTACCAACTCTAAGGGATTGCGAATGACTGGTGGAAAGCCACCAAGGGAACAGTTTTCCCTGAAGAAACTGAACCAACGTGGGCAATCTTCGCTGAGAGCTTTAATGCGAAGTACTTTTCTAAGGATGCCCAAGAACAGAAGCTGACTGAATTCTAGAACCTTCGCCAGAATCACATGACTGTCAATCAGTGTGAGGCTGAGTTTGCAATGTTGTCGAAATACGCACCAAGAATAGTGGAGAACCCGTTGGATCGGGCGAGAAGGTTTTGGGATGGATTGAGGCCCGATATCTGCAGTCAAATGATATCGTTAAACCTGAGGGATTATAATGAGATTTATGTTAGGAGTCAGATGATCGAAAGTGATATGAGGAATAGAGGAATTACCTCCGGATAACGGTTTAATCCAGTTAGAGACAATCGAAATTTTGGCAAAGGATATATTGTGAATATCATGCGATTTGTTCCCCCAGTCAAGAAGAATATCACAAAGCCTGCACACCAGAGTAACTGGAACTATCGTCTATATGGACAGAGACATGGAAATGGACCCTGCCCAAAGCAATAGGGAGCATGCTTTAAGTGTGGCAAGATGGGCCATCGGGCAAGGGAGTGTGGACAACAAGATGCCAGCCCTCAGTATCAGTCGCCGCGACCCCAACAAGGACTGCAAGTTGGAGCTACCCCACTGGCCAACCAGAATAGGCCACCAGCTCAAGGAAGGTTATATTCAGTGGCACACAGGGAGGCTGAGGATGCAGCTGACATTGTCACGGGTAAGATCTCTCTCTATGATCATGCTACTTATGCTTCGTTTGACCCTGGAGCATTGCATTCGTTTGATCTGCCCAGTTTGCTGATTTGAATGAAATGGAACTAAAACCGATGGATACTATATTGCATGTTACAACGCCTTTAATGGATAGAGTGCTTGTTTTGCTAGTATGCTAGAATTGTAAGATAGTTATTAGAGGTAGTAAATAGCGGATAGACTTGCCTGTGTTACCCATGTATGCCTTTGATATTATTGTTGGAATGGATTGGTTGGGTAAGCAATGTGCCGTAATGGATTACAGTAGCAAGGTGATTCAATTTCATCCCGTCGATCACCCTCGATTCGAATTTGTAGGGAGCCGAGGAGGAACCTCGATTCCTTTGCTTTCGTCACTTGAGGTAACTAAGTTGATGAAGGAAGGGTGTGAAGCTTATTTAGCTGTCGTGGCTGATTCGACAATCGAAGAGCCTAAGCTAGAGGATATAGTTGTAGTACGTGAATTTCCCAATGTATTTCCTTTGGAGTTACTAGAATTGCCACTTGAAAGAGAAGTGGAGTTCTCGATTGATGTAGCCCCTGGGATGGAACAAATTTCGAAGGCACCATATAGAATGTCTTTGTCGGAGTTGAAGGAACTGAAGGTGCGGATGCAAGAGTTTTTGGACAAAGGATTCATCCGTCCGAGTGCATCGCCCTAGGGAGCACCTGTACTATTTGTAAGGAAAAAGGATGGATCATTGCGTCTATGCATTGACTATAGGCAACTGAATCAAGTTACTATTAAGAACAAGTATCCGTTGCCGAGAATAGATGACTTATTCGATCAGTTACAAGGAGCGTCGATATTCTCTAAGTTCGACTTAAGGACGGGCTATCATCAGTTGAGGATCAAGAAGGAGGATATATCGAAAACGGCTTTTAGAACGAGGTATGGGCATTATGAGTTTACTGTCATGCCGTTTGGATTAACCAATGCCTAGCTGCATTTATGGATTTAATGCATTGAGTATTCAAGAAGTATTTGAATTAGTTCGTTATCGTTTTCATTGATGATATCTTGATTTGCTCGAAGAGTAATGAGGACCATGAGCGACACCTGAGGATTGTTTTATAGACCTTAAGAGAGTACTCGCTCTATGCTAATTTACCAAATGCGAGTTTTGGTTGAACAAAGTGGCGTTTCTTGGTCATATAGTATCTGGAAAAGGAATCTTAGTTGACCCTTCGAAGATTGAGGCAGTTATGAATTGGTCGAGGCCTACAACAGTCATTGAAATTCTGAGTTTTTTGGGATTGGCAGGTTACTATAGACGTTTCGTGGAGAAGTTCTTGTCTATAGCTGCTTCGTTGACGAGGTTGACTAAGAAGGAAACACGGTTTGAATGGATGGATAAATGTGAAAAGAGTTTTCAAGAGCTTAAACGAAGGTTGACTACCATACCGATATTGACAATTCCGTTTGGTCCTGGAGGTTACGAGATCTACATCGATGCGTCGTTGAAGGGATTGCAATGTGTCCTAATGTAACATGGGAAAGTAGTGGTGTATGCGTCGCGACAGCTGAGACACCATGAGATGAACTATCCTACGAACGATTTGGAATTGGCCGCAATTGTCTTTGCGTTGAAGATTTGGAGGCACTATTTGTGTGGCCAGAAGTTTCATATTTGTACGGATCATCAGAGTTGAAGTATTTATTTTCTCAGAAGGAACTGAACATGAGGCAACATAGATGGATGGAATTACTCAAGGATTACGACTGTGATATTTTGGATCACCCCGGGAAGGCAAACAGGGTAGCGGATGCCCTCAGTCCGAAGTCGAGCGTTGCGCATCTGTTGGTCAATGGATGGACTTTGCTCGAAGGACTAAGAGACTCATAGTTTAAATTAGAAATTTGCTAATTGTCGAGTATGAGGATCAAACCGGAAGTTCAGGAAAGGATTAAGGTATTGTGGACCCTGATATAAAAAGATCTTGGAGATGGATGCAGATAAGAGAAAGTCTGACTTCCAAGTGTCCGAAGATGGGATCTTGAAGCTTCGAGGACGGTTGTGTGTGCCTAATGATGAGGAACTTAAAGAAAAGATTTTGTCTAAAGCTCACAGGAGCAACTACAGTAATCATCCAGGTAGCACAAAGATGTATAAGAATTTATGCCAGCACTATTGGTGGAATAGGATGAAGGTAGACGTGGCGAGATATGTGGCTAAGTGTCAGACTTGCCAACAAGTGAAGCACAGCATTGTAAGCCCGGTGGTACGCTACAGCCTTTGGAAATCCCTGAATGGAAATAAGAACATATCACCATGGATTTTGTTATGGGTTTACCGAAGAGTCAGAGAGGTCACGATTCAATCTGGGTGATAGTGGATAGGCTGACCATGTCTTCTCATTTCCTACCTGTGCGAAAGGATTTTGTAGTGGATAGATATGCTAACCTATATATGCAGCATGTAGTACAACTTCACGGAGTGCCTGTTGTTGAGAAAAACCTAGGCGATTTTGAAGTTGACAAAACAATCCAAGAACTCTTAAGTTTTCGGGATAATGCCGTGAAGTACTTGTTTTGTAGATTATCCTTTGGTGCGGGGATGCACAGGATTGAATCTGTCAAAAAGGTTTTACTCAGATGGGACTTCTGAGTGACTCAAATGCTGGTTGGAGCTTAGACGTTGAGTGTGGATAACTCAGACGTTGAACGTTGAGCGAGGATAGCTCGGACGTTGAACTGATGCTCAAGCTCTGAGTGGAGTATTCACATCCAATAATCAGAGCTTGAAAAGACCTTTCAAATGCATTTATTTGGGCGATTTGATCCGAACGGGGAAGACTTTCCTTTGGCGATCCCCAACGGCTACGAGATCTTCTTTTGGTATGTCTTGTCCAAACGAGAAGTTTTGGAGAGACCACTTCTAGAAGCCTTGCAACGGGTAGATTAGAGGTGGAGGAGTATAAAAGACATCTCAAGGTCGAAGGGAAAAAAGTTGACGATAAGAGGGAAAAGTCTTTATAATTCTTAGATCGAGAGTACTTCATTTTATAAACACTTCTTGATTCATCCATTGTAATTGTGAGGAGGAGTACACAAGAGTGTTGAGCGCTAGGTGGGGTATCCTGCATGTCAAGGAGATCACTAAGCTGTAACCTATCGAGTAGTTTACTAGTGGAATCCAGCCGATTGACTGATAGCCGAAGAAGTGGACGTAAGCTTAACCAAAGCCGAACCACTATAAACACTATGTGTAGTCTTTTCTATCTCTACTCTGATCATATTACATAAACTGTGATAATAGAACTGCACACGAACTGTTTATATTGTCATACTGTGTTGCCATCATCTGAGACGTTATAGAAATGTCTGTGCAATTGACGTTCCGCAAAAGAAACTTTTAAATTGCACTATAATCACCTATTCACCCCCTCCGAGTGATAACGCTAGCCACAACAATTGGTATTAGAGCCTGGTGCTCATATTTTGTGTAATGTTTTTACTTCCGAGCTAACGATCTTCATGGCTAGTAATTTCTCTCCCACATGGATCGAAGGTGGAAGCAACAACAGACCACCATATTTTGATGGGAAGGAGTATAGTGACTGGCAAAACAAATTCAAAGCATTTCTAAGATGCCAAGATCCTTAGATATGGGATGTTGTACAAAGAGGAGTGTATCCGCTGCAAATTCCACGACAACATCAAATGCAGGGGATGTCAATCCAACGCCGATTGCTACTTTGTCAACCACCGAGATTACCAAGAGAGATGCTCTTGATGCAAAAGCTGTTTATTCATTCTATAGTGCTTTATCTCCCACTGAATACAAACGTATTGCAGATTGTTCCTCATCGAAAGAGATCTGGGACAAGCTCTACATCACCTATGAAGGAACATATAGAGTAAAGGAGTCCAAAGTCAATTTTCTTCTCGACCAATATGAAGCCTGGAGAAATTGTAAAATAAATGTTTGACAGATTCACAGAGATAGTGAATGGTCTTACATACCACATGCAACCTATTTTAGGACCAATGAGGGTCAACAAGCTACTGAGAGCTCTCACAAAGGAATGAGACAACGTCAAAACTTCCATTCGAGAGACTCAGATGATATCTCCTCTATCTATGGACGAACTCATTGGAACTCTTCAATCCTATGAGGAAGAAAGAGTTAATGAAGAGACAATCTCAAAAGGTAAGAAGTCCATTGCATTAAAATCTAACTCTGACTTAGATGTTCAGATTCAGAAGACGAAAATAACGAGGAGCTAGCACTTATGTTCAAAAGATTCAGAAGAATGGCCAAGAAAGGCAGGAACTTCAAGGACAAAAAGGATCTCAGACGATATGATCAGAAACGATCATCTGAGACCAAAGGCGATAGTCAAGAAGTCATCTGTTATGAATGCAGAAAGAGGGGACATATCAAACCAAATTGTCTTTTATTAAAGAAGAAAGGCAGGGATGAAAAACCCAAGAAAGCCTTGAAAGCAGAAACTTGGAGCGATACTGAATGTGAAAGCGATGAAGAGTATGCAAACGTATGTCTGAGGGCCGACTCAGATGATGATCTCCAAGTAACTCACTCAAATATTCATGTTGAGATATATGATTATATAGAAGAGCTATGTTTAGAATATAAAGCCACTCTTAAGAGACTTTCTGAACTGAAAAAGGAATTAACAGTTTTTAAACAGAAAGATCTTTCTAAAAAAGAAAAGATTAGTTTTCTCGAAAAAGAATTTATTCAATCAAAAGAGAATTCTAATTGTGTGTCTAACGAGAATATTCGTTTAAATCAGAATTAGAAAGTCTAGAGAAAGAAATTAATTCCTTGAGAAAGGAAAGACATCTTTTTGATACATGGAAGAATCATTTGAAAAAGGAAAAAGATATCTTTGAAAAAGAGAATGTTTCGTTAAGGAATGAAATCTTGAATATTCACAAGAAATTCTCCACCGGTTCCAAAACGTTACAGCATATACTTTTTATACAAGTTCCGTATTATAACAAATTGGGATTAGGATTTCAAAAAGAAAGTGACGTAGAAAATCATTTTCCTTCTATCAAGGAAAGAATCAGGAGAAAACCTCCAAAGAGATTTTACGAAAATCATTTTCGAAAACAGTTTGTGAAATTCAAAGGTCAAGATTTATATGCATGTTCAAACTGTGGTGATACTAGACACTCTCGTAACTATTGTTCAAAAATCAAAAGATCTACTCGAGATATTCTTAGATATACAAATGTTGCTAACTCCAAATGACCCAAACAAATTTGGGTACCAAAGAAAACTTGAATTTTATTGATCATTGCAGGTACCAATGAAAAGAAAAAATAAATGGTACCTTGATAGTGGGTGTTCCAGACACATGACTAGAGATGCAACAAAGTTCACCATTATTGAGATGTTCGATGGTGGAAACGTTTCCTTTGGAGGAAATAACAAGGGAACAATTATTGGCAAAGGAGCCATGAAGATTGGAAATCTTCTTATCCATGATGTTTTATTAGTTAAGGGTTTGAATTTCAATCTTATAAGCATAAGCCAATTATGCGATATTGGATATAAAGTTTATTTTGCAGAGAATAAGTGCTCAGGTACAAGTGAAGATAATGAATCTTTGTTCACTGCACGAAGACATGGTAATATGTACCTACTGGATACAACGTCAGAGGAAGAGAAATGTCTTCTATCTGTTAAAGATGATCTAGAACTTTGGCACAAAAAGTTGGGACACATAAGCCTCAAGCAAATATCAAAGCTCTCCAAAAAGAAGCTTGTAAGAGGTCTCCCAAAAGCAAAGTTTGAAAGGACTAAGCATTGTGAAGCATGCGTATTGGGAAAACAAGTAAGAAATTCTTACAAATCTATAAATGAAGTATCTACTGACCGTGCTCTGCAGCTGTTACATATAGATGTCTTCGGACCTACTCTAACTCAGAGTATTGGGGGTAAAAGATATTGTTTGGTCATTGTGGACGATTATACTAGATTCACATGGGTGTTCTTCCTTGCACATAAAAGTGATGCTTTTTCATATTTTGAAACATTTTCAAAGAAAGTTCAAAATGAAAAAGGTTATTCCATTTCAAGCATCAAAACAGATCATGTAGGGGAATTTGAAAATCATTACTTCGTTGAATTTTGTGATCAAAATGGTTTTCAACACAATTTTTCATCTCCATATACTCCACAGCAAAACGGAGTTGTTGAAAGAAAGAATAGATCTTTACAAGAAATAGCACGAACACTCTTGATTGAAAGCAAAACACCATCATACTTTTGGGCTGAAGCTGTTTCTACTGCTTGCTATATTATAAATCGAGTTTTTCTTAGACCATTGCTTGAGAAAACCCCCTATGAGCTTTACAAAGGAAAGAAACAAAGTATTTCATACTTTCATATTTTTTATTGTAAATGCTACATTCTTAAGAACTCTAGTGATCTGCTGAGTAAGTTTGATGAAAGATCAGACGAAGGAGTATTCTTGGGATACTCAACTTCAAGCAAATCTTATCGAGTTTCCAACAAGAATTCTCAGACAGTTGAAGAATCCATGAATGTGAAATTCGAGGATGAGTATACTGCTCAGAAGGTCATCACCGATAATGAAGTGTCAAATGATCATAATTCATCATCTGAGAAGCAGGACTCATCATCTGAGAAGCAGAACACATCATTTGAGGATGAAAAAGCAACTGAATCTTCTCAGAACTTGGAAGATAAGCAACCAGCTACAACTTCTGAAGATCCAAATACTGAAGAATCAATCGAAGATGAGCTTGAAGAGTCAAAGAAAAACTGAAAACACAAATCCAGTCATCCTAAAGATCAAGTCATTAGAAACATCAATGAATGAATCAGAACCAGATCCAAACTAAGAAGTGCAATAAATGCATTTGCTCTGGTTTCTGAGTATGAACCCAAAAGAATTGAAGAAGCTCTTAAAGATGAAAGCTGAACTAAAGCTATGCAACAAGAGTTACATCAATTCAAACTCAATGAAGTATGGGAATTGGTGCCAAGACCAGATAATCATCTGTTATTGGAATCAAATGGGTATACAGGAACAAACTGGATGATAAAGGCAAAGTAACCAGTAACAAGGCAAGACTTGTTGCTAAGGGATACTCTCAAGAAGAGGGAATCGACTATGATGAAACCTACGCCCCAGTAGCGAGACTTGAATCCATCAGACTCCTACTCGCCTACCCTTGCTATCATGATTTCAAGTTATATCAAATGGATGTCAAGAGTGCATTCTGGAATGGATATATCAAGGAGGAAGTCTATGTTGATCAACCTCCAAGGTTTGAAGATCCAAAATGTTCAGATCATGTGTTCAAACTTAAAAAGGCACTCTACGGACTTAAGCAAGCTCTACGAGCGTGGTATGAAAAGTTAAGTAATTTCCTTACCAAACAAGGCCTTGGGAAAGGTAAAGTTGACACAACTTTATTTATCAAAATGGAAGGTAACGAAATTTTACTCATTCAGATTTATGTAGATGATATTATATTTGGTTCATCTAACAAAAATCTCTGCAAGGAATTCTCTCAGATCATGCAGAATGAATTTGAGATGAGCATGATGGGAGAACTTATGTTCTTCCTAGGACTGCAGGTCAATCAGACTAAGCAAGGCACATTCGTACATCAAGAGAAATATGCTCTTGAACTGGTTGTAAATTAGACAGAAAAAATACTTCAGGAACATGTCAACTTCTCGGCTCAATGCTAGTGTCCTAGTTCTCCAAGAAACAGAACACTGTAGCTCTATCAACTGCAGAAGCTGAGTATGTCGCCTTAGGGAGTTGCTATGCACAAATCCTATAGATGAAGCAACAACTGAAGGACTTTGGTGTTCAATCTCACAACGTGAAAATCCAATGTGACAACACAAGCGTAACCAATCTCATCAAGAATCCTATTCTACACTCACGAGCTAAGCATATTGAAATTAAGCATCATTTTATTCGTGATCATGTTCATAATGGTGATATTAGCATTCAGTTTGTTGATTCAAAGTATCAATTAGCTGAAATATTCACCAAACCACTTGATAGAAATACATTTGAATATATCAGACAAGAATTAGGTATTACTATGATGCCTGTTTAAGTTGTTATTTGGACAGGAAAATCTCGCTTCAAAGCTTAAAGCGATATCTGGAAGAAGCAAAGATGCCAAAGCTTCATATGAAGAAGCTCTATGACTACAAGGAACTCAGAACTTAAAGCATCATCTAAAGATAACATCTTCTGAGTAGAGAACGACTAAAGGTTTAATCATTCAAATTTTTGGCGCGTAAGTAGTTATATTTCTAGTAACAAATAAGGTACACATCTTCACAATCCTTCTAAATATTCTGCAAATATTGTGATTGTGTGGAATCATGCTGATTGCCGTGATTGATTTAATTAATCAATTGATTGATTGGTTAGTTGATTTATTCAAATTGACTGATTCGTATAAACTTTCCAAAAGTTACTTCAATCACATCTTCAGACACCTTTACTTCCAAATAGGTTTCAATCACTCTATTTAAACATCATTCTTCTTCCTAGAATATACACATCTCCATCACTTCTATACAATTCCTATTCCTAAACACTTCTGATTATCCTCCATGGACTCCAAAAACCCTTCCGAATCAAAGAAATCCTTTGACAATCTCAATATCACTCTGAGTGATTTAGAAAAACACCTCACTTCTGATCCTTTCTTCAAAACAGAAGACGAGGAGAAAGAGGTTGAATCAAAAGCCAGATTCAACGAAGAGGAGATCTACCACGGATAAATGTTAGATGAATATCATGACTTCATGCAAGAAAATAGAGATGATGATAATCAACTGGATGGGATCAACGAAGCCATGGAAACTAAAGAAGAGGAAGAAGAACTGAACAAAGAAACAGATGCTGAACTACTGAAGGTGGTTGTATACTCCCAGACCGAGTTGAAACATCAAACTCATGAATTGTACAAGGCTCTATTTCAAGAAAACAAGAAGTTACGGGAGACGTTAGCGCAAGAATTCTCAAAGTTATTGAATAACTTGTTTGAGAATATTGATCTGGTCATTCTCAAAGTGGATCACATTGAGTCAAGGATGAAACGACTCAAAGAGGTCATCAACAGTGAACTGAGAGAATTCTCCAAAATGGTTGTAAAAAAATTTCCTCTGGACTTCACACTATCCGAGTCAGCTCATAAAGATTCCAATCAAGTAACGCATGAGTCTGTACAACTCTCTATTCTGGTAAAGTCTCTCACTGCTGACAAAGCTGTCTTTTACCTTGAGAGAAAAATTATACTTGCCAAAGCTATTAGAGAAGCTATTATAGAAATTAAAGAACAAGGAGGTAGCAACAAATCTGTGAAAGATTTGATAGTGAATAATGGTTTCGTTTCGGAAGAGGATGTAGTTGAATTCGCATAAAAATCAACTGAAGAAGAGTTGAAGAATGCCTCATCTAAGCAAACACATGTTCAGTCCAAAACTGCTCCACTGCTACATGATTTCAAGATTCCAGATCTCCTAATATTCTGTAAGGAAAACGAGCAAGAAATGGCAATAGCAGAATATGCAAGATGGCTTGTCCAAGAGAATCAACTTGATCCCAGTTATATTCTACCGGGTATGTATGCTCTTAAAAAATTATCTTTACAGATGCATGATGAAATAGATGCAGAAAAACAACAACAAGAGTGTGACAATGATCAAGAACTGACTTGTGATTGCTAGGAAAAGGAAAAAATGAAAGATATCTCAGACTCAGATAGGTTATGGGATATTCTGTTCAAACAGGGCGAATGCAAAGATAACCTGAGAAAATTTCGCTCAGACTTCAATATCGCTCTATCTCAGTTCAAAGAAGAAATGAGTCTGAAAAGCAGAAGCCTATGTGATGACATGGGGAAGAAATGTCATCTTACTTGTCTGGCGATTGAAGAGACCACAAAAAATTTGAATCAGGTGGAAGGTGAAATCGAACTACATATTGCTGAAATGACCAAATCTGTTGCTCTTCAGCTCTATGCTGAATCTTCTTAAAATCTCTGAAGCTACCCATAGTATCTCTTAAATAAAGCTCGCTTCAGTCATTCATATTTCTCTTCCAACAATGCGCCCAATAAATCAAGCCAAGCCCAACCAACCTCTGCACTATCTACCTCTCAGCCACCACCAAAAGACTAAAAAGATTTTTTCAAATGTTTTTAGTTTTTTGATGTTTTGGTTGTTTGTTTGACATTTTCTCCTCTGGTATTGTAATTACAGGTTTTGGATGTTTGTTTGGATTTTTTTATACTTTCCACAATCCTGCTCTTTAATGTTAAATCATTTAGGGGGTATTTATGCTACTATTTCTGCTTTCTTGGATGAATCATATGTTCAGGGGGAGTATTACTCCATCCATGTGTTTAGCCTTGTTGGTCATTCACTTACCCTTTTATGCTGTTGACAAAAAAGAGGAGAGAGTTACACAAAAGTTAAGTCATCGAACATGGGGACACTGGAGATATAAATGTGACTTATGACAATAAGTCATATACAAGAACAAGTCCTCACATGAGATATTTTATTTTTGCTGAACAGATATATCTATGATTGTTCTGTGAATATCATATTCTGTAAATGATAAGTTGTTTCAGGTACAACAGTTATGTAAGAACACACAAATAGGATATTCACACAGGCTTTTTAAAAAAGCTGAAAAGATGGAACTAGTAAAATACACCTTCACTATGTTCAGTAGGAACAAGATCTGAAAAGAAATATAATTTCTTTCCTAAGCCGAATAGGTGAAAAAGTTCCTTACTATGAGCATTTTATTAATATGTATGTTTGGCAACAACATATGCCAAAACATGTTAACTTGAGCATGTTAAAACCGTTGTGATCTGAGCAATTGTTAAACTGCAAGTTCTGAGCTATCACATAGTAACTTTATTTCATAAGCAATAATGCAAGTTCTGAGCTATTGTAATACGCTCATATATAAGCTCTAAGCTATTAAGTTGCAAGTTCATGCTCACATACATGTTCTGAGCCTTTGTATAGCAATTCCATATCACAAGTAATATGCTCATTATTATTATGTTGCTCAAATTTGTCATACATGTGATTAAGTTAATTGTAAAATCAAGTAGAATCACATGATAATGCTCTGAAACTATATTTTGCTTAATCTCTAAGTCTTAAGCATTATCGAAAGTTCTAAGACTACTTATATTATGAGCATATTGACTTCAGAACTTATTCTTGCTAGAAAATACAAAGCGCAGATTGGTGAAATTGTTCTCTCTTGATTAGCAACGCAAGTGTATGTATCGAACAAGTAATAGAGTGATGAATAAAAGTATCGTTCCCACGGAGATTGTAGACAAATCAATCAAATTACTTACTAAACGTGAACAATTCTCAAATTTATCTAACCAATTAAAGATCCAATAAAGCACTCGAAAATTCTAAAGGAAAATAAATTAACCAATGCAGCAAACCAAAATAGAAATTAGAAATTTCGAATATAAAGAGGCAACAAATAATGGATTTCTATCAAGAATGAAAAAATGTTAGAGCATCCGATTTCACTTAACCAATCAAGATTAATTAACCAATCTCATCATGCAATTAAATTGAATTCATAGTGTGATGGTAGAACTTCCAAATGTAAATCACTATCCTTGGTCCGGTATAGCAATCCTAATTAGATTTAGCAACTCACACTTGATCCATGTGAATTTAAGTAAATCCAAACGCATTAAGATCTATGAACGTTCCCAAATTCAATAAACCACCCTCGATTTACCTACTACCGAAACCACACAAAAAGCATAAGATATCTCTATCTGTGATGAATTCATGGCTATATATCATAAAACACTTGCACGGAATCTCCTTTCAGTCTCATACGTGCAATAAATATCATTCAAGTGGTGATCAATCACTTAAAAGCATTAAGAACATGATATATAACTCACATGTATGAATTCTAGAATTGCATAAACGAGTATGAAAAATTAATCCATCATAGTTAAGTTACATCGTAGCCCTAACAAAAAGTAGTCTAAAACATAATAAAGATTAAACTAAAAAAAATGTTTAAACTAAACATGATGAAGAACTAGAACAAGTGCACCAAGAATAATCGAGGATTGACTTTGAATTCGCCTCATTCTTCTTCACTTCGCATCCGGCATTGAAAGGAAGAATAGCAGAAAAACTGAACGTCGTCCTCCGAGCGTCTTCTGAAAAGTGGCTTCTCCAAAGTGGCTTCTCCCCCCTCTAAAAATCTCACGTTACTTTCTTTTTCTTCCTTCATATCGATATCTTTTTGATTTCAAGAAAAAGAAATCTGAATCACATTCCTAATTTAGCTTTGGATTTTGAATATTTCCCCAAGATAGGCTTGATTCTCCTTGATTTCAAATTTGCATATCTGAAGATTGTGTTACCTACAAAATCAATTAAAATCAATAAGTAGATATCGAGTTCAATTAAAACTAAGCAAATATTAAGTCTAAAATAATAAATAAACTCTATATAAAATAGAGTTATCAGAAATCCTTTATTGGCAAGATTATATTAAGAGTAACTAAATCCTAGTTGCTCACTCATTTTTTTAAATCATTGTTACTTTTGTGGATAGTTTTGTCATCATCAAACATGGGGAGATTGTTGAGAAAAATCCCTAGGTGATTTTGAAGTTGACAAAACAATCCAAGAACTCTTAAGTTTTCAAGATAATGCCATGAAGTACTTATTTTACAGATTATCCTTTGGTGCGGGGATGCACATGATTGAATCTGTCAAAAAGATTTTACTCAGATGAGATTTCTGAGGGATTCAGATGCTGGTTGGAGCTCAGACGTTGAGTGTGGATAACTCAGACGTTGAACATTGAGCAGGGATAGCTCAGACGTTGGACTGATGCTCAAGCTCTAAGTGGAGTATTCACGCGCAGTAATCAGAACTTGAAGAGAACTTTCAGATGCACTTATTTGAAATACTATAACAGATACAATAGAGCTGGATCATTCTTGAAAGATTCTCGGGGATAGAGATCGATCAAGGATGCGAAATCAAGAAGACAAACATACAACTTTCCAAATGAGTGAAATCATCTATGGAAACCCAGGATCATAATTGTATGGGCGATTTGATTCGAACGGGGAAGACTTTCCTTTGGCGATCCCCAACGGCTACGAGATCTTCTTTTGTTATGTCTTGTCCAAACGAGAAGTTTTGGAGAGACCTCTTCTGGAAGCCTTGCAACGGGTAGATTGGAGGCGGATGAGTATAAAAGATATCTCAAGATCGAAGGGAAAAAAAGTCGGCGTTAAAAGGGAATTTTTTTTTTAATTCTTAGATCGAGAGTACTTCATTTTATAAACACTTCTTGATTCATCCAGTGTAATTGTGAGGAGGAGTACACAAGAGTGTTGAACGCTAGGTGGGGTATCCTACGTGTCAAGGAGATCATTAAGCTGTAACCTCTCGAGCAGTTTACTAGTGGAATCTAGTCGATTGGCTGATAGCCGAAGAAGTAGACGTAAGCTTAACCAAAGCCGAACCACTATAAACCTCTGTGCAGTCTTCTCTATCTCTACTCTGATCATATTACATAAACTATGATAATAGAACTGCATACGAACTGTTTATGTTGTCATACTGTGTTACCATCATCTGAGACGTTATAAAAATACCTATGCAATTGACATTCCACAAAAGAAACTTTTAAATTGCACTATAATCACTTATTCACCCCTCTCTAGGTGATAACGCTAGCCACAACACCTGTGACAATTATGTCGGACAGAGATCCTAAGTTCACTGCAACTTTCTGGAGGAGTCTTCAGGATGCCATGAGAACGAAGTTGCAATTTAGTATGGCGTACCACCTACAGTCCGACGGACATTCGGAAAGGACGATTCAAACGCTTGAAGATATGCTGCGAGCGTGTGTCATCGATTTTAAAGGTGGATGAGAGGAGAAGTTGCACTTCGTAGAATTTGCGTATAATAACAGCTACCAACAAAGTATCGGAATGGCACCGTTTGAAGTGTTATGTGGCAGAGCATGCAGAACTCCAATATGCTGGAATGAAGTTGGTGAGAGAAGTGTAACCAGCCCATAACTGGTGGAATAGTCAGTTGAAGCGGTTAAGGTCATCAGAGAACGCCTTAAGACGACCCAAAGTCGCTAGAAAAGTTATGCAAACAAGCGACGAAGGCCTTTGGAATTCCAAGTGGATGATCACGTCTTTCTCAAGGTGTCACCTATACGAGGACTATCTCGGTTCAGAAGGAAAGGAAAGCTAAGTCCAAGGTACGTAGGTCCGTTCGAGATATTGAAAAGGATTGGAACTTTGGTGTATCGCCTTGCCTTGCCGCCGAGCTTATCGCAGGTTCATAATGTGTTTCACGTATCGATGTTGAGGAAATATGAACCGGGCCCGACTCATGTGTTGGATCGTGAAGTCATTGAAGTGGACGATAAGGTATCATATGTAACGGCCGGGTCCCACTTGCACGATATTGTCCGCTTTGGATTTTACAACCCGCACGGTATTGCTTTCCGAGCACTCAGCCGGGAAAAATGCCTCATGCAAGTCTAAGGAGCCTCCAAGGCTTATAAGCCAAGTCAAGACCTCCCCCTAGGCAATGTGGGACTAGGGAGGGGATGTCACATCTCCCCCCCCTTCGGAAAAAAAACGTCCCCGTTGTGGCTATACCGCACTAGGGCTCATGGAAGGCACCGCTACCCAACTATGGCCGAGAGTCCACACATGCGGTCGGGGGTCGGCTCTGATACCATTTGTAACGGCTAGGGTACTACTTGCACGATATTGTCCGCTTTGGGCTTTGCAACCTGCACGGTTTTGCTTTCCGAGCACTCAGCCGGGAAAAAGGCCTCATGCAAGTCTAATGAGCCCCCAAGGCTTATAAGCCAAACCAATACCTCCCCCCAAGGCTCATATGTAGAGAGGCCAGTCCGAATTGAAGATCGAAAGGAGCAAAACCTAAGAAACAAGACAATTCCACTCGTCAAGATGATTTGGGAACACCATGGAACGAAATACGCTAATTGGGAAAGCGAAGAAGCGATGAGATGTCAGCACCCCTATTTGTTTAGATAAGTTGGATTATTGTAAATTTCGAGGGAGAAATTTTTGTAAGAGAGAAGAGTTGTGACATTCTGAATTTTCGACCGTTTTGAGACTTAAGAATAAAAAGATATCTATCGATGTATTTCAGTCATATCTCACTCTGACCTAATTAATCTCGAGTTAACTGACCAAAAGGGAAAGGCTAACGCAGGACAAAGTACGTGGACCTAGGATTTCGGATAAGGAATGACACTTTAACCACAAGGATTGCCGAGAGAATATTTAGAGCCAATAAAGGCCGATCTAAAAAGATTATGGAATTCATTACTAGCGTTATACGATTGGAGCGCGAGTGATTCTACTTAAACAACGTATGATTTGCAAACCTTTCCTAAATCGAACTCTGACGATCATGGTCGTCGGAGCTAGCGATATACCCTTGCAATTACATGACAACCAAAATCGCCATGACGTGAACAGTCCTAGTGTGATGAGAATTATTGAGTCAATACGCATAATGTCAACAAGAGCCACCCGTTAGTTTGAGAAAGACGAAAATTTCAATTGACGGAATTTGACCATGAATTGGATCTCGAAATTGGATATCGAAAAATGAAGAATTCCAACATTTGAAAAGAATTAGACGATGCCTCATCGAGGATAACTAAGATTGGAAAAGTGAAATTTTGGACTGTAAGTGAGAAATTACCCTTTTGCCTCTGGATGGACATTCTTCTCTTTAAGATAAATCGAGGGTAAATTAGTCAATTCTCTTTCTCCCTATAGTGATAGAAAATTAGAGGACATAATGATCATTTGAGCATCAAGATCTTTTATGAAGAAAAGACAAGTCTATTAACTAGAGATTATGACCCTAGGTTAGCATTAAATGCTTGTCTAATCCCCACATATCTAAATCACCTCTTGCCTTTGCCTTTGAGATTATGAAAACTCTCTTTCTCTCTTCCTCTTCAAGCCTTGGCCAAAACCCCCTCTCTCTATCCCTCATTCTTTATTTTCTTCTTACTCTCTCTCTTGCTCGGCCGATCGCCCCTTACCGCCGTTCGTCCTCCAAGACGTCGGCCTCTGGTGACCGTCTGCCCCAATGCTGACCACCAAAACAACCCTTATCCTCTCCCCTACAACCTCATTCCCTCCGATCAACATCTCGCCGTCTCCTCCGGCCCGTCCAGCCACCGGAACCCGAGAAGGTCAACGCCGGACCCGGTCTGACCAAGAGCTTCCTTAGACCGACTTTGGGAGCTTGTTTTGCTTTCAATTCTTGGTAAGATGCCTCTAAGACGTAGCCTAAGTGTTTAGTAACTTGAGATTGAAGTTTGGTTAGATTTTGATGGGTTTTGATAGCCAAACTCTCGTGCTCTTTTAAGGGACAGAAACTGCCGTCGCTTACCTGCCTAGCAACTGTGATTCTTTGAGGTTCGTCGAGGCATCTTTTTGCTTGGAAATCATCGGTAAGACACCCTAAGACGTAGTATTATGTGTTAGTAAGGTGTGGTTGATTGAGGTAGAGTTAAGCTTAGGAGGATTTTGATGGCCGATTTTGCATGGTTACTCCTAGGAACCGAATTCTGCCCTGTTCTGATCGGCTGAGTTGGAAGGCTTCGTATAGCCATTTGTGGAAGTTTGTTTACTCGATTAGCTTGGTAAGATGACTCTAAAACTTTCCTAGGATGTTAGGTTACTAAGGGACCAAGTTTGAGCAAGAATTATGGAGTTTCTTGGACTGATTTTGGCGTGAATGTTAAGGATTGAAATCGGTCAGTTTTGCAAGTGATAAATAATGGCTTTTCTTGCTTGAATATCATGTTAACATGCCGATGATGTGTTGAATTAATGTTGTGGTTAGCCGATGATGAAGTGCCTTGTGTGAAATTGGGCATGTGTTGATTAATTTGATTCAATAGAATATTTAATGCTTGATTGTGCATTCGATGTCTAATGTTTAATGTGAAGGCATGTATGTGCTTGATAGCCGAATGAATGCTTGAATTGATAAGTCGGATGCTGCTTGAGCCATGTGCCTACGATTGCGATGACAACTTAATGTGAATGATTATTATGCTATCATGGACAATGTATTGCACCACGGGTGTTTGATCTCAATTGACCTAACGAGATCATGCGGCTGGAGAGTCTCACTTCTACCGAATCATCTCGAAAGCTGTAAGAATCGAGAGTCGGGTGGTGATCGAATCATCTCTAGGTTCGGGCGCGAGAGTCCTATAGTTGACCGAATCATCTCGATGGCGCGGAGTGTCAATAGTTGCTATAATGACCGAATCATTTCGTATGCCAGAGTTATGATGACCGAATCATCTCGCGGCCCATGATGGGCATAAAATAAAAGAGATCATAAAAGACTGAATTGAGAAACTAGAATGCCTGCTTGGATTAGGAGGTTCGAATTTGAATATAAATTTGTGAATGATCTGAGTCGTGTGATGTCCTGAATGCCTGAAATGCCATGTTTTGCTAATTGTCTGATTATCATGTTTGAAAAGGTTTTTCTTCAAAACTTGCATTTTTTTCATGTTTCTGGAGGTACTAATAGCATAACTTAGGGTTAGGGTCGACTTATTAAGATTATTATCTCACCCTGTCGTGGGACTTACTTTTTCATATCCCAAACCCTAATCATGCCTCCGAAACATCTTGAGGTCCTGATGGACATTGACACATCCGTTGAAGAGTTTCCCGTAGGTCTATATAAAGCCTATATTAGGAAGAGTAGTAGGGTATGGGTCGATGAGGGAGGTAATTATTGGAAGTCCCATTGCTATGAAGCCTGGTATTTCCGCGATGGTGAAGTGACAAGTGGACCCTTGAAGACATCGGATATCCCTAGAGATAAGATCCGGAAGTGGTGTCGTTCTGCCTTTTTGGAAGGCGAATCTCGTGCGTCAGTAGTGGAGTATAAGAACGTTCCTTCGAAATCCCCAACCTTGGAGGAAGAAATTGAGGTCATAGAGCTCTCTGCATCTGAAGATGAGGAAGATATTCCTGACGCCGAAGACCCTGATGCCTATTGAGAGTATGACCCTGAGGAAGAAGAAGAAAAGAGGATGACGAGTCTGATTAGCTGGGAAGGTTGTCATTTACCCCTTTTGATGTCTTGCTTAGCTTTAGGACGATGTTTGTCTTACTGGTCGTCTTTTTGTTGTTTCGTAGCGCCGACCCCCGAACCCTGATGTGGATTTATTGCCGTTGACCCTTTTGTTGTAATAGACCGTATGTTATGTAAGTTATGGTTGATCCTATGTCATCAGTTGTTTTATTCTTATGTATGGGGTTTTGTTTCGTTTTCGCTTGTGTTTATCATATCGCTCTCTAAGAATTCACTGTTGGATCATGGGTTATCTTATTTACTGACGGCCGTGTGGGATGTTGGCGTGCCCGCTGGGGTCGGCGCGTGACACATGCTCTACAGCTATTACATATGGATGTCTTAGGACCCGCTCGAATTCATAATATTGGTGGTAAAAATATTGCTTAGTTTTTTTGGATAATTACATCAGATATATTTATGTATTCTTTAATGCTCATAAGAGTGATGAATTCCCATACTTTGAAACCTTTTCTAATAAAGTTCAAAATGAAAAAGGTTACTCAATTTCAAGCATTAAAATAGATCATAGAGGAGAATTTGATAACTAATACTTTGCAGAACTTTGTGATCAAAATGATTTTCAATATAATTTTTTTTTATCTCCATACACTCCACAACAAAATGGAGTTGTCGAAAGAAAGAGTCGTTCTTTGCAAGAAATGGCACGAACTCTTTTGATTGAAAGAAAAACCCCATCTTATTTTTGGCCTGAAGCGGTTTCTACTGCTTGATATATTATAAACCGTGTCTTTCTCAGACCATTACTTGAGAAAATCCCCTATGAGTTTTATAAAGGAAAGAAACCAAATATTTCGTACTTTCATGTATTTGAGAGTAAATGCTACATTCTTAAGACTTCAAGTGATCGGCCGGGTAAGTTTGATGAAAGATCAGACGAATGAGTATTCTTGGAATATTCCACATCAACCAAAGTTTACTGAGTCTTCAACAAGAACTCTCAGACTGCTGAAAAATCTATGAATGTAAAATTTGAAGATGAGTACACTGCTCAGATGATAGATGCTGGAGGCGCGATACCAAGTGAGCAGAACCCATCATCTAAGAATGAAGAACCAAATGAATCACCTCAGAACATGGAAAATAATCAGCAAATCTCAACCTCTGAAGATTCAAATGCTGAGGAATTATTTGAGATGAGCATGAAAAGTTAAAAAAAAAAACTAGAAATACAAATCTAGTCATCCTATAGATAAAGTCATTAGAAACATTGATGAAGGGATCATAACCAGATTTAGGCTCAAGAATGCCATAAATGCATTTGTTCTGATTTCTAAAATAGAACCCAAAGGAATTGATGAAGCTCTTAAAGATGAAAGATGGATTGAAGCTATCCACCAAAAGCCATATCAGTTCAAATTTAGTGAAGTTTGGGAACTGGTACCCAGACCAAAGGATCATTCTATTATTGGAACCAAATGGGTTTTCAGAAACAAAAAGGATGAAAAGTGCAAAGTAACCAGAAACAAAACAAGACTCATTGCCAAGGGCTACTCACAAGAAGAAGGGATTGACTATGATGAAACATATGCCCCAGTAGAAAGATTGGAATCCATCAAGCTACTACTTGCGTATGCTTGCTATCATGACTTAAGCTATATCAAATGGATGTCAATAGCGCATTCCTAAATGGATATATCAAGGAGGTAGTCTACGTTGAACAACCTTCAGGTTTTGAAGACCCTAAGAGCTCTGATCATGTGTACAAATTGAAAAAAGTTCTCTATGGACTTAAGCAAGCACCTCGAACCTAGTATGAAAGGTTAAGTAATTTCCTTACCGATAAAAGTTTCGAAAAAGGTAAAGTTGACATAATTTTATTTACAAAAAATGAACGTAACGAAATCTTACTTATCTAGATATACGTAGATGACATTACATTTGGATCCTCTAACGAAAATCATTACAAGAGTTTTTCTCAGATCATGCAAAATGAATTTGAGATGAGCATGATGTGGTAGCTTACATTCTTCCAAGGACTACAAGTCAATCAAATTGAACAAGGCACATTCATACATCAAGAGAAATATGCTCTTGATTTAGTAAAGAAATTTGGTCAGGTAAACTGCAAGAAAACTCAATCACCTATGTTTTCTTCGACCAAGATAGACAAAGTTGAACAAGGAAAATAAATTGATCAAAAGCTATACAGGAGCATGATTGGTTAAATACTATATCTTACTGCTTCTAGACCTTACATCATTTTTAGTGTGTGTATGCGTCCTAGATTTCAATCTGATTCTAAGGAATCACATCTTACTGCAGTCAAAAGAATCATCAAATACATAGGGACTAATCCTAATCTAAGATTGTGATATCCTAAGTCGTCAGATCTTATATTGCATGGCTATTCAGATGCTGACATTGCAAGTTTTGGGATAGATAGAAAAAGTACTTCATGCACATGCCAACTTATGGGATAAATACTGGTATCTTAGTTCTCCAAGAAATAAAATACCGTGGCTCTATCAACTGCAGAAGTTGAGTATGTTGCATTAAAAGGTTACTATGCTCAAATCCTATAGATGAAGCAACAATTGTAGGACTTTGGTACTCAAGCTCACAACGTGAAAATCAAATGTGACAACATAAGTGCTATCAACCTTACAAAGAATCCAATACTGCAATCACAAGCTAAGCATATTGAAATTAAGCATCATTTTATTCGTGATCATAAGCATAATGAGGATATTAGCATTCAATTTGTTGATACTAAATATCAATTAGATGACATATTCACAAAGCCATTTGATAGAAATATATTAGAATATATCATGCAAGAACCAGGTATTACTGCTATGCCTGTTTGAACTATTCTCTAGACAGGTGAACTTTGCTTCTGAGCAAATTGCAATATCTAAAAGAAGCAAAGACATGCCAAGCTTCATCTGAAGAGCACAATAACTAGAAGGAGCTCAGAACTTGAAGTATCATTTAAAGATGACGTATTCAGAATGGAAACGACTAAATGTTTAATCATTGAAATTTTTGGCACGTAAGTAGTTATATTTTTAGCAATAAAAAAAGGTATGCACCATCACAATCTCTATAAATATTTTGCAAATATTGTGATTGTGTTGATTGTATTTATTGCTTTGATTGATTTGATTAAATATATGTTTTCCAAAAATTAATTCATTGCATCTTTTCAAAACATCTTACTCAATGACGGTTTCCAAATTTGTGAAAAGACAAAAGCCCATGTCTGAACCGTTGTCTTCTCTTATAACACCCAAAGGATTTCTTCCTTCTGACACTTCGCACACTCAAAACCTCTCAAGAGCAGTTCCTCTATAACCCTAAAACTCCCAAATCCTCTCGACCTCTTCTCAAAAACATCAATGGCGCCCAGGAAACATTCAACGATGAAGACAACGTCGACTGGCTCTCGTCGATCTGATTGGCTGGAATTGCGACCTCACTGAGTCGCCCAGGAGAGGTGAATAGGAAAAAAGGGCTGAGCAAGCACGAAAGGTACTTTCTGACATAAACATCAAAGGTTCTCCTATGCAGAAGTAGTAAATAAAGAAGAAATATCAAGATTGCCTTTTGAATATGGTAAATCGAATTCCTGATCAGAATGCTAATTTGCCTGTTGATAAAAAAAATTAGATTAGCTAGAGGTTTATCAAATGTGATTAAGGGTATGAGAATACAAGGAAGGTCTAATATTGATATTCTTGAGTTTGTAAGATTGAATGGATTCTTTGATGAGGCACAACTATATAAGTTCAGTGAAATTTTAACTCAAGATGAGATTAGGCAGGCTACTAGAGTTGGGGATGAAATTTAGAAAGTTAGATCTTTAGAGAAAGGGAATGAGAAAGTTGGTGAACCAACAAGAATAGAAGAAATGGTTGTTAGAATGGAAGAAGAGTCTGACGATACTGTGTCTGATAGTGAGCATCTCAGGGAAGATGATGATGAGGAAACATATGCCCACTTTGAGCCAATTGTTATGAAGTTTTTGGTTGGGGAAGAGGATGCAAATGAGATGTTTAGAACAGAGGAGCATCAGAAGCACTTTGACTCACTGCTTGATAGAATTTCCATTCCAAATAGACCAATTGATTTTGATTTCTTTGAAAAGAATGATCTACAATTTCTTTACCCTCTTACCAAACTTCAGTTACACACTTTCTGCTCTCTAAACACTCCATGTTATCTTGAACCGACTGCACACTTCTATGCCAACTTTTCAATGATTTTTAGAGATGCTATTCAGTTTTCTATTTGAGAGCAAAATATTATTCTAAGTGCTGCAGATCTAGCAGATATTCTTCAAACTATTATGTCTACTTTCACCAAGACTCCTATCTCTGAAGAAGATGTGTATGGAGAACTCTCTAGGAATCCTAATCTATTTAGGGCCAACAAGCCTCATGTTGAGCATCGCCATTTCCCTCTTAAAACTATTATCTGCATAAAGCAGTCATAAACTGCCTTAGGCCAAAAGGATATTCTAAGACCGACGTCTAAAGGTTCAAGGCAAAGCTAATTTGGCATATTCTAAATTGCTTCTCTCTTCCACATTTAACTTTTCTGCATATGAGGAGGACAGTCAGGAAGAATAAGGATCAGTTACCCTATGGATCATTGATCACCCGGATCTTTGATTATTTGAGAATAGTGATCCCATCACAGCTCATATCACTAAAGTTGCCTCAGGAAAGTACTAGTGAGACCATGCTTAGCAAGATGGGTTACATATTAGATGATGGATAGTGGCGTGATAGGCAAAGGAATATAGTACTGATAGATCTTCGAGGGGCAGTAACATGTCCACAAGCTACTTAAGGCTTGAGTCCTGTGAAATCTGCAGAAGCGTTACCGGCAGAACCATCCTCAGAATCCACTTGCAAGAGGAGGATACAAATGTTGGCTCACAAGTCTACAAAACCTGGACTAAAGAAAAGAAGACTTGCCAAGATATTGCTTGAAAGGACCGACAAAGAACACACCTCTAATAACTATGTGGCAAGTATAGCTGAAATAAAAGAGCTGATTCAAACAATTGTGAGAACAGCTTATGAGGATGAGACTGCAATCCAAATGGAGCATCCTGAGAAAGAAAAGGCAGACGAGGAAAGGGAAGGAAAAGAAAAAGAAAGGAAAAAACAGCAGAAAAAGAACAAGTGTTACCTGTTGAAAAGGTCCAGGCAAAGGACATTGAGAATGAAAAAGAGATGGTAGAAGATGTGTTGACTCATGCAGAGTAGATAGAACAAGTCAACATCTCTGACTTCATTCTGAGTTAGGAGGGCACATAAAGAGAAGCTACATCTGAGGGGAAAGACACAACTATGGAGATTGATGCTGCTGGTATAGCAGTTTCCCCAAGCAAGTCAGTTTCATCATTTGAGAAATATACAAAGACTCAAAGAGAGCCTTCAAATGTTGTTACTCAGACTGATGAACAAGCTGATGCCACTGACTCAGTACTTTTCAAAGAACTGGTACAGAGGCAGAGAAAGATGGATAAAAAATTGATAGATATTTGGGCTTCTCTGCTCTCAAGCGTTGCAGGTTTGACACTAAGGGTAGACTCTGAGATTGAATAGAGGAAGAAAGACATCACAGACCTCTCAGAATCATAGTTAGGGCTCATAGACAAAGCAATTCTCAATCTAAAGGAGAATATTGATCAGAAACTTAATAATCTGTCCAAATTTGTCCTAGTTCAACTACCTACTGACCAAGCCCAAACTACATCAACTCCAGCCCCATCAACAAAGACTCAAAGAGAGCCTTCAAATGTTGTTACTCAGACTGATGAACAAGCTGATGCCACTGACTCAGTACTTTTCAAAGAACTGGTACAGAGGCAGAGAAAGATGGATAAAAAATTGATAGATATTTGGGCTTCTCTGCTCTCAAGCGTTGCAGGTTTGACACTAAGGGTAGATTCTGAGATTGAATAGAGGAAGAAAGACATCACAGACCTCTCAGAATCATAGTTAGGGCTCATAGACAAAGCAATTCTCAATCTAAAGGAGAATATTGATCAGAAACTTAATAATCTGTCCAAATTTGTCCTAGTTCAACTACCTACTGACCAAGCCCAAACTACATCAACTCCAGCCCCATCAACAAAGACTCAAAGAGAGCCTTCAAATGTTGTTACTCAGACTGATGAACAAGCTGATGCCACTGACTCAGTACTTTTCAAAGAACTGGTACAGAGGCAGAGAAAGATGGATAAAAAATTGATAGATATTTGGGCTTCTCTGCTCTCAAGCGTTGCAGGTTTGACACTAAGGGTAGATTCTGAGATTGAATAGAGGAAGAAAGACATCACAGACCTCTCAGAATCATAGTTAGGGCTCATAGACAAAGCAATTCTCAATCTAAAGGAGAATATTGATCAGAAACTTAATAATCTGTCCAAATTTGTCCTAGTTCAACTACCTACTGACCAAGCCCAAACTACATCAACTCCAGCCCCATCAACAAAGACTCAAAGAGAGCCTTCAAATGTTGTTACTCAGACTGATGAACAAGCTGATGCCACTGACTCAGTACTTTTCAAAGAACTGGTACAGAGGCAGAGAAAGATGGATAAAAAATTGATAGATATTTGGGCTTCTCTGCTCTCAAGCGTTGCAGGTTTGACACTAAGGGTAGATTCTGAGATTGAATAGAGGAAGAAAGACATCACAGACCTCTCAGAATCATAGTTAGGGCTCATAGACAAAGCAATTCTCAATCTAAAGGAGAATATTGATCAGAAACTTAATAATCTGTCCAAATTTGTCCTAGTTCAACTACCTACTGACCAAGCCCAAACTACATCAACTCCAGCCCCATCAACATCACATCTAGCCCCAACACCTCAAGTTTAAAAAGATTTTCATGTTATTCAAATGTTTTTAATCTCTTTGGTGTTTGGATCTGCATTTGACTATTTCTTGTTTTGATTGTTGAATTTCCTGAATATTTGTTATTGGACATGCGTTTTGCTATGACCAGTGATATTATGTGCTTTCAAATACTGATCTGTTCATAAAGTACTATGAGAATGTCAGTTGCTTCGCTTTTTATGCTGATAACAAAAATGATGAGAAGTATAAAGAAAAGTACGATGTGCTGTGAATGTTAAGCATATGCCCTGTGAATTATGTTAAGTACAAATAGGTGAAGCTATTTTACACAGGGAAATTATTGTAAACAGGTTTACAGGTTGAGAATGTAAACAGGTTTACAGGTTGAGAAATTAAGAACACAACTTCTCATATTCACCAGATCACATGATCTGAATATCAATATGATTTCTTAAGCCAATAGGTCAACAAGTTCTTTACTCTGAATTTTTCACTTCATTAATCTGAACACATGGAAATATCTTGTGCTAAACAGGTCAATGTGCTACAATTGCTATAATCTGAGCAGATTGAACAAAGAAAAACAAGCTCTATACAAAGTTCTTTGAACAAACTTAGAATAAAGATGCTCTGAGCATTTGAATAAAAATTCTAGATTACAAGTATTATACTCTCAATTATTGTACTGCTCTAGATTATCAACCTTATTTAAGTTCATGTGATTAAGAAATGTGATATCAATTGAAATCACATCCCTTTACAATTTAAATGCTCTATACTTGTATGAATTCCTAAAATTCAAAATCATTTTCTACAAGCCTTACATGTTCTGAGATCAATCATGATACCATTCTGAACTTCAGAACATCTTCTTGCTAATTGTACAAGGGACGAAATGAAGAATTATTCTTTAACAAGATATTACTTGAGTAACAAAACTATATGTTACTCACCTCTCTTAATTTGAATACTTGATACTTTTTGTAGATGGTTTTGTCATCTTCAAAAAGGGGGAGATTGTTGAGAAAAACCCTAAATGATTTTGAAGTTGACAAAATAATCCATCTATTCTTAAGTTTTGGGATAATGCCGTGAATGCTTGTTTTGCACATTTTCCTTTAGTGCAGGGATGCACAGGATTGAATCTGTCAAAAAGGATGGCCCAGATATGACTTCTAAGGGACTCAGATGTTGTATGGAGCTCAAACGTTGAGCGAGGATAGCTTAGACGCTGAAATGATGCTCAAGCTCTGAGAGAAGTATTACGTGCAGTAACCAGAACTTCAAGAGAAATTCAAAAAGATCTTAATTAATACATTACAACATATACAATCGAGCTGGATCATTTTTTAAGATTCTCGGGATAGAGATCAATCAAAGACGCGGATCAAAGGAGACGAACACAACCTTCCTAATGGAGGAATCCATATGTGGAAACCCAAGATTATAATTGTATGGGCAATTTGATCCGAACGAGGAAGATTTTCTTTTGGCGATACTCAACGGCTACAAGATCTTCTTTTGGATATTGTCTCGTCCAAATGAAAAGTTTTGGAGAGCAATCATTTGGAGGCATCGCAATGGTTAGATCGGAGACGAATGAGTATAAAAGACATCTCAAAGCTGAAGAGAAAGATCGGTGTTAAGAGGAAAAAAGTGTTCGTAATTCCAAGATTGAGAGAACTTCATTTGTATATATTCTTCTTGATCCATTCATTGTAATTGTGAGTAGGTGTACAAAAGAGTGTAGAGTGTTAGGTTTGGAGTCCTGCGTCTAAAGGAAGATCACTAAGCTATAACCTATGAGCAGTTTATTAGTGGAATCCAGCCGATTGGCTGACAGCCGAAGAAGTGGACGTAGGTTTGATCAAAGCCAAACCACTATAAACCCTCTGTGTAGTCTTCTCTATCTCTTACTCTGATCTTATATATATTTGGTGATAGTTGAGCTGCATACTCAGCGCGTATAGTAATAAAACTTATATTGATGATGGTTGAGTTTAAAGCTTGTGCAATTTGAATTCTGCATTAAATCACCAAAATTGTAAAATATTCACCTATTCACCCCTCTAGATAATAGCGCTAGCCACAACACAAGGACGGCTAGGGTTTTAGCTTGAGATACAGAGGAGACCTTCCTCGATCTACAGTGGCTACTTCTCTGTGGAGCTTTTGGAAATCCCGCAATTAATTCATTTTTCGGGGTAAACCTCCGAATACCCAAAAGACAGGGGAATTGTTTCTATTCGTGCAAGCGAATTTCAGAAAATGAAACTCCCATAAACTTGGATGCCGCTGGAAGAGAAAGCCCTTAAATTCGACCTTTGATGCTTCTTTCGTTGGTGGTTCGATAGATGGCGCCATAGTTGGTACATGCAGAGATTATATAGGAGCCACTTATCTTGTTACCAACAACGATTTTGGTGGCTTCAGGATTACCAAAAATGTTCTAATTCTACTAAGGATGCGTATGGTAACGTTTCTGTTCTCGGAACAACTTTTGAAACAGAAACACTTTTTTGTGTTTCTGTTCTCGGCTACGATTTTGTGGAACAGAAACGCGTTTGGTAACTGCAAAAAAAATTTATTCTCGGAACAAAAAAGAACAGAAATGCGTATGGTAACCGCAAAAAAAAAATGTTCCAATTTTTTCATTTAATTAAGGCGACTATATATATATATATATATATTAAAATTAAATTAAATCTCATTCAATTTAGTAAATCAAATTTTATGCACGGTTTATAATTACAATATGGACAAGATCAGCTATAAAAAAATTAATCACGTAAATGAAAGCGCAATCAAGTGCATAAATGAACCATGTCAACGCACATCAATTCACAATAAGAGTCTCCTAACATAGCCATAGGGGATTAGAGAACTCGTGATTAAAGGCTAGGGGTAAAATGGGAAGATTTAGGGACGATTTGCCCCAAGGGCGAAATCGTCATTTTTTGGAAGATTTGGATATTAAATTACCCAAAATATTCCATGGCCACCTGATTGTGGCCATTTCCCATTTTTGAGATTTTTTTTTCGGAATTTCTTGATTTTCTTCAATTTTTGGGAGACAATTAGTCGAAAGGGCAAAATCGTTATTTTTAAGAAATATCGGGGATCAAAATATCGGAATAGGTCTTGGCCAGTTGATCGTAGTCATTTCCTATTTTTGGGGATTTTTTTTTATTTTTTATGAATTTTTTGGGGGACGGTTTGGTAGATGGGCAAAACTGTCATTTCTGGAAAGATCGGGGGTCGAAAGACTCGAAACAGGTCATGGCCAGTTGATTGTGGCAATTTCCTATTTTTTTGAAAATTTTTAGATTTTTTTAGAATTTTTTATTTTTTTGACAAAAGTGTTCCAAAACATTTTCTAAAAAATGTTCCGGGAACACAGAAACAAGTATTTGTTGTTCCTCAATTATGCTTCAAAAGTGTTCTTTTTTCTGAAAAGTGTTCCCGGAACATTTTGAGAACATTTTTTTACCATACGCGTTTCTGTTCCCAAAGTGTTCCGGAAACACTTTGGGAACAGAAACATTATTTTATTCCCCATCATATCGACATGTTGAAATTACCTACTCTCATCCGATATTACCGGCTTTATCATGTTTCTGAGTAGTTTGGGATTACCAATTTTTGTTTTAGCCACTTATCATGTTATAAACATTGATTACATCATTTCAGTATTACCGAATTCTCTAATTACATGCCAATTCTCTTGAAATTAGGAACTTCTTTATTCCCCAGCATATTAACGTGTTGAAGTTACCAACTCTCATACGAAATTGCTATATTTATCATCTCGACAGCGAGTTTGAGAATACCAATTCTCCACTTATCACGATACCAACATTGATTACGTCGTTTTGGAATTACCAAATTCTCTAATAACATGCCAATTCTATTGAAATTACCAACTATTTGATTTCCCTAGCATATTAACGTGTTGAAGTTACCGACTCTCATACGATATTGCTAACTTTATCATGTTACCGATTAGTTTGAGATCACCAATTTTCGTTTTAGCTGCTTATCATATTACCAACATTGATTATGACATTTCGGATTTACCACATTCTCTAATGACATTCCATTTCTAATGAAATTGCTAACAATTTTATTTCCTGATCATATCAACATGTTGAAGTTTTTAACTCTCATACAAAATTACTAATTTTTTCATATTACCCACTAGTTTGAGATTACCAACTTTTGTTTTAGCCACTGATTGTGTTACCAACATTGATTACTTCGTTTTGGAATTACTAACTTGTCTAATGGCATACCAATTCTATTGAAATTACCAACTATTTTATGATATTACTCTTTATTTGAAGCGCTTACCAACTTTCTTCGTGAAGTTACTAACTAATTTTAGTTATCTACTCTTGCTTGAACCACTTACAAATGCTTATTTGATCGATGACACTCATATTCTTGAGCTGTGATGAATCAAAATGTAATGTTCTCCTTTCAGTGGGGTCTTTTACGTATTGTCAACATAGCTGACATGGTGTGAACGTGTGATCAATTCACATTGTCCACGTGTTGTGTCTCGCAATCAACTATGCATTAGAATTTGAAAATTCTCACACGTCATCATTTTAATTATTACGTGGCATTGCCATGTGATACCTCCGACATATAAAGTACCTTCTCATCTTTTAAAGACGACTTAATAACAAGTCGCTCTTAGCGAGGCGTATTGGGAATATAATTAGGAACACGATCGTGGATTGTGTTGATAGAGAATCCAATTGCCTTTCGTTGGCGCGTTAAAATCCCTTGGTTGGGCCTGATTAAGCTTTTGAGGCTCGGCCCAAAAGGTTGAAGTCCAAAAGGGCTACTAACACGGGAAATCTTTTATCCAACGTTAGCAGTTCATTAAGTAAGAATGGCTCTGGGTAAGTTTTAGACATAGAGTGTCAAATGCAAGATATATATTGACAACTACGTGTCTTTCGACGGTTCTGTACAGACTTTCGACAAACCTCTCGATGACTCTTCGATGAAACTTTTCGAATGCTGTGACGTAATCGTAACCAAGATACAACATCGAAATTGAATCGACGATAATGGACCTTACTGTAGGACACGATGCCAGAATTTAATCTACGACACTGGACGGGTGGAAATGTAGGACACAACACCGAAATTTAATCGACGGTACTGAACGAGTGGATGAACAGTGCAACATCAGAATTTAATTGACAGTACTGAACTGGGTGAGCAGACGTCGGAATCTAATCAACGATACCTAACTCTGGATATGAAATACATCGAAATTGAATCAACGACGGGAATCTGAAAACTACAGCTAAGCTAAGAGCTAATTGAAAAGATAAAACTTGTTTGTTATGTTGTAGGGGAGGTTTTTGTGCTGGATGATCCTGGGTATTTATAGGCTTACTCCTGGTAACCGTTGAACGGTTATTGCCGTGGACTCCAAGCACGTTCTCTTTGGCGATTTTGCAAATAATGTCTGTGATGGTTTCTTGGCTCTTCGCACCTTTTCCTCTCAGGTTTTAGGGATTGCCGCCAATCTCCATAACTGCTTCAGTCGTGCCTTCTTTCGCGCGCCTTTTTTTCTTAGTTTTCGGGGAGAATACCGCCAAGACTTACTTTGACATGTGGCGTTTTCAAGGCTAACTTGCGTCTGGCTCCAGTAAAGCTACCCATAGATGATCATGATCCCTGCTCGTGCTCATCACGTGACCCTTTAGGGTAACTTTGGTGTCAACACCTTCCTTTGAGCCAACCTATGTTTGATATTTTTCTTTTCTTCCACAGTATCCTATTTATATGCATGTTTTTCCTTATTCAGTAATTTTTATTAACTATTTGGCCGTCTTTTGCTTATTTAACTAACGGCTACATCATTCACCCCAAACATATATCAAGCTTTTGCTTCACCAAAGTCTTGCAAATTTTCTCACAAGTCTTGTCTAATTTCAAGATTGGTGAGTGTGACTGACCCTGCTTCTTGCTCTTGTCCTCTTTAATTCCTAGCAATCTGTCTCCCGGTCCACAGTACCATGGAATCGCTCTTCGGTATCTTTCCATCCACTATTATGGTCGAAATCCTCAGTTGCTTACCAGCTCGGTCTCTAGTCCGCTTTCGTTGCGTCTCTCCAAGTCGTTGCGCTCGCTTTTGTCCGAGCCATACTTCGTGATGATATGGTTGAATCGCAGCGGCACTTCACTGCTTGTGGTCCCGTTGGGATTGGGAAATCGCAATCAATGGTTTTCAGTGTTCCAAAACGTGGCCATCAGGAATGAGATGGATAAGTACACTATTAGTGCCATAACTTTTGTAAGGCATTCATTTGGGTGCCATAACTTTCAAAACGTTCACTTATGTAAAATATGATTTTTGAGCAAGTAAAAAAAAAGCAAAAAGAAATGAGAAAAAGAAAAAGAAAAGAGTTGAAAAGTCAAAGAAGAAAATGGACTCATATTATAAAAGAAGGGAGGGGGCAGTGGTGAGGAGAGAGAAAATGCTTGGTAGAGAAGAAGAAGAAGAAGAAGAAGAAGAAAAGGAACAACACACAAAATCATGCCTCGCCAAGATGATTCAACTGCGATTCACAAGGCTCGATAAGTGCTCGCACTCTTCATTCATCTAATTGAAGTGGTTTTCGTATTTAGGGCTAAAATTTGGATTTATGGAAAAATTAAGCGGCGAAGTCATATTTTGGAGTCGTCAAGTTGAGATTCTTCAGGGGAATGATAGTTTAGGGTGTCATGGAGCTGTGGAACTTTACAGAACTCGATTTGGGCTTACGAATTGTCCGAAACAAAATTTGAAAGTTTGACGTGTGCAGCAAATAGTGCGCGACCAGAATTTGTTGTGCCGTTCTTGTAGATTTTCGAACAGATTCTGGACAAGCCGTGTTGGAGTTTTTGTTGTACGTTAAAAGAGCTTTCTTTGGACTACAAGCTCGTTTAAATCGAAGCTTTGAGGAGGGAGTTATGGCCAGTTTAAATTTATCGGGCATGCAATGTGTAGCGGACTGCTTGCGTATCCGCTTTGAGTGAGCATCGTGCTAGTCCATAGGTGTCGCCTTAGCAAAAAATAATCCTTTTTCAGTCGACTCATGCTTTAGATAGCGTATTACTCGAATTTTCATATCGTTTTTCATATATTTGATAGGAATACGAGTGTGTCGGCTCAAGTAACAATCCTAAGTTGGTTTTTGGCTTTCCTAGGTGAGTGGTGCTATCTCTTCTTTGAATTTCTAAAAGCATATTTCGAAACGAAAAGAGTAAGACATGTTATGTGCAATATGTGATTTCGTTTGAAGGGAAAAAGTGTTATTTTTGGCATGTTTGATTCATAACTTCGGATCAGACATTTACTACATTCGATTATTTGTGAATGGTTTGAGAATGATTTTAGAAAATGCAATGTGCATAACGAATGAGTTTTTGCGAAAAGGATATCGATTTTGGATTTGTGAAACCAAATTGTAATATTGATTCTGAATTGGTTTGTGAATTGTGAAGATAATACTGTGAGTTATGTTGATGCTCAATATCGCTGTGAGCCCATTGAGGGGCTTGTAGGTATGCGCATCCTTGTGGGCCGAACCACCAGCATTATATGTGGAAACCTTGCCAAGAGGGGAATCTTGGTCGCCTTGTCATAGGGCATTATACCTGACCATGGTTGATATTTGAGCACGAGTTTGGTCAATGGAATGGACCATTGACATCTGATTTGAGATTAGTCGATGGAATAGACCATCGATATTTGATTTGAAATTAATTAGTGGACTTGACCATTGATGTCTGAATTTGTGATTATGGGATTGAAAGAGTACTTTATTGAGTATAAAGATTTGTGAAAAGTTATCATTTGCTTTCGGTATTAAATAAATATGAAATATAGTGTCTTTGATATGCATAAGGCTTTGCCGAAAGGATTAAACTTGTTTTTGATGCCATATGCATGTTATATTATGGACTTGGATTAAATGAGTTTCTCATATAGTTTTGTAAATACGTATAGTGGGTGCTCGATTTGCTTAGAAGGTATACGCACTACTTACTGAGCTGTGGTTTGCTCATCCCTTTTTCCTTTCCAATCTTTTCATTTTCTTTAGGGCAGAAGAACAATACAAGTGCCAATATTTGTGTACGGAGTTCACTTTAGTGCCAATATTTTTTTTTTGGATCACTTTAGTGCCAATTTTTGTCAAAAATGATCATTTCAGTGCCAACAGTACACGTGTCATGATTTTCGGCAAGCCACGTCAGATCACATTGGGACACGTGTCATGATTTCCAGCAAGCCACGTCAGATTTGGCACTGAAATGATCGTTTTTGACAAAAATTGGCACTGAAGTGATCCAAAAAAAATATTGGCACTAAAGTGAGCGCCGTACACAAATATTGGCACTCCTGCTATCCTTCCGACGTTTCTTTAGCTTAGCGACGAGTAGTACAAGAGCGTTATCGATGGGAAACTTTGGTAGTTGAGTTTTTGGGTTTGCATTGGAGAGCTAGTTATACTTACTATTTGGATCATGGAAACTCTGATGTGTTATTTTAATGGAAGGCTGCATCCTTCAGGTGAGGTGTCGTGCCCCTTTTCTGTTAGGATTTGGGGTGTGACATTTGTTGGTATCAGAGCATAGGTTATGATAATTGGGTGTAAATTTTATGGGGCATTGTAAGGATTGTGTGTTGGTTTATGTGTTAGTCGTTTGTTAGGTAATAGGAATTATGTTTCACCTTAGGTCCGAATGATCATCATTTCTAATTCAGATAAACATGTTTCGCCTTGCAAGGTATAATAAAGGAAACCTAGTTATTACCTTTGGCACCAGGATTATATCTTAGTGTACTTATGATATGGTTCTGATAAGGAGTTGTCGGCGCACAATACCATGACTTCGATGGGGATCCTGAATGCGCAGAGGAAGTACATGAGGTAAGAGTATGCCACTTATGTGGTTGTTCATGTGTGAACATTAGGGAGTACAAGACTAGCTTTATGGATTTCAAGTAGATGACGCAGCAACATGTGTAGATTAGTTTTTGCGCTTGCGATGAAGATTGTGAATTGCTTGGGTAAGGACCAGAAATTTTACGAAGTGTAGGGAAATACTCGGTGATCTGATAAACTAGGGAGTCTACTTTTCACATTCTCATTGTTGCATATGGTAGTGAATCCATCCAAGTTTGCCACGAGGAAGCATATAGCATCTACAATTGCATGATCTAGTTGGGAAGGCATATGCTTTGACTGAGCTTGGATAACTCTCTATTTAAAGCTTTGGTGAGAAGCTCGGGAACCTTGTCGTAACATCATCTTAAGAAAGTTGAACTCATATTTCATAATATGGTTATGTCTATGCTTTGTAAGCCCAAAACTATTAATGGGAGTCTCAGATGGATGCATAGCTATCAAGACACTGTGAGTGGATCGTGAAACTTAGAAAGGAGACGCAAGAATTGGGCATCAAGGGGACTCAAGAGGTACTTTTGTCTATACTGAGGGCTTTCTCTAAGGAGGGGAATTTAGATGAAGCCTAAAGTGTTTGGCTCACACTCCATCAGTTTGATTAAGAAAAAAAAAACACTTCCTTCTCTAGCTTATGTGTACAAAACGGAAGTCTATGCACAAGTTACAGAGCACATGAATTCACTGAATTATTTTGGGAGATGCTAGATCATATGGTTATGTTTTTTTAATAGCATATCATAACATTATTGAGGTGATTTGTAAAGCTCAAGATGTAGAATTGGCAGAATCTCTCATGATAGAGTTCAAGAATAGTGGTCTAAAGCTCCTCGGTCATTCTTTTGTTGACATGATGAATTTGTATTTCAACTTGGGCCTGCATCATAAGCTGGAGTCAGCTTTCTCCCAGGGCGAAGAGAAGCCCCAGTCAAGTATTGCAATATATAGCATATATTTGGATTCTTTTGTGAGGATCGGTGACATTAGCAAAGTCGAGGAGATCTTTAGTGAAATGCATAAAGGTGAAGCAAGTGGCATTGATGGAGTAATTACAAGTCCATTTTAAGTGGGTATTTGTCCACCAGAGACTATGTGAAGGTAGAGAAATTATACCATTTTATGTGTAAAAAAAAAGTAGCTTAGAAGAAAAGAGAGGGCTAAAAAGAAAAAAGGAAGGAAAAAAAAGGAGAGATTGATATATTGAATGATGTTCCACAAGCTGAAGGATGAATTGTTGGATATATTATTAATATAGTCTAGATAATATGTTCACATATAAGTCTAATAGGTAAAAGCATGGTTATTTGGGTCCATATGGGCTGGAGCCCGGTAATTTGCATATAACTCTAGGGTTTCCTACGCTGGAGGTAGCACTGTTGAGCATTCCAAATTTGACGTCTCTTGGTGTAATACTTCAAGCAGATAAAACCCTTTCTACTCTCTCAAACCCTAACCTCCAACAATCTTGAAATATTATGTTTGTGTGTCGGATTTGAGCGAGCAATGTGTCTACTTAAAGATATCGTTGAGACGAACTCGCAGGTATAAGTTACTTTCGATTTCGACGGTTGGTTTGGCCGGGATCTGAGTTTGAAATTCGGATGGCCGAAATCTTTGAATCAAGAACCCAGAAAATATAGCCAATTTCAGAGGCTGAGACCACTTGGGTTTCGTTCTACTCATCGATACGAACGTTTTGAATGGTCACTCGCGTCAAACGGAGGTCGGACGAAGGAGATACGGCTGCCGGAAGTTTTCGGGTACTATAGCACGTGTGGTACTATAGCAAGCGTGGTTACTGCAGCACCATATTTCTGGCGTATTTATTACGTATTTTCGCGTATTTCTGGCATATTTTGGCGAATTTTCAGCGACGAGGGCAGCCCACGTTAGGGTTTTTGGGCGCTCCGGACTCATTTTTGGGGTCTGTTTTGGCAAATTTCATCTCTACAGAGCAGTTTGACCAAGGTTAAAGGCGTTATTCGACTTTGTGAGCTTCGAGGACTTCAAGGTGCACTCTTTCTAACTCTTTGCTTTGATTGGAATGGCAAAACATAATTCCTATGATATTATAAAGCTGCAATCATTTGATGTGACTGAATTTTATGGTTGGAAATTACACGTTCAATTTGGCATGAAAGAATGTGAAATATTCTATATTGTATTAAGTGATTTTGCATCAATCACTAAAGATGTGGATGAATATCAATGGAACAAAGATGAAGATTTTTGTAGAGATTACTTGCTGACTTCTCTAAATCCTCGTCTAGTTATGACTTATAGTGAGTATAAGACGGCGAAAGAGATATCGGATCTCTTGAACGCCCAGTTTCAAAAATAAGAGGGGCTCTCTAAAACTCCCCTAGCGGAGAAGTTCTTTGACTTTAAATTCAATATGAATTCGAGTATCACCTCACAGTTAGTTGAACTTGAGAACATGAGGAACAAGTTGAAAGAGGATAACTCTTATTTGTCCGATAATCTCTTTGTCGGTCTTGTGTTGAGTAAGCTACCTGCTGAATGGAGTTCTTTCAAGATTGAAATGCACAAACAGAAAGAACAGATGAGACTTGATGAACTAAAGATGTATATTCACATTGAGGATCAAAACTTTGCTAGGAAGAGTTTGGAACAAGTATGACAACAAAAGTCAGTTGCCAACTTAGTTTCACATTCCTATAAACCTCATAAAAAGTTCAAGTCACCAAAAGGTGAATTCATTTCACAGTTAGAGGCCAAAAAGACTATCTTCAAAAGAAAGAAGAAAGGCAAGTGCCATAATTGTAGAATGTGGGGTCACTGGGCAGCAGAATGTAAGCTACCAAAGAAGCCAAAGAAAGACACACCATTAAATGAGGCTAATATGCTAGTTTATGAGTCTGAGCCTCAAGCCTACATTGGAATGATGAAGAATGAAAGGCCAGTGTCTCTTCTGAGTGGTGGTTGGATAGTGACGCTACTTGTCATGATACAAATGACAAGAACTTATTCACTGAGGTTACAGAAGTGAAAGACACTGTAGAAAATTACAATGGTGGTGAAGCAAAGGTGATTCATGCTGGAACTGCAAATTTGGTGCTTTCTTCAGGTAAATTACTAACTCTGAAACATGTTAGAGTAGTACCTTTACTGAAAAAGAATTTGATTTCTATGAGTTTACTTGATAAAGCTGGTATGTCCTTTTCAACTATGAATAGTAGAGTAACTTTATCAGTTAACTCATGTTATTTCGGTTGTGCATTCATGGTTAATGGCATGTATAGGTTGAGTTTAGATACTGATAGCATAAACTATGTGAGTTCTATTTTGATTGATCCAAAGTTATTACACAATAGACTTGGACATGTGAGCTACAAGAAAATGCAATATCTAGCTAAAACTCACAACATTCCATTAGACACTTCTATTCGATTTGACAAATGTGAAGTGTGTGCACAAGCTAAAATCACTAGAAAACCTTTTAAGTTGGTTTCTAGAAGCACACGACTTCTTGAGCTAATACATTCTAATCTTTGTGACTTTAGAAATTTCGTCACAAGAGGTGGTCGGAAGTATTTGATAACATTCATAGACGATTTTTCAATATATTGTCATGTCTATTTGTTGAAATCGAAAGATGAGGCTTTTGAAAGGTTTAAGATTTTCAAGTCCAGAGTAGAAAATCAACTCAACTTAAAAATTAAGAGGTTTAGGAGTGATAGAGGAGGTGAATATACAATGACATGGTTCAAGAAATTTTGTGCTTCAAAGGGGATAATACTTGAAACCACTACTCTTTACTCACCCCAATCAAATGGTGTTGCCGAGCGTAAGAATAGAACGTTAACTGAAATGCTAAATTTCATATTACTTACAGCTGGCATGCCTTCCTCCTACTAGGGAGAAGCAGTTCTAACTGCTAATTACATCTTAAACAGGTTGCCGCACTCTAAGTTATCTATGACACCTTATGAGATATGGCATAAGCATCCTTGTAGATATGATACTCTTAAGACTTGGGGCTGTGTTGCTTATGTTAGAATACAAGTTACTAAAAGACCTAAGGTGTGACCTAGAACAATTACTTGTGTATATCTAGGTAGTGCAGAAGATAGTGTTGCAAATAGATTTTTGGATCTATCCACTAACACAGTGATAAAATCTAGAGATGCAGAATTCTTCGAAAACAAGTTTATCAGAGATCATGGCTTGAATGTTTATGGATCTACAGATATGATTTCAGAGTCTCCTGTAGAATTTGAAGTAGGTCCTTCTGGCACTAATTCCACACAGTTGGCTGTTAAACCAGTTCCGGTTAGAGTATCTATAAGAGAGAGAGTTCCCAAAAGTTTTGGTGAAAACTTTGTTACTTACCATCTAGAGGATGATCCATTCTCCTATTAAGAAGCAATGAGATCTAGGGAATCTCTACTTTGGGCAGAAGTTATAGATGATGAAATTAGCTCTCTACTATAGAACCACACCTGGCAGCTAGTCAATTTTCCAAAAGGGGCTAAGGCTATAAGCTGTAAGTGGGTATTGAAGAAGAAACTGAATAATGATAGATCAATAGCCAGATACATGTCGCGACCCTCTCGAGATTCGCCATGGGCTCTCGAGGGCTAATGGGCCGTCCAGTCTGGTCGGACGCGGGCCTCTCCCAAGGCCCGTTACCCAAATCGCAACGGAGGTATACGTAGTCGACCTTCAGTGTGGTCTAGTGATATGTGCTAAGTGTGCATGCCATGGAGTCGCCACCAATCATTTTTTTGGAGGGTATGATTGGACCACCCTATTGAATAGTCGGGAGTTTCTATTCAATTCTGCGATAACCAGGGAAATGGGTTCGGGGACTTAGTTACGTCAACTATCAGAGTTGACGCCCTTTCGGTACCTAAGTTGACTGAGTTTTCTGACTTAAGATTTCATACAGATGAGTGGGGTACGAGTCCTAAATCTAGGAGTTCATGCAAATAGGAATGACTATCCTGGCAATCACAATCAATAATAAAGTGCACAAATCAATGATTTCAAATGTACAAATAAATCACATGGCATTCCTAATAAGGCCATATTGGCCTAGAGAAGCATCAATCAGGCTTAGGAATGATTTAGACATGATTTTGCCCATCAGGGGCAAAATCGTAATTTTGAGACAAAGGGGACAATTTGCCCAAAAAGGACAAAATCATCATTTCGGAATGAATCCGGAGTCAAAACAGGTTTGGTCACTCAATTGACCCATTTCCTATTTTTTGGCAATTTTCGTGATTTTCGGGAATTTTAGAAACCGATTTACCATTCGAAGGGTAAAATCGTCATTTTCTAAAAATGGAAATGAAATGTGGAAATCTTAGACATAAGGTTTAACCACCCATCTGGCCCATCACCAAATTCTAAGCAATTTCCACAATTCATCAGAGTATCAAAGACGATTTACCATTTGAGGGGTGAAATCGCCATTTTGGATTAAATGGGAGAAAATCCCAAAAATGAAAACAAATCAATTTTTTGTCATTTTCAGCCTTGGACAATTTTTAGAATTTTTCTGCAATTTTTTCTCAATTTTTTTGTTTTTCTTTAATTTTTCCATTTTTTTGGCATTTTTGATTTATTAATATTTTTTTATATTTTCAGAAAATATTTTAACAAAAAGCATGTCTTTGACAATAGATAACACTCAACCAGATAAATAAGCTAACCACTAGACTGAAACAAATACATACAAATTAAGTCTATAAATGCAATATTTTAGAAAAATAATCCTGATATACAGATCGGGTACGTAAAACATACCGGATTGGACACCGGCCTTCAATCGCCCAGCCTCAGCCTGCGACCATCCCCATGCCCGTTACCTGTCGATCGCCATTAGAATGTCGATAGTCAATTTCACAAATTAAGACTAAAAAATAAAAATAAAATTAAAAAAATTAAAAAATTGGACACTGTTCATGCACTGTTCCGACACTGTTCCGACACTGTTCGGACACTGTTCGGACACGGCTCCGACACGGCTCGGACACGGCTCCGACACGTCCGACACGTCCGACACGCCCGGACACTCTCCGACACGTCCGACACGCCCGGACACGCTCCGACACGTCCGGACACGTTCCGACGCGTCCGGACACGTTCCGACGACGGGGTGGTGACCCGAGGTTGTTTCTGGGCTCCACCAGCGGCGCGTAGGCTCCATAAGCTCCGAGGGAGGAGGTAGGACTCCGGGGCTATCGCCGGAGGCGATAGCGCGCTTTGGCGATGACGGATTTGGCCCGATCCGAAACAATCCCGAACCAAACTCCGAAACGGGTGGAGGCCGGAGGTCTTGGGTTGTTCACGGCGGCTTTGAGGTACGACGGCTAGCGACGACGGCGGAAGGGGGGGTTCCATTTTAGGCGTCCACGAAGAAGAAGAAAAGAAAAGGAAGAAGAAGCTACGGGAGAGGAAGGAGAAGAAGAAGAGGAGGAAGAAGAAGAAGAAAGAAGGAAGAAGGAAGAAGAGGAGGCGACGGATGATGAGGGGGAGGGGGGAAGAGTAAAATAATAATAAAAATAAAATAATAAAAAAATAATAATATAATAATAATATAATAAAATACTAAAAAGTAAAAATAATAATAAAATAATCAAAAGCGTAGATAAAATGATTAGTCCCCTTTTCCTTTTAAATGATGATGTTTTCATTCCTTTTCCTTTTAATCATTATTAATATTTTTGCCAAATTCAATTTTATGGTGATCAGAGAACACCTAAAATCGAACCTGAATTTTACTATTTTATGAGGTCCTAAAGTAAAGAAAATTAAAAATAAAAATACCGACTATTTGTATATATTTTTGTGACCTCGAATACTACTTTTTTTTATTTTCTTTTTATTTTTATTTTTTTCGAAAATAATAATAATAAAAAATATGAAAAAATATTTTTTTTATCCAAAATGGTCCCTTTAGCTTGGCCAAGGCTACCAAAGTTGATTTTGTAATTTTTTAGCTTTTTATGGATTTTCTATGAATTTTCGAAAAATAAAGGAAAAAAAGTTGATCAAAATTTAGGTGTCAACAGCTGCCCCTCTTTGAGAGGAATCTCGTCAGAGGAATCCCCTCAGAAGTTTCTCTCAAAGACAAGGTGACACCTGAGTCCTGATCGACTCGACTCGTGAAACTAAAGGAAAAGGAGTCATGACATCCAGTTTTTCATGCTTGTCGATGTATGCTCTTTCTTGAAGGGGGAAACATTTATTTGACATGAGAGAGTGAGATAATAGAGAGACATACCTGCCACTTACATGTTCGATGTTTGTGCGATTTTCGCGGTGTTTGATGGATTCAAGAGAATTTCTAGAAACTCGTTACTAGAGTATCCTAGAGTGGTTAAGCTCTGACCCGTATGGTAGGTCAAACTATAATGGGATTCCTAACTGATAGGAATCTAAGGAAGACGCATCCCACATTTGGGAATTTGCCAAGGGTTTTGATTCGTGTGGTGGATCGGACCATTGAGTTGACCATTTAAGTGATTTTTACTATTGGGTTGACCCTTCAGGCGGTTTCTACCGTTGTGTTAACCCTTCAGGCGGTTTCTACCATTGGTTGACCCTTCAGGCGGTTTCTATCTTTGGTTTGACCCTTCAGGCGGTATCTTGTGACGAATTGGACGGATATTGATGTAGGGTGCTGCTGTCCTACTGTGAGCCTTAGGAGCCGAACCTTTGTGGGCTGTCGGAAGTTGTTTGCGTTGATTCTAGAGCAAGGTAAGGGGTTCCTAAACTTTAGTTAGGAAGATTGGACTCCATCGGTCAAATTAGTCGTGGAATGGTGTCGCTTTTGGAGCATTGTCTCATGATATTGTATTATGTGTGTGTTCTTCGTTGATATCGGCCATTTGTATGTGTACTTCGTGATTGAAATGCCACTATGATTTGTCTACATCAATGAACTCACGGGTTATAAATCATTAGTTCGAGGTATGAACTATATTTGATCATGAAGTCTATTGTGGTTTAGCGTTGAAATGCCTGTGAATTGTAACACCCTGATACGTTTACGCGGGGTTGTTGACGGCCGAGGTCCTGATGCGTAGAACGACGTGGGACATATATTGGGTGGTGTTGGCATTGGTCTAAGTTGAGACTGAAACCTGAGGCGTTTACGTTGGTTTGTCAATGAGGTGGGTCTGAGGCGTAAGTACGCTGATCGGACCGGATGCGTAGAATGCACGGGCAAGAAAGAAATGTGAGGTTGGCAAGGGCTGTGGAGTAGTTCGTTTTGAATTGCATATTTAGCTCTTATAATGATATGCGTTGGCTTGACTTGTACTTGAGGCTGGTTTACTTTTAGTGATATATGTGACTATTTGATACTTATGTGGTTGTTGTTACTTTTCTGTTGTGAATGACTATTTGTCTGAGTGTACAGTCGGCCTAACCTGGGGTTAGGGCCTCTTTTACTGAGATTTCAATCTCACCCCGTCGCGGGACCGTTTCTTTTCTAGATCCTAGGCCGTAAGAATGCCGCCTATTCTGCATGGTGACCCGCAGTGGATGACTCCCTCCTAGGAAGAGTTCCCTGATGGACAGGGAACATTTTTTGTGAGAAAGACCACGGTGGTCTGGGTGGACGAGGCAGATAAGAAAGAGGTGCCTCATAGTTTCGAGGCATGGTTCCAACGCGTAGGTGAGGTGACTACTGGGCCACTTAAGCCCTCTGAGGTGCCTCGGGGTGTAGTCCCCAACTTTTGTCATCCCTCTCGGATTCTTTTGAGGTAGATGGTTCGGTAGCGGGTTCGGTCAATGTACCAGTGAAGACCCCGACTCAAGAGGACACCGTTGAGGTGATTGAGCTTGAAGCCACCGAGGGCGACTTAGTGGAGCGACCTAAAGATGCCGCCTTGGAGGGAGTTAAGGAGGATTCAACTGAGGTCCAGTCCGAGACTTGGTCCGAGTACGCGCCCACGGAGGATGCCGAGGCGTCCGACGATTCCAGTGCTTCGACCTAGGAGTTGCAGTTAGACTGGTTAATACTTTTGTGAGGTCATAGTGGTGTTATCTTTTGGGGGATGTATTTATGGCCGTTATTTTAGTCGTCTACCCGACCTTTTCGCTGGTCTTAGCGACCGCGCTTATGTATAAACAACTTAAGGAAGTAAAGTGGTTTTATTTGGTCCTCGTCTCGTTATCCAGGTTCCCTTGTTAATTTTGTGCACGGAGGTGTGGTGTTCCCGTTTCCGCTTGTTAGCTCTCTCGCACCCTTGTTTAAATAAATTTTTGTAAGGGGGTAGTATCCTGGGATTCCCAGAGTTGTTTCTTGCAGGGGGTAGTTGCGTCCTCGTGTCTCGGTAAGGCGCGGGGCGTGACACAGTGAATCTGACCATTCATGAGGACAAAAACTCAACCTTCAAAAGAGCAAAATCTTCACGAAAATACAACAGTATAAAAAGAAATTGAATTAATAAAGAATACCGAGGCCTGTATCCGACACAATTTCCTTAAAACAGATTCGTCCCCTCTAGTACGTGCTTTGAGGTTTCGTGAACGTCTGTCTCCCAGGATACAACGGTTAAGCAGTGATAAAAGCAAGCACAGCACTCCAAAGCTTCCGGCGAACTTGAACAACACGAGAATGCTATCGCAAAAAATGCAAATGCAGATAATTCAAAAGAGGGAGAAGTGATTTTCGTAGTATGTAGTTCTTGTGTCTCTTGTGTGTCTGAAACAGAACGGGAAGCCACCTATTTATAGGCTAAGCGGGGCATTGCGAAAATAAAGAATAACGGCTAAATAAATTCTGCTGCTTAGAGCCGTTATGTATTTAATTCTGTAACCATAGAACTATAACATCCGTTACTTATTTAATATCATTAACACACCGGTAAATAACTTAAGAATGGTTAACGACTTGAGTTGGAAAAAAATTAAGACAGAAGGCAAAAATGGGCTTGTCGCGAGGCCCACTTTCCATTCATGCATTCGCGTACGCAGGTTGTGCGCTCGCGCCCAAGTTTCAACTTGACGGGCCTTCGTCGGGGTCCGGGATTTGCACCCCCCAACGCGTGTGCGCGAGGCATAGTACTTGTTACAATAGTTACCACTCAAAAGGAGTGTAACCACATATAAAGCGCTTCAAGGCCTTATTCCTTTCCTATGTGGGACTAGTGCTTTGTCACTTCCCACTTCCAACTCAAGGGTGTTCTTTGAGAAATAATTCTTCATTCACTCACCCATCAAAATACCTCATATTTTCCAACAATCCCCTACATAAATGAAAATTATTTTAGTTTTGACTCTGTGATAGTGAACAACAAATGAAACGTGCATAGGATAGGTAGGTATCACCCTTTGAACCTTCCCTTGTGAAATATATTTAATTTACCAGCTGTCCAGTAGACATGATATCCTTGAACTGTCCTACTTTCTTAGTAAATGACCCATACACTTCACACAGGAATCATCTAAATGTTTGTTCAGTTCTCATGAGTATGTTCATTTTGGCCATGAACATCGTCTTGGTTCTACGAGAGTTTCTAAAGAATTCTGCCCTCAATAATTCTCCTTTGAAGCGGCCCCACTTCTCTCTCGCATAGGTGATTACTTAATTTTGAGTAAACACTTAAGAATCATTAAAGCATAATTGCTATCATTTTCCTGATAAACCCCCACAATAATTGATTTTTCTCCACATATGTGAGGGATATCAAATCACTATTTTTTTTATAGGAATGGTTTGAGGGATAGACCCCCACAGTGATATCATTCAGTTCATATAATTAGGTTATCCATTTGAACCTAGATCTTGGGATCTCCAGTCAGCTAGGTTGGGTTTTCCTTTATATCAACTTTTCTGTCCTATTGTTGACTTTTCAACTAACTCTCCGTTTAACCCTTTGGTTAGCGGATCCGTAATATTATCCTTTGACTTTACGTAGTCAATAGAGATAATTCCAGTTGAGAGTAGTTGTCTAATGGTATTGTGTCTACGACGTATATGTCTAGACTTACCATTGTACATGTTACTCTGTGCTCTTCCAATCGCAAATTGACTATCGCAATGTATACAGATTGGTGGCACAGGTTTTTGCCATGTTGGAATATCCTCTAGGAAATGGCGTAGCCATTCATCCTCTTCACCACATTTATCTAGAGCTATAAACTCAAATTCCATTGTGGATCTGGCTATAACAGTTTGTTTACAGGATTTCCAAGATACAGCCGCATCTGCCAATGTGAAAACATATCCACTAGTAGATTTTGAGTCTTTTATATCAGATATCCAGTTTGCATCACTGTATCCTTCTAGTACAGATGGATACCTAGTATAGTGCAGGCCATGATTCCAAGTATACCGTATGTACCTGAGTACTCTCACTATTGCTTTCCAATGGTCAGCACTCGGATTGCTCGTATATCTACACAATCTACTAACCGTATAGGCAATATCTGGTCTAGTACAACTCATTAAGCACATTAGACTTCCAATAATTCTGGAGTATTCTACTTGAAAAATACCATCTCTTCTATTCTTGGATAGATGAAGACTATTGTCCAATGGTGTTCTAGCAATACCAGAATCATTCTTGCTGAATTTTTCAAGAATCTTGTCTACATAGTGTGACTGGTTTAAAACTAAACCTTCTGACGTTCTTGTGATCTTAATCCCTAAAATCTCATCAGCAAGTCCCATATCTTTCATGTCAAATCTTGAATTCAACATATTCTTGGTAGATTTGATCATTCTGTCATCACTATCAACAATGAGTATGTCATCTACAAACAGACATAGAATGACATATCCATTCTTTGTCTCTTTAATGTAGACACATTTATCACATTCATTGATTTTAAAACCATTGGTAATCATTGCATTATCAAACTTTTCATGCCACTGCTTTGGCGCTTGTTTTAGACAATACACTGATTTTACCAATTTCAGACTTTCCTTTCTTATCCTGGAACTACAAAACCTTCAGGTTGTTCCATATAGATTTCTTCATCCAAATCATCATTTAGGGAAGCTGTTTTTACATCCATTTGATGTACTTCTAGATTTCGCAATGCTGCAATTGCAAGTATCATCCTAATGGAGTTTATTCTCGTCACAGGAGAATAAGTATCAAAGTAATCTAAGCCTTCTCGTTGTCTATATCCTTTGATTACAAGTCTGGCTTTATACTTATCAATGGAGCCATCTTCTTTCATCTTCCTTTTAAAGATCCATTTGGACCCTAAAGGTTTACAACCATGAGGAAGATCCACTAGCCCCCAAGTATGATTCTGCAAAATAGAATCAACTTCACTTTTTATTGCATCTTTCCATAGAGGTCCCTCAGAAGAACTCACAGCTTCTGTATAAATTAGTGGTTCTTTTTCTAACAAATAAGTTAGAAAATCATTTCCAAATGATTTTTCCACTTTTGCTCTTTTGCTACGTCTTAGTTCATGATCTGAATCATGACTTTCATCGTTCATAGTTTCATTTGTTCGTTTAGACGAACTTGAACCATCATTGGATTTATAAGGAAATACATATTCAAAAAATGAAGCATTCCTAGACTCCATGATCGTATTCTTGTGTATATCTGGAATCTTAAATTCATGCACAAGAAATCGATATGCATTACTGTTATGTGCATAGCCTATAAAGATACAGTCCACCGTTTTAGGACCTATCTTAGTTTTATTTGGTGTTGGAACAATTACTTTAGCAAGGCACCCCCACACTCGTAAGTAATTGTATGATAGTCTCCTACCTTTCCATAGCTCATAAGGAGTTTTGAGGTACCTTATTTAAAAGATAATTGCTTGACAAAATAGCTTCACCCCAAATATTTTGAGGTAAGCCTGAACTTAGTAACATCACGTTCGTCATTTCTTTCAATGTGCGATTTTTATGTTCAGCAACACCATTTGATTAAGGTGAATATGGCGCAATTACCTCATGTATAATTTCGCGTTGTGCACAGAATTCACCAATTGGTACTTCATACTCACCGCCTCTATCACTTCTCAGTCTCTTGATTTTCTTATCAAGTTGATTTTAAACTTCATTCTTATAGAGAATAAATTTCTCTAAAGCTTCATCTTTGCTTTTAGCAAATACACATAGCAGTATTTAGTGCTATCATCGATAAAGGTAATAAAATATTTATTACCACCTCTTGTTTGTACGAATTTCAAATCACAAACATTACTATGAATCAATTCAAGAGGTACGGTACTTCTGTCAATCGATTAAAACGATGATTTCGTTAATTTTATCTCAACACAAATTTCACATTTGAGTTTTGAATCAATTTGGAATGAGGGTATATGTTCCAAGTTAATTAATCTACGCAATGTATCATAATTAACATGTCCGAGTCTACCATGCCATAAATTGGAGGACTCAAGCAAATAAACGAAATGCTTGTTATCTTTATTGATAATTGTCATAACATTGAGCTTAAAAAACCCATCAGTTACATATCCCTTCCCCACATACATTTCAGATTTAGACAAAATAATTTTATCTGACTCGAACACCATGCGAAATCCATGCTTGTTCAACAGTGATCCGGAGACCAGATTCTTTCGAATTTCCGGCACATACAAGACATTATTCAGAGTCAGTTCTTTCCCAAAAGTCATCTTCAGAAGCACCTTCCCTTGGCCTTCAATTGCAGAAGAGGCAGAGTTTCCCATGAACACTTTCTCCCCATCAATTGGTTCGAAAGTTGTGAACATGTCCTTATTGGAGCACACGTGCCTAGTTGCCCCAATGTCAATCCTCCATTTCTTTGGATTGGACCCAATTAAGTTCACCTCAGAAATCATTGCAGAGAGGTTTATGTCTGACATGTCTTTTGTCATGTCATTCACCATATTTGTCTCATGATTCTTCCTCTTTGGAAGTTTTCAATCCACAGATCTGTGACTAGTCTTGCCACAGTTGAAGCATTTCCCTAGAAACTTGTTCTTGGAAACTCTTCCTTTTGGTCCCAACTTCGGCTTGGCGACCTTCTTGTTCTTGTGGCCATGCTTATGCTCCACAATATTTGCCTTAGCTGTAGCAGGATTGAATCCTTTGCGTTCAGAGCTTCTGTTGTCTTCTTCAATTCGAAGTCTAACAATCAGCTCCTCCAGATTCATTTCCTTTCGCTTGTGCTTGAGGTAGTTCTTGAAATCCTTCCATTCAGGAGGTAGCTTCTCAATAATCGCAGCCACTTGGAAGGTTTCACTCAAGTTCATTCCTTCAGCCTGAATCTCATACAAGATCATCTGAATTTCTTGCACTTGACTGATTACAGCCTAGAATCCACCATCTTATAATCAAGGAATCGACCGACAACAAATTTCTTTGCTCCGGCATCCTCTGTTTTATATTTCCGGTCTAAGGATTCCCATAACTCCTTTGCCGTCTTTATTACACAATAAACATTGTACAATGAGTCATGTAATCCATTCATGACATGATTCCTACATAGGAAGTCAAAATGTTTCCAAGCCTCAACAACATTGAAGGCTTGCTTATCATTTTCTCCATCGGATACCTTAGGAGGTTCCTCAGTCAAGAATCTCGCAAGATTCAGAGTTGTTAAATAAAACAACATCTTTTGTTGCCACCTTTTAAAGTTCGATCCGTTGAACTTTTCAGGTTTCTCACCATGGTGGAAAGAAGGCACAACAGAAGTAGAAGATGATCCAGGTTGATGAATAGCAGAGGTAGAGGTTTTGGTGATGTCATCAGCAGGCACATCAACAACATCTTTTCCAGTAGCCTTTGAATTGCAAGTGTTGAATCGAATCGAATCTGTTTTAAGATTGTTGGAAAACAGTGTTAAATATGAACAATACTGTTTTATAAATATGGAGGATACTTACAATTCGAATGACAATAATAAACGTAAGAAAACTGCCTTAAATATGAAAACACTAAGTTGACAGAAGTATAGAATCTGAGCCTTCAGAAGGAGGTCAGAAGCAGAAAAAACTGAACCATCAAATGCAGGTCAGAAGCAGAAAAACTAAATGATCAGATGCAGGTCAGAAGTAGAAAAAACTGAACCATCAGATGCAGGTCAGAAGCAAAAAAAAAAATTGAACCATCAAAGGCAGGACAGAAGCAGGTCAGAAGCAAAAAAACTGAACCATTAGATGCACTGTTCAACAACTCGTCACTTGCAACTGCATTTGAACCCATCAGATGCAACTGCATCTGAACCCGTCAGATGCAACTCAGATGCCCCCGTCAAATGCAGTTCATTCTGAACCCCGTCAGAAGCAGTTCCTTCTGGACCCGTCAGAAGCAGTTTCTTCTGGACCCGTCAAAAGCAGTGAATCTGAACCCGGTCAGAAGCACTGAATCTGAACTCGTCAGAAGCAGTGAATCTGACCCTTCATGAGGATAAAAACTCAACCTTCAAAAGAGCAAAATCTTCACGAAAATACAACAGTATAAAAAGAAATTGAATTAATAAAGAATACCGAGGCCTGTGTCCGACATAGTTTCCTTAAAACAGATTCGTCCCCTCCAGTACATGCTTTGAGGTTTCGGGAACGTTTGTCTCCCAAGATACAACAGTTAAGCAGCGATAGAGGCAAGCACAGCACTCCAAAGCTTTCAGCGAACGTGAACAACACGAGAACACTATCGAAAACAATGCAAATGCAGATAATTCAAAAGAGGGAGAAGTGATTTTCGTAGTCCGTAGTTCTTGTGTGTTTGAAACAGAACGGGAAGCCACCTATTTATAGGCTAAGCGGGGCATTGCGAAAATAAAGAATAACGGCTAAATAAATTCTACCGTTTAGAGCCGTTATGTATTTAATTCTGTAACTACAGAATTCTAACAGCCGTTACTTAGTTAATACCATTAACACACTAGTAAATAACTTAAGAACGGTTAATGGCTTGAGTTGGAAAAAATTAAGACAGAAGGCAAAAATGGGCTTATCGCGAGGCCCACTTTCCGGTCGTGCGCTCGCGCTCAAGTTTCAACTTGACGGGCCTCCATCGGGGTCCGGGATTTGTACCCCCTACGCGTGCGCGCGAGACATAGTACTTGTTACAATAGTTACCACTCAAAAGGAGTGTAACTACATATAAAGCACTTCAAGGTCTTCTTCCTTTCCTATGTGGGACTAGTGCTTTGTCGCTTCCCACTTCCAACTCAAGGGTGTTCTTTGAGAAACAATTCCTCATTCACTCTCCCATCAAAATATCTCATATTTTCCAACAGAAACAACGGGCAAAAAGAATTAAAACTATAAGACACATCTTTTGGCTTCTTCGCATAACTCATTTCGTTTACGATAGACAATTTCGAGCAAACAAAAATGTATGTGACGAAAGAAAATGAAGAAAGTGTTTCTAAAACAGTGAATCAGGACTCAGATGTGCTAGAAGCTCTGCAAACCCAAGTACACTCTTTCAGATCTAGGAAACGGCTCTCATTCTCACATAATCGGAGGGCATAATAACCTAATTGGCCCTATGGCGGAGCCAACAAGGGAGAAGAAAGAGAGGAGGAGAGAAAGAATATGAAAATTAATAGAGAATAAAAAAGGAAAACGAACCACTGAGGCCAGAGAAGCCTTAGAGTCTGCCCAAGCTGCCCTTCACCTAGATCCCTTCAACCAAGGTCTGGCCGATCTTGAAAATGACACTCGTCGACACTTCGCTACTCTTCGGTTGCAAGAGGAGTCTTTCTACAAGCAGAAATCTCGGGTACTATGGCTTAAAGAAGGGGACTTGAACACCAAATACTTCCATCACTTTGTGAACAAAAGACAACTTTGTAACAGGATTCTTTCGGTTACTGATAGCTCCGGTTCTGTCCTCACCGAACCGGCCCAAGTCCGAGACCATGTTGTTTCCTTTTATGAAGATCTTCTTTCTTCCCCTGGGTCATCATCGTGCCCAACAATTGAAGATATCAAGTCAGTGATCGAAAGGCCCTTAAACAATGAACAGGTCTCCTCCTTATCTAGGCCTGTCTCTCCTGGTGAGATTTGTTCCACTCTATTTTCTCTAGCTGCTGGTAAAGCCCTTGGACCGGATGGGTTTAATGTTGAATTCTTTAAGGCTGCTTGGGATATTGTTGGCCGATCAGTGATCTTAGCAATTCAGGATTTCTTTAGTTCTGGTAGTATGCTTCGGGAAGTCAATACCACCATCTTATCTTTGGTACCTAAAGTCTAAAATGCTTGTGCTATGAATGACTTCAGACCCATTGCATGTTGCAACACTTTATACAAGTGCATCACCAAGATTCTGGCTAATAGGATTTGTGGTATTCTGCCCTCGATATTAGTTCGCCACAAAATGCCTTTGTCAAGGGCCGTAGGATTACTGACAATATCCTGTTGGCTCAGGAGCTCTTTTGTGGCTTCCATCATGACCCGCACTTACCGAAGTGTGCTATTAAAGTTGATTTCAGGAAGGCTTATGATACGTTGGATTGGAACTTCCTCAGGTTGGTTCTCCGGGGTTTTGGTTTTCCATCGGTTTTCTCTGACCTCATCATGACTTGTGTCACAACCCAAAATTCTCAGTATCTATTAATGGGGAGCTTCATGGCTTTTTCTCTAGTAGTAGAGGCCTTCGGCAAGGTGACCCGATGTCATCTTATCTTTTCACTCTTGCTATGGAGATATTTACAGGCATTATCAACTCCCAAACACGACAGCCTGGCTTCAAGTTTCACTGGAGGTGTAAAGCTACGAGATTGTCCCACCTATTCTTTGCCGATGATGTTCTCATCTTTGCTGAAGCTAACTCTACCTCGGTTGGACTTCTCAAGTCAGGCCTACAGAGATTCTCCAGCTGGTCGGGACTTACTCCAAATTTGAACAAAAGTGAATTTTTTTGCTCAGGTGGCTCAGCCGAACTCCGACAGCATCTCCTCTCGAGTCTTGGCTTTCAGGAAGGTGCCTTGCCATTTCGGTATCTCGGTGTACCAATTGTTTCAGGACGTTTGAAAAAGGTGGATTGTACCTCTTTGGTGAATGCAATAACAGCTAGAGCCCGTTCTTGGTCGCAACGGTTCCTCTCTTTCGCGGGACGTCTCTTGCTAGTCAAAACAGTGCTTCACGCCATTTAGGTTTATTGGTCTTGTGTTTTTATTCTGCCTAAGTCTGTTCTTCTTAATATAGAGCAAATTCTTAGGCAATTCCTCTGGAAAGGTCCGGAGTTAGGCACGGGCGGTGTTAAGGTCTCGTGGGATAACACGTGCTTACCAAAAGAGGAGGAGGGCCTTGGCATCCGTCGGCTCTCCGATTGCAACAAGGCTACCATGCTTAAACATATCTGGCTGCTCTTCACAGATAAAGAGTCCATTTGGTGCAGGTGGATTCATTCAAACTTTCTTAAGAACAAGAACTTTTGGGTAGCGTCTAGACCGAGCTTTTACTCTTGGGCTTGGAAGAAGATTCTCGACCTCAGGAAAGACAATGAGCAACTTTTTCGCTGGCGGATTGGGGTTGGCAATATATCTTTCTGGTATGATTCCTGGCTTCCGCGGGGTCCTCTTCACAAATTTTTTTCGGACTCAGAAATATACAGATCTGGTATTTCTCGTATGGCTACAGTGCGAGATTTCCTAACTACATCTCACTCTCCCTCGAGGGTGATCACCGTCATGGGAACATGGCCTGATCCCATGCCGACTATCACCCTTGAGATCTGTGATAAGTTGCTTTGGTTAGGCCACCCATCAGGAGCTTTCTCCTCAGCCTCGGCTTGGGAGCATTTTCGCATTAGGAGACAAGCGGTCCCTTGGCACTCTTTCATTTGGGATCATCACCATTCTCCTCGTCACTCATTCCTTTTGTGGCTTATAACTCTTAACAGATTACCGACCCAGATCGTCCTTCTTACCTATCGCCCTATTGCGGAAGGTACTTGTGCATTTTGTAATTCCCATCCTGACTCTATTGATCACTTGTTTTTTGGTTGTCGTGTCACGAATACTCTTGCTTTGTTCTTGTCGTCCAAGTGCAATCTGGCTTGGTATAACACGTCTTGGCAGGACAACCTTCGGTGGGCGATGACACACTTTCGTGGCCACTCTTTTCATCACTGCATTGCTAGATTCTCTTTTGGTGCCTTGTGTTATTTGATTTGGACGGAACGGAACCATATTCTCTTCCGCAACAAGCAATTCAACATGTCTTCCCTTAAAGAGCATCTTGAAAAAGTTGTCAAGGACAAGGCTCTAACTTTTAGTCATGTAGATGACAATCCCAGAAACCGTAGGATGCAAGCTTCTTGGGGGTATCTCTCCAACGGTTTTTGATTGATATTGTATGGAGATGTTTCTCCCTCTTGTTGTTTGGCCATTTGTAGGCTTTTGGGTTTTTACAAATCCTTGTATAGGTTATGCAGGATAGCTTTTGTATTTTAGATGCCACATTATGTGGCCTTTTGTTTCCTTGATTTTACCCGAGCTGCCCTTACGCTTTAGGCGACACTTTGGTGGTGTGCGGCGGAGGTTTGTACATTTTAGCGCTCTGTTAATACATATCTTACTTTTACCAAAAAAAAAAAGGAAAAATTAAGCAAAACAAGTCGAATTACTTAAAATTATCCATGTGACATGCCGATCTTACCGCAAAGAATGATCAGTAATGACTTGACGCTATGTTCGCACTTTCAAGTTCATCTTGAAGGGCTATGTATAGATAATGCATTATATTTGTAGAATTAAAAAGTTTAGGACTGAATTGGCATCCATAAAATATGTTCAAGATTGATTGGGTAATTTTTGTTGACCTTTGGTGATTTCTTTGACGACTTCATGATTCTTGTTCACCTTCAAGTAGAGGTGGCAAAATGGGTCTAGAACCCACATTTGACCCATATTTGATGGTGGTGGGTCAAAAATGGGTTAGCTTAAGTACTTAAATGGGTCATAAATGGGTTGCTTAAAAACTTTATGGGTCATAAATGGGTTTCAAATGGGTCATAAATGGGTTAGCTAAGAAAACTATCTAAAGGCAATCATAAATAAGTTTTGTGAATATTTTTTTAAAAATCTAATTTTTTAATATTTTAATAATTTTTTATATAATTTTTTTTCTTTTATATTTTCTTTTTTCTCCTGCCTTGGCCGTCGCTCTACTTTGGCCGCCAATGGTCACCACTGCCCACCTCCGGTCACCATCACCAACCACCACCCTCCGTCGCCGCCGACCGTCGACCGCCGCCACAGTGCGTGTACGAGTCAATTAGTATTGAAGTCTTTTAACTTAACTCGGCAAGATAAACCAGAATCGAGTGCGAGTCAGCGTCGAAACCTGCCGGAGCACCTCCCTTCCCGAGCTCCGATTACGCCCCCTACGCCTTCAGAAGCGGCAGCCCGTACGGGGAGAGCTACAGCTTCAACGACGGAGGTGGCGAGCAACAGTTTGAGGGGACGACGATGGCAGGAAGCAGGCAACGGTCAACAGTGGCGAGCAGATGTCGCAGGTGGCCGGTTATAATAAAAAATTATTTTATAAAGAAAAAATTTAAATTATTTCAGAAAAATTCAATTGCATGTTTTAGCAATAAATTTTTCTTAATAAATTATAAGAAATAAATATTTCATAATTTAGCTAAATATATAAGTATTTAAGTAATACGGGTCGGGTCGGGTATGGGTCGGGTATGGGTTGGGTCGGGTATGGGTCACTAAATTTGCATTGGATGAATATGGGTCAAAACGGGTTAAATGGGTCAATATGGGTCGGACCATATTCGACCTGATCCATACCCGACCCGACCCACCCATTTGACGCCTCTACCTTCAAGGAAAAAAAAGGTCTCCCGATCTAATGAAGCCCAGAACACGAAGTAGCAGGCATGGCTGGGTGATCAGCCAGCTTGTTAGTCCAGCATCCGACTGCCCACTTGGCCAGGTGCCCTGCTTCTTGCCTGGATGACCATTTATGCTATTGGTCATCCGGCCGGTGTTCGGCCCATTCTGGTCGTCTAGGCGGACACCCGACAGTCATATGGAATGGAGATAGGCCTTGGGTTTCTAGGGTTGATATGAGGTTTTTACTTGTATGATCACTATATGAAACATTGTGTTTGCAATTGTGTTTGGAGCAAAAATTGAAAAGAGAGAATTTCAATGGGAAGAACAATTTTGGATGATGGAGCATTAAAATGCGTTCCCCGTTAAAAATCAAGGGTTTGACGAAGCCGTTGTTTGGCAAGGATAAATTGTTTTTTTTTTTTTTGACAGACGCCGATAACTTAGAGTTAATGGAAAAGAAAAATAGTATATGATCTTACTGAATCGGTTGGATGACGTACTGATTCACAAATTAATGCCATTAATGCCGAAACCAATCACGCTCGTAACAAAAGATCTTATACATCTCATACGAAAATGTAAAGAAACGTTTCAGCCACATCATAAAGATTTGGCCAACTTTGCGCTCCATGCATCACCAAGACAACGTTAATGAGGAGAATAGGACATCTTTGCCAGAAAAGAAACTACTGCGCTAATCATAGTAAAGACAATCAAACTGTTTGCAAAGTTAAGAATCTTTATCCACCCACAAGTTGTACTGTAGTAGCGAATCCACTGATTAATAATTAACTCTGGATATCAGACGGCTATTTGAACAAACGCTGCAACGACGACCGACTTAGTTTGGGATGGTACTGTCAACTGTGCCGATGCTTCCCTCCTCATCCTACTCCCTCCCCTCAATTCAAAAACTACATGACAATCTATCCTATTCCTATCTAACCAGCTGCAATGGTCCAAGAGCATGCAAAAGGATGACTATATTTTTCATTACTGCTTTTCCTTAAGCCTGCCTTAGGATACCCGCTTTCATCCCCGTCATCGCAACATCGGCCACGCTGTCCATCTTGGCATCCATTTCCTTTTTCATCAGTTGTTTCGCCATTTTCTGCTGAGTTCTTTTTCCTCCGGCTTTCCAGTATCAGCAAAACAAGTGCTCCTTAATTGTACCAACAGTGCCCTCCCTTTCTCCTTCCTGAACTTGTGTTACCACTTGAAAAGCTCCAACGGAGGGAATGCAGGATCAAGCTCCCAGCATCCAATAGGAACAATTGCCCCTTCTTGACCTGTAAGTAAATGAGTGGAGACCTGATTAGAGAGAGCCAGAACATTTCTCTCTTGGAATCGTCCATAGTTTACTTGGATCCGGATGCTTTTGAGACACAATCTTGAAGCCACAGACTTGGACAAGAGGAGCAACGGTAACACCACAATCCTCGCTGCAATCTTCAATCACTTCAACCATATCGTAGCTGTGTCTTATTTCATTCGGAGTAACTCCTTCAAATAAGAAGACCAACTCCTCTGCAAAACGCCTTCAGGTGGTTACTTCACTTCTCTGCTCGTTGGTGCGGCGTGCTCCATTGCTGTCTAAGTCGACTCACACCTTCATGACATAAAACAATAACAGTCATTAACCTTGCAAAATCCCAAAAGAGCCAAGCTATAACTCGAAAAGCATAGCGATGCATTAAAAATCTCAAGGACGACCATCACTCACTCTCACAATGCTAAAAAAATGGATCAAATCAGACTTTTGGATGAAAAGTCAGGCGTACATAAAATTAAGGAGAGGAAGTCCCCACTCGAAGCCTCATTAACCTGAATCGCTTCGGACCTACGGAGGAGGATAATTAGATACGCAAGGCCTTTGATGTGTGATGATGAATCTTGTAGAGCACTTGTCGTTTATCGTCGTCCGTCCTCGTATGTTTGCACGTATCTCAAATTGTAGAACGAAGACTAAGGCAACACATTTGACAAAACAAAGAGCAACTGCAATCTGATTCAGTTCGAGCAAGCGTGTCAGAGAGAGAGCTTTCTGCTCCCAAGACTCCGGAGGATGAATCATGACCCCTTTGGTGTGCTGGACACGACAGAGTAATTTTCAAGATTTTTATATGATGTGATTTTTTACAATCCGGAGCATATACCCAAGATTTCTAATCCTATATTGTTCTATTTTCTCCCAATCCGAGTCCGGATGAACAAACGCAGCAAGGGACAAGGGACAAGAGGCTTAATTCAGGTTTATCCCTTGAAGGGATATGTCAGCAAACTCAGCAAGGACAAGGGACAAGAGGCTTAATTCAGATTTATCCCTTGAAGGGATATGTTTAGGCTCTGTATAGGAAGTTAGGAGCTGGTCTTCTGATTGGAACAAGTTACCTTCGAATGAGGTAATAAACGGCTACGATATGATTGAAATGATTAAAGATTGCAATAGGGACCGTGGTGTAATTGTTGCTTCACTCACCCATGTTTGTGGCTTCAAGACCGTGTTTCGAAAGCATCCAGATCCAAGTAAACTATGGACAATTCCAAGAGAGGAAATGTTCCGATTCACTCATCTGGTCCCTGCTCACTTGTTTACAGGTAATGAAGGTGCAAATGCTCCTATGGGATGCCTGGAGCTTGATCTTGCATTCACACCCTTAGAGCTTCTTCAAGTGGTAACACAAGTTCAGGGAGAAGAAATGAAGGTACTACTGATACATCAAGGAGCACTTGTTTATTGATACTGGAAAATCGAACAAAAAAGTTCTCGCAGAAAATGGCAAAACAACTAGTGGAAAAGAAATGGATGTCAAGAGACAACATGATCGATGTTGCGAGGATGAAAACGCAAGTGGTTTATATTCATAGACTCGATGGAAAGCAGTAACAACGAATGTAGTCATCATTTTTCATGCTTTTGGATGATTGCTGCTGGTAAGATAGTATCATTTTGGAGCAAGTCCATCTTCTTTCTAGCGGCTGTTCAAATAGCTATCTGATATCCAAAGTTAGTAGTTAATCTGTTGATTCGGCTAGTAATTATGGGTGGATCAAGATTCTTAATTTTGATAACAGTCAGAGATCTTCAGAAGACCAATCTCGGCAACTTTGTGGACAGCTTGATTTTTATTACTAGGATTTCCCCTATCTCTGCTGTCAAGGTACAGAACAATCTATCAAGATGGCGTATCATAATCATTCAGTAGTGGACTAGCCCTAGCAGCAAGATGTTGTATTCTCCTCATTAATGTTGTCTCAGTGAAACATGGATTACAAATTCCAGATCTGCATAATGAGGGCTGAAACTTTTTTTCTCATTTTTCTATCGCGGTATAAAATCTTCATTTTGAGCATGAATGGTCTACCCATTACTTTTTCAAGTGATGAATGGTGTACTGCATTTCTTTCGGAGAAAATTTCAAATATGGGCCTAAAGAGCTTTTATTTTCTCAAATAAGGGTTTAAAGTTGACATTGTTTTAATAAAGACATGAAATGACCATATCAGTCTAAAAAAAGAGCCTCCTCACAGGCTGACAAGGGCATTTTCGCCCTTTAATTTTTTTCTTTGTTTTTTTTTTTCCTTTTTCTGTTTTTTAAAATCAAAAGAAGAAGAAATATAGGCAGGAGGGCAGGCTTGTGCATTAATTTGAAATAAGATTTACTTTAGGTTCTTATTTAAAAAAATTAGAGCACTTCGAGCTCTTATTTGGAATTTTCCTTTCTTTCATAAATATCTACTCTTTGCTTAGCCCTCCATAGATCGTGATGTTGCCTTGTGCACTTAACGCGTACATTTGCATGCATGGGATGGCCGATGATACTCATCATTACATGAAGTTTTGGAGTTCTTGGTGAAAAATTGGTGCTTCCATATTTCATGTTTTCGCTTGAGTAGCCTCAAGGCGACTAGCGGTTGTCGCGACCTAAAATTAGAAAGTTCTAGGCTAATGGATTATCAGGTTAATTTAATGACTAACCTAATATGGAGTCTCTCAAGCCCTACCAAATCGTAACTTAAGTTAATTAGAAATGATTTAGAATTTGGTGTTGCCACTAATCATTTTTTGGTACGTTGATTAGAAACCTAAGTAAAACAGCGGGAGGGCCATTTTACTTCTACGAACAAGAGATTGTGGATTCGGGGACTTGATTACATTAACTAATTAAAGCTAATGCCCTTTCGGTAACTTAATTCCATGAAATGTCCTAAGTCGACGACTCAGATTGAATTAATTTGAATTCACATGAGGTGTTTTATTTAGGATTTTCGCTTTTAGATGCAATGCATGAATGACCATGAATGAATGCATGATATGAAACTATCTAAATGACGGATGATATGCAAAACATGCAAATTTAATGTCATGTTAACCTATATGTGAACTTAAATAACCAACTTAAAACATGCAAGGCGATATATAACCTACATGTGATGATAATTTGTTCAAGCATGCAAATAATCAAAGAAACAAATGAACTAAACATGCAAATCGAATTATTAGTCTAAGATATAACGAGACTAAGCATGATTTTTTTTTATCACATAACATGGCATGACATGGCATAGAGACAAGCATATAGGGCATGGCAAGTTATATTATGCAATATGTGATTTTTTTAAAAAATAATGATGCATGAATATGCAATTTTCAAAAGTATGGTGGGCAGGATAAACGATATAAAAAAATGGTATGCAAAATATGAGGTGAAATATGACATATGATACTCGAAAGTCATGGAGGAAGGATAGGTGATGCAATGATTTTTGAAAATATGATATACAAAAAATACAATATGAAATATGCAAAATATATGATAAGGAATATGCAGAGATGACATAAGATAATGCAAGATATGAGCAGAATTGTTCCTTGTACTTTTAGAATTTTCGCTCTTGTTAAAAGACAACATTGATTGACTTCATTATCTTAATTTTTATTCCAATTTCTCCTTTGAAATAAAGTTTCTTCCTAAAAACTTTAATTAGACATGGCTTCTAGAAAACCATATCTTACTAAAATATTTTTAGGAATTTTTTCGTTTATAATAATATCAACCAAGATAATATCAAGATAACGATCAAGATCAATCAAGAACAATTCATGAGTATCCATTTCATGATTTTCGAAAATTTGATGCTCCCAAATCTAAAATCGGCTTATGAAGATAGCGTATCGGATCTAAATGGCAATAGATCAAATTAGCTAACTTCCCGTTTTTACTAAGCCGGAGGATCGTACCCGAATGGCGATGGGTAAGATATGTCCAACTTAACATAAATGTTACCTCAAAATCCTATTCCCAGAAGATATGTAAAGGATCCAAAAAGATAAACATGATATCTCAAGAGTTCAAATGTGCAAGATTAGGCAACCAAACTTCTCATGAATGTCGCGACCTAAAAATCGTATCGATTTTAGGTTAATCAGATTATCGGATAAGTTATCGAGAACTAACCTAATGCGGATCCTCCCAAACCCTACCGAATCGCAACATAGGAAAAATTAGAACAATTGAGGAGTCGCCACTAATCGTTCGAGGTAGGTCGATTAGAAACCTAGGTGAACTAGCGGGAGAACTAATTCACCGCTGCGAACCAGAGATTTTGGATCCGGGGATTTGGTTACGCTAATCGACTTTGACTAACGCCCTTTCGGTACCTAGGTTCCCTTTTATTTTGGATTTTTCTTGAAAAGATTGATGATTTGGAAATCAACTCAAGGCTTTTGCTTTTTTTTTTCTATTTTTTTGTTTTTTGTTTTTTGTTTTTTTGTTTTTTGTTTTGTTTTTTGTTTTTTGTTTAATAAAAGAAAAGTAAATGAATTACTAATGCAATGCATGACCTAAAATTATATGGCATACGACGAATCATTAAAAGATACAAAACCTCAAATAATTGAAAATTACAAATAAAGAATCGACTGACTCAAAAAGCAAAATTCAAGATTACACTTCAATAATGCCGAAAATCCTAAAAAAACTAAATGGAATTTCCTCCAACATTCTCGTCATCTTGATCTTGCTGGGCTTGGGCCGCCGTCTGATCCTGGACATCTTCCTACTTGCAAGACCCACACTTTGGAGTGGTTCTGATAGCCCATCGCCTCTTCTTGATCCTCCTTATGACCCAACTCTATTGAGCCCATAACATCGGGCTTTTCCTAATCTATCTAACCCTAATTAACTGAAAATTACATTGCAAATAAAATGACTTGGGAAGATATGGAATGACATGCGAGATGACATGGCAATATGCAAGATGAAATAATCATTCATTTTTTTGGGAAATTCGAAATTTACCAACCAGAGACAGAACTCGCCATTTTTTTTTATTTTTTTTATTTTTTTTTTACCGAACGAAATCGATTTGGAACGGGAAACTAACCTTGATAAGGTAACGACAGAATTTCAATCAATCAATCAAATTCTATCAATTAAGCAAACAATTACATCGACATGGCAAAAATTCGGAAATCCGCAAAAAATATCTAATTTTATTTCTGAAAATTCAACCTTGCAAATTTAGCATTTTTTTTTAAAAGCCTGGCAAATCGCACCCACTGGGTAACGAGCGGAACCGACCATAACTCGATTTTTTTTGTTTAGCGAAAAATGGCTTTTGATTTTATAGGTTCGCGAAACATGCAAAGATCACTAAATTCAGCTAAACTAAAATCAACCAAACATGGCAAATCAAACCAATTATCAACCAAAATAGGGATTTAAATAAAAAAGATATACCTAAGGCGAGCTTCCTTTCCATCTTCGAGTTAGCCCATCCGAATCTGATTCAATATCCTAAGGCGAGCTTCCTTTCCGTCTTCGAGTTAGCCCATCCGAATCTGATTCAATATCCTGTGGAAAACAAGGAAACGACAATAAAAAAAAAATCACCAAGGCCAATGATAGTGACGATTAGATGGCCGGCCAGCAACAAAACTCTAATCCGCGATGAAAATGGCTTTGGAACAATGGCGATCCTCAAAGATCTTCGGACACGAACTTTGAACTCGGGCTCGGAAACTTGACCCACGGCTTGGCCACTCGGCCCAAAATCTTAGCCCACTTGGCCTACAGAATCGGCCCACGGGCTGGCCACTCGGCCCAAATTCTCGGCCGCGGCCCAGGCGCTTGGCCCAGATTCTCGGCCACAGCCCAGACGCTTGGCCCAGATTCTTGGCCGCGGCCCAGGTCAGGAACAGGGCATAGCCCGAAACAACAGGGACGTCGGGAATGAGGGAAGCTTCGGTGGAGCTCGGCTGCGGCGGTGGCTTGAGTCGGCGTCGAGGTTCGGGTCGGTGACCAGGAGCGTCTCGAGGCTCGAAGGGAGTCGTGGCTTCGAAGGTTGCGAGTCGGCTCCGGGACGCGGTTGATAACTCAAGCTCGGGTCTTGAGGCCCTTGCAATGGCTCGGATGGAGGAGGATCGTGGGCTTGCGAGACCGGCTGCGGTTCGGCTCGGATATCGTCGGGGCCTGGAGACAGCGAAGCAGCAAGACAGCGGCGTCGGCGACAGATCGGGGCTGGGTGGCAACGGCTGGCCCGACGGACTTGTGGAGCTAGACACGGTGTCGGAGCTGCACTGATGCGTCGGATCTGGAAACTTGGCGGCTGAACCACGCGGCAACAAGTCGCAACGCTGCCGGATAGAGGTGTGGGGGCTGAGCAGATGACTCGAGTCCGCTGGCTACGAGGCTGGACAACGGTCAGATTTGGGTCGGATGGTGTCCGACGGTCGCCCGGCTGCAGGTGGAAGCTTTGGATGGCGATGGAACCAGGCGGGGGCGTCAGGTGGCCTCAGGTTCCAAGGATGGGCCCGGTTCGGACAGCAACCAGAGGAGGAGGAGGTCTGCGTCGAGGTCGCGGCTGCTGGCTGGTGAAGGGGGCAGCGGAGTTGGGAGGTTTCGGATGTAGGGTTCGAGTGGATGGCGCGGCGGCGTAGAGAGGAGGAGGTGTGGTTGGGGCTGAGATGAGCAGGGACTCACCTGGAGATGAGGTGATCGCGCGAACTCGGGTTCTCCACGACACAGATGGAGGGCGGCGCGACAGAGTTAAGGCGACCGGACCCGCGGAACGGCGGCATTAGACGAGGCGGCTATGTGGTAGTGATGATGGCTGGGGGTTGCTCGATCTTGATTCTGGTGGCGTGGCTAGGCGACGAGGCAAGGCTAAAACAGAAGCTGGAATGGGTCGGCGACGTCAGGGAACGTGGAACAGGAGCCGAGCAGAACGAACGAGCGTCGGGGAAAGGCTGAGCAGAGGCGTCGGGTCGGGCAAGCCGGCGTGACCCGCGTTGGAAGCCGCGAGCCTTAGGCTCGAGTTTCCGGCCGGGGAACGGAAAGACGGCCTGTGGCCGCCATGGCCATGGACCTCGAGTCCTTTCTTTCTCAAAGCTTCACCCGGAGGACAGTGGAGACCAGACCGAGCAGAGGGGATCCGGTGTCGCGTTCTCTCCCCTCCTCGAATCTCACTGTGCCGCTTTTCAGGGAATGTTCTAGGCACCTTTCATCATTTGTCTTCACCTTCTTTTTGGGGTCTGGTCGTGGGTGACATCGTGATTAGAATGTGGGGGTGTGGAAAAAAAGAATCTCTAAAAGCAGGAGAGTGAGCGGGAATCAGTCAAAAAGAAAAAGGTCTGTGAAAGTGGGGGATTAGAGAGAGAGATTAGAGAGTGGTCTGGTGGCTTTTTGAGCGAGAGAGAATCCGAGAGGATGGTGTCGCTCTGACAAAAAAAAAAAAGACGTAAGGGAAAGAGTCCGGCAAAGAGAGAGAGTCGTGGATTTGTCAGCGAAAAAATGGAGATCCGAACGAGAGGATTTCTCCTCCATCCGTGCAGCCAAAGAGAGAAAGGCGTGAAAGTCTCAATTTTTTTTTAATTTTTTAATTTTTTAGAAATGATGGTTTATTCTCATTTTCTGTTTAATTAATGCATTTTCCTAAAATTAAAAATTAAAAATTAGGTGCTAACAGCTTGCCCCTCTTTGAGTGGAAGCTCGGAGAGGTTTCGCTCAAAGACCAAAAGTGGCACCTAATTTTTTAATTTAATTAATTTTTTTTTTAAATGATTCAATGCAAGACTGAAAGTAACATGCGTCTAACTTCTTTTTTCAAAGAACTCGCGCATGGATCGCGTAAGGAGTATCTGTTTCTGCAAATACTTTATACGCTGAGGATTCCCTTAATCACCAGCGCTGTGAGGATCTTAAGGTACTGGGCCCACCCGTCCTCAGGAATTTCTTTCTTCCTGACTCGGGGCGACGCAAGATGTCTGTAGGCCGAATTTGCGTGTTCTGGATCGCAAATCGGCAGTGCTTCTGCATCACGATCATCCGCTCATCGCGTGAAGTATTGGCTAAGGATAAAGTTTTCGAACCACGATCATCCGCTCATCACGTGGAACGTCAACTGAGAATTGTCTGAGAATAAAGCTTTTCGAACCACGATCATCCGCTCATCACGTGGAACGTAGGCTAAGAATAAAGCTTCCAAACCACAATCATCCGCTCATCCTGTGGAACGTCAGCTGAGAAATGCCTCTGCATCACGATCATCCGCTCATCACGTGAAGCATTGGCTGAGAACAAAGCTTTCAAACCACGATCATCCGCTCATCACGTGGAACGTCAGCTAAAGCTTCTGCATCACGATCATCCGCTCATCACGTGAAGCATTGGCTAAGAACAAAGCTTTCAAACCACGATCATCCGCTCATCACGTGGAACGTCAGCTAAAGCTTCTGCATCACGATCATCCGCTCATCACGTGAAGCATTGGCTAAGGCTAAAGTTTTCGAACCACGATCATCCGCTCATCACGTGGGACGTCAACTGAGAATTGTCAGAGAATAAAGCTTTTCGAACCACGATCATCCGCTCATCACGTGGAACGTAGGCTAAGAATAAAGCTTCTGCATCACGATCATCCGCTCATCACGTGAAGCATTGGCTGAGAATTAAGCTTCCGAACCACAATCATCCGCTCATCCTGTGGAATGTCAGCTGAGAATAAAGCTTCTGCATCACGATCATCCGCTCATCACGTGAAGCATCGGCTGAGGGCCGGATTTGCGAAATGCTGGTATCGCAATCAGGTAGAAACTGAATCACATTCATCCTTTATGTGAAACAGTGGACAGAATTACGAAATGCTAGTATCGTAATCTGAGAATATCTGAATCATGTTCATCCTTTACATGAAACAGCGAACAGAATCGCGAAATGCTGGTATCGCAATCTGGGAAAATCTGAATCACATTCATCCTTTATGTGAAACAGTGGACAGAATTGCGAAATGCTGGTATCGCAATCTGAGAAAATCTGGATATGGTGCTCGAGTTATGGAACGAGCGGGCCTGATTGTCCTCGGGGATCTTCTGTCTAGATCACCATGCTTAGCTTGATATCTGCATATTGAAGATGCGGTCATCCAAGTCTGAAAGAGGATCAGAAAACTTACCTGAGTTGACTGAAACCCGGCTTTTAGGATTTGCTGAATTGGCGTGCTCAACCTGAGGATTTGGAAGACTACCCGGTCGGCATTTGCCAGTAAGGTTTGCTCATTCAATGGTCCTTGGATGAATTTCGAGATTTTAAGAGGCAACTCGATCATCAAAAATATGCTACCTGCCAGACAATGTCAGGGGTAGCATGTGCAAACATAGTTGCTGAAATTCATCAATGAAATCATGCAATATTACTCTGTTAATCTTGCATTGTGCATTTTGCTTATGACTCATCATGTGGTTCATGCATAACTATTCAATCAAGTCTGCATTACCAATTCTGTTCATGGAGGTTATCACATTGTGAATGCCTCGAACGTAATCTGAATTGGGGGATTCCAGTTTGAAAGGGCTTTCTCTTACTCTCGGGAAAAGCCGTATATCCCAACTGCAGGATTCAAAAGAAATCACTCAACTTTACCATCATCGCATTCGACAAGGGTCCGAGTAATCTCGCAATTGGTACGACCGAGCCGATCTGGAGGTCTTGATAAGGACCATAATGAGGGCTAGGTCAGAGGTTTTCAAATGGGACTCCAATCGAGTCAAGGCTATTGAAATGAAGTTCTTCGTCATCTGCTTCGGGTTTACAAGTCAAGAACCCTACAAAATGAGAGAGAAATAATATTGCTCGAACTTCTTCGAGCGATGCTTAAAACATTCAACTCTACGTTAACTCAAGTGCCCTAGTCAGAAGAGACTTTTGAAGGGTTGTAACGTAGGTTAGGATTGGGACTGAGGAACAAGAAGGTTTGTTTTGGCTCAGAAAATATATGAGAATGGCTTGACGTTGGTGATCATTGCTACTTGTCACCGATCTTCGCCTTCAAATGATGCCATCATTGCCTGAGAGATGGTACAAACTTTTGCTGAGGACTAGCATTTTGACATTTTTTTTGACCTCTTTGACATTTACAAGAGAATTGTATAATGACATTCAGCAGCATTTTGCACATGAGCAAGAATTTAGATGGGCATTGGCCTTGCTTTTACCAGGCGTTTTGCTTTTTAAATGCCCCAGAATTTTGAGAGATCAGCATTTTTCTTTGTTCTTTCTCTTTCTCTCTTTTTGGATTGCTGCATTTTCAGCCTTTCGACGAGTTTTTTTCGGGGATTTTCCATTGACCCGATTTTTCAACCTTTTCTACTCAGGGATCAGCCATATTTGCTTTGAACTGAGCATATGATCACCAACGTGGGCTTAAGAAATGAATTTGCAGGCTCAAGTGGGCTATGCAAGGGATAAAATGTATATGATAGAGAAATGAATGCTCTTCCTCATCCTAAGGCACTTGAATTAATGTTTGAGCATAAATGCAAAAGAACACCCGAAGATTGATGTTAGTCCGAGCAAGAGAATTTCTAACCATTTACCTCAACTAGCTTTTGGAATTTTTTGTTTTGCCCCAATGTGGGGTGGTTCTTGACAGGGGTAACAGAAGTGAAACCTCCGCTCAAAAGGGGTAACAATGGATGACATGTAGTGTTTGGGGCAGAGAAATAAATGCCTCTGTCACCTCGGCTATCGTACCTTTTGCGAGAATACCCTTCACCTCGGGGATGCGAAATATAGTTTTCGCTCAGCTCGCTTGGCAAAATGTACGTGGGACGTGTTTGGAAAAGGGTTGCCTTTCATCATCTGTCGTGCCCCATTCTTGTACATTTGACGTATCTTGTATGGTTCACGCTCATTATCCAGAATTGATAAATTGAACATGAAGAATAACTATGCATAAACCATGAAATGTGTGCGCATTGGCCGATGATGTATAGAATTTTCAAATAGCTTGTCATGCATTTGCTTTGAAGAACAGAATATGCCAGCACGAGAAAATTCTCAAGGAATAGAGATTGGGATTCTCCCAATTTTTAGGGAAAGAGATACTTACCTATCCGACACGGCAATAATCCCTATAAAAAAAATCAAGAGGGAATGCGTAAATGTACGCTCTCATATTCAAGTGGAAATAGAACGATACTGCTTTACCCTTGTATGTACTCCAACAGATATACTTAACGACACATGATGGTTAAGTGTTATGAAATTCCTTGAAGTTCTTGGCCTCTAGAGAGAAATGATCATTGCATGTCCACATGCTGGTAAGTCCCTGTCAAAATTAAACATCAAGCGTCAGTTTGTGTTCCCAAATTTAAGATGATTTGGAACGATATATCTCAGTGAAAATCTGCATTCCACATGTCAGCCCTGATGGCGAGCACCTGTTAGAGACAAATAGGAAGTGTCAGTTTGCGTTCCGAATTTCAAGATAAATTGGAACGACACTGCCTTACTCTTGTTTTGCGTTCCTATTTGAACACAAATGTGCGGCTTGTAGAAATCAGCCATATGGCTCGTGGTCATGATCTCTCGATCTGGTTGGGCAACGAATCCTTCTCAAGGATTTGTACTGGAGGAGATCTATCCTTTCTTTTGGGCGTATTCCGCGTCATTTTCCAGGGTTCCATTCTTTGGCAACTAGCCCCTCCTGAAACTGATGTTTCTTTGCGCCTCCTTGTTGGCAAGTTATTCTCTTTTTGTGGCTTTCGGCGCCAATGACTTCCTGTTAAATGAGGAAACACTCATGTTAAATGTGGGATCTTTGGAGATCAAATTGGAACGATACAAAATTACCGTCCACCCAAGTTGGTATCCCAGTTTAATTCTGATGTGGACGACTCTGCAATTACGTCCATTGATTTTGCCAGAGAAGAAATGTCATTCTTTGCGCACAAATGATTCACTTGCCCCAGTTAGGCGTGATTTGTCGTAGCTAGGTGACGCTTGCCCCAGCTAATTTCATTTTTGCATTTTGCTGCCATCCTCATTTTTTAGGATTTCTTCTCTCTTGGGATCCATGATGGTGACTTATTGTCCATTCTGCCCAAAATAAATGAGTTTGTATTAGCAAATGCGAGGAAAAGAGATAAACTGGATACGATACCCAACTACGCTTTCTTTCGTCGATTGTTGACGCTTCTCATTTAATGGATGCCATTTCAGTATCTCGTTCTGATGTAGACGCTGACTATCACATCCTCCCGTCTGTATTTGTAGGTATTGGCGATGTTAACAATCCATTTGCCCAGTTGGGCGATATCTATTTTGGTCAAATATCCTAGCATTTTCCATGCTTTTTGACCATTTTCAATCCAATTTGAAGACGTCCATGTACCTGCACATGACGAGACAGGCATAGGTCTTTATCTGACTTCATTTGCAATTTTAGGAAAGAGATACTCCCTTCGAGGTTTTGTCCTTCCAACATTTGAAGGAACGATGCTTTTTAAATATTTAGCCCCAGTTAGGTTTGTCTTGATGTTTGTCATCTCTGGGTTTGATAACCCTAGTCCGATGCGCTTTCATGGGGGATCATGAGAGTTTTCTCCCGGCTCGGCTCTTCGAAGAAAATGGGGGGAACTTGCTCCCATGGGTTTGTGTCGACTCTAGTCATCTATCTTGATTGCCAAGGTACTTGATCATTTTTATCTGTCTCTGGATAGCTTGATAGTCTTGGGATTTATCATATGGCGGTTTGGTGATTCTCTCAATCGCAGTCCCCATTCGAGGTATTTGATGTTTCCCTAATGAAGAGAAGAAACCTCATGAGTAAATGGCGTGTATAATTGACTGTTGGAGTCGATACAGTTTACCCTTGAAATTTATCCTGCAGGAGTTGGCATTTCTCCCTTCGGGTTCTCCGTATGCGGGATATGTGCATGATATGCATGATGCATGCCCCGCCTTTCGAGTGGCGTTTGGTACTGATCTCGGAAGCGTGGTTTCCTTGTGTACATCTCTCACATAACCTGCTTTCGCTGAAAAATGCCCCATGGAGTGTGTGGGAACATACATTTTCGATCCTCAAGTATAGCTCATTAAGGAGTGTCCCACTGATAGCACTAGGGTTGTTAGTTTTGATACAAACGGTGATGTCAAGAACTCCGTTAAACCTTGTTTTCATCACTCAAAGCTCCTCAAATGCTCAATCTAAGGAGACATTCCTTATTTGAGGTTGTTCCTCCTTTGTATGCTTCCGAATTTACTATCCCCAAGAAGTATTTTCACAGCTCCTGTCACTTTGAGCATCCAAGACGGGGCAATTTTCCGTAGTTCCATTCATTTTATCATCACCTGCAAGCATGGAAAACCATATCAACTCATGAATAAATCAGTTTAATTTGGAACAGATACATCCTTTTCGACTTAGGGAGAGCCAATCCTAATTATGTTGCTCCTTCTTCATAATTTGATTCCTTTTGTCATTGCAATCCCAATGGGTGACATCTGCTGAAGGCACATTTCTTTCCGTCTTATAGGGAAGACAAATTTTCCTTCGTTTGTCTTTGACCATCTTATCCTGTAGACAAAAGTCATAAAGGTCCCCGTCAAGTATAACATTCGAAGGGTTTATTGGAACGATTACAATTTCACCATCGTTCCATGATCATCTTGCATGTGATCGGATGAGGACTTTTTCGACAAATGTATGCCGTGTAAAACATATCCCTCGTGTCTATCCACATATGGATTTTCCTTCTCTACTTGTTTTTCACCTAAGAGGAAAAGATAGGAAATATTATGCCGGTATCTAATTGAAAATCAATTAGGAACGACACGTCTTTACACTAGACCCGGCTGCCCCGGTTAGGTGGCGTTTGCCCTAGTTAAGTGGGATTTGCCCCAGTTGACTGCTTTGATCCACTTCACAATTTTTGCGATTCTCTTTTCAATTTGGGGATATCTGCTGTTTGGAGTTTCCCATCCCTTTTCATCTTGGTGGGCTTTGCCCCAGTATGCTGTCTTGGTGAGAAGTCGACTTCTTTGTCTGACTTCAAATATCCATCCATGTGGCTTGAGTTGTTGACTAGCTTCGATATTCTTGAAGGACTACTCCTGAGGATCAATAAAACACAATCAGCAAATTTTCAAATTTAAAGAGATTAGATTACAGCTAATTCTCTTCCGCATGTGGCTCCTTTGATTGCATGCCGTTCCACGTCTTGAAAGATGGCAAAATGCCCTCATTAATTGACTCTCTAGGGTGGTCCAGCGCTTTTAACTTGCGACTGATCCTTCACACAAGTCTTTGGATTTTGATTCTGGAAATTGCCTGTTCGAATGACAGGAATATGTCAGAAGGGGAAGTAAAGCATAAATCCTTTCAATTTTATGCTTTCTTGAGATTAACGAAGATAAGGACTTTTACACAAGCCTTAACCTCATGTGAAAAATTCTTATCGATGTTTTTCAAGAGAAAACATAAAACTAAAAGGAGCGTAATCCAGGGTTATTACTTTTGGCAAATCCCCAGAAAATTTGTGGGATTTCCAAGAAGATAAAAATGCAATTCCAATGTGTCCTAAATTCGGTGAGAGATAGGATATCCAAATTGAAATGATTTCCCGAAGGTAATTTGGATATCATGTCTCCTCTTGAATTCAGGAAACATGGACGACTTTAGTTAATTACCAAGGATTACCAATGATGCATAGACCAGTTCAATTCCATGTCCGGCGCACCATGAAATGAATGTTAGATTCTCGTACTTGGGTTACACATGCCAAGTGTGAGTTCTAACGAAAATTTCATCTGGGTGAGACACGCAATTGAACCGAAAAATCCGAATGGTTGAGAGAAATTCCAGTGTCACATTCCAATGTCAAGACACTTAGATAAGACTTAGGAGTCGAGGTGTAAAAGATAGATGGGAGACCCACAGACGGGTGCTCCTTACAGACTCAATGATCCTGATAAAAGAAAAGGGACGATTGGAATGTAGCCCTCAAGAACCTAAAGAGATACCCCAAGTCGGGTCTTCAAGGGACGACGCTTGGTGTCTTCGGTTCGGTCCTTTCGGGTCTTCGTTTTCATCAGATGCCCTTTTGATAATGTCCGGCAGGTGTCTCGGATTTACTGTTATCGCATGTCCTTCATCTCCGGTATGGTTACTGGATCATTCCTTGGACAGTTTGAAAAGGGTAAACTCCATTGAATGTCTCGACAGTCCGATGGCGGATGACGCATCGCTCATATTTGAATATGTCCGGGATGTGGGACTGACTTGGAGAGATCCTCTCTTCTATCCGTACTCTAAAATGGAATTAAACTCAACCATCGGACTTGATGAATGCAGCATGTCGTGCAAAAATAAAAGGCTGCAAGTGAAGTTAAATAGAAACGGCAGGACCTTACCATGAGAGGTACCCAATGATTTTTGGTTTTAGGTATACCAACCATCCATATACATGCGCATGAGACAAGTGAGGCTTGACTCTAAAAATCAAAAGGGTTTGGAACCTAAGGCCAAGGCTCCCATCTCGAGTTCTAGAAAGAGCAGATTCCATTGCACAACTATCGTTGCATTGGGGCTCGATCCATAGTTCAAAATGAGCGGAGTTAAAAATGGATTACCCCGTGCTTTTCCTCACGGAGATTCCATTTTCAATTCCTTCTATTGTTTTCCTATAGGGGTGCCCGGGGTTTTAGGCGCGGTTGTCTGTGCAAAGTGTAGTGTTTATCCAACTAAGGCATGCACAGCAAGTTATATCAAAACAACCCTTCTATATAAACTCATATACATAAACCCCTTCAAACTGCAAAACAAGAGTCAGCAAACACTCGCCCCTTATAACTCCTAGCCTGCACAAAAAGGGTCAACAAACACCTCCCCTTATCACTCCAATCCTGAAAAACATTTAACACCTTGGTGAGATTCAATCAATCCACTCAAGACATCCAAGAAATCTAAATGGCCTAAATCCTCTACAACTTTTAAATTTTTCGAAAGGTTCAGATAACTGAGTTGAGCATTCATATTTTTCGAAAAATAAAAAGTAGTCCCCAGTGGAGTCGCCAAGCTGTCGCGACCTAAAAATCGTATCGATTTTAGGTTAATCAGATTATCGGATAAGTTATCGAGAACTAACCTAATGCGGATCCTCCCAAACCCTACCGAATCGCAACACAGGAAAAATTAGAACAATTGAGGAGTCGCCACTAATCGTTCGAGGTAGGTCGATTAGAAACCTAGGTGAACTAGCGGGAGAACTAATTCACCGCTGCGAACCAGAGATTTTGGATCCGGGGATTTGGTTACGCTAATCGACTTTGACTAACGCCCTTTCGGTACCTAGGTTCCCTTTTATTTTGGATTTTTCTTGAAAAGATTGATGATTTGGAAATCAACTCAAGGCTTTTGCTTTTTTTTTTCTATTTTTTTGTTTTTTGTTTTTTGTTTTTTTGTTTTTTGTTTTTTGTTTTGTTTTTTGTTTTTTGTTTAATAAAAGAAAAGTAAATGAATTACTAATGCAATGCATGACCTAAAATTATATGGCATACGACGAATCATTAAAAGATACAAAACCTCAAATAATTGAAAATTACAAATAAAGAATCGACTGACTCAAAAAGCAAAATTCAAGATTACACTTCAATAATGCCGAAAATCCTAAAAAAACTAAATGGAATTTCCTCCAACATTCTCATCATCTTGATCTTGCTGGGTTTGGGCCGCCGTCTGATCCTGGACATCTTCCTACTTGCAAGACCTACACTTTGGAGTGGTTCTGATAGCCCATCGCCTCTTCTTGATCCTCCTTATGACCCAACTCTATTGAGCCCATAACATCGGGCTTTTCCTAATCTATCTAACCCTAATTAACTGAAAATTACATTGCAAATAAAATGACTTGGGAAGATATGGAATGACATGCGAGATGACATGGCAATATGCAAGATGAAATAATCATTCATTTTTTTGGGAAATTCGAAATTTACCAACCAGAGACAGAACTCGCCATTTTTTTTTTATTTTTTTTATTTTTTTTTTTACCGAACGAAATCGATTTGGAATGGGAAACTAACCTTGATAAGGTAACGACAGAATTTCAATCAATCAATCAAATTCTATCAATTAAGCAAACAATTACATCGACATGGCAAAAATTCGGAAATCCGCAAAAAATATCTAATTTTATTTCTGAAAATTCAACCTTGCAAATTTAGCATTTTTTTTTAAAAGCCTGGCAAATCGCACCCACTGGGTAACGAGCGGAACCGACCATAACTCGATTTTTTTTGTTTAGCGAAAAATGGCTTTTGATTTTATAGGTTCGCGAAACATGCAAAGATAACTAAATTCAGCTAAACTAAAATCAACCAAACATGGCAAATCAAACCAATTATCAACCAAAATAGGGATTTAAATAAAAAAGATATACCTAAGGCGAGCTTCCTTTCCATCTTCGAGTTAGCCCATCCGAATCTGATTCAATATCCTAAGGCGAGCTTCCTTTCCGTCTTCGAGTTAGCCCATCCGAATCTGATTCAATATCCTGTGGAAAACAAGGAAACGACAATAAAAAAAAAATCACCAAGGCCAATGATAGTGACGATTAGATGGCCGGCCAGCAACAAAACTCTAATCCGCGATGAAAATGGCTTTGGAACAATGGCGATCCTCGAAGATCTTCGGACACGAACTTTGAACTCGGGCTCGGAAACTTGACCCACGGCTTGGCCACTCGGCCCAAAATCTTAGCCCACTTGGCCTACAGAATCGGCCCACGGGCTGGCCACTCGGCCCAAATTCTCGGCCGCGGCCCAGGCGCTTGGCCCAGATTCTCGGCCACAGCCCAGACGCTTGGCCCAGATTCTTGGCCGCGGCCCAGGTCAGGAACAGGGCATAGCCCGAAACAACAGGGACGTCGGGAATGAGGGAAGCTTCGGTGGAGCTCGGCTGCGGCGGTGGCTTGAGTCGGCGTCGAGGTTCGGGTCGGTGACCAGGAGCGTCTCGAGGCTCGAAGGGAGTCGTGGCTTCGAAGGTTGCGAGTCGGCTCCGGGACGCGGTTGATAACTCAAGCTCGGGTCTTGAGGCCCTTGCAATGGCTCGGATGGAGGAGGATCGTGGGCTTGCGAGACCGGCTGCGGTTCGGCTCGGATATCGTCGGGGCCTGGAGACAGCGAAGCAGCAAGACAGCGGCGTCGGCGACAGATCGGGGCTGGGTGGCAACGGCTGGCCCGACGGACTTGCGGAGCTAGACACGGTGTCGGAGCTGCACTGATGCGTCGGATCTGGAAACTTGGCGGCTGAACCACGCGGCAACAAGTCGCAACGCTGCCGGATAGAGGTGTGGGGGCTGAGCAGATGACTCGAGTCCGCTGGCTACGAGGCTGGACAACGGTCAGATTTGGGTCGGATGGTGTCCGACGGTCGCCCGGCTGCAGGTGGAAGCTTTGGATGGCGATGGAACCAGGCGGGGGCGTCAGGTGGCCTCAGGTTCCAAGGATGGGCCCGGTTCGGACAGCAACCAGAGGAGGAGGAGTTCTGCGTCGAGGTCGCGGCTGCTGGCTGGTGAAGGGGGCAGCGGAGTTGGGAGGTTTCGGATGTAGGGTTCGAGTGGATGGCGCGGCGGCGTAGAGAGGAGGAGGTGTGGTTGGGGCTGAGATGAGCAGGGACTCACCTGGAGATGAGGTGATCGCGCGAACTCGGGTTCTCCACGACACAGATGGAGGGCGGCGCGATAGAGTTAAGGCGACCGGACCCGCGGAACGGCGGCATTAGACGAGGCGGCTATGTGGTAGTGATGATGGCTGGGGGTTGCTCGATCTTGATTCTGGTGGCGTGGCTAGGCGACGAGGCAAGGCTAAAACAGAAGCTGGAATGGGTCGGCGACGTCAGGGAACGTGGAACAGGAGCCGAGCAGAACGAACGAGCGTCGGGGAAAGGCTGAGCAGAGGCGTCGGGTCGGGCAAGCCGGCGTGACCCGCGTTGGAAGCCGCGGGCCTTAGGCTCGAGTTTCCGGCCGGGGAACGGAAAGACGGCCTGTGGCCGCCATGGCCATGGACCTCGAGTCCTTTCTTTCTCAAAGCTTCGCCCGGAGGACAGTGGAGACCAGACTAGGGGTGAGCATGGGCCGGGTGGGCCGGTTCTAGACCTAGACCCTGTACCCGACCCTGTTATAACCGGTTCCCACTTTTTGGAACCGATACCCTACCCTGTTTGTCTTGGAACCTGTTTTGGAACCGACCCTATTTTTCGGTCCGATTTTCGGGTTCACCCTGTTTACCCTGTTTTCATTGTCTTGATCCATCTGAAAACAAATTATACAATAATGTTAAGTCCTACCGAAAATAAAAAAGAAACTGACAATCGTATGGAGAAAGCAGCTATAGTCATTCACAAGTAACTCCAAAACAATCAAATATGGCACGTCAAATAACTAAACCACTCTCGACAGAACTAACGATACGAGCTCAATCCATCCTTCCCCTTGACCTCATAGCAGTCCAATCGAAACTAGGAACAAGCGCATAAACATTCATATGAGGTTCGATTCCACACTGCCAGTGCCAGTCCCACAAACAACATGAATCATTCTTTTCCTGATACCATCGCACCACATGCACAAAATAGATCCTCGAAACAAGATCTTAGGACCAAAAAAACTCTTCTTTTCTTTTCAATTTCCGATTGAAAAATTCCTTGAAGTATGCCTCCAAAGGGACTCGCCGGAAAATGGCAGGGTCATCGCTGCTAATAAGGCTAGGCGCTGGTCCAAAGACAGTATCTAGCCTGCAACTGTAAAATGTGGCTACAGAGAGCCTCTCTTTAGTGGAATTCACAGTTGCCCGATGCTCAATGCTCTGATATATGCCATTGCTGACAATCTGCATGAAGGAAGCAAAGAGAAAGGTTAGCAGATTCATTTGGAGGGTAAATCTGTAGCTGATACTCTGTATATTCTTATAACCTGAGGTAGTAGCCACCAGATAACTAAAGTTGCAATTACATGTGGGAACCACACTGAAACCACCTAAAAACAACACATGGACCTTGGTGTTTTCCACACTCCATGACTTTGTCTGTCATTTTTCGTTGACAATGAAATGAGTCTATACATCGACATTTCTATATCAGATTTATCACAAATTCAACGGCCGATCTTGAATTACATGACAGAATGAGCGGGGAACAGCACCCGCTAAACAAGAAAATGAGCAACTCTCATGAACTTTCATCAAGACTTGTCGAGTGGCCTTTGGAAGAGGTTAAAAACAGCAGTCCCAAACCATGAATTACACTTTCATCGCTACATGAACCATCTGTCAGTGTGCATGTGCGACAGAGAATGAAGAAATCATAGTACAAATAATAAAAAGAATCCAGAGCCAACATAGCAGACAGAGGAACAGTTCCTCTATGATAGCACATATTCTGAAGAAAGTGCTAAATGATAGAAAAAAAAATAGCTGACTACAGCGATCATACATCATTACTTTACAATTCAAACAGTATTTCCTCTACGCTATCAAATGTATGGATGTACGACTCCCACTCATGATTAGCACATGCCACATGCTGTGTTTACTGATGTCCACAGATATAAAAACCTTTACAATCTACAGGTCTTAGCAATTCTACTTATTTAGACATTATTGCATATGTATGAGAATTAAAAAAAAAATCATTTTAAGCGCTTCCTAGTTGGGTTGTCAACTGAGCTATATCATCAGGGCATAGCTTCTCAGTTTTTGCTTCACAGTGACCAAATATAACTCTCAACCATCCGAAAGAGGAAAGGTGTTACTACCTCCATAATGTCACCAATGTTGACAACAAAAGCATTATGAAGCGGCAGGGTGGTTATGTAGAACATGTCCGACCAGTCTAACTTCTGCTCCTCCGACACCACAAAGAGCTGCCCGAACCCTTCGTGGTTCTCTGGTTGTTGCCACAGCTTTTTCTTTTCTTCATAAGGAAGGCCGAAGAAACTCTCGACTTCCCGTTTGAATTCTTCCACCAGCAGCACGCGAAAACCCCATGAACTCATCTCGCCATTTCGTGCCTTTCATTCACCAAGATAAATCTGATTTGCCTTTCCTGAAGCTTTCCTTCAGAATTCTTGCTTTCTCTATTGAAAAGTCGTGTCTATTCGGAAATGAAAAGCAGAAAATTGTCGACAAACCGAGATGGGGAGATCCTCCTACCTTGTAAACCAGACCGAAATCGCGGTGACGGAGCAGTTGAAGAAGGTGAAATCTTGGGAATAGACCCCGGCGAAGGGCGAGCCGGAGAGGTTGAGGGAGAGGATCCTCTTGGGGAGGAAAGCCCCACGGCCTGGTTCGTCCCGTCGCGGACAGGTCGAAGCCCCGGTAATCGCAAGATTGAGGCTGGCGGGTTCCGATCCTAAAGGGGAAACTAACCACGGCAGATCTGGAGCGTCCGGAGATCGAAGAACGGCCGCCGTGGGCCTGCGGCGTCGATGATGGTGCGATATGAAGAAGAAGAAGAGAACGAGATGAGGAGGTGGGGTGTATCGTCGAAGACTGAGAGGAAGCCGTGAGGCACTGAGGCGTGAGCGACAAAAGGGAGTAGCTAGCTAGGGTTTTTTTTTTATATAGTAACTAACAAAACCGGTTCTAAAACCGGTCCGGGTGGGTTTTTACTTAGACCCGGTACCCGGACCGGTTTTAAACCGGTTCCCAAAAATTGGAACCGGTACCCGGACCGGTTTGAGCTGGAACCGATTCCCGACCCTGTTTTTCGGGTGGGTCGGTCCGGGTTCCGGGTCAACCCGGTCCGGTTGCTCACCCCTAGACCAGACCGAGCAGAGGGGATCCGGTGTCGCGTTCTCTCCCCTCCTCGAATCTCACTGTGCCGCTTTTCAGGGAATGTTCTAGGCACCTTTCATCATTTGTCTTCACCTTCTTTTTGGGGTCTGGTCGTGGGTGACATCGTGATTAGAATGTGGGGGTGTGGAAAAAAAGAATCTCTAAAAGCAGGAGAGTGAGCGGGAATCAGTCAAAAAGAAAAAGGTCTGTGAAAGTGGGGGATTAGAGAGAGAGATTAGAGAGTGGTCTGGTGGCTTTTTGAGCGAGAGAGAATCCGAGAGGATGGTGTCGCTCTGACAAAAAAAAAAGACGTAAGGGAAAGAGTCCGGCAAAGAGAGAGAGTCGTGGATTTGTCAGCGAAAAAATGGAGATCCGAACGAGAGGATTTCTCCTCCATCCGTGCAGCCAAAGAGAGAAAGGCGTGAAAGTCTCAAATTTTTTTTTATTTTTTTATTTTTTAGAAATGATGGTTTATTCTCATTTTCTGTTTAATTAATGCATTTTCCTAAAATTAAAAATTAAAAATTAGGTGCTAACAATGAATATGCTGAAAGTGATCTGAGAATATATATGCACAATATCCCATGACGTTCCAGACTCAAGATTTCAAATTAAGACTATAATCTATCTAGAAACCATACGATATTCATCAAAATATTCAATTAAATATATTTCGAAATTTCAAGGGATAGAGGAATTACCTAATTTGAACTTCGAACCCAAAATTGTGCACCAAGCTTCAAGTGAACGACCGAATGGCTGTGGTTCTTGGCGGATCAAGGCGCTCGGAATTTTGTTCACGGACTTGAATCCGTTGATGGAAGGTTTCTCAATGGTCAGCATTTCTCAACTTGTGTTTGCATGGAAGGCTTGGTAGCACATGATCCTGCAACAAGAAAGAAAGACTAAAAGCAACCAGGAAAAATTCCTTCTTTGCTTTCCACGTGCAGATTATTTTGGGAAAAAGACAAATTTCACCGTTTTTACAATCAGCTTCCCAATTTCCGCCAATTTCGTTCTTGCTTTGCATGAGGATGCATTAAGTGAGGTATCGCACAATTTTGTGTGAGCCCTTTTTACCGTTATTGATTCAGACTATATGGCGCACTTCGAGTTGTGTTGGACAATTACGCCCATTAAAGGGCATAATTTATGGCAATATAGATTATTGCATTTATGGCAATATGGAATATTGCCCATATTCCAATATTGGTGAAGATATCAAAGGATATAATGAGATTTCCTAATTGGTTATATGTAGATGTTTATGGTATGTCCTATATACATCCTTCAGAACGTACGTCGTTCTGTTAGTTGGTAGAACACTCAGAAAAACTCTCAATATCTCTCTCTATCGTTTCAGGGATTTCTATGGGAATCAAGGACGAACGACTAAAGGATTGCGGTTCCTTCATCACTACATTCGGGACTTCTAATCTGTGGCTATTAAGGTAAGCCCGATTCTAAACATACAGATAGGCAGCGTAATTTAACATAATACAAGTCACAGATTTGCTTGAATTACTGATCGTGAAGGCAAATCACATGAATTGGACTTACCTTGATAGCCACAGATTAGAAGCCCCGAATGCAGTGATGAAGGAACCGCAATCCTTCAGTCGTTCGTCCTTGATTCCCACAGAAATCCCTGAAATGATAGAGAGAGAGAGAGAGAGAGAGAGAGAGAGAGAGAGAGAGAGAGAGAGAGAGATATCGAGAGTTTTTCTGAGTGTTCTACCAACTAAACGTACGTTCTGAAGGATGTATTTATGACATACCATAAACATCCACATAGAACCAATTAGGAAATCTCATTATATCCTTTGATATCTTCACCAATATTGGAATATGGGCAATATTCCATATTGCCGCAAATGCAATAATCCATATTGCCATAAATTATGCCTCTTAATGGGCGTAATTGTCCAACATCTCCCACTCGCCCATGAAGGGCTAAATCTCTCTTTGTTTCATCCTTTTACTGCATACTATAATCCATTTGGGATTATGTTAATTTTAAGAGCTGTCATATACTCCCAACAGATATATGACAACGAGTTCTCAGAGTATGCTGGTTGCACGGGTTATTAGCCCATATGAACATTGCAGTGAAAGGATACAGAGAGAGATTTAGCCCTTTATGGGCTAGTGGGAGATGTTGGACAATTACGCCCATTAATGGGCATAATTTATGGCAATATGGATTATTGCATTTATGGCAATATGGAATATTGCCCATATTCCAATATTGGTGAAGATATCAAAGGATATAATGAGATTTCCTAATTGGTTCTATGTGGATGTTTATGGTATGTCCTATATACATCTTTCAGAACGTACGTCGTTCTGTTAGTTGGTAGAACACTCAGAAAAACTCTCGATATCTCTTTCTCTATCATTTCAGGGATTTCTGTGGGAATCAAGGACGAACGACTGAAGGATTGCGGTTCCTTCATCACTGCATTCAGAGCTTCTAATCTGTGGCTATCAAGATAAGTCCGATTCATGTGATTTGCCTTCACGATCAGTAATTCAAGCAGATCTGTGGCTTGTATTGTGTTGAATTCCGCTGCCTATCTGTATGTTTAGAATCGGGATCCATTTCTGACAGGTTGCAAATTCATATCAACGATGGATGATAATCAGCGAGGGACTTCTCAATGGACTTGCGTCTCATAGTGGGGGCCTCATCCAAGGCGATAAGCAAATCTGTAACATAATGAACAAAACACCGCAAAAAAGAGTAGTAGACACAAGCGGCAGGACCATTCACGAAGGCATCACCACAATTTTCCTTTCTCTTTAAGTGTCTTCTTGTGGACGTTGTTAAACTTTACGGCTGAATTTCTTGTAATACTCTGGGAGGTGCACGACGAGACCTGCAAAATAGAAGAAACCGATTCTTCATTAAAAAACAAAAAAAACGACAAGCACCGTATAGGGACTTCCTTCCCTCTTGCATGTCCCAATTCTTTCTTTCTCGCAGCCTGTCCCTCTTCTTATGTGATTTTTCAATCTCTGGCCGTGCACTATCAGTGAATTTCCTATGAGAAGAAGCAATAGAGAAGAAAATCGATGATGTTTAGTGGGATTCAATACACATGAAGATATGTTAGCAGAGAAAAAGAATCAGTGACAAATACACCCCTATTAACAGTGGCATTCAATACGCATGAAAAGAAGTCAGTGAGAACGCGCAATATCCTGTCTCCTTTGTTGTGCACATGAAGTGAGTCTCTTGGACGATGAATTCCCTCCTTCTCAACGATTGCCCTTTCTCCTTTTCAAGTATTTTTTCTTACTTTTAGAGAGTGGACAAGGATCAGAGAGAGAGAGTTTCCTTCCTCTGACTTTGCAGAATGTGGCTTTCTTCTTGAGATTCTCGTACGCCACCGCGGGGCAAAGATGAGGAAAGCCAAGCTACGGTGATGTTCCACCGTTCAAGATCTTGGTTTTCCGAGGGAGAGTTTTTTGGCCGAGAGACTCTTTCCTTCTTCTCCTCTCTATGTGCCGTATCTTCCATTGAATCGGCCTCCTCTCTATGTGCCGTATGTGATTTTTTTTTTTTTGGCCTCCTTCAGTTACGTGACCTAGAGGTGTTTGTATAGAGAACGCGTAGGTCAAATCCTGATAATGCGGGCCTAGACTTTGGCCTTATTTTGATTAATAAAATTTAATTTAAAGGCCTTTTCTGGAATTAAAATTTAGTGGACTGGAAAGCTCAAATTAGGCCCAAATCCCATCGTCGGTGCAAAAAAATGCGAATGCACTGCATGCTTAAATTAAATATGCCATGCGTGATTTTTTTTTTTGGTGAGAATCAAGGCTAATTCTCATTTTTGTGAAAATTGAATAATTAAAAAAAAATCAAAATTTAGGTGTCAACATCGGTACATATATGTGCAGTGCGATCAGCATATAGGTACTCTTTTACATGTTCACCTATTAAGCGAAGTGGCTTTGACCGTCCTCTGATTGGAGCAAGGTGAAAATCAACCTCGACTAGTGATTTGCTATTTGGTGTTGCTAAGAGAGGGCAAATAAATATTTGTATTGAGAAGTTTTAAAAGATTGTCTGTGATAATTCACACGAGAGATGTTAATCCAATCCCGTGTGGTAATTTACTAGGATAAAAATTGGTGATGAGTCGTACTAATTTGGATTGGGAATCTCTACAAAGAATTGGTTAGTGAAAAAGGGTACTAATCAAGCCTAATAAAAATTGGTAAGATGGTCAAAAAGAAGGTTGAAATTTTGAGAAAAACGATCCAACTGTAATAAGTAACTTAAACGAAATTTTTTAACCCAACTAGTTGGTAGTTTAATATGAAAAAAAATTGGTAAATTACTCTAACTTGGATTGGTAATTTCATATAACAATTGATAAGTTTGAAGGATGTTAAATAATGGAAATAAAACTTGATAAGTCAGTGCGTAAAAAAATTGCCAATATACAAACTATCAAAAAAGTTGTTAATTTCTATTTGGGGTCGACTATTTGGCCGTTTTTAAGCTGTTTCTGATGGCCGATCCTTGGCCTCTAGGTTGGGCGCGCGATGCCGCGGTGTTGTATCTTGCAGTCGGTTCACCGTTAAACCCTCTTTGGCACATAATGGTGCCATTTTAGGTTCATGATTTTTGTGTCCGGATTCATCTTTGTATCTTCTTTGAAAAGTTCAATACATACTTACTTTACAAAAAAAAAATGGTCGGTAATTTCATAAAAAAAAGGTTGGTAATTTACGTACAAGTCACCATAAAAAAAAAGGTGACCGACCATTTTAATTATTAGTAGTTTTAAACACTTACTAATACTTAGTGAAATTTATCAGCATGGATAAAGATTTCTAGATGAAACATATAGAATAGGGGATAAGAACGTTATAAGTGGCATAACTTTTTTACGTAGCTCACTAGAGTGGCGTAACTTTTTTCTCAATGAAATGAGTATCATAACTTCTATAAGGAGCTCACTTGAATGTCATAATTTTTTATTCACTCACTTCTGTGCCATATAAATTGCGATCGATCAATTAAGTGTCATAACCTTTTAATATTATTCACCATAAGTGTTATGCCACGTCGGGTTTGTGGCATTTGGGTGGACGTGTTCTAAAAATTATGGTACTTAAATCATCTATTGAATATTATGGCACTTAAATGCACCTTTTTTGTTGTTGTTGAAGTCTTGGCACTCTAATTAATAGAAAAAAAAAGTTATGAAATTTGAGTGAGCGTCGTGTGAAAGTTACGGTATTTAAATTGTCTTTATCCTTATAATATAGAACTGGCTAATGACCAGCTCTGTTACACGGACACGTTGTTTAAAAATAAATTGCCGTGTCGGACACAGACACGCGTCCGACACGGGGACACGGCTGGACTCGGTTTTTTTTTTTTGTGCCTTGCCCTGCCCTCCCTCTGGACACTAAAAATAATGAAAAACACCCAATTTTTTTTTTTATCTAATTTCTAACTCCTCCCTCTAACGACCTTTATATTTCCATTTCCCTCGACTCTATAGATACTGTGGCTGGTAATAATTGAAGTTTTATGGTTTTGAAATCATGTATATATAAAAATATACATATAATATACAACGTGTCCCAGCGTGTCGGAATTCTCTATTTTTTTAGAATTATCGTGTCGACGTATCGTATCGTATTGTGTCGCGAGTCGTGTCCTGTGTCCGTGTAACATAGATGACCAGTCGATTGCTCATATGCAACTGCGCCATATCTCATAGTTTTGAGTCCCAAGAGGACATCTTTTGGTGATGGATGGATGCATTTTTCTCATCTTAAAACCCATGCAAGACATACGCAAGAGACGTGCCCTGTGAGGATCACCATCTTGTATCCTTGGCCTGGATCGGCTCTTAAGTGGCGTCTTATAGAGCTCGTCCCTCTTCTGTGTCTGTATAAGTATAGATCCATGTGATTATAAACCCAACTGTGTTTGCAAAATCACTCCATAGCCTGGCTTAAATGAATGGGTGCGTCAAAAAGAGGTTTTCACAGGGATTAGTAAAAGGATCAGCACGTCATCAACTGAACTTTTTTTATTTTTTTGGTCGACATCGACTGAACTTTCCGTTTCACCAATATGCTGATATTGAATGCAATCTCGATCCAAGGGCCAAAGAAACTTAACCCAATTTACTTTTTACCTCTATCTGTGGAGCTGCCTCTGCTGGGGAAAGCATCTTGACGCCCCAAGAAATGGACTTAAGCGTTGGAATGTGATGTTTTTGTTAACACTGAAAAATTTAGAGGAAGAAATATTGCTCCTCAATTTTTTATATATCTTTTTCATATCTTTTACAATGACCTAGAAACATATATACAAATACAAGAAAGATCCTAAAAGGTATATCCTCCAATCTAGCTAATTACTATTATTCAATCTTACTAATTACAACTCACACGTATATTTTAGAACTCATTCTCACACTCCCCCTCAAGTTGGTGCATAGATGTTGTGAATGCCCAATTTTCCAAATGAGTTGTAGAAGATCATGCTTGATACAGCCTTCGTCAAAATATCTGCCAACTGATCTTCAGATCGTATAAATGGAAATCGAATCACTTTGTTGTCCAAGTTGCTTGATAAAATGAAGGTCCATTTCAACATGTTTGGTACGGTCATGCTGAACTGGATTGTGAGAGATGCCAATTGATGCTTTGTTATCACAAAATAACTTCATCTCCGCTCTCGAAGCGAACCCAATCTCCGACATTAACTTCTTAAGCCATAGGAGTTCACACAACCCTTTGGTCATCACTCTAAATTCGGCCTATGCACTTGATCATGCCACCACCTTATGTTTCTTGCTCCTCCAAGTAACTAAGTTCCCTCCCACGAAAGTGAAGTATCATTATGTTGATCTCCGGTCATAAACACTCCGGTCATAAACACTTTCATCCCAGTCTGCATCAATAAATCTTTCGATTTCAAGATGACCCCTTTTTGGAACCTCAGACCTCGCCCTGGAGAAGACTTCAAGTAGCGAAGTATACACAACGCTGCATTCATATGATCTTCACTTGGGGCATGCATAAATTGGCTTACAATACTCATTGCGTATGCAATGTTAACACGAGTATACGATAGGTAAATTAGTTTGCCAACTAATCTTTGATATCTTTCTTTATTTGTTGACACTTGATCCGAATACTCTCCAAGTCTATAGTTCTGAATAATTGATGTGTCTGGAGGTTTGCAGTCCAATATTCTCACCTTTGCCAATAGATCTAGCACATCCTTTTTTGTGAAAGAAATATTCCCATTGTCGACCTCCTTACTTCAATACCTAGGAAGTATTTCAGCCTGTCGCGACCTAAAATTAAGTTAATTAGATGAATTAACTAACCTAATACGGACTCTCCCAAGCCCTACTAATTTGCAACTTAGGTTAATGATTTTTAATTTATGAGTCGCCACTAATCGTTTCTTGGTAGGTCGATTAGAAACCTAAATAAAATAGCGGGATAGCCATTTTATTTCCATGCACCAAATATAATGAGTTCGGGGACTTGGTTGCATTAATTAAAAATTAATGCCCTTTCGATACCAATTTCATGAAAATTCTTTTTTGATTGGCTTGTGTGACTTGAATGTTTTTTGTTTTTGTTTTTCTGGCTTTTTTAAATTTCTTAAAAAAAAGAATTTGAACAAAGTTAAACAAGAATGCCCATAATATATCTTAATATCCGAACGTTTTTTTTGAAAATTCACTCATTCCTAAAGATTCGGGTTAGAGTAGAATTTTTATCTGGTACCTCCCTGAAGATTCGAGCCAGTATGCGAATATAGGTATAGAATAACAACGTCCCTTTTGCCAAAGAGAAAGAATACGAGGTTCTATACTAAATCACCATCCCACCCCATAAGATCATGGGTAAGACATGTGATTTAATTTTTCCGACAGATCTAGGCACGGGGGGAACATATATTATATGCATGTTTGTTTAAAAATGTACAAATGAATCAATTAAGCTTTAGAATTTACCGAAAATTCTGGGGAGTTACCCGAAATTCTCAAGGGGGACGATCCCCTATCCACCAAGGATCCATATCTTTTAAATTAGGAAAGTTATTTCTTAAGATTTTCAGAGAATTTTCGATAATTTCCAAAATTTTAAAAGATATCTTAATTCGGATGGAATCTTATCTTATATTCTGAAAAAAAATTATCTTTAAGGTTTAGAAAGATTAACTTAGATATCATTAGAAATAGAGAGCCAGTTGTGTATTGGCACTCTTTTATATGGGATCGTGTCATGTCTCCTCGAGACGCCTTCCTTTTGTGGTTAGTAACTCTAAATCGTATCCCTACTCAGGTTCTTTTGATTCAACACCGTAGGATAGAGGATGAGGTTTGTGTTTTTTGTACTTGTAGACCGGATTCGGTTCATCATTTATTTTTAGGCGTTTTATCACGGGTAGTATAGCTTTAATCTAGGCTTCAAAATGTAACTTGTCGTGGCACAACCGACCATGGCATGATCATATCCATTGGGCTATGTAACACCTCGGTGGCCACTCCTTTCCCCATCGCTTGGCTAAATTCTCTTTTGGTGCCTTATGTTAAATTATTTGGTCTGAGAGAAATCACATCTTCTTTAGAGGAAGGTCTCCTTTTGTGCCGGGAATCGTTAAGCATCTTATCAAAGTAGTCAAAGACAAAGCCCCCACTTTTGGTCGTATTGAAGACAATCCTCGGAATAGGCGCGTGCAAAGGAATTGGGGTCTCTCTCTCTCCATCTTTGAAGACCGTCCCGGATTCTTCTAGTTGTTTCCTTTCTTACTCTTGGCCGCTTGTTTGGCCCGTTTTTCTCTTCTTGGCTGCTGTTTTGGCCGTTTAGTTTGTAGGTTGTTTTGGCCGATTTTGTTGGCTTCTTGCTCCTTCCTCTCTTCTTCTTGATGGTCACTGTTTGGCCGCATCACCTTTGTACCATTTAGGACATGTCGTGTCCTCTTTTGTACAAGGTTTTTGTGTTCGGCTTCATCTTGTACATTGGTTCTTTGGAAAGTTATATACATACTTACTTTACCAAAAAAAAGGTTAACTTAGATAGCTTTCTCAGATTTTGAATATGGCTAGTGAATTCTGATTCTATTTTTGCATGAAAAATACTATAAAAATACGAATGCAATAAGATGAGATAACCATTGAACATTCAATCCAACCAACTTGCATATTCAACCAACATGAGAATAATCAAAGATTTGTTACAGCACATGAAAAATTTGGCCATCAAGATATTCCTACATCGCAAGTTAGTTTCCCATTCGAAAACGATTATTTTCTGGTTTCGATCTTAACACCTTCCGTTTTCATTGTCGATTCGTTAAAAAAAAAACTTCATTCCTCAACTTGAATAAAAAATCCGCACACATTCATCAAAGTACACGAACGTCCATGCATATAGCCAACCAAAGACGCATAGATTATGATCAATGATTAGCAACTTACCTTTTTCCCGAGAATTTCCAACAAACACAGCTTCGAAGTCGCTCTTGAATTCGGGGTTGATTAGCGGCTGGGTGAACAACGTCTCCACGCTATGCTCGGCCTCTTGCTCGAAGTAACAGTGGAGGAACGGCTAAACCGACGGAGCTCCGAGCGACGGCGACGAACAGGGACGACCGTGAACAAATAGAGTTGCTCGAGAGAGAGCTGAGATGATGTCGAAGGGGCTGAGAACGTTGCGGACGCCGGAATGATTATGATGTACCCTAAGTTGCGCAGCCGCAAACTTCGGGTACCGAAGGGATCTCTACGGCTAGGGGATTGTCTCGACCACGGAGGAGACAATCAAACCCTGAATTTCTCTCGAGCTCACCTCCCTTCAAAGTGCCGAATTTTTTAGAAAAGCCGAATGAAGTCCCTTAACCCTAGGTTATCATGAGGAATATATAGAAAAAGAAAGGCCTTGAATCGTAGGGTTTACTCTTGACCGTTGAATTTGAGTGATAATGGCCGTCGGATCAAAATTTCTGCCCTTGACGGGCTTGGATATCCAAAATTTCGGCCACAACGAGGGGGTATAAGGGCTTGGCCGAAATTCCTTAGTTAATGGGTTTATTTGTGCGAATTTAGGGCCTAATCGGGTTTTAATTTATTAAATGGGTAATTAATTAAAAGCCTTACTTTTAAAGAACTAAAATGGATTGAACTGAATTCGAATTGAGCCTAAACCCATATAAATTTCGGCAATCCCTTTCTTGGTCGAAAATTTCAGACTATGTTTGGTCTCATCGTCTGTTAAATTAAGCTCAATCGACTCACCTTAATGTGAATGCATGACAGAAAATAAATATACCATGTATGAGAATTTATTTTTTTGTGAAAACTAAGACTAATTCTCATTTTATAAAATAGATGAATGGATTTCTAAAAGTCAAAATTTAGGTGTCAATACAACCCCCAAGATTTTTTTTTTTATTTATCTCAAACTCCTCAGAAAGTTTCTTTTTGAGCTTAGATATTTCTATCAAACCATCTCCAGTAATAATTATATCATCAAGATAGATAATCAACATTGTTACCTTCTCTTGATGTCATTTCAGAAGCAATATGTGATCTGAGTCACTTTGAGAATACCCATATCTCCTTATTACCAAAGTGAACCAGCCAAACCATGCTCGTGGAGACTGCTTCAGATCATACAATGATCGTTTTAACTTACACACCGCTTTAGGTTGTAAGGGTGAATTATAACCTAGTGGAACATCCATATAAATATCTTCTTCAAGATCATGATGAAGAAATGCATTCTTGACATTATACTAGTGTAATAGCCAATCTAAATTAGCTGCAAGAGACAACAAGACCCGAACAGTTTAAAGTTTAGCTACAAGAGAAAATGTCTCTTGATAGTCAATCCCGTAAGATTGCGTGTAGCCATTCACTACCAGTCTTGTTTTGTACATTTCAATAGATCAATCTGCTTTATACTTCATAGAAAAAACCCACTTACATTACACAATCTTCTTCCCTTCAAGTAAATTCACCAGCTTCCAAGTCTCGTTTTTCTCCAATGCAACAATCTCCTCTTCCATTGTTTGAATCCACTTAGGATCTTTCAGAGCATCATGTACCTTTTCTGGAATACGAACTGCAGACACATTCAACACAAATGCCTTTAATGGGCCTGGCAACCTTTTGGTTGACACATAACTTGCAATAGGATATGTAGATCTCTTCTATTCAACATCCGGCGAATATCTGTTTGGGGGCTTGCCTCGATTATGCCTAGTAGGTAATTTATATCCCACAGAAGTATTAAGTTTATCAAAGACACAAAGAGGAGTAAGAGAGGTTATCTCAACAATATTCTCAAGAGTTGAGTCAGGTACTAGAGAAGAGGGAAGCTGTTTTTTCGTGATTTTGCTCCTACAGAAGTTGGATTTGCACAGCATCAAACGATACCACCTTAGATGATGCATTCTCAGAAGATACTCCTTTAGATGATTGTTGACACCTGATTTTTGACCATTCGTTATTATAGTTTTTTTTTTATTTCTAAAATTAATTAAAAATATCAAAAAGGTCAAAAATTGCAAAATCAACTTTAGAAGCCTTAGCCCAGCCTTAGGAACCAATTTTGAACAAAAAATATTTTTTGTATTTTTTAATATTTTTTGTTATTTATTTAATTATAAAAATACCCAAAAAATTAGACAAAAATATTCAGAAATTTTATTTTAATTATCTATTTAATATTTTCACTTTTTATTAGGGAAATTAGGCTTGGTTCATGGGGTTCCTTCACAAACCTAATCCCGAACCGGGCCTAAAAAATCCTTTTCGAGTCCTTTAATTTTCAATTCTCAGTTTTTATAAGCTATGACATTGGACTCCAAAGTATTGAAATGCAATTGGGTCAATTTGCCCTCCAATTTGATCAATTTTAACCAAAAGGGCTTAATTGCATAAAAATCTTTCAATTTAGTCCCCGGTTTCACAATTTTTGAAATTAAATTTCACACGGGCACACCCATTAAAATTAAACACCTCTACCCAACAGTTTTCATCATTCTGAATCCATTGGTGGGCTCAATTTTGGCTAATTCGATCGTTTAGGCCTTCGATTTGGCGAAATTAAATTTCGGATCCTAGGGACAATTTGGGGTTTTCACAGAATTTCAATAATTTGATTCACAAAAATACTCATATTTGATGGAAAACATGTCAAGGAATCCGATTTTGCCATCAATTTCATGAAAAGAGGTCATTTGGGGGGTCAATTTGGCGATTTGGGCGATTTGGCCGAACCGGGTCGGTCGGGTCAGACCCGACCCGACCCGGCCCGACCCGGGTCTGCAACATTGTTGCAGACCCGTGCAGAACAGCAAGGCAGGGGAAGACAGGGGCGGCGTGGGCGACGTTTTTTTTAAGAAAAAAGGACATCACGCGTGGGGGACAGGCAGAGAAGCCGATGCTCGCGTTGGGCAGAGGCGTTGGACGCGCCGAGGCGCGCCGGTCGGCCACGAAAACCGGCGAGGGAGCTCGGTTTTAAGCGAAGCTCGGCAAAGAGAGAGGGGGGATTTTTTTTGGGCGAACCCGAGGGAGAGGCGAGCACCCCGGACCTTCAGCTCTCCCACAGATCGTCGTGGAAGCCCCCATAGCCGCCGGCGACTCTCGAACAGGTCGGTAGCTCCCCCGACATCCATTTTTTCTCTACGCATACCAAGTGTTCGACGAAATGCTTCAATGAGCATTTCATTTTGTAATGCTCGGCCGTGCCTCCCCCGAGCCCCATTCGTGTACTAGGGACCTTAAACCCTCATTATATTCATCCCTAAGTTCGACTTGCCCTTGTTTGTGCATTGTTGCGCGTCGAAACCGAGCCGGAAACCACGCCCGGAGCTTCGCCGTCCACCCCGCGGACCGAGAGCTCAACGGAAGCTTCCGGCGGTCGCTAAGCTCAAAACGAGCTCAGGTAAGCTTCTAGACTCTTCTTGGATTCCGTGTGATGCAAACAAATGGAGTTTGAGCGACAAAAAATTTTATGCAAATCGGTTCGCCGGAGCCGGTTCGGTCGTTGGTCGTTTAGGTGTTTTGCGACGTGTTTTATTGCCATGTTTTGATTACATGTTGATGCTGAGTGTCTAAGGAATCGAATGCCGCAAGAACGGGCGAAAAATACCAAGTTTCGGGCCCGTTTCGCAATTTTCCGGCGACCTCGCCGGAATTTTTACTATTCCCGCCGGATTTTTCACTGTTCATCATCTTCTCCGGCGACCCTCCGGCCGGTCAACGGTCAACGGCCGACGTGGCGTGCCACGTAGGCAGCCACGTCAGCCGGGTGGGGTCCGGTTCGCTTATTTTTAAATAAAACAAATCAACGGCCCCGATCGTGACACGTGTCGCGATCCTAAGATTTTGGAAAATTAAAGAAATGATTTTCGAATAATCGATCCGGCGGACGAGGATGTACCACGTGGCTCGCTGAGGGACGTCCGATCTTGTACAAGATCGGACGTACCAGATGAAGCCACGTGGCACGTTCTAGAGCGTCCGATTTGTAGGTTTTCTAAAAAATGAAAATAAATTAAATTTTGATCCGACGGCTATTATTGAGCCACGTGGCTCTCTGTGGGTCGCTCGATCTAGTGGAAGATCGGACGCACGAGACGAAGCCACGTGGCACAACGTGGACCGTCCGATCCGGGGAATTTTCGGATAATTAAATAAAATACATAATAAAAAAAAAATTAAAAAAAAAAATAGAAAAATGTTTTAAAATATAAAACGGTGTCGTTTTAGGCCGGTTTCAACCCCTAGGGTCTTGCCGGGCGCCCGAGAGGCGCGGGCCGGGTTTGACCCGGCCCGGAAAATATTTTTAAATATTTTAAAAAATTCAGAAAATAATAAAATAATAAAAAAATCAATAAAAAATGAAAAATCATGAAAAATTCAAAAAATTCGGAAAATTCAGAAAAAATTCCAGAAAATAGGAAATGGCCACATTCAACTGGCCATGACCTGTTCCGGGTCTTTCGACCCCCGGTCTTTCCAGAAATGACGGTTTTGCCCTTTCGGCAAACCATTTTCCAAAAAAATTCTAAAAAAATCCAGGAAAATCCCAAAAAATAGGAAATGGCCACAAACAACTGGCCAAGGCTCATCCCGGGTGTTTTGAACCCCAAACCTTCTTGAAAATGATGATTTCGCCCTTTGGGTGAGTCGTCTTCCAAAAATTGAAGAAAAATCAAGAAATTCCAAAAAATTCTCAAAAATGGGAAATGGCCACAATCAACTGGCCATGGAATATTTTGGATAACTCGGTATCCAAACCTTCCAAAAATGACAATTTTGCCCTTCGGACTAATTGTCCCCGAATCTTCCCATTTTACCCCCTAGCCCTAAATCACATCTTCCCTAAGCCCTTATGGCTATACTAGGAGGCCAATGATTGAAATTGATGTGCATTGACATGATTTATTTATGCACTTGACTTGCGCTCTCGTTAAATTGATTGTGATTGATAGGACTAGTATTCCAATCTGCATGAAACCCTGAATCAAACCTATCTCACCCAAAATTGTGTCTGCATGAACTCTTAGTCAGGAAAATCACTCGCGTTAGGTACCGAAAGGGCGTTGGTAATGACACCGACGTAACCAAGTCCCCGAACCCAAAATCTCTGGTTCCGCAGAACTGATCGATCTCTCCCAATCGGTCAGTAAGGTTTCCGGTCTACCCTCTGTCGCGACCCTCTTGAGGTTGTCGGGCTCTCGAGGGCTAATGGGCCGTCCTGTCTGGTCGGACGCAGGCCTCTCCCAAGGCCCATTACCCAAATCGCAACGGAGGTATGCGTGATCGACTTTCAGTGTGGTCTAGTGACATGTGCTAAGTGTGCATGCCATGGAGTCGCCACCAATCATTTTTTTAGGGTATGATTGGACCACCCAATCGAATAGTTGGAAGTTTCTATTCAATTCTGCGAGAACCAGAGAAATGGTTTCGGGGACTTAGTTACACCAACTGTCAGAGTTAACGCCCTTTCGGTACCTAAGTTGACTGAATTTTCTAGCCTGAGATTCATGCGGATGAGTAAGGTATGAACCCTAAATCTAGAAATTCATGTAGATAAGAGTGATTATCCTAGCAATCACAATCAGTAATAAAATGCCCAACTCAAGGAATCTAGATATGCAAATAAATCACATGGCATTCCTAGTAAGGTCCTATTTATCAATCACAGCTCAAGAATGATTTAGCTGTCCTAGCCATTCTACACACGATCTAACCTAAGAAAAGCATTAGGAAGCATCGAAGGAGTTCGAGAGTACTCACATGGGGTTCGCCGTGCCCTGGTTTGGTCTTGGACGAGCTATCGAACTCATGCCGACCCGATTATATTTGGGGATCCACTCGGCGTTTTACACCATGAAATCATGTGAAACAAAAACGAAAATATTCAGCAAGGGGCATTTATTGTAGATGGTGGTCGATCTAATTGGACGTCAAGACTAAAAAAGATGTAGAAATTTACAAATTAAAATACTCGAATGACATTTTTTTGCCAAATTCAACTCTATGCGTCGTGAAGAAACACATGCAATTGAACTTAAATTTTGACTATTTATGAGTTCAAAATGTAAAAGAAATTAAAATAAAAATATTGACTATTTTTCTATATTTTTACGACATCGAACGCTATTTTTCTTCATTTTTCATGTATTTTTCTATTTTTGGAAAATATTAAAAAATATTAAAAAATATGAAAAATTATTTTTTTATCAAAAATGGTTCCTTTAGCTTGGTCAAGGCTACCAAAGATGATTTTTTTAATTTTTTTAACTTTTTATAGATTTTTTATGAATTTTTTAAAAATAAACTATGAAAGACTGATCAAAAATCAAGTGTCAACAGCTGCCCCTCTTTGAGAGGAATTTCGTCAGAGGTTTCTCTCAAAGACAAGGTGACACCTGTGTTCCGATCAACTCGACTGGGAAAAGAAAAGAAATCATGACATCCAATTTTCATGTCCATCAATGTGTGATTTTCCTTAAAAAGAGATGTGCTCATTCAATTCCCTGATATGATGTAAGAAAGTTAAGGAGTAGATAGACTTCCCTGCCCCTTACCTGCCGAATGCTTGCGGCATTTGCTGTGTCTGATGGGTTCAAGTAGATTCCTAAGGACTTGTCATCGGAGTGTCCTGGGGATGTTAAGCTCTGACCTGTATGGTAGGTCAAACCATAATGGGATTCCTAACTGATAGGAACCTAAGGAAGACGCATCCCACATTTGGGAATTTGCCAAGGGTTTTGATCCATGTGGTGGACTAAACTAGAAATGGCTTGCCTAATGTAAGGCTTATTAGGGAAAACGACTCCTCCCGCGTTCGGGATTCATCAAGGTTTTGATCCGTATGGTGGATCGGACCATTGGGTTGATCCTTCAGGCGGTCTCTACCGGTCCTTTGACCCTTCAGGCGGTTTCTACCATTCATTGACCCTTCATGCGGTTTCTACCATTGAGTTGACCCTTCAGGCGGTTTCTACCATTGGTTGACCCTTCAAGCGGTTTCTACCATACATTGACCCTTCAGGCGGTTTCTACCATTGTTTTGACCCTTCAGGCGGTTTCTACCATTGGTTGACCCTTCAGGCGGTTTCTACCATACATTGACCCTTCAAGCGGTTTCTACCATTGTGTTGACCCTTCAGGCGGTTTCTACCATTGATTGACCCTTCAGGCGGTTTCTACCATTGAGTTGACCCTTCAGGCGGTTTCTACCATTTATGAGATTCCAAATTGATATGAATCAAAGGATGACGTACCCGCTCTTCGGGGCTAGTCGGAGACTCGATCATTCTATGGATCGGTCTTAGAAAAGATTTGCCTACTAAAAGGCTTCACCTAAGGATGACGCACCCAGTCTTTGGGGTGGCCAAAAGTCCTGCAGAAAGCTTAGACCTGAAAAAATTTTCCTCGCCAAGAAGATATTAGTAATCTTTGGGAAGACAATAATTGTCTAACTGACAAAATTCTACGACTTAAGTTTTAGTCATGAAATGTGCATTTTGATTGTTGGAGGTTATCCAAAACATTTCTGCCATATACAGATGTAATCATAAATTCCTTGCACGGAAACTCTAGATCAAACAATTTGAAAATTTCAAAAAGAGTTTGCTCAAAACATCCATTGGAGTATTTCTCACCCAAGAAGGCTCCTCACTGCTCTGTGATAATGATCTTTAATAGGGAAAGTGCTCAATTTCCTACCGACCTGTGCCTGGGTTTCAGGATCATTCGCAACGCATACATTTCGACCGATCAGGAGGTCTTTCACGGGACCGTAGTGTTAGGCTTGGATATCGGTTTCCAAGGGGGACTCACTTTTGAGTCAAGGCCGTTGAACGAAATTTTTCACTATCTGATCCGGGTTTACAAGTCAAGAACCCTGCAAAATGAGAAAGAAATAGTCTTGCTCGTACTTCTTTGAGCTAAGTTATACATTAACCCAAGTGTCTTAGTCAGATAAGACTACTTCAGGGTTGTAACATTGGAAGGATTGGGGACCGAAAAAGGCTTATTTTTTGCCCAGAAATTGTGAAGGGTTTGACATTGGTGATCATTGCAAATTTGCCACATGTCCTTCGAAGAACATCTCCATTTCTTGAAGTGTACACTCCTCTTTTAGAGCGCACAAGGATGTTTAAAAGCGTCTCTTGTTACATTAAGAGACCGTCTGTTTGTGTGTTTGCAATTTGAGCACGACAACATTTGGAGAGTAGTCATCTTGATCTAACTCCTTTGCAGGGTCTTTTCATCGTCTCTCTAGACTTTACTGGGGATATTTTGAATAGACATCAGCCTTGCTTTTTACCATGCACTTTGCTTTTTCTTGATGTCTAGGGATTTTTCTTTTCCCCCTTTTTTTAATCCCGTGTTTTTCTTTTCTTTTGGAGCTAGGATTTTCGGCAATCATGCTAGATATGCAACTTAAACTTTGGCACGCTTCCATTCCTAGAGTGATGTTGCCTTTGCTTTGGAATATGCAATGATCACCAATAGGTTGATGAAATGAATTTGCTGGCTCAACTTGGTTGTGCAAAGGATAACAGTGTGTAGGATAGAGAAATGAATCATTCTCGTCATCCTATGACACTTGGATTATCATATAAACAACACACAAAGATTTATGTTAGTCCGAGCAAGAAAATTTCTAACCGTTTACTTTCTGATACTGTTGGACTAACCTTCATTTGCCCCAATGTGGGGTGGTTCTTGACAGGGTTGAGAATGAAAATCGCCGTTCAATGGGGTTCTCAATGGGCATCTGTAGTGTTTGGAATGAAGAAATAAATGCCTCTGTCATCTCGATCCATGTAATCGTTGCGAATGACCCTTATATCCATAGGTTAAGGTTTCGCTATCATTTCCAATCTCCTCATCTCTCAAGTGTGTATGGGACGTGTTTGGATTAGGCTCGCTTCTCTTATGAGAAAATACCCTTTTGAACAGTTCAAACGACTCTTATTGGAAAAATTCATTTCATTTCATCAAGATTTATCCTTCAAAGGGATTTTATGATGCACCATACATGTGTAATTCATGTTCAGACAATCTCATGTTTTAAAACATGAATGTCAATGAAGTAAGAATTCTATGTCTTTTTAGATGTGAGAATCGAATTAATTCTGAAAGTTTTTAATCTCCAATGAATTGGGAAAAGGGATACTTACCTGCCCATCGAGGCTGGAGATCCTGGAGATATAAAAGGGATATGTCATTGTATATTCTAAAACTTTACAAAAATTGGAACGATACATCTTACCCTTGGTCATATGCTCCAACGAGTGTACAAGGGTTGTGAAAATCTGCACTTCACATAGTAACACAAGATTGTTGGGTGTTCTAAAGTTCTTTCGACTTCTTGGTTTTTGGAGAAAAATGAAACTTACATGTGTGCCCTGATGGCGAGCTCCTGCCAAGGATAAATATTAAGCATTATTTTGGGTTTCCAAATTCAAAACAAATTGGGACGATACTACTTTACTCTTGATTTGAATTCCATTCTGCATGCCAATGTGCGGATTGTAGAAGCCGGCCCTCAAGCTTGTGGCCATGATTTCTTCGTCTGGTTGGGCAACGAATCCACCTCGAGGATTTACGTCAGAGGAGATTCATTCATCTTTTTGGGCGTGTTTCATGCACTGTTTTGTTATTTGAATGCATGGCTTCTTGGGTGCCTCATCTCTGTTCATCACCTGAGAGGAAAATGAGAGAACATTATCCCCGCATCTGATTGAAAATCATTTAGGAACGATACGTTCTTTTTACCAAATGGGTGGCTCCGCGGCCAAATGTGTTTTACATTGAAAGGATGGATTCCATTACGCTCTGCGGATGATAACTATTGCTTCGGGGACTTGCCCCACGGATCAAACGATGAATTTGATGTCTTCGGCTTCGACATGCTTTCCAGATGTAGGAATGGTTTGCCCCCATTTTCAGTGGAGATGGGTTTTGTCGAGTGGGCAAGATCAAAAACTCATCCTAGATTTGGCTTTAGTCGAAGGTTGAAATCCCGACCTTGGATAAGCGAATCATGATTCATCTCCTTCTGCTTCGGATTTGTCATTTGCGTGCTTCACATTTTACAATACCAACTTCGCCGCTTGATGAAAATGAATCGATGATTTTCGAATTGCCCCAAGTTCTATAGTCATCTGCGTCGAATCTCTTTGAACTTCATCGGGTGATAGACAAACTGATAAAATGATTTTTCAATCCTGAGATCGAACTCCTGACGTTTCGTACCACTTCCAGTTCACTGACTACCAGGACAAAGCACTATTGGCCTCCCTAACTGGTTCGTTTTTTGTTATAAAATTCTTGAAGCAGTTAGCGACCCCCATCGAGAATGAAACAAGCTCAATTTAGAGTTCATAACGACTAAAGGTCCCTTAGAACGATACAGAGCTAACCGTCTTTGAGCTCGCTCGGGCTTTTGCTCGCATTTTCCTATGTGAAGCCATTAAATGTTTTTCTTCGTGGCGTTCAATTGATTCGCCTCGACTCTAATCTAACGAGGGATTGTCGTACTCAAGCATGATGATGCTCGCAGGTAGTACTGATCGCTGCCCCAGATTAACTCTAGGCATTAAGGAAGATTATCTTGCATGGAAGACTTTATGACAGAAAGATTAATGATACATCCATTCACATGTGCCTAGTTCCCTTGAGGATTCTCGGTGATCAGCCAGCTACACCATGAATTAGACATATAATCGTCATTTTGGATCATAACTTCATAAGTCCATCAGTTTTAAACTGATCGATCCAGATATGGAGCTCCTCATCAAGGAAATCTTTTGATTCTTCGAGCAACTGATATTCGGGTTGACCATCATCGCTTGGCGTTGAAGGATTCCTGTTTCTGTTGTGAGCGATCTGATTCTTCGAGCTAGAACCTTCGTCGTTGCTCGAGATTATAAGAGGATGATTGATCGGTTCACTATCAAAAGCACATTCCATTTGGGAATGGGAGAAACAAAAATCCTCAAAGCATCCGCCCGCTTGATCTTCCGAAATCATATGCCCAAGCCGGGCAGATCTTTGAACACTAGGCGCAATATGTTGATCGGGGATAGGAAAAGCACTAGCGAAAAGTTGCTGCTCAAACCAAGGAGTTCGTACCTGCTGCACTTGTGGCATATACTCTTGAGGGGTGCTGAGATGATTCAGGGGAATATTCTGATTAGCGCCCAAGTAGTCGATGGTGCTGCTACCAGCTTGGTCGGTGCCTAGATTCGGCAGGGTATTTCTTACTTCAGGGGCATTGTAGTTATAGCCATGCCTAGTGTTTAGGCACAAGTTGAGTTCTTTCAGGTTCAGTGCTGTGTGGCGCTGTCTTAGCGCCCTTCTGTAGCTCTTGAGGTGACTCGCGACTCCATCTTTAGTGAGTCCTGGTATGTTCATGATCTCAAGTATGCGCGTTGGATATGCTGAGTTGATCCCTAGTTGCTGAACCGCACTAAGGAACTTGAGATGAAGCTCGGGGGACCAATTGACCCTCGTCTTCTTGCGACCCGGAACAGTGTTGACAACTTGGCTATTGCTCTCTGGCCTATTTCCAGTAGAATTTGATCGAGCCGGAAATTGTTGTGGAGGGAATTCATCAGCTTTGGATTGGTCGGTCGTGATAGTAAGCTCATCGTTAAGGAAACTCCAATCATGGTGACGCATATCACATCCTTTAGAAGGCATCGATATTGACTTCGTAGAATTGATTTGTTCATGCATATCTCCAACAAAATCCGATTGTATCGAAGATGGTTCGAGGGAGTGAGGTGGTGAATGAGCATTTTCAATCCTCATATAAGGCTTATCAAGGAACATTTCGCCGAGAGTGATAGGGCCACCGCAATTAAGGCAAGCGATAGTGCTGGGAGCTTTTTTATACCTCATGTTCTCCGCTCGAAGCTTTTCGTTTTCCTCCTTTAGAATCGCAAGTTCTTGACGTCTGTGTTGAGCCCTCAATTTGGCTCGCTTATTTTGAAACCAAAACTTGACCCTCAAAGGTTTCATCCCTAGCTTCTGGCCCAATTCATTTCTTTGTTTCATGTTCGGGAGAGGGCATTCACTAAAGAAAGCTTCAAGCTCTTGGATTTCATTCTGAGTGTGGCACTGGCGACGTTTCCTTTTCCGAGATTGACCATCGCTGCTGCTGTTGTCGTCGCTGCTGAGATCCTGAACTTCGTTGCCGAAAGGGTTGGGTTCTGTGGTTCTGGTACCAGACGCCATCCTGGAATCTTCGAGATCTCTCAGTAGTTCATTTTCTGAGATTTTTGGATCAGTCGCCTCTAGCAACTGATGGTAACCCTCAAACATGTTGGATCGAAAAATGTTCGATCAATTTTTGCTCACTCAGGGTTCTCTACTCTCTCATGTATGCTCACTCTCTCTAAATTTTCTTTTGAGTGGTTCTGTATGCCCATGAAACGTTCTTTAAACATGGATGAAGATCGTCAGGCAAGCGTTGCTCCCAAGATTTCGTATTTCCCACTTTGTCGTCTTCTTTCTTCTTTTCAACGTGGAGGGACACCAAATCGATTTCCTTTTCTCGATATCCATGTCTGTCTCCCACTTATTTTCAAAAAGGTGGAACTACGCTCGCCTCCTGCTCAGTTTTTTAATATGATGGGACCGCCAAATCCTTTCGCAACTTTTTTCGATAGTTGCGCTTAACTCCCGTTCAATTTTAATATGGTGACACCGACATATCTTTTTACAACTTTTTTAGGTTTATCAAGCCTGAAATCGCGGACTGGGACAGATCTGATGGTTCACCGAAAGAGCCACCACTGCTTTACCCAATTAACTTGGCTCCACGAGCATTATTGCTGTGCCTTTCTTCATTCTCGAGTTGCTATAAAAGGAGGAGTTAATGCAGAGAAGATTAACACTCTTACATAATTGCCTTTTCTTATTTTAATCACTCTACCACATTCATCTTCTTCTCCCTCACTCCAACGAAAATGACCTCCTCTCCTATTCGCGCTTTCTCGGCCGAAATTTTGGCCCAGTGGGAAAAACTCTATAACCTCCTCGGTCGAGGCTATGCTCATATAGCCGATCACCCAGAAACTGAAGATGAAATCCGCATTTTGCTCGTGGAAATAGACACCACCTCCATCGAGGGCACTAATTTAGAGAGGGAATATAGAATCTTCCCAACCCTCTTTATAAACTTTTTAGAGACTTACCGTGTCGCTCATCGAAAAGCTACCGTGGCTCACGTTTTGCGAGCTCGCTATGAGGATCGGTCCAACTGCTTGGTGTTGGCCAACCTTGTGGCCGATAGTCACAGAAAGGCTGTTGAGTTCGCCAACAAGCGAGTCTCGATGTTGCTTCGCGAGAGGGGAAATTTGGTGGAGCGCTTGGCCTTATCCCTGACCACCTATGAGCACGACCGTCGTAATGTCGTGTTGAAGTTTCAATGTGAGTGGCAGGAAGAAAGGCTTGACAGCATTACCGCGGATATAGCCCATGGGAGAGGACTAGTTCGGGACCTGGAAATAGCCGCCGAAGATCACGGGACCAAGGTTGCCGAGCTTAAAGGGGAATGTAAACGCCTTCTTCTTAAGCTTGCAGATCTCGAGTCTCGAGGTGGTGAGTATAAGCAAAGCATCAATAATATGGAGGGCCAACTTGGTTCCTTTGTGATGCTAATTAGGGCTCATTGCGGTTTTATGTTTCCACCCCGATGATTTGTATGATCTGCTTTTAAGGTCCCTCGATTGAGCGAAATGAATGAAAGCTCTAATGTGTGTGTCTCAACTTCTGTATGGCTGACTTTCTCGAACACCTGACCACTCTCAACCTAGGCAAGCTGCGCTTTGACATTGATGATTCGAGCGTGTACATCTTGATTTTTTAATCTTGCTTATGATCGGATAAAGGAACCTCCCACCGTGATTATCCACAAAAAGACTTCTCTTCTCTACTTGTTTTTAACCTGTTTCAAATGAAAATGCAGAATCAGAAGAAAGAATTTGAAAAATAAAGCATAAATCCTTTCAATTTTATGCTTACTTGTGATTAATAGGGATAAAAGCTTTTACAAGGGTTTTGGCCTTGTGCAAAAGCTTTTATCAATATTCCTCAAAGGAAAGCATATCATTGAAAGGAATGTAATTCACGATAATCGCCTTTGATCAATTCCAAGAAAATCAATGGAATGTTCAAAAGTACACAATTACGATGTGTTTTAAATTCAATTGAAGATACGGTATCCAAATTAAAGCCGTTTGCTAAGAACGAGAGTAATTTGGATATCTATCTTTTCATTAAATTTGAAAAACACGAATACTCTTGATCAATTATTGTGGATTACCAATGATGCAAAACATGCATGAACCAATTCAAGTTTATAGTTCCTTCTGGCGAAATTGGGATTGTATTGCCCTATACGGCCAAAAGGTTGTATAAGACTTCCAATTTCAATTTTATCCAAAGGAATTATAAAATTGATTTTGGAGTATTCGAGTGATTAGAAGAAATGCCACTATCACATTCCAATGACAAGTCAATAGAAATACAACAAATTTCAATCTGAATGTATATAAACACAAATAGATCCCTAATACAATCAATATAAGGGATCAGATAGAGAGGATCTCAGCAAAATAAATCCTATACAAGAAGGCTAGAAATGAAAATTAAAACAAAGGAATGTGATCTTAATACTTAGAGATGCCCCAGTTTCGATCTTTGAGACGTGACTTCAGGATCACCTATTCCAAATCGTCATCTTCATTAGATGATACCTCAATGATGTCCATAGCAGGCTCTTCTTGTCCACTTGGCGCTCGTAATGGGATGACACCATCTTCATCTTCCATCAAGAACATTGGGAGGAAAACACACCTATCTATCCTCAAAATGGCATTTAATCCAATCACCGGAATTATGCAATGAATATAATGATTAAGAGCTGTAACAAGTTCGAGGGATAGAAAAGTCTTACCAACCAAACTTAAGAGAAAATCAAGTTTCTCTGTATTTTTAGCAGTGTTAGGTATACTAACCTTCCATAGACAAACGCATGAGACAAGTGAGGGAAAACTCCTAAAAATCAAAAGATAGGGCTTGGTACCTAAAGCCAAGGTTCTCACCTCGAATTCTGGGAAGAGCCGATTCCATTGCACAACTATCGTTGCATTGGGACTCAATCCATAGTTCGAAGTGAGCAGAATTGAAAAGTGGATTACCCCATGTTTTTCCTCACGGAGATTCCATTTTCAATTCCTTCTATTGTGTTCCTAAAGAGGGCGCCTGGGGTTTTAGGCGCAATTGTGTGTATTCATTGTGTCGTGCTAAAGCAAAAGACATGCATTTTATTTAACAATCACCGCTTCAATATAAACATCCACACAATCATACATCCAAAACTCTTGCCTGCACAAAACAAAGTTAACAAGCACTTCACCCCTTATTTCTCCCGTCTACAAAAACATCTAACACATTCGTTAGCATATACACCTCACTTTCGAGAGCATCTGCATAAAATTAGGTTAGAAGAATCAATCAACTTTTTAATCGGCTCAAGTCCACTAAATGGTTAAGAACCAGTCCCCAGCGGAGTCGCCAGTCTGTCGCGACCCTCTTGAGGTTGTCGGGCTCTCGAGGGCTAATGGGCCGTCCTGTCTGGTCGGACGCGGGCCTCTCCCAAGGCCCATTACCCAAATCGCAACGGAGGTATGCGTGATCGACTTTCAGTGTGGTCTAGTGACATGTGCTAAGTGTGCATGCCATGGAGTCGCCACCAATCATTTTTTTAGGGTATGATTGGACCACCCAATCGAATAGTTGGAAGTTTCTATTCAATTCTGCGAGAACCAGAGAAATGGTTTCGGGGACTTAGTTACACCAACTGTCAGAGTTAACGCCCTTTCGGTACCTAAGTTGACTGAATTTTCTAGCCTGAGATTCATGCGGATGAGTAAGGTATGAACCCTAAATCTAGAAATTCATGTAGATAAGAGTGATTATCCTAGCAATCACAATCAGTAATAAAATGCCCAACTCAAGGAATCTAGATATGCAAATAAATCACATGGCATTCCTAGTAAGGTCCTATTTATCAATCACAGCTCAAGAATGATTTAGCTGTCCTAGCCATTCTACACACGATCTAACCTAAGAAAAGCATTAGGAAGCATCGAAGGAGTTCGAGAGTACTCACATGGGGTTCGCCGTGCCCTGGTTTGGTCTTGGACGAGCTATCGAACTCATGCCGACCCGATTATATTTGGGGATCCACTCGGCGTTTTACACCATGAAATCATGTGAAACAAAAACGAAAATATTCAGCAAGGGGCATTTATTGTAGATGGTGGTCGATCTAATTGGACGTCAAGACTAAAAAAGATGTAGAAATTTACAAATTAAAATACTCGAATGACATTTTTTTGCCAAATTCAACTCTATGCGTCGTGAAGAAACACATGCAATTGAACTTAAATTTTGACTATTTATGAGTTCAAAATGTAAAAGAAATTAAAATAAAAATATTGACTATTTTTCTATATTTTTACGACATCGAACGCTATTTTTCTTCATTTTTCATGTATTTTTCTATTTTTGGAAAATATTAAAAAATATTAAAAAATATGAAAAATTATTTTTTTATCAAAAATGGTTCCTTTAGCTTGGTCAAGGCTACCAAAGATGATTTTTTAATTTTTTTTAACTTTTTATAGATTTTTTATGAATTTTTTAAAAATAAACTATGAAAGACTGATCAAAAATCAAGTGTCAACACCCTCCAAGAAAGACCGGTGGCGACTCCAAATGCATGCACAAGTTGCACATGCCACCACGACCACACTAAGGTCGAAAGCGATCGACTCTTATCGTCGAATCCTTAAAGATATACTCCTGCCGCGATTTGGTATGGGCCTGGGAGGGCCCGCGCCGATCTAAGGCCCGCGATCCACATTTCAGAGTGGGGGCCGCAATCGGTAATCCATTAGCCGCGTCCGTTGATTTCGGACGGGTCGCGACAATGATGCCTTCCCCACTCCCTTAGGTGATGGCTCCCCTTCAGATGGTGCCTTCTCCATTCCCTCAAATTATGGCTCCCCCTCAGATGATGCCTTTTTCACTTTTCTGAACAATTTGCCCTTTCTATCTATGTCTCTCTATGAAAGGAAGAATTGAAATTTGGATAAAAATATTCAGTTTCAACAAACGAGACATCCATAGTCACATAGTTTTGCCATGTAGAAGGGTTATAGCATCGATACCCCTTCTGGTGTATACCATACCCCAAGAATAGACATCGCAGTACACATGGAGCAAGTTTCATCTATTGATTCTTCAGGATGTGAACAAATGCAATACAACTAACACCCAAGGAAAAATGATTAGGACAGATGGTAAAGAAGCATATGTGGACATGGTCTGTAGTAGTGTCTAAAAGTTCAACACTTTAGACGGCATCCGATTGAGGAAATGGATTGCTGTAGTCACACTATTATCCCAAAATAATTGAGGTACATGACTCTTAATGAACAAAGCTCGAGCTGTCTCAAGGATATGCCTATTCTTTTTTTCCACGGCACCATTCTGCTAAGGTGTTTGAGAGCAAGATGACTCATGGATCATACCATGTAGTTGAAAGTACTCCTTAAGGTATTCATTCATGTACTCCCCACCATTATCACTTCTTAAAACTTGAATCTGCCACTAAATTAGGTCTGCGGCATAGTATGAAAGTTTCTAAATATCTTGGCTACCTCATTCTTGCTTTTCATTAAGTAAAGCGATGTCATCCTGGTATAGTCATCAACAAATATCACAAACCACATACAACCCAAAATAATAGTAATAGGAGATGGACCCCAAACATCCGACTGTATCAAAGAAAAAGGAGCTTCTCTTTTATTCAAACTTATAGAAAAAAGAACTCTATGGCTCTTAGCCAATATGCAAGTCTGACATTGAAAATCTAAAATCCTTCAAATTAAAAAAAAAATCAGAAAATAACTGCTTCACATAACCAAATGACAGATATCCCAACCACCAATGCCAATGCCATATATGTTTCTTCCTACTGATGGATATACCTCGAGCATTATTTGCACTCCCAGAGTTGAAGTCATCCATGTAACCCCCCCTCTTTTAGCACCACGCTCAATTATCTCTTTCGTGAGAATATCCTGAAATAAACAAAATTGGAGATACATTATAATAATGCAATTCAAATCCTCAGTAACTTGTTCAATCGAAATTAATTTGGTCGATAATGAAGGGACAAGCAAAGTGTTAGAGAGAGAAAATGCATGAAAAATCGCAATAATTCCAGTACCAGTCACCGGATAGGTGAATTCATTAGCATTTGAGATACTATCACGTCTTAGTTGTAAAGTATGAACAAGATCATTAGGAGTAAAAGTCATATGATTCGTGGCTCTCGAATTAATGATTCAATGGTTGTATTCGGCCTGATTGCAACTAGCCAAAGCACTTCCATGGTTACCTTCTGACATCACATTATGTGGATCAATGTGAGATATTAATGATAGCCGAAGCTCTGCGGTCACTAGAGAAGCTCTCCTTTTTTCTTTTGCTTGCTTTCGGGCCTTCAACTCCTTCTACCAATCTGGATACTCATGAAGCTTAAAGCACGTCTCCCTGGTATATTTAGAATTACCACAATTTGTACAACCTCTCCCAGAAGAAAATCTCTGGCGTGGTGCTGAGCTAGGCCTTACTCCTTCCTGCGTAACTCCTGGCTTAGCTATATGCAACAAGGGTTCTTGATTTTCTTTGACATTCGCCTTATTCCCCCGAGATATCATGGCTACCGAATCATGAACAATGTCATTGTTAGTCAGTATTACAGTTTGTCCCATGTCTTCTCGTTGGACACACGCATAGACTTGTTCAATCGTAGGAAACGGCTGCATCTGCATGACATCTTCTCTGACCTTGTCAAGACAGTCATCCAACCCATCAAGAAATATGTAAACATGGTCCTCTTGTATAGCCATATTGTATCTTTCAATATCTTCAGGAAACCGCATTGGGTTCGGGCGGCGAAAGTCGATTTCTCTTCACAGACCTTGAAAATTGTTGTAGTACGCCTCAATTGGTCCTTCTCCTTGTCACATCCGAGCCACACGGCTCTTCGAGTCATAAACCTGAGAGACATCTGTTCCATCAAAGAAGGTCGTTGTAACTGCATCCCAGACAGAATTCGCTGTTGAGAAGCGAATGAAATTGCCAATCAATGTCGAATCTATGGAGTTGATAAGCCATCGTTTCACAGTCGAATCCTTGGTTTTCCACCTCCAAACGCCAGGACCTGTAGGCAGTGGCTAAGGGGGGTCTCTGTTGATATATCCCAATTTGTCTTTACCTATGATGTACATCTCGACAACCTAAGACCATAATCCATAGTTGGCTCTATCCAATTTAATTGCAATATGAGATGAAGCTGAATCATTCTGCGGCGTTGGTGCTAGAGGGGGAAGAGGGGCGTGGTTCTGAGTCAAAAATTGATTTAATCGGGTAGTCAAATTCTTCAAAAAAGCTTTCGTGGTCGAATTCCCCCGTTGATTTTGGTTGGGAATCACTACTCCATTAGGGTTCTGATCTACCATGGTTCCAAGGTTGATTACGAGAAAAATGAAGAAGATCGGATGAGATGAAGTCGGCCGGCGCGAGATAGCGGTGCAATAAAGGAAACGGGCCAAATTTTTTTTTTTCGAGGGCCCTGTCTCTGCTGGGGAAAGCATCTTGACGCCCCAAGAAATGGATTCATGAGTGATGTTTTATCATAATTTTATTTTAGTGATGCCCGTGGGATGACTTTGCCTGCTAGATGGTATGATAAGGCGTTCCATAAAATGAAAAATTGAGCTACTGTTTAGAGGTGAGGTGTGGCCTTGCCGACCTTGAGTTCGGCCTCACCTCGCCTAGCCAGATCCGGCAAGTTGAAGCTCGGTCTCGCCCCGGCCTTGCCGACCTCAAACTTGGCCTCGTCTTGCCTTGGCTGACCAAATCTGGTGAGGCAAAGCTTGAGGACATTGAGGTCTCGCCTCGCCTCACCCTAGTTCGGCAAGGTTTGGCACCCTTCGCTGGCCATTGCTGTGGCCGGCGATCGGCGGAGGAAGAAGCAAAAGAAGATAAAAGAGAAAAAAAATACAAAAAAAAATTAAAAAATAGAAAATATTTTAAAAAATAAAAGTATGAAGAATAAAAAAAATACTTAAAGATGTAAAATAATTAAAAAGTACAAAATTTTTCCGCATTTCCACGTGAGGGTCGGTTGTGCCACGTAGAACAGGTTGGCTCCACATCGGCAATTTTTGACCAAACGATGAAGAAGAAATCTAATAATATTTTTCTTATCAAACGGCGGAAAATATTTTCGAGTTTCAGGTCATTTTCCTGTGAAAAACGGCTGTCTGAAAAACCTCAGATGAGGGAAAATATCATCTGGAATTGGGGGATTTCGCGACAGGGTGGAGATAGCGAATGTTGTCTGAATATGGGAAGAACATCCGATGAGAAAAAAAATATCTTCTCGAATGTGGGGTAAAACAATTTGCATACGGTTCTTGGACTTTTCATGTTTGTGTGGCAAATAGAAGGAAAGAAAGGTTTTTCGGAATTGCAAGGCCGTTTATGGTGCATGGGAGCTGAGGATAGGACGCTAAGCTATGAAGGAAATCTACAAATTGTACGCGAAATCATTTCGTGTTCGGTTGATCATTCCATATCAGTGGTCATACGAACTGCAATTTTAGGCCATTTATTTGTGTACATACTACGAAAGACCAAAGTTAAATTCGCTTCGTCGTTGGCCGAAGAGCCGACATTCACTTTGCTAGGAATCCACCTAAGCGTGCATATATTTATTGCTAAGATAGGATATTACAGCGTGGCTACAATCTTACGCATAAAGCAAATTGCAGCAGTTGATTTTCAAGTTACTTGATGAGAACATTTAGGTTTCGCCCAAATTCTTGCATAATGTAATTGACGAATTCAATGGCATCTGAAAGGTGAAGGTAGTATAGTTAAGTTAGATATAAGAAATTAGATTGTGCGCGGAAGCGTAATTTTGATGGGAATTTGTGTTTTGGTGTGTGCAAGTGTACACGTGTATGCAGTAAGCATGTATGTAGAGGAATGAACAAAGGTGTGGAATATAGGCGTGATTTATGGGACAAAAATAGTTTATGTAGTATAACAAAATAGTTTGGAGGAGATGTGGTGGTGGTGTATCATGATACAGAGTTTACGCTCATCTCCCCCACACCCCTCTGCAAGAATGAGCTGTTGCCTTTTTATAGGCAATTACGATCGACTTTATCTTTTATTTTTTATTGCAAGAGATAATATTTGTTGACTTTTTAGAGAATTCTACATGCCTCTTGAAGGATTGATTTTTTGGCTTGATTTTTTTGGCCTTTTTGACTTTTTCTACGCAATTCAAGACTACAAATTTCTAGATAATTCTACAAATTTCTACTCTAGAAATTGGATCACAAATTCCAACACCACACAAGTTCAGGTTCTGTCTCTGAAGGATCATCTTCTGTAGGCATGCGTTCAAACGAAAGCTTTGGGAAATATTCAACAATTCCTTCTCAGCATGCCTCAAGTTTATTAATTGCTAAATGCTGATAAGGGCCTACAAGCTGATCCCATTTGCGGCGGCATTTCTTCGGCGAACCATCAAAGGATAGAGGCTGAATCGCCACACGTCATTCATATTCGACAGTTCGTCGTAGCGAAAAATGTAATGGATAGTGAAAAAGCTAATTATCCTGCTTCCCGACTAACATACACTAATTTAAGTTATGATAGTTCTGATAGAAAGAGACCCAAGATCACTCATCGTTCAATCTATTAGAGCATTACAGAGGCAGTTTACCGTTCAAAAAGCAAAGTTATTTCAGGGATAGGAGTGAGCACACGGTCTGTACTACGGTCAGCGTAAGCAACAACACTGCAGCGATAATCGAGAGGACCGCCCACGGGCTACTGCAGTAATCGCGCTTAAACGTTGCCTTCCACTTGTTACGAGGCTTTCGGCAATGCGCGTCGAGCTTGCCTCTGAGGCTAGAGAAGTAAGTGTTACTTGACCACTGGAAAGTCTCTTTGCAGAAGGTGTTGATTAGGTCCGCGGCAGCATTTTCATTGCCGAGCCAATTCTCTATGATTCCCTTGTTGATCAGTAGCTTCGCGTCTGTTGATGCCGAGAGATGTTCAGCAATTATCTCAGGCAAACCTCAAGTTGCAGAGAGAGGGATAGAGAGAGAGATAGAATAAGGAAAGCATTCATCCCACTACTTGATTGCAGAACCGGTTTTAGTACACGCAACAAAGGAACACACTTTTGAAACTCATCAAACCTCAACCTTGTTCCACTACCTAGAATATAATAAACAAACAACCCCTAATCAAACTAATCAAACATCCCAACCCCCATCATCATTACAAGACAACCCCTAATAAAACTAATCAAACCTAATCAAACTTGCAACATCCATCAAACTTGCAGCACCCATCATCATTACATGACTAAAAATAACAAAACAAAGACTAAAGGTAAAACATGGCATGGCAGCAGCATTGAGACACGCACGGCTCCAACAAACTCCTCCTTGGATCAGTTGTTGCTGCAAACTCCTATTTTCTTTCTTAACAATTCAAATCTTCCAGCTTGAAGTGGCTTTGTGAATATGTCTGCAAGTTGATCTTCTGACCTACAATAGACCAACTTAACTTCACCACTTTATTGCACTTCACGCAGAAAGAAGAATTTGATCTTAAAGTGCTTGGTTTTGCCATGGAAAACTAGATTCTGTGATATTGCTAATGCAGCCTGATTGTCCACATACACTTCAATGCAATCACCAGAATTCAACCATAGATCCTTCATTATTTTCTTCAGCCATAAAGCTTGATTTGCAGCTGCAGTAGCTGCTATAAACTCAGCTTCTGCTGTGGACTGAGCTACAATCTCCTGCTTTTTGGAACACCAGGAGAAACAGGCAGAACCAAGAGCAAAACAGTATCCAGATGTACTGTTCATGTCATCCACTGAGCCAGCCCAATCACTATCAGAAAAGCCCTGCAACTTAAACTTCTGGCCTTTCCTAAACTTCACGCCAAAGAACAATGTTCCTTTGAGGTATCTCAAGACCCTTTTTGCAGCTACAAAATGTAACTGACTCGGACTACTCATGAACCTGGATAGAACACTCATAGCAAATAGAATATCTGGTCTAGTTGCTGTAAGATACATGAGACATCCAATCAAACTTCTATACATAGAAGCATCTACTGCATCTGTTCCATCATTCTTCTGCAGCTTCTCCTTAGCAGCCATAGGAGTGCTGACACTCCTACAATCTTCCATCTGAAACTTCTTCAGAATTTCCTTCATGTATTTTTTCTGGCAGATGAAGATCTCATGTGAATCTTGTTTGATTTCCAGACCCAGGAAATAAGTCATCTTTCCTAAGTCTGACATCTCAAAAACTGCAAACAGACCTTGCTTCACCCTCTCTATCAGATCCACATCATTCCATGTCACCAACAAATCATCTACATAGAGTGACAGAATTACAATACTGTAATTCACCCTCTTGACATAAAGAGTGAATTCACTCAAGCTTCTTACAAAGCCAAAATCTTGCAAATATCTGTCTATCTTCTCATACCAAGCTCTTGGAGCTTGCTTCAGTCCATATAGAGCTTTCCTCAATCTGTATACCTTCTCTTCTTGCCCTTTGATACTGAAACCTTCAGGTTGTTCAACAAAAATCTCCTCCTCAAGCTCTCCATTCAGAAATGCAGACTTGACATCTAACTGAAATATAGGCCACTCATTCTCTGCTGCAACAGCTAATAGTAGCCTGATTGTATCAAGTCTTGCAACTGGAGCAAAAGTCTCTAAATAGTCTACTCCCCATATTTGAGCGTAACCTTTCACAACCAGTCTGGCTTTGTGTTTATTGGCAGAACCATCAGGATTAAGTTTTGTTCTGAACACCCACTTAACCCCAATCACGTTCTTATCAGATGGTCTATCAACAAGCTCCCATGTGTGGTTCTTCTGAATCATTGCCAACTCCTCCTGCATTGCTGCAATCCACCTCTTATTCTCATTAGCTTCCACAAAGTTAGCTGGTTCAAGCACTGCCACATTGCTTCTTTCATAAATTTCAGCAAGTGACCTTGTGCCTCTTACTGGAAGACCATCCATAGTATCTTCCAATCCATCCACAACTTCATCAACCTGTACAATTGTTGCAGGTTGTTGTTCTGCAGATTGCTGTAGTCCTACATTCTTTTCTTCTGTCCAATTCCACTCTTCTTCCTCTAGAAAAACAACATCTCTGCTCACAGTCACCTTCCCTGTTATAGGCTGAAAAATCCTGTAAGCCTTTGATTGGAGACTGTATCCAATGAAGATTCCAGGCTCAGCTCTTTGATCAAGTTTGTCCCTTTTAACATGTGGAACATGAGTATAACACAAACACCCAAAAATCTTCAAATTCTTCACAGAAGGTTTAACACCATACCATGCTTCAAAAGGTGTTGACCTCTCTAAGGCCTTTGTGGGCAATCTGTTCAACAAGAACACTGCAGTATTAGCTGCCTCGGCCCACAACTTCTTAGGTAGCATCTTCTCCTGCATCATACATCTAGCCATCTCCATAATGCTTCTATTTTTCCTCTCACTGACCCCATTCTGTTGAGGTGAATAGGGAGCAGTGAACTGCTGCACAATGCCTGCTTGCTCACAGTTTAACTTAAACTTGTGGGCTGTATACTCAGAACCATTATCAGACCTAAGCATTTGAATTTTCTTCCCACTCTGATTTTCAACTAAGGCTTTGAATTTCACAAACACATCAGCAACTTCAGACTTGGCTTGCAGAAAATAAATCCAGCTCATCCTAGTCATATCATCTGTGAAAGTAATGAAATACCTGCTACCAGTGAGAGATGGTTCTGACATAGGTCCACATAAATCTGTGTGGACTAATTGCAGCTTCTCACGTGCTCTCCAGCCTCCTCCTTAGGTAATCTGGCTTGCTTGCCTAGAAGACAAGTTTTGCATTGTGGAAATTCCTCCTCCAAACTTGGCAAGTCATCTGCCAAGCTATTACTCTGCATAAATAACATGTTCTTCCTGTGAACATGCCCAAGCCTTTTATGCCATAGCTCTGCATTTTCTTCTTTGCACTTCAAAGCCATTTGTTGCATCTCCTGTGGCTTGAATAGAAAGCACTTGTCCTTCATTGGTATTCTCAGCACTTCCTTACTATCTGCATTATCAATAAGGCATTCCTTCCCGTCAAACTTCACCTTATAGCCCTTCTCAACTAATTGACCAACACTCAACAGATTTTGGTCAACTTTTGGCACAAAGAGAACATCATTTATCAGCTTCACCTCCTGATTTCCTTCAATAGCCACTGTACCCTTCCCTTGCACTTCGATATACTGTCCATTGCCAATTCTGACTTTGGACCTGACTGACCTGTCTAGACTCCTAAACAGCTTCAAATTGCCAGTCATATGATTTGTACAGCCACTATCAACCAGCCATGCATCATTCACAACAGAAGAGCTAGAACAGGAAGCTACAAACAAGTGTTCTTCCTCAGCCTCATTTACTGCAATCTGTGCTTCTCCTGCTTGCTGGTGATTTTTCTCTTTGCAAATAGGTTCCATGTGACCAAACTTGTGACATCTTCTGCACTTGACATCAGGCTTTCTCCAGCATCTAAAGGACTGGTGATTAATTCCACCACAGTGTTGACAAGGTTTCTTATTCTTCTTCCAGTTGCCAGACCCACTAGAACTTCCTTCTTTTGCTTCAAACTTGGAGTCACGTGCATTCCCTTTTGACTGATTCCATTTCTTCCCTTTGCCTCCATCATTAAACTTCACTTTAGCTTGCAGTGCACCCTCTACGTGCTCTTCTCTTCTCATCATTCTTCTATGCTCCTGTGCCTGCAAGGCACTTAACAATTCTGCAAGCTTTATGTCGGCTATGTCTCTTGTATTTTCCAAAGAAGCTATGGTAGCTTCAAACTTCTCTGGAAGAGACACTAGGACCTTTTGAACCAGCCTTTCATCCTTCAAGTCAGTCCCCAAGACTCTGATCTTTTCGGCTATCTCAATCAGCCTATCAGAATATTCCTTCACTGACTCTGAATCCTTCATTTGCTGTCTCTCAAACTCCCTCAAGAGATTCAGCACCTTCATGCTTCTTATCTTCTCATCTCCCTCGTATTCAGTCTTCAAGAAATCCCATATTGCCTTCGCAGAATCACATCTCATGATCCTTGTGAAGATTGGGGCTGAGACAGCAGCGTACAGGCAAGACTTTGCCTTGGCCTTCCTTGTGGTTCTCTCTTTATGGTACTTTATCTGATTCATGGTCGGATTGTTTGGAAGTGGAGCAACCTCATAATCATTCTCCACAGCCTCCCATAAATCATGACCCTCCAAGAATGCTGTCATCTTGACAGCCCAAGCTTGATAATTTTCCCCAGTAAAGACTGGAGTAGCCATAGCAGAGAAACCACTTGAACATGCCTCCATCACGCACGCTCACCTTCACTTCACAGTCCCTTAAGATCCTTCAGAAGAGCTCTGATACCACTGTTGATGCCGAGAGATGTTCAGCAATTATCTCACGCAAACCTCAAGTTGCAGAGGGATAGAGAGAGAGATAGAATAAGGAAAGCATTCATCCCACTACTTGATTGCAGAACCGGTTTTAGTACACGCAACAAAGGAACACACTTTTGAAACTCATCAAACCTCAACCTTGTTCCACTACCTAGAATATAATAAACAAACAACCCCTAATCAAACTAATCAAACATCCCAACTCCCATCATCATTACAAGACAACCCCTAATAAAACTAATCAAACCTAATGAAACTTGCAACATCCATCAAACTTGCAGCACCCATCATCATTACATGACTAAAAATAACAAAACAAAGACTAAAGGTAAAACATGGCATGGCAGCAGCATTGAGACACGCACGGCTCCAACAGCGTCGTCTGGGGTATTGACCAGGTGATCCATGAAGGTCATGTAGTCGATCATATAACGGTCGTCCTGGTAGTAGCACTGCTCGAAGGCGATAATGTTCCAGAAACAAGATTCCGTCGGGTAATAAAATTGGAGGCGCGGGATTTCGAGCACTCCGTTCTTGAATTTAATGTCGAACAAGCGCTTGCTTTTACCTAAGAGCATAGATGAGTGAGTAAATAGAAGAACGAAACAGGATCAAGCAGATACTCAAATATTGGGAAACAAAATGACACGGGTCAACTTCCACCTCTTCTCAGCTTGACTCCAGCTGCCGCCAGCTCCGTCGCACTTGGGATGAACTTGATCTCCTCCTCGCTCTCGGATGGCAGCTTCCTCGTAGTTGGCAATTGCAAGAGCCTGATTGCGTCGAGGAAGTGCTGCACCTCCGATTCCATCACTGCATCCGGCAACTCCTCAACTTTGGTTGACGGCCTGAAGAACCCATATGCGAGCTCGAGCAGCCCAGGCAAGTGCTTCTGGTGGGATCCGTACGCCATCTCAAACAGCTGTTCAATGGCGAAAAATGGCATCTGGTTCTCCAGCAGCGTCATGTCGCGGCGGACTTCGTTGAGCATCCACGGCTTGCCAAAGATCCGGTCACCGTCCAGCCTCCATCTAGGCTTCTGGAACATCAGGAAGAGCTGGATCACGAAGAAGCCGTCGAGCAGCGTCATCTCGGCAAGCTCATCAGGGTCGGGTTGGATTGGTTCGTCGTAGCAGCTCCGAATGCGATCCTCCCAGGACCTGATCCTCTCGATGCAGTCCTCGAGGCGGAAGTTCTTGTTATGCCGGAGGAAGTTCTGCAAGTACCGCAGCTTGTGGTCTTCCATCCGCTTGAGGTCAGGATCGTTGTGGTGATAAGGTCCGATCGCAACGACTCGCGGCAGGTAGGCCTCTTTGTAGCCCTGCCGGAGCTTCTTCGGCACGCGAAATATGCAGCATTTGGAGGATTGCGAAGGTAAAAATTTGAGCTTCTTTCGGATTGTTCTTGCCAGATTTATATCCTCCGGCCGGGAGTAGAGTTTGCTGTTGCCGGGGTATTGCCTATTGGGGTTCTCAATAGTGACCGATACGTGCCCAGATCTCTTGGGCTGCTGCCTCGGCACCCTCAGCGAACCGCCGTTGCTCTTCATGGCCATCGCGATGGTTCTGCTTCGGATTCACGAATAAGGAACTATGTTCAGTGTCCTTGATTTAGATAGAGTGAGATGGAGGTGGAAACATGGTTAGTGATAGTTTGCAACCTGAGGAGGGATGGCGAAGTCGACGACTCAATGGTCAATGATCAGACCACCGTGGGAAAACAATCAATCCAAATTAAGTCTAAATATGAGAAAAGATTTCTCCTGATATTTACCTTGTCCTACCAAGCATTCTATACCACGATCGTCGGTGCCGATTATCGTATGAGACCTTACTCTAGCACACCGGCGAGGCCCTAAGTCGGGATACCTTTCCCAGTTCTGAGGAAAAATAGCTCCAACCATTACAAAATCACATGCGATTTAGGTTCCGTTCCAGAAAATAATTTCTAGTAAGATGACTTTTCGATTTTTTGGCATCCGTTTCACGAAAAATAATTAGTCGAGGGAAACATTTTCCATTATTTGGAAAAAAAACAACATCAAAAGTGAGGAAAATTATTTCCACTTTTTGAAGAGGGGAAATCATTCTCCCTCTTCTTTCCTCCCTACACTTCTTCACCTCCATCTTCTTTTTAATTATGTTAAAACAAAAGTCGAATTTTTATTTAATTATATTATATTTTAGTATTTTTTTTTCTTTTGCCTTTTTATTTTTTCCTTCTTTTTAGGACGAGTGCCAGCCACAGCGACGACCAGCGAGCTCGGGGGTTGCTAGATTCCAGCAAACTTGGACTGGCACTGTCTTCGGGCAAGCTTCAAGCTTGCTAGTGGCCATCGCCAGTCGGTCGCGGTGGAGGAAAGAGGAAAAGAAAAGAAAAGAAAAATAACAAAATAGTAAAAAAATTTATTTTTAAATTATGAATAGAAAAATAGAAATAATAAAAAAGAAAACGAAAAATTGAAAGTAAGAAAAATTAAAAGAAATATACACAAAGAAAATTGATATGCCTTATCAAATGATGACAAACTTTTTCTCCTTCATTTTTAGGTTTCAGCCGAAGATAGAAAAATATTATCATTTTTTTAAAAATGATTTTTTGAAAAATATTTTCGAGAAATACCACATTTATATAGTGAGACAAGCCGAGTGTTAAGGTGCGCATGACTGTCGCGACCCTCTTGAGGTTGTCGGGCTCTCGAGGGCTAATGGGCCGTCCTGTCTGGTCGGACGCGGGCCTCTCCCAAGGCCCATTACCCAAATCGCAACGGAGGTATGCGTGATCGACTTTCAGTATGGTCTAGTGACATGTGCTAAGTGTGCATGCCATGGAGTCGCCACCAATCATTTTTTTAGGGTATGATTGGACAACCCAATTGAATAGTTGGGAGTTTCTATTCAATTCTGCGAGAACCAGAGAAATGGTTTCGGGGACTTAGTTACACCAACTGTCAGAGTTGACGCCCTTTCGGTACCTAAGTTGACTGAATTTTCTAGCCTGAGATTCATGCGGATGAGTAAGGTATGAACCCTAAATCTAGAAATTCATGTAGATAGGAGTGATTATCCTAGCAATCACAATCAGTAATAAAATGCCCAACTCAAGGAATCTAGATATGCAAATAAATCACATGGCATTCCTAGTAATGCCATATTTATCAATCACAGCTCAAGAATGATTTAGCTGTCCTAGCCATTCTACACACGATCTAACCTAAGAAAAGCATTAGGAAGCATCGAAGGAGTTCGAGAGTACTCACATGGGGTTCGCCGTGCCCTGGTTTGGTCTTGGATGAGCTATCGAGCTCATGCCGATCCGATTATATTTGGGGATCCACTCGGCGTTTTACACCATGAAATCATGTCAAACAAAAACGAAAATATTCAGCAAGGGGCATTTATTGTAGATGGTGGTCGATCTAATTGGACATCAAGACTAAAAAAGATGTAGAAATTTACAAATTAAATGACTCGAATGATATTTTTTTTGCCAAATTCAACTCTATGCGTCGTGAAGAAACACATGCAATTGAACTTGAATTTTGACTATTTATGAGTTCAAAATGAAAAGAAAATAAAAATAAAAATATTGACTATTTTTCTATATTTTTACGACATCGAATGCTATTTTTCTTCATTTTTCATGTATTTTTCTATTTTTGGAAAATATTAAAAAATTGAAAAATTATTTTTTGTCAAAAATGGTTCCTTTAGCTTGGTCAAGGCTACCAAAGATGATTTTTTAATTTTTTAACTTTTTATATATTTTTTATGAATTTTTAAAAAATAAACTATGAAAGACTAATAAAAAATCAGGTGTCAACAATGACCTATAAGGCTACAACCCATTGTAATTGTAACGTCCCTTTCTTTCCAGTAGGTTCTTCACGGACAAGAAAAATAGATGTAAAACACGACCTCGTCCTTCCAAAAGCCGGCCAACCAATGCCACGAGCTCGGGTGTCCAGCTTCTTTATTAATTTATTTGGGAAGTACTAGGATTTTTTTTTTTTTTGGGACCACCGCAAAACTCATACGACTTTAAGACACGTCCATCATATCCTTATGTTGAAAAAAAAAATTAATAGAGCTGAAAATTACAATTCGTGGACGTTGATTATCTCTCTTTTTATAACTTCGGCTTCGTTCATTTCGCGAAAAACAACTTAAAAGAAAATATTTTTTTTCGAATTTTCTGGCGTTTGTTCCATGGAAAGTCAAGGAAAAAAATTTCCATCCATGGAGAAATTGATTTCCTCTTTGAAAACATTTTCCATCCATGAAAAGAAACACATTCAAAAATAGGAAAAATGATTTCCTCTTTTTAAAAAGAGAAAAATATTTTCCCTTATCTTTCCTCCATCCACTCGTTCACATTACATTACATTTTGTTTTTAATTATTGTGAATAATAATTCTTAATGTTTTAAGTATTTTAACATTTTTTATTTTTTCCTATTTTTAATTTTTCGTTTTTTTTTTCCTTTCTTTGCCAGTCGCTAGCCTTGGGCAATCTCACATCGCCGGATCTAGTGAGGGAGTTTGCTGGTCATTGGCGGGTGACCAACTGAAGAAGAAGGGGAAAGAAAAAAGTAAAAAAAGATTTTTTTTTAAATAAAAATTTAGTATTTTTAATTTGTAAAGTAAAAGATAAATAAAAATAAAAATTATATTTCACGTAGGAAAATCAAACCCGATTTTTTGTATCGAACGATAGAAAATATTTTTCAATTCATTTTCAGTTTTCAAAAAGTATCTAAAAATATTGTTATTTCCTTGGAAAATGACTTCTTAGAAAAACATTTTCTGGAAACAACTCATTTTTCCCGAAACAAATGAAGTCGTAATAAACTGTGACTTCAAAACGACTCCCGTCAAACTCCACGGATCCACAACGACCTAATCCATGATTGCGATGAGATTCCACAGCTTAACAACCTCAAAATCGGACCTTCGTTGTTTAAATTTCACATAATTTGAATGTGTGCCATAAGTCTGAAAATTACTCCGACTAGACGAAAAAAGTGCATAAATCTTTACCGGACGTTGCCAATCAAAGTAAATTGAGCTTAGCAAGTTTCTTATTTGTTGGAACCTGAAACTTACTCTGCATATATTGAACCACACTGTCACGAATTTCAGGGTCTATTCAAGATCTATCTGTATTCATAATTGAACAATTCTAGTGAATCGTCACCTTTAGGGCCTTTATGGTAATACTCTATGGAAAGTGTTTCTATTCCGAAAGTGTTCTCGAAACACTTCCCTAACAGAAACACATTTGGTAAAAAAGTGTTCCCAAAGTTTTTGTAGAACACTTTTGAGAAATAAAAACACTTTTAGAGTAGAAACAAGAAACAAAAAAAAAAAAAAAAACCTTGATTCTGTATTTTTGGAACACTTTTTATAAACACATTAGGAAGATTTTTTAGAAACAATTGGGAAATATTTTATTTTTGAACGCACTCTCTTATCTTTTGTTTTTGGACGAAGTTGACACCCAATTTTTTTATCATTTTATTTTTAAAAATTCAAAAAAATTCATAGAATTACAAAATCAATCTTGAAAACTTTGGCCAACCCTTATGAACCAATTCGAACAATTTCTTTTCTTAATTTTTGAAATTTTAGGAATTATTTTAATTATAAAAATAGCCAAAACTAGGAAAAATGGTATTCGTGGTCAGAAAAATGCGTAAAAATAGCCTATATTTTTATTTTAATTCACTTTTCATTTTCACCTCTTAAAGTTTTAAAAATTCAGTTTGAGACCACATGCCTCTTCATTGAACATAATCCTGAGTTGACTAAAAAATTTCATGTTAAATCATTTTAGGCAATTTTTTTTGCTTTAGAGTCATAACATGAGACTTTGATACCCTACATCTCATTTCAATCCTCATGTTTGAAAAAATTGTACAATTGGACTAAAAGTACCTAAATGCACAAATATTTTTCATTTTAGTCTCTGATTTCACTCAAAGTGCAATTAGTATTTTTCTATGGGTCCCCGCTTTAAGGTAATCATATTTTTAACTATTCAAGAACATTTATGTGTGACTTATAATTATAATTTTTTCTATCTATAGAAAACATATTTGATATTCTCATTGTCCAATTGCAATTCACGTTCTCGTTGATAATATTTTTTTATAATTGATCTCGTCCATATTGTAATTTGATAAATTGTGCATAAATTACTTATACATATATTGGTCTAATTTGATTTAATAAATTGAATAAATGGGATTTAATTTGATTTAGTAAGTTAAAAAGATAAAGACATCTTAATTTTAATATATATAATCCCCTTAATTAAATGAAAAAAAAATAGGAACAATTTTTTTTGTAGTTATCAAATAAGTTTCCTTTTTTTTTTTGTTTCAGGAATAGAAACTTTTGTAGTTACCAAACGCATTTCTGTTCCTAAAAATCGTAGCCGGGAACAGAAACACAAAAAAAATGTTTCTGTTCTAAAAATGTTTCAAAGAACAAAAACGTTACTATACGCAGTCTTAAAACTAGAAATGCAAGCTCAAACTAGTGGTTCTTGATTACAGAATCATCATCGGACGCCATGGAGAACTACATGATTGCACAAATATATGTATCATGAAAAACACAAAAACCTACCCATCAGTATCGATTTTTCAATTTTTGGAATTTAAAACCTTAATTGCATATTATGGAAACCTAATCCGAGTCTCATATTTCTAGTTCTACCCTGAAACCATCCTCACTCCTAGAAGGCCAAGACAGAGGTACACTTGAGTTCAGCAGCCAGCACTTTCCTCTTCTTTATCGATCATGATACCAGAGGAAATTAAAAGATGTTACAGTAATTATTCAGCAAGAAAACATATCCCCCCTCAAAAGTACATTCCCAGTACCAGGCTTGATGCTTCTTCTTGGAGACGGAATTGCCTTTTATGCTAAACTTCAACTTGTGCAATGGAGTCCTACGGTAAGATTTCAGATTATGCCGAAGGGTGCAGAAATCAGCATTCTTCGTCTGAAAACAGCTCTCGTTTCCAAAGCTGTTGAAAAGATTTGCTAATGCCTCATCGTTCCTTGTCATCGTCTCGTCATGCCCCGACCAGTCGCCGATATCGATTATCTTTTTCTTGATCAGCAGCTTCGCATCGGCTCTAGTGTCGATGAGATCACCCAGAAATGCTACATAATCGATGAAGTAACTGTCATCTCCATAACAGGAACGCTCAAAAGCCGTCATGTTCCTGAGCAAAGACTCGATCTCCGGAAATAGCTTGAGACATGGGATTTCAACCTCACCACCCCTTGAGAATTTGATCTCGAACAAGCAATTGCTCTTGCTTTTCTTGAACTTCACTCCTGCTGCTCGAAGCTGCTTCACCCCGGGTATCGGTTCTATCCTCTTCGAAGGAGAGACTCGTGCAACTTGCTCGGTGGGTAAGTACCAATATCTCAAAGCATCCAATAAATGCTTGACGTCGCGTTCAGATATCCTATCCCATTTCTCCGTGAGATTCACTCCGACCTTGAAGAAATCATAGGCGAGCTTCGTTAAAGATGGGAGTTCTCCCGTTTGAGTCCTCGATGCGAAATCCAACAGGTCTTTAAGAACGAAAAAGGGGAGTTCATTCTCCATCAAACTCAAGTCTCTTCTCACTTCGGCGATCATCCACTTCTTTCGCTGGTCGAAGATGATATCATCAGATGCCCTCCTTTCCGGGAAATGATTCAACAAGAACAGCTCGATGATGAATGCACCATCCACAATAACCATCGTGACGAAATCACTGCTGTTGAGATCGATGTCCTCCGAGTAACACTGGCGAGTCCGGTACTCCAACTTCTGGATGGCCGCAACGCACTCTTCCAACCGGTTCGGTTGCTGCTGCCCCAGGAAGCTCTCCAGGTATCTCAACTTGTGCTTCTCCATGGCCTTGCTCTGCTTGCCGCGGTGGAACGGCCCGATGCAGAAATGCTTCGGCGAGAAGGCCTCCTTGTGGATCTTGTAAGGAACCGTGGATGCAATGGTATTCCGATTCGGCAGATAGGCTCTCTAATTTGCTTCTTAGTGAAGTTACGATTTGATTGCGGTGATTGCCTCCTGCAGGTGGATGGCGATGCCTGTCTACTGCAAATGTTTGCCTTGCTCCTGCCATCCTCTTTTCCTTCTCAAACCTTGGAAAGAAATTTTATTCCTCAGTAGCAAGAGCAAAAGTTTTCACCACAATCCAGTCCAAGGAAAGGGTACCCAGAAATTAGATTTGGCCCATTTCTATGCAGAGAAATCATGGAATTAGAAAGAAAAATAATAATAAAGGAGAGGGAATGCAGAAATAAGGGGGCGAGAAAATGATAAATATTCAATTTAGTCCGCATATAGAAATTAGATTTGGACACTTTTTTAATGATGTGTTTTTAATATTTGTAATGACCTCGTGTTGCCTGCGCCAATCTCTCCACGTCACCATGGGTTGAATTATTAATGCTCGACCCGCGGAAGAAGCTGAAGTTTTTAGTAAACTTGCCCTACTTTTTGTATGATAGGGAATGTCTCCTTAAATGAAAATGCTATCTTCCTAGCAAAGGAAGGGCGAGCAACGAGGTGGAAAGGGCTCCTGGTCGAATACAAGCCGCCTTAGGAACGGGGTCAGGATCGCCTGCCAAGGTTTTTTCCTTGGTAGGCGATCCCCATCATTCAATAAGATGGTCCCCCCTATTGAATGATGGGGATCCTCTGCCCAGCCAAAAAATGGGCAAGGATCCGGATCCGAACGGAACGAAATTCTTTTGATCCTAAGAATATAGACTTTCCGAATCATATCTAGGAATCCCCGTACAAGATAGTCGCGTCACATGTCGTTAGAAGTTTCAACATAGAGAAAGAAAGTGGGACCTATGACGCCACGTGTTGTGCGTTGAATGGTCCAACCTCATTGTCATGTCGGGGAGCGTTTTGCGAACACGGGACGGCCCGTCATTTGAGTTTTGCTGTTTGATAGACAGACCTTTACGCGTGTCGGATTGAGACGGTGACACCCATGGATGTACCTTTTTTTTTGTTCGAACGGATGTACCTAATTATTTGATAAAAAGAACAGAGCTTAGCGGGTGTCCTGCAGCAGCCGTTGGCCGCTATCTAAACACCAACCGTTCATTGCGAATTGTCATTTAGTAGATCTAATGCATATTGGATTGAACGGGTAACAAGGGTTAGCATGGTTTTAATGAAAAATTAGGAATGCATGAACAGGATCGGTGAAAATTGATTCAATTTCATGTTGTAGAGTATGCAGGATAGATTCCATATTCTGAAAATCAAAGAATTTGTTACGACGGGCAGATTACCTAGAACCTGGAACGAGTCGTTGTCTTTTATATGTTCTACTCCTTCGCTTGATCTTGGGTATTTCATGGCATCCAATGATGAGTATGTAATATGATATCACTAGTCTAAGTTTTCATTTCGGACAATATCTATGACTGAGACTTTTACTTTGTTAATATTTCATATTCTTAATGTGTATGGATTGTAACAGCAAATAGTGATCATTTAAGGTGATAATTCACTGCAATCGTTCAATTAAAAATATATCTCGAAGAGCTTGCAAGATTTTGAAGCCAATAAGTTTTGGTTTTATAATTATAAATCCTTTGCATAATTTTTTTTTTTGTGAAATTGTGAAGGCTTAATATTATGTGAGTTATTGGGTATATAATTAGGACTGGGAAATACAGTGAGTGCTTAAGTGACTCAAGTGCAGTTATAATATTTCTATTTTACGGCTTAATCTATAGTTGAATCATGTGCTTCTCTCCTCATGAAATGGACCACACAGATTGAGTGTTATTCCACCCACGTAATGTCTAATATCATGAAAATGAAGCCCAATGCTGGGCTGATGAATGCCTATTAAATATTTGTAGAAGCTGTCTACTATCAATAAGGTCCATTTGACGTGACGCTCATTTCACTTAAAGTGGACAAAAGTGAGTCAGTTGCTGAGCAATATATTTAATCTAGTCATTAGTCAACTAAGTTTGATTAAGATTGATATTGATGATGAGGTATGTGATATGATTATATTATCCCCATCACTTGATAATTGGAATACTATAGTTATTGTTGTTAGGCTTCTCTCTAGGGACAAGAAGCTTGACATTTGATGAGGTTGGCAATTTGATTTGAAGTGAAGACATCTATAAGAAAGAATTTAGTGAACATGTATTTTTCGGTTAGAAGGTGAAGGTAAATGATGAACTAGTGCATGTGTTAACAAGAGTAGTGTGAACCTGAAGGATGTAATCAATCCAGGACCGATGGCATTGTCTTTTAGAATTGTGGCATAAGGGCATAGAAGGGGTTGCTCTAAGGTGAAGAATGAGAAGGATACGAAATAGAGTCGAGTATACTAATGATAGTATTGCAATAGCTGAAAGTAACTCAGATAGTACTAATCATGTCTTGTCTATCACTAAGGATTGGTAGTTTGACGAATGAGTTAGTAGATTCTAGTTATTTGTTTCATACTACACCAAACAATTTTTACTGCTTATTAGTACACGTTTAGTAGTAAAGTTTGAGAGCAAGGCTAAGTGCGATGTTGTGAGTGTTGGAGATTGTAAAATAAGAATATATCTTCTATCCTGATAACATTGTCTAGATTGAGACATGTTCAAAATTGAAGAAGAACATGATTTTCTTGTGTTAGGATGTACATTTGAGTTATGTTAGAGAATTCTCATATCAAAAAATTGATGTGGTGTGAAATAGTTAATATATATCTTAGTTGGCCCAAAACTCATTGACTTAATTTTTTGAGTGAAAGTGTGTCCAACTGAATATGTTGACGAACTCAGACTTGGGCTCCCTTTTGGCAATCTCCCCAGATGAAGGTACCGAACTTCTGCGGCACATTTTCAACAAATGATGTCATAGCCAATGGTTGCGGTTTTCAAGCGAAAGAGAGTTGTAGTGTAGCAACATATCCCTTAGGGATGAAGTTGGGTGTTAATGGAGATTCATCTTGGGCATTGATAAAAATTCAATTTGAGATGAGTTGATGCATAAGGATACTTGAATTAAAGGAAAGCAAACCTAACATTGTACGTGAGGAGAATATTGTCAGGATACACCTGTGAGTGATGTCAAATAAGTGCCACATCGAAGAATTGATGTGGTGTGGAGCAATTAATATATCATAGTTGGCTCATAATTTATTGACTTAAGTTTTTGAGTAAAGATGGATCTAATTGAATATGTTGATGGGCTCGGACTTAGGGTCTCTCTTGGTGATCTCTTCGGGTAAAAGTATGGGACTTCTGTGCACGCTCCGAACACCTTGAGTTTTTTTAATTTAGCTAGATGTCGATGTTAAATTCTGAAGGTCATTCAAAATATACTAGTGACAATGAGAAGAATTGAGCGTGCTGGCCTGTATGAGCTTTAAAGCGAAACAGTGATAGATTTTACCATTGTGACGTCCCATACATTGGCGAGAAAAGCTTGAATTTATTGAGTGAAAGGAATCTTTTATGCGGTTAACACTATTTGTTGTGGATGACTATTCAAGGAGTTTTTCGTGCTGAGAAAGTTGAGCACCTTCATCGAAACGGAGACGGGTAAGATGATCATATATGTATAGACTGATAATAGCATGGAGTTCTGCTTGAAGCTATGAAACAAATTCTCCATGAAAGTAGGCCCAATGAAACACGGCATTGGTGTTAGCGAACCAGAAGAAGTAATTCAGTTGATGAGCAGTTTGTAGTTTTGCAAACCTGCTTTTGATGACCAAGTATAGAAACACTTCAGTCCACCGTACTTCCCTAATCAAAATCGATCTAAGCGACTAGCTTCTCAAGTGGGTGGGTTGATAAGCAAGCTACCTTTAGAATCAGTAAAATCCTTACCAATAATAGACTGGAATGGTGGGTTCGGAACTCTACTTCAATGGAAAAGGGGAATCGCCCTTTCACAGCCACTCCTCTATCACTGCCTTTCGCCCAACATGATCATGAACGAAGACAAAGAACTGCGTATATAGGAGGAGGAAACAAACCAACCCAATTGTTCTAATCAGAACGATTGAAGAAAGAGAATGGTAACAGTTTTTTAGTGATCATCAAATTCCGGGAAAAAAAAAACTGTTTGAGAAGGGCAAGTGAGATAAATGAATCACGTATCTGTGTTTTATTTCCCTGCGCGTCATCTTTCGTGTGTTTATATCGAGTTTACATATGTGGCGTTGTCTGACTAGAAGGATAATAATGCGAGACCCTGAGCTAGAGAGCATCAAGAATTGTCTTGGTCAAGTTCTTGGTCTCTCCTGTTGGCTTCAGTTTAGCCATAAATGACGTCTCATCTGGGCAACTCTCTGGCATCGTCCACCTGTGTTTGCACGATTTGTTTTGTGATTGCCGGTAAGTTTCTGGTCGGGAATCACATGGATGATACAACCGATTTTTCTGGCTAAAGAGACAAATCTCATCGTATCGCATGTGATTCTAAAATGGTCCAAAACGGTCATTTTCGCGGTCATTTTCATGGACCTCCTAATATTAATCCCTTCCTCCTCGTCCGCAAAGACTTCAATTGCAACGTTATTTTCCTGGGAAAAAAAAAATCAATCAAGTGGGTCATTGAGCACCAATGTCCGTTTCATTATTTCGTTTTCTATTACGTGCTCATGTAGTGATATCTAGCCAGCATAAAACTATATCCTCTCAAGTAAAATATCTGCGGAAAAGTCAGGAAGCTTGTGCTTTGACAAACAGCCCCCTCATTTTCGCGGTCATTTTCATGGACCTCCTAATCTTAACCCCACCACCACCCCCCCCCCCCCCTTTTTTTTGGGGGGGGGGGGGATGGGGGGGGGGGGGCGGGGCGGGGCGGCGGCAGGTGGTTGGGTGGTGGGGTGTCAAAGCGAATTGCTTGTTGAGCGTATAATATTTATCCCAAGATGCTGTGATTCTAAACTTCTCTACTTCCATTTTTGCTCCAGACGAGAATTGCCTATGATCACCTCAAACAAATATAAAACTATAGGCATGTCTTCTTTCTAACTTGCCACAACATGCTCAGTGAAAATTTACACACCAAGGTTAAAGTAACGAATCAATATTCAGCTCACTCATCGCGCAACCTATTGAAGTTTGCTGGTCAGGGATGATAAAGAGTAAGAGCAATCAGCAACTCGGAGCATCAGGTGTGACGACAAAGATATGGACAAGAAACCACCGTTTTACTCAGTGGATCAGAGAGATGACCATCAGTACAAGATCTAACTACAGGAGAAAAAGATGAACGTAGTCAACTGAAGCATGAGCGAGCAAAACATTTTCTACTTGCCATTCGTGCTGGAGCAGGAAACAAGTGCAAAATGGACATCCAGGATGATGTTACGACACATCAGCATGAAATCCTAGATATCCAAACTTGTGATGCGAAATATCAAATGAAGTTCATCTTGCCCAAAGAGCTACAAACTCCCAATTATTGCCAAACGAAAATTCGAACTTACACTCCATACTGAAGTTAAGCTGTTTACAAAATGCTCAGATGCTGCCATAAATGTTCTTTGTGCCAAAAGGAAGGATGTCCAGTGAAAAGAGCTCGAAATGCCCAAAAAGAGAGGTGAAATGAAAGATGGCTTGGCCATTAAAGATGACTCAAGGGGCCGGCAATCTAGCCACATTACATGTTCGATCTCTTTTTTTTGTTGCGGTCCAAACATGATTACATTTTGTAGTGCTTTGTGTATGACTATGAAAAGAGAACTCCATTCCTCCAGTAAAAGCAATGCTGGATCATTACTCAGCAAATGTAGGTAGAAGTGGCCGGTTCCGTGGAACTGCCGGTTCCGGTTCAGGAATCGGCCCTTGGTTCCCGGCTCCGGTTTCGATTTTTTTTTAATAATAAATAATAAAATAAAATTTATAAATTATAAATTATAATCAAATTGTATATTGTAATAAAATTTGAAAAAGAGAGAGAGAGATGAGGAATGGGCTTGAACTTAATGAATTATCATTAAGCGCATGCATATCTTCTTGGGATAGAAGAATCAAAGCCCATGTAGTTCTCTTACTTTTTGTAACACCAACTTACATCATCGTCAATCATCGCTACCCGTTGTTGTGGTGGTGGTAGTATCTCCACATTCTTTACTGAAGATTTCATTTTCTTGATCCAGCTCTAGCTGTCGAAATTTAGCCTTTGTCCAATCATCGACACAAGCTTGAATCTCCATACTTTTCGAACTTAATCTTGAACGGTGGGAGTCCAAAATTAGTCATCCAGCGCTAAATGCTTGTTCAACTACCGTTGTTGAAGAAGGGATCACTAATATCTATCTTGCAATGAGGGAGAGAACTGAAAATTGAGTTGAATGGTTCTGCCACCACTCAAGAATTTTGAAATCTATGCTGTGTTTGGAATCAATAAACTCAAAAGCAATTGTTAAATAATTTTTTAATTCAAAAATACTCCCTGTTGTACCCTTCTATTTTTTTTTGCCTACTTATGAAATTTTATACCCTCTACTAAGTGAAACACTCACATCGCTTCGTGAGATACTATGTTGGGCAAATCCACTGTCACTTAAACCATATCTACTACAAAATTCATTATATAATGCTACTATAACTTCTTTAACCTCTCTTTGTATAATTGAAATATCTATTGATTCATCCAAATATAAACAATCATAATAATAATTCCTAAGATAATCTAATAAACCATCTAATTTAGTACGTGGATCGAAAACAATACCAACTAAATAGACAAGAACAATGTTGAAATAATAATGCAACCATTTTTCTCGCATTACCCAAAAAACTCGAAGCTAATTCAGTATCTTTTTCATATTCATTAAAAAAACCAACAATATTAACACTCTATTAAAAATAAATGCGTAGTAGGATAATAAATACCAAATAAAGTATTAGTAGCATCATTAAATTTTTAAAAAAAAAATCTATTTTTTTTTTTGCAAATGTCCCAATGTTGCGGGAGTAAAGTAATATTGGGAACATTATTCGAAATAAAGGAACATAATAAATCTTTGTAATCAAAAGTTTGTAGAAGCATCTCGTAGGTAGAATTCCAACGAGTCGGAATATCTTTTGGAAACCTTTTTGTCTTTCTCCCATATTGTTTACAAAATTTGCGCTTTCATAAAATGAGGATGACTCCATAAAAATCTAATTGCACTCTTTATTGGGTTGAGAGAAGTCACAAAAACTCGATCTTGTACATATAAATTCAAAACATGGCAAGCATACCTAATGTGAAAAAATTATCCGTCAAAAGAGGGTTTACAAATTTTTTTCTAACTCGGGAATGGAAGCAGTATTTACGGCGGCATTATAAAAAATAATTGAAAAAAATTTATTAGAACTACAAACTTGTGATGCGAAATATCAAATGAAGTTCATCTTGCTCAAAGAGCTACAAACTCCCAATTATTGCCAAACGAAAATTCGAACTTACACTCCATGCTGAATTTAAGCTGTTACAAAATGCTGAGATGGTGCCATAAATGTTCTGCCAAAAGGAAGGATGTCCAGTGAAAAGAGCTCCAAAAACCCAAAAAGAGAAGTGAAATGAAAGATGGCGTGGCCATTAAAGATGACTCAAGGGGCCGTCGATCTAGCCACATTACATGTTCAATCTCTTTTTTTGTTGTGGCCCAAACATGATAACATTTTGTGGTGCTTTCGTGTATGACTGTGAAATGAGAACTCCATTCCTCCAGTAAAAGCAATGCTGGATCATTACCCAGCAAATGTAGGTATTTTTCACCATTTTAAGCTATATACATATGCACAAAAAAAAAATCAACTAAACGGCTATTGACACTTAAATTTTAATTTCACTTAGATCATTTATTTAAGTATAAAATGAGTATTAGCCTTAGTTTCATAAAAAATTCATTTCTCATGCATAGCATATTATGTCAATCATGCATTGTCTTGCATCATACTGTGAAGCAATTGAGCTTAATTTAACAGGCGACTGGACCAAGCTCAGTCTAAAAATTTTCGATTGAGGTCAAAGAGATTGTGCCGCAATTCATAAGGCCATTTGGACTTATTTTGAGCTCAAATCAGCTCATTCATTTTTATTTAAATAATTAAGGCTATTAATTAAATATCTATTATCCGGAATAAGCGCTAATTTGAGCTCGAAAATGCGCGATGGACCTATAATTAATTTGAGAAATTCGGCTATGCCATTATTAGGGGGTGGCGTATTTTGAGAAGGCTTTGAATTTGTTTTTTGAACTTAATTCAGCCTGCTTCGCTAATTGGCTTTATAAAGCCCGATTCGAATTCAAATTTGTGCGAATGAGCCCACATGAGTGTTAAATTTTCGGCCAACTTAATGAATATCCCTTATTGCCGAAATTCATAAGGAGTTTTAAAGGTGTTAAATATATCTTGAATTTTATGCACTCGGTCCGGTTCATCACCCGACCCGACATATTTTTTGTGCGGCCCAAAATTGGAGAGAAAATTGAGATTTGGTTCGTGACGCGGAGAGTTGGGCCGATAGGCCCAACTCGGAGAGTTTCGTGAGCCGTGTGTTTTGGGCTTTATTATGTTGCGGCTAGGGTTTATTTGGTTGTACGATAATTTTTCGTCATCTGAGAGTTTCGTGAGTCGTGTGTTTTGTTCAGTCACTGTAAACGACTTTTGTAATATGTACTCTCTTTGATCATAGTGGAATCTCATTTTGCCTCGCCCGTGGACGTAGATCACCTTAATCGAACCACGTAAATGATTGTGTTCTGTGTGTGTTTTCCGCATTTGTTACAACAAACTGGTATCAGAGCAAGTTCATTTCTGGGATTCTTTGAGATGACATCTATGAAGTTTCAGATCGCATCTTTTGACGGACAGAACAACTTCGGATTATGGAGAATAAAGATGAAGGCTTTATTGAAGCGAGAAGGTACAGTTAGAGCACTGGATGGAAAATATCCAGACGACATGACCTCGGCTGAGATTGAAGAGATCGATGAGAAGGCGCATAGCGCGATCCAATTGTCTCTAGAGGACAATGTTTTGCGAGAAGTCGCCGATGAGGAAACAGCGGCTGATCTCTGGAAAAAACTAGAAAGTCTCTACATGAAGAAGTCTTTAACATCGAGACTTTATTTGAAGCAGTGTCTTTATACCCTAAAGATGCGTGAAGGTACTCCTGTTCAGGAACACTTGAATGAGTTTAATAAAATTGTTATGGATATGAAAAATTTAGATATTAAACTCGAGGATGAAGATCAAGCTTTAATCGTGTTATGTTCACTGCCTGCCTCATACGAGAATTTTGTGAACTCGATGCTTTATGGACGTGAATCCATAACTTTGGAGGATGTTAAAACATCCTTGAATTCTGCAGAACTGAGAACAAAATTGAATGGGAATACCAGTGGAGACAGAGCAGATGGTTTGCTTGTGAGAAGCAGGACCAAGAGCAGAGATAAAGTTTTCCGAGGGAAATCCGTTAATCGTTCAAAATCTAGGCTACCTAGAGATAATACGAATGTCAAGTGCTACTATTGTCACAAGAGAGGGCATTACAAATCAGATTGTCCTTTGCTCAAGAGAAAGGATAAGCAGCATGGTCAAAGACAAGATGCTGCGAATGTTGCTGACAAAAATGAGTCTACTGCGCCAGACAATGTTCTTTCGGCATACTCTGCTGTTAGTTTCTCCAATGATGTTTGGATAATGGACTTGGGAGCATCATATCACACGTGCCCAAATAGGGAATGGTTCACCACATATGAGCCAATAAATGGTGGATTAGTCTTGATGGGAAATGATATTGTATGCCAAGTTGTGGGAATTGGTACTGTTCGGATTAAGTGCAACGACAAAGCAGTGAGAACCTTGACTGAAGTAAGGCACATACCAGACTTAAAGATAAATCTTATCTCATTGAGCAGTTTAGATTCCATTGGGTGTGTGTACTCAGGTGGAGGTGGAGTTCTCAAAGTCTCCAAAGGAAATCTGATTGAGATGAAAGGAAGCAAGGTGAATCACTTGTATCATTTGCAGGGTAGCACAGTTATGGGTTCGTCAATTGGCACATCCAATTCTGTTTTTGATAATGATAGAACGAAACTGTGGCATATGTGTTTGGGCCACATGAGTGAGCGTGGCATGACAGTTTTGAGTAAACGTGGTTTACTTTGTGGTGAGCAGACTACCTCGCTAGATTTTTATGAACATTGTGTATTTGGCAAGCAGTGTAGAGTCAGTTTCAGTACGGGCACGCATTTGACGAAGGGCACACTCGACTACATCCATTCCGATTTTTGGGGACCAGCACAGGTTCCATCTAAGGGTGGTGCTCTTTACTTTGTGACATCTATTGACGATTATTCCAAGAAGGTTTGGGTTTATTTTCTGAAAAGAAAAAGTGACGTGTTTGAAACCTTCAAGAAGTGGAAAGCCCTTGTTCAAAATTAGACAGGGAAGAAGATCAAACGTCTTAGGACCGATAATGGTCTTGAGTTCTGTGGTGGCGATTTTAATGAATTCTGTGCAGATGTAGGTATCGTTCGCCACCGTACAATTAAGCACACTCCACAGCAAAATGGAGTGGTAGAATGAATGAACAGAACTCTATTGGAGAGAGCAAGATGCATGTTCTCTAATGCTGGCACGGAAAAGGTTTTTTTTGGGCTGAAGCAGTTAACACGGCTTGTTATCTGGTTAATCGTTCTCTTTCAACAGCAATAGAATGCAAGACTCCTTTTGAGATGTGGTCAGATAAGCCTTGTGACTATTCTAATCTAAAGGTTTTTGGATGTCCTGCTTATTTTCATGTTAAGGATGGTAAGTTAGAACCTAGAGCAAAGAAATGTATCTTTGTTGGGTATGTTGATGGGGTGAAAGGTTACCGTTTGTGGTGCTAGGAACCTAACTCACCTAAATTCATTATTAGTAGGGATGTTGCTTTTAATGAAATGCTTATGCTTGATCAAAGGAAGGTTATTGATGAGTCTGCAGGAAAACATGAGAGTGATAGGAATGAGGTGGAGGTTCAGGTGGAACTTCGAGAAAAGACCTCTCAGAATGATTTGAGCGAGCAAATTGTTACTGTTGATTCAAGTTCAGATGAAGACGTTTTAGATGAGGTGGAGCAGCCATACTCTATTGCTACTGGCAGAGAAAGGAGGGAGACTCGGCCCCCTCAAAAATATGGGTGCTCTGATCTAGTGGCTTATGCTCTTTCGATAGCAGAAGATATGGGTATTCAGGAACCTTCTACCTATACTGAAGCTATTACTTGCACAGAATCAGAGAAATGGGCTGTTGCTATGGTTGAAGAACTTGAATCACTCCACAAGAACCAGACTTGGGAGTTGGTGCCGTTGCCTAAGGGAAAAAGAGCCATTGAGTGTAAATGGGTCTTCAAGAAAAAGGAATGCATTCCAAGTGTTGAAAATACTAGATGCAAGGCACGGCTTGTAGCTAAAGGCTACAATCAGAAGGAGGGAATTGATTATGATGAAGTGTTCTCTCTTGTGGTAAAACATACTTTCATTCGTTTGTTGCTGGATATAGTTGCTCAATTTGACTTAGAGCTTGAGCAACTTGATGTGAAGACTGCTTTTTTGCATGGTGAGCTTGAGGATACTATTTATATGGCCCAGCCCGAGGGCTATTATATAGAAGGCAAGGAAGATCATGTCTGTAGATTGAAGAAATCCTTGTATGGTTTGAAGCAGTCTCCAAGACATTGGTATAAAAGATTCGACAGCTTTATAATAGGGAGTGGTTATCATATGAGCAGCTATGATAGTTGTGTCTACTTCAAGAAGGGTTCAGATGGATCCTTTGTCTATCTTCTTTTATACGTGGATGACATGCTCATTGCTGCAAAGAACATGTCAGATGTGTTGATCTTGAAGAAACGTCTCAGTGAGGAGTTCAAGATGAAAGATCTAGGTCCTGCCAAGAAGATATTAGGAATGGAGATTCAGAGGGACAGAAAAGCAAGGAAGTTATATCTCTCGCAGAGGAGTTATATTGAGAAGGTACTTGAGAAGATTGGCATGCAAAATTTAAGCCTGTCAATACACCGTTAGCATCTCATTTTAGACTCTCAGCTACACATTCACCTCAATCAGAGGTCGAGGAGACTGCGATGTCTTATGTCCCTTACTCCAGTGCAGTTGGTAGCTTGATGTATGCCATGGTATGTACTCGTCCCGACATTGCGCATGCATTTAGTGTGGTTAGTAGATATATGGCACACCCTGGAAAGGTCCGTTGGCAGGCAGTGAAATGGATACTTAGGTATCTTAGAAGCTCCGTAGAGCTGGGCCTAGTGTTTGATAGAAACTGTTCCAACGGTACCTCAGTTGTGGGATTTGTGGATTCTGATTTTGCAGGTGAACACGATAAGAGAAGATCTTTGACTGGTTATCTTTTCACACTATCTGGCTCGGCTATTAGTTGGAGGTCAACCTTACAGTCGACAGTTGCTTTGTCTACTACAGAGGCAGAGTATATGGCAGCAGCAGAAGCGTGAAAGAAGCTATTTGGTTAAGAAATCTTGTTCAGGAACTTGGGCTCCAGTAGGAAGACAATTCGATTATCTTTTGTGACAATCAAAGTGCTATATACTTGGTTAAAAATCAAGCATAGCATGAGAGGACTAAGCACATCGATATCAGGTACCACTTTATTCGAGAAGCATTTGCTGAGAGAAATATGATGGTAAAGAAAATTGGTACTGCCGACAATCCTGCTGATATGTTGACCAAGTCAGTCCTTGCCAACAAGTTTAAGCATTGCTTGAACTTGATTGGCATGCTTGGTTGAGCTTTGCCCATTCTGGGGCCTAGTGGCGAGGTGAATAAAAGTTATACATTTTTTTATGAAGTGGATATTTTCTTTCGTTGCATCCCTTGTTTCCTACACCGAATTAGCTCACGTAGGCTTAGAGATGCTGGGAGAATGTGTTCGGCTTCTTGAATTTTTTCTTTAAATTCAAGCTAAGGTGGAGATTTGTTAAATATGTCTTGAATTTTATGCACTCAGTCCGGTTCATCACCCGACCCGACATATTTTTTGTGCGGCCCAAAATTGGAGAGAAAATTGAGATTTGGTTCGTGACGCGAAGGGTTGGGCCGATAGGCCCAACTCGGAGAGTTTCGTGAGCCGTGTGTTTTGGGCTTTATTATGCTGCGGCTATGATTTATTTGGTTGTACGGCGATTTTTCGTCATCTGAGAGTTTCATGAGCCGTGTGTTTTGGTCAGTCACTGTGAACGGCTTTTGTAATATATACTCAATTTGATCATAGTGAAATCTCGTTTTGCCTCGCTCGTGGACGTAGATCACATTGATCAAACCACGTAAATCATTGTGTTCTGTGTTTGTTTTTCGCATTTGTTACAACAAAAGGATTCGAGCTCTTGAAATCATTCGGTTGAAGACGAATCCTACTCTATCTAGGTTTCTTAAATCCTACGGTTATTAGTTAATCCTATTCCCATTAGGATTAGGAAATCTTATTATATAAAAAGTCTTAAGCTAGGGTTAAGGGAGAGGCCATGCAATTGTTCAGTGAAACGGCGGATTTGGGGAGGCTATTCAATGGAGAAGTCGGCAACCAAAGAAGAGAGGAAGGAATCGTGAAGAATGAGTTCAGAGCAAAAATCTTCTTTTGACGAGACCCACATCACTATACCATGGCCATCATGATTTCACAAATCACTTCAGATTTAGGCCTTGCTATTGGTTTTTCCTTCCTTGATTATTTTGTCTTGATTGTCCACTACCAGAAGAAACTTTGCAGGAGAGAAGTCGACCACTCATGAGATTCATTGGTCAAAGACTTGCGCGCGATGAACAAGAGGGACTGAGTTGTCCTCTATGATGTTTTGCGAATACCAATAATGTATATTCTTATCGCAGTGCCTGCAAATTCTCCAGCAACTTCAATAGCTTTGCAGAGATTCTCAGTGCCAGCTTCTAGCTGAGCTCACTCAACGCCGATGGTCTTCCACCGCCACCGTTCTCCTTGCTCGATCACAAGACGACATAGCTCCAGCCCCGTTCCAATGAGACAGACGGGAAGGTCCTGCATCGTGAAGGAATCAACATCTGGCACATAACTAAGGCAATCATCGAAGGTCAAAAGGGGGTTTTCTATTCCAGTACAAGAATTTTTGCTTTAACGCCCCATTACAATTTTTCTTCGCTCTTTGGAATCATGCAATTCCTCACGTCCAGTAGGCTTCACAGAAGAATTCTAGAGTGGTCTTAATCAAAGCAACTTCATTAGCTTCCATGGCACCTTGGTGAGTCCTGACGAGCTATCACCAAGGTGTCCTTCCACAAGCCCACTGTTGTGAACTTCGCTGTCGGACGAAGCACTGCCGCGACCTAAAAAAAATTAGGAAATTTTCTAGGCTAATGGATTATCAGGTTACTTTTGACGACTAACCTAATACGGACTCTCCCAAACCCTACCAAATCGCAACTTAAATTGATCAGAATGATTTAGGTTTTGGAGTCGCCACTAATCATTTTTTGTAGGTTGATTAGAAACCTAAGTAAAATAGTGGGAGAATCATTCTACTTATACGTACCGGAGATTGTGGATTCGGGGACTTGATTACATTAACCAATTAAAACTAATGCCCTTTCGGTACCTTAATTCCAAATGAGATGTCCTAAATTAACGAATCAAATAGAATCAATTTGAAGCTCAGATGAGGAGTTTCCTTTTTTGGGATTTTCGTTTTTTTAATGCAATGCATGAATGATATAAATGCAATGACACGCAACTATCTAAATGACGAGATGACATGCATGAATGACATGAAACTATCTAAACATGCAAAGCATGCAATTTAAGATCGAGTTTCCCTACATACAAAAATTAACTAATCAAATTTAAAACATGCAAATGACATGATATTTATGTACTATGTAATAGCATGCAAGACAAAGAATTCAAACTGACATGATATGCCAATGACATGAACATGCGACGTAGCAAAATATGGTATGCAATGCATGATTCTCGAAAAATATGATGAGGCATGGGTATGCAATTTTCGAAGATATAATGCACGAACATGACAATGAAAGAGCAAATTTTTTGTCTGATTTTTTTTATTATTTTCGACAATGAGAATAATGCATGACACAAGATATAGTTTAAAGATATGTAAGGGTATTTTGAAAATATGGAATGCAATGCAATGATACACGAAAATATGCCATGGATATGTTCTAAAATATGAGATATGCATGAGATATGTTAAAGATATGCATGGATGCGATTTTCTTGCTCTTTTCGATTTTAAATTTTTGGCCTAGTGAAGGTATCTTAAAGATTTTGTTATCTTTATTTAAAATGCTTAGAGTTTAATGAGATAAACCTCATCTTCCTAAAAATTTCAATTAGATAGGATTTTTAGGAAACCATATCTTACTAAGATCTTCAGGAATTTTGAGGATATATCAAACCAAGTCAAGATAGCAATCCATAACAAACATTCACAGCATGATAAGGAAAGAAATTGACAAGATCACAACCGTCACTCCCTTTTCAAATTTTCTGAAAATTCCCACCTTTCGAATTAAAAATTGATCTTTCGAAGATAGCAAATCGGACCTAAGCGGCGATAGGTCGGATTGACTAAATCCATAATTTCTGACAAAAAATTAGGTTCGGAGATCATAAAAAGGTCTTTATCTTGACTTTCCGAAAAGTTCGATCTTTACTTCAATTAAGCGCCAAAACATGCAAAACAGTAGCTAGAAATTCAAAGATTCATCTTTTAATCTCTCAAAAATTTCTGCAATGGTTAATGACGTAAAACATGCAAAACGAGATGTCTTCGGACAAAATAGCATGCAAATCATTGCAGAAACAGTGGGCAAACAACAGCAAAACAACAGGAAAATCATTAAAAAAAAAATGCCTGAATTGATCCTCAAAGTGTGCTCGAAGTTACCTTGAATTGAGCCCAAAATTCTACACTTTGATTGCGAGATTACCTTCCTATCTTGAACTTGGACGAATCAATTCGAGATTGGCTTTGATCTTGGAGCGATCGGTGGCGGACTCCACAATGCGGGATGGGTCATGAACAGGATAGGCCGGATGCTGATCGTTTGATGCGGACTCCAATTGACCTACAAAAGAAACAAGATCCTTTTTCTTTTCTTTTTTGTCTTTTTCCTCCCTGGCCTCACTTGTGCCGTGAGATTAGAATGTGTCCACAACAAGGCAACCCCTTTTTTGCTCCTTTTTTTTTTTTTACTTCTTTGTGGCTGTGTGATCTATTTGTGAACTGCCAATGATTTCTGCAACAATCAGAGAAAGAAGAAAAAATTCCAAGTGTGAAAGGATGCACGGGTCTTCTTGGTTCACCGAAGACTTGAAGACTCAGCTTTTATCGTTCTTCAATGCTTTGATTCACGAACTTCGGGGACGACTGAATGTTCGCTGGTGAAGCTTGGTGGGACTGTTTCGTCTTCGGGGATCTCTTTTTCGAATCGAATTTCCAGCAGCGCGCTTGATGAATTTCACCCCAAATCTGTGCTTTTTTCTTAAGCGCAAATCACCAGAGATGGCTTCGGTTGCTCTATCACACGTAGTGCAAGTATTAAATATTTAAATAATGGAAAAATAAAGACCGGTGCACCTTGACTTAGAGAGAACAACAATGAAAAGTGGATTGATCAGTATTTGCAGCTTGGATTGTTGTTGTGAGGGCGCCTGACAAGCTATTTCAGAATCCACAAAGGACGTTCGTGGCTTTCGTTCGGCCCTTAGAAGTGTTGACAATTTTCAGAATATGAGCCGAATCCCCCAAGAACTGCCGATTCCCTTCTCGTTTCTCAACATAAAATTGCTGCCCCCTGAACTTGCAAAAGAAAAATCAAAACTCTCTCTTGTCTCTCCTCTGGCCGTGTATGATAAAAATTGTGTGGTGGCCTCCCGAAACTGCAGAAAAAAAAAAAAAACGTCAAGAGAGAGAAGACCTCTCTGAAAAAGGACTGTCGTATATTTCAATTAAATTGGCCCCCTCTTTTGTGAAACCTAAATGCTCTAAAATGCTCTATTTATAGTGTACGTGAGGTTTCTTGCTTTCCAACCCTAATACTTGTGGGCTTACAGGCTTTATTCGAACAATTGGACAATTAATTAAAGCGCCTTTCAAATTTAATTGAGCGAAATGGGCTGAATTAAAAATAGGTCCAATCCCCTCATGGCTATTTCGGCACACTTCTTGAAATTCTCGAACTATGCTCGGGCCGAATCGTCTGTCAAACTAAGTTCGAATGACTCGCGCTCATCTGAATCCCAATGCATGACAGAAAAATAAATATGCAAATGCATGGGAATTTATTTTTGCGAGAATTATAAATTACTCTCATTTTGTGAATAAATGAATGAATTTCTTAAAATTAAAATTTTGGTGTCAACAAGCACCACTGAGCAGCACCCTCCAGCTCGTCCATACAACCTCGGCATCACCGAAGCAGCCCATCTATCGATCCGCAACTCAGCCACCGAACTCCACAGCCGCTGTCCAGCCTTGCTTAGTCATAATTCTACCTCGTTTCAAGGTTGATCATACCCGATTTTATTGTTATTTGAAGATTCAACTTGTTACCCTTTGTGTTAGATCATTCGGGTGCATTCTCGATTCGAAGCTCGAATAATTTTGAGCGGACTATCGAGCTCGCACAAGTGCTGGAATTTTGGCTCGAAAAACTTCTCAACTTATGATTGCAATTCAATGCTTATTTGATTGGTAATTGGCATTTATGTTCTTACACCTTGTTGAACATGTGTATCTTGCAATTAAAATTAAGAAAGTTAAAGGACTCTTTATCAATTTTCGTCAAGAACTAAAAATTGAGCATTGTGGATAAAAATCTGATTTTTTCGACCAAGCTTAATTTGTTTCATGAATTAGTTGAATTTTATATTACTCTTGAGAACTGATCGAATTTACATTGGAACCATACCTTTTCTCAAAGTACAATTTGTTCAACAAGTTTTCAAGATCAAATTGAATGAATTGAAAAAGGTGAAATTTTGGTAAAATTAGTTGATTTTTGGCACATATCATCTCTTGGCCAAAATTTGCATATTATCGATAGCCTTGGTTCAAATTTTATCCATGATTGGTTGACTGACTTTACCCTTGATTATTTGATATTATCTGGTAGTTATGGGGAAAAAGTACACTTTTAGAGCCAAAAGTTGTGTACGGAGATCACTTTAGTGTCAAAAGTTTCAAATGAATCACTTTAGTGCTAACTTTTTCTAAAAACGAACTTCTTTTGTAAACGATCACTTCAGTGCTAGAGCTAACGTGGCTCGCTGAAAATCCGATACATTGTTCAGAGTTGGCACTAAAGTGATCGTTTTTAAAAGAAATTTGCACTTAGTGATCGTTTTTTTTTTAAAAAAATTGGCACTAAAGTGATTCATTTGAAATTTTTGGTACTAAAGTAAGATTCGTTTGAAACTTTTGGCACGAAAGTGATCTCCGTACAAAAAAATTTTATACTAAAAATGTACTTTTCCCATTGTTATGGATAAGGTTTAAGTTTAAATGAACTTTATCTAATTTTTAGAATATCTGGATTGGATAATGTCAAACTTGTTCTGGATAATCTTTGGCTCTGGATAATTATTTCCTGCTTATCTAGTTGTTGAATAATCTTATCTCTTGTGATTTTATGATGATATTCGACTTATGGATAAATTTTGGGCTTTATTATATGTTTATCCTACTTTTTAAGAATTATCTGAAATTAATTTTTTCAACCCTAAAAGAAAATTTTCTCAAATAAAAATTGGATTTTCATGAAGGAAAGTGGCTCTCCACTTGAATATTTTCGCTCACCCCTCTATTTTTCGAAAATCAAATTGAATTGTTCACTTTTTCTTTTGTTTTTCTATGTTTGTTTGATTGCTCGATTGTTACAAAGTTTGCATGCATCACTACAAAAAAACACACATTTTGCTACGAATTTTGCGACGAAAATTTCGCCAAAATTCGTCGCAAAACTTTTTTGCTACGAATTTTGCGACGCAAGAAAAATTCGTCGCTAAATCTGCGTCGCAAACTTTGCGACGAAAATTCGGAAATTCGTAGCAAATTTGCGACGAATTTTGCGACGAATCTTTGTTCGTAGCAAATTTGCTATGAAATGGTGATTCGTCGCAAATTGCGACGAAAGGATGATTCGTAGCAAATTTGCTACGAATTTTGCGACGAATCTAAATTCGTAGCAAATTTGTGATGAAAGTGTTATTCGTAGCAATTTGCTACGAATCGTGATTCATCGCAAATTTGCGACGAAAACCACATTCGTAGCAAATTTGCGACGAAATTGATTTTTCGTAGCTAATTTGGTATCGCAAAATTTGCGACGAAAATGATGTTTCGTCGCCAAATTTAGCGACGAAAAAGCGTATTGGTCGCTACAATTTACGACACCAGATGAGCCACGAATTTTGCCAAAATTTTTCATTATTATCATAATTTTTCCAAAATAATTTTCTTTCATTTTTCGATTTACGACGACCGAGCACAAAACGGGTTTTGCGACGAACTTTCGTTGGTATGATAAAATAATTTCTTTTATTTTTTATTTTAAATCTGATTACAACAAAATTAATTTCTAAAAATTTATATTTAATATTGATTAAGCAAGTAATAAGATTTAAATATTATAAGAATATGAAAATTAAATACATTCATCTACCATTGTCAAAGTGGCTAAATACTATACAAACACAATGAACAATAACAGTAATCAAATAAACAATAATAGCTAATAAAAAAATGAAAAATGTCAAAGTGAAAATTATCGCTGCCTAGAAAGTTGTCCCGTCTCTAACCAAGAAGTTCTCCAAAGCTTGGCATCATATGCTCCTCCCCATAGTTAGTCTCGTTTACCTCGATAACAAAGGTAAATTGTGTCATGCTTCCATGAAAAAGCAATAAGCACCATGGCCACTACAAACTAAGTTAAGATATAACAAGAGAAGAGATAAGAAAAAAGCTAATGAAGAATAATATAAAGCCATCAGGACCAAAAGGATGCAAAAAAAATGCTGAGTACAGAAAAAGAAAAGCTGGAATAGAAAGGCCATAAAGTATCTTATTACCTCCTCACGGGAATCAATTTCTGACTTGGATAAACCTCTCCTATAACTCAAGTGCACCATGATAACTCAAGTTACTTCAACATAAGAAACAGTACATTTCCAGATAAGTATTGGTCTTCTTACAAAATAGGATGCAAAGCCGACAAGGGATGTGCCTGGAAGGAGGAAAGATCTTCCATATCCCTTCGTTGGTTCTCATTCGAAGCTTAATCCAGGCATATCTCCAGTCTATTTTATCCAGCTTAGCAAGTTCTGCAGAAACAAACACGCATCGTCTTGAATATCTCCGTTCTATTGCTCATCAGACAAAGCAACACTTAATTGCAAATGAAATTTAGAAGAGAACAATACAGAAGTCCATGAACAACCATCCAAAATCCCAGAACTCGCCAACAAAGTTTCCAATCCAAAAGTCATGTCGCATATTATCACAAGAGTCATTTATAACTACTTCCTAGCTAGGCGAAATAGATCAATATTTGTCAAATAAACCATTAATTCAGCCGAAAAATGCACCAACCAATCATCAAATTCAACGGAAACCCAATCCATGTTGTCTTTCAACTACCCACCAAAACCATAAAACAAAACACGCAGAAAGGGAAATAAGTTAGACAATCTGACACAATAAACCCTTAAAATTAGCAGCAGCATACACCATAGATAAAAATCAGAAGATGAAGAGAAGCACAATAGGAGTTAGTGATAGCCACAGGGAGAGTGGGATTTGGTGGCCCAGAACGAAATGAACTGAGAAGAAGCCGCATTGAAGAATGGCTCAAGGGCTGTTAAAGTTAGGACAAGAAAAAAAAATTGATCATAAAAACTACATCTTACGCTAGTCAAGAGAATTGTATAAGACTATTGAGCATTAGGTAAAGCAGAGGATCACCTTGAGCACAACCCTTTTGCTTTTAACAACATAAAAAGGATCTAAATAGCTAACAACAAGAGCTACTAGCACTTATGGTACCAGTGTGCATTTGAACGTCAGTCATCCTTCATACGCTAAAAGAGTGAACTCACGTCCTCAAACATAATGATCTTTCCTTGACTATGCTTACCTTTGATGGTCGTAAAGGATACGGCAACTGCTACGAAAGAAACATCAGACATGGAATATTTTTGGCGAAATATTTTTGCCACATTATTACATCATAAGTTGTAAACAGTAGAGCACAAGTAATACTAAACATGGTGAAACATGAACCAGCATCCAAACTATTAAATTTCTATATCGATAACTTCTCAAACCATTCATACAACTTCAGGTCCATGCACAACATAATTAGCTCCATGCCTAAAGCACGAGCAATTTAAAGAAAACAACAACCTTATAGGTGTCTTTTCGAATTGCCCCTTAAATGCTAACTCCTCTGAAAACCCAGAAGTCAAATTCACAAAGACTAGGAGTTTAGTTTAGCCAGAAACACATATTAGAATTTAGGACTAAAAGAAGGCAAGTATGGAACAAAGTGGCGGCAGGGCTTCATATAAATGTTTTTAAGTCTTGCGGTCCATCCCTTAGTCTGTAAGAAGATGCTCAGAACTAGCATACAATGAGATGCAAGTCTATATAGCCACTCTCATGGTAAGGGTCAACTTAGCTGCTCTTTTGCAATTACGATCCGACCAAAAGCATAATGAGTCAGAATCAAACACTTAATTAACATTTCCACATTCTTTTGGAAATCTTTACAATCTTAACATCCTCGATCCAATCTTAAGATCTTTAAACGTTCCATTCAATCATGGTAGCAACCTTGACAAAACATCAATCTGGAAGGATATACCCAATTAACCATGGCCACTCCACAGTAAATAACCGTCACATTACAAGCAAAGCCTCAACTACAAACTCTAAAAGTCGAAGCGTTTCAACAAACATTATTAAGAAGGATTGGACAAGTATTTACTCTCACAGTTTACAAATCAAACTCGCAGAGTCATCAAACAGAGCACGCTATTCATCGCACTGATTGATAAAGCAATTAACACCTTCACTGCACATCAGAATTGCCAATACTTCCAGGCGAAAATACGGCTAAAACTCTACATTAAGACAAACTATAAAAATCCATTGAACCAGCAAGGAGAGTAACACTACAAAATCGGAGAATCTCCATCGCGTCAATCCTACAAAACCAACTAACTATCGAATTGCCCAACGCAAGCAAACGATCGAAGAATTACCTGATGCCAGCATCTCCAACGATGCCAATTGCCATACCGGCAGAGAGCCCGACGAGACCACAAGCGAGACCAAAAGAGAGGTGCGCGTAGCCATCGAATAGGTAATAAGACTTGGCCTTAGGGTTAATCCCAGTGCTGATAATCACAGCGATGATCAGGCCGTAGATACCCAGAACACCGGCCATAACCACGGGCATGATCGACTTCATCACAAGCTCGGGCCTCATCACGCACATTGACGCCACGCCGACGCCGCTCTTGACCGTGCCGTAGGCGGCTCCCATGCCTGCGAAAATGAAAAATTCCCGCTCAGATCGGCAGATTAAGAACCGAGAAAAGGGCGAAGGAAAGCGCAGATCTGGGGAACGCGACGGATCGGCGATTACAGGAGAAGACGAGCATCGCGGCGGCGCCGAGGAAACCGAAGGGGGCGGTCTCATCGCCACTGAATGTTGAAGACATCTTCTCTCTCGATCGGTCGATCGATGGACTACCGGAATTGCTGAGCAGAAGAAGATCCGGTGGATGGAGATCTGAGAGCCTTTCGCGACTCCTCTTTGTTTATTGAAATTGAGAGCGAGGGTTATTGCAGGGAAGTGGGAGGGAAACGAGACCGCAAAAGGGGGAGGGGGAAGAAGATGCGAAGGAGAGAGCAGAGGAGGGAGCCTTGTGCGAGTCCAGGAGCTTGGATGGGCGTCGGGTTCACGAGCAGGGAGCTCAGATCGTCGTCACAGCGGGCTCGGCCTCAGATCTGTGGGTCTCGGTCAGCTCAGGCGGCCAGAGGTGGCTGGGTGGCGTTGCTCGGTGGCGGCGGAGCCCAGGTGGAGGAGGGTCTTGGGGCGAAGCGATGGCCGTCGACGGGGGTGAGGCGTGGCCGTCGACGGGGGTGGACGAACACGAGAGGAGGAGGCGGAGAAGAAGAAGCGGAAGCGGTAGCAGAGAGAGAGAGAGAGAGAGTGGCGATTGGGAGGGAAGAGGGAGATGCGAAGCGCCGCGCGAGAGGAAAAGGAAAAGGAGAGAGGGAAAAGGAAAAAGAAGAGGGAAAAGGAAAAGAAGGGAGGGAAAAGGAAAAAAAGGAACGCGGCAAATGGCTTCTGTCTAGGGATTTTTGCGACGGAAACATACTTTCCTCGCTAATTTAAATAATTTTTTTTTATTTTTATTCCATTAGCGACGATAACTCCTTCGTCGCAAATTTGAATACTTTCTTTTTTTATTTTATTCATGTTCTATTTTCGTATATTTTCAATTTCTTAATTTATTCTATTTTTATTTATTCTATTTTTATTTATTCTATTTATTATTAAATATTTTATTTCTATTTTATTTTAAAAAATAGAATTGAAAGAATTTAGATTTGGAATTCTATCCGAGCTATTGGAAATTTTGTTGCTAAATTAGCAACAAAAAATGAAAACAATCTGAATCTTCTTAAAATTAGCAATGAATTTTATCATGTATAACATTAATAATGATAATAATTAATGGTCATCTTGATTTATTAGAAATTGAAAGGTAATGAGTCATTGAGTTACGCATTTATGTAAAAACAAATAAGCTTCAATTCCAAGAAATTATATCTTTTGTTAAAGCATTCACTGAGGAAGCAAAAGCCCTTTTGAAAGAAACTATCTAGGAATAGAAGGAATGCTTTCTAATTCATGAACAAAGACAATAGAAATAAATAAATCGATCGCTCTTCATTTATGCTTATTAATGTAATCTTTACTTAATTAATAATATTTTGATTTTTAAATTTAAAGAATATTCTCTCTATTTTCATTTTTCTATTAAAAAGAATTAATGTGAATTAATATAAAATATAATATAAGAAAAACATATTAAGCTTATCCTTCTAAATAATCGATCTTCCTTTTAGTCATTTCTTATTTAAGTCGTTCGTCGTTTAAAGAAAGCAAGGATCCCAATGAATCTATCTTTCTCTTAGTTAATGAATCTCTCTTTAATTGATTAGTGTGTGGAGATTAAATTCCACATTACTAATATTGAACGAAATTAAACCTTATAGAATCACATTGAATAGTTGATGATACATTCCGTACATTGCTAAAAAGAAAGAATTTTATTTTCCTGAATGACACAATTACAATAAACCACGACACCTATCGTGAGAAAGGAAAAAACTAAAAACATATAGATAAATAATAATAATCAACGATAACAATATTAATAAAAGTAATTATGATAAAAAGGAAAAAAATTATTAAGAGAATAGACTTTTGGAAGACTATAGACTATAGTCGACGTCGATTCATCATTTTTAACGTCTGTAATTCAAAATCGAACATGAAACTTTGGTTTCATTCATCTTCTTTTATGGAAGATGGATCAATTCTCACATCTATTTTCGTCACTATGAAAAAATTACATATCTAAATATAAGTATGTCCAGAGCTTTTTTTGTCTAATATGTTGATTTGTTATCATTTGCTAGATATGTAAGTTTTTTCTTATCGATTATATCAAAAGTTGAATACCAAGAAATTTCATGCATTTCCCCTATTTATTAATTCTTTGTAAATAATTGTATAAATATAAGTATGTTCAACATGTTAATGTGCTTTTAACAAATTAGTCTTTGCCATTTTGTGTCAATTTTTACATTATATTAGCGATAAAATACTTTTGTGACAAATTTCAACTTTAAGCATATTTTAAATTTTGTCGAATATATCAAGAGTTGTACATCAAGAAATTTCATGTGTGCTTATTAAATAAATTGATAGCTCTTTATTTATACTTATTAATGTAATCTTTACTTAATTAATAATATATTCGATTTTTTAATTTAAAGAATATTCGTTCTATTTTCATTTTCTATAAAAAAAAATAATTAGTGTAAATAATATAAAATATAATATAAGAAAGAACAATTTGCGACGAATATAACATTTCGTCGCGAATAGTTTTAATTTTATTTTTTATTAATATATCAATTTGCGACGAAATTATTAATTCGTCGCAAATGTTTTTAATTTTATTTTTTATTAATATATCAATTTGCGATGAATATAGAATTTCGTCGCAAATTTGCGACGAAATTATTAATTCGTCGCAAATGTTTTTAATTTGATTTTTTTTATTAATATATCAATTTGCGACGAAGATAAAATTTCATCACAAATTTGCGACGAAATTCTTAATTCGTCGCAAATGTTTTTAATTTTATTTTTTATTAATATATCAATTTGCGATGAATATACAATTTCGTCGCAAATGTTTTTTATTTTATTTTTTATTAATATATCAATTTGCGACGAATATAAACTTTCGTCGCAAATTTGCGACGACATTATTAATTCGTCGCAAATGTTTTTAATTTAATCTTTTATTAATATCAATTTGCGACGAAACATACTATTTCGTCGCAAATTTGCGACGAAATTATTAGTTCGTCGCAAATGTTTTTAATTTGATTTTTTTATTAATATAGCAAATTTGCGACGAAATTCTTAATTCGTCGCAAATGTTTTTAATTTTATTTTTTATTAATATCAATTTGTGACGACATTATTAATTCATCGCAAATGTTTTTAATTTTATTATTTTTTAATATATCAATTTGCGACGAATATACAATTTCGTCGCAAATGTTTTTAATTTTATTTTTTATTAATATATCAATTTGCGACGAAATTATTAATTCGTCGCAAATTTGCTCAAATAAATTTATTAACAATTTTTTTTTATTTTTATTTTTGTCTTTTTAGCTACGAAAATGCTTTTTCATCGCTAATTTCGTCACAAATTAGCGACTAATATAAAATTCGTCGCTAATTGCGTCGGTAATTAGTGACGAATATATTTGCGTCGCTAATTTCGTCGCTAATTTGTGATGAAATTTTTCGTCGCAAATAGAGACGAATATTGTGTTTCGTCGCGAATTTCGTCGCAAATTTACGACGAATTTCTTTCGACACAAATTTTCGTCGCTAAATCCGTGTTTTTTTGTAGTGCATGTTTATAAACAAACATGCTCATAATATATGCTCCCATGTGCCTTGTCCCGTCGAAAAATAAATTGTATGCCTTGGCTATGATTTTATGGAATGGGATTATAATTTAGTATAGAATTTTCATGTCCTCTCCTTTGAGAAGATGTTATTTTATCCATCTATATGCATACTGGCTCGAATCTTCACGTAGTGGATAAAATTCTGCTCTAACCCAAATCTTTGAAAATGAGTGAATTTATCGGAAAAATTGAAATTAAAAGGTATATTATGGGCATTTTTATTTATTTTTATTTATTTTTGTTCATGCTTTTGACTGTATTTATTATTGCCGAAAATACAAAAAAAAAAATCATACCCATTTTTCGCATATCATATGGTCCCATGTCATATTTTCCCAATTAATCATTCAATTCATTCAAAATTAATGTAACCGATTCTCCTCCGGACTCATTTTCTCTAATTCACAGAAATAAGATATTTCTCTCATTATCTAATTAAGGTTTCTAAGCAATTTACCGTAAATGATTAATGGTGGCTCTATTTTAATACATTTTTCATTAAATGAACCTATGCTGAGATTCGATAGTCTGAATTATATTAATTAATTTATTTAATTTGATAATCCGTTAGCCTAATTTTAGATCGTGACAACGGTACTAATGTATGAGAATTTACGGCAAAAACTTTTATCATTTAAATACATACAACGTCATGGTGAGATTTAGGGTGCGCATGACAAAAGTTCTGTTCGGGAAATAATTTCTAGAACATAAATAGTTTTTTCTATTTCTACTTCAGAATGAGTTTCTGAGCAAAATAAATGTGTGTGATAATGGAAAATAATTTCTATTTCTGGAATAGAAATTTATTCGACTGGCGGAGGTGACGGCGGCGAGCCGGGGGGGGGGGGGGAGGGGGCGACGGTGGGCGGCGATCGGCGAGGGCGGCGGGTGGCGGCAGGCGGCAGTGGCGGCCGACGATCATCAGCGGAGGTAGCCGGCGGTCGGGTGCGACTGGCGGGGTTAGTCGTCGACGGAGATTTTTATTTTTATTTCTTGGAAAAGTAACTTTTTTTTTTCACATTTTTGCTTCAAATCTATTTCTGTTTCTCAAAATTATTCCAGAAATAGTTTGTTACAATTGTGTTACCAAACGAATTTCTGTTCCAAATCTGTTCAAGAATAGAAATCTGTTCCAGAAATTGTTTCTGATTTGTTTTCATGCGCCCCCTTACTCAAGATGATAGCCGTAGTTAACAAAAAACAAAAACACGCTTGTTCGAGAATATTACTTCGTGATAATATTTTCGGAAGAGGTATAAAAACCCACTCAAGTACTTTCTCGGTGCAAAAAAGAAAATGCAACTTTATGTGTTTTTGTCCATCACATTTTCTCTTTAAAAGTTAATTTTCTTCAACTTTTTTTTTTGTTAATGAATTAGCAGTAACGACGTAAGCAAAATACGAATCTCAGCTAACCAACATTGTCACGCCCCAACTCTCGAGCCCGTGACATCCCTTGCCAAATCGCCACGAGGTCACGAAGGATAACGTCCCAGGCGCATTATCGACTTGTCAACTATATACGCATGCGGAAACGGTTTACTCTCTAAGATCAATTAAACATGGGATAGAGAAGTAGGAAGCCACAACAGTCATTCTCAAAAGACAATTACAAAACATTCGACAAAAACAGATGAGTTTTAACCCTACTGAGCTATAGCTAACATAAATAACCCCTTACTTCGGGACGGCTTACTAGACCTCAAATAGTTCCACGGTCGGGTAAGGTTAACTTCTCATCTACTCCAAACTGACTAATCCAAAAGCCAATCCTTGGCGTTCACGAGGCTTCATCACATGAGACCTGAAAATGTTATCCCACGACGGTGTGAGAATAAATCTCAATGAATCAAGCCTAAGCTCGGTTAGGAAACTAATTCGCCCAGGACATCCTAACAGAAGGCTCGCAATATAACATATACACGTATGACAGTCAATCACAATCACAATCACAATATGATAATCATCCACATGCACGCTTACCAACCTGCAGCCACACATAATGCAATGCTTGGCTCGATTCAGCAGTCAACATCAGTCACTCATTCAAACAAGAATTACATCCATAAGTGTGTACAAGACATCACACACGTCCATTTTATTAACGATGATCGTTCTACTGGCACATGAGAAGATCTACGCGAAAGAGGGCGTGATTCGACTCACACAAATAATGCGATCTAGCACATCAGGGTGATCTAGCATTCTACCGGCAGGACCGGGTTACGTTCCTTTACTCTCGGCAATGGCTACTACAAGCAGTGTATCCAGTGCACCCGTCGCACGGCATAACGGTAGGCATCCCTAAACGGGGCGTCGGTCCATCACCATATGCTATCGGCATTTGACCAACTCTGCATCCGTACTAGTTAACACCAGATCAGAATTGTCGTGCTTATGGCAAGTCGTCTAGTTCCATCAGATTGGTACAATACGAGCTTGCTAAGAAAAGCATCATCGTTCCCTCATATGACCATACAATACACATCTAGGAGTCAACCCATTTCATTATCTTTGGTTAAGGCCGGATGCTCACACATGCATATAAAAGTCTCGGCCGAAGGCTATTTTCATGCTAAAATATGTCTTTTGACTTCACACTCGGTCATATGCATATGCAGACTATCCACTAGTCACCACAACCACACATCGGGCGATTAACCCATAATCAATGATCAACTTCGAATAGTCATTCCAGTCAATCAATCAAGCCATCCAACGAGGCAATCAAACCATTAAAGGCCATTGAATCAATTACGAGCATTTAATTCCAATTAGACAATATAAAGATCGATTCGTACAATAATCCTTTTTTTAACCAAACCAATCGATTTAAATCGTCGATCGCTCGCTCGTCTCTAGCCTATCGCTCACTCGTGATCAATCAATCAATTCAATCTATCAATCAATTAGCCACAGACAATTAAATCAATCCGGCTAACTTAATCGATCGCGGCCAATTAACCTAATCCCAATTTCTATCTAAACCGACCTCGATCGTGTACCTAAATTCCTCAATCGACTAATCCTAGACGTAATTAGAGCCATAACCAAGGATTAAGGTCAACTCACCGCTAAGTAAGCTCGGGCGGTCTCAACGGTGACGGCGCGGCGATGACGAACGGCGACGACGACGACGGCGGCTCTCGGTGAACCTAGAGTTTAACACGCGGCTTCTCGACCCTACACTTCAACGACACTACGGAAAGGTCTAGCAAGGTCGCCGGGACTGGTGGTCGACGGCGGCGGAGCTCCGGCGACCGGCGGGGCTAGGAAAGAGAACCGATCAACAAGGGGAAACAGGGGAACCGGGCTGGTTGTGGATTTTGTCGGCCTCACGGGCTGAGACCAGGTCGACCAAGGCTAGGGGACTCACCGAGGGGTTGAGGACGACCGTCGGGACTGGCTAGGGGTGGTGACCGGCGGCCGGAGGCTACCGAACAACGGCCGAACAGAACTAGGTGGATTCAGGGTTCTCACGCGCAGAAAACATGGGAGAGTTCCGGGGCCGATTCCGAGCTCCACGCACGGCGGCGAGCTCCCACGAGCTTAGGGTCACTAGAGAGGGGTGCTGGGAGGTCGTCGAAGGTGGCGGTGAGTGACGGTGGCATCGGGTTCGGTCGGATCGAAGAAAAAATCGAACCGAACCCAAAAACAGAGCACCAAGGTCTTCAGGGCTGTTCACGGCAGCTCCGGCGATCAATCGGCGACGGGGTGGCTTCGGCTTGGTGATGAGGAGGTTGGTGGACGTTGGTGAGGTGGTGGTAGGCAGCGGCGACGACGTACGAGGCCGGAGGAAAGGCTGGGTCTCCTCTGGTTTCAGGGGCCGAAACTGGGCAGGCTTTCGCGGCGGTTTTCGCGGCCATCCGACGGCCAACTGCGGCGTTGAAGGGCTCAACGATGACATCGAGTTGCGGCTGGATGTAGCGGCGCCGGCTGAGGGTGGTGGCACACAAAAACAAAGGAGGAGGAGCTCGGTTTGGGGGGTGTTCCACGAGCAAGGGAAAAGAGAGAGCAGATAGGGGGAAGAGAGAGTGAGTAGAAAGAGAAAGAGTCACGTGGGAGAAAGAGAAGAGACAGTGATGGGCTGATGGGAGGGCTGGTGGGGCCCACTTGAAGACTTTTTGGCCAAATTTGTCTCTTATGCACAAATAATGGAGGGGCAATTTGGTCATTTGACATACCGGGACTAAACGAAATTTGGTACACTGGATGAGAGAGAAATTTTGATAATTTCACAGGTTAGGCTCAGTCGGGACTAGGCTCGGTTGCTAGGATTAAACAATGAAGAATGGAAAAGTTGGAACTTAGTAACTCAAAATCCATCTATGTGCGATTGTCTTGAGCCTTTTGTTGAACATATTTTTTGCTAATCCATTATTTGATATTTTTTTCTTTTAAATTAAGACAACCTCACATACATCGGTAATGGATTTTTAGGGTACGCATGGCAATACTTCTGCTTCAAAAATCAACTTCTAGCCAGAAGTTGATTTTTCTACTTCTGCTCTAGTAGTTGATTTCTGATTAGAGAAATTCGTTTGGTATCAGTTGAAAATTTCTACTTCTGAAATATTATTAACACATATTCGTTTGTTTATTTATTTTTGTAAGATATAACATTTTTAGGAAAATATTTTTTAAACCATTCATTTTCGACTAAACAAACCGAGGTTTACATCAAATTAAAATACAGGATTCATGCCCTTAGTGTACATAAATTATGACGTAATTTTTAGAATCGTAGTTGCTCATATTGATATATAGCTCTCTCCATCACCCATATGTATTTCTCCAAATTTTCCGTGGAACTGAGTCACCATGAAAAGAACAAAAAATTGTTGATTATTTGATACGAATTATGCTAGGCAAATTTTATACACAGAAAGCAGTAAAATGTTTTCAAGGAAATACTTAAGGATGGGTTATGAGGGATGCTATAATTTTTCATAATTCAACATCATTCATTGATGATCAAAATTTGTTTTAACATGTCTCACCAAAATAAATTAAAGGAAATTCTGAAAGTTGAATATTTGAGGACGTCCACTATGGAAATTCAGATTTCCTATTTGGCTTTGGAGTGCAGACTTCAAAAAATGGAAACCGGACATTTGGAAGAGCTCATTCTGCAATTTTTCTAATAATCCACCAAAACTCGCATATATCTGGTGCTGGATATAATGTTATGGCGACAATGCGATCTTATGCACAAAACAGATTGCCGCAGTTGATTTTCAAGTTATCTGACGAGAACTTCTAGATCTCAGCCAAATTCTTGCGCCATGTAATGAAGGATAGAGTCATGCTAGTATGACAGTATGATAGTATAAGGATAGAATGCTAGGCATAAGATCAGAGGTATTTCTTATTATGATTGCTAAATATTTTTTTGTCATTCATAATACTTGCGATTGAAATTGCACGGTTTTACTATTACACTGTCACAATCTCAAATCCCTTAAAGGCGACGGCACATATTATAAGATAGTAACTATGCAAGTTCAGGTTCACTTAGCCTAGGCTTTCGTTCCCGCTGCCTCTGATGCGCCATCTTTCTGCAGGTGTGGGTTTGAGAAAACCTTCGTGCAATATTCAACCATTCCTTCTCAATGTGCCTCAAGTTCATTGATTGCTAAATGCCGATAAGGAATTACAAGCTAATCTCAGTTGCGGCGACATTTTTTTTTTTTTTGGGCAGTTCATCCTTAGGATAGAGCCTGAATTGCCACATCCCATTCATATATTCGCCATTTTTGTCGCCGTGAAATGTATAGGTAGGGAAAAGCTAATAATTCTGCGCCTCGACTCACAAAAATAAATGGATGACTGCTGATTTTGATAGATAATGACCGATGATCACACATAATTTAGGGTGTGTTTGTTCCAAGAAAAGTGATTTTCAGGAGTTCGTTTTCTGAAAAGTGATTTTCTGCAAATCACTTTCTCGGAAAACGATTTGTTTTCCTTTGTTTGGTAATATGTTATCGAAAAAAAATTTCGGTGTTTGGTTCTCATTTGCAAAATGATTTCAATCTCATCAATGGGACTATCTTTGATACTGAAGAAAGGCAGAGGGTCGAGAGAGCTGACGTGAAATGACCCCGGTCGCCGGTCCCGACCCTGGTCCCGATCCTCGGCCCCGATCTTGTTCCCGATCCTCGGCTCCGGTCCCGGCCTCGGCCCTGGTCGCCGGTCCTGGCCCCGACCTTAGCCCCATTCCAGATCTCGATCCCGGCCCCGGCCCTAGTCGCCGGCCTCGGTCCCATTCCCGGCCCTGGTCCCTGTCGCTAGCATGGGTCCCGGCCTCGGCCCCCGGACCCGGTCCCTGGTCCCGGACCCGATCCTCGGCCGGAGCTGGCCCCGGTCCCGGCCCTGGCCCCCATCCCCAGTCCCGATCCCGGTCCCCGGCCCCGGCCCCGAACCCGATCCCCGGTCCCGACCCCGCGATTGATCAACGGGATCAGCCCTAGCCCCGGCCCCGCGATCGATCCCTGGGATCAGCCCTGGCCCCGCGATCGATCCCCGAGATCAGCCCCAGCCCCGATCCCAGCCTCGGCCCCGTCGCCGGGACCCGATCCCCGGTCTCGACCCGGCCCTCGGCCCTGGTCCCTGTCGGGGCCCCGGTCCTAGACCCGATCCTCGACCGGGAACGGGGCCGGCCCCGATCCTCGACCAGGAACGGGGCCGGCCCCGATCCCTGGCCCCGGCCCGGGTCGCCGGCCTCGGCCCCGGGATCAACTCCCGGGATCGGCCCCAGCCCCATCTTCAAAGAAAGTGAGAGACTCAAATTTCGAAAAGTATTTTCACCTTTTTATTTTGGGGAATTCACTTTCCTATTTTAATGAATAAAATATTTGTTGACTGGAAAGTACATTTCGTTGACCAAATCATTTTTCGCGAACCAAACAGATGAAAGTTCAGAAAACATTTTCCTCGAAAACACTTTCCCCTAAACAAACGCACTCTTAATCGTATCTTATAGCATTACAGTGGTAATACCATTCAAAAAGAAAAATAATTTGAGAGATAGGAATGAGCACACGATCTGTAATATGTAAGAGTTTTTCTTATATGGGCTACATTAATTGGGATTGTAATTACCGTGTTACGGGATTAATTTACCGTTTACCGGTTGGTCTAATAAAGACAGGATATAATAAATCTTAATGGGCCTAATATGGGCCTGGCTAGTGTGGGCCAGAGTTCGGCCCGGCCCATGATGAGAGGGCCCAGCTGAAAACTCTATATATAGGGCTAGAGCGCCCCTTCTAACCCTCATAACTTCATACGCCATACGGAAGTGCTGCCTCTTCGACGCCAGGCTTCTCGAGGGTCTTAGAAGGGAACAGCTCGTGTCGGACAATCCAGGAACGTCAGAACGCGGCTCGGAGCGCGATGAATTCCAAATTAGGTACGCCGAACGCCTTACTTAGTTGTTGTGTTTTTGGTTTTCGACTACGGCGATCCTAGGGTGTTGCGTGAAGCGTCGGTCGTCCGTTTTAGGCAGCTAACAATTGGTATCAGAGCCGCCGAAGCTCGAAACCAAAACCGTACGTTCACGCCTATTTTTCGTAAAATATGTTCGGTGAAACTTAATTTTGTTCATATATTTCACTTCGTCGTCTCGAGACGAGTTCGGGAAGGGGTCGCCGGCCTCCGGAGGACGCCGGATGCGCCCTCACGCGCGGCTGGAATCCGGGTGTGAGGCGGTTCGTCGGGCCACGCGCCTGCACGCGCCGATTCGACGAAATCAATCTAGGGCTGACGTAATCGATGACGGCAGCAGGTGCCGTCCGCCCAATCAGCGAGAGACACGTGGCAAGGCCGAAGGCCGCCACGTGTCGATGACGTCATGGTCGGCACCGCCTTTGACCGTTGACCGGGTCAACCCGACCCGGTCAGCCCTTTGATCGGTCTGATCGGTTGAAGAGACCGGCGGTCGGACCGTGGCCGGTTAAACCCGATCGGACCGTTTTCTTTTTAATCGGTTTTCCTAGCACGCACGTGCCCAGCACGTACAGCGCGTGAAGCCCACGCACAGTCGCTTTGGGCGACGCATGTAAGCGCGTGCGGGCTCCTATTGGGCCGTGCTTTGCACTGCCGTGCTCGTTTTGAGATGCTCTACAATGTGGCATATTTATATTTCATGATTGATGTTTTTATTATGTGAAAATGCATGATTTTATTTCTATTCACGTATAATGTCTATTTTCCTTGTGGTATTGGAGATAGATTTGTTGGGTTATATCTATATTGACGCATTTCGAATGAGTGGAGCACATACGTGATGATTGAATGTGTAAAGTTTCACATGTATCAATCGATGGAATATAGTGATTAGCTTGATATGTGACTTAAGTGACATATTGCCCCTTGTCGTTGAATTTTGGAGTCACATGTCTATAGTTTATGTGAGAAATGAGGTACATATTCCTGGTATGAGAGAGTTTCACGGATTCATTTGGGTAGTGACCGCCAAAGTGGGATGCCTAATTAGATTTGGGAAGTATTAGTTTCATACTATAGTGGGATGTCTCTTGTTCTAATGCATCGTCATACTCCCAAAGGAGATGATCATGTATTGGTTCGTAGAAGTTCACATGTATAGCATATGGTTGAGAATTCACTGATTATAGTGACTCACGCACCCAAAGGTCGTGACTCATAAAAATTGGAATATACTCTCATGGTCGTTGTCATGTGCAAAGTTTACAATTGCATGTCATGTATTCTGCCCAAAGGTGATTGCATGATGATGTGTGTAACTCTTGGTTGTGTACTTGTAAATTTCGAGTTACACAAATTCTCACATAATGCTAATCTTATGCATTTATTTTATCAGTTACGTTCTCTGTGAGTAGCAACTCTGTTGTGATTGAGGTTCTTAATGTTTCAAACTTTAAGAAATGGAGGGACGATTTTTTGTTTACAATGGAATTGGCAGACATGCATATTGCTCTAAGTGAGGACAAGCCGGTGGATCTCACTCCTGATGGCACGGAGTCTGAGAAAATGCGACGTGCTGCTTAGGAAAAGAGTAATAGGATTTGCCTGTTATCTATGAGGCGATCCATTCAGGAGCACTTGAAAAGTGGGCTGCCAGCCGATTGCACAAATGTTGACTGCCTTAGAAGATAGGTACCGCATCTCGACCAATGCTGAGGCTAGAGTACTTGTGCAGGAGCTATTTAGTATGAGATATGATGGTTCAAGTGGAGTTAGAGATTACGTGCTGAGAATGGTAGACATGTAGATGAAACTTAAGGCACATAATGTTTCTATTCATGATTCCTTACTTGTGCATCAAGCTTTGAACACCCTTCCACCAGATTTTGGGATCATTAAGACTAATTACAATTCTCAAAGTCAGGTTTGGTCATTTAATGATCTTATAGCAAGGGTGGTGGCTGAAGAAGAGAAACTGAAGAAAGATAAATGGCATGTTTCCTTATATACCTCATTTTGGTAAGAAGTTCAAAAGTCATACTCATAAAGGTACTCTCGAAACAATTGATCGTTCGGAGAATATGGGTCCTAAGAAGTCATCCTTTAAGAAAGGTGAAGTTCGCTGCTTCTTTTGTAAGAAGAGTGGTCATGTGAAGAAAGACTACAACAAATATAAGGCTTGGCTATCTAAGAAGGAGCGCGAAGGTAATGATTCTTTGGCATTGGTTTGTGAATCCAATCTATCAGAAGCCCCATCGAGTTCTTGGTGGCTTGATAGTGGTGCAACTAATCATGTTGCGTTTACCATACAGGGATTCATAAACCAGAGGAAGCCAAGTTAGGATCAATTAAAGATCACAGTGGGAAATAACAGTAAAGCTGACGTAGAGTTCGTGGGAGATGTCATTTTGATACTAGATTTTGGTTTCAATTTGATGTTGAGAAACACTTCCTATGTACCTTCCTTTAGACGGAACTTAGTTTCTGTATCATCTCTGGACATGTATGGTTACTCTTTTGAATTAAGAAACAATGTTGTTTCTATATATTATAATTCAAATAAGGTTGGGTACTGCAATATGTCCAATGGATTGTACAGAATGTGTTTGGCTCCTAATGATATCTATGTCGCCTATGTAGTTGAAAAGAATGTTTCCAAAAGGCCCTTACCTAAAGAACAATCTTATGCATTGTGGCATAAGAGACTTTGTCACATCTCTAGGGAAAGGATTGAAAGGCTAATAAGGTCTAATGTCCTGCCTACGCTTAAAAATGACCTAGAAATTTGTGTGGATTGCTATAGAGGTAAGATGACGAAGACAAGAAAGAAAACTACAGTTCGTAGTTCTGACATGTTAGAAGTCATACATACTGACATCAGTGGACCATATATGGCGACCTTATGTAGAAATTTCTATTTCATAACGTTCATTGATGACTACTCTCGATATGGTTATCTGTATTTGATCAAAGAAAAGTCTGAATCTCTCGACAAGTTTAAGATTTTTCGGACCGAGGTCGAGAAACAATTGGAAAAGGTGATAAAGGTTGTCAGATCTGATCGAGGTGGTGAGTATTTTGGCAAGCATGGCGATGCTGGACAATTGAAAGGGCCATTTGCCAAATACTTAGAGGATTATGGGATAGTAGCTCAGTTTACAATGCCCGGAAGCTCATAGCAGAATGGTGTGGCTGAAAGGCGCAATCGCACCTTGATGGATATTGTGAGGAATATGACTAGTAGAACTAACTTGCCTGGTTTCTTATGGGGTGAAGGTTTAAAAACCGCACTATATATATTAAATCGGGTGCCAATAAGGCTGTTCAAGTGACCCCCTTTAAGTTATGGATTTGACGTAAACCCAGCTTAAACCATCTTAAGGTTTGGGGATGCCCTGCATAAGTGAGATTATATAATCCAACATTAGGAAAGTTGGACTCAAGAACCACTCGGTGTTACTTCATGTCTTATCCAAATCATTCAAAGGGATATCGATTTTACAATCCTAATGGAGGTACGAGAATTGTGGAATTACAAACAGCAAAGTTTCTAAAGTTTGACATAGCCGAAGGAAGTAGTTGTTCGCAGACTATTGAAGAAAACTATCCAGTTCCAAATGATGTGTCAATTTCTCTTCAAACACAAACAGTTGCATTAACACCTACACCTCTAAATGAGCCTGTTGAGGTCCAGGGCTCTGCTACTGAAACAGTCCCTGATGAAGTTACTTAGACCCCTCAGACTCAAGAAGAGGCCACAATAATTCCACTTAGGAGATCTGCTAGAGAGAGACGATCAGCCATACCACTGGATTATATAGTCTATTTGGGAGAGCATGACTACGACATTGGTTGTGTCGTTGATCCAGTAAGTTATACGAATGCAATTTCTTGTCCTCAAGCAGATCTGTGGATAGATGCGATGAAAGACGAGATGCAATCTATGAAGCATAATGATGTTTGGGAGTTTGTTGAATTGCCTAAGGGTCACAAGCCAATTGGTTGCAAATGTGTGTACAAGACTAAAAGAGACTCCAAGGGAATGATTGAGAAATTTAAGGCCAGATTGGTGGCTAAAGGGTTTACTCAAAGGAAAGGAATAGATTATGAAGCGACATTCTCGCCAGTCTCTTCAAAAGATTCTTTCAGAGTAATTATGGCTTTAGTAACTCATTTTGATATGGAGTTGCACTAGATGGACGTTAAAACTGCTTTTGTTAATGGAGACCTAGATGAAGAGGTATATATGGTGCAACCTAAAGGTTTTGCAACTGATGATTCAAGTCAACTTGTGTGTAAGTTGAAAAAATCTATTTATGGGCTCAAACAAGCTTCTAGGCAATGGTACTTGAAGTTTCATAGTATTATCACTTCATTCGATTTTGTTGAAAACAAGCTAGATCAGTGTATATACTGCAAGGTCAGTGGGAGGAAATTTATTTTCCTCATACTTTATGTCGATGATATCTTGCCCGCAAGCAGTGATATTGGATTGCTGCAAGAAACAAAGCGGATGCTATCAACACACTTTGACATGAAAGATCTTGGTGAAGCGTCCTTTGTCATTGGCATTGAGATCCATAGGGATCGTTCTCGCCGATTATTACGCTTATCTCAAAGGACATATATTGATCGTATCTTGAACATATTCAATATACAAGATTGCAAACCTGGAATTGCCCCTATCGCTAAGGGTGATAGATTGAGTCTGTCATAGTGTCCTCATACAGAAGATGAGAAATCTCAAATGAAAAATATACCTTATGCTAGTGCACTTGGAAGTATCATGTATGCTCAGGTTTGCACTAGACCAAATATTGCTTTTGCAATTGGACTTCTCGGTAGATATCAGTCGAATCTAGGACTCGATCACTAGGTTGCCGCAAAGAAGGTATTAAGGTACTTAAAGAAGACAAAGGATTATAAGTTGACCTACAGACATGTACATGAACTGGCGCTAGTAGGGTATTCAGATGTAGACTTTGCTAGCTGTCCAGATGAGAGAAAGTCAACAACATGATATATCTTCATGTTGGCAGGCGGAGCTATATCATGGAAAAGTAAAAAAACAGAATAACATAACTGTCGCGACCCATCCGGAAGCGGACGCGGCTAATGGATTACCGATCACGGGTCTTGGATCGGTGCGAGCCCTCCCAGGCCCATACCAAATCGCGGCGGGAGTATTTTTCAGGAGGATTCAACGATAAGAGTCGATCGCTTTCGACCTTAGTGTGGTCGTGGTGGCATGTGCAACTTGTGCATGCATTTGGAGTCGCCACCGGTCTTTCTTGGAGGGTAGACCGGAAACCTTACCGATCGATTGGGAGAGATCGATCAGCTCTACGGAACCAGAGATTTTGGGTTCGGGGACTTGGTTACGCTGGTGTCGTTACCAACGCCCTTTCGGTACCTAATGCGAGTGATTTTCCTAACTAGGATTTCATGCAGGCACAATTTTGGGTGAGGTAAGTCTGACTTTGCACATTAACCAGTTTAACATGCTCACGTAATCATAATAAATAAATAGATGTCAATCACATAAATATCTATCCTACGTGGTGATCATGGAATTATGATTTAATGGATCTCGAGCCAATGAGACCACATTTAATCATTTTAATATTTTAATAACGGAGAGCCGCTCTTCGCTTCTTCTTGGTTTCTTGAACTCTTCAAGAATTGGGCCCCAAAGAGCTCGCCGACTTAAAAGGCTCCTCCACGTAATCCTCGTAGCATTTACATCAACAATTGACTATGCTAAAAATAAAGATTACATGAAAAATAAAAGGAGTACGCAGCCTCCATTTAATAATTACAACCCCAAATATATAAATAATCATCATACATTCATATATACATCAATCACATTGATTAGGGATTTTTCCATGATCACCACCCTTTCACGTAAGTAATAAATTCACAATTTAAAACTTAGGAAGGCACAATAAAAATTCTACGTTGAATCATATTCAGAATTTTTACGTAAAATAAGATAGCCATAAATTTTCGATTCAAAATTGATTTAGTCTCAATTTTTGCTACGTTGATTAATTTATCATATAAAATAATCAATCTCCATTAGCCATGTAAGACGAACAATTCGTTAATACATATTGGCCATAGTATTGCAAAAATTGCAAAAAATCAATTAAATGCACGAAAACACCTAAGGATTGGCTCTGATACCACTGTTGGGATCCACGTAACACGTAGCGGAAATAAATAACAACCCATACATGTATCTCCAGAGGCGTACTTCGTGCATTTCAATCGAAAAAAATCACAAAGTCTCAAAGGGAGTAAATAGATTACCTCTCGTAGCGTGCTTGAACGGAGGTGTCGGTTCGATGTTCTTCGATCTCAGCCTCGACAAGTGTTAGGCATCTAGTTCGGACGCACCACCAATTGACGAACGGGGAGACGACTAATAACTCCACAACAATTGTGCTAGCAATATGCGGAATCAATATTCCGAACTTAGTATATTTTGCTCACTCAAGATTATGAGAATATAGAGAGTGTTTGTGTTCTTCTCTCTAAGCTCTCAAAAATTTGCACACTCTACAAAATGTCTCTCCCCTCAACCTCAAAACTCTTGCCATCCTTTTATAGCCAAAAATACCTTCCAATAAATTGTATTTAAAAATAGCACTAACAATTATAAATTCTATCTAAAAATAGCACTCACAAATAAATGACATTTAAAAATAGCACTAACAATAGCACTCACAATTTATAATACAAAAATGCTATTTAAAAATAGCACTAACAATAGCACTCACAATTTATAATACAAAAATGCTATTTAAAAATAGCACTAACAATTATAAATTCTATCTAATAATAGCACTCACAATTTATGATAAATAAATGCCATTTAAAAATAGCACCAACAATAGCACTCACAATTTATGATAAATAAATGTCATTTAAAAATAGCACTAACAATAGCACTCACAATTTATAATACAAAAATGCTATTTAAAAATAGCACTAGCAATAGCACTCACAATACAAAAATGCTAAAAAAAGGCACTAACAAAGGTGTTAAAAATAATAACCATTATTATTATTACAAGAGTTAAAGAGGTTACCAAACAGTACAAATATGCATAACGTATAAATACGTATGACGTATAAATACGTAGAGCATACGTATACATCCGTGAAACCGGGGACTAATTGAAAGAAAAATGTGCAATTAAGCCCTTTTGGTAAAAATTGATTAAATTGGAGGGCAAATTGACCTAATTGCACTTTAAGACTTTAGAATCCAATGTCATAGCTTATAAAAAGTGAGAATTGAAAACTAAAAGACTCGAAAAGGATTTTTTTTTTTTTTAGGCTCGGTTCGGGTTTATGTTTGTGAAGGAACATAGTGACCCGAGCCGAATTTTTGAGATTTAAAGTGACACACTTGAAGAGGAAATTAAAACAAAATTATCGAATATTTTTGGGTATTTTTCTTACCACGAATGGTATTTTTCTGATTTTTTGGGTATTTTTATAATTAAATAAACTCGAAAAATATTAAAAATACCGAAAAATATTTTTTGTTCAAAATTGGTTCCTAAGGCTAAACCAAGGCTTCCAAAGTTGATTTTGTGATTTTATGACCTTTTTTGATATTTTTAATTAATTTTAAAGAATAAAAATCACAATAATAAATGGTAAAAAATCAGGTGTCAACAGCTGCCCCTCTTTGAGAGGAATCTCGTTAGAGGTTTCTCTTAAAGATAAGGTGGCACCTGATTCCTAACCGACTCAACTGGGAAAATGAGAGAAGAAATGTTATGACATCGGATCCTTAAGCCTATTGATAAAAGCTCAAATCAATCCCCGGTTTGCTCTAACAATTTGAAGATGGGCCGGAGTGAGAGAGGCTTACCTGAAGCTCACCTGTCGGATGCTGCCGGTTTGAACGACTTTCAAGAAGATACCTAGGACTCGTTTCAGAAAATCCTAGGGAGATTAAGTTCTGACCTGTATGGTAGGTCATACCATTATGGAATTCCTAACTGGTAGGAACCTAAAGAAGGCGCATCCCACACTTTAGGATTTGCCAAGGATTTTGATCCGAATGGTGGATCGGACCTTTGTGTTGATTCTTACGGCGGTACTTACCAATGAGTTGACCCTTATGGCGGTTTCTACCATGAGTTGACCCTTCAGGCGGTTTCTACCTTGGTTTGACCCTTCAGGCGGTATCTACCGTTGAGTTTAGTTTGACCCTTATGACGGTTTCTACCAATGAGTTGACCCTTATGGCGGTATCTACCAATGAGTTGACCCTTATAGCGGTATCTACCATTAATTTGACCCTTCAGGCGGTTTCTACCTTGAGTTGACCCTTCAGGCGGTTTCTACCATAAGCTGACCCTTCAGGCGGTTTCTACCTTGAGTTGACCCTTCAGGCGGTTTCTACCATTGATTGACCCTTCAGGCGGTTTCTACCATGAGTTGACCCTTCAAGCGGTATCTACCTTTGATTGACCCTTCAGGCGGTTTCTACCATAAGTTGACCCTTCAGGCGGTTTCTACCTTTAATTTGACCCTTCAGGCGGTTTCTACCTTGAGTTGACCCTTCAGGCGGTTTCTACCATAAGCTGACCCTTCAGGCGGTTTCTACCTTGTGTTGACCCTTCAGGCGGTATCTACCATAGTTTTGACCCTTCAGGCGGTGTCTACCATCAGTTTTGACTTTGAAAAGGGGTCTCATGACGAGGGTTCTCCACGTCCGATGAGACTGCCTAAATTATGAAAAGGGGTCTCATGACGAGGGTTCTCCACGTCCGATGAGACTGTCTGATTTTTGAAAAGGGGTCTCATGACGAGGGTTCTCCACGTCCGATGAGACTGCCTAAATTATGAAAAGGGGTCTCATGACGAGGGTTCTCCACGTCCGATGAGACTGTCTGATTTTTGAAAAGGGGTCTCATGACGAGGGTTCTCCACGTCCGATGAGACTGTTTGATATTTTGAAAATGGGTCCTGGGACGAGGGTTCTCCACGTCTGATAGGACTTTTCTTTTAAAAGGGTTTTTCTTCCCCTCTTTTTTAGAGACCCCGAAGTTTGTCGGGAATTCAGTTTTTGAAGCAGTGAAAGATTTTATTTTGACAAAGCTTCACTTGAGTCTGTTGAGGCGACATTCTGGGAGCTGGGTTCTCCAGGTATCCTGCAGAAATTTGAGCCTGAAATATTTTTCTTCACCAAGAAAACGTTAGTAATCTTTGGGAAGACCACGGCTGTCCATTTGACAAAATCGTATGATTTAAGTTTTAATCATGAAATGTGCATTTTGATGCTGGAGGTCATCCAAAGCATTCTTGCAACATGCAAATGTGATCACAAGTCCCTTGCACGGAAAATCTGGATCAACAGTTTGAAAATTCCAAAAAGAGTTTGTTCAAAACGTCAATTGGAATATTTCTCGACAAGGAGGTCTTCTCACCTGTTTTGAGATGTGGTTTTTATAGGGGATGCACTCAATTCCCTACTAACCTGTGCCTAGGTTTTAGGCTCATTCGCAGCGCATACATTTTGATCGGTCGGGAGGTCTTCCACGGGACCGTAATGTTAGGCTTGGATATTGGCTTTCAAGGGGGACTCGCTTTGGAGTCGAGGCCATTGAATGAAAGTCTTCACCATCTGCTCCGGGTTTACAAGTCAAGAACCCTGCAAAATGAGAAAGAAATAGTCTTGCTCGTACTTCTTCGAGCTAAGCTATATGTTAACCCAAGTGTCTTAGTCAGAGAAGACTGTTTCGGGGTTGTAACATTGGTAGGATTGGGGACCGAAACAAGCTTATTTTTGGCTCAGAATTTATGAGGGGATTGACATTGGTGATCATCGCAGATTTGACACCTGTCATTTCCTTTCTGCATCTTTAGTCTTTGAGGTGCGCAACTGATTTTGAGGTGTACACCAACTCTTTAGAGAGCCCCTCTTGTTGCATTCAGAGAACGAGAACTCTCTCTGTGTCTTTGTTCTGCGCTCGGCACCATTTGGGGAGCAATCCTTTTGGATTTGGCTCCTTCAGGGATTTCTTCTTTTCCCATCCGGCTTCATTGTGGATCAATCAAACAACTTACACGAGCATCGGCCTTGCTTTTACCAGGCACTTTGCTTTTTCTCGATGCCGTGGATTTTTCTCATTCACTTTTGAAATCCCATTTTTTTTCATGGGATCTTGTTAGACATATAGTCTAAACATGCTTTAAATATCAGTCCGGGATTTCTCTTTCGTAATCCCTGAGTCTTGAACTCTTCCATTTTTGAAGTGGTGCAGCATCCGTCTTGGAATGATCACCAATGGGTTCATGAAACGAATTTGCAGGCTCAACTTGGGCTATGCAAAGGATATAGTGTGTGGGATAGAGAAATGGATGCTTCTCGTCATCCTATGGCACTTGGATTACCATATAAACAGCACACAAAGATTGATGTTAGTCCGAGCAAGAAAATTTCTAGCCATTTACTCCTGATGCCGCTGGACTCACATCCATTTTGCCCCGATGTAGGGTGGTTCTTGACAGGGTTAAGAATGAAAACCGCCGTTCGAATGGGTTGCCAACGGTCACCTGTAGTGTTTATGATATGAAACGAACGCCTCCGTCGTCACAATCCATGTAATCGCTGCAAATGGTCCCTACCTCCGTAGGTCCAGATTTTACTATTTGATTCGCTCCATTCATCTCTCAAGTGTATGTAGGATGTGTTTGGATTTGAGCTTGCCTCTCTTTTGAGGAAACATCCTTTTGAGAGTTTTGAACAACTTTTGATTGGAAAAATCTCTTTCGTTTTCCCAAAAATTTTACCCGTCAAGGGGATTTTATGGTGCACAATGCATGTTCAGACAACCTCGTGTTTCAAAACATGAATGCCAATGAAGTTAGAATTCCATGTCTTTTCTAGACATCAGATTTTGAAAGCTTTTCTTTTTCTCTCTGTTTTTATTTAACATCTTCCATGGATTGGGGAAAGGGATACTTACCTGTCTCCCGCGGCTGGAGATCCCTGAAAATGCGGAAGAAACATGTTATTGTATGTTCACGAATTTTTCAAAAAATTAGAACGATACATCTTACCCTTAGTCATATACTCTAACGAGTATACCAGGTTTGTAGGAAATCTGCCCGCTTTGATGACGAGTTCCTGTCAAGGATAAATAATAAGTGTCAATTCATGTTCCCAAATTCAAGATAAATTAGGACGATACAACTTTACTCTTGGTTCTCATCATGTTCTGATGTTGCGTTTTTTATATGAATAACATCTATCGAATCCGCCTATCCATGCTTGGAGTGTTTGTAACATCAATGGTTCTTCTGCCCCCAGTTAGGCAACGTCTATTCTGTTATTTGAATAGATGGCTCCTTGAGTGATTTACCCACGTTTATCACCTGAGAAGGGAAAGAAATGAGATATTACTTTGGTATTCGGTTGAAGATCGTTTAGGAACGATACATCGTTTTACCAAATAGGAGGCTTCGTGACCAAACGTATTTCGTGCTGAATGGGGTAGATCCCACTATGCTCCGCGGGTGATAGTCATCATTCATGGAACTTGCTCCACAGATTAAGTGATTAATCCACGGCCCTTGGCTCGAAGATGTTCAAAGGGTGACACTCAGAGCGGTTAGTTTTAAGCGTTAATTAAAATGTTCCCGCGGGAACTTTACAACGAGATTCGTAACACATTCCTTCGACGTATTCGCCTCTCACTCTCCTGAGCCTTCTAATGATTTTGCATACGAGCTTAGAACCAGACGTCTGGTCGCCGGTACCGGTCACGACTGCGAAGATGCACTTGTTCCAAAATGCTTGACCCATAGGCTGAGTTGCTCATTCAGGAGATCGTCTGACTGTTCGAGTCGTTCAAGTTGAGCATCCTTAATTGCGGGTGACGGACTTCTCTCATTTTCGGCACGAACAACCCGGTTCATCGGTTTATGCGTGATCCACACGCCGAGTTGCTCACTGAGGGACTCACTTGAAATTTCAAGCCATTGACGCCCAAGTCGGGCATCCTCAACCGTTGGCGATGGATTCCTCACACTACTTTCGGCATGAACAACCTCACTTCTCGAGTTGGTACTTTCATCGTTGTCCAGTAGGTTTGTATCCAATGCTGGATTCGCCGTAGGAATAACACTAACGATCGGTTGGTGCTCAAATTGGGGAGTCCATACCTGCTGAAATTGTTGTACATACTCTTGAGGAGTACCGGGGTAACTCAGGGGGGAATTCAGCCGATCGAACCAAGAATAGATGTTTTCAAGGAGATCATCTGAACAATCGAGCGACTGACACTCAGGTTGAGTATTGTCAACTATTGGAGAAGGAATCTTTTCACCATTTTCGTCATGGACCACCTGATTCTTCTAGCCGGAATCTCCGTAATTGTCTCGCAAGATTGTATGTGCATCTCCTGCCAATGTTAGATCCGCTGTAGGACTAGCATTACCGGCCAGTCGGTGCTCAGACTGGGGAGTCCCGATTTGCTGAAATTGCGGTACATACTCCTGAGGAGTACTAGGATAACCCAGGGGAGTACTCTGATTGATGCCTGAACAATCGACCGTGTGATTGCCAGTCCCATCGGTGTTGAGAAGTGATTGGATGCTTCCTGCTTCATGAGGATTGCGATCACAGCCATGCTCATCGTTTAAACTTGAACCGCTTCTATCTTGGTCTAGCGCCACTCGTCCATCTCTCAGTAGTCTTCTGTAGCACCAAAGGTGGTTCCTGACTTTATTTCTATCCAGCTCCGGCATGTTCATGATCTTGAGTATGCGCGATGGGCGAGCCAAACTGATCCCTAACTGTTGAACTGCATCAACAAATTTGCTATGAAGCTCCGAGGTCCAATAAAACCTTGTTTTCTTGCTAGCTGAAGTAGGGTTGGCAACTCGGCGGCTACTCTTCGTGGAATCTGGTCGTGTTGAACCGCCTCTATCTTGGTCTAGCGACGCTCGTCCATCTCTCAGTAGTTTCTTGTAGCGCCAAAGGTGATTCTTGACCATATTTTTAGTCAGTCCCGGCACGTTCATGATTTCGAGTATGCGCAATGGGCAAGCAAAACTGATCCCCAACTGTTGAACTGCATCAACAAATTTGCTATGAAACTCCGGGGTCCAACGAAATCTTATTTTCTTGCTAGCCGAAGTGGTGTCAGCAACTTGGCGGTTACTCTTCTCGAAATCTGGTCGTGTTGGAGGTTGCTCTGGAGGGGATTTAGTGGTCTCAGATCGGCTGGTCATGATGGTGAGTTCATCATCGAGCGGACCCGACTTGTCATGACGCATGTTCCCTTCCACAATGGGCGTCGACTTTGACCTTATAGCACTAGTTTCCTCTTGTAGATCCTCGGCGGTACCCGCCTGTTCCGAAAGATGTTGCGAAGGGCATTGCAACAAATGAGCATTATAAACCCCCAGATCTGGCTCTTCAGTGAATACTCCGTCCGTGGGAACAGGGTTACCGCACTCCAGGCAAATAGCGATGCTTAGAGCTTTTTTGTACTGAGTGTTTTTTATTCGAAGCTTTTCATTTTCCTCCCTTACAACCGCTAACTCGTGCCGATCGCGTTGCTGCTTCAGCCGGGTTCGTTTGTTTTCAAACCAGCACTTGACCTTCCGAGGCTCCCACCCTATCTCCTGGCCCATTTTGATTTTCTGTTCCATGTCCGGATAGGGGTATTCCCTGAAAAACAATTCGAGTTTATGGACTTGACCTGAAGTGTTGCGTTTGAGATATTCCCCTTTCTGACGCTGATAACCGTCGCGGGTACTGTTCTCGTTAACCAAGCCGCGGGTTTCATCATTAGAAGGATCGGTCTCCATGGCCCTCGTGTCAGGTTCGGTCCTGAGATCTTCAAACTCTTCCAGCAGCTCAAGCTCGGAGACCTCCAAGTCTGGCGCTTCCAGTAAATGACAGAATCCCTTGAACATTTTGACCGGGATATCACTGTTTGATTTTCCGTTAACTCAGCTTTCTTTGTTCCTCCTTGGATCTTCACTTTCTCTGCAAATTCTGAGAGGTTAAAGGAGCCGGATCACCGTTCTTCGATCAAAGGTGATAGCTACCCGACGAGCGCTCTTCTCAATGTTTCGAGATTCCCACTTCGTCCTTTTGTGATGGCTACTTGACGAGCATTTTTCTCAAGGCTTCGTAATTCCCACTTTGTCCTTTTTTGCTCTTTTCTACGTGAACGGAGCCTGAAGATCTCTTGCGTTGATTTCGCTTTGTCGAGCACTACGCTTGTCCCCCTGGCCCAGTCTCTAGAGTAACAAGCATGCCCACCTTTCGGCGCCATTATGTTTCGTAAAACCCGAGATCACAGGACGGTGGTGGATTCGTGACTCATCGGGGATGCATTAACGAAACCCGCTTGGCTCTACTGCACATAAAATATTATTACCACTTCTCCCTGTACTCGAGCATTTATAAGGTGATAGATTGATGTCAAGAAGATTAACACTTTAGCCTTATCAGACTCAGCCTCTCAAACACTCTTCACATTCTCACTCTCTTCTCCGTCATTCCATCGCATATGGATTCCTCCTCTATGCCTGTTGCCTTACCTGAAGCTTCGACCCAATGGGAGAGATTTTACCACCTCTTGGGTAGGGGTTATGGCTACATAAACAATCATCCTGAAGCTGAGGTTGAAGTTCGTACTCTGATTCCGGCCCTGGATACTGCGTGTATTGAAGGTACGAAACTGCAAAGGGAGTTTGTGATCTTCCCAACTCTCTTTAACAATTTCATGCAGGCTTACGAAGTTGCTAGCCGGGAGGTCACTTTGGCTGGTATCGTGCGAGCCCGTTATCAGGACCGAACTGAGTCCCTGATGTTGGCCATGCTGACGGCCGATAACCATAAAAGGGCTGTTGAATACGCCCACGCCCAGGTTTCGATGCTGGTCCGTGAGAGGGACAACTTGGTGGAGCGTCTGGCTCTTTTTGACACCGCCTTTGAGCAAGACCAGCACAACTTCGTGCTGAGGTTCCAGTGTACCTGGTTGGAGGAAAGGCTTGAAGACCTGAGCATGGATATAGCTCGCGGGAGGGTGCTGGCTCATGACTTAGAGCTTGAGTTCGAGTACTATGACACCAAGGTGAACGAACTTAAGGAGAAATGTCGTCTCCTTTTCTTCAAGCTTGTAGACCTCGATTCCCGGAGTGTGGGTTGTAAGCAAGGCATGGATAGCATGGAGAGTCAGTTAAGCTTTTTTGTGATGCTTGTCAGAACTCATTTTGGGTTTACTGCTCCCCCTCAGTGATCCACTTGTAAACTTTCCTACTGAATGAAATAAATGCGAGTTTGTTTATATATGCTCTTTCATTCTGCATTGTTGACTAGCCAAGAAAGGTTTTTGCTTTCGGATCTACGCGACTCCTTTTTCGCCTGTGTCAACAGATTGACTACGCATCATTCTCACAGCCCGACGCTTTATATTTGATTGACCTGAATGCCTCGTGAGAAATAGATTTGTAGTTGCTCGAAACTTAAAGATTGCCCCTGATTTTGCGGTCATTGCGTTTGGGGCCGCTAGTAATCTTTCACTTTCGAGCTCGATCACATTCTGCTAGTAACTCATGCTATCAATTCTGCCTTCACGCGTCGGGGCTGATTTTACCTTGAACTTAATAACAAGGAATTACCGTATACACACGAGATGACGTTTGCGAAAAACATTATGCAGAATCAACTCTAGCTATTGAAGAAACAAACGCATGCACCGATGAGAACTTTACAATAGGAGATACATCCTTCTCGCGTACATCCCCTTCTTTCTTGGGGCATGTCCAATGACTAACCAGTCTGGCCTCAGCTTAGGTGTGCCATTACCAAGTGCAGATCATGGTTGCCAACCTTTAATAGCTTCCAACTGATCGAACCAGGTATCAAGTCCTTCATCGAAGAAATCACCCGACCCCTCGAACGATTGATGTGTAGGTTGAGCTGCATCGCCCGACGGGTTCTTCGAACTGGAACCTCCATCTTTGTCTGGGATTATAAGAGGAGATTTGATCGATTGACTACCACAAGCATCTCCCACTTGGGGATTAGGGAAATAAGATTGCTCCAAGCTTTCTCCCATTAGATCATCTGAAGCCATATGCTCTGATTGGGCAAACCCTTGAGCACTGGGCGTGGTGGGCTGATCTGCGACAGGATGAACACTGACTAGCTGCTGCTCGGACGGAGGAGTGCTTACTCGTTGCACTTGTGATGCGTGTTCTTGAGGAATATTGAAATGACTCGCGAGGATATCCTGATCAAATCCCCAATAGTCGTCCAGATTCGACCGGGCCTCATTTGTCATAAGGGTGCTGGGTTCGCAGCCGAGTCTATTGCTCGGATTCAGTTCTGCATAACGCTGTCCTAACGCCCTTCTGTAGCAACCAAGGTGATTCGCGACTAATTGCTTGGTAAGTCCCGGTACGTTCATGACCCTAAGTATGCTTGTCGGACCTATGAAGTCGAGTCCTATCTGTCGAACTGCGTCCAAGAACTTGAGATGAAGCTCCGGGGGCCAAGTGAATTTCTTCTTCTCGTCGTCCAGAGTGGCGTAGATAGCCTGCCGACTAACCTCTAACTCCTCTTGAACCGTATCTGATCTTACCGGAAGCTGTTGTGGAGGAGATTCATGGGCTTCGATGAGGTGACTCCGATCATAACGACACGTATCTTCTTCCTCCGAAGACACTGGTATAATTTCTGTAGGATCGATCTGCTCATGCGCGCCATTAGCAGGATCTGATTGTACCGGAGATGGCTCAAGGGAGCAGGGGGATAAATGAGCACCTTCCATCTTCATAGAAGGCTTACTGGGGAACAATTTACTGAGGGTGGTAGGGCCACCGCAGTCAGGGCAGGTAATAGTACTGAGAATTTTCTCATACCACATGTTTTCCATTTGAAGGTTTTGGTTATGCTCTTTTAGGGTCGTGATCTCCTTACGCCTGTGTTGGACACCTAGTCTGAAACGTCTATTCTGAAACCAAAAATGGATTCTCATAGGATTCATTCCCAGCTTCTGGCCCAATTCAATCTTTTGTTCCTCGTTTGGGCAAGGGCATTCATCGAAGAAAGCTTCAAGCTCCTGGATTTCTTTCCGAGCGTAGCGCTGGCGACTTTTTCTTTTCCGGGGTTGAGCGTCGTGGCCACTGCCGTCGTCACCACTGCGATCTTGATGTTCGTCACCGGCGATGTTGAGTTCCATGGCTTCGATGTCGAATCTGATTCTAGAGAATTTGAGGTCTTTCAACGAACTCGTCACTCGGGGTTCTCTGTTCTCTTTTGTATACTCGCTCTTTCGATTTGTTGCCTCCTTTTCCTCGAAAGCTAGGTCTGTTCAGCGTTCTGTTTTTGAAACGACGGAACTGTTTACCTCCTGCTCAGCTTTCCGACACGAAGGGGTAACCAAATCCTTCCGCGGCTTCTTCGATAGTAGCGCTCGCCTTTCACTTTTCCTCGATAGTCATGCCTGTTCAGCACTGTCTTCTCTTTTTAAGTGGCAGAGCTGTTCACTCGCCGCCCAGCTTTATGCGTGATGGAACAACACAATCCTTTCGCGGCTTCTTCGATAGTTGCGCTCGCCTTTCACTTTTCCTCAATAGTCATGCCTGTTCAGCACTGTCTTCTCTTTTTAAGTGGCAGAGCTGTTCACTCGCCGCCCAGCTTCATGCGTGATGGAACAACACAATCCTTTCGCGGCTTCTTCGATAGTTGCGCTCGCCTTTCACTTTTCCTCAATAGTCATGCCTGTTCAGCACTGTCTTCTCTTTTTAAGTGGCAGAGCTGTTCACTCGCCGCCCAGCTTCATGCGTGATGGAACAACACAATCCTTTCGCGGCTTCTTCGATAGTTGCGCTCGCCTCCCTCCCAGCTTTAATAATGGCGAGACCGAATTTGTCAGGCCTGAAATTGCGGATCATGACATGTCTGATGATTCACGGGAGGAGAAGCCCTCGCTTTACATTAATTAACCCGGCTCCACAAGCATTATTGCTGCAACTTTTCTCCACTCTCGAGACGCTATAAAATGCGGAGTTGGTGTTTGGGAGATTAACGCTCTCATATAATTTGCTTCCATCCTCTAATCGCTCCACTACACACATCTCCGTCGAAAATGGCTTCTTCCCAAGTTCACACTTTCTCAGCCGAAGCTTTGACTCGATGGAAAGAGTTCTATAACCTCTTGGGTCGAGGCTACGCTCACATAGCCGATCATCCCGAAACCGAGGATGAGATCAGACTCATGTTCGGGGACCTGGACATCACCTCCCTCGAGGGTACCGCGTTGGGGAGGGAATACAATATTTTTCCAACGCTCTTTACGAACTCCTTGGAGGTCTACCGCGCTGCTCATCGGGGAGTTACCGTGGCTCGTGTCTTGCGAGCCCGTTATGAGGATCAGTCTGACCGCCTAGCGTTGGCTGACTACCTGGCCGATAGTCACAAAAAGGCTGTTGAGTTCGCCAAAGAGCGGGTTTCGACATTGCTACGCGAGAGGAGGAATCTGGTGGAGGACTTAGCTCTATCTCTGGCTACCTATGAGCGCGATCGACGTAATGCCCTGCTAAGGAATCGGAGCGAGTGGCTGGAAGAAAGGCTCAACGGCATAAACGAGGATATAACTCGTGAGAATGGACTTGTTCGGGACTTGGAAGCAGTCGCCGAAGATCACGAGACTCAAGTTGTTGCAGTCAATGATGAACGCAAACGCCTCCACCTCAGGCTTGCGGACCATGATACGCGGAGTGGTGCGTATAAACAAAGCATCCATAACCTGGAGGGCCAGCTGGGCTCCTTTGTGTCGTTGATTAGGGCTCACTTCTGCTTTACTTTTCCACCCCAATGAATTGTATGATCTGGTTTGGGCAAGAATGAATGAAAGCCCCTGTGTTTGTTTTAGCTTTTATATGATCCATTTCTTCGAGCATCCGGACATCTTAGACTTGGATGAGCCGATCCATAATAAGTCGAGTAGATGTGTTCTGATTTTCTAACTCACTCATGGTCAGATGAAAGAATAGCCTCAGACTTATCCAAGAAAAGATTTCTTTATGCTACTTGTTTTTCACCTGCAAATGAAAAGACCGAGTCAAAAGGAATAATCTGAAAAAGAAAGCATAGACCCCTTTCAATCTTATGCTTGCTCGTAATTAATAATGACAAGAACTTTTACAAGGGTTTTAATCTTGTGCGAAAAGTTTTTATCAATATTCCTCGAAAGAAAGCATACTATTGAAAGGAATGTAATTCACGATAATTGCTTTTGACCAATATTCAGAAGAGCGAATTAGTCAAAAATGCAAGGCATAACGACGTGTTTTTAAATTTAATTGAAGATACGGCATCCAAATCAATGCCGTTTTGTTAAGAACGAGAGCAATTTGGACATCTATCTCGTCATTAAATTCGAAATAACGTCAATACTCTTGATCAATTATCGTGGATTACTTAGTGACGTATGACATGCATGGACCAATTCAAGTGTATAATTCCTTCTAGCGAAATTGGGGTTGGATTACCCTGTACGACCAAAAAGGTCGTGTAAGATTTTCAACTTTAGTTTCCTCTAAAGGAATTATAAACTTGACTTGGGAGTATTCGGATGATTAGAGAAAATGCCACTATCACATTCCCATGACCCGTCAAAAGAAATACAACCGAGTTCCATCTGAATGTATACACCAATAGATCCCTAATACAATCACTCTAAGGGGTGAGATAGAGAAAGCCTCGATAAAAATAAACCCTATACAAGAGGACTAGTAATGGAAAATGAAACCAAGGAATGTGATCCTAACGTTTAAGGATGCCCCAAGTTCGATCTGTGACTTCCGGATCACTTGCCCCAACTCGTCATCTTCATTGGACGATATCTCAATAATGTCCAAAGTAGGCTCCTTTGTTGCTCACTCGGTGTTCGCCATGGGATATCATCCTCCTCGTCTTCTATCAAGGACGTTTGGGAAAAACACATGCATCTATCCTTGAAATGGCATTTAATCTAATCACCAGAATGCAATGAATGAAATGCCTATATTTATATGAACTGTAATAGTTTTGAGGGATAGAGAGTCTTACCAACCCAACTCGTCGACTTATGTGCGATTTTAGGTGTACCAACCGCCCAAAGACATGCGCATGAGACAAGTGATGGTGAACTTCTAAAAATCAGAGGGTTTGGCACCTAAGGTTAAGGTTCCCACCTCGAGTTCTAGAAAGAGCCGATTCCATTGCACAACTATCGTTGCATTGGGACTCAATCCATAGTTTGAAGCGAGCGGAATTGAGAAGTGGATTACCCCGTGTTTTTCCTCACGGAGATTCCATTTTCAATTCCTTCTATTGTGTTCCTAAAGGCGGCGCCTGGGGTTTTAGGCGCGGTTGTGTGTGTCCATGTGTCGTGATCATCACAATGCAAGTCATGCACAACAATTTATCAATCAGCACTTCAAATCATCCACACAACATACATTCCTACGCCACACCTGCGTAAAATAAAGTTAATCACAGACTACACCCCTTATTACTCCAATCTGCCAAAAACATATAACACCTATCGTGAGCGGACTTACCTCACCTTCAAGAGCGCCTGTAGGGTTAGAAAAATCACTCAATTTTTATTACGGCCTAAGTCCACTTGAGGTCTAGAACCATAGTTTCTAGAACAAGTCCCCAGTGGAGTCGCCAGCTGTCGCGACCCATCCGGAAGCGGACGCGGCTAATGGATTACCGATCACGGGTCTTGGATCGGTGCGAGCCCTCCCAGGCCCATACCAAATCGCGGCGGGAGTATTTTTCAGGAGGATTCAACGATAAGAGTCGATCGCTTTCGACCTTAGTGTGGTCGTGGTGGCATGTGCAACTTGTGCATGCATTTGGAGTCGCCACCGGTCTTTCTTGGAGGGTAGACCGGAAACCTTACCGATCGATTGGGAGAGATCGATCAGCTCTACGGAACCAGAGATTTTGGGTTCGGGGACTTGGTTACGCTGGTGTCGTTACCAACGCCCTTTCGGTACCTAATGCGAGTGATTTTCCTAACTAGGATTTCATGCAGGCACAATTTTGGGTGAGGTAAGTCTGACTTTGCACATTAACCAGTTTAACATGCTCACGTAATCATAATAAATAAATAGATGTCAATCACATAAATATCTATCCTACGTGGTGATCATGGAATTATGATTTAATGGATCTCGAGCCAATGAGACCACATTTAATCATTTTAATATTTTAATAACGGAGAGCCGCTCTTCGCTTCTTCTTGGTTTCTTGAACTCTTCAAGAATTGGGCCCCAAAGAGCTCGCCGACTTAAAAGGCTCCTCCACGTAATCCTCGTAGCATTTACATCAACAATTGACTATGCTAAAAATAAAGATTACATGAAAAATAAAAGGAGTACGCAGCCTCCATTTAATAATTACAACCCCAAATATATAAATAATCATCATACATTCATATATACATCAATCACATTGATTAGGGATTTTTCCATGATCACCACCCTTTCACGTAAGTAATAAATTCACAATTTAAAACTTAGGAAGGCACAATAAAAATTCTACGTTGAATCATATTCAGAATTTTTACGTAAAATAAGATAGCCATAAATTTTCGATTCAAAATTGATTTAGTCTCAATTTTTGCTACGTTGATTAATTTATCATATAAAATAATCAATCTCCATTAGCCATGTAAGACGAACAATTCGTTAATACATATTGGCCATAGTATTGCAAAAATTGCAAAAAATCAATTAAATGCACGAAAACACCTAAGGATTGGCTCTGATACCACTGTTGGGATCCACGTAACACGTAGCGGAAATAAATAACAACCCATACATGTATCTCCAGAGGCGTACTTCGTGCATTTCAATCGAAAAAAATCACAAAGTCTCAAAGGGAGTAAATAGATTACCTCTCGTAGCGTGCTTGAACGGAGGTGTCGGTTCGATGTTCTTCGATCTCAGCCTCGACAAGTGTTAGGCATCTAGTTCGGACGCACCACCAATTGACGAACGGGGAGACGACTAATAACTCCACAACAATTGTGCTAGCAATATGCGGAATCAATATTCCGAACTTAGTATATTTTGCTCACTCAAGATTATGAGAATATAGAGAGTGTTTGTGTTCTTCTCTCTAAGCTCTCAAAAATTTGCACACTCTACAAAATGTCTCTCCCCTCAACCTCAAAACTCTTGCCATCCTTTTATAGCCAAAAATACCTTCCAATAAATTGTATTTAAAAATAGCACTAACAATTATAAATTCTATCTAAAAATAGCACTCACAAATAAATGACATTTAAAAATAGCACTAACAATAGCACTCACAATTTATAATACAAAAATGCTATTTAAAAATAGCACTAACAATAGCACTCACAATTTATAATACAAAAATGCTATTTAAAAATAGCACTAACAATTATAAATTCTATCTAATAATAGCACTCACAATTTATGATAAATAAATGCCATTTAAAAATAGCACCAACAATAGCACTCACAATTTATGATAAATAAATGTCATTTAAAAATAGCACTAACAATAGCACTCACAATTTATAATACAAAAATGCTATTTAAAAATAGCACTAGCAATAGCACTCACAATACAAAAATGCTAAAAAAAGGCACTAACAAAGGTGTTAAAAATAATAACCATTATTATTATTACAAGAGTTAAAGAGGTTACCAAACAGTACAAATATGCATAACGTATAAATACGTATGACGTATAAATACGTAGAGCATACGTATACATCCGTGAAACCGGGGACTAATTGAAAGAAAAATGTGCAATTAAGCCCTTTTGGTAAAAATTGATTAAATTGGAGGGCAAATTGACCTAATTGCACTTTAAGACTTTAGAATCCAATGTCATAGCTTATAAAAAGTGAGAATTGAAAACTAAAAGACTCGAAAAGGATTTTTTTTTTTTTTTAGGCTCGGTTCGGGTTTATGTTTGTGAAGGAACATAGTGACCCGAGCCGAATTTTTGAGATTTAAAGTGACACACTTGAAGAGGAAATTAAAACAAAATTATCGAATATTTTTGGGTATTTTTCTTACCACGAATGGTATTTTTCTGATTTTTTGGGTATTTTTATAATTAAATAAACTCGAAAAATATTAAAAATACCGAAAAATATTTTTTGTTCAAAATTGGTTCCTAAGGCTAAACCAAGGCTTCCAAAGTTGATTTTGTGATTTTATGACCTTTTTTGATATTTTTAATTAATTTTAAAGAATAAAAATCACAATAATAAATGGTAAAAAATCAGGTGTCAACAATAACATCCTCCACTATGCATTCGGAGTTCATAGCATGCTATTGTGCTGCTATCCAGGCTATTTGGCTCCGGAACCTCATCCAGAGAGTTGACCGTTTTTGATTTTGTGGACCGACCCATATTGTGACAATCAGGCTGCAGTGTTGTTTATCAACACTAATAGAAGCCTCAAGGGTTGTAAGCATACGGAGGTCAAGTATTTGACCATAAAGGAAAAGTGCATAGTCGTGATATTACAGTAGAGCACATTTCTACAGATAATATGATTGCAGACCCACTAACGAAAGGACTTCGTCCTTCAGTATTTGAGCGACATGTAATTTTAATGGGCCTCGCAACATCATCGGATGACGTCGGTTAGTGGGAGCAGTCTTTGGTTTTTCTCTAATGTTGTTTACATTTGTTTATGTTATTTTGTAACATTATGACATGTATCAACTCTTTTGCATGCAAATAAAGTATTTAAGTTGAGTACATGTCTCAGTTGAAAATCTCAAAGTATCGTGTAAAACTTTGAGTGAAGGCTAGGGGCTTTTAGTTATCAGCCTTAGGGATATGTCTTATTACACATAAAGTAATGTTAACCATAAAGTGAGACATATCGAGGTTCATTGGAACCATAAAGCATTCTCTAGTGCACATAAGGCTTCGTTGCACATAAGAAGAGAGAATGGTGCCTGACAAAAGGGATGACGCATAAAGTAACTCTTTTATGAGGTGTCATCATTTGCCACACTACCATATTGAATCCATATCAGTAGAGTTAAGAACACTTGTGACCATGGATGACCCTGCATAGCAGTCGTTTTGCAGATAATGCCATGATTCGGTGTTTAAGACTCTATGGGAACGGATTGACCGTTAAGAGTAATCTCTAGACCAACATAAATGCATGCACTACAGTAAACTTTCAATTAATATAGCTCAAGTGGGAGAATGTAAGAGTTTTTCTGATATGAGCTACATTAATTGGGATTGTAATTACCGTATTATGAGATTAATTTACCGTTTACGGGTTGGTTTAATAAAGACAGGATATGAGAAATCTTAATGTGCCTAATATGGGCCTGGCTATTGTGGGCCAGAGTTCGGCCCGGCCCGTGATGAGATGGCCCAACTAAAAACTCTATATATAGGGCTAGGACGCCCCTTCTAACCCTCATAACTTCATACGCCATACAGAAGTTCTGCCTCATCGACGCCAGGCTTCTCGAGGGTCTTAGAAGGGAACAGCTCGTGCCGGACAATCCAGGAACGTCAGAATGCGGTTCGAAGCGCGATGGATTCCAAATCAGGTACGCCGAACGCCTTACTTAGTTGTTGTGTTTCTGGTTTTCGACTACGGCGATCCTAGGGTGTTGTGTGAAGCGCCGGTCGTCCGTTTTAGGAGGCTAACATAATATAGTCAGTAAAAGCAACACCACCGCAGCGATAGCCGAGACGACCGCCAACGGGCTACTGCAATAGTTTCGCTTGAACGTCGCCTTCCACTCGCTATAAGACCTTCCGAAATGATTAACAAGGTCAACCCTAAGGTCGCGGAAGTAGGCACTGCTTGTCCACGTGTAAGTTTCGTTGCAAAAGGTGTTGAGTAAGCGTGTGGCAGCATCTTCATTGCCGAGCCAGTTGTCTATGATACCTTTGTCGATCAGCAAATTCGAATCACCAGGTGTATTGATCAGGTGATCCATGAAGAGCATGTAGTCGATCAGATAACTGTTGTCTCGGTAGTAACATTGCTCAAAGGCGATAATGTTTCGAAAATAGGATTCCGATTAGTGGTAAAGATGGAGGCACGGGATTTCGAGCACTCCATTCTTGAATTTGATGTCTAACAAGCACTGGCTTTCACCTAAGGGCATCGTTTGTAAAAGATGACAAAATAAATGGAGAACGAAACAGAATCAAATTCATAAGAACAAAAATGACACAGGTCAACTTTCTCCTTTTTTCAGCTTCACTCCTGCCGCTACCAGCTTGGTCGCGCTTAGGATGACCTGTTGGAATATATATTTAATATTCAATTTGGGCTTTATTAATTGTTATTGTAAATATTACTTGGTCTAATAAAGGTAAGATATATATAGTTTCCTATTCTAGTCGGATATGGGGCTGGATAGTATGGGCTGAGATAAACCTAATCTTTGATGAGGGGATAGATTTCATTCTATATAAATAGAGCTCAAGTCCCTCCTCTAAGCCCTGATGTCCACATAATCTCACATATAGAATTGTTTGAAGCGATAGTGAGGGGCCGTCTCATTGAAGCCAGTGATAAATGGGGTTTGTAGAGGAGAAGCTCTTGAGCATCAGATCGTCGCAATTCCGCATCAAGAACGACGGTTCCACTACAAGATGCGTTAATTCTTTAACTCTATGAATCTGTGATTCGTGTATCTATACGTGATGATCTTGGGTTGCTGCATACGGATTGGAATTTGAAGCTTGCATGTGGTATTAAAGCCTACGCGTATCAGGTCGCGAATCATGTTCTCAGTGTTTTTTCGAAATCTTATTTTTATCGAAATCGAAAGAAAATCATATATTCGGAAAGTACTCGATGAGACGAGCAAAACCATGTAAAAATCGTCGCTGGATACTGCCGGACGCGCCGCCACGCGCCGCGACTCGCTGGTGGCTATCGGGCGCGTGGCGGCCATGCGCCAGACGCGCTACATGTGCAGACCCTGGCCCTGCACGTGCAGGGCTGACGTCAGCATGACGTCATCGAGGCTGCGGTAGACCCGACCCGACCCGACCCGTTGACCGGTTCGACTGGACCGCCTCGACCCGGTTCGCCAGTCGGTCCAGGGGTAGCGGTCAGATCGATTTTGAAACCCGGCCAAGAAGCAGAACACGTGCACGACACGTGTCTGCGCATGGGGCTCACGCGCCGAGGCTTGAAGCAGCGCGTGAGGGCGCGTGCATCGTCCGATAGGGGAGTTCTAGGTACCGGCGCGCTCGTATGCTCATGCTCTACAAGATGGTATATTTATTTTACATGTTTGGTACTTTTATGGATGGAAAATACGTATGGGACTTCAAATACATATATAATTTGGGGTATTTTTTGAAGTATTTTCTAGTATTTCTATATGGATTTGTGAAATGCAGGTACAATCTCACATGAAAGTACCACATACAGTTATGTGAAGCATGACTATCAATTACATGTTTATGGTTTGACATGTATTGTTGAGGTATCAATGAAAATTAGCAAGGCTTGTAATTTTGCGGATGACTGCCCCCAATTTCTGAAATTACATGCATACGGTAAATGTGAAATATAAAGTTATATCTCAATCTCAGGTAAATTCAATTGGGTTGTGACCGCCAAAGCGACACACTTAGTTGAGTTTAATAACGAACATTCTACAAAGTATTGGGATGTCTCATGTTTTAATGTGTAGTTATACTCCCAAAGGAGATAATTGCGTATTTTTACATGGAGGGTTATATGTACAGCATATGGTTGAGGATTGATTAGTCTAAGTGATGTCATACACCTAAAGGTGGTGATTAACGAAGATTGAAATAAATTCTCATGGCCGCTGTAATGTAGGGAGTATATAACTGCATGTCATGCTTTCTGCCCAAATGTGATTATATGATGATGTATGTATCTCTCAAAGGTGAAATTTCACATTATGCTAATTAAAAATATTGATTATTTTTTAGTCACCATTTCTGTGAACGGCAACTCTGTTAGAATTAAGACTTATTGAGAACTGAATGATGATTATCTGTTTACAAATAATTGGCAAATATTTGTATTATTCTTCTCAAGAAAGACCCCGTAGTTTTCACTTTCATTAGTGAGAACTTTCAAAACATTATGTGCTTATTGGGTAAAGAGTGATCGGATTCGCTTATTTGATATGAAGCGATCCATTAAAGAACACTTGAAAAGCATTTTCTGCCAGTTAACTGCATTGCTAAGTAAATAAAGGAAGCCTTGAAGGCTTTGAAATTATATCTCGTATATTACTAAGAGTGGTAAATATCTGCAATGACTCCTCAACATCAGGTGTAATTATTCTATTAAGATTAAATATTACGTCTTAAAGTTGGTGGAATTGCATTTTAAGCGAGTCTGAAATCATACTCATAAAGTATTATAGTAAATCACCGGTTATTCTGAAGATTTGGATATATGAAAAGCATCCTTTGAGAAGGATGGTGATTGCTGCTTTTTTTTATAAGAAGAACAGTCACATAAAGAAATGCTACAGTTAAAAGACTTGGTTATCTAAATATGAGCATAAAGTAATGATTCTTTGGTGTTGGTATGTGAATTCATTCTATCTAAGGCCTCATATGGTTTGTGATGGCTAGATAGCGGTTCGACATATAATGTTGCGTTGACCATATAGGAATTCATAAACTAAAAGGTACCAAATCGGGTTGAATCAAGCCCGTTAAGGAAACAACTATAAAGTTGACGTTGGATTGATGGAAATGTCATTCCGGATTCTGGTTTTATTGTGACATTAAGAAACATATTTTATGCACTCTCCTTAAAGACGAAATTTATTTTCCGTATCAAGTTTGGACATGTGTAGTTACTAATTTTTCCAATTAAAATAAAGTTGGGTACTACTCTATGTCCAATGGATTGTACAGATTATGTTTATCTCCCAATGAATTATACGCCGCTTATACAGCTGAAACGTTGTTTGCAAAAGATCTCTGCCTAAGGAACAATCATGCGCATTTTGGAATAAATTTCTTGGTCACATCAGTAAAGAAAGAGTGGAAAGACTAATAAAGGCAAGGATTCTGCTCACTCTTTAAAGTGATCTAGATACATGCGTAGATTGAAGCAGTTGTAAGATAACGAAGATAAATGATGAAACTGTAGTCGATAATTATGACCTATTGAAGTCATTTATATTGGTATAAGTGGATCCTATATGATAATATTTTGTAGAGTTTTTATCACATTTAAATGATTATTTTTCTCTATATGTTTTTTTGTACTTGATTAAAGAAAATTTTAATTTTCGCGACAAGTTCAACATATTTCTGACTATAGTCAATAATAATAATAATAATAATAATAATAATAAGGTGTCAATTTTGATCAAGGTGGTGAGTTCATGGTTGACATGGCAATGCTGGATAGTTTAAAAAGCCATTTACTAAATACTTAAGAGGATTCTGGGATTGTAGCTTTGTGCCCAGTAGTCTTGAACAGAAAGGTGTGACTGTAAGGCAAAATCACACTATAAGGATATTATGATGAGTATGATTAATAAAACCAACTTTTATATTTTTTGTGGGGTAAAACTTTGAAAATAACCCATTATGTTTCTACCAAAACTATTTCATTGAATTCTTTTGAGACATAGATTGGACGTTAATCTAGTTTGAACCATATTAAGGTTTGAGGTACATAATCCAATATTAGATAAGTTGGATTCCAGAACTACTCAATTTTATTTCGTACCTTACCCAGTTCATCTAAAGGGGTATTATTTTTTCATCCCAAAAAAGGAACAAGAATTGTGAAATTACAGATAGCTAAATTGCTGGAACTTGATATAGCCGAATAATGGTAGTTGCTTACAGGCTGTTAAAGGTAACGGTATGGTAGGGATTACTGTATCGTTTTTTCTCTGTCTATAAAGATGATCATTGAACATTCTAAGTTATGATTTGATTCTGTTGGGGTTCAGGTTCTTGTTATTCAGACAATTCTTGATGAAGTTTATCAGACCCCACAAGCGCAGAATAAAGGTTAAAGTAGCTCATATTAAAAGATCTATCAAACAGAGACAATCAGTTGTATCAAGTCATACTGTATAGTCTATCCAAAAGAGCATGACTACAAAATCGACTATGTAATCGATCTAGTAATTTATACAGTTTCTATTTCTTGTGTTTTAATTATAATTGTGATTAGGTGCATGGTGGACGAGATACAGACTATGAAACAAACGGTGTTTGAAAGCTTATTAGTATGCCTCAATGTCACAAGTCTATCTACTGTAATTGGGTTTGTAAAAATTAAAGGTACTCCAGATGAAAGTTTTTGTCTACTTTATTATATCAATTATATTTTGATCAGTGTTTTATTTGAGAAGTTTAAAGACAGATTGGTAGCCAAATTTTTTCACTTGTAAAGAATGAGTAGACTTAAAATAATTTTTGTTCAGTCTCTCATAAAGAGTTTTTCAGAGTGATTAAGGAATTAATAGTTCATTATTGTAAGGAGCTTTATCATACAGATATTAAAACTTCTTTTTAATTGAATACTTCGAGGAAGTCTATATTATGTAACCCGAAGGTTTTGCAGCAGATGATTCAGATAAACTTGTGCGTACAGAAAGAGGAATCCCATATAATGCCATGGAATAAAGTTTGATCATATTCATGAGTATTCTAGACTGAAAGGTCTATTTATGGGTTTAAGTAAGCTTTTAGACAATTATTGCTTGAAGTTTCATAATATTGTTGTTATATTCTATTCTGTCAAGAACGAAGTAAATTGATATATATATATATATATATATATATATATATATACTGCAAGATCAGTGGGAGGAATTTATTTTCCTTGTGCCTTATACAGAGGATATCTTGTTTGAAAGTGGTTTTTTTGGATTACTGTTATGAAATTTTTGAGGTACTTAAAATGGATAAAAGATTATATGCGAATTTACATACATATTCAGGGCCTGCAGCTAGTAGAGCATTCGGATTCAGGCTTTGTTGGCTGTCAGGATAATGTGCAGTTGACAACTACATATATTTAAATATCTAAAGAGAAGTGCAGTATTACATAAAAGCATAAACAAAAATATATGTAATTCTTGATCAAAAAAGCGGAGTTTGTAGTATGTTTTTCAGCTGCTATTCAGGTTATTTGGCTCCGAAATCTCATTAAAAAGTTAGTCGTATTTAATTTTGTGGATAGACCCATACAGTTGTATTGTGACTATAATTTTGCAGTATTGTTCATTAGCAACAGCAGAGGTCCTAAGGGGTCTGAACATCTGGCAGTCAAGTTTTTTACCATAAATGTAACAATGAAAGGGTGACACTATAGTAGAGCTTATTACACTGATGATAAAGCTGCAGACTCACTGACTTAAGGTCTTTGCTCATACACATTTGGATGACATGTCGCAAACGTAAAAGCATCGTGGGATGCTGATATGACATGTTGATTGATGGATTGAGTAAGCATCATGAGATGCTGTTGTTCAGTGGGAGCTGTAGTTGGTATTTGTTCTAATAAAGTTTACATCTGTGTTTGTTATATTTTGTAACATCTAGGTATGTATCAACTCCATCGCATGCAATAAAGTTATAATGATTAAATGGAGTTGAATACATGTATCAGTTGAAAATCTTAAGGCATCGTGTAAACTTTGAATGATGGCTGGGGCATTTCTTTTAGCCAAAAGCATATGTCATGTTACACGTAAAGTATAGTTAACTATAAAGGTAAGACATATGTTGGTTCGTTGGAACCGTAAAGATGTTCTCTCGTGGCACATCCGATTTCGTGACACATAAGGTGAGAGAATGGTGACTGACAAGGAGGATAACATATAAGGTGTCTATGTTATTTGAGATGTTATTCGTTTGCCATACTACCATATCAAATCCATATCGGTAAAGTTAAGAGCATTTGTGGTCGTGGATGGCTCTGTGTCTTCTGATGCGGTTACTGGCATGGTTCGGTGCTTGAAACTTTATGGGATCGGATTGACTATTGGGAAATATCTCTAGACCAATATAAAGATGCGCATATACAATACAATTTCAATTAATCTAGCCCAAGTGAGAGAATGTTGGAATATATATTTAATATTCAATTATGGGCTTTATTAATTATTATTGTAAATATTATTTGGTCTAATAAAGGTAAGATATATACAGTTTCATATTCTAGCCGGATATGGGGCTGGATAGTATGGGCTGAGATAAACATAATCTTTGATGAGGGGATATGTTTCATTCTCTATAAATAGAGCTCAAGTCCATCCTCTAAACCTTGATGTCCACATAACCTCACATATAGAATTGTTTGAAGCGACAGTGAGGGGCCGTCTTATTGAAGCCAGTGATAAAGGGGGTTCGTAAAGGAGAAGCTCTTGAGTATCGGATCGTCGCAATTCCGCATCAAGAACGTCGGTTCCACTACAAGGTGCGTTAATTCTTTAACTCTATGAATCTGTGATTCATGTATCTATACGTGATGATCTTGGGTTGCTGCATACGGATTGGAATTTGAAGCTTACATGACCTTGAACTCTTCACGGCTTTCATATGGCGCTTTCCTGACCGACGGCAAGTGCAAACGCCTGATCGAGTCAAGCAAGTGCTTCACATCTGACTCCATTAGCCACTCCGGCCATTTCTCAATTTTTGCCGACGGATGCGAGAACCCGTACGCGAGCACAAGCAGCCCTGGTGTGTGCTTTTGGTGCGATCCGTACTCCATCTCGAACAGCTCTTGGATGGCGAAGAACGGTATATGGCTCTCCAACAGCCACATGTCCCGACGGACGTCATTAATCAATCCACGGCTTGCCAAAGATGGGGTCGTAGCACGGCCTCCACTTATAGTTCCATTTCATTAGGAAAAGCTGGATCACGAAGATGCTGTCGAGGAGCATCATCTGTGCAAACTCGTTGGAGTCGGGGACGATCGGCTTGTTGTAGCACTTCCGAACCCGATCCTCCCAGGACTTGATACTCTTGATGTAGTCCTCGAGGCCGTACATTTGGTTGTCCTTGAGGAAGATTTGCAAGTACCGCAGCTTCTGATCTTGCATCGACTTGAGGCTTTCTTTGTCACGGTGATAAGGTCCGATTACGACGACGCGGGGTGTGTAGGCCTCTTCGTTTCCCCCGCCGGAGCTTATCCGGAACAGTGTATATGCAACAGTCTTCGGATGGTGCAGAGAGTTGATTCAATCTGTTGTTTATTGAACTTACGAGTTTAACGTGGTGATGGTCACTTGCAGTTGTAGTTGTTGGCCCTGTTCCTGCCATCCTCTATTTCTTCTCAGCCTTAAAGAAAAATTGCCCTCCTCAGTCAATCAAGACCGAAGGTTGGAGCAAACTCCAGCGCAGGAAGAGAGCATTCTGTGCCAGAATATGCCCAGAAATTAGGGAATCCGATCGTCTCTGGTGGAGAAAGGAGCCGGATCGTCTGCCCTAGTGGAGAAAGTACAGGCATACCCTTGGTTAAATCCTAGCTGTCCAATCGCATCGGACGACTGGGATTAGGCCGCATCATCTGAAATAGGGAAGCCAAAATTTGGACAGGAATAGTGGCAATAGGGCCCACTTGCTAAAAGTTTTAGAAGACCAGCTGTTGATTCTCTCTCCCTTATCTCGTCCCTCTCTCCTATCTCAAGCCAACACCTTCTCTATCCTGTCTCGACCCATCTCTCTCTCTCTCTCTCTCTCTCTCTCTCACGTAGCCTTCCCTAAAACGCTGTCTGCAGCAAGATCACCCACCTCCACATCTGCTTCTTCCTCTTCCACTCCCTCTCTCTCTTTCTCTTCTTCACCATCCCCAAGGACGCGGCCGCCACCGCGTCCCGTCGGTCCTGGATGCCTTCGCTGTGCTCGCTCGCCCTCTCGACCGCACTGGTGGGGATGAATCAGGACCTGATGAGTTCGTCGCCGATCGGCTCCTCGGGCCGGTCTGGTACGGGAAGATGTACAGCCTCCTCGAGATCTACATCAAGGACTTTGCCGAGAGGGACTGCCTCTTCTACGCCGTCGACACCGTCCCCGCCGTCGGCCGCAAGGCGGACTGGGCCCTCAGCTGGATTGACGACGCCGAGTCCTTCGCCAAGCGCCTTCTCGCCTTCGCCTGTGTCGAGGGAATCTTCTTCTCCGGTAGCTTCTGCTCCATCTTCTGGTTCAAGAAGCGCAGCTTCATGCTGGGCTGACCTCGAACGAGCTAATCTTGCGGGACGAAGGCCTCCACTGTGACTTTGCATGCCTACTCTACTCGCTGTTGAGGAAGAAGCCGGGCGAGGAGCTGGTGAGGGGGATCGTGCGGGTGGCCGTGGACATTGAGAGGGAAGTTCATCTGCGATGAGCTCCCTTGTGATCAACCGGGACCTGATGAGTTCGTCACCGAGTAGCCAGAGTATGAGAAGATGTACAGCGCGGCAAACCCATGTTCAAGATGGACGAGGAATTTTAGATGCTTGCGTTGGGGCGTGGTGTACCAAATACTGTCTCACAATTTCTTTTCTTTTCTTTTCTTTCTTGAGTTATTTTGGTTTCGTAAATGATAATTTTATAAAGGGTGTTCGTTGTGAATGGTCCCCTATTTTTTTTCTCTATTTTATTTTGTCGAGTGAAGTCGTAACGTGGAAACAAGATCGAGAAAATTGCATTTCAAGAAAGTTTGGCGGACCAAATAGTTCGATTGCTTAAATAAATGAGTTGAGCTAATTTACGCCGAGGTTTTTAGAAATGAAGGTTATTTCGTTTTTTGCACGCTGGCATTAGTGAGCTTATATAATATTAAAATTATAAAAGATGACTCCCTGTCAATCATTTTTTCCATTGTCAAAAGTCGTGGACTAAAGCTGTACAAATTGTCAATTTTTCTGGTAGATTTGCAAACTATCAATTACAACCTGGGAGAACATAAACTGCTTCACTTCAGCATTTGTCTAATTGAATTGCAAATAACTTCTATGATTTCGTTCTGAAACTTGCAAGAATAAGTGCCTCATAAATCACATCTTTCTACCAGCTGAGAATTCTCTATTCCAAATCAAATCACCAAAAAAGAAGAAGAAATCATTTGGGTAAATGCTTATTCAACTTCTCATTAGAATCCATATTACATATGCAGAATAGAATATTCTGCATATGCCCAACATCCAATTCTAACGAAATTTGGCAACACAGATAAATAAGCTCTTCCTCAACAAAGCCATTTACAATGTCCCGTCCAAAAAAAAAGAATCTTATTGGTTCATAACTCATTAGATTAAGCTTCTGAATAAATGTGAGTCTAACTGGATATATTGAGGAGTTCAAATTTAAACTCTCTTTTAACAATCTCGCCGGGCGAAGGTATCCACATTCTGTGCTATCGCCTCGACAATGATGCCTCAACAAGGCAACCCCCCCCCCCCACCCCCCCCTACTTGAGCAATTTTTTGCCCAAAAAAGATTCAATAATCCTTTCTTATTGTTATTTGGCAAATTTTTTATTGCATTAAATCAATATAAAATTTGTTTTTATCTTGTACAAGTAAAAGAGGTCTTATTGGTGTCTGTAACAGTGGCCTCATGTTAATTGAATCAAATAATCTCAATCTTCTCCAATGAGTTGATATGGGACAATACGAAGATAAAACACATTGAAAATATCTAAATTGCTTGCCTAGAGAATTTTTCAAGCTTGCATCTCTTATAAAAGCAAGGCTTCGTACTTGCACATAATTTTTTCTTAGAAGAAAATGTTGGTTTTTAGGTTTTTTATTCTCAATATACGGAAATATACTTTCTATAGAGATGCAAGCTTGAAAAATTCTCTAGGCAAGCAATTTAGATATTTTCAATGTGTTTTATCTTCGTATTGTCCCATATCAACTCATTGGAGAAGATTGAGATTATTTGATTCAATTAACATGAGGCCACTGTTACAGACACCAATAAGACCTCTTTTACTTGTACAAGATAAAAAACAAATTTTATATTGATTTAATGCAATAAAAAATTTGCCAAATAACAATAAGAAAGGATTATTGAATCTTTTTTGGGCAAAAAAATTGCTCAAGTAGGGGGGGGGGGGGTTGCCTTGTGAGGCATCATTGTCGAGGCGATAGCACAGAATGTGGATACCTTCGCCCGTCGAGATTGTTAAAAGAGAGTTTAAATTTGAACTCCTCAATATATCCAGTTAGACTCACATTTATTCAGAAGCTTAATCTAATTTACAATGACCCACATCAACCCCAGCACAAGGCAAGACACAGAGAAGAAGAACAGAGTCACAAAGTCCCTCGCCGACCACTTCCTCACCGGCTTAGCCTCCACGCGTAAGCTTTTCGCTCTCCTCAGTACGTCGACCTCCTTCAACAGATCAAACTCGACACCCTTCTTTAACTCCTCCACGCACTTCCCAGCAACTTGTCATCCTCCTTCTCCCTCTCCAGCAACTTCTTCAAGTGGACCTGTATGTTGGTCTTGTACCCTCACAGCCCAGGCGATGCCGAGCGAGCACAGCGAGGGCATCCAGGACCGGTGGGACGCGGCGGCGGCCGCGACCCTAGGGATGGTAAAGAGGAGGAGGAGAGAGAGGGAGTGGAAGAGGAAGAAGCAAATGTTTAGGTGGGTGATCTCGCTGCGGACGACGTTTTGGGGGGAGGCTACGTGAGAGAGAGAGAGATAGAGGGGGGGTCGAGATAGGAGAGAGGGAAGGTCTTGGCTTGAGATAGGAGAGAGAGGATCGGGGATCCCCTGACCACAGGGAAATGGTCAGGGGGCTTGACCACAAACGATCCCAACTGTCCGTTTGTATCGAACGGCTGGGATGAAGCCACGTCATGCGAAAGAGGGAAACCAAATTTTGGGGGGGGGGGATAAGCGACACGTGGCAATAGGGCCCACTTGGCAAAAAATTTTGAAGACACGGGTGATTTTCTCTCTCCCCTATCTCGTCCCTCTCTCTCCTATCTCAAGAGTCATGACCAAGACCACCTTCTTCTCTCTCTCAATCTCTCTCCTGCCTCGACCCCCCTATCTCTCTCACGTATCTCACCTTCTCACTCTCTCCTCTACCGTCTCCTCTCCGTCCCGATTACCTCCGCCGTAGCCTCCCCCAAAACGCCGCCGGTCGCAGCTGATGATTCTCGAGCCCCCTCCCCCAAGAGTGTCGCCGACCTCAGTTGTTGGGTCCCCACCGCGTTTGCCTCCGCCTCCCCTAAGAGCCTTGTCGGTCTCCACTACTGGGTCTCAAGCTCAGATCTAGACATTCAGAGGGAGTTCATCTGTGACGTGCTCTCGTGCGCACTGGTGGGGTCCTGATGAGTTCGTCGTCGATCGGGTCCTTGGGCTGCTCGGGTACGGGAATATGTACAACCTCCTCGAGATCTACATCAAGGACTCTGCCGAGAAGGATCGCCTCTTCCGCACCGTCGATACAGTCCTCACCGTCGGCCGCAAGGTGGACTGGGCCCTCCACTGGATCGACGGCGCCGAGCGCCTGATGGGGTACGCCGTGAACGAGGCCTCGGCGCTTCTCTTCTGGAAGCATGTGTTTGCTTGATCGCGAGCCTGAGGGGGTACGCCGTGAGCGAGGCCTTGGCGCTTCTCTTCTGGCAGCATGTGTTTGCTTTGATCTGTCTGTCCGTGTACCTGACCGTTTACTTCAAGAGGCTTCTGTCTTCCAATTGAGACTTGTGCAAAAAGAGTTGAGATGTTGGCCCCAAGCTCAATTGTTTTTTTTTTGTTCATCTCGGCTTCTTGATATTGCCCGATTCAGTTGATGGAATTCCACAGGCGTGTATTTGCCAGTATTCTTTGTTTGGGTTTGGAAAATTGCGCCTCGTTAGTTTCTATATTCCAATTCTCAATCCAAAAGATGCATTTTAGTAGCTAGAGATGAACTCGAGTTAAGTGGAATGGGTACCATGCCAAGCTCGAGTTCCTCAACTAGTGTATTTAATGCTTGAAACTCGACTCGAAATCAATCTAGTGTTGACAGCTAATTTTTTATCAGCTTTTTTGGTTAATTCTTCAAGCAAATTCATGAAAAATCCATAAAAAGTCCAAAAATTTCAAAATCAACTTTGGTGGCCTTGGCCAAACCTAAGGAACCAATTTTGAAAAAAAAACAAATTTTCATATTTTTCACATTTTTTTATATTTTCAGAAATTAGGAAAATATTAGAAAAATCAAGAAAAATAGCATTTGAGGTCACAAAAATATGGAAAAATAGCTGATATTTTTATTTTAAATCCCTTGTATTTTTGACCTCACAAAAAGTCCAAATTAAAATTCAATTTTAGGTATTTCTTTGTTACACATATGATTGAATTTGAGAAAAAAAATATTAATTGAGTTTTTTAATTTACAATTTTGGTATTTTTTAAGATTTTGACATTCAATCTAATTGTCCCCTATTTCAATTTAGCCCAATTGTTCGCACAAATTGCCCAATTGCATGAATTGCTTACTAAAATTGTATTTTAGTCCTTGAAATTGGGCATAATTGAAATTACTTTCAATTCAAAGGCTATCATTGCAAATTAAACATGCTGCCCAATGATTTTCACCATTTTGAATCGATTGGCATAGGCAATTTGGTCCAATTTGGTCATTTGAGCCTTCAATTGCATAATCCCCTATTTGTAATTAAATTAAAATTTGGGGTTTTTATAGAAATTGATGTGAACTTTTGGGCAAAATCACATTCTTGGATAATATTCATGCCCTAATGTTCGATTATGATGTTCAATTGCAAAAATTCCAAGTTAATTTGGGACTAATTTTGAAAATAGAATCAGAACCGGTTCTGACCGGTCTGACCGCCGGTCGGACCGGTCGAACCGGTCTGAAACAGTGTCGTCTTCCCCAAAGCGCTCATGCAGATGAACAGTGACTGGCCAAGCTTTGAAGACCAAATTGAAGGTCCAATCGACTACAATTGGAGAAGCACTGGTGGGCGTCTTGTTCCTTGCCTCAAGACCTTTCGATCGAGACCAGCCCCGAGACAAATGGCCGCCGGACGAGCTCCGGCGAGGTCAGTCAAAGTTGCGGTACCTGCAAAAGTCAACAAATACCAAACGCAGGTCAAATTCATGCCAAATTCACGGGGGATGAGACCCGCCGGAGGACCAAATAGAGTGGGACGAGATGCCCATCCTCTCCGACGACGTTTAGGCCTAAAAACACGTGACTACACGTGCAAATTGGAGCATGTTAGTCCCTCGGTTCGGCGCCAAAAAATCCAATGAGCTATATAAACCCGCAGGGACTTTCGGTTGGGGGTTGGTCAAATCAGTTAGTAGAAGACGAGGAGAATCGAGAGAGAGAGAGAGAGAGAGAGAGAGAGAGAGAGAGAGAGAGAGAGAGAGAGAGAGAGAGAGAGAGAGAGAGAGAGAGAGAGAGAGAGAGAGAGAGAGCGAGAAAGAGCTCGCCCTCCAACCGCCATTGTCGAGGGCTCGAGCTCGAACTGTGAGGCGTGGGTTGGGCCACTTTCAGGCCAAACCGAAGCCATTGAGTGTGGCTGGAATGTCGCCAGAGCTTCAAGGAAGCGATCGCTGCCCAACGCATAGCTTGAAACCACAGACCAAGGTGAGTTCGATCTTCAAGCTTCCTAACTGAGCATCAATGGCGGAACTCGGGTTCGGTCTTGATTCTTTGATTTAGCATGTGCATTTTGTCCCCCAAGCATCACTGACCACTGTCGCATATCTTGTTTGCATCGATTTTGTCTTAACACATCCAATCGAGTCTTCCAATCCAACCTCCATTGCTGAACCACTGTTCAACCTCACCCAGCCAAATCTGGGCAGAGCGAGCTCAATCGGAGCTCGAGGTAAGTCTTATGAACCTCCATTTGTACGATTCTGTGACTGAATTGCCATGATTTACTATTAATCGAGTTATTAGATTGCCATGGCCGTACTCGGCGCTTAGCCTGATACTCGTGATTTAGTGATCGATGTGCTTCAATTCCCATATATGTGAGATTGGATGATAAGGCGAGTCGATTGGAGTTGGTTTCGAACAATTTAGTCGAGTTTTCACCGTTAGATCGTCGTCGGAAGCTCCTGGCCGTTCATCCCGTTACCGTCGCGAGGTTGAAGATGAAGTCGACGTGGCAGAGTCAACAAGTCAAAAGTCCTAGGTGGCATTCGGCCATTGGTCTACGTGGTTGTCCAGTCAGCAGGCCGTTAGGGGTCTGTTATTCGAATAGGTAGATCCAACGGCAGAGGTTAATCGAGTCTAATAAACTGTGGCCGTTCGATTAGTAATTAGGATTATCCGAAAATAGTTTTAAATCGAAAAAATTAAAATTGGTTGAAACGGTGCCATATAGGTTAGTGGGTAGGCGACGTCGTTTAGGTTAGTATGGATGGACGGTCTAGATCGAGTCTTGGGTTTTAATCATGGCCGTAGGTTTAAGTAGTCTGATCAAACAGCCCTGGTCGAGTCTTCGTTCAATCTGAACCATAGGTTTTAGTAATCAGATCCGACGGGCGTGGATTAGCCACGCGGTTCAATAGGAACCGTCGGATCTAAGTCGGATAATTCCGAAAATAAAAATGGCGAACAAGGCGTCGTTTTGGTCGCGGGTTATGCGGGTCCAGTTCTGGGCTGGGTTCCTACCCGAGTGGGTCGGGTAGACCCGGTCCGAAACTTTTTTAAAAAAATAAAAAATCCGAAAATAATTTTAAATAATAAAAAAAATCAAAAAAATCCTAGAAAATCCTAAAAAATGCTAGAAAATTCTAGAAAATCTAAAAAAAAAATTGGAAAAATTGTGGGAAAATCCCAGACACTCTAGAAATCCCCAAAAATCGAGGATTGACCGCAGACAACTGGTTAACCCTATTTTTGTGGTTTCTTATCCGTTCTTCTAAGAATTGACGACATTACCCTTTAGGAGTAAGTCGCCTCTGCCGTATATGCGAGATAAGACCGATAATGCCAAGGTAAGAATTAGGGTCGGTTAGGCGACCAATTCTTAAGCTTGGGTTTTCAAGTCTCGTCCTTTTCTCAAAATGACGATTTTACCCCTCAATGGGAAAATCATCTTTCTTGTTCCAATCAAATCCTGAAAATTGTTCAAAGTTAGGGTTTGGGTCAGGTGGGTGACCAACCCTAATTTTTGAGATTTTTAGCTCTCATCTTTATTCAAATGACGATTTTACCCCTCCAAAGGTAAAATCACTTTTAAATTCCAGAAATTCTGAAAATTCCAGAAAAATAGGACATGGATTGGATTGATTGACAATCCTATTTTCACCATCTTTTGACCACATATTTCATCTGAAATGACGATTTTGCCCTTTTGGGGCAAATTGTCTCCAAATTCCTCAAAATTACGATTCTGCCTCTCATGGGCAAATCATGTCAAATTACTCCTAAGCATTGACTGGTTCTTCTCTAGGCTAATAGGGCCTCATTAGGGATGCCATGCTGCCTTCATGTGTTTTATCCGCATGTATTGAATTCTTGATTTGCACGTTTATTTCTATTGATTGTGAGTGATAAGGTAGTTATCCTCAACTACATGAACTCCTAGATTTAGGATCCGTACCCCACTCATCTGCATGAATCTTAAGGTCAGATAAACCGTTCAACTTAGGTACCGAAAGGGCGTCGACTCTGACAGTCGGCGTAACTAAGTCCTCGATCCCATTTCTTTGGTTTCCGTAGAATCGAATAGACTGCTCCCAACTATTCGATAGGGTTTCCGATCGTACCCTCCACAAAACGATTGGTGGAGATTCCTTGGCATGTACACGTATCACATGTCACTAGACTACACTAAAGGTCGACTACGCATATCCAGCCGTTTCTATTTGGGTAATGGACCTTGAGAGAGGCCCGCGTCCGATCAGGCTTACGTCGGGCGGCCCATTAGCCCTCCTCCGCGAGAGGGTCGCGACAGACTGGCGACTCCGCTGGGGATCGAACCTAGAATCTCTAGTTTCGCAGAATTCCAGAGGACTTGAGCTGATTAAAAAGTTGATTTGTTTACCTGACCTTATTTTCTGCAGATGCTTTCGAAGGTGAGGTACGTACGCTAACTATTGTGTTAGATGTTTTTGCAGATTGGAGAAATAAGTGGTGGAGTGATTGTTGACATTTTCCTGCAGGTTGAAGTTAGGAATGTATGTTTATTTTAAGCACATAAGCGGTGTTTGATACAAACTGCTGTGCATGACCTTGCATTGTGATGATCACGACACATCGCACACACTAGCGGTCAAACCCCGACTGTAAACCACATCTAGGTTACCTTAGATAGGGAAATGATGCGAAAGGATCTCGTGTTTGATGGCACTTGAGACTTTCGTGTTCATTCCCGCTCACAATCCAAATTGACGATATCTAGCCCTCTTGGGTGGGTACCCTTGGGGAGGAATCTGCCTCATTTGGATCGTGGGAGCCTGAGCCATAGGTTCCTCACCCAATTTTCGATTTCTAGAGTATACCCACTTGTCTCATGCGCATGTCTATGGATGGTTGGTATACCTAAAACCGCCCATGGTTACAAGGGAACATTTCACATCCCCAAGTTTGGTTGGTAAGGCATTTATTTTCAATGTACTTTACTACTCCCTGTTCTATAGTATGACTCACACATTGCATACATATACATGCATTTGCATACATCATGAAAATCACTCAAGTGACTAATTGAAATAACGATGATAAGGGGTAGGATGTCGATGTTTCCTAAAAGTTCAACAGAGTTGGTAACCTTCGAGTACCTAAGGAAAGTTACTCGCTCTGGACCGAACACAAGGCTGCACTTTACTAGGTTCGTGCATGGCCGAGAGCTGACTGGACGCAAGCTGTGATATGCTGAAGATTGTCAGACCCGCTGCTATGTGGATAACCTCAAGTTTAAGCGACAAGCAGATGAGATGTTCGAGAATTACTTGGAGATGAAGAAGCAGTATCGTAACCACCTGGCTAGGGAGGCATACGCCCGTCGAAAGGCCGAACGACAGGCTAAAGAAGACATACCAATGATCACTTTTTGGGGAAAGAGAAGACGCCCTGCGACCAAGACAAAGCCGAAACGCATCACACTCAAGAAGGTGAAACCCGAGAAAGCTCTTGAAGTCATCATACCATGGACCAGAGAATGGCCAGAGGAGTTAAGATACCTTGATCAACGCATTGAAGACAACCCCTCACGCTCGACTGGAGAAGGGTTCCCGACTGACTTTCATTGTGAAGAGGGGTAGACCTCTAGGAAGAGGGTGATTTAGATCTTCACATTCCATAAGCCTTTTATGACTTTCTTGTTTGAAGAGTCTCTCTTTACCTTTCTTTCATTAGGCGTCCTGATTGTAATAAGAAATCCATTCCACTCTGTTCATTTGATGTATTGACCAATGGAATGTGACATTGTTGTTTCCCTTAGTCACTGGAGTGAACCTGACTAAATTGCATAATTCACTTCCCTAAAATTCAAATTAGGCTTTAAGTCAGGCCTTCGAGACCTGAAAAAGGTCCTAATTTCCATTTCTTCAATTGAACTATGCCATTAAGTTAGCCCATGCATACTTCATGGCATCTGCATAATCACATGTTTAAAGTAATTTTTGACGATTGACTTTTCAAAATCATTTGCATATTTTAGACTTGATGGGAAAGAATGATATTCAAGTGTTCAAAGTTCCCCGGGCCGAACTCCTATCATGGTAGGATAGCATGGATGAAGCTAGCCAGAAGTACGTTGAATCACGATTGGGATATCTATTAGACCTGCTGAAGATTGAGTGCCCACCTGCCTTTATCCAAGCCATGGCGCTCTATTGGGATCCTACCACCGCTACATTCTTCATGGAAGGACTGGAGATTACCCTCACTATCGAAGAATACAGCGCCGTCATCGGAGTTGAGTTCACTCACTCACTAGTCCAACCTCCCATAGGATTTGAACCCTTGAGTCAATTAGCTGAATTCCTTGACACAAGCCTTAAAGAAGTCAAAGTAGATGCAAAAAGAAATTCTGGACGAATCTCCCTGTCCTTCCTCCTAGATCGATTTCCCAACCTTCCTGCTGCTAAATGGACTAAATCAGGTAGAGCCTTTGTGTTGGCCTTCTTTAGCTTCATGCAATTCCCAATCTCGTCTGTCACCTTCGATCCTATTATGGCCGTTGTAGTCAGACAAGTCTGTTGTGGGTGGGATTATTCAAATATCATCCTTGCTGAGACCTTTCTTTCCCTAAATAGCTTCAAGAAATATAAGAAGGGAATCTTTAGAGCTCCTAGTGATCTTCTGTACTTGTGGTTCACATCTCATGTCAGACAATTCCATATCCGCATGGGCTTCACTGAGATTAGCTCCGATGCTTATCCTCTTAAAACCTTTGTCAGAACCCATACACGTATTCCTAAGTTCAACTTCATAGAATGAAAGAACTTCCTTAGAAATTTAAAACCCGAACAGCTCCAATGGCGGCTAAGGTTGCCAACACTGGGCAAAGTCAGATTAGCATGCAATGACAAAGATCCAGTCCCTTTGCTGGGATTCACGGGTGCTACCGCATATTATCCAAAGAGGGTTATCCGACAATTTGGGGCATTACAAGAGATCCCCTCTCCACCACGACCTGGTGTCTTTTCCTTTGATATACCAAATGAGACCCTCATGGGAGAAAAGAGGAAACAGTTCGAAGCCAAAGTGGCATTTATTATTCACTCTCTGAAGAACTCTCAAGCCGAAGATATAAGCTGGCCAGAGAATATGACTCGCAAAGAGAACGTTCACAGGGCCACCACTAAGTACATCCAGCACTTTGAGGCGACCAGACGTAGCATTGTCGAACCTTATGTACCTGAATACATCGTATCGTACGTGCCTGGAGTAGAGCCATACATACCCGAAGATATGGGGTCACCGCCATATTCAGAAGCTGAAGACTCCCAAACCGAAGAGACTGATCTGTATAGGAGTGACGAGGATGCCTTAGGCCTCAAACGCCCTAGACTTGAATAGACTATTCCATCAAGTGTAAAATGAGCAAACATTTCAATGCCTTTTCATGCATTCTCATTTGTATTGGATATTGTTTTGGATACATGAGCACGAATATGGACATATTTTACAAATGCATAAAAAAAACATCGTCAAAAATTATGCTTCTTTTAATTTCTTGAATTCTTTTGGCGAATGATTAAAAGAACTACTCCCATGAGACTAAGGCTCATAAGGTAGTCCTTTTTCTCATTCACCAACAGAAAACATGCAACTAAAGAAATTAAGTGCCTCCTTTTGTCAATATAAAAGAAATACTCACTGGAATTCCTTTTAAACAGGTACACTCTAATCATGGAATTGCCAGCACATCGCTTTCGCACTCGACTAAAAACGAGGATGGAACAACAAGAACTGACCCCGCGAGTGGGCATGCTAGAAAATCAAATGACTGCTATGGCAACCATGATGGTTGATATTAAGGCAATGCTGAAAGCCTCCCAAGCTAGACAGGCAGTGCCTCCTAACCAGAACAATTCAAATCCATCCTTCGCGCCAGATGTAACTGATAAAGAGACAGCGGACAATGCCCAACGTACTGAGGAGGATGTCTGTATGCTGAACATCCAGTCACAACAGAAGGCACCCCCAGTTGTCATCAACCTTGAAAAGGATGAAAAGGGAAAGCAGACTGTAAAAATCGAAGTGAAGGCTAAGAGATTAGCCAAGATGATGAATGTTTAAGCAATCAGGGTTATGAGTTGGCCCGCTTCGACAAAATATCTCCTTTCGCCAAGGTGGAGACTCCTCCTGACTACAAGGAGCCAGACTTCGTTAGAAAGTATAATGGGATGGGCTGTCCACGCGCTCATCTCAAATATTATCTACGCAAGATGGCACACTATTCGGATTATATTCCACTGCTGATGAACACGTTTCAAGAGAGTTTGGCTGGCGTCGCTCTGGCATGGTTTATCGAGTTGGACCTAGATGATTACGATGGATGGGAAGATCTTGCGAAGGATTTTCTTATACAGTACAAGTTCAATACGACTACAGCCCCAACGAAGGAAGACCTTCTACGAACCTCAAAGACAAGGGGCGAGCTGATCAGAACATATGCATAGAGATGGCGAGCTTTGGCAACCCAAGTAAAGCCGTCAATCCCCGAAGACGAGCTGATTGATCTATTCCTGAAGGCACTCCCCTACGAATATTTCGACAGATTAAACACTTCTGGGTGCCAAACCTTTACACACCTGATAAAGGTGGCAGAAAGGCTCGAATGGGCCTTAAGAGAAAGAAGGCAGCATGAAGCTTTTACCAAAAAATAATATCCCCTAAAGAGGGAGAAAGAGGCCGGGCTTGACATAGCGTTCATACCAGACCCCCACAAGCCCAAGGCGTTCAACAATTCTAATCAAACCAAGGGATGATCGTCATGGTCGGCGCCAAAGGGACAAGAGCCTAGAATAAGGCAACCCCAAAAGCAGTTCTCTCAACTCCCAAGGCCTTTGTCCAAGTTGCTCCCGATGCTGCTAGAGCAACACTTGGTGGTGAAGGAACCACCTAGGACAAATCCTGTTAAGTATCATGGCTTTGACGAGAGCCAAACCTGTGTCTACCATATAGGCGAAAGGGGACATAATGTGGATAACTGCTATATCCTTAAGCTGAAGGTACAAGTTATGATTGACAGTCAGATTCTGAAGTTTGACAACGTGGCTCCAAATATGCAAGAAAACCCGCTCCCTGATCATCAAGCAATTGGGGCAATATTCACTGAAGAGGAGGAGAGCAACCTCAAGCTGAAAGTGGACATGTCTAAACTGACTGACCTTCTGGTCACCGCTTCGTCATACCCAAAAGGAGGGGATATCCCTGCTGACGTAAAGAAACTATGTATCACCAAGATGATGAGCTTGGGGATAATGTCCGATATTACCGATGAAGGATTCGAGGGAGTCGAAGCTTCTCTATCTTTGGAAGAAAGCCACTTCGTGATCAAAACTGAGCAGGGTAGCACGTGGAACATCTTGCATAAGGATCTGGTAGGCGACTTTAGGTCGATCATAGAGCTAGGAGAGGAATTCGAAAGGGACGAATTGGAGGCCAAGAGGCGAAGTCTAGCAGATCGTAGATTTATGGCCAACGCACTTGAAATAGGTGAAGTTATAGACAACCTGGGTCAGGATTCTGGAGGATACAACTTTAAAGTAAAATATTCTGCTCCTCCTAACTTCTATCAGAGAATGGAGGATATCATACCAGACGGATGGAGAGGAATGGATGATCCCGCTCAACTCGAGATCCCGAGGGGCATGGAAAAGTCTTTTACGAAACATGTTGATGACATTGTGTCAATGATCGAAGTTGTTACGACTGTGGTAATTAGATTAGAAGAGCTGGATAGCTTGAATGAGGTGGAAGATTGCTTAATCAAACCTGTTGTGATCCGATTGTCGAAAGAGGAGGCGGACGATACAACTGAACCAGAGGAACATGGTCCGACAACAATAACCATGCAAGTCCCTCCAATAGAAGAGTACGATCCTAAAGCTGTCCACTGGGACTATGGGACAAAGGAAGTAGACGCAGTAATGAGATCTTGACGATTTTATACCCCTAGAGAGGGCGAATCCGAAAAGAATGAGGTCTCGAAGGAGGACGCTGAAAAACTCACGTCTATCATTAAGATTAGCGAGTTTGAAGTAATAGAGCAACTGTGGAAAATGCCAGCTCAAATATCCTTACTGGATTTATTCATCAATTCAAAAAAGCACAAGGATGCACTATTGAAGATACTCAACGAGGTGCACGTCCTTGAGATGATCAATGATGTGCAGTTAGGAGACTTCGTAGGGGCAATCCTCTTGAAAGATCAACTAAGCTTCTCTGATGAAGACTTTCCCATGGAGGGGAGAGGGCACAACAATGCCTTATACATTTATGCGCAATGTAACGGGAAAAGAGTGGCGCACGTACTAATCGACAATGGATCGGCCTTCAACATTTGCCCTTTGGCTACTTTGAGAAGGTTGGGGATCAATGAGGAAACGATTAAGACTTCCAAAACAGCTGTGAGAGCTTTCGATGGGATGAAGAAGATTGTGGTAGGTGAGATTGAGCTAGAAGTGTTCATCGGCCCAACGAAATTCTCTATAAATTTTCAAGTAATGGATCTACCTAGTGCATTTGGGTTCTGGTTGGGAAGACCCTGGATCCATATAGCAGGAGCCGTACCGTCCAGCTTGCATCAGAAAGTGCGCTTTGTAGTAGATGGGAAGGTGATTACTGTGCATGGCGAAGTCGACCTCCAGACATACCAGAACAGCGTCATTCCCTACATTGAACCTGAAGTTAAGATGGAAGCGAGCTATCATTCCCTAGAGTTAGTAGCGACAGTACACACTCCAGTAGGGACAAGATTGAAGGCTCCCTACATTTCTGAAGCCAATCTTTTACCAGCTAAGATGCTACTGTCATATGGGTATAATCCCGGAGAAGGCCTAGGCAAGCATGGTCAAGGAATGAGTACCCCTCTGCAGTTGAAAACCAACCAACATAGGATGGGCTTGGGGTACCGAAAGGATCATATAGGCGAGTCTGCCCCAAAGGCAACAGGCCGAGGCCGAGGAAAAAGCCTAGGACGCCATGGAGGCCAGAACAACCTGAAAGGTTCATTCATCGGTTCTCCAGCTTGGAAAGGCAGGTCACAGATATTCAATAATCCTTTGAACGCCCACTTCAGCCAGAACTCTAAATGGTTGTTAGAAGAGGATATCACTTCATCAACAGAACCGGATTTGGCAAATCCTTTTTTCAAAGATGACTTTGTGAATGTCATCATAGAGTGGTTGGATGACAAAGCCACTTCCTCTAAGTAAAGAAGCTTCTCTTCTTCTTTAAATACTGCACTTAGAACTTTCTACATTTTGTTGCATTTTCATTCCTTGTTATAGATGTAGGAAAACGCATTTGGATCTCTGGCCGTTGGTCCAAACAGCATAGCTTGTAGTGCAGTCCATTTTGCATCCAATAAAATCACACAAGTTTTATTAAGGACATATGGAACCACAAATCAGCCCGATGATGATGCTAGCCTTCCGCACAGAAGCTTGAGGCCTGATTTGCCATATGATTCCTAATTTCCAAAGGATTTCCACGGGGCCAGGATATCCGATGTCATGAGGATTAGTCTCGTTTATACCTGTACTTATTTCAAAAACTCTTTCGAAAGGAATTTCCACAATCATGCATAGCATTTTTATGGAGTACGAACTAACCCTGCTCATGACATTTCAGGCATGTCATCTCAAACATACATACCAGGTTGTTATGCGATTCGGATCGCCACATGGACTGTTCCTACAGCATCGAGGAAGATGAGGATGAAGGTTATGCGTCTATTTGCAGAGAATAGAGCGCCTTCGAAGAATCAATGCCTCATACTTCAGAAGAACCAGTTGTTATTAACTTAGGGGACTCCACGGATATTAAGGAAGTCAAGATCGGTGGACATTTATCCCGAAATGAAAGACTCAGGTTCACAGAATTACTGAAGGAGTATCAAGATGTCTTTGCATGGTCTTACGCTGACATGCCAGGTTTGGATCCTAAAATTGTGGAACATGCATTGCCCACGGATCCTAGTGTCAAACCTGTCAGACAAGGAGCAGACGGATGAGAGCCGAGTTAGAAGATAAAATTAAGAAGGAAGTCATGAAGCTTCTCCGGGTAGGCTTTATTGAAGCTATACCACACTCAGACTGGATTGCAAATATAGTCCCCGTCATGAAGAATGATGGTAGAGTTCGGATCTACGTGGATTACCGAGATCTGAATAGAGCAAGCCCAAAAGATGATTTTCCATTACCTCACATTGATGTGTTGGTGGATAGTACTGCGGGGTATGAATTGTTCTCATTCATGAATGGATTCTCTAGATATAACCAAATCCTCATGAAACAGGAGGACAAGCCAAAGACTGCTTTTACCATGCCCTAGGGAAACTTTTGCAGCAAGGTTATGCCGTTTGGATTAAAGAACGCAGGGGCCACCTACCAGAAAGCTATGATCACATTATTCCATGATATGATCCATAAGGAAATTGAAGTATATGTCGATGATATGATCGCCAAGTCCAAGAAAGGACATGATCATATCCGAGTGTTAAGAAAGTTATTTGAGCGGCTGCGCAAATAAAAGTTAAGGTTGAACCTTAACAAATGTGTGTTTGGGGCAAAATCTGGGAAACTTCTTGGATTCATGGTCAGTAACAGGGGCATTGAGATTGATCCTTCAAAGATTCAAGCCATCCATGATCTAGCGACTCCCTCCACAGTAAAAGAAGTGAGAAGCCTTCTGGGGAGACTAAACTATATTGCCAGATTTATCAATCAGATGTCCGATGTGGCTAAACCAATCTTCAAATTACTCAAGAAAGGCGCGAAAATGACATGGGATGCAGAATGCAGTCAGGCGTTCCAAAAGATCAAGAACTATCTAGTCACTCCACCGGTACTTGTGCCACCCATCCTAGGTCATCCCTTGACCTTGTATCTAACTATACAGCAGGAATCTTTGGGAGCCTTACTTGCCTAAACAAGCCCGATGGATGGTAAAGAAAGAGCCATCTACTACTTGAGTAAGAAGTTCACGCCATCTGAAGCAAAATACATACCAGTTGAAAGAGCTTGTATAGCAACGGTATGGGTACTTCGTAGATTGAGAAAGTATACCCTACATCACCATATTTAGCTCGTAACAGAAAATAATCCTGTCAAATACCTCATGGAGAAACCCGCGCTAATTGGGAAGTTAGCAAAATGGTAGGTGATGTTGTCTGAATTTGACATCAAATGTTCTCCGCAAAAATCAGTAAAAGGGAGAGTTATATCTGACATGTTGGCAGAAAATCCATCAAATTGTGAGCCTTCTAGAGAAATAAAGGTAGAAGACCAAATTCTGAACTTAGCAGAGGATAAGTGGGTCATGTATTTCGATGGTGCTGTTAATCTATCAGGAGCAAGTACCGGTGCAGTGCTGATATCCCCTGATGATCAACATTATCCTGTTGCGACGAAGGTGACCTTCCCTTGCACCAATAATATCTCGGAATACGATGCGTGCATTTTAGACTTACGATTAGCCATTTCCATGGGAATACCTAAGCTGCAAGTTTACGGAGATTCCATGCTCATCATTTTGCAGACACAGGGAGGGTGGAAGACGAAAGACGCAAAACCCATCCCTTATCATGAATACCTTGAAGAATTGATACTTAAGTTCAAAGAAGTGTCATTCGAATACCTGCCAAGATCTCATAATCAATTTGCAGACGTGCTAGTCACCCTGGCCTCAATATTACAAATGGCTGATGGATTGGAAATAGAACCCCTAAGGATTGGCATAGTTGAAAAGCCAGCATATTGCATGCTGATCGAAGAAGAGTTTGATGGAGAGCCGTGGTACTATGATATCAAGAATTATCTCTCAAAAATGGAGTTTCCTAAAGGATGTCGGGCAGGAGACCGGAGATACATAACCAAGATGGCCAGTAAGTTCTTTCTCAGTGGACAAATTCTGTGTAAAAGGTCATTTGACTCTACTCTGTTAAGATGTGTAGATGCTAAAGAAGCAAATATTCTCATGAAGGAGATCCATAAAGGTATATGTGGGCCTCACATGACCGGCCACCTCCTCGCTAGGAAGATCATGGGGCTTGGCTATTATTGGATGACCATCGAATCAGACTGTTGTCAACATGTCAGGTTATGCCACTAGTGCCAAATATATGGTGATAAGATTAATGCGCCCCCGAATGAATTGCATCAAATGTATGAAGTTTGGCCTTTTTCTATGTGGAGGATAGACATGATAGGGCTTATCAATCCCGCGGCTTCAAATGGTCATCGCTTCATCCTAGTGGCGATTGATCACTTCACAAAATGGATAGAAGCCAGTTCTTACAAGAATGTCACTGCGAGAAACGTGGCAAGGTTCATTAAAAGAGACATCATCTCTCGATATGGTACCCCTTAAGCAGTCATTACGGATAATGGATCCAACCTGAACAACAAGATTGTCGATGATCTGCTGGATCACTTTGGTATTCGACATCTGAATTCATCCCCTTACCGCCCGCAGATGAATGGAGCAGTGGAAGCAGCCAACAAGAACGTCAAGAGTATCTTGGTTAAAACGGTAGAAAACTACAGGGATTAGCATGAGAGGCTACCCTTTGCCTTAATGTCATATCGAACTTCAATCAGGACCTCTACAGGGGCAACTCCCTACAATCTGGTGTGTGGGATGGAAGCGATCTTACCCGTGGAAGTTAAGGTCCCCTCTTTGAGGATCTTATCAGAGGGTAAACTCTCCGAATCAGAGTACTCCAAGCTCAAATATGAACAGCTAAATTTGATAGATGAGAAACGTCTCAGAGCAATCTGTCATGGTCAGAGTTACCAGAAGAGGGTGGCCAAGTCATTTAATCGAAAAGTTAAAGCCAGAAATTTCGAAGTGAACGACTTGGTAGTAAGAAAGATTCTGCCGAGTACTGTCCATCTGGGAGGCAAGTTTACCCCGAATTATGAAAGCCTCTATATTGTCAATAAGATTATCATAGGAGAAGTATTGATTTTGGTAAGCTCTGAGGGAGAAGAATTGAGGCACCCCGTAAACTCTAATGTTGTGAAGAAGTATTACCCTTGAAATAAAATCAGATTTTGGTCATGCGGCTTGTCCAGAATCAATCCGAATCGTCATGACAATCATTGCATAAGCATATCATGCATCCATGCATACACTAGCATGTGTTCAGTTTTGCAGGGTTCCAAGAAGCGAACTCAAAAATCGGATTCATTCAAGCGGAACCCTGGATAGGAGGGACCTCGACACCAAGCACCAGATGATATGTATCTGTTCCATCAAAGGTTAAACCATCTTTCACTCACAAGAATGCCTCTTCTATCTTACATGTAGGAATGAGTGATAAAGATGGAAGACAGCAAAAGAAGAGCGCAGTAAAGTATCTCTCACTTCCTGTAAGAATAAAAAGAACGAGAGAATGAACATTCACATACTTGGGCTCAGGAATAAACATTATTTCTGAAAATGAATTCATTACATTTATTGCACACCTGTTAAAATCAAGAAATGGTCCAAAGCATGCATGATGCATCATTGAAATCCCCTGCAGAGTAAAACGCCTGGAGAAAAACAAAGTGATTTTTTTTTCAGAAACACGGCTTGCTTAGACTATCTAGCAGAAATGCTCCTTCAGACGAAAGGCAAACCTGAGCCAAACACGTCCCCCATACACTCGAGAGGTGAGGGAAGGGTGAGAATCGGAAAACCCTGAATCTGAGGATACAAGGGCCCTTCGCATCGATTACATGGATCGGGAAGACGGAGGCATTCATTTCTCTATCCTAAACACTACATGTGACCATTGATAACCATTTGAACGACGGTTTCATTCTTTATCCCTGTCAAGAACCACCCCACATTGGGGCAAACTGGAGGTATGCCCGGCAGTACCAGGAGGTAAATGGTTAGAAATCCTCTTGCTCAGACTTGCATCAATCTTCGTGTGTTGTTTGTCATTTTAACTTCTATGGTGATTCAGGTGCTTTAACATGACGAAAAGCATTCGTTTCTCTATCCTATACACTTTTACCCTTTGCACAGCCAGTTGAACCTATGCATTCGTTTCGCAAACCCGTTGGTGATCATTGTATATCCCAAGATGAAGCGACGTCACTTTTAGAACAGAAGAATTTAAAGGATATGATTTGTGAAAAATTCCTGATGCTGAGATCCAAAGTGTATATCTAGCACACCCATTTAAAAAATCCTGGTTCCCGAAAAGAAAAGAAGGGACCCCACAAAAGAGAGCAAAGGAAAAGAGAGAAACACAATTATGGGCATCGAGAAAAAGCAAAGTGCCTAGTAAAAGCAAGGCCAATGCCCGTTCGAATATTTGTACACTCATAAATCATGTGTTTGATCTTGAAAATGCTAAAAGATGGCATGACACTTGTGTTTAGGTCACTAGTGAGATTCGATGATGTCACATTCAGATGATTGACGCCACACTAGCACGAGAGAGAAGTTCTCCAAAAGACTACCAATGCGCTTCAAAGACTGAAGACGCTCTTTGAATCACAAGGTACCAGATCGGCAGCAAATCTGCAGTGATCACCATGTTAAACCCTTTACATGTTCTGGGCCAAAAACAAGCCTTTTTCGGTCCCCAATCTTGCCTACGTTACAACCCTGAAAAGCCTTTTCCGATCGAGGCACTTGGATTGACATATGGTTTAATGTCTAAGCTTAGCTCGAAGAAGTTCGAGCAAGATTATTTCTTTCTCATTCTTGCAGGGTTCTTGACTTGTAAACTCGGAGCAGATGAAAAAAATCTTATGTTCAAAAGACTTGACTCAAAAAGTGAGTCCCCTTTCAGAAACCATGTCCAAGCCCAACATTACGGTCCCGTAAAGACCTCCCAATTGATCTAAATGTATGCGCTGCGAAGAGCCCCGAAAACCCATGTACAGGGTATTAGGAAATTCGAGTGCTCCTATTATAAAAAGACCAAGTCAGAAAATTGGTAAGAAGACCTTTCTGACAGAGATATTCTAATAGAATGCTCGAAGCCTTTTTGACAGACTTCAAATTGTTTGATCCAGGATGTGCCTCACAGGGATCCTTGATCATCTTTGTATGTTTTGAGATGTCTCGGATAATCTCCGGCATCTCAAGTTATTTTACATAATTGCATAGGTTAAAATGAACCTTTACATGCATTATGTCACCTCCAATGTCAAAAGGACAATCTTCAGAATCATCTCTATGTGAGATTTCAGTTTTACAGGTTTGAGCTTTCTGCAGGATGCTTGGAGTCCCAAGATCCCAGAATGTCACCTCCAATGTCAAAAGGACAATCTCCAAAATCATCTCTATGTGAGATTTCAGTTTTACAGGTTTGAGCTTTCCGTAGGATATCTGGAGTCCCCGATCCTAGAATGTCACCTCCAATGTCAAAAGGACAATCTTCAGAATCATTTCTATGTGAGATTTCAGTTGTACAGATTTTAGCTTTCTGCAGGATACCTAGAGTCCCCAGATCCCAGAATGTCACCTCCAATATCAAAAGGACAATCTTCAGAATCATCTCTATGTGAGATTTCAATTTTACAGGTTTGAGCTTTCTGCAGGATTCCTAGAGTCCCCAGATCCCAAAATGTCACCTCCAATGTCAAAAGGACAATATTTGAAATCATCTCTATGTGAGATTTCAGTTTTACAGGTTTGAACTTTCTATAGGATGCTTGGAGTTCCCAAATCCCAGAATGTCACATCCAATGTCAAAAGGACAATATTCAAGATCGATTTTCTGCGAGATTTCAGGTAACCCCTAGATCCTAGAAGAATCTTATCAAAGCTTTTGCGGGTTTTCTGCAAGATACTTGGAATCCCCAAAATCCTAGAATAACGCCTTGTATGTCGAAAGGACAGTGTTCAGAACCAGCTTTTTGTGAGGTTCTAGGTAATCCCTAAACCCAGAATAGCTTATTTGGTAAAGCCTAAAGGTTAGGTACACCTCATTTGTATGGGTCCTAGTTAATTCCTTAGAATATAGGATCAAAACTTCTGACAATCCCTAAGAGACTGGGTGCGTTGTCCATAGGTTCCTAGTAGAAATGAGTCCTATTCTCGGCCTGATCCCACTTAAGGATCAAAATGTTCGACAATCCCTAAGAGATTGGGTGCGTTATCCATAGGTTCCTAGTAGAAAGGAGCCATATTCTCGGCCTGATCCCCTTGAAGGATCGAAATGTCTGACAATCCCTAAGAGACTGGATGCGTCACCCATAGGTTCATAGCAGAGAGGAGTCCTATTCATGGTCTGATCCACCATACGGATCAAAACTCTGACAATCCCTAAGAGACTGGGCGCGTCATTCATAGGTTCTTGTCAAGTATAGGAATCTCATTCTAGTACGGCCTACCATACATGCTAGAATTTAACCACCCTAGGATACTCAAAAGACGAGTCCCTAGGTATCCACTTAAACCCGCTATAGACCACGCCCGCCACACGAGCGTCAGGCAGGTAAGTAACAAGTAAATATCTCTATCCTGCCTCTCTCTCTCGTCAGCCAAAGCAAAATGAGCAAGAGCATCCACTAGCGGGGCAAGAAAGATTATATGTCAAAGATCCATTTTTCTATTTTCCAGTAGAGTTGATCTAGACTTAGGTGTCACCTGTCTTTGAGAGAAACTTCTCGCGAGATTCCTCTCAAAGAGGGGCAGCTGTTGACACCTAATTTTTGATCAGCTTTTTTGGTTATTTCTTTGAGAAAATTCATGGAAAAATTCATAAAAAGTCAAAAAATTACAAAATCAACTTTGGTGGCCTTGGTCAAGCCTAAGGAGCCAATTTTGACAAAAAAATAATAATTTTTCATATTTTTCGTATTTTTTTATATTTTCAAAAAATAGGAAAATATTAGAAAAATCAAGACAAATAGAATTTGAGGTCAAAAAAATATGAAAAAATAGCCAATATTTTTCTTTTAAATCCCTTGTATTTTTGACCTCACAAAAAGTCCAAAATCAAATTCAATTTTAGGTGTTTCTTTGTTACACATATGATTGAATTTGAGAAAAAAATATCAATTGAGTCTTTTAATTTGCAATTTTGGCATTTTTTAAGATCTTGACATTCAATCTAATTTTCTCCTATTTCAATTTAGCCCAATTGTTCGCACAAATTGCCCAATTGCATGAATTGCATATTAAAATTGCATTTTAGTCCTTGAAATTGGGCATAATTGAAATTACTTTCAATTCAAGGGCTATCATTGCAAATTAAACATGCTGCCCAATGATTTTCACCATTTTGAATCGATTGGCATAGGCAATTTGGTCCAATTTGGTCATTTGAACATTCAATTGCATAATCCCATATTTGCAATTAAATGAAAATTTGGGATTTTTATAGAAATTGATGTGAAATTTTGGGGAAAATCATATTCTTGGATAATATTCATGCCCTAAGTTCGATTATGATGTTCAATTATAAAAATTCCAAGTCAATTTGGGACTAATTTTGAAAATAGAATCAGAACCGGTTCTGACCGGTCGGACCGGTCGAACCGGTCTGAAACAGTGTCGTCTTCCCCAAAGCGCTCGTGCAGATGAACAGTGACTGGCCGAGCTTTGAAGACCAAATTGAAGATCCAATCGACTACAATTGGAGAAGCACTGGTGGGCGTCTTGTTTCTTGCCTCAAGACCTTTCGATCGAGACCAGCCCCGAGACAAATGGCCGCCGGACGAGCTCCGGCGAGGTCAGTCAAAGCTGCGGTACCTGTAAAAGTCAACAAATACCAAACGCAGGTCAAATTCGTGAGCGAGATGAGACCCGCCGGAGGACCAAACGGAGTGGGACGGGGGATGCCCATCCTCTCCGACGATGTTTGGGCCTAAAAACACGTGACTACACGTGCAAATTGAAGCTTGTTAGTCCCTCGGTTTGGCGCCAAAAAATCCAAGGAGCTATATAAACCCGCAGGGACTTTCGGTTGGGGGTTGGTCAATTCAGTTAGTAGAAGACGATGAGAATCGAGAGAGAGAGAGAGAGAGAGAGAGAGAGAGAGAGAGAAAGAGAGAGAGAAAAAGCGAGAGAGAGCTCGCCCTCCAATCGCCATTGTCGAGGGCTCGAGCTCGAACTGTGAGGCGTGGGTTGGGCCACTTTCAGGCCAAACCGAAGCCATTGAGTGTGGCTAGAAGGTCGCCGGAGCTTCAAGGAAGCGATCGCTGCCCATCGCATAGCTTGAAACCACAGAACAAGGTGAGTTCGATCTTCAAGCTTCCTTACTGAGCATCAATGGCGGAACTCAGGTTCGGTCTTGATTCTTTGATTTAGCATGTGCATTTTGTGCCCCAAGCATCACTGACCACTGTCGCATATCTTGTTTGCATCGATTTTGTCTTAACACTTCCAATCGAGTCTTCCAATCCAACATCCATTGCTTAACCACTGTTCAACCTCACCCAGCCAAATCTGGGCCGAGCGAGCTCAATCGGAGCTCGAGGTAAGTCTTTTGAACCTCCATTGGTACGATTCTGTGACTGAATTGCCATAATTTGCTATGAATCGAGTTATTAGATTGCCATGGCCGTACTCGGAGCTTAGCCTGATACTCGTGATTTAGTGATCGAAGTGCTTCAATTCCCATATATGTGAGATTGGATGATAAGGCGAGTCGATTGGCGTTGGTTTCGAACAATTTAGTCGAGTTTTCACCGTTAGATCGTCGTCGGAAGCTCCTGGCCGTTCATCCCGTTACCGTCGCGAGGTTGAAGGTGAAGTCGACGTGGCAGAGTCAACAAGTCAAAAGTCCTAGGTGGCATTCGGCCATTGGTCCACGTGGTTGTCCAATCAGCAGGCCGTTAGGGGTCTGTTATTCGAATAGGTAGATCCAACGGCTGAGGTTAATTGAGTTTAATAAACGGTGGCCGTTCGATTAGTAATTAGGATTATCCGAAAATAGTTTTAAATCGAAAAAATAAAAATTGGTTGAAACGGTGCCGTATAGGTTAGTGGGTAGGCGACGTCGTTTAGGTTAGTATGGATGGACGGTCTAGATTGAGTCTTGGGTTTTAATCGTGGCTGTAGGTTTAAGTAGTCTGATCAGACGGCCCTGGTCGAGTCTTCGTTCAATCTGAACCGTAGGTTTTAGTAATCAGATCTGACGGGCGTGGATTAGCCATGCGGTTCATAGGAACCGTCGGATTTGAGTCGGATAATTCCGAAAATAAAAATGGCGAACACGGCGTCGTTTTGGGCGCGGGTTGTGCGGGTCCGATTCTGGGCCGGGTTCCTACCCGAGTGGGTCGGGTAGACTCGGTCCGAAACTAAAAGCTGTGGACTTTCTGCACAAATGCACATTGAAAGCGCTATTCTGGGCATTAACTGAATAAATGCACATTGAAAGCGCTATTCTGCACAAATGCACATAATCAAATCATTCCAGCTAAACCGCTTTCAATGTTGGATGACAAGTAAATAAAAAAATTCAGTTTGCCAGCCTTTGTCCATTGACAAGTAAATAAACAAATTCTGGACAAATTGAGAGAAAAAGATTCAAAAAAATTCTGGGCAAATTGACAAACTATTCTGGGCATTAACTGAAATAAAGTGACACTTCAATGTATCCTCATTTGATCATCAAATGCACATTGAAAGCACACCCAAAGAAGGGGGAGGGGGATTACAGACGTTCACCACACACAAATTGAAATGAAAATGACAGTGAAATAGAAAAAATGGGAATACTTCTAGACTTCAAGTCGTTTCTTGATATTTGATGGATGAAACAAAAGTGCGGCCAACCTGCAATAAGTGTATATGCAACATACATTAGTTTTGAATTAGAAATGAAATTACTACAAAGCGAACTCAAAGGAATTATAGTCATCAGGTTCAAAAAAGAAGAATTATTTTTTAGTTTACAAATATCACACTCAAGAGCATGCTATCTTAAAAGATAACGAAAGTCCTTTACCTGCATCACATTTTTTAGTTTTGACAGTGAGTATGTACTTTTGATAATGGCAAAAGGTCATCAGAAACCTTATCCATATTAAACACACAAGCACCAGATATCTTGGCCCCAAAGAAAATAGCAAATTGTATAGCCAACATATCCAATACAAGCGTCAAGAAATCTATTGCATAAATCATATGGAAGTACCTGTATTGAATCCAGTCAACATAATGTGATGCAATCTATGCTAAATAGATATATATTACTTATCTATGCTAATTCCAGTCAACGTACCTATATTGAATCTTTAATTTTTGGGAATACCTGCACCAAGAAACTGGACTTAGAATATGGGAAAAAGAGCAATGAAAAACACTAACTATGATAATAAAAGTAAGCAACTAAACAGCAAAGGCGTCTGACCAAAAAACAAACAGCAAAGGTGGAGATATACACAAAAAATTCAAGAAAATCAAACTGGCCTTTTTTATCTAGAGTGAAAATAAGTGGAGATACAAAACCGAGGCAAAAATTAGTAAAGGCGTTTGACCAAAAAACAAACAGCAAAGGTGGAGATACAAAACCGAGGCAAAAATTAGTGAATGAAAATCTCACCATATCCACCAATTTGTAAACTCTATTTACCGATAAGCTCCGAGCAAGCATCATCCATGGCTAGAAAAAAAAAGATATTAATTAGAGCATTCACTTATTAAATATATAAAAGAAATACAAGATACAAAAGAAAAGATATATCCATGACTTACCCGACTCGAACTTTTCTGCGTTCTCGATGCACTCCTCAATATTAACTGGCTTGTTAGCAACTCTCAACCAATCTTGACCGCAAATCAAAGCTTCCACCACTCTAGGAGTCAAAGAACTTCGATAGCGATCAAGTACACGACCATATGTGCTGAAAGTGGACTCCGAAGCAACGGTTGTTACAGGAATAGCCAAGATATCTCGAGCCATCAAAGAGAGAACTTTAAACTTTTGGCCAGCAGTATTCCACCACTTCAAAATGTCAAGAGTACGACCTTCTTCACGTGTAGCTTGAAGATACTTTTCGATCTCGGATAAATTTCCCTCAGCCACTTTTTTCTCCTCATCCATAAAGCATTCGAATGCCTTTTCCCCATCGAAACTCACATCGAAACCCATAGTGAGATCAATCTCATCTTTGTGACCTTCTTCATGTTGACCACTCGAACTACCACCAACATCAATTAAAAGTTGACTACATGAATTTTTGTTCCCAGAAGTTCCGGAACCACAAGACTTCTCGTAAAAACTAAACAAACGTCCTAGATAAGTCCTCACATAATCACACCTCTCATTTACTATCCCATCATCATCATAGATTAGTTTATAACAATATCGCACATACTTCATCTTTTTTCTTGGATCCAATACCACTGCAATCAAAACCATCATATTCACTTTATCGAAACTTCCATAATATTTGTCAAACTTTTCCTTCATCTTCACCCTCATGGCTTTCACGCTAGCATCTGAAGCAATCGCCGCTTGTTTCAAAGTATATAAACCGGCTATCTCGTCAAAATAATCATTTGAAGTGATATACAAAGCCCCAGACATCTTATTGGTGGAATCATAAAACTTCTTCAAAAACATGACAAGAACTCTAGCACTTTCCCAATCTTCAGCTTTAGGCGTTTCATCTTCAAGCTCAGCCAAGAAGAAAGGATCATCTTCTTCCAGCTTCTCAAAAGCTTTTCTTAGCTTTAAGGCGGTGTCTAACATGAGATAAGTGGAGTTCCATCTAGTGGAAACATCAAGACAAGCTGAACCTTTATAACTGATCCTTGCACTCTCAATACAAGCTTGGAATGATTTAGCTCTCATGGGAGAACCTCTCACATACCTAACAGAGTTTCGAATACGTGTAATGGAATCACGTATCTCATGCAATCCATCCCTCACAATCAAGTTTAAAATATGAGCTGTGCACCTCATGTGTAAATCTTCACCATCTAAGATCAATAGCTTATCTTTCACAAATTTAGCTTTCAAAAACTTAATAGCTACATCATTCGAACTGGCATTATCCACAGTGATCGTGGACACATGTTTCTCTATTTCCCACTCATAGATGCATTTCTCAATCATTTTTCCAATTTCCTTGCCCTTGTGACTAGACATTACCACAAAACTGATGATTCTTTTGTGCAATCTCCAATCATCATCAATAAAATGAGCGGTGAGACATAAATAGTTCAAGTTCTGACAAGAGCTCCATGCATCGGTCATGAGTGCGATCCTAGACTTAAGCTTGCGAAAATAATTCTTCAAACTCATTCTTTCAGCAAGATACAACTTCATGCAATCTCTAGCCACTGTAAATCTCGAGATGGGATTGAAAAGAGGTTGCGCCACGTTCATAAAATCACGGAATCCAACACGTTCAACTAGTGAAAAAGGATGTTCATCCACTATGATCATCCGAACAAGCATTTGCCTACAAAGATCTTGATCAAACTCCCATGTTAACAAGTCATTAGCACTACCAGTAGTGGTATTTCCCTTAGTCATCTGAGTATTATCCATTCTATGTGGAACAAAAAACTTCTGCTTCTTATCTATATTTCGAGGATACTTATTGCACCTGCTCAAGTGCTTTAACATAGCAGAAGTACCATTATTAACACAATACCAATACATGGCACTACAATATTTGCAAAACACCTCAGTTTTCCCTTTCTTATTTTTATTGCCTCTACGAAAATGCTGCCAGGCTTTTGATACTTTCCGTTTACCAGTATCAGTCGGGCAACCATGAGATACCTTGTTTGTGTCGACTTCCTCTTCGAAGACTTCTTCACCTTCATGTATTTCTTCACCTTCATGCTCCAGTGAATCCATTGGCGAAGTCACCTCATCGATGGACTGGTCCACTTCCATTGACATATAGGTAAAACACCTAAATAGAATAATCGGATTAGAATCTTATTCTATATTCAATAAAATAGAAATCTGATCATTTGCACATTTGCAAAGGAATCTGTGTTGCAGATTAAATGAGCTATGATAGCACATTTGCAAAGGAATCTGTGTTGCAGATTAAATGTATCAACATCATATAGGCAAGCAATGGTAATTGAATCATAACACAAGGACCCAAGGAACAATACGCATGACCAACAATTCATTCATTCATTCCTACTGACGAGCATCGTTCGCGGTCCTCAGACCCACTACTGAATAGAGACAGAGCCTTAATTGTGAATTTAATCCCCAATTGGATTTGGATCTGAGTCAAACATGACACACCCACTACTCAATAGTCAGTACTAACCGCAATTCGCAAAAGCCCTAAAAAAAAAAAAACCCGCGCCAAGTAGGCGCGTGTGAATCGGGAGAGGGGTCCACTCACTGGGATCGAACCAAGAGGGCGTCGGCCTCGTGATCAGCGACCCTGCGCGACGCCTCGGGGGAGAAGCTGGTGGTCGAGGAGGCTCTGGAGCTTCGGCTGGGGCGAGGCCGGGCGAGGCGTGGGCGATCTGAAGGAGGGTGAAGATTCTCGATCCCTCGAGAGAGAGAACGAGAGATCGATCGAGAGAGAGAGTATGTGCGAGACTGAGGGATTGATCGAGGATGCAGAGATCGATTCGACGAGAGAGAGAGTGCGGGATCGAGAGAGTGCGATCGATCAAGAGAGAGAGAGAGAGAGAGAGATCTCGAGTGCGATCGAGAGAGAGTAGAAAAAAAAAACTAATGTTGGAAGCGGAACAGGAACAAGATGAGAGGATTCGAGAGTAAAGCAAGGAATGTATATATATTTTTTCTTTTTTAAGAACCGGGCGGTCCGGTTCCAGAACCGGACCCCAGAACTGGGAACCAGACCGCCCGATCACCGGTTCCAATTTTGGGAATCGGGGACCGGACCGGTTCCCCCTAAAACCGAGAACCGGACCATCGGTCCGGGTCCGATCCGGGCGGTCTTTTTTGCACACCCCTAGCGGTGATGGTCCCCCTGCAGGTTGATGGCGATGCCTGTCTGCTGCAAATGTTTGGCTTTGCTCCTGCCATCCTCTGTTCCTGCTCAAACCTTGGAAAGAAATTTCACTCCTTAGTTGATCAAGAGCAAAATTTTTCACCAAAATCCAGTCCAAGGAAAGGATATTCTGTGCCAGAATAAGCCCAGAAATTAGATTTGGCCACTTTCTATGCCGTGAAATTCTGGAACTATAATAAATAAATAAAGAAGGAGCAGGAATAACGTATTTTCACATTTGTAATGACGTCATATTGTGTAGGTCGACCTCCCTACGTCACCATGGGTCGGATTATTAATCGACGACACAGGACACATGTCGTCTGGTTCCTACTTTCTCTCTTACTCCCTTCATTTGAAACCTTTAGATAGTAGGACCCACGCAACACGTGGCGCTACGTGTTGGGGGCTTTGAATGGTTCGGATTATTAATCGACGACACAGGACACATGTCGTCTGGTGCCTAAACAATATTTTCTCTCGTATCACGATTCACCAGCTATTACGAGCTCATAGTAAATGCACTTAGTCAGTAGTCATTCTAAATTAATTTTCCATTTTTTTCCTTCTCTTTCGGGCATGCTCCACGTGTGTTTTGTTGCATCTTAAGTCAGCGTCATAGCGGAACCGTTTTGGGAGCACGGGACGGCCCTCTATTGGTTTGCTGTTTGACAGATCTTTACGCGTGTCGGATTGAGACGGTGACACTGTTTGATGCACCGAATTAAGCCTACCTAAAGCGATTTCAGGTTCCAGATTGCAGGTTCCGGACAGGTTCCATCTGAAACCTGAAACATATTTACTAGTATATGTTTCTAATTTTTTTGAACCTGAAACCTACTATGTATACTTAGGAACCTGAAACCTACCCTGTCACAGGTTCTTGGGTATACAGGAACCTGCCAATTTCGCTAAAAACATTTAAACGACAGATTTACACTAAGAAATAAATGCACCCCTTCGCTTATTTAGTAGTTCAATTAGTCATACAGAACTACCAAATATAATTTTCGAAACTCGAAGCATCTAAGATAAGAACACGAATTAGTACTCGCTATTTTTCCCAAATTCAAAGAAGAGTAAAAATTGTAGTTGTTCACCCATAAGCACATAAACACAGATTCCTTCAAAACAAACTCGACCTTGACATTCTTCTAACCCATAGACACAAATTCCTTCATTCTCACAGTAAGTCAGTCATTCTAATAACAAATCATGATGTGATGAAACAAACACAAATTGCCAATTGAAAAACCACATGCAAACAACTTATCACTATTGTGGCTAGCGTTATCATCTAGAGGGGATGAATATGTGATTATAGTGCAATTTAAAAGTTTCTTTCGCGGAATATCAATTGCACAAGCGTTTTTATAACGTCTCAGATGATGGCAACACAGTATGAGAATATAAACAGTTCGTGTGCAGTTTTACTATCACTGTTTATGTAATATGATCAGAGTAGAGATAGAGAAGACTGCACAGAGGGTTTATAGTGATTCGGCTTTGGTTAAGCCTACGTCCACTTCTTCGGCTATCAACCAATCGACTGGATTCTACTAGTAAACTGCTCGAGAGGTTACAGCTTAGTGATCTCCTTGACACGCAGGATACCCCACCTAGCGCTCAACACTCTTGTGTACACCTCCTCACAATTACAATGGATGAATTAAGAAGTGTGTATAAAATGAAGTACTCTCGATCTAAAAATTATAAAGACTTTTCCCTCTTAACGCCGACCATGTTGTCCCTTCGACCTTGAGATGTCTTTTATACTCCTCCGTCTCCAATCTACCCGTCGCAAGGCTTCCAAAAGAGCTCTCTCCAAAACTTACCGTTTGGACAAGACATACCAAAAGAAGATCTTGTAGCCGTTGGGGATCGCCAAAGGAAAGTCTTCCCCGTTCGGATCAAATCGCCCATACAATTATGATCTTGGGTTTCCATAGATGATTTTACTCATTTGGAAAGTTGCATGTTTGTCTCCTTGATTTTGCATCCTTGATTGATCTCTATCTCCGAGAATCTTTCAAGAATGATCCAGCTCGATTATATCCGTTGTAGTATTTCAAATTAGCGCATTTGAAAGTTCTATTCAAGTTCTGATTACTGCACGTGAATATTTCACTCAGAGCTTGAGCATCAGTCCAACGTCTGAGCTATCCACACTCAATGTTCAACGTCTGAGTTATCCCCACTCAACGTCTGAGCTCCAACCAGCATCTGAGTCCCTCAAAAATCTCATATGAGTAAAACCTTTTTAATAGATTCAATCCTGTGCATCCCCACACCAAAGGATAATCTGCAAAATAAGTACTTCACGGCATTATCTCGAAAACTTAAGAGTTCTTGGATTGTTTTGTCAACTTCAAAATCACCTAGGATTTTTTCTCGACAATCTCCCCTTTTTTTATGATGACAAAACTATCCACAAAAGTAACAATGATTTGAAAAAAAGAGTTAGCAACTAGAATTTAGTTACTCTCAACATTATCTTGCTAATAAAGGATTTCACCAATCTGTGCTTTGCATTTTCTAACAAGAATAAGTTCTGAAGTCAATATATTTACAATATAAGCAGTCTCAGAACTTACGATAATGCTTAAGACTTAGAGATTAAGCAAAATATAGTTTCAGAGCATTACCATGTGATTCTACTTGATTTTACAATTAACTTAATCATATGTATGACAAATTTGAGCAACATAATGATAATAAGCATATTACTTGTGATATGGAATTGCTACACAAATGCTCAGAACATGTATGTGAGCATGAACTTGCAACTTAATAGCTCAGAGCTTATATATGAGCGTATTACAATAGCTCAGAACTTGTAGTTTAACACATGCTCAGATCACAACGATTCTAACATGCTCAAGTTAACCTGTTTTGGCAGATATTGTCAAACATACATATTAATAAAATGCTCGTAGTAAGGAACTTGTTCACCTGTTTGGCTTAGAAAAGAAATTATATTTCTTTTCAGATCTTGTTCGTGCTGAACATAGTGAAAGTATACTTTACTAGTTCCATCTTTTCAGCTTTTAAAACTTGTGTGAATATCTTGTTTGTGTTTTCTCACATAGTTGTTGTACCTGAAACAACTTGGGATTCACAGAGTATGATATTCACAGAACAATCATAGATATATCTGTTACAAGAGTATCTCCTATGAGGACTTGTTCCTGTATATGACAAATTGTCATAAGTCACATTAATATCTCATGTGTCCTCCTGTTTGATGACTTAACTTTTGTGTAACATTCTCCCCCTTTTTGTCATCAGCACAAAATGGTAAGTGAATGACCAACAAGGTTAAACACATGGATGGAGTAATACTCCCCCTGAACGTATGAATCATCCAGTAAAGCATAAAAGTTGCATAAATACTCCCCCTGAATGATTTAACATTAAGGACATGGTTGTGGAAAGTACGGAAATAAAATCCAAACAAACATTCAAAATGTGCAATTACAGTACCAAAGGAGACAATGTCAATCGAACAACCAAAACATCAAAAAGATTAAAAACATTTGGAAAAAAATATTTTTAGTCTTTTGGTGGTGGCTGAGAGGTAGAGGGTGCAAAGGTTGGTTGGGCTTGTGACTGAAGCGGGCTTTATTTAAGAGATACTATGGGTAGCTTCAGAGATTTTGGGAAGATTCAGCATAGAGCTGAAGAGCAACAGATTTGGTCATTTAAGCAATCTGCAGTTTGATTTCATCTTCCACCTGATTCAATTTCCTTGTGATTTCTTCAATCGCCAGACAAGTAAGATGACATTTCTTCCCCATGTCATCATATAAGCTTTTGCTTTTCAGACTCATTTCTTTTTTGAACTGAGAAAGAGTGATAGTGAAGTCTTGATCGGAAGCTTGAGATATTTGACATGTACAAGGCCAAATATCTTGTACAGTGTTGGAATTGTAAGTCGATATATGGAGAAATCGAAATCCTCTCATCTTAAAGCTGCAAAGAGGATACTTCGCTATGTCAAAGGTACTATTTCTCACAACTTACATTATTATCCATCTCAGAATTTTCAAGTTAAAGGTTTTTCAGAAAGTGATTATGGTGAAGATGTCGATGATCGAAAAAGCACTTCAGACTTCATATTTTTCTTGTGTGATACTGCTTTCACATGGTCTTCAAAGAAGCAATCCAGTGTTACTCTTTCGACATGTGAAGCCGAATATGTTGCAGCATCTTCATGCGTATGTCATGCGATATGGTTGAGAAAACTACTCAAAGAAATTCATATGGAGCAGAAAAATGCGACAGAGATTTGTGTCAATAATGTTTCAGCCATTGCTTTTACGAAAAATCCAGTTTTGCATGAACATGCAAACATACCGATGTTTGATATCATTTCATTTCAGAACAAGTGACAGCGAAAGAAATTGAAGTGTCATATGTGAAGATCGGAGACCAAGTCGCAGATAATTTTACTAAACCGCTCAAAATTGATGCGTTTCGAAAATTCAAGAGTCTTCTTGAAATGATTGATGGAAGAGAATTTGGTTTAAGTGGGAGTTTTGTTGGAAATTAAACCAAAATCTTGGAACTTGTCAAAAATTCAATGGACTTCTCACTCACCATGATGTGGATATTCGATGAACGCATGAAGAGTCAGTCAAAGAGTCTTTATTATAATGTTATTTTTCGATGAAGTCTTTTCATGTATCTAGGACTAGTTAATATCTTGCAAGTTCCTAGAAGTTTATCGCTTTAATTTATGAGTTGGTTGAGTCGAGTAATTGATTGTATTCTGCTTATATAAATGTAAGACCTGTAATTGTTTTGATTATGGGAATAAGAATTACAAAATCACATAAAATTCTCTCCTCTCGAGTTGTATAAATCGAGCCTCCCCTTCATCTTATTCCCATCAGATCACACATAATCCAATCAGAAATTAAACATTACAATGGCAATTTACGATTCAAAAGAAGAATTATTTAAGAGATAGGAGTGAGCAGACGGTCTGTACTACAGTCGGTCTGTACTACAGTCAGTGCAAGCAACACCACCGCAGCCATAACCGAGAGGACCTTCCACGGGCTGCTGCAGTAATCGCGCATGAATGTCGCCTTCCACTTGTTAGAAGAGCTTTGGCAATGCGCGATAAGCTCACACCTAAGGTTGTAGAAGTAGGCGTTCCTCGTCCACAGGTAAGTTTCTTTGCAGAAGGTGTTCATTACGCGTGCGGCAGCCTTTTCATTGCCAAGCCAGTTTTCGATGATTCCCTCATCGATCAGCAACTTTGCGTCGGCCGGCGTATGGACCAGGTGATCCATGAACACCATGTAGTCGATCAGATAGCTATCATCCCGATAGTAACATTGCTCGAAGGCGATAATGTTCCGGAAATAGGACTCTGTTGTGTGGTAAAGATTGAGGCGCGGGATTATGAGTTCTCCATCCTTGAATTCAATGTCGAACAAGCACTTGCTTGTACCTGAGAGCATTGTTAACGAAAGACAAGGAAATAAATAGAGAACGAGACAGAATTAGATAATAAAATTTAGAAAACCAAATGACAGGTCAACTCTTACCTCTTTTCATCTTGACTCCAGCTGCCGCCAGCTCCGTCGCGCACGGGATGAACTCGATATTCGCCTGGCTTTCATATGGCGCCTTCCTCACCAATGGTAAGTACGAGAGCCTGATCGCATCAAGGAAGTGCTTCACTTCTGATTCCATCAGCGCCTCGGGCATCTCCTCCATCTTCACTGCCGGCCTGAAGAACCTATAAGCGAGCTCAAGCAGCCCCGGTGTGTGCTTCTGGTGCAATCCAAACGCCATCTCAAAGAGCCCTTCGATTGCGAAGAATGGCATCTGGTTCTCCAGCAGCGTCATGTCACGACGGACGTCGTTGAGCATCCACGGCTTGCCAAAGATCCGGTCGCCATCCGGTCTCCACTTAGGGTTCCGGTACATCAGGAAGAGCTGGATCACAAAGATGCCGTCGAGGAGCATCATCTCGGCGAACTCGTGAGAGGTCAGGTCAATCGGCTCGTCGTAGAATCTCCGGGCACGATCCTCCCAGGACCTGATCCTCTCAATGTAGTCCTCGAGGCGGCTCTTCCGGTTGTACCGGAGGAAGCTCTGCAAATACCTTAGCTTGTATTCTTCCATCGGCTTGAGGCTTTGATTGGACCTGTGATAAGGTCCAATCGCGATGATGCGGGGCGTATAAGCATGTTCATAGCTCTGCCGGAGCTTCTTCGGCACTCGAAAGATGCAGCATTCGGAGGATTGGGCAGGTAAGTGCCGGAGCCGATCTCGGATTGAAAATGCCAGATTTGGATTCTCTCTCCGGGAGTTGAATTTGTTGTTGCAGAGATTTTCAATGTTGAGGCTTTGAACATTGATCGATACGTGGTTGTCTGCGGATCTCTCCCACCGCTGCCTCGGCGGCAGACCGTTGTTCATCATGATGGTTAAGAAGGTTCTGCTTCTTTTCCTAGCAGTGCACGCTGGATCTTAAACCATAATGCTTAGTAAAAGGGACTTGGGGAGTCGACAATGTACTGGGATAGTTGGGATGAGATTTGTGAAGTTGGCGGATGGAAAGAGCGCCTCAGGGACGACTAAATGCGAGTGGTTGAAGCTCTTGACTCTCAGCCAGAGCCACCACCACGAAACCTACCCCAGGTATCATCATCGTTCCAAAAACCTGTTTTCATGCACCAACTTCATACTGGGTCTTATCATAGTGACTAAACAATAGTTAATCTGCCAACAAGCACGTGGCCCCGTTGGTAAAGCCATTGGGGATGGAGCTGGAGAGTACTAGGTCCGGGATTCGATCCATTTGACCATCGCACACACTCGTACATAAAAAAAGGGGAGTGAGACCAAAAAAAAAAAAAGTAGTTAGTCCTTTGTCTTCTGCGTATGGTGCGGAGCTGTATTTTCTGTCTTTTCCCATGTGAATGCATCGCTCCAATGACCTGTTTCAGGCACCAAGTTCATTACCGTGTCTAATCATAGTCTAATAAAACAATACTTAGCCCTTTGTCTTCTGTATATGGTTCAGACTGGTTTTTTTCTTTCTTTTCCATCTGAAGGCGAGCTCTATTTACTCAAAATAATGGGGACAAGTTTGCTGACTTTTTCCGGTGATACTCGTCACAGATGTTGAGAGCCGCAGCATAATCTTGATATCTAGAAAGCTCATGTCCGAGCACATCATCATATTTGGTAAGACCCATCTTCAATAAGAAACTTAAACCAATCAATTACAAGCCAACTAGTATTTATTAGATGCTTCATAGTTCATACCATACCATTTCTCCGATGTGGGACTTTTTAGTACAATTTAAACGTGCATTTCAATAGTCTCCGCCTCAAGTGTGAGCTCAGTGTTAGGTCTGCTCCATCTTTAATTCACGTATCATTTTGCATCAAGATAAATCTCAATTCTACAATGTGCACCTTCATCCCGAGTCTCTTACTCTAAACCAAACTATGGAGGCTACCATCGAGACAGCATTGCTGCACCACAATGCCCGCCGACCAAATAATGCATTGGTCACGATATTCTTCCTTAAGATATCCACCCAACATTAGAACAGATTGGGAGGCTGTCACGCCCCAAACCCCGGGTACGCGGCATCCAAGTCAAAACGTCCTATAGCGTCCCAGGTTCGCCATCGACCCACGAAATTAACTATGCACGTGGAAACGTTTAATACTCCCAAACAATAAAAGAGACAAGGATAGTAAAGCAGGAAACATATCAGATATAAATAACAATTCATTTACAGATTCGTCTTAACTCAGTCAGGATAACTCAATAATCAGCCTCATACTTCAAGGCGAGGTAAGGTGCACATCGAATCTATTCCCAATCATCCTCAACTTCAATTCTCAAGTAACCATCAGCTCCGAACCTAAAAATGTTGCCACGACGGGGGTGAGATATGAATCTTAGTGAGTCAACGCCTAAGCCTTGGTTAGGGCGTTGATTCGTCCGGAATATCCTATCAGGCAATCGTAATCACAGAGTATGTATCTCAATCACAGGCAACTTACCCATCGCATTTCCACCCATGATGCAAAGTGTATGCAATATTATTATAACAAGATTACGACAAGAATATAGCATGTCAACCATATACATATCAATCGTATCAACTTAACTCGCCTATCAAGGCACTTAAATAGTCACAATGTAACCTTGCATCAATCAGATAATGAACATCACGCAAAATTGACCATTAAGTCACCAAGTCGCTTATAAAGCATCAATTTACCATTCAGACCGCTGAACATATTTATCAGAAATTTGCACACAATGCAATGATGATTCGAACACAAGCAAGTATGAACTTCTGTCTTCCTACTTCATTCGTCCCATACCAAACTTCGTAGTCGGGATGCGCTCACACTACCATATGCATATCAATCATATCAACTTAACTCGCCTATCAAGGCACTTAAACAGTCACAATGTAACCTTGCATCAATCGGAAAATGAACATCACTCAAAGTTGACCATTAAGTCACCAAGTCGTTTATAAAGCATCAGTTTACCATTCAGAACCACTGAACGTATTTATTAGAAATTTGCACACAATGCAATGATAATTCGAACACAAGCAAGTATGAACTTCCGTCTTCCTACTCCATTTGTCCCATACCAAACTTCGTAGTCGGGATGCGCTCACACTACCCATGTCACGCTCGGCCATGGCCCAACCACACGGGCCAGAATTCTCAGCCATGGCCCGAGCGTGATAGGTAATGGCCCGTCCCTGACCGGCGCACGGCCGAGGCTCACGGCCAAGTGAGTGAGAGAGATGAGGGAGGGACATATATATAGGGAGAGGTGAGGGATAAGGTCCCTCATCTCTTCATGTGGGACATTAGGGTGATGACATCATCGATGATGTCATGATGGAAGATGATGTCATCGATGAGGTGTGACATCATGATGATGTCATGTTCTAGAAACCATAGTGACATTTGGATAATTTCTTTAAATGTGAAGGGCATTTTGGTAAATTGCCTACTCAAGGGCAATTTGGTCAATTCGAAATCTAATGAGGACATTTTCATCAAATATCGTCCTAGGGATACTTTGGTCCCTCGCCAATCTTTAGAGGACAATTTCATCCAATTCCAAACCAATAGGGTTAAAATGAAATTTAGGTTTAGGAATCTCGACCCCAAAACGATACGATCGATTGATCGAACTCTAAACTAATTCGATCATCGATTCAAGAGATTCTCCATTTCCATTATCTAAACCATCAAGATTCAGCTTCAAACCTCAAATTAGAACTCTTAGGCAATTCATGGACTAAATTCTATTATCAGAAGAGAGTCGAAATCCAGGGCGTCACAGAGGCCTAAATCTATCACCAGTTTTGATACCACTTATTGTAAGGGTAGAAGAAGTCCGATACTTCTTCTTGAGGAGATTACTGATACTTCTTCTTGAGGAGATTGCCGAAAATGAACTCAAGTCCGAGCCTATCAATATAACCAATTATACCCACATTCACTCAAAATCTAGGGCATTAGATGAAAATGTAGTTTAATATTTAAGTATTTTAAACATTTCCCCTCACAAGTAGGTCGGGCTTTAACCTAAGCCTAAATCTTGGAAATGTGTAATTGGGGAGGCAAATAGAAGTCCGAATAAATTTGATGATACCATATGAAATTTTGTGAAACCACTGTTGAATATTCTAAAAGCTTAAACTATTGCTTTGAAATCTAAAGATCAGATGCTTGGAGCTTTAAGTAATTTCATGTGAACATGGAAAGAGAAACTGGGAAGATGTTCAAATGTGTTCGAGCCAAAAATGGTGGTGATTATAGAGGGCCCTTCGGACATTATTGCAAAAATCGTGGGATCAAGCTTAAGAAGACTGCTCGAAAAATACCACAATCGAATGTCATAGCGGAGAGAATGAGCTTGACAATTCATGATCGAATGAGCTGTATCTCATGTGAAGTTGCCTAAATCATTCTAGGGTGAAGTTATGAGAACAAAAGTGGAATTGATTAACCTTCTCCACCAATTCCTCTCTAGAGGATGCTCCGCAAAGAGTTGGGAGTGGAAAAGATGGGCAGAAGTACAGCATAAGTGTCAATAATTGTGTACAAACATCACTTTAGTGTCAATATTTTTTTTATCACTTAAGTATCAAATCGGAGAAAAAACGATCACTTAAATGCCAAGTAGCCGGAATTGGATCCTTTTTTTTAGAAAAATTGGCACTGAAGTGATCTAAAAAACGATCACTTTAGTGCCAATTCTGGTAACTTGGCACTTAAGTAGTCATTTTTTTTTTCTGATTTGACACTTAAGTGATCCAAAAAAATATTGACACTAAAGTGATCTATGTACACCAATATTGGCACTTCCACTATACTTTTGCCGGAAACGATGTTTCATATAATCATTTGAAAGTGCTTGGTTGAGGGGCATTTATTTATGTTCCAAGAGATGAAAAATGTAAGCTTGATGATAAGTCTAAGCAAGGTATCGTCTTAGGTTAATGACATGAAGAGTTTGACTACACGTTGCGGGATCCAACTATAACGAAAATCATTAAAAGCTGAGATGTGATTTTCTTTGAGCATCAAACCATTAAATACATTGACAAGCCTGAGAGATTAAAGGACATTACAAATGAAACAGAGGACATTAAAGGACACATAATTTAGCAGCCTGCTCTTTCTTCTTCTGTCCTTTTGAATTCATGATACAGAGAACATTAAAGGACATTACAAAGTTATTCAACAAGAAAAGAAACCCCTTCAAACTTACATTCCTACTATCAAACTTGAAGCTTCTTGGACATGGAATTCCGTTTCATGCTAACCTTCCACTTGTGCCAAGGAGTTCTGCTATAAGCTTTCAGATCCTGCCGAACACTGCAGAAAACAATGTTCCTCGTCCAAACCCCTCTCTCCTTTCCAAAACTGTTGAAAAGATTTGCCAATGTCTCATCATTCCCCAACCAGTTCTCAGTATCGATTATCTTTTTCTGGATCAGCAGCTTCGCATCGTCTCTTGTGACAATGAGATTGCCCAAGAATGCTACAAAGTCAATGAAGCAACTATCATCTCTATGATAGGACTGCTCAAAAGCCATGATATTCCTGAGAAAAGACTCAGTCCCGGGAAATAGCTTGAAACGTGGGATTTCAAGAACACCCTTTGAGAATTTGATGTCGAATAGGCAATGGCTCTTGCTCATCCTGAACTTCACTCCTGCTGCACGAAGCAGCGATGCCGTAGGCATTGCTTCTATCTTCTTTCGTCCATCGTGTAGTTCCTTTCGCGTGGCGGGTAAGTACCAAGATCTTAAAGCATCCAATAAATGCTTGACATTGGAATCCAATATCCTCGCCGATTCTGCTTTGAAATTTGCTCCAAAGCCAAAAAAATCATAGACGAGCTCCAATAAAGATGGGAATTCTCCCTGTTGAGTCCCCAGTGCGAATTGGAACATATTTTCTAGAACAAAAAAGGGGAGTTGATTTTCCATCAAACTCATGTCTCTTCTCAGGTCGGTGATCATCCACTGTTTTTGCTTGTCGAAGATGATATCATTCTCGGCCCTCCTTTTCGGGAAATGATTCAACAAGAACAGCTCAATGATGAATGCACCATCTACAAGAACCATGGTGACGAAGTCATTACTGAGTAGATCAATGTTCTCTGAGTAACACTGGCGAATTCGTTGTTCCGACTTCTTGATGTCCTCAACACACTCTTCCAAGCTCTTCTTTGCCTGCTGCAGAAAGCTCCGCAGGTACCTCCACTTGTGATCTTCCATTGCCTTCCTCTGTTTGCCGTGATAGAATGGCCCAATGGAGACTAGCCTCGGCGAGAAGGCTTCCTTGTGGGTCTTGCGGAGCTTGTCCGGAACGGTGTAGATGCAACAGTCGACAGACACCAGAGGTAGGCTGTCCAATCGGTGGCTTATTGAAGTCACGAGTGGATTGTGATGATTGTCCCTTGCAGATGTTCTCCCTACTCCTGCCATCCTTGGTTTCTTCTCAACCTTGGAAAGAAATGCCCCTCGTTCAATCAAGAGCAATGGTTTTAGCAATATCAAGTCAAACCTTATAAAAAAAGCGGAGTTTGGTCACTTATACGCTGAGCAATCATGGAATTTGGAAACAGAAAAGAAGAAGCGGGAATTCAGGATGGAGGTGAAGGAAGATGAGTATCTGAAACAGTGGTTGGCTGGTTTGACTTTTAGGCAGGGCAAGAAGTGGAGACCGCTATGATGAAATGGATTCGGATTCGTGCTGTCTGTATTTTCGCTTTTATAATGACCTCATGTATTGATTGACTATCACAGCTGACAATGAATGGACGAGTTGTTAGAATATGTCTCAGATTTTAAATCCCAGAACGAATCCGAACTAGGTAAATTCTTATAAGTGGACGCTGAAATACATGTGATGGGAATTCAGATTCATCACGTACTGATTCTTCGCCATATTTGAGAGGAACGATGATGGCAGTTTCTAGTGACGGATTCCTTTTTTTGAGGCCTTGTGGTGGTGGTTCAAAGTAATGAGATTTATTGCACACCGAATCAGAACGATCACACAGAAATCAAGAAAAAATTGAATGACGCACGAGATTACCCAGGTTCATCCTAGAATAGGGCTACGTCCTGCAAGAGATTGCACTATAATATTCGGTTTACAGCCTCTCAACTCGTTACAATGATCATCATAAACGAGAAAAATAGATATGCCATAAACGGGCCCAAAACCTAAACCTAGCGAAACCTTTATTAAGCCTACAACATACGGGTTAACTTAAATAAAAGTCCAAACCCGTTGAGGTTTCGGGGACGCTGCCCTCGAACCTCCGCATCCCGTGCGCATGGGTCACATGTCGTCGGATAACACTTTGGTTTCCCTAAGCTCACGTGAGCATACCATGACGTGGGTAATGGTTTGTGATGGGGAAACTGTTACATTTTTGGTATTGTTCATAGGCTTTTGTGTAGTATGGATGATGTATTCAAACCGTTTGTTACATATATAAAAAGTACATATTTTCAGAAGTTGATGAATAATCTCACTGCATGACTGCTACATGTTAGAAACTCCTATTAAGGCCATACCCTTAAGCGTGGTGCCAACTGTATGTTTGCATGCACTTGTGTGTTTTCTATGGCTGTCTGCTTGATTTATAGTTTAATCTTCCGCGCATGCGCACTATATATATACACAAGATTAAAACAGAGTGCGATTAGTAAGTAGGTGGTGGGTTCTAGGGGGATGTCACAAGTTTCTTTTGAGGGGTCTTCAATACTTACAGTTTAATCTCTGCTTTATCGCTTGGTTTATAGTGAAATTCATTGGTGCTCTTCACGTGGACATTGACAAAAAAACAAAATCACGTAAATCTGGTGTTTGATTTATTATCTTGTTCTGTCTATTTTATTGTTCGATCACTTGCTTCCAAGACACAAATTATTTTAAATTTTGAACCTTTAATAGATATGCAAGAAGTGGAGACTCTGCTCTTCTGAGTTCTTAATGACCAACTATCATGATTGACTGGCTACTACCGTTCACATGCCCAGGCCATTTCAAATTAGTTCACATTTATAATGACCTAATATTAGGATTGACAACCTATTCCAGTTCACAATAATATAAGAGTCATTTTAAACTAATTTTCGTTACTTTGTGGTACGCTGAGCATATGTATCTGGACTGAGCATACGCAAGGAAGACACAATTGATTGCCTTGGGGACTATTTTTCTCTTGGTCGTGCAGGAATATGAACAAAGTATGTGCATCCAAAGACTTGCGCGTATGAGTGGTGCCCCGATAAGAAGTTCCTAAGGTGCCACCGCGTCTTCTTCCCTCTCTCTTTTCATGGGTAAAATAAAAAAAATAAAAAATTCTTAAACTTATTGCAATTGTGCAAATTTAGTTATAAACTTATTTTCGCCAATTGAATCCAAAATTTTTTGTATTTGCGCCAATTCAGTCCAATAGACTTACCGGCGCTGAGATGGACAAATTTTAATAAAATTTCCTTTTTTTCAAATCTGCACGTTCAAAAGGTTTGAGTTTAGGGAAGAGAAGGGCGGCATGATATCTGCCAAATCCAACAGTACAAGTCGATTTATATATTCAGCTGCCAAATACAACAATACAGTTGGCAATCACGTGGTATTAACCCAACGTCTTTATTATTTAGCGTTACCTAATCAATGTTACGCGCGCCATTCCAACTATGAAAAATTTCTTCTTTTAAAAAAAAGCACGTGCTTATTATTATTATTTTTTTGGGTTTGACCATCGACTAAACCATTTTTTTTCCCCTCGGTCGGACGGTGGGTAGTGGCTGTTAACGATGATATCGACTTTTAAGTCTTAAATGATGAGAATAACCCGTCGATTCATTAAAATTAATTCAAGTTGTTTTGAACTTGATTTTGCGGAAATTTAGGTTAATGTATTGGAATATATCTTTTTCCTTTCAAATAGTCATATATTCGAGATAATTTTTTACTTTATGATAATCGCAGAAGAACATTAAAAAAAAATAGAGTGAGCAAGATGGACCGACCGGATTGGACTGATAAGTTTCGTCCGACTCTGGAGGTCACCAATCCAGTCCCTCCTTAAGGTGGAACTGGCATCCGGGGGATTTGATTCCTGATTCTAGGGAGAAATCGGCTGATGGACCACCCACCTTGACCGAGATGGAAGAGGTTGGCTAAACCCCCGTCCTGCATCATCTCCTTCTGCGCCCTCCTTTGCTTAGGACGAATTTTCACCTTCCGTGTCTTCTAGTGCACTAGGGGTGTATATGGTCCGGGCCGGTCCTGGCATGGAATAGGGGACCAGATCAATAGTCTCGGTCCCTATATTTTCGGGACCACAGACCGGACCATGACCGGCGGTCCGGGCCGATCTCGATCCAGGCCCAGTAAGACCAATAATTCTAATTGCTTATAAAAACTTAGCCCTTAAAAATTACAATACAATGTTAATATACAATATATAAACAACTTACGATGGAAAGACGATCACATAAATGCTAGGGCCACCCAACGTGTGTTCGATCCGGCTTTGAAGACTTCACGTGATCTTTTCTCCTCGTAATCGACGCTCGCATGTAACTCGCTGAACTCAGGTGGGCGATGGAACCGAACTCGGATTTTATTTATTTATTTTTTATTTTTGGTTGTGAAAAAAAAAATAGATTTCTCAAATCTGCATAATGACTCGAGTTTCTGTCCTCATGCATGTGCGTACTTATTCTTCGTGCACGTGCCCATCATAAGGAACATATCTTATCATCAATTAAGACCTGATTTTGTCCCAAAGTAATACCAAAGAGACCGGACCGGTGGTCTCGGTTCTCAATTTCTGAAATCGGGGATCAGACCGAAGGTCTCTAGAACTGAATCGGACCAGATCACCAGATCGGTCTACAGGGAAAATGAAAATAGACCCTTTTCATACAATGTAGCGGTCATCAAATCATTTTTTATTGTCTCCGTCTGCAAGCCAAAGATACATGCTGTTCCATTGGGGTCATATGGAGTGTCCGGATATTACTTAAAGTTCATGCAGCAGAGGCTAGCATAATGAAAATTAAATCATTTTTTGCATGTAACAAACAAGTCGCATAAAGCTAATAATCTGATGGTGGGTGTGCAAACTGAACCGGATCGGCCTGGACCGGCCCAGGACCGGTCGGGTTGGTCCGGTTCTTGAGTTTGGCGGTCCGGTCCCCGACCCAATAAATGGGACCAGTGACTGGGCAGTCCGGTCCCCGATTCCATGGTTTGGGACCGAACCGGCCCGACCCGGACCGAACCGCTAATATTAAAAAAAAATCTATATCTAAAGTTAGTCTAATTTTAACATTTTGAGAAGCCCCGTGAATCTCATCTCACGCCTCTTGAGTTTAGTGGTGTCATTGTACGTATTATCTATGGAACTATGCTCTACTTTAATGTCACCATTTTCATATGTTTCCTTTATGGTAAAAAACTTGACCGCCATATACTTAGACCCAATGATTCCTCTGTTGTTTTAATGAACAACACTACAGAGCTACTGTTATAATATAACTATATGGGCCTATCCATAAAATGAAATACGATTAGCTCCTTAATGAGCTTCCGGAGCCAAATAACTTAAATAGCAACCTAAAAGCATGCTATAAATTACGCTAGCATAGTAGAGGATAATACCAACTTATGTTTCTCACTGCATTGCCTGCTAACATAAAGATGTACTTTGTTGTCAACTTTTTGTCCTCCTGATAACTAGTAAGGTCTAAATCCGAATACTCTACTAGGTACAAATCCTTAATTTATTTGTGAATCAGCATCGTCTCCCCTATTCTAATTGAGTCCTGAAAATTACTCAAAATTAGGATTTGGGTCAGGTGGTTGACCAACCTTAATGTTTGAGATTTTTACTTCTCGTCTTCACCTCAAATGACGATTTTACCCCTCAAAAGGTAAATCGCCTCCAAAATTCCAGAAAAATTCTAGAAATTCCTGAAAAATAGGAAATGGATTGGTTTGGTCGCCAATCCTATTTCCGTGACTTTTTGATTCCTTACTTCATCTGAAATGACGAATTTTCCCTTTTAGGATAAATTGTCCTAAAACTCTGCAAAATTACAATTTTGTCCCTCAAGGGAAAATCATGTCAAAACCACTCCAAGCCTTGATTGACATTTCTCTAGTGTTGACACCTGATTTTTTGACCAAGTCTTTTTCAGCTTTATTTTGAAAAATCCCAAAAAATCCATAAAAATTCAAAAAATTACAAACTCAACTTTGGTGGCCTTGGCCAAGCCCAAGGAACCATTTTTGAACAAAAAATAATTTTTCATATTTTTCATATTTTTTAGTATTTTTAGAAAATAGGAAAATACTCAAAAAAAATCAAGAAAAATAGCATTCGAGGCCACAAAAATATGGAAAAATAGTCAATATTTTTATTTTTAATCCCTTGTATTTTGGACCTCACAAAAAGTTCAAAATCAGATTTAATTATGGGTGTTCCTTTGTAACCCATACTATTGAATTTGAGAAAAAAATATCCATTGAGTCTTTTAATTTGCAATTTTGGTATTTTCTAGGATCTTGACATCCATTCTAACTGTCCCTTATTGCAATTTAGCTCAATTGTTTGTACAAATTGTTCAATTGCACGAATTTGGCAAAATTGCATACTAAAATTGCATTTTTAGTCCTTGAAAATGAGCATAATTGAAATTACTTTCAATTCAAGGGCTATCATTGCAAATTAAACATACTGCCCGATGGGTTTCACCATTTTGAATCGATTGGCACTGGTAATTTAACCCAATTTGATCATTTGGACCTTCAATTGCATAATTCCCCAATTTGCAATTAAAAGGAAATTTGGGATTTTTGTTGAAATTGATATGAACTTTTGGGCAAAATCACATTTTTTGATAGAATTCATGCCCTAAATTCGATTATGAGGTTCAATTGCAAAAATTTCCTATTAATTTGGATTTAATTTGGAAAATTGCAAGTCGGGACCGGTTCGGACCGGTCTGACCGCCGGTTGGACCGGTCGAACCGGTCCGCTACAGTGTCTTCTTCTTCATCAGGCCTGTGCACGAGTGAACAGTAGAAGATGTAATTTCAAAGAGAAAATTGATCGACAAATCAACTACAATTGGAGAAATACTGGTGGGCGTTTTGTTCTTTGACTCGAGACCTTTCGATCGAGACCAGCCCCGAAACAAATGGTCGCCGGACGAGCTCCGGCGAGGTCAGTCAAAGCTGCGGTACCTCCAAAAGTCAGCAAATACCAAACGCAAGCCAAATTCGTGCCAAATTCGCGCAAGATAAGACCCACCGGAGGACCAAACAGAATCAGACGAGACGCCCATTGCCCCCGATGCCGATTGAGCCTAAAATCACGTGATGGCACGTGCCACTGGAGTCTGTTAGTCCCACGGTTTGGCGCAAAAAAAAAGATCAAAATGTTATATAAGCCTGTGGGGGCTTTCAGTTAAGGAGGTTGGTCGATTCAGTTGTTGAGGACGAACTAAAACGTGCAAGAGAGAGAGAAGGCGAAAAAAAAGCTCGTTCTCCGGCCCTTTGCCGTCGAGAACTCGAGCTCAACTGCAAGGCGCCGGTTGGGCCGTCTCCGGCTAGACCAAAGCCAGAAAGGATAGTTCGAAGTTCGCCCAGACCGCCAGAAAGCGATCGCCACCGGCCGCGCCCTGCGAAATCGCGAGAATAGGTAAGGCCGAGCTTTGATTCTTGAACTGAGCTTCAATGGCAGTTCTAGCATTTCTTGCCTATTCTTTCAATTATTATGTGCGTTTTACTCCTTGAACATTACTGACCATTGTCGCATATCTTTTTTGCATCGATTTGTCTTAACACACCCAATCGAGTCTTCCAATTCAACCTCCATTGTCGAACCACTGTTCATCCTTCCCCAGCCAAATCTGGGCCGAGCGAGCTCAATCGGAGCTCGAGGTGAGTTTTCTGAACCTCCACTAGTGCTGTTCTGTGATTGAATTGCTACGATTTTAGATAAATTACGCGATCGAACTCCCATGGCCGTACTCAGCACTTTGCATGATTCTTGCGACTCTGTGAAAAAAATGTTGCGATTCTTAGATATGTTAAAATAGAGGTCATCGCGAGTCGATTGCCGCCGGTCTCGCTCCAATCCGTTAAGATTCCACCGTCGGATCATCGCCGTAGAGTCGTGGCCGTTCGTTCAGCAATGGTCGCGAGGTTGAAGACGAAGCTGACGTGGCGCGGTCAACGAGTCAAGAAGCTTAGGTGGCAATCGGCCATTGGTCCATGTGTCACTCTAGTCAGCTCGGCCGTTGGAGGTTGTTATTCGAATAGGTAGATCCAACCGCTGAGATTAGTTGAGTCTAATAAATGGTGGCCGTCGGATTAGAATTTAGGATAATTCGAAAAATGATTTTAAATCAGAAATAAAAAATGATGGAAATGGCGCCGTGTGGGTTAGTCGAGAGGCGACGTCGTTCAGGTTAGTAGGATTGGACGGTTCAGATTAAGACTTAGGTTCTAATCGTGGCCGTAGGTTTAAATAGTCCGATCAGACGGCCCTGATCGAGTCTTCGCCTAATCTGAACCGTAGGTTTTAGTAATCTGATCCGGCAGTCGTGGATTAGCCACGCGGTCCAATAGGAACCGTCGGATCAAGTCTAAATAATTAGAAAAATAAAAAAAGGGATAAACGGCATCGTTTCACGGAAGCTGGTTTCGCGGGTCCGGGTCTGGGCCGGGTTCCGACTCGAGTGGGTCGGGTCGACCCGGTCCGAATCACATTTTTTTAAATAAAAAAATCAGAAATGATTTAAAAAATAAAAATAAAATCAGAGAAATCCTATAAAAAAAATGCTAGAAAATTCCAGGAAATTCCAAAAAAATGTGGAAAAATTGTGGAAAAATCCTAGGCACTCTAGAAATCCCCAAAAATCGAGGATTGACCACAGACAACTGGTCAATCCTATTTTTGGGGTTTCTTATCCGTTCTTTCGAGACTCGACGACATTACCCTTTAGGAGTAAGTCTCCTCTGCTGTGTATGCAAGATAAAACCGATAATGCCAAGGTAAGAATTAGGGTCGGGTAGGCGACCAATTCTTAGGTTTGGGTTTTCGAGTCCCGCCTCTTTTCTCAAAATGACGATTTTGCCCCTCATTGGGAAAATCGTATTTCTTGTTCCGATCGAGTTCTTAAAATTGCTTAAAGTTAGGGTTTGGATCAGGTGGACGACCAACCCTAATATTTGAGATTTTCAGTTCTCATCTTTGTCCAAAAATGACGATTTTACCCTTCCGAGGGTAAAATCGCTTTTAAATTCCAGAAAAATCCTGGAAATTCCAAAAAAAAATAGGAAATGGATTGGATTGATAGCTAATCCTATTTCCCCATATTTTGACTTCCCGATTCATCTAAAATGACAAATTTCCCCTTTTTGAGATGAATTGTCCCCGAATTGTTCAAAATTACGATTTTGCCCCTCATGGGCAAATCATGCCAAAATCATTCCTAAGCCTTGATCGATATTTCTCTAGGCTAATAGGGCCTCATTAGGAATGCCATGCTGCTTTCATGTGTTTTATCCGTATGTACTGGATCCTTGATTTGCGCACTTATTTCTATTGATTGTGATTGATAGGGTAGCATTTCCCATTTGCATGAACTCCTAGATTTAGGATCTGTACCCCACTCATCTGTATGAAATCCTAGGATCAGATAAACCATTCAGTTTTGGTACCGAAAGGGCGTCAACTCTGACAGTTGGCGTAACTAAGTCCCCGAACCCACTTCTCTGGTTTCCGCAGAATCGAATAGACCACTCCCAACTATTCGATAGGGTTTCCGATCGTACCCTCCACGAAACGATTGGTGGCGACTCCTTGGCATGTACACTCATCACATGTCACTAGACCACATTGAAGGTCGACCACGTATATCCGGCAGTTGCGATTTGGGTAATGGACCTTGGGAGAGGCCCGCGTCCGATCAAGCCAGCGATCGGGCGGCCCATTAGCCCGCTTCGCCTCGAGAGAGGGTCGCGACAGACTGGCGACTCCACTGGGGACGAATCCGAACCCAGAATCTCTGGTTACGAATTCTAGAGGACTTGAGCCGATTAAAAAGTTTTTTGGTTTATCTGACCTTATTTTCTGCAGATGCTCTCGAAGGTGAGGTACATACACTAACCATTGTGTTAGATGTTTTTGCAGATTGGAGAAATAAGGGGTGGAGTGATTGTTGACATTTTTCCTGCAGGTTGGAGTTGGGAATGTATGTTTATTTTTATGCACATACTGAAGCGGTGTTTTAATACAAACTGCTGTGCATGACTTTGCATTGTGATGATCACGACACATTGCACACACTGGCGGTCAAACCCTGACTGCAACCACCCTTAGGTTACCTTAGATAGGGAAATGGTGCGAAAAGGATCTTGTGTTTGATGGCACTTGAGACTTTCGTACTCGTTCCCGCTCACCATCTGCATTGGCGATATCTAGCCCTCTTGGGTAGGTACCCTTGGGGAGGAATCTGCCTCATGTGGATCGTGGGAGCCTGAGCCATAGGTTCCTCACCTGATTTTTGATTTCTTAGAGTATACCCACTTGTCTCATGCGCATGTCTATGGATGGTTGGTATACCTAAAACCGCCCATTGATAAGAGGGGGACATTCCACATTCCCCCAGGTATGGTTAGTAAGGCATTTATTTCCGATGTACTTTACTACTCTCTGCTCCATAATATGACTCATACATCACATACATTCATATGCATTCACATCATGCAAATCGCTCAAGTGACTAATTGAAACAGCAATGGTAATAGGTTAGAATGTCGTTGTTCCCTAAGAGCTCGACAGAATTGGTGACCTTCGAATACCTGAGGAAAGTCACTCCCCCTGGACGAAACACAAGGCTGCACTTCACTAGATTCGTGCATGGTCGGGAGCTGACTGGACGTAAGTTGGGATACGCCGAAGATTGCCAAACCCGTTACTATGTCGATAACCTCAGATTCAAGCGACAAGCAGACGAGATGTTTAAGGACTATCTGGAGATGAAGAGGCAGCGTCGCAACCAATTGGCCAGGGAGGCATACGCCCGTCGGAAGACCGAACTACTGACCAAAGAAAGTGTACCCATGATCACCTTTTGGGGAAAAAGAAGACGTCCTGCTACCAAGACAAAGCCGAAGCGTATCACACTCAAGAAGGTGAAACCCGAGAAGGCTCCTGAAGTCGTCGTACCGTGGACCAGAGAATGGCCAGAGGAACTACCGCCTCTCGACCAAAACACTGAAGACGACTCCCTTACACTTGATTAGAGGAAAACTCCCGACCGACTGTCATTTGGATAGACCTCTGGGAAAAGAGTGATTTGGATCCTCACATTCCAATGGTTTTTTACAGCTTTCTTGTTTGAAAGATCTCTCTCTACCTTTCTTCCGTTAGGCATCTCGATTGTAATAAAGGTTCACTTCACTTTGTTCTTTTGATGTATTGACCAATGGAATGTGACGTTGCTATTTCCCTTAGTCACTGAGTAAACCTGACTAAATTGCATAATTCACTTCCTTGAAATTCAAATTAGGCTTTGAGTCAGGCTTTCAAGACCTGAAAAAGGTCCTAATTTCCATTTCTTCAATTGAACTATGCAATCGAGTTAGCTCATGCATACCTCATGACATCTGCACGTTCATACGTTTAAAGTAATTTCTGACGATTGATTTTTCAAAATCATTTGCATATTTTAGACTTGATGGGAAAGAATGACATTCAAGTATTCAAAATCCCCCAGGCCGAACTCCAATCATGGTGGGACAGCATGGGCGAAGCCAGCCAAAAGTATGCTGAATCACGACTAGGATACCTACTGGACCTGTTGAAGATTGAGTGTTCGCCTGCCTTTATTCAAGCCATGGCGCTCTACTGGGATCCCACCACCGCTACATTTTGCATGGAAGGACTAGAGATTACTCCCACTATCGAGGAATACAGCGCCGTCATCGGAGTTGAGTTCACTCCTACGCTCGTCCGACCCCCTATAGGATTTGAACCCCCTGAGTCAGGTGGCTGAATTCCTTGACACAGGCCTGAATGAAGTCAAAGTAGATGCAAAAAGTAATTCTGGACGAGTCTCCTTATCTTTCCTTATAGATCGATTTTCCCGCCTCCCTGCTGCTAAAGGAACCAAATCTGGTAGAGCCTTTGTCTTGGCATTCTTTAGCTTTGTACTATTCCCAATCTCATCTGTCACCTTTGACCCTATCATGGCTGTAGTAGCTAGACAAGTCTGTTGTGGGTGGGATTACTCAAACATCCTCCTTGCCGAAACCTTCCTTTCCTTAAATTACTTCAAGAAAAACAAAAAGGGAATCTTTAGAGCCTCTAGTGATCTTTTGTATCTGTGGTTCACATCCCATATCAGACAATTCCACATCCGCATGGGTTTCATTGAAATCAGCCTTGACGCACATCCTCTTAAAACCTTTGTCAGAACCCATACACGTGTTCCTAAGTTCAACTTTATAGAGTGGAAAAACTTCCTTAAAATCCTAAAACCCGAACAACTCCGATGGCGGCTAAGGTTGCCAACGCTAAGCAAAGTCAGATTGACCTGCGATGACGAGGGTCCAGTCCATGTGCTAGGATTCACGGGCGCTACCGCATATTATCCAAGGAGGGTGATTCGACAGTTTGGAGCTCTACAGGAGATCCATTCTCCACCACAACCTGGTATCTTTTCTTTTGACATACCAAGCAAGACTCTCATGGAGGAAGAGAAGAAACAGTTTGAAGCCAAGGTGACATCCATCATTCGCTCCTTGAAGAATTCACAAGCCGAAGAAATAAGTTGGCCAGAAAACATGACCCGTGAGGAAAATATTCATAGGGCCACCGCAGAATACATTCAACACTTCAAAGCGACCCGACGAAGCCTTGTCGAGCCCTACATACCCGAATACATCGTGCCGTACGTACTTGGAATAGAGCCATACATACCCGAAGACATGGGACCGCTGTCATGTTCAGAAAACGAGGAGTCCCAGACTGAAGAGGGGAATTCATACTGGGATGATGAGGATACTTTAGACCTCAAGCGTCCTAGACTTGAATAGACTATTCCGTCAAGTGTAAAATAAGCAAACATTGTGACACCTTCTCATACATTCTCATTACTGTTAGATACTATCTTGGACACATGAGAATGAATGTGAACATAGTTTGCGAATGCATAAAAACTATCGTCAGAAATTACGCCTCTTTTAATTTCATGAATTCATGTCAGGAAATGACTAAAAGAACTACTTACATGAGGCTAAGGCTCACAAGGTAGCCCTTTTTCTCATCTACTGACAAGAAGCATGCAACTGAAAGAATTAACTGCTTCTTTCTGCCAAAATAAGCGAAGCACTCACTAGAAATCTTTTTGAACAGGTACACTCTCATCACGGAACTGCCAACACATCGTTTCCGTACTCGCCTTAAAACAAGAATGGAGCAGCAAGAATTGACTCCGCGCGTGGGCATGTTGGAGTCTCAGATGACTGCCCTAGCAACTATGATGGCTGACATCAAGGCCAAGCTGGAAGCCACTCAAGCTAAACAAACAACGGCCCATAACCAGAACAACTCAGGCCCTTCTTCGATACCTGATATAGCAGATAGAGAGGTAACGAGGGATACCCAACATACAGAGGAAGATATCCATGAACCAAACAGCCGATCACAACCAAAGGCCTCGCCTGTTGTTATCAACCTCGAGAAGGAGGAGAAGGGGAAGCAGACCATGAAAACTGAAGCGGAGGCTAAAAGGTTGGCCAAAATCGAGGAGTGCTTGAGCAGTCAAGGTTACGAGTTAGCCCGCTTCGACAAGATATCTCCTTTCGCTAAAGTAGAGACTCCTCATGACTCCTCATGTCCCATTGTATTGTAAGAAAATACAATGGGACAGGTTGTCCCTGAGCGCACCTCAAGTATTACCTGCGCAAGATGGCGCACTATTCAGATTATATTCCGCTACTAATGAACACATTCCAAGAGAGTTTGGCTGGCGCTGCTCTGGCCTGGTTCATTGAGCTAGACCTAGAAGATTACGATGGATGGGAGGATCTTGCAGATGACTTCCTCAGGCAGTACAAGTTCAACACGGCTACAGCCCCAACAAGAGAAGATCTTCTACGAACTTCAAAGGCGAGAGGCGAATCAATCAGGACATATGCCCAGAGGTGGCGAGCCTTGGCTACCCAAGTAAAGCCGTCAATCCTAGAAGAGGAGTTGATTTATTTATTCCTGAAAGCACTCCCCTACGAGTACTTTGACAGGCTAAATACTTCCGGGTGTCAAACATTCCCACACTTGATTAAGGTTGCCGAAAGACTAGAATGGGCTTTAAGGGAAAGAAAGCCTCATGAAGCTCCTAGAAGATAATACCCCTTTAAAAAGGAGGGAGAAGCCGGACTCGACATAGCATTTATACCAAATCCCCACAAGCCCAAGACATTCGGCAATCCCAACCAGGCCAAAGGAGGATCGTCCTGGTCGACACCTAAAGTGCAAGAGCCTAGAAGAAAGCAACCCCAGAAGCAATTCTCTCAGCTCCCGAGGCCTTTATCCAAGTTGCTCCCGATGTTGCTAGAGCAACACCTGGTGGCGAAAGAACCGCCTAGGGCAAACCCTGCAAGGTATCCTAGCTTTGATAAGAGCCAGACCTGTGCCTACCATATGGGCGAGAGATGGCATAATGTGGATAACTGTTATATCCTTAAGCTTAAAGTGCAAGCCCTGATTGATAGTCAGATTCTAAAATTTGACAATGCAACCCCAAATGTACAAGAAAATCCACTGCCAGATCATCAAGCAGTAGGGGCAATATTCTCTGAAGGGGAATAAGACTACCTTAAGCTGAAGGTAGATGTGCTTAAGCTGACCGACCTGCTAATAACCGCTTCATCATACCCAAAAGCAGGGGCGATCACGACTGACCAAAAGAGACTATGTATCGCTAAGATGATGAGCTTGGGGATAATGTCTGATATCACCAATGAAGAGTTCGGAGGAGTCAAAGCCTCTTTATCTTTGGAAGGTAGCTACTTCATGATCAAGACTGAGCAGGGTAATACCTGGGGTACCTCACATGAGAATCTGGTAAACAGTCTTAGTCCAGTCACTCAGTCAGAGGAAGAGTTCGAAGAAGACGGACTGGAAGCCAAGAGACGAAGTCTAGCAGACCTCAAATTTATGGCCGACGCACTTGAGAAGGACGAAATTATATAAAACTTTGGTCAAGATTCTGGAGGGTACAACTTCAAAGTGAAATATTTGGCCCCTCCCAGCTTTTATCAAAAAATTGAAGACATCATACCGGACGGATGGGGAGGTATGGATGACCTCTCTCAACCAGAGACCTCGAAGGGCATAGAAGAACTTGACAACACCGTATCGATGATCGAAACCGTCACGACCGTGGTAATCAGGTTGGAAGAACTGGATAACCCGAGCAGGGTGGAAAATTGCCTAGTCAAGCCTATCGTGATTCGATTGCCGCAAGAGGAAGAAGGCGACACATCTAAACCAGAGATACCTCATCAGACAACTGTAACTATAAAAGTCCCCCCGGTAGAAGAATACGATCCTAAAGCAGCCCATTGGGACTATGGGACCACACAGGTAGACGCGGTAATGAGGTCTGGACGATTCTATGCCCCCAGGGAGGGAGAATCCGAAAAAAGGGAGGTCTCGAAGGAAGACGCGGAAAAGCTCATATCAATCATCAAAACCAGCGAGTTTGAGGTGATAGAACAACTGAGGAAGTTACCCGCTCAGATATCCCTATTAGATCTGTTCATCAATTCTGAAAAGCACAAGAACGCACTGTTGAGGATACTTAATGAAGTACATGTCTCCGAAACAATTAACGAGGTACAATTAGGGGACTTTGTGGGGACGATCCTTTTAAAAGACCAATTGAGCTTCTCTGACGAGGACTTCCCCATGGAAGGAAAATGGCATAACAAGGCCTTGTATATTTCTGCGCAATGTAACGGAAAAAGAGTAGCGCACGTATTGATCGACAATGGATCAGCCTTCAACATTTGCCCTTTGGCTACCCTAAGAAGATTGGGGATCAATGAAGAGACGGTTAAAACATCCAAAACGGCTGTGAGAGCTTTCGACGGGATGAAGAAGACTGTTGTGGGTGAGATTGAGCTTGACGTGTCCATCGGCCCAACAAAGTTCTCTACAAACTTCCAAGTGATGGATCTGCCCAGTGCATTTGGGTTCTTATTGGGAAGGCCTTGGATCCATACAGCAGGAGTTGTCCCTTCAAGCTTGCATCAAAAGGTACGCTTCGCAGTAGATGGGAATGTGATTACTGTGCATGGAGAAGTCGACCTCCAGACCTACCAGAACAGTTCCATACCTTATGTTGAACCCGAAGTAAAAACAGAGGCGAGCTATCATTCCCTAGAACTGGTAGCAACAGTTCATACCCCGGCAGGGACAAGGCTAAGAACCCCTACATCTCAGAAGCCAGTCTTCTACCAGCTAAGATGCTACTGTCATACGGATTCAACCCTGAAAAAGGTCTAGGCAGACACAATCAAGGAATAAACACCCCACTGTAGTTAAAAGCTAACCCATATAGAATGGGCTTGGGGTATCAAAAATATCACATGGATGGATCTGGCCCAAAGACAACAGGCCGAGGCCGAGGCAGAAGCCTGGGACGCCTGGGAGGCCGAAACAGCCTGAATGACTCATTCATCGGTTCTCCAACTTGGAAAGGCAGGTCTCAAATGTTCAAAAACCCTTTGAATGCCCACTTCAACCAGAACTCTAAATGGTTGTCTGAAGAAGATGTCGCTTCACCGAAAGAACCAGATCTGACAAATCATTTTCTCAAAGATGACTCTGTGAATGTCATCATGGAGTGGTTGGACAATGGAGCCACTTCCTCTGAGTAAAGAGCCTCTTCCTTCGTCTTTAAATACTGCATTTAGAACTTTCTGCATTTTGTTGTATTTTCTTTCCTTATTGTACGTATAGGGAAACGCCTTTGGATCTCTGGCCGTTGGTCCAAATAGCACATCTTGTAACGCGGCCCATCTTGCATTCAATAAAACCACGCATATTTTGTTAAGGACATATGGAGCCACGAATCAGCCCAATGATGATACCAGTCTTCCACACAGAAGCTTGAGGCCTGATTTGCCATATGATTCCTGATTTCCAAAAAGATTTCCTTGGGGCCAGGATATCCAATGACATGAGGATTAGTCCTGTTCATACCTGTACCTATTTCAAAAACACTTTCGAAAAGACTTTCCATGATCATACATGTCGTTCTTATGGAATACCAACTAACCATACTCATGACATTTCAGGCATATCATCTCAAACATGCATACCAGGTTGTTACGAGATTCGGACTTCTCCAGTAACCATTCTTATAGCATTGAGGAAGATGGAGACGAGGGTTATGCGTCTATCCGCAGAGATTGGAATGCTTTTGAAGAATCAACACCTCCTACTTTAGAAGAACCAATCATTGTTAATCTGGGAGACTCCGTGAATATCAAAGAGGTCAAGATCGGCGGGCATTTATCCCGAAATGAAAGGCTCGAGTTCACAGAGTTATTAAAAGAATATCAAGACATTTTTGCATGGTCTTACGCTGATATGCCAGGCCTAGATCCTAAGATCGTGGAACATGCATTACCCACGGATCCCGGTGTCAAACCTGTCAAGCAAGGCAGCAGACGGATGAAGGCTGAGTCGGAGGACAAAATTAAGGAAGAAGTCATGAAGCTTCTTAGGGTAGGCTTTATTGAAGCTATCCCATATTCAGACTGGATTGCAAATATAGTCCCCATCATGAAGAAGGATGGTAAAGTTCGGATCTGCGTGGATTACCGAGATCTGAATAGAGCAAGCCCAAAAGATGATTTTCCACTTCCTCACATTGATGTGTTGGTGGATAGCACAGCAGGTTATGAATTGTTCTCGTTTATGGATGGATTTTCGGGATATAACCAAATCTTCATGAAACAAGAAGACAAACCAAAGACTGCTTTTACCACACCCTGGGGGAACTTTTGCTACAAAGTCATGCCTTTTGGATTAAAAAACGCCAGGGCTACCTATCAGAAGGCCATGGTCACATTATTCCATGATATGATCCACAAAGAAATTGAAGTATACGTCGACGACATGATCGCCAAATCCAAGAAAGGACAGGATCACATACAGGTGTTAGGAAAATTATTTGAGCGCCTGCGCAAATATAAGTTGAGGCTGAACCCTAACAAATGTGTGTTTGGGGCGAGATCTGGGAAACTTCTTGGGTTCATAGTCAGTAACAGGGGCATTGAGATTGATCCTTCAAAGATTCAAGCTATCCACAATCTGTCAACTCCATCCACAGTAAAAGAAGTGAGAAGCCTTCTGGGGAGACTGAACTATATTGCCCGATTTATCAATCAACTGTCTGATGTGGCTAAGCCAATCTTCAAATTGCTTAAGAAAGGCGCGAAAGTAACATGGGATGCTGAATGCAGCAGGGCTTTCCAAATGATCAAGAACTATCTGATCACACCGCCGGTACTTGTGCCGCCAATTTCTGGTCACCCATTGACCTTATATCTGACTATACAGCAGGAATCCTTGGGAGCCTTACTTGCCCAAACAAGCCCGATAGATGGTAAAGAAAGAGCCATCTATTACCTAAGTAAAAAATTCACACCATCTGAAGCAAAATATGCACCAGTCGAAAGGGCCTGTGTAGCAGCGGTATGGGTACTTCGCAGACTGAGGCAGTATACCTTACACCACCACATCCAGCTCATAACAGAGAACGATCCTGTCAAATACCTCCTGGAGAAACCCGCTTTAATCGGGAAATTAGCAAAATGGCAAGTAATGCTATCTAAATTTGACATCAAGTGTTCTCCACAGAAGTCAGTTAAAGGAAGAGCTATAGCTACATGCTAGCAGAAAACCCATCAAACGGTGAGTCTCCTGAAGTGACAAGCACAGAAGGTCAAATTCTCAACTTAGCAGAAGACAAGTGGGTCATGTACTTCGATGGTGCTGTTAATCTATCAGGAGCAGGCACTGGGGCAGTACTGATATCCCCTGATGATCAACATTACCCTGTGGAGGCAAAAATAACTTTCCCTTGCACCAACAACATCTCAGAATATGAGGTGTGCATTTTAGGCCTACGATTGGCCATTTCCATGAAGATACCTAGGTTGCAAGTTTTTGGAGATTCCATGCTCATCATCCTACAGACACATGGAGAGTGGAAGACGAAAGATGCAAAGCTCATCCCTTATCACGAATACCTTGAAGAATTGATACTTAAGTTCGAAGAAGTGTCATTCGAGTATCTATTAAGATCTCACAATCAATTTGCAGATGCGTTAGCTACCCTGGCCTCGATGTTGCAAACAACTGGAGGATTGGATATAGAAACCCTAAGGATCGGCATAGTTGAAAAACCAGCTTATTGTATGCTAATCGAAGAAGAATTTGATGGAGAGCCATGGTATTATGACATCAAGAATTACCTCTCAAAAGGGGAATTCCCTGAAGGATGCCAGCCAGGAGACCGAAGATACATAACCAAGATGGCCAACAAGCTCTTTCTCAATGGACAAATTCTGTACAAGAGATCCTTTGATTCTACTCTATTAAGATGTGTAGATGCCAAAGAAGCAAATATCCTCTTGAAAGAGATCCATGAAGGAATATGTGGGCCTCACATGAACGGCCACCTCCTCGCCAGGAAGATCATGCGGCTTGGCTATTATTGGATGACCGTCGAATCAGATTGCTGTCAGCACGTCCGGTCATGCCACCAGTGCCAAATATACGGTGATAAGATCAATGCACCCCCAAACGAACTACACTAAATGTCTGAAGTTTGGCCTTTCTCTATGTGGAGGATAGACATGATAGGGCCTATTAATCCTGTGGCTTCAAATGGTCATCGCTTCATATTAGTAGCGATTGATTACTTCACAAAATAGGTAGAAGCCAGCTCTTACAAGAATGTCACTGCAAGAAATGTGGCAAGATTCATCAAAAGAGACATCATATCCCGGTATGGTACCCCTCAAGCGATCATCACAGATAATGGGTCTAACCTGAACAACAAGATTGTCGATGATCTACTGGATCACTTTAGCATTCGACATCTGAACTCATCTCCTTACCTCCCACAGATGAATGGGGCAGTGGAAGCAGCCAACAAAAACATCAAAAGAATCTTGGCTAAAACAGCAGAAAACTACAGGGATTGGCACGAAAGGCTGCCATTCGCCTTGATGGCCTACCGAACGTCGATCAGGACTTCTACGGGGGCAACTCCTTACAGTCTGGTGTATGGGAAAGAAGCAGTTCTACCCGTAGAAGTCAAGATTCCCTCTTTGAGAATCTTATCAGAAGATAAACTCTCTGAGTCAGAGTATTTCAAACACAGATATGAACAGCTTAATTTAATAGACGAGAAACGTCTTAAAGCCATTTGCCATGGACAAACTTACCAGAGAAGGGTAGCCAGGGCGTTCAATCAAAAGGTCAAGACAAGAAACTTCAAAGTAAATGACTTGGTAATTAGGAAAGTTTTGCCGAGTACTACCCATCCAGGGGGAAAATTCACTCCAAATTACGAAGGCCCCTACATTATCAAGAAGATCCTCACGGGAGGAGCATTAATTCTTGTAAACTCCGAGGGAGAAGAACTGGGGCACCCTGTAAATTCAGATGCTGTGAAGAAATATTACCCTTGAAATAAAATCAGATTCCGGTCATATGCCCTACCTCGAATTGAGCCTACTCTTCATGATAGTCATTGCATAAGCATGTTATGCATCCATGCATACATTAGCATGTATTCAATATTGCAGGACTCAAGGAAGCAAGATCCTCGAGGGCAAATACCAAGAATGTCCGATGAAGACAACAGACAGCAAAACAAAGAACAGGAAACTTCAAAAGAAGGGCACAGGAGCACGTTCCAAAATGAATGAAGCCGATTAGAATGCATGATCAAGAGGACTTATTGTCATGGTGACCAGAGACGATGCAGATTTTCATGAATCTATCCATTTCCATTGGAGCGCAGGATCAAGGGTAAGGTGTATCGTTCTAATTTTCTGAAATTCGAGAGCATATGCCGACAGATTCCTTTTATATTTTTCAGGGATCCCTAGCCACCCTGGACATGTAAGTATTCATTTTCCTATCTCTCAGGTTTTAAGACTGTCAGAATCCTTATTGCTAGAATTTGAAGGCTTCTTGGAATCTAGCATGCATTCAAATCTTATGTTTAGAAAGACGTAAAATTCTCACAATCATGTCATTGGCATTCATGTTTAAACTTGGAGGTTATCTGAACATGATTGAAATATGCATTGTGCATCATAAATCCCCTTGAGGGTAAGTTTTGGAGAAAGCGAAATGAACTTTTCCAACGAGAGTTGTTTAGAACTGTTTAAAAGGATGTTTCCTCAGACAAGAGGCAAGCTGGATCCAAACACGTCCCATACACACTTAAGAGATGAGTGGAGTGGTAAGGACAGCGAGACCTTGACCTTGACCTACGGAAGTAGGGGTTATTCGCAGTGATTACATGGATCGAGACGACTGAGGCATTCGTTTCTCTATCATAAATACTACAGGTGACCATTGATAACCCTTTGAACGGCGGTTTCTTTCTTTACCCCTGTCAAGAACCACCCCACAATGGGGCAAACTGGAGGTACGTCCATCAGTATCAGGAGATAAATGGTTAGAAGTTCTCTTGCTCAGACTTGTATCAATCTTCGTGTGTTGCTTGTCATTTTAACTTCTATGGTAGTTTAAGTGCTTTAAGATGACGAAAAGCATTCGTTTCTCTATCCTATACACTTTGTCCCTTTGCACAGCCCAGTTGAGCTTATACGTTCGTTTCATAAACCCGTTGGTGATCATTGCATATTCCAAGATGGAAGCGACATCACTTCCCGAGTAGAAGAGTTCAAAATATTGGATTTATGGAAAATTCCTGAATTAATGTTGGGGTGCTAAGATTCAAGCTGTACATCTAGCACACTCATTTGAAAATTCTGATTCCCAAAAGAAAAGAAAAGGTTAGATTTCGACAAAGGATGAGAAAAAGAAAAGAGAGAGAAAAACCTAATCCTAGGCATCAAGAAAAAGCAAAGTGCCTGGTAAAAGCAAGGCCAATGCCCGTCCAAATACTTGTGCACTTGTGAATCATGTGTTTGATCTTGTAAATGACAAAAGATGGCATAATACCTTTGTATAGGTCACTAGTGAGATCTGATTGTAAAAGAAAATCCCAAGGGAGCTGGACATCAAAGGATACTCCCAGATTATGTCACATTTAGATGATGAAAGCATAGACAAGATGTTGACGCCGTCTCAACATGAGAGAGATATGTTCTCTAAAGACAAACGTGCGCTTCGAAGGCTGACAATGCTCTTCAAAGACTATCAATGCATTTCAAAGACTGAAGACGCTCTTTGAATCAGAAGGGACAAGATCAGCGACAAACTTGGTGTGATCACCAATGTTAAACCCTTCGCATATTCTGAGCCAAAAACAAACCTTTTTTGGTCCCCAAACCTACCTACGTTACAACCCTGAAAAGCCTTTTCTGATTAAGGCACATGGATTGACATAGGGTTTAATGTCTAAGCTTAGCTCGAGGAAGTTCGAGCAAGATTATTTCTTTCTCATTTTTGCAGGTTTCTTGACTTGTAAAACCGGAGCAGACATCGAAGACTTCTCTTCGAGAGCCTTGACTTGCGCGCAAGTCCCCCTTTGAAAACTGTTGACCAAGCCCAACATTATGGTCCCTTGGAAGTCCTCCTGATCGATCGAGGTGTATTCACTGCGAATGATCCTGAACCCTAGGCGCAAGTTTGATAGGAAATTCGAGTGCTTTCTTGATAAAAGACCATTATCTCAAAACAGTAAGAAGTCCTTTTTGATGAGAATACTCCAATGGACGTTTTAACCAAACTCTTTTGGGTAATTTTAGATTGTTTGATTCAAACTTTCCTCACAAGGAATTTTTTATCACTTCCGTATATTGCAAGGTGTTTTGGATAACCTCCAGCATCGTAATGCATTCATTGAAATTTTTCATGACTATGATATAAGTCATAAAGTGCAGTCAGTTTGACAAATAGATATCACTTAAAGACCATTGATGTGCCTTTGGTGAGAAAATTCTCAGATTGGAGCTTCTGTAAGATTCTCGATGACTTCGGCTCCTAAAACGGCTTGTATTACTCTTGGATACCTGGAGTCCCCAGATCCCAGAATGCCATCTCCCATGTCAAAAGGACAATGTTTGAAATTATCTCCCTATGTGAGATTCCAATATTACAGGTTTGATCTTTCTGCAGGATACCTGGAGTCCCCAGATCCCAGAATGTCACCTCCCATGTCAAGAGGACAACCTTTAGAAATCATCTCTCCGTGAGATCCTAGTGTTACAGGTTGGAACTTTCTGCAGGATACCTGGAGCTCCTAGATCCCAGAATGTCACCTTCAATGTCGAAAGAACAATATTCAATATAGTCTTTCTGCAAGGTCTCAGGTAGTCCCTAGATCCCAGAAGAATCTTATCAAAGTTTCTGCAGGTTTAAGTTTTCTGCAGGAAACTTGGAATCCTCAAATCCCAGAATAACGCCTTGCATGTCGAAAGGACAATTTTCAAGATCAGCTTTCTGTGAGGTTCTAGGTAACCCCTAAACCCTGAATAGCCCATGTGGTAAAGCCTCAAGGTTAGGCATACCTCACTTGTGTAAATCCTAGTTAATTCCTTAGAATATAGGATCAAAATGTTCGACAATCCCTAAGAGACTAGGTGCGTCATCCATAGGTTCCTAGCAAATAGGAATCCTATTCTCGGCCTGATCCCCCTGAAGGATCAAAATATTCGACAATCCCTAAGAGATTGGGTGCGTCATCCATAGGTTCCTAGCAAATAGGAATCCTATTCTCGGCCTGATCCCCCCTGAAGGATCAAAATGTTCGACAATCCCTAAGAGATTGGGTACGTCATCCATAGGTTCCTAGAAGAGAGGAGTCCTATTCATGGTCTGATCCACCATACGGATCAAAACCCCGACAAACCCTAAGAGACTGGGTGCGTCATTCACGGGTTCCTGTCAAGTATAGGAATCCCATTCTGGTACGGCCTACCATACATGCTAGAGTTTAACCGCCCTAGGATACTCAAAAGACGAGTCCCTAGGTATTCACTTGAACCCACTATACACCGCGCATGCCGCACGAGCATCAGGCAGGTGATCAACAGGTAAAAGGCAGGTGGGTCTCTCTACTTTCTCTCTCACATTAGCAAAAGAATAAGGAGTAGAGCGTTCACCAGCGAGACAAGAGAGATTGAGTGTCAAGATTCGTTTTTATTTTCTCCAGTCGAGTCGGTCTAGACTTAGGTGTCACCTGTCTTTGAGCAAAACCTCTCACGAGATTCCTCTCAAAGAGGGGCAGCTGTTGACACCTGATTTTTTGACAAAGTCTTTTTTCAGCTTTATTTTGAAAAATCACAAAAAATCCATAAAAAGTCAAAAAATTACAAAATCAACTTTGGTGACCTTGGCCAAGCCCAAGGAACCATTTTTGAACAAAAAATAATTTTTCATATTTTTCATATTTTTTAGTATTTTTAGAAAAATAGGAAAATACTCAAAAAAATCAAGAAAAATAGCATTCGAGGCCACAAAAATATGGAAAAATAGCCAATACTTTTATTTTTAATCCCTTGTATTTTTGACCTCACAAAAAGTTCAAAATCAGATTCAATTATGGGTGTTCCTTTGTAACCCATACTATTGAATTTGAGAAACAAATATCCATTGAGTCTTTTAATTTGCAATTTTGGTATTTTCTAGGATCTTGACATCCATTCTAACTGTCCCTTATTGCAATTTAGCCCAATTGTTTGTACAAATTGTTCAATTGCACGATTTGGCAAAATTGCATACTAAAATTGCATTTTTAGTCCTTGAAAATGAGCATAATTGAAATTACTTTCAATTCAAGGGCTATCATTGCAAATTAAACATACTGCCTGATGGGTTTCACCATTTTTAATCGATTGGCACAGGTAATTTAACCCAATTTGATCATTTGGACCTTCAATTGCATAATTCCCCAATTTGCAATTAAAAGGAAATTTGGGATTTTTGTTGAAATTGATATGAACTTTTGGGCAAAATCACATTTTTTGATAGAATTCATGCCCTAAATTCGATTATGAGGTTCAATTGCAAAAATTTCCTATTAATTTGGATTTAATTTGGAAAATTGCAAGTCGGGACCAGTTCGGACCGGTCTGACCGCCGGTTGGACCGGTCGAACCGGTTCGCTACAGTGTCTTCTTCTTCATCAGGCCTATGCACGAGTGAACAGTAGAAGATGTAATTTCAAAGAGAAAATTGATCGACAAATCAACTACATTTGGAGAAATACTGGTGGGCATTTTGTTCTTTGACTCGAGACCTTTCGATCGAGACCAGCCCCGAAACAAATGGCCGTCGGACGAGCTCCGGCGAGGTCAGTCAAAGCTGCGGTACCTGTAAAAGTCAGCAAATACCAAACGCAAGCCAAATTCGTGCCAAATTCGCGCAAGATAAGACCCGCCGGAGGACCAAACAGAATCAGACGAGACGCCCATCGCCCCCGACGCCGATTGAGCCTAAAATCACGTGATGGCACGTGCCACTGGAGTCTGTTAGTCCCACGGTTTGGCGCCAAAAAAAAAGATCAAAATGTTATATAAGCCTGTGGGGGCTTTCAGTTAAGGAGGTTGGTCGATTCAGTTGGTGGAGGACGAACTAAAACGTGCGAGAGAGAGAGAGAAGGCGAAAAAAAGCTGGTTCTCCGGCCCTTTGCCGTCGAGAACTCGAGCTCAACTGCAAGGCGCCGGTTGGGCCGTCTCCGGCCAGACCAAAGCCAGAAAGGACAGTTCGAAGTTCGCCTAGATCGCCAGAAAATGATCACCGCCGGCCGCGCCCCGCAAAATCGCGAGAATAGGTAAGGCCAAGCTTTGATTCTTGAACTGAGCTTCAATGGCGGTTCTAGCATTTCTTGCCTATTCTTTCAATTACTATGTGCGTTTTACTCCTTGAACATTACTGACCATTGTCGCATATCTTTTTTGCATCGATTTTGTCTTAACACACCCAATCGAGTCTTCCAATCCAACCTCCATTGTCGAACCACTGTTCATCCTTCCCCAGCCAAATCTGGGCCGAGCGAGCTCAATCGGAGCTCGAGGTGAGTTTTCTGAACCTCCACTGGTGCTGTTCTGTGATTGAATTGCTACGATTTTAGATAAATTACGCGATCGAACTCCCATGGCCGTACTCAGCACTTTGCATGATTCTTGCGACTCTGTGAATAAAATGTTGCGATTCTTAGATATGTTAAAATAGAGGTCATCGCGAGTCGATTGCCGCCGGTCTCACTCCAATCCGTTAAGATTCCACCGTCGGATCATCGCCGGAGAGTCGTGGCCGTTCGTTCAGCAATGGTCGCGAGGTTGAAGACGAAGCTGACGTGGCGCGATCAACGAGTCAAGAAGCTTAGGTGGCAATCGGCCATTGGTCCACGTGTCACTCTAGTCAGCTCGGCCGTTGGAGGTTGTTATTCGAATATGTAGATCCAACGGCTGAGATTAGTTGAGTCTAATAAATGGTGGCCGTCGGATTAGAATTTAGGATAATTCGAAAAATGATTTTAAATCAGAAATAAAAAATGATGGAAACGGCGCCGTATGGGTTAGTCGAGAGACGACGTCGTTCAGGTTAGTAGGATTGGACGGTTCAGATTAAGACTTAGGTTCTAATCGTGGCCGTAGGTTTAAATAGTCCGATCAGACGGCCCTGATCGAGTCTTCGCCTAATCTGAACCGTAGGTTTTAGTAATCTGATCCGGCGGTCGTGCATTAGCCACGCGGTCCAATAGGAACCGTCGGATCAAGTCTAAATAATTAGAAAAATAAAAAAGGGATAAACGGCGTCGTTTCACGGAAGCTGGTTTCGCGGGTCCGGGTCTGGGCCGGGTTCCGACTCGAGTGGGTCGGGTCGACCCGGTCCGAATCACATTTTTTTAAATAAAAAAATCTGAAATGATTTAAAAAATAAAAAAAAATCAGAAAGATCCTAGAAAATAAAAATAAATGCTAGAAAATTCCAAGAAATTCCAAAAAAATGTGGAAAAATTGTGGAAAAATCCTAAGCCCTCCAGAAATCCCCAAAAATCGAGGATTGACCACAGACAACTGGTCAATCCTATTTTTGGGGTTTCTTATCCGTTCTTTCGAGACTCGACGACATTACCCTTTAGGGGTAAGTCTCCTCTGTTGTATGCAAGATAAAACCGATAATGCCAAGGTAAGAATTAGGGTCGGGTAGGCGACCAATTCTTAGGTTTGGGTTTTCGAGTCTCGCCTCTTTTCTCAAAATGACGATTTTGCCCCTCATTGGGAAAATCGTCTTTCTTGTTCCGATCGAGTTCTTAAAATTGCTTAAAGTTAGGGTTTGGATCAGGTGGACGACCAACCCTAATATTTAAGATTTTCAGTTCTCATCTTTGTCCAAAAATGACGATTTTACCCTTCCGAGGGTAAAATCGCTTTTAAATTCCAGAAAAATCCTGGAAATTCCCAAAAAAAAATAGGAAATGGATTGGATTGATAGCTAATCCTATTTCCCCATCTTTTGACTTCCCGATTCATCTAAAATGACAAATTTCCCCTTTTTGAGATGAATTGTCCCCGAATTGTTCAAAATTACGATTTTGCCCCTCATGGGCAAATCATGCCAAAATCATTCCTAAGCCTTGATCGATATTTCTCTAGGCTAATAGGGCCTCATTAGGGATGCCATGCTGCTTTCATATGTTTTATCCGTATGTACTGGATCCTTGATTTGCGCACTTTTTTCTATTGATTGTGATTGATAGGGTAGCATTTCTCATCTGCATGAACTCCTAGATTTAGGATCTGTACCCCACTCGTCTGTATGAAATCCTAGGATCAGATAAACCATTCAGCTTTGGTACCGAAAGGGCGTCAACTCTGACAGTTGGCGTAACTAAGTCTCCGAACCCACTTCTCTGGTTTCCGCAGAATCGAATAGACCACTCCCAACTATTCGATAGGGTTTCCGATCGTACCCTCCACGAAACGATTGGTGGCGATTCCTTGGCATGTACACTCATCACATGTCACTAGACCACACTGAAGGTCGACCACGTATATCCAGCAGTTGCGATTTGGGTAATGGACCTTGGGAGAGGCCCGCGTCCGATCAAGCCAGCGATCGGGCGGCCCATTAGCCCGCTCCGCCTCGAGAGAGAGTCGCGACATCTAGGCTAATAGGACCCTACTAGGGATGCCACGCTGTGTTCATGTGATTTATCCTCATGCATTGGATCTTTGATTTGCGCGCTCATTTTATCTGATGTGTTTGCTAGGATAGTCATTCCTACCTGCATGAATTTCTAGACTTAGGTTCGTATCCCCACTCATCTGCATGAAATCTTAGGATTAGATAAATCGTTCAATTTAGGTGCCGAAAGGGAGTCAACTCTGATAGTTGGCGTAACAAAGTCACCGATCCCACTTCTCTGGTTTTCGCAAAATCGAATAAATTGCTCCGGACTATTCGATAGGGTTTTCCAATCGTACCCTCCGTGAAATGATTAGTGGCGACTCCTTGGCATGTACACGTTTCACATGTCACTAAACCACACTGAAGGTTGACCACATATTCCACCGTTGCGATTTGGGTAACGGACCTTGGGAGAGGCCCGCATCCGACCAGACGGGACGGCCCATCAGCCCACGCCACCTCGAGATCACCGCTCGAGGGGAGGGTCGCGACACTGACCAAGCGAAAAACGAGAGACACAAGTAGCAGAAGTAGAGAACTAAATCAGTAGATTCAACGTCATAGCGCTTTGTGTTGCTTTAGTGGCGATTTCTTCATTTCTATTGACTTCAGGTTCAGCTTGCCCGATCTTGCTTGCCGTGCTCTATGGTTCTCATTATCATTACTCGTAATTTGGCACAGACACCGTGGCATTGGACATTAAACCCGGGAGACATTTCACTCACATAGAACAGGTGAGCTACCTATTCGATGGCCACAGCATTACATGAACGGTTGAGTAAGTTCGAGGAACATCAGGAAACTGAGCATCGACTCTCACCGGGTGTTGTGGCGAATGCCGGAGTCACAAGGACCCAGACCATGCCTGTAATGGAATTCTCAGAAAAAGAAATACTTAAATGTACTAGCGGTATGCGCAAAGCGCCTGCAGGTGCTCAGATGAAGTGTGTCACCAACCTGCTGTTCGAGGTTAATCTCGACTTCTTTCTCTCTCTCTCTCTCTCTCTCTCTCTCTCTTTCATGTGTGTGCTCGTGTGTGCATACTCTAGTCTGTCCTAGTGAAATGGAATTGAATTCTCTCTCTGTTCAAACAGATTTTAATGATTATCGACTCTTACACCTTATCATAAGAGTTTTGGAGAAAAGTTGGCTCTGCAATTTGCTTTTATGGCTAAGGACAGGACGCAAGACTAGGAACTTGTCATTAGTTAGAGTCAAAGATTCATTAGATGTTGAATTGGAAAATTGATTCCATCTTTCTCAGATGTTGTGTGATGTTAAGCATTAGTCTCGTTTTATTTGGCGAATGACAGGGAGCATGATTGGGAATTTGTCATTGGTTGGGGTGGAAAGGTTCATTTGTTTTCAAAAAGGGTGATAGATTGTGCTCTTCTCAAATGCCGCGTGACATTACTCATTGATCTTCTTTTACCAATCCATGCTTAGATTAGAGAAAAAGTACATATTAGCTGAATGGCCTTCACAGATTGAATGTTTCCAGAGGAGCTCGTTTCTTACACGAGCAGATAAATGAGTTATGTCAATATGCTTTTGAATAAAGCCGTCTTTGACACTTCGGTGAATAATGATAGAAATGAAAAGAGATTGGGAGAGTAAAAATAATTGTATTCAGTTGATCCTCTCTTACATTTACATGAACGTATATATTACAAGAAGAAGAAATAAAAATAGGAAATAAGATGATTCTTTTCCATCTTTTACTGATTCATCAAATATTTGGTGAATCAATCTATGATACACATGATCAGATCATATCATATCTTCAACACTCCCCCTCAAGCTGGTGGCTTGTAAATATCGAAGACCCCCAGCTTGCTCAATAGATATGTGTGCTGTTTTTGACTTAATGGCTTGGTAAAGATATCCGCAGGCTGTTCAACCGTTGCAATCTCTCTTGTTGTAACAATTCCTTCTTGGATTTTATCTCGAGTGAAATGACAATCAATTTCTATATGTTTTGTCCTTTCATGAAAAACTGGATTCGCTGCTAGTTTAAGTGTCGCATCATTGTCATAGAGCAATATGCTTGGTCCATCGATTCGTACACCGAGGTCAAAAAGTAAACCTCGTATCCAGATTATTTCACAAACGATTTTTGCCATAGCTTGATATTCTGATTCAGCTAATGATAATGAAACAGTCGACTATTTCTTTGTTTTCCAAGTCTTGGACACCCTTTTAAATACTTCACAACCTTCAGAGCCACATTCATATGTGACTGTTTCGGGTTGTTCATAAATTGACTCAGTATTTGCACTGCATAGCAAATATCAGGTCTAGTCATGGTGAGATATAACAATTTCCCGACGAGCCGTCTATAACCTGATGGATCTTTAAGTGCTAGGTCTGCCTGAGATTATGATGATCCCTCATCATAATCGAGTGTCGTCAGTTTGACATTGTGTTCAATTGGAATGGCGGCTGGCTTACATCCACATAATCCTGCTTGTGATATCATTTCCAAGACAAATTTCCACTGACTAAGGCATATTCCTTTTTTTGATCGAGCTATCTCAATTCCAAGGAAAAATTTGGGCGGTCCCAAGTCTTTAATGTGGAAAGTGGAATGCAGATATTCTTTAAACCTTTTGATAGCAGATTCATCGTTTCCCATAATAAGGATGTCATTGACATAGATCAATAAATAGATTGATGATGTATCTTTAGTCCATGTGAATAGGGCATAACCATGTTTAGAATGTTGAAATCTTGCCTTTGTAAGTGCTGTAGTGAACTTAGCATACAATTGTCGGGATGTCTGTTTAAGACCCTAGAGGGATTTACGGAGACGACATACTCGTGACTCCCCTTGTCTCCGTAAACCCTTTGGAAGTTCATATATATTTTTTCTACCAGATCACCATGGAGAAATGCATTATGGACATCCATTTGATGCAAAGACCAATTGCGAAAGGCAGCAATGGAAAAAAAAAAGAACTGTAACACCTCACTCACTATATCGAGCAAGCGCGACCTCTCGTTTCCCAGGAATACAAATGGCACGAAATGCATGAGTAAACGAGCAAGGGGAAACAAAAAAGGAAAACTCCTCCGTACACAATTAGTGGGAACATGGGTAACCAGATCATATAATAACTAGAAACATCACATCAGTTCTTAAAAATAAACAGTTCTACTACAACAGCTGACGGTCAGGGTTGGTCAGGACTCATCCAAAAATACCACCATACCTAAGTCCCCAAAAGCTTACAGACCAACGAGGGTAACACCCAAAAGACGAACAAGCAAAGGCTGGAAACCCCTAGGTCGAACCACTAGACCCATCGGTCGCATATGCATCCTCGGTAGGCTCGTAGTCCGAAAAGGTCTCGGAGCGTACATCTACGGTGTCATCCATCGTGTCATCCTCCAGCTCATCCTCTGAAGCATCTATCGCAATCACCTCAACCGTGTCCTCCTTAGATGGGGTCTTCTACGGCACATTCCTCGAACCTGCAACAGACACCTCTACTTCTACAGAATCCCGGGTGGGATGGCACCAGCTCGGAACGACCCTTCGAGGCACCTCCATGGACTTCAACGGACCGGTAGTAACATCATCTACCTTACGGAACCAGGCCTCGAACCTATGTGGTTTCCAGTCTTTACCTCCCTCATCGACCCACACCATTGTACACTTCCTCACAAATACGGTACCCCGACCATCAGGAAACTCATCAAAATATGTAGTCATCTCCTTAGGATCGCCTAAACGTGTCGGAAGCATCCTCAAGGCTTAGGGTCTGAAAGTAAGGTCCCACGACGGGGTGAGATTCACATCCCAGTAATAAGTCCTAACCCTAGGTCAGGCTAACAGTACACCCAGATGAATGCGAACAAAGAACAAGAACACGTATTTAACAATAAGGCACTCATAAGTCATAACGTTCCATACATGAAAAACCAATGACCAACGATCACACAATCAAGTTATCAAAACATATCAGTCAAGTCCAACAAGGATCACCAGATTAAGCTACACAATCCACTCATTAGGATTTTCTCATGTTCATGCCCGCGTCATTACGCCTCAGGCTCGATCCGCGTCATTACGCCTCAGATCGTCACATTGACAAACCCGCGTTAAACGCATCAGGTTTCCTATACCATTCCGGCTTTGTGCCGACACATATAAAATCTCGTCCCGCGTCTCGACGCATCAGGACACCAGGAGTTCTCAAGCATGCCAAGTTTCATTTTAACGCAAGACTTCATGATCGAATATAAGCACATGCAATAGCTATGTGTCTGTGGCATGAGAAGCAATCAAATTCATTACTTTAAAGTGGCATTGACACAAGGCAAGAGCATCTAGCAAGCATTCGAGCAACCATCGACACACCATGATGAACTTAGAGACTCCTTACCTTAGGCTTAACTCAACAAAAATCCTCCTCCAGGCACTTCAAAGGTTTGGCTCCAAAGAGTCCAAAACAGGGTGGCTGTATACCTAATAGAATTCCAGCCATTTCGTCAATTTTTCTTTGTCCAATCATCAAATCACTAAGAATTAACCTTATTGACATATCAATTGGTATCCTCATAAGCCTCAACGACGAATTTAGAGTCCGATAATACCCCAAACAGCCTCTAAGGCTACGGCACGCACAGAACCGAAACAGGGCATTTTCGATTCTGTGTAGTGCCCAACTAATCGGTCCATAAACTACTCTTAAACATCAATTTATCCACTAATCTACTTGCTAACATAAATTTCTAGGTGTTGGGAAGCCTCACCGAAAATTTGAGGGCAATGCGACACCGAATAGTCCACCAACGGCGCCAGTTCTTCAAAGTCCTCTACCATGCAGATTTTGTCCTCCAAACACAGCACCAATTTGGTGTCAAAATTCCATCAAACTCAACTCAAATTTTAACAACAACCTAGTATACGTGTACCCTAGATGTATACAAAAATTGACCGGAAGATTGAGGCAAAACGAGGTCCTACGGAGGTCAAACGACGACCTACCTCCAGCTGCGACGAAAACTGTCGACATACGGAAGATTGGCTGGCCGGAGCTCCTGAGGCTACCAATCACCGAGCTTCCACTTGGAAACAGTTAGCAAGAGGCTGGGCTAGATGATGGTGGTCGGCGCGAAGTCGGGCGGTGGTTGAAAGTGGCCGTCGACAGCTGCGAAGGGAAGAGGCAGAAGCGGTCGGGCGGCTGGTTCTCGACTGAAGGAAAAGAAGGGGAAAAAGAAGAAGAAGATGGCCACGTGAGATGGTCTTCAGCTGAGGAAGAAGAAGAGGAATTCCCCACTAAATGATGGTCAAACTAGAAGAATGGTAGGTAAAAAGGTTAATCCATTAATGCCTCTTAACCATCTATTGACACTTGTCTTGATGTCCATCAATAAACTCATCCAATGGCCACAATTCTCTCAAATTTTGGGAAGCCTTGGGGGGTGAATGTCCAAAAATCCCTTGTCCAATTATTAAGAAAAAGCCAAAATTTGAGGGGCAAAATGGTAACTTTGCCATTGCCATCCGAGACGTCGCTTTTTCGATTCAAAATTTCCTTCGATGAGGCAACGTTCAATCAAATAAAATGTTGAAATTCAAAAATTTCCATTTCCCAATTTCGAGACTCATCTTTGGGTCATTTCTCTATCGAATGAAATTTCAGGCTATCCCGAACTAACAGGCGGTTTTTGCAGACGTTACGCGTATCGACTTTGTGATTCTCATCACACTTAGGATTCGACAGTTCATGGCGAATTTGGTTGTCAGGTAATTGCGAGGGCCTATTACTAGCTCCGATGGTCTTGATCGTCATCGTTCGATTTTGGAGAATTCTTGCAAATTATACATTAGCTAAACGATATCACCCGCGTCCCAATCGTATAACGCTCGCAATGCTTTCCTTAATCGTTCTTAGATCGACCCTTAATGGTTCTAAATACTCCATCGTCAATCCTTATGGTCAAAGTGCCATTTCCTATTTGAGTTCCTCAGGTCCACGTACCTTGTCTTGCGTTAGCCTTTCCCTTTATAGTCGGTTAACTCGAGATTGATCAGATCTGAGCGAGATAAGACTGAATTACATCATTAGATACATTCTCAGTAAAAAGTCTCGAAATGACAGGAAAACCAGAATGTCACAAGAACGAATAGTTACCTCCTTGGCAACATGAGAGAAAGTTTCGTGGTAATCAAAACCTTCATGTTGAGTAAATCTTTTAGCTACTAAACGAGCCTTGTAGCGCTCAACAGAACCATCTGCCTTGTACTTGATTTTATATACCCACTTGCAGTCGATCGGTCTTCGATGTGAAGGTAATGAAACAATATCCCAAGTATGATTCTCTATCAAGGCATTTAATTCATCTTCTATAGCCCTTCGCCATCGTGGGTCAGTAACTGCTTCTTTGTAAGAAGAAGGTTCTTGCTCCTTAGATATTCGACTAACATGACACATGTGTTCTGGTGACAATTGATTAAATGAGACATAAGAAGATACCGGATACGACGTACTTGGAGAAGATAACGTAGGACATATATAATCTTTTATCCATGTGGGAGGACGAAGATGCCGACGAGATTGTCGAGGTTGCTGCTCAATAGGTATCTGTTCAGGAACAGGTGAACTAGATTCATTGGTAATTGGCTGCGGAGGTGCATCTAATGATGCAGGTGAATCGTGCTCCTCAAATGATACCATTGGAGATTCTATCTCTTGGTTTGAAGAATTGTCCCTTGGATTTGATGCAATAAAAATACATTGTTGAGGCAAAGATAAATCCTCTTCTGATAAGAATTGATGATGATCCGATGATAAATCATTCTCTGGCGTCATCACTTCATTAAATGGGAATATATCTACGTGGAAAATGACATCACGGCTTACTAAGAAGCGACTTGTAGATATCTCAATAACTCTGTAACCTTTCTGTAGAGGAGGATATCCCATAAAGATACACCGAATGGCACGAGGACTCATCTTGTCTCGAGGGCCCACAGTTGTTACATAACATAAGCATCCAAAAACCCTTAAATGATCAATTTCGAGTTGTTTTTCGAAAAGCATCTCAAAAGGAATCTTACCGTCAAGTACTCGAGTTGGCATGCGATTAATTAAATAGGCAACCATGATCACACAATCTCCCCAAAATGTTTCAGGAACAAATGCTTGGTATTTGAGAGCTCGTGCCACTTCTAAGAGATGACGATGTTTACGCTCAACAATCCCATTTTGTTGGAGAGTGTAAGTGCAAGAGCTTTCATGGAGAATTCCATGAGAAGAAAGAAAATTCGTACATTCGGTAGTGAAAAATTCACGCCCGTTATTTGTACGTATGCGTCGGATAGATTTGTCAAAATGATTTTTAATCATGGCGAAAAAATTTGACAATTGGGAAAAAGTTTGACTCTTAGATTGCATGAGAAAAATCCATGTAGCACGAGTGTGATCATCGACAATAGTAAGGAAATATCGAGATCCGTTGCGATGTGGAGTATGATAAGGACCCCATATCGACATGAATCAATGAAAAAGCACTACTAGGTCAAGATGAACTAGTTGGAAATGATATGCGGGATTGTTTAGCCAACGGACACACTGGACAGTTTGGGTGAGGAAAACGAGCACTATGACCCAGACGTTGATGGAAAAGAAAGGTGTCATTAATTGAGGTGACATTACATGAAGCATACTTATTCAAGGCTATTGAAGATAGATCAAAATTCTTCGGAAAACTGGTCCAAAAATATAGCCCCTCTGCAACACTACCCAAGCCCATCAGTTTTCCAGTCGAAAGGTTCTGAAAGAGACAATTTTTAGAATTGTAAGTGACTCGACAAGAATTGTCCTCACAAATTTTAGAGACAGATTTGAGGTTAAATTCAAAATCAGGAACATATAAGACATTCCTCAGGACAATATTGAGACTAAGACAAACGGTGCCAGTTTTAGTGACACGAGTGATATTGCCATTTGGAAGGCACATTGATGTGGGAAAGTATGGCCTTTTCTAAATATGAGAGAATAATTGCTCATTGCATATTATGTGATCACTGGCACCTGAATCAATTATCCATGTTTCAACTGAAAATGAATTCTCCTTGCAAAAAGTACCTGAAAAACTCGTAGTCTTGTCGGTAGTACTCAATTGACTCAGAGCTTTCATGGTATTCTAGTATTGATCTTGGGTAATAGTCTGATGTGCCCTTTCAGTTCCTTGTGCTGAAACTTGATAAGCAGATAATTCTCTCTCCCTTTTTCCTCTATTATTTGGTTTTTCATGTAATTTCCAGCATGTGTTGATAGTGTGATGTGAGCATTTGCAATGTTCACAAAATTTACCTTTTGTTTTAAAATTCTGACCACCTTCTCTTTGCAATGGCGTAGCATTCTGTGAGCCATTAGATGACTTGAGTGCTGGTGCTGAAGTGGCACGATATGAGCGACTAGATTCGGAAACTGAATAATGGCCATTGGATTTCTTTTTCTGATCAATCCCGTCCGCATTGCTGCTCTTATCATCTCCTCCTTCCTCCCATTTGAACCCTAATGCCGCACGAGATAGATCTGGAGCCATGGATTCTCGCTGCAACTGCGTCGCCGGAGCCGCAAGCATGACGCTCTCACCTGCCCGCACGTACTCAGCTGTAGCTAGGCGCTGGCTCTCCTCTTGGACTGCGAGCTGTTAAATGCGACTGAGCGGCGGGACGGGTTCCATCGCAAGAATCTGAGAACGAAAGGTTGAGTAACTTTCGTTCAAAATCAGTAGGAACCTCGTCACCTTCTCTCGTTCTTTGATGGCGCGATACTGCTTCAGAGTAGTCTCCGGGCCCTCGAATTGTTCCTCAGCCGCATCGAGCTCGTTCCAGAGGGCTGAAAGTCGATTGAAACAAGCAGTAACCGAGAGCTTCCCTTGTTTCAATTCTGACGAGGCTTGGGTGATCGAAAAAATTCTGGCTCGATCTAATTTCCCATACATTTCGCGAATATTTTCCACATGATTTTTGAGTCTTCAGTCGGTGGTAACCCAGCCGCGATATCAGGAGCTATACAATTCCCGATCCATGTGCGAACAAGTTGGTTGCACTTGCGCCAATGGCGTTGAAGCCGGTCATCGGTCGGGAAAGGGACGGTTCCGTCGAGGAAACCGTCTTTGTCCTTCTGTCACCAGTGCTCGACGAAAATCACGAGCCCAAGTTGAATAGTTGTCTGGTCCGACCGACGAGCTGTTGATTGATAAGTCGGATTCCTGGTCCATCAGTTGGAAACGTGTAGAGTGGGTCGCCTGGCTCCGGACGGCTACCGATGATAGGGACGGCATACGGGATATAGCCAGGTTGAATAAACGGGTAGGGATTTGTCCCTGAACCCGTGGGGGCTGATTCAGGTCTTTGATTTGGAAACGACCGACGTGGTGCACCTCCATTAGATTGTGCTCCAAAGGCAGGGGCTGGTTCTTCTCCAAATGTGCCTGCTTGAGCCCAAGATTGATTAGACCCTGTTGTCCACGGTCCCTGAATGGGAAACCAATGGACTGGCGGCCATTGGCTCTGGCTTGGTTGTGTCTGAACGAGACTGGTGGCCATTGGATCAATTTGGTCTGGAGTCAAATTCTGAGGTGAGTTATTGGAGGTTTCTTCCACCGTAGTTGCGATTTGGTCATTGATTTCTTCAGAAATTGAAGTTTGATTGTTGGTCATGGTATCTGAAAAAAAAAATTGATTCCAACCCGGAATACTGATTTTGTTTTGCAGTCACTGTGCAACAACAAGATCAGAAGAAAAAAAATAACGGGCGGTAATCGAAGGAACTCGCGGAAGCTGGGCCAGAAACGGAGGCTCTGATGTCATGACAGAAATGAAAAGAGATTGGGAGAGTAAAATTGTATTCAGTTGATCCTCTCTTGCATGTACATGAACGTATATATTACAAGAAGAAACAAAAATGGGAAATAAGATGATTCTTTTCCATCTTTTACTGATTCATCAAATATTTGGTGAATCAATCTATGATACACATGATCTGATCATATCTTCAACAAATAACCCAAAAGAACAGCCATCGGTTCTCTTAGAAGGTACACTTTCCTGGGAAGATCCCGAGCTGTATAATTACCTGCCGAGCTTTCTGGGCGAGATAGTCATTTCTGGTTTCGGTTTTCGAATTACTCCAATCGAAGCATGATGTAAGGGACGAGGATCGGTTACTCAAAGTTGATAAGAACCCGTCATGGAGGGCGATTGCTGTCGTTGATTGCTCTCTCCTGCCCTCGTTGCAACAACAATTCTTGTTTCTTTATTTGAAATCGGTATATATTTTTGAGATTGCCGTTTTGCAGTTATAGCTGGCTAATTTCATTGTTGCGGGGCTCGGAATTCCTTCTTCTTTTCTTGATTTGGCGTTTCCAATCAAGTTGCTTTCTTGCAGGGTAACAAATTAAAATGACTACTGAATGAAGTTTAGAGTTTCTGCTGTGTTGTTTTTGTCGCCTAAAATTGATTCACTAGTTGTTCTAGTCGACTAATGGACCCAATGAACTCATTTCTACGACAAACATATGCGAAACATGTGCAGGCCTTAAAAGCTGCAGGACTGTTATGGCACCTGCAAACAGTCCAATTTTCAAGAGGGTATTGCCTACGCAAACGATCCCTCGGTGTCCATCAAAGTGCGTGATGATCTGAAGCCGCTCCTTTAGAGTAGAGTTGCCTCGAGATATGACTGGACATCAAGGACGATCTCCTGAATAACCGGATGAAACTGTCGAGAAGCATGATGCTGAGGAGGGTTGCATCCCTAATCCATAGCATTTCATCCCAGCCCTTGAAAGTATAAGAAGCAGGAGATCGGCACGATAACAAAGCTTACCAACGTTCAATTCTTTGGGAAATTTTTGAAGATCTCAATGGTTCCCGAAGGAGGGAGTTGCCAAAGCTGTTCTCTACAAAGGCCAGCATTCTTCCCTTCTCTTTTTGTGCATCAATGAAGGCATTCTTATGTGCCAAACACCGAGAGAGGCTAAAGAAGCAACTGTCGGACAAGTACCTTCGTTGCACAGAGAAAATCAGAAACTCGAAGAAGTGTCCTTGAAATTAAGTTGTACTTCTATATCTCATAATGATTCTCTAGCCAGAGTTTCCATGAAAATGGTCAAAACTCGAACATCATTTCTGCACTTGCTTGAACGGATGATATAAGGTGGACAATATGCATGGTTGATACTTGATCGATCACACGGTGTCAGTCGTGTGACCAGCACATAAAATACTTTCCCTTATGCAGATACCTGAATGACTTGTCGAGACGATATTTGCAAGTCCTGCGTAATCCAAAAAAGAGAGAGAAAACAACCAATCTAGTACTCAATTTAGTTACACATGTAGCAGAGAATGTCGTACTTTGGGTTTCATCTCCCCTTGGCAATAAAGAGATCAATGAGCAATTGCGAGAGAAAACAACAACTTGTGAATCAAAGAATAGTTTGGGAGAAGTTTATTCCAAGTTTCTGAAGTGCATTACTTGTGCGAACGGAACAATCTCCTGGCATCACCCGTGTAAGTATCCATCAAGGAACACACGGTTTGCACCACGGTGAGAACAAGCAGCACCACACCGACAACCACAGATATCCCGGACCATGGGTTGCTGAAATAGTCCCGGTTGAGGATGACCTTCCACCGGTAACAGGCAGCGTTCCACTGGTGCAACCAGGTCCGGCTGTACGCGTTCAGGCTTTCACACTGGTTCGAGTAGAAAAACTGGCTGGAATCCCTCATGGTCTCCTTGTACAAGCTGTTGAAGAGACTAGCCACGTCATCTGTGCTCTTAAGCTGATTTTCCAAAATCCCACAGTTGGTTAGAATGTCAATGTCTTCCGGCGTATCGATGAGGCTGTCCATGAGGACGGCATAGCTGCTGATGTACTTGTAGTCGTGGTGGCACTGCTCATACGCGATCATGTTCCTGAAGTACACCTCGGACCACTCGTGCACAACCAAGCGTGGCATCTCGAGGGTGCCGTCCTTGAAGCCAACATCGAGCACGGAGGAGGTTCCCTCAACCTGTCTGAACTTGACGCCGGCCTCTAGCAGCTCCTTTGCACTCCGAGTCAGTTCGAATTTCTTGGCCTGTTTGGACGACGTTTCCCGCGCAAATGAGGGCAGTTGCAGGGCTCTCACGTAGTCCACGAGGTGCCTCACCTGCATTCTCGTGCCTGCGAGCTCATGCCCGTGCAGGACATCTTTGAAGTACTCATAGCTGAGCTTGAAGAACGTAACAGTGGTCCTCAATGTGGTGAGGTTATAAAGATCCTCGAGGACAAAGAATGGGACTTGGTTTTCCAGCAGCAGGACATCGTGGAAGACGCCATTTCTCATCCAACGCTTGCTGAATATCTCATCGTTCTCATCTCGGTGCTCAGGGAAATGTTTCCTTACGAAAAGTTCAATGACAAAAACTGCATCCACTAAGATCATTTCAACAAGCTCGTCGCTGCCTTGGGTGAGATTCTCTTGGTAGCATTGCCGAATGCGGTCTTCCGATTCCTTGATCATTCTGGTACAAGCTAGGAGGTCGGCCTTGATGCGGCGGAGGAAGCCTTTCAAGTACTTCAGTTTGATCTCCTCCCTCGGCTGAAGCAACGTCTTATCACGGTGGAACGGCCCGATGGAGACGACTTGAGGTGTGTAGGCCTCCTCGTTTGCTCTACGGAACTTCTCAGGCACTCGATAGATGCAACACTCAGCGGACACGGGAGGCAAGTTGTTGATCTTCGTCATTATGTTAATCGCGACTTCCTTGACAGTCTGACTCATACCTAAACAAGTGAAAGAAAAAGATTTGGGCATGATTGCACGGACATGAATGGCACGAGACGGTGATTTGGTGCCTAATGAACGAATGAATTAAGCATACGTTCTATTTTTCCCATAACAGGACTTGTCGAGCACACTCAAGTCGAATCTAAAAGAAAAACAGAGGCGAAAACAAGATGAAAATGATGTTTTTTCCAGTCAGAAAACGCGCTGGTTCACGAACATTCAATCTGTTTTAGAAAGGGCACATAGGCCTCCATCGACAAAATAATGGGATGGAATTTCGATTGTCATGAAGCAATTCCTGATCGCAAAAGATTCAACCTGCGGTGCTCTGCTGGGTTTCTGTCGGTCGACTTTGGCCAAACCGGAAAAGTCAGTTCAGTTTCAGGAGGCCCTGAGCCTCAGCTAGTTGGGAAAATATCTGAAGAATCTGCAAAGCTTGCAAAGTGAATAATATAATATTATCAGCACCCTAGAATTCTCACTGCCTTTGCAACAAAATCAATTTGCGGTCGAAATCATGTTGCTGCAGATCATAAACCTTGGGATAAAGAAGTGTCATAACTTTGGCATGGCGCTCACTTAAGTGGCATAATTTTTTTTTTTTTTTTTGCCCGCTCATTTGAGTGCCAAATCAGTGAAAAACCATTCACTTCATGCAACTTCCGGCGATTCGTTCTACATGGCTTTTTAAACTAAAATTTGAAGCTTAACTGCAAATTGGGGGTTAGGGTTTCAATTGGAGCTATATACCCCAGTTCGTCAATTTGACGGGAAAACAAATAGCTAGCGATCTACACTATTTAGCTGATTGGATTTCTCCAGCGAGCCACGTAGCTCGATTAATAATAATTTAATGCCTCGTCAGACTTTCAGGCATGGAAAATCTCAGATGACACTTAGGTGAATGATTTTTTCAAAATTGTGGCACTCAAGTGATCAAAAAAACAAGTTATGGCACTCAAGTGGGTAACGTACAAAAGTTATGGCACTTGTGGTGGTCGTTATCCATAAATCTTACTAACACGAATAGTCTGAACCTTTCGTACTCTTGATTATCCTACGGGTGTTCAGCCGAGCCGAACGCCAACATAATTCCTGTACTAATTTGAAGGTAAGTGCAGCATATGGTCACTAAAACATAATACTTTGTTTCTGCACAAGGAGCACCGGGTTGACAGATGATGGGAGAAAAACAGAGAAGGCTTACCTGAGACTCGAGATCGAGGTTGCCTTCGTCCTTCTTGCTGTCATTGGAGAAGTCCCGTTTGCTTCCCAGAATATATAGTGAGAAACCATGAAAACCATGAAAACATGGGAGGACCAAAGAAAGATCTGATATTCTTTAACCTTCTATGAAGCATTCAAAAAAAAAAAAAAAAAAACACACGCACAAAACAGGACAGAGTTAATTGGTTTCTTTGCTATTAAGATGAGAAGATCTCCTCTTGGTCCAGCTTTATCTGGACAGTTAGAGAAGCTTTTGATGTACGAAAAGTGATAATTCTTTGGTCAGAATCACACTGCAACTAAGCAAGTGTTATAGTTATTCTCAGTGATGCAACAGCGAAAACAAAATTCTTCTCGTCACATCATTTGTCATTAGACTTATTTTATAGTTGCCGCTACCCATACGACTAATTTAAGGCTTATGATAAGTTTTTTCCTCAAAGGGAATGAGATAAACATGTCACCCATTTAATTTGCTCAATATGATTCTTGAATTTTTTTCCTTGTCCAACTAAGTCTTTTGCTTTTGGTTATTAAATTGGTCATTCCGTCAAATATGGACGAGAATGCTGTGGTGGAACAACTTCAACGCCATTCCGATTGGTGGATTGTCCATGCTGTGCGCATTCATTGGTCATTAATCATTATGCTCCTCCAACCGTTTGCTGACTTGGAATCAAACACATCGCTTCACTCGAAAACACATTTCAAACGCCCCGTATGATCTCAAACGCATATTTTTGAGACATTAAAGTCAATATTTCTCTTCCTATGCTGAGAAGAGCCTAAACAACGTACATCCGATGCATCATTGTCGTTCCACTGAAAAGAATTCAAAACCCATAACGTGACAATCACGTCGATTGCGGGCGCGACCTCCCAAGCTCGAAAAGATGCAAAGCCGGAGGTAAAAAAAAAAAAAAAAAACATAAGCATAGGATTTCTATGCGGTCCATAAGCATAGTATTTCTATGTAACTGCCCTACCAAACACCACGGTTCTCATCACATTACACCACAGAAAATAAAAAATTTCGTAGTTTTGGACCAAAATAAGGAAAATATTCCATTTTCTTTTTCTTTTTTACCTTTTGGAGGAAGACAAAGAATGGAATGTGTGAATATATGGACTCAGACAAAGAAACTGGTCGTCGCTCAAATGAAAATCTGAAAACAGCTTAGAAATATGTCTTACATTCGTTTGTTAGGTATTAAAATGAGTAATTAGTTTAGTTCCATTTAGCTAGTATACATATTGTTTAGGGATTAAGGAATACCTTTGACCTCATTTTGGTTTAGGTAGATTAATCCTTTAGAAAAAAAAAACAGTAATCCTGATTTAAACTAAGCTCGGTGGGAGTTGCTAAGCTAGGGCTTAACAACAAGGCCATGTTATATTCTTTGCCCGAATTGCATTCCATCACTTTACCGCATTTTACTCTTTACTCGTTTTTCTCACTACTGTTTTGAAGAGTTTGATGTGTTAGGAATATTATAGTTCATTTTGAAGTACACAAAACCATTCATGCTTTGGTGAAAAGAATTTGGTTGTTTTTGAAGGATTTGCACTTTACTGTTTTTGATCTCTAACACAATCCATCTTGATAGAAGCAGGTAAAACATATGGCAGAGGCACACTGGTTCGACATTCTTACACTTATCTGGAAAAGATTCGATGCTAAGTTATATTATCATTCTGTCAATCAAAATGATTTCCTAAAAGTTTTCCTTTTAGAAGGATATCTTGATTGTCCTCATAATGTTAGACAAATTCCTTATTTACATTCTTTGCCTAAAGGTCTTGCGATATGTTTATATGGGCGAATATATCTTTCCAAATTTATGGTAAATCTTACCGTAAACGACTAGTGATCTTTTATCAATCAACCAACGGCTAGTATTGGTGATTGATCCTCGGAGTAGATCTGTCCAGCGAGGAGCTTGGAGGACGAGGACTATAAAGAGCACGAAGTTCAAAGAACGGAGTGGAACCAAGAGATAATCGACCTTATTCAAAGAGAGCTTCATTGTTGTCTAAAAGCACTTCAGTGAATCCTGTAAGAGAGAGAGTGAAGCAGAAAAAAAAAAAGAGTGTTGAGTGAAAGATCTCGGTAGAGGCATAGTTCGCTTCTGTTGAAGCGCTAGAAGCTCAAGCAATCACTCTTGTTCCTGTAATCTCTTATTCGGATATTTAGTGAAATCCAGTCATTAGGCTGTTAGTGTGGGAGAGTGGACGTATGCCCTCAAAAGCCGAACTACTATAATCTCGTGTGCATCGCTTTCCTACTTCTTCTGCCTCTATCAACTGCATCTATTAACTGTCTGGCAGAAGCACCGCAACACTTTGCTGCCACTTATGTTATCTCGATTTCGATTATTTTATCAATTCCGCATTATTTGTCGAAATTCGATTGATACACCTATTCACCCCCTCAAGATTAGGTACCGAAAAGAGCATTAAGTGGATAACCAATGTAATCAAATCCCCAATTCTAAATCTCTAGTTGCATAAGAAGTTTGGGAGAACCCAAGCCAATGACAAAAGTCTAGCGGCGACTCCTTCACATAGGTGTTTTGGATTAATCGAGACTAAAACAAAAATTCCAACGTCGAGGGAGGTAGGGTTAGGAAGAACCCGAGCCGATTGACGATTGTTGGTCCCCAACTTGGCATCACCTCTAAACCGGTCATTTCCCAACGCCGGATCGGGAGGATCGTGATAGAATTGTGGACTATTCTTTTCATCATTAAATTTTGTTATTCACCAAACTGTCACTATCGACTTAATATGCCACTTCGATATCAAAAGTTAAGTCGTTTTTGGGTGTGAAACCTGGCCATTCTTTTGCTCTGTTGCCGAGTCTTATTCAGCACACATACGAACACTTGCACATTAAAATCAAACACCAACAACGGAAAAAAGAAAAAGAAAAAGAGAAGAAGTAATAATTAGCGAATTGAAGAGTAGATGGTAAGAAGTTTATTCCGACGTGCATTACTTGTGCCAACGGAACAATCTCCCTGCGTCGCCCGCATAAACATCAATAAAGGAAAATACAGTTTGCGCTATGGTGAGAACGAGAAGCGCCCCGCCGGTGATGGCGGAGATCCTGAACAAAGGCTTGCTGAAGTAGTCCCGGTTGAGGATGGCCTTCCACCTGTGGGCCCGGCTGTAATTGTTCAGACTCACGCATAGGCTTGCGTAGAAGAACTGGCTGGATTCCCTCATGGTCTTCTTGTAAATGCCCTTGATGCGACTAGCCACATCTTCCATGCTCCCGATACGATTTTCCAAAATTCCGGCGCTGATTAGGATGTCGATGTCGTCCGGCGTATTGATGAGGCTGTCCATGAGAAGGGCATAGCTGCCGATGTACTCGTAGTCATGGTTGCACTGCTCATACGCGATCATGTTCCTGAAGTACACCTCGGTCCACTCGTGCACCAGCAGGTATGGCATCTCGAGGGTCCCATCATTGAAGACAACATCGAGCACGGAGGAGGTTGCCTCAGCCTGTCTGAACTTGACGCCGGCCTCTAGCAGCTCCTTTGCGCTCTGAGTCAGCTCGAATTTCTCGGCCTGTTTGGTCGACGTTTCCCGCGCAAATGAGGGCAGTTGCAGGGCTCTCACGTAGTCCACGAGGTGCCTCACCTGCATTCTCGTGCCTGCGAGCTCATGCCCGTGCAGGACATCTTTGAAGTACTCATAGCTGAGCTTGAAGAACGTAACAGTGGTCCTCAATGTGGTGAGGTTATAAAGATCCTCGAGGACAAAGAATGGGACTTGGTTTTCCAGCAGCAGGACATCGTGGAAGACGCCATTTCTCATCCAACGCTTGCTGAATATCTCATCGTTCTCATCTCGGTGCTCAGGGAAATGTTTCCTTATGAAAAGCTCAACGACAAAAACTGCATCCACTAAGATCATTTCAACAAGCTCGTCGCTGCCTTGGGTGAGATTCTCTTGGTAGCATTGCCGAATGCGGTCTTCCGATTCCTTGATCATTCTGGTACAAGCTAGGAGGTCGGCCTTGATGCGGCGGAGGAAGCCTTTCAAGTACTTCAGTTTGATCTCCTCCCTCGGCTGAAGCAACGTCTTATCACGGTGGAACGGCCCGATGGAGACGACTTGAGGTGTGTAGGCCTCCTCGTTTGCTCTACGGAACTTCTCAGGCACTCGATAGATGCAACACTCAGCGGACACGGGAGGCAAGTTGTTGATCTTCGTCATTATGTTAATCGCGACTTCCATGACAGTCTGATTCATACCTAAACAAGTGAAAGAAAAAGATTTGGGCATGATTGCACGGACATGAATGGCACGAGACGGTGATTTGGTGCCTAATGAACGAATGAATTAAGCATACGTTCTATTTTTCCCATAACGGGACTTGTCGAGCACCCTCAAGTCGAATCTAAAAGAAAAACAGGGGCGAAAACAAGATGAAAATGATGTTTTTTTCCAGTCAGAAAACGCGGTGGTTCACGAACGTTCAATCTGTTCTAGAAAGGGCACATAGGCCTCCATCGACAGAATAATGGGATGTAATTTTGATTGTCATGAAGCAATCCCTGATCGCAAAAGATTCAACCTGCGGTGCTCCGCTGGGTTTCTGTCCGTCGACTTTGGCCAAACCGGAAAAGTCAGTTCAGATTCAGGAGGCCTTGAGCCTCAGCTAGATGAGAAAATATCTGAAGAATCTGCAAAGCTTGCAAAGTGAATACTGAAAGATTATCAGCACCCTAGAATTCTCACTGCCTTTGCAACAAAACAAATTTGCGGTCAAAATCATGTGGCTGCAGATCATAAATCTTGGGATAAAGAAGTGTCATAACTTTGGTATGGCGCTCACTTAAGTGGCATAATTTTTTCTTTTTTTCCATTCATTTGAGTGACAAATCAGTGAAAAATCATTCACTTCATGCATTTTCTAGGGATTCGTTCTACATGGCTTTTTAAACTAAAATTTGAAGCTTAACTGCAAATTGGGGGTTAGGGTTTCAATTGGAGCTATATACCCCAGTTCACCAATTTGAGGCGAAAACAAATAGCGAACGACATTGTTTCTACACTATTTAGCTGATTGGATTTCTCCAGCGAGCCACATAGCTCGATTAATAATAAATTAATGCCTCGTCGGACTTTCAGGCATGGAAAATCGCAAATGACACTTAAGTGAATGATTTTTTTTCAAAATTGTGCTGCTCAAGTGATAAAAAAAAAACAAGTTATGGCACTTAAGTGGGTACCGTACAAAAGTTATGGCTCTTGTGGTAGTCGTTATCCATAAATCTTACTAACGCGAATAGTCTAACCTTCTGTACTCTCGATTATCCTAGGGGTGTTCAGTAGAGCCGAACGCCTACATAATTCCTGTACTAATCTGAAGGTAAGTGCAGCATATGGTCACTAAAACATAATGCTTTGTTTCTGAACAAGGAGCACCGGGTTGACAGATGATGGGAGAAAAACAGAGAAGGCTTACCTGAGACTCGAGATCGAGGTTGCCTTCTTCCTTCTTGCTGTCATTGGAGAAGTCCCGTTTGCTTCCCAGAATATATGGTGAGAAACCATGAAAACCATGAAAACATGGGAGGACAAAAGAAAGATCTGATATTCTTTAACCTTCTATGAAGCATTTAAAAAAAACACACACACGCACACACAACAGGACAGAGTTAATTGGTTTCTTTCCCATTAAGATGAGAAGATCTCCTCTTGGTCCAGCTTTATCTGGACAGCTAGAGAAGCTTTTGATGTAGGAAAAGTGATAATTCTTTGGTCAGAATCACACTGCAACTAAGCAAGTATTCTGGTTATTCTCAGTGATGCAACAGCGAAAGCAAAATTCTTCTCGTCACATCAATTGTCATTAGACTTATTTTATAGTTACCGCTACTCATACGACTAATTTAAGGCTTATGACAAGTTCTTTCCTCAAGGGAATGAGACAAACACGTCAACCATTTAATTTGCTCAATATGATTCTTGAATTTTTTTCCTTGTCCAACTAAGTCTTTTGCTTTTGGTTATTAAATTGGTCATTCCGTCGGACGAGAATGCTGAGGTGGAACCGCTTGAACGCCATTCCGATAGGTGGATTATCCATGCTGTGCACGTTCATTGGTCATTATGCTCCTCCAACCGTTTGCGGACTTGGAATAGGTGTGCAAGGGAGGGAGTGCTCACAGGTGGAAGAGACCAAGACGGAGGCAGGGGTTGGGTCACTTCGATGCCACCCAGCCACCGGCGAAGGCCGAGCAACCCTTTCTGCCATTTGGGTCCACCGCATCCGCCACTTCCTACCACATACACGGACAGAGAGAGACCCTAAATATGAGGTAGGGCTGCCATCTCGCAGGTCTGTGGAGAGGGACGCGGCTCTGGTCATCAAAGTGGCAAATTTTATAAGAATCTTCGAGATATATTGCCGAAGTCGAAGTCCATAATGCACGAGCCGGTCACGAAATCATGGCGGAGGTGCATTAATGTTGAGAATCGAGTAGGTGTTCGATGGAAGTAAAAACTTGATCAATATTATCTAAACAAGTTGTGACGTCCTGAAAATTCGATTTTTGTAAAGTATCTGAATTCAATAAAAAAAGATTAATATTGAAATTCATTATGTATAAGATTTTGGATCGTAAGGAATTAAGTGACGATTATTGGATGATTCTCGAAGCGTCGGTCAGATTAGATTAGGTTTCGAAAATTATAGTCGCCGCAAAGTAAGATCGAAATCCTCGCGCACAAACTTAATTCTGACCGAGCTTGGCCTGTGAAAAAAACTAAATAACCTTCGTCCAGTACGCCAAATGTTCAATCATCCCGAGAAGCTAAGTGACCTTTTTTCCCTTATTATTTATGCACATGGCCCAAAGAAATTCAAACCAGTGGGCCCACCTCACACTTTCCGACAAGAAATCAAATCTCACCTTTTTCCCCTCACATCTCACCAACCGCATCCCATCACCTTTTTCCCTTTTCGTCTACTCTCTCCTTCCCTCTCTCCCTCCTTCACCTGTGGATACCCCCCTTGGTTACCCGACCACGCAAACGTCCTCTCCTCCTCTCATTGTTGTTCGATCGCCCATCCCCACGCCATGCCACCGCAGTTGCCTCGCCCACCGGCCATCAGCTCGTCTCCAGTTGCCGTCAAGTCGCGGACCAGCCAGCAAATCAACTCCCCTGCTCACCACCCCAGTCCCCTGTGCGGTGCCGCTACTGTTTGCGACTTTTGTAGCTGCTCTAGAGTCCCGACCGCCATCATCCAGCTCACTGCCGACTACTCGAGTCCCCCATCATTGGTCCGGCGTGCCACTGTCGTCCGACGAGCCGCGAAACAGCCCAGCAACTCGATGTGCTCTGTTTCGGGTCGCTCACCCCTGTTCTACCTCGAATCACTGCTCCACCGCAGCTCAACCCTCTCCACCGCTCACTAACTACCCTTTACGAGCTCCCTCAATCGCCAATCATCAGCTAAGGCCGTTGGTGGTCACCCATCGCCTATGGTGTGACACCCCAAAATTTAGGATTAGGTTAAACTTAGGATTCAGACTAATTATAGATAAAGGCTGATGGATCTAGCAATATCACCTAGAGGGGGGTGAATAGGTAATTTTGAATATAATTGAAATTTCTTGCGGAATAAAAAATAATTCAGTGTACGATTAGAATCAAGAACAGAATAACAGTGTGCAAAAAGTCTAAACACAAAAGTAAGAGTATAGAGTAGAGAATATTGCACACAATGATTATAGTGGTTCGGCTTAGATAAAGCCTACGTCCATTCTCCCACGATGACAGCCGATCGGCTGGATTTCACTATGAAAAATCACGAGAATTACAAACACTCAATCACTTGATTTTTCTCTCTCACAGAATTTCACAATGAATAGGATTTTTGGTACACAGAATATTTTCGGATAGAACTCAGATTATACTTGCACTTTGGATTGTTGTTCGCCCTCTCATCTCTTTAGTCCATCATGGTTCTTCTTTTATACTCCCCTGCCTCCAAACTAGCCGTTGGATTCCCGGCCAAGGGATCGCTATTCAATCCTTGATTGGACGTCATCAATCGTGATTGAACGAGACTGTATCTTCAGAAGATATGTAGACCGTTGAGTGAGATATTGAACCCTTTTGATTCAGTCGCCCATACAACTAAATCTCCAGCTTCCATAAGTGTGATAAGTCTGAGTTGGTTCCCGAAAGAATATTCCTTAGAAGATGATATCTCATTGTAGAAGGTCTCTTGATTGATTGGAAGTGATATCAGGGTAATCGAATATCACAAGCTTTCCTTAGGAAGCTTGCCTTGATCGGAAACCTGCCATACGTGGGTCTTCATGTTTTGTAAATGCAGAAACTGATCTTCCTTGGGTTTCGTCTTAGAATAGATTTGCTTCTTACTTGATCAGTTAACATGGAATGGTAATACAGAGATTTGATGCGATCCATCCGTCACTGTTTAGATCGTCAAAAGCACTTCTATCTGACCTTTCGTCAGAAGCACTTCCATCTGACCCTTCGTCAGAAGCATTTCCATCTGACCCTTCGTCCACGCGACAGAATTAGATCCACTCAATCTGCTGCTTACACATTCTTTCTGCATCACAGAACGTTATACAATTTCTCTCGATAGTTTTGTCAGAATCAAAATATAGGAGAATTTCCACAACAATCTCCCTCTTTTTGATGGTGACAAAATTACATATATGTAAATTTAAAGATTTTAAACAGTGACAAAAACGAGTAATCATCCGATTTGCTCCTGCAGGTAATCATTATTAGAGATCCTGTACTGAAAATACTCTTGTAGGAAAAAAAACATGATCAGAGTATAGATACATAATCAGAGTATAAACAGAGTGTAGGTATCTATCAGAGTATGGTTATCCTGCACAAAAATAAACTCCTTTCCCCCTTTCTGAATTGGAGTATAATCAGAGGTATGTTAATCAGAGTATCAATAACGTATAGATATCTCTGCTTAAGATTATATCAAACCCTGCACCAAATGGATATCAACTATTCTCCCTCTTTTTGTCGACATCAGAAAGATTGTATATATAAAAAAAAAAATTGAATCGAGTAAAGGTTGTATCATATCAAAGAGCAACTTTTGGTCCAAAAAATAAAACTAAGAAGATGTGGGTGAAGGCATTTTTGAAGAAGATGGATGATCTTCAGGCTCGTTATCAGCCTCCACTGGGGAAGGTCCTTCAGAGCTTCTTCCCATTTGCTGAGCACGGCTTCTAACAGCATGAGATGAAGGCAGTTCTGAATCTGTTCTGTCAGTTCTGACCAGTGTGTAGGTAGGCATGTTTGCAACCTCAGCACAAAACATTCTGCCATATAGATCAATTGACTTCTCCAACTTGTTCACCTGACTAGTCATACCCTGCAACTTCCTATCGACCTTCTTTTCAAAAGTCTGCAGTTTCTGATCTAACCTTGTTTCCATAGCAGCCAGAGTCTGAAGAAGGATATGTTGAAGATTCTCAAAGTGTCCTTGAAGGTCCACCTGTAGTTCTATAGGAGCAGGTTCTTGATATGAGGTGTCAATCCCTTTTGTAGCTGAATTCTCCCCCTCAGTTCGTGCTTTAAGAAAAGCTTGAGAGGCAAACACTTCAGTGAGAAAGACATCAGATGTTGCAGGCAAGGGCTCCCCCTGAGTTAGAGCCTTCTTCCCTTTAGCTCGTAAGCTGGGTACAGATTCTACATCTTCATCAATGTCCATTGGTATGGACTGAGCACTCGAGAGTTGATCTTCTCGTGCAATAGCCGAAGCCAAGCTTGTAGCAGCTTTGTGAATTGTTTGTCTAGTGGAGGATACAAAATAAGCCTCAATGTCATCTGGCTCTTTCTCCTGCTCTTTTGAGGCCAACTTAGCTAGGACTTGTGCTAGCACTTGCTCATGATCAAAATTGACAAGGGTATTGTCATACTATATTTCATCTTCAATTTTGGCAGCATGCTCCTCATTCCACATTGTGAGGAATTCTTCCTCAGTCAGATCACAAGGATATACAACCTTTTCTTTTGGTTGTGTGTCTGTTTCATCTCTTCCTTCCTCATTTCTTTCAGCATTGTGATCCCCAGATTCACCTTCTTCATTTGATCCACTGCGAGATTGTATAGCTTCAGAGTCATACTTCCCTGTTCCTTCTTCACTTGCCTCTGAGTCCTTATCAGTTGAGCTGTCTTTTTGTTGTCCCTTGACAGCCATAACTTTTCTCATCTTTGGAGATTTCTGTTTGGACTCATCCTCGAAATCCACAATGACTGGTTCATTGTTCTTTGTCCTCCATCCAGTAGGAGTCATCTTGTATCCCATCTTTGTCACCATAGTTTCACCAGCAGTCATCAGAGGGATATCTTGTTTGACAAGAGAGCCCAGACCTCCGATCTTGAAATGATCCAATATTCGTTTGCCAATCGGAATGCCTCACGCTGTTCGTTGATTTGGGTTTCCGTAGGTTCGGCGTTGCTTGCAGTTGAGTCGGAAAACTTTCTCTTCAACTGAGGAGTCTTCTTCGAGTCAGAGGCTGATTTTGGAGCCATTGATACGTAGAAAGTTTGAAACTTTGGATGAAATCCTACAGAAGTTCAAACATGTAAATTGTTTCTTATCAAGAGAGCTACAAGCCATTCTGGGAGCTGAAGTCATCAAGAATCTTGCAGAAGCTCTAATCTGAAAAATTTTCTCACCAATGGCACATCAATGGTCTTTAAGTGATATCTAATGTCAAGCTGCCATCACTTTATGACTTATATCGTAGTCATGAAAAATTTCAATAAATGCATTATGATGCTGGAGGTTATTCAAAACACCTTGCAACATATGAAAGTGATCAAAAATTCCTTGTGGGGAAAGTTTGAATCAAACAATATGAAATTACCAAAATAGTTTATTTAAAACGTCAATTGGAGTATTCTCATCAAAAAGGACTTATCACCGTTTTTGAGATAATGGTCTTTTATCAAGAATGCACTCGAATTTCCTATCAAACCTGTGCCTAGGGTTCAGGATCATTCGTAGTGAATACACCTCGATCGATCAGGAGGACTTCCAAGGGACCGTAATGTTGGGCTTGGTCAACGATTTTCAAAGGGGGACTTGCAAGCAAGTCAAGGCTTTTGAAGAGAAGTCTTCAACGTCTGCTCCAGGTTTACAAGTCAAGAAACCTGCAAAATGAGAAAGAAATAATCTTGCTCGAACTTCTTCGAGCTAAGCTTAGACATTAAACCCTATGTCAATCCAAGTGCCTTAATCAGAAAAGGCTTTTCAGGGTTGTAACGTATGTAGGATTGGGGACCAAAAAAGGTTTATTTTTGGCTCAGAATACGCGAAGGGTTTAATATTGGTGATCACTGCAAGTTTGCCGCCAGTCTTGTCCCCTTCGGTTCAAAGAACGTCTTCAGTCTTCGAAGTACATTGATAATCTTTGAAGAGCATCGTCAGTCTTTTGAGAACACTCTTTGTGTTTGGAGAGCATTACTGATCTTCGGAGAGCATCATCAGTCTTCGAAGCGTACATTTGTCTTTAGAGAACATCTCTTTCATGTCAAGACGGCGTCAACATCTTGTCTATGCTTTCGTCATCTGAATGTGACATAATCTGGGAGTATCTTTCGCAATCCAGCTCCCTTGAGATTTTCTTTTACAACCAGATCTCACTAGTGACCTATACAAAGGTATCATGCCATCTTTTGGCATTTACAAGATTAAACACATGATTCACAAGTGTACAAGTATTTGGATAGGCATTGGCCTTGCTTTTACCAAGCACTTTGCTTTTTCTTGATGCCCAAGATTGGATTTTTCTCTCTTTTGTCTTTTTCTCACATTTTGTTGAAATCCCACCTTTTCCTTTCTTTTGGGAATTAGGATTTCCAAATGAGTGTGCTAGATGTATAACTTGAATCTCAGCACTCAAACATTAACCCAGGAATTTTTCATAATTCCCATATTTTGAACTATTCCTCTCTTGAAGTGACGTTGCTTCCATCTTGAAATATGCAATGATCACCAATGGATTTGTGAAACGAACGTATAGGCTCAACTGGGCTGTGCAAAGAGTAAAAGTGTATAGGATAAAGAAACGAATGCTTTTCGTCATCTTAAAGCAATTGAATTACCATAGAAGTTAAAATGACAAGCAACACACGAAGATTGATGCAAGTCTGAGCAAGAGAATTTCTAACCATTTACCTCATGATACTACTGGACTTACCTCCAGTTGGCCCCAATGTGGGGTGGTTCTTGACAGGGGTAAAGAATGAAACCGTCGTTCAAAGGGTTATCAATGGTCACCTGTAGTGTTTAGGATAGAGAAATGAACGCCTCCGTCTTCCCAATCCATGTAAACAATGCGAATAATCCTTACATCCGTAGGTCAAGGTTTCGCTATCCTTTCCACTTCACTCATCTCTCAAGTGTATATAGGACGCGTTTGGATTAGGCTTGCATCTTGTCTGAGGAAACATCCTTTTAAACAATTTAAACAACCCTTGTTGGAAAAGTTCATTTCGTTTTCTCCAAAATTTACCTTTCAAGGGGATTTATGATGCACTGTGCATGTTTCAATCATGTTCAAATAACATCTAAGTTTAAACATCAATACCAATGACATGACTGTGAGAATTCTGTGTTTTTCTAGACATGAGAATTGAATGCACGCTAGATTCCAAGAAGCCTTCAAATTCTAGTAATAATGATTCTTAAAGTTTTAAAAACCTAAGAGATTGGGAAATGAGTACTTACCCGCCCAGCGTGGCTGGGGATCCCTGAAAATATAAAAGGAATATATCAGTGTATGCTCTCGAATTTCAAAAAATTAGAACGATACACCTTACCCTTGATCATGCACTCCAATGGAAGTGCATCAGTTCATGAAAATCTGCGTTTTTCCTAACAACACAGGATGGTTAAGTGTTCTAAAATTTCTTGAAATTCTCAGTATTTGGAGAAGAAGGCATGTACCTGGCCGCCACGACAGTAAGCCCTCTTGATCATGCGTTCCAATCTAAATGCCGATGTGCGGATTACAGAAATCGGCCATTTTGACCTATGGCGATGATCCCTTTGTCTGATTAGGCAATGAATCCTGCTTGATGACTCCATTCATCATTTTGGGTTTGTTCCATGCCATTCTTCGAAGTTCCTTATTTAAAGAAAAATGAATTCTTATCAAAAGGTATATTAAAGCATGTGGTGTAAAAGCGATACTTTTTACCCTCCACTCGATCTTATAGCCAAAGATCATTTCTTGAATGCTTGACTTCCGAAGCTGTTATCTCCAAAGATTATTTCTCCTTGAATTTGCGTCGGTGAGTTCTTTCCTTCTGAGTCTTTTTGAATGTCAATAATTTTCTGTTGAAATTAGGGAAAACTCATATTAGGAGAAAGATCATTGAGGGTCAAATTAGAACGACACCAAGTTACCCTCCACTCAAGTTTGTATCTTGAGGCTTGATTCTGATCTGAACGACTCTTCCATCACGTTAATTGATCTTGCTGGGAATGAAATGCCACTTTTTCATCCAGTCGCGTAGATGATTCGTTTGCCCCAGTTAGGCGTGACTTGTCATGGCTAGGTAACGCTTGCCCCAGCTAAATGGCTCTATTTATTTTTGCATTTTCATGCAATACCCTGTCCAATTTGGGATATCTCTTGCTTGGATCTTCCCTTTACTTTTCACCTTTGAGGTGTCATCCTTCCAATATTTGAGAAGATCGTTTGCTTCAGGTGTCTTGTCACTTGTGACCATCCTTGTGATGTTCTCCTCTTATTGGACCCATGATAATATCCTATCGGCGTATTCTGCCACAGAAAGAAATGGTTTTGCATTAGCAAATGCGAGAAAAAGAGGTAAATTGGATACGACACCCAACTACCATTCTTTTGTCAATCGTCGATATTTCTCTTTTGATTGAGTCCATTCCAATATTGTATACTGATATGGACAACATTTATCGAATCCCTCCATCCATGCTTGAAGGCGTTAGTAACATCAATAATCCATTTACCCCAGTTGGGCGACGTCTACCTTGGCCAAATGCCTTAGCATTTTTCATATCCTTTGATAATTTTCAATCCCATTTGAAGAGGTCTTTGTACCTGTACATGAAGTAATGAGTATTCATCCATGTTTGACTTTATTTGAATCACTTAAGAACATGATACTCCCTTTGAGGTATCGCATTTCCGTTGATCAAGGAAATTGTCTCTTTTGGTTGCTTTGCCCCAATAGGGCATGTCTTGATGCTTGTCTCCTTTGGGCTTGATATCTTGCTCCAATATGATATCTTGGTGGCATATGAGAATCTTGCCCCCAACTTGGGTCCTTGACAAGAAAAGAGGGGTTTTCCCCCAATGAATTTCCTTTGTTGACTTTACTCATCTATCTTGAGCACCAGAATCTTCGATTGTTTTCGTTTGTCTCTTGGTAGCTTGACAACTTTGGAATTTTTCACATAGCAACTTGGCGGCTCTCTCAATCACAGTCGCCCTCGAAGTGTCAGATGTTTCCCTGTCAAAGGAAATAAGGGTCATGTTTAAATTGCATACAAAATGGACCATTGGAGTTGATACAATTTACCCTTCACATTCGTCTTTTGGGTCTTGGTATTTTCCTTTCATTTGGTTTATTTTGCCTTGACCTGTCAACATCTTTCAAGGAAGAATATGCATATAAATGATGTACGCATGATATGCATGATGCAAGTGATCTAAGATGATTCGTGTTTGCAACGAAAAATAAATTCGTGCCTTTCACTCTATTCACAGAAAGCATCTCTAATCAAGTATGCCAATCTGTAAAGTTTGAATTTTTTCTTTTCGAATGCTTTTTTTCAAAGAGACTTCTAATTGTTAAGAAACTTTTTCAAGTTTTCTCGAGAATTTTGTTCACAAATTGAGCCATTAAGACGCTCTTGAAATCATCTATCCTAAATGCATGTATGAGATGATATGAAAAATGGGTACTCCCTGTTCTGTCATTTGAAGTCGTTGCTTCTTGGGTGTCTTGACTCTGTTCATCACCTGAGAGGAAAAAGATAGGAAATATTATTTCCACATCTGATTGAGACTTATTTAGGAACAATACGTCCTTTTTTATCAAGAGGGATGGCTCGGCATAGCTCTTATTGGAAGCGTTGTTGCTATGGTGAAACGCATTTTGTATTCAATGGATGGACTTCATTCCATTATGCTTTATGGGTGATAACCACCATTTCAGGACTTGCCCCACGTATCACCATGGCAAATCTGATGTCTTCGATTTCGGCATGCTTTCTTCCTTGTTGGTTGAGTCAACACTTCCATGTCAGGTGATTTTGGCGTTTGGCATCCTTCAATCTATTATGACACCTGTCTTAAACTAACATTCTCTGTATATGAAAGAGAAACATCTCAGTCATTTGTATGGAATGACTGAGATGTTTCTCTTTCATATACAGAGAATGTTAGTTTAAGACAGGTGTCATAATAGATTGAAGGATGTCAAACGCCAAAATCACCTGACAATTTACTCCCTTTTGTGAAATCAGAGGATAAAACTTCATCGTAATTATCCGAAGGTCTCGGCATTTGATGTCCCACGATGTTCGACACTGTTTGGGTTCTGTCACTCTCCTTCTTGAGGTTGGGTGATCTTTCGCCACTTTCGCTCTATTGATGCATTTCAATCTGTTTAGAAAGAAAGCAAAAATGTTTGACATTTGATTATGAAAATCAATTACTAAAACAAATACTCCCTCTTGATTCAAAGATGGGCAACGATAATCTCTTCTTGGTCTTTTTGATTTGTCATGACTTCATGACGCTCCTCAAGCACCCTACTACTCGAGATCCACAAGTGTAGATTTATCTCTATTTGTGTACATTTATACCTTGAAGTGTTTCTTCGCAAATAAGCATTCAGTTTTCTTCATCCCTACATATAGAAAAGGAGATGATCATTTCATATCTTGAGAGGATTGAAATGAGGAACGATATACACCCTTTTGTGGTTGAGTGATAATCAATCTCATGGTGAGAAACACGAGTATTTGTACTCCTTGAGACGTGCTTCAATTGGCGATCATGCCATGTCACATTGGCCTCCAGTTTTGAGGGTCCACAATTGAGTTTTTTTTAAAGAGACAAATGTCGACCTCACACAATCCTTTTATTTCACCTACATGACATGAGGAATGAATACGTCAATTGTTGCACCAAAAGCTCTAATTGAAACGATCACAGATTTACTATCCCCAGAGTATATTTCCTCAGCTCCCATCATCTTGAGCATTAGGGATGAAGGAATGTTCCTTAACGATCCCCACTCATTTTTATAATCATCTGCAAGTGTGAGTAACCATGTCATCCTATAAACAAATCAATTCAATTTGGAATGAATACATCCTTTTTGACTTAAAGAGGTCGATCCAAATCAGATTGCCCCTTTTCATGTTGTCTTGTTCTGGGTTCATCATAGTCGATTCATCTTATTTTGGAAACCCAATGGGTGGCGTCTGATGAAGGTGCATTTCCTTTCATCTTACAGGGAAAATAAGTCTCGCATCATTGGCCTTCAACCATTTTGACATGTTGACAAAAGAAATAACCGAGCAAGTCAAGTATAACACTCGAAGTTTTTATTGGAACGATTACAATTTTATCATTGTTCCATCACATCTTACATGTGATTAGATGAAGAAATCTTCAATAATGTCTGTCATATATAACCTGTCAAAAAGGAGACACACTTAGCATTTTACATAGCATAGACATCTCTCAATGAGGTCGCCTCTTATAATGAAAGCAATGCGACAATACATATCCCATAATCCCTATTTACGGGCTTCTGATGTCCGCCAAGATTTCAAAATAATAGGAGACATCATTAAAAGATCGTTCTACGGTCATCAATTGAACGCCCATTTAATTCGAAAGATTTTACATACAAATGGGGGCATTAATCTTGAAAGATTACTTTGTGACATTTTTCTTGTAAAAATCATGTGATCCTTGTTTTTAGGAAATCACTACACAAAATGTGATTGCAAACATGGCCTTAACTTTATGCCCCAAAATCTTGAATTGGAAAAATTTTAGACATAAAAAATGTCATCTTAATCCATGGTTGAAAATTTGGATGAACCATCTATTCCGTAGGAACGGGTTAGAAGTGTTTCAACTTTGTATCCAAAATTCATTGTAAAAAATTTTCATTTGTAAACTCAAACACCTAGGGCATTCTGTTGATTTCCATGAATTTCCTATCATGAAATTTCACTAGGAAATGAACAAGTAGAGGGAGAAATCATACTTATAGTGATCCACGAGATTTTTTTTTTTTAGGTATACCAACCTTCCACAGACATGCGCATGAGACAAGTGGGAGGTATACTCTAAAAATCGAAAATCAGGTGAGGAACCTATGACTCGGGCTCCCACAATCCAAATATGGCAGATTCCTCCCCAAAAGTACCTACCTAAGAGGGCTAGATATCGCCAATTTAGATTGTGAGCGGGAACGAACACGAAAGTCTCAAGTGCCATCAAACACGAGATCATTTCGCATCCTTTCCCTATCTAAGGTAACCTAGAGGTGGTTAAGTCGGGGTTTGACCGCCAGTGTGTGCGATGTGTCGTGATCATCACAATGCAAGTCATGTACAACAGTTTGTATCAAACACCGCTTCAATATGTGCATAATATAAACATACATTCCCAACTCCAATCTGTAGAAAAAATGTCAACAATCACTCCACCCCTCATTTCTCCAATCTGCAAAAACATCTAACACAATGGTTAGCGTACGTACCTCACCTTCGAGAGCATCTGTAGAAAATAAGGTCAGACAAACCAATCAACTTTTTAATCGGCTCAAGTCCTCTGAAATTCTTAACCAGAGATTCTGGTTTAGAATAGTCCCTAGTGGAGTCGCCAGTCTGTCGCGACCCTCTCCTTGCGAGGAGCCCTGTGGGAGGGAGCTAATGGGCCGCCCGATGTTGTCTGATCGGACTCGGGCCTCTCCCAAGGTCCATTACCCAAATCGCAACGGCTGGATATACGTGGTCGACCTTCGGTGCGGTCTAGTGACATGTGATATGTGTATATGCCAAGGAGGCGCCACCAATCGTTTCTTGGAGGGTACGATCGGAAACCCTATCGAATAGTTGGGAGCGATCTATTCGATTCTGCGGAAACCAGAGAAACGGGATCGGGGACTTTGTTACGCCAACTGTCAGAGTCGACGCCCTTTCGGCACCTAAGTTGAATGATTCATCTGATCCTAGGATTTCATACAGATGAGTGGGGTACGGATCCTAAATCTAGGAGATCATGCAGACATGAATGGCTACCCTATCATTCACGGTCAGTAAAAGTAAGTGCGCAAATCAAGGATCCAATACATGCGGATAAAATACAAGAAAGCAGCATGGCATCCCTAATGAGGCCCTATTGGTCTAGAGAAGTATCAATCAAGGGTTATGAGTGATTTGGACATGATTCGCCCATGAGAGGCATAATCGTAATTTTGAGAAATTTGGGGACAATTTACCTCAAAAGGGAAAAATCGTCATTTCAGATGAAATATGTAGTCAAAAGATGGTGAAAATGGGATTGACAATAAAATCCTTCCATTTCCTATTTTTCGGGAATTTTCAGAATTTTTTTGGAATTTAAAAGTGATTTTACCTTTGGAGGGGTAAAATCGTCATTTTGGATAAAGACGAGAACTGAAAATCTCAAATATTAGGGTTGGTTACCCACCTGACCCAAACCCTAACTTTAAGTAATTTTCAGGACTCGATTGGGACAAGAAAGACGATTTTCCCATTGAGGGACAAAATCGTCATTTTGAGAAAAGGGACGGGACTCGAAAACCCAAGCCTAAGAATTGGTCGTCTAACCAACCCTAATTCTTACCTTGGCATTATCGGTCTTATCTCGCATATACAGCAGAGGCAACTTACCCCTAAAGGGTAATATCGTCGAGTCTCGGAAGAACAGATAAGAAACCCCAAAAATAGGGTTGACCAGTTGTCTGTGGTCAATCCTCGATTTTTGGGGATTTCTGGAGTGTCTAGGATTTTCCCACAATTTTCCTATATTTTTTTTGGATTTTCTAGAATTTTCTAGCATTTTTTAGGATTTTCTAGGATTTTTTTGATTTTTTTAAAATCATTTTCTGAATTTTTTTTATTTTAAAAAATATTATTCGGACCGAGTCGTGTGACCCGGCCCACGACCCGCGGGCGACTGGCCCAGCCCAGATCCGACCCGCCTCAAAACGAGGTCACTTTGGCCTTCTCCCGCTCGAATTTTCAAATTCCCGCCCAAATCGAACCGACGCTCCTGATTGCGCCACATGGCGGCGTACGGACGGCTTGATCTAACAAAAGCAGTCGACGGCCACGATTGAAGAACTAGATTGAACCGTGGCCGTCCGATCTACGGCAATTTTTATTTCTGAAAATGATTTTTATTTCCAAAAATGCGAGATCGCGACACGTGGCTAACTCTCCACCTTCGGATCAAGTTTGTTGTTTGTTCGGTTATAACCGAACGGCCGACATGGCTACCACGTGGGCGCCACCTCAGCGCCACGTAGGCGTTGACCCGGTCAACTTTCATTAACCGGTCAATAGGTCTGCCGGGGAAGATGACCGGCGCCGGCGCTCCCTCGCCGGCGCCTCGTCGAAAGGCCATATCTCGGCCTTCCGATATCCGATTGACGTGAAACCAACGGCATTCAACTCGCCGTGACTTGCTCTACAACAGATTAAAGCCTCGACACAGCAGATCAACATTTCATCCACGTGCTACCTTCGACCGAAGCCAAGCTTCGGCGACTACTCGCCCTAGCCATTTCTAACGTTACTTAGCTAAACAAACCGATCAGGAAGCATCACCGAGGGTTGAGGAGACTTACCTGGCCATCGGGAAGGCTCGACAAAGCCTGGACCGAGTTCAATCGTTCTCGGTGACTCAACCAAGGTTGAAGGTCAGCACGGCGTTTTATGCAACGGCAAGGCAGAAAAAAGGTCGGAGAGTGATCAGTGATGCACAAGGAGTAATGCTAGATCAACAAATCGTGAAACGAGCCGGTGGAACTCAAGATGCCATTGATGGTCGAGGAGAAGCTCGAAAGAGGATCTCACCTTTCAAAAAGCGTCGACGAGTGTGGCTAGGTCCGACGCATTCTCCGGGCTGAGACGAAGCTAATGGGAGTGGTGGCGTCGATTGTCGTCGTTTGGATCGTCGGGAACCCGAGCTTGAATTTCTCGGGTTCGGAGCTCCAATGGCTACCGCACGCTCTCTCCTCTCTCTTCGGCCCTGTTTCTCTCTCACTCTCTAGCTCTCTCTATTTCTCTGTGTTCGTTTTTCTTTTTTTCTCGATTTTTTCTGTTTTCTTCCTTGAATCCTCTCTTCGCGAGCTCTCTCTCTCGTCCTTTCTCCGCGAGCTCTCTCTCTCGTCCTCTCTCCGCAAGCTCTCTCACCCTCTCTAGCTCTCTGTGTTCTTGCGTTTGTTCGGTTCTTGCGTCTGTCCTCCAACCCCTCTAACCGAATCTCCTCTTGATCTGTTATATCCCCCCTCGATGAAAATCTGCGCGCTCCCAGAAGAACTTGGCTTTCGCTTGCCTCTCGTGCTTTCGGCGTGCTCCATGACGAGTCGATGCCGGAGAGGAATCGGTCAAAATGGCCCTCATCCCTCCTAGTCTGGGTTGTGTACTTGTGGTCTTCTTTCCATTTGCCATTTTGCTCGTCCTTCTGCACGCAAGGAACTTGGGAGAATGAAGACTAGAATTGCTATTTGATGAACCCGGGTCAATGGGTCGACTGGGTTGGGTCAACCTGACCCAGTTGACTCGAGTTGGCATTTTTTTTACAAATTAGGTGTCCTGATGTGAAAATATCACAAAATTGACACTAAAATTAGACTCCATGGCACAGACTTCATCTAAAAATGTGATTTTCTTGACAAATACCTCTTGAATTGATTGAAAACCCCAAATATAGAGTATGATCCGAAATCGATTTTTGCCAAATTGATGTTCTTAATGAAGGAATTGGCTCCAATTGAGCCCACCATAAGATTTAGGAGGTCGAATACTATAGGGAGGAAGCATTGGGGTTCTATGGGTGTCCCTCAGAAAAGTTTAATTTCAGAATTGGCACTATAGGGACTAAAATGAAAAGATTTTTATGCAATTAGGTCCCTAAAGCCAAAATTGATCAAATCAGCGCACAATTGAATCAAATTGAAATGTAGGGCAATCAAGTTGAATGTCAAGACTCGGAAAATGCAAAAGATTACAAATAAAAAGACTCAAAACATATTTTTTGACAAATTCAACCCTGCGCGTTACAAAGAAACACACAAAATTAAATTTGAATTTTGACTCTTGAAGAGGTCAAAATGACAAGGGAATTAAAATAAAAATATAGAACACTTTTTCATATTTTTGTGACCTCAAATGCTATTTTTTTCTGATTTTTCATTTATTTTTTATTTTTCGAAAATATGAAAAATTATGGAAAATTATTTTTTGCTCAAAAATGGTTCCTTAGGCTTGGCCAAGGCCACCAAAGTTGATTTTGTAATTTTTTTGACTTTTTATGGATTTTTTGTGATTTTTCAAAATAAGACTGAAAAAGACTTGGTAAAAAATCAGGTGTCAACACTCACTCCGCAGAAGTCTCTGGAAATCCTACTCCACTAAAGTCGACTGGTCCAGGAAACTCAAGAACAGTCACCTAAAGGTCTCACTATCTAATCGTCCCAAAGCCATCGCTCATTATCACTCCAAGTCTCAATCAATTTGGATCGAGCTGACCTTGTTTTGATACCAAACAAGCGGAGATGTCACGCCCCGAACCCGACGGGCACGCGAACATCCCACTAGGTCGTTCTTCTTATTGTTATTACCCAGGATCCAGCAGCCATAAGCACAAACCTTTTTAAAATGCGATATTGATGGGGAAGCGAGAAAACAACTCCATACAAAAAAAAAAATTACAACATGACTTAGGACGAAAAAAAGGGTAATCTTCTCGTTCACTCGCCAACTGGCTTCAAGGTCATAGAAAACAATACAAAATATAATTTCCTAAGGCTATGAAAGGGTTACAACCGAATAAGCTTAATATATGTCTTTCAAAAGTCGTCTTCAAATGTCACTCCATGGCAATCACGGGATTCCATCACTTGGGACCTGAAAATATTAATCTCACGACGGGGGTGAGATATAAATCTCAGTAAGCTAAACCTAACCCTAAACTAGGCTGTCAGTACCTCTAGACACCTTTGAAAAACGGGCATTTTGGAATAAAAACTTTGGCATGGCAAAAACATGGTGGTTTGTCAAAACATGACATTTCATTTCATTCAAATCGGCTCGATTCAGTAAAGAAAACCATGATTACTCTAAGTTTCATACAATGGCAGGGTTTTCAATCGAAAACACACACTCGAGGCCATTTATGAGGCAATTTTTAAAACTAGTGAGGCAAAATTTCAGTTTCTCAAAATCCGTTCTTTGATATTCCGAAAAACAGATCTTTTCATTTCTGCCCATCCTGGGCTGCGAGATGATTCAGTCAATCATATGACTCTCGATGCCCATTTTCAATCGAGATTGAATCGGTCAATATGATTACTCTTGCATCCGGACCTAGAGATTATTCGGTCTCCATACAACTCTCGACGACCATTTTCTATCGAGATGATTCGGTCAGTATGAGACTCTCTAGCCGCACGACCTCGTCAGGTCAAATGGAAGTAACTCCCTCCCCGGCTCAATGATTGGCCAATCTCATAATTTCTAGGTGATCCCACACGACATTTCTTATATAAAAAAAATCCAATCATAAAAAGCCTTAATTTTTGTTCGAAAACAAACTCAGGAAATTCAAGCATTTCATTACCAAAACAAGGTATTCATTTCAAACGTCTGTCAATCTTGACAAAACATAATTCACGTTACCAAAATTCTCAGTCAAGCACATGCATTGCTCGGCCATTTCACAAAAATTCGAGGCTTGACACAAATCACGGCCATTTCACAAATTCAAACTTGGCTTTCCATTCGATAAAAACTTTCGGGCTTATCAACTCAAATGATCAATAGGCCTTTAAAACTCACGTTCATGATGAGACTCATCAAGCATTCAATTTTCACCCAAAAACAAGCCAAAGAACACTCATCTTCAAAACTGGGCAGATTTGGGTCTCTTTACGTCTCTCACAAAATTAGTCCATAAAATGAATTTAATTCAAGATTAAACTTCATATATTAGTAACCTAACGTCCTAATAAAGGTTTAGGATCAACTTACCAAGCTAATTAAGCAAGCAAAAATCCACTAAGAGTAGCGACAAGGTCTCGGTCCAAGTAAGGTCAGCACAGGGCAGATTCTGCTCTTCAACGAATAACACAAAACCGGCTATTAGAATCCTTCTAAACTCCATTCTAGCTCACACATAACTTGCTAACACATAATACCATGTCCTAGGATGGCTTACCGACGATATCTAAGCCAAACGACGCCTAAAAAATCCTCGGAGATCCACGGTTCCCAACCGGTTCGGTGGGGGCAGATTTTGTCCTTTGAAAAATCAAGGAGGTTTAACCATCAAAATCCTTCAAAAATCCAACCAAACTTTAAATACATGTTGTCATGTGCCTTAACTAGGTCCAAGGAGTGTCTTACCGAAGAATCAAGCCAAAACCAACTCCCAAATGGCCTAGAATGCTTATTGGGTACATACTGGTCCAGGCAGCGACCTTTGCTGCTTCAAATGACTCTACGAGACAAACAGCTGGGTGGATTTGGGCTCTTAATACCTTGTTGGAACGGCAAGAGAATAATCTTTCTAATGATGGGTAGCTTGTTGAAATATGGCAACGAACAACGGGGTTATGGTCGAAACAGTGAGCGGCGCCAGAACTACGCGGCAAGCTGAGAGAGAGAGAGAGAGAGAGAGAGAGAGAGAGAGAGAGAGAGAGAGAGAGAGAGAGAGAGAGAGAGAGAGAGAGAGAGAGAGACGGGTGAGTTGGGAGAGATAGAGAGGAATGGTGGTCGGCAAAGAGGCTTCAAGGGAGTGAGAGAGACTCTTCCTTAATCCCAAAGCAAGAAGGCAAGACATGACTTGGTAGGCGACAAGCAATTAATGCTAATCTAGGAACCTAACCTCTAGTTAAGACACTTCTCCTTATCCTCATAAAAATCTTGAAACTCAAATGACCATTAGGTCCTCCAATTTTTTGTCATAAGAGGGGTGGGGTAATTAACTATTTTGCCCTTGGTTGATCCTAAAGGGAAGAATGTCCATCTAGGGGCAAAAGGGTAATTTTTCACTTACAGTCCAAAATTTCACTTCTCCAATCTTATGAGGCGAGTCATGATCTTAATTACCCACGATGAGGCGGCGTCCAATTCTTTTCAAATGTTGGAATTTTTCAATATCCGATATCTACTTCCGAGGTCCAATTCATGCCAAATCCCGTCGACGGTAATTTCAGTTTATCTCAAACTAACGGAAGACTCTTGCAGGTGCTATACGTATCGGCCTTAAGATTACTCAAGTCGTGGCGACTTTGGTTGTCATGTAATTGCGAGGGTTTATCACTAGTTCCTGCGGTCATGATCAACGAAATTCGATTTAGGAAATTTTCGCAAATTATACATTGGTTAGGCGGAATCACCCATGTCCCAATTGTATTACACTAGCAAAGCATTCCATGATCGTTCCTAGATCGATCTCTACTGGCCCAAAATATTCTCTCGACAATCCTTATGGTCAAAGTGTCTTTTCTCATTGTTGACACCTAAATTTTGATCAACTTTTTTTTCCTTTATTTTTTAAAAATTCATAGAAAATCCATAAAAAAGTCAAAAAATTAAAAAATCAATTTTGGTGACCTTGGCCAAGCTAAATGAACCATTTTGACCAAAAAATAATTTTCATAATTTTTATTTTTTTAATATTTTCGAAAAATACAAAAAAAAAAAGAAAAGAAGAAAATCAAGAAAAATAATATTTGAGGTCACAAAATATATACAAATAGTCGATATTTTTTATTTTTTATTTTCTTTACTTTAGGACCTCATAAAACAGTAAAATTCAGTTCGATTTTAGGTGTTTTCTGATCACCAAAAAATTGAATTTGACAAAAATATTAGTAATGATTAAAGGAAAAGGAGAGAAAACATCATCATTTAAAAGGAAAAGGGGACTAATCATTTTGCCTTCGCTTTTGATTATTTTATTATTATTATTACTTTTTAATATTTTATTATATTATTATATTATTATTTTATTATTTTATTATTATTATTTTACTCCCTCATCTCACCATTCCCACCATCAGACAACTCTCTCGTTCGATTCTCTCTCTCTCGCCCATTCCCACTATCACCCATTTTTTTAATCATTTTTTTCACCATCTCCCTCTTTGGCGCACAATCCATCACCACCACTCCCATTCTAACCACTCTTTTTTTAATCTCCTTCATCTACTTCTCTCTGGGGGGCCCACGACATTCTTTTGTTTTCCCTCGCGAGACACCCTCCTCCGATCCGTCTCTCCTTCCTATTCTTCTTCTTGTTGGTTTTTATTTTGGCTTTTGGTCGTGCGACCCCCCCCCCCCCCCCCCACACAGACCCCGTTCATCGCTGCTGCTTCCTCCGCCTTAGTCCGTCGTCGACCAGCCGTCCTGGCCCTCTGCCGTTCCGTTCGGCCCGTCGCCGAGCCAGGACTAGGCCGCGAGAGCTCCGAGGCACCACAACCGCGCTTGCCGAACTTCGGTCGTTCGAGGACTCGCGACTCCACCCCTTCACTCCGGCTCCATCACGCACCGGTCGCCATGGCCCCCTCGCTCGTCAGCCGCGACCACCTTGCTTCGACCCCCCTCCGGACGAGCATCAGTCCCGGCTCCCACCTCCTCCCTTTCTCTCGTTGTTGTTGCCCGAGCACCTTGCACCGCCACTCGCCTCCATTCCAGCCTCGTCGGCCTTCGTCTTGCCGCCTCACCCGAGCCGCTACTGTCCCTCTTCGAATGGTAAATCGGTTTCTAAAATTCCAGAAAATCATGAAAATTGCAAAAAAATAGGAAATGGGTCAATTGAGTGACCAAACCTATTTTTGACATTGTTTTACTCCGAATTCTTTCCGAAATGATGATTTTGCCTTTTTTGGGCAAATCGTCCCTTTTGTCTCAAAATTACGACTTTACCCCTTATGGGTAAAATCATGTCTAAATCATTCCTAAGCTCGATTGATACTTATTTAGGTTAATAGAGCCTTCTTATGAGTGTCATGTTGATTTGATGTGTTTATTTTGCATATTTGGATTCATTGATTTGCGCCTTTTATTATTGATTGTGATTGCCAGGATAGTCATTCCTATTTGCATGAATTCCTAGATTTAGAATTCGTACTCCACTCATCTGCATGAAATCTTAGGTCAGAAAATTCAGTCAACTTAGGTACCGAAAGGGCGTCAACTCTGACAGTTGACGTAACTAAGTCCCCGAACCCATTTCTCTGGTTATCGCAGAATTGAATAGAAACTCCCGACTATTCAATAGGGTGGTCCAATCATACCCTCCAAAAAATGATTGGTGGCGACTCCATGGCATGCACACTTAACACATGTCACTAGACCACACTGAAGGTCGACTACGTATACCTCCGTTGCGATTTGGGTAACGGGCCTTGGGAGAGGTCCGCGTCCGACCAGACTGGACGGCCCATTAGCCCTCGAGAGCCCACGGCGAACCTCGAGAGGGTCGCGACAGACTGGCGACTCCGCTGGGGACTTTAGAGAACTTGAGCCGATTAAAAAGTTGATTGATTTTTCTAACATGTTTTATGCAGATGCTCTTCAAGGTGAGGTACGTACTTTAACCCTTGAGGTGTTAAATGTTTTTGCAGATTGGAGAAATAAGGGGTGGAGTACTTGTTAACTCTGTTTTATGCAGGTAGGAGTTTTGGATGTATGATTGTGTGAATGTTTATATTGAAGCGGTGTTTTCTAAATGAAATGCAGTTTATTGCTTTAGCACGACACAATGAACACACACAGCCGCGCCTAAAACCCATGGCGCCCTCTTTAGGAAAACAATAGAAGGAATTGAAAATGGAATCTCCATGAGGAAAAACATGGGGTAATCCACTTTTCAATTCCGCTCACTTCGAACTATGGATCGAGTCCCAATGCAACGATAGCTGTGCAATGGAATCGGCTCTTTCTAGAACTCGAGGTGGGAACCTTGACCTTAGGTGCCAAATCCTTTGATTTTTAGAAGTTTTATCCTCACTTGTCTCATGTGCATGTCTTTAGATGGTTGATATATCTAAAACCACCTAAAAAAAAAAAAATCGGTGATCCTGGAGTCACATCTCGAAGACTGGAACTGGGGCATCTCCAAGTGTTCGGACCACATTCCTTTGATTGGTTTGGCATTTTTAGTTCTCTTGTATAAGACTAATTTTGCTTAGGTCCTCTCTATCTCGTCCCTTAGATTGATTGTATTAGGGATCTATTTGTATTGTATACATCTCGATAAGGCTCATTTCTATCGAAAATAGGGGCAAATTCCCCAAACCCGTGGAGCATAGTAGAATTTGTCTCTTCAGTGTAAAATACATTTGGCCGCAGAGCCACTCGTTTGGTAAAAGGACGTATCGTTCCTAATTGATTTTTAATCAGATCTGGGGATAAATTTTTCTCCATTTTTTTTTATCTCAGGTGATAAAAGAGACAATGCACCCAAAAGCTCATGCATTCAAATGACAAACCAGACGTCGCCCAGCTGGGGCAAATGGACCGTAGGCGTTGCAAATACCTTCAAGCACGGATAGAGGAATTTGATAGATGTTGTTCATATCAATACGCAACATCATAACGGAATGCAAATCAAGAGTAAAGTCGTATCGTCCCAATTTATCTTGGATTTGGGAATATGAGTTAACACTTGTTATTTATCCTTGATAGGGACTCGCCATCAAGGAGGACAGATTTTCACAACCTGTGTGCACTCGCAGGGGCACACGACCAAGGGTAAGATGTATCGTTCTAATTTTTTGAAAAATTCGTGAACGTACAATAACATGTTTCTTCCGCATTTTCAGGGATCTCCAGCCGCGGGGGACAGGTAAGTATCCCTTTCCCCAATCCATTGAAGAAGTTGAATAAAAAACTGAGAAGAAAAGAAAAGCTTTCAGAATCTAATGTCTGGAAAAGACATAGAATTCTAACTTCATTGGCATTCATGTTTTGAAATAGGAGGTTGTCTGAACATGAATAAGAACATGCATGGTGCATCATAAAATCCCCTTGACGGGTAAATTTTTTGGAGAAAACGAAAAAGATTTTTTCAATCAAAAGTTGTTCAAAACTTTCAAAAGGACGTTTTCTCAAAAGACGAGAGGCAAAGCCTAGTCCAAACACGTCCTATACACACTTAAGAGAGAAGTGGAGCGGATAAGACAGCAAAATCTGGACCTACGGAAGTAGGGACCATTCGCAGCGATTACATGGGTTGGGACGACGGAGGCATTCGTTTCATATCCCCCAAACACTACAGGTGACCGTTGATAACCCCTTTGAACGGCGGTTTTCATTCTTAACCCTGTCAAGAACCACCCCACATCGGGGCAAAATGGAGGTGAGTACAGCAGCATCAGGAGAAAATGGTTAGAAATTTTCTTGCTCGGACTAACATTAATCTTTGTGTGTTGTTTATATGGTAATCCAAGTGCCATAGGATGATGAGAAGCATTCATTTCTCTATCCCACACACCGAATCCTTTGCATAGCCAAGTTGAGCCTGCAGAATCATTTCATAAACCCGTTGGTGATCATTGCACATTCCAAGACGGATGCAGCATCACTTCAGAAACGAAGGAGTTCAAGACTTAGGGTTTGCAAAAAAATTTCCTAAGTTAATGTTTAACCTTGTTAGACCTTTGATCATAGGTCTAACGCGATCCCATGAAGATGAGAAAAAGTGGGATTTCAAAAATGAATGAGAAAAATCCACGGCATCGAGAAAAAGCAAAGTGCCTGGTAAAAGCAAGGCCGATGCTCGTGTAAGTTGTTTGATTGATCCGCAATGAAGCCGGATGGGAAAAGAGGAAATCCCTAAAGGAGTCAGATCAAAAAGACTACTCCCCAAATGGTGTCAAGCGTGGAGCAGAGACGCAGACAGAGTCATCAGTCTCTTAATACGACGAAACGTTCTCTGAAGAGCTGGTGCACACCTCAAAATCGGTTGCGCATCCCAAAAACTGAAGGTGCAGAGAGGAAAAGGGCATGTGGTAAATTTGCAATGATCACCAATGCCAAACCCTTCGTAATTTCTGGGCCAAAAACAAGCCTTTTTCGGTCCCCAATCCTACCAATGTTACAACCCTGAAACAGTCTTCTCTGACTAAGACACTTGGGTTAACTTATTGCTTAGCTCGAAGAAGTACGAGCAAGACTATTTCTTTCTCATTTTGCAGGGTTCTTGACTTGTAAACCCGGAGCAGATGGTGAAGACTTTCATACAATGGCCTCGACTCCGAAGCGGGTCCCCCTTGAAAATCAATATCCAAGCCCAACATTACGGTCCCGTGGAAGACCTCCCGACCGATCAAAATGTATGCGCTGCGAATGAGCCTAAAACCTAGGCACAGGTTAGTAGGGAATTAAGTGCATCCCCTATAAAAAACCACTATCGCAAAACAGGTGAGAAGACCTCCTTGTCGAGAAATATTCCAATTGATGTTTTGAACAGACTCGTTTTGGAATTTTCAAACTGTTGATCCAGATTTTCCATGCAAGTAATTTGTGATCACATTTTGCTTGTTGCAAGAATGCTTTGGATAACCTCCAGCGTCAAAATGCACATTTCATGATTAAAATTTAAATCATACGGTTTTGTCAAATGGACAGCCGTGGTCTTCCCAAAGATTACTAACGTTTTCTTGGTGAAGAAGAATCTTTCAGGCTCAAACTTCTGCAGGATACCTGGAGAATCCAGCTCCTAGAATGTCGCCTCAACAGACTCAAGTAAAGCTTTGTCAAGATAAAATCTTTCACTGCTTCAAAAACTGAATTCCCGACAAACTTCGGGATCTCTGAAAAAAAGAGAGAAAAAAAACCCCTTTAAAAGAAAAAGTCCTATCAGACGTGGAGAACCCTCGTCCCAGGACCCATTTTCAAAAAATCAAGCAGTCTCATCAGACGTGGAGAACCCTCGTCATGAGACCCCTTTTCAAAATTTAGGCAGTCTCATCGGACGTGGAGAACCCTCGTCATGAGACCCCTTTTCAAAATTTAAACAGTCTCGTCGGACGTGGAGAACCCTCGTCATGAGACCCCTTTTTAAAAATTAGGTAGTTTCATCGGACGTGGAGAACCCTCGTCATGAGACCCCTTTTCAAAGCAAACTGAAGGTAGAAACCGCCTGAAGGGTCAAAACAAAGGTAGAAACTGCCTGAAGGGTCAAAACAAAGGTAGAAACCGCCTGAAGGGTCAAACCAAGGTAGATACCGCCTGAAGGGTCAAACCAAGGTAGATACCGCCTGAAGGGTCAACTCAAGGTAGAAACCGCCTGAAGGGTCAAAACAAAGGTAGAAACCGCCTGAAGGGTCAAACCAAGGTAGAAACCGCCTGAAGGGTCAAACTCATGGTAGAAACCGCCTGAAGGGTCAACACAATGGTAGAAACCGCCTGAGGGTCAATCAAAGGTAGAAACCGCCTGAATGGTCAATCCAATAGTGAAAATCACTTAAACGGTCAACTCAATGGTCCGATCCACCATACGGATCAAAATCCTTGGCAAATCCCAAATGGGACGCGTCTTCCTTAGATTCCTATCAGTTAGGAATCCCATTATGTTTGACCTACCATACGGGTCAGAGCTTAACCTCTCTAGAACACTCTAGAACGAGTCCCTAGAAATTCTCTTGAATCCATCAGACACTGCGAAAATCGCACAAACATCGAATAGGTAAGTGGCAGGTATGTCTCTCTACTATCTCACTCTCTCATGTCAAATAATTGTTTCCCCTTTCAAGAAAGAGCATACATCGACAAGCATGAAAAAAAACCGGATGTCATGACTCCTTTTCCTTTAGTTTCACGAGTCGAGTCGATCAGGACTCAGGTGTCACATTGTCTTTGAGAGAAACCTCTGAGGGGATTCCTCTGACGAGATTTCTCTCAAAGAGGGGCAGCTGTTGACACCTAAATTTTGATCAACTTTTTTTTCCTTTATTTTTTAAAAATTCATAGAAAATCCATAAAAAGTCAAAAAATTAAAAAATCAATTTTGGTGACCTTGGCCAAGCTAAATGAACCATTTTGACCAAAAAATAATTTTCATAATTTTTATTTTTTTAATATTTTCGAAAAATACAAAAAAAAAGAAAAGAAGAAAATCAAGAAAAATAATATTTGAGGTCACAAAATATATACAAATAGTCGATATTTTTTATTTTTTATTTTCTTTACTTTAGGACCTCATAAAACAGTAAAATTCAGTTCGATTTTAGGTGTTTTCTGATCACCAAAAAATTGAATTTGACAAAAATATTAGTAATGATTAAAAGAAAAGGAGGGAAAACATCATCATTTAAAAGGAAAAGGGGACTAATCATTTTGCCTTCGCTTTTGATTATTTTATTATTATTATTACTTTTTAATATTTTATTATATTATTATATTATTATTTTATTATTTTATTATTATTATTTTACTCCCTCATCTCACCATTCCCACCATCAGACAACTCTCTCGTTCGATTCTCTCTCTCTCGCCCATTCCCACTATCACCCATTTTTTTAATCATTTTTTTCACCATCTCCCTCTCTAGCGCACAATCCATCACCACCACTCCCATTCTAACCACTCTTTTTTTAATCTCCTTCATCTACTTCTCTCTGGGGGGCCCACGACATTCTTTTTTTTTCCCTCGCGAGACACCCTCCTCCGATCCGTCTCTCCTTCCTATTCTTCTTCTTGTTGGTTTTTATTTTGGCTTTTGGTCGTGCGACCCCCCCCCCCCCACACACAGACCCCGTTCATCGCTGCTGCTTCCTCCGCCTTAGTCCGTCGTCGACCAGCCGTCCTGGCCCTCTGCCGTTCCGTTCGGCCCGTCGCCGAGCCAGGACTAGGCTGCGAGAGCTCCGAGGCACCACAACCGCGCTTGCCGAACTTCGGTCGTTCGAGGACTCGCGACTCCACCCCTTCACTCCGGCTCCATCACGCACCGGTCGCCATGGCCCCCTCGCTCGTCAGCCGCGACCACCTTGCTTCGACCCCCCTCCGGACGAGCATCAGTCCCGGCTCCCACCTCCTCCCTTTCTCTCGTTGTTGTTGCCCGAGCACCTTGCATCGCCACTCGCCTCCATTCCAGCCTCGTCGGCCTTCGTCTTGCCGCCTCACCCGAGCCGCTACTGTCCCTCTTGAGCCGTGTAGCGCCACAAAGAACCCCTGGGCGAAGTCCCTATCGGTGTCCTGTTCGCGTGGGCCGTGGGCCCTGTTTGCCGGGGCCGTGGCCTGTTTCGCGGCCCTGTGTGTTGGGCCATTGGCCGGGCGAGTTGGCCGAGAGACTGGGTCGAATGGCCGAGATTCTGGGCCGAGTGGCCGAGTCCGTGGGCGAGAACTTGGGCCATGGCCGAGCCCGTGGGCCGAACGGCCGTGACCGTGGGCCAAGGCCGCGGGCCGAGCGGCCGTGTCTTGGGCCATGGCCGAGCCCATGGTCGAGCCCATAGCCGATCCATGGCTGAGCGAATTGGCTTGTTTTCGAGCCCGAATTTATTTATTTTTAATTATTATTATTTATTGCCGGTCTTAAAACTTGTAAAATTGATTGTTGACATTTTGATGTGGTGATCGACAGGTGATGTGCATGGAGATGGTCGCAGGCTGGGGCTGGGCGATTGAAGGACGGTGTCCAATCGGGTATGTTTTACGTACCCGATCCGTATATCAGGGTTATTTTTCTAAAATGTCGCTATTATAGATTTGGTTTGCATGTATTTATCTCAGTTCAGTAGTTAGCTTATTTATCTGGTTGAGTGTTGTCTATTGCCAATGATATGCTTTTTGTTAAAATATTTTCTGAAAATATAAAAAAATATTAATAAATCAGAAAATGCCAAAAAATGGAAAAATTAAAGAAAAACAAAAAAATTGAGAAGAATTGCAGAAAATTACTAAAAAAAATTCTAGAAAATTCCCAAGGCTGAAAATGATCAAAAGAAATTGATTGGTTGTCGTTTTTCAGGATTTTCTCCCGTTTAATCCAAAACGACGATTTTATCCCTCAAAGGGTAAATCCTCTTTGATATTCCGATGAATTGTGGAAATTGCTTAGAATTTGGCGATGAGCCAGATAGGTGGCTAAACCTTATGTCTAGGATTTCCACATTTCATTCTCATTTTTAGAAAATGACGATTTTACCCTTCGAATGGTAAATCGGTTTCTAAAATTCCAGAAAATCATGAAAATTGCAAACAAAAATAGGAAATGGGTCAATTGAGTGACCAAACCTATTTTTGACATTGTTTTACTCCGAATTCTTTCCGAAATGATTATTTTGCCTTTTTTGGGCAAATCGTCCCTTTTGTCTCAAAATTACGACTTTACCCCTTATGGGTAAAATCATGTCTAAATCATTCCTAAGCTCGATTGATACTTATTTAGGTTAATAGAGCCTTCTTATGAGTGTCATGTTGATTTGATGTGTTTATTTTGCATATTTGGATTCATTGATTTGCGCCTTTTATTATTGATTGTGATTGCCAGGATAGTCATTCCTATTTGCATGAATTCCTAGATTTAGAATTCGTACTCCACTCATCTGCATGAAATCTTAGGTCAGAAAATTCAGTCAACTTAGGTACCGAAAGGGCGTCAACTCTGACAGTTGACGTAACTAAGTCCCCGAACCCATTTCTCTGGTTATCGCAGAATTGAATAGAAACTCCCGACTATTCAATAGGGTGGTCCAATCATACCCTCCAAAAAATGATTGGTGGCGACTCCATGGCATGCACACTTAACACATGTCACTAGACCACACTGAAGGTCGACTACGTATACCTCCGTTGCGATTTGGGTAACGGGCCTTGGGAGAGGTCCGCGTCCGACCAGACTGGACGGCCCATTAGCCCTCGAGAGCCCACGGCGAACCTCGAGAGGGTCGCGACACTCATTCAAGTTCCCAGGTCCACGTATTTAACTCTGCGCTAGTCTTTCCCTTTTGGTCAGTTAACTTGAGAGTGGCTTTCTTCGAGCGAGATACAACTGAAATATCTCGATGAACTTCCTTTCATTCACTAGCCTCGAAAAGGATCGGAATTCGAAATGTCACATCGGCCGACGCTAAGGTGGTATTGTCAACAGTCACATGAACCTTTTTAATAATATCTTGATAGTTATTTGAATTTTTATGCTTTTTTTATTTTTTTTCCTTTTATTTTCATTATTTTTTCACCCAACCCTAAGGGCCGAACTCCCTCGCCAACCACAAGCGAGGGTCAGGCACCCACACCAGCACTGTACAAGGGTGTTGCAGCCCTCACGGGCCTCGAACGAGAGTACCGTGGACCTTGCCTGCTTTGGGCATTAGCCACGATAGCTAGCCTAATCTGGACAAGCGAGGCTTTCACCCAGACCAGTGAGGGCTGCGATGACCCTCCCTAAGCGTTAGGAGCATTCCGACAAAAAAAAAGGTGTTAGGAGCCAAATGGACTGAATTACATTAAATGCAAAAAGTTTATGACTGAAGTGACAAAAAAGAATGTTTACGATTAAATCGGCATAATTGCAATAATGACTTTTATTTATTTATTTTCCCTTTGCCTCGCCATGACATCACCACTGATTCAAGACTTAAACATGTACCCAATAGTTGATCGTCTATGTCACATTCCAAAAAAAAAAAAAAAATAGCATCACAATGCCCTATGACCTCATATGATACTTCTAGGGAGGCTATGACTAGCCAGTTTGAGATGACAGATTTAGGATTGATGTCTTATTTTGTTGGCTTTGAAGTGAAATCGACAGATGATAGCATATTTATTTCACAGCAGAAATATGCTAATAATATTTTGAAGCGATTAAAAATGGAATCGTTCAAACAAATTCGGACTCTCGTAGTTGAACTGTTGAAGCTGAAGAAAGAAGGAATCAGTGAACTGGTAAATTCCACTTATTTCAAAAGCATTGTTGGTAGCTTGAGGTATTTGGCTTCTAAGAGGCCAAATATTACTTTTGGAGTGGGAATTATTAGCAGGTTCATGGAAAAAAAAAACATATCAATCAAATTTGCAGGCAGAAAAAAGAATTTTATGGTATGTCAGAGGAACTCGTGATAATGAAATTTTATATTATTATATGACAACTTTGATCTAGTGGAGTACACAAATAGTGATTGGGCAGATGATATCGAGACTCGAAAGAGTACATCTGGATATGCTTTTTTTTTTTTTCGAATCAAGAGTAATTTCTTAGCCCTCGAAAAAACAACAAGTTGTTGTTGCCCTCTCAACAACTGAGGCAAAATACATGGCGTTGGCTTCAGCAGCATGTCAAGCCATTTGGCTTCGATGGATGCTGCGTGAATTGATGCATGAACAAGCAGGTCCTATCAAAGTAATCCTGTATTTCATGACAGGAGCAAGCATATTGACATCAAGTATCACTATATTCGTGAGCGAGTCAAAGATGATGAAATTGAACTTAATTCCTGCATATCAAAAGATCAGATTGCATATATTTTGACATATTCGTTCGAAAAGTTAAAGAAGATTCTTAGTGTTAGGATTTAAAAATCAAATTTTAAGGGAGGATGTTAGCATAGTAAAAATTGATTGTTGAATATTTGCACACGTCGTTTGAGATATGCCTTGGTTTATAGTGGATATCAGAACAATGAATCAGTTTGAGCTCGATTTAAGGTGGGCGCATGAACAAGAAGAATGAAAGAATTGCAAGCATTTAATGAAAAGGAAGCATGAAGACAAATAGCTCAACAAAAGTCATTGAATTCTTCGTGGATTCGTGGAGAGAGAGACATGCTTTCTGGTGCATTTATGGTGCTTGTTTTTCATTTGACTTTGAGGCCACGTTTGTTTTCTTCAGTTGTGTCATGTCTTGTCTTTTTATTTGACTTTTGTTTGTGGGGTTTTAATGCTTTGCAGACCAGAGGCTAAGTTTTGTTTTCTCATTCAATGTCCTCTATGCAACCCTGAAGGTTGCTACGATCATCTTGTATAATATGTCATAAGCGAAGTAAAGTGAGCTTCAGTTGTATCACGAAGTATTTTGCATTCCAATAAAAGAATTTTTCCTTTTTATTTTGTCCCATCGGTCTAAATTTCCCAAAGTCACCAATATTGTTTTGGTTCCACACTCTCACTCCCTCAAGAGAGGAGGTTGGCCGCGGATTTGAGGAGACGAAAACCCAAAGCGTCTGCATTTAATGCCTGGCTGTTGGAACTGCAAACAAATTTATATTTCCGTTCACTTCTTCGGCACCCAGAATCATGAACTGTGAGTCGAGAATCAAGATAATCTCGAGCAAGAGAAGACATGGAAGCCAATGCGGTTTTTTTTCCAATCTAGATGTAAAAAAAAAAAAGTATTTATCAAAACGAGTGTCTTTTTTTTTTATTTACCAAATCGGGGGCCGCTCGACAGTCTTAATGTCGAGCAGCCCCCCGGTCGGCAGTCAAAATGTCAGCCGGGACGGGCGCGGCCCGATCGGCAGTCAGACTGCCGATCGAGACATGAACAGTGCCCGCTCGGCAATTATACTGCCGAGCGGGCACGTAGTCCTTTTTTCATAATTTTTTTTCTCCCGCTCGGCAGTCTAACTGCCGAGCGGGGGCAACCCTATTTATCTTCAAACTGCCGAGCGGGGGCAACCCTATTTATCTTCATGCTGACCAAGCGAAGAAGATAAACAAAGTGAGTACACAAAGCTGGCCCAAAAGAGACAGTGGAAAGGTTGAATACGTTGTTCAGAATGGGAAAAAAAATAATTAAAACATCCGAAAAAGGACAAGCGAGAAGCCATATGTTTGTTCGTATGCAGACGAGTCATGAGCAAAAGACAAAGCACAATGTGGTGTAGAATTTAGGGGAGGATGGATTGGATGGATACCATAGGGACAAAGCGTCGACGGCGATCTTGGCATTCTCCAGATTCCCGGTCATCAGGACTAGTATTGTATAGTACCAACTCTCCAAGCTGCATATGAACAATGTCAAGGGCAATTATATTGGTCAGATTTGGTAAATATTTTTTTTTTACACCTACTTTGGAAAAAAGCCCAAGAAAATACATCCCAACCAAGGAATACTTCAATGTTTTGACATGCACGTTTTCCTCTTAAAAGGCTAAAATTTACCTTCTAAATTCAAATTTAGAGATCCATACCTAGAACTTTTGGCTTTTGGCTTTTGCCTTTTGCCTTTTGCTTTATACGTCGAGGTTGGACGATTGAATATTTTCTTAGATCAACAGATTATCCAAGTGACTTTGCTAGACTGATGACATTAGTTCCTTGGACCCATTAAAGATCTGGCAATACATACAAGACACATGCCAATACGTACATACACATATACTACGATGTATACGTATGTGTATACGTGTATACATCATGTGGTATAAATAAAAGGTGGGGTTTTATGGCTTTACGCAATTCGATAAGGCCACATCTGACTTTGTCCCGCGTGACAAAAAAAAAAGCAACTAATGTTTCCCTTTTAAAATTACTAAATAATTGGAGCAATTTTGGAATATTACCACTAATATGTTTTTAAAAGTTTAGGGTTTTCGATGGTAGGTCATAAATTTAATGTTTAAGGACAAAAATGAAAAGATAAAAATCAGATTATACTTGATAATTTTTTTAGCAATCTGTCTTCCTAAGCTAATTATGAAATTTGTATAAATGGAAGTGTAGGGAGGTGTTGTATTTAATAAAGCTTGAAATTAATGAATCGGTCAATGTAATTGGCCAACATGAACTTTCGGTGCGACGAAGATTTGGCAATGGCTGTGGCTTAAGGTAAAGCTACGTGCATGGGGAGGACGTGTAAGCGTTAGAGCCTCAAAAGTTGTCAAAAGTGAAAAGAAGATATAGACCGCCATCACCGGTGCTAACTATTGATGCCCCAGAAAATCATCGTTGGAGTTGGAGAAAGAATTGGAGTTGGCCTCAACTTCGGCCTCCTTGTACGTATTTAAATTATTCTTATGCTCTTCGTGCCATGTCGGGCGTGATTGCCCCCTGTAGATGCTTTTCTTTTATGGGAGTTGAGTCGATGATCCCAAAAGCTCATCTTTGGATTTGGCGAATTAGCTCGGGATGGCGAGCGCCTTGGGTTTTTTTCCAAACCATGCCAAAAAACATAAAAATTTACCAAAACAGGTTTTAAATTTTTTTTTTTTACCAAACCAGGTCCGGCTCGGCAGTCAAACTGCCGAGCCGGCCTGGCTACAGTGCGGCTCGGTAGTCACACTGCCGAGCGGCACTGTTCATCACGTTCATCGTTTTTTTTTTTTTTTTTTTCGCGTAATGTGACAGCTATTAAAGGCATGAGTAGTGATAATAGTGAATTTGACTGTTCACATTTATCCAATGTAGTGATTCTCTGTGTTGTTGTGAATAGTTTTTTCTCGCTTAAAAAAAAATCCTTGGTCGCAACGAATTTTGTCACGAAAACTGCGACGAATTTTGTAACGAAAAAACCCTCGTGGCTAAAAAAGCGTTGTAAATATAACGACGACAAATATTAAATTTTGGTTCGTTCGAGCAAGCGAGCCTCAACCCCGGGTGCTCAATTTTTCGATAGTTCGTTCGCTCGTTAATACAGACCATGATATTTTATACGAATTTCATTAACATTTTGTCCATTCTAGAAAACAAATTTAATAATAAAAAATTGATTAAAAACACAGGAAAAAGAAATTAAAAATGATTAAAAAAGAAAAACAAATGTGAGTGCTTGCTCGGCAATGACAAGGAAAAAAGGTGAGTGCTTGCTCCCACAATGACAGGAAAAAAAAAACAGATGCTTGTCACCGTACACTTGCCCCTCTTTTTCTTAATCCAGCTTTTCTTCATTCACGACAAAACGTGAACAGTCAAATTCACTACTATCACTACTCATACCTTTAATAGCTGTCACATTACACGAAAAAAAAAAGAAAAAAAAAAGATGAAAGTGATGAACAGTGCCGCTCGGCAGTGTGACTGCCGAGCCGCACTGTAGCCAGGCCGGCTCGGCAGTTTGACTGCCGAGCCAGACCTGATTTGGTAAAAAAATAAATTTAAAACCTGTTTTGATAAATTTTTATGTTTTTTGGCATGGTTTGGAAAAAAGCCCGAGCGCCTTGGAGACGCTGGGCGGGCAAGCATTCGGGGCCAAGAAGTAATACATGCTCGGCACTACATGCAAAGGCCGTGGATCGTCCTCTTCCTGTGCTGCATCCTCCTCTTGCCGCTGTACCTGTTCGCCTCCCCGCTCTTGAAGCTCCTCGGCCAGCCCCACGACATCGCCGAGCTGTCGGGCGTCGTGGCCATGGTCCTGATCTCGGTCCACTTCAGCTTCGCCTTCCAGTTCCCGTTGCAACTGTTCCTCCAGAGCCAGCTCAAGACCGCGGCCATTGCCTGGGTGTCCTTGGGGGCACTCGTGGTTCATGTGCTGATGAACTAGCTGTTAGTCTACTGGCTCCAGGTCGGCCTGGTCGGGACGGCCATGACCCTCAGCTTCTCGTGGTGGGTGCTGGTGCTCAGGATGTTCAGTTACACCGTGTGCGGCGGGTGTCCTCTCACTTGGACCAGCTTCTCCATGGAGGCCTTCTGTGGCCTTCGAGAGTTTGTTAGGCTCTCTGCTGCCTCTGGACTCATGCTATGGTATACCTCTCTCTCTCTCTCTCTCTCTCTCTCTCTCTCTCTCTCTCTCTCTCTCTCTCTCTCTCTCTCTCTCTCTCTCTCTCTCTCTTTTATTGGTCTCAGTAGCTCTCGTGTTACTTTGGGATGTGTTTAAATGGTCTCGATCTTGTTACCAAGTCATGGCCGAGCCAGATTGTATCAAGTCATTCATCGCGAGATTACAGGGTTTTTGCCCTAGTTTCGACGTGCCACATAGCGAGCCATGACGATCGCTAGGCGAACTGAATCTGACTAATATGATTGCCCTTGACATTGTTCATATGCAGCTTGGAGAGTTGGTACTATACAATACTGGTCCTGATGACCGGGAATCTGGAGAATGCCAAGATCGCCGTCGATGCTTTGTCCATATGGTATCCATCCAATCCATCCTCCCCTAAATTCTACACCACATTGTGCTTTGTTTTTTGTTCATGATTCATCTGCATACGAACAAACATATGGCTTCTCGCCTGTCCTTTTCCGGATGTTTTAATTGTTTTTTTTTGCCATTCTAAACAACGTATTCAACCTTTCCACTGTCTCTTTTGGGCCAGCTTTGTGGACTCACTTTGTTTATCTTCTTCGCTTGGTCAACATGAAGATAAATAGGGTTGCCCCCTGTTGTTGCTGAAAGATACTAAGCAATTATCTCACGCAAACCTCAAGTTGCAAAGAGAGGGATAGAGAGAGATGATAGAATAAGGAAAGCTATTCATTACTTGGTTACGGATTGGGTTTTGTACACGCACAAAGGAACACACTTTTGAAACTCATCAAACCTCAACCTTGTTCCACTACCTAGAATATAATAAACAAACAACCCCTAATCAAACTAATCAAACATCCCAACTCCCATCATCATTACAAGACAACCCCTAATAAAACTAATCAAACCTAATGAAACTTGCAACATCCATCAAACTTGCAGCACCCATCATCATTACATGACTAAAAATGACAAAACAAAGACTAAAGGTAAAACATGGCATGGCAGCAGCATTGAGACACGCACGGCTCCATCAAACTCCTCCTTGGATCAGTTGCTGCTGCAAACTCCTATTTTCTTTCTTAACAATTCAAATCTTCCAGCTTGAAGTGGTTTTGTGAATATGTCTGCAAGTTGATCTTCTGACCTGCAATAGACCAACTTAACTTCACCACTTTGCTGCACTTCACGCAGAAAGAAGAATTTGATCTTAAAGTGCTTGGTTTTGCCATGAAAAACTGGATTCTGTGATATTGCTAATGCAGCCTGATTGTCCACATAAACTTCAATGCAATCACCAAAATTCAACAACAGATCCTTCGTTATCTTCTTCAGCCACAAAGCTTGATTTGCAGCTGCAGTAGCTGCTATAAACTCAGCTTCTGCTGTGGACTGAGCTACAATCTCCTGCTTTTTGGAACACCAGGAGAAACAGGCAGAACCAAGAGTAAAACAGTATCCAGATGTACTCTTCATGTCATCCACTGAGCCAGCCCAATCACTATCAGAAAAGCCCTGCAACTTAAACTTCTGGCCTTTCCTAAATTTCACACCAAAGAACAATGTTCCTTTGATGTATCTCAAGACCCTTTTTGCAGCTACAAAATGTAACTGACTCGGACTACTCATGAACCTGGATAGAACACTCACAGCAAATAGAATATCTGGTCTAGTTGCTGTAAGATACATGAGACATCCAATCAAACTTCTATACATAGAGGCATCTACTGCATCTGTTCCATCATTCTTCTGCAGCTTCTCCTTAGCAGCCATGGGAGTGCTGACACTTCTACAATCTTCCATCTGAAACTTCTTCAGAATTTCCTTCATGTATTTTTTCTGGCAGATGAAGATCTCATGTGAGTCTTGTTTGATTTCCAGACCCAAGAAATAAGTCATCTTTCCCAAGTCTGACATCTCAAAAACTGCAAACAGACCTTGCTTCACCCTTTCTATCAGATCCACATCATTCCCTGTCACCAACAAATCATCTACATAGAGTGACAGAATTACAATACTGTGATTCACCCTCTTGACATAAAGAGTGAATTCACTCAAGCTTCTTACAAAGCCAAAATCTTGCAAATATCTGTCTATTTTCTCATACCAAGCTCTTGGAGCCTGCTTCAGTCCATATAGAGCTTTCCTCAATCTGTATACCTTCTCTTCTTGCCCTTTGATACTGAAACCTTCAGGTTGTTCAACAAAAATCTCCTCCTCAAGCTCTCCATTCAGAAATGCAGACTTGACATCTAACTGAAATATAGGCCACTCATTCTCTGCTGCAACAGCTAATAGTAGCCTGATTGTATCAAGTCTTGCAACTGGAGCAAAAGTCTCAGAATAGTCTACTCCCCATATCTGAGCATAACCTTTCACAACCAGTCTGGCTTTGTGTTTATTGACAGAACCATCAGGATTAAGTTTTGTTCTGAACACCCACTTAACCCCAATCACGTTCTTATCAGATGGTCTATCAACAAGCTCCCATGTGTGGTTCTTCTGAATCATTGCCAACTCCTCCTGCATTGCTGCAATCCACCTCTGATTCTCATTAGCTTCCACAAAGTTAGCTGGTTCAAGCACTGCCACATTGCTTCTTTCATAAATTTCAGCAAGTGACCTTGTGCCTCTCACTGGAAGACCATCCATAGTATCTTCCAATCCATCCACAACTTCATCAACCTGTACAATTGTTGCAGGTTGTTGTTCTGCAGATTGCTGTAGTCCTACATTCTTTTCTTCTTGCCAATTCCACTCTTCTTCCTCTAGAAAAATAACATCTCTGCTCACAGTCACCTTCCCTGTTATAGGCTGAAAAATCCTGTAAGCCTTTGATTGGAGACTGTACCCAATGAAGATTCCAGGCTCAGCTCTTTGATCCAGCTTATCCCTCTTGACCTGTGGAACATGAGTATAACACAAACACCCAAAAATCTTCAAATTCTTCACAGAAGGTCTAACACCATACCAGGCTTCAAAAGGTGTTGACCTCTCTAAGGCCTTTGTGGGCAATATGTTCAACAAGAACACTGCAGTATTAGCTGCCTCGGCCCACAACTTCTTAGGTAACATCTTCTCCTGCATCATACATCTAGCCATTTCCATAATGCTTCTGTTTTTCCTCTCACTGACCCCATTCTGTTGAGGTGAATAGGGAGCAGTGAACTGCTGCACAATGCCTGCTTGCTCACAATTTAACTTAAACTTGTGGGCAGTATACTCAGTACCATTATCAGACCTAAGCATTTGAATTTTCTTCCCACTCTGATTTTCAACTAAGGCTTTAAACTTTACAAACACATCAGCAACTTCAGACTTGGCTTGCAGAAAATAAATCCAGCTCATCCTAGTCATATCATCTGTGAAAGTAATGAAATACCTGCTACCAGTGAGAGATGGTTCTGACATAGGTCCACATAAATCTGTGTGGACTAATTGCAGCTTCTCACGTGCTCTCCAGCCTCCTCCTTTGAAAGGTAATCTGGCTTGCTTGCCTAGAAGACAAGTTTTGCATTGTGGAAATTCCTCTTCCAAACTTGGCAAGTCATCTGCCAAGCTATTCCTCTGCATAAATAACATGTTCTTCCTGTGAACATGCCCAAGCCTTTTATGCCATAGCTCTGCATTTTCTTCTTTGCACTTCAAAGCCATTTGTTGCATCTCCTGTGGCTTGAATAGAAAGCACTTATCCTTCATTGGTATTCTCAGCACTTCCTTGCTATCTGCATTATCAATAAGGCATTCATTCCCGTCAAACTTCACCTTATAGCCCTTCTCAACTAATTGACCAACACTCAACAGATTTTGGTCAACTTTTGGCACAAAGAGAACATCATTTATCAGCTTCACCTCCTGATTTCCTTCAATAGACACTGTACCCTTCCCTTGCACTTCGATATACTGTCCATTGCCAATTCTGACTTTAGACCTGACTGACCTGTCTAGACTCCTAAACAGCTTCAAATTGCCAGTCATATGATTTGTACAGCCACTATCCACCAGCCATGCATCATTCACAACAGAAGAGCTAGAACAGGAAGCTACAAACAAGTGTTCTTCCTCAGCCTCATTTACTGCAATCTGTGCTTCTCCTGCCTGCTGGTGATTTTTCTCTTTGCAAATAGCTTCCATGTGACCAAACTTGTGACATCTTCTGCACTTGACATCAGGCTTTCTCCAGCATCTAAAGGACTGGTGATTAATTCCACCACAGTGTTGACAAGGTTTCTTATTCTTCTTCCAGTTGCCAGACCCACTAGAACTTCCTTCTTTTGCTTCAAACTTGGAGTCACGTGCATTCCCTTTTGACTGATTCCATTTCTTCCCTTTGCCTCCATCATTAAACTTCACTTTAGCTTGCAGTGCACCCTCTACGTGCTCTTCTCTTCTCATCATTCTTCTATGCTCCTGTGCCTGCAAGGCACTTAACAATTCTGCAAGCTTTATGTCAGCTATGTCTCTTGTATTTTCCAAAGAAGCTATGGTAGCTTCAAACTTCTCTGGAAGAGACACTAGGATCTTCTGAACCAGCCTTTCATCCTTCAAGTCAGTCCCCAAGACTCTGATCTTTTCGGCTATCTCAATCAGCCTATCAGAATATTCCTTCACTGACTCTGAATCCTTCATTTGCTGTCTCTCAAACTCCCTCAAGAGATTCAGCACCTTCATGCTTCTTATCTTTTCATCTCCCTCGTATTCAGTCTTCAAGAAATCCCATATTGCCTTCGCAGAATCACATCTCATGATCCTTGTGAAGATTGGGGCTGAGACAGCAGCATACAGGCAAGACTTTGCCTTGGCCTTCCTTGTGGTTCTCTCTTTATGGTACTTTATCTGATTCATGGTCGGATTGTTTGGAAGTGGAGCAACCTCATAATCATTCTCCACAGCCTCCCATAAATCATGACCCTCCAAGAATGCTGTCATCTTGACAGCCCAAGCTTGATAATTTTCCCCAGTAAAGACTGGAGTAGCCATAGCAGAGAAACCACTTGAACCTGCCTCCATCACGCACGCTTACCCTCACTTCACAGTCCCTTAAGATCCTTCAGAAGTGCTCTGATACCACTGTTGTTGCTGAAAGATACTAAGCAATTATCTCACGCAAACCTCAAGTTGCAAAGAGAGGGATAGAGAGAGATGATAGAATAAGGAAAGCTATTCATTACTTGGTTACGGATTGGGTTTTGTACACGCACAAAGGAACACACTTTTGAAACTCATCAAACCTCAACCTTGTTCCACTACCTAGAATATAATAAACAAACAACCCCTAATCAAACTAATCAAACATCCCAACTCCCATCATCATTACAAGACAACCCCTAATAAAACTAATCAAACCTAATGAAACTTGCAACATCCATCAAACTTGCAGCACCCATCATCATTACATGACTAAAAATGACAAAACAAAGACTAAAGGTAAAACATGGCATGGCAGCAGCATTGAGACACGCACGGCTCCAACACCCCCGCTCGGCAGTTAGACTGCTGAGCAAGAGTAAAAAAATTATAAAAAAAAGGACTACGTGCCCGCTTGACAGTATAATTGCCGAACGGGCACTGTTCACGTCCCGATCGGCAGTCTGATTACCGATCGGGCCACGCCCGTCCCGACCGGCATTTTGACTGCCGATCGGGGGACCGCTTGGCATTAAGACTGCCGAGCGGCCCCCAGTTTGGTAAAAAAAAAAAAAAAAGACACCCGTTTTGCTAAATAATTTTCTTCTTTTACACCTAGTTTGGAAAAAAAAAAAAAAAAAAAAAACCCCAGCCAATGCAGTATTGGTGGCCAGATCTTATAAGAGGAACGAGCTGGTTCGGGTACGCCACGACTCCGACAGTGCGGTTCATCTCTATCTTCATTTCTGTTTAAGTGTCTTTTGTTTGTTTCGGAGCTGCTTCTTTTGCTTCGATTTTGGTTCGTCTGATTTGTTGTTGAAGTTAGCTGTCTTGGTCCTGGCATTGCTGTTGGATTTTCGTTCCGAGGATCCATGAATTGTTGGAAACTGTGGCGGTGGAGCCTACATTTGGAAGAGCGGTCAATTCTTACAAACATTATCGGATCGAGTATTTCTTATAATTACTGATCTGTATAAGAATCTGCGTTCTCTGTTCCTTCCATTAGTTTGGGACTTTTTATTTCCTTGGTTCTAGTAATGCCCTGTACATTACCACTTGCGCCCACGGAACAATTTCCGGGCGTTACTCGCATAAATATCCAGAAAGGAACATGCGGTTTGCACCAAGGTGAGAATGAGCAGCACCATGGCTGCGACCACGGAGATCCCAGACCATGGGTTGCTGAAGTAGTCCCGCTTGAGAATGACCCTCGCCCGGTACCAGGCAGCCTTCCATTGTTGCCACCAGGTCCGGCTGTACGCGTTCAGGCTCTGGCACTGGCTAGAGTAGAGGAACTCGCTGGAGTCCCTCATGGTCTCGTTGTACATGCCGTTGATGAGACGAGCCACATCATCCGCGCTCCCGAGCTGATTTTCCAGGATTCCGCAGCTGATTAGGATGTCGATGTCTTTGGGCGTGTCGATGAGGCTGTCCAGGAGAATGACGTAGCTGCTGATGTACTTGTACTCGTGGTGGCACTGCTCGTACGCTATCATGTTCCTGAAGTACGCCTCGGTCCACTCGTGCACAACCAGGCGCCGCATCACTAGGGTCCCGTCCTTGAAGACGACATCGAGCAGGGAGGAGGTTCCCTCGCCCAGTCTGAACGTGACGCCGGCCTCTTGCAGCTCCTTTGCACTCCGAGTCAGCTCGAAGTTCTTGGCTTGTTTGGGCATCGCGCCCTGCAGGAATGAGGGTAGTTGCAGGGCTCGCACGTAGTCCACCAGGTGCCTCACCTGCATTCTCGTGCCTGCAAGCTCGTGCCCGTGCAAGACACCTTTGAAATACTCATAGCTGAGCTTGAAGAATGTGACTGTGGTCCTCAATGCGGTCAGGTTATAGAGATCCTCGAGGACGAAGAACGGGACTTGGTTTTCCAGCAGCAGGACGTCGTGGAACACCGCGTTGCTCATCCACTGCTTGCTGAATATCTCGTCGTTCTCATCTCGGTGATCAGTGTAAAGGTTCCTTATGAAAACCTCAACTATGAATACTGCATCCACTAAGATCATTTCGACGAGCTCACTGCTGCCTTGGGTGAGGTTTTCTTGGTAGCATTGCCGAATGCGGTCTTCCGCTTCGCTGATCATTCTGGTACAAGCTACGAGGTCGGCCTTGATGCGGCGGAGGAAGCCTACCAAGTACCTCAGTTTGATCTCCTCCGTCGACTGAAGCACCGTCTTATCACGGTGGAACGGCCCAATGGAGACGACTTGAGGTGTGTAGGCCTCTGCTTTTGCTCTGCGGAACTTCTCAGGCACTCGATAGATGCAACACTCGGAGGACGTGTGAGGCACGTTGTTCATCTTCGTTGTTATGGTCAGTGCAATTTCCTTGACAATCTGACTCATACCTAAACAAGTGAGAGAAAAAATATTACGAGCCCATGAAACTAGAAAGAGTAAATTGGTACATTTAGGCATAATTCTATACGACATTCATTCATGTCGCGGTGATTTAGGTGCCTAACGACCAGAATGAATTAAGCATGTGTTCTTTTTTTTCCATTAAACAGGACTCGAGTCCTGTCAAAAAGAAAAACCAAGCCATAAACAACACGAAAATGATGTTTTGTTCTTGTAAAACAGAAGGCATGCCGCGGCTCGCGGAGCATTCAATCTGGCACAAAGGTCTACATCGACAGAATAACGTGATCTGATTTTCATTGTCTTGAAGAAACCCCTGCTCTCGAAAGATTCAACCTGCGGTGCTCCGGTTTGTTTCTGCCATTCAAGTTTGGACGAATCGGGCAAGTCCTTCACTTTCAGGAGGCCTTGTGCCTCAGCTAGTTGATGAAGAATCTGCAAAGCTTGAGAAGGGGATAACGAAAAACCGTCACGTCCCTGGAGGCTGGAGCTCTCACCCCCCTGCAACAAAGTCAATTTGCGGTATAAATCACATGGCCACAACAATAATGGGAGGTCGTAACTACCAAAAATCTTGCTGGAACATGCATAATCTAACCTTCTATCTCTGGGCTGTTCTACGGGCAATGAATAAAGTCAAATGCATTCGTAATTCTTGTACTATTTGATTTGAAAATGGTTGCAGCATGTGGTCACTAGACATAATGCTGTGTGTCTGAACAGGAAGCACCGAGTTGGAAGATGTTGGAGAGAAAAATTAAGGAGGCTTACCTGAGATTCGAGATCGAGAATGCGTTCGTCCTTCTCGCTGTCATCGAAGAATTCTGGTTTGCTACCCATAATATATAGTGAGAAACCATGAAAGCAGTAGTAGCTATGGGAAGACAAAAGAAAGGTCTGATATTCTTTAACCTTCTGTGAAGCATTATTATCTTATACACACACAACCAAAAAAAAAAAAAGTCTTAACATTTCACCGCAAAGAGAAAAGACAAGGGGAAAAGAACACAGAACAGAGTTACTAGGTTTCTTTGCCACTAAGCCCAAAAGATCTCCTCTTGGTCCAACTTTATCTTTACTGTCAGAGAAGTTTTTGATGCAGAAAAAGCGATAATACTTTGGCCACGATTGCACTGCAACTTTGAAGTATTCTAGTTATTCTCAATGAGACAAAAGCAAAAGCAAAAGCAAAATTCTTCTTGGCGTAATGTTTGTTCTATGGTTACATTCACCCTCAAGACTAATTTAAGAGGAATTCGCTCCCCTGTGCTTGTTTTGTATCAATAATTTATTGGCAATAAATACTTTTACTTAGAACCTTATGTCAAGTTTTTTTCGCTAATTAATGGTTTAATGATTAGCTCCCATTCCTTGATCGGTTTGTTGTGGTCTACTTTGATGATGTTGCGGAACCGAACCCTTGAGGAGCACGTCAGACATCGTAGGGAGTCTCCAAGTGTTACAGGGGAACAACCTGTATGTTAAGCACGAAAAATGCGCGTTCCCATGGCGAGAGTAACCGTTCCACAGCCACATCGTCGTGGGAGGTCAGGTACTGTTGGATTCAGCAAAGATCCAGCCATCCTGGAATAGAAGCCACAAGTCCAAGGAGATGGAGCTGTGATGGTTCCTTGGTCTCACCAACCACGATTCATCCAGAGTTACTCAAGCATCACCATGCCACTCACATACATGCTAAAGGGAAGCCGTGGGAGTCGACGGGTTGATGTCAAAAAGCGTTCAACCAACTGAAGCAGGCAATGACCAAAGCCCCCGTGCTCGCACTACGCAATGACCAAAGCCCCCGTGCTCGCACTACGCAATAGGTGGTGTCCTCATGGAAGAGGGGCACCTGATGGCATTTGAACCTAGGAAGCTTAGGTAGCGCGTGATAACACTTTTGGCAACCAATTTCCTGCTAGAAGTCAATCGGACAGAGAAATTCGTTTGGTAAAATCAGTTTCGAAGTAGAAATGCATTTGGTAAAAAAATTGACTTTTGGTAGAATTTTCGACTTATGATTGGATTTCCACTTCTGATTGGATTTTTGGCCAACTTTGAGAAGTTAAAAATTTTACTTCTCGACTCCAAAATCACTTCTTCGATGACACAAGCCTTGGCCGACCACCGTTTCCACTCGTGGCCGGTCACCGCCCGCCGACGCCTGCCCTCCGCCAGTTGCCCGCAGCCACTGCCGCCTCCACCGGAAAAGATTTTGTTAATAATTTTTTAAAAATAAAAATTCTATGATCTATGATCAGAAATCAATCTGGAGCATAAATACAAAAATCATCTTCTGCTTTTGAGAAGAAGTAAAGAAATCAATTTCTGATCAGAAGTTGAGAAGTTGGCCAAAAGTATTACTATGTGCTATTAACGCCACCGAACAACCTTACGCAGTTCAAGAGAAAAGGGGTGATAGCAAGTGGTGCAGTATCTTCGCACATTGCCATTATTACTTAGGCTTGTGTTTCATCGGGATGGATAACATTGGAAGGAGGAATACGGGAGAAGCTTAGCCCAAAATAAGCACGATGGCAAGATTTCCTTGTAGAACTCGACTGCACGTTAAAGGGCTAAAGCACATTATAAGTGCCAAAACTTGTGTAAGGCGTTCATTTTGGTGCCAATTTAAAAAAAAAAACGATCACTTCAGTGGCAACTCCGATTTGAGTTAACGTGGCTCGTCGAAAATTTGACGTGGCCTAGTTTTTATTATTATTTGCGCTGATGTAGCTTGTCGGAGTTGGCACTAAAGTGAGCCTTTAAAAAAAAAATTGACACTTAAATGATAGTTTTGAAAACATAAGTTTTGGCACTTATAGTGCACTTAAGCCACGTTAAAGTATAAGCCAGGGAATGCCAACTCCGCGGCTAATGCACTTAGTCGGAAAGATGGAGCTAAGCTAAACGGCACCCCAATACCCATGGATGGAGCAAATTAAAGAAGGGCTACAGCATGACACCACTGCTTTAAGCTCTTCTTGAGCATGCATGTGAAGGCGATTTGCTCCACGCTAAGCCGGCTAAGGGGCAACAATTACGTGTTCCCTTGTATGAGAAGCTGCAGGAGGAGGTACTACGCAAGTGCCCCGATTCTCGGTGGGTGGGCTATCGTAGGAAAGAGTTTTCTAAAGCCTCCCGGGTAATAAAGGCTTGATCCGCCAACCCATGACGCTAGAATGTGAATCCCTAAGCTTGCCCTGACGATGGACAAAACTCCTTATTCCTTACTAGGTAAGTCATTGGACCAATCATGTTGTGCTTGTTGGGAAATTTCGTCGGAAAAGGGGATGAACAAATGGAATTAGACTTTAAGGCGTGTAATCACTCTCTTTAAGGATTTATATGCTCCACAACATTGCTAATGGTTTCCGAGAAATATCCTCCAGGATACAACAAAGTCTCAACGAGAATAGTAGATAGCAATTCTGATATTTCTCTAGATCTCTCTAGGAAACAAATGTTGTATTTCTCTTGTGTTCAAATGACGAAAATTGAGAGAATGAGTGAAGATGATTCTGAAAATGAACAGAACACTTGAATATATAATGAGAACGAACACACATTTTTTGCGTCCGAAAAATAGTTAATTCTCATGCAACTCTTCGTGTCCAAATAGTTTATTCAATCATACATTTTCATGTATGAATCGATAGTTATTTTCAAAGAGACACGAACATTCGAAAGATTGTAAGAATGCCTTAGAAAATAACTAATAATTGAATAGACGCAACATTTCAAAGGTTGTCATAATCCTTCGTAAACAGTCACAATGTTTCACAAGAAAATAATGGCGATTATTGATTTGTACCAAATTTAGTCCTCGTGCGCGCTCATGTGACATTCTGAATTCCGACCCTATCTCGAAGTTTATGAATGAATGAATGTCTATTGATGTATTTCAGTAAATCTCACTCAGAATTGATCTCTCATGAGGCGACTAACCAAAAGGGAAAGGCTAAATAGGATTTACGTACATGGACTAAAGAACTCAACCACGAGTCGGTACTTTGACCATAAGAATTGCCGAGGGAATATTTTGGACCACTAAAGGTCGATCAAAGAATGGTTTCATAACAATTTGCTAGTATCATGCGATTGGTCCACGGGTGATTCCGGATGGCCATGGTATGATTTGCGAATTAACCTAAACCGATTCATAACGATCGCAACCTTCGGGACTAGCAATTGACCCACGCAATTACATGACAACCAGAGTCACCGTGGCACGAGTAATTTTTAAACGTGACATTAGTCGCGGGTCGATACGCGTAGCTCCTAAGAGCCACCCGTTAGTCTGAGATATACTGGAATGACAAAGGATTGATTTAGCCATAAAATTGGACTTCGAGATTAGAGGCCGATATTCGAGGATTCCAACGGGAATAAATTGGACGTCGCCTCATCGGGAACCATTAGGATTAGAATTCGCTCGTTATCGATTTGAAAAGTGAAATTCGGACTGACGATTAGGAAATTACCTTTATGCCCTTAGATTAATGCCCTTTTTCTTTAGAAGCAAGTAAGGGCAATTTGGATAATTGCCACCCTCCCTTCTTGACCGAAATTTGAAGGACCATTTGGTCATTTAACCCTTGAGTGACTTGATGACATAATGACATGAATGGTTGAGACTTGTTGGACTAGACACATTCCCCATCAATCACTCCCCAACCACTTGTCATTCAAATACTATTCATGTACTTACCCCCAACCACTCCTTTCAATCACGTTTCCCCTTAGACTTAAAATTGGAGGAAGCTCTCTTTCCCCCATTTTTTCCCTCATGATCGGCCGAACCATCACCCCCCCTCACTCTCTCGTTTTCTCTTATTCTCTCTTCCTCTCAAGCTCTCACTCTCCCTTTTTCCTCTCACGCCATCGACGCCACCTCCACTGTCGCTTCACCGCCGACCTTCGGGCTAAGTTCGTGAGCTCCTCAAGCTCATTTTCCATGGTAAGTCTCCCTAAGACTAGATCCTACGTGTTGTTTGGTTAGTAAATGACGTTTAGTGCAATTTTGGGAAGAAATCCATGACTAATCCGTAGAGTTGATGGTCGGACCTCCTTGGACAGATTTGAACCGCGAGTTCCGTCGCCTTTTCCGCCGGTTTTCCTTAGCTCTTGGACTCGGTAAGTTATCCCTAACCCTTTATTAGGATGTTAGGTTACTAATAGATGTTTTATGGTTGGATTGGTAGAGTTTAAGGGCTGTTTTTGGTGAGAAAAACGTTGATACCCGAGAGCCCGTGTAATCCCGTTTTCAGCGCGCATCGAAAATAGAATGGGTCGTTATAAGTCGTCCGGAGTCCAAATTGAGCTCCGTTTTCACCCACGCGACCGTAAGATCATGAGGAACGAGGCTATAAAGTTAGATCGCTAAAAAAGTAAACAGATTTATGTCAGTTTTTCTGAGAGTAAGCCTGGTCATGGAAAAACCGAACTTGCCATGAGATGGATGAACAGCGCTTGGTCGTTTCTTGGGTTAAAAATGGCGAAATTGAGTTTAAATGATGAAGTCCTATTCTGGTCATGAATGATCTTAGGGTCTTGAGCATGCATCGAAGTCATTTTAACTTAATTTGAGCAAGTGAAGTAAGTTTTAAATCTCTCTTTTTCATCCTGAGTCATTGTGTTCGGAAGGAAAATAATTGTAAAGGAGATTGTTCGTCGCTTCCGCATGTCCATTTGGTATTGCTCTTAAGTCGTTCGCCGTTGATCCTGGGAACTATGAAATGGAAACGGCCGTAGCGGGATGTTAGCGAGCCCGAGAAGGGTATGGGGCGTTACATCACCGTTTAAGTGGTATCAGAGCGAGGTCAGCTCAATCCAATTTGATTGAGACTTGGAGTGATAAGGAATGATGACTTGAGGATGATTAGATAGCATGACCCTTAGGGTTAGGTATGGATTACTGGATATTGGGAATTGTAGGCTTGAATTTGTGTCGTGTCTGATGGTTATAGTACCGATTTTGATTGATGATCTTAGGTGAAGATATGATTGAGGATTAGATATGATTGAGGTTCACGAGGAAGAAAATAGAAATTGAGCTATAAGCATGGATTTGAGGTTGTAAAGGTGCTTGAGGTTAATAGAGGATTGCTTATGAGCAAAGGGTCATTGGATTTTATGATCGTCATTGTGAACTTGAGGTACATAGTGAACGTAGGCAATTGATTTGTGAGAAGGATGGTCATTTGTGGATTTAGAAGTCTTATATGGATAAGAATTGATTTGGAGAAAACTGCGATGTGACGAGCAATAAGGACGAGCATGCACTGCATGTGTTTATGGCGTCAAAATAAAAGTTGAGGAATGTGCATACATGAACATATCATTATTGGACTTGATAAACCATCGCTTGGTATGGGACAAGCTGATGGGATACCTATAAACCGTAATGAAGCATGTTATGGGACGTGTGGAACGGGACTCTCCTCGTAGGTGTATGACTTGGGACAACCTGCAAAGACCAGGTCTGATGAGGGCGGGGAGTGTACGCCGGGACATAAAAGTTCGGACAAGGAGCGGCTCCTAGCAAGCTTCTAAGACAAAAAAGGAGGCAGAAATAACCTAAACCATACATTGAAAGGGATGGGTCTAGGTATCGGGCTAAGTCTGATTCTTTTATCAAAAGATTTATTGCATTAAAGCTGATCCTCAAGATGAAATTTTAAACATTGCGTGGCATTTGATATGGCGCATGTGAATGACACTATTGGTTTGCATCGCCGTAGACGATTAGAAGTCCTAGAGCTTCGTACTTGGCACTAAGTGTTGTTTACTGAGTGTTTGGTTGTATAGCTGATTGTGGTTATGCTAACGAGCAAATGCACCTAGACTTGAGGTACGAATGAGAACCTTTTGATGTGTACCTCTGAATGCTTGCATTATGATTGGCTTACTTGGCATCGAGTTGTTGTTTGACTAAGGCTTGTTTGAGAAGTTAAGTAGCATATTGTAATCTTGCTAAGTCGCAGGTGCGGCAGGACTTAAGGCACGAGAAATTATCTCATTGAATTGATGCCTTGAGTGCTTGCTTGATGTTTGCTTAGTTGAGACTCGTTTGATGATTGACACCCGGCTGAGTGTTGCTTGTAATTCCTTAGTAATTAGTAGCTGGCTTATGGTTACCGTTATGGTAAGCAGTTTAGGACTGCTAGACTTGAGTAGATGGCTTAGGTCCTTGAATCCTTTGGTGGAACTGTAGTAGCTCATATGATGTCAGAGCTTAGTGGGAATGAACAATCGAGATAAAAGCGTTAGAGGAGCGCCTAACTCCAGACCACAAGTTGAGGGAGATTCAAGAGTTGGTAAAGTCGAGAGAGCTTTAAAAGAAATCGAGAATTGGATGAGTAGGTAAGCTCGAGATTGGGTTGCTATTGTGAGTTAGCCAGTTGAGGCTATTGCTGTTGTGATTATTAGAGCAAATGGTGGTGATCGGAAGGATGATCTTGGAGACACAAATAGGAGTCGACATATGGACTAGCTTGTGGAATAATTTGTGAAGTCGAAGTCGACGGAGTTGGCAGGAAATGTAAGTATGAGTTTACTCCTATTTGGAATGAGGATTTGTAAGGAAGCCTTAGATGCGTGGGTATATTGAGGAGAAAATGACCTTAGCGATTAACACTCCAAGGTACTACTAATGATCGGTGAATAGTTACCAAAGGAAGAATTTTTCTTGAAGGCGTAACACGTAGTCGGATTTGCCTTCATCTAGTTGATCAATGAGGAATACATTACTGAGCTTGTTAAGTGGCAAGAGTGTTATAATCCCTGACGATCGTGAGAACCAGAGGTGGATTTGCCATTGCAGGGTAGAGTTCTTGAGATTGCCTAAGCACGTACCAAAGGTGGATAGAGACCCTTTGGATGAGGCAAGGAAATTCAGGAATGAAGCAAAGTTCGAAGCATCGTGGCGAATTGGTGTTCTTAAATCTGAAATGTTATGATGGATTTCATCCCGAAGGGCAAAATGACTAGAGAAACCATGAGTAAAGAGGATTTCCATTTATAGAACATGGAATGTACCTGTAAGGAATGGTTGATACCTGAGCGTAAGGCCTAGAAGGGAAATTGGTGGTCTGTCTCTCTCGTCATGTGGGAAGTGTTAAGGAAAATCGGCGTGCTAGTTTGCTTGAGTCCAATGATCCTATGAAGTTGGTTGAGATTGAACTGAACCATCGGAAAGGGAGTTATGAGTTGTTGTCCCCTAAAAGATAAGGTGTTATTCTAAAGGACGATTAGACCATGAGGTGGTCGTTGCTGGGAAGGAAAGTGAATGGGCCTGATGGTCTTGGTCACTCGTAATTTTAATGGACAGACGAGTAAGCAAAAAGGGGGTGCTAGGGTTATAACCGCAAGGTATTTTGAGTCAATCGAGTTGAATAATCAAGGTATGGACCGATGAAGGCCGGAAGAGGATCTCGATCCCTTAGAACCTTGTTGTTTGAGGTGACAGAGTTATGGGAAGGAGAATGTCAAGCATGGTGACATCTGAGTCCTGGAGTAAAGGTATCGCTGTTGGCGCAAGCTCTAAGATTGACGTTATATAGAACGAGGAAGACAAGGTAGGATTCGAGGCATGAAGATGCAGCTGGAGTGTATAGTCCTCCTCATAGGGTAAGAGACCCTAGCATGGAAATAAGAGGAATTCTATTGCCTGGGTGTTAAGAGCGAAAGTCGCCAGGGAGTGTCTCGAGGATTATAGGCTTGAACCTTTGTTGCCTTTTGATGGTTTTAGTACCGACTTTAATTGATGACCTTTAGGGTTATTTGTGGTTATAGTCCAGAGATCGACAGTGGATTAGGCAATAAGTCGAAATGGAAATGACTGACGGATAAGCGACATTTGTGAATATGAATTGTAGAGAGACGACTGGTATTAATGGATTTAGGCTTGAAGTGCGTTAGGTCTCGATTGTTTTAGGCATCGATTGCTATGGACGACTTTAGATGGTGTGAGACGAGATGTATGCAAGGAAGTGGACAAGGAATATTTGGGTCAAAAGGCCAGTTGTAATCGCATGCATATGGACGCGACTTGAATAACGACTAGACTTGAGGTTATATATTTATATTAGGCAGTTGATTTTTGGAGATGTGATAGTCACTTGTGAAATTAGAAATTTTCAACCGAAAGGGATTAATCGAAATCAAAGAGTCATGAGGAGCGTGAACAGCCTTTGGAAGGTATTCCATAGACTCTAAGAGGACGCTCGAGGTATGCAGAATATAAGAGCGTGAAAATTGGGTCTAATAAGGCAAGTTCTAGGTCATAAAGCCTCTGGGAAATGGATTTCCTGTGGAACCCTTAGGATAAGTATAAGTAATGGATTGTCGGAAAACAGTATGGATTACTGGAGTTTGGAGTTACTGGAATTGATGGTTTGCTATAGACGAATCGTGGCAAGAGTCGTCCTATTAATGAAATGGACTAAGGACGAGATGTAGCGCGAATGGCCGAATGACCATGAAAGGAGTTTTCGGGGGCTAAAGCGTTGTGACCTGCGGGTCCTGATGCCAAGAGATCATGGAAGAGATTACAACAGGGAGAAAATCCAGACTCTTAAGTACCCACAGATAGAGACTTAGAAGCTTCATAAACGAATGTAAGTATACGATGATGAAGGACTTAGAGGGCAAGGTCATGTGGGAACTCATCGTGATGACTATAGTGTCCCATGGATTTACCAAGCAGTACCAGGACTTACGGCTGCACTAGTGGTGGAATATAATGAAAAGAGAAATAGTCAAGTTTGTGGATAAGGATCGGATGTGTCAACAAAGGAAGGCACGACTCGATAAGTCGACGAGTTGTCCCAGCCGTAGGAAGCTCTCGAGTGAAACTAGGAACGAATTGTTGTGGATTTGGCCGTAGGGTCACCTGAAAGGTCAGGAGGACCATGAGACGATTTGTGAAGGCGTTAGGCAACTCGTGTGGAACTTCAACGATGGTTGTACCAAGTAGAGATCCTGAGTTTACCTTAATTGTTGGAGGAGTCCTCAAGACGTCATAGGGACGAAGTTACATTACAGTACGTCCTGTCGTGTGCAGACAAATAGATGGCCTAAGAAAATGATCTAGATGCATGAGATTAGGTTGCGAGCGTGTGTCATGAACTTTAAAGGACGCGGTGATGAGTGGCTAGGCCTGGTGGAGATGTCCAAAGTAACAATTACTTGTAGACAGCTTGGATAACCGGTTGGTGCATACCTTTATTAAGGATGTTTGAGTGGGGACTTATTGCGAATGACTTCTATCTTGGGTTGAAATTACTTCATGAGGGACTGACTGGAGGTGGCACTGGACTGTATTAAGCCTTTTGAAAAGCATGGGTGGGCCCTAAGTTAATCTTGTGGATCAAGTTACTTGGAGTTATGTTTGGGTCTCACGTAATACCCTGAAGCGTGTTGACGCAAGGATTTGTGCCCATCTTGATGCGTTAATATGTGAGATATTAACCTGAAGCGTTGAGACGCAGGTTTCAAAACGGTATACGGATCTGAGGCGTGCTACGCAGATCGTGGGTGAGTTTGACGGCCAGTGCGCCATTACGAAGGCCCTGGCATTGATACTGGAACTAAATGGACAGACGGTATAGATCTTTAGAACTTCAAGTGAGAGATTATGTTTTTCTTAAAGTATCACCCATGCGAGGCTTGTCCGATTTGGAAAGTCGAGTCCGAGGTGTGAAGACCTATTTTGGGATTTTGGCAATTAAAAGGGGACCGCCGAGGAAGATGAAGTAGAGATGAGGCGTCAGCACCCAGTTGTTGAGTACGAGATTTATGGTAAATTTCGAGGATGAAATGTTTATAAGGAGGGAAGAGTTGTGACATTCTGAATTCCGACCCTATCTCGAAGCTTATGAATGAATGAATGTCTATTGATGTATTTCAGTAAATCTCACTCAGAATTGATCTCTCTTGAGGCGACTAACCAAAAGGGAAAGGCTAAATAGGATTTAAGTACGTGGGCTAAAGAACTCAACCACAAGTCGGTACTTTGACCATAAGGATTGCCGAGGGAATATTTTGGACCACTAAAGGTCGATCAAAGAATGGTTTCAGAACAATTTGCTAGTATCATGCGATTGGTCCACGGGTGATTCCGGATGGCCATGGCATGAGTTGCGAATTAACCTAAACCGATTCCTAACGATCGCAACCTTCGGGACTAGCAATTGACCCACGCAATTACATGACAACCAGAGTCACCGTGGCACGAGTAATTCTTAAACGCGACATTAGTCGCGGGTCGATACGCGTAGCTCCTAAGAGCCACCCGTTAGTCTGAGATATACTGGAATGACAAACGATTGATTTTAGCCATAAAATTGGACTTCGAGATTAAAGGCCGATATTCAAGGATTCCGACGGGAATAAATTGGACGTCGCCTCATCGGGAACCATTAGGATTAGAATTCGCTCGTTATCGATTTGAAAAGTGAAATTCGGACTGACGATTAGGAAATTACCTTTATGCCCTTAGATTAATGCCCTTTTTTCTTTAGAAGCAAGTAATGGCAATTTGGATAATTGCCACCCTCCCTTCTTGACCGAAATTTGAAGGACCATTTGGCCATTTGACCCTTGAGTGACTTGATGACATAATGACATGAATGGATGAGACTTGTTGGACTAGGCACATTCCCCATCAACCACTCCCCAACCACTTGTCATTCAAATACTATTCATGTACTTACCTCCAACCACTCCTTTCAATCACTTTTCCCCTTGGACTTAAAATTGGAGGAAGCTCTCTTTCCCCCATTTTTTCCCTCATGATCGGCCGAACCATCACCCCCCCCCCCCCCTCACTCTCTCGTTTTCTCTCATTCTCTCTTCCTCTCAAGCTCTCACTCTCCATTTTTCCTCTCACGCCATCGACGCCACCTCCACTGTCGCTTCACCGCCGGCCTTCGGGCTAAGCTCGTGAGCTCCTCAAGCTCATTTTCCATGGTAAGTCTCCCTAAGACTAGATCCTACGTGTTGTTTGGTTAGTAAATGACGTTTAGTGCAATTTTGGGAAGAAATCCATGACTAATCCGTAGAGTTGATGGTCGGACCTCCTTGGAAAGATTTGAACCGCGGATTCCGTCGCCTTTTCCGCCGGTTTTCCTTTGCTCTTGGACTCGGTAAGTTATCCCTAACCCTTTATTAGGATGTTAGGTTACTAATAGATGTTTTATGGTTGGATTGGTAGAGTTTAAGGGCTGTTTTTGGTGAGAAAAACGTTGATACCCGAGAGCCCGTGTAATCCCGTTTTCAGCGCGCGTCGAAAATAGAATGGGTCGTTCTAAGTCGTCCGGAGTCCAAATTGAGCTCCGTTTTCACCCACACGACCGTAAGATCATGAGGAACGAGGCTATAAAATTAGATCGCTAAAAAAGTAAACAGATTTATGTCAGTTTTTCTGAGAGCAAGCCTGGTCATAGAAAACCGAACTTGCCATGAGATGGATGAACAGCGCTTGGTCGTTTCTTGGGTTAAAAATGGCGAAATTGAGTTTAAATGATGAAGTCCTATTCTGGTCATGAATGATCTTAGGGTCTTGAGCATGCATCGAAGTCATTTTAACTTAATTTGAGCAAGTGAAGTAAGTTTTAAATCTCTCTTTTTCATCCTGAGTCATTGTGTTCGGAAGGAAAATAATTGTAAAGGAGATTGTTCGTCGCTTCCGCATGTCCATTTGGTATTGCTCTTAAGTCGTTCGCCGTTGATCCTGGGAACTATGAAATGGAAACGGCCGTAGTGGGATGTTAGCGAGCCCGAGAAGGGTATGGGGCGTTACATCCCCGTTTAAGCTCACGTCTTTTCAATGTGGGATAAGGCACCTCTTAGTTTGCTTTTACAAACAAATCACCAACAATCTCTTACTTTGTTTGTAAAAACAAAATTACAAAACAAAAATTCTTATAAAAATTACAGTCAATATACATATATAAAGGTCTCTTTCGAGTTAAACATTTATTTAGTGCAAGTATTTCAAAACTCTATCCAAGTTACAAGTAGCTTGGCTTTAAACTTGTTACTCTAAGTAATAGAATCAGACATACCGCTCATATACTAACCTCTTGTTTCAGCGAGAAGTTCATATTTACTCAGCACTATTATGGCCTTATGCTTGTACCTATTTCATGAGCTCTCTAGAAAGCAACCATAATTTTCGTAAGAAGCAACACCACTTCTAAGCCCATATAGATAAAGTATTTTCACGTATTTCTGTTACTAATGAACATGCTACTAAAACATATTATACTTCATTAAGAGTTTAACTTGGCCTCTAAACGTAACAGACGATACTGACTTCTCATGTTCGGGCTAGTGTCAGCATCAAACAATCATTATTAGTAACTTGTTTTTACCCATTAAACCTTATAACTAGCGATGTGCTAGTATAAGGTCGGGTTATCTTACTGGCGATTTTAATTAAAGGGTTTCAGCCATTTCTTTAAAGTCACATTTACCACATCTCTTGGTATTAGCTAGATTCGGGTTTTTTTTCAATTTAATATTAAAAAAAAATTATTTACAAAATTAATTACTATGCAAAAATATTTACGAATTTAGGTCTCGCGCGCTGGAGACACCGGCGCGCGAGACCCGCGGCGGTCGCGCGCTGGTAATACCACCAAGAGATGTGGTAAATGTGACTTTAAAGAAATGGCTGAAACCCTTTAATTAAAATCGCCAGTAAGATAACCCGACCTTATACTAGCACATCGCTAGTTATAAGGTTTAATGGGTAAAATTAATTACTATGCAAAAATATTTACGAATTTAGGTCTCGCGCGCTGGAGACACCGGCGCGCGAGACCCGCGGCGGTCGCGCGCTGGTATGTCCAGCGCGCATGCACTTTCCCATTTTTTTTGTTTTTTTGTTTTTAGTTATTTTATATTTCTTTTACATAATTTTATTATTTTATATTTTCAGGACTAAATTTTTTTTTGGAGTTTGCAAGGTTAATATGTATTTGACAATCCGAAAAAATTATATTTTTTATTTGTTTTAGTTTTTCAATTATTTTATATTTTAAAATTTCGCGGATTCGACAACCCAATATGAAAAACAGTAGGACGAATCTATTTTCAACAACATTTATTTCGTATCGTTGGTTATTTTATATTTTTCAAGACCAAAATGCTGTGCACAACGGTTATTTCGTATGGCAGTGAAATTGCCGCACAACGCACTTACTTTTATTTACAAACGCTGCACAACGCAAATGGTCACGCGCTGGACATACCAGCGCGCATGCACTTTCCCCTTTGCGCGCTGGTATTACCAGCGCGCAAATGGTCGCGCTCTGGTTTTTCTAGCGCGCGACCGTTCCGGGTCTCGCGCGCTGGTGTCTCCAGCGCGCGAGACCTAAATTCGTAAATATTTTTGTACAGTAACTAATTTTGTAAATAATTTTTTTAAATATTAAATTGGAAAAAAACCCGCTAGATTCTTACTTGAACTCACCTAGATAATTGTTATGGTACCATCTTTAATCAATTGTCTCACACTAGTCTAGACATTTCATTATGAGTGCCACTATGATATCTTGTCAAATTAGCTTGATTGTCACAATGAACAAAAATAGGAGTCATAGGACTAGGCAATAATTTAATGTCTAATAGTAAATTTCTAATCCCACTCAGCCTCTTTTTCAATTGTCACTAAAGCAATGAATTCTAATTCTATCGTTGAGTAAGTTATACATGTTTGTTTCTTGCTCGCCCAAAATACAACACATCCACCTAATTTCTTGTAATCCAACTAGTATCGGTGTATCCTTCTAATACAGCTCGATAATTATTATAGACCAATCACAAATCTTTTAGTTCTCTTAACTAAAATCCCGTGACGACGTTACAATGTTCTATATTTGGATTACTATTATATCTACTCAACTTATACATGAAAATGTAATCTTAAGTCAAGTACAATGCATCGCATACATTAAGACCTTATAGATCTCACATAGTCAGCTTATGCTACTACTCTACTAGTATTATAATTTAATTTCATACTGGTACAAAACATAGTGCTGTTTCTTTGAAATTAAGATGTTTAAATCCATTTAACATCTTTTCGACCTTAATCACATTAGTTCAAAGAGTGACCCCACTATTTTTTTAAATTTAGATCTCAAGATAGTATCTACACCACTCAAATATTTTAAAAGTCTAAAGTTAGATACTTCTTAGCCTCAATGACTTTAGTCATATTCGTTCTAATAACTAAGCTTGAAACTTGCTAAAAAGAAATTTTTTACCACAATTACCACGTGACAGTTTTTCCTTGTGCAATATAACTCTGAAAGCCAAGAATTACAGCAACAACGGCTTCATAAAAATGGCTTGCACAGTTTGAACAGAAAAGAAATTACTGGCACTAATATTGAAAGTTGTCAGATAGTAAACCTTTAGAATTGTGCTTGCAACATATTCACCTATGCTAGAAGCTTTTGCTTCTCCTTTGCGGCAGCCAACTCTTCCCCATTTGGTAATCTAGGCTTATGAGATCAAGCATTCTTTTGTTATGTTCACGATCACGGTAACCACGCCTTCTCAAAGTACACATCTCTCCTACTGCTTCTGTCAAAATTAGAGTCATACCTCGACATAGCCATAATCCTTTCATGGCTATCTTGCCTAGGATGTGAAGTAAGAAACCTATGGCCATAGTCATCACATGGATATTTATCGTGATCCCGTACTCCAAACCATGTCTACTTCATCGGCCTATGCCGATGCATGTAACAATCATCATTTAGGCCTTGGATCCAGTATTGTCATCTTACCCGCAATCGCCATTAGTAACCATGAGGCATAGAATATAAGACAAATAAAGCATGATTCATAAAACACATTCAATTATTGAGATGACTTACTTAATCCATGCCAATAAGCTTTCAGACGAATGAGAAAATGAAGCCAACTTGCATCGGGTTCTAATGACCATTTCATTGAATAGTTCTTATGCACCGGAAAGTTCGAATATTCTCACAAAGATTAAATAATTTCTTTTTTTTAACAAAGTTCGACAAGTAGTAGGTATCACCTTGTTAATAGATTGGCAATTGGATCGATGATAGAAACTTTGGTTATCTTCGACGATCGGAGTAGCGAAATCCAATCGATTCAGGATATCGAGCATGACATTTATCGCCGTCCGAACTTTTCCTGAACTCTCTCTTCCATTAGTATCGCTCGAGTACTTCCCTGAACTTCATGAATTTCCTTTATCATGTTATCAGGGAATAATCTGATCTAATTGCAATATATCTCTTTATGGCGGCCGAAGATTTCATATGCTTGTGATAATGCCCACAACCTTGAGAAGTGCGCTTGGGGGTAGCGAAAAGACGCCATGTATCATTTCTTTTAAAGAAAACTCGTTGGGATTGGGCAAATCTCTAAAAACCTGAAAGGCATATGCAATTCTAATCATTTCCAAAATCGCTTCGTCAGCCCAAATATGAAATGCCGCGAATCGCTTCCTTCCTTTTTGTTTTTTTGTAATAAAACCGCCTCATCACACACCGAATCAACGCCATATGTCCTATATGCACTGGCAACGGATCGTCCGCCAAGCATGCCTCACAAGCGATCGAGATGCACAACTGGGCCAAACGGTTCAATTTCACCATGCCTTGATTCATGGCTTTTACCCCCAACAACAAAATTTCCAAATGCAGCAACACATGCATAGGATCATGTTGTTGCCGAACTCATCCTTAAAGTTGTCTCCATTGTTGCAAAATAAATCCTTAAAATTGTTGGGAAATTTCGTCGGAAATGGAATGAACAATGGAATTAGACTTTGAAACATGTAATCACTTTCTTTAAGGATTTATATGCTCCATAACGTTGCTAATGGTTTCCGACAAATGTCCTCCAGGATATAACAAAGTCTCAATGAGAATAGCAGATAGCAATTCTGATATTTCTCCAAGATCTCTCTAAGAAACAATTGGAAACAAAGGCTGTATTTCTCTTGTGTTCAAACGATGAAAATTGAGAGAAGAAGTGAAGTTGATTCTGAAAATGAATAGAACAGCTGAATATATAATGAGAACGAACACACATTTTCGCATCCGAAAAGTAGTTAATTCTCATGCAACTCTTCGTATCCAAACAGTTTATTCAATCATACATTTTCATGTATGAATCGGTAGTTATTTTCGAAGAGATGCAAACATTCAAAAGATTGTAAGAATGCCTTAGAAAATAACCAATAATTGAATAGACGCAACCTTTCAAAAGTTGTCAGAATCCTTCGTGAACAATCACATTGTTTCACTAGAAAATAATGGTAATTGTTGATTTGTGCCAAATTTAATCCTCGTGCGCACTCACATCTTTTCGATGTGGGGCAAGGCACCTCTTAGTTTATTTTTACAACAACCACCGACAGTGCCTACTTCGGCATTTGGGGTTCTCAAGCGTTGCTTTGTGGATGAACTTAAGGAGGAGATACATTGTCTTTTCACTGCCATTTCTTCCCCCAAGAATGGCTGCATGTGAGGTTGGATCGTCCTTCGCCAAAATGTGGTTTGCCATGAGAAAGCACGGACACTCTTCAGCGCATCTGTGTCAAGAGTGTCGGATGCGTGTCGAAAATCAACACGCGATCCACACTTGATCAACAGGTTTTAGACTTTTGACATGTGGTTAGCGCTCTAGTCGTGCCGGCGACACGCAAGTCCAACATCCGACATGTCATTTCGACACAAGTTTTCAATAAATCAGGGTTCAAAATGTAGATCTATCAAAAATATATACTTAAGTCATATACGCAGCCACTCCAAAATTAATATACTCAACCAACCAGCCAAAAAAATCATAATCGTAAAAATGATAATTTGTCATGTATATGTAACAATTTACATTTTATATATAACGTCCTCAGCATGTCGCAATTTTCTAATTTTTTAGAAATGTCGTGTCACCTGTCGAAGTCAGTTCTACTTAGAATGGCAATGGCAAAGATACGACAATGTTCACGTCAAGTACACCTGAGCCAGGCAAGGGACGCCGGCCCTTCGCCGATGGGGAGTGGTGCTACCACTACAATAGCTTTCCATCTCCTTCTCGTCCATTTTGTCCTTCATTTGTGTTTTTCGGATCCTCTTCTTTTTTTATTTTTTTTTCTTTTTTTTTGTGTTATCGAGGTTTAGTAAATATTCGTTTAGTTTTATCTTGTAGCGTTTAATGGCTAGATGGATGCCACGATGCTACTCAACATCAACTTATTAATTGTCTAATTACCATTTTCGTTATTTTTTCAACGGAAGGGTTAATCGAACAAAAAATTATACAGTTCAAAAACATAAATGGAAAGAAAACAAAAAAAATTAGAGAATAAATTGAACAAATTAAACAAGTTCAGGGACTACCGACACTTTTATCCCGATGGAATTTGAGTGAGATAGAACATGGATGGAATATGAAGTTTGATTGAGACGGTAAAAAAAAAACTCTTCTCATTCTTAACGCTGCTACTAGCTCTAGGTAAAAAATGAAAAATCCAAAAGTTAGAATTAGAACAAATTTTCACCAATATTTTCTTTAGATAATCTTGGGGCACCGATGCAAAGACTTGGCTACTTTTTCAAACACAATGCAAGCGAAAATTAGTGAAAAAAATATTAAACTTATTAGGCTGCTGTCGCGACCCTCTCGACGCGGGAGGAGGAGGGGGCTAATGGGCCGCCCGATCGTCGCCTGATCGGACGCGGGCCTCTCCCAAGGTCCATTACCCAAATCGCAACGGCTGGATATATGTGGTCGACCTTTGGTGCGGTCTAGTGACATGTGATATGTGTACATGCCAAGGAGTCGCCACCAATCGTTTCGTGGAGGGTACGATCGGAAACCATATCGAGTAGTTGCGAGCGATCAATTCGATTTTGTGGAAACCAGAGAAATGGGATCGGGGACTTTGTTACGCCAACTGTCAGAGTTGACGCCCTTTTCGGCACCTAAGTTGAATGATTTATCTAATTCTAAGATTTTATACAGATGAGTGGGGTACGGATCCTAAATCTAGGATTTCATGCAGGTTGGAATGGTTACTCTATCATTCACAGTCAGTGAAAATAAATGCGAAAATCAAGGATCCAAAGCATGCGGATAAATCACATGAAAGCAACATGGCATGCATAATGAGGCCCTATTAGCCTAGAGAAGTATCAATCAAGGCTTATGAATGATTTAGACATAATTCGCCCATGAGGGAAAGAATCGTAATTTTAAGAAATGTGGGGACAAATTGCCTTTGAAGGGAAAAATCATCATTTCAGATGAAGTGTGTAGCCAAAAGATGGTGAAAATGGGATTGGCGATCAAATCCTTCCATTTCCTATTTTTCGGGAATTTTCAGAATTTTTCTAGAATTTTAAAAGTGATTTTACCTTCGGAGGGGTAAAATCGTCATTTTGGACAAAGATGAGAACTGAAAATCTCAAATATTAAGGTTGGTCACCCACCTGACCCAAACCCTAATTTTAAGCCGTTCTCAGGACTCGATTGGAATGGGAAAGACGATTTTACCCATTGAGGGGTAAAATCGTCATTTTGAGAAAAGGGACGAGACTCGAAAACCCAAGCCCAAGAATTGGTCGCCTAACCGACCCTAATTCTTACCTTGGCATTATCGACTTTATCTCGCATACACAACAGAGGTGACTTAACCCTAAAGGGTAATATCGTCAATTCTCGGAAGAACGGATAAGAAACCTCAAAAATAGGGTTGACCAGTTGTCTGTGGTCAATCCTCGATTTTTGGGGATTTTCGGAGTGTCTAGGATTTTCCCACAATTTTCCCATATTTTTTTTCGAATTTTCTAGGGTTTTCTAGCATTTTTTTGGATTTTCTAATTTTTTTTTTGATTTTTTTATTTTAAAAATCATTTTTTGAATTTTTTATTAAGAAAAATACTTCGGGCCGGGTCGACCCGACCCACTCGAGTCGGAACCTAGCCTAGACCCGGATCCGCGCAACCCACGCCCTAAAACGACGCCGTACCATTTTTTTTTTTCGGATTATCTAGACTTGATCCAATGGTTTCTATTGAACAGCGTGGCTAATCCACGGCCGCCGGATCAGATTACTAAAACCTACGGCCTAGATTGAACGGACACTCAACCAGGACCGTCTGATCAACTTACTAAAACTTACGGTCAGGATTAGAACGCAAGACTCGATATGGACCGTCCACCTTCACTAACCGAAACGACGTCGCACTACCACTAACCCAAACGGCGCCATTTCAAACCATTTTGATTTTCTGGTTTTAAAACATTTTCGAATAAACCTAATTACTAATCGAACGACCTCTAGAATTTAGACTCGATGTATCTGAGCCGTCCGATCTATTTATTCGAATAACAGACCTCCAACGACCGTGCTGACTAGATTGACACGTGGACCAATGGTCGACTGCCACCTAGGAATGATGACTCGTTGACCCGCCACGTCAGCTCGTCTTCAACCTCGCGACTGCCTCTAAACAGACGGTCGCGACTCTCCGGCGATGATCCGATGGTGGGATCTTAACGGAATCGCGCGAAACCAATGCCAATCGACTCGCAATCGTATCTAGTTCAACATATCTACGAATCATGGGACTTCGTTCACCAAATCGCGAACATCATGCAGAATGCCGAGTATGGCCATGGGAGTTCGATCGCTCGATTCACATCAAATCATGACAATTCAATCACATAATAGTATCAATGGAGGTTCAGAAGACGTACCTCGAGCTCCGATCGAGCTCGCACGGCCTAGATTTGGCTAGGCAAGAACGAACAGGGACCGGCTATGGAAGCTAATTTTGAAGACTCAATTCGAGGTATTCGAGCGAAATCGATGCAAAATGAAGATGCAATGATGGTTAGGGATGCGTGAGGAGTAAAACGCCTACCCTAACTCGAAGAATCAAGGTCGGAATCAAGTTCCGCCATTAAAGCACAGTGCGAAAGCTTGAAGACCAGACTCACCTGTATTCGTGGTTTTGGCTAGTGCGGTCGACGGCGATCGCTTCCTCCCAGCATGGGCAGCCTCCTGACGGTCTCTTTAATCTTTGGTCTAGCCTAGAAAGGCCTAACCGACGCTCTGTAGATTCGAGCTCTGCCCTCGACAATGGCGATGGAGGGCGAGCTCTCTCTCGTTCGTTCTCTCTCTTTTTCGATTCTGTTCACCATCCTCCAATTGAATCAACTAACTTCTGCTTCTAGAAAGCCCTCGCAGGCTATATACCATTTTGATTTTTTGGCGCCGAACTGAGGGAGCTAACGGACTCCAAATGGCACGTGGTCGCGCGTGCCATTTGGTCCAGACAGCGATGGTGACGATGGGTAACTCCGTCCAACACAAATGGTGTTCCGGCGTGCGCAAACGGACGGCTAATTTAGTCGTTATATGTGTGTTGACTTTCACGGCCAGTGAAACATTGACCAATCGATTCCATCTTCCTTCGGCGGCCATTGGTCATGATTCTGGTGCCAATCGACGGGGAATGGTCTGAAGGACTAAACGCCCACTAGGGCATCTTCAATTGTAGTTAATTGGTTGATCAATTTCCTCGTTAAAATTCAACCATGCACTGTTCATCTGCGCGAGAGTCTGAGGAAGAAGATGGTACTGTAGCGAACCGGTTCGATCGGTCCGACCGGTCTGAACCGGTTCCGACTTGCAATGTTTCAAATTAAACCCAAATTGATGGGAAATTTTTGCAATTGGACCTCAGAATCAAATTTAGGGCATGAATTTTATCTAAAAATGTGGTTTTGCCCAAAAAATCATGTCAATTTCTATAAAAACCCAAAATTTATCATTAATTGCAATTAAGCGAATTGTGAAATTGAAGGCTCAAATGATCAAATTGGGCCAAACTACCTATGCCAATTGATTCAAGATGATGAAAAGGATTGGGCAGTGACTTCAATTTGCAATGATAGTTCCTGAATTGAAAGTAATTTCAATTATGCCCAAATTCAAGGACTAAAATGCAATTAAGTTTGTAATTTTGCCCAATTTCTGCAATTAAACATTATGTAGGGACAATTGGGATAATTTAAATAAGGGACAATTAGATTGAATGTCAAGATCCTAAAAAATGACAAAATTACAAATTAAAAGACTTAATTGACATTTTTTTTCCCAAATTCAATCATATGTGTTACAAAGGAACACATAAAATTGAATATGATTTTAGACTTTTATGAGGTCAAAAATATAAGGGATTTAAAATAAAAATATTGGCTATTTTTTTCATATTTTTGTGACCTCAAATGCTATTTTTCTTGATTTTCTAGTATTTTTCTAATTTTTGAAAATATTAAAAAATGATAAAAATATGAAAAATTATTTTTTTGTCAAAAATGGTTCCTTAGACTTGGCCAAGGCCACCAAAGTTGATTTTTCAATTTTTTGACTTTTTATGAATTTTTTATGAATTTTCTAAGAAATAACTAGAAAAAGGCTGATCCAAAATTAGGCGTCAACAGCTACCCCTCTTTGAGAGGAATATCGCGAGAGATTTCTCTCAAAGACAGGTGACACCTTAGTCTAGATTGACTCTATTGGGAAATAGAAAAATGAATCTTGACATCTAATCTTTCTTGTCCCGCTGGTAAATGCTTTGCCCTATCTTTGCTGATGTGAGAGGGAGAGAGAGGGGATAGAGATGCTCACCTGTTACTTACCTGCCTGATGCTCATATGGCATGCGCGGTGTATACCGGGTTCAAGTAGATACCTAGGGGCTCGTCTCTTGAGCATCCTAGGGCGGTTAAACTCTAGCATGTATGGTTGGCCAAACCAAAGTGAGATTCCTATATTTGACAGGAACCTATGAATGACGCACCCATTCTTTTAGGGATTGTCAGAAGTTTTGATCCGTATGGTGGATCAGACCATGAATAGGACTCCTTTTTGCTATGAACCTATGGATGACGCACCCGTTCTGTAGGAATTGTCGAACATTTTGATCCTTCAGGGGGATCAGGCCGTGAATAGGACTCCTCTCTGCTAGGAACCTATGGATGACGCACCGGTTCTTTAGGGATTGTCGAACATTTTGATCCGTCAAGGGGATCAGGCCGTGGATAGGACTCCTTTCTGCTAGGGGCCTATGGATGACGCACCCGTTCTGTAGGGATTGTCGAACATTAAACTGATCCTACACTTTGAGGAATCAACTAGGGTCTATACAAGTAAGGTGTACCTAACTCTTAGGTTTACCAAATGAGCTATTCTGGGTATAGGGATTACCTAAAACCTTACAGACAGCTGGTTCTGAAAGTTGTCCTTTTGACATGCAAGGTGTTATTCTAGGGTTTGGGGACTCCAAGTATCCTGCAGAAAACTCAAACTTGTAAAAACTTTGATAAGATTTTTCTGGGATCTAGGGGTTACCTGAAATCTCACAGAAAGACGATCTTGAATATTGTCTTTTCGACATTGGAGGTGACATTCTGGGATCTAGAAACTTTAGGCATCCTGCAGAAAGCTCAAACCTATAAAACTGAAATCTCACAGAGAGATGATACCGAAGATTGTCCTTTCGATATTGGAGGTGACATTCTGGGATATGGGGACTCCAGGCATCTTATAGAAAGCTCAAACCTATAAAACTGAAATCTCACAAAGAGATGATTCCGAATATTGTTCTTTCGACATTGGAGGTGACATTCTGATATTTGAGGACTCCAGGCATCCTGCAAAAAGCTCAAACCTATAAAACTGAAATCTTACAGAGAAGCAATTCTGAAGATTGTCATTATGGGGTAAAGTCTACTTCTTGGACCTAGGGCTGTCATGGGTCTCATAGAAGCTTTAGACTTAAGTGTTCATTCCTCATTTGCAAAGAGATTAGTCCTCTCGAGGTAATGATGATCATAATGTAGGTAAAGATTCATTTTAACCTATGCAATTATGCAAAATGACTTAGGATGCGGGAGGTTATCCAAAACATCTTTAAGTATGCGATGATGATTAAGAATCCTTGTGAGGAAAATCCTTGGATCAAACAATTTGAAGTTTCCAACCACAGCTTGCTTTCGAGCATTCTATTAGAATATCTCTGTCAGAAAGGGCTTCTTACCGATTTTTCTGACTTGGTCTTTTCATAACAAGAGCACTCGAATTTCCTAATACCTTGCACCTGGGTTTTCGGAGCCGTTCGCAGTGCATACATTTAGTCAATCGGGAGGTCTTTACGGGACCGTAACGTTGGGCTTGGACATGGTTTTCGAAAGGGACTCACTCTCTGAGTCAGGTCTTTTCTTAGACACAAAATTTTCCTCATCTGCTCCGGGTTTACAAGTCAAGAACCCTCCAAAAATGAGAAAGAAATAATCTTGCTCGAACTTCTTCGAGCTAAGCTTAAGCATTAATCCTTACGCTGACCCAAATGCTTTAATCAGAAAAGACTTTTCAGGGTTATAACGCAGGTAGGATTGGGGACCGAAAAAAATTTATTTTTGGTTCAGAATATGTGAATGGTTTAACATTGATGACCACTGTAGGCTTGCTGCCGATCTGGTCCCTTGCTGTTCAAAGAGCGCCTTCAGTCTTTGAAGTGCATTGATAGTCTTTGGAGAACCTCTCTCTTGTGTTAGTGCGGCGTCAACATCTGAATGTGACATAATCTGGGAGTATCTTTCACTGTCTATCTCCCTTGGGATTTTCTTTTACAACCAGATCTCACTAGTCACCTATACAAAAATATCATGCCATCTTTTGGCATTTACAAGATCAGCTAAATAATTCACAAGTGTACAAATATTTGGAGAGGCATTGGCCTTGCTTTTACCAGGCACTTTGCTTTTTCTTGATGCCTAAAATTAGATTTTTTTTCTTTTTTATTTTTCTCATCTTTTGTTGAAATCCCACCTTTCCCTTTCTTTTGGAAATCAGGATTTTCAAGTAAGTGTGCTAGATGTTCAACTCAAATCCCAGCACTCAAATATTAACCCAGGAATTTTTCATTATTCCTATTTTTTGAACTTTTCACTCTCGAAGTGACGTCACTTCCGCCTTGGGCTATGCAATGATCACCAACTGGTTTGCGAAATGAACGTATAGGCTCAACTGGGCTGTACAAAGGGTAAAAGTGTATAGGATAGAGAAACGAATGCTTTTCGTCATCTTAAAGCACTTGGATTACCGTAAAAGTTAAATGGCAAGCAACACACGAAGATTGATGCAAGTCTGAACAAGAGAATTTCTAACCATTTCCCTCCTGATACTGTTGGACTTACTTCCAGTTGGCCCCAATGTGGGGTAGTTCTTGATAGGGGTAAAGAATGCGACCGTCGTTCAAAGGGTTATCAATGGTTACCTGTAGTGTTTAGGATAGAGAAATAAATGCCTCTGTCATCTCAATTCATGTAATCGATGCGAATGGCCTTTATACCCTCGAATCCAGGCTTTCCTATTCTCACACTTCTCTCATCTCTCGAGTGTATGTAGGACATGTTTGGGTTAGGTTTGCCTTCTATCTGGAGGAACATCCCTGTTAGACAGTCTAAGGAAGCTATGTTTTTTTTGGAAAAATCACTTTGTTTTTCTCTAGGCATTTTACTCCACCGGAGATTTCAAAGATGCATCATGCATACTTGGATCATGCTTGGACAACTTCTGGTTCTGACAGATGTACAGTAAATGTCAAGGATTCATTTTTTTCAAAACTAATGTTTATTCCTAAGTTCGGGCATGTGAATGTTCATTCTCTTGCTTTTTTCGTCTTACAGGAAGTGAGAGAGGCTTTACTGCGTTCTTCTTTTGTTGTCTTTCGTCTTCATCAGACGTTCCTGCATGTAGGATAGAATAGACATTCTTGTGAGTGAAAGATGGTTTAACCCTTGATGGAACAAATACATATCACCTGGTTATTGATGTTGAGGACTCCTCCGTCTAGGGTTCCATTTGGATGAATCCGATTTTGAGTCCGCTTCTGGGAATCCTGCAAAACTGAACACATACTAGTGTATGCATGATGTACTTATGTGATGGCTGTTACGGCGATTCGGATCAATTCGGGACAAGCCACATAACCAACATCTAATTTTCATTTCAATGATAATACTTCTTCACATCATCTGAATTTACAGGGTGCCACAATTCTTCTCCTTCAGAATTTACAAGAATCAACGCTCCTCCTGTGAGAATCTTCTTGACAATATAGGGGCCTTCGTAATTCGGGGTAAACTTACATCCCGGGTGAACAGTATTTGGCATAATCTTCTTTACCACCAGGTCGTTCACCTCAAAATTTCTGGTTCTAACATTTCGATTGAATGACTTGGCCACCCTTTTCTGATAGCCTTGACCATGAAAGATCGCTCTGAGACGCTTCACGTCTATCAAATTCATCTGTTCATATTTGTGTTTGGAGTATTCTGTCTTAGAAAGTTTACCTCTGATAAGATTCTTAAAGAGGGAACCTTAACTTCTATAGGTAGGACCGCTTCCATCCCGTATACCAGAGCGTAAGGAGTTGCCCCTATAGAAGTCATGATCGAAGTTCGATATGCCATTAAGGCAAAGGGTAGCCTTTCATGCCAATCCCTATAATTCTCTACAGTCTTAGCCAGGATCTTTTTGATATTCTTGTTAGCAGCTTCCACTGCTCCATTCATTTGTGGGCGATAAGGGGAAGAGTTAAGATGTCGAATACCAAAGCGGTCCAGCAAATTATCGACAATTTTGTTGTTCAGGTTGGACCCATTATTTGTAATGATCGCTTGAGGGGTACCATATCGAGAGATTATGTCTCTCTTAATAAACCTTGCCACACTTCTTGCGGTGACATTTTTGTAAGAATTGGTATCTATCCACTTTGTGAAGTAATCGATCGCCACCAGGATGAAGCAATGACCATTTGAAGCCGTTGGATTGATGGGTCCTATCATGTCTATCCCCCACATAGAAAAAGGCCAAGCTTCGGACATTTGATGCAGTTCATTCGGGGGTGCATTATTCTTATCGATGTATATTTGGCACTGGTGGCATGACCGGACATGCTGGCAGCAGTCTAATTCGATAGTCATCCAATAATATCCGAGCCGCATGATTTTATTGGCGAGGAGGTGGCCGTTCATATGGGGCCCACATATGCCTTCATGGATCTCTTTCATGAGAATATTAGCTTCTTTGGCATCTACGCATCTTAACAGAGTGGAGTCAAATGACTTTTTGTATAGAACTTGTCCATTGAGGAAGAACTTGCTGGCCATCCTGGTTATGTATCTCCGGCCTCTCGCCTGACACCCTTCAGGAAACTCCCCCTTTAAGAGATAATTGTTGATGTCATAGTACCACGGCTCTCCGTCGAATTCTTCTTCTATCATCATACAATAGGCCGATTTTTCGACTATGCCGATCTTTAGTGGTTCTATTTCTGATCCACCAGTTATTTGTAACATTGAGGCCAGTGTGGCTAGCGCATCTGCAAATTGATTATGAGATCCTGGTAGGTATTCAAATGACACCTCTTCGAACTTACGTGTCAACTCTTCAAGGTATTCATGATAAGGGATGAACTTTGCATCCTTTGTCTTCTACTCTCCTTGAGTTTGTAAAATGATGAGCGTGGAATCTCCATAAATTTGCAGCCTAGGTATTCCCATGGAAATGGCTAATCGTAAGCCTAGAATACACGCCTCGTTTGTTAGTGCAAGGGAAAGTCATATTTGCTGCAACATGGTAATGTTGATCGTCAGGGGATATCAATACCGCCCTAGTGCCGGCTCCTGATAGGTTAATAGCACCGTCGAAATATATGACCCACTTATCGTCTACCAGGTTCAAAACTAGATCTTCTGTCTTTATTTTTCTGGAGGACTCGCATCTTTGTGAGTTTTCTGCCAACATATCAGCTATGGCTCTCCCTTTTTACTGACTTTTGTGGAGAACACCTGATGTCAAATTCAGATAACATCACTTGCCATTTTGCTAACTTCCCAATCAGAGCGGGCTTTTCCAGGAGTTACTTGACAGGGTCATTTTTTGTTACCAGCTGAATATGGTGATGTATGGTATACTGCCTTAACCTGCGAAGTACCCATACAGTTGCTACGCAAGCTCTTTCAATAGGTATGTATCTTGCTTCAGACGATGTGAATTTCTTGCTCAAGTAGTAGATGACTCTTTCTTTTCCATCCATCAGGCTTGTTTGAGCAAGTAAGGCTCCCAAATATTCTTGCTGTATAGTCAAATATAAGGTCAAGGGATGACTTGGGATGGGCGGCACAAACACTGGTGGAGTGACTAGATAGTTCTTGATCTTTTCGAACGCATGACTACATTCTGCGTCCATGTCACTTTTACGCCCTTCTTGAGTAGTCTGAAGATCGATTTAACTACATCTGATAACTGATTGATGAATCTGGCAATATAGTTCAGTCTCCCCAGAATGCTTCTTACTTCTTTTACTGTGGAGGGAGTTGCTAGATCATGGATAGCTTGAATCTTTGAAGGATCAATCTCAATGCCCCTGTTACTGACCATGAATCTGAGAAGTTTCCCAGATTTTTCCCCAAACACACATTTGTTAGGGTTCAACCTCAACTTGTATTTGCGCAGTCGCTCAAATAGTTTTCTTAACACCTCAATGTGATCATGTCCCTTTCTGGACTTGGCGATCATATCATCAACATATACTTCGATTTCTTTATGGATCATGTCGTGGAATAATGTGATCATAGCCTTCTGGTAGGTGGCCCCAGCGTTCTTCAGTCTGAAGGGCATAACCTTATAACAAAAGTTTCCCCAAGGGATGGTAAATGCAGTCTTTGGTTTGTCCTCCTACTTCATGAGGATCTGGTTATATCCGGAAAATCCATTTATAAATGAGAATAGTTCATACCCTGTAGTATTATCCACCAGTACGTCAATGTGAGGTAGTGAAAAATTATCTTTTGGACTGGCTCTATTCAAATCTCGATAATCTACGCAGATCCGAACTTTGCCGTCCTTTTTCATGACGGGGACTATGTTTGCAATCCAGTCCGAGTATGAGATAGCTTCAATAAAGCCCACCTTGAGAAGCTTCATCACCTCTTCTTTAATTTTGTCTTCCAACTCGGCTTTCATCTGTCTACTGCATTGTCTGACAGGTTTAACACTGGGATCCGTGGGTAATGCATGTTCCACAATTCTGGGATCCAAATCCGGCATGTCAGCGTAAGACTATGCAAAGACATCTTGATACTCCTTCAGTAATTCTGTAAACTTGACCCATTTCATCTAGGGATAAATGTCCACCGATCTTGATTTCCTTGATATTCATAGTGTCGCCCAAGTTAATAACAACCGGTTCTTCTGAAGTAGGAGGCATTGACTCCTCGAAGGCACTCCATTCTCTGCGGATAGACGCATAACCTTCATCATCATCCTCTTCTTCAATATTGCAGGAACAATCAATGTGGTGATTCGAATCGCATAACAACCTAATATGTATGTTTGAGATGATATGCCTGAAATGTCATGAGCATGGTTAGTCTAAATTCCATATAGAAATGTCATGCATGGGTGTGAAAAACCTTTTCAAAAGAGATTTCAAAATAAATGCAGGTAAAAATGGGACTAGTCCTCATATCATAGGACATCCTTGTCCCTCAGAAATCCTTTAGAAATTAGGAATCATATGGAAAATCAGGCCTCAAGCTTCTGCGTGGAAGACTAGTATCATCATCGGGCTGATTTGTGGTTCCATATGTCCTTAACAAAACTTGTGTGATTTTATTGATTGCAAAATGGGCCGCATTACAAGCTATGCTGTTTGGACCAACGTCCGGAGATCCAAAGGCGTTTTCCTACGTTTATTTCAAACAACGGAAATTGAAAGCATGACGAAATGCATGACATTTGAATGCAGTATCAAGAGTAGGGAAGATATTTCTTTACTCAGAAGTAGTGGCTTCATCACCCAGCCACTCTATGATGACATTCATGAAGTCATCTCCCAAGAAAGGGTTCGCCAGATCTGGTTCTGCTGTTGGAGTTATGTCTTCTTCTGACAACCACCTAGTGCTCTTGCTGAAGTACTCGTTCAAAGGGCTGTTGAACATCTTGGATCTGCCTCTCCAAGCTGGAGAACCAATGAATGAATCTCTCTGGTTTTTCTGGCCTCTATGGCGTCCATGGTTCTTGCTTCGGCCTCGGTCTGTTGTTTTAGGGGTAGATTCGCCCAAGCGGCTTTTCTAATACCCCAAGCCCATCCTATGCTCGTTAGATTTCAACTGTAAAGGGGTATTCATTCCTTAACCATATTTGCCCAGACCTTCTCCAAGGTTATATCCATATGCTAATAGCATCTTAGCTGGTAAAAGGTTGGCTTCAGAAATACAGAGAGTTCTCAATCTTGCCCCCACGGGAGTGTATACTGCTGCCACCAACTCCAGGGAATGATAGCTTGCGTTCACTCTAATTTCGGGTTCGATGTAAGGAATGGCGCTGCTCTGGTATGTTTGGAGGTCAACTTCTCCATGCACGGTAATCACTTTTCCATCTACTACAAATCGTACTTTCTGATGTAAGCTTGAAGGCACGGCTACCGCTATATGAATCCAAGATCTTCCCAACAGGAATCCGAATGCACTAGGCAAATCCATCACTTGGAAGTTTATAGAGAATTTTGTTGGGCCGATGAGCACATTGAGCTCAATTTCTCCTATCACCGTCTTCTTCATTCAATCGAAAGCTCTCACAACTGTTTTGGAGGTTTTAACCATATCTTCTTTGATGCCTAAACTCCTCAAGGTAGCTAAAGGGCATATGTTGAAAGCTGATCCGTTGTCAATCAGTACGTGTACTATTCTTTTTCCGTTGCACTGTGCAATAATGTATAAGGCCTTGTTGTGTCCTCTCCCTTCCATGGGGAAGTCTTCATCTGAGAAGCTCAATTGATCTTTTAGGAGGATTGCCCCTACAAAGTCCCATAACTGCACATCATTAACTGTCTCAGGGACATGCACCTCATTCAGTATCTTCAACAGTGCATTCTTGTGCTTCTCTGAATTGATGAACAAATCCAGTAGAGATATTTGGGCCGGCATCTTCCTTAACTGCTCTATCACTTCAAGCTTACTGGTTTTAATAATGGACATGAGCTTTTCTGCATCCTCCTTCGAGACTTCCTTCTTTTGGACTCGCCTTCCCTAGGGGCGTAGAATCTTCCAGACCTCATTACCGCATCTACTTCCTCTGTCCCATAGTCCCAGTGGACTGCCTTAGGATCGTACTCTTCTACTGGAGGGACTTTTATGGTTATCATTGTCAGGCAAGATGCCTCTGGTTCAGCTATATCGTCCACTTCCTCTCTTGGTAGTCGAATCACAACAGGTTTGATCAAACAATCTTCTACCTCACTCAAGCTGTCAAGCTCTTCCAATTTGACCACCACAGTCGTAACGGCTTCAATCATTGACACAGTGTTGTCAAAGTCCTTTGAGAAAATTTCATTTTTCAGTTGACGATGCTGATCGTCGTTTCTTAGCTTTGCTGATGTCGCAGATCTTGGGTACTTTCTCATTCCCTTGAATAGTTTAACTGAGTCTGGTCGCTGATCCTCCGACCTCTTTGTTTCGACATACTGCTCTGCGTTAAGCTTGATATCTATCATTTGGTCAATTGACGATTCAAACCCTTTCGTAAAAGGCCTTTCCACCTCCTTTGGGATTTCCGGTTGAACGGGATCATACATACCTCCCCATCCGTCTGGTATGATATCATCCATTTTCTGATAGAAACTAGGAGGAGCGGAATATTTCACCTTAAAGTTATATCCTCCAGAATCTTCACCCAAGTTGTCTATGATCTCTCACATTTCTAGTGCGTTAGCCATGAATCTGCGATTTGCTAAACTTTGCCTCTTAGCTTCCAGTTCGTCCCCATCGAGTTCTTCTTCCGGCTGGATGATCGGCCCGAGATCGCCTATCAGACTCTCATGTGGGATACTCCACGTGCTTCCCTGCTCAGTTTCAATCACAAAGTGGTTTCCTTCCAAGCTTAGAGAGGTCTCGACTCCCTCGAATTTTTCATTGGTCACGTTCGATATTATCCCCAAGCTCATCATCTTAGCAATACACAATTTCTTCATATCAGCAGAAACCTTCCCTTCTTTTGGGTATAGTGAAGCGATCGCCAGAATGTTGGTCAATTTAGGTATGTCCACCTTCAGCTTAAGGTGGTTCTCCTCCTCGTCAGTGAATATTGCTCATGCCGCTTAGTGGTCAGGGAGCGGATTTTCTTGTACATTCGGAGAATCTGAATGTCAATCAAAGCTTATACCTTCAGCTTAAGGATATAGCAATTATCGACATTGTGTCCTCTTTTGCCCATGTGGTAGACACAGGTCTGGCTTTCATCAAAGCCGGGATATTTAACAAGATTTGCCCTAGGTAGTTCCTTTGCCACCAAGTGTTGTTCTAGCAGCATTGGGAGCAACTTGGATAAAGGTCTCGGGAGCTGAGAGAACTACTTTTAGGGCTGCCTCTTTCTAGGCTCTTGTCCTTTTGGCGCTGACCACAATGATCCTCTCTTGGTCTGATTAGAATTGTTAAATACCTTGGGCTTATTGAGGTCTGGTATGAAAGCTATGTCGAGCCCAGCCTCTCTCTCCTTTTTCAGGGGATATTATTTTCTGGTAGAAGTTTCATGCTGCCTCCTTTCTCTTAAGGCCCACTCTAGTTTTTCAGCCACATTTATCAAATGTGTAAAGGTTTGACATCTTGAGGTGTTCAATTTGTCAAAGTATTCGTAGATGAGTGCTTTCAAGAATAAGTCAACCAGCTTTTCTTCTGGGATTGACTGTTTTACTTGGGTTGCCAAAGCTCGCCACCTCTGGGCGTATGTTCTGATCAATTCACACATTGCTTTTGAGATTCGTAGGAGGTCTTCTCTCGTTGGGGCTGCAACCGTATTGAACTTATACTGCCTGAGGAAGTCTTCTGTGAGATCTTCCCACCCATCATAGTCATATAGGTCCAATTCAATGAACCAAGCCAGAGCGGCCCCAGCCAAACTCTCCTGGAACGTGTTCATCAGCAGTGGAACATAGTTTGAATATTGTGACTTCTTGCACAGGTAATATTTGAGGTGAGCACGGAGACAGCCTGTCACATTATACTTTCTCACGAAATCTGGTTCCTTGTAGTTAGGAGGGGTCTCCACCTTGACAAAAGGAGATATCTTGTCGAAACGGGCCAACTCATAACCTTGGCTGCTTAAACATTCCTCAATCTTGGCTATTCTCTTAGCCTCTACTTCAGTTTTCACGGTCTGCTTCCCCTTTTCATCTTTCTCAAGGTTGATGACAACAGGGGTGTCCTTTGTTGTGTCCGGACGTTCGACATACGGACATCTTTCTCTGTACATTGGGCATCTTCTGCTATCTTTCTATCAGCCATATCGGGTGCGGATGATGGACTTGAGTTGTTCTGATTGGGGGCCACTGCCTGTCTGGCGTGGGAGGCTTCCAGCATTGCCTTAATATCAGCAATCATAGTCGTCATAGTAGTCATCTGAGTCTCCAGCATGCCTACTCGCGGGGTCAACTCTTGTTGTTCCATCCTCGTCTTAAGCCGAGTGCGAAAATGATGTGTTGGTAATTCCGTGGTGGGAGTGTACCTATTTTTTAAGAGGAATTCTCCAGTGAGTATTTCCTCGGTATAAACAAAAGGAAGTACTTGATTCTTTTAATTGCATGTTTTCTGTTGGTGAATGAGAAGAATGACTACCTTGTGAGCCTTAGTCTCACGTGAGTAGTTCTTTTAATCATTCTCCAAAAAGAATTCATGAAATCAAAAGAAGCGTAATTTTTTACAATAGTTTTTATGCATTTGTAAAACATGTCCACACTCATGCATACATGTTTAAAGTAATATTCAGTACAAGTGAGTATGCATGAAAAGGCATCATAGTGTTTGCTTATTTTACACTTGACAGAATAGCCTATTCAAGCCTAGGACGCTTGAGGTCTAAGGTGTCCTCATCATCCCAATATAGATCAATCTCTTCAGTCTGGGATTGTTCATCTTCTGAATATGACGACGATCCCATATCTTTGGGTATGTATGGCTCTATCCCAGGCATGTACGGTACGATATATTTGGGTACATAAGGCTCGATAAGGCTGTGTCAGACAGCCTCAAAGTGCTGAATGTATTCTGTGGTAGCCTGTGAACGTTCTCCTTGCGAGTCATGTTTTTCAAAGAATGCATAATAAATTCTACCTTAGCTTCAATATGTTTCTTCTTTTCTCCTGTAAGGATTTCTTTTGGTACGTCAAATGAGAAGATATCAGGCCGCGGTGGAGAAGGGATTTCCTGTAATGCCCTAAATTGCCGGATAACCATCTTCGGATAATATGCAGTAGCGCTTGTGAATCCTAGCAAAGGGACTGGGTCTTTGCCATTACATGCGAGCCTAACTTTGCCCAGTGTTGGCAATCTAAGCCGCCATCGGAGCTGTTCTGGTTTCAAATTTCCAAGGAAGTTCTTCCATTCTACGAAGCTGAACTTAGGAATACGTGTATAGGTTCTGACAAAGGTTTTAAGAGGATGGGCATCGGAGCTAATCTCAGTGAAACCCATGCGGATATGGAATTATCTGATATGAGATGTGAACCATAGGTACAGAAGATCATTAGAGGCTCTAAAGATTCCCTTCTTATTTTTCTTGAAGCGATTTAGGGAAAGGAAGGTCTCTGCAAGGATATTGTTCAAGTAATCCCACCCACAACAAACTTGTCTGACTACTACAACTGTAATAAGGTCGAAGGTGACAGACGAAATCGGGAATAGCACAAAGCTAAAGAAGGCCAAGACAAAGGCTCTACCAGATTTAGTCCCTTTAGCGGCAGGGAGGCTGGGGAATCGATCTAGGAGGAAGGATAGTGAATCCGTCCAAAATTACTTTTGGCATCTGCTTTGACTTCGTTAAGGCTTGTGTCAAGGATTCAGCTAGTTGACTCAAGGGCTCGAATCCTATGGGAGGTTGAACTAGTAAGTGAGTAAACTCAACTCCGATGGCGGTGCTGTATTCTTCGAGAGTAGGGGTAACTTCCAGCCCTTCCATGCAGAATGTAGCAGTGGTAGTATCCCAATAAAGCGACATGGCTTGAATAAAGGTAGGTGGGCACTCAATCTTCAGCAGGTCCACTAGATACTCAGTCGTGATTTGGCGTATTTCTGGCTGGCTTTGCCCATGCTATTCCACCATGATAGGAGCTCGGTCCGGAGAACTTTGAATACTTGAATATCATTCTTTCTCATCAAGTCTAAAATATGCAAATGATTTTGAAAAGTCAATCGTCAAAAATTACTTTAAACGTGTGACTATGCAAATGCCATGAAACATGCATGGGCTAACTTAATTGCATAGTTCAATTAAAGAAATGGAAATTAGAACCTTTTTCAGGTATTGAAGGCCTGATTTAAAGTCTAATTTGAATTTCAGGAAAGTGAATTATGCAATTTAGTTAGGTTTACTCCAGTGACTAAGGGAAATAACAACGTCACATTCCATTGGTCAATACATCAAATAGGAATAGAGCGGAATGAATCCCTTATTACAACCAGGACGCCTAACGAAAGAAAGGTAAAGAGAGACTCTACAAACAAGAAAGCCATAAAAGGCCGATGGGATGTGAGGATCTAAACCACCCTTTCCCAAAGGTCTATTTTTCTTTACAATGATAGTCAATCGGGAACCCTTTTCAGTTGAGTGTAAGGGGTCGTCTTCAGTGGATTGATAGAGGCATTTCAGCTCCTCTGGCTATTCTCTGGTCCATGGTATAATGACTTCAGAAGTCTTCTCGCGTCTCGCCTTTTTTAGTATAATGTGCTTCAGCCTTGTCTTGATCGCAGGGCGTCTCCTTTTTCCCCAAAGGGTGATCATGGGTATATCTTCCTTAGCTTGCCGTTCAGCTTTTCGACGAGCATACGCGTCCCTAGCTAAGTGGTTGCGATGTTGTCTTTTCATTTCCAAGTAATCCTTGAACATTTCGTCTGCTTGTCACTTAAACCTGAGGTTATCGACATAGTAGCGGGTTTGGCAATCTTCGGCGTATCCCAACTTGCGTCCAGTTAGCTCTCGGCCATGTACAAATCTGGTAAAGTGTAACCTCATGTTTGGTCCAGGGCGAGTGACTTTCCTTAGGTATTCGAAGGTCACCAACTTTGTTGAACTTCTAGGGAACAGCGACATCCTACCCCCTTATCATTGTTATTTCAATTAGTCACTTGAGTGATTTTCATGATGTATGCAAATGCATGTGGATGTATGTAATACATGAGTCAAACTATGGAACAGGGAATGGTAATGTACATTGAAAGTAAATGCCTTACCAACCAAACTCGGGGAATGTGAAAGGTTCCCCTGTAACAACGGGCGATTTTAAGTATACCAACCATCCATAGACATGCGTATGAGACAAGTGGGTATACTCTAAAAATTAAAAATCAAGTGAGGAACCGATGGCTCAGGCTCCCACGATCCAAATGAGGTAGACTCCTCCCCAAGGGTACCCACCCAAGAGGGTTTGATATCGCCAATTTGGATTGTGAGCGGGAACAAACACGAAAGTCTCAAGTGCCATCAAACTCGAGATCCTTTCACATCATTTCCCTATCTAAGGTAACCTAGAGGTGGTTGCAGTCGGATTTTGACCGCTAGTGTGTGCGATGTGTCGTGATCATCATAATGCAAGGTCATGCACAGCAGTTTGTATCAAATACCGCTTGAATATGTGTGTAATATAAACATACATTCCCAACTCCAACCTGCAGGAAAGATGTCAACAATCACTTCACCCCTTATTTCTTCAATCTGCAAAAATATCTAACACAACGGTTAGCGTACGTACCTCACCTTCGAGAGCATCTGCAGAAAACAAGGTCAGATAAACCAATCAACTTTTTAATCGGCTTAAGTCCTCTGAAATTCTCAACCAGAGATTCTGGTTTAGAATAGTCCCCAGCGATCGGGCGACCCTTTCGACACGGGAGGAGGATGGGGCTAATGGGCCGCCCGATCGTCGCCTGATCGGACGCGGGCCTCTCCCAAGGTCCATTACCCAAATCGCAACGGCTGGGTATACGGGGTCGACCTTTGGTGCGGTCTAGTGACATGTGATATGTGCACATGCCAAGGAGTCGCCACCAATCGTTTTTGGAGGGTACGATCGGAAACCCTATCGAATAGTTGGGAGCGATCTATTCGATTCTGCGGAAACCAGAGAAATGGGATCGGGGACTTTGTTACGCCAACTGCCAGAGTTGACACCTTTTCGGCACCTAAGTTGAATGATTTATCTAATTCTAAGATTTCATACAGATGAGTGGGATACGGATCCTAAATCTAGGATTTCATGCAGGTTGGAGTGGCTACACTATCACTCACAATCAGTGAAAATAAACACGCAAATCAATGGTCCAAAGCATGCGAAAAAATCACATGAAAGCAGCATGGCATCCCTAATGACCTATTAACCTAGAGAAGTATCAATCAAGGTTTAGGAGTGATTTGGACATAATTCTCCCAGGAGGGGCAGAATCGTAATTTTAAGAAATGTGGGTACAATTTGCCTTTGAAGGGTAAAATCGTCATTTCAGATGAAGTATGTAGTCAAAAGATGGTGGAAATGGGATTGGCGATCAAATCCTTCCATTTCCTATTTTTCCGGGAATTTCCAAAAAAAAATTGGAATTTTAAAAGTGATTTTCCCTTCGGAGGGGTAAAATCGTCATTTTGGACAAAGATGAGAACAGAAAATCTCAAATATTAGGGTTGGTTACCCACTTGACCCAAACCCTAATTTTAAGCCATTCTCAGGACTCGATTGGAATGGGAAAGACGATTTTACCTAATGAGGGATAAAATCGTCATTTTGAGAAAAGGGACGAGACTCGAAAATCCAATCCCAAGAATTGGTCGCCTAACCGACCATAATTCTTACCTTGGCATTATCGACTTTATCTCGCATACACAAGGGAGGCGACTTACCCCTAAAGGGTAATATCGTCAATTCTCGGAAGAACAGATAAGAAACCTCAAAAATAGGGTTGACCAGTTGTCTGTGGTCAATCCTCGATTTTTGGGGATTTCTGGAGTGTCTAGGATTTTTTTCACGATTTTTTTTATATTTTTTCGAAATTTTCTAGGGTTTTCTAGCATTTTTTTGGATTTTCTAAAATTTTTCTGATTTTTTTATTTTAAAAATCGTTTTTCAAATTTTTTTATTAAGAAAAATGCTTCGGACCGATTCGACCCGACCCACTCGGGTCGAAACCCGGCCCGAACCCGAATCCGCGCGACCCACGCCCTAAAACGACGCCGGACCGGCTTTTTATTATTATTATTATTATTGGATTATCTAGACTTGATCCAAGGGTTTCTATTGAACCGCGTGGCTAATTCATGGCCGCCGGATCAGATTACTAAAACCTACGGCCTAGATTGAAAGGAGACTCAACCAGGACCGTCTGATCAACTTACTAAAACCTACGGTCAGGATTAGATCGCAAGACTCGATCTGGACCGTCCACCCTCACTAACCTAAACGATGTTGCACTACCACTAACCCAAACGGCGCCATTTCAAACCATTTTGATTTTCTGATTTAAAACATTTTCGAATAAACCTAATTACTAATCGGACGGCCTCTAGAATTTAGACTCGATTTATCTGAGCCATCTGATCTATTTATTCGAATAACAGACCCCCAACGACCGTGCTGACTAGATTGACATGTGGACCAATGGCCGACTGCCACCTAGGAACGATGACTCGTTGACCCGCCACGTCAGCTCGTCTTCAACCTCGCGACTGCCTCTGTACGGACGATCGCGACTCTCCGGCAATGATCCGACGGTGGGATCTTAACGGAATCGCGCGAAACCAATGCCAATCAACTTGCAATCGTCTCTAGTTCAACATATCTACGAATTATGGGACTTCGTTCACCAAATCGCAAACATCATGCAGATTGCCGAGTACGGCCATGCGAGTTCGATCGCTCGATTCACATCAAATCATGACAATTCAATCACAGAATAGTATCAATGGAGGTTCAGAAGACTTACCTCGAGCTCCGATCGAGCTCGCACGGCCTAGATTTGGCTAGGCAAGAACGAACAGGGACCGGCTATGGAAGCTAATTTTGAAGACTCAATTCGAGGTATTCGAGCGAAATCGGTGCAAAATGAAGATGCAATGATGGTTAGGGATGCGCGAGGAGTAAAATGCCTACCCTAACTCGAAGAATCAAGGTCGGAATCAAGTTCCGCCATTAAAGCACAGTGCGAAAGCTTGAAGACCAGACTCACCTGTTTTCGTGGTTTTGGCTCCCGCGGTCGACGGCGATCGCTTCCTCACAGTATGGGCAGCCTCGTGACGGTCTCTTTAAGCATTGGTCTAGCCTAGAAAGGCCTGATCGACACTCTGCAGATTCGAGCTCTGCCCTCGACAATGGCGATGGAGGGCGAGCTCTCTCTCGTTCGTTCTCTCTCTCGTTCGTTCTCTCTCTCTTTCGATTCTGTTTACCCTCCTCCAACTGAATCAACTAACTTCTGCTTCTAGAAAGCCCTCGCAGGCTATATACCATTTTGATTTTTTGGCGCCGAACTGAAGGAGCTAACGGACTCCAAATGGCACGTGGTCGTGCGTGCCATTTGGTCCAGACGGCGACGGTGACGATGGGTAACTCCGTCCAACTCAAATGGTCTTCCGGCATGTGTAAACGGATGGCTAATTTAGTTGTTATATGTGCATTGACTTTCACGGCCGGTGAAACATTGACCAATCGATTCCATCTTCCTCCGGCGGCCATTGGTCATGATTCTGGTGCCAATCGACGGGGAATGGCCTGAAGGAACCAAACGTCCACTAGTGCATCTTCAATTGTAGTCGACTGGTTGATCAATTTCCTCATTAAAATTCAACCCTGCACTGTTCATCTGCGCGAGAGTCTGAGGAAGAAGATGGTACTGTAGCGAACCGGTTCGACCGGTCCGACCGGCGGTCTGACCGGTCTGAATCGGTTCCGACTTGCAATTTTTTAAATTAAACCCAAATTGATGTGAAAGTTTTGCAATTGGACCTCAAAATCGAATTTAGGGCATGAATTTTATCTAAAAATATGGTTTTGCCCAAAAGTTCATGTCAATTTCTACAAAAACCCAAATTTATCCTTAATTGCAATTAAGCGAATTGTGAAATTGAAGGCTCAAATAATAAATTGGGCCAAACCACCTATGCCAATTGATTCAAAATGATGAAAAGGATTGGGCAGTGACTTCAATTTGCAATGACAATTCCTGAATTGAAAGTAATTTCAATTATGCTCAAATTCAATGACTAAAATGCAATTAAGTTTCAATTTTGCCCAATTTCTGCAATTAAACATTCTGTGCGGACAATTGGGCTAATTTGAAATAAGGGACAATTAGATTGAATTTCAAGATCCTAAAAAATGCCAAAAATTGCAAATTAAAAGACTCAATTGACATTTTTTTACCAAATTCAATCATATGTGTTACAAAGGAACACGTAAAATTGAATCTGATTTTGGACTTTTTATGAGGTCAAAAAGATAAGGGATTTAAAAGAAAAATATTGGCTATTTTTCTATATTTTTGTGACCTCAAATGCTATTTTTCTTGATTTTTCTAGTATTTTCCTAATTTATGAAAATATTAAAAAATATGAAAAATTATTTTTTTTGGTCAAAATGGTTCCTTAGGCTTGGCCAAGACCACCAAAGTTGATTTTGTAATTTTTTGACTTTTTATGAATTTTCTACGAAATAACTAGAAAAAGGCTGATCTAAAATTAGGTGTCAACAGCTGCGTTTGGAAAGACTTTTGGGAAAAGCCACTAGGCAAATGCAAGTACCTTTGGATTAAAGGGATTTGGTAGAATGCAAATACTATTTGATAAATTGAAATTGAAAAGTGCATTGGAATATAACTTTGGGAAAAATGCTGTTTGATAAACTTACATGTAGAAAATCCTTTTGTGTGCTAATTTTTTTATTTTAATTCTATTGGAAATAGCGCCCATTAAGGGCCAAAAAAGGTAAATTGGCTAATTTGGCTAATTACCTAAATTGCAATATTTAGATTGCAAATCAAAGGAATTTATTTCCTATTCGTTCACGAAGAGAAAAAGGAAGAAGACGTCTTCCTCTTTCTGAGAATGTACGTTCGTTCCTTGCAACCACCATTGATAGAAACTCTCCCCAAAAACTCCATTGAAATGCTATCTCTCGACGACGATCGATCGCCGGATCCGGATCGTGTCTCACCTACGAAGGGGCTCTTAATCTGTGGATTTGAGGTATGTTCGTTTTACGTGATATACCTCACCGATCAGTGATTCAAGTTTGATCTCAGGGCTTGAAGATCCAATACAATCGGACGTATACGACGGTTTGATCAACGTATGGCTGCAATTCGCGCTTCGTGCTTATGGGTATGTGATCTATTTAATTCCGCTTCGTCTATAGATCTTAATTAGCAATTGTATGAAATACCCATCAGTGGTATCAGAGCAAAGTGTTCTTGTTTCCTGATCGTTTGTGGTTTATATGGATTTCGAACGTGAAAAATCGAGTTTTCGATGTTACTGTTCACGGCCTATTCGTTATTTTTAGTGCGATAAAAATGTGTTTTGATCACATCAATGGAACGGGCTCGGCGAGACGAGAATTTTGAGTGGTCGCCCGTCATGAGACGAGGCCGGGAGTGGCCGCACGCGCGCCACGCGCCGCCACGGGATCGGTTTCCGACGCAGCGGCGTTTCGAGGCATTTTCGTGAAATTTCGTTCCACAAAAATGGGACGTATAGATAGCGTCAAAATCGTACCGACGAGACGAGCATTTTGATGGGTCGACCGCCGAAAGCGGCCGCCGGACGGAGGTACACGCACCACATGCACCGGAGAGGTTCGGTGCGCGTGGACTCCACGCGCCGGAGAGGTCCGATGCGCGTAGACTCCACGCGCTCACATGCGCAGCGCGTGCTCCGTGGCCCAAACGCGCCCAGACCCGATTTTACATTATCCTAAATTATCCCTATTCCACAACCGGTTTAACCATATTCCAGATCTGGTTTAGGGTAATTCCAAATCCGGTTCGAATCAGATCCGACACGGTCAACGACCCGACCCATTGACTCGGTCAACGTTGATCGTTGACCAAATTTTTGTAAAATTACAATTTGGTCCTCCAACTTTTCAAAAATTGTAATTTGATCCCCGAACTCTCCAAAAATTACAATTTGGTTCTCGAACTTTTTGAAAATTATAAATTGGTCCCCGAATTTTCTGAAAATTGCATTTTAGTCCCCGAAATTTTTGGAAATTGTAATTTAGTCCCTAAATTTTTGAAAATTGCAAATCGGTCCTCAAAATTTGAGAAATTACAATTTGACCCCATTACCGAGCGTTGGCTAGTCAAAGCTGAAACTTTGACCAGCTCGTGTGGATGCATATGAGCTCCGATTGGGGCGTGCGAGGTACCGTTGCGTTCGTATCAAAATTTTCTTCGATTTGATATATTATTTGGTCATGTTTGATGATTTTAAAATTATGAAAATACGTTTGAAGCCCATGAATACGTATTTTGGGGCGTTTTTCAAGAATTGATCGATGACATATATACTGCAATCTCATGATTTGATGTGTAAGTGTTGTTCAAATCATGTTATGCCATGTTAGTAATTAAAATATAGAGATCATTGTTGGATTTATGATCTTTATTCGAGTGGGGAGTTCTAGAAAGTTTTAGTAACTTCGGTGAACTCGATTTTACATAAATGATTATGTTAATGGTAATTTCAAGCGAGGATTCTTGGACGATGATTGGGAACATTGTGAACTTTTGAATCTGAGGCCTTATGTGAAATTATCTATTAATATAATTAGTTAGTGTAAAATAGATGCGTAAATGTTAGGCATCAATGGTTCGTGAATGCATGTCTATAGAACTTCGTGTTCATAAACAACGGTTACGCGCTTAGCGAAACAAAGGAGAAATTGGATGGCAAAAATTTATGAAAACTGGAATATGAAAATCCAGTTCGTACAATGAAAAGCAAGAAGCATTTGAAGCTCTTGACCTTGTTAAGAAAACACCTTAGGATGAGAATATTGCACAGCCGACATTTGCTACACGAAAAAAGGATAAACTCAATTGCTCGCATATATTGCTGAGTAGCATGAAAAATGGTTTTATGCATGAGTTCAGGCATTTATGAAAATGCCAGAGTCAAGTGGGAGGCATTAAACACTAAGTTTGGTTAGACATCGATCACCAAGTTGAGACAGATCACTATAAGTTTTGACACTTATATGATGCCTCATGGGCAAAATATGAAATGACTTTTGTGACGTGTCAAACATGATAAGTGAACTGTATGAAGTGGGCCATTTTTTGACTGATGAGTAGCAAGTGCAAGCAGTAATCTGTTCTGTACTTCATAGCTGTGTGCTTATGAAAATCCACTTGATTCACAATAAAAAGTAAGAACTTTTAGAGACGCTATGTGACGTCTTGAACTAGAATACTGGTTCTAGGTCAAATGAAGCTTCGTGCTCCAAACATAAGCATCAAAGTGGGTTCAAGAAGTGGAAAAGATTAAAAGAATATATCCTTCAGAATAGAAATCGAAGTTTAACTGACATGAGAAAGGAAAATGTCATTTCAAGAAAAATATCTCGAGAGTGAAATGTTTTTTGAATGTGGCAATAAGGGTCACTTTGCTCATGACTGTGGTGAACCGAAGAAGTTAAAAAAAATGGCTTTGTGCACTTGAGAGTGTTACTTAAGTCTCTAGTTCAGTTTTTTGTAACTGAATCTTATCATTTATGGATTATAGACTTACAGGCCACAGATCATATAACAAAAAAAAAAAATAGAAATACGTTCGTGGAATTTCAACAAGTTCGACATGAAGCAAAGTGAATAAATGTGGAAAATAATTCCTAAGTGGAAGTTAAAGGGATTGGCACCTGCCAATTGAAAATGCGCAGTGATCGCACCATATTTATACATATTGTGTTATATGCTCCAAAAACTCAATGGAATATAGTTTCCATGTTAGTTTTGGTTAAACTTGATTTCAGTTTGAATTTTCATAACGGTGGTCATGACTTGTTGTTGGGAATAAGTTATTATGATTCTAGATGATTTCATTGTATTGATTGTTGGGTACAATAATGTGAATATTAGTTATTCACTATTAACATCTTTTGTGATGATGTGAATATGTGGCATGCTAGGTAGGGTCACATTGGCCTAATGGCAAATATTTTGATAAGCTAAAGAGGGCTTATTGGGCAATATTAAAAATGTCGATTTGCCTATTTGTGAGTATTTCCTAGCGAGACAGACAATGAGCAAACCATTTGGAAAAGAAATAAGAGCTGAATTTCATTTGCAGTTGATCCATTAAGACATGTGATTCAACATATGTGAGAACAAGACATGGGCTGTTTAATTCATCACATTATAGATGATTATACTCGATTCGAATATTTTTTATTTCTCATAAATTTGAGGCATAAGTTGCTTCGAGAAATTCTATTTTTGAGCTTTAAAAAAATTATTTAAAAAAGGGATCCGATCGAGGTCGAGAAAATCTATCTGATTAGTTCAGATATTTATGTGATGAAAAGGGAATAGAAAGACAGTTGACTATTCTAGCGATTTCTGAACATAATGGAGTCGCAGAAAGAAGAAACATGCACCAATGAGAATGGTTAGGTCTATGATAGCACAGGCTAATTTGCCTATCAACTTTTGGGGTGAAATTTTTTATTGATTGCTGCCTAGATATTTAACCGTGTGCCTTCTAAATCAGTTACTACCACTCCATATGAGTTATGGACAGGTTGAAAATGAGATTTGAGTTTTCTCAGATTTTGATATGCTTCATATATACACGGTTTCTCCCACTGGAATGGGAATTAGGCTCTAGAGGCAAAAAGAGTATCTTCATGAGATACTAAGAGCACTCGAAAGGGAATGCGTTATAGGTGAGCAAGAAAGTGGGAAGTATAACTGAATATGAATCACGAGATGTCACATTCTTAGCGAATGAAATTTTTTTGAAAAAGGGTGAGACAAGTGAAGACTATTCTCCATTTAAGATCTTGGATAGTGATAATGATACTAGTGGGGCATCCATCCAAGTGGGAGCAATGTGAGAAGTGGGGAATTTGTTTCAAACGAGTCTCAATTGCAACGACTTGATGTGAAGAAGATGCCATCATTACTGATTCGAGTGAGAGCATAATGGAAAATGATGTACTAAGTGTACGATCTTCTCAATTGCAACCGCTTAACATAAACGAGATGTTATTGTTCAATCCGAGTGGGAGTGGGATGGAGAATGATGTACTAAGTGTACAATCTTCAATACGGCGAATAAGTTGCCAAGTGGGACTGTAATGGAGCTTGATGTACTAAGTATACAATCCTCAATTTAGCGAACAAGTCGCAAAAGCGTTATCCGTCGTTTTGTCGACGTTGTAGACATTGAAGGTAAAGTTTTCATGGTCGCTCCACAAGAAGAGAATCAGCCAAGGAATGTAAATGAGGCTCCGACTTGCCCTAATAATGAAAAGTGAATATAAGCAATGGAAAAGGAGATGGAGTCAATGAGATCAAACCAAGTTTTGGAACTAGTTGATCTTTCGAATGGACATAAAGCCATTGGGAATAAGTGTGTTCTCAAAATTAAAGCGTAAAGCTAATGGCTTGATTGAGAGATATAAGGCTCGCCTTGTAGTGAAATGGTATGATCAATTAGAAGTAATTGATTAGGAAGAGGTTTGCTCTCCTATGGTGAGATCTACTTCAATTCACTTTATTCCGGCAATAGTGATTAGTATGGATCTTGAATTACATCAGATGGATGTAAAGACTGCTTTTCTCAATAGAGAATAAAAAAAAATTTGTGTGAAACAACCCGCTGGGTTTGTTACAATTGGCCAAGAACAAAAAGTATGTCGACTTTTGAGATCGATATATGGCCTTAAGCAGTCTTTGAGATATTAGTATATGATTTCTTGTAATACCTTAGTGGTATATGATTTTGTAATGATTGATGAAAATCATTGCGTATATATCAAATGATCCTAAGATCAATATGTGATCTTATCATTATATATTGATGATATACTGATTGCTTGAAGCAATGTGGAGTTTGTTAATACAGTCAAGAGTTGGTTATGTTCCAATTCTGCAATAAAAATATATGGGTGAAGTTGCATATATTCTTGGAATTAAAATTTCAAGAGATCGTTCAAAGAGATTATGGTCTCTTTCACAAGAGACTTATATGGATAAAGTCATCGAATGATTCTGTAAGCAAGACTATAAACCCAAACATACTCATATTGCATGTGTGGCTTATTCGCCGGGTGGTGTTATACCTATGCCAACCCAGTTTTAGCCTAGAGAGATTCCTAGTATCTCTCTATCCAATGGGAATGGTTAGGCAAATGTCAAAGGATTCGTTTTTTATCCGCGAAATATGTCTTAAGACTCCACAAGCAAATGCAGAAATGGAAAGCGTTCCATATGTTAGTGCTTGAATGCTTGAAGTACACTATGATGTGTACAAGACATAATATTTGTTATGTGATTGGAATGGTATGTGTACCACTCTAATCCAGGTCAAGCATATTGGATTGTCATCAAGAGAATTCTCTAAGATATTTGAAAAGTACTGCCAAGTTTTTATGCTAAGTTCAAGGTAGAGATCTGCACCTTGAAGGCTATACTGATATTTACTGAGGAAGAGGTTTAGATGAGAGAAAATCTACCTCTGGGCTTGTATTCTTACTGTGCAGTGTCACAATATCTTGGAGTAGTAAGAAGAAAAGATGTATAGCCTTATCCACGATGGAAATTGGTCTCGTGGTGTTAAGTAAACGTGTATAGCCTTATCCACGATGAAAGATGATCTTGTGGTGTTATCAACAGCAGTACAAGAGAATATTTGGTTTAAGAGATGCTTGGATCAGTGAGGTGTTGCTTAGGATGCTGCAGGTACATTATTAGTTGATTGTGATAGCCTAGCAACAAGAGCTTACACTAAGGATCCATTGCCAGACCAAGCAAATAGACATGCAATATGTCTTTTGTGAATGACATGGTTGTAAGAAAAGATGTGAACATACAGTACACATACATACACAGAATGATAGCAGCTTTTCTATGAAGTGAGTACCTAGAGATGTTGCTTCTCAGTCATGTGTTAGCAAAAGGATTAGTTTTCATATATTGAAATCTCTAGAAGTGCATAAAAGTGGGAGTACTGGATTTTCCCAAAGTTCACAATTAATTATATTTGTTATCATTATTAATGTCTATGATTTTGTATGATATTTATGCATATTAATGCTTAGTGCATTATGTTGAGAAAGTATGTCAGATCGATTAGAGATTAGCTCACTCACACGGGTAATCGCCTCTATTTACTGGGTGACGAATAGAGATGAGACGTTTTCAAGCTTATTATCTAAGTGATAATTGAGAGCTCGAGCTTAAAATTTTGATGTCGCCTTAACAAAAGTGTTAAAATGAGGTCATAATAAGTTATGTCTGAAAGTGAAATACCAAAAGTGATATAGCCCACAAATTTCACTTTATCTGTCTTTAATGCCAGATATGAGTTTTGATGGATTATTTTATTAAAAAGAGTAGATTTGTGAACTCAAGCTAGACATTGAGTATGTCTGAGCTATCATCAGTACGATATTAAAATGAAAGACATACGCTCCATGGGAAAGGAGAGAATATCGTAATACATACTTCATATTACGTATGCATGATACGACCAAGAAGAGTTGGCAAGAGTTTAGATCTTAACTCTGTGGCCGTGTTAGACTCTTGAGGATAAAAGTTCCTCAAATTTAGTCCCCTCACGACTCTGACCTATTCTTGAGATCTCTATTCAGTGTTTGCTATCTTAGAGTATTGCCAATGGTCATGAGATTGATTCGATCTAACGGGACATTCCTAGAAAAGCAAGTTGGACTGAGATTGAGAGGTTTAAGGAAAGAGGAAGATCAATTTTGTCTTGAATGTCACATTCAATCTTTGTATTCACGGGTCGACCAGTTATGATTATATGAGTTTAATCATGATTGTGAATACAATGTATTGTATTTGAGCGCTCAAAGAAATCAGGAGAGATGTGATGTAAATGTGACCGATTGATCTAGGGTACTGCATACTGGATCTACTCTGATGTTATGTGCTCATTTTGAGCTGCTATATACTCCTAACAGATGTTTAGCAACGAGCTCTCATAGTATGCTGGTTGCACGGATTATTTGCCCATATGAACTTAGCAGTGAGAAGAGAAAGAGAGACATGTAGCCCTTTGTGGGCGAGTGAGAGATATTGGAATTTGCGCCCATTAAGGGCCAAATAGGGTAAACTGGCTAATTTGGCTAATTACCTAAATTGCAATATTTAGATTGCAAATCAAAGGAATTTGTTTCCTATTCTTCCAAGAAGAGAAAATGGAAGAAGACGTCTTCCTCTTTCTGAGAACGTACGTTCATTCCTTGCAACCACCATTAACAGAAACTCTCCCCAAAAACTCCATTGAAATGCTATCTCTCGACGACGATCGATCGCCGGATCCGGATCGTGTCTCACTTGCGAAGGGGCTCTTAATCTGTGGATTCGAGGTATGTTCGTTTTACGTGATATACCTCACCGATCAGTGATTCAAGTTTGATCTCAAGGCTTGAAGATCTAATACAATCGGACGTATACGATGGTTTGATCAACGTATGGTTGCAATCCGCGCTTCGTGCTTATGGGTATGTGATCTATTTAATTCCGCTTCGTCTATAGATCTTAATTAGCAATTGTATGAAATACCCATCAAATTCGTTAAAAAATGGAAAAAAAAATGAAGGCATTTTCTATATTTTCACGTTGACAAACAAGGCCAAAAATCCCCTTTTTTTCCCTCTTTATCATTAAACTTTGTTTGAGGGTTCTCCCTTGCACCGTCATCTCTCTCTCCCCAACCCATCTCGCTTCCTCAAATCCTCAGAACGCCCAATTCCCTCCACAGGGTCATCATCCGATCACGCAACAGAATTCGCCCTCAATTTCTTGACCTCCTCCTCTAATTCCTTTGCCGCCTCTTCTATCGCGGCCTTCTCGGCTCGCAGGATGGGCTTGTAGTAATCAGAGTGAGCCTTCATGCAGTTCGTCAGAGCCGCTGTCGCGTCGAAGCACTTGTCATGACGTCCTGCTCATTCTTTTCCGCATCCTGGATGCACAGCTCCCACTCGACGAACTCGTCTCTGCACCCACCGCCTTTCATGAACAAGCAAAACCGGCACTACACTTCCTCTTCTACTTCTTCATCTCCTTCCTTTGCACCTTCGTCTCCATTTCTCTATGGATGATGCAAAGCTTCGCCGGGATTGTCGCTGCCAAGAGTTTCCAAGTCGATTATGGATGCAGAATCAGAGGATTTTGGAGCGAGAAAAGACATAACAGTGGATCGCGAGGGTGTGCATAGGGCGCTGTGAAGGAAGGAGAAATAGAATACTTTTCCATGGCGAGGTCAAGCCTCCGCAAGCCCATATCCGAGGAGGTGGTGCGCATTGGGATCGTGGGGAGGAAGAGGTAGTTGTCGCAGCAGAGGGCATGGAAAGGTGGCTCAATACTGGCAGCTCTTGCAGCGACACTGTTCGACAACAACCTTCCGGCGGAGCTGAGAGCGAAGGGAGTAGCGGGAGAAGGGAGGAGGAATTATGAAGTGAGGGTAAATGTGGAACTATGAAGAGTGAATGAGGGAAATATTTGAAATTAAAAAAAAAAAAAACTCACCTAGGCATTGTTATCTGCCAAGAAAGCTGAAAGCTCAAGGCAGCCAGCCTAGGCTGTCTTGAGCTTTCAGCCTCTTGAATGCTCACTCTGAGCCAAGGATGTTTTGAAAAGTTTTGCTAAACACAAAAAATTTTGCCCAAAGGGCTTTGGACCTCCAAAGCCCATTGGGAAAGTGGCTCCCAAACGCACCCTTATACTTGTATCAATTTAATCATAAATCTTTCAATTTGGCCAATTAATTCCTAAACTTTTTGATGATTTGTTAATTTAGTCCGAACCCTTTGATTCGATAAAAAATCTTTCAATTGCGTCAATCAGCACTAGCCATCCTATGTGGCGTTACTAACGCTAACATGGATAACTTTTTAATTTTTTTCTCTTTATTTTCTTCCTTCCTTTTTTATGTAATCTTGTGCTGGCGACTCTCCCCCGATTAGGATGAGCGCGTAACGGCCCTCACCGGCCATGGTAATAAAAAAAAGACAAAAAATGAGTTCTTCTTTCTTGTATCACATAGAAGTCGTACGTGATGAAAGTCCCATGCACGGTTTTGAAGCTAGCTATCCCTTTTTTCTGTTGCCAATGGATGTAGATGAGCTCTCCCTACTCTTGCACAAACCAAGTCTGGTTTCGGAAGCCTTTTAGTAATCCATAGATTATCGACATCAAGAAGTGTTTTCACACCATCGACCGACATCGACTCCTCCTCGCATTTTGGTAGTCGAGAAGCCCTTCTTGTTTAGGTTGTTCCATTTAGTTCGGTAGGGACGAAATATCCTTGCCTGGTATGGGTTAGGGCCGTGACCTTCACCCGTTTGCCACTGCAAGGCGAGGGCACTACTAGGGATTGTCGCGACCCGCCCGAATTTTTTTTTTCCATTTTTCGTTGACGACAGGGGAATGGATTACCGATCAGGCCCCCGCTATGGAATGCGGATCGCGGGCTTTAGATCGGCACGGGCCCTCCCAAGCCCATACCAAATCGCGGCAGGAGTATTTGTTTTTTAGGGATTCAACGATAAGAGTCGATTGCTTTCGACCTTGGTGTGGTCGTGGTGGCATGTGCAACGTGTACATGCATTTGGAGTCGCCACCAGTCTTTCTTGGAGGGTAGACCAAAAACCTTACTGACCGATTGGGAGAGACCGATCAATTCTGCGAAACCAGAGATTTTGGGTTTGGGGACTTGGTTACGATGGTGTCATTACCAACGCCCTTTCGGTACCTAACGCGAGTGATTTTCCTAACTAAGATTTCATGCAAGCGTAATTTCGGGTGAGGTAGGTTGGATTCAGGTTTTCATGCAGATTGGGAGACTAGTCCTATCAATGAAAATCAATATAATGAAAGCGCAAATCAAGTGCATAAATGAATCGCGTCAATGCACGTCAATTCAAATCAATGACTTCCTAGTATAACCATAAGAGCTTAGGGAAGGTGTCATTTTAGGATTAGGGGTAAAATGGGAAGATTTGTGCACGATTAGCCCGAAGGAAAAAATTGTCATTTTTGAAGGTTTGGATACCGAATTACACAAAATATTCCATGGCCAGCTGATTGTGGTCATTTTTCATTTTTGAGAATTTTTTGGAATTTATTGATTTTTCTTCAATTTTTGGAAGACGATTCGCCCAAAGGGCCGGGGTTCAAAACACCCGGAATGAGTCTTGGCCAGTTGATTGTGGTCATTTCCTATTTTTTGGGATTTCTGGAATTTTTGTGAATTTTTTGGGAGACGGTTTGCCGGAATGGCAAAATTGTCATTTCTGGAAAGACCAAGGGTCAAAAGACCCGAAATAATTCATGGCCAGTTGTTTGTGGCCATTTCCTATTTTCTAGAATTTTTTAGAATTTTTTAGAATTTTTCCAATTTTATTGAATTTTTTAAGATTTTTTATTTTTTATTTTTTATTGAATTTTTATTGTTTTTTTATGATTTTCTGATTTTTTTAATATTTAAAAATGTTTTCCGGGCCGGGTCAAACCCGGCCCGCGCCTCTCGGGCACCAGGCCCAATCCTATGGGTCGAAAACGGCCTAGAAACAACGCCGTTTTGATTTTTTAAAGATTTTTTTTATCATTTTCTTTAATTATCGTAAAATTAATGAATCGGACGGTCTGTATTGTGCCACGTGGCCACCTTCGGCGCGTCCGACCTTACACTAGATCAGATGTCCCACAGAGTGCCACTTAGCACAACCTCGGGCGTCGGATCTGATTTTATTTTTATCCGAAAAATCATTTATTAATTTTGAAAATCCCATATCGCGACACGTGGCTAAACCACAACCGTCCGATCTGGGTTTTATTTTTAAAGGACGCGGCCCCCCCAAGCTGACGTGGCTGCCTACATGGCACGCCACGTCAGCGTTGATCGGTCCACGGAGGCTTGGCTCGCGGGAGAAGACGACCAACGCCTCGCCGGAACAGTGAGAATTCCGGTGAGGTCGCCGGAAAATCGCCAACCGAGCCCAAAACTCAGTATTTTTCGCCCATTTCTTCGGCAAACGACTCCCCTCACTCCCCACACTGACATACAACAAAAACATTGCATGAAACACGTTGGAAAAGCCCCGAACAGAGGACCACCGAACCGGCTCCGACGAGGTATTTGCAGATTTTTTTTTGTTCAAAGCTCGTTCTAATCATTCATATAACATCCGAACTAGGTCTAGAGGCTTACCTGAGGTCGCCTAGCGCTTGGCGACCGCTCGAAGTCCCTCGTCGAGCTCCCGGTCCCAACCGTGGCCAGCGAAGCTCCGGCTCGCGTCCTCGGCATGTTTTCAATGCAAAATAAACATCAAGCTAGGCTTAGAGTTGGTTCTAGAGGATGTTTAAGGCAAGATTTACACAAAATAGGGTTGGGAAGGGCCTGGCCGAAAGCCACGATGAGATGCTCACCCAAGCATTTCGTCGAACACATGGCGTGCACTGAAAAAAAATGAAGCTCGAGGGGAGATACCGACCTGCTCGGAGCTCGCCGACGGCCACCAAGCTCCGGTGATGATGTTTCTGAGTCGTTGAAGATCCGGGGATCCTCCGTCGCGCTCTGGCCTTGCTCGAACTTCTTCCTCCTCCCTCACTCGAGCTCTCCTTCTTTTTTTCTCCAATCCTATGGCCGATCGACTTTTTTTCCAGTGGCCGCCGCCCCCACTTCCACTCATGGACCACTCGCCTTTGTCTCCCCACGTTCGACGTCTCTTTTTTTGCGACAAACAGACCCTAGCAGCTGTTTTTCTGTCGCCAGCGAAGGTCCCCTGCTTTTTTTTGCTTTCGGGGCAGTGGGTCCGCAACTTAGCTGCAGACCCGATCGGATCGGACGGGTCGGGTCTGACCCGACCAGCCCGGTTCGACTCTCTTCGTCTAATCAAGCCTCAAATCGACCTCTTTTCATGAAATTGATGCCACAATCGGACTCATTGACATGTTTTCTATCAAATATGGGTGTTTTCGTGAATCAATTGATTGAAATTTAGTGAAAACCCCAAATTGCCCTTAGGATCCGAAAATGATTTTCGCTTAATCGATGGTCCAAATGACCAAATTAGTCTCAAAGGCCACCAATGGATTCAACATGATGAAAAATATAGGGTAGAGGTGTTTTATTTTAGTGGGTACGCTCGTGCGAAATTTAATTTCAAAATTTATGAAACCGGGACTAAATCGAAAGAAAATCATGCAATTAAGCCATTTTTGGTTAAAATTGATCAAATTGGAGGGCAAATTGACCCAATTGCACTTCAAGTCTCTAGAATTCAATGTCATGGCTTATTAAAAGTGAGAATTGAAAATTAAAAGACTCGAAAAGGATTTTTTAGGCTCGATTCGGGTTTATGTTTGTGAAGGAACATAGTGACCCAAGCCGCATTTTCAAGGTTTAAAGTGACAAGCTTGTAGAGGGAATTAAAACAAAATTACTGAATATTTTTTTTTGTATTTTTCTGACCACGAATGGTATTTTTTTGATTTTTTTGGGTATTTTTATAATTAATTAAATTCGAAAAAATATTAAAAAAATATTTTTTGTTCAAAATTGACTCTTGAGGCTAGGCCAAGGCCTCCAAAGTTGATTTTTCAATTTTAGAATTTTTTACCTATTTTTAATTAATTTTAGAAATAAAAACTAAAATAAAATATGGTAAAAAATCAGGTGTCAACAGCTGCCCCTCTTTAAGAGTGAGCTCGCAGAGGTTGCTTTTAAAGACAAAATGGCACTTGATTCCTAACCGACTCTATTGGGAAAGCAGAAATGCTATGACATCGGATCCTTGAGATTTTTTTTTGTGAAAGCTTAAATTAATCCTCGGTTTGCTCTGACAATTTGAACTTGGGCTTAAGGGAGGGAGGTTCACCTGAAGCTCACCTGTCAGATGCTGCCCATTGCGGAATCCGAGGATTCGTTGTTATGCTCTTGAGGGTGTGAGAAATGTGAGGCTCGGCCCCTTTTTTTTTTTCCTTTGTGGCGTTTGATTCGCCATACCCTGTTTTATTTCTCCCTTCGTGGCTTCTGATTCACCATACCGGAGTTTTTATTACTCCCTTCGTAGCTCCTGATCCGCTACTCCGGGGTTTTTGGTACTCCCTTTGTAGCTTCTAATTCGCTACTCCAGGGTCTTGAAAGTCTTTTCCACGGCTACCGGCTGCAATCCATTCCGAAGGGTGAGAGCTTCGAGGCATGGCTATCCGGCGCGTGCTTCGTGGAAAAGGCAGTCATCGTATCTCTAGGCGGTAAGTCGCGAGCGTTGTGGGCTCTGATCTTGAGCTGTGCTTTGAGACACCTCTATCGTGGATCCCTGTCTGGCGGGATTTGGGGGAAAGAAATCTTCTGAAGCTGAAAATTGGCGATCTGGTCCGGATGATGACAGATCCGCGGCTACCAACTTGTGAACACTTACGGAGAGATTTATCAAGGTCATCGTGCTTTCGAAACGTCAAGCGATCCTTTGTACTTCAATCTTGGATCGGCTTCTAGGAACCTATTTGTTTTAGAGGATCCCATGACGCTGACTAGCAAGGTCAGAGGGGATTTCTTGAGTTTTGTTTGAAAGGAGTTCCCATGACGAGGGCTCTCCACATCCGATGAGATTTTCCAGATTTCTTTTTAAAAAGGGGTCTCGTGACGAGGGTTCTCCACGTCAGAGGGGATTTTCTTACTTTTTGAGAAGGGTTCTCGTGACGAGGGTTCACCACGTCAAAGGGGGCTACTTGAGTTTTTGCTGAAAAGGGTTTCCAGGACGAGGGTTCTCCATGTTCGATAGGATTTTTCTTGAAAGGGGTTCCCAAGACAAGGGTTCTCCACGTCATAGGGGATTTTCTAGCTTTTTCAAAAGGGTTCTCCTCACGAGGATTCTTCATGTTATTGACACCTGATTTTTGACCATCTTTTATTTTAGTTTTTATTTCTAAAATTAATTAAAAATAGCCAAAAAATTATAAAATTACAAAATCAACTTTGGAGGCCTTGGCCTAGCCTCAAGAGTCAATTTTGAACAATTTTTTTTTTATATTTTTTGATATTTTTTCGAATTTAATTAATCATAAAAAAACCCAAAAAATCATAAAAATACCATTCGTGGTTAGAAAAAAATACACAAATATTCAGTAATTTGGTTTTAATTCCCTCTTTGAGCTTGTCACTTTAAACCTTGAAAATTCGGCTTGGGTCACTATGTTCCTTCACAAACATAAACCCGAACCAAGCCTAAAAAATCCTTTTCGAGTTTTTTAATTTTCAATTCTTACTTTTAATAAGCTATAACATTGAATTCTAAAGACTTGAAGTGCAATTGGGTCAATTTGCCCTCCAATTTGATCAATTTTAACCAAAATGGCTTAATTGCATGATTTTCTTTCGATTTAGACCCCAGTTTCACAAATTTTAAAATTAAATTTCACACGGGCATACCCACTAAAATGAAACACCTCTGCCCTATAGTTTTCATCATGCTGAATCCATTGGTGGCCTCAATTGAGACTAATTTGGTCGTTTGGACCATCGATTAAGCGAAAATTATTTTCAGATCCTAAGGGCAATTTGGGGTTTTCACTAAATTTCAATCAATTGATTCACGAAAATACCCATATTTGATAGAAAACATGTCAAGGAGTCCGATTGTGGTATCAATTTCATGAAAAGAGGTCGATTTGGGGCTTGATTGGACGAAGAGAGTCGAACCGGGCTGGTCGGGTCCTCCAAATTGAAATTATTTACCTAAGGTAATTTGCATATCTAATCTCCTCTTGAATTCAGGAAACCTGGATGACTTTAATTAATTACCAAGGATTACCAATAATGCATGCCGTAGACAGGTTCAATTCCATGTCCAGTGCACCATGAAATGAGGGCTAGACTCTCGTACTTGGGTTAAACATACCAAGTGAGTTCTAACGAAAATCTCATCTGGATAAGACACGCAATTGTACCGGCAAATCCGAATGATTGAGGGAAATTCCAGTGTCGCGTTCCAATGTCAAGACACTTAAAAATCAAAGTGTAGAAGATAGATGGGAGACCCACAGGCATATGCTCCTTACAAAATCGATGACTCTGATATAAGAAGAGGGACAATTGGGACGCGACCAACAAGAACCTAAAGAGATGCCCCAAGTCGGGTCTTCGGAGGACTGCGCTTGGTTTCTTCAGTACGGCCATTTCGGGTCCTCGTTTTCATCAAATGATATTTTGATAATATTCGGTAGTTGCCTTGGATTTGTTGTTCCCCCTTGCCCTTCAATTTTCGGTAGGGTTACTATATCACCCCTTGGACAGATCGAAAATGGTGAACTCCGTTGAATGTCCCGGTAGTTCGGTGGTGGATGATGCGTCGCTCATACTTGAATACCTCCGGGATGTGGGACCGATTTGGAGAAATCATCTCTACTCTATCCACGCTCTAAAATAAAATTGGACTCAACCATCGGATTTGATAAATGCAGCATGTTATACGAACTAAAAGACTGCAAGTGAATTAAATAGAAATGGAAAAACCTTACCATAAGTGGCCCTTAAAGATTTTTCTGGTTTTAGGTATACCAACCGTCCACATACATGCAATGGGTTTGAAACCAAAGGCCAAGGCTCCCACCTCGAGTTCTAGAAAGGATAGATTCCATTGCACAACTATCGTTGCATTGGGACCCAATCCATAGTTCCTAGTGAGTGGAATTGAAAAGTGGATTACCCCATGTTTTTCCTCATGGAGATTCTATTTTCAATTCCTTCTATTGTTTTCTTAAAGGGGGCGCTCGAGGTTTTAGGGGCGATTGTGTGTGTCCATGTGTCGTGATCATCACAATGCAAGTCATGGACAACAGTTTATCAATCAGCGCTTCAAATCATCCACACAACATACACTCCTACGTCCAACCTGCACAAGACAATGTTAATCACAAACTAACCCCCTTATCACTCCAATCAGCAAAAACACATAACACATGTCATGAGCGGACTTACCTCACCTTCGAGAGCGCCTGCAGGGTCAGAAAAATCATTCAACGTTTTAATTACGGCCTAATTCTACTTGAGATCTAGAATCATAGGTTCTAGAACAAAGTCCCCAGTGGAGTCGCCAGCTATCGCGACCCGTCCGAATTTTTTTTTCCATTTTTCATTGATGACGTGCGAATGGATTACCGATCGGACCCCTGCTCTGGAATGCGGATCGCGGGCTTTAGATCGGCGCGGGCCCTCCCAGGCCCATACCAAATCGTGGCGAGAGTATTTTTTTGAGGGATTCGACGATAAGAGTCGATCGCTTTCGACCTTGGTGTGGTCGTGGTGGCATGTGCAACGTGTACATGCATTTAGAGTCGTCACCAATCTTTCTTGGACGGTAGACCGGAAACCTTACTGACCGATTGGAAGAGACAGATCAGTTCTGCGGAACCAGAGATTTTGGGTTCGGGGACTTGGTTATGTTGGTGTCGTTACCAACACCCTTTCGGTACCTAACGCTAGTGATTTTCCTAACTAAGATTTCATGCAGGCGCAATTACGGGTGAGGTAGGTCGGATTCAAGGTTTCATGCAGATTGAGAGATTGGTGCTATCAATCACAATCAATATAATGAAAGCGTAAATCAAGTGCATAAATGAATCACGTCAATGCACATCAATTCAAATCAATGACTTCCCGGTATAGCCATAAGGGCTTAGGGAAGGTGTGATTTTAGGATTAGGGGTAAAATGGGAAGATTTGGGAATGATTAGCCCGAAGGGAAAAATCCTCATTTTTTGAAGGTTTGGATACCGAATTGCCCAAAATATTCCATAGCCAGTTGATTGTGGCCATTTCCCATTTTTGAGCATTTTTTGGAATTTCTTGATTTTTCTTCAATTTTGGGAAGACGATTCGCCCAAAGGGCAAAATCGTCATTTTTAAGAAGGGTCGGGGTTCAAAACACTCGGAATGAGTCTTGGCCAGTTGATTGTGGCAATTTCCTATTTTTTGGGGTTTTTTGGAATTTTTGTGAATTTTTTGGGAGACGATTTGCCAGAAGGGTAAAATTATCATTTCTGGAAAGATCGGGGGTCAAAAGACTCAAAACATATCATGGCCAGTTGTTTGTGGCCATTTCCTATTTTCTAGAATTTTTCTGAATTTTTCTGAATTTTTCCAATTTTTTGAATTTTTTATGATTTTTTATTTTTTATTGAATTTTTATTGTTTTTTATGATTTTCTAATTTTTTTAATATTTAAAAATGTTTTTCGGGCCGGGTCTGACCCGGCACGCGCCTCTCGGGCGCCCAGACCAATCCTACGGGTCGAAACTGGCCAAGAAATGACGCCGTTTTGATTTTTTAAGATTTGTTTTTTATTTTTTTATCATTTTCTTTAATTATTGAAAAATTAATGAATCGGACGGTCCATATTGTGCCACGTGGCCACCTTCGGCGCGGCCGATCTTGCACTAGATCGGACGTCCCACAAAGTGCCACTTGGCACAACCTCGGGCGTCGGATCTGATTTTATTTTTATCCGAAAAATCATTTATTAATTTTGAAAATCCTAGATCGCGACACGTGGCTAAACCACAACCATCCGATCTGGGTTTTATTTTTAAAGGACGCGGCCCCATCGAGCTGACGTGGCTGCCTACGTGGCATGCCACGTCAGCGTTGACCGGTCCACGGAGGCTTGGCTCGTCGGAGAAGACGACCGGCGCCTCGCCGGAACAGTGAGAATTCCGGCGATGTCGCCGGAAAATCGCAAACCGGGCCCAAAACTCAGCATTTTTCACCCATTTCTTCGGCAAACGACTCCCCTCACTCCCCACACTGACATACAACAAAAGCCCCGAACGGACGGCCACCGAACCGGCTCCGGTGAGGTATTTGCAGAATTTTTTTTCGTTCAAAGCTCGTTCTAATCATTCATATAACATCCAAACAAGGTCTAGAGGCTTATCTGAGGTTGCCTAGCGCTCGGCGATCGCTCGAAGTCCCCCGTCGAGCTCCCGGTCCGAACCGTGGCCGGCGAAGCTCCGGCTTGCGTCCTCGGCGTGTTTTCAATGCAAAATAAACATCAAGCCGGGCTTAGAGTTGGTTCTAGAGGATGTTTAAGGCAAGAGTTACACAAAATAGGGTCGGGAAGGGCCTGGCCGAAAGCCACGAAATGAGATGCTCACTGAAGCATTTCGTCGAACACATGGCGTGCACTGAGAAAAATGAAGCTCGGGGGGAGATACCGACCTGCTCGGAGCTCACCGACAGCCCCCAAGCTCCGGTGATGATGTTTCTGAGTCGTTGAAGGTCCGAGGATCCTCCGTCGCGCTATGGCCTTGCTCGAACTTCTTTCTCCTCCCTCACCCGAGCTCTCCTTTTTTTTCTCCAATCCTATGGCTGACCGGCTTTTTTTTCCAGTGGTCGCCGCCCCCACTTCCGTTCATGGACCACTCGCCTTTGTCTCCCCACGTTCAACATCTCTTTTTTTCGACAAATCGACCCCAGCGGCCATTTTTCTGTCGCCGCGGAAGGTCCCCTGCTTTTTTTTGGCTTTCGGCGCACTGGGCCTGCAACTTAGTTGCAGACCTGGTCGGGTCGGGTCTGACCCGACCAGCCCAGTTCGACTCTCTTTGTCCAATCAAGCCCCAAACCGACCTCTTTTCATGAAATTGATTCCACAATCGGACTCCTTGACATGTTTTCTATCAAATATAGGTATTTTCGTGAATCAATTGATTGAAATTTTGTGAAAACCCCAAATTGCCCTTAGGATCCGAAAATGATTTTCGATTAATCGATGGTCCAAACGACCAAATTAGTCTCAATTGAGGCCACCAATGGATTCAACATGATGAAAACTATAGGGTAGAGGTGTTTTATTTTAGTGGGTATGCCCGTGTGAAATTTAATTTCAAAATTTATGAAATCGGAGACTAAATCGAAAGAAAATCATGTAATTAAGCCCTTTTGATTAAAATTGATCAAATTGAAGGGCAAATTGACCCAATTGCACATCAAGTCTTTAGAATTCAATGCCATAGCTTATTTAAAGTGAGAATTGAAAATTAAAAGACTGAAAAGGATTTTTTAGGCTCGGTTCGGGTTTATGTTTGTGAAGGAACATAGTGACCCAAGCCGAATTTTCAAGGTTTGAATATTGTTGTGTATTTTTCTGACCACTAATGGTATTTTTCTTATTTTTTGGGTATTTTATAATTAATTAAATTCAAAAAAAATATTTAAAATATATATATAATATATATTTTTTTATTCAAAATTGACTCTTGAGGCTAGGCCAAGCCTCCAAAGTTGATTTTGTAATTTTATAATTTTTTGGCTATTTTTAATTAGTTTTAGAAATAAAAACTAAAATAAAATATGGTCAAAAATTAGGTGTCAACAGGGATGAGCAAGTTCGATCGATCGGATTGAGAACTGCCCGGACCAGACCGCTTGAACCAGACTGTCTAGACCGGACAGATAGTTTTTTTTTTTGTCTCATACGATTGAGATTTGGACCACATGTTTATTTTGCAGCTTCTATTGCCATGACTCCAACCCACAATGTTGAATGCTACGAGTTATTAGATTGTGCTCGAAAATTTTATTATCTCACTTTTTCTTTTGGAAAAGATGTTGGATCTAGCAATATCACCTAGAGGGGGGTGAATAGGTGATTCTGAATCTAATTGAAATTTCTTGCGAAATTAAAACAATTTCAATGCACGATTAGAATCAAGAATATTATAACAACGTGCAAGAAATCTAAACATAGCAGTAAGAGTTTAGAGAGAGAATATTACACATGGCGATTATAGTGGTTCGGCTTAGATTAAGCCTACGTCCACTCTCCCATGCTGACAGCCGATTGGCTGGATTTCACTAGATGAATCAATGGAGGTATACAACAAGTGATGATACTCTCTCTGATAGGTCACACTATCCTTTCTCAAACACTCTTACAAAGCCTCTCAATGATTGTCGTATAAAGCTCACGATGACAAGTATGAATCTAAAGACAAAGACTGTAGAGTTCCAATAAGTTCGTCAATGGATAATGGTATGATTGTTTGACATTCTTGAATGGACAGTTTGATGTAGTTCCAATCATCCGTAAGTCCTCGAAGAATCTTGTGAACCTGCATAGGTTCAGAAATAGGAGCACCTTGCCTTGCAAGACCACTTGTTAGTATTTGAAATCTATCAATCATATCAGCAATTGACTCATATGATTCCATCTTGAAGGCTTCATAGTCGCTCAGCAGAATGCTAAGTTTGGTTTCCTTCACCTGTCAGTTCCTTGAAATGTCACATGAAGTCTTTCCCATATAGCCTTTGCCGATTCTTCTTCTGCAACACGATTATATAAAGGAGTGGATAGCGCACAAAAGAGTGCGTAAACAGCTTTGGAATTTAGTCTTTGTCTTCTTGCTCTTTCAGTATTTGATAGAGTAGGAGCAGGAGCATTATTCCCATTTTCAGAAGTTGTACTAGTTGTAGGATTTACTCCTTCAGTCACGACATCCCACATCAGATTGTCTAATGCCTTGAAGTACCACTTCATCTTATTGCACCAAACGTTGTAATCCTTTCCGTCGAAGTAAGGAGGCTTGTAGATGAACTGTGCATCACTTGATCCTGAATAAATATTGCTAGACATGATAGATCGTTAACTCTGAAGTAAAACACTTCAAAAATATGAGCAACCTGCACTGATACCAATTGTTGGATCTAGCAATATCACCTAGAGGGGTGAATAGGTGATTCTAAATCTAATTGAAATTTTTTGCGGAATTAAAATAATTTCAATGCACGATTAGAATCAGGAATAGTATAACAACGTGCAAGAAATCTAAACACAGCAGTAAGAGTTTAGAGAGAGAATATTGCACACGACGATTATAGTGGCTCGGCTTAGATCAAGCCTACGTCCACTCTCCCACGCTAACAGCCGATTGGCTGAATTTCACTAGATAAATCAATGGAGGTATACAACAAGTGATGATACTCTCTCTGATAGGTCACACTATCCTTTCTCAAATACTCTTACAAAGCCTCTCAATGATTGTCGTATAAAGCTCACGAGAACAAGTATGAATCTGAACAACTCTTGCACCTTGGAATTTATGGTTCCTTATCCTACTCCATAGTAGCACCATAGATCTCCTTTTATACTCCTTCACCCCCAAACTAGTCGTTGGACATGTCTTCAAAGGATCGCTCTTCAATCACTGATTGGACGCCATCAATCTTGATTGAACAAGACTGTATCTCGAGAGATTTAGTGATCGTTGGTGCAAAATCTGAACCCTTGAGATTCAGTCGCCCATACAACTCAATCTTCAGTTTCCATAAGTGGAGTTCTTCAGATATAGAAGGTATCTTGTCCCATGGAAGGTAATATCCAATCAAGGATATTCTATCAATTATGTTATAGAATAATCCTATCAATCAAAGATTACAAACTTCCATAAATACCTTAGCAATAATGGATATATGTCAGCCGTGGGTCTTCAGAATCTCGAAATAATATATCTCGCAGCTTCTGAGCAATCTCGCTGCTTCTGAACAATCTTTAGAAGCAGACTCTATCTGGACGTCTTTAGAAGCACTACATCTGACCGTCTTCGGAAGCACTTCCATTTGACTAACCGTCTTCAGAAGTACTTCCATCTGCCGTCTTCAGATGCACTCCATTTGATCATCTTCAGAAGCACTTCCATCTGACCGCATCAGAAGCACTTCCATCTGACCGACTTCAGATGCACTCCATCTGATCATCTTCAGAAGCACTTCCATCTAACATCGCCAGAAGCACTTCCATCTGACCTCGCCAGAAGCACTTCCATCTGACCATCTTCAGAAGCACTCATTCTGAGCATCTTCAGAATGCATAACTTAGATCAATAGCTTGAGCTCCATCTTTTGGTCCCTCCAAACATATTGGCAATTACAGCTCTACCTTATTGATCACCTATTCAAGGTCCTTCCAAGCTTTACCGAACTTCTCGTTCTAGGCTTGTTCACCTATCCAAGGTCCTTCCAAGCTTTACCGAACTTCTCGTTCTAGGCTTGTTCACCTATCCAAGGTCCTTCCAAGCTTTACCGAACTTCTCGTTCTAGGCTTGTAGACGCCTTTACGCCCAAGCTTTACCGAACTTCCCGTTCTAGGCTTGTTCACCTATCCAAGGTCCTTCCAAGCTTTACCGAACTTCTCGTTCTACTTAGGTATTTTCAACTTGTAGACGCCTTTACGCCCAATGCCTTGTTCATCATTGATAGATATCTCATAAGCTTCTAACGTATTGTTAAGACATCATTTCCATAACGGCATGTGCTTCTTTTACCTGGTTCTACTTAATCAACAAACACATTAGTAGCCTTTGATTATTTTGTCATCTTCAAAAAATCATAAGGGATTTTCCCTAACAAAAGAATCTACTATTTTAGAGTCATTTCTTCAAAAATAATGGCATTGATATGTAGCGTCCCGGGAAACTGATGTAGAATAGTTGGCATGCGATTATCTTGATAAATTGAATCACCAGAAGCCCGCGCGGCTTCACCGGTAATTTCGGATCTTGGGAAAAAGATCTCGGATCGCGCTGAAAATTGGTCGGTTGAAGCGAAACGGTCGTCTTATTCAAAGTCACCGCTTTTCCGTGACATACGATGGATTTTGGTATTCCGAAATCGTTTAGACCACTTTTTAGACAGTTTTCGATTTTGCAGTTTTGAATTTTTGAGTAATTTTCGAGATTTCACTTTGATTCCTTTTAAATAAGATTAGATTTGAGTCGATAATGTTATCTTTAATTATCTGCATTCATTTTGGAGTCCTCTCTATATATACGGACGTCCTCTCTTTGTATTAGCTAGATTTTCATTCAATCAAATTTGAGTTTTCCTTTGGAATTGCTTTCCATTTATACGGACATCCTCTCAAGGTTGAAGGTTCGAAAGTCGTGGAACGCGGCCAGCGAGTTTCGAACCCTCAACCTTTCATGAGAGGAAGAAGGGCACGATCTCACCAACTACGCCGTGCGCGAGTGGGTGTGCTTATGTTGTTGGTTATTGACACCTAAAATTACCTTAGGAGTCACGTGATGCGCACGAAGAGAGGGAATGATCAGTTACGGAAAGGTGTGCATAGCACAGGCGAAGATCAGCTACAAAGACGACACGATCAGGGAAAGTCGCAGGATTTGGCGACAATCCCATCAAAAGGAACGGAAGAGGCGCGGAAACCGTTAAAGGCTTCATCACAAGATTCGTCGAAGGAAAACATACGAAAAGGTCGAAGGTGACAGATATCCAGCAGTTATCGAAGCACGCCTAGTCACCAAAGGAAGATATGCTTGGAGCCCAAGGCAAAAACCACTCGACGGTTACCAGAGCACGCCTATAAAAACTTAAGGGCATCCTACACTGAGACCCCCCAAACACAACACAACAAGTCTTTATCTTTCAACTTAGCTTAGTCTTAGCTGTAGCTTTCAGATTCCTGTCGTCAATTCAATTCCGACGTGTTTTATATCTACAGTTAGGTGTCGTCAATTAAATTCCAACTTTTACTCACCCAGTCCAGTGCCGTCGATTAAATTCCGGTGCTGTATTGGTTCACTTTCCACCTGTCCAGTGCCGTTGATTAAATTTCGGTGTTGTGTCCTACATTTCCACTTGTCCAGTGTCGTAGATTAAATTCTAGCATCGTGTCCTACAGTGAGGTTCAGCCACGTTGATTCAATTCCGGTGTTGTATCTCGGTTACCTTTTTCGTCGAAGCAATTCAATAAGTTTCATCGAAATTCGTCTCCAGTAGGCTTGTCGAAGTCTTGTACAAAACTGCTAAAAGACACATTCCTATCAATAAGATATCTTGCATTTGACGCTCTCTGTCCATAGCTTACCCGGAACCATTCTTTCTTAACGAACTGCTAACGTTTGATAAAAAAAATTTTCCACGATTACAACCCTTTTGGGCTCCGACCTCTTGGCCGAACCCTGGGAGAATCAATTGGGCCTTACTGAGGGAGATGTTTCACGCAACAATCCTTTTTTGGCACGCTCGGTAGGACGAATGTGTCAAGTTTGAGAGAGTGTTATGCCACATACATGAGGTCGTAGCAATCTAGACGGAGACGAACTCATGGAGGAAGTACCACGAGCAGAATCTTCAACAATTCGATGAGTCCAAGATCCACACAAGATTGAAGATGGCGAGGTTCAACGACGACCTATCGAAGAACCAAGGCGAAACCCTGAAGTGACGCCGGTCATGATGTCCTCAATAAGGCGTACGATTGAGGAAACTCAGAATGAGTTTGCTGATCACGTAGTCCAACGTATGACTGATGTCGTCAGACCATTGATCATCAATACATACCACGAATACGTGTCAGGACAACATGGAGCATCGCCAAGTTTTCCACAGCCTCAAATGGGAAATCTTTTCATACATACGGCGAGTGCACCTTTGCTAGCAACAAACGCAGGACTTACTGGTCAGAACATACCACCGGCTGTACCTGTCAGAATTTTTCTATGAGGAGAAGCTCCATTGACAATTGAGCCCAACCCTCAGGCAAATGACCCAGGTATATTCCCAAGCCATCATCTTCAACAAGATGTACCTGCTGCCCAGTATGGGACTGTTACATAGGCAAATCCTATATCTATGAATGAGCAGCCTGCACCCGTGATCATCAAAAACTACGGAGCATTGCCAGCCTTCCCTAGGGGGCAGTGGCAGCCCAGGGAGCAGGATCAATTCCCTCAGCCCATAGGGCAGGATCAACCTATTCATCCAGCGGTTCCTCAATAGATCATGCACCCAGGATACCAATAGGTGAATCAGATATTGCAGCTACATGGAAATCAACCTGTGTCACAAGTTCTTCAACCTATCGTGCCGCTAGCGTATCAAGTTCTACCGCATCCGGGTACCAGATGTCATACCAACCAGTATACCAAAATCAATCAGTTTTGAGCAAATGGCTGGGTATAATGATCCAGCGATAGGGTATAGGGTCAACGTTTATCGAAAACTATACCCTGATTGAATGGATACGTTCCCGTATCCAAGAGGATTCAAGATATTAGAATTCACACTATTCACTAGTGAAGTCGACCAATCCACTTATGAACATGTTAATCGCTTCATGGCACTCTATGGAAATGCTACCCATACTGATCATTGGAAGCTAAGACTGTTCCCACTCTCTTTATCCAGAACAGCTTTCACTCGGTACACTGCTCTGCCACCAAATTTGGTACTCTCATGGGAACAAATGGAGCGCCTTTTCATGGGCAGTTCCAACGAGCTGTGCCAAACCTATCCGTAGCCGACTTATCAATAATGAAGCAAATGTACAACGAGACAGTGAATCAGTTCATTACCAGATACAAGCGAGTTAGGAACAAGTGTCTGGTTCCCTTACTTGAGAAGACATTTGCAGAATTTGCCTTTAATGGGTTGAAGTTTGAAATATGAGACAGGATGAGGACATCCGTGAGCGGATTGTTCGAGCTGGCGATCAACCATGAGAGCCTACTTAAGGAAAAATACAAGAGACACACCCGACAAGGGAAAGCGAGTTATGTCGAGGCTCATGATTTTGACGAGGAACAGGCGAATCCGATCGAAGTTGCCGTAACTCAATTAATTATAGACAAGCCATACGTCTGTCAAGCGATGAGGCCAACAAAAATGAAGGAGAAGTCAACCATTATGGCCAAAGCCAATGAGGCAGTGTATTATTCATTCGATGAGAATCGGACCGAAGAAATTTTGACATGTTATTGGCTGATGGGCAGATCAGGCTAACAGAAGGATAACATATACCATCCAAAGAAGAGTTGACCGGTAAAAGATACTGTAAATGGCACCACTCATGGAGCCATAATACGTCGGATTCTTTAGTTCTCAAAAAGAACATCCAAGAAGCAATTCGACAAAGAAAGATCAGGTTCGCCGATGACAAGGGTAAGTCTTCCATGGATATTAATACTGACCCATTTCCTGTGATGACTGAAATGGTGTCCTTAAAGCACTCAGACAAAGGACATAAATTGCCAAACTTCTGCCCACACTACAAGAAAAAATTGAAGGGTACGGGTCGAAGCCAGCGGAACGACCGCACCAACCAAGGAGGCCAGAACATACCACAGGTCAGAAGCGTGGTCCCCAGAAAAAAGAGTTACAAATCATTCAAACATAGGTACGAGAAAGGGGACCCCACTATTGGCACACTAGGAGAAACCCACTTCTCAAAGAGCTATGTCTGAAGGGGAGGATGTAGAGATGGATCTCCATGCTGCTGATGTTGCAGATTCCCTAGGCAAGTCAGCATCATTTGAGCCCCAAATCAAAACTCAAGGAGAACTGCTACAAACCATGCCACAGACTCAGACCTTCTCAGAGAACTGCTACTGAATCAGAGAGCTCTAGATCAGAAATTGACCAACATTTGAGACTCTCTACACTTAGAGATTAAAGGTCTGACTGCTAAGGTAGAAGCTGAACTAGCATTGCAAAGGACCACTACTCAGGACCTTACAGTTTCTCAGCTTATTAAGATGGACAGGTCTATTCTCCAACTGAATGAGGATTTTGATAAAAAAATTTAATCAGATCTCTCAGTTTGTCTTGGCCCAGATCCCCCAGAGCCAAGCCCAACCAACATCTGCACCATCCACCTCTCAACCCCAACAAAAAGACTAAAAAGATTTTTTCAATATTTTTCATCTTTTTATTTTTGGGTTGATCGATTGCACAAGTTTGATTGATTAGTACTGTACTTTAATATTCTGAATGCTGTTTGGATTTTATTTTCGTACTTTCCTCAATGCTGTTATTTAATGCTAAATCATTCATGGGGAGTATTTATGCTACCCTTTATGCTTTACTAGATGAATCATATATTCAGTGGGAGTATTACTCTATCTATGTTTGACCATGTCGGTCATTTACTTACCATTTTTGTGCTGATGACAAAAAGGGAGAGAAAGTTACACAAAAGTTAAGTCATCAAACAGGGGCAGACAGGAGATACTAATGTGACTTGTGACATTAAGTCATGATGATTGAATATACAGGTACAAGTTCAAACAGGAGATACTTATTGAAGATATTTATCTCTGATTGAATATACAGGAACAAGTCCATACATGAGACATTTATTGAAGACATTTATCTCTATGGATATTTTTATGATTGTTCTGTGAATATCATATTCTGTGAATGATAAGTTGTTTCGGGTACAACAGTTATGTGAGAACACATATAAATAGGATATTCACACAGGTTTTCAAAGCTGAAAAGATGGAACTAGTAAAATACATTTTCACTATGTTCAGCAGGAACAAGATATGAAAAGAAATACAATTTCTTTCAATTTCTTTCCTATGCCCAACAAGTGAACAAGTTCCTTACTTTGAGCATTTTATTAATCTATATGTTTGGTAACTTATCTACCAAAACAGATTGACTTGAGTATGTTAAAATCGTCATAATCTGAGCATGTGTTAACTGCAAGTTCTTTGCTATCGCATAGTAATTTTATATCACAAGCAATATGTTCATATGCAAGTTCTGAGCTATTATATAGCAAGTATATATCACAAGCAATACGCTCATATATAAGCTCTGAGCTATTAAGTAGAAAGTTCATACTCACATACATATTCTGAGCCTTTGTGCAGCAATTTCATATCACAAGTAATATGCTCATTATTATCATGCTCTCAAGTTTGTCATACATGTGATTAAGTTTCATGTAAAATCAAGTAAAATCACGTGACAATGCTCTGAAACTATACTTGTGCTTAATCTCTAAATCATAAGCATTATCACAAGTTCTGAAACTGCTTATATTGTTAAAATATTAACTTCAGAACTTATTCTTGCTAGAATACAAGGCATAGATTGTTGAAACCATTATTATCAAGATTATATTGAGAGTAACTAAATCCTAGTTGCTCACTCTTTTTATATAAATCGTTGTTACTTTTGTGGATAGTTTTGTCATCATCAAAAATGGGGAAATTGTTGAGAAAAACCCCTAGGTGATTTTGAAGTTGACAAAACAATCCAAGTACTCTTAATTTTTCGAGATAATGCCGTGGAATACTTGTTTTGCAGATTATCCTTTGGTGTGGGATGCACAAGATTGAATCTGTCAAAAATGTTTTGCTTAGATGGGATTTCTGAGGGACTTAGATTCTAGTTGGAGCTCAAACGTTGAGTGGGGATAACTCGGACGTTGAACGTTGAGCGGGGATAGCTCAGACGTTGGACTGATGCTCAAGCTCTGAGTGGAGTATTCACGTGCAGTAATCAGAACTTGATGATGACTTTCAAATGTGCTTATTTGAAATATTACAACGGATACAATCGAGCTGGATCATTCTTGAGGATTCTCGGGGATAGAAATTAATCAAGGATGCGAAATCAAGGAGACAAACATATGACTTTCCAACTGAGTGAAATTATCTATGGAAACCCATGATCATAATTGTATGGGCGATTTGATCTGAACGGGGAAGACTTTCCTTTGGCGATCCCCAACGGCTACGAGATCTTCTTTTGGTATGTCTTGTCCAAACGGGAAGTTTTGGATAGACCTTTTCTGGAAGCCTTGCAATGGGTTGATTGTAGGCGGAGAAGTATAAAAGACATCTCGAGGTCGAAGGGACAACAGATCAGCGTTAAGAGGGCAAAGTCTTTTTAATTCTTAGATCGATAGTACTTCATTTCATACACACTTCTTGATTCATTCATTGTAATTGTGAGGAGGTGTACACAAGAGTGTTGAGCGCTAGGTGGAGTATCCTGCGTGTCAAGGATCACTAAGTTGTAACCTCTTGAGCAGTTTACTAGTGGAATCCAATCGATTGGCCGATAACCGAAGAAGCGGACGTAGGCTTACTCAAAGACGAACCACTATGAACTTTCTGTGCAGTCTTCTCTATCTCTACTCTGATCATTTTATATAATCTGTGATAGTAGAACTGCATATGAACTGTTTATATTGATATGTTGTGTTGCCATCGTCTGAGAAGTTATAAAAACACATGTGCAATTGATATTCCGCGAAAAACTTTTAAATTGCACTATAATCACCTATTCACCTCTCTCTAGATGATAACGCTAGCCACAACATAAAGAAAATCAGAGGAATTAAGAATATAACGATTTAAAGATAAATTTTCCAGGGGAAGAATGTTCTTCACTGAAAGCCATAATACATACTTACTTTCATCTACAGTACATACTCCTATTTATATGAGCCACATATCACTCACTATTTTTTCACAATTTTCTCTTGATTTTTAAAATCATCTCCCTACATAAATACTATGATTTCCTCTTGATTTTCAAAATCATTCCCCACATAAATACCTACCACGATTTCCTCTTGATTTCGAAAATATTCTCTCCACGTATCACTCACGATTTACTTATGATTCCCTCTTAATTTCTAACATCTCCTCTCCATATTTCTCTTCATTTTGTGAGAAACCAAAACCTCTTCTTCAATTGCTAATAACTGAACCTTCCGATGGTTCACCAATATTATTAACTTTATCAGATAAGACTACCCACCTGTTGCATGTACATGTTGAACCTTCTAATTCTCATCCTTCAATTGCACACAACTATATATTCTTTCCTCTTCTTCGACGCCTAGAATCACGAACTGTGAGTCGAGAATCGAGGTCATCTTGAGTGAGAAGACATGAAAGCCAATGTAGGATTGGTGACCAGATCTTATAAGGGAAGAGGTGGTTAAGATACGCCACGACTCATATAGTGCGATTTGTCTCTTTAGTCACCGTTCCTCTATCTTCATTTTTGTTAGGGCCTGTATGGCAACGCTTTTGATTCAATAAATTAATTCTCATTAGAATTGTTCTTTTTGATTCTGTTCTCTAAATGAGTTTTAGAGAATCAGAACATGTTTGATAAATGCACAAATTTTTTGTTCCTCGAACAACAAAACTTGTCTGGTAACTACACAAAATTTTTGTTCCCAAAAATAATTTCTCTTTTCAATTTTTGTCATTAAGGTCATATAATTACATAATTACTTTGTGAAATTTCATCCTACATTTTGAATTAATCGAAGATTAATTCATATTAATTCTCTTACATAACATATTGCATATAATATTTCTCGTGCTATTCTGTCTAATTATAGTGTCATAACAAGTCATTTTAATCTTAAAAAAGGATAGATCATGCTGGGTTAGTGTGTGATTTCATATTAGCTCGAGCCCTCGCAAGACTATACCAAATCACGATAAAGGAATATCAAATTCGATCTTAGTGTGATCGATGACATGTGTATGCATACATGCAAATGAAGTTGCCACCAGTCTTTGAGAAAGGTAGATCATGAACCTTATCGAATGGTCGGGAGAAACCGGCAATTCTATGCAACTAGAGAAATCTAGGGTATGGGGACTTGATTACGTTGGTATTTCCACCGACGCCCTTTCAGCACCGAAGTTAAAAGTGTTTTCTAAATGTGTTTCATGTAAATGTTTAATTCATTTTCAAACCTATGAGGTAGACAAATGCTAAGTGTTCACTTATTTTATTTTTTTGTCTTTTCCGAATTTTATAAAAATAGATTAAGTTTAAAGTACTCAAACCTAGGTGAATCACAACCAATGAAATCAAGTACGCATCAATGAATCATGATATTGATAAACTGCATCATAAAACCCTAAAAGAGATTAGAGAAGTGTGGTTTGGGTTTAATTTCAAATATGTTTATGATTTTCCTAAAAAAATAAAATCTATGAAATCTAGAGAATCTAGGCCAAAATTTATGAAAATGAGGTCAAACTAGCCTAATCTAAGCTTCTCTTAGTTTTAGGGATTTTTTGAATTTTTTCTGATTTTTTTGAATTGTTTAGAATTCTTTTGATTTTTTTTTGTTTTATTAATATCTTATATATTTTCTTTTGAAAATGAGACCTTGTTATGTTCTAGGTCGAGTGAAAAGCGATGAGAAAACTGAAAGAAAAAAAAGTTAGAAATGTGAGACTTCATTCTATTTTGTGATTATCAAAAGTGATTTTTTTTCTAGAACCAACTTTTTTTTGTTCTTGTTTTTGCTTCGAAACTATTTTGAGGAACGATATCACAATCAGAATCATTTATGTTACCAAACATAATTCTCATCATTTAGTGTCTTTTGTTTGCTTCCGAGCTTCTTTCGCTTCAATTTCTTTCATCTACTTTGGAATGAAGTTAGTAGTCTAGATCACGGCATTATTGTTGGGTTTGAGTTCCGAGGCTCCATGAATGGTTGGAAACTATGAGATGGCAAGCACTATCACTTAGAAAGAAGTGAATACGTGATTTTGAAAACCCTTGACCAAATAATGCGAAATTAAAACAATCAGGATTAATATCATGTGAAATTGGAGTTTGAAGATAGATTTTGTTATAATCAATTCATTAGTAGCAAAATACTATCAGACACAGTAAGAGATGAGAGATATAAAAAACTGCACATAGAAATTATAATGGTTCAACTTATTGCAAGCCTACGTCCACTCTCCATGCTGACAACTTACTTGCTAGATTTCACTAGTGAATCAACCAGAGGTTACAATGAGTGAAACTTCTCAAGAGATCACACTATTTCACACAACCATTCTTTTCAGAACCTCTCAAAGATTACAACTTTGAAGCTCACAAAAACAAGTGTATAAGGATTGAAGCTCTCTTTAAACTTTGGAATTTTCGACTTTTAATCTCATCTTACGCTCTTCGGCACCTTGGTCTCATTTTATACTCTTTCACTTCCAATCAATCCGTTGGACAATCTTTTGAGAATCACTCTCTAATCAACCCGTTGGCTAAGATAAAGAAAATTGAGTAATCATAGTCTCTATGGATTTAGTCGCCCATATAATCTGAATTTAGGTATCCATAAATAGAGTCCTTCATTTGTGGAAGACATTTTGTCTATTTTAAGAAAGAAATCTAAGCCAAATCACTGGCCATCACGATATACTCGTTGCAGTCTGAGTTTGACTAGACTTCTCGATCAGAAGTTATTGTCCGAGTCTGAATACTCGTCAAAAGCAAATTTACTATATGAGTCTGAATACTTGGTCAAAAGTAAAATTCTAAATCTGATGACACTGCCCGAGTCTGAATATCTCGAAGTCTACGAAGTAAATATCCACAGTTTCAAATGCAATATCCAGAACTTAAAGATGCAATATTCAGAACTTTAAATGCAATATCCAAAACTTCACTTGAGCTTCCTTTAGGTCCCTCCAAACTTTGCCGAACTGGTTTGTTCACCTTCTACTTAGGTACCTCTAGCTTGTAGACACCTCTACACCTAAGACCTTGTTCACCATTGCTAGAAAACTTCTATCCTTCAGATGTTCTGTTAAGACACCATCTGTGTAATGACTTGTGCATTAATCATCTGAGTCTACTTAATCAATAAACATATTAGTAGCTTCTGATTATTTTATCATCTTCAAAATATTATAAGCGATTTCCCTAATGACTCTAGTGTTCTGACATGGCATCGAATTTTTTTTTTGTAGATTTTTTTTTTCTGATTTATTTAATTATTGAAAATTAAAAAAAAAACCAAACCCAACGATTCTCGCCGGCCACCACCGGCTGGCCCAAGGCCAGGGTCAGCTCGCCCTGGGCCGATGAGGCCTCGACGGCCCAAGACAACGGCCGTCACGGCCTCGATAACTGCGGGCGAGGGCGCAAAGCCCTCACCAGATTTGGGCGAGGGCCTCGTTCCCCCGCCAAGCAATGGCCCGAGGGCTGTCGCCTCAACCTCTCGACGACTGTCGGGCCTTGCCCATCGTCGCGAGGTCGAGGTGATGGCCCAACGGCTGTCACGAGGTCGAGGCGACAGTCGTCGCGCCATTGGCCGGCGGGGGCGCGAGGCCCTCGCCCAGATCTAGCGAGGGCTTTGCACCCTCGGCCGTGGCTGCCGAGGCCGCGATGGTAGTCATTAGGGCCGGTGTGGCCGCCGGCCCAGGGCGAGCCACCCTGGCCCTAGGTCAGCCGGTGGTGGCCGGCCGGCCGCGACCCTCGCTGGTCACCACCGAGAAACTTAGCGGTCTGGTTTTTTTAATATTAAATGATTAAAATAAAAATAAAAACATCCAAATGAATAACAACAACAATAATAATAATAATTCAGAAAATATTTAAAAAAATCCTCGTGGTACTCAAAAATCAATAAAATAATAATGAAAGGTCCACATGGCAAAAATAGCACTCACATGAACGTTTTTCGCCGGAATTGGCACTCACCTTAACGTTTTTGCTCCGATGTGGCACTCAAGTGAACGTTTTGAAAGTTATGACACAGTGAATGCCGTATAAAAGTTATGGCACTTCTAACGTACTTATCCCGACGTTTAAGTCAACCTTTCTGGCAGCCGACAAACTCAATAGTAATACTAGGTAGGCTTCATTAAGATTTCCTTTGTGGTCTTCACAATTTATTTCACAGATGATGCGGCCAGCGACAAGTGTGTTTAGGATATGGAAATCTAGTTTGAGACTTTTTATTTCCTGGGTTCTAGTAATTCCTTTCATATTTCCACTTGCGCCCTCGGAACAATCTATGGGCGTTGCCCGCGTAAATATCCAGAAAGGAACACGCGGTCTGCACCAATCTGAGAATGAGCAGCACCACGGCGGCGACCACGGAGATCCCAGACCATGGGTTGCTGAAGTAGTCCCGCTTGAGAATGACCCTCGACCGGTACCAGGCAGCCTTCCACTGTTGCCACCAGGTCCGGCTGTACGCGTTCAGGCTCTCGCACAGGCCAGAGTACAGGAACTCGCTGGAGTCCCTCATGGTCTCGTTGTACATGCCGTTGATGAGACGAGCCACATCATCTGTGCTCCCGAGCTGATTGTCCAGAATTCCGCAGCTGATTAGGATGTCGATGTCTTTGGACGTGTCGATGAGGCTGTCCAGAAGAATGACGTAGCTGCTGACGTGCTTGTACTCGTGGTGGCACTGCTCGTACGCAATCATGTTCCTGAAGTACGCCTCGGTCCACTCATGCACAACCAGGCGCCGCATCACAAGGGTCCTGTCCTTGAAGATGACATCGAGCAGGGAGGAGGTTCCATCGCCCAGTCTGAACGTGACCCCGGCCTCTTGCAGCTCCTTTGCACTCCGAGTCAGCTCGAATTTCTTGGCCAGTTTGGGCACCACACCCTGCGGGAATGAGGGCAGTTGCAGGGCTCGCACGTAGTCCACTAGGTGCCTCACCTGCATTCTCGTGCCTGCAAACTCGTGCCCGTGCAAGACATTTTTGAAGTACTCATAGCTGAGCTTGAAGAATGTGTGAGTGGTCCTCAATGCGGTCAGGTTATAGAGATCCTCAAGGACGAAGAACGGGACTTGGTTTTCCAGCAGCAGAACGTCATGGAACACCGCGTTGCTCATCCACTGCTTGCTGAATATCTCGTCGCTCTCATCTCGGTGATCGGAGTAAAGGTTCCTTATGAAAAGCTCAACTATGAATACTGCATCCACTAAGATCATTTCGACGAGCTCACTGCTGCCTTGGGTGAGATTTTCTTGGTAGCATTGCCGAATGCAGTCTTCCGCTTCACTGATCTTTCTAGTACAAGCTATGAGGTCAGCCTTGATGCGGCGGAGGAAGCCTTCCAAGTACCTCAGTTTGATCTTCTCCGTCGACTGAAGCACTGTGTTATCACGGTGGAACGGCCCTATGGAGACGACTTGAGGTGTGTAGGCCTCTGCTTTTGCTCTGCGGAACTTCTCAGGCACTCGATAGATGCAACACTCGGAGGACATTTGAGGCACGTTGTTCATCTTCGTTGTAATGGTCAGTGCAATTTCCTTGACAATCTGACTCATACCTAAACAAGTGAGAGAAAATATTACGAGCCCATGAAACTAGAAAGAGTAAATCGGTACATTTAGGCATAATTCTATACGACATTCATTCATGTCGCGGTGATTTAGGTGCCTAATGACGAGAATGAATTAAGCATGTGTTCTTTTTTTTTCCATTAAACAGGACTCGAGTCCTGTCAAAAAGAAAAACCAAGCCATAAACAACACGAAAATGATGCTTCGTTCTTGTAAAACAGAAGACATGCCGCGGCTCGCGGTGCATTCAATCCTGTCTAAAAAAATGGCACAAAGGTCTACATCGACAGAATAACGTGATCTGATTTTCATTGTCTTGAAGAAACCCCTGCTCTCGAAAGATTCAACCTGCGGTGCTCCGGTTTGTTTCTGCCATTCAAATTTGGGCGAATCGGGCAGGTCCTTCACTTTCAGGAGGCCTTGTGCCTCAGCTAGTTGATGAAGAATCTGCAAAGCTTGAGAAGGGGATAAGGAAAAACCGTCACGTTCCAAGAGGCTGGAGCTCTCACCACCCGCCCACACCAGGCCCACCCCCCCCCCCCCCCCCCCCCCCCCGGGCGCAACAAAGTCAATTTGCGGTATAAATCACATGGCCACAACAATAATGGGAGATCGTAACTACCAAAAATCTTGCTGGAACATGCATAATCTAACCTTCTATCTCTGGGCTGTTCTACGGGGCAATGAATAAGTCGAATGCATTCATAGTTCTTGTACTATTTGATTTAAAAATGGTTGCACCATGTGGTCACTAGACATAATGCTGTGTGTCTGAACAGGAAGCACCGAGTTGAAAGATGTTGGAGAGAAAAATTAAGGAGGCTTACCTGAGATTCGAGTCCGAGAATGCGTTCGTCCTTCTCACTGTCATCGAAGAATTCTGGTTTGCTACCCATAATATATAGTGAGAAACCATGAAAGCAGTAGCTATGGGGAGACAAAAGAAAGATCTGATATTCTTTCACCTTCTGTGAAGCATTATTATCTTATACACACACAACCAAAAAAAAAGGGGGGTCTTAACATTACCATGCACGGCAAAGAGAAAAGACAAGGGGAAAAGAACACAGAACAGAGTTACTAAGTTTCTTTGCCATTAAGCCGGAGAGATCCCCTCTTGGTCCAACTTTATCTTTACTGTCAGAGAAGCTTTTGATGCAGAAAAAGCGATGATACTTTGGCCACTATTACACTGCAGCTATGTAAGTATTCTAGTTATTCTCAATGAGGCAAAAGCAAAAGCAAAATTCTTCTTGGCGTATTTGTTCTATGGTTACATTCACCCTCAAGACTAATTTAAGACTTATGACAGGAATTCGCTCCCCTGTGCTTGTTTTGTATCAGTAATTTATTGGCAATAAATACTTTTACTTAGAACTTTACGTCAAGTTTTTTTCGCTAATTAATGGTTTAATCATTAGCTCCCATTCCTTGATAGGTTTGTTGTGGTCTACTTTGATGATGTTGTGGAACCGAACCCTTGAGGAGCACATCGTACATCTTAGGAGTTCTCCAAGTGTTACAGGGAACAACCTGTATGTTAAGCACGAAAAATGCACGTCCCCACAGCGAGCAGTACCGTTCCTCGGCCACATCATTGGGGGAGGTCAGGTACCGTTGGATTCAGCAAAGATCTAGCTGTCATGGAATAGGAGCCGCCGACCAAGGAGATGGAGCTGTGATTGTCCCTTGGTCTCACCAACCAACTACAATTCATCCAGAGTTACTCAAGCATCACCATGCTCCACATTCATGCTAAAGGGAAGCCGTGGGAGGGGCTGGATTGATGCCAAAAAGCTTTCAACCAACTGAAGCAGGCAATGACCGAAGCCCGTGCTCGTACTGTGGAATAAGCGGTGTCCTCAGGGCAGCCGATGGCATTTGAGTCTAGGAAGCTTAACGCCACCGAATGACTGTTGTTGCTGAGAGATGTTCAGCAATATTTTCTCACACAAGCCTCAAGTTGCAGAGAGAGGGATAGAGAGATGATAGAATAAAAATAGCATACATTACTTGGTTGCAGATTGTGTTTAGTATACGCACCAGGGAACACCCTTTTGAAACCACATTAAAACTTGCAAAGCCTTGTCTCCCTAAAATATAGTAAACAAAGCAACCCCTAATAAAACTAATCAAACCCTAATAAAACATTGCAACCCCTAATAATCATTACATGACTAAAATAACAAAACAAAGACTAAAATATAGAACATGATGAGAAAGTGCAGCAGCATTGAGACACGGCTCTAACAAACTCCTCCTTGGATCAGTTGCTGCTGCAAACTTCTATTTTCTTTCTTAATAGTTCAAATCTTCCAGCTTAAAGTGGCTTTGTGAATATGTCTGCAAGCTGATCTTCTGACCTGCAATAGACCAACTTAACTTCACCACTTTGTTGCACTTCACGCAAAAAGAAGAATTTGATCTTAAAGTGCTTGGTTTTGCCATGAAAAACTGGATTCTGTGATATTGCTAATGCAGCCTGATTGTCCACATAAACTTCAATGCAATCACCAGAATTCAGCCACAGATCCTTCATTATCTTCTTCAGCCACAAAGCTTGATTTGCAGCTGCAGTAGCTACTATAAACTCAGCTTCTGCAATGGACTGAGCTACAATCTTTTGTTTTTGGGAACACCAGGAGAAACAAGCAAAACCAAGAGTAAAGCAGTACCTAGATGTACTCTTCATGTCATCCACTGAGCCAGCCTAGTCACTATCAGAAAAGCCCTGCAACTTAAACTGCTGGCCTTTCCTAAACTTCACCCCAAAGAATAGTGTTCCTTTAAGGTATCTCAAGACCCTTTTTGCAGCTACCAAATGTAACTGACTGGGACTACTCATGAACCTAGATAGAACACTCACAGCAAATAGAATATCTGGTCTAGTTGCTATAAGATACATGAGACATCCAATCAAGCTTCTATACATAGAAGCATCTACTGCATCTGTTCCATCATTCTTCTGCAGCTTCTCCTTAGTAGCCATAGGAGTACTGACACTTCTGCAATCTTCCATCTGAAATTTCTTCAGAATTTCCTTCATGTATTTTTTCTGGCTGATGAAGATCTCATGTGAATCTTGTTTGATTTCCAGACCCAGAAAATAAGTCATCTTTCCCAAGTCTGACATCTCAAAAACTGCAAACAGACATTGCTTCACCCTCTCTATCAGTTCCACATCATTCCCTATCACAAACAAATCATCTACATAGAGTGACAGAATTACAACACTATGATTCACCCTCTTGAATAAAGAGTGAACTCACTCAAGCTTCTTATAAAGCCAAAATCTTGCAAATATCTATCTATCTTCTCAAACCAAGCTCTTGGAGCCTACTTCAGTCCATATAGAGCTTTCCTCAATCTGTATACCTTCTCTTCTTGCCCTTTGATACTGAATCCTTCAAGTTGTTCGACAAAAATCTCCTCCTCGAGTTCTCCATTCAGAAATGCAGACTTGACATCTAACTGAAATATATGCCACACATTCTCTGCTGCAACAGATAATAGTAGCCTGATTGTATCAAGTCTTGCAACAGGAGCAAAAGTCTCAGAATAGTCTACTCCCCATATCTGAGCATAGCCTTTCATAACCAATCTAGCTTTGTATTTATTGACATAAGCATCAGGATTAAGTTTTGTTCTGAACACCCACTTAACTCCAACCACGTTCTTATCAAATGGTCTGTCAACAAGCTCCCATGTGTGGTTTTTCTGAATCATTGCCAACTCATCCTGCATTGCTGCAATCCACCTCTGATTCTCATTAGCTTCCACAAAGTTAGCTGGTTCAAGCACTGCCACATTGCTTCTTTCATAAATTTCAACAAGTGACATTGTGCCTCTTACTGGAAGACCATCCATAGTATCTTCCAATCCATCCACATCTTCATCAACCTGTACAATTGTTGTAGGTTGTTGTTTTGCAGATTGTTGTTGTCCTACATTCTTTTCTTCTATCTAATTCCACTCTTCTTCCTCTAGAAAAACAACATCTCTACTCACAGTCACATTTCCTGTCATAGGCTGAAAAATCCTGTAAGCCTTTGATTGGAGACTGTACCCAATGAAGATTCCAGGCTCAGCTCTTTGATCCAACTTGTCCCTCTTGACCTGTGGAACATGAGTATAACGCAAACACCCAAAAACCTTCAAATTCTTCATAGAAGGTCTAACACCATACCAGGCTTCAAAAGGTATTGACCTCTCTAAGGCCTTTGTGGGCAATCTGTTCAACAAGAACACTGCAGTATTAGCTGCCTCGGCCCACAACTTCTTAGGTAGCATCTTCTCCTGCATCATACATCTAACCATTTCCATAATGCTTCTGTTTTTCCTCTCACTAACCCCATTTTGTTGAGGTGAATAGGGAGCAGTGAACTGCTGCACAATACCTACTTGCTCACAGTTTAACTTAAACTGCTGAGTAGTATACTCAAAACCATTATCAGACCTGAGCATTTGGATTTTCTTCCCACTCTGATTTTCAACTAAGGCTTTGAATTTTACAAACACATCAGCAACTTCAGACTTGGATTACAGAAAATAAATCCAGCTCATCCTAGTCATATCATCTGTGAAAGTAATGAAATACCCGCTACTAGTGAGAGATGGCTCTGACATAGGTCCACATAAGTCTGTGTGGACTAATTACAGCTTCTCACGTGCTCTCCAGCCTCCTCTTTTGAAAGGTAATCTGACTTGCTTGCCCAGAAGACAAGTTCTGCACTGTGGAAATTCCTCCTCCAAACTTGGCAAGTCATCTGCCAAGCTATTCCTTTGCACAAACAACATGTTCTTCGTGTGAACATGCCCAAGCCTTTTATGCCATAACTCTGCATTTTCTTCTTTGCACTTCAAAGCCATTTGTTGCATCTCTTGTGGCTTGAACATGAAGCACTTGTCCTTCATTGGTATTCTCAGCACTTCCTTGCTATCTGCATTATCAATAAGGCATTCCTTTCCTTCAAACTTCACCTTATAGCCCCTCTCAACTAATTGACCAACACTCAACAGATTCTGGTCAACTTTTGGCACAAAGAGAACATCATTTATCAGCTTCACCTCCTGATTTCCTTCAATAGCTACTGTACCCTTCCATTGCACTTCGATATACTGTCCATTGCCAATTCTGACTTTAGACCTGACTGACCTGTCTAGGCTCCTAAACAGCTTCAAAATGCCAGTCATATGATTTGTACAGCCACTATCCACCAGCCATGCATCATTCGCAACAGAAGAGCTAGAATAGGAAGCTACAAACAAGTGTTCTTCCTCAGTCTCATTTACTGCAATATGTGATTCTCCTGCTTGCTGGTGATTTTTCTCTTTGCAAATAGCTTCCATGTGACCAAACTTGTGACATCTCCTGCACTTGGCTTTAGGTTTTCTCCAGCATCTAAAGGACTGGTGATTAATTCCACCACAGTGTTGACAAGATTTCTTGTTCTTCTTCTAGATGCCGGACCCACTAGAACTTCCTTCTTTTGCTTCGAACTTGGAGTCACGTGCATTCCCTTTTGACTGATTCCATTTCTTCCCTTTGCCTCCATCATTAAACTTCACTTTAGCTTGCAGTGCACCCTCTACGTGCTCTTCTCTTCTCATCATTCTTTTATGCTTCTGTGCCTGCAAGGCACTTAACAACTCTGCAAGCTTTATGTCAGCTATGTCTCTTGTATTTTCCAGAGAAGCTATGGTGGCTTCAAACTTCTCTGGAAGAGACACTAAGATCTTCTGAACTAGCCTTTCATCCTTCAAGTCAGTCCCCAAAACTCTGATCTTCTCAGCTATCTCAATCATCCTATCAAAGTATTCATTCACTGACTTTGAATCCTTCATTTACTGTCTCTCAAACTCTCTCAAGAGATTCAGCACCTTCATGCTGTTAGAAAAATCGTACAATATGTATATTAATCTATACAATGACAGAACCAAATCATAAGCAATGAAATGAAAGATATGTTTATAACTGACATGTCATGGACTTTGTCATTCACCATAAGTCCCACTAATCTTATTCTTCTTAGAAGATCTGCAATCCACAAAGCTGTGAACTATCTTGTCACAGTTGAAGCGTGTACCTTGATATCTGTTCTTGGCCACTCCTCCTTCTGATCCCAACTTTAACTTACAATTTAAATTTAGAATCGCAATAATAAATGTAACCAAGCTGCCTCAAATATGAAAACATTAAGTTGGCAGAAGCACAAAATTTGATCCTTCAGAAGCAGTATTCAAAAATCGTCAGATGCAAAAATTCATCAGATACAGAAATTCGTCAGATGCAGTCCTTTTGGACCCGTCAGAAGCAGTCCTTCTGACCTTCCTTCTGAGCCTCCTTCTGAGTCTCCTTCTGACCTTCCTTCTGAGGCTCCTTCTGAGCCTCTTTCTAAGTCTCCTTCTGACCTTCTTTCTGAGCCTCCTTCTGAGTCTCCTTCTGACCTTCCTTCTGAGGCTCCTTTTGAGTCTCCTTCTGAGTCTCCTTCTGAGCCTCATTCTGAGCTTCCTTCTGAGCTTTCTTCTGAGGAACACAATCCAAACGAAAATATGACAATATAAATAAATTGAATTAACAAAATACCGAGGCCTGTGTTCTACACAATTTCCTTAAAACAGATTCGTCCCCTCCAATACGTGCTTTGAGGTTTCTTGAACGTCTGTTTCCCAGGATACAACGGTTGAACAGCTATAGATGCTAGCACAACACTCCAACGCTTTCAGCGAACTTGAACAATACGAGAACACTATCGACAATAATGCAAATGCATAGAATCGAAAAAGAGGGAGAAAAGTTTTTCTTTTGAGATTGTAGTATTTTCCCATCTCACTTCCTCTCTTTTTTAAAACAGAATAAAAAACCACCTATTTATAGGCTAAGTGGGGCATTGCGGAAATAAATAATAACGGCTAAATTAATTCTGTCGTTTAGAGCCGTTATGTATTTAATTCTGTAACCACAGAATTATAACAGCCGTTACTTAGTTAATACCATTAACACACCGGTAATTATCTTAAGAACGGTTAACGACTTGAGTTGAAAAAATAATTAAAACAGAAGGCAAAAATGGGCTTGTCGCGAGGCCCACTTTCCGGTCCCGCATTCGCGTACGCAGGTCGCGCACTCGCGCCCAAGTTTCAACTTGTCGGGCCTCTGGGATTTGCACCCCCTGCACGTGCGCGCGAGACATAGTGCTTGTTACAATAGTTACCACTCAAAAGGAGTGTAATCACATATAAAGCACTTCAAGGCCTTCTTCCTTTCCTATGTGGGACTAGTGCTTTGTCACTTCCCACTTCCAACTCAATGGGTGTTCTTTGAGAAATAATTTCTCATTCATTCACCCATCAAAATACCTCATATTTTCCAACAATCCCCCACATGAATGAAAATTATTTTGATTTTGACTCTGTTATACTGTTCAACAAATGAAACCTGCATAGGATAGGTAGGTATCACCCTTTGAACCTTCCCTTGTGAAAGCATATTTAATTTACTAGCTGTCCAGTAGACATGATGTCCTTGAACTGTCCTGCTTTCTTAGTAAATGACCCATATACTTCACACAGGAATCATCTAAACGTTTGTTCAGTTCTCATGAGTATGTTCGTTTTGGCCATGAACATCGTCCTGGTTCTGCGAGAGTTTCTAGAGAATTCAGCTCTCAATAATTCTCCTTTGAAGTGGCCCCACTTCTCTCTCACATAGGTGATTACTTAATCTTGAGTAATTGACTTACTCCGCTTAAGAATCATTAAAGCAATATTTTCTATCCTTTTCCTGATAAACCCCCACAGTAATTTGTTTACTCCACATACTTGGGGGATATCAAATCACTATTTTTTTATATGAATGATTTGAGGGATAGACCCCCACAGTGATATCTTAAGTTCGTATACTTAGGTTGTCCCTTTTGAACCTAAATCTTGGGATCTCCAGTCAGCTAGGTTGGGTTTTCCGTTATACAAACTTTTCTGTAATGGGCTGTAGTCCCATTCCTATTATTGATTTTCCAACTAACTCTCTGTTTAACCCTTTGGTTAGCAGATCTACAATATTAACCTTTGACTTTACGTAGTCAATAGAGATAATTCCAATTGAGAGTAGTTATCTAATGGTATCATATATGTCTAGACTTACCATTATACATAAAACTATGTGCTCTTACAATCGCAATATATACAGATTGGTGGCACAGGTTTTTGCCATTTTGGAATAACCTCTAGGAAATGGCGTAGCCATTCAGTTTCTTCACCATATTTATCCAAAGCTATTACTTCGGATTCCATTGTGGATCTAGTTATAACAGTTTGTTTTCAGGATTTCCAAAATATGGCTGCATTTGCTAATGTGAATACATATCCACTAGTAGATTTGGATCAGCCATTTTTGCAAGACACCCTCATACTTGTAAGCATTTGCAGGATGGTCTCCTACCTTTCCATAGCTCATAAGGGGTTTTATCCTCTTTATTTCGAGATATTGCATTATTCTCACCTTAGGAAGAAAATAATGCTTCACAAGGTCAACAAATGACTTGTTACTGCCCTAATTCATGAAATCGTCAATCACATAAGTTGGGTTACCATCACTGTTGATTTTCTTCAACTGGCTAAGTCACATTTCCCTCGAGGAATAGTCAGAGGATCGGCCGAATCCATTTCTGACTTTATATTATCAATGGACATAATTCCATTTTCAAGCAATTGCTTTATCACATCACTCCTCGAGCGAACATGTCTCTTTCTACCATTGAAAGTTTTACTTTTTACAATGGCTATTGCCACTTGGCAATCACAATGCATAGACATGTAAAGTGCCGATTTCATTTCCTTGAGCAAACCTCAAGTTATCAAAATATTTCCTTCTTATTCTCCTACTAAAGCGTAGGAGGATAAACGTTATATTTTCACAAATATGCTTGGTAGCATCTAGGTTTATCACCTATTATTTTTCTGTTAGCCACAATATTGGCTCGAGAAATGACCGCAACATTTTTCATAATCATCTACTTCAACCAAATTGACTTTTGGTTTAGCAGGATTGTCATTTCCTCCAAAATATTTTGTTTGGTTGAGTTCCAAATTACAACATCCCACCAAGTATGAACATATATCAAATAGTGGATCTTGTCTCATTCGAGTCTAATTTCGAATTATACACAGAATTCACCAATTGGTGTTTCTTATTGCTTCTTATAGAGAACAAATTTCTCTTAAGACTTCATCTTTGCTTTTAAGCAAAAACACATAGCATTATTTTAGTGCTATCATCGATAAAGGTAATAAAATATTTATTACCGCATCTTGTTTGTATGAATTACAAATTCACATACATCACAATGAATCAATTCAAGAGGATCAGAGTTTCTTTTACACGCAGAGCCTCTATTGGTTCGTCTATTTTGTACATAGAGCCTCTATTGGCTCATTCCTTTCGCGTGCAGAGCCTCTATTGAACCTTTTGTGTTCAAGGTTTCTATTGAACTTTTCGCATTCAGAGTCTCTGTTAAGCGCTAATTTTGTTCACGGCGCCGCACATGTTTCAAGCAATCTCTTTCGCATAGGAAGGAAAGAATCGCTTTTCGAAACTCAACCTCAGATGCCTCCCATGTCTTAATATGGTTGGCCTTATCGTTGCTCTTGGTGCATCACCATAGCAACGTATTTTCCAAATACAAGGGTATGGTATTCACACGCACCTTGTCATCCCGAGCTCCTTGGGTTTCTAATTATCGATTCTTCGCCCATAGGAAGATATCCACAATCTTGGAATTCCTCGAGCCTTTAAATTTCTCAGGTCGAAGAACATTCAATCTAAGTGATATGGGGATTGCCCCGTTCACATGCCCAGAGTCCATCATAGCCATTTTGGCCTTTAGCTCAAACGATCCAGCATGTAACTTGGTCCAATGATTTACTCAAGTACATTTTTTCAGCCTGAATCTCATGCAAGATCACTTGAATTTCTTGCACCTGACTGATCACAGTCTTAGAGTCCATCATCATATAATCAAGGAATTGTCCGACAACAAATTTCTTTGCTTCGGCATCCTTTGTTTTATGTTTCTGGTCAAGGATTCTCATAATTCATTTGACGTCCTTATTGCACAATTGACATTGTACAAGGAGTCTTATAAGCCATTCATGACATAATTCCTACATAGGAAGTCAGAATGCTTCCAAAGCCTCAACCTCGTTGAAGGCTTGCTTAACCGTTTCTCCATCGGATACCTTAGGAGGTTCCTTAGTCAAGAATCTCGCAAGATTCAAAGTTGTTGAATAAACCAACGTCTTGTGCTGCTACCTTTTAAAGTTCAATCAGTTGAACTTTTCAAGTTTCTTACCATAGTGGATAGAAACAGCGACAGAGGTAGACGATGATCCATACATAAACCTTTAGACAGCAAAAACAGAACCTTTGGTGATGTCGTTAGCAGCCATATCAACAACTTCGTTTCCAGTGACAATCAAAATACTAAATATGTATTCTCTTTGTCTGCATGATTGACAGTACAAAAAACACAATAGTCAATCTGGACAAAACCATAAGAAAGCAAATCTACCATTAGATTTTGTTGATGATAGGGCAAAACACCACATCAAAGCCATAAATAATATAACTTAGTATCAGCCACTGATTAGATCATTGGGGTCACGAACGAGAGTTCATTATGAATTGATGGCAACGCTTCAGACTTGCGATGACTCATAGGCTCTCGACGGGCACATAGATACTTCTTGGAATGCCACAGACAAGGCTGGTCGTCGTAAGGAGTCCACCAAAGAATCTGTAAAAGTCACCTAACACGCAAAGATGAGATTTGCATGACCTGTTGGTGTTATTGACAAATTAAATTGCCAATTTGGTCAAGGATTTATTGAACCGTTTGACAATTAGATCCTGTCCAGAATACTTCATGAGACTTCTCGCTTTTCGTCCATTCCTTTTATTCTCCTGCAAAAGACGTTTGATCCCAAAAATCAAACTGCACTTATATGGAAAAATTCAGATATCATTGTTACATCACAATCTTCAATCCCTAGGGGACCCCTTTCGAAGGTCCTCCTCGAATCTACAGAAGAAGGAATAGAAGACTTCTTTCCTTCACCATATCTGTCATGTAAGTGATTAATCTTTTAAGAGAAGACTAATATGTTTTAAGATTGATAGAAAATCGTACAATGTGTATATTAATATATACAATGACAGAACCAAATCATAAGCAATGAAATGAAAGATATGTTTATAACTGACATGTCATGGACTTTGTCATTCACCATAAGTCCCACTAATCTTATTCTTCTTTGAAGATCTGCAATCCACAAAGCTGTGAACTATCTTGTCACAGTTGAAGCATGTACCTTGATATCTGTTCTTGGCCACTTCTTCTTCTGATCCCAACTTTAACTTACAATCATTTAAATTTCGAATCGCAATAATAAATGTAACCAAGCTGCCTCAAATATGAAAACATTAAGTTGGTAGAAGCACAAAATTTGATCCTTCAGAAGCAGTATTCAAAAATCGTCAGATGCAAAAATTCATCAAATGCAACTGCATCTGAACCTATCAGATGAAAAAATTCGTCAGATGCAAAATTCGTCAGATGCAGTCCTTTTGGACCCGTCAGAAGCAGTCCTTCTGACCTTCCTTCTGAGTCTCCTTCTGACCTTCCTTTTGAGCCTCCTTCTGAGTCTCCTTATGACCTTCCTTCTAAGGCTCCTTCTGAGCCTCCTTCTAAGTCTCCTTCTGACCTTCTTTCTGAGCCTCCTTCTGAGTCTCCTTCTGACCTTCCTTCTGAAGCTCCTTCTAAGTCTCGTTCTGAGCCTCCTTCTGAGTTTCCTTCTGAGCTTTCTTCTAAGGAACACAATCCAAACGAAAATATGACAATATAAATAAATTGAATTAACAAAATACCGAGGCCCGTGTTCTACACAGTTTCCTTAAAACAAATTCGTCCCCTCCAGTACGTGCTTTGAGGTTTCGTGAACGTCTGTTTCCCAGGATACAACGGTTGAACAGCGATAGATGCTAGCACAACACTCCAACGCTTTCGGCGAACTTGAACAACACGAGAACACTATCGAAAATAATGCAAATGCATAGAATTGGAAAAGAGGGAGAATAGTTTTTCTTTTGAGATTGTAGTATTTTCCTATCTCACTTCCTCTCTTTTTTTAAAACAGAATGGAAAACCACCTATTTATAGGCTAAGTGGGGCATTGTGGAAATAAATAATAACGGCTAAATTAATTCTGCCGTTTAGAGCCGTTATGTATTTAATTCTGTAACCACAGAATTATAACAGCTGTTACTTAGTTAATACCATTAACACACCAGTAATTATCTTAAGAACGGTTAACGGCTTGAGTTGAAAAAATAATTAAAATAGAAGGCAAAAATGGGCTTGTCGCGAGGCCCACTTTCCGGTCTCGCATTCGCGTACGCTGGTCATGCGTTCGCGTCCAAGTTTCAACTTGTCGGGCCTCCGGGATTTGCACCCCCATGCGCGTGCGCGCGAGGCATAGTGCTTGTTACAATAGTTACCACTCAAAAGGAGTGTAACCACATATAAAGCACTTCAAGGCCTTCTTCCTTTCCTATGTGGGACTAGTGCTTTGTCACTTCCCACTTCCAACTCAATGGGTGTTCTTTGAGAAACAATTTCTCATTCACTCACTCATCAAAATGCATCATATTTTCCAACACATGCTCCTTATCTTCTCATCTCCCTCGTATTCAGTCTTCAAGAAATCCCATATTGCCTTCGCAGAATCACATCTCATGATCCCTGTGAAGATCAGGGCAGAGACAGCAGCGTAAAGGCAAGACTTTGCCTTGGCCTTCCTTGTGGTTCTCTCTTTATGGTACTTTATCTGATTCACGGTCGGATTGTCTAGAAGTAGAGCAACCTCATAATCATTCTCCACAGCCTCCCATAGATCATGACCCTCCAAGAATGATGTCATCTTGACTGCCCAAGCTTGATAATTTTCCCCAGTAAAGAATGGAGTAGCCATAGCAGAGAAACCACTTGAACCTGCCTCCATCACACACGCTTACCCTCACTTCACAGTCCCTTAAGATCCTTCAGAAGAGCTTTGATACCACTGTTGTTGCTGAGAGATGTTCAGCAATATTTTCTCACACAAACCTCAAGTTGCAGAGAGAGGGAAAGAGAGAGATGATAGAATAAGAATAGCATACATTACTTGGTTGCAGATTGTGTTTAGTACACGCACAAGGGAACACCCTTTTGAAACCACATTAAAACTTGCAAAGCCTTGTCTCCCCAGAATATAGTAAACAAAGCAACCCCTAATAAAACTAATCAAACCCTAATAATCATTACATGACTAAAATAACAAAACAAAAACTACAATATAGAACATGATGAGAAAGTGCAGCAGCATTGAGACACGGCTCTAACAATGACGCTACACGGTTCAACAAAAATGGGATGACAGCAACGGTGCAGTACCGTCGTACATGGCATCATTATTTCTTGGGTTTGTGTTTCATTGAGACGGATAACATTGCAAGGAAGGAAGAGGAGACTGAATGAGCAACAACTATATGTGCCTTTGTACGAGGGATCCGGATCGTCTGCCCTTCTAAGGGAAGGGCATGCGCCTGCCCTTGGAATTCGGGCCGTCCATTTTTAGACGGACAGCCCAGATCTCCTATTTTTATGGGATAATTTTTTGGATTTTTTTTTTTAGTAATAATTTAATATATCCATTCATAACATGGACGACCCGAATTCCAAGCAGGGCCTGCCCTTCTGAGGAAAGGGCAGACGATCCCTTCACTTGTACGAGAAGCTACATAAGGAGGTACTACGCAAGTACCGCCATTCCCGGTGAATGGGATATCCAAGGATCCACTGCACTCTGGAACTGATGTGATAAATCGAAAGTGGGCACTCACAACTCAACTTCACTCACGAAGGAAGAGGAGACCGAAGATGGTTTTTCAATATTCTGTATTCACAATCGATTTACCCATATCAAAATGGTTACAAAGACATGCCTATTTATAGGATTAAAACATGACTATTGACATACTCTAGATACATGAACAGACGCAACGCACATACATAGCATTAACTACACATCGAAATACAAATGAACTCTTGAAATACTCAACTAATAATGACTCTTGAAAATTACACGATAATAAAGACAAGGCTTGGGTCGTGCACTGGCTCGTGCATGCATCTTGGGAGTCCAACGGACATGATAAACGATCAACATCTTGTTCATCGAATCGACACATTGATAGATGAATTTGGTTTAATTTCCAACAAGAACTTGTGACGGATGAGAGATTGAAATTTTTGCCTCGCCTGTATGACAACGTTGAAGTGTAGGTGAAGACGTGTCTTGTGTGCCAACAAGAGAAGATGGAGCAGCGATGACTAGGAGGGTTCTCGAACTGCTTCATGAGTGTCGCGACCCTCTCGAGGTTGCATGTGTGCTCTCGAGGGCTAATGGGCCGTCCAGTCTGGTCGGACGCGGGCCTCTCCCAAGGCCCGTTACCCAAATCGCAACGGAGGTATGCGTAGTCGACCTTCAGTGTGGTCTGGTGACATGTGCTAAGTGTGCATGCCATGGAGTCGCCACCAATCATTTTTTGGAGGGTATGATTGGACCACCCTATTGAATAGTCGGGAGTTTCTATTCAATTCTGCGATAACCAGAGAAATGGGTTCGGGGACTTAGTTACGTCAACTGTCAGAGTTGACGCCCTTTCCGTACCTAAGTTGACTGAATTTTCTTACCTAAGATTTCATGCAGATGAGTGGAGTACGAATCCTAAATCTAGGAATTCATGCAAATAGGAATGACTATCCTAGCAATCACAATCAATAATAAAATGCGCAAATCAATGAATCCAAATATGTAAAATAATCACATCAAATCAACATGACACTCCTAATAAGGCTCTATTAGCCTAAATAAGTATCAATCAAGCTTAGGAATGATTTAGACATGATTTTACCCATCAGGGGTAAAGTCGTAATTTTGAGACAAAAGGGACGATTTGCCTAAAAAGGGAAAAATCGTCATTTCGGAATGAATCCGGAGTAAAACAATGTCAAAAATAGGTTTGGTCACTCAATTGACCCATTTCCTATTTTTTTTTGCAATTTTCATGATTTTCTGGAATTTTAGAAACCGATTTACCATTCGAAGGGGTAAAATCGTCATTTTCTAAAAATGGGAATGAAATGTGGAAATCTTAAACATAAGGTTTAGCCACCTATCTGGCCCATCACCAAATTCTAAGCAATTTCCACAATTCATCGGAATATCAAAGACGATTTACCATTTGAGGGGTAAAATCGCCATTTTGGATTAAATGGGAGAAAATCCAAAAAATGGAAACAAATCAATTTTTTTTGTCATTTTCAGCCTTCAAAAAATTTTAGAATTTTTTTAGGAATTTTCTGCAATTTTTCTCAATTTTTTTTTTGAATTTTTCCTTAATAATTCATTTTTTTGGAAATTTTTTGTATTCTGAAAATCACCTAATCACGACATGTGGCTCATCTGCAGACGTCAGATCTAGCATTTTTTTGTTTTTGTTTTTATAGGACGCAACACAATGCAAAAAATAAAGAAGATATTAAGTCATTATACAACATAAACATAAGCAAAGGAGATGGGATCCGGTGAATTTTACGACGTCGGAGTCCGTCGGTGCTCGTGCAACAATGTGTGGGGGGTATATACCACCAGCAGGAGGCTCGGCCTTCCGATTCTGGGGTAGCACAATATAATTTACAGAAAATAAATAAATAAAACACCTTGGACGCCAATAGGAGGCTTAGCCTTCCGATTCTGGGTCTTTTATGCGAAATATAGAAATGCTATGACATAAAGTAAATACACAGCAAATATTTAGACACCAACAGGAGGCTCGGCCTTCCGATTCTGGGTCTTTTATGCGAAATATAGAAATGCTATGACATAAAGTAAATACACAGCAAATATCTAGACACCAACAGGAGGCTCGGCCTTCCGATTCTGGGTCTTTTATGCGAAATATAGAAATGCTATGACATAAAGTAAATACACATCAAATATTTAGACACCAACAGGAGGCTCGGCCTTCCGATTCTGGGTCTAATAGGTAAAATGTAAGGAGTGATAGGTGGTCTTACCAAGATTGAACCCAAAACAAGCTCGGAAATCCAATTTGGCCCTCGCGGACTCAAGTCTGATCAGTCTGACCTTTGCTCCTTCAAACAGCTCTATGGGACAAATGGCTCGGCCAAATTGGACTCACGATATGTCATTAGAACGGCAAGAGAATAAGCTTTCTAACAGTATATGGCTCGTTCCCATACGATTCCTAACGAAAGAGTTATGGCCGAAAAACCGGACGGTTTTCAATCGCCCAATGACCAGAATCTGTCCTAGAAAACTCCTTCAATTCAACCATTAAAACCCATCCAAAACTCAACTAGACTACAATCTCAGCTTGCTAGATTCCTAAGTTAGGTGCTAGAGACATCTTATCGAATATTGGAAGCAAGGCAAGCCCTTGAATCACTCACAATGTTCACGGCACCACCTTGACAGAACCGGTTCAGATTTTTCGAACAAAACAATAAGGGATCAGCCCTTAAATCCAAATATAATCTATCTTCAAACCATAAAACACAATAATATATGTCTTAACAAGGAGTGAGAGGTGGTCTTACCAAGATTGAACCCAAAACAAACCCGAAAATCCAATTTGGCACCCGCGGACTCAAGTCTGATCAGTCTGACCTTTGCTCCTTCAAACAGCTCTACGGGACAAATGGCTGGGCCAAATTGGACTCACGATATGTCATTAGAACGGCAAGAGAATAAGCTTTCCAATGGTATATGGCTCGTTCCCATACGATTCCTAACGAAAGAGTTATGGTCGAAAAACCGGATGGTTTTGGGTCTGGGCGGCAGGCTGAGCGAGAGAAAAAAAATCGAAAAATGAAAGAGAGAGAGTTGAGGGAGAAGAAGAGTCGGGAGATGATGAGGGGGAGGAGATAAATAGGCAACGGGAAGGAGAGAGGGAGTGGGGGAGAGAGAGAGAGAGAAGAAGAAAAAAAAATATAATAATAATAATAATAATAATAATAAAATAATAAAAGTAAAAATAAAATAAAATAACAAAAAGAGAAGACAAAATCATTAGTCCCCTTTTCCTTTTAAATGATGATGTTTCCCTCCTTTTCCTTTTAATCATTACTAATATTTTTGTCAAATTCAATTTTATGGTGATCAGAGAACACCTAAAATCAAACCTGAATTTTACTATTTATGAGGTTAGAAAATAGATAAAATAAAAATAAAAATACCGACTATTTTTATATATCTTTGTGACCTCAAATATTATTTTTCTTGATTTTCTTCTTTTCTTTTTTTTTTCCTCTTTTTTTTCGAAAATATTAAAAAAATGAAAATTATGAAAATAATTTGTTTGGTCAAAATGGTTCATTTAGCTTGGCCAAGGTCACCAAAATTGATTTTTCAATTTTTGAAATTTTTATAGATTTTCTATGAATTTTTTTAAAAAAATAAAGAAAAAAAAGGTTGATCAAAATTTAGGTGTCAACAGCTGCCCCTCTTTGAGAGGAATCTCGTTAGAGGTTTCTCTCAAAGATGAGGTGACACCTGAGTCCTGATCGACTCGACTCGGGAAACTAAAGGAAAAGGAGTCATGACATCCAATCTTCATGCTTGTCCATGTATGCTCTTTCTTGAAGGGGGAAATGTTCATGTGACATGAGAGAGTGAGATAATAGAGAGACATACCTGCCACTTACCTGTTCGATGTTTGTGCGATTTTCGCGGTGTTTGATGGATTCAAGAGAATTTATAGGAACTCGTTACTAGAGTATCCTAGAGAGGTTAAGCTCTGACCCGTATGGTAGGTCAAACCATAATGAGATTCCTAACTTATAGGAATCTAAGGAAGACGCGTCCCATTTGGGATTTGCCAAGGATTTTGATCCGTATGGTGGATCGGACCATTGAGTTGACCAGTTAAGTGACTTTTACTATTGGGTTGACCCTTCAGGCGGTTTCTACCGTTGTGCTGACCCTTCAGGCGGTTTCTACCATTGTTTGACCCTTCAGGCGGTTTCTACCTAAGGTTGACCCTTCAGGCGGTATCTACCATTGTTTGACCCTTCAGGCGGTTTCTACCTAAGGTTAACCCTTCAGGCGGTATCTACCATTGTTTGACCCTTCAGGCGGTTTCTACCTTTGACTGACCCTTCAGGCGGTTTCTACCATTAATTTGACCCTTCAGGCGGTTTCTACCTTTAGTTGACCCTTCAGGCGGTATCTACCTTGAATCGACCCTTCAGGCGGTTTCTACCTTGTGTTGACCCTTTAGGCGGTATCTACCTTGAATCGACCCTTCAGGCGGTTTCTACCTTGTGTTGACCCTTCAGGCGGTATCTACCTTGGTTTTGCTTTGAAAAGGGGTCTCATGACGAGGGTTCTCCACGTCCAATGAGACTGCCTGGTTTTTGAAAAGGGGTCTCATGACAAGGGTTCTCCACGTCCGATGAGACTGCCTAATTTTTGAAAATGGGTCTCATGACGAGGGTTCTCCACGCCCGATGAGACTGTTTGATATTTTTGAAAATGGGTCTCATGACGAGGGTTCTCCACGTCCGATGAGACTGCCTGATTTTTTAAAATGGGTCTCATGACGAGGGTTCTCCACGTCCGATGAGACTGCCTGATTTTTGAACATGGGTCTCATGACGAGGGTTCTCCACGTCCGATGAGACTGTTTGATATTTTGGAAAAGAGGTCTCATGACGAGGGTTCTCCACGTCCGATGAGACTGCCTGGTTTTTGAAAAGGGGTCTCATGACGAGGGTTCTCCACGTCCGATGAGACTGCCTGATTTTTGAAAATGGGTCTCATGACGAGGGTTCTCCACGTCCGATGAGACTGTTTCTTTTAAAAGAGTTTTTCTTCCCCTTTTTTTTAGAGATCCCGAAGTTTGTCGGGAATTCAGTTTTGAAGCAGTGAAAGATTTTATTTTGACAAAGCTTCACTTGAGTCTGCTGAGCCGACATTCTGAGAGCTGGGTTCTCCAGGTATCCTGCAGAAAGTTCAAACCTGAAAGATTTTTCTTCACCAAGAAAATGTTAATAATCTTTGGGAAGACAATAATTGTCCAATTGACAAAATTTTATGACTTAAGTTTTAGTCATGAAATGTGCATTTTGATGCTGGAGGTTATCCAAAGCATTCTTACAACATGCAAATGTGATCACAAATTCCTTGCATGGAAAATTCGGATCAACAGTTTGAAAATTCCAAAAAGAGTTTGTTCAAAACATCAATTGGAATATTTCTCGACAAGGAGGCCATCTCATCTGTTTTGAGGTAATGATTTTTATAGGGGATGTACTCAATTCCCTACTGACATGTGCCTAGGTTTTAGGCTCATTCGCAGCGCATACATTTTGATCGGTCGGGAGGTCTTCCACGGGACCGTAATGTTGGGCTTGGATATTGGTTTTCAAAGGGGGGACTCACTTTTGAGTCGGGGCCATTGAATGAAAGTCTTCACCATCTGCTCCGGGTTTACAAGTCAAGAACCCTGCAAAATGAGAAAGAAATAGTCTTGCTCGTACTTCTTCGAGCTAAGCAATATGTTAACCCAAGTGTCTTAGTCAGAGAAGACTGTTTCAGGGTTGTGACATTGGTAGGATTGGGGACCGAAAAAGGTTTGTTTTTGGCCCAGAATTCGTGACGGGTTTGACATTGGTGATCATTGCTGATTTGCCTCCTGTCATTTCCTTTCTGCATCTTTAGTCTTTGAGGTGCGCAACCGATTTTGAGGTGTGCACCAGCTCTTTAGAGAGCGTCTCTTGTGGTATTAAGAGGTTGACAACTCTTTCTGTGTTTTTGCTCCACGGCTGACATCATTTGGGGAGCAGTCTTCTTGATCTGACTCCATTAGGGGTTTTTCCCTCTTCTTTTCCCTACCAGGTTTCTTTAGGGATCGATCAAATTGTTCACCCGAGCATCGGCCTCGCTTTTACCAGGCACTTTGCTTTTTCTTGATGCTGGGGATTTCTTTAATCTCTTGTCGAAAGTGGGATGCTTGGCAATTGTGCTAGATATATGACTTGGCTCTTAGCACGCTTGAGTATCAACTTAGTAGTTTTCTTCGTAAACCCTAAGTCTTGAACTTCTCCGTTCCTGAAGTGATTTGTCTTTGCTTTGGAACTTGCAATGATTACCAATGGGTTTATGAAATGAATTTGCAGGCTCAACTTGGCTATGCAAAGGATATGGTGTGTGGGATAGAGAAATGAATGCTTCTCATCATCCTATGACATTTGGATTACCATATAAACAATACACAAAAATTGATGTTAGTCCGAGCAAGAAAATTTCTAACCATTTTCTCCTGATGTTGCTGGACTCACCTCCATTTTGCCCCAATGTGGGGTGGTTCTTGACAGGGTTGAGAATGAAAACCGCCGTTCGAAGGGGTTGTCAATGGTCACCTGTAGTGTTTGGGGATAAGAAACGAATGCCTCCGTCGTCCCATTCCATGTAATCGCTGCGGATGGTCCCTACTTCCGTAGGTCCAGATTTTGCTATCTGATCCGCTCCACTTCTCTCTCAAGTGTGTATAGGACGTGTTTGGATTAGGCTTTGCCTTTCGTCTTTTGAGAAAACGTCCTTTTGAAAGTTTTGAACTTTTGATTGGAAAAAATCTCTTTCATTTTCTCCAAAAATTTTACCCGTCAAGGGGATTTTATGATGCACCATGCATGTTCTTATTCATGTTCAGACAACCTCCTGTTTTAAAACATGAATGCCAATAAAGTTTGAATTCTATGTCTTTTCTAGACATTAGATTCTGAAAGCTTTTCTTTTTCTCTCTGTTTTTTATTTAACATCTTCAATGGATTGGGGAAAGGGATACTTACCTGTCCCCCGCGGCTGGAGATCCCTGAAAATGCGGAAGAAACATGTTATTGTACGTTCACGAATTTTTCAAAAAATTAGAACGATACAATTTACCCTTGGTCATGTATTCCAACGGGTAATAGATGGGATGTGAAAACCCGTTTTGCCTTGATGGCGAGCCCCTGTAAAAAACAAACAATAAGTGTCAGTTTGCGTTCCAAAATTCAAGACAAATTGGAACGATACCGCCTTGTTCTTGCTTGGCGTTTTCATTTGAACACAAACGCGCGGCTTGCAGAAATTGGCCAATTATATTGTGGCCACGATCCCTCCGTTTGGTTGGCAATGAATCATTCTCGAGGATTTGCCCCAGAGGAGATCCATTTGTGTTTTTGGGCACATTCTAGCGCCATTCTTCAAAGTTCCTTTTATTCAAGGAAAAAGGAAATTGTTATCGGAATGCATGTCAAAGCATGATGTGTGGAAGCGATACTTTTTACCCTCCACTCGATCTTATAATCAAAGACCATTTCTTGGAGTGCATGACTTCCAAGGCCGATAATTTTGTTCGCTCCCCAATTAGTGAGTTCTTTTCTTTTGTGGCTTTCGGCGCCAACGTCTTCCTGTTAAATGAGGAAAAACTCATGTTACATGTGGGATCTTTGGAGATCAAATTGGAACGATACAAAGTTACCGTTCACCCAAATTTGTATCTTGGTGTTTACTTCTGATGCGGACGACTATGTCATTGCGTCCCTGGATTTTTCCAGAGAAGAAACGTCCGGCGTACAAATGATTCACTTGCCCCAGTTAGGCATGGTTTTTCATGCCTGCCCCAGCTAAATTCATTCTTGCATTTTGCTGCAATCATCATCCACTTTGGGAATGTCTTCTCTCGTCTGTATTTATGGGTGTTGTTCGTGAGATTAACGGCCGTTCTGCCCCAGTTGGGCGACGTTTGTCCTGGCAACATGCCTTAGCACTTTCTGTGTTTGTTGGCAATTTTCAATTCAATTTTGACAACGTCCATGCACTGCACATGAAGAAACAGGTGTAGGTTTTGACTTCATTTGAAATTTCAGGAAAGAGATACTCCCTTCGGGGTTTCCAACATTTGAACGGACGGTGTTCTTCAAGAATTTTGCCTTGGTAAGGCTTGTTTGTTATCTCTGGATTTAATAACCCTGGTCCGATGCGTCTTTATGGGGGATTGTTGACACCTGATTTTTGATCAGTCTTTCATAGTTTATTTTTAAAAAATTCATAAAAAATCTATAAAAAGTTAAAAAAATAAAAAAATCATCTTTGGTAGCCTTGACCAAGCTAAAGGAACCATTTTTGATAAAAAAAAATAATTTTTCATATTTTTAAATATTTTTTAATATTTTCCAAAAATAGAAAAATACATGAAAAATGAAGAAAAATAGCGTTCGATGTCGTAAAAATATAGAAAAATAGTCAATATTTTTATTTTAATTTCTTTTACATTTTGAACTCATAAATAGTCAAAATTCAAGTTCAATTGCATGTGTTTCTTCACGACGCATAGAGTTGAATTTGGCAAAAAAATGTCATTCGAGTATTTTAATTTGTAAATTTCTACATCTTTTTTAGTCTTGACGTCCAATTAGATTGACCACCATCTACAATAAATGCCCCTTGCTGAATATTTTCGTTTTTGTTTCACATGATTTCATGGTGTAAAACGCCGAGTGGATCCCCAAATATAATCGGGTCGGCATGAGCTCGATAGCTCGTCCAAGACCAAACCAGGGCACGGCGAACCCCATGTGAGTACTCTCGAACTCCTTCGATGCTTCCTAATGCTTTTATTAGGTTAGATCGTGTGTAGAATGGCTAGGACAGCTAAATCATTCTTGAGCTGTGATTGATAAATAGGACCTTATTAGAAATGCCATGTGATTTATTTGCATATCTAGATTCCTTGAGTTGGGCATTTTATTACTGATTGTGATTGCTAGGATAATCACTCTTATCTACATGAATTTCTAGATTTAGGGTTCATACCTTACTCATCCGCATGAATCTCAGGCTAGAAAATTCAGTCAACTTAGGTACCGAAAGGGCGTCAACTCTGACAGTTGGTGTAACTAAGTCCCCGAAACCATTTCTCTGGTTCTCGCAGAATTGAATAGAAACTCCCAACTATTCGATTGGGTGGTCCAATCATACCCTAAAAAAATGATTGGTGGCGACTCCATGGCATGCACACTTAGCACATGTCACTAGACCACACTGAAAGTCGATCACGCATACCTCCGTTGTGATTTGGGTAATGGGCCTTGGGAGAGGCCCGCGTCCGACCAGACAGGACGGCCCATTAGCCCTCGAGAGCCCGACAACCTCAAGAGGGTCGCGACAGACTGGCGACTCCACTGGGGACTGGTTCTTAACCATTTAGTGGACTTGAGCCGATTAAAAAGTTGATTGATTCTTCTAACCTAATTTTATGCAGATGCTCTCGAAAGTGAGGTGTATATGCTAACGAATGTGTTAGATGTTTTTGTAGACGGGAGAAATAAGGGGTGAAGTGCTTGTTAACTTTGTTTTATGCAGGCAGGAGTTTTGGATGTATGATTGTGTGGATGTTTATATTGAAGCGGTGATTGTTAAATAAAATGCATGTCTTTTACTTTAGCACGACACAATGAATACACACAATTGCGCCTAAAACCCCAGGCGCCCTCTTTAGGAACACAATAGAAGGAATTGAAAATGGAATCTCCGTGAGGAAAAACATGGGGTAATCCACTTTTCAATTCCGCTCACTTCGAACTATGGATTGAGTCCCAATGCAACGATAGTTGTGCAATGGAATCGGCTCTTCCCAGAATTCGAGGTGAGAACCTTGGCTTTAGGTACCAAGCCCTATCTTTTGATTTTTAGGAGTTTTCCCTCACTTGTCTCATGCGTTTGTCTATGGAAGGTTAGTATACCTAACACTGCTAAAAATACAGAGAAGCTTGATTTTCTCTTAAGTTTGGTTGGTAAGACTTTTCTATCCCTCGAACTTGTTACAGCTCTTAATCATTATATTCATTGCATAATTCCGGTGATTGGATTAAATGCCATTTTGAGGATAGATAGGTGTGTTTTCCTCCCAATGTTCTTGATGGAAGATGAAGATGGTGTCATCCCATTACGAGCGCCAAGTGGACAAGAAGAGCCTGCTATGGACATCATTGAGGTATCATCTAATGAAGATGACGATTTGGAATAGGTGATCCTGAAGTCACGTCTCAAAGATCGAAACTGGGGCATCTCTAAGTATTAAGATCACATTCCTTTGTTTTAATTTTCATTTCTAGCCTTCTTGTATAGGATTTATTTTGCTGAGATCCTCTCGATCTGACCCCTTAGATTGATTGTATTAGGGATCTATTTGTGTTTATATACATTCAGATTGAAATTTGTTGTATTTCTATTGACTTGTCATTGGAATGTGATAGTGGCATTTCTTCTAATCACTCGAATACTCCAAAATCAATTTTATAATTCCTTTGGATGAAATTGAAATTGGAAGTCTTATACAACCTTTTGGCCGTATAGGGCAATACAATCCCAATTTCGCCAGAAGGAACTATAAACTTGAATTGGTTCATGCATATTTTGCATCATTGGTAATCCACAATAATTGATCAAGAGTATTCGTGTTTTTCAAATTTAATGAAAAGATAGATATCCAAATTACTCTCGTTCTTAGCAAACGGCTTTAATTTGGATACCGTATCTTCAATTGAATTTAAAACACATCGTAATTGTGTACTTTTGAACATTCCATTGATTTTCTTGGAATTGATCAAAGGCGATTATCGTGAATTACATTCCTTTCAATGATATGCTTTCCTTTGAGGAATATTGATAAAAGCTTTTGCACAAGGTCAAAACCCTTGTAAAAGCTCTTATCCCTATTAATCACAAGTAAGCATAAAATTGAAAGGATTTATGCTTTATTTTTCAAATTCTTTCTTCTGATTCTGCCTTTTCATTTGAAACAGGTTAAAAACAAGTAGAGAAGAGAAGTCTTTTTGTGGATAATCGTGGTGGGAGGTTCCTTTATCCGATCATAAGCAAGATTAAAAAATCAAGATGTACACGCTCGAATCATAAATGTCAAAGCGCAGCTTGCCTAGGTTGAGAGTGGTCAGGTGTTCGAGAAAGTCAGCCATACAGAAGTTGAGACACACACATTAGAGCTTTCATTCATTTCGCTCAATCGAGGGACCTTAAAAGCAGATCATACAAATCATCGGGGTGGAAACATAAAACCGCAATGAGCCCTAATTAGCATCACAAAGGAACCAAGTTGGCCCTCCATATTATTGATGCTTTGCTTATACTCACCACCTCGAGACTCGAGATCTGCAAGCTTAAGAAGAAGGCGTTTACATTCCCCTTTAAGCTCGGCAACCTTGGTCCCGTGATCTTCGGCGGCTATTTCCAGGTCCCGAACTAGTCCTCTCCCATGGGCTATATCCGCGGTAATGCTGTCAAGCCTTTCTTCCTGCCACTCACATTGAAACTTCAACACGACATTACGACGGTCGTGCTCATAGGTGGTCAGGGATAAGGCCAAGCGCTCCACCAAATTTCCCTTCTCGCGAAGCAACATCGAGACTCGCTTGTTGGCGAACTCAACAGCCTTTCTGTGACTATCGGCCACAATGTTGGCCAACACCAAGCAGTTGGACCGATCCTCATAGCGAGCTCGCAAAACGTGAGCCACGGTAGCTTTTCGATGAGCGACACGGTAAGTCTCTAAAAAGTTTATAAAGAGGGTTGGGAAGATTCTATATTCCCTCTCTAAATTAGTGCCCTCGATGGAGGTGGTGTCTATTTCCACGAGCAAAATGCAGATTTCATCTTCAGTTTCTGGGTGATCGGCTATATGAGCATAGCCTCGACCGAGGAGGTTATAGAGTTTTTCCCACTGGGCCAAATTTTCGGCCGAGAAAGCGCGAATAGGAGAGGAGGTCATTTTCGTTGGAGTGGGGGAGAAGAAGATGAGTGTGGTAGAGTGATTAAAATAAGAAAAGGCAATTATGTAAGAGTGTTAATCTTCTCTGCATTAACTCCTCCTTTTATAGCAACTCGAGAATGAAGAAAGGCATAGCAATAATGCTCGTGGAGCCAAGTTAATTGGGTAAAGCAGTGGTGGCTCTTTCGGTGAACCATCAGATCTGTCCCAGTCCGCGATTTCAGGCTTGATAAACCTAAAAAAGTTGTAAAAAGATATGTCGGTGTCACCATATTAAAATTGAGCGGGAGTTAAGCGCAACTATCGAAAAAAGTTGCGAAAGGATTTGGCGGTCCCATCATATTAAAAAACTGAGCAGGAGGCGAGCGTAGTTCCACCTTTTTGAAAATAAGTGGGAGACAGACATGGATATCGAGAAAAGGAAATCGATTTGGTGTCCCTCCACGTTGAAAAGAAGAAAGAAGACGACAAAGCGGGAAATACGAAATCTTGGGAGCAACGCTTGCCTGATGATCTTCATCCATGTTTAAAGAACGTTTCATGGGCATACAGAACCACTCAAAAGAAAATTTAGAGAGAGTGAGCATACATGAGAGAGTAGAGAACCCTGAGTGAGCAAAAATTGATCGAACATTTCTCGATCCAACATGTTTGAGGGTTACCATCAGTTGCTAGAGGCGACTGATCCAAAAATCTCAGAAAATGAACTACTGAGAGATCTCGAAGATTCCAGGATGGCGTCTGGTACCAGAACCACAGAACCCAACCCTTTCGGCAACGAAGTTCAGGAGCTCAGCAGCGATGACAACAGCAGCAGCGATGGTCAATCTCGGAAAAGGAAACGTCGCCAGTGCCACACTCAGAATGAAATCCAAGAGCTTGAAGCTTTCTTTAGTGAATGCCCTCTCCCGAACATGAAACAAAGAAATGAATTGGGCCAGAAGCTAGGGATGAAACCTTTGAGGGTCAAGTTTTGGTTTCAAAATAAGCGAGCCAAATTGAGGGCTCAACACAGACGTCAAGAACTTGCGATTCTAAAGGAGGAAAACGAAAAGCTTCGAGCGGAGAACATGAGGTATAAGAAAGCTCCCAGCACTATCGCTTGCCTTAATTGCGGTGGCCCTATCACTCTCGGCGAAATGTTCCTTGATAAGCCTTATATGAGGATTGAAAATGCTCATTCACCACCCCACTCCCTCGAACCATCTTCGATACAATCGGATTTTGTTGGAGATATGCATGAACAAATCAATTCTACGAAGTCAATATCGATGCCTTCTAAAGGATGTGATATGCGTCACCATGATTGGAGTTTCCTTAACGATGAGCTTACTATCACGACCGACCAATCCAAAGCTGATGAATTCCCTCCACAACAATTTCTGGCTCGATCAAATTCTACTGGAAATAGGCCAGAGAGCAATAGCCAAGTTGTCAACACTGTTCCGGGTCGCAAGAAGACGAGGGTCAATTGGTCCCCCGAGCTTCATCTCAAGTTCCTTAGTGCGGTTCAGCAACTAGGGATCAACTCAGCATATCCAACGCGCATACTTGAGATCATGAACATACCAGGACTCACTAAAGATGGAGTCGCGAGTCACCTCAAGAGCTACAGAAGGGCGCTAAGACAGCGCCACACAGCACTGAACCTGAAAGAACTCAACTTGTGCCTAAACACTAGGCATGGCTATAACTACAATGCCCCTGAAGTAAGAAATACCCTGCCGAATTTAGGCACCGACCAAGCTGGTAGCAGCACCATCGACTACTTGGGCGCTAATCAGAATATTCCCCCGAATCATCTCAGCACCCCTCAAGAGTATATGCCACAAGTGCAGCAGGTACGAACTCCTTGGTTTGAGCAGCAACTTTTCGCTAGTGCTCTTCCTATCCCCGATCAACATATTGCGCCTAGTGTTCAAAGATCTGCCCGGCTTGGGCATATGATTTCGGAAGATCAAGCGGGCGGATGCTTTGAGGATTTTTGTTTCTCCCATTCCCAAATGGAAGGTGCTTTTGATAGTGAACCGATCAATCATCCTCTTATAATCTCGAGCAACGACGAAGGTTCTAGCTCGAAGAATCAGATCGCTCACAACAGAAACAGGAATCCTTCAACGCCAAGCGATGATGGTCAACCCGAATATCAGTTGCTCGAAGAATCAAAAGATTTCCTTGATGAGGAGCTCCATATCTGGATCGATCAGTTTAAAACTGATGGACTTATGAAGTTATGATCCAAAATGACGATTATATGTCTGATTCATGGTGTAGCTGGCTGATCACCGAGAATCCTCAAGGGAACTAGGCACATGTGAATGGATGTATCATTAATCTTTCTGTCATAAAGTCTTCCATGCAAGATAATCTTCCTTAATGCCTAGAGTTAATCTGGGGCAGCGATCAGTACTACCTGCGAGCATCATCATGCTTGAGTGCGACAATCCCTTGTTAGATTAGAGTCGAGGCGAATCAATTGAACGCCACGAAGAAAAACATTTAAAGGCTTCACATAGGAAAATGCGAGCAAAAGCCCGAGCGAGCTCAAAGACGGTTAGCTCTGTATCGTTCTAAGGGACCTTTAGTCGTTATGAACTCTAAATTGAGCTTGTTTCATTCTCGATGGGGGTCGCTAACTGCTTCAAGAATTTTATAACAAAAAACGAACCAGTTAGGGACGCCAATAGTGCTGTGTCCTGGTAGTCAGTGAAATGGAAGTGGTACGAAACGTCAGGAGTTCGATCTCGGGATTGAAAAATCATTTTATCAGTTGGTCTATCACCCGATGAAGTTCAAAGAGATTCGACGCAGATGACTATAGAACTTGGGGCAATTCGAAAATCATCGATTCATTTTCATCAAGCGGCGAAGTTGGTATTGTAAAATGTGAAGCATGCAAATGACAAATCCGAAGCAGAAGGAGATGAATCATGATTCGCTTATCCAAGGTCGGGATTTCAACCTTCGACTAAAGCCAAATCTAGGATGAGTTTTTGATGTTGCCCACTCGACAAAACCCATCTCCACTGAAAATGGGGGCAAACCATTCCTACATCCGGAAAGCATGTCGAAGCCGAAGACATCAAATTCATCGTTTAATCCGTGGGGCAAGTCCTTGAAGCGATAGTTATCATCCGCAGAGCGTAATGGAATCCATCCTTTCAATGTAAAACGCATTTGGCCGCGGAGCCACCCATTTGGTAAAAAGAACGTATCGTTCCTAAATGATTTTCAATCAGATGCGGGGATAATGTTCTCTCATTTTCCTCTCAGGTGATGAACAGAGACGAGGCGCCCAAGAAGCCATGCATTCAAATAACATAACAGTGCATGAAACACGCCCAAAAAGATGAATGAATCTCCTCCGACGTAAATCCTCGAGGTGGATTCGTTGCCCAACCAGACGAAGAAATCATGGCCACAAGCTTGAGGGCCGGCTTCTACAATCTGCACATTGGCATGCAGAATGGAATTCAAATCAAGAGTAAAGTAGTATCGTCCCAATTTGTTTTGAATTTGGAAACCCAAAATAATGCTTAATATTTATCCTTGGCAGGAGCTCGCCATCAGGGCAGACATGTAAGTTTCATTTTTCTCCAAAAACCAAGAAGTCGAAAGAACTTTAGAACACCTAACAATCTTGTGTTACTATGTGAAGTGCAGATTTTCACAACCCTTGTACACTCGTTGGAGCATATGACCAAGGGTAAGATGTATCGTTCCAATTTTTGTAAATTTTTAGAATATACGATGACATATCCCTTTTATATTTCCAGGATCTCCAGCCTCGATGGGCAGGTAAGTATCCCTTTTCCCAATTCATTGGAGATTAAAAACTTTCAGAATTAATTCGATTCTCACATCTAAAAAGACATAGAATTCTTACTTCATTGACATTCATGTTTTAAAACATGAGATTGTCTGAACATGAATTACACATGTATGGTGCATCACAAAATCCCTTTGAAGGATAAATCTTGATGAAATGAAATGAATTTTTCCAACAAGAGTCGTTTGAACTGTTCAAAAGGGTATTTTCTCATAAGAGAAGCGAGCCTAATCCAAACACGTCCCATACACACTTGAGAGATGAGGAGATTGGAAATCATAGCGAAACCTTAACCTATGGATATAAGGGTCATTCGCAACGATTACATGGATCGAGATGACAGAGGCATTTATTTCTTCATTCCAAACACTACAGATGCCCATTGAGAACCCCATTGAACGGCGATTTTCATTCTCAACCCTGTCAAGAACCACCCCACATTGGGGCAAATGAAGGTTAGTCCAACAGTATCAGAAAGTAAACGGTTTGAAATTTTCTTGCTCGGACTAACATAAATCTTTGTGTGTTGTTTATATGATAATCCAAGTGTCATAGGATGACGAGAATAATTCATTTCTCTATCCTACACACTGTTATCCTTTGCACGACCAAGTTGAGCCAGCAAATTCATTTCATCAACCTATTGGTGATCATTGCATATTCCAAAGCAAAGGCAACATCACTCTAGGAATGGAAGCGTGCCAAAGTTTAAGTTGCATATCTAGCATGATTGCCGAAAATCCTAGCTCCAAAAGAAAAGAAAAACACGGGATTAAAAAAAGGGGGAAAAGAAAAATCCCTAGACATCAAGAAAAAGCAAAGTGCCTGGTAAAAAGCAAGGCTGATGTCTATTCAAAATATCCCCAGTAAAGTCTAGAGAGACGATGAAAAGACCCTGCAAAGGAGTTAGATCAAGATGACTACTCTCCAAATGTTGTCGTGCTCAAATTGCAAACACACAAACAGACGGTCTCTTAATGTAACAAGAGACGCTTTTAAACATCCTTGTGCGCTCTAAAAGAGGAGTGTACACTTCAAGAAATGGAGATGTTCTTCGAAGGACATGTGGCAAATTTGCAATGATCACCAATGTCAAACCCTTCACAATTTCTGGGCAAAAAATAAGCCTTTTTCGGTCCCCAATCCTTCCAATGTTACAACCCTGAAGTAGTCTTATCTGACTAAGACACTTGGGTTAATGTATAACTTAGCTCAAAGAAGTACGAGCAAGACTATTTCTTTCTCATTTTGCAGGGTTCTTGACTTGTAAACCCGGAGCAGATAGTGAAAAATTTCGTTTAACGGCCTTGACTCAAAAGTGAGTCCCCCTTGGAAACCGATATCCAAGCCTAACACTACGGTCCCGTGAAAGACCTCCTGATCGGTCGAAATGTATGCGTTGCGAATGATCCTGAAACCCAGGCACAGGTCGGTAGGAAATTGAGCACTTTCCCTATTAAAGATCATTATCACAGAGCAGTGAGGAGCCTTCTTGGATGAGAAATACTCCAATGGATGTTTTGAGCAAACTCTTTTTGAAATTTTCAAATTGTTTGATCTAGAGTTTCCGTGCAAGGAATTTATGATCACATCTGTATATGGTAGGAATGTTTTGGATAACCTCCAGCAATCAAAATGCACATTTCATGACTAAAACTTAAGTTGTAGAATTTTGTCAGTTAGACAATTATTGTCTTCCCAAAGATTACTAATATCTTCTTGGCGAGGAAAATTTTTTCAGGTCTAAGCTTTCTGCAGGACTTTTGGCCGCCCCAAAGACTGGGTGCGTCATCCTTAGGTGAAGCCTTTTAGTAGGCAAATCTTTTCTAAGACTGATCCACAGAATGATCGAGTCTCCGACTAGCCCCAAAGAGCGGGTACGTCATCCTTTGATTCATATCAATTTGGAATCTCATAAATGGTAGAAACCGCCTGAAGGGTCAACTCAATGGTAGAAACCGCCTGAAGGGTCAATCAATGGTAGAAACCGCCTGAAGGGTCAACACAATGGTAGAAACCGCCTGAAGGGTCAATGTATGGTAGAAACCGCCTGAAGGGTCAACCAATGGTAGAAACCGCCTGAAGGGTCAAAACAATGGTAGAAACCGCCTGAAGGGTCAATGTATGGTAGAAACCGCCTGAAGGGTCAACCAATGGTAGAAACCGCCTGAAGGGTCAACTCAATGGTAGAAACCGCATGAAGGGTCAATGAATGGTAGAAACCGCCTGAAGGGTCAAAGGACTGGTAGAGACCGCCTGAAGGATCAACCCAATGGTCCGATCCACCATACGGATCAAAACCTTGATGAATCCCGAACGCGGGAGGAGTCGTTTTCCCTAATAAGCCTTACATTAGGCAAGCCATTTCTAGTTTAGTCCACCACACAGATCAAAACCCTTGGCAAATTCCCAAATGTGGGATGCGTCTTCCTTAGGTTCCTATCAGTTAGGAATCCCATTATGGTTTGACCTACCATACAAGTCAGAGCTTAACATCCCCAGGACACTCCGATGACAAGTCCTTAGGAATCTACTTGAACCCATCGACACAGCAAATGCCGCAAGCATTCGGCAGGTAAGGGGCAGGGAAGTCTATCTACACCTTAACTTTCTTACATCATATCATGGAATTGAATGAGCACATCTCTTTTTAAGGAAAAGCACACATTGATGGGCATGAAAATTGGATGTCATGATTTCTTTTCTTTTCCTAGTCGAGTTGATCGGAACACAGGTGTCACCTTGTCTTTGAGAGAAATCTCTGACGAAATTCCTCTCAAAGAGGGGCAGCTGTTGACACCTGATTTTTGATCAGTCTTTCATAGTTTATTTTTAAAAAATTCATAAAAAATCTATAAAAAGTTAAAAAAATAAAAAAATCATCTTTGGTAGCCTTGACCAAGCTAAAGGAACCATTTTTGATAAAAAAAAATAATTTTTCATATTTTTAAATATTTTTTAATATTTTCCAAAAATAGAAAAATACATGAAAAATGAAGAAAAATAGCGTTCGATGTCGTAAAAATATAGAAAAATAGTCAATATTTTTATTTTAATTTCTTTTACATTTTGAACTCATAAATAGTCAAAATTCAAGTTCAATTGCATGTGTTTCTTCACGACGCATAGAGTTGAATTTGGCAAAAAAATGTCATTCGAGTATTTTAATTTGTAAATTTCTACATCTTTTTTAGTCTTGACGTCCAATTAGATTGACCACCATCTACAATAAATGCCCCTTGCTGAATATTTTCGTTTTTGTTTCACATGATTTCATGGTGTAAAACGCCGAGTGGATCCCCAAATATAATCGGGTCGGCATGAGCTCGATAGCTCGTCCAAGACCAAACCAGGGCACGGCGAACCCCATGTGAGTACTCTCGAACTCCTTCGATGCTTCCTAATGCTTTTATTAGGTTAGATCGTGTGTAGAATGGCTAGGACAGCTAAATCATTCTTGAGCTGTGATTGATAAATAGGACCTTATTAGAAATGCCATGTGATTTATTTGCATATCTAGATTCCTTGAGTTGGGCATTTTATTACTGATTGTGATTGCTAGGATAATCACTCTTATCTACATGAATTTCTAGATTTAGGGTTCATACCTTACTCATCCGCATGAATCTCAGGCTAGAAAATTCAGTCAACTTAGGTACCGAAAGGGCGTCAACTCTGACAGTTGGTGTAACTAAGTCCCCGAAACCATTTCTCTGGTTCTCGCAGAATTGAATAGAAACTCCCAACTATTCGATTGGGTGGTCCAATCATACCCTAAAAAAATGATTGGTGGCGACTCCATGGCATGCACACTTAGCACATGTCACTAGACCACACTGAAAGTCGATCACGCATACCTCCGTTGTGATTTGGGTAATGGGCCTTGGGAGAGGCCCGCGTCCGACCAGACAGGACGGCCCATTAGCCCTCGAGAGCCCGACAACCTCAAGAGGGTCGCGACAGGGATCATGAGAGTTTGCCCCCGGTTTGGCCTCTTCAAAGAAAATGGGAGAACTCACTCCCATGGGTTTCGCCGATTCTGATCTTCTATCTCAATTGTCAGAATCTTCAATTATTTTTATCCGTCTCTAGATGGCTTGACGGTCTTGGGATTTGTCGTGTGGCGGTTTTGTGATTCTCTCGATCATCGTCGCCATTTGAAGTATTTGATGTTTCTCTTTTCCGGGTAGCGGAGCGATTTGTCCCCAGCCACTGGATGCTTTGTCTGGGGCTGGCTGATTTAGTCGTAGGCAATTTGATCCTGCCGCATTGACGCATTCAGGCTATTTGACATCAGTAAGCTTGGATTTACTCGTGATTGAGTACTTCAACAACCTGCGCGATGAAAGGAGTGAAAGAGTCAATCACCGCGTAAGGAGCTTTAATTGAAACGGTTACGGATTTACTATCCCCGCTCTGGTCACTTCTGGCGTCCAAGACGGTGGAAATTCTTCAGTGGTCCCATTCATTCTCGTCATCACCTACAAGAATGAAAAACCATATCAACTCGTGAACCAGTCAATCTGATTTGGAACGGATACAACTTTTTCGACTTAGGGAGAGCCAATCCTAATTAGGTTGCTCCTTCTTCATAATTTGATTCAATTTGTCATTGCAATCCCAATGGGTGACATCTGCTGAAGGCACATTTCTTTCCGTCTTATAGGGAAGACAAATTTTCCTTCGTTTGTCTTTGACCATCTTATCCTGTAGACAAAAGACATAAAGGTCCCCGTCAGGTATAATATTCGAAGGGCTTATTGGAACGATTACAGTTTCACCATCGTTCCATGATCATCTTGCATGTGATCGGATGAGGACATTTTTGACAAATGTATGCCATGTAAAACATGTCCCTCGTGTCTATCCACAAATGGATTTTCCTTCTGTACCTGTTTTTCACCTGAGAGGAAAAGATAGGAAATATTATGCCGGTATCTGATTGAAAATCAATTAGGAACGACACATCTTTACACTTGACCTGGCTACCCCGGTCAAAAGGCATTTGCCCTCATCAGTTGACTCTCCAGGGTGGTCCAGCGCTTTTCTATGCCATCCTGGTTCGTTTAAACTCGCGACTGATTCTTCACACAAGTCTTTGGATTTTGATTCATAAGCGGCGCTGAATGACCTTTTGGTTTCGAGGTGTACCAATCATTCACATACATGCGCATGAGACCAGTGAGGTTTGACTTCTAAGAATCAAAAATAGGGTTTTGAACCTAAGGCCAAGGCTCCCACTTCGAGTTCTAGAAAGGGTAGATTCCATTGCACAACTATCGTTGCATTGGGACCCAATCCATAGTTCGAAATGAGCAGAATTAAAAATGGATTACCCCGTGTTTTTCCTCACGGATATTCCATTTTCAATTCCTTCTATTATTTTCCTAAAGAGAGCGCCCGAGGTTTTAGGCGCGGCTGTGTGTGTTCATTGTGTCGTGCTAAAGCAATAAACATGCATTTCATTTAGCAAACACCGCTTCAATATAAATATCCACACAATCATACATCCTAAACTCCTACCTGCATAAGACAGAGTTAACGAACACTTCACCCCTTATTTCTCCAATCTGCAAAAACATTTAACACCTCAAGGGTTAAAGTACGTACCTCAACTTGAAGAACATCAGCATAAAACATGTCAGAAAAACCAATCAACTTTTTAATCGGCTCAAGTTCTCTAAGTTCCCCGGCGGAGTCGCCAGTCTGTCGCGACCCTCTCGAGGTTGCATGTGTGCTCTCGAGGGCTAATGGGCCGTCCAGTCTGGTCGGACGCGGGCCTCTCCCAAGGCCCGTTACCCAAATCGCAACGGAGGTATGCGTAGTCGACCTTCAGTGTGGTCTGGTGACATGTGCTAAGTGTGCATGCCATGGAGTCGCCACCAATCATTTTTTGGAGGGTATGATTGGACCACCCTATTGAATAGTCGGGAGTTTCTATTCAATTCTGCGATAACCAGAGAAATGGTTTCGGGGACTTAGTTACGTCAACTGTCAGAGTTGACGCCCTTTCGGTACCTAAGTTGACTGAATTTTCTTACCTAAGATTTCATGCAGATGAGTGGAGTACGAATCCTAAATCTAGGAATTCATGCAAATAGGAATGACTATCCTAGCAATCACAATCAATAATAAAATGCGCAAATCAATGAATCCAAATATGTAAAATAATCACATCAAATCAACATGACACTCCTAATAAGGCTCTATTAGCCTAAATAAGTATCAATCAAGCTTAGGAATGATTTAGACATGATTTTACCCATCAGGGGTAAAGTCGTAATTTTGAGACAAAAGGGACGATTTGCCTAAAAAGGGAAAAATCGTCATTTCGGAATGAATCCGGAGTAAAACAATGTCAAAAATAGGTTTGGTCACTCAATTGACCCATTTCCTATTTTTTTTTGCAATTTTCATGATTTTCTGGAATTTTAGAAACCGATTTACCATTCGAAGGGGTAAAATCGTCATTTTCTAAAAATGGGAATGAAATGTGGAAATCTTAGACATAAGGTTTAGCCACCTATCTGGCCCATCACCAAATTCTAAGCAATTTCCACAATTCATCGGAATATCAAAGACGATTTACCATTTGAGGGGTAAAATCGCCATTTTGTATTAAATGGGAGAAAATCCAAAAAATGGAAACAAATCAATTTTTTTTTGTCATTTTCAGCCTTCAAAAAATTTTAGAATTTTTTTAGGAATTTTCTGCAATTTTTCTCAATTTTTTTTTGAATTTTTCCTTAATAATTCATTTTTTTGGAAATTTTTTTTATTCTGAAAATCACCTAATCACGACACTTGGCTCATCTGCAGACGTCAGATCTAGCATTTTTTTGTTTTTGTTTTTATAGGACGCAACACAATGCAAAAAATAAAGAAGATATTAAGTCATTATACAACATAAACATAAGCAAATGAGATGGGATCCGGTGAATTTTACGACGTCGGAGTCCGTCGGTGCTCGTGCAACAATGTGTGGGGGGTATAAACCACCAGCAGGAGGCTCGGCCTTCCGATTCTGGGGTAGCACAATATAATTTACAGAAAATAAATAAATAAAACACCTTGGACGCCAATAGGAGGCTTAGCCTTCCGATTCTAGGTCTTTTATGCGAAATATAGAAATGTTATGACATAAAGTAAATACACAGCAAATATTTAGACACCAACAGGAGGCTCGGCCTTCCGATTCTGGGTATTTTATGCGAAATATAGAAATACTATGACATAAAGTAAATACACAGCAAATATCTAGACACCAACAGGAGGCTCGGCCTTCCGATTCTGGGTCTTTTATGCGAAATATAGAAATGCTATGACATAAAGTAAATACACATCAAATATTTAGACACCAACAGGAGGCTCGGCCTTCCGATTCTGGGTCTAATAGGTAAAATGTAAGGAGTGATAGGTGGTCTTACCAAGATTGAACCCAAAACAAGCTCGGAAATCCAATTTGGCCCTCGCGGACTCAAGTCTGATCAGTCTGACCTTTGCTCCTTCAAACAGCTCTACGGGAAAAATGGCTCCGCCAAATTGGACTCACGATATGTCATTAGAACGGCAAGAGAATAAGCTTTCTAACAGTATATGGCTCGTTCCCATACGATTCCTAACGAAAGAGTTATGGCCGAAAAACCGGACGGTTTTCAATCGCCCAATGACCAGAATCTGTCCCAGAAAACTCCTTCAATTCAACCATTAAACCCATCCAAAACTCAATTAGACTACAATCTCAGCTTGCTAGATTCCTAAGTTAGGTACTAGAGACATCTTATCGAATATTGGAAGCAAGGCAAGCCCTTGAATCACTCACAATGTTCACGGCACCACCTTGACAGAACCGGTTCAGATTTTTCGAACAAAACAATAAGGGATCAGCCCTTAAATCCAAATATAATCTATCTTCAAACCATAAAACACAATAATATATGTCTTAACAAGGAGTGAGAGGTGGTCTTACCAAGATTGAACCCAAAACAAACCCGAAAATCCAATTTGGCACCCGCGGACTCAAGTCTGATCAGTCTGACCTTTGCTCCTTCAAACAGCTCTACGGGACAAATGGCTGGGCCAAATTGGACTCACGATATGTCATTAGAACGGAAAGAGAATAAGCTTTCCAATGGTATATGGCTCATTCCCATACGATTCCTAACGAAAGAGTTATGGTCGAAAAACCGGATGGTTTTGGGTCTGGGCGGCAGGCTGAGCGAGAGAAAAAAAATCGAAAAATGAAAGAGAGAGAGTTGAGGGAGAAGAAGAGTCGGGAGATGATGAGGGGGAGGAGATAAATAGGCAACGGGAAGGAGAGAGGGAGTGGGGGAGAGAGAGAGAGAGAAGAAGAAAAAAAAATATAATAATAATAATAATAATAATAATAAAATAATAAAAGTAAAAATAAAATAAAATAACAAAAAGAGAAGATAAAATCATTAGTCCCCTTTTCCTTTTAAATGATGATGTTTCCCTCCTTTTCCTTTTAATCATTACTAATATTTTTGTCAAATTCAATTTTATGGTGATCAGAGAACACCTAAAATCAAACCTGAATTTTACTATTTATGAGGTTAGAAAATAGATAAAATAAAAATAAAAATACCGACTATTTTTATATATCTTTGTGACCTCAAATATTATTTTTCTTGATTTTCTTCTTTTCTTTTTTTTTCCTCTTTTTTTTTCGAAAATATTAAAAAAATGAAAATTATGAAAATAATTTGTTTGGTCAAAATGGTTCATTTAGCTTGGCCAAGGTCACCAAAATTGATTTTTCAATTTTTGAAATTTTTATAGATTTTCTTTGAATTTTTTTAAAAAAATAAAGAAAAAAAAAGGTTGATCAAAATTTAGGTGTCAACAATGAGCGATCACAATCTCGTGGTGGATCTGCCCAAGCTCGAAGGTGTTGGACTCTCATTATCGTGGTGGATCAATTTTCCAAGTTTACGACTGCCGAGCATGAAGAATTGCCCGACTAAGGAGGCAACTAGGCTATTGAAGCACATAGTCAAGCAATAGGGCGTTCCACAAACAATCATGAGCGATCCCATTCTCGCTTCACGGGAAGGTTGTGGACATAGCTCTTCAAAGTTATTGGGATCTATGATTTCAACTTCTCCACGAGTTTGCATCCCTAAATCGATGGACAAACAGAGAGGGTATGCACTCTTGTAGTTGAACCTGCGACGTTATGTGACGACAATGCAAAAGGATCGGGCAAAGCTAATCAATGTAGCCCAATTCTCCTATAACTTGCAGCAGAGCGAGTCCATGAACAATAAGTTCCTTTAATATCATGACAGGGCAATAGCCACTCACACCTAACATGGTTGCAACACGCTATCGGGGGAGCAGCCTATCAGCTTACAAGTTTGCCAAAGCGTGGCATAAGCAAGCTGACTTGCCGCGGTTTTGTCTAAATAAGGCCATGAAGCGCTGAATAAGTGGGTCGAAAAAAAAAAGTGCTGGCATGTAGTGTACCAAGTCGAGGACCTCTTTTTTGGCCGAACTAGATCTCATTCTTCAACATCGAGACATGCACAGGGAATTGAATCGCCGTTATGAGGGTTCATTCAGAGTCTTGCAAAGAGTGGGCAGGTGACCTACAAGTTCGAGCTCTCACCGAAGTTAAAGGTATATCCGGTGTTTCATATGAGCATGTTAAATTCGTTTATGTGGACCTGGACGACCCAGACTGAGGAGAATCACAACCTGCACCTCTCAGGGCGAAAACCTCATTGACCACAATATCGACTTCATCATGGACGATCAGGTCATATGGAAACGATACTATGCGCTAAAGCAAGAATATTTTATCCAATAGAAGAGTTTGCTTGAAAGTGAGACGAGTTGGAACCTGCGGAAGCACTTTGGCAATTTAAGAAACAAATTGATTCCTTACATACCAAGGATGCGACAAGTAGAAGTGTCAAATGGGTGGATCGGGTTGGGTCGAATATAATCCCCCATATTGACCTATCTAACCCATATTCAATGCCTATGCCCGACTCGACCCACAACTAACCCATACCCAACCCGACTCATTTTGCCCCATTATTTCCAAATCACAACAATATTCTAATAAAATAATATTACTTAAATAGTTCCATACAATAAAAAAAAATCTAGTGCAATTTTTTAAGTGACCAGGATCGACGGCGGCGATCGGACCGGGGCCAGAGCCGAGAACGGCGACCGAGACCGACAATTATGACCGGTGACAAGGACAAGCCCAGCACCGGCCCCAGCCCCGATCCTAGCCCCGGCCCCTGCCACGACCCCGGTCTCGACCGGGAGCCGGAAGCGATTGCCGGCCCCGGCTTTGGACCCTAGTCCCGGCGCAGGCCCCAGCCTTGGTCGTCGACCCCAGTGGCTGGCCCCTACCTCGGTCACCAGCCCCAACCCCTACCCAGGTCACCGATCCCGATCGCCGACCCCAGTACCGTCCTTGACCCGTCCACGATCGCAGGCCCCGGCCTCGGTCGCTAGCCCCGTCCTCGGTCCCGCCCCCAATCTTCAATCCCGACCCAGGTCGCCGGCCCTAGCCTCGGTCCTAGGACCCAACTTCGATCACTGGCCCCGGTCTTGGCCCTAGCCCCGGTCCAGATAGCAGACCCTGGCCCCGATCGCCGGCCTCGACCCCCGGCTCCAGTCGCCGATCCCGATCGTATGCCCCGGTACTATCCCCGACCCTAGCCTCGGTCCACGACCCCGGCCCCTGTAGCCGACCCTAGTACAAGCCCCGACCACAGTCATCAGTCTCGGCCCCAGTCGCCAGCCTCGGCCCCTGCCGCCGGCCCTAGCCCCAGCCCCAGTCATGAGCCTCGGCTTCGACCCCGAGATCGGCCCTAGCTCTGGTCCTCGATAATAGGCCCCGATCCCGGTCGCAAGCTCCGATCCCTAGCCCTGGTCGCCAGCCCTGATCTTGGTTGCCAACCTCGGCACCAGCCCCGATCGTCGGCCCCAGGGCCTATGACCAGGACCGAGACCTGCGACCGGCAACTAGGACCATTTGTAACTTGTAGAAGGAAGCTGTCTTTATGGGTCGAAAATAGATCCAATATGTGTTGAAAATAAGTTTAAGTGTGGACCAATTATGACCCACTTAATTTTACTTTAACCTTTTGGACCCATTTTTAGTGAGTCTTTTAAAAACTAATGACCCATATAAGACCCATTTTATACAAAATATGGGACAAACATAAATCTATGACTCATATTGACAGCTCTAGCAACAAGGGCGTCGCCATATTAGGCGTAGGAGAGTGTTACGGTTAAGAGGTTTTTAAACGTGATAACTCTATAAAAATAGAGTTATTTTATATATTTTGAGCAATAGATAATGTGACATATGAGAGAAAATATTTAGATTTCATTCTATTTATTCAAATTTTCTTTATTTATGCGGAATAATGATATATGGAGAAGATAAGGAAAATAGAAGAGAATCAAGATGTTACCAGCAGAATTTTTAGAAGATTACATTGTTTTTAGAATATCTCAATGTTATCCTTAGAGATTCAATTCTTTTTAGAATATCTTGATGTTATCTTTAGGATATTATTTGTTTATCTATAATGTTATTCTAGAGGGGGATTAGTCCGTGTGGGACGTCAGGGTTTTGATCACTTTTTACTTTTTCTTCCATCGTCGTTCTTGGAGCTTTTGAAGTATTTTGAAGAGAAGACAAAGTGGTGACAGATTTCTTGTTCTTTGATTCAAGATGTTTGATTTAATTTATATTTTTGCTTATTCTTCTTCTTCTTCTTCTATAATGTTCTAATTTTCTTTCGTTAGGGCTACGATGTAGCCTGATCATGATTATATGAATTTCATGATGTTCATGTTTTGCAAGTGATTTCATTCATGTAAGTTATATATTATTATGCTTTATGCTTTTAAGTGACTGGCCACCACTTGAATGATCCGATGTGCATGTTTGAGACTGAAAAGTGATAATATGCAATTGCTCTTTATAATATATAACCATGAATTACAACGTAGATAGAAATATACCATGTTATTTGTGTAGCTTTCGATGATAAGATGATCCAAAAGACTCATTGTAAATCGGGAATATTCACAGATTTTAATGCACTTATGTTTATTTAAATTCACATAGAGATATAGTGGATTGATAAACTGAGTAGGTTTATTATGCCTAGAGATAGGATAGTAAATAGCAGAGGAAACTCCGCTATCACATGTTTGATGTCGTTCTTGTGTGCATAAATATCTGAAATTCATGTCTAGTGGTTACGGTGAAATCGGTGCTCTAACATATTTATTTGATTGATTTTATCGCATCTAATTCTGAACTTTAATCTTTAAGATTGTCAATTTTATTTTATTCTCAATTCTATTTTTATTTGTTAGATAAATTTTAGAATTAGTCCATTTTTAGTATTTAATTAGTTTATTAATCATCAGTCTCTATGGGACGATATCTTTTCTCATCATTATATTACTTGTTCGACACGTACACTTGCGTTGAGAATTTTGCGAACAAGTTTTTGGCGCCGTTGCCGGGGATTGATTGTTTAATGCTAGTTAATATTGATACAGGATAATTCTAAGTTTAATCTAGCTTTTATTATTATTATTTATTTATTTTTTGCAGACGCACATCAGTGTATGACACGTAGCCAACAAGGAAAACTTGTTGAGTTTGATCCAGAAATTGAACATACATTCAAAAGACGACTAAGAGAACAGAGAAATCACACTGAAAAGATGGGAGATGTTGAAAATCAACGTAGACTCTTGAAAGATTATGCTGCGCCAATAGTTCAGGGCACTACATCAAGCATCAGGAGGCCAGCAATCCAAACGAACAACTTTGAGATCAAGCCATCACTCATTCAAATGCTTCAACAATCCGTGCAAATTAGTGGGCTATCAAGCGATGATCCAAATGCTCACATCAATGCTTTTCTTGAAATCTGTGACACAATTAAATATAATGGAGTTATAGATGATGCTATTAGATTGAGATTATTTCCGTTTTCTCTCAGAGACAAGGCTAAGAGTTGGCTCTCTTCTCTTCCTGCAGGATCAATCACTACATGGAATGACATGGCCCAAAAAGTTCTTGGTGAGTTCTTTCCACCTGCAAAATCTGCAAAAATGCGTAACGATATTACTAATTTTATGCAGATGGATAATGAATCATTGTATGAATCATGGGAAAGATTCAAGGAGTTTCTTAGGAGATGTCCACATCATGGACTTCCCGTATGGATGCAGGTACAAACTTTTTATAATGGGTCTAGTGCAAATATTCGTTCTATGATTGATGCAGCTGCAGGGGGAACGTTGAATAATAAAACACCAGAAGAAGCCTACGACCTATTAGAGGAAATGGCATCCAATAGTTATCAGTGGCCTACTGAGAGGCTACCTGTGCGAAAATCTAGCTGACTTCATGAAGTGGATACTGTCACTGCAATTGCCGCACAACTTGAAGTACTCAACAAAAAGATATACAACATGAGTGTTTCAATCATGCCAATTCAGAATATGACATGCGATTTTTGTGGTGGAGGGCATGTTACCGTAAAGTGTCCGGTAAGTAACACTTTTACACAATCTAGTGACAATGCTAACTTTGTTGGGAATTTTAATAGATTGCAGAATAATCCATATTCCAACACATACAATCCGGGGTGGCGCAATCATCCAAATTTTTCATGAAGTAATCAGAATGTGATGAAACCACCACCGGGATTTAAACAATCAGGAGAGACAAAGTCTAATCTAGAAGATATAGTCACCAAACTTGCGAGCACCACTCAGGACTTCATCAAAAGTACAGATGTGAGATTTCAGAATCAATAGGCTTCAATCAGAAATCTGGAGATGCAAGTGGGTCAATTAGCAAACATGATATCAGGAAGACAACATGGTTCTTTGCCTAGCAATACAGAGAAAAATCCAATTGAAGATGCAAAAGCCATAACCTTGAGAAGTGGCAAACAAGTGGGACAAGAAGATGTTGAGACTTCTAGAGACAAAGAAGAGGAAGTCAATCAGCAATCAAAGGAGGCAAATAAGAGTAGACTTTTTCCAGATAATCCAAAGCCATATGTGCCACCAGTTCCATTCCCTCAGCGACTTCAGCAGCACAAAATAGATAAGCAATTCTCTAAATTTCTTGATGTATTTAAAAATTTGCACATTAACATTCCTTTTGCAGATGCTTTAGCGCAAATGCCTAGCTATGCAAAATTTTTTAAGGAGATTTTGGCAAACAAAAGAAAATTAGAGGATTATGAAACTGTGAAGTTGAACGAAGAATGCTCAGCCATCTTGCAAAATAAATTACCTCCGAAGTTAAAAGATCCATGGAGTTTTACAATTCCTTGCGGATCGATCGATTAAACATCCGAGAGGTATTGTAGAAGATGTATTAGTAAAGGTTGACAAGTTTATTTTTCCTATAGATTTCATAGTTCTTGACATGGAAGAAGATTTTGAGGTACCACTTAACTTAGGTCGACCTTTTTTAGCAACAGGAAGAGCTCTTATTGATGTACAACAAGGAAAGTTGATTCTTAGAGTTCAAGATGATGTTGTCACCTTTAATATTTTTAAAGCCATGAAATATCCCTCTGATGATAATTCTTGTTTTAGAGTTGAGACAATTGACAAGTTAGTGAATAAAGTTTTTCAGGAAAATATTTTTAAAGATCCACTTGAAGCATGTTTGGTTCAACCAAGGGATAAAGAAATTGAGAATGAGGAGATAAAGGAGTACGCAAATTTTATGGAAGCAAATCCATCATATTCAAGGCAAAAGGCAACAAAATTTAAGGAGTTGGGACAACACTCAACAAAGCCTAAATCATCAATTGAAGAGCCTCCAATTCTTGAACTCAGGCCCTTACCTTCTCATTTAAAATATGCTTATTTAGATGGAGCTTCTTCTTTACCAGTAATTATATCTTCTTCTTTGACAGATTTGATGGAGGAGAAACTGCTCAGAGTGCTAAGAGAGCATAAGGATGCAATTGGATGGAAAATAGGTGACATCAAGGGAATTAGCCCTTCACTTTGCATGCACAAAATTTTGATGGAGGAACAATACAAACCCACTATCCAACCTCAGAGGCGTTTGAACCCGAAAATGCAAGAAGTGGTGAAGACTGAGGTAATTAAATTACTTGATGCAGGGATCATCTATCCTATATCTGATAGTTCTTGGGTAAGCCCAGTGCAAGTGGTGCCAAAGAAAGGAGGTATGACTGTTCAGAAAAATGACAACAATGAACCGATCCCAACTAGGACAGTTACTGGGTGGCGTGTGTGTATGGATTATAGAAAATTGAATGATGCCACTAGAAAAGATCACTTCCCTTTACCATTTATCGATCAGGTGTTGGAAAGACTTGCAGGGCATGAGTTTTATTGTTTTCTTGATGGATATTCAGGGTATAATCAGATTCCTATTACACCAGAAGATCAAGAGAAAACTACTTTCACTTGTCCTTATGGTACTTTTGCTTTTAGAAGAATGCCCTTTGGTCTTTGCAATGCACCAGCTACTTTTCAAAGATGCATGATGGCTATTTTTTCTGATATGGTTGAAAAATATATTGAGATTTTCATGGATGATTTTTCTGTTTTTGGCGCATCATTTGATTCTTGTTTAAATAATTTGTCTTTGGTCTTACAAAGATGTGAGGAAACTAACCTTGTTTTGAATTGGGAGAAATGTCATTTTATGGTTCAGGAAGGAATAGTGCTCGGGCCTAAAATCTCTAAAAATGGAATCGAAGTTGATCGCGCCAAAGTGGAGGTCATTGCAAAATTGCCTCCACCAACATCTGTGAAACTTGTCAGAGGATTTTTGGGCCATGCAGGATTCTATAGGCGGTTTATAAAAGATTTTTCAAGAATTGCTAAACCCCTTTCTAATCTTTTGATAAAAGATATTCCATTTAATTTTTCTGATGAATGTTTGCAGGCCTTTAAAACTTTAAAGGAAAAGTTAGTGTCAGCACCAATCATGACAACACCAGAATGGAATTTACCTTTTGAGCTAATGTGTGATGCCAGCGATTCTGCAGTGGGAGCTGTCTTGGGACAACGGAAGAATGGAGTTTTTCAAACCATTTACTATGCCAGTCGAACCTTATCAGGTGCACAATTGAATTATTCAACAACAGAAAAGGAAATATTGGCGGTAATTTTTACTTTTGATAAATTTCGTTCTTATCTAATTGGCTCAAAAGTTATAGTTTATTCTGACCACTCTGCTCTTAAGCATCTGCTGGAAAAGAAAGAATCAAAATCCCGGTTGATTAGGTAGATTCTATTGCTGCAAGAATTTGATTTGGAAATTAAAGATAAGAAAGGGACTGAAAATCTAGTTGCAGATCACTTATCTAGAATCTCGAATTCAGAGGAAGAGGTAAGCCCAATTCTAGAAGAGTTCCCTGATGAGAAAATTTTTTCTATCAAATCTACAAACATTCCGTGGTACGCTGACTTTGTGAATTATTTGGTAAGTAATGTTCTTCCTCCTGAATTGTCATATCAATAGAAGAAAAAATTCTTTTCTGATGTTAAAAATTATTTTTGGGAAGAGCCTTTCTTGTTTAAAATTTGTGCTGACCAAATCATAAGGAGATGTGTTCCAGACGAAGAGAGGGCAAACATTTTACATCATTGTCATGATGGAGAGGCAGGTGGTCATTTTGGTGCCACCAAAACTGGAGCTAATATTTTACAATCTGGATTTTATTGGCCTACACTTTTTAAAGATGCATACTCTTATATTGCTTCATGTGATCGGTGTCAGAGAACCGGAAATATTTCTAGGAAAAATGGGATGCCTTTAAACAACATTATTGTTTGTGAATTATTTGACGTTTGGGGTATTGATTTTATGGGACCTTTTACACCTTCTCACGGGAATTTATACATTTTAGTTGCTATGGAGTATGTATCTAAGTGGGTAGAAGCTGTAGCATTGCCAACAAATGATGCTAAGGTTGTGGTTAAATTCTCGAAGAAAAATATTTTTACTCGATTTGGCACACCTAGAGCAACCATAAGTGATAGGGGAACACATTTTTGCAACAAACAGTTCGAAGCACTTTTAAGTAAGTACAGAGTTACCCATAAGGTTGCTGTTCATACCTAGTTTTCGATCAGCCTTTTTTTGGTTATTTCTTCGAAAATTCATAAAAAAATGCATAAAAAGTCAAAAAAATAAAAAAAAAATTACAAAATCAACTTTGGTGGCCTTGGCCAAGCCTAGGGAACCATTTTTGACACAAAAATAATTTTTCATATTTTTTACATTTTTTAATATTTTCAAGAAATTAGAAAAATATTAGAAAAATCAAGAAAAATAGCATTTGAGGTCACAAAAATATGGAAAAATAGCCAATATTTTTCTTTTTAAACCCTTGAAGTTTTGACCTCACAAAAATTCCAAAATCAAATTCAATTACAGGTGTTCCTTTGTTACACATATGATTGAATTTGAGAAAAAAAAAATCAATTGAGTCTTTTAATTTATAATTTTGGCATTTTTAAGGATCTTGACATTCAATATGATTGTCCCATATTTCAATTTAGCCCAATTGTTCGCGCAAATTGCCCAATTGCATACATTGAACACTAAAATTGCATTTTGGTCCTTGAAATTGGGCATAATTGAAATTACTTTCAATTCGAGGGCTTTCATTGCAAATTAAACATGCTGCCCAATGGGTCTCACCATTTTGAATCGATTGGCACAGGTAATTTGACCCAATTTGATCATTTAAACCTTCAATTGCATAATTCCCCAATTTGCAATTAAAAGAACATTTGGGGTTTTCATAGAAATTGATGTGAACTTTTGGGCAAAACCACATTTTTAGATAGAATTCATGCCCTAGATTCGATTCTGAGGTTTAATCGTAAAAATTTCCTATTAATTTGGGTTTAATTTTGAAAAATCCAATTCGGAATCGGTTCAGACCGGTCGGACCGGTCGAACCGGTTTGCTACAATGTCATCTTCTTCCTCGCGCAAATGAACAGTCCTGAGCTGATTTTGATAAAAAAAAAATTGAAGGGTAATTCGTGACTAATTGAAAGGGGAAAGGTGGGCGTTTTGTTCCTCACTTCAATACCTTTCAATCAAGACCGGCCGCGAGGCAAATGGCCGCCGGACGAGCTCCGGCGAGGTCAGTCAAACCTGCACACCTGCAAAAGTCTACAAACGTCAAACGAAGGCCAAATCCGTGCCAATTCGCGCAGGATGAGACCCGCGGGAGGACCAAACGAAGCTAAACGGAATCCCCAGTCTCCCCGACACCATTTGGACCTGAAATCACGTGGCTACACGTGCGATTCAAGTCTGTTAGTCCCCTCCGCTCCGTGCCAAAATTCCAAACAGGTATATAAGCTAACAAGCCTTCGCGAAGCAGGAGGCGGGCAGATTCAGTTAGAGAAAAGAAAACGGAATCGAGAGAAAGCGAAAGGGAGAGAGAAAGGGCTCGTCCTCCAACCATCATTATCGAGGACTGAGCTCGAATTCACAGAGCGGTGGTCAGGCCTTTAAAGGCTAGACCGGAGCTCGCGAAGATCGTCAGGAGGCTGCCCGTACTGAGAGGAAGCAGTTGCTGTCAACCGCATAGCCGAAAACCATCGAAATAGGTGAGTCTCGACCTCGAGTCCTTCACTGCACTTCAATGGCGATTCTTGCCTCTCTTGTTCATTCTTGCGATTGCTGTGGGCGTTTCACCCCTCGAACATCACTGACCATCGCTACGTCTTTATTTTGCATCGACCTTGTGTGAACAACTCGAATCGAGTCTTCGAATTTAGCCTCCATACCCGACCACTGTTCATCTTCGCCTAGCCCAATCTAGGCCATGCGAGCTCGATCGGAGCTCGAGGTAAGTCTTCTGCACCTCCTGCCATGTCAGTCTATGAATGAATTGATCTGATTTCGCGTGGCCTATGCGATTGAGCTTCATGGCCGAACTCGGCACAATACTTGATACTCGTGATTTAGTGAATGAGGTGCTGCGATTCCTAGATATGTTAAACTAAAGACGATCGCAAGTCGATTGCCGTTGGTCTCGCATAATTTCATCGAGAATCCGCCGTTGGATCATCGCCGAAGTTCCTCAGCCGTCCGTTTCGTCGGGGTCGAGAGGTTGAAGATGAAGCTGACGTGGCGTGGTCAACCGGTCAAAGCTTAGGTGGCAGTCTGCCATTGGTCCACTTGGATGTCGAGTCAGCTCGACCGTTAGTCAGTTAGGGCGAGTCAGCGTTAGATCGGACGGTCTAGGTTAATCGAGTCAAATAAATAATAGCTGTCCGATTAGTAAATAGTATTAACTGAAAATGGTTTTAATCGAAAAATCAATCAGAACAACAAACAGTGCCGTTTTGATAAAGGATTAGGTGACGTCGTTTTGGGTAAGTGAGAATAGACGGTCCAGATCAAGTTTCACGTTCGAATCGTGGCCGTAGGTCTTAATAGGTCAATCGGACGGTCCCGAGCGAGTCTCCGTCTAATCTGAACCGTAGATCCCAGTCAAACCATCCCGCGGCCGTGGACAAGCCATGTGGTTCATCAAGAACCGTCCGATCGAGCCTGTTTAATCCGAAAATAAGAAACGTGCGATACGGCGTCGTCTCGGGGTTTCGGTTCGGCGGATCCAGGTCTGGGCCGGGTTCCGACCCGAGTAGGTCGGGTTGACCCGGTCCGAAATATTTTTTTTAAAATAAAAAAAAATCAAAAAAAGATTTTTTTAAAAAAATTATAAAAATTCGAGAAAATCCAAAAAAAAATGCTAGAAAGTTCTAGAAAATCCAAAAAATGTGTGGAAAAATTGTGGGAAAATCCTAGACATTCCAGAAATCCCCAAAAATCGAGGATTGACCACATACAACTGGTCAACCCTATTTTTGGGGTTTCTTATTCGTTCTTCCGAGACTTGACGATATTACCCTTTAGGGGTAAGTCGCCTCTGCTGTATATGCGAGATAATGCCGATAATGCCAAGGTAAGAATTAGGGTCGGGTAGGCGACCAATTCTTAGGCTTGGGTTTTCGAGTCCAGTCCCTTTTCTCAAAATGACGATTTTGCCCCCCTCAATGGGAAATCGTCTTTCTTGTTCCAATCAAGTCCTGAAAATTGCTTAAAATTAGGATTTGGGTCAGGTGGATGAACAACCCTAATATTTGGATTTTCAGTTCTCGTCTTTGTCCAAAATGACGATTTTACCCCTCTTAGGGTAGAATCACTTTTAAATTCCAGAAAAATCCTAGAAATTCCCGAAAAATAGAAAGTGGAAGAATTTGATCGCCAATTCCTTTTCCATCGTCCTTTGATCACAGATTTTATCTGAAATCACAAATTTTCCCTTTCGAGGTGAATTATCCCCAAATTGTTCAAAATTACGATTATGCCCCTCATGGGCAAACCATGTCAAATCATTCTTAAGCCTTGATTGATATTTCTCTAGGCTAATAGGGCCTCATTAGGGATGCCATGCTGATTTCATGTGTTTTATCCGCATGTTGTAGATCCTTGATTTGCGCATTTATTTTCATTGAATGTGAGTGATAGGGTAGTTATTCCCATCTTCATGAGCTCCTATATTTAGGATCTGTACCTCACCCATCTGTATGAAATTCTAAGATCAGATAAATCATTCAGCTTAGGTACCGAAAGGGGGTCAACTCTAGCAGTTGGCGTAACAAAGGTCCCCGATCCCACTTCTCTGGTTTCCGTAGAATCGAATAGACCGCTCCCAACTATTCGATAGGGTTTCCGATCGTACCCTCCACGAAACGATTGGTGGCGACTCCTTGGCATATACACGTATCACATGTCACTAGATCGCACTGAAGGTCGACTACGCATATCCAGCCGTTGCGATTTGGGTAATGGACCTTGGGAGAGGCTCGCGTCTGATCAGGCTTATGTCGGGTGGCTCATTCACCCTCCTCCGCGGGTGGGTCGCGACAGACTGGCGACTCCACTGGGGATCGAACCCAGAATCTCTGGTTTCGCAGACCAGAGGACTTGAGCCGACTAAAAAAACTTGTTTGGTTTATCTGATCTTATTTTCTGCAGATGCTCTCGAAGGTGAGGTACGTACGCTAACCATTGTGTTAGATGTTTTTACAGATTGGAGAAATAAGGGGTGGAGTGATTGTTGACATTTTTCCTACAGGTTGGAGTTAGGAATGTATATTTATCTTACGCACATACTGAAGCGGTGTTTTGATACAAACTACTGTGCATGATCTTGCATTGTGATGATCACGACACATCGCACACACTGGCGGTCAAACCCCGACTGCAACCACCCTTAGGTTATCTTAGATAGGGAAAGGGTGCGAAAGGATCTTGTGTTTGATGGCACTTGAGACTTTCGTATTCGTTCCCGCTCACAATCCGCATTGGCGATACCTAACCCTCTTGGGTAGGTACCCTTGGGGAGGAATCTGCCTCATGTGGATCGTGGGGGCCCGAGTCGTAGGTTCCTCACCTGATTTTTTATTTTTAGAGTATACCCATTTGTCTCATGCACGTGTCTATGAATGGTTGGTATACCTAAAATCGCCCATTGATACAGGGGGACATTCCACATTCCCCCAAGTATGGTTGGTAAGGCATTTATTTCCAATGTACTTTATTATTCCCTGCTCCATAATATAACTCATGCATTTACATACATTCATATGCATTCGCATCATGAAGATCACTCAAGTGACTAATGGAAACAACAATGATAATGGGGTAGGATGTCGCTGTTCCCTAAAAGTTCAACAGAGTTGATAACCTTCGAGTGCCTAAGGAAAGCCACTCGCCCTGGACCAAACACAAAGCTACACTTCACCAGATCCGTGCATGGCCGAGAATTGACTGGACGTAAGTTGGGATATGCCGAAGATTGCCAAACCCGCTACTATGTCGATAACCTCAGGTTTAAGCGACAAGCGAACGAAATGTTTAAGAGTTATCTGGAAATGAAGAGACAAGCGTCGCAACCAGTTGGCTAGGGAGGCATATACCTGTCGGAAGGCGGGTATATGCCATTGGGAAGAGGGGTAGACCTCTAGGAAAAGGATGATTTAGATCCTCACATTCCATCGGCCTTTTATGGCTTTCTTGTTTGAAGAATCTCTTTTCACCTTTCTTTCATTAGGCGTCCTGATTGTAATAAGAAATTCATTTTACTCTGTTCATTTGATGTGTTGATCAATGGAATGTGACATTATTGTTTCCCCTAGTCACTGGAGTGAACCTGACTAAATTGCATAATTCACTTCCTTGAAATTCAAGTTAGGCTTTAAGTCAGGCCTTCGAGACCTAAAAAATGTCCTAATTTCCATTTCTTCAATTGAACTATGCAATTAAGTTAGCACATGCATACCTCATGGCATCTGCATAATCACATGTTTAGAGTAATTTTTTACGATTGACTTTTCAAAATCGTTTGCATATTTTAGACTTGATGGGAAAGAATGATATTCAAGTGTTCAAAGTTCCCCGGGCCGAACTCCAATCATGATGGGATGGCATGGGCGAAGCCAGCCAGAAATATGCTAAATCACGGCTAGGATATCTATTGAACCTGCTGAAGATTGAGTGTCCACATGCCTTTATCCAAGCCATGGCGCTCTATTGGGACCCTACCGCCGCTACATTCTGCATGGAAGGACTCGAAATTACTCCCACTATTGAAGAGTACAGCGCCGTCATCGGAGTTGAGTTCACTCACACGCTCGTCCGACCCTCCGTAGGATTTGAACCCTTGAGTCAATTAGCTGAATTCCTTGACACAAGCCTTAACGAAGTCAAAGCAGATGCAAAAAGAAATTCTGGACGAATCTCCCTATCTTTCCTTATATATCGATTTTCCCACCTCCCTGCTGCTAAAGGGACCAAATCTGGTAGAGCCTTTGTCTTAGCATTCTTCAGCTTTGTGCTATTCCCAATCTCATCTGTCACCTTCAACCCTATCATGGCTATAGTAGCCAGACAAGTCTGTTGTGGGTGGGATTACTCAAACATCATCCTTGCTGAAACTTTCCTTTCCTTAAATCGCTTCAAGAAAAATAAAAAGGGAATCTTTAGAACCTCTAGTGATCTTTTGTATCTGTGGTTCACATCCCATATCAGACAATTTCACTTCCGCATGAGTTTCACCGAAATCAGCCCCGATGGGCATCCTCTTAAAACCTTTGTCAGAACCCATACACGTATTCCTAAGTTCAACTTCATAGAATGGAAGAACTTCCTTAGAGATCTAAAACCCGAACAACTCCGATGGCGGCTAAGGTTGCCAACGCTGGGCAAAGTCAGATTGGCCTGCAATGACAAAGGTCCAGTCCCCTTGCTAGGATTCACGGGCGCTACCGCATACTATCCGAAGAGGGTTATCCGACAGTTTGGGGCACTACAAGAGATCCCTTCTCCACCACGACCTGGTATCTTTTCTTTTGACATACCAAGCAAGACCCTCATGGAGGAAGAGAAGAGACAGTTTGAAGCCAAGGTGGCATTCATCATACACTCTTTGAAGAATTCTCAGGCCGAAGAAATAAGTTGGCTAGAAAACATGACTCGTGAAGAAAATATTTATAGGGCCACTACGGAATACATTCAGCACTTTAAAGCGATCAGACGGAGCCTTGTCGAGCCCTATATACCCGAATATATCTTACCGTACGTACCTGGAATAGAGCCGTACGTACCCGAAGACATGGGACCGCTGTCGTATTCAGAGGATGAGGAGCCCCAGACTGAAGAGGGGAATCCATACTGGGATGATGATGGCACCTTAGACCTCAAGCGTCCTAGACTTGAATAGACTATTCCGTCAAGTGTAAAATAAGCGAACATTGTGGTACCATTCCATGCATGTTCACTTGTACTGGATGTTATTTCACACATAAAGCATGAATGTAGGCATGTTTTGCGAACGCAAAAAAACTATCGTCAAAAATTACACTTCTTTTAATTTCATGAATTCTCTTCGGGGATGATTAAGAGAATTACTGACGTGAGGTTTAGGCTCACGAGGTAGTACTTTTTCTCATTCACCAATAGAAAACATGCAAATTAAAAGAATCAAGTACCTTCTCTTGATTAATACCAAAGAAATACTCACTGGAATTCTTTTTAAAACAGGCGTTCTTTCATCACGGAATTGCCAACGCATCGTTTCCGCACCCGGCTTAAGACAAGGATGGAACAGCAAGAGTTGACCCCATGGGTAGGCATGTTGGAATCTCATATGACCGCTCTGGCAACTATGATGGCAGATAATAAAGCAATGCTAGAAGTCACCCAAGCCCAGCAAACGACGGCTCCTAACCAAAGCAACTCAGGTCCTTCCTTTGTACCTGATACAGCAGATAAGGAGGTGACGAGAGATACCCAACGTACGAAGGAGGACATCCGTGAGCCAAACATCTAGTCACAACAAAAAGCCTCTCCTATTATTATCAACCTCGAGAAGGAGGAGAAGGGGAAGCAGACTGCGAAAACTGAAATAGAGGCTAAAAGATTAGCCAATATCAAAGAAAGCTTGAGCAGCCAAGGCTATAAGTTAGCCCGTTTTGACAAGATATCTCCTTTTGCCAAAATAGAAACTCCTCCCGACTACAAGGAACCAGACTTCATGAGGAAGTATAATGGGACAGGCTGTCCCCGTGCCCACCTCAAGTATTACCTGCGCAAGATGGCACACTATTCTGATTATATTCCACTACTAATGAACACGTTCCAAGAGAGTTTGGCTGGCGCCGCTCTGACTTGGTTCATTGAGTTAGACCTAGAAGATTATGATGGGTGGAAAGATCTTGCGGAAGACTTCCTCAGACAATATAAGTTCAACACGGCTACAGCCCCAACGAGGGAAGACCTTCTACGAACCTCGAAGGCTAGATGAGAATTAATCAGAACATATGCCCAGAGATGGCGAGCTTTGGCTACCCAAGTAAAGCCATCAATCCCAGAGGATGAGCTGATTGACTTATTCTTAAAGGCACTCCCCTACGAGTACTTCGACAGATTGAACACTTCCAGATGTCAAACATTTGCACACTTGATTAAGATGGCTGAAAGGCTAGAATGGGCCGTAAGAGAAATGAGGCCTCATGAAGCTTCTACTAGGAAACAGTATCCCTTAAAGAAGGAGAGAGAGGCCGGACTCGACATAGCATTCATACCGGACCCCCATAAACCCAAGCCGTTTGGCAATTCTAATCAGACCAAAGGAGGATCGTCCTGGTCGGCACCGAAAGTGCTAGAGCCTAGAAGGAGGCAACCCCAAAAGCAGTTTTCGCAGCTCTCGAGGCCTCTATCCAAGCTGCTCCCGATGCTGCTAGAGCAGCGCTTGGTGGCAAAAGAACCACCTAGGATAAACCCTGTTAAGTATCATGGCTTTGACGAGAGCCAGACCTGTGTCTACCATATGGGCGAAAGGGGACATAATGTGGATAACTGCTACATCCTTAAGCTGAAGGTGCAAGCTCTAATTGACAGTCAAATTCTGAAGTTTGACAATATAGCTCCAAATGTGCAAGAAAACCTACTCCCTGATCATCAAGCAATAGGGGCAATATTCACTGAAGAAGAGGAAGACCACCTTAAGCTGAAAGTGGACGTACCTAAGCTGACCAACATACTGGCGGTCGCTTCACTATACCCAAGAGGAGGGGAGATCTCTGCTGACATGAAGAAACTATGCATCGCCAAGATAATGAGCTTGGGAATAATATCAGATGTTACTAATGAAGAATTCGAGGAAGTCAAAGCCTCTTTAATCATGGAGGGAGGTCGATTTATGATCGAAATTGAACAGGGAAACATGTCGGACAGCCCATACAAGGAGCTGACAGGCAATCTCAAACCAGTTACTAAACCAGAGGAAGAATTCGACGGAGACGAACTAGAGGATAAGAGGCGAAGTCTAGCAGATCGCAGATTTATGGCCAACGCACTTGAAATGGGTGAAATTGTAGACAACCTTGGTCAAAATTCTAGGGGGTACAACTTCAAAGTGAAATATTCAGCCCCTCCCAGCTTTTATCAGAAAATTGAGGATATTATACCAGACGGATGGGGAGGTATGGATGATCCCGCTCAACCAGAAACCTCGAAGGACATGGAAAAGCTTTTTACGAAAGACTTTGACGACACCATATCGATAATTGAAGCCGCTACGACCGTAGTAATACGATTAGAAGAACTGGATAGCCTGAGTAAGGTGGAAGATTGCCTGATCAAACCTGTTGTGATCCGATTGCCAAAAGAGGGAGCAGATGATGCGGCTAAACCAGATGAATTCGGCCCGACGATGGTAACCATAAATGTCCCTCTAATAGAGGAGTATGATCCTAAAGCAGTCCACTAGGACTATGGGACGGAGGAAGTGGATGCAGTAACGAGGTATGGACGATTTTATACCCCTAGGGAAGGCAAATCCGAAAAGAATGAGGTCTCGAAAGAAGACGCAGAAAAGCTCATGTCGATCATTAAGACCAGCAAGTTTGAAGTAATAGAGCAGCTGAGGAAGATGCCAGCTCAAATATCCTTACTAGATTTATTCATCAACTCAGAGAAGCATAAGAACACACTGTTGAAGATACTCAACGAAGTACATGTCCCTGAAACAATTAACAAGGTGCAATTAGGGGACTTTGTAGGGGCTATCCTTTTAAAAGACCAATTGAGCTTCTCTGATGAGGACTTCCCCATGGGAGGAAGAGGGCACAACAAGGCCTTATATATCTTCGCGCAATGTAACGGGAAAAGAGTGGCGCACGTACTAATCGACAACGGATCAGCCTTCAACATTTGCCCTTTGGCTACCCTAAAAAGGTTGTGAATCAATGAGGAAACGATTAAGACTTCCAAAACAGCTGTGAGAGCTTTCGATGGAATGAAGAAGACTGTGGTAGGTGAGATTGAGCTCGACGTATTCATCGGCCCAACAAAATTCTCCATAAACTTTCAAGTAATGGATCTGCCTAGTGCATTCGGGTTCTTACTAGGAAGACCCTGGATCCATATAGAAGAGCTGTACCATCCAGTTGCATCAGAAAGTGCGCTTTGTGGTATATGGAAAGGTAATTACAGTACATGGGGAAGTCGACCTTCAAACATATCAGAGTAGTGTTATTCCCTACATTGAACCTGAAGTTAAGGTGGAAGCAAGCTACCATTCCCTGGAGCTAGTAGCGACAGTGCACACTCCTGTATGGACAATATTGTGGGCTCCATACATTTCTGAAACCCATCTTTTACCAGCTAAGATGCTACTGGCATATGGGTTCAACCCCGGAGAAGGCCTGGGTAAATACTGTCAAGGAATAAATACCCCTCTACAGTTAAAAGCCAACCAGCATAGAATGGGCTTGGGGTACCAGAAAGATCATATGGATAAGTCTGTCCCGAAGGCAATAGGCCGAGACAAAGGTTCGGGACGCCAGGGAGGCCAGAACAACCCGAATGATTCATTCATCGGTTCTCCAACTTGGAAAGGCAAGTCTTAGATATTCAATAATCATTTAAATGCCCACTTCAACCAGAACTCTAAATGGTTGTCTGAAGAGGATATCACTTCATCAACAGAATCAGATCTGACAAATCCTTTTCTCAAAGATGACTTTGTGAATGTCATCATGGAGTGTTTGAATGACAAAGCCACTTCCTCTAAGTAAAGAAGCTTCTCTCCTTCTTTAAATACTGCACTTAGAACTTTCTACATTTCTTTGGATTTTCACTCCTTGTTATAGATATAAGAAAAAAGCCTTTGGATCTCTGGTCGTTGATCCAAACAGCGTAGCTTGTAATGCGGTCCATTTTGCATTCAATAAAATCACACGAGTTTTGTTAAGGGCATATGGAATCACGAATCAGCCCGATGATGATGCTAGTCTTCCGCGCAGAAGCTTGAGGCTTGATTTGCCATATGATTCCTAATTTCCAAAAGATTTTCACGAGGCCAGGATGTCCAATGGCATGAGGATTAGTCTCGTTTATACCTATACTTATTTCGAAAACTCTTTCGAAAAGACTTTCCACGATCATGCATGTCATTTTTATGGAGTACGAACTAACCATACTCATGACATTTCAGGCATGTCATCTCAAACATACATACCAGGTTGTTATGCGATTCGGACCATCACACCGACTGTTCCTATAACATTGAGGAAGAGGAGGATGAAGGTTATGCGTCTATCCGCAGAGAATGGAATGCCTTTGAGGAATCGATGCCTCCTACTTCAGAAGAACCGATCATTGTTAATTTGGGAGATACCGTGAATATTAAGGAGGTCAAGATCGGCAGACATTTATCCAGAGATGAGAGACTCGAGTTCACTAAATTACTGAAAGAATATCAAGACGTCTTTGCATGGTCTTACGCTGATATGCCAGGACTAGATCCTAAGATTGTGAAGCATGCATTACCCACGGATCCCAGTGTTAAGCTTGTCAAGCAAGGCAGCAGACGGATGAAGGCCGAGTTAGAAGATAAAATTAAGGAAGAAGTCATGAAACTTCTCAGGGTAGGCTTCATTGAAACTATCCCATACTCAGACTGGATTGCAAATCTAGTCCCCGTCATGAAAAAAGATGGTAGAGTTCGGATCTGCATGGATTACCGAGATCTGAATAGAGCAAACCCAAAAGATGATTTTCCACTACTTCACATTGATGTGTTGGTGGATAGTACGGCAGGATATGAATTATTTTCATTCATAGATGGATTCTCGGGATACAACCAAATCTTCATGAAACAGGAAGACAAACCAAAGACTGCTTTTACCACACCTTGGGGAAACTTTTGCTACAAGGTTATGCCCTTTGGATTAAAAAACACATGGGCCACCTATCAGAAGGCTATGGTCATATTATTCCATGATATGATCCACAAAGAAATTGAAGTATATGTCGATGACATGATCGCCAAATCCAAGAAGGGGCAGGATCACGTACAGGTGTTAAGAAAATTATTTGAGCGTCTGCGTAAATATAAGTTGAAGTTGAACCCTAACAAATGTGTGTTTGGGGCAAAATCTGGGAAACTTCTCGGATTCATGGTTAGTAACAGGGGCATTGAGATCGATCCTTCGAAGATTCAAGCCATCCATGATCTGGCAACTCCCTCCACGGTAAAAGAAGTGAGAAGCCTTCTAGGGAGACTGAACTATATTGCCATATTTATCAATCAGCTGTCTGATGTGGCTAAACCAATCTTCAAATTACTCAAGAAAGGCGCGAGAGTGACATGGGATGCGGAATGCAGTCGGGCATTCCAAAAGATTAAGAACTATCTAGTCACTCCACCGGTACTTGTGCCACCAATCCCAGGTCACTCGTTGACCTTATATCTAACTATACAGCAGGAATCTTTGGGAGCCTTGCTTGCCCAAACAAGCCCAATAGATGGTAAAGAAAGAGCCATCTATTACTTAAGTAAGAAGTTCACGCCATCTGAAGCAAAATACATACCAGTTGAAAGGGCTTATGTAGCAACGGTATGGGTACTTCATAGATTGAAGCTGTATACCCTACATCACCACGTTCAGCTCATAACAGAAAACGATCCTGTCAAATACCTCCTGGAGAAACCCGCTTTAATTGGGAAATTAGCAAAATGGCAGGTGATGTTATCTGAATTTAACATAAAATGTTCTCCACAAAAGTCAGTAAAAGGAATAGCTATAGCTGACATGCTGGCAGAAAACCCGTCAAAGAGTGAGCCTTCTAAAGTAATAAAGGCAGAAGATCAAATTCTGAACTTAGCAGAGGATACGTGGGTCATGTATTTCAATGGTGCTGTTAATCTATCAGGAGCAGGCACTGGGGCAGTACTGATATCCCCTGATGATCAACATTATCCTGTTGCGGCGAAGATGACCTTCCCTTGCACCAATAATATCTCGGAATACGAGGCATGCATTCTCGGCTTGCGATTGGCCATTTCCATGGGAATACCTAAGCTGCAGGTTTATGGAGATTCCATGCTCATCATTTTGCAGACATAGGGAGAGTGGAGGACCAAAGACGCGAAGCTCATCCCTTATCACAAATACCTTGAAGAATTGACACTTAAGTTCGAAGAAGTGTCATTCGAGTACCTATCGAGATCTTACAATCAATTTGCAGATGCGCTAGCCACCCTGGCCTCAATGTTACAAATAACTGATGGGTTGGAAATAGAACCCCTAAGGATCGGTATAGTTGAAAGGCCAGCTTATTGTATGCTAATCGAAGAGGAATTTGATGGAGAGTCATGGTATTACGACATCAAGAATTATCTCTCAAAAGGGGAGTTTCCTGAAGGATGTCAGCCAGGAGATCGGAGATAGATAACCAAGATAGCCAGCAAATTCTTCCTCAGTGGACAAATACTGTACAAAGGGTCATTTGACTCTACTCTGTTGAGGTGTGTAGATGCCAAAGAAGCAAATATTTTCATGAATGAGATCCATGAAGGTATATGTGGGCCTCATATGAATGGCCACCTCCTCGCCAGGAAGATCATGCGGCTTGGCTATTATTGGATGACCATCGAATCAGACTGCTGTCAGCATGTCAGGTCATGCCACCAATGCCAAATATATGGCGATAAGATTAATGCACCCCCGAACGAATTACATCAAATGTCTGAGGTTTGGCCTTTTTCTATGTGGAGAATAGACATGATAGGGCCTATTAATCCTGCGGCTTCAAATGGTCATCACTTCATCCTGGTGGCGATCGATTACTTTACAAAATGGATAGAAGTCACTTCTTACAAGAATGTCACTGCAAGAAATGTGGCAAGATTCATCAAAAGAGACATCATCTCCCGATATAGTACCCCTCAAGCAATCATCACAGATAATGGGTCCAACCTAAACAACAAGATTGTCGATGATCTACTGGATCACTTTGGTATTCGACATCTAAATTCATCCCCTTACCGCCCGCAGATGAATGGGGCAGTAGAGGCAGCCAACAAAAATATCAAGAGAATCTTGGCTAAAACAGCAGAAAACTACAGAGATTGTCATGAAAGGCTACCCTTTGCCTTAATGGCATATCAAACTTCAATCAGGACCTCTACAGGAGCAACCCCCTACAGTCTGGTATATGGGATGGAAGAAGGTCCCCTCTCTGAGGACCTTATCAGAAGGTAAACTCTCCGAGTCAGAATACTCCAAGCTCATAAATGAGCAGCTAAATTTGATGGATGAGAAACGTCTCAGAGAAATCTGTCATGGTCAAAGTTACCAAAAGAGGGTGGCCAAGTCATTTAATCAAAAAATTAAAGCCAGAAATTTCAAAGTGAACAACTTAGTGGTGAGAAAGATTTTGCCAAGTACTGTCCATCCGGGAGGCAAATTTACCCCGAATTATGAAAGCCCATATATTATCCAGAAGATTCTCACAGAAGGAGCATTGATTTTGGTAAATTCTGAAGGAGAAGAATTGGGACACCCTGTAAACTCTGATGCTGTGAAGAAGTATTACTCTTGAAATAAAATCGGATTTTGGTCATACGGCTTGTCTAGTATTAGTCCGAATCGTCATGACGATCATTGCATAAACATATCATGCATCCACGCATACACTATCATGTGTTCATTTTTGCAGGGTTCCAAGAAGCAAATTCAAGATCGGGTTCATTCAAGCGGAACCCTAGATAGGAGGGACCTCGACACCAAGCACCAGGTGATATGTATCTGTTCCATCAAAGGTTAAACCACCTTTCACTGGCAAGGATACCTTTTCTGTTTTACATGCAGAAATGAGTAATGAAGATGGAAGACGGCAAAAGAAAAGCACAGTAAAGTATCTCTCACTTCCTATAAGACAAAGAGAACGAGAGAATGAACATTCACATACTTGGGCTCAGGAATAAACACTATTTCTGAAAATGAATTCATTGTATTTATTGCACACCCGTTAAAATCAGGAGATGACCCGAAGCATGCATGATGCATCATTGAAATCCCATGTGGGGTGAGACGCCTGGAGAAAAACAAGCTGATTTTTCCAAAAAAACAGGGCTCGCTTAGACATCTAGCAGGAATATCCCTCCAAATGAAAGGCAAACTTGATCTAAACACGTCCTACATACACTCGAGGGACGAGAGAAGAGTAAGAATAAGAAAACCCGAATCTGAGGATACAAGGACCCTTCGCATCGATTACATGGATCGGGAAGACAGATGCATTCATTTCTCTATCCTAAACACTACATGTGATCCTTGATAACCATTTGAACGGTGGTTTCATTTTTACCCCTGTCAAGGACCACCCCTCGTTAGGGCAAATTGGAGGTACGACCGGCGGTGTCAAGAGGTAAATGGTTAGAAATCCTCTTACTCAGACTTGCATCAATCTTCGTGTGTTGCTTATCATTTTAACTTCTATGGTGATTCAGGTGCTTTAAGATGACGAAAAACATTCGTTTCTCTATCCTATACACTTTTATCCATTGCACAACCCAATTGATCCTGTACATTCATTTCGTAAACCTGTTGGTGATCAGTGCATATTCCAAGACGGAAGCAACACCACTTCTAGAGTGAAAAATTCGAAAGGTGGGATTTATGTAAATCCTCAGACTAATGATTGAGTGTTGAGAATCAAGTTGTGCCTCTAGCACATTCATTTGAAAAATCCTAGCTCCCAAAAGAGAAAGAAGGGACCTAAAAAAAGAGAAAAAAGAAAAGAAGTGAAAGAAAAATTCCATCATTGGGCATCAAGAAAAAGCAAAGTGCCTGGTAAAAGCGAGGCCAATACCCGTTCAAATATTTGTACCCTTGTAAATCATGAGTTTGATCTTGTAAATGCCAAAAGATGGCATGACACCTATGTATAGGTCACTAGCGAGATTTGATAATGTCACATTCAGATGTTGACACCACACCAAGAAAGGGGTTCTCCAAAGACTACCAATGCACTTCGAAGACTAAAGGCGCTCTATGAGGGACTAGATCGGCAGCAAATCTGCGATGATCACCAATGTTAAACCCTTCACATATCCTAGGCCCAAAAACAAGCCTTTTTCGGTCCCCAATCCTACCTATGCTACATCCCTGAGAAGTCTTTTCTGATTAAAGCACTTGGATTAGCATAGGGTTTAATGTCTAAGCTTAGCTCGAAGAAGTTTGAACAAGATTATTTCTTTCTCATTTTTGCAGGGTTCTTGACTTGTAAACCAGGAGCAGGTGAAGAAAATTCTCTGTACAAAAGGCTTGACTCAGAAAGTGAGTCCCTTTTCCGAAATCATGTCCAAGCCCAATGTTACGGTCCCGTAAAGACCTCCCGATTGATCTAAATGTATGCGCTGCGAATGGTCCTGAAAACCCAAATACCGGGCATTAGGAAATTCGAGTGCTCCAATTGTGAAAAGACCAAGTCAGGAAAAGTGGTGAGAAAACCTTTCCGGCAGAAATATTCCAATAGAATGCTCGAAAGCAAACATTATTTGGAAACTTCAAATTGTTCTATCCAGGATACGCCGCACAGGGATCCTCGATCGTCTTTGCATGCTTTGAGATATCTTTGATAATCTCCGGCATCCCAAGTTATTTTACATAATTGCATAGGTTAAAATGAACCTTTACATGCGTTATGTCACCTTCAATGTCAAAAGGACAATCTTCAGAATCATCTCTATGTGAGATTTCAGTTTTTACAGGTTTGAGCTTTCTGCAAGATATATGGAGTCCCCAGATCCCAGAATGTCACCTTCAATGTCAAAAGGACAATCTTCAGAATCATCTCTATGTGAGATTTCAATTTTTATAGGTTTGAGCTTTCTGCAGGATACCTGGAGTCTCCAGATCCCAGAATGTCATCTTCAATGTCAAAAGGACAATCTTCAGAATCATCTCTATGTGAGATTTCAATTTTTACAGGTTTGAGCTTTTTGCAGGATATCTAGAGTCCCCAGATCCCAGAATGTCACCTTGCATGCTGAAAGGGTAATTTTCAGAACCAGCTTTCTGTGAGGTTCTAGGTAATCCCTAAACCCAGAATAGCCCATTTGGTAAAGCCTAAAGGTTAGGTACACCTCATTTGTATAGATCCTAGTTAATTCCTTAGAATATAGGATCAAAACTTCTGACAATCCCTAAGATAACGGGTACGTCATCCATAGGTTCCTAACAGAAAGGAGTCCTATTCTCGGCCTGATCCCCCTGAAGGATCAAAATGTTCGACAATCCCTAAGAGACTTGGTGCGTTATCCATAGGTTCCTAGCAGAAAGGAGTCCTATTCTCGGCCTGATCCCCCTGAAGGATCAAAATGTTCGACAATCCCTAAGAGACTGGGTGCGTCATCCATAGGTTCCTAGCAGAAAGGAGTCCTATTCTCGGCCTGATCCCCCTGAAGGATCAAAATGTTCGATAATCCCTAAGAGACTGGGTACGTCATCCATAGGTTCCTAGCAAAAAGGAGTCATATTCTCGGCCTGATCCCCCTAAAGGATCAAAATGCTCGACAATCCCTAAGAGACTGGGTGCGTCATCCATAGGTTCCTAGCAGAAAGGAGTCCTATTCTCGGCCTGATCCCCATGAAGGATCAAAATGTTCGACAATCCCTACGGAACAAGTGCGTCACCCATAGGTTCCTGATAGATAGGAGTCCTATTCATGGTTTGATCCACCATACGGATCAAAACTTTCGATAATCCATGTAGAACGGGTGCGTCATCCATAGGTTCCTAGCAGAAAGGAGTCTTATTCATGGTCTGGTCCACCATACGGATCAAAATCTCTGGCAATCCCTAAGAGACTGGATGCGTCATTCACAGGTTCCTGTCAACATAGGAATCCCACTCTGGTACGGCCTATCATACAGGCTAGAGTTTAACTGCCCCAGGATACTCAAAAGACGAGTCCCTAGGTATCTACTTGAACCCGGTATAGACCGCGCACGCCACACGAGCGTCAGGTAGGTAGGTAACAGGTGAGTATCTCTGTCCCGCCTCTATCCCTCTCGTATCAGCCAAAGATAATACAAGCAGAGCGTTTACCGGCAAGACAAGAAAGATTGAATGTCAAGATTCATTTTTCTATTCCCTAGTAGAGTCGATCTAGACTTAGGTGTCACCTGTCTTTGAGAGAAACCTCTCGCGAGATTCCTCTCAAAGAGGGGCAGCTGTTGGCACCTAGTTTTCGATCAACCTTTTTTGGTTATTTCTTCGAAAATTCATAAAAAAAAAATCCATAAAAAGTCTCAAAAAAATAAAAAAAAAATTACAAAATCAACTTTGGTGGCCTTGGCCAAGCCTAGGGAACCATTTTTGAGACAAAAATAATTTTTCATATTTTTTGCATTTTTTAATATTTTCAAGAAATTAGGAAAATATTAGAAAAATCAAGAAAAATAGCATTTGAGGTCACAAAAATATGAAAAAAATAGCCAATATTTTTCTTTTTAAACCCTTGAATTTTTTACATTCAAAAAGTCCAAAATCAAATTCAATTATAGGTGTTCCTTTGTTACAAATATGATTGAATTTGAGAAAAAAATATCAATTGAGTCTTTTAATTTACAATTTTGGCATTTTTAAGGATCTTGACATTCAATCTGATTGTCCCATATTTCAATTTCGCCCAATTGTTCGCGCAAATTGCCCAATTGCATACATTGAACACTAAAATTGCATTTTGGTCCTTGAAATTGGGCATAATTGAAATTACTTTCATTCAAGGGCTTTCATTGCAAATTAAACATACTGCCCAATGGGTCTCACCATTTTGAATCGATTGGCACAGGTAATTTGACCCAATTTGATCATTTAAACCCTCAATTGCATAATTCCCCAATTTGCAATTAAAAGAAAATTTGGGGTTTTCATAGAAATTGATGTGAACTTTTGGGCAAAACCACATTTTTAGATAGAATTCATGTCCTAGATTCGATTCTGAGGTTCAACCGTAAAATTTCCTATTAATTTGGGTTTAATTTTGAAAAATCCAATTCGGAATCGGTTCAGACTGGTCAAACCGCCGGTCGGACCTGTCGAACCGGTCTGCTACAGTGTCATCTTCTTCCTCGCGCAAATGAATAGTCCTGAGCTGATTTTGATCAAGAAATTGAAGGGCAATTCGTGACTAATTGAAAGGGGAAAGGTGGGCGTTTTGTTCCTCACTTCAATACCTTTCAATCAAGACCGGCCGCGAGGCAAATGGCCGCCGGACGAGCTCCGGCGAGGTCAGTCAAACCTGTACACCTGCAAAAGTCAACAAACGTCAAACGAAGGCCAAATCGGTGCCAAATCGCGCAGAATGAGACCCGCCGGAGGACCAAACGAAGCTAAACGGAATCCCTAGTCTCCCCGACACCGTTTGGACCTGAAATCATGTGGCTACACGTGCGATTCGAGTCTGTTAGTCCCCTCCGCTCCGCGCCAAAATTCGAAATAGGTATATAAGCTAACAAGACTTCGAGAAGCAGGAGGTGGGCAGATTCAGTTAGAGAAAAGAAAGTGGAATCGAGAGAAAGCGAAAGGGAGAGAGAAAGGGCTCGTCCTCCAACCACCATTGTCGAGGACTGAGCTCGAATTCACAGAGCGGTGGTCAGGCCTTTACAGGCTAGACCGGAGCTCGCGAAGATCGTCAGGAGGCTGCCCGTACTGAGAGGAAGCTGTTGCTATCAACCGCATAGCCGAAAACCATCGAAACAGGTGAATCTCGACCTCGAGTCCTTCACTGCACTTCAATGGCGATTCTTGCCTCTCTTGTTCATTCTTGCGATTGCTGTGGGCGTTTCACCCCTCGAACATCACTAACCATCGCTACGTCTTTATTTTGCATCGACCTTGTGTGAACAACTCGAATCGAGTCTTCGAATTTAGCCTCCATACCCGACCACTGTTCATCTTCGCCTAGCCCAATCTAGGCCATGCGAGCTCGATCGGAGCTCGAGGTAAGTCTTCTGCACCTCCTGCCATGTCAGTCTATGAATGAATTGATCTGATTTCGCGTGGCCTATGCGATTGAGCTTCATGGCCGAACTCGGCACAATGCTTGATACTCGTGAATTAGTGAATGAGGCGCTGCGATTCCTAGATATGTTAAACTAGAGACGATCGCGAGTCGATTGCCGTTGGTCTCGCATAATTTCATCGAGAATCCGCCGTCGGATCATCGCCGAAGTTCCTCAGCCGTCCGTTTCGCCGGGGTCGAGAGGTTGAAGATGAAGCTGACGTGGCGTGGTCAACCGGTCAAAGCTTAGGTGGCAGTCAGCCATTGGTCCACTTGGATGTCAAGTCAGTTCGACCGTTAGTCAGTTAGGGCGAGTCAGCATTAGATCGGACGGTCTAGGTTAATCGAGTCAAATAAATAACAGCTGTCCGATTAGTAAATAGTATTAACTGAAAATGGTTTTAATCGAAAAATCAATCAGAACAACAAACAGTGCCGTTTTGATAAAGGACTAGGTGACGTCATTTTGGGTAAGTGAGAATAGACGGTCCAGATCAAGTTTCACGTTCTAATCGTGGCCGTAGGTCTTAATAGGTCAATCGGACGGTCGCGGGCGAGTCTCCGTCTAATCTGAACCGTAGATTCCAGTCAAACCATCCCCCAGCCGTGGACAAGCCATGTGGTTCGTCAGGAACCGTCCGATCGAGCCTGTTTAATCCGAAAATAAGAAACGTGCGATACGGCGTCGTCTCGGGGTTTCGGTTTGGCGGATCCGGGTCTAGGCCGGGTTCGGACCCGAGTAGGTCGGGTTGACCCAGTCCGAAACATTTTTTTTAAAATAAAAAAAAAAATCAGAAAAAGATTTTAAAAAATAAAAAAAATCTAAAAAATTCTAGAAAATCCAAAAAAAAATGCTAGAAAGTTCTAGAAAATCCAAACAATATGTGGGAAAATTGTGGGAAAATTCTAGACATTCCAGAAATCCCCAAAAATCGAGGATTGACTACAGACAACTGGTCAACCCTATTTTTGGGGTTTCTTATCCGTTCTTTCGAGACTTGACGATATTACCCTTTAGGAGTAAGTCGCCTCTGCTGTATATGCGAGATAAGGCCGATAATGCCAAGGTAAGAATTAGAGTCGGGTAGGCGACCAATTCTTAGGCTTGGGTTTTCGAGTCCAGTCCCTTTTCTCAAAATGACGATTTTGCCCCCCTCAATGGGAAATCGTCTTTCTTGTTCCAATCAAGTCCTGAAAATTGCTTAAAATTAGGGTTTGGGTCAGGTGGATGACCAACCCTAATATTTGGATTTTCAGTTCTCGTCTTTGTCCAAAATGACGATTTTACCCCTCTTAGGGTAGAATCACTTTTAAATTTCAGAAAAATCCTGAAAATTCCCGAAAAATAGAAAGTGGAAGAATTTGATCGCCAATTCCTTTTCCACCGTCCTTTGATCACAGATTTTATCTGAAATCACAAATTTTCCCTTTCGAGGTGAATTATCCCCGAATTGTTCAAAATTACGATTCTGCCTCTCATGGGCAAACCATGTCAAATCATTCTTAAGCCTTGATTGATATTTCTCTAGGATAATAGGGCCTCATTAGGGATGTCATGCTGATTTCATGTGTTTTATCCGCATGTTATGGATCCTTGATTTGCGCATTTTATTTTCATTGATTGTGAGTGATAGGGTAGTTATTCCCATCTACATGAGCTCCTAGATTTAGGATCTGTACCTCACCCATCTGTATGAAATTCTAAGATCAAATAAACCATTCAGCTTATGTACCGAAAGGGCGTCAACTCTAGCAGTTGGCGTAACAAAGTCCCCGATCCCACTTCTCTGGTTTCCGCAGAATCGAATATACCGCTCCCAACTATTCGATAGGGTTTTCGATCGTACCCTCCACGAAACGATTGGTGGCGACTTCTTGGCATCTACACGTATCACATGTCACTAGACCGCACTGAAGGTCGACTACGCATATCCAGCCGTTGCAATTTGGGTAATGGACCTTGGGAGAGGCTCGCGTCCGATCAGGCTTATGTCGGGCGGCCCATTCGCCCTCCTCCGCGGGAGGGTCGCGACAGTTACGACACCGTATCATCCTCAGACTAGTGGTCAGGTAAAGGTGTCAAATAGAGAAATCATAAGAATTTTAGAAAAAACAGTGAATATTTCTAGGAAAGATTGGTCAATGAAACTTGATGATGCTCTTTGGGCCTATAGGACAGCTTTCAAAACCCCAATTAGGATGTCTCCTTTTAGACTAGTATTTGGAAAAGCTTGTCATTTACCAGTAGAATTGGAGCATAGAGCATATTGGGCTTTGAAATTGTTAAATTTTGACTTGCAGTCTACAGGCGAAGGAAGATTGTTGCAATTGAATGAATTAGAGGAATTTCGTAATGAGACTTTTGAAAATGCTCAGATGTACAAGGAGCGTACAAAAAGATGGCATGATAAGCAAATATTTAGAAGAGAGTTCAAAATTGGGCAAAAAGTTTTACTTTATAACTCTCGTCTTAAATTTTTTCCAGGAAAGTTACGATCCCGATGGTCTGGTCCTTTCACAATCACACAGGTGTTTCCATATGAAACAGTTGAAGTTGCAGATGATACCAAGGGCACATTTAAGGTGAACTGTCAACGTTTGAAGCCCTACTTTGAAAGTGGATACAACAAGCAAAAGACCACTGTCGCGACCCTCTTGAGGTTGTCGAGCTCTCGAGGGCTAATGGGCCGTCCTGTCTGGTCGGACGCGGGCCTCTCCCAAGGCCCATTACCCAAATCGCAACGGAGGTATGCGTGATCGACTTTCAGTGTAGTCTAGTGACATGTGCTAAGTGTGCATGCCATGGAGTCGCCACCAATCATTTTTTTAGGGTGTGATTGGACCACCCAATCGAATAGTTGGGAGTTTCTATTCAATTCTGCGAGAACCAGAGAAATGGTTTCGGGGACTTAGTTACACCAACTGTCAGAGTTGACGCCCTTTCGGTACCTAAGTTGACTGAATTTTCTAGCCTGAGATTCATGCGGATGAGTAAGGTATGAACCCTAAATCTAGAAATTCATGCAGATAGGAGTGATTATCCTAGCAATCACAATCAGTAATAAAATGCGCAACTCAAGGAATCTAGATATGCAAATAAATCACTTGGCATTCCTAGTAAGGCCCTATTTATCAATCACAGCTCAAGAATGATTTAGCTGTCCTAGCCATTCTACACACGATCTAACCTAAGAAAAGCATTAGGAAGCATCGAAGGAGTTCGAGAGTACTCACATGGGGTTCGCCGTGCCCTGGTTTGGTCTTGGACGAGCCGACCCGATTATATTTGGGGATCCACTCGGCGTTTTACACCATGAAATCATGTGAAACAAAAACGAAAATATTCAGCAAGGGGAATTTATTGTAGATGGTGGTCGATCTAATTGGACGTCAAGACTAAAAAATATGTAGAAATTTACAAATTAAAATACTCGAATGACATTTTTTTGCCAAATTCAATTCTATGCGTCGTGAAGAAACACATGCAATTGAAGTTGAATTTTGACTATTTATGAGTTCAAAATGAAAAGGAAATTAAAATAAAAATATTGACTATTTTCTATATTTTTACGACATCGAAAGCTATTTTTCTTCATTTTTCATGTATTTTTCTATTTTTGGAAAATATTAAAAAATATGACAAATTATTTTTTTATCAAAAACGGTTCATTTAGCTTGGTCAAGGCTACCAAAGATGATTTTTTAATTTTTTTAACTTTTTATAGATTTTTTTATGAATTTTTAAAAAATAAACTATGAAAGACTGATCAAAAATCAGGTGTCAACAACCACCATTGAACTTCATCCTCCAGAATAGCGATATCGAAGAGTTTGGCTAAAAACTATAAAGCAAACGCTTCTTGGGAGGCAACCTAAGCATTTTCATTATGTTTCTTTGTTAATGTTTTTAATTTTTTTTTGCAAAAACAAAATACAAAAAAATACAAAAAGTAAAAAAATAATAATAATAATTTCTCTCTATTTTATGCAGGTTAATTTTCTTTCTCAAAGGATCAACAATTTGGAGTTCTCTTTATCAAGGCCATCAGTGGACACATCTTAAAACAAGGGGAGTTTTCTTGTTCATATTTTTATCTTGTCTTTCACATCGAGGACAATGTTTATTCAAGTTTGGGGGAGACAAAATCAACTCTTTTTTTTGTGTCATGATTCCTACTTTCTTTCATGGTTGCATTCCATATTGTGAATTTTTGCAATTCTTAGGAAAATTTAAATTTTGTTCCGACTATGTAAGTTAATTTTGATTCTGATTATGTTGATCCACTTACTGAGCACTAAAAGTCCTTAATTTTTTTGGGTTATGTGTGCATCCAAAGAAGATTCGTGTGAAGTGTATGATTTTCTTATATCTCACCCAAATCTTAGAATTTGTTTGATTTCTTCTTGAGGCGAAATCCTAAGCTACATCTGACTAAGAAAATGATTTAGGCAATTTTTTTTGGACCGATTGAGCCTTTCAAGCCAACCATATTTATTTATCTCTAGTCATCTTGTTGAGCCATAACTCTTAACCAATTTTTTTTCATTGGCACCTACATGATTTTAGCCCAGCTTTTACAAAATTATATCATTATCCCATGCCCATGAACATGTTGATTTTTAGGATAAAAAAAATTATTTGAGCATAATTACAAGTTGGGAGGAAGGGTGGAGCATGAAAAAAAAATTATTGCTATTGTTGTTTGAGGTATATTGTTAAAAAAAATTGCTTTTATGGTTCCCTATCCAACTTTCAATTGAGTGAGCCTTTTGGATACTCAATGGGTTGGGAATGGTCATGTTATATCTGGAGGGACTTAGGGAGGAACTCCACCATAAAGCAATTGAAAAAAAAAAGAGAAAAAAAAAAGAATGAATTGATGATGATAAGTGGTGGCAGAATGATTATGTTCAAGGAGTGAAATTGAGGATATTGGCATGAGCTCTAATTATATCCTAGAAATCAATGTGTTAATGGGCGATTTGAGCTTAAATTTACCTTTATCTCACCATTAGCCCAGCCTCACATTACAACCTGAGAAAGTCCTATTGATTTTTGGTTGGATGATTAGCTTACATTAGTGGAGAGAGGAATGAAAAGCAAACTTATGAGATTTGGTCATATTATTGAGAGTTTTTGAGAAGTTGCTTACTAATGTGAATTTATTTGGATTGCACATAATTTGAAAAGATGGGGATTCACACACACAATTGGATCGCATAATTAGAATTAGTCTTAACTTATTTTCAATGTTTGGATGAAATTTTTATTTTTCTTTGAATTGTAAATACGAACAATTATGGAAGAATGCTATGGAATAATTTGATATATGTTATTTGTTGCTTTTGTTCGAGGACTAGCAAAATGTCAAGTTTGGGGGTTTGATAACTCTATAAAAATAGAGTTATTTTATATATTTTGAGCAATAGATAATGTGACATATGGGAGAAAATATTTAGATTTCATTCTATTTATTCAAATTTTCTTTATTTATGCAGAATAATGAGATATGGAGAAGATAAGGAAAATAGAAGAGAATCAAGATGTCACCAGCAAAATTTTTAGAAGATTCCATTGTTTTTAGAATATCTCAATGTTATCCTTAGAGATTCAATTCTTTTTAGAATATCTTGATGTTATCTTTAGGATATTATTTGTTTATCTATAATGTTATTCTAGAGGGGGGATTAGTCTGTGTGGGACGTCAGGGTTTTGATCACTTTTTACTTTTTCTTCCATCGTCGTTCTTGGAGCTTTTGAAGTATTTTGAAGAGAAAACAAAGTGGTGACAGATTTCTTGTTCTTTGATTCAAGATGTTTGATTTATATTTTTGCTTATTCTTCTTCTTCTTCTTCTTCTATAATGTTCTAATTTTCTTTCGTTAGGGCTACGATGTAGCCTGATCATGATTATATGAATTTCATGATGTTCATGTTTTGCAAGTGATTTCATTCATGTGAGTTATATATTATTATGCTTTATGCTTTTAAGTGACTGGCCACCACTTGAATGATCCGATGTGCATGTTTGAGACTGAAAAGTGATAATATGCAATTGCTCTTTATAATATAACCATGAATTACAACGTGGATAAAAATATACCATGTTATTTGTGTAGCTTTCGGTGATAAGATGATCCAAAAGACTCATTGTAAACCGGGAATATTCACAGATTTTGATGCACTTATGTTTATTTAAATTCACATAGAGATATAGTGGATTGATAAACTGAGTAGGTTTATTATGCCTAGACATAGGATAGTAAATAGCAGAGGAAATTCCGCTATCACATGTTTGATGTCGTTCTTGTGTGCATAAAGATCTGAAATTCATGTCTAGTGGTTACGGTGAAATCGGTGCTCTAACATATTTATTTGATTGATTTTATCACATCTAATTCTGAACTTTAATCTTTAAGATTGTCAATTTTATTTTATTCTCAATTCTATTTTTATTTGTTAGATAAATTTTAGAATTAGTCCATTTTTAGTATTTAATTAGTTTATTAATCATCAATCTCTGTGGGACGATATCTTTTCTCATCATTATATTACTTGTTCGACATGTACACTTACGTTGGGAATTTTGCGAACAAAGCGCGACAAACCGAGGAAGTAGGCCAAGATAACCCATCAATCAGCCTCGTGATCTAGAATCTTCTTGTATCTAGGGTTTCCTAAGAGACTCTAAAATGACACAAGTGTAATATGCAAGAGGAAAATATTTCCCTGACAGTCTAATAATATTGTGAGTTATTTCTGACCGTATATCCACACACCATCACCACATCTATCACATAAAATACTCATTAACTGAAAAATCGTGGGGTCAGAAATAATAACAGTATTGTCAGAATGTCAGGTTCGCAGCTTTCTATGAAAATGTACATATAGATATTTTAGAGTACTCCTGGGGACAATATAGAAAATATCCACTTATTTAGCTTTCCATTAATCTCAATGGTTAGAATCAACTGTAGATTTAAGATTGCAAGTGAAGGGTTCTTGTTCAATAGGGTTCTCCCCTCATTATATCATCTACAAATAAAAACAAAACTTCAGAGCAGCTCTCTCTCTCTAGAATTGCTGGTGTTATTGTGAGTGAGGCTATCTTGGGAAAGAATTTTTTAAAGCGTCGCGGGTAATGAATGCTAGATCAGCCGGATGGGGATCCAAGGCAGGGGAGAGCCAACCCATGACACTGGAATGTGAATCCCTCAGCTTGCCCTGACAATGGACAGAACTCCGTATTCCTTACTCGGCAAGTCATTGGATCAATTATGTCGTGCCCACTTTGGCGTTGCTTTGCGGATGAACTTAAGGAGGAGTTATATTGTCTTTTCGCTGCCATTTCTTCCCCCAAGAATGGCTGCATACGAGGTTGGATCGTCCTTCACCAAAATGTGGCTTGCCATAAGAAAGCACGGACACTTTTCGGCGCATTCGTGTCAAGAGTGTCGGATGCGTGTCGAAAATCAACACACGACCCACACTTGATCAATAGGTGTTAGACATCTATCATGTGGCCAGCGCTCCGAACGCGCCAGCGACATGTGAGTCCAGTATCTGACATTTCACCCGACATGCATGATGTCAATTTTAAACATTTTTAATAAATTAATGATCAAAATATAGATCTATCAAAAATAAATATTTAAGTCATGTACCCAGCCACCCCAAATTTAATATACCTAGCCAATCCCAAAAAACCATAATTGTAAAAAATGATAATTTTATATATGACGTGTCGCAATTCACTATTTTTTTTTTCAGAAATGAGATGTTAGCATGTCGTGTCGCATGCCGGTATTAGTGCTACTTAGAATGGCAATGGCAGAGATAACGACAATGTTCACATCGAATTCACCTAAGCCAAGCAATGGACACATACCCTTCGTCGTTGGGGAGTGGTGATACCAGGGGTGAACAAAAAAAAAATCATGATTTCCACCCAAACCGGACTGAACCGTACCCAACTGACTGATTTTAGATGTTACCGGCGGTTACCTTTTTAATTTTCAGGAACCGGTGGGTATCAGTTCGATTCATAATTTCGGGTATGAACTATCCAACTGGATTGGTCCTTTTATATAATACAAACATATATTCTTTTAATTGAAGTGGAGAGCACCAGTTTTAAAATGACGAAAAGGCCCCCATACACATACATGCCTTATATAAGCACTTCGTTTCGGACCAACTTTTCTCCTCACTCCTAGTCATTTTTCTTTGCACAAATCATGGGGTTTTTCCAAAAATCCAAGATGGCCTCCTTGTTCAAAGCCATCTTCCTCCGTTTTTTCCTATATCATACGAAAGCAGAAAATTTTGGTATTTTCACAAGCCAGACTTGGTCGGGATTAGGCTCGGGAGCAAGGTTGTGAATCCTAGTATGCAGGGGCTAAGATTTTCGAAACCTAATTTAAACTGATCGAAGCTTTTCTCCGGTCCTTACAATCCAAAATATTTTATACGAACTAAAATTCAATTTAATTCTCTTTTATTGAATTCAAACACTTTACGAGAGTTAAATTTCTAAGACATCACAATATGCCAAAGTCCCAAGCTGAGTCCTTCTCCTTCAACCGCTACGGACTAATTCCCTTTTCTTTTTTAATTGATATTGGTGCTCGGTATAATCGAAATCGAGATCCAATCGAGAATCGAACCGGACCTGTGGTTTGGTTCTCGAATGGATCAATGGAACGAGCAGATGGTTCATGATTCGCATTTTGTGAAACCGATCCCTAGCATGTGGTTCTTAATTTTAAGGTGGAAATCACCCATTCTGGAACCGATCACCCTAGGTGATACCACTGCAATAGGTTTCCATATCCTTCTTGTCCATTTTGTCCTTCATTTGTGTTTTTTGGGAATTTTTTTGTTTGTTTGTGTTATCAAGGTTTATCAAATATTCGTTCAGTTTTATCTTTTAGCGTTTAATGGCTACAAGGTTGTCACAATGCTACTTAACATCAACTTAACGGTCTAATTACCATTTTCATTATTTTTCCAACGGAAGGGTTAAATGAAACGAAGAAGTATATAGCCGTGAATCTAAATGGAAAGAAAATAAAAAGTCTAGAGAATAAATTGAACAAAGTAAAAAAGTTTAGGGAGTACCGATGCTTTTATCTGATGGAATTTGAGTGAGATAGAATATGGATGAAATATGAAGTTTGATTGAGACGGTAAAAACTCTTCTCATTCTTAACGCTGCTACTAGCTCTTGGTAAAAAATGAAAAATCAAAGGTTAGAATTAGAACAAATGTCCCAATATTTTCTTTCGATAATCTTGGGGCAACGATGCAAAGACTTGGCTACTTTTTCAGACACAATGCAAGCGAAAATTAGTGAAAAAAAGTCTTGAACCTATTGTACTTATACCAACTTAATAAATCTTTCAACTTGACCAATTAAATCCTAAATCTTTTGATGATTGATTAATTCAGTCCAAAGGCTTTCAATATTGTCAATTCATTCCTAAACCTTTCAATTATGTTAGTCAGCACTAGTCATCCTACGTGGCTCTGTGAGCACTGACATGGACAACTCTTAATTTTTTTTTTTACTTTTGTTATTTTTCTTTTTGCATTATTTTCTTCCTTCCTTTTTTGTAATCATGGGTTGGCAACTCTCGCCTGATTAAGGTGAGGGCGTAGCAGCCTTCGTTGGCGAGGGTGCGGAACGCCCTTGCCTGATTTGGGCCAGGGCTGCGACCCTTACCCTTTTGCTAGTGAGAGCGTCATAATTGTCACCTTGATCTGGGTGAGCGCACCGAGGTCGGAATGGGCACAAATGCTAGAATTAGGACATTTTTTTAATAGTCTTTCCCAATACAAGCTTTTATGGGATTATTGCCAACAATTCTTACATATTTTAAATTGTTAGCTTGAAGGTTGATTTTCTTCAAAGTTGAAAAGACATATGACCCCTCATTCCTTCCTTCCGTTTCCATATGGATGTAGCTGTTGCCAAAGGGTTCTCTGTATGCTATTTCAAAATGCATGAAGAGACAAAAACTTCAGAGGATTGAACTACCCAGTCCAGCGAAAAACGATAAATAAACAAAATAAGATTGAGCTACCTCTTGATACATTCTCATTCTCTCTCTCTCTCTCTCTCTCCTTTGCCTAAATCACACATGTGTGATACTAGCTTCCCCACCTCCCCTTTGCCTAAATCACACATGTGTGATACTAGCTTCCCCACCTCCCCAATCCCTTTACGAGCAGAACCGCATGCTTATTGACTACCTCTTAGCGTTATCAATACATTGAATAGATAGTTTTATGTTTTTTTTTTATCTCTTTCCAATCAAAAATATGTGTTTTTTGTCTTGGCTTCCTTATACGCTGAAAAAAAGTTTCGTTTAACACCCCGCTCATTCATCGATTTTAACAAATAAAATAAAGTGTTAATACCACGAAAAATCTCAAACTGGTACACCTGTGACAAATTTACCCCGAATTATTTTTTTTACCACGAAAAACTCCAGACTGGTATATTTGTGATAAATTTATCTAAAACTATTTTTTTACCATCAAAAATCCTGAACTGGTACATTTGTGACAAATTTGCCTTAAACTAATTTTTTTAACAATGAAAAACCATCAAACTTGTACACCTGTAACAAATTTACACTTCGTTAAATTCAGTTAATATTATGAAAAATTCCAAATTGATACACATGTGACAAACAGAGGGTAAAAATCCTAAACTCGTACACTCATGAACTGTTACATGCCATCTAACTCAGCAATTTAGCGGTTCAATTTAACGAAAACTAACTGAGGGTAAATTTATCACAGATGTATCAATTTGGGGTACATTTATCACAAATGTATCAGTTTGAGGATTTTTACGGTGAAAAATTGATTTGGGGTAACTTTATCACAAGTGTACTAGTTTGAGATTTTTCGTGGTATTAACCCTAAAATAAAATAAACTCGTCAAGATATTCTGAGTCACTCTGGTTCTGGCATTGAGGAAATTTTTTGGGTGTAGATAGTTCTGCAAAATTTTGTAACTAGTTTGTTTATTAGTTAAATTTATAGTTGACAGCCAAGAGCGAAAACCACGCTAATATTCCACCTGGAATTTGGTAGAAGAGCGAAAATCGAACCCACCGACAGCAATTTTACGAACTAGTAGAGGCTACCGCCTACCGGCACTACCCAGCAAAGCGAAAATTGAACTTCAAACTTTTTGGGCTTTTTTTTTTTTGGAGAAAAACTTTTTGGGCTTTTGAAACGTCGCTTTTGTTCGACCACAAAAAATAAAAAACCGTGGCCTCTGTTTTTTTTTTTTTTTTTTTTTGCAGTTCAGTCCTTGAATTTTTTCGAATTTATGCATTATGAATCCTTCTATGAGGTGTTCGAATGAAATTGCTAATGTGATAGTTAAATAGCTGTTAAGCGCCTAAATGTTGCTAACAACGTAACACGGTGCCTGTGGAGAAAAGTGTCATAAAAGGCATAAACATATTGCATTAGTGCCAATTTAGTCTAAAATCTTTTTTTGATGTCAATTCAGTCCTAAACCTCTTTCATTAGTGCCAATTAAGTCTTAAACCTTTTTATTGATTCCATTCAGTACTAAACCATTTAGTACTGACCAAATTCCACAAGAACAAAAAAACCTAGGAATAAACAAATTAATTCTCTCTGGTTTTGTCCATCCAGAATTAAAAAAAATTCTGCATTAGCATCGGTCATGAAGGACAGTAAAAAGGTCATGAAGGACAATTGATATCTACGCCAACGATTTTTAGCCAAAATTGAACGAATTGACTCAATTAGTATAAATACAAAAAAATTAAAAACGATTTTTATTGATTCACATTGTTTTATTTAAAATATCAAAAAAATTAAAAACAATGTCTGCATTAGCATCAGTCATGTCATGAAGGACAATTGATGTCACGCCCCGACTCTCGAGCCCGCGACATCCCTTGCCAAATCGCCACGAGGTCATAGAGATAGCTTCCCAGGCACGCTATCGACCTATCACTTAACTACGCATGCGGAAACGTTTAAACCTCCTGACATCAAACAATCAAGGAATAGAATAGCAGGAATCAAACACCACAACTTATTCACTCGAAATAAGAATAAACAATTATACACAACGGCAGACGTGCGAGCATAACCCCATACTTCGGGGCGACTAAACAAGACCTAAAAAGGTCACTTGGTCAGGTGAGGTCAACTACTCACTTTCTTCAACAGACTACTCCGACGGCCAATCCTTGGCGTTCACGAGACTTCGCCACTTGGGACCTGAAAATGTTATCCCACGACGGGGTGAGAATAAATCTCAGTGAATCAAGCCTAAGCTCGGTTAGGAAACTGATTCGCCGAGGGCATCCTAACATCAGTCATACAAGATCACATAGGCACGTAAAACAGCCTCACAAACAACAATATAACAACCATCCACATGCACACTTACCAGCCTCAGCCACACATAATGCAATGCTTGACTCGACTCAACAGTCAAACCAATCAATCACTCAATCACAGCATTACATCCACCAGTATGCACACAATACAATAATAACTCGAACACAAGCGAGTATGAACGTCCGTCTTCCTACTCCATTTGTCCCATTACAAATTTCGTAGTCGGGATACGCTCACACTAACCCATGCACAAAGTTACATTGTATTCAATCCTTTTTTTTATTAACGGTGATCGTGCCCACGGCACCAGAGAGGATCTACGCGAAAGAGGGCGTGATTCGACTCTCCCAATAACGCGATCCAACATCTTAGTACGATCCAGCGTCTCACCGGCAGCACCGGTCTACGTTCCTTTACTCTCGGCAACGGCTACTACAAGCGGTGTATCCAGTGTACCCATCACGGCACCAGCAAGTAGGCATCCCTAAACGGGGCGTCGGTCCAACACCAGTTGCGACCGGCATCCGATAATCCCTTAAAACCATACGTCTGGCACGGGGCATGAATTATCGTGCTTCTGGCAAGTTGTATAGTTCCTTACAAATCATAGAACACGAACTTGCCAGGAACCTCATTGTTTTTCCCTCGTATGACCATATATAATACATCCAGCAATCAACCATTTTCATTATCTTTGGTTAAGGCCGGATGCTCACACAGGCATGTAAAAGTCTCAGCCAAAGGCCATTTTCGTGCTAAAATATGTCATTTGACTTCACACTCAGTCATATGCACATGCCGACTATCCACTAGTCATAGCAACCATACACAGGGAGATTAACCCTCGATCAACAATTAACAGTGAAAGAACATTCACTACACCCAATCAGGCATTTCAGTGAAGCGATTCAATCAACGAAGCCATAACTTAATCCCGAGTAATCAAACTCAATCAAATAATATCCAACTCAATTCATGCCATGTTATTTATTAATCGATTCAATTTAACACATTGATCGCTCGCTCGTCTCTGGCCTATCGCTCACTCGCGATCACACAATGGCAATCCATTGCCCAATCAATCAATCAATTAGCAATAATTAGCCACAGACAATTCAATCAATCCGGCTAACCTAATCGATCGGCCATTTAACCAAATCCCAATTTCTATTTAGACCGGCCCCGATCGTGTACCTAGATTTCACAATTAACAAAACGGCTAATCCTAGGCGCAATTAGCGCCCTAACCAAGGATTAGGGTCAACTCACATCCAATTTAAGCTCGGGCAGTCTCTACGGCGTCGACACGAGCGGCGACGAACTCACGAACTTCGGTGAGGCTAGGAATTCCTCTCGATGTCTCACGGATCACGGCTCAACTTCCTCGGACAACGGCCCAAACCCACGGCCCATGCGCCACAACTCTCGACCAACTTGGCCCACGGACCTGGCACGAAGGCCCAGCCACCCGGCCCATGCCACAGGCCATGGCCCAGGTCAGAACAGGCCACGGCCCAGTACGTTGGCCCACGAACCAGGCCCAAAACAGGGCAGGGGCGACGGCGGGGCTGAGGCGGCCGAAACGGTGGCCGACGGCGGGCGGCCGGCTGAAGGGTCGGCGGCGGAGGCTTGAGGGGACTTCGGGGAAGCTGATGGAAGCGACGACGGTGGCGAAGGGCGGCCGGAGGCGGCTGAACCGGCGGCGAACAGAACCGGGTGGAGGCAGGGGTCTCGCGCGGCCGAACAGGGGAAGGGCTTCGGGCGACTTCCCGGCCACCACGAGCTGCGGCGAGCTCCGCCGAGCTCAGGTAAGTTAGAGGGAAGTCCAAGGAGGCCGAAGGAGGTGGCGGTGCACGGCGGTGGCCGCCGGTCAGGCGGGATCTGAAGAAAAACTGAGCCGACAACCGAAACAGGGGTCCGAGGCTTTCGGGGCTGATTCTGGCGGCTCCGGCGGTCAATCGGCGGCGGGGTTGGGTCGAGGGTGTTGAGGGGAGGCCGGTGGGTGTCGCTGAGGTGGTGGCCGTCCTCGGTGGGGCCACGAACGACCGGAGGACGAGCGGAAGCTCTCGGGTCAGGGGCGGTCCGAAACAGGGGGCTGGGTTCCGCGGCTGTTCGCGGCCGTCCGACGAGCGACGACGGCCGTGGAGGGGTCGGGGGTGACGGCGAGGTGCTGTTGAAGGTGATGGTCGTCCGTGATGTGGTGGTGGCGCGCCTAATCCGACGGGAGGAGGGAGATGATGTTCGGTCGTGAGGTGCAAGAAGAAGAAGAAGGGAGGGGGGTGTCGTCCGCGCACGAAGGAGAGAGAGAGAAAGAGACGTGAGAGAGAGGGGTCCACCTTGGACTTTTGGGGCAATTTTTGTCCTATATACAAAATATCTAAGGGCAAAACGGTCAATTGATAAATCGGGACTGAAACGAATTTTCGGTACAACGGACGAAGGGTGCTTTTGGTAATTTCATGGGCTAGGCTCGATCGGGATTAGGCTCGGGTCGCGAGGATTAAAATCCTAATTTACGGCGACTAAGAATTCGAAACTTAATCTAAACCGACTGAACTTCAGAATTCGTCCAAACGCCGTCTCTTTCAGTCTTTTCGATCCAATATAATTTATCGACTGAATTTCGCTCTTAATCCATTTTATCGAATTCAGGGACTTTACCAAAGTCGGATTTCCAAGGCGTCACAATTGATATCTACGCCATTAGCCAAAATTGAACGAATTGACTCAATTGGCATAAATACAAAAGATTTATGACTAAATTGACACTAATGCAAAAGGTTTTGGACTGAATTGATATTAATAAAATACTTAGAATTGAATTGGCACCAATACAAAATGTTTAGGACTGAATTGGTATCGAAAAAAGATTTAGGACTAAATTGATACTAGTACAATAGGTTTATGACTTTTTTTACACTTTTTCCGGTGCTTGCGTGGCTTTACGAATTTAAAGAATTAAAAGAATAAAGGCAAGGGTTTGAAAGTTAAGATAATGGGAAACTCATATTTCAGCTTGCTTCAACAAAGAGAGGGTGATCATTATGGCGGTCTAAAACTATTATCCAGAGGAAATGAATCTAAAACTATTATCCAGGGGAGATGAACATGTAATTATAAACGAACTTGATAAAATAATACGAAAATAGAAATTATAAGTTTTATAGCAATGGATATAAAGAACAGAACTATGCAGTGCTTCTATCAAAATATAAATAGATGCGAGTAGCATAACAGAAAGTAACGCGAAATAGTTTATAGGGGTTCGACTTTTGTTAAACCTAGCCCACTCTTTCACAGTAATTGCCTACTGGCTAGATTCTACTAAGTAATCAAATGAGCAATTACAGAAAAACGTAATAGTTAATGCTCAAGCACTTTAACATAATCAAGTACTGCTTTTACCCAAAGCTTTCTCGTTCTACACACTTTTGAATTCTGTACAACACCTACCAAAAGATCTCAAAGATAAGCTCGAAGAAGATAATTTAGAATATGTGTAGTTCTCTCGAAATATGACAAATTCTTGATTTCTCATGCTCTACTATGCCTTGTGCTCCTTAAAAATTCCTCGATATCCAGCTTCCCGCTTCTTAGAATTGCCTCGATGATCAAACTCCACACTAACAGTTCGTTGATTGATAAACAAAGATCAAGTATCCGTTAGGGTTGAAAGGTTAGCGATTTGAGAGTATTTGCTTGTCAATGTAATCAAATCCTTAAATCCACAAATCAGGCTTCTAAGAAAGGAAATGATCCTGGGGTGATTGCCCATCAAGTAAGATTTATCTTGTGGAAAGTTATGGAAGATCTTTACGATTGATGGACAACAATATAACTTAGAAAAGAAATACCAATCAAATCTTGAGTCATTAGTGAGAGATATTTTGCCATAAAAATAATAAGATTAAGTTTTTTTAAAAAAAAAACTTTGAAAATTGCATGAATATTCAGAATATGTCTTGCCACAATTGAACAATGATATCTTGAGAGTCTGCTTTTGTTCACGTAAACTTATACAGGATGTAAGCATTTTGCAAATTAAATATATAAGGCAAAGTGCCCTCAAAGTACTTCACATAGTCTTTTCAAAATATTATAACAGTATTGTCAACTTCAAAATCTAATAGAATTTCTCAATAGCAGCCCTCGTGAGTTTTTGCCGTGTTACCAACCAGTAGAGACACCGACTAGGGGCCACAACCTTGCCTATGGTAGCCTCTTTTTCTCGCGCACATGTCCTAAAATTTGGATAAACATTTAGGATTAATTTCATTAAAATTTAGGGACCAACCTTAGTTCCTAGCAAAAATATTTAAATCATTTTTCATATAGTTTGTGTTTAGATTAGTTTAATTTTAGCAAGCATCGCATCTACATTAAATTGAACCGGGTAAAGATGACATTGTGGCCATCGTGTAAAAATCACGTGATGAAGCACTTTGATGAAAACATCCACTGAAGACCCCAAAACATCTGGCCACCGAATATTTGATGTCGAAACTTGAAAGATCAGGTTAAATAAGGTATATAAAATCCATACGAGCTGATGTTTGAGAAACATCAACTGAAGTGACCAACGCTTGATGGGAAAAGCCAATGAGAGGATTTTTACATTCTCGGGAATAGTATACTGCTGTGTCAGAGTATAGTAGAAAATTGCCAGCATGAAACAGTAGCTCAACACCTAAAATTTTAGGTAAGTCTAGTCTGACTTGAAAAAAACTACTCCAATGTGAGGACAAGATGTCCCATCGATTTCCGACGGCTCTTTTGTTTCTTCATAGATGCTCAAACGACTAGAATGCTAAGGTTATATACAAGGAGGAGCTTGTGAGGCCAAGATAGAACAAAAAAGAACTAATTGAATATCCGAAGTTGCTCTAAAATTTGTTCCAGTTGAAAAGCTTAAACTGTGAAAGATCTTGTGATCATTTATTGCCTTGTCATCTTGTAAAATCAAGTGTACATCTCTGAGTAAGATAGTGTGGTTTATCGCACAAAAGATCAGTTCACGTATTGTTTGTAACTTGTGAGGCAATTTACTGGCGTATTCCAGCCTGTGTTGTAAATGCTACTTGTGTGGAGTGGACGTAGGCTTGGTGTATATGCTAAATCACTATATATCTGGTATGCCAATCTTTTCTAAGTCTATTTGCACATACTCATATATTGTTTCGTAAAATATTTGCTCATCTGATCTTTTTCATATTGACATTTGGTTTGAATATTAATTAAAAAAGTTTCAAAACAATCTATTCATCCCCTCTAGATTGCATTGTTAGTCCAATAAAAATACTTTTGAAATCGCACCTCTTGAATTTTTCAATATTTTAATAAACTAATATATATATTTATTATTTTTATTTTTTTATTTTTCTAATTTTATCTTTTCTTTTTTCTTCTTTCTTTGCCAGTGGCTGACCATGGCGACAATCGGCGATTGAACAGAGGCAAGGACTAGCTTGTTCAAGGCTGGCGAGCTCGTGGCCTCACTAGACGAGCTCGCCAGAATCTGGCGAGGGCAAGTCTCGCCGCCTTGGGCAAACTCCTCTTCGCTTGTGTCGATCACCAACTGTCGTCGTGGTTGGCCATTGACAGAGAAGGAAGGGAAAAAAAGTAAACTTTAAGTAAAATTAAAAATTATTAATTTTTTTCCTCAAATGAAGTGTGACGCACTGAAAATTCGCCTTTTGTAAATCGCCTGAATTCAATAAAAAAGGAAATGAAATTGAATTTCGGTTGGCACGAAATTTTGGATCGTAAGGAATTAAGGGACGAATTTTGGACGATTCCCGAAATGTCGGAGAGTTTAGACTAGGCTCGGTAATATCGGTTATCGCAAATTAGGATTGGAATCCTCGCACCCAAGTCTAATCCCGACTGAGCCTAGCCTGAGAAAAGACCAAATTACCCCTCCGTCAGTTGAGCCAAAATTCGTTCAGTCTCGAATTGTGAATTTACTCTTTTTCCCTCCAATTATTCACAAGAGGCCAAATAATTCAAACCTTATGGGCCCCCCTTCTTGTCACAATCCAATCCCCACCAGCCCATCAACTTTTGGGTCAAGTCTCACCAACTCTCTCTCTCTCTCTCTCTCTCTCTCTCTCTCTCCTCTGCATGTTTCCTATTCACGTAGGAACCCCCAGTAGAACATCTTCCTCCGAGGTCCTCATCTTCTCCTCATAGGTTGTTATCGCTCCACCACCACCACCACCTTCAGATGCCTCCACCACCCAGTCGCCACTGTCCCGGCCATCGCACGCCACCGGAGAGTCCCAAGACATCTCTATCGGCCGCCTGCCCTGCTTCGGGTTCAGTGGGTGTTTTGAGCCCCGACCGGCTTGCGCCGCTCCCAACCGCCTACCACCACTTCGTCGTCGTCCTCCGCCTTCATCATCAACCTCTTGACCACCTCTCGCCGATCGTTACCTCCCAGAGCCGCCGTGGAAGCCCCGGACCTGAGCTCCCTCGTTTGGTGCCTTGTTTTGGGCCGAGTCTGTTCTAGAACTCTTTCGGCCGTCTCCGCCTCTCTCCGCCGCTCCCAAGCCGCCGTCAACAACCATCTTCGACCCCTTGACGTTCCCCAAAGCCATCGTAAATCGATCGCCGCCCGTAAAGCCTCGAATCGACTTGGAATCCATCTCCCTTATTTCTCGGCATTAGGTCCCCTATTCTGCTCAGCTGCTATTCGCGGCTGTCAAGCCGTCTCCGACCACCATCCCCGCCTTCTGCTGGTCCTGAAGGTCGCTCTCAGTTGCCTAGTAAGCCCTCAAACCTTTCTCGGACCTTCATTAACCCGTGAGGCTGAGAAACTCCACAAACAACTTCATTCCCCTATTTTTCCACTGTTGACCGGTTCTGTTTCAGCCCTTCGCTGGTCACCAGAGCTTCGCCGTCACCGCCAACCCTTCGCTGGACCTTCGCAACGTGCCTCAGCCCTTTTCAAGTCGGGTTGCCACTCGAAACACTGAGAAACCTGAGAGACCAAAGGGAAACCGAGAACCGTCATCGTCACCGTTACTGCCGAGGATCGTCACCGCCGTTTCGCTGTGGTCATGCCGTTGTTGTCGCTGCCCGAGCTCGATTAAGGAGTGAGTCGACCTCTAATCCTTGGTTAGGGCGCTAATTGCGCCTAAGATTAGTTAATTAACTCGTTATGGTGTTTAGATAGTTCAATTGCGGTCGGGTTAGATAGAAACATGGATTAGGTTAAATGACCGTAATTAATTAAGCTAGTCGGATTAGCTAGGCCGTCTGTGGCTAATTGGTGATTAGAATTGATTGATTGGTTGATTGGGCAATTGATTGCCTTTGTTTGATCGCGAGCGAGTGATAGTTCGGAACCAAGTGATTGATCGATAACTTAACGAAATTGGGATTAATCATTGTCATTTGATTAATTGAATTGGCTGATCGATTGATTAATTTACTGCTTGATTGAGTGCAGTGGATTGATTGTCATGTGTTATGATTGAGGTTCTGTATGTTTCATCGTCCGTGTTAGGCACAAGTCTAATTGTGAAATTGTGCATTCATATGACTTGTGTGGAATTAAACTACATGATTTAGCATGAAAACGGCCTTGGGTCGAGTCTTTGAGCACGTTCGTATGGGCATCCGGTCTTAATCAAATATGATAAAATTGATTGGTTATCAGATGTAATGTATGGTTATATGATGGGACGATGAGATTCTTGCCAAGGTCCTGACAAGATTGTACCGTGTCAATCGAAAAAATATGACTTGTTGGATGCACGCCATTCTGTGTTATTAGTTTGATTGGATGCCGGTCGCAGCTTGCGACGGACCGAAACCCTATAGGAACTCCTGATAACTCTGTGCCGTGTCAATCGGAACCACATGGACTACTGGATGCAATCGCCAAAAGTAAGGGACGATGTCTGGTGGCGCCAATAGAGTACCAATTGTCTAGTGTGCTAGGCACCAACTGTCGAGTGTGTCGTCATGCCTTATACCCTAATAAATTACTTCGCATGGTGTCCTGCATGTGTGAGTTGATGTGATGCTTTGCCTTGATTGGGCTGTTTGACTATCATGTCGTCTCTACATCGTATTTTATGTGGCTTCCTAGTGGGTAAGTTGCATGTGACTAGATATCTATTCTGCGACGATATGTCATGTTTGTTTGGTAGGATATCCTGGGCGAATCAACGTCCTAGCCGAGCTTAGGCGTTGACTTCACTGAGATTTATTTCTCAACCCGTCGTAGGCTAACATTTTCAGGTCTCAAGTGGTGGAGCCTCGCAGATGCGAAGGTGTGACTGAGGAGTAGCCTTTTTGAAGTAGATGTGGAGTTAACCCTACCCCGACCCTTTGTCTCTTTTTGAGGTCTTAGAGAGTCGCCCTGAAGAATGGGGTTGTATGTTGTTGGCTCTATAGGGTTAATTAACATCTACTTTTGGTTAATGTAATGAATTGCCTTTTTGCCGAGTTGGTTGTGATGCTTTCCTGCTTCACCATCCCTATTGATCTGTTTGAGAGAAATGCACGTTCCGCATGTGTGTTATGTTTATAGGTCGATAGCGAGGCAGTAACGCTATCCTTCGTGACATAGTGACGATTTGGTAAGGGATGTCGCGTGCTCGAGAATCAGGGCGTGACATAAAGTCATGAATTGAAATCAAATATTCAATACGTTTTCAATCACATATCACTAAACATAGAAAAACTAAGCATTTTTTAAGAAAATGATTTTTGGAGGAGCATTTTCCTTTATTATGGGGTTTTAACTAATAGCGCCCTTATGCTATCTATCTCAGTATCTTGGAGTCATGCGGCATCTATTTTCGTTTTGATATATTGACGTGTAGTTCTATGCTCTCAATGAATCAAATTGAACTAGTGAAAACTACGAAAACTTACTAGGTTTTGCTACATCGTACCCCATAAAAAGCGACCCTTTTAAGGTGTCATTTATTTCTCGAAAAATGAAATATCTGAAAAATATGTTCTTCAAAACGATTGCTTGTATTGTTTAGAAAAGTAAATAAATAGATATTTTCATTATAGACGAATTTTTCTCGATAATTAGAAATATTTTCTATTTTCTAATTATTTCAAGCAATTTAAGCTAGCATTTTAGGACAATATTTTTCAAATGGTTCATTTTTCACGAAACAAACAAAGCCTAAGAATGCGTTTGCTTCTATGCATTTGTTTCGCCGAAAACGAATGATTTGAAAAATATTTTCCAAAAAATAATCGCTTACATTGAATAAATGAAAAATATTTTCATCGTGTACGAAAATGTTCAGACAAAAGTCATAGTCGATTTCGACCCAAAAAAATCATAATCAATAATGAAAATATTTTTTATGAGTTAAGTATTTCAAGCGATATAAACGATCATATCTCGAAAGATATTTTCAAATCATTTGTTTTTCACGAAATAACGGACCCTAAGTCTTGTTTTTTATAGCACTCATTCAAAGTATATTTTGAGAGTTGACACAAAAAAAGTATATATATTTTAGATCACCGTATTTATGCTTTTTTCTTAAATAAATCCTATATGTAAAAGATTTGAATATAGAGAGAAACTACTCCCAAGCGTCCCTACCGGTTACCTGCTCCCCCGGTCAAAAAAAAATTATGAACCGACACCTAATGTTTTTTATTTTTTTTTATCAACCGACACCTAATTTTACAATGAAAATTACACACAAAAAAAAAAAAGGCAAAACAAAACGCAAGGTGACGAAAAGACAGAGCACTGAGTAGCAGCTGGTACTGAAAGGCTGATGCTAGAGAGGGAGAGAGAGATGGAGTGACGAAGAAGGCTCTCCTCCTCCTTCAACAAGTGTTCGCTTTCTCTCTCGACACCTCCCGCTACTGCACTCGCATTGGCATCGCACTGTCTCCGCACTCGCCACTGATCTCTGCTTCGACGCCCAGAATCGCGAGCCGCGAGCGGAGGATCGAGATCATCTCGAGCGAGAGAGGACGGCATGGAAGCGAATGCAGGATTGGTGGCCGGATCTTACAAGAGGAACGAGCTGGTTCGGATACGCCACGACTCCGACAGCGCGGTTCGTCTCTTCAGTCACCGTCCCCTCGTATCTTCACATTTCTGTCGAGCGTCTTCTGTTTTCTTCCGGAGCTTCGTCTTTCGCTTCGGTTTTGGTTCGCCTGCTTTGGAAGTCGAAGTTAGCAGTCTAGATCCCGGCACTGCTGTAGGGTTTTAGTTCCGAGGCGCCGTGAATCGTTGCAAACTCTGGTTGTGGAGCCTACTTTGGGAAGATCGGTCGCTCCTTACAAGCATTTATTGGAACAATCGAGTATTTCTTGTAATTTCTGTGCTGGATCAGAGTGTGCACTCTCTGAGTCTCTGTTCCTTGCATTAGATCGTCAGTGATCCTGCTTCCCTGGTCAAATGACCTGACGTTTTCTCAGATTTTGCTTTTGGTTCTTCTCTTTCTGGTGATCGCTCGTCCCGTTCAGCCTGTTACTTTCGACAGAGTTAATGTTTTCTAGTGTATAGTCAACCATTCTGGCAGCAGATAATCTCAAGTCAATAGTTATACTGGGCTTCATTAAGATTTCCTTTTCCTTTGTGGTCTTTACGATTTATTTGGTAAACGATGCGGCCATTGACAATAGTGTTTAGGATTTGGAGGTCTAGTTTGAAATTTTCTATTCCTTGGTTCGGGTAGTGCATTTTATATCATCGCAAACGTGAGAATTGGTTGCTGTCTTTTCTTGGAGGAGGCTGAATTGTTGATGGTTGTGCATTATGCAGCCCAAGCCCCTGAAGCACTTGAATGGCCAGATATGTCAGATTTGTGGTGATTCCGTTGGACTTACAGCCAGTGGTGATGTCTTTGTTGCTTGTAATGAGTGTGCATTCCCAGTGTGCCGTCCCTGTTACGAGTATGAGAGGAAAGATGGTAATCAGTGTTGTCCTCAGTGTAAGACTCGGTACAAAAGGCACAAAGGTTAGCTCTTTTAATTTATTTGTAAATGCACCTATCCTGTTCCCTGTCCATCTTAACTAGGATAGAGTTAATGAGGCAAAATCTTGCAGGGAGTCCTCGAGTGGAAGGAGATGATGAAGAAGATGGTGTCGATGATCTAGAGAACGAGTTCAGCTACACCCAAGGAAATGCCATGAGGCGCCAATGGCAGGGAGAAGATCCTGATCTCTCGTCTTCTTCTAGACATGAATCTCAACATCCAATCCCCCTTCTCACTAATGGGCAGCCAGTAAGCAATTAGACCATCTCAAGCTACCTTCTTGAATTTATATTGTTTGACTGACCTTAAATGATGAGACTCTAGCTGATTGCTTGACTCGTTCATTAATGTACTGAAGGACTTTGCACAAGGGATAAAAAGGAGATACTTAAGAAAGCTCCCTCATCCTTAATGCTAGACCCGCAGAGCAAATCTGTCCTTTTTGTCTGCCATGTCAATACCCCATTAAGTGGTCACTCTTCCCCATCATGGAGAACGAACCGGGCTATAGCCATCTGCTTCAGAGCTATGTCTTTATACTTAACTCAGTCACAAAGCTCTCGTGGTAGGCATAAGCAATCCAAAGGAAACAGCATTCGTTTTTATTGTGAAAAGCAAAAGCAACATTTCTTTAGAGAATCAAGATATGTCTGTCTTACAATTCAATATTTCAGAACTAAGAAAAGTTTCTCAAGCTTTGTGTGTCATAGAACTAGTGATTTTTCTTTAATTAAGTTGTAACCAAGGCATTGTCCCAGAATATGATATGTTATTGAAGACTATCTAAAGCAGCTAAGCTGAATTTTTTTTTTTTCATGCTGACAAAATGAAATATTTCAGGTATCTGGTGAAATCCCCTGTGCTACACCTGACAATCAGTCTGTTCGGACAACATCTGGACCTTTGGGCCCTTCTGATAGGCATTCAGTTCATTCTGTTGATCCTAGACAGCCAGGTAAGTAGTAACTTGAATTCTAATTCAACAACTGTTCGATTGCCGTTGCATATGCATGGATTATAGGTTGACAATGCTTTCTGTTTTTATAGTTCCTGTGCGAATTGTGGACCCCTCAAGGGACTTGAACTCTTATGGCCTTGGAAATGTTGATTGGAAAGAAAGGGTTGACAGTTGGAAACTCAAGCAGGAAAAGAACATTCCCCACATGACCAGTAGATACCCGGAAGGAAAAGGAGACATAGAAGGAACTGGTTCTAATGGAGAAGAACTTCAGATGTAAGACATTTCATGCAGGATATATAAGGTTTCAGAATGAATATGCTGGTTCATTTATCGATGTAAAGTTTGCATGCATTCACTTCTTGCATTCATAACCCCAAAGAGAAAAAAAAAAAAAAAAACTGTGTTTGTGTCCCAAAATGCCCATGGAGCAACAGTTTTACTGTTGGTGTGGATGTTATTGACTGCTGATCATAGCTTTCATTCATCGTGAAGCAAAGTCGACTTTCATTTTATTTTTTCAGGGCCGACGATGCTCGTCTACCTTTGAGCCGCGTGGTGCCTATACCATCATCACATCTCACCCCTTATCGTGTTGTCATTATTCTCCGTCTGATTATTTTGGGCTTCTTCTTGCAATATCGTGCTACCCACCCTGTGAAAGATGCTTATCCACTGTGGCTAACATCAGTCATCTGTGAGATCTGGTTTGCCTTATCTTGGCTTTTAGATCAGTTCCCAAAATGGTTTCCCATCAACCGTGAGACTTACCTTGACAGGCTAGCATTGAGGTGAGCTGAATTTATCTTCTCTGTATTACAAAATGGGCAGAATATTTGCAAGTATTTTCATCATCCTAATCATCATTTTCAATCACAGATATGACCGTGAGGGGGAACCTTCTCAATTGGCTCCTGTTGATGTCTTTGTTAGTACGGTGGATCCACTCAAAGAGCCACCTCTTATAACTGCGAACACTGTCTTGTCCATACTTTCAGTGGATTACCCTGTTGATAAAGTCTCATGCTATGTCTCTGATGACGGATCTGCAATGTTGACTTTTGAAGCACTTTCAGAGACTGCAGAATTTGCAAAGAAGTGGGTGCCCTTCTGCAAGAAGCACAACATCGAACCTAGGGCCCCTGAATTTTACTTTGCCCAAAAAATAGATTACTTGAAGGACAAGATACAGCCATCTTTTGTAAAGGAACGCAGGGCTATGAAGGTAAGTTTTGTGGCAGTACACTAATTGTTGGTTCTCTTTATGTCAATTTGTTTATATAACAATTGCTTTTACCTCACATCATCATGGTTTGTACAGTTGAGGATCGTGGATAAATGCTCTGAAGTTCCCACTGGGAATTATATTTACTAATGTCATGTATACTAGCATTGCCAATGTTTTTAGATAATGAGTTCATGAGGTATATCTAGATGTCTGTTTCTAAATGGAGAAAATAAATTTCTGGTAACAATCATTGCTTTCAGAAAGGTAGAGCACCACTGTGGCTTTGGGGTGCTTTGGGGTTCTGAGCCTGCCCCCAACCAGCCGACCAACACTAAGTGCAATGAAAAACTAAATTAAAAATGTTGGACTGAGAACTTAATAGTTTCTCATGATGTGTTTAATCAGTCAGTGCTCATGTGGTTTTGTAAAATTCTTGAGCAAACTTTTTTCCTAATTGTTGGGGTCTGTGCTTCCATTTATTTTTTTTAACTTAATGTGCAATTTGTTTTGTTTTAATAATTCAAAATTTTGTGCAGAAATTTCCTGTTTGGCTCTTACCTACAGTGACAAACCTTGAAAGTTAACTATTTTCCTGCATATAATCCGCAGAGAGAATATGAAGAGTTTAAGGTACGGATCAATGCTTTAGTTGCCAAAGCACAGAAGGTGCCAGAAGAAGGATGGACAATGCAAGATGGCACTCCATGGCCTGGAAATAACCCCAGGGATCATCCAGGAATGATACAGGTACACTTATATACTTGCTATTAAAGTGGAGCAGGATAGCTCTATGTATGAAGGTACGAGGGATCGTTCAGCGTGTTTTGAAATTAGTCTTAATGTTTTTAGTATTTCTCTGGTGGGCACGTTGGTCCAGAGAAGAGAGAGGAGGAGAGAGAGAGAGAGAAAACAATTCTTGTTCAAGCGAGCACACACCTACTTGTGCAAAAGAAGAGGAAGAGGAGAAAGTAGGGTGCGCTAGAGGAACAGTTGATTGAGAATAGATGGAGGTTCATTTTTGCCCCTTATTTGTTAAGTGAATTGCTTAAATTGTTTCATTTTATAGCTGCATGCGAAGAAAAATTGATTACTTTTTCAATTACATGAATTTAGACTTCATTGTGACCAGAGTCAATAGAAAAATCTTTCCATCATTTTATCCAGGCCATAATACCATTGACTTTTCTCACTGGATGGCATTGCCTCACATGCAGAATTTGTGTTGTACTATACCCAGCATGCCCTCCCAAAAAAAAAAAAAAATATATATATATATATATATATAATATATACAATAGGAATGATAATAAAAATTATATTAACAATTATTATTGTAATTATGGAAACCCCGCAAGGGCAAGATTCCAGGTCCTTCCTGATTATATCCAGGCTCTCCCCTTGGAGTCCCTGAGACTTCTCTAAACCTTTCATTGGTGATGCAGGTTTTCTTGGGTCACACTGGTGGGTTTGATACAGATGGAAATGAGTTACCAAGACTTGTCTATGTGTCACGAGAAAAGCGACCTGGTTTTCAGCATCACAAAAAGGCTGGGGCAATGAATGCCTTGGTATAATTTTCTTCAAGTTCTTACACAGCTTTCTAATATAGCCTGGAAAAAAAAAAGATCATATGAATGGCTTTTAAAGTTGCAAAAGTCATATATATTGCTGGGCATAGTCATCTAACTTATTCTGAATGTTATGAACTTGGTTTTATTGTTTCCTACTTCCATTATTCTTTTTTGATTATTTGTGTCGCCATGCTCCCAAAATCTTAGAAGAATTATAGGAAACAAAACGTCTAAGATAAGTCGATCTCTCTTTATTATGATGCTTGGTTGGTGTGAGGAGTGTCATTCTGCAAATATTTGCAGCTGTAGATGGTATTACTTTTCTCATGTTATATAAACAACGGAAAGAGTTGCGGATTTTCTTTTTCTTATATGCATTTGTACCATTGTAGCTCATAATTATCTTTGTTGAACAGATTCGTGTTTCTGCTGTCCTTACCAATGGAGCATATCTTTTGAATGTTGATTGTGATCATTACTTCAACAACAGCAAAGCTCTTAAAGAAGCGATGTGTTTTATGATGGATCCTGCTTTCGGAAAGAGGACATGCTATGTCCAATTTCCACAGCGTTTTGATGGCATTGACTTGCATGATCGATATGCTAACCGGAATATTGTCTTCTTCGATGTAGGTTAACTTCATTTTCAGAGTGGGTTGTCTCAGGTTCTGTTATCCTTGACTGTAATGCTTTCTAACTTTCCATTTTATGTAGATTAACTTGAAAGGACTTGATGGAATCCAAGGGCCTGTCTATGTGGGAACTGGATGCTGTTTCAACAGGCAGGCCCTATATGGATATGACCCAGTATTGACTGAGGCAGATTTGGAACCAAATATTATTGTTAAAAGCTGTTTTGGTCCCAGAAAGAAAGGAAAGGGTGGTGACAAGAAATACATCGACAAGAAGAGAGCTGTCAAAAGAACTGAATCCAACATTCCAATATTCAACATGGAGGATATTGAGGAGGGGGTAGAAGGTAGGAGGCCTAGTAAATTCAGTGCTTCTTAGTTTTTGGACAGAGTTTCCCAGTTTGTTTCATTTCAGGTAACGGAAAGAAAAGTCAGATAGATTAGTCACAAGACAAGGTTGATATACTTTCAACCTTTCAGTAAGGCATCCTAAGTTTGTCATATTCTGGTTCTTATTATGACCGATGTGCCAAATCCTCTAGAGTTATCTCAGGCCCCTAGATATTCACTACCTACCCATCTGTGCCAGGCCTGAGATATGGTTTGCTTTCACTGCTGTTTTCTGTCTATGCAACTCATCAATAAGGTTACACTTTTTTGGTCTAGCTCATTTCCTATCTCCCTTGTGGGTTTCCGGGATAGTCGCATTCGTAACTCGACGGTAGGAAGATGAACAAATACAGTTTCCATGTTGATTTTGGCAAAATGCCTTGCTTCTATCCTGCAGGTTATGATGATGAGAGATCACTTCTTATGTCCCAGAAAAGCTTAGAGAAACGCTTTGGTCAATCGCCAGTCTTCATTGCAGCGACATTCATGGAACAGGGAGGGCTTCCACCATCTACTAATCCAGCAACTCTTTTGAAGGAAGCGATTCATGTTATCAGCTGTGGCTACGAGGACAAGACTGAGTGGGGCAAAGAGGTTGGTTACATAGAATGTACTACGGCATCTCTATATCATAACCCCATCCACAATGTCTTTCTCGTGGGTGCTTACATTTTATTTGCTGGCAGATTGGATGGATATATGGTTCTGTCACAGAAGATATCTTAACAGGGTTTAAAATGCATGCGCGAGGTTGGATCTCCATTTACTGCATGCCTCCTCGCCCAGCATTCAAGGGTTCTGCCCCCATTAATCTTTCAGATCGTCTGAACCAAGTTCTTCGATGGGCATTGGGGTCCATTGAGATTTTACTAAGCAGGCATTGTCCTATATGGTATGGTTACAGTGGGAGACTGAAGTGGTTGGAGAGATTGGCATATATAAATACCATTGTGTATCCCCTCACTTCAATCCCTCTGATTGCTTATTGCATGCTCCCTGCATTTTGCCTTCTTACTGGAAAATTTATCATCCCAGAGGTAAGTGGGCTCCCATCAATTACAAGTACAATTGTTTCAGCTTTTTCTGCTGATGCTTTAGGCTGTGTCTGGATAGACTTTTACTTTAATTTGCTTGATCCAAATCTTGCGACAAATGTACTTTGACCATTTCTAGCACACAACACCTGAAACGTTCACTTTATACGAATGTTAACACATAGACCCACATACTTTTTTCATAGCTTTTTGCCAATGCTTTTAAATCCAGACCAGACCAGACCAGCCGGTTGAACCAGGAACTACTCCTCAGTCTGGTCCAGTTGAACCCCTAGACTTGTTTTTGTCTAAACCTGGTCAAACCCAGAAGAACGGACGACTGGGATTTTAGTGGAAAAGCTTGATTTTTTGGGTTCCAATGGGTTCAAATCCCAATTAAATCTTCAGCCCACTGTCGACCAGAAATAAAAAAAGTAAAAGCCACATTTTCATACCCTGAAATGTCCTCTCCTCCATGCAAAGAAAAAACAGGGGTCACAATGTCTCTTTCATGAGAAAAAACAAAGATGAATGCCCCCTCTCTTCCATGAGGCCTTTCTTGGACTTTTTTTATGATGTAATTTTGTCGTCATTGCAAAAAGTATTTTTTGTAGATTTAAGTTATGACATTATACTCTTATCCGTAAATGTGGTTTTGTGTTTTTATAGTGTTTTATCATCTAGACATTAAGTTCAGCATTTTACTGAGTATTCAGGATGTTTTCTGGACTTTTTTTCCTAAATTTTCCAGATTTTTATTCACTTTTTTTTGAAGTAATGATGTCATAAAGTTGGCTCAGCCCGGTTAAACCAGAAACATGTTTGATGACTGGTTCGACCTCCGGGAGTATGAAAACATTGCTTTTTTACTTGAAAATATTTCTGAACAAACAAGCCCTTAATGTGGCTAGGACGTTGGGCAATAGTATGGGTGTATATGCCATTTAAAACACCAACATCAATGATATGTCATTTTTATGCCGCTGTAACCAATATATGCTAATTTGTTTATGCAGATTAGCAACTTTGCTAGTATGTGGTTCATTCTCCTCTTCGTCTCCATTTTTGCTACCGGAATCCTTGAGCTCAGGTGGAGTGGAGTGAGCATCGAGGACTGGTGGAGGAATGAACAGTTTTGGGTCATCGGGGGTACATCAGCTCATCTTTTTGCCGTGTTTCAAGGGCTTTTGAAAGTTCTCGCTGGCATCGACACCAACTTCACTGTCACTTCAAAGGCGTCAGATGAAGATGGGGACTTCGCCGAGCTTTATGTGTTCAAATGGACGTCACTCCTCATTCCCCCAACCACTGTCCTCATAATAAACTTGGTAGGCATCGTAGCCGGAGTCTCATACGCCATTAACAGTGGCTATCAGTCATGGGGACCACTCTTTGGAAAGCTTTTCTTCGCCATTTGGGTTATTGCCCATCTTTATCCATTCTTGAAGGGGTTGGTGGGCCGGCAGAATCGTACCCCCACAATTGTGATCGTGTGGTCAATACTGCTTGCTTCCATCTTCTCTCTGCTTTGGGTGCGCATCGATCCCTTCACCTCCGACTCCTCAAAAGCTGCTTCAAAAGGTCAATGTGGCATCAACTGCTAGTCAGGAGCAACCTTTGTTTGTGTTGCTAGTAAGAACCGACTGCTTCCTGCTTCGTGTGATGTAAATAACAAGATATCATGCCACCAGCCAGGTTCGTGCATTTAGAGGGGGGGAGCTGCGGTTTTAGTTAGTCGTCGTTCCAGCTTGTACCACAATGGGTGTTTCAGACTTGAAGTTTTAGCAATCATTAGTCATGGAGTTCTCTGTAGTCCTTCAAGGAGATTGCTCAATTAAATCCCTTATTTTGTCCGCAGTTCAATTAGGAAAAATATGGTCTGTTCACTGTTTCTCCAAGACCGGACATTGGAAATGAATCTTTCATCGTGGTAATTGCTGGCTCTTATGTTTGTCGTCATTTGCGAGCCCTCAAGGAGCGGCTTGTTTCATTTGTACATGCTTCAGTGCGGATGAAAAAAATTCCTGCCTTAAAGTAGTCCCCGGAGCGCCCCCCCTGCCCTGCCCCGCACGGGGCACTGGCAGTAGTGCCGGTGGCAGTCCATCCCTTCACAGGGCAGGCATGGGCACTGTGATCTCCAGCCCCACCCTGCCCAATGTCTTTCGTAGCCGTGACACTCCGAAAATATGAATCAAAGACACATTACTTCACACCAAAATATATTTCAGACGCCCGTATGTCTCTAAAGATGCAATTTCTAATAAATTAAGTCAATTTTTTCCCTCCTAAACTGAGAAGACCCTCACAATGTAAATCCGATGGACCATTGCCGTTCCAATGAAAAAGAAAATAAAAAAAAAATCAATACTCACCTTGAAAAATTGTGACAATCACGTCGATTGCGACCTCCCACATATGAAAAAGATGCAAAACCGGAAAGACAACATGTAAAATATAAAATATGCCTACCGCTAATAACCAAAAGACGTCCCAAAACCAGCTCCTCTTCGTCGAAAAACCGAAAGCCAAAACTCCCGGCTCCTTGCACATTCTATTTCTACACATCCTCTTCATCCTCCACCAATATCCTCTTACATGCTTCGTAGGACATGAACGATATCCCAGCAGCCAGCACCAACTTCATGCAGCTCGGACCCAACCCTCTATATAAGCCCCCGATTCCTTCCTGCTCAAGTATGCTTGTGAAAGCATGGATCACGTCCCTATACACCTTTCTCCCGCTCAAGGCCCCGACCTGCATGTGCTTACGCACCACCTCCAGTGGGAAAGTCGCACTGCTCGAAATAGCCCCAGCCATTGATCCAATCAAGAGGGTCTCGATGTTTCCAATCTTCTCTTGCTTGAAAACCTTCCTATACGCTTTTCTCAATGTGTCATAGGCGAAATAGTTGGTGGCAGCGTAAGGGATGACCCCGATGAGGCTAGGCCCGAGGCCTCTGTAGAGCTCTGCTGGACCCTCCTCTTTTACTATTTTCAGGAATGCGTCAAAGAGACCATCGTAAACCCCTCTCTGCAATTTTAGCAGGAAGATATTAGTTTAATGCAAGTTTGTGCACTTTAAATACCAAGCAAGCTTTTGACCAGTACCTGTATCGTCAGACGAGTTTTGACTAGCTCGAGAGGGTATGTGCATAATGTTGAACTGATACCCGCACAGGCCCCGGCAACCAATGATGCGGGAATTGGAAGTTTTGGCTGCTCCCCAGGTTTGGGTGACAGCTGCTTGTTGACCGTATCATATGCAAATAGCTGCACGGGAAGAACAGAAATCTTTTAAGTACCTTTAACCATAGAACATCCCTCAGGGGTACAAAAGCAATTCCCAGAAACAATGTGTCTTAATGCATGAAGAGAAAAGGAAACCTGGCTTATTAAATGAGAGGCTAGCCAATTTAAAATAGCTCTGCACTAATGATGGGAGACAGAGAAGCAAGAAGATTAATTTGTTTCAAGACTTGGCCTCCCCAGTCGAAGATTATGTGCTTATTAAACCAATATGACATTGTCAACGCAAACTGATAGGCATTAGTCTTTTGGCCACTTACAATGCTCAACGATTTGCCTAGCGAGGAAGTAGCTCTAGCACTACATGTGAAAAGTTTGATTACAAAGAGAAAGGAAGAAACCTAGTTGTCGCGGTTAGCAACTCCCAAAGTTGTTTTTCCCACTCTTCTTGGTCATTTTCCTCCTTATTTCCCCTCCTAGGGATCAAATGGGATAAGGAATGGAGACAGAACAAGATTATCCACCATGATACATTTAAATTGCAAGCAACTTCTCAACCATTCAAAATACCCATGACTTATTTCGAGTGACCTGAAGACGTTGGTAACATTTTAACACTTGAGACAAAAGATCACAGAGCGACAGGTACTAGTGCTCAGGTCTATCATGGAGATATTCTGCCGTCAAATAGGACTTGGTGTTGTATTTGACAATGGATCAACTATAGCTTAAAGGAAGCATCGGTTCCACTCTAAATGAGTGAGAACAGCAAAACAGAAAGAAAAGCATTGGTTCCACTCTAATCTCAATGATGATGAGCAAAGCATGGGCCTAAAGTATCCATTACTTCGGCCATGTTACAAGCCCCAGATGATGCAAGGATTATCCAACTGAAAACATAAGGATAAAAGCATCGTAAGTCATCAAGTAAGCACAACATGCAACTCATTCAAAGTCTTTCCAATTGAACAATTAAGCCATAAAGCTTTTCACAAACATGCAATCAACTACACATTAAATTCGTCTTAACTTATGTTGACAGAAAATCGTAAGCATAGTATTCTTATGGTTTACTCTGTCCTGTTGGCCTGGTTAAAAACAGATGAACCCTCAGCATTACAAAGGCATCAATATTCCATTCAAGAAACAGTGCTGTCAAATCGAGCGACAATTAAAATCGAGAGACTACAAAGAGACAGAGACTGCTAAGTGGCTTTGCAGGAATGTCGACGATAGCAAAGCACAACAATGCATGACCTCTACAAGACAAACAACACATGAAGCAATAGAGCCAAATATGGTACATGTATGTACCATGGTTGAAAAAGAGAGCAATGGAATGGATGATAAACAAACAAACAGACATCAGAAGATTCACCCAAAGAAGATATCCTAAATAGACAATATTGAGGGCACTGATGAACGAAGCAGGACAGCATGCATAGTTTCAACTGATTAGACACAAAAAGTCACAAGAAACCGCTACAACTTTCAAAAAGTAAATAAGGCATTACCTCTATGGCCTTGCTAGGGGCAACCCGAATCACATTAACCAAATTACCCCTAAACAATCCCTTCCATCCATCAGTCTTCATAATATTCTGGAACACCTCAGTAGTAGAATGCCCACTGTTTCCTACCATCAGATGTGTCCTTATAGTCTCCAATGGCGCTACTGCAGTCCGTGACACAGCCCCTGCCACTGCTCCACTGATTAACCTCCTCAACGAAGGGTTTTTCACCTTTATTTTCAATTTAAACCCATTCTTTTTATTCCCTACAGTCTCTTCCTCCTCCGGGACCCCAACAATCCGAATACCCTCCGGAGTCGTCACGTACTTAATCATCAAATCGGGGCAGCTTAGTTTTAGGCTATTCACGGCCCTGTTATCACCCGTATTAGGCGAATTCGGCGATAAACCGAAATTCATCCCCATTTGGCCTACACTGGCAAATAAACCACCTCCAGGATACATATCAGGATCGACAGAATTCCATTGATAGCCCAAGTTATTAATAGAGAAGAACCCATCCTTCCTATCATCAAAAAGCTGCAAATCTTTCCTACCCATGATCAAAACCTTGTCCACAAGCACTTGATTCCGACGTTCTGATCTGATCAAATACTTCTCAAAAAATAAACAACCCCTCTTAATTACGGACAGCTGAGAATTCTCCTGTGAACGCGAAAGAAAGGTATATCAGAAGCAAGCTTTTGACAAGGTCCACTCAATCAAGCCCCATTCACCACCTCATAGCCAAAATTCAAGAGCTTAAGAGGCAAAGACTGGATTTTGACGAGACGGGTGTCCCAAAAAAAAACTGAAGTTTTCACCGCAGAGACCAACAACGAAACTGAAATACATATAGTTAAAAGAGTCAGAGCGGAGCATACGAACGACGCGAAGAGATTCTGATTCTGCTTGGACGTTACGAGAGAGGAGGCGATGAGGATCAAGGAAAGTTCTCCGAGAGAGAGATTGGAGGATACCCGGTAGAGTCCCTCTCTCTCTCTCTCTCTCTCTCTCCCTCGAGCTGTGTTGCGGGACGAATTGATTTGCAAAGTTTCTCCTTTTATAATGTTCTGAGGCCGCTTCGCTGTTTGTTGAGGTCGGAGGAATCTGATTCGAAATCGGAGTGCACCTCTTTCTGAGTTAACGAGGAAACAAGTTTCCCACCAACCCCACCCCCCCAAAAAAAAAAGAAAAAAGAAAAAGGGAAACAAGGTATTTTTAAGAATTTCGGTTTTTTCTCTTAGGTTTTTTTTTTTAATCGAGATTTCTCACGTGCAATAGACTAAATCATCGAGATAGTGCATTACAAAATCAATACTACCGAGCAAGCCCCCAAGTCTCTAGATTCCTTGTATGTAAATTTTTCCTTTTTCCTTACCAATAATGCATGGATAAATTTTTTATCGAAACAACAAGAGCTTAACTTATGGATACTTGAACAAATTAAGAAGAAATTATAGGCGATGGAAAGGGAGGAAACTCGTGAAACATGATAATTTTTTGGCATAAATAATAAATTTACAAATTTATTATAAAATATTATCGTGCAATTTTCGTTGTCATATTGACTTTGAACTTTTTTTAGCTCTTATTTTGCCTAATATTGTTTCTAATAAAATTTTTCTTTACGGGATTTAGACTGGCAACATAAAAGTACGGATTTTTTTTTTAAAATTAACGACCATTTTACTACTAGATAAGCATATTATGAAGTGTGAATAATAATGGAAAAATAATTTTCAAACTTAATTAATGAGATGTGTCAATCATGCATATATCTTTTTAAGGGTTTTGCTTATTATTGATTTAGTTTAATTAATTATATTTCTATTATAATATCTCGAAAATATTCTAGGAATAATGGCAAAGCCCAAAGTACATTGTGATAATCACTGCCTAATTTCTTTATTATTGCATCATACTTTTATAATTTTAAATTAACAGCATTATATAGCAAATTATAGTAGTAATGTAATTACATTTTGAACTATATCTTCTACAATCCTACCCCTGCCCTTCTAGGAAGGGCAGACGATCTCTTCGCGTTGAGGCATCCCAACGCATCGAAAGATTCAGACTCCGATGAACGACGAAACTCGGAAGCAACAATGAATCCGAGTCCGAACCGACTCTTCAGATGCAATCCTCACTCGCCATCAAAGCCAACAAGCTCGCTCGCAGGTTCACCTCCCTCTCGACATCCCTTATCGCTTCATCTCCCCGTCGTCACGTCCGCATCGACGACGGCGGTAGCACCCCCGTCACGAACAAGCGAGAGGCGGAACAGAGCTGCCTAGCTTGTCTCCGACTCTGCGACACCGTCCCAAAACTCGCCCAAGTCCACACCCACATCATCAAATGGGGCCTCGGCAACAACCCCCTCGTCCTCACCAAGTTCGCTTCCACGTCTTCGGATCTCGACGCCGTCGACTTCGCCTGCTCTTTCCTCTTCGCGCCCGATGCCGACGCTCGTCTCTACGACGCCTTCCTCTTCAACACCGTCATCCGAGCTTGTGCTCAGAGCAATCGCCCAAAGTCCTTGGCTTTTTACAATCTCATGCTTAGGTCTGGCATTTCGCCGAACAAGTTCACGTACCCGTTTGTTCTTAAGGCCTGTGCCGGCATTGGGGACTTGAGTTTGGGCCAGTCGGTTCATGGCTCCGTCTTTAAGTTCGGGTTCGACGAAGATGTTCATGTGCAGAACACGATGGTTCACATGTACAGCTGTTGTGGAGGGGGCATCGAGTTTGCGAGGAAGGTGTTTGATGGAATGACGAAGCTGGACTCTGTTTCGTGGAGTGCCATGATCGGTGGCTATGTACGTTTAGGCGAATCGGGGGATGCCGTAGCGTTATTTAGAAAGATGCAGATTGCCAGGGTCAAGCCTGATGAGATTACTATGGTTTTGTTGTTGTCGGCTTGTGCGGATTTAGGTGCCCTTGAGCTGGGTAGGTGGGTGGAGTCCTATGTTGTGAGAGAAAATGTTCAAAAGACCGTGGAGCTGTTCAATGCTCTTATCGACATGTTCGCCAAGTGTGGAGATGTCGATAGTGCATTAAGGTTGTTTAGAAGCATGAGTAAAAAAACAATTGTTTCATGGACTTCTGTCATTGGCGGTCTTGCAGTACATGGCCGCGGTGTGGATGCTGTTTCTCTTTTTGATGAGATGATAGCATCTGGGGTGGTGCCGGACGATGTTGCCTTCATTGGCTTGCTTTCGGCTTGTAGTCACTCTGGCTTGGTTGAGAAGGGCAGAGATTATTTCAACTTGATGACAAAGGAATTTGCTATTGAACCTAAGATAGAGCACTATGGTTGCTTGGTAGATCTGCTCTGTCGGGCTGGTCTCATCCAAAAGGCCATAGAGTTTGTTGAGAAAATGCCCCTCGAACCAAACCCAGTTATTTGGCGAACCTTGGTTAATGCTTGCCGTGCACATGGTGAGCTCAAGCTTGGGGAGGACATCACCAAAAGGTTAATCGGAAAAGAACCCATGCACGAGTCAAATTATGTTTTTCTCTCGAACATATATGCAAAAATGTCCAATTGGGAAAAGAAAACCAAGATCAGAGAGGTGATGGACACCAAGGGGATGAAAAAGATTCCTGGAAGCACCTTGATTGAACTAGAGAACGAGATTTATGAATTTGTGTCTGGTGACAAGTCGCATGAGAGGTATAAGGAAATCTCTGAGATGTTGGATGAGATGGGGAGGGAGATAAAGAAGGCTGGATATCTTCCTTCTACGTCGGAGGTGCTCCTCGATATTAATGAAGAGGATAAGGAAGATGCTTTGAATAGGCACAGCGAAAAGTTGGCAATTGCATTTGCTCTTCTCAGGACACCACCTGGAACTTCTATCCGCATAGTGAAGAACTTGCGAGTTTGTGAGGATTGTCACTCTGCTACCAAGTTCATCTCCAAAATTTATGATCGAGAAATTGTTGTGAGGGACAGGAATAGATTTCACCATTTCAAGGATGGCATGTGCTCATGTGGAGACTTTTGGTGATATATCCCTACATTGTGGTACTCACATCAAGTGGAACATCATGTTTTATTACTTGGGATCAACTGTTTTATCTCCACTCAAATGTTTTACTTGTAGAGAGAGAATATCATATGCAAAGTGCAAAAGTTCTTCACTCGGAGGTTCTTAGCCAGAATCCTCTATTGGGGGTCATAGCATCCACGATATTCCAACCTGTATGATCGTGAGTGCTCCATTGACCGATCCAAAATTGAGCTGATCTCTTTTTTTGAATGAAGAACATGTATTGGCGCATAAGATGGGTTGGAGGCTGGAGCTGGCTTTCTTTCTCACCAGAGATACTTCATGAATCATTCGTTTTAGGGAGGAAACAGGGTTTCGACAATCTGAATAATGACTCCCAAGTGTTGGATAAACCTGGAAAATCTTGCTAAGGCCGCCACCACATAACTTCTCTTCAGGATGCTTGTGAGATTTGTGAACTGAGAAACAGGAATTTGCAGCCTGGTTTTTCATCTTGAGCACACCGTTGCTCTAACGATTATTTTGACAACCCTACGCTAAGTTCCATCTGGGAGGAGCAATGTGTTTTATTTTGGGGGCACCAGATTTGGAATAGCAAAGTAATACGCCATAAAGATAGCTCGATTGAGTCTGGGTTGAGTAAGCAGGATCTGCAAAATAGTCATGGACATTGAGATGTCCCGAGAACTGAGAAACTTCGTCTACAAAATCTAAAGGCATGTTCTGAGCTTTTCAGAATTAAGGGAGAGATGGGTTGCCGATACACTAACTGGGGTATGTTCATACAAATGATGTTTTGTCCTTGCTCTCGTCGAGAATAATAAATTGGATCATTAGTGATGGGAATAAGACGAAGAGGGAGCTCGATTTACACAACTCGAGACGAGAGAATTTTTTTGATTTTGTAATTCTCATTCCATCAAAATAATTACAAGACAAGCTTTTATATAGGCAGAATATAATGACTCTTCAATTACATGACTACTCAACCAATTCATAAATAATCTACCATTCCAAAGCGATAGGCTTTTAGGAACTTACAAGATAAAAGACTTCATCGAAAAATTACAAAACAATAAAAGCTCTTTGACTGAATCTTCAAGAATTTGATTTAATTTCCAATCATTAGTACCACCTCACTAGCTTGGAAGAAACTAGTATGCGCTCAGCCTGAGGAGGGGCCCGCATCTAATTAGCTATGATTATATAATTGGTCCCATCTCTCAGCTCTCTCCAGACCTAACCTGGTAGGTTTGACATTTAGTCATTAGAGGAAAGGAATAGCAGCCCCCTCAAACAGATCCGAAGGGGACGCAATTGGATCTAAATTTCACCAGGACCGTCGTCGAGACAATTTATAAGCTTTGCCACTCTGACCGAGAGCCACCGACAGAGCTACAGGGTCTAATGTTAACCTCACTCGAAATCGGATGTGGGTGGCCTGGGGATCCACATCCTGCTTCTTATCAGGGTAATTGTCTTTTAGCTCTCTTCAATTCCGCGAGGTAGGGCCGAGAATGAAGAAGACAGGATGCACAACTTGGCAAGGTTAGGCCGAGAACGCAGAGTAGGGGGATGCTTTTCTGGTTGATGGTTACATCTAGATCATAACTCAAAACACGGGAAGCATATGACGGAAGAAGCATCTTCTTAAGGTGTATGACCATGGAGAGATGCTTTTTGGTCTTCTGACCGCAAATGCTGCACGAACTTCGGGGGAGTTTCACAGAGCTAAGACGTTGTTTAACATAGATCGAGACGAAACGGTCAAAACTCTGCATTTGCTCTTCTTCGTGTACTTGAACAGTGCCCTGATAAATCACAGATTAAGACAAATTATCCCTCCCGGTCGGGCAGGGACAAGAATATCCGCATCATCTTCGTTATTGTACTCATGAAATGCGTCTGCGTTTGCGCATATGGATTCCGACTTTTAGGTGGGAGCGAAACTCACTAAGAGAGTAAACTCTTTTAAGCTCACCGACACAATTTTAAGAGCCTGTCTCTGAAAAAGCGTACAGCCTTTTTACCCAGAGAAGACATGTGAACTTCACTCTCCTACGCAGTCAAAGCGAACGTGAAACCCTCTGTGAGCAACAGAGAGCATCAACAGTGACGCAGCCTCACAAAGAGAAGAGGGCGGGGGGGTGGGGTGGGTGTGTGTGCGTGATAAACAACCTCGAGCTGCCATTGTCTTTGGTTGGGTTGGGTCCACTGCAGTTGCTTCTGTAACTTCAAACTATCATTGGCTGAGCATTTTCCATTGGTTTCCACAATTTATCCCGTCGTTCCTCCACTTCTCTGTGACTTCCAATATCACAATGCACGCAATTTCAGTCTAAAGAAAGAAAGGATCTCATCTCATGGCTTGTGAAGCAAATTGGAAGATAACCCCTCTTCAAAATCCAGAAACTCATAGGCCCACCAAGTCAGACAAATTGCTGAGCAGACCTAGTGTTCTTGTTAGTGTCCTGAATCAAAATTTAAAAGCCAAGGCACCATGTTTAACCAATGTGACAGCATGCCATTAGTGCTCACATGAAGCAGTCCACAAGAGAAGGCCTTCAGAGGACAGGGCATATGAGATTGAAGTGCAAAATCAGGAGTAAATCTCCATAAGTGAAGAAGAAGGTTTAGGATACAAAAAAGGGACCAAAAATTTGCAACAGTAGACGAAATTTGACTAGCAATAAGAGATTCTTCACCTCTAGTGAATAAGGCTTTGAAGTATGCTAATTGGTAACTAAATGAAGTAACATCTCATAACCAGCAGGCGAAGCAGAGCAAGAAACTGCAAGAATGCATTTGCATTTCTCTGCATTTTCGTTCTTCATTTTGCCGATTTCGCCTTCTCGGTCATCGAAAGTTCAAGGAATCATCCTCAGGCTTGAGAGTTCCTCTTCTCTCCCACTCCCACCGACCCGTCTCCTTCCCTCTGCCCCAGCAACCTCCCGGCCTCCCCCTCGCCCGCATGGGCCGCCGCCTTCTTCTGCGCCTCCTTCGCCTTGAGCGCCTGCAGCTTCGAGTGGTTGTAATACGCGACGCCCAGGAACGCGAGCCCGTACCCGAACAGGTTCACCGGCGTCACCGTGTCCTTGATCACCGACCACGAGAAGGCGATCAGCAGCCAGTCCTTCACCACGCCCGCCACGTTCATGGTCAGCGCCGAGGTCTTCCCGACGAGCAGGAACACGGCCAGGTTGAGCGCGAACGCGCAGAGCGAGTTGGTCCCGAAGACCACGAGGTCGGGCCGGAAGCTCGTGGACTTCACGAGCACCGGGCACTCCACGAAGACCCAAGGCACAAGCAGGAAGACAAGGCAGCACGGCGCGACGTAGTACAGGGACGTGATGGGGTTCAGCTGAATCCCCTTGGAGGTGAGCAGGATCTGGATCAGGACCAGCCTCGTGGCCTCGAAGGCGACGGCCCCGAGCTGGAGGGCCACGCCCCAGGCGTCGAACTTGGCCTCCCCGTAGGCGGCGACGCCGACGCCGAGCGAGATCGACACCATGTTGAGCATGGTCTGGGACTTGAAGGTCTCTCTTTTAAGCAAGACGCCGATGGAGTAGACGGCGACGGGCATGAGGGCCTTGAGCATCTGGATGAAGGAGACGGAGAGGTAGATGTAGGCGGAGTTGGAGAGCCAGAGGGAGAGGGCGTAGAGGGCGCCGATGGGGACGACGGAGGAGAGGTAGAGGTCGCGGGACATGGGGACGGGCTCGACGACCTTGAAGACGTTGACGAGGAGGAAGGCGAGGGCGGAGCAGAAGGACATGTGGAGGAGGGTGAGGGAGACGGGGAAGGGCCAGTTGTAGAGCTTGCGGTCGAGGATGTACTTGTTGTAGACGATGACGGTGAAGGAGAGGAAGATCCAGACGGCGACGTAGGTGTAGGACAGGACGATCTTCCTCACCAGCCCCTCGCTCAGCGACCCTCCCTTCCCCATTTCCGGAAGCGGCGGCGGCGGGGGAACGGAGGAGGAGGAGGAGGAGGAGAATGCGGGCGGATTAGGGGTGTCGGGCAAAAGGGGTTGCGCAGGATAAGCAGGAGATGCGCGCCAGCTGAGAGGAAGTGGAGAATTCGCAGTGGCGAGAGAGGCGACTGGTGGGGGGTTTGGGGAAGAAGATGGTGTCGCAGAAAGAGAGCAGAGGATTTTTAAAGTTCCTGTGCTGGGCTGTGCGGTGAAAAGTGGATTCACACCTCTGGTGATTTTATTTTTTAAAATTTTGTCCGAAGTTACCTGTTCGGACGGTTTCCGGTTTCCCCAATTTGATCCTCGCAAAAGCATTTTTTTAAAATCCCCCATTTGTTTCGACCCCCAAAAAAAAAAAATCGCCCTTTTGTTTTTTAGGCATTTTTAAGTCTCTTTTTTTTTTTTTTGCATAATTATCTCGACACTCAAGTGGTCTCCAATCACGAGTTGCTTGTGTACACACATGAGAGAAGCATCATGCATTCGATAATCACATTCTAGAACAAAACATTAGATACAAGAAATGTTAAACAATCATAAAAAGCAAGTTAGTGACTAAGGACCGACATGATTCTTGATTCATCCAGTAGCTCGAATGATTAGTAATATCGAAATTTCGAAATTGAGGAATCTCCCAATAAATAGAAAAAAAATCTACTGGTTCATGCAAAAGGTATGGTCAAAATCTCTGGTCGAATTTTCGAATCTTGGATAAAAAATGTTGGAATATATAAATATTAAACCACGTCTTCTTCTAACAGCTTAAGCTTTTAGAACAATTGGTTGTGGTCCCACAAAATCGTTACATGGTATCAGAGCATGAGGTCCTGAGTTCAAATCTTTCCAGGCCCCTATTTACCTCCACAATTAATTTGTTCATCCTTAGTACTAGGCAAAAGACCAGACTACCTATTTACCTCCCCAATTAATTTGTCTAGCTTAAGCTTTTAGAGCGGTTGGTTGTAGTTAGTCCCACCAAATCTTTACAGAAAATGAGGTGTCGATAGTCTGGTTGGCACCGTCATGAATCAGGTTTTGAGTCCGCTAAACTTTCTGCGAACCTTAGGCATGCAGGATTAAATTTATCCGACATAGCTACCATGTTTTGGTATATATAATATAATAATAATAATAATAATCCTAGACGAGGAGCATAATCCGGAAAGAATTGGTAATACATAAATTTGAAAATTAGATATCGGCATCCCTTATATATTTTCGTCACTGTGCCGTCAATAAATAATAAGGGTAGGTTTTTTCCATCTCACTATGGCTAAAACACTTACTAGCACATTGTTTTGTCAATATTAACCTTTGGGATCCCACCATTTTTAAGCATTCTTCATTTGCTTTTCTTTTCTTTTCTTTTTCTCTTCTCGATGCCACTTTCCTTCGTCTAATTTATTTCTATGTTCTCTCTTCGTAAAACACCCCTCTCATGCCAATAATAGGCAAGTTTTTGACACCCTAGGTCGCTCACCGACACAAGCAATTGATGCAGTTGAAGCCCTGATTTGCAAAAACCTATTTCTCAACCAACTAGTCCTCGTCCATATCCACCTCTTCAATTCAAAGATCAATTGTAAGTAAAAATCCATCTCATATCTCTTCACTCTTCACACTTATTCCATCCCTTTCGCTCATTGTGTTATTCGTTTTCCCATTTCGCATCAAACATTTCGATTGATCGATCATGAAGACAAGAAAAACCCTCTTAAAGATTCAAATCCAGGAGTTGAAGCGCTTGCCCAAATCCTCATCAAGCTTATCATCAATGTCCACTTGTCCATCTTCATCTTCTTGGTCATGACCATCACTGTCATCGACGATTTGCCATCACCTACCTTCCTTCATATCCATGGCTCGAATTTGCCCCTACTCTCACTAAGTTGTTTACGCAAACTGAAAATGCCACCTTCAAGAACAACAATCGTCTAGATGGTGAGGATTTGGCCGGCCTGGCCTCCACGTCTCTCCTACTTCTGCTCCAATCTCAATTGTCGAGGTGCCATCGTAGATGATTGAGAGGGCTGAAGAGGTGATTGCAGACTCGACCCTCAAGCCCAAGCCCTTATGCCATGAGGAGGCTCTGTTACCTGTCAATTTTTCGAATCCCCGTGTTCTAATCGCCGTTAAGAAATTTTATGCAATAACCTTGAGGTCTATTTTGTTCATGGGTATCAAACTCGGATTAAAGATTTAAAAAGGGCAGAAGGACAGTAGAAGTGCCAATATTTGTGTACGGCGCTCACTTTAGTGCTAATTTTTTTTTTCAGATCACTTAAGTGCCAATTTTTTTTTTCAGATCACTTAAGTGCCAATTTTTTTTAAAAAATGATCATTTCAGTGCCAAGTCCGACGTGCCTTGCCGGAAAGCATATGTGGCGCCTACGTGGCTCGCCGAAGCTTCCACGTCAGAAACAAATAAATTAAAAATCAGTGAAAATACTTAATATTAAGTGAACTAAAAAACTAAAAAAAGCCAAAAAAAAAAAATCAGGGTTTGCAGCGGCGAGGGGCGTGACCCTTGCCGCCGTCGCCCCTGCCATCTCCGGCAATGGCGATGGGCGGTTGTGGATGAGGGGCGGCATGGGTTGGTTGAACTTGTGGTCTAGGCGGCGGGGTTGAAGACGGAGGGGTAACGCTTGTCGAAGAGCTCCATCATCCTATGGCCTCCAAGAACCTCTTCTGCATCTCCTCCTGCTTCTGCATCACCTGCTTCATCAGTCCCTCGAAGAGCTCCATCATGCTATGGCGGCTTCCACCGCCGTTGCTACTCATCTCTCCCGGCCGCCTCTTCCGCTTGCAGGGGATGGCTGAGGGGGGTCGCCGGGGCCAGACCAGCCTCGCCGTGCGCCGGCTTGACGAGGCTCGGCTCGCAAACCCACGGCGAGGTCGACCTCGCCCAGATATAGGCGAGGTCGAGCCTCGCCGTGGCAGGGCCAGATCGGCCTCGCCTAGCGACGACCAACCCATGAACCAAGGCCGAGGACTAGCATGAAGTTTGGGTGATGGCTCGGATCTTCTGTTGGAAGTAGGCGATTTTGCTGTGGATTCGGTCCCAGATGAAGAAAAGGAGAGCAAGCCTGTGGGTGAGGGAGGTTCGAGAGTGGCAGGTTTCCTTCTACTTCTTCGGTCGCCAAATGAAGAGGAAATAGAAAAGGGTTGGAGAGAGTTCAAGAGCGATTGAGCATGAAAAGGAAGAACGTAGCCACATCCCAGTAAGAAGAAGTCCGCCCTCACTTGCTAGTCGTCCTTCCGCCGAGCCGTCACTGGGCGAGGCCGATCGGGCCTCGCCGACCCTGGCGACCTCGCGACGGGGGTCGCCCGACCCCGGCAACCCCCTGGGCCAACCCCCACCCCTCGCCGGCCATTGCCGGCGATGGTGGGGGAGGCGGCGAGGGTTCACACTCCCTCGCCGCTACAACCTCCATTTCTTTCTCTCTTTTTTGTGCTTTTTTACTCTTTTTTAATGTTTAGGATATTTTCTATTTTTATTTTAATTTTTTTGAAAAAAATAACTATTTTAATAATTTAAATGACCACGTGGCATCCACATGGCTTAATTTTTTTAAAAAATTGACACGTAATATTAAAATAATAATAATAAATACCACGTGTATTGTTTGCCCGGAATTGACACTAAATTAATCATTTTTTGCCGGAATTGGCACTAAAGTGATCGCCGCACACAAATATTGGAACTTAAGTGAGCCGGCGAAAAAAATTGGCACTAAAGTGAGCGCCGTACACAAATATTGGTACTTCTACTGTCCTTCTGCCATTTAAAAAGCAATGTGTGCAACATGTCCAAGACGGCAAGTTATAGAGGCAGATCACAAAGGAGAGTGTTCTTCTTCTTATTCTTCTTTATATATAAATATTGCCAAGCTTGAACCATGATCAGATTAAGAGGAAATAGAGAGAAGTAAAAAGAAAGGAGGAAAATGTGACCCACCACAAAAGAAAAGAAGAAAATCGCAACCAAACAAAAAGGATGCTTTAAAAAAATGTGGGACCCACAAAGGTTAATTTTGTCAAAAATTATAAATGAGAGTGTTTTAACTATGGTGGGAGTGGAAATAGCGTAACCCAATTAAAATCTTAAAAGAGCCAATTTTTTATTTTATTTTTCCCATTTGGTGCAATGCATGCGTTCCATCTGTTAAGATTGTCTCACATCGCTTGTGGAAGGGATTAGTGGTCGATTTATAAGTGTGAGGGAAAATCTCAACCTTTAAACTAACTTTTGGGTTGATAGAGGCGCAATACTACACAACACTGGTATTAGAGCCCAGGTTACCAATAAGTCTGGACCCAATAGTCACACGGGGAAAGATATGGGTTGTCGCTCCCTCCGACCCATGGCCCGATGTGTGAAAGGGAGATTGTTGGGTTGTCTCACATCAGTTGTTGAAGGAGTTGGTGTTCGGTTTATAAGTGTGAGGAAAAACCTCAACCTTTAAGCTAGTTTTTTGATTGAGAGAGGCCCAGATCACCCAACATTATCTGCAGGCCTCGTCCTCAACGTGACAAGCACGTGCCTCGTAGTTTCTTGACTTGCCTTCCCTTGACTTGGCACAAAGAGGAAAAGGAAACAAGCTATTACTTAAATTCAAACTGTTATTGAAATTAAGCTAATTATATATTTAGGAGCAAAAAAAACTATAATTACTTGCTCCGGCACATTGTTGGATGATGCAGTCGACATATCAGTCGCGGTGTAGTAACTATGCGGAAACTTTGGACTCTTAGTTAATTAGGCTTGATGTGGATCCAATATGTCCTTAAAATGCAATTGATTCGTACCATTATCTTCCACCAACCAAGTAATTAGATATTGCATTTGGAATGATGTTAACAGGTGTTTTGTGGCACTTATTAAGCAGTGCCATTAAAGAAATCTAGTTTTGAGAGGATGATGTCGATATACAGAAGATTATGATATTTCTTCATTCGATCAATTCACAAGTAAGATTTATTATTTTACCGAAATTCATCGTAGTTCAGAGCCTCTGGAAAAACACGTCTAAAGTTTCGTTTATATCATGGAAAACGGATGATTATGAAAATATTTTCATGGAAGCAATTACTTATGTCCTTTAAAAAATCGAATGAATCGAAAATATTTTCATCGTTCACAAAAATATTTAGATATAAATTATATCATCGGTGGTGAGAAAATTTTTCCATTGATTAATTATTCCAAGCGATCATTTTTTTTACAAATATATATTTTATGAATTATTCATCCTTCACGAAACATACATAATTAATTAAACTCTATCAGTCTCCTTGAATTATATTTTTTTTTTGTCCGGGGGGTAGGGTTGGGGTTGTCGAATCCTTAAATTAACTTGGTGGCGCGATTTTCAAACATGAAGTTCTTTCTCCGGTGCAAACCGGCTGACAAAAGAGGAAAAAACAAGAATAAAAACAGCTCATTTGATAACACCTTCGTACCAAACCTTATCATAGACTTCGTCGTACCTTCGGGCATGTGTCGTTTCGAGGTTTGACTATTGGATCCCTGTAGCGTTCGGCAAATTTAGGGTTTTCTTGAATCTTTATTCCTCTTATTATATTTCTTGGGGATTATTTCTTTTATTGTGGGAGAGAATGCGATGTTCACAGGATCAAACCCGCGAGCGAGAATAAGTTCCCGACTTTCCAAAAGCATATTCGCAGCGGACAAGACACGGAGACTTCCAAATCTATGGAAGCAGACAAAGAGAGAACGCGTAGTCTTCTGTTAGACGACTGCGACAGCTTCAGTGGTTTCGCGTCGCTACTTATGTTTGGACATCTCATGTGGATTAATAGTTAATCCCACATCACTGGCTGCTTCCTCTTGGCAATTTTTCTGATCGATTCAATATGATCCTCATCGAATAGTTGGGCTCGATTTGATCAGTGTGGAACTTTAATGCTGGCGGCCGAGGTCTTCGGCCCGCGTACTTTGGTCTAGGGTTAGGGGTTTTGAGTCTAAGCGCCAAGTTACTAGGTCTAACCGCCGGGGACGGCCTGGCCTAACAGGATCAATGAGGACCTATTAGACCGTGAAAGCGGGTGTCTAGGTCCCAATCCTAACTGTTGGTCCGCCAAGATCCTAGGACTACTAGTCCCAGGCACCAAAGAGGCGATTTCGATACTGGGTTCTGAGTTTGGGCATCAGGATCCCTAGACCGCCAACTAGAGGCATTTGGCACCCAAGGTCAATCACTTAGGTACTATGAACTTGGGTCTAGGTTCGGCCGTGAGGTCTCGAGTCCAAAGGATGATTAGGATGGGTATGGTTGTAAAATCCCATAAGAAGTGAATAAGAAAAGAATGATGGAGAATCTCACATGGAAAAAAGAGTAGATGGTGAATTGGCTTAAATATTGAAACTTCACAAATGGGTTTGGGCCCCAAGGGGCACCGCACTTTTGTGGACGGCGGAGGACCTACGCACAGCTAGGTCGGCCCACACGCGCGCGCGTTTATTTATTTTTACACCATTTTTTTATTCTTTTTAAATTGAAGGGACACGACTTGAATAGACATGTCCGAAAATTTCTGGACATTCTTTTTCGTCCGAACAGATATGTTAGCTCGGCGTTGAGCGAACATGAAAGTTCGAACGTCGAACATACATGTTCATTCGGATTAAAGCGAACGAACATGTTTGTTCGAATAGAACTCTTTTCGGTTGCATTCCTTCGTCAATAGAAATGTTCGATTTCGCGAATCTTCACATCATTGTCTATAAATACAAACTCCGACCGTCACTTTTGAACTACTAAAATTTTTATTTTCCACCACTCATTACTCATCTTCATCATCTGTGCTATTGTTCTGCAAACTTGCGTTCGAAGGAGTCCTTTGAAGAAGTACTGCTTCAGAGGAACGCGATCCGTTCTATCTTGGGAGACAATTGTCCAAGGTCCTCGGGTACTGATTGAGGGGACAAATTTGTCTTAAGGATACAACGTCATTTCGTTGGGCTCGGATCAACATTCTGGTTACTCATTTGCATTGGTTACAGGTTAGTCTTTCAATTGCAATTCTGTTTATACGAACTTAGGCTATAACAATCTTAAGACAAATTTATTTTGCTGTTGACGTTCCTCGTGCCTAGTTTGTGTGATATTTTCGTTAGAAGTATTATGTACCATCGTTCACATATCACGTCTATTCAAATCAATCTTTTCTCGAAACTCTATAACATCGTTCGAATAGACCTTTGTCGAATTGCTATTGTCGTCGTCCTTATAGTTCTTTTGGAAAAATTCTGTGACTTCGTTTATATAATTGTTTGATATTATATACGTTCTGTTTTATCATTTTTGCAATAGAAATGGCTTTGACTTCGACTCCGATTACTCCTATTCCGAATCATGGAGGAAAGCTAGAAAAATTCAATGGTTCTGATTTCAAGAGATGGCAATAAAAGATATTGTTCTATCTCACGACCTTGAACTTGGCAAGATTCCTCAATGAGGATGGTTCTAAATTGGATTTTGGAGAGACAAACAAGGAAAAAGTTACTGATGTGGATGCATGGAAGCATTCTGACTTCCTGTGTCGCAACTATGTCCTCAACGGTCTAGACAATACCCTTTATAACGTTTATAGTCCGTTGAAAACGGATAAGGAGTTATGGGATAGTCTAGACAAGAAATATAAAATAGAAGATGCTGGATTGAAGAAATTCATTGTCAGCAAATTTCTGGATTTTAAGATGGTCGATTCTAAAACTGTCTTAAGTCAAATTCAAGAGCTTCAAGTGATCATGCATGATATTCATGTTGAAGGAATGACACTAAGTGAGTCATTTCAAGTGGCCGCCTTCATTGAAAAATTGTCACCGTCAACACAAGAGAAAGGAGTTATCACTTGAAGACTTGATTGTTCGATTGAGGATTGAGGAAGACAATGGGCTTTTTGAGAAGAAAGTTGGCGAGAATCTAGAGGTCTCAAGGGCCAATGTTGTTGAAAAAGGATCTAAACCCAACAAAAAGAGGAAAATGCCTAGCAAGTTTGGAAAGAGATTCACCCAAGGCCTGAAGAAGTTCGTTGGCAAATGCTTCAACTGTGAAAAGTCTGGACATCAAGCCTAAGACTGTAGAGCCAAGAAAAGACAAAAAACTCAGGCCAACATGGTGGAACAGATTTCCAATGGTGTTGATGATATCAATCTTACTGCTATGATATCTGAATGCAACATAGTGGGAAACCCCAAGGAGTGGTGGATTGATACTGGAGCAACTCGTCATATCCGTGCAAACAGATCGATGTTCTCGTCCTACACTATTGTGGGGGGTGATAAAAAAAACTCTATATGGGTAATTCATCAACCTCTAAAGTTGAAGGTGTTGGAAAGATTGCTCTGAAGATGACATCTGAAAAAATTGTGACACTAAATAATGTTCTGCATGTGCCAGATGTTCACAAGAATTTAATGACTGGATTTCTCCTTAGCAAGAATGGCTTCAAGTTAGTGTTTGTGTCTGACAAGTTTGTACCCTCCAAAAATGAAATGTATGTAGGAAAGGGTTATATGAGTGATGGTTTGTTCAAGATGAATGTAATGACTGTCGTAACTAAGGATAATATGAATAAAGTTGCTTCTACTTATGTGCTTAAGTCTCCTGATATTTGGCATGCTAGACTAAGACATGTTAATTATAAGTCGTTAAAGAAATTAATGAGTGTGGGACTATTGCCGAAGTTTGACTGTTCAAGTGAAAAATGTCAAGTGTGTATTAAATCTAAGTTTTATAAACCTCCTTTTCATTCTGTAAATAATAGGGCAACAAAACCTTTAGATTTAATACACACAGACATTTGTGATATGAAAGCAATACCTTCTAGAGGCGATAAGAAGTATTTTATCACATTTATAGATGACTGTTTGAGGTATTGTTATATCTATTTACTAAGTAATAAAGATGAAGCTGTGAATGCTTTTAGAACTTATAAGTCTAAAGTTGAAAATCAGTAAAATAAGAAAATAAAAGTGATAAGAAGTGATAGAGGAGGTGAATATGAATTTCCTTTTGAGGAAATTTGTTTTGAGTTTGGTATTATTCACCAAATCACCACTCTTTATACACCACAATCGAATGGTGTGGTGGAAAGGAAAAACCGATCTTTAAAGGAAATAATGAATGCATTGTTGAATAGTTCTGGTCTACCATAAAATTTGTGGGGGGAAGCTATCTTGACGGCAAACTTTATTTTAAATAGAGTAGCCCATAAAAAGACACAACAAACTCCCTATGAGAAGTGGAAAGACAGAATGCCTAATTTGAAATATCTCAAAGTGTGGGGATGTTTGGCTAAGGTTGCGGTTTTTAAACCTAAAAAGGTTAAGATAGGACCAAAAACTGTTGATTGTGTCTTTATTGGATATGCTCTTAATAGTAATGTATATCGATTTCTTGTTCATAAGTCTGAGATCTCAAATATACATGTTAATACGATTATTGAGTCAAGGAACGCTTCGTTCTTTGAGAATATATTTCCGTATAACATAGTATATAAGCCAATTGATAACGATAAGAGGCCTCGAGATACTACATCTAGAAGTGATCCAATATAGGATGAACCTAGACGTAGTAAAAGACAAACGACTTCTACGTCTTTTGGATATGATTTTCTAACATATTTGTTAGAGAATGAGCCTCAGACATTTAAGGAAGCTGTGACATCCCCAGAAGCTCGGCTCTGGAAAGAAGCTATCTATAGTGAAGTTGAATCCATCTTGTCTAACCATACTTGGGAATTGGTTGATCTTCCTCTTGGTAATAAGCCACTACAATATAAGTGGATATTTAAGAGAAAAATGAAAGCAAATGGTATTATTGATAAGTATAAGGTTAGGCTTGTAGTAAAAGGCTACAGGCAATGAGAAATTATTTTGACACTTATTCACCTGTCACGAGGATTACATCTATACGGATGTTAATCGCTATAGCAGCGATGTATAGACTTGAAATCCATCAAATGGATGTCAAAACAGCTTTTCTAAATGGGGATCTGGAAGAAGAAATATATTTGGAATAACCTAAAGGGTTTATTGTTCCAAGACAAGAGAGGAAAGTATGTTGGCTTATCAAGTCACTCTACGGCTTGAAACAAGCACCAAAACAATGGCATGCTAAATTCGACCAAGTCATGTTGTCGAATGGTTTCAAGATTAATGAGTGCGATAAATGTGTATATGTTAAGAACACACATAATAGATTTGTCATTTTATGCTTGTATGTAGATGATATGCTTATAATGGGCAGTAATAGTGAGGTTGTCAAGGCAACCAAACGCATGCTCACAAGCAAATTTGATATGAAAGACATGTGGATCGCAGATGTTATTTTAGGAATTAAAATCCGTAAAACATCTGAAGGATTTTCTCTATCTCAATCCCATTACATTGAGAAGATTCTTGAAAAATGCAAGAATCTAGACATTGCATCAGTATGTACCCCGATAGATGTTAATTTACATCTTTCAAAAAATACTGGTAAAAGCAAGGCTCAAAATAAGTATGCTAATATACTAGGCAGTTTAATGTATGTCATGAACTGTACTAGACCAGATATAGCTTGTGCGGTAAGCAAGCTAAGTCTATTTACAATTAGTCCAAATGAAAATCACTAGAAAGCTATGAAATGTGTGATGGGCTACTTGAAGCATACTCAAGATTATGCTTTGCATTATACAGAATATCCAGCGGTACTTGAAGGATATTGTGATGCAAATTGGATAACCGGCACAAAAGACACAAAATCAACAAGTGAATATGTGTTCACACTTGGTGGGGAGCAGTGTCTTGGAAATCATCCAAACAAACTTGTATAGCTAGATCTATTATGGAATCAGAATTTATTGCTTTGGATAAAGCCGGTGAAGAAGCAGAGTGGCTTTGAAATTTCTTAGAAAATATTCATGATTGGCTTAAATCAGTGCCAACTGTATGTATTCATTGTGATAGTCAAGCGGCAATAGGAAGGGCAAGGAATGTCACGTATAACGGTAAGTCTCGACATATACGTCGAAGACACGATACCATAAGACAACTTCTTTCTAGTAGAATTATCACAATTGACTATGTGAAGTCAAAAGATAATGTTGCGGATTCACTAACAAAAGGCATAACTAGAGAGTTTGTTATGAAAACATCAAGGGGAATGAGTTTAAAGGCCTATAAATAAGTCATCATAGCGGAAACCCTACCTAGTTGACTGGAGATCCCAAGATCTAGGTTCAAAGGGACAACCAAATTATGAAGACAGTGTAGAGTACTGTAAATTCTTACTCATTCCCGGATAAAAACAGTACTGACATGTGAAGGTTAAGCGAAAGCTTTTAATGATTCTAAATTAAGTATGTAATATAACGCACATTTAGAAATCACCTACATGAGTGTGAAGTGAGGGCTACTTCTGTAAGAATTGAAAAAAGACCGAATTCTCTAAAACACTCATAAGACCAGGCGGTGTTCACGGCCAAAACGAACACAACTGTGAGAACCAATTTTGTTCGAGAGACAGTTATGTGATTTCTATTGTCTAGGCTTACACCAAAGGTCGACAATTCAAAGACATTAAGTTTACTGATTGACCGAGTAAGTTCGATAGGTTTCACTAGGGAAAGTTCAAAATCTCACACTTCTTATCTTGATGCAACGCTCTCTCATGAAATAATCGCACATTGCATCTCATGCCTACACGAAGAGTCGTGATATTTGAACATCTCATTCATGTGGGTGATTGTTGGGATTTTGTTGTAAAATCCCATAAGAAGTGAATGAGAAAAGAATGATGAAGAGTTCCATATAAGAAAAAGAGTAGATGGTGGACGAGTTTAAATATTGAAACTTTACAAATGGGTATGGGCCCCAAGGGGCATCGCACTTTTGCGGACGGGGGAGGGCCTACGCAAAGCTAGGTCAGCCCGTGCATGCGCGCCGCCGCAGGCCGGCTCGGTTCAGTTAGGTTCGAGCCGCGCCCGAGTCCGCACTTTTATTTATTTTTACACCATCATTTTTTTATTCTTTTTAAATTGAAGGGACACGACTTGAATAGACATGTCCCGAAATTTCTGGACATTCTTTTTCGTCTGAACAAATATGTTTGCTCGACGTTGAGTGAACATGAAAGTTCGAACGTCGAACATACATGTTCGTTCGGATTAAAGCGAACGAACATGTTTGTTCGAACAAGTTCGACCGTCGAACATACATGTTCGTTCGGAATAAAGCGAACGAACATGTTTGCTCGAATAGAACTCTTTTCGGTTCGCATTCCTTTGTCAACAGAAATGTTCGGCTTCGCGACTCTTCACATCATTGTCTATAAATACAAACTCCGACCGTCACTTTTGAACTACTGAAATTTTTGTTTTCCACCACTCATTACTTATCTTTATCATCTGTGCGATTGTTCTGCAAACTTGCGTTCGAATGAGTCTTTTGAAGAAGTACCGCTTCAGAGGAACGCGATCCGTTTTATCTTAGGAGACAATTGTCCAAGGTCCTCGGGTACTGATTGAGGGGGCAAATTTGTCTTAAGGACATAACCTCATTTCGTTGGGCTCCGATCAACATTCTGCCTACTCATTTGCATTGGCTATAGGTTAGTCTTTCAATTGCAATTATGTTTATACGAACTTAGGCTATAACAGGTTTTAGAAAATGAGTTGCAAATTTAGAATAATGTTATTGGCACCCTAAAAGTGCCAACTTTAATGTCAAATGGTTTAAGTTAATAAGCAACTTATAGCCGCTGACCATTGACCCAAATGGGAAGCTCTTGAGTGTGGCCAGTTGATGATAAAAAGCAAAGTTAGGTCAGGACTAAACTGTGAGTATTGATTGAGGAATTGAACATGTTGAGCGTCTACAGAAATGGAGGAGTAAATGCTTACCGAGAAATGAAATGTTTCATTGATGTATTTCATGTACTTTCAGTCGATTTATGTACATGTCATGTTCCTTTGTTGGTTGTAATCTTCTGTCAATCAAGTTCAAGGATTGCAGTGCACCTTCAGAAAATCGTTAATCCGGTTTGTTATTCGATGGATGGTCACTGTCGACAATTTTTAGCGAACAAACATGACTCAATTTTTCAAAGTCTAATGCAGTTAAAAAAGCTGAAATCATTTTTCCAAAATATGCCCAAAACTCTATGCTTGAGCATGGAAACCCCAATGCTAATTCTTTGGTTCTCCGATATCCAAAACTAGGTCTTCAGCGCCTGCGCCCAAGTCTGTCACATTTGGACCCATGCTCGGATCCCTAACACCCGAGCCTGGGTTGACAAAGGTCGTGCTCGGATCCATTGAGGTAGGGACCGAGACCTCGGTACCTATGCTCAGGTCAAAGGAGGCCGACTCGGGGACCCAGGAACCCATGCTCGGGTTAGGGTCCATCACAGCTGGAATAGTCCGTGTATTCTAAAAAAAAAAAACTTAAATCAGATTTTTCATACTAAACGAAGGTTTCGTTTTCGTGTTTAAACTAAGCACAAAAAAACAATGTCATTTTTTCTAAAAAGAAATAATGTTCTCAAAAATAATTTTCAGAACTGTCACATTTTCCACCAAAAGAAGAGTACATGCACATTTTTTTTTCCCCTTCACCAAGTAGAACTTTCAACGGGGGATGAATCGTGCAGCCTGAGGTGGGTCTTTTATCCAGCCAGCTTTGTTTTGCATCAGCTTCATTGGGAAATTCAAACACAACAGACAAAGAGCAGTTGAATCGAGCTCTGTCGGTTGCCCCCCTTCCCCTCTTCCTTCCTCGAACTTGCAGCAGTTTGTTTCAGAAAAATCCTCTTCACGCAACGTGCACACGTGGAAGACAACGAGAAGCAAACGGCCACCGCATCATTGAAGCCGGTGGGGGACAGCGGAACCGAGCCGGCGGATCCGAGGGCAACGAAAATCACGCAACCTGCATCGACCCTCTTTTACTTTTACAGCTGAAGAAAGAGGGCGTCAGCTGTTAGCTTTTAGCTTCCATCGTCGCCTACGCATTTACTCGGAAAGAGAAGATCAGATTACTTGCCCGGCCTCCCCATGGAAACAGAAGATTTTTTGTCATCTACTTCAACTGAGTCACTTTATAATGGGCCTCAAGTTGGCCGTACCACCAGCTGGATCACCAGAGGCTCGCCGACTACAACAAGGGTAGGAGCTGAGCTGAGGCCCATCCTCTAAACAAAAGCCCTCTAATGCCCAATTCAAAATGCGGAGTCCGGTGAACTACTTTTGCCGTTGCAAAAAGGAGTGTTTGCCGCTTGTCGCCCGGCAATCCGGTGCGGAGTACCCGAGGCTGACCTGAGAATCTCGGCTTTCCGACTTGTTCTAGATCGGGTGAAGTCGGACCGACCCATTCATGTGGTCTCGGTCGGCACCGGCGGGCCCTAAATGCTCACCCGCATTCGTTAGATGTCCGCTGCAGCCTTTTATCTCAACCACAATGCTCGCGCCTAATCTGCCCAGTGGTTCGTGGGCCGTTTGGGCTTAAATGTTGTTGCCGATTATTTTAGTTGGACGAGGGTGACCACAGCAAGCGTTTGTAGTCCAACGGTTAGGATAATTGCCTTCCAAGCAATAGACCCGGGTTCGACTCCCGGCAAACGCATGTCTTTTTGTGCTTCTTCCCTGTAGCTGCGAAAATCGTTCCTGATTCAAGTGGGTCTCCTCCTCCTCCTTTCGTATGCTCCATTTACCTCCAGGAACGAGAGGCGTCATGCATGACCTGAATCACTTCAGCTCTGTTTCATTTTGGTCAAACCATGTACAACCGCAACACTCACAGAGGAACGTATGTACAACCGTAGTTTCCCTAGTTCTTGTAAGAAAGCAACACTCACAGAGGAACGTAAATACAGCACACGGCTAGCTTCAAAGAGTATCACCATTCTCCACAACATTGTACCATAATACGATTAAAACTCAGTCCTGAAATGACTCGGATGCGAATTGGGTGGAATTTTCAGCAATCTTCAACTCTCGAGGCCATCATCGCGGCCCTGGCATCTCCTCCTCATGCTCGAGTTCTATCTCGTGCAGCGAATGGAGGCGTGAGAGGGCGAAGGCGGACTTGGCCCCGGAGGAGATCGCGGACTTGGTCCCGGAGGAGAAGCCGATGGTGGCTAAGCCCGAGAACGAGACCGGCACACAGAACGCACTGGGCCGGGAGGTGGGCAACTCCATCAGTGGCTCGTTCAGGTTCAGGAAAATCTGGACCACCTTCCGCACCCTCGGCCTGCACGCAGCATTTGGGTGCAGGCAAGCGAGGCCCGCTATCAGTGCTCTCTCCGCTTGCTCCTCCTCAAATTGGCCTTCCATTTGCGGATCCACACACTCGAGGAGCGAGCCTCCTCCGTAGAGACTCCACACATGATCCACCAGGCTGTCCTCTTCCGTGATCCCCTTGGATCTCCTCCCACACACCACCTCCAGGACCACCATTCCAAAGCTGTACACGTCTGACTCCGGTGTGGCCTTCCCTGTGTATGTCACCTCCGGGGCCAGGTACCCGAGGGTGCCTGCAAGCATGGTTGTGACTGAGGTGTCGTTCTGGAGCAGCCTCGCGAGCCCAAAGTCGCCCAAGTATGCATTGTAGTTGGAGTCTAGCACGACGTTGTTGGGCTTGACGTCTCGGTGAACCACGGGGTTCCCGCATTCTTCGTGGAGGTAGAGCAGCGCCGAGGCTAGGCCGGTCAGGATCTCGTACCGTTTCTCCCAGCTGAGGGGCTGCTTGCCGATATAGCGGTCAAGGCTACCGTTGACCATGTATGGATAGACTAGTAGAAGCTGATCCCCCTCGTGGCACCAACCTTGGAGCTGTACTATGTTCTTGTGCCTCATCCTCCCAATTGTGCATAGTTCTGCCATATACTCTCTCTCACCTGTTGAATTTGAGGTCGAAAAATCGCCCTAAAGTTATTCTTCGCAGTTGTGGCTTTAATGTTTAGATCTTAACAACAGGACCTACCTTGCTCAAGAAAAATGTGTTAAAAGGACATGATACAAAGTAAAGAAACAGACCTTGTTTTGAGGTTGCCGAGATCTTTTTCACGGCTATTTCGCCCGGAGGATCTGAGATGACCCCCTTGTAAACACTGCCAAAACCGCCGGTGCCGAGCAGGTTCTCCTTGCTGAAGTTGCGAGTGGCCTTCGCTAGCTCCTTGTAGGTGAACATCTTCGGAAGATTCGCAGCCAGCCTTGATTGGCTTTCCAAGTCAGCGTCCTTCTGGTTTCTATCACCCGGTGCTTTCCTAACGAGTAGGTAGACGCATATCGCGATGAACAACACCGCCATCACGCTAGGCACGACCCAAAGCAGCGTGGTTTTGATCCTGCTGTCTCTCTTGAGCCGCTCCTCCGAAGATAAAGGAAAGGAGGTGAACGCCCAGTTAATGACCTGCTGGCTTTCGGGAAGAGGACCAGTAGATCCCGAGAAGCCTACGTACACGAGAGGAGGGACGGCTTCCGACATTTTGATAGGATAACTGAGAACGCTTTTTAGCGGATTCCCGTAATATGCCACCGAGATTTGGAGCTTATGTTTATAGCCATCATAGTCAATTCTGAATGTGATATCCTTTCCACTTTTGAGGTTCACTCCTGTGCTGTTTAGGCTCTGGGCAACGACTGGGTTAGTAGTGCTTGTCGTGTCTATGCCTACATGGTTGTCATCGGGATCGAATTCATTCATGTAAGTGTCCAGCTCCACGGCTAGTTGTCGAAGAGTGCCGCCTATATATTCAGTTGAAAAGAAACCGTTCTTTGATCAACATTCCACAGCAAAGCAGCGCAGATTCCGTGTTCATCTAACAAAAGATTGGGTGGAATTACCTTGAGTGGACCGATCAAGAATCCCCATGTACGAGCCGAAACTGCCCGGCGGTGAGGGCCTATTGTCCTGTGCGAAAAGGAAAGCCATCCCGTCGCCGGAGGCATTGGCATTTGGCAACGTGGTGATCCTGACAGTGAATGTGGTGGAGATCATGGCGGTCCAAGCAACCACCGGCCGGGAATAAAGAACCCGTCCTATCTGGTTTTTTCGGCTTCGTGTCGATGCTTGAATTGCCCAGGTCCGCCAGCTCCGGTGTGATGTTCAAATAACCATCTCGCGAGCTCGAGGAGTTTGTGCAAATTAGCTCTTCGCCGGCGCAAGAGCTACGATTGAAAGAAGGGAAAAAGAAACTTGCGGGTTCAGTACTTGAAGATGAAGAATAAGCTTCCCGAGAGCTGAGGAAGAGCGAGACTAGGATCAGCAGGAAGAACATGGTTTGGACACGAGAGAACCTGCAACACCAGATGAGGCATCATTGGTTGGTGCATATATAGTACAGTTCATAGGTTGCTTCCTAAGTTGTGTTGGGTTGTGACACAAGTCAAGAGATGGCGACGCAATTGAAGGTACTAGCGTGCCCAGACTCATTTATAGAACCGTTTTTCTTTCCTTAATTCAAAAGCTCCGAATTCGGATTTCCCCAACTCCTGTCCAGCCTCAACAAACTCCGACCGCCGTCTCTGTCTCCACGGCTTCCGCCGCCCTTCGCCCTTTTTTGGTCTGCCCCTCTCTCTCTCTCACATCACGCGAGACCTTGCACAATCTTCGACAATGTCAGTGAGGTCGCCCCAATGGCGACCTCAATCGAAGGCCGTCATCAACCATGGACAATTTGGGTCTGAGGACCTGCAAATAGGGTGAGCGAGCTCGAATGGAGTTCGCAAGCGAGAGAGAGAGAGAGAGGGGGTGCGCTTGCGCTGGAGAGCAAGGCTGCGGTGCTTGTGATCGGTAGCCCCGTTCAACGGGTGTGAGTGGTGATGGGTGCAGGCAGGAGGAAATATTTAGTGGTTTTAAACCACCACGTCATCAGCTTACGTGGCGTGTGAGAGCCTAACCATCTCCACTCAAAAGGCGACACGTGTCTCATGACATGGAAGCTCTCTTTTCTCTATGCTTTGATTTGACAGGGTTTGGAGATTTGTTACGAGTTTGCGGCTGGTAATATTAGAGTTAGGTTGATATTTTGTAAGGGAGGGTAATTTGGTTCTTTGAACAACTTATCTGTCTTGAGGTGCAAAGCCATGATTTCAAAAAGAGATGCCTAAAACTTATCATGAAAATACAATTGAAATTTAAAATTTTCAAAAGTGCAATTAAGTCTTAATATTTGTCAAATTAGTATAATTAAGCCTTTCTGTTCACTCCATCCAACTAGACTAATGAAAAATGCTCACATGACTTTTTATTAGTTTATCTATTCTATGTGATGTCACTAAACATGAAAAATAAGATCAAAACGACGTTATTTTGATCCAAATATAATTCTTCTTAACACAAAAATTTAAATAAAAGGTTAACTTAAAAAAATGACACAAAAAGAGAGAAGAAGAAAAAAAACCTAGCCAAAAACCTAGAAGCCCTCCCTATTGCTAGGGCTTGAACGATACCTAACGATCCTTTCAATTAGGGGTGTGCAAACTAGACCGGACTGGCCCGGATCGGACGAGGACCGGCTCGGATTGAGGGGGATCGGACCGGACCGCATAAATTGGTCTGATCCTTAAGGGGGGATGGTCCGATCCCCGGGTCTCAATAAATGGGACCGATGGTCGGGTGGTCCGATCCTTGGTCCCATGATGAATGGGACTGAACCGGAATATTCAGAATATATATAAATATATATAGGAAAAAATATATTTTTTGAAGAAATAGATAACCTAAACATAATCCTCATCTTCATCTTTTGCTCGACAATCGATATTTACTCATCTCGCTAGACGCGAGTTTACCTATCTCCATTTTCTGTTCGACAGTCGATACTCACTCTTCTCGCTTAATACTCGCGTCTCGCCTTTGCAACGCAGTTCTGCTCGGCGCTCGCTTCTCTTGCCTTTGCCTCTTCACCCATGCATGTATTCCAATAATTTCTATAAGTAACTTGTGTTAACGGTCCCATTAGGACTGAACCATCGATCCTGATCCCGATTTGTGTTCGGTCCCTAATCCCAAAAACTTAGGAAATAGGACTACGGTTCAGTCCTTGGTTCCATACCAAGACCGAACCGACCCAGACCATGCACATCTCTACTTTCAACCACAGGCGAGGGCCAACGACCCAAGATCTGGTGGCCAATAGCCAAAGATGCGGGGGAGGGTCGTTGGTATCACCCCACCATCACCGGCCATTTCCAGTGATGGCAGGGAAATAGGTTTTTTTTTTTTTTTTTTTTTTTTTTTTTTTTTTTTTTTTTAAAGACTTTTCACTTTTTTAACCTAATTTAACTCAAATTTGGGTTAAAAAAAGATTTTGGACCAAAACGATGCCATTTTGGATTTATATTTCATATTTTAGTGATGTTAACATTACATCGGCGAGAAAAAATAATAGTCACCACTTTACGTCAGTCAAGTAGGATGGATATAACATAAGGACTTGATTGCATTAATCTAACACGTTTTAGGACTTGATTGTACTTCTTAAAAATTTAGGATTTAATTGTACTTTTGTGACAAATTTTAATGCTTCTATTGTACTAATTTCTTTATTAAAAAGAGAGAGAGAAAATTGTGATAGAGTGACCAAATGAAAAAATGAGGAGGCCACATGGTATATTTCGGTATCATATTACATCTTAATTTCATTTTGTGCATTTCTCCCTTTTTTTTTAAATCTTTTTCTATGTAAGTAAGGTATTTCAACTATTATTTTAACTAGTGTCTCGCACTCATGTTTTCAGACCTTAATAGTCCTTTCAATCTTTGCTTAGGCGACTATTACTATATGAGCAGACATATCACATCATTGTCTGATTACTCAAATTGCATACAGCTTATGGCTGGATAGAGATACTAGAACTTACTAGGAACAATGATTTGCCAAGTTATATCCAATCAACTGCAAAGATTCTTTTCAATAATTCTACGACCTTAGTTTAAAACACAAGCATAGACCCCCCCCCCCCCCCCCCCCCCCCCCCCCCCAAAAAAAAAAAAAAAAACCCTATAATTCTAGCACTATATGTCACGAGCCTCCTGATGGGCATGTCTGGGAGATGACAGGTTTAGAGACAAATGCCGAGTTTGGAACCAACGGTCCCGAGTCAGCGGGTTCTTCCAAACCTTTATTTCGTTCGACATTGGGAAACTACGATTAAAACTGATTTATCCATGAAGTCCAATATAAATAGGAGTTGCCACTAACTTATTGGGGCCGAGTAAGAGCCAAGTGAGACGTGGGAAGATACCTCACTTCCCACGCAATTAGAGATTTAGGGCCGAGGACTTGAAAACACCAATTGTTTAACTAGTGCCCTTTCGATTTCCTAATTCGATTTGCTAGTTACGTAAATGATTCAGGCAATCTTTAACCATATTTGTCAGCGCGTGCCGCTAAATGATCTCCATGCACGAGTGCGCCATCAAGGAAAAGTGGGACAATGACAATAAACGTAATAAAAGTGAAAGTGTAAAAAAGTAGACTTAATGAAGAACCAAACAAAGAATACACATGGCGTCGTTATTAAGCACCAGGACATGGGACAGCAACCCCGTAAAGTAAGTTCAAAATTGAGTTCAATTTCTTACGTAAAAAGATCAATTTATTTGAACCTAAGCTTTATCAAAAGTAACTACTTAAACCCCTAAACCAAAAGTTATGAAACCGATCTATCCATGAAGTCCGATCTAAATAGGAGTTGCCGCTAACCTATTGGGGTCGGGTAAGAGCCAAGCGAGGCATGGGAAGATACCTCACTTCCCACGCAACTAGAGATTTAGGGTCGAGAGGACTTGAAAATACTAATTGTTTAACTAGTGATCCTTTCGATTTCCTAACTTGATTGACTAGTTACCTAAATGAATCGGCGATCTTTAACCATTTTTGACAACTTGTATCACTAAATGATGTGCATGCATGAGTGCACAGTCAAGGAAAAGTGGACAGTCACAATAAACGTAATAAAAGTGAAGCGTAGAAGAGTATACTTAATGAAGCACCAAGCATAGAATACACACGGCCTTGTTACTGAGCACCAAGACAGCAACACCGTAACCTAGGTTCAAAATTCCGACCCCAAAAAAAAAAAAAGTAGGTTCAAAATTGATTTCAATTTCTTGCCTAAAAGATCAATTTATTTGAACCTAAGCTATATCAAAAGGAACTACTTGAACCCCCCAAACTAAAAATCGTGTTATCCGAATGAAACTAAACTAAATCTATTACTAATTAAGATCTAACAACCGTATCAAGGCTAGTAATAAATCACTCAGGAAATTTTCGAAATCAACGCAACCAAATCATTCAGATCCGTAACCAGCATGAAACTGAAGAAACCGAGTCTTGGCGTTTCACTCAGAACAGGGGAAGGCAGGTGGGTTCCAGCGTTACCTTGTCAAGGAGGAGTTGTCTCGGTTGCGGTTCCCGGTCGAAGCTTCCGGGAGGATCGTCTGCAAAGCGTTCCCGACGAGACTTCCCGCCGGCGACGGAGCTTCAAAACACGCACGAGTCGCTTCGTATCTCCGCAGCCGGAAAGCAGGGGCCAAGACAGGGTTTCTTGTGATAGCTGGACTGGCGATGACGAACGGAAAGGGAAGAGATGGGTCAGAGAGAACCCTCGAGGGAGCGCCTTCTGGACGCCCCAAAAAAGCTCGCAAGTCTCCTCAGTCCATGTCCTCTGTCCTTGCTCTCTTCCAGTGGGAAAAGCTCGTTGTTGGCCATTAATGGTGGAAAAACCGTGCTGTTCTACTCTGTTAAACACACGGGCGACGACCAAGACCTTGGTGGAGGCCTCCCCCAACTTTGAAAAGTCAAAGCTCTCCACCAATCAGAAGGAAGCTCCAATGCTTTCCTCGTGCCCCACGAGTGAACGCAAGAAAACCTTCAAGAATAAAAGATACGCCTGTTTAGTGTTTATCCGAGTGCTGTCTCTTTCGTCTTTACGCAGCTGAGGTTTCCACTATTTGGTGCTCTGGTCCCGTCAACTTCGGCATCGATTTTCTTCGTCAACTCTAAAAATCAAAATACCAATGAATCGGCAATAAAGAAAATCTGAACCAATCTGACGTTATCCATTGTCAGCCACGAACTTATCTTCAGCGTCATCGAGATTGGCTACAGCTTCTGACGGGTCGTGAGCGACGGGTCCCGGGCCCCGGGCCCCGAGTACGCTAATCTTTCTGTGAACCTCGGGCGATTCAATGTTGTCCGACGTAGCCACCAATCACCATGTTTGGGTATTAAAAAAAAAAAAAACCACACGAGGAGACTCAAAAGAAAATGAAATCGTATTTTACATAAAATATTCATTAATTGAAAGATTATGTTTTGTACGAAGCACTCCTTGACCAAAAAACTAATAACATGTAAGTTCAGAAGTCCAACATTAGCATCACTTATATGTTTCCATCAGTACGTGGTCGGTCAATAAAGACAGCATTTCTAAGTAAATGCCATAGAAACCGCCACAATTCTATTCGCTTCATGCAGTTTTGTCACAGTCACACTACACCATAAAAATTAAAATATTTTCGTAAGTTTGGACTAAAATAAAAATACTAAACGACCCGATTTTTCTTCTTCGTTTCTCTTTTTTTAATCATTCGACGGAAGACAAAGGATGGAATTGGTCGTCGTCCAATTCGGACTTTCGCCCTGCATAGTGATGTGCATCATGTGCATCTGCAGGCAAGCACGTGCCTTTGCACAGTTAACTTGACTTTCCTTCCCTGTACTTTGTTAATAAAATATGGCAAAATTTCAATTAAGGATCTAGAGCCATTTTCTCAAATAATAATAATAATAATAATAATAATAATAATAATAATAAAATATCTTAGAGTGGACCGTATCGCAAATAATGATCGGACGTAGCCAATTCGTCTCAAATAAATGTCTAAAGTAGCCAAATCATATTAAATAAGGATCTAAGCTCGCCAGTCGAGGAGCATGCAACTATTCTGTCCACCGCCAAAAGGGTATTTCAGCCAAAAGAAATTCTAGGTACAAAACAGGACTCTTAAAAACAAAAACAAAAACAAAAACAAAAAAAAAAGCCCCAATTTCCAAGTACAAAATTTCAATGAAGGCTGCCAACCACTAAATGTCTTTAGGTATTTCACCCACTCTGCTTCTACTCTTGCTCAATTTATCCAAAGAGTTCTAGGTCAAATATTGAATTCCCTAAAACCATAAACCCCCAGCCCCAAATTACTCCGCTTCTTCTTCTTTTTCCCATATGTTACGTGTCAGTATCTTCGTTTGTCTGTCTTTGTTTCTTTGTTTTCGACTAATCTTTCATTGATGTGAGATTCGGTGCTCGGCCATCGATTGTGCTTTGATGCTACGATTGACCCGACTTTATAAAATGAGCGAGTCTCTTCAAGCTGTATCAAAGTCGATTTATCTTTCGGATTTACTTGCTTTGTTTGATTTTCATGCTCTTTCAAGTGAAATGAAAATAATAATAAATGATCTTTCGTTCGCTAAAATGAAAATATTGGTCTGCTGCGTTTCTTCCCATTGCAGCTTCGTTTACATAGGTTTCTTCTTTTTCGTTTGTTCGTTTGCCATGTTTCTTCACTGTAGCTGGTCTTTCGTTCATCCGAGAGGAGGCATTTGCAGCTTGTCGAAGAAAAATGACGTGGAATGCCACACCGATCGCAGAGATGACAGTGATAGCAAAAGGAGTATTTTCATTTTATGGTGTTGATTTGATGTTTTGATCGGACTTTAAGGTTCGTTCTGTCTCCTTTTGTGCGGACTGATGAAACATCAGTTGCATTTTTCTATTGGCAAGTGGTGTCTAACGTGCATTTCTAATTGGTTTTACCGCCACCAACTGGTGCTGCTCCTTGCAATTTTTTTTAATGCTTTTCTTTTACGTTTTGTGACGTATGTTTTGTCGTTTTCAGCCAATCAATTCGTGTTTGTACCATATATTACATAAAGGCTGCCATCCACCAAACGTCTTTGGAAAAATTTTGGGTCGCCCGGGTGCATTGCACCCTGGCCAATCAGGAGGGGACATGTGTCCCCTCCAAGTGACATGTTAAAGGAGAGGAGAGATAGAGGCTCATGAGAGAAAGATGGGACATTGTCCCCTCTTTGATTGGGTTGGGTGCATTGCACTCGGCCCACCTAATATCGCCTCAACGTCTTTAGTGCTGTTTTAGAGATATTTGTGCTTTTAATTCTTTTTCATGTCTTTTTCGCCAAGAACGGATACATAGGCTATGTTTGGCGATAAAAATAAAAATCAGAATAGGATAATTTTATCATATCCTGTGTGGCTATCACTTAAGGCTGGATAAAGTGGGATATAAGAGAGATATAACATGAATAAAATTATTCCATGGATGATGTGCGATAAAGGTGGATATGATTTATTATGTTTATAGTATAAAAGCTATTTTTTTTTCTTGAATAACAAATTTATTAAAACATTAAATTATAATAACAATTAAATATGAATTGTATTTAAAAAAATTAATTTTTTTTATTTATTCTTATATATAAAATTTCAGTTTCTTTCTACTTCACAATATATATTATGTACACATACATATACACACACTTCATATCTGTGTCATTACGAACTGAATGACTTCTTATTGGGTGAGTTCAAAGAAGGATTTTTGGTAGTATAGTTTGTTATTTACTAAAAATTTTATTAAGAAATGATGGAATGAAATAAAAATAACAAAAAATGGAATATCAAAATAAAAATGAAGTAGATAAATCCAAATTTTAAATGAACAAATTCGAACTTGAAAATGATCCTTCGAATTTTTGAAGAATGTGGGGGCAATGAAATTAAAAAAAAAAACTACAAATTTCCTTCTCATAACTATCTTTGATTCATGTTGAAGTTTCACCACTTCTTTATATGTTTTAGTTCACGTCAAAATTCTACAAAAACATCGAGAGTTGAAACTCCTTCTTCTTCATAGATTTTTGGTTCACGTCAAAAGTCTATAAAAACAGAAAGAGAGTCAAAACTCGGTCTCTTCTGTAGCTTTATGGTTCATGGTGAAATTAAACTAAAGTAGCGAGAGAGGTACAACTTTTCATTATTGCAAATGCGAATGATCATGATTTCTCTCTTATTAGAGTTGGCAATGAATTATGAGAATTCTTAGTCTCCATTTGTGTATTTTCAGATTCATCTATATAATATGCAAATACTAAACAATGAACATAATAGAATACAAATATATCTAACTTTGTTACTGTGAATCACCAAACAATAGATATGATGTGGTAAAATCCCTAAATTTCAAATCCTATTATATCCAATCCTATTATGGCTAAAAATCCTAATGACCAAACACAATATTATGGGACCACCACTCTAACCTATGTGGCTTCAAGTGAACTAAAATATTAATTGATTACTGTTTCAGAAAGAAACTTTGAAAATCCAAAAAAGGGTAATACCTGGGAACAAATCTTACGTCCTATAATTTTTTTTAAATGTTTTTGTTTTGTATTTTTTTGTGCGTAGAATCATATTGACGTTACTTTTGCTTCCATTTTGCACCAAGCGAGAGATGTGAAGAAGCCAATTGTTCCCTTTATAGTAGTAGGTGTAGAGGATGCTGAAGAAGATGGATTTGCCATTATTGATTTTGATGAGTTACACGTAAGACATGTAAAAGGTAATAGATCGATGGAGAGGAATATGGAGGTTGGAGATAATGGCATGTATGTGCTCATGTTGTCTTGAATTCCACGAAGATATGTCAAGATATTCCTAAAGATTTGGGGGATAATCACTAAAAAAATTTTAGTTAATTTTCTAAACCGATAAGATCTTTAGGAATACTAATATAAGGATTTTATTTATTCAGCATTGTGCCTTGTATCTTTGTACGCGCTCAAAATAAGAAATCAAAATCTCTCTCTCTCATGGACGTAGGCGGATTTTCGCCAGAGGAATATGGAGGTTGGAGATAACAGCGTGTATGTGCTCATGTTGTCTTGAATTCCACGAAGATGTGTTAAGATATTCCTAAAGATTTGGGGGATAATCACTAAAGATTTATGAGTTATTTTTCTAAACTGATAAGATCTTTAGGAATACTAATATAAGGATTTTATTTATTCAGCATTGTACCTTGTATCTTTGTACACGCTCAAAATAAGAAATCAGAATCTCTCTCCTGTGGAAGTAGGCGGATTTTCGCCGAACCACATATATCTCTATTTCTTGATTATTCTTTTTTTCTACTTTTAATCTCATTTAGTTAGGGTGCTCTTCCACACAACAATTGGTATCTGAGCAATCTAGGTTCTTCATTCCTATATTACGACTTTTGACTAGATGGCTGGAAAAGGTTCGATCATTCGATTCGATAACGAAATAATTTTACACTATGGAGGAAATGGATGAAGGATCTCTTGATTCAATAGTGTTTATCAAAGGTTCTTCTGGGAAGTTGGAACAAGCCGGCCACCATCATCGATGATGATTAGGACGACATGGAGGAAAGGGTGTGCGGCACGATCCGATTAAACCTATCGGACGGGGCCCTTCAATACGAGGTAGAAATCGATTCAGCTCCGGAGGTATGGCATACCCGAAAGCTTCTACTTGAAATTTTTCAATATGAAGAAGTTTCCAACGACAATTCATTTGCCTATATGATTTCGTTTCAATATTGAATGTGTGAAGCAGGTATGTTAATGAGACGCTTTAAGTTTTTAATGATTTAGGGATGTAAAAATTATATGGTTTCTTGTTATGTCTAATTAGGACGATACTTGCCCCAGTAGATGTAGCCGTGTAATTAGAGATCTGGAAAGGGAATTGGAACAAAGCCGAAGGGAGTTGGAACATAGCGAATATTCGCATTAATTGACTATACAAGAGTTGGAACAAAACCAAGGTTCGCTTCGGTTGACTGTATAGGAGTTACATAATGCAAGGGAGGTGAATGACAACTACTAATATATGATTAGTGACTTCAAGGATATCAATATCAATTAGAAATGTTAAGACACTGAGTTCTTTTTTGTTATTGCGTAAGCTTAAGATTGACAAGTTAAATGAAATTTAACAAATGCTTGTGATTTTGGCATGGTTAAGTGGTGTTCATAGCATTCGCCTGCAACAGCTAAAACGTATCTCTTTGCCAAATTTCTAAGGCATAGAGATTTCTAGGGGGGATTTTTAATGTTCAAAGGCACATCCTCAATCAGTAGAGCTAGTATCTTCCCTCTGTCTAGTTGTGGTACTTCCTATATTTCTTGGAGTAGAATACAGGCATTTATTGACGATAATGCTTTCAATTCTAGACTCTGATTAGTTAAAGATGGTACGAGCAAGATATTTGGCAAAAAAACACATGGTAGAAAAAGCATGGAGAACAAGTAGATACAAGTTTATGTACACGGTTACGACACATCAACACGCAAACTGCAATCTCTAGATATGGAATTCATAGTTATGTGGAGACAAAACAGTAATGATGATGATAGTCATGCAAAACAAATGGATGGCAATAACACTAAGCTCCACATGAAAACCCACCATAATCCTGTCAACGACAACAATCCGCATATTCCTAGGTTGACCAACATTCATTAACATAATCTTGTCAACGATAACAATCTGCATATTTCTTGGATAAGGCCAAGATCTATGCATAGCTACTAATGCAATCAAGAGAGGACCAAATCCCAGCCTCTTTATCCCGCCAAGCTTTCTTTGAGGCAACTCAGAAATTAACTTTATAGACCCGCTTTTCAGAACACCAAGAGGAATAATAAAAAGCACCATATCACCTTAAAAAAACCTAGCTACCTGCCATCACTTGCACATCATCATTGCCAAATCTGATAGTATGCACGGTTCTCTCATACAAAATCGGTACATTCTAAGCCAAAGCCTGAATCAACCTTCCATTCCCTCCATGCAAAAAACAGTGATCACCTACCATATCATAAGGATCATCCTGGTCCCAAAATGCAAGGGAAAGCTTTGAGAGCAAACCTGCATTAGCATATTTCAAATTGGCAAGATGCCAATTAAACAAGTGATTTCATCAGCATTTGCAGTATCCCCATAAACTAGCCTAAACGTTTCCAAGGCGTATCCAAGCGAAACATCCATAGTACATTGTCAAATGTAAAATAATTAGAAAATTATGCACTCAAGTCCACTCAATTGACATAAGGAATCAAGATATTTTCCAATTCACATAAGTATATCGGCAGATTGGGAGAGACTTACAACATCCTGACTGTCAAATAGAAGAAATAGAAAGAGTTAATTTAATCAGAAATTAGTATGCATGATAAAATGAGCATAACATAGTACAAATAGAATAGTGCATTATTTGTCACCAAGCGGTGCTATCATGAAAGGAATATTCAAGTCTTGTGATGCTTCAAACCTACTGAGTAGATTACTGCAAAAATCCAGAGGCTTATTGTAACTTCCAAAGTTATGTGAAGAAGATTGCGAAGAAGCTTGAGGTGTATCTCCTTGAGGTGCATAAGCTTGCGAAGAAACTCGAGGTGCATCTCCTTGCTTCTTTCTTTTCGTTTTATTCTTCTCTTAACAGCTCTTATGTCGCTTTCCTCCTTTGCGTCCAACTTTCTTTCTTGAGGCCCGTACATTTTGCAATGAGACTCATATTTTCACTTAAGGCTATCAAATTTTCTTGAGACTCACTTCCAATTGGCATTTGGTCGAAAGATTTGTTTATGGTCAAGATCATCTTCTTGATAAATTCATATATCTGGATAGTTTGTAAGCCCCTAATTGCTATCTTAACAAACTCGGGACACACTTCTCTATATCTATCAGTAGCATCCATGTCACCATGCCCCTGAACCAATATATAGAATTTATTAGAAGTTACCAATAAATTATAACAAAAAATTGAGTGAAAAAGAGTATAATGACAATTTATACCTGAGTATCTAAATCATACTTCTCTAGTATTCCATTTCTTGCTTCACGTGTCCATCTCTTCAAAATATAAGTACCAAGAATTAACTTTATATCCAAGTTATCAAGCACTTTCAATGCATGACAACATAAAATCCCAATGGTCTCAAAATGATTACAAGCACAATTCACCACTTCATTGCTTAGGCAACCAGTGACCTTGTACTTTGGTTCATTTACACGAAATGAATCAACAATATATTCACGCAAGAGACCCATTTCATTATGTTTCTTGATAATCGGGGATAAAGTTTTTATCCATTATGTCTGAAAATTGTCAAATATCAAAGGTGTATGACCTTACCTGCTTGCGGCAACATAGGTAATGTCTGATACAAAATCGTAGGCAATTTCATTCTAGCATCAAACTCAACTTGTAACTCTTAGTACCGCTTATCATTCATTATCTTATCAAATCTCTTGAAAAATCCATTTAGATTTATATTATATGCAAGATAATCCTTCAAATCTCTATTCAAACTCTCACTCAACTATGTACTACGCATCCCCAAAGTCACTGTAGATTTCATATAATATCTAGCCCACTTCTCTTTCAATCTATATAGATTTTGGAATCGAGAATTGTCACTAGCTTCATATGTTGAAAGTAATGAATCCCAAGCTTCTTCAAATCAGTCAAAAAATTAGATCCACTCTTAATTAAATGACCAACATTTTTATAGCATTTTGCATAGATGCCATCTACACAATCCATGTCTAGTCTCGAGAATCACCTCTTCTAATGCATTTAACATTTGCTGCATCTTGATCAATAAAAATTGTTGCATGCCTCCTATACTTGTGTGCCCCCAAGAATATTTCGAAAAGCTATCTGAAGGAATATGTGGTTTCATCATATAAAAGTGTAGCCCAAAAATTCACAAGCTTTCTATGGTGATTGAATCCAATAAATACACATAGTGGCCCGTACTCTTTGTTGGTGAAAAATGTGGTGTCAAAGGTCATAATATCACCAAAAAAGGCATAATCAATAACCATCCTAGAACTTGCTCAAAATATGCTTGTTATTTACTCGTTACTATCAAGCTGAATAGCATAGAAGAAAAATTTATCTAAAATTTATCGTTTGTTGAAGTACCTCAATAAACATCATGCGTCTTCAAACTCTATGTCTCTCCCTCATTTAGTATGCAGATAATTTTTTAGATCAACTCTCGTGTAATCAACATTTTCTCTTCCTCAACCTGTACACTAGACAAGTCATGCTGCTATCTCTGTGTAAGGCCTACATTGTCAGCCAACACAATTTGCTGAGCTTGAACATCGCTTATTTGCCTATGTGACCGTATCAAGTGAGTACACTCTGCAAAGTAGAGTGGATGAAAATATTTTGTCTCCGCTTCCTTTAGTGGTATCAGAGCCAAACATTGTCGAAACTGAGTTAAGATTAGTATTCTGCAATTCAAAACCTGTTGAACAGAAAGAAGAAACTCATACTCTCATGGAATCCTCCACAGATATTTCAGCTCCTGTCCAATTGGAAACCCCCATTTCACTCCCTCCGCCACCTGAACTCCGCAAAACCACTTCATCCAAATTGGATTACTTTTATGAGGTGTCCTATGTGAATAATGATAAAAAAAATATCTGAGACACAGCTACCTCTCATGAACCTTTATTTTGCCTTTTGCAAACCACCATCCTTCTCACCCATCCAATCCATCAAACACATCTCATGTTCTGTCAAAGAATATGTCCAGTCCATCAAATTTGATCAACACCCCATCCTGTCTACGCAGCAAGAGTAGTTTGTATATCTCCAGATTCCATATGAATTTCCTACTCAGTGAGCTCAACATGGTTATACTCACCCTCACTTTGGAGCCATCAGATTGGCCTTATCCTTGTATGGACAAAAAGGCTTGCCAGTTGTTGCGTGGGTTGCTTTTTGGAATATCAACATGCTTGTATCGGTACAGTTCAGACTGCTCTGAACGCAGGCACAGTGTTTGTTACACTCTTCCCAAATTTCAACATGACCTTGATAGATCCCAACCTCCTTACTGCTTTGAGGGTCCAGTTACAGATCACTGGTGCTCCTCAAACCACTTCTGCTATAATTGCTACTCTTCATTACCATATGGTATATAAAGTGCAAAATCATGCCATTGATCTTAACCTTCCCAGTGCCGAAGATGCTTTGCTTATCTCTGTTGACAATGACTAGACTTCATGCATCCATATCCCTCGTCAACTTCCAAGAAATCAGCTTGTCAAACTCCTTCCTGACAGTTGGGTGACCAACTATGAAAAACTTCACTAGAATTCCTGACTTGTCCAATCTTTCGAGTCACTATACACCAAGAAAAAAGATGGTACGGTTACCATCAATTCGTCAAAAGAAAAGAAAGACACTTCTTCCTCTGTTTTCTCCTCATTCCCCACCATCTTGTGCTTCAGCCCATGTCCAATTGAGTCATTCAGTATGAAAGACCCTCACCCTAAAACTCATGTTCAATCCTTTGATGCACATGGACGACCTATCCACTATTTCAAGGATCCATCCGGACATTATTTTTGGGACGTTGATTGTTCCTGTTCCTCCTGCTTAAACGTAGACGATGAGGATGACAGACCTTCCTCTATGAAAAAAAAATATTCCCTTTACCAAAGGTATCTAGATGGTGATCCAACCGTAGGACCTCTTGGCGAAGACAGTGGCTGCTGATAATACATGGTTGAGTATGATTCTCTCAAACCTCCTCAAATTACTGCACCTCCACTAGCCTATCCCCCAGATGAACCGAAGCCACCACCTCCGCCACCAAAGAAACCCATCACTTCACCATTCTACAAGCCTATCTTCAAGTGGGTAAAGAAAAATTCTTGCCCCATCAAACTGCCTGAGCCATACACTTGCAATTCTAAACCCGAACCACCCCCTGTTTTACCCAACATTTGTATATTCAGACCAGAGAACTTTCCCCCTTTGCAGCCTTCTGAAGAAAGTGCAGCACCCTTCAGGTTTTCTCCTGTTGAAAGTTTCTCTAACCAACAACAGAAATACTTTCATTCTCCGAAAATCCCATTTCCAAATGATGTCGATCTTCAAGGGGGACAGAAAGGCCTTACTCCAGTGGAAGCTGTCTTGAACTGGAAGATAGAAAATGCTCTAGTCCAGAATGTAGCCATAAACTCAGGTGCTACTCGTCTTGATCGAGTAGACCATGCTACATTTATCTCAAAGAAGATGTTGGAAGATTTTCAGAAAAGGCTCTATTTAATAGAAACAAAGCAGATCCCTCCCAGCCATTATCTGGAAGACTAGACTCCTGAGATTGAAAAGCTCAAACGCGAAGTCCAGATACTACAAAAACAACAGGCCCTCCTAAAGCAAAGAAATCTGCATGCTCTAGATCCATTCTTTTTCCCAATAGTAACACCAAAGCCCACTTCCTTCTTCTCGTCAAGCTCTTCATATCCTAGCTCTTTTGCGGCTGTACTTATCACAACACCACCTCCTCCAAAGACGAATATCATTTCCCTTTGGGATCATCTTAAGAAGCTAGATCAAGAGAAAAAAGGCAAACGGACCTCTCTTCCACCTCCTTTAGCTCCACCAGAACAATCTCCTAGGACTGCCTGCCTGTTTACTTACTCAAGCTCATTCTTGAAGCTCAACCCTTAAGGTGCTAGAAATTTCTGATTCACAGGTTCCACATTATGGCAAGTGAAGAGCATATTGGACCAAACCAATCGTACTACTGAATCAATAAGAGGATTCTGATATCCAAAGACCAATGCTTTGAGGAAAGAAGAAGAAAATGAACTTAGAAATTCATGGTTTATAGAAACACACTGATATTTCACAAAAGGCTGGTTATGCCGATTACAAGCCTTTTTCGAGGGCCTTTTATAGGCATACAAACTTAATAAGGACATCTGACAACGGATACACAGATCCACGAAAAAAATTGAAAAAAGTCTTTAAGTGAACAGTACTGCTACAGTGATGAACTGTGATGAATAGTAACTGTAACATTGTCATGAACATTACTTTTCGAAAAAAGTCGTCCGAAAGGTTGGCAGCTTCTTCTGCTTATTGAATACAAAAGTCTTTTTCACACATGACTTTAACATACGACTTTAACACTTATCTAACACACACGAGAAGTCTGCGCGATTCAAAGCCGGCGTCGATATGGATCCGGGTGATAATTGGCATCGTTAGAGTCGGAACTATCTGGGCCGTCTTTGTCTTTTTTGTATTTATTTCAATACCACCGTTCTTCGAGTTGTGACAGTCTGATGTCTGGATCTTCAGATAGTGGGGGACTATCTTCTTGTTCTTCCGCTTACCTTTCTGCGAACAAGATATCTTCCATGGTGACTGGGTCCTATGGATCTTATCGAGGTCTTGATTAGAGCTGGATGTCATATGAGGCTGGGGCCATAGTTGGAGCTGAGGCTAGTAGAGCTGGATGGTTGGTCTTGGGTGTGGATGCATTATCCTGTGTAGGATAAGGATTCTATGACAATGGTCCTCCCCAAGGGTTTGAGTGTCGGTATCCATAGAAGAACCTGGTTGGCTGCTTTGAAATGCTTCCAATGCATTAATGATATGAGGATGAAATTTAGGCCCATCCCATGAAAGGTTCATGTGATGGTACGGCCAAATCTCAGGGGGAACTTCATGGTTTTCTGCACATAAAACTCGCTGGAGTTCTCTGTACTCATATTATATCAGCAAGATGGATTTGGGAAATGCTGTATGGAACCGAAAGATCTGTCGATAGAGATTGGGCTTGAATGTAGTAATGCCGTAGGGCAATGCTTTGTCTTGGACATCTCCTGTTGGACCAAAGAAAACCCAAGGTCTGTGGAAAATGACTGTGGTGTCTTTTTCTGGTTCGGCTATTCCACAACGCTTTTGGGAAATGAAGTGATTTTTCCATGCTGCTAAAGGCTGGAACCAAGTGAGCATTTCTGTCAAAGCTTTCTGATTTGAAAAATCTCTCATGAGTGCTCTGGACAGCACTTTAATAATTTTGTCTTCGGGAAATTCAATGGCAATGACATAAACGTTGAGACAATACCAAAAGAACCATTTAAGATCGTCAAGAAAATCATGATCTGGAGACCACCGCAAGACATGGATGAATGGATAGTCTGGATTAAGACCATACAGTCCTAATATCAATCCTCCATAGTTGCTGAATATGCAGTAATGGTACTCGTACATGAAATACCTCAAATTTTTAGTGAAATTATTGTCTGCAATTTCTCCTGGGACTTATGGGGGATAACTGTGAGAATTCCATGGTATATCTCGCATAAGTGTAATGCGAAATGTTCCCGATTTCAAAGGATTTCTGCGGACATACATGTTGATGGATTCAACGGGCTGCTTGGCCTTGGACAGAAAATCTGCAAGGGCATTTTTTTGCCTACTCTGTGTTTAGCATCAAAAGAATATTTCGAGAACCATTCGACCACCTTAACAGCTGAGGGTGGGGAATCTATTTCTGCTTGAATTTGAGCATTTTGGGAAATGAAGATATATCCATTTCTACCAAAAAGTGATGCCCAATAATGTGGTATTCAAACTTCTTGATACCATATTTGACTGCGAGAATCTCCTTAAAAGTGGAGTGGTAATGCATTTCTGCAGTGGTGAATCTTCTACTTTTGTAAGCACAAATGAAGCACTTACCTTTTATTTATTCAAGGAGAATGGCTGCCCAATATTTATCACTAGCATCTATTTGCAAAATTCTCTAGCCAGTGGAAGGAGTTTGCAAAGGAGGAAGACTGCAAAATTTCTTTGAGATGTGCTACGGCTTGTGTCTGCGTTGGTCCCCATGGGGAGCATCTTTCTTCATCATCCTCTGAAGAGGATAAAGTGCTTTAGAGATCTTTGGTTCAAAGTTTCGGAGATAATTGACAATTCCAAGAAAAGCCTAGATTTGGCTAATTGTCAAATTCTCAGAGGGAAATTTTTGAAGTTCTTTTGCAAGGTGAGGACCTAGATAATAGGTGTATTCTTTCAAATGCATGCCTAAGAACTCGATCTCTTTTTTAGCAAGAATCATTTTCTTTTGTGAAAGCATGATTCCATGTTTCTAGACAATGTCAACGAACTGGAAAAGCAATCTGTAGTGAGATTCCTCATCAGGACTGTAGAGGAGAATGTCATCAATGTAGATCTATGCATGTGGGAGAATAGGCTGGAAAATTCTACACATGGATTTCTGAAAAATTGATGGGGCTGTTTTAAGACCAAACGGGACAACGGTCTATTGAAAGTGCTGGTTTGAAATGCAAAAATCATTTTTAGGACGGTCATTAGGATGGATTTCAATTTGCCAAAAACCTGCTTTCAGGTCGAACTTTGAACCAGGCTACCAAATAAAGAGTTTTTGTGAGGCAAATGGAATTTGTCATCTTGAAGGAATTTATTCAAGGGTTGATAATTGATCACCAATCTGAGCCTACCACGGTTCTGTTCTGCTCGTTTGTTCACATAAAAGGCTTCACAAGCCCATTGTGAATCAAAGGGTTCAATGAGACCTTGTGAGAGTAGCTCAACACATTCCTTCTTGGCTAAAGCGAGATGTTTATGATTCATACCAGAATGACTGGCTTTTGTGGGATTAACATATTCGCTTTTCTTGAATGGGAGTTTGACAAAGAAGGCAGGATTTTTCCAAAAAGGGTTTGAACAAGTTTGGACAAACTGGTAATGAGATTCAGAGCAACAAGATAAGAGACTTTGGGTGATTGGATCAAGGATTTATGGTTGGATAATGAAAAGTCTCTGAATATCCACATATTCACGGAACTGGTCACCAAACTGTAAACCAGTGAACATCCCAACCAATGATAAGGTCTTTATTTGGGGAATTACAACCAAGGATTTTTGTGGATATGGAACAACCTGGGAAGATTTGGAGAGTGATGGTTTTGTTGCGGAATTTTGTAGTAAAAGTATTACCGGAAGCATAATGAAAATACATTGTATAAGGCATCCAAAATTTTTCTAGGAGTACTTTTACATCCATGAGAGATGCAATCACACCGGTATCAATGAGAGCAATGACTTGGATGGGTTTATCATCTTCTGAAGTGTGGATTTGGATGGGGATATATGGAGAGTGGAAAACAGGTTGGATATGGAAAGAATCAGAGATAATATCATGGAAAAATACAAAAATATCACCAGGGGATTCATCTGAGTCTGAAGAGCAAAAAGTGTGTCGGGTGAAGATTCATCTTTAATAGAGAATACATACTCGATATCTTCATCATCCAATAGGATACCTGTGGGTGACGAAATCTTTTGGATCATGTGACTTCCTTAGCGCTTTGCTTGGGGACAGTTTTTACAAAATTCCCTTTCTTGCTACAGATGTAGCATCGGTCAGATTTCTTCTTCTTCTTGAAGTCAGGAGAATGATGCCACTTCTTTTTTTCAAAGGAACTTCCACTTTCTTTTTTTGGATCTCCTCTTGCCAAAAGAAAGCTTCTCAAAGGAGAACTTTTTGAAGTGCTTTCGTTTCTTATTGCCAGCACAAGAGGGATCACTACAACCTATTGAGCACTTAATCTTCCAATGAGAATTGTCGCAATTCTTTTCGAGAGAACGATTCTCCCATATATAACTCTTAAAGACTTCTCTTCTGTGGCATATTTCTTCAATGGCAAGGTAGACAGATTGTTGGATTTCTCCAAAAGTGGCATCTGTGATAGTCTTGTTTTTGAGCTTCGGGCTTTCTCAATAACTTGACTAATTTCTTTGGGAATAGAAGTCAGAAAAACTGACTTGAGATTAGGATCAGAACCAAGTTGGTAAACAAGCTTGATCATTTGTCAAAAGTGTCTATCCAGATCTTTTTTTTGCTAGAGAACAGCATTTTCTTTCAAAGAATTCTTTTCTTTTGAGTTCTTTTGAATCTTGGGGTTGGCCAATAAAGAAGAGATGAATGAGCTGAAAGGCTTCATCAAAGGACATGGTTAGGAACTTGAGTTGGTCTCTTTTTGGAGCTAACTTCCACCAATCTTTCAAGAAACTAGTGAATCGAGTGACAAATTCAAGGAGAACATCATAAATACTGTGTTTTTTCAGGTTCCTGGTAATCAACCAAGCACGAAACTCTTGGAATCTTTCGGCCCATTTGTGATAAGGGATATCATCCAAAGTGAAGAAATTGGACGAATAAGTTTTTGAGGACGATGGGTCATGGTAAGGCTGTGAGGGCGAAGGTGGATGTTCTACCTCAGGTTGATCTTTCATTTCTTCTTCAATGATTAGCTCTGTTGGATCTGCCATTATGATGTCCGCTACAACAGATGGAGAACTGGAGTCATATGACTCAGTATCGGGAATGGAAAAAGAATCACTAATAGAGACTTCAGGAGGGGCTGGAGGTGACGGATTTATGAGTTCCACAGTGGAAATGGTAGGAACTTGTTTTCTAATGACTTGCATAATCTGATTCCCATTCGGGCATGACAGTACATCCTCATTTCATGCCTAGGCTTTTTTACTAATTCCAATCGTTTGTCTTTTCATCAACGTCCCTCATTTGCACAATAAAAGCGTGTAGAAGTTATGGAACCGTCCTTCCTTTTGTTAGTAACTCTCCTACATACGCCAAAATCAACTTTCAATGCATATATCTTTCAAAACTTCCACGTCTCATCTACATCATTAAATTTCACACTCACTTGTGGAGTCCAATCATTACTGCTGATAAAATCACACAAAAAATAATGGACAATGTGGTATCATTAGAAGATAAACTTGAACAACAAAAAAATAAAACAGAGAAAAACTAACATACTTTCATGAAGACATTAATTATCTTGTGCCATCATCATCCATTTGAGAGATAATTTGACTGCTAGTACTAAGCATGACTTTTGAGAGGCAAAGTGCTCGCCTATCTCTTCCAATATTTCTAAAAGTGTGCAACTGCTGCCGACTAACACTTTTCTGGATTTGATAAAGGCATAACTGTGAGTGTTATTACTTATAGAAAACAGTTGCTAATGAAGATTTCTTGACAGAATTTGAAAATAATATGCAATATCACTATCCATATTTGTAGCTTATCTGAGTTAGAATCTTAAAGTTTATAATTGCATGCTCAAATTTCCTTTCTTGCTATTGCCTTTTAGCCTAACCAAAGTCTGTGTCGTGATATTCTTGGAACTCGCGAGATCTTATACAACTATCAAGTAGTTGGATTAGTAGTTTGGATGGGTGTTCAAGTATTCTATATTAAATTTATTTAAAAGAGGATCTGAGTTTTGGTTGAACTAAATTAATTGTGTAATGGTTTGGTCGAAAATATGATGCATAAGAAGGGATTGATTGAAAACTGGGTATAGTCTGAAAGGTTTAGCATCGCACTATTTAACAACTCACAGATTCCTCTGCAGCTTCATATTGTTTTCTTTTCTCTTCTCGATTCCAGCTAGTTGTTTGTCATGTGAATTAGTGAGAATTGGGTGGGTGTCATGTTTATTATGGGTTATGGGATTGTTTTGTTCTATTGCTGATTTGAATTTGTCTTCAATCAATTTTGTTGATTTCAAGTATGATGCCTTTTATATTCCTTGATCATTGCAGATCCTACAATCTTATAAGAAAATTAGCAGTGGTACATGGAAGCAGAAGAAACTCCAAATCGATTTCAAATAGAAAGCATACATCCATGCAAATGCTCATGATCATGCCGAGGGGTCATATAATCATTAACGAAGGTGTCTGCCAAGTGTGTTGCGCAGTTGAAGAGCGATTATAAACTCGAAAAGCATAATATAAGAAACTATTTATGCTACATAACCTCTTGTTAGGTGGAATTCAATTCTAACTTACCACACTTTCAGAAACACCTGGCTTCAAATCTCATTGTGAAGAAGCTTGCTGGCTGGACTTAGGGAGAGAGGATATTTCTGATTTGAATCAAGAGAGGGTCGAATGTGGAGATTTCGGATTTGAATTGGGGAGAGAGGAAATTTTGGATATGATTTGAGGAAATTTCGGATTTGATTTGAGGAGATATCGGATTTGGTTGGGTTGGGTTTCAAAAGTTCCCACCCAATTTTTTTGCCTCCCCCTCCTTCAGATGACGTGGTAGATTCTTGGCCTTCGGATGAGAATAGATGGTCAGATTTAATTTAATGGTACCCTTGACATGGAATTTGAATGTTAGGGGATTCGAATCCGTGAGAAGATGTTGACGCCTGATTTTTTTTTTTTATCATTTTATTTTTAAAAATTAATTAAAAATTATCAAAACAATTCATAAAATTACAAAATCAACTTTGAAAGTTTTGGCCTAACCTTAGAAACCAATTTTGAAAAAAAAAATTCATAATTTTTGACATTTTTAGATTTATTTTAATTATAAAAATAGCCAAAACAAGGAAAAATATTATTCGTGATCATAAAAATGCGCAAAAATATTTTAATTCACTTTTCATTTTGACCTCTTAAAGTTTTAAAAATTCATTTTGGGACCACGGCCTCTTCATTGAACATAACCCTAAATTGACTAAAAATTTTCATTTTAAATCATTTTAGCCAAATTTTTTTAATTTTAGAGTCATGACATGAGACTTTGATACAATGCATCTCATTTTAGTCCTTATATTTGGAAAGAATTGTACAATTGGACTAAAAGGATCTAAATGCACAATATTTTTCATTTTAGTCCCCGGTTTCACTCAAAGTGCAATTACTATTTTTCTAGGGGTACCCGTTTAAAGGTAATCATATTTTTAACTACTTGAGAACATTTACGTGTGACTCATAATTGTAATTTTTTCTATCTATAGAAAATATATTTAATGTTCTCGTTGTCCAATTTCAATTCGTCTTTTCAAATTTTTTTTTTTTATAGTTGATCTCATCCATATTGTGATTTGATAAATCATACATAAATTATTTATACATATATTAAGACAAAAATATAGCAGAAGTGTCAATATTTGTGTACGGAGATCACTTTAGTGTTAATATTTTTTTGGATCACTTAAGTGCCAAATCGGAAAAAAAAAAAACGATCACTCAAGTGCCAAGTAGCCGGAATTGGCATTAAACCGATCCTTTTTTCGCCGGAATTAGTACTAAAGTGATTATTTTTTGGATCACTTAAGTATCAATATTTTTATTAAAAAAAAGGATCACTTAAGTGCCAATTTCGACGACTTGACACTTAAGTGATCATTTTTTTTTTCCGATTTGGCATTTAAGTAATCCAAAAAAAATATTGGCACTTTTACTGTACTTCTGCCCATATATTAATCTAACTTGATTTAGTAAATTGAGCAAATGAAATTTAATCTGATCTAGTAAGTTAAAAAGATAAATACATCTTAATTTTAATATATATAGTCTCCTTAATTAAATGAAAAATTAGGAACAATTTTTTTGCAGTTATCAAAACCGTTTCTTTTCTCTTTTTTTTTTTTTGTTTCGAGAAGAGAAACTTTATGCAATTACCAAACGGGTTTCTATTCTTTTTTTGTTTCGGAAACAGAATTTTTTTACAGTTACCAAACGTGTTTCTGTTCCAAAAAATTGTTGTCGGGAATAGAAACAGAAAAAAGTGTTATGTTCCAAAAGTTGTTCTGGGAACAAAAACATTACCATACGTAGCCTGAATGCTCACCCACATTCATTTGAATAATTTGAGAATTGAATTCCAAAAATATGCGAATCAGCATATGTAAATTGTTCCTGATTCAAGTGAGTCTTCTCCTTTGTATACTCCGTGTAACTCCTGTAACGAGGCGTCATGCATGACCTGAACCACTCCAGCTAGATTTCATTTTGGTCAAACAATGTTGTACAGCTGTCGTTTCCCTAGTTCTTGTAAGAATGTAGTATTCATATTGGAATGTAAATACTGCACAGCTAGCTTCAAAGAGTATCGATTCTGCACAACGTTGTAGCATGATACGAGTAAAACTCATTCCTGGATGACTCGGATGTGAATTGGGTGGAATTCTCGGTGATATTGAACTCTCGACTCTCGAGGCCATCAACACAACCCCGGCATCCCCTCTTCATGCTCGAGTTCTATCTCGTGCAGCGAATCATGCCGGGAGAGAGCGAAGGCGGACTTGGTCCTGGAGGAGAAGCCGGTGGTTGTCGAGCCCGAGAATGAGACCGGCACATAGACCGAGCTGGGCCGTGACTTGGGCAACTCCATCGGCGGCTCGTTCGGGTTCAGGAAAATCTGGACCACTTTCCGCATCCTCGGCCTGCACGCAGAGTTCGGGTGCAGGGAAGCAAGGCCCACCATCAGCGCCCTCTTCACTTGCTCCTGCTCAAATTGGCCTCCCATTTTCCCATCCACACAGTCCAGGAGCGAGCCTCCTCCGTAGAGGCTCCACACATGATCCACCAAGCTGTTCTCTTCCATGATCCCCCTGGACCTTCTCCCGCACACCACCTCCAGGACCACCATCCCGAAGCTGTACACATCCGACTCCGGCGTGGCCTTCCCCGTGTATGCCACCTCCGGGGCCAAGTACCCAGGGGTTCCGGCGAGCATGGTCGTGACTGAAGCGTCATTCTGGAGCAGCCTCGCGAGCCCGAAGTCACCCAAGTAGGCATTGTAGTCGGAGTCCAGCATGACGTTGTTGGGCTTCACGTCCCGGTGGACCACGGGGTTCCCGCATTCTTCATGGAGGTAGAGCAGCGCCGAGGCCAGGCCAGTCAGGATCTCGTACCGGGTCTCCCAGCTGAGGGACTGCTTGCCGATAAATCGGTCAAGGCTACCATTGGCCATGTATGGGTAGACTAACAGAAGTTGTTCCCCTTCGTGACACCAACCTTGGAGTTGTACGATGTTCTTGTGCCTCATCCTCCCAATTGTGCATATCTCTGCCAAATACTCTCTCTCACCTGTTGAGTTTGAGGTTAAAAAACTACCCTAAAATTAATTGACAGATGGTTATATCAAGAATTTTTTCACAGAGGATCTTCGCAGTTGTGGCAATTAGCTAGAATATGAACAAAAGCGAAATATAGAATTGCTCCAGCACCGTGTTTGTTTCATTAATGTTTAGATCTTTTCAGCACTTAGCAGGAACATTTTCAAGAAAAATGTGCTAAAAGGACATAATACAAGTGAAGAAACAGACCTTGTTTGGAGGTTGCCGAGATCTTTTTCACGGCTATTTCGACTGGAGGGTCTGAGATTACCCCTTTGTAAACGCTTCCGAAACCGCCGGTGCCGAGCAGGTTCTCCTTGCTGAAGTTGCGAGTGGCCTTCGCTAGCTCCTTGTAGGTGAACATCTTTGGAACGTTTGCAGCCTGCCTCGATTGGTATTCTATGTCAGCGTCCTTCTTGTTTCTCTTCCTTGGTGCTTTCTCAACGTGTAGGTAGATGCATATCACGATGAACAACACCGTCATCACGGTTGGCACGATGAGAATCAGTATGGTCTTGATCCTGTCGTCTCTCTTGAGCCGCTCCTCCAAAGATAAAGGAAAAGAGCTGAATACCCAGTTAATGACCTGGTGGCTTTCGGGAAGAGGACCGGTAGATCCCGAAAAGCCAACATACACGAGACTAGGGACCGTTTCCGACATTTTGATCGAATGATTGAGAACACTTATTAGCGAATTCCCAGAATATGCCACTGAGATTTCGAGTTTATGTTTATGGCCATCATAGTCAATTCTGAATCTGATGTCCCTTCCACTTTTTAGGTTCACTCCTGTGCTGTTTAGGCTCTTGGCATCGACTCGGTTAGTAATGCTCGTCGTGTCTATGCCAACGTGGTTCCCGTCGGGATCAAACTCGTTCATGAATGTGTCCAGCTCCACGGCTAGTTGTCGAACAACACCGCCTGTATATTCAGACGGAGAGACATCGTTTTTCGATCAACGGTCCAGCAAAGTACCACAGATTTCGTGTTCATCTAACAAAAAGATAGCGTGGAAGTACCTTGAGTGGATCGATCAAGAATCCCCATGTACGAGCCGTAACTGCCCGGTGGCGAGGAGCTATTGTCCTGGGCGAAGAGAAACGCCATCCCGTCGCCGGAGGCTGTGGAATTCGGCAATGTGGTGATCCTGACGGTGAACGTGGTGGAGATGGTGGCAGGCCAAGCAACCACTGGCCGGGAATAAAGAACCCGCCCTACCTGGTTCGTCAGTGGCGACGGCGAGTAGCTCGAGTTGCCCTCCTCCTCCAGCTCCGGCGTGACGTTTAAACACCCGTCTCGGGAGCTCGCCGACCCCGTGCAAACGAGTTCCTCACCGGAGCAAGATCCAGGGTCGAAAGAAGGGAAAAAGAAAGTCGTGGGCTCAAGACTGGATGAAGAGGAAGAAGCTGAAGAGCAAGATTCCCGAGAACTGAGGAAGAGCGAGACGAGGATCAGAAGCAAGGACATGGTGTTCGGACACGAGGAGACCCTGCAACATCGGACGAGGCATTGTCGGGAGCATATATACAACCCGGTGCTGTGGATCGATGGGATGGGAAAGAACTGAATTCTTGTTCTTGGCTGCGTTCGGATCTAGGGTTCGTTCTTCCCTCCCCCCAAAGAATTGACCGTCAATGATTAGAAGGAGATGCAGTGTCTTGTCTCGTTAAGAGACGGAGAGATTAGACCTATTCAAGCGACGTGCTCAGGAGGCCTTTGACTTGATTGGGATGCAGGGTGGCGCATAAGCCCCAAAAGAACAGAACATGTTGGATTGCGGTTTTTAACTTTTCTGGTCAAAGCATAATGCGTCCATGCACGTTGGAAAATGACATGTTTGGGCCGCATTGCGCGATTGACCACTTCCCGCGTAATGATTACAAAGCTTTAAAAAAAACCTTTTGCATTTTTTTAAAGGTTAATACCATGAAATATTCTCAAACTTCTGCGAAGTTTACCCTATTTGCAACTAAATTTTGGTGGCATTTTTAGAATTAATTGCATAAAAAAATTAGGGACTATACGTAGTCCCTAGCAAAAAAATATTTGAATTATTTTAGTATAGTTTTCATATAGATTATTTTTAATTTTATCATGCATTTACATTTAATTGGACCGATGACAAAAACAAACCTGAACAGAAGCCGAGACAAGCCAAAACTCATCAAGGGAATTTGGCCAACAGGGGAGAGCATGTGCCGAAATATATAGGGGCCTTAAGGCCTAAATTAAGCTTAGTTCGGCCCATTAAACTCCAATTATGAAAAGGGCCTTTTAATTAAAAGCTTAATTTGTCACACCCCGAAACTAGCAAAAGTAAGGGATGACACAGCCGTCCTTCCACCCGAAAGACAAAGCCTCAAAATAACCAAAGAACTTGTTGACAAAATATACATATATCTCCAAATATATATGTACATGATACCCCAACAGATTGATCCCCACATCAGAGTTTCTATCAATCATAAAAAAAAAACATATACAGCTAGAACTCAGCCAAACCAACAAACTACCAACAACTATATGTACAACTCCCTTAAACTATACCCAAAATCCTACTACCAAAAGTCCCTGACGATGCTCTCGCCTCACTTGCCGCTAACCGAGGAACTTGAAAAGCATGTAAGATGAGAGGAATGAGAAACTAAAGCTCAGTGAGTAATATATCTCTTCTGAGTGGATAAAACTTCCATAACAACATTCAAGACTTAAGACATCGCTCATTCATACCAAAATTAGAGTATAAATAAAAACTCACATGAATAATGTCAGAACAAGTATCAATGCTCAATCTCGTAAGTTACATTGTAAAGGTCCATTCCTTGCTCAATACTCAATTCAAGGCTCTAGAGGTGGCTCTCACGTGACTCGCGTCACCATGTAGCACTTAGTCCTTGACTAACACATATCAATAATACAAGGCTCTAGAGGTGACTCCCACGATACACTGATACTTAACCCTTTATCAACAGATATACCGTACAAGGTTCTAGAGGTAACTCCCACCAGACTCTCGTCACCATGTAGCACTTAGTCCTTAACTGTAAGGCTCTAGATGTGGCTCTCACGAGACATGCGTCGTCGCGTAGCACTTAGTCCTTGACGAGTCCAAATCATAATTTATTTCACAAATCAAACATGTAATCTTTATGCAATGCAACTCATCTGCCAGCAATACTTTCATAACCATTTCGTAAATCAATCCCTATCATTCCACAAATCGTCTCGCAAAGCAGTATATAAAACCATCCTTGATGCATTCACAAAACAAAGAGACAATAAATGCTCGAGCCATTACATATAACTAAGCCAAAAGAAAATGCTTTCAGAATATGAGTTTGCAAGCTCGAAGAAAAGATAGTACCATTCACCTGGGATCAATTACAACCAGACAACAAATGATTCTCGAATAGTCGAACTCGTGATCCTAACAAATAAGCGAGAAGTAACGTCAAGATCAAGCAAAACACTATCTCGACGACGAATCAACCAAACTAAACATAAATCCTAACAAAACAACTTATATGTGCCAACAAATCGTATACCCAAAGCGATTATTCAAATCGTTCCCAAAGCGAAACCCAAATGTGAAACCCTTAAATTCTTGCTCCGACCAAACCGTCGCTTCGAAACCACTCTTGTTAGAACCCATGGCTTTGAAATGCTATGATCTACCATTTCCACGAATATCCGAAACTTTACAACTCAAAAATCGGATTTCATGGCTTACATTTTGTTTAATCTTGAAGTTTCAAGCGCTAACCCGAAAATACTTCGATTGGAAGAACGATTGGCGCAATTACTTACTAGGCGTCGTTAATCAGAGTCGGGACGGCTTGGCGAGGTGTCAATGCAAGAACCCCTCTTCTTTTCCTTCTCTTTTCTTTCTTCCTATTCTTCTTTCTTCTTTCTTCTTCCTCTGTTCTTTTCGTTTCTGTTTTGTCTTCTTCCCCCCCCCCCTCGTGAAACTGAGCTCTTGGTAATAAAGAGCTAAAACTCACTGTTCTCTTTTTTCTTTTGACTTTGACTTTTCAATGCTCTTCTCTCTCTTTTTTTATAGTGGGGCCCATCATCTTTATTTGACCTGAAGAAATAACCTATTATTATATTCTATGCTCCTTAAAAGAAATTTCTTCATCGAAATTTGAACAATCCGAACTTACATCAACTTTCGAATAAATGGGTATACTTGTGTCTCGCCTCTTCCTCGAGTTCCCAAGTGGCTTCTCTCTCCATGCCATTGGATCTTTACATAAGGGATGGTCTTCCGCCTTAATACTTGATCCTTCCTATCGACGATGCGAATAGCCTGCTCTTCATATGTTAGGTTCTCCCTTAATCTCAATGGTGTGAAACCTAATACATGCTCAGGATTTGACACATATTTCTGTAGCAATGCGATATGGAATACATTATGCAAGTCGGATAGTGCTGGTGGCAAGGCTAGTTTGTAAGCGACTTCACCAATCTTTTCTAAGATCAAGAATGGTCCCACATATCTTGGACTTAACTTGCCACACGTGCCAAATCTTATAACGCCATTCGTAAGAGAAAATTTGAGAAAAACATGATTTCCCACATCAAATTCTAACTTGCGTCTTTTGAGGTCTGCGCAACTTTTCTGACGACTTTGTACTATTTTGAGACATTCCCGTACCAATCTAACTTTCTCTTCTGATTGCTGAATGAACTCTGGGCCGGTTAAACTCTATTCACCAACATCATCCCAACAAATAGGAGTTCTACATTTACGGCCATACAAAGCTTCAAAAGGTGCCATCTTAATGCCGGAGTGATAACTGTTGTTATAAGAGAACTCCGCTAAATGTAGATGTTCATCCCACGAACCGCCAAAGTCAATAGTGCATGATCTTAGCATATCCTCTACCATTTGGATTGTTCTCTCTATTTGCCCATCTATTTGTGGGTGAAAAAACTGTACTGAAGTTGAGTTTAGTACCCAATGCGCCCTGTAGACTCCTCCAAAAATTAGACACGAATCTGGGATCCTTATCAGAAACAATGCTCACCGGAACTCCTTGAAGCTTGACTATTTCATTAACATATCGCTTTGCCATGTCTTCCAGTGAAAGGCCAAATCTGTATGATAAAAAGTGTGTGGACTTAGTCAATCGATCAACAATCACCCATATAGCATTCTTATCTTGTCGTTCTCGGTAGACCAACTACGAAGTCCATAGTGATATGCTCTCATTTCCATTTATGTGACATTCCGAATTCCGACTCCTCGAGGCTTGAGATATGGAATGGGACTTCGAAATTAGAAATTGGACGATGAAGAATTCCAACATTGAAAGTGAATTAGATGTCGCCTCATCGAAGGTAATTTAAATTGAAAAAGTGAAAATTCGGACGGTAAGTGTAAAATTATCATTTTGCCCCACAACCTTTGCCCTTGCCTTAGGAGTTAATGAACGATATAATGGTCATTTGGACTCCCCCTAACTGCCGAAAATAGTGTTCAAAGGAAGTCAATGGTGGACCAAGCTATTTTAGAAGCAATGACAAGTGTCACCCTTTTGGGGTGATTAGCATTAATTGCCTTACAACTATCAATCTAATCATTTTGACCAAGCAAATTATTGATGGAAGCCTTCTTCTCCCTCCTCTTCATCTTGTACGACCATCTCCCTCCCTCCCTCTCTCTCTCTCTCTCTCTCTCTCTCTCTCTCTCTCTCTCTCTCTCTCTCTCTCTCTCTCCATTTCTTCTTCTTCTTCTTCATTTCTTCTCAGCCGAACTGCTCCAGCCCGATCAGCACAGACCACCTCCCTTCCTTCGGTCATAACTTCTTCTCCAGTGTTGGATTGAGGTGATTTTACCTCCATTAGAAAGCTTATCATCTTATCTTTCTAGGGACATGTCGTAAGCTCATATTGGCCTAGCCGTTTGTCCCATGGGTCTGTTTGAATGAGCAAATGTCAGGATGGAGACAGAATCTGACCAGTTTGGGATAAGGATCTGTTTCGGGGGCTTCAAGACTTCAAATGATTCCAAACTTTCGGTGAGGTCTTCTAAACTCATAGTACTAGGGTTACCTAAGCTGTGGTTGTAAGTTTATTTGAGATTTAAAGGGTTTTCATGGCTGATTTGAGGTAGATTCTATAGGGCAGTTTCTGATCGCGCGTAGACCAAAAGAAGCCGAGCTGTTTGGAAGTCCTTCAAGTGCTATTTCACTTCCAAATCTTCGGTGAGCTTCCTAAACTTGTAGATTGAGATTATGGCAAGTCAGTTTTGTGGTGAATGGAAGTTTAAAATTGCATTAAGGGCTGTTTGAGGTGAAAAATGTGAGATGTCGTCCAATCTGTCCTCAAGGCGCACCAATTTTGAATTGAGTCGTTCTAAGTCGTCGGGTATCCAAATTGAGCTCCGTTTTCGTTCATGCGTCCATAAGACATTGAAGTATAAGATTCTGAAATTTTTTTTCTCACAAGGTTAGTAGAAAGATATCAATTTTCCTTCGATTGAATCTGGTCGGGGAGCCTAGGACAGGGCAGATTTGGTGAAATGAGATTTATGATGACTTACCTTGATAGGACGACGCTTTTCATGCTTAGGAGAATTGAATTAAAATTGTGATGACTTGAGAATAAGGTGTTGTATGTGTAACTGAAGTATTGGCGTAATGAAATTGAGAAATAATTGAGTTTCGATGTGGTTTTTCCTAGGCGCGCCGTGGGTACCCTATTCAGCCATGGAATTGCTGACCTATGAGGGTCGTTGAGTTGAAATCTCTAGCTTGTCTGGGGAGGTAAGTGTTCCTTAAACCTCTCCTAGGACGTTAGGACACTACTGGATGAATTTGACCGATGAATTGATCAATTAGTGGATTGATTGAGCTTTGATTGATGATGGCCAAACATGAATGCGTAAATTGAGCTTGGCATGCTTGTTTTATTGAGAAACTCACATGGAACATGACTGAATTAATGATGTGGGTAATTGAAAGTCATGTTAGCATGCATGGCTATGTGGTAGTTGACACTTGATTGATAATTATGCATCGTAATTGGCCAGAGTGCCCTGATGCTTTGCATGGCCAGAGTGCCCCAGTGATCTTTAAATGGCCAGAGTGCCCCGGTGATATTAAATGGCCAGAGTGCCCTTATGATTTTAATTGGCCAGAGTGCCCTTAAGAAATACATCGCGGCCCGGGAGCCCATGGCGATGAGTGCATGAAGTGTCATTTATATGACTTTTGGAATTATGTGCTTATTTTTTTACTAGTGCATAGAGCTTGATTCTATGAGGTTGAGTATGTTGACTGTGACTTGCCTTGTAATGATTGCATGGCTATAGTGCATATGTGATATAAATGATCTTGTTGCCTATGTGATTTAATTGACTATAATGCCTCATCGATTGAGTTGGCCAGAGTGCCCCAGTATGATCAATTGGCCAGAGTGCCCCAGTGTGATCCATTAGCCAGAGCGCCATTGAGAAATATATCGCAGTTCATATGCCCTTGGCGATGAGTTATATTGATACCGCTGTGATGAATTTGAAGTTGTGAGTTTATTCTATACTAGTGCGTGAAGCTTGGTGCTCATAGAATGTGATGTACTTGCCTTTGATTCGCACTAGGCCAGGTATATTGTGATGCCTTGAGCTTATGATTGCCACATGCTATTATTATGATGAATTCCTACATCTTGCCTCATTGTATGATCTGGGGGGGCTGGCAGTCTGGTCTAGGTTTAAGGTTCACTTGCTGAGATTTATGTCTCACCCCGTTGGAGATTAACCTTTTTCATGTCCCAGGTGATGGAACCCCACGTTTACCAAGGATTGGTATTTGACCGCTGTAATTCCTGAGGTGTATCATGTGAATACAAGAAGTATAAACTTTCTGTCCTGAGTCATCATGTATAATAATTGTATGAAGATGTTTTATTATTTTCGTCGTGTTTGTTTCGAATTGAGGTTAAAGGAAGGTGAATAAAAGAAAGACCCTAGGAGATTACCGAATTCTGAACGGCCTGTTGAGATGTCCGCTAGCTCGACAGGTACGGGGCGTGACATCACTGTTTAAGTGGTATCAGAGCAAGGTCAGCTCGATCCAATTTGATTGAGATTTGGAGTGATAAGGAGTGATGACTTGGGGATAATTAGATAGTGAGACCTTTAGGATTAAACATTAATCGCTGAATCTTGAGAATTATAAGCTTGAACTTGTGTGGTATTCTAATGGTCCTAGTATTGACTTTAATGGATGATCTTGAGTGATGTTGTGATTGAGGTTCAAGTGGAAGCAAGCTGAAATTAAAGAGACATAAGCATGGATTTTGATATAGTAATTGTGCTTGAAGTTAGTAGAGAATTATTTTTGAATGAGGGGTCAATGGGATTACATGATTGTAACTGTGGTTTGTCAATGACCCAACTTGAGGAATATGAGTTATAAAGAGACGACTGGTATTAGTAGCTTCAGATTTGAATTGCGCTATATCTTAACGATTTTAGTTATCTGTTATGATTGACAACCTTGGATAATATGAGATGAGATGTATACTAGGAAGCGGACAAGGAATATTGGGATTAAAGGCTAGTGGTGATCGAATGCATTTGGATTTGACTTGCATAGCGACTAGACTTGAGGTATATGATGGAATATCGACAATTAATCTATGGGATGTGACTGTCATTGATGGAATTAGAAATCTTCAATGGATAAGAATCTATTTGAAAACGATTGTGGTATGACAGGTAGTGAGAATAAACATGATGTGCATGTGTTTGTGGCTATGAAATGAAAGTTGATGAGGGTGTATGCTTGAGATTATCACTATCAGACTTAATAAACTATCGCTTGGTATGGGACGAGTTGATGGGATACCTATAAATCGTAATGAAGCATCTTATGGGACGTGTGGAGCGGGGCTTCCTCTGTAGATGTATGACTTGGGACAACCTACAACGACCAGGTCTGATGAGGACGAGGAGTGATCGCCGGGACAAAGAGGTCCGGATAAGGAGCGGCTGCTGGCAGGCTTTTAAGATAACAAGGAGGCATGGATGACCCAAGTCATAAATTGAAAATGGAAAGCCTAGGTATCGGGTTGAGTCTGATTGTGGTTAAGAAATGTATGGCACGAGATTGATTCTTAAGTGAATGTTTGAAGTGGCATGGCATTTGTAATGGCCCATGTGATTGGCATGGCTAAGAGCCTTGTATTTGGCAGTGGATGCCGTTTGAAAAAGAAAACTGATGTTTGTGATTGGCCTGTTAGGCGTGTTATAGTTGGCATCATGTGATTGTTATGGCCAAGGTCTAACTGAGAGATTAGACGGCGTGAGGAGTTTATACTCCATTGAACTGATGCCTATTGAAATTGAGATAGCCTGCCATGTTTATGACAAAGTGGCAGATGTCTTATGCTTAAAGCATGAATAATTGACTTACTGAAGTGATGCCTTAAGTGGTTGTTTAATGTTGGCCTAGTTGAGGTTTGCCTAGTAATTGGCTGTTGATTGAGAGGTTGCCTCGTTGAGGTTGGCTTGATATGTGATTGCTGCTTAAGGATGGTTTGGAATCCTTAGATAAATGGCAAGTAGTTGAGAGTTTCTTAAGAACCATTGGATGGTTGATTGATGGTGATGAATGATGAGATGAGTAGCCTGAGACTGCTAGACTTGAGTAAATGACTTAAGTTTTTGATTCCTAGAGGGAATCATAGTGGTTCAAGTGACATGAGAACCTAATAAGGTTGAAAGACCAAAGTACGGTCGCTAGAGGAGCATTTGGCTCAAGTGTGCAAGATATGAGAAGATCCGAGAATGGAAAGGGATCGTGAGAATTGAGTAAAGATGAGCGACTGGAGTATGAGTACTGGAAGAGAATATGGCTCGATTTTGTTAATTGTGCGAGACCCAAGTGTAATAAGGGGTCGTGAGAACTTTGAATGGAAATGGAAAAAGTAGATGGGTAGGCAGACTCGAGAAGAAGTTGCCATCGTTACTCAAGTCGCTGAGTCGACTGATGCTAGTGCCGATGAGTTAAGTGATGGAAGTCACGAGAAAGGTGACTCTAAGACTACTCATTTCCAAAGTGGAAATATGGACAGGAACCACGAGAGTTTTGAAAAGCTTGTGAAGCGATGTATAAGGTTTAGATTGGTTGAGTTGATGAAGAAATGGAATTTGAAACTGCCTCCCTCCGGATTGAGAGTTTCGTGAGAAAACCTTAGAGGTTTTGGGTACACTAATGAAAGAAAGTGACCTTGGTAGTTATTAGCCTTAAGAAGCTGTTGATGATTGATGAAATTTCACAAAAGGAAGAGTTTTCCTTGAAGGCATGGTATCTATCTAGATCGCCTTGATTGAGTTGTTTAAATGGAAGTACCTTCTTGGGTTTGCTTGAGAGCAAAGGTGGTTGGATCCTAATAATGTTGTAAGGATCTAAAGATGGTTGACCAATATGAGATAAAGTTCTCAAGGTCGTTTAAGGATATGTTAAAGGTGGTCAACGACCCTTTGAATGAGACGTGAAGTACCTAAGTAGATTTGAATTTGGAAGCCTTGTGGCTAGTTGTTATTCCTGAATCTGAGGAACTGTAGTGGATTTTAATGAAGGAGTGGATGATTAGAAGAAATATAAGTAAGAGAACTCCTGCTCATGGATTACGAGCAAATAGATGTTCATTATGGAACATGGAACGTGCCTGCGAAAAACTGTTATTACATTGGCGTAAGACTCGTAATGAGAGATTGTTGTTTTGTTTCTTCCGTCGTGAGGAACATTAAGGAAGAAATTATGTCAATTGTTTGACCTTGTTGAATAAAATGAGATTGATTGAAGTTGAGTCGGAATCCCAAGAAATGACATTACGAGTTATCACCCCCAACGAGTAGGGTGTCGTTCTTAAAGGGCGATTGGACCATGAGATGGTCGTTGAGGGAAAGGAAAGTGAATGGACTTGATAGTCCTGACTGTTCGTAATTTTAATGAATGGTTGAGTAAGCGAAAAGAGCGCTTAGAGTGTGATTACAAAGTGACTTGAAGTAGTCGAATTGAGTATTCGATACGTGAATTTATGGAGACTGGGGAAGGACCTCGACTCCTTGGAACCTTGTCACTTGAGGTGACTGAGTTATTAGAAGGAGAATGTCAAGTATGGTGGCATATGAATCTTGGAGTGCAAACACTGCTGTTGACATAGACTCCAAGACTAACGTCCTATGGAAAAGGAAGCACAAGGTGGATTCGAAGTAAAAGAATGCCACATAAGTGTATAGTTTCCTTCATAGGGTAAGAGACCTTAGCGTGGAAGGAAGAGGAGGTCCTAATCGTCTTGATATTAAGATTGAACGTCTGGACTAAGAAAGAAGACGCGGAATTTGGATGATTCTTGGAAGTGAAGTCCGAGAGACTATCCTTTAAGCAATGTTGAATTCCAGGATAATGACGACGTTCGATTGAATGGATGAAATTGAGGTATGGTCGCATTAGCTGGTTGTGGAACCTAGAGGCTAAGGCACTAATGCTTCTTGAGGAAAGAGTGACAAAAATGAATAAAATATTGTATGGTCTAAGTGGGAACCCATGAGAGCAGAGGGCCAAGGTATGAGTTCTCAAGTGAATGGTACCATGGACAGTTGGAGGGATTCGACACTTGGTAGTAAAGAAGTGGATAACAGTCGGATTTGGGTATCCAAGGAATGATTGAGTTGATTGTTATCATTTTAAGAGACGATAATTGGACTCATTTAAGGAGTCAAGAGAAACATGAATAACCTTTGAGGGTATCCTATGGACACTAAGGAAAACGCTCATTGTATACTAAAAGTGAAGAGCGTGAGCTGTGGGCTGGATAAGGTAAGATTCCTTAGTCATGAAGTTTCTGGGGAATGAAATCCCTATGGAGCACTTGAGGAACGGAATAAGTAATGAATCGACTAGGGTCAACGTGAGTTGCGAAAATTGGAAATTTCCTGGGACTGGTGAATTGTTATAGACGGATTGTGAAAAGATTCCCCCACAAGAGCTGTTCCATTGATGAAATGGACTAAGGACGAGATGTAACGCGAATAGATGAATGAACGTGAAAAGAGTATTCGGAGACTTGAGTCAAGTTGATGACTACGCTGATGATGGCGTTCCCGTTTGGAATCAGAAGAGTCGATAAAATCATAATGACGTGACGTATGAAGGAAATTTGAGGCGTAGCAAGGCAGACTAAAGTGGGCTGTGCGAATGCGCCTTGACAATAAGACCATATGAGTTGGAAAGCTTAGTACATGATTGGAGTTGGTTTGCGAATATCCTCGCAATAAAGTTTGGGAAGCATTGTTTAGGATGGAAGAAGATTTTGGGTCTATATCTACCACAAGAAAATAAGGCAGTAGTTTCCCGAGAGGAATTGAATAAGAGGCAACGCTGATGTATGAGAGCGTTGCTTGTATAAAGACAGACCTCGAAGTTATGTGAACTATAAGAGGTTGAGAGCATTGACTGCCTAAAGAGAATTGAAAGAAAGTCACGTGGAACAAAGAGATTACCCAAGTGTTGTTATTGCGATACCCATATCGCTAAGGAAGGGTGAATTAAGTAGCGGATGCTTATATTTGAGAATTGAGCATTGTGTAATTGGTGATGGAGGGATAGATCTTCCCTTGAGGAATAAGAGATTCAACTTCTAAGTTGGAAATAATTGTGAGTTTGCTTAAGGAGTCAAGAAGGTTATTACTCGATTTGGTTGATCGAGGGCAAGTCGATAAAGTCCATGAATCTCTGATGGTACGAAAGGACGTTTGAAGGGAGTGACACGCCAAATGGTATGGACATCAAAGAGCGCATACTTGCGATGGGTTAGTACTGTTGGTGATAGGCATGGAACTTGAGTGTAACATGATGCTCTAAAAGGGCCTTCAGTCAAGAATGCTTTGGAAGTGTCAAGTGATGAAAAGAGCTACTTCAAAAAGTAAAGTGGCGATGAGGCGCCGTTACCCCAAAAGACTAGGTGGTTAGAAGGTCGCAAATTTCGAGGACGAAATTTCTTTAAGGGTGGAAGAGTTGTGACATTTCGAATTTCGAATCATCGGCGCTTGAGATATGGAATGAGACTTCGAAATTAGAAATTGGACGATAAGGAATTCCAACATTGGAAGTGAATTAGACGTCGCCTTATCGAAGGTAATTTAAATTGGAAAAGTGAAAATTCGGACTATAAGTGCAAAATTACCATCTTACCTGTCAACCTTTGCCCTTGCCTTAAGAGTTAATGAAGGATATAATGGTCATTTGGACTCCCCCCTAGCTGTCGAAAATAGTGGTCAAAGGAAGTCAATGGTGAACCAAACTATTCTAGAAGCAATGCCACGTGTCACCCTTTGGGGTGATTAGCATTAATTGCCTTCCACCTATCAGTCTAATCATTTTGACCAAGCAAATTATTGATGGAAATCTTATTCTCCCTTCTCTTCATCTTGCACAACCATCTCTCTCTCTCCTCTCTCTCTCTCTCTCTCTCTCTCTCTCTCTCTCTCTCTCTCTCTCTCTCTCCATTTCTTCTTCTTCTTCATTTCTTCTCAGTCGAACTGCTCCAGCCCGACCAGCACAGACCACCTCACTTCCTCTGACCATAACTTCTTCGTCCGGTGTTGGATTGAGGTGATTCTATCACCATTAGAAAGCTTATCGTTTTATCTTTCGAGGGACATGACGTGAGCTCAGATTGGCCCAGCCGTTTGTCCCGTGGGTCTGTTTGAATGAGCAAAGGTTAGGATGGAGGCAGAATCTGACCAGTTCAAAAGAAGGATCTGTTTCGGGGGCTCAAGACTTCAAATGATTCCAAAATTTCGACGAGGTCTTCTAAAATCATAGTACTAGGGTTGGCTGAGCTATGAGTGCAAGTTTATTTGAGATTTAAAGTGTTTTCATAGCTGATTTGAGGTGGGTTCTATAGGGCAGTTTCTGATCGCGCGTAGACCTAAGGAAGCCAAGCTGTTTGGAAGTCCTTCAAGTGCTATTTCACTTCCAAATCTTCGGTGAGCTTCCTAAACTTATAGATTGAGATTATAGAAAGTCGGTTTTGTGGTGAATGGAAGTTTAAAATTGAATTAAGGGCTGTTTGAGGTGAAAAACGTGAGATGTCGTCCAATCTGTCCTCAACGCGCACCAATTTTGAATTGAGTCGTTCTAAGTCGTCGAGTATTCAAATTGAACTCCGTTTTCGTCCATAAGACATTGAAGTATAAGATTCTGAAAAAAATTTCCTCACAAGGCCAGTAGAAAGATGTTAGTTTTCTTGCAATTGAATCTAGTCGTGGAGCCTAGGAAATGGCAGATTTGGTGAAATGAGATTTATGATGACTTACCTTGATAGGACGACGCTTTTCATGCTTAGGAGCATTGAATTAATATTGTGATGACTTGAGAATAAGGTGTTGTATGTGTAACTGAAGTATTGGCGCAATGGAATTGAGAAATGATTGAGTTTTGATGTGATTTTTCCTAGGCGCGCCGTGGGTACCCTGTTCGGCCGTGGAATTGCTGACCTAGGAGGGTCGTTGAGTTGAAATCTCTAGCTTGGCTGGGGAGGTAAGTGTCCCTTAAACCTCTACTAGGACGTTAGGACAATACTGAATGCATTTGGCTGATGAATTGATCAATTAGTGGATTGATTAAGCTTTGATTGATGATGGCCGAACATGAGTGCGTAAATTGAGCTTGGCATGCTTGATTTATTGAGAAACTCACATGAAACATGACTGAATTAATGATGTGGGTAATTGAAAGTCATGTTAGCATGCATGGCTATGTGGTAGTTGACACTTGATTGATAATTGTGCATCGTAATTTTGCCAGAGTGCCATGCTTTGCATGGCCAGAGTGCTCGTATGCGAATGAATTGGCCAGAGTGCACCAGTGTTATTAAATGGCCAGAGTGCCCATGTGATTTTAATTGGCGAGATTTCCCTTGAGAAATACATCGCGGCCCGGGAGCCCATGGCGATAAGTGCATGAAGTGTCATTTATTTGACGTCTGGAATTATGTGCTTATTTTTATGCTAGTGCGTAGTAGGGGTGATCGATTTACTGGATGAGTGGTTTTATCCTAAAATAGAGAACCATCCGCTAGGAACCGGTTCTATAAAATGTGAATCGTGAACCAACCGAACTATCGGTCCGATCCGATTTTCGGTTGGATTCCGGTTATGTTTTTACCGAGCAAAAAAAAAACTAATTCGATGTGAACACAATTCAATTTACCATTCTAGACTAAAACTAATTAAAGACCCGACTCAATTGCACCTCGGTTACAAGGAAGTGACAATAAGAACCAACCAAACTAGGATAAATGAAACATGAGCACGAACAAGGTAGTTGCAAGAAACTTCTCGCCAAAACTGGACAATCGCCAACCGCAACATGAGCACAAACAAGGCAGTTGCCAAAACTGGACAATATGCTAATTAAAGACAAAATAAAAGAACTTGGTACAAGAAAGAAATTGAATACGAGGACAAAATAAAAGAACTAAGTACTTTCGAACATAGCAAATGAGACTTGAGTATATTGACAGGAAAACTGAATACGGAGAAGGAAAACAGAGTATCAATGAAGTTTCCACAACAAAGTAAGCAAATGACATAAGTCAACTTCTTAAAAGAACATACAAGGCCAGTTCGGTTGGGCCGGTTGATTGGTTTCATCCAAAATCGGGAACCGAACCATATCCGTCAGTTCCATAAAATTGGAACCGAGAACCGAATCGTACCCACCGGTTTTTATCCAAAATCAGCCGGTTGGGTACGGTCCGGTCTGGTTCGATTGGTTTATGGCTTTTTTGCTCACCCCTAGTGCGTAGAGCTTGATCCCATGAGGTTGAGTATGTTGACTATGACTTGACTTGTAATGATTGCATGGCTATAGTGCCTATGTGATATAAATGATCTTGTTGCCTATGTGATTTAATTGGCTATAATGTCCCAGCGATCGAATTGGCCAGAGTGCACCAGTATGATCAATTGGCCATAGTGCCCCAATGTTATCGATTGGCCATAGTGCCCTTGAGAAATATATCGTGGTTTATATGCTCTTAGCGATGAGTTATATTGATATCACTGTGAAGAATTTGAAGTTGTGAGTTTATTCTATGCTAGTGCGTGAAGCTTAGTGCTCATAGAATGTGATGTACTTGCCTTTGATTCGCACTAGGCCAAGTATATTGTGATGCCTTGAGCTTATGATTGCCACATGTTATTATTATGCTTGCCTCATTGTATGATCTTGGGGGACTGGCGGTCTGGTATAGGTTTAGGGTTCACTTGCTGAGATTTATATCTTAACCCGTTGGGGATTAACCTTTTTCAGGTCCCAGGTGATGGAACCCCAAGTTTACCGAGGATTAGTATTTGACCGATGTAATTCTTGTGGTGTATCATATGAATACAATAAGTGTACTCTTTCTGTCCTGAGTCATCATGTATAATAATTGTATGGAGATGTTTTATTGTTTTCGTCGTGTTTGTTTCGAATTGAGGTTAAAGGAAGGTGAATAAAAGAAAGACCCTGAGAGATTACCGAATTCTAAACGGCCTGTTGAGATGTCCGCTAGCTCGACGGGTGAGAGGCGTGACAATTTGGGTATCTCTAAAGGTTGCAATTGACCACCTGGTCTTTGATGTTCAATTTTCACTTGTTGGCATGCTAGACATTGGTCGACAAATTTTACCACATCCTTCTTTATGTTAACCCACCCGAAGTTTTCTCTCAAATCCCTATACATTTTGGTTCTTCCAGGATGAATTGAGAATCTAGTACTGTGCACTTCCTGCAAAATCTCCTTTTTAATCTTTGAATCCTTCAAAACACATAGCTAATCACGGAACCTCAAGAACCCATCTACATGTATACTGAAATCTGCTTGACCCCCAGCTTCTACGCCTTCTCTGATTTTCTGTAACTGAGGATCGTCATCCTGTTTAGCCTTAATTTTGTCAACCAACATTGGTTGCACTTGAAGATTAGCTAACCAAGTATCAAGCTGATGCACCAATACCTCCAAGTCCAACTTCCTCATATCTTCAAGAATAGGTTTCTAAGAAGTAAGCAAGGCTGCCATATTTCCAAAAGACTTGCGACTCAAAGCATCTGCTACCACGTTAGCTTTACCTAGATTGTAATTGATAGACAGGTCATAATCTTTTAGAAGTTCTAACCATCTTCTCTGCCTCATGTTCAATTCTTTCTGAGTAAAGATATACTTCAAGCTTTTGTGATCGGTAAAAATTTTACATTTTTCACCATACAAGTAATGCCGCCATATTTTCAAGGCAAATACAACTGAACACGACCCAAACCTTCCTTAGATGCATCATAATAGATTGTGAAGCTACCATTTCTTGAAGGTAAAGTTAATATAGGAGCTGAGACGAGCCGCCTCTTCAACTCTTGAAAACTGCGCTTTCACTGATCTGACCATATAAATTTAACTCCCTTCTGAGTTAGGCGAGTAAGTGGGCCAGCAATTTTAGAGAATCCCTCTACAAATCTCCTATAGTAGCCAGCTAAACTAAGAAAACTTCTCACTTCAATAACACTAATAAGGCAGTTCCAATGAACAACTGCTTCAACTTTCTTTGGATCAACTAATATGCCATCCTTCGAGATCACATGGCCTAAGAATTCTATATGATCAAGCAAAAAATCGCACTTACTGAATTTTGCATACAACTTCTTTTCACGCAAAGTTTGCAGAACAAACCTCAGATGTTGCTCATGCTCCTCCAGACTTCTCGAATACACCAAAATATCATCGATAAACACCATAATAAATTTGTCTAGGTACTCCCTGAATACCTTGTTCATCAAGTCCATGAAAGCAGCATGCGCATTTGTTAATCCAAAAGGCATAACAAGGACTTCATAGTGGCCATACATTGTTCTAAATGCAGTTTTAGATACATCAACTATTTTTATCTTCAACTGATGATACCCAGAACGAAGGTTGATCTTGGAAAATACTTGAGATCCTTGAAGCTGATCGAATAAATCATCAATCCGAGACAAAAGGATATTTAGTCTTTATCGTCACCTTGTTAAGTTCTCGATAGTCTATACAGAGCCTCATATTACCATCCTTCTTTCTCACAAATAGGACTGGAGCTCCCCAAGGTGAAACACTGGGTCTAATGAAACCTTTATCCAAAAGCTCTTGCAACTGTGTTTTCAATTCTTTCAATTCAGCAGATGCCATTTGATATGGTGCCTTAGAGATTGGTGCAGTACTAGGCATAAGATCAATACAGAACTCAATTTCTGTATCAAGAGGCAAACCCGGTAAATCCTCAGGAAACACATCTAGAAACTCTCTGACAACAAGAACATTTTCCATCTTCACTACGACTTTCCTTGTGTCTTGTACATAAGTCAAATAACCACAACCACCCTTTTTTCAAAAGTTTCCTTGCTCGCAAAGCGGAGATCAATATCAGAAAAGTGCCTTTACAACTTCCCGAAAAAAAGAATTCAGGCTTATTCGAAAATTTAAAGACAACTTTCTTTGAAAAACAGTCAACAATAGCATGATATGTAGATAACCAATCCATTCCTATAATTACATCAAAATCTCGAATATTTAACTCCACTAGATCCATAGGCATTTCGACATTATCTATCTGGAGTGCACAACTCTTAAACACACGATCCGCATCCAAGAAATCACCAGTAGGAGTACCAACACGCAACCCGTAAACAAGAGGCTCAGGTAACACATCAAGCTTTTTCTCAAATTCTGTAGAAATAAAGGAATGCATAGCACCAGGATCAAACAACGCGTAAGCACAATGCGAGGCAACAGAAATAATACCTGCAACAACTGCATTAGATGCCGCCGCATCTTCCTCCGTCAACGCAAACACTTTCCCTGTTGTCCTATGTCTTTGCTGGTTCTCTTGGGGTCTACCACCTGAAGGAGAATTCTTCCGCATGGAACAACTATGTCCTAGGTGTCCTTGTTGTTCGCATAGATAACAGGATCTACTATCAATCGTAGAATTCTTCTGCATAGGACAATCTCACCGCATGTGTCCCACTTTCCTACATAAGAAGCATGCTCATGTTTTGCGATAACAATAACCGTCATGAAGTTTTCCACATGTATTACAAGGGCTCTGGTTATTTTGGGTTCTAAACTTTCCCGGCTAGTTAAAACCTCTTCTCTTTCCAATACTACTGGTAAGACTATCTTGGCAATCAGTAAACTTCTTGTGCTGGGGTATGCCATGTGTGTCGTTCTCCAATGTATCTTGCTCAACCCTTATTGCTCGATCTAAGACATCCTTGTATGTTGACAATACAAAAGGTATGAGTATCCTACGGATTTCAGGTCGAAGTCCTCTTTGAAAGTGTTCCGCCTTACGCTTTTCACTAGTCCCAAAGCCTTCCTCGAATCTACTCAACTGATTAAAACGGCCTACGTACTCCATAACAGTTGAGTTACCATGAGAAATATTGGCAAAGTCATTCCTCATATTTTCTTGTAAGGACTTTGGGAAGAATTGAGCGTTGAATGCCTCAGTGAAGTCTTTCCAAGGAATAGTAGCTTCATTGCCTCCAAGGGCGGGTCGAGTCCCTTCCCACCAAAATATAGCTTCGCCTTCAAGATACCAAGTGGCAAAGTTAACCTTTTTATCATCACAGACATTTTCTGCTCTAAAGATACTATCCATGTCTCGAATCCAACCAGCGACCTTGAGAGGGTCCAACTTCCCATCATACTTAGATGGCTTTGCCTTTCTGAACTGGACAAATGTGCAATCTCTATCATTTTCAGTCACAATGGCATCATTTCCACCTAAATCTTTCATTTCACGATAAAAGTCGAGTACTACTTGACAAGCTCCAGATAAATCATCCTGAGTGGTAGCTTGATGGGGTTGGTTCCTTGCATCCTGCAAGTCGGGACTCCTTTCATATTGATCCTCTAGTCTCCTTTTTGAAGCTCCACCTTGAGAACGTTGAGGCCTATCCTTAGATTTTGGCATAAAAAACTCGTCTTCCCTTAGTATTCGTAAAAAAAGAGGCAAGCGGCTCGGAGTCAGAACTCATGATCACCTGGGACCACAACAAAAGAAAACCTTAGCACCTATAAGATTAACACACTAAAAGTATCACACAAACTCACGCGTCCCATAAAATCTATACCCCCGAACAAATCAAAACCAAGCTCTGATACCAAAAGATGTCACACCCCGAAACTAGCAAAAATAAGGGATGACACGACTGTCCTTCCACCCGAAGGACAAAAGCCTCAAAATAACCAAAGAACTTGTTGACAAAATATACATATATCTCCAAATATATATGTACATGATACCCCAACATATTGATCACCACAACAGAGTTTCTATCAATCATCAAAAAAACATATACAGCTAGAACTCAACCAAACCAACAAACTACCAACAACTACATGTATAGCTCCCTTAAACCATACACAAAATCCTACTACCAAAAGTCCCCGACGATACTCTCGCCTCACTTGCCACTAACCGAGGAGCCTGAAAAGCATGTAAGATGAGAGGAATGAGCAACTACAGCTCATTGAGTAATATACCTCTTCTAAACGGATAAAACTTCCATAACAACATTCAAGACTTAAGACATCGCTCGTTCATACAAAAATTAGAGTATATATAAAAACTCACATGAATAATGTCAGAACAAGTATCAATGCTCAATCTCGTAAGTTACATTATAGAGGTCCATTCCTTGCTCAATACTCAATTCAAGGCTCTAGAGGTGGCTGTCACGTGACTCCCCTCACCATGTAGCACTGAGTCCTTGACTAACACGTATCAATAATACAAGGCTCTAGAGGTGACTCCCACGATACTCACATCAGCGTGTAGCACTTAGCCCTTTATCAACAAATATACAATACAAGGTTCTAGAGATAACTCCCACCAGACTCTCGTCACCATGTAGCACTTAGTCCTTAACTGTAAGGCTCTAGAGGTGGCTCCCACGAGACATGCGTCGTCATGTAGCACTTAGTCCTTGATGAATCCAAATCACAATTTATTTCATAAATCAAACATGTAATCTTTATGCAATACAACTCATCCGCCAGCAATACTTTCATAACCATTTCGCAAATCAATCCCTATCATTCCACAAACCGCCTCACAAAGCAATATATAAAACCATCCTTGACGCATTCACAAAACAAAGAGATAATAAATGCTCGAACCATTACATATAACTAAGCCAAAAGAAAATACTTTCAAAATATGAGTTTACAAGCTCGAAGAAAAGATAGTACCACTCATCTGGGACCAATTACAACCAGACAACAAACGATTCTCGAATAGTCGAACTCGTGATCGAAACAAATAAGTGAGAAGTAACGTCAAGATCAAGCAAAACACTATCTCGACGACGAATCAACCAAACTAAACATAAACCCTAACAAAACAACTTATATGTGCCAACAAATCGTATACCCAAAGCGATTATTCAAACCGTTCGCAAAGCGAAACCCAAATGCGAAACCCTTAAATTCTTGCTCCGACCAAACCGTCGCTTCGAAACCACTCTTGTTAGAACCCATGGCTTTGAAATGCTATGATCTACCATTTCCACGAATATCCGAAACTTTACAACTCAAAAATCGGATTTCATGGCTTACATTTTGCTTAATCTCGAAGTTTCAAGCGCTAACTTGAAAATACTTCGATTGGAAGAACGATTGGGTGATTACTTATTGGGCGTCGTTAATCAGAGTCGGGACGGCTTGGCAAGGTGTCAAGGCAAGAACCCCTCTTCTTTACCTTTTATTTTCTTTCTTCCTTTTCTTCTTTCTTCTTCCTCTGTTCTTTTCGTTTCTGTTTTGTTTTCTTCCCCCCCCCCCTTCGGTGAAACTGAGCTCTTGGTAATAAAGAGGTAAAACTCACTGTTCTCTTTTTGCTTTTGACTTTTCAAAGCTCTTCTTTTTTTTTTTATAGTGGGGCCCATCATCTTTATTTGCCCTGAAGAAATAACATATATATTACATAATTAATGGCAGAAGAACACTAGAAGTGCCAATATTTGTGTACGGCGCTCACTTTAGTGCAAATTTTTTTTCGTCGGCTCACTTAAGTGTCAATTCCGGTAAAAAGTGATCACTTAAGTGCTAATTCCGGCTAAACCGTATACGTGGCATTTTTTATTAATTTTTTAATGTTACATGGCAATTATTTTTAAAAAAAGCACAATACACATGGCAAAAGAAAAAGGCAAAAATTAAAATAATTTCCACATAATATTGAATTTTTAAAAAAAGCTAAAAAAATTATTAAATAAACTAAAAAAAACAAAACACAGATGGAGCGGCGAGGGCCGCCGGCCCACCACCGCCGAAAAAGAACGGCGAAGTGGGGGGATGGGTCGGCGGTGGTCGCCGACCACTGGCGACCTCAGCCAGTGGCTAGCAACTCCCGCCGGTAGCGAGATCCCGAAGATACCCATCTAATTGGCCGAACACGAATTCGCAGATACGGACCTCATCAACGAGATCAAGTCAACTACGATCGGACTCTTGCACTCGGCCTCAAGAACCTCAGCCGCGAGCGTTGAGTATGAGCCGTCTGCCGAACAATTCGAGAAGTCGAACCCCAGCCTTGGAGGTCTGAATTCGGGGTCGGGCTTCTGACTGGGGCAGAGGACGTGGGACCAGACCCAGCACTCCTGGAAGATCCGGCAACTGTTGAGGCGTCCTCCTGCGGAGGACGCAATGCTTTGGGCCATGTAGCCGGAGTAGCTAAACGTAACACGGATCGCCATAACTGCTAGTTGTAAAAACCAGATGAGAACTTGAAACAGAGTTCTCTGGTTGACTAAATCGAGGTGCAAAAGGAACCCTAGTGAGCAGAAATCAACGCCGTCTCTAAAGAACGAATCGAGGAACTGAAGGACGTGCGGGCGAATCGAGATTCCAAGTCCAGATCAGGGGAAGGAATGGGAGCGAAGAAGAGGAAGACGGGAAAATCTATGGTTTGGGTATCGGAAAAAGGGGTTTTGTGAAGAATCCGATGATGGATGATGATGAATCGGGGCGAAGAATCGAAGGCGTGAGCGATCCCCCTGCATTTTAATTTTATTTTTTTAACTCATTTTTTTATTTTTTAATATGACTTGGATTTTTTTTTAAATTTTGGTTTTTATATTTTGCTGATTATGATGCTCCGGCGAGCCATGTAGACGCCACATCAGATTTCCGGCGATGTTCGCTGGAGTTGTCACTCAAATAACCGTTTTTCAAAAAATTAGCACTTAAGTGAGCCGGCGAAAAAAATTGGCACTAAAGTGAGCGCCGTACACAAATATTGGCACTTCTAATGTTCTTCTGCCCATAATTAATTAAGAAAATGCTTAATTAAATTTGCCAAAGAACAAACAAGCCCACATAGGGGCATATAATTCGGCCAACCCATGTATTGGGCTTGGCCAAATTCTGCAAAGAACACAAGGCTCAATTTAATGCAATTTGGCCGTTCCAGGACTCAGTTGGAGTGATATTTCGATCCTGGGTCGATTTTGTGAACATCAAGAACTTGAGGCCCTTGGCCTGAAATGACGGCCTCTATATAAACAACGTTATGCCAAGAGTTAGATGAGGGGATATAGTATATGGATCCCCTACTATAGTGGGAGAATGGCAGGGTGACATAGAATTAAATCCAACTGTCCGTTCGCATCCAACGTCTGAGATTCCGCCACTTCATCTGTAGAGGAACAGCTCAAATTTTGGCACCGAAAATTTGAATTTTAAAAAAAAAAAGACAAGAAAACCCAATTTCTCTCTCAGATCGGTCCTCCCTTCCTCTTTTCTCAGATCGGTCCACCTATCATCGAATGTTGTGCTCTCTCGCCCACCTCCCCTGTCACGCCCCGACTCTTGAGCCCGCGACATCCATTGCCAAATTACCACTAGGTCACGAAGGATAGCGTCACAGGCTCGCTATCGATCGATTATCGTAATATGCATGTGGAACGTGTCAAACTCCCAAATAACAAGATCAGCAGGGATAGGAAAGTAGGAACTTACATTCAGTCAATTCATCAAAAGACAACTTCAATCCTCATACAAAGCAGATACTAATTAACCCTATAGAGCTAACGACATACAGCCTCATTCTTCGGGGCGGCTCTCTAGGACCTCAAAAGAGACAATTGTTGGTAGGGTTAACTCCATATCTACTCCAAAAGGTCACGCCTCAGCATTCTCGAGGCTCCGTCACTTGTGACCTGAAAATGTTAACCCACGACGGGGTGAGAAATAAATCTCAGTTAATTCAATGCCTAAGCCTGGCTAGGACATTGATTCACCCAAGATATCCTACCAAATAGACACGACATATCATCACAGAGCAAATATCCAACCACATGTAACTTACCCGCTAGGAAGCCACACGAAATGCGATGTAGACACGACATGACAATCAAACAGCCTAATCAAGCAAGCATCATATTAATTGACATACATGACGTCACACGTAGTTCATTTATTATGAGATAGGGCATGTTAGTCCGGCACACTGGTCAATTGGTGCCTAGTACACTAATCAATTGGTACTCTTCTAGCGGCACTAGGCATCGTCCCTTACTTCCAGCGACTTCATCCAGTAGTCCATGTAATTCCGATCGTCACGGCACAAAGCTATTAGGAATCCCCTCTAGGACTTCGGTCCGTCACAAGCTGCGATCGACATCCATCAAACTGGCATCATAGAATGACGTACTTCCAACAAGTCGTATTCTTCTGATCATCACGGTACAATCTTGTCAGAAATCTCATCGTCTCATCATATGACCCACACATGACACTCGACAATCAATCAATTTTATCATCTTTGATTAAGGTCGGATGCTCTTACAGACATGCTCAAGACTTGGCCCAAGGCTGTTTTCGTACTAAATCATGCAGTTTGATCTCATACAGGTCATATGAACGTACAACCTCATAATTAGGCTTGCGCCCGACATGGACAATGAAACACTCAGGAACTCAATCATAACACATCACAATCAATCAACTGTACTCAGTCAAGTAGTCAAAACGTGATCGATTAAGCAATTCAATTAATCAAATGGCATTGATTAATCTCAATTTCATTAAATTATCGATCGACCGCTTAGTTCTGAACTTTCGCTCGCTCGCGATCAAACAATGGCAATCAATTGCACAATCGACCAATCAATCAATTCTAGCAACCAACTAGCCACAGACAGCCTAGCTAATCCGACTAACTTAACCAATTACGGTCATTTAACTTAATCCATGTTTCTATCTAATCCGACCGCAATTGAAATTACCTAAATACTTTAATGAGCTAATTAGCTAATCCTAGGCGCAATTAGCGCCCTAACCAAGGATTAGGGGTCGACTCACCTTCCAACTAGCTCGGCAGTCACGGCAATGACGAACGGCATCTCGGCTCGACTCGAACTCGGCGGCGATTGGCGACAAATCCCGAAACTCGCGACTAACTGGGGTTTTGGGGCTCCAAGTCCGACCCAAGGTAATCCGACAAGATCACAACATTCTGAGATAATGATATAGGTTCGGGGTGGTGGCCGGCGACCTCCGGTGGCCAGAACAGTGGCGGCTGGCGACTGATCAGGGTCGGGAACATGGAAAACATAGTAGGGGAGCTCGTCTTGTTTTGGATGTTTCTCGGGCCGACGAAGCAAGGTGATGACACTACAGGTCCTCAAGGGTTCCACGGGTCAAAGGGTGGTCGGCAACGGCGAGTAAGGGCAGCCAAAGGTGGCGACGAAGCCGTGGACAGAACCGTGCGTAGCTTCGGGTCAAAACAGGGGAGGCTAAGGCCGGGGTTAGATCAAGCTCTACCGGCGTCGATCTGCCTCCAATGGCTCGGAGAGACGTCAAGGGGGTCGAGGGTGGTCGTTGGTGGTCGGTGATGAGCGGCGGTGCTGCGGCAGAGGCGGCGGAAGGGCCTCGGAACTGCTTCGGCCCGAAACAGGGGAGACCATCCCTGAACAGGGGTCGCCAGGCTTGCAGAGCTGTTCGACGGTCCTACGGCGGCAAGCGACAGTCGAACAAGAGTCTCAGGGTCGAAGGGAAGTCGACGTGGTGGCTGGTGGTCGGGGTGGCTGCAAAGGCTAAAGAAGAAGCAGCAGAAGAAGTGGTCTCGTGAGGGGAGGGGATTTCGGGGGAGGGAGAGAGAAGAGAGAGAGTGACGAGACATGGTTAGTGGGGAAGTGACCGTGTATGGGGAAGGAGGAGATGGGGCCCACATGAAGACTTTTCAATATTTTGTCTTGTAGTGCATTATTGGAGGGCTTTTTGGTCTTCGATAAATCTCGACTGGAACGAAATTTGGTATTTTCATAAGCTAGGCTAGGTCGTGATCAGGTTCGGGCGCAAGGATTTAAATCCTAAATCGCGACGACTGAGAATTTCGAAACATAATCTAATTGACTGACAATTTGGGGGATGGTCCAAATGTCATACAAACTGAAATTCAATTCCTTTCCTTTTTATTGAATTCAGGCCATTTACTGAAGTCGAATTTCCAGGTCATCACATTCCCGCAACACCTGCATCGCCGAGTGCCTCGTTGGGGACGAGACTGGCTACATCGTCTTCACCGCTCGTAACCAGCAAGGTATACGTTTTCTTGCTGTATTTGTGGTCTGATCGCATGACTTTTTCGCGTCCCATTGGGTGCTCTTGACTCCTCGATTTTTGCTTCTAATGATGGCTTACCTTTGGCAAGCGGAGTCGGATTTTCCCTTTCCCTCAATGCTTTTGTCCACTTTTGTGTAGAAGTTGTCTTTTTCTACTAATTTCAATTACCACAAGGCGCGTTGGATTGTTTTCTATATGGATTAACGTCAATACATTGCTCTCCTACTATACGTATTGCCGCATATCATCAATTAAGTAAGTTTACGCCGAAGTTTCCTATAACTGTTTTTTTTTTTTTTGGTCGAATCCTATAATTATATTTATTTGATCCAGATTTCATAAGGAGAAGAAAGTAAAATTCTTAAATCACAATACAACCATATCTATGTAGCACCTCTCGACAATGTAAGAAAATCATGATTACAAATGTAAAGCTACTTTTAATTCAGCGTACATTCTTGCAGCAAATAAACGCAAATTTAAACACTAGTAAAATGATGATTATATTTGCTAGCATTGATTTTGTTGATCCTACAACATGATCCAATATAAATAGGACGAACGGTAATTGATGTTTGAACAAGGCGAAATGTGACGCACCCGGAGCCTCCCATCCTCCTGCTCCGATCCCGATCGTAGGCCCAGTTGTCGTCTCCCCATCTGAAAAATGTAGTCCCACAACGTGAGTTAGCACGACGGCTAGCAAGGAAAACGTTCAATCCCATCATAGGGATCCTAGGACGCCATATCCAAAACTAAACAGGAGTACTTTTGCTATTAAACCGCAAGTAAAAGAACGATGAAGCAAACAAGCATCGAAATGCAATGCATATGCCAGGATGTCAAAGCATAATGACGTGCTCTTCAATCAACTCTCCACTGCTAAGCCAACCAAACTGATGGTCAATCGTAACTTGATTCGACTTGCAGCCCTCTCCTTCGAGGCACCCAGGACTCAAGACTATGGCTCTCCCCCCGCACTTAGCTCAGGATCCAGAAGCCATAGCCAATCCTGGCACACAGCCCGGAGATTGTCCAATCTCAATTCAGTGCATTGAAGAGTACTGGCATCTCCACAATCATTTGAACCATGTATCATGACATGCTGGTCGTGAGTACGCCATGTCTCACTTTTCATGTGTTTGTGCTTATGATCACATGATGCAATGTCAATGGCAAACAACTCATACCCATATATAGGCATTCGCAGACAAGGCCATGGCAATCCCCGCACTCAGCTCGGTGCGTCCGTCGTCCACTTAGGACATCAATGAACTCATGTCATGCGCGATGCTCAAATGAAATTGCACAACATGACATGCCAAATATTATTACAAGATGCATCATCAAGCGCATTATCGATTGAGATAAACTCGGTATCACCTATACTTAGCAACCGAAGTGATCATAGGCACAAGTGCAATGACACACAAGTCATCCCTTAACTTTTCAATTCTGATTGGACTACATCATCTACTAAGCAAGCTAACCTACCTCTCAGATCAAGTTACTAGCCATTAAATCAGAATATGTAATGTCAAATGCTCAGCTTCACTAACCCACAATTGCTATCAAATTGCCCCTTCATACTACCCTATGCGAATCCAGAGGATATTGAGCATCTTGCTACACGACTCCTAGATTTTTAATCGCGGAATAGATCCTCAAAAATGTTTTTAACTAGAACTGCGACTCAAACTTCTTCCCTCTTCTCTCGCTTTTAGCCTCCATATTGTACCAAGAGCTAGCACCAACATCCATACGGCTCCGACTTCCAATTGCACCCGAACCACAGTACAATCAGATAACCTCTAGTTCTAAATTCAAGCTATTCGGATACTAAATTATCCATCAAATGATTTTCGCCCATGGACAGTTCTAACCATCTTCTCTTATCACACAATCTGTTCCCTAAACCATTTCTGTCCATTAAGCCAAATAACGGCCCTCAAGGACAATTGAGCTAGTCCCAACCTTAAACTTTCACTCGCAACTCCACTTCGAATATACAATATGTCACCACCTTAAGGTTTTTCATCTATGGACTATCATTCTTAGCCGGACTGCTCACCCTAAATCTTTACTAACCCGAACTGCTCTTCCTTATCTCGGTCTCAGTAGCTCCCTATTTCCTAGCAAATGAACACACATCAACTCTAGAAGACAGAATTGAAAGGATTCCTTGCCTTTTGATTATTTTGAGCTGTTGTCCGTCCAGTTCCTCTCCTCCTTTATGTCGCCCAAACTGTCAGAGATCAGTTCCCTCTTCTTGCTGTTTTGGTGATACCAAGGTGAGGATCTGCCCCCTTCTTCAACTCTTCTCTCGTTTATATAGTTGTGGGATGGGAAGGCTAAAAGTGAATTGACAAGTGTTTACTTGCATGTAGGGCATTGCTTAGATTCAAACCAGCTGTCCCAATCTGGGAATTGTATGGATAAAGCTCCTTTAACTTAACGTCGCTTGTCCAGAACCTAGGCAAAATGCTCACTCTTTAACCACTTGTCTCTTCTTCATTTGTCATTGGTCTTCCTTGGTGCCCAAGTTTGAAGGGGAAGATGAATCTTGTGACCATTTGTATGTTAGTCTTCTCATTTGTATGTTAGTCTTCTTAGGCCCATTCTTCTAGCCGACCGTTTGTGATGTCCTTTGATTTTAATTCAAATGGTGATCAAGCCATCCATGGTCACGTCCATGAACACCAAGCTAGTAGAGAGAGAGGATTGTGCGTGGCCATGTACATGAATTCCTCGGACGTCCAATACCAACACTGGATTTTCACGTCTAGACCTATTCTCAGTAAAAATGACAAAGGTATGTTTACTTTTTGACCAATCGGACCTCAGATTCATGTTCCTCATGATCATACGGTTGCGTGGGAGAAAACATAGCTCAATTCGGCCTCCGGATAACTTTGAACGAGCTGTTTTACTTTCGATGTGCGCCGAAACCTGAAACTACGGGTTCTCGGGTCGTGAGGCATTTTTGTGCAAATTCATCTCATATTGAAGGCCGACTAAGTTTTGGTGACTAATCACATGTGATACAAGATTGTGATGACCTTTCACCACTTCTTAATCCTCTTGAATGTGAAATTTAGCCACCCGTCCATATGTCGCTAATAAATTCCAAATCAATCCTCTTGTGTCCCAATAAACTGATTAGGGTCTTGATTTAATTCATTGAACTTATGTCGACGGTGCCAATATTTCGTCATAACTTAGCATTTCAATCGGCCTTCCTCTACTACTTAAGGGTTACTAAAATTGGGATATCACAGTTTCTCCCCACCTTATAAAAATTTTGTCCTCGAAATTTGAACTTGGTCTCCTCATAACTCCTTAGTGCAGCAAAAAGAAATAAACTTAGTGTGCATCAAGCTGCAGCAAAATGGTTTTTATTATATTATATTTACAAGGTATGTATATACAACAGATAGTTTCGAGGGTCGATCCTGCGACCACCACCTCGAACCATGTCATTCCCGCATGCCACTCGGCTATTGCGCCGACAATGGTTTCAAGGTGCTTTATTTTCCTCTTAATGACTCTTTAAGGTTGACTCCCAATAACGAAAATGTCCTTAGTTTCTCATATGTTATATTACAGAGTCAACTATAGAGATGTATCCATGGGTTACTGTATAACCTTATACTTGAGTCAATATGTAGAAGAAAGCATCGCAGGGAAGTGCAGCATGTCTAATCAAGAGTCTAAGAATTGACCTGTGACTTTAAACATGTGAGGATATTGTTGCCTCATTGCTTTCCTCAAGCTCCCAAGGGGATTCCTCCATTTCCTGATATTACCACAATATTCTTGCTGAAGGAATCCCTTATTCTTTAAGTTTTATTCCTTTTGAATTGAAACGGAAGGAGTTGATGGTCCCTTGGTACTGTTTCAGGACATTAGTCATGAGGATGTTTAATTCTTTCAGAAGCGCCTCCCTAAGACGGATATGACTAACTAGTCTATATTTATCTTCAGAGCTTTCCAACATTGTCCATTGTTCCTCATACTTGATCATGAAGTCAACAGTGAGATATTAAGTTTCCAATGGGCTTCCGCTGCGCACTCTGATCACTTATTCTCTCCAGTTTTTCCACATCTGTTCTTATATCTATAACCATAAGCGACCATCAAAGCCAAAATCAAGCGCCTAGATCAATATATAACCTCAAGTTCAGTGCTAGTCCAATCAAACCTATATGTATTCGATCACACTAGCCCATAATCCAAACGTTTCTTGTTCGTTTCCTTGTGGACATCTTACCTCACGTCTTATAAGGCCTTTAATAACAATGAATAGCTCAAACCCGTAAGATATGATACAATTCGAGCCTAAATCCACAATATCGGTCGTCTCATTACAACTCTTGTTCATAAGTCGAGTCTATTGATAAGCTATTTCCATTTCGACTTATCCTCCAACCTATTGTCGAATATTAATAGCTAAACATCAGTATATCTATTCACGTCCAAGACTAAACTTTATCCTTCATTCGTTTTCGCGAACATCAATCAACAATAAGCGCCTTCTAGCATTTGAACTGAGTCGTTAGCCGAAATACCATTCTTGTACTGATCAAATGTTGTAAATTTCCCTCGATGATCCTGAACACTCACATTCAATAATTCATTTCCCTTTGAGTCCTCTTTCAAGTCGGTCAAACTCCCAGTTACTAATTTCCTCTCCCGGGTAGTCCTTACTAACCTTCCCAAACTCGGACTCTAACTTGGCTAATTCTGCCTCAGTGTCTAGCACGAGCGCCACATTCGACGCAGGAGACTCTCGACGTTTAGTTACGTTGGTTTTGGAGTCTCGTCTCTCTGTGTCACAGAATCTGGTAGTACTATGGATGGCATCTCTTGAGTAGTCTCTTCCTTGGGGGTTGGGGTCTCCATTACAAGTTTGGGTCTCTCGATAGCTTCAGATTTTGCTCTCAACCTTTCAATGTCATTAAATAACGTCTTTCCTTTCTTAATGTTTCTCTTCATTGAGTATAGAATTGCTCCTTCATGTTATTCACTGAATGTTGTTACGCTCTTGGCTTCATAATCTAGATACTCTTCCTCGAGATATTTCCTGGGGTGAATTGTCTTGGACTCCTCATTTCCTTCACTAGCTAGAGTAGAGATGACCCCAGAACCTTCACCCAAGTTCTTTTTCTCCACAATTTTCTTTTTCCAATATGACTTATAGCAGGTCTCAGCTCTTCCTTGTGAGTAGAGAGGAGATAACAGCTAGGTCCACAAAATAGTCCTCATGTTTTCTCCAATTCATCATTGACCTGTTTCTCTCTCACTTCCAGAAGGTTAATCTTTTTACTGAGAACCTCAGTTTCAGCCTTTCATGACGTGATTGTTTTTTGACAGCTCATCTTCCTTAATTTTCAAGTGCACAATAATTTGTTCGTCTGCTTCGTCAAATTGGTCTCTCTCTTCCGTAGTATCGCGAAGGAGATATTAACCTTTTTTCTATTCAGCCTCGAGCTGACATCTTTGTTTCTCAAGTTCAGAAATCTCAGATGCAATCTCCTTCTCTTTTTCACCAGCTTCACTAGATCAACATCTCTGTGGCTCTGGAAAGGTGCACCTGGGTAGGTGAAAGTTCATGATTATGCTCCGTTGCAAGACTATAAACAAACTATTTGCCATTATGTCTTCTCTTCACACGCATATTAGGAGAAGGTTTTGGGTTAATGGCATCATCTGACTGCTGTTTATTCTCATACTGTATGTACTACCGTCAAACAATAAATTCTTTTGATGCTCCAGATTCGCGCCTACTTAATTAGGCACTACCAAAATCTGCTGCTCATGCATTCTCCTTAGAGGAAAGCATATGCATTTTCATGTGGCTCAAATTCCATGTCATCACAAGTTTCTGCAATTGTATTGGCTGTGATTTCATCAAATTCCATCGCCACATCCCCAATGCTTAAATGCCTCTTCACAAATTCAAGTCTTCCATATCCATTCCATTAAGCTTCTGTACCAGCATTCTATTTTCCATATTCACGGTACACTTTTCTTTAGGTACCTTTCAGCCTTTAACTCTTTTTTTTTTTTTTTTACTCGGAACCATCGCCCTCCATTGAGGTTGGTTCTTCACACAAACCAAGGTAGTTATTCTACCCGATGTTACTTAGAGCAAATTGATATTGAAATCCCACTTGTTGTATCACTTTCACCTATCCTTTTCTCACTTCTTTCTTAAATTGTCATTGGATGAGGGATATTCCTAGTTCTCCATATCTTCAGTAATATCCATTGAACGTTCCAATGCCGTTGATATCTTAGTCCATATGTCTCCAAGACCAATTTATCTTTAGATATAGCTGCCAATCTTCTCCTCCAAGAGATTTAATAAATGGCCTTGCCTGGAAGTCCCTTCCTTGTTAGCAGTAACCTTTTTCTCCCCATATGATCGCTGCTTCCTAGAGGACGGAGATATGCAATTAAATGTCAACTTCTTGCGTTTCTTGGCCAGCTTATTACTGTCAGACCCAACTTCTTCAAATATACTGTCATATGACTGAAGCTTTTTTTTTTTTTTTTTTTTTATACCTTGGGATTGAACCAGAAAAATATTTCCAGCCAAGAATGCTTTCCTTCCAACATCGTCCAGAAAATTATGCGGCAAGTCTTCAGCAGTGGAATGAACCATTAACTCACCAACCAAAAGAAAATCTGTGTAGTAAGTTCCTGAGTTTTGCTGCGCATTGACAATGACAGATCTGCTCTTCACAATGTTCTCATTCTGTAGTATCAGAACCAGAAACTCCTGAACCATGGAGTCTGCAAGCAATTAATTAGACAATTCCATGGAAGTCCTTAGACTTATATTTTGCAGTTTGTTTTCGAGGTGCATGCCTTGCTTTTCACATATGAATGCCTTCTCTTCAACCGTGCAGGTAAATACAAGCGCACTACTTTTGTTTGGGCTTGAGATTCAATTGTCAATTTCTGCAAATTTCTTAAGTCACTAATAGAATTCCAGTCACTATCAAATATAATCACCATATCAACTGATGACAATTTGATGTTAGGATTACAACAGGCCCCATTCTCCAACAAAAACACAAATCTTCCCAGCTCCTTGTCATTAAACTTAGTCAAAGTAGGCTGTTTCTTAGAAGGGAGAATGCCACCATCGGCACGTTCATATGAATCTGCAACAAATCTCGGAAGTAAAAAGTCCTCCAAAACATCTCCAGTCAAATCTCTTGCTCAACCACCAATGGACTGAGACAATGGGAGAACTTTCAGATGCTGTCTCAACTCCGAAAGTAACCGATCAAGAAGCTGAAGTTTCCCGCTTGCCTTTCTTCTATGTCCAAGTCAATTGGTTGGAGATCTTTCGTCAATGGGCCTTGAATAGATGGATCAACATCGTACGAATAATTACAACACCTCCGAGCATAAACAAGGATATCACGTAGCCCACCGACAGGATCAAATTTTGTTGATGAATAGAGCGACAAAGAATTTGACAGTAGAGTAGCGCAATACTGTTCAAGTTGCACATTCGATATTTGTGCAGGAAACCAGTACTCGACAAATCTAGATGAATTGCCCACAAGTGTAGTATGGCTAAACAACCGCTCCTTGAGTTTATGTACAGTATCATGATAATTGGCTGCCAATGCCTTCATAATTTCTTTGTCACCACGATCATTAATTCCTTATGTAGTGGTTGACAACAATATTCACTACTAAGTAACGTAAGCTATCGCCAATCTCATAACAAACACAATCACAAACATTTTAAGTTCTAACGTGTTCTTGCCTATCAACTGTTTCAATGACTAGCGCACCTTATCACTCCGTTTAACCTAATCTATGATATCAACTTAATGTGACGCACTCGGAGCCTCCCATCCTCCTGCTCCGATCTCGATCCTAGGCCCAATTGTCGTCTCCCCATCTGAAAAATGTAGTCCCACAACGTGAGTTAGCACGACGGCTAGCAAGGAAAATGTTCAATCCCATCATAGGGATCCTAGGACACCATATCCAAAACTAAACAGGAGTACTTTTGCTATTAATCCGCAAGGAAAAGTACGATGAAGCAAACAAGCATCGAAATGCAATGCATATGCCAGGATGTCAAAGCATAACGACGTGCTCTTCAATCAACTCTCCACTGCTAAGCCAACCGAACTGATGGTCAATCGTAACTCGATTCGACTTGCAACCCTCTCCTCCGAGGCACCCAGGACTCAAGACTATGGCTCTCCCCCGCACTTAGCTCAGGATCCAGAAGCCATAGCCAATCCCAGCACACAGCCCAGGGATTGTCCAATCTCAATTCAGTGCTCTGAAGAGTGCTCGCATCTCCACAATCATTTGAACCATGTATCATGACATGCTGGTCGTGAGTACGCCATGTCTCACTTTTCATGTGTTCGTGCTTATGATCACATGATGCAATGTCAATGGCAAACAACTCATACCCATATATAGGCATTCGCAGACAAGGCCATGGCAATCCCCGCACTCAGCTCGGTGCGTCCGTCGTCCACTTAGGACATCAATGAACTCATGTCATGCTCAATGCTCAAATGAAATTGCACAACATGACATGCCAAATATTATTACAAGATGCATCATCAAGCGCATTATCGATTGAGCTAAACTCGGTATCACCTATACTTAGCAACCGAAGTGATCATAGGCACAAGTGTAATGACACACAAGTCATTCCTTTACTTTTCAATTCTGATTGGACTACATCATCTACTAAGCAAGCTAACCTACCTCTTGGATCAAGTTACTAGCCATTAAATCAGAATCTGTAATGTCAAATGCTCAGCTTCACTAACCCACAATTGCTGTCAAATTGCCCCTTCATACTACCCTATGCGAATCCGGAGGATATTGAGCATCTTGCTACACGACTCCTAGATTTTTAATCGCGGAATAGATCCTCAAAAATGTTTTTAACTAGAACTGCGACTCAAACTTCTTCCCTCTTCTCTCGCTTTTAGCCTCCATCAAAACATATCAATTTATATATCCACCAAAAGAGACATGTACATAATCTCCACCAAAAGGATATACTCCAAAGGGGAGGTGGATTTTCTCCAGAGAAGCGGGATTCCAAAGGCAGCAATCGCCGGAATCTTGATCTTCCATGAACAACCATTCGTGACTCAAAGCAGGGCGGATCCACTTGTTGTCGCGTAGATCGGGAATGATCTTCGTACGTATGGTGGCGGCCCTCCAAAATGTCGTAGGAGGTTTGCCTCTGTCCTTCCCTTCCGTGGTATATCACAAGCCAAGGGCAAGATCGATTGCGCCGGGGAGGAGGATTAAGGTAGCTCTTTTGCTTTTGTTTTACAACGTCCGAGGAGTCCTTTTCCATCTTACTGCAAAGACCTACACCAATGTGCATAGCCCTCAATCTCTTATAGCAAGTAAACATCTATTAATCTATATATCTAAGTAAACAGTCTCACTTTTAAATTTCCAATTAATCCTTATCTACATATTAAATTGGCTAAAAGAAAGGATTAACATGTAAATTGAAAAAAGAAAAAAAGTTACACAAGATAGATCATATGGTTATCAAGGAGATGAACATCAAGGATAGGTAAAAAGCAGTCAATTCTTTGCTTTTAGCATCTCCTCAGCTCGTGATTTCGAACGGTATGTCCAAATTACGTTTTTCTTTAATTTGACTTTGGTAATTATCTTTTATTGCTATGGCAAATAAACGCCTTTAGTTCCCATCAATTAAACCTAGAACTGGTAAGCAAATATTTCTTGGTTAATTGCAGAGAATCATGAACTTTGTTACCGTCATAATATCCCCACCCTCTAATTTAGAGAGTTTTACCAACGAATTTTGCATCAAAAGATGTCATCCCACTTTTTCATAACGTGATGGTGTCAAGACCTAATTTTGCCGAAACTAGGCTGACGGAATGCTAAGCTTATTATCGGCAGAAGGACAGCAAGAGTGCCAATATTTGTGTACAGCGCTCACTTTAGTGCCAATATTTTTTTTGGATCACTTCAGTGCCAATTTTTGTCAAAAACGATCATTTCAGTGCCAAATCTGACGTGGCTTGCCGGAAATCATGACACGTGTACTGTTGGCACTGAAATAATCGTTTTTGACAAAAATTGGCACTAAAGTGATCCAAAAAAATATTGGCACTAAAGTGAGCTCCGTACACAAATATTGGCACTTGTAGTGTTCTTCTGCCGCTTATTATCTAATTACCTCTTAGCTTGGACTCTCCCAAATTCGCAATACTTCAACAGCAAGAAAAAAGCGAATCTAAGCTAGGATGAATGCATACAAAAATGACATGAAAGTGAATTCTAAGTTAACATGGCATGAACTTGATTAATTACATGTCTAACTCTACATGACATGCAATTAAATAACATTAATCTAACATTCAGGCTACATTAGGAATTAATTATCCCAACATGCGACTATATGAGATGCTTCAATGATGTGGCAATCTGACATATAATATGATATGCAAATGAAATTTTTGTTATTTTCGGATTTAATGACATGCCTGATTAAACTATGTCAAAAGAATAGTTATCTACTATAGTTTGGGGACTAAATTGACCTATACCAACCTATTAAACATAAACTATTTTAAGCATACAAATTCTATCCTAAATGGAATAACTGTCTAAATTCTAGAATCTATAAATTTCTTTTAACTCAAAATATGTAATTCTATCTAAAATAATTTGCAATCTTAATCTACATGCAAATTTTTTAAAGATGCAGATAAATATTCACAAGATAACAATCCACTTGAAACAAATTCAAATAAAAAAAGCGGATAAAATGAACTCGAATATTTTGTAATTTCTCTTAAATTTGATAATTGACATAATGCCTTATAGATCGACCTATCTGATTTCGTAATACCCAATAGACTAATAATTCATCTAAGGCCCTGTAAATAATTATATGTCATTCACGAATTAGGAAATAAATCCTAACCGGTTACTTAGCTCGACACATGTCCTCAGAAAATAGATAATCCAATGTTGAAATTGATATGGGTAAAGAAATTCACCTAATTTGCAGAGATTACTTTCCAAATTCGAACGGACAACGAATCTTGGGATCGCGAATGATGGCTCCTCGGGATGCTTGCTGAATTGGAAAACAACCGATAGCCTTGCCGTCGTCGTGAAGAGAGGGCCGCAACGTCGTCGCAGTGCAGCCGCCAAATTGACGTCGGGGACAGCGGCAGAGGAACGGGCACAAGCTGTTGGAATGGAGGCTTCGTCGTCGTGGAAGGACAGTGACCTTGTCGAGGCTGCTTCATCGACGCGGAATTAGCTCGGCATGGATCGACCACGCAGCATCGGTGATGGAATGGGTAGTCTCGGTGGAAGCAGAGGCTTCAGCAGTAGGCGACGGCGGAGGTGGTCTTCGGCCGTGAAGACCTCGGTTTAATTTATTTGTCTTGTTTTACGTCCATATCCACAGAATCAGCCAAATTGCTTTCTTTCCACTGCGCATGCGCCCGACATCATTGTTCTACTCAAATCTTGCATGATTGACTTCTTTCTTTAATTTAATTAATCTTCAATTAATTTCGGCCATGAGAAGAAAACTGATGGGCTAGGCCACTGCGGCCTTAGCTTAGAACTATCCACTCGAGTTCGTCCACCGCCTGTCCAATAAAAAAGGCGAGTTGTCCGGCGGAAAAGAGAAAGAACCGTGGCTAGTGGCAGAAGTGAAGTAAGAGCGAGTTGTTTGATGGTTGACTTCATGTATTCCCGATCTAAACTTTGATACTTGTATGCGCAAGTCACCCTCTTAATATAGAACAAGTACTAATTTGAAAGTATACCGATTCCTAATCCAATCAGTACAAGGTGAGTCATTTCCTAGTTTTTGTTGGATTCGATTTTGGTTTGCCCAGTAAAAGTTTCCTCTCAATTATCCCGTAAGTTGTTTTGATTAGAAGATATTGTCTTGGGTCATATCGTACAATACAGTGACAAAAAGTAAGGGGTGTGCCCTTGTTTTGAAAACATTTATATGCAAAATCTTAGGAGAGCAAAGAGGTCACAAATGTTCTCCATGGTAAAATCTAGAAGTAAGATAACCTAACTAGACATTTTGAAAAGTGATCATGTGAACAAACTAAATAGGCAAGGTAATTCTTACAAACAAAGAATGGTGATGCATAACCGTAAGGCCAACTAGGAAATCAAAACAAAACCTGAAGCGCTTACTTTGTCCTTCTCTTCCTTCAGTGACTGAAGCGAGGTCTAAAATGCTTCGTTTAACTTCCGTTCCTCTGAAAATGAGAACAATATAAGAGGAGCCCAAAAAAATCACGTGCACTCTAATTCACAAAGCATAATAATCGCTCGAGCCAGAATAAACCTTGCAATTCAATGTCTACAGTGGCTAATCTTTTGCGTTCCTTCTCCAGTTTCCTTCCTGAGTTATCCAATTCGTAATTGGTGAGTAGCTTGAGTGCTGCAAGGGACCGGTTTTTTTTCTTCTAGCAAATCTGCAAGCTCCTAAAGGGCATTCATCAATTTTGTCAAGCTTACCCATTTAAGTGTTGGGGTGTGGTTTTTTTTTTTTGGTAAGGGAGTGTTGGGGTGTGGTTCATATTCCCCTGCGACAGGAAAGCACGTGGGTCCCGCTCCACGCTGAGCGGGCGGGGGAGTCGCCCCGGCGGGGGTTTCAAGGGGTCAGCGCCCCCTGGACACCATAGGGCTTTTATGATTTAAGCCCATAAATTTTCATTAGTAGTTTGGGCTTGGGCTCATGAATAACTACTGATATATATACTCTTGTTCGTTTGTAATTGAGTAATGTAACGAGAGATGTGAGGTACTGACATTGTGGAATCCTCTGCTGGACGTAGCCCTAGTTTAAGGGTGAACCAGCATAAATCTCGTGTCTCGATTTTTCTTTCTCTCAACTTTTTACTTTATTGCGATTGTGTGCTGATCTTAACGTCTGGTATCAGAGCAAGGTTTGAGGTTAGGGTTTTTCTTGGTGAAGAGAGATCCGAAAAATTGAATCTTGGGAAGATGTCGGCTGGTCAATCGCGAATTGAAGTGGAGAAGTTTGGTGGAAAGGGGTTCGAGTTATGGAAGTTGAAGATGGAGGCTTTACTCGTGGACAAAGATCTGTGGTACGTGATCGAAGAAGATAAACCTGAACTGCCTGCTAAGGATAAAGTGAAGGAGGAAGAGATTGCGTCCGCATCCAATCAGGTAAAGGCTTGGATTAGCAGCGATCGGAAGGCACGGAGCCTGATCTGGCTGTGCCTCGCTGATAACGTCTTGGTGAATGTGACCTCTGAGAAGACGTCAAAAGATCTCTAGGCTAAGCTAGGAAGCCTTTATCAGAGCAAATCGCTCGTGAACAGGTTGTTTCTGCGGAAGCGACTGTACAACCTTCGGATGAGTGAAGGTGATTCTTTTTCTGCACACTTAAACGAATTTAATACTGTCTGTGGGCAGCTTGCGTCGATTGACGTTAATCTGGATGAGGAAGATAAAGCATGTACTTTACTGTGTTCACTGCCGAATGCATGGGAACATATAATTGTTTCGATTGGTACTGGTGTTAGTGCCCTGTCTTTTGAGAATGTTGTATCTGCTTTATTGTCTGAGGAGATGAGGAGAGCAGGTTCTGATAATGCAACGAATGAAGCTCTTTTCGTAAGAGGAAGAAGTAGTGAACGATCTAAATCCAGATTTGGTGTAAGGAATAAGTTTAAAGGAAGATCTAAAAGTCGAGATCGATCTGAAATAAAGTGTTGGAAGTGCGGAAAAGCTGGACACTTGAAGAAGGATTGCAGAAACAGAAGCGTAGGTCCAGAGAAGCGAGATGAAACATCATCATCTAGTATAAAGAAGGATGATGACAGCAATGCGGGAGACTTGTATCTCGCTTGCAACTCATCCCAGGTTGATTGGGATGCATGGATTATTGATACTAGAGCGTCTTTTCACATGACGCCTCACAGAGATTGGTTCTGCTGTTATGAGCCATATCATGGAGGTACAGTACGGATGGGAGATGATACAACGCTTAATATTGTCGGTCGCGGAAAGGTGAAGCTGAAAATGAAAGATGGGACAATCAAAAATCTTCTAGATGTGATGCATATTCCTGGTCTTACTAGGAATCTTATATCTGTGGGAACTATGGCAGATGCTGGCATTACTTTCACCAGCGACAAGTACTCATGCAAGCTAACCCGTGGATCTATGGTGATTGCTAGAGGCGAACGGGAAGGAAAGCTATGGAAATTACTGGGAAGCACGGTGATGATCAGTGGTGAGAGTTATATCACGGAACAGGTGGAAGAAGATTCTGCGATGTTGTGGCATCGGAGATTAGGTCATATCGGTGAGAAAGGGCTGGTGACCCTTACTTCAAAGAAGATGGTAGATGGAATCCCAAGCTGTTCTATGGGTTTCGGATTTTGTGAACATTGTCTACATGGAAAACAGAATCGGGTATCTTTTGAATCCATAGGAGGGAGAGCGAAAGGGATTCTAGATCTAATCCACAGTGATGTCTTTGGTCCTACACCTGTAGCATCGTTTGGAAAATCAAGGTACTATGTTTCTTTTACTGATGATTATTCCAGGCATGTGTGGATATATTTCTTGCAGAGAAAAGATGATGTCTTTGAAAAATTTCGTGAGTTCAAAGCTTTGGTGGAAAATCAGTTTGATAGAAAAAATCAAAGTTTTACGGACTGACAACGGAGGAGAGTTCTGTTCATCGAAATTTGATCATTTCTGTGCTACCAGTAGCATTGCAAGGCAGAAAACTACGCCCTATTCACCTCAGCAGAATGGCGTGGCAGAGAGGCTTAATCGGTCTCTCATGGAGAAGGCTAGGAGTATGCTTAGTGGTGCAGATTTAGCAGCTGATTTTTGGGCGGAAGCAGTGGCTACTGCATGTTATCTGAAGAATAGGTCTCCTACATCAGTTTTGAAAGATAAAACACCATTCGAGGCACTGTTCGGGAAAAAGCCAGATGTATCTCATGTTAGAGTGTTTGGCTGCAAAGCATATATACATGTGCCTAGGGAAAAGAGGAATAAACTTGAGAGCAAGTCAGAGAAATGCATCTTCATTGGGTACAAGGATGGTATCAAAGGGTATAAGCTGTGGAATCCTGATACTAAACGAATTACCTACAGCACGGATGTGGTGTTCAGAGAATCTTCAACAAATCAGATTGTTTCGCAACCTCCTGAAGAACCACATACAGTTGAGTTAGATGTTGGTTTGCAAGGAGAAGCAGAGGCTACACAAGCTGAAACAGAAAATTCAGATTTTGAAGCTAATGAGCTGGATGTGGAGGATGATATAGTTGATTCTGATACTGAGTTTGAAATTGAAGTACCATCTGAGCCGGTCTTGAGGAGGTCTACACGGGTAACAAGACCACCTGAGAGGTATACCCTATTTGCTAATAATGAAAACTGTGCTCTGACTGTCACAGGTGATGATCCAAGTACTATTAAGGAAGCAAGAAGTGCGGAAGATGCCAAACAGTAGGAGAAAGCCATGAAAGATGAGATGGACTCATTGGATAAAAATAGGACGTGGAGTCTAGTAAGATTACCTGCGGATCGGAAGACAATTGGTTGCAAGTGGGTATTCAAGAAGAAGATATCTACAGATGGAGATATAGAACGATATAAAGCTCGTTTGGTTGCAAAAGGATACTCGCAGATAGAGGGAATTGATTATGGTGAGATTTTTTCTCCTGTTGCTAAATTAAGTTCCATAAGGCTTGTTTTATCTGCAGCAGCTGCATACAATCTGAAGGTAGAGCAGCTAGATGTAAAAATAGCCTTCCTACATGGTGACTTGGGGGAGGATATTTACATGAAGCAACCGGATGGGTTTGTGGTCAAAGGAAAAGAAGATTTTGTTTGCAAATTGAACAAGTCTTTGTATGGCCTGAAGCAATCTCCAAGAATGTGGTACCAGAAGTTCAACTCATATGTCTTGAAGCTTGGCTTTATTCGCTGTGATGCTGATCATTGTGTCTATGTGAAGAGGTTAGATGATGACTTTATTGTTTTAACCTTATATGTAGATGATATGCTGCTAGTTGGGAATAATATGAAAATGATCAGCACTGTGAAAGGACTATTGGCAAAACAGTTTGAGATGAAAGATCTAGGTCCAGCAAATTTTATCTTGGGCATGCAGATAAAAAGGGAGCGTGAGAATAAGAAGTTGTGGTTAAGCCAGAAGAAATATGTTGAAGATGTGTTGAAAAAGTGCAACATGACAGATTGTAAACTAGTGAAGACCCATATGCCCACAAGTTCTAAATTATCAGCGCTCCAATGTCCCAAGACTAAAGAGGAATCTGAAGAGATGGCAGCAGTTTCATATGCAAGTGCAGTTGGGAGCTTGATGTATGCCATGGTATGTACTCGTCCAGATATTGCTCAAGCAGTGGGAGTATTGAGTAGATATATGTCCAATCCAGGTAAAGAGCATTGGACAGCTGCAAAGAGAGTGTTTCGTTATCTTCGCGGTACGTCTGACATTGAGTTATGTTATGAAGGTATGAAAAGCTCACAGGGACAGCAAGCGTTAGAACTGAAGTGTTTTGTCGATGCCGACTGGGGAGGAGACATTGATAGCAGGAGATCAACCAACGGTTATGTTATTTCCTTATTCGGTGGAGCTGTGAGTTGGATGAGTAAGAGACAGATCACGGTTGCATTATCTACTATTGAAGCAAAGTACATGGCTCTTACTCATGCTGCTAAGGAAGTGATCTGGATGAGCAGATTGTGCAAAGAGCTTGGTTTTACAAAAGGAGAAGTGAATATTGGGTGTGATAGCCAGAGCGCTATATTCTTGGCTAAGAATCCTGCTTTTCATGCAAGAACAAGGCATATTGACATACAATATCACTTCATCCGAGAGAAAATAGAACAAAAAGTTGTTGTGCTGGAAAAAGTCGACACATAGGTGAATAGTGCAGATTTTTTGACCAAGGCAGTGAGTGCAGAAAAATTTGAATGGTGTACAACTGAGTTGGGTCTAAAGAAGCATGGAAAATATTCACCAAGTGGGAGAATGTTGGGGTGGTTTATATTCCCATGCGACAGGAAAGCACGTGGGTCCCGCTCCACGCTGAGCGGGCGAGGGTCCGGGGGAATCGCCCCGACGAGGGTTTCAAGGGGGCAGCGCCCCCTGGACACTAGAGGGCTTTTATGATTTAAGCTCATAAATTTTCATTAGTAGTTTGGGCTTGGGCTCATGAATAACTACTGATATATATACTCTTGTTCACTTGTAATTGAGTAATGTAACGAGAGGTGTGAGGTACTGACATAGTGGAATCCTCTGCTGGACGTAGCCCTAGTTTAAGGGTGAACCAGGATAAATCTCGTGTCTCGATTTCTCTTTCTCTCAACTTTTTATTTTATTGCGATTGTGTGCCGACCCTAACATTAAGATCATAATTGAGTGACAAGACATACACTAATTAAGGAAGAAAAATTCTACCTCAGCCAAGCATTATGTGACACACAAGCATCCACACAACAAAGGAGATTGCCCACAAAGCGCCATTGCCTTTTCTTTAGCCCAAAAACTGTCATGTTCTCCAGCGTGCCTAGTTGCGTTGCCAGTAATGTCCAGTCTCGAGACAATACCATTTTGTCCTTGATTTAAACTGGCACGTGTTTTCATTTGTGTCGCAAATCTGTGTTGCCAGTTTGGTGATTGGTCATTAGCCTCCTAAACATTGCGAAGAATATTCAGCCCCATTGCCATCTTAAGAATATGTTCTTCAGGGAAAACAATCTGGAATTTCTATAGATGTATAAAACATCTATACCAGAAAATAATATAGCAGACCAATACCAAGTCATTGGTCAGGAAAAGATGACAAGGAAGCTAGCTATTTTGCTCATTTTCAAAATGGTACAAATGTCATCTCATATATGTGTTCTCTATATGAAATACTAACAATACCAAGGATCATAAATACTAACAATACCGAGGTTGCGGTTCCGCATCTTTTACAGTTCAGGGAGCTAGAACTAAGCAGGACCAGAATTCAGATTACTGGAAAGCTCGTGATATTATAAACAGATGCCATAGCACAATCAGGCAACTAATGAAAAATATCTGGCAAATCCCCGAGTCTCTTTTCTTGTATCACTAATTTCATATATCTAACAATTATTAGTGACCAAAAGCCGTTATGTTGCCCGAACGGGCTCTTGAGTCATTCTGATCAGCATCTGCAGATCCAAGATTAGAACATGTCTATAAACATGAGCAAGTGCATAAAGTATCGATACAGATAGAATTTCAGATGTAATAGAATAATGTGACACAAGGGGTCTGATACTGAACAAAAAACAGCACTTTGAAGTGACCACTTGCGCCAGTTAAAAGCAATGCAAACATAGTAGAAAAGTCAAAATGACCGTACCAACTATTCTCGAAAACATTCAAGAAAATGATACATTGTCAAATAAAAGCAGGCAGAAAACATTTCTGACAAAAATACGTCCTTTACAATGCCAACCTACGATCAGTGGCCTACCTCGGGAGCATTTGTACTATTTATAGATGCTCTCATACTTTCGTTTCTACCACCATTGACAGTCGCATCCAGATTCTGCTTCAATACTCCATTTTCTTTGTTCAGCCTGGAAATATGATCCTGCTCGAGAAGAAGAAAGCCGTAAATGAGTGAGAGTTGCAAACTTGGAGAAAATAACAAATAAAAAATAAGCCGTAAATGAGTGAGAGTCGCTCAATCATAGAATGTTTGCCGCACATATGCACCACCGGTGATATTATTTTAAAGTAGGATAAACAAAGATCGCGTCGAGATGAAGATATTTAGAAAAATAATTAGTTTTGAATATTTCAAAGCAAGATGAAAGGGCAAAAACATTATAAAAGTGCATCCCAATAAGATGCAGTAAAGTAATTCTTTAGGAATGGACTAGGTTCAATCTCAAGCTCATTAACTACTATAGGTCATTGGGGAGAAAGAGATGACAATTGAACAAAGTCTAGGGATTATAAAATCTTTATGAGGGATCAATCACATCCGTATGTTTCAGGCTATCAGCTACACAAAAGTAAGGGTGCAAACTACTAAAGAAGACAATAACCTGCATCTAGTGGAACAAATTGCATCAGGAGCAAATATCTAGCGGTACAAAGAATGAAACCACCGCTGACATGAAGCGATTATACCAAATTGATAGCTTTTTGAAAACATTAGATCATTGATTCCAACGATACAAATCGCGAGCATCAATTATCAACTCATAATAGCAGCACATCATCCATCAGTTTACCTCTTTCTCCTTTAGCAAAGCTGCATAATTTACTGATAGGGCCTTTATTTCTGCTTCTGATTCTTGTAGTCTTTTGATTTCTGCTTCGTATTGCTCAATCTACCAAATAAGAATGACAATTGTGACTAGAGTAAGCTGTTAAAGGTTATCTCGAATTTGAGCCCACGAGGATAAGAAAAGAAGAAGAAGGAGTCTTCGTTGACTGTTAAGTGTGGATATCAGGAGAAGAAATAATGGTAGCTGGATTTAGTCTTTGACTTGGTCAAAGAAAATAAATAAAAGAGGATCTGCCAACTTTTAGTTGTGTTCTCTGCAAAAGGAAATAAGATTTGCGAGGGAATCCTCTTGATTTTCTTCTGGTGGATGTCATCCAAGAAAGGAAACAGGTCAGGCGGTGGAAGTCTTCGTCAAAGTACATATATATAATATAATATGTATTGTTGGGTTAAGAATTAAGACTGAAAAAGGACCGTGAAGTCTTGTAGCGCTACTGGTGTAAGAGCTTGAGTGTGGTCTTGTCTGCGACCCGCCGTTGATCTGAGAAGCTTGGAGTGCCGTTTGTCACAACGAGTGCTTGACATTGGGACTTCGTTTGTTCGTGGAATTACATCAAGAATTCAAGTGTCGAAGCCAGTTAAATCTTGAGGTTAGATTTGTGTTTTAATTCATTTGCGAGATTGAGAGATTATTTCGCGAGGAATTTGGGGGGGCTGAATACTGTGTGCGTTCTTGGATGTAATTGGGTCTGGGAAACACCAAGAGTGTATTTGTGTAACTCGAGTGTGGATTGTAATCTCGGTGTATCGCTCGTTCTATAGTGGAATTCGTTGCTACTCTCCCCGTGGACGTAGGTCTCTACGATCGAACCACGTATATCTGGTGTCCGATTTACTTTACTCGTTCTATCTATTTTATCATTCGATCGCTTGTTCCGCAACAATTGGTATCAGAGCTAGGCTTGTTTGAGTTGAAGCGAATCGATGGCGACAGAGGAAGTTAAAGTGAAAATCGACAAATTTGAGGGGAAGGACTCTGGTTTCTGGAAGATGCAGATAGAAGATTATTTATATAAGATGAAGCTGCACGAGCCCCTGTTTGGGAAGAAACCAGAAACAATGAAGCAACCCGATTGGGAATTGTTGGATAGACGAGCGATAAGTGTTATTTGGCTGACGTTGGCTCTTAACGTCGCATTTAATATCGTCAAGGAGAAGACCACTGCGGGTTTGATGAAAGCCTTGTCGGACATGTACGAGAAGCCCTTTGCGATCAACAAGGTCTATTTGATGCGACGTCTGTTTAATTTGAAAATGAGCGAAGGTGTGTCAGTTACTAATCATATCAATGAATTCAATGTGATCGTTTGTCAATTGAGTTCAGTTGAGATTGACTTTGAAGATGAGGTACGTGCTTTGATTCTATTATCCTCATTGCCTGATAATTGGAATACTATTGTTACTGCTGTTAGTAATTCTTCTGGGTCAACTAGTTTGACGTTTGATGAGATTCGAGATTTAATTCTGAGTGAGGATATCCATAGAAGAGAATTTGACGAATCTGTATCTACTGTTTTAGTAGGTGAAAGAGGAAAAGCTGGTACTTGTGTTAGCAGAAGTAGTATGAACATGAATAGACGCAGTCAATCTAGGACTAGCAGTGATGCCTGTTGGAACTGTGGCAAGAGAGGGCATCTTAGAAGAAATTATTTTAAGCTGAAAAACGAAAGGGCTAAGGGAATTGGAGTTGAATCTGCGGATGATGTTGCAGCTGTAGCTGAAAATTCTGATGGTGTCGATTGTGTCTTGTCTGTCACTGAGAATTCGTCTTTTGGCGGATGGATTATAGATTCTGGTTGTTCTTTTCATGCTACACCAAACAGGAACTGGTTTACTTCTTATCAATGCATGGATAATAGTAAAGTGCAGTTGGGAAACAACGCTGAATGCGATATTATGGGGGTTGGTAATGTTAAAATCAGAATGCATGATGGTATTGTGAGGACATTGAATGGGGTAAGACATTTTCCAGAATTGAAAAAGAATTTAATTTCCTTGGGTGCTCTAGATTCAACTCGATGCAAGTATTCTTCACGAGGTGGAGTCCTGAAGATTGTTCGAGGTGCTGTGGTGATAATGAAAGGAATTAAGCATGGCGGCCTGTATAAACTTCAAGGTGAGACATTGATAAGTTTCTATCCTGAGACGTCGACATCTGTTCGAGAGTCTAACGACTGCTCGAGGAAGGCCTGGGTGTTTGTGCGAAAGCACAAGATTGATGCTATTGTCAAGAATACGCGGTCGAGAGCTTTGATCGGAACGGAGACTGGTAAGTTGATCAAGCATGTGCGAACTGACATTAGCATGGAGTCCTGCTCGAAGCTTGCAAATAAATTCTGCATGAAAGAAGGCATAGTGAAACACCACACCAGTGCCAGTAAAGCACAACAGTTTGCAGAATTGATGAGCAGAGCATTACTAGAGAAAACCAGTAAAAAGATCTCTAGTGCAGGTATGGTTTGGAGAATTCCAGCGGATGTGCTTAGTATGGCGAGCTACCTAGTGAAGAGATCCCCATCGACTGCGATTGGATATCAGACTCTCGAAGAAGTGTGGTCAGGTAATGTTGCTGATGATTCTATTTTTAGAATGTTTAGTTGCCCGTGTTATTATCGAGTAAGTGATGGTAAGCTCGATGTGAGGGCAATGTGCATATTCCATGGCTATGCACAAGGTGAGTGTGGCGATTAGTTGTGGTGCCCGGATATAGATTCACCTGTTTGCAGTAGAGAAGTTACTTTTGACGAGTCTTCCGTACTTCTAGCTAGGAGTGATTATGGCAGTGTTTATACGGATCTGGACGGTGTTCAGCTTGAGGTGGAGTTGCAACCAGAAACTCCTGAGGTAGCATGTACTAACGTGGTAATCGACACAGATGGTGTTTGTAGTGAGGTGGAGCCTATAGAGCCAACAGTTGCTATAACTGCTGATATTGACAAGGTACGTGTTCGATCTCCAGACAGATATGGATGCAATTGTGGTTTTGCTTTACCTGTGGTAGAGGAGCTTCTATCAGAAAGCCCTTGTGGAGCAGTTAAATGTACATGTTCAGTTGGTGTTCTGATGAGGTTCTCAGTTATGGCGAAGTTCAAGCGTGACTTGGACTTGGATGATATCTGTGGCGATTGAGCCCAACGGGGCTGTTGGGAGAGTAGTAGATGAAGTTCGAATTTTAGCGGAACGATCGTGACATGGCTTAAACGTCAAGCTAAGGTGGAGATTGTTAAAGGCTGTCTCGAATTTGAGCTCACGACGATAAGAAAAGAAGAAGAAGAAGGAACCTTCGTTGACTGTTAGGTGTGGATATCAGGAGTAGAAATAATGGTATCTGGATTTGGTCTTTGACTTCGTCAAAGAAAATAAATAAAAGAGGATCTGCCAACTTTTAGTTGTGTTCTCTGCAAAAGGAAAGAAGATTTGCGATGGAATCCTTTTGATTCTCTTCAGGTGGATGTCATCCAAGAAAGGAAACATGTCGGGCGGTGGAAGTCTTCGTCAAAGTACATATATATAATATAATATGTATTGTTGGGTTAAGAATTAAGACTGAAAAAGGATCGTGAAGTCTTGTAGCGCTACTGGTGTAAGCGCTTGAACGTGGTCTTGTCTGTGACCCGCTGTTGATTTGAGAAGCTTGAAGCGCCGTTTGTCACAACGAGTGCCTGACATTGGGACTTTGTTTGTTCATGGAATTACATCAAGAATTCAAGTGTTGAAACTAGTTAAATCTTGAGGTTAGATTTGTGTTTTAATTCCTTTGCGAGATTGAGAGATTATTTCGCGAGGAATTTGGGGGGGCTAAACACTGTGTGCTTTCTTGGATGTAATTGGGTCTGGGAAACACCAAGAGTGTGTTTGTGTAACTCGAGTGTGGATTGTAATCTCCGCGTATCGCTCGTTCTATAGTGGAATTCGTTGTTGCTCCCCCCGTGGACGTAGGTCTCTACGACCGCACCACGTACATCTGGTGTCCGATTTACTTTACTCGTTCTGTCTATTTATCGTTCGATCGCTTGTTCCGCGCAACATAAGTAATCCTCACTAATGAGATTACCATAAAGGAAAAAGTAAAGAAAGTTCAATAGAAAGACCATGCTTAAGACGTATGTTCCGAGCATCTGTTTCTTAGTGTATTCTGTTTCGCTCTTATTGAGTCCAAAGGCATCAGTTTGCGAAGCACGAAAAGTTGTGCATATTGACATAGTACAGTGAAATCACGTAATCAAGGGGAAATATCACTTTTAAAGGGATGAGAAGGATTCAACAGCACATGTCCTGACACCATAGACGGGTAGGGTTGCAGAGTGCCTAAGTTGGGATGCTTTCCAGTACATACAACATTCTGCAGCACCAAAAGTTGAATGCCATCCACAAGGAACCACATGATAATAGCCAAACTGAGTAGTAGTTAAATTTACTAATTTCTTGCCTCCACTTATTTGAGCTTAACGCTTAATGATGAATGAGGTAATTTATTCAGGCTTCAAATGCTTAATGATGAAACAATTTATTCAAGCTTAAAAAATGGAGGTCTTCATGCCTTACCTCTAATCTAAATGGGAAAAGCCCCAATTTCGAGCAAACGGAACTCCTTTTGATTGTGCATTTGTAAGACAAGCTCAAAGTTTTGCAGTATAGACGATTTTAATTTAGATTTAAATTGCTCAGAAACTTAAGAACACATGACTACCAATGAAAGGTTATGCGCCTTCAAAGTCGGCAAAGAGATTCCAATGGCGCATCTCATCAATTAAGCAACAATATTAGCCACCACAAGTTAATCGAACCTTGCCTAGACTAACAATTTACCCAGAACACATTTCACGGTGCTCAAATCGCAGTCCGGGAGCCAGGCTCATTTATTCAACCAAAACTGAACATAACAGAAGAGACGCAAAGAGCTGAAGCAACAGCTCCGCAATCAAACCCTTAGTATATTTCATCAACAATCAGTTCAATTGAAAGCCTACCTCCAAATCATGAGGGGAGTCGAATCCATTGGCCACGGGAGACGGAGGAAGAGGGACGACGAATCCATTAGCCACCACAAGTTAATCGAACCTTGCCTAGACCGCAAGAGGGACGACGAATGCACGAAACTATGAGAGTTTCTCCTATCAGAGACGGAGGAATCGTCCCCGTTGCTCCGGCCGTCGATCTCGAGCTCCTCGTTGTCGTCGTGCACGGCGAGAGCGATTTTCTCCAAGCTTTCCCTCCAATTCGCTAGAGGGCTCAGCATCCTTCGGCTCTGATCAATGCGGATGTGCAAAAAAAAAAAAAAAAGCTACGCGAATGAAGATCGAAGCCCCTCCACCGATCAGCTCGACAGGGCTTTCCTTCGGCGAGATTACGCACAGGTGAGGGTAGATCCAAAAAGAGAGCGACAGAAGAAGTAAAATCGAAAATACGTTTTAGTGGGAGATTGGAAGGAGAGATTAAAGTAGACTTCCCAACCGTTTTAGCGCAAGGAACATTCTGATTTATGACATAAGCAAACCCATCAAATTATTATTATTATTATTATTATTATTATTATTATTATTATTATTTGCTTCTTGATAATGAAAATTTGAATTTATTAAATATCCATTGAGCAATTAGCAAAAAAATGACCTGCACTCTTCCTTAAATACAATGTATAATAACTTGGTCACTTGAATTTATTAAATTATAGTAGTTTTGTGCTGTAATATTCATTACTCGTGTTGAATATTTACTTTCAAATCAAAACATGCTTTCGATATTTATTTTGAAATTAGGTAAGTTGGAAGGAAAAACTTACTTTAGTGGTGATTTTATTTTCATGCCGTTTAACTTAAATTAGCTTATAACTACCGGATCCTTACATATTCATAAAATTTGAGCCTTCTAAGATCCATGATTGGTGCGCAATTATTATTTTTCATCATTAAACGCTATCGTATTGTATTAATGTGACGGATGTTTACATTAAGAAATTCACATAATTAATGTAAATTATCCTAAACAAAAATCAATTTAATAAAGAAAAATGTAAAGTAAAACTCTATAAACAAAGGGAGGGAAAAGGAAGTACATTGATTTATGATGTTCTAGTTTTACTATTGCTCGAATGAGCTCTCTTAGCAATCCCCTTAAGTAGAATTCAATCATACGACCTCTTGATTTTCAACTCAATTAGTCTCTACGAGCGCTCCGTGACCGGTATAATAGGATGCGTTTAGTAATCTATTTTTTGACTCGAAGGAGAGTAGTTAAGTGACTTTGATGATAATTTTGGATAAAGTAGTGTGGATTTTTTTTATGGCGGTGAATGAGGGAAAATTTAATATTAGAATGAAAGTATTTTTTTTAAAGTAAGTTTATTTTTTATTAGATTAAAAAAAATTAAGTTGATTTTTTATTAGATTAAAAAAAATCGTGGCAGGACTGAAATTGAATATCAAGTTTGAGGAGAATATCTTGCAAAATCAGAAAATTTTAGAGGTGGAAATTACCGTGGATTCCCCCAAGCCAAGACCAAACTAAGCGTAGCGTTAGCGCTGGTGACTAGCGTTGAGTAGGGACATATTTGGTAACTTCAGCTAGAGAAGAAAAAGAGAGTATTGTCTTAAGAGAAAATTACCGTGGGCTCCTCTAAGCTTGAACGAACTAACGTCGCGGAAAGGCTGGTCACTAGCCTTAAGTATGGGACATCTTGGTAACTTCCGTTAGGGTAGTCGGGAGGGAAGAGCAAAGGGCGACCAAAACTGTTTGTAGCAAAAAACAAGCCCCGCTGTCAGCTCGTCCTTTCGCGGAGTCTCACATCACATCTCATTCTCTCCATTGCTCACTCCCCGCCTGTCTCCGAAATTTTTCCATCCCCATTCTCTCTCACTCTATCTCTCTCTAGAAACACTTCACCGTCTTCTTCGCCAAATGTTTTCTAGGATTTCACTCTCAGAACGCTGAGTGAAGACGTTCGGGCAAGAAATAGCTCAACCTTGTTAGCTAAGGTACGTAGCCTTATTTTTATCTCCCGTCGATGATGCTATTTTCGGTCGTCGTCCTCATTTCTGTGAAGAAAACGAGGCTCGTTGAGCTTGTTGCTCGCTGAGTCGTCTTTCGTTGAGAGGCGCGAGATGTTTTGTCTGAGTTCGGAACTATGATCTTGCGTGTTATTTTCATCGCTACTTTTGATTCGTTGTGCTTGCTGCTCATTTCTGTGAAGAAAAAGAGGCTCGTTGAGCTTGCTGCTCGCTGAGTGGTTCTTCGTCGAGAGGCGCGAGATGTTTTGTCTGAGTTTGGAACTATGATCTTGCGTGTTATTTCCGTCGCTACTTTTGGTTCTCCAAATGACGGCAAACTGCGGGAGTTATCTGTTCATCTTTAGTTGGCGGACCAGTGCGAGGAGGATGAGAGCGAGGAGAGGGAGGAGTGTAGGGAGGTGAACTTAGAGCGGAGGGATTGCCACCGCCCGGCGAAGGACCGGAAGGTGAGGGACGACAGTAGGAGGAGGGAGAGGAGGGGGTTTATCAGGTCGAGGAGCGATTGGGGGGAGGCGGCGGAGGAGGGATGCATTTCCATCAAGGTTCCGGGCTAGGACCAAGAAGAGATTGGGAGGGATAGGGAAGGGAAATCCATTAATGAGGGAGAGAGACGGAGGCTTAGCGAGGAAGGAAAATGAGGAGCGAAGAAAAGCGAAGCAAATCGAGAGAGGGTTGAGGAGTTAGAGCTGGAGCTGGAGCTGGAGCTAGAGCTGGAGCTCCGGATGAGTGAGAGAGAAGTTTCAGTTTTGGAAGGAAGGGGAGCTAGTCGTTCTTCGTTGAGAGGGGCGAGATGTTTTGTCTGAGTCCGGAACTATTCTTGCGTGTTATTTTCGTCGCTACTTTTGGTTCTTCAAATGACGGTGAACTGCGGGAGTCATTTGTTCCTCTTTAGCTGGTGGTACGTGCTTTGGCCATTAGGGAGCACAGATGAACTGGCGATTGGACGCTTAATCTTCCGCGAGAGTAGTTGTATTGCATGTTTCTTCGTTTTCTTGCATGCGAGGGGATTTCAAATTTTGACTATCCCAAATAGTGTCACGATGTTCGCGAATGTCCTAGAACTGGGTAATTTGGAATTTCAAACATTTTATACGTCACATTTGTCACGTCATTGAAGCATCTCTGCAGCATCTTATATGGTCGCATGTTAGGATAATTAATTCGTAATGTAGCTTGAATGCTAGATTGATGTTATTTAACATGTCATGTAGAGTAAGTCATGTAATTAATCAATTCACGCCATGTTAAATTAGAATTCACTTTCATCTCATTTTTGTATGCATTCATCCTTGCTTAGATTGCATTTATTTATGTCCTTGATTAGAATTTATGTTGCACATAGTTTATTACAAGAGAAGTTATTGTGAAATTTGGTCGGTATTCCGAGCAGATTTTCACAGTATCTCATTTTTTTGTTTTACATTTTAAAAATGAAAATGGGAGGCCATAGGAAGCACTCCATTCCTCCTCCTCGCAAGAACAAGAAAGGGAAGCGGAAAGGGCAAGTCAGTGGAGAGGAGCCGCGCCTGTTCGAGTGTCACACTTGCAAGCAGACCTTTATGACACTGAATTAGCTCACATATCACGCCCAAATTCCTCACAAGGGAAAGAAGGAGGGGAGGGCTCCTCACAAATGAGATTACAGGAATGGAAAAAGTAAAGAAAGTTCAACAGAAATACCATGCTTAAGACGTATGTTCCGAGCATATGTTTCTTAGTGTATTCTGTTTCGCTCTTATTGAGTCCAAAGGCATCAGTTTGCGAAACACGAAATGTTGTGCATATTGACATAGTACAGTGAAATCACGTAATCAAGGAGAAAAATCACTTTTAAGGGGAGGAGAATGATTCAGCTGCGCACGTCCCGACACCATAGATGGGTTGAGTTGTAGAGTGCCTAAGTTGGGATGCTTTCCAATACATACAACAATCTGCAGCACCGAAAGTTGAATGCCATTCGCAAGGAACCACATGATAATAGCCAAACTGAGTAGTAGTTAAATTTACTAATTTCTTGCCTCCACTTATTTGAGCTTAATGATTAATGATGAATGAAGTAATTTATTCAGGCTTCAAATGCTTAATGATGAAGCAATTTATTCAAGCTTAAAAAATGGAGGTCTTCATGCCTTACCTCTAATCTAAGTGGGAAAAGCCCCAATTTCGAGCAAACGAAACTCCTTTTGATTGTGCATTTGTAAGACAAGCTCAAAGTTTTGCGGTATAGACGATTTTAATTTAGATTTAAATTTATCAGAAACTTAAGAACGCATGACTACCAATGAAAGGTTATGCGTCTTCAAAGTCAGCAAAGAGATTCCAATGGCGCATCTCATCAATTAAGCAATAATATTAGCCACCACAAGTTAATCGAACCTTGCCTAGACTAACAATTTACCCAGAACACATTTCACGGTGCTCAAATCGCAGTCCGAGAGCCAAGCTCATTTATTCAACCAAAACTGAACATAACAAAAGAGACGCAAAGAGCTGAAGCATCAGCTCCGCAATCAAACCCTTAGTATATTTCATCAACACTCAGTTCAATTGAAATCATGAGGGGAGTCGAATCCATTGGCCACGGGAGACCGCGAGAGGGATGGCGAACGCACAAAACTGTGAGAGTTTCTCCGATTAGAGACGGAGGAATCGTCCCCGTTGCTCCGGCCGTAGATCTCGAGCTCCTCGTTTATCGTCATGCACGGCGAGAGTGATTTTCTCCAAGCTTTCCCTCCAATTCGCTAGAGGGCTCAACATCCTTCGGCTCTGATCAATGCAGATGTGCAAACAAAAAAAGAAGAAGCTACGCGAACGAAGATCGAAGCCCCTCCACCGATCAGCTCGACAGGGCTTTCCTTCGGCTAGATTACGTAGAGGTGAGGGTAGATCCAAAAAGAGAGCGGCAGAAGAAGTAAAATCGAAAATACGTTTCAGTGGGAGATTGGAAGGAGTGATTAAAGTAGACTTCCCAACCGTTTTAGCGCAAGGAACATTATGATTTATGACATAAGCAAACCCATCACATTATTTTCTTTTTCTTTTTTTTTTTTGCTTCTTGATAATGAAAATTTGAATTTATTAAATATCCATTGAGTAATTAGCAAAAAAATGACCGGCACTCTTCCTTAAATACAATGTATAATAACTTGGTCGCTTGATTTTATTAAATTATAGTAGTTTTGTGCTGTAATATTCATTACTAGTGTTGAATATTTACTTTCAAATCAAAACATGCTTTTGATATTTTTTTTGAAATTAGGTAAGTTGGTAGGAAAAACTTACTTTAGAGGTGATTTTATTTTCATGCTGTTTAACTTAAATTAGTTTATAACTACCGGATCCTTACATATTCATAAAATTTGAGCCTTCTAAGATCCATGATTGGTGCGCAATTATTATTTTTCATCATTAAACGCTATCGTATTGTATTAATGTGACGGATGTTTACATTAAGAAATTCACATAATTAATGTAAATTATCCTAAACAAAAATCAATTTAATAAAGAAAAATGTAAAGTAAAACTCTATAAACAAAGGGAGGGAAAAGGAAGTACATTGATTTATGATGTTCTAGTTCTAATATTTCTCGAATGATGTCACGCCTCGAACCCGACGAGCTCACGAATATCCAACTGGTCGTAATCAATCTGTGCGGTCCAGGATCCTTCGGCCCTCATCACTGTAATCATATACATGCGGAAGCAAGAAACTACTCCGTACACAAATAAAATCAAGATGACTTAGGACAAAAAAAATAGTACACTTCTCGTATCTATAAAATGCGTCTCAATTCATATCCATGGTCAAAACTAAAGGTTTAGTTTCTACCTCCACCAAACAATATACAATCTCTAAGGTCACCCAACGTAATAAAACCATTTGATCAACTACTTCCTCGAATGCTCAATCCTTGGCAAGTTCGGGCTTCCCTCGCTTGGGACCTAAAAAAGTTAAGCTCCCACTAGGGTGAGATATAAATCTCAGCAAGTGAAACCTAAATGTAAACTTGATCACCAGTCCCCCCCAGACCAACTCAACAACGCCAGATGTGGGCATTCATCAATTCAATGGCACAAGGCCTTCATAAATCGAACATTTTAATGTAACTGGCATGAGTCACAACCATAGTCAGGCACATCATACACAATGGGTCTCAAGCTTCATGCACTAGCACCAAAATGAACTCAGAACTTCTCTTTCATCACAATGATATAGCATTTCCCATCGCCAAGGGCTCCCGGGCCGCGATGTAATTCACAGGGCACTCTGGCCAATTCAATCATAGGGCTCTCTGGCCATTTCATTTGCATCAGGGCACTCTGGCCAATTACGATGCACAAGGGCACTCTGGCCAACTACAAAGCATCAGGGCACTCTGGCTAATGACGATGCACAAGGGCTCTCTGGCCAACTACAAAGCATCGAAGCAAAATAACTATGCTTCCACATAATAGGCACTATAGCCATTTCAATAAACATAAGACACCATAACCGTGTCAATCTTATATGGCACATTAGCCGTTTCAATCTAATAACATTATAGTCATATAAAACACACAGGAACTAGGACCATTTCGGACTCAAAGGCACGATGGCCAAATCAATCACATAAGGGCACTCTGGCCATGTGTTCACACAAGGGCACTCTAGCCGTCTCATTTGCATAATAGGCACATACAATGCAATTAAGACATAACCACGCCAATTCAATAACAAAGGTTTAAGGGACACTTACCTTGATCGATTAGCAAAAGGTTTAAAGGACACTTACCTTGATCGATTAGCAAAACGTCACACCAAGCGATCCTTTTCAATTCCACAAGTATGCAATCAACCAAGGATCTCTCGTCAACCTAGAAACGTTCATCAATTTCGGATCAAAAGCCATTGAATCTTACTTTTCTTAATCCAATCCCTCAATAACCATTCAAATGGCAACTCAAGATGCCTTAGCAATCGGTCAACTACACGACACTACCTCCACGAATCCTCAATATATTCGGTTCATACAACAATATAAAGGGCGGAATATAATTCGAAGGTTTCACGCACATATTAGCCCTTAAATCACCTCTAAATCCCAATCCACTTCACATACTTCCCACTAACATCATAATCAACATTTTAGGTAGTCTCTTGAGTCAATTTGAGGTCCAAATACTCTTCTAACAGCCCCCAATAGAATCGGTTCATGTAGAACAGTAATCAAAACAGAATCGATTTGAGCCTATTTCGCATAATCAGCCCATATTTCAATCCTAGGTCCCAATTTCTCACGAATTGAACTTGTTAGAACATCAATTTATGTGTTAAGGAGGCTCACCAAGAGTTTTGAAGTGGAACGACACCTCGAAGACCTTTGAACAACCCGGTTCCTTCACAACCCTCACACGGTCAAAATTTGTTCGCTTATCATCACCTCTGTTCAGCCATGAAAATACCCTAAATTCTCAATAAAATAAATATACTTGCTCAACCAACTCAAGTACTAGACATTATGAAGACCTCACCGAAAATTTGGAGCCATTTGGAGTCTGGAAGCCCCTAAACACCGTCTCTCTCCAAAACCGGGTCAGATTCTGACCTTTGCCCACTCAAAAGGACCTACGGGAAGAAATAATGGGCCAAATTGAGGTTATAATACCTTTTGAGAATGGCAAGACGATAAGATTTCATATGACGGTAGTTTTACCTCAATCCAATGTCGGACGACAAAGTTATGTCCAGAATAGTGAAGTAGATTTCTCTGTCCGCGAGAAAACTGCTCGGCCGAGTGGAAAAAGAAGAAGAAGAGGAAGAGAGAGAAGGTGGCCGGCCAAATGAGGAGGGAGAGAGGGTCATCCACACCAATAATGTACTTTGGGTCAATTAGATAAGATGGGTAATTAATGGGCATTTAATGCATGAGGACTTCTTTGGTTGACACTTGACAAGCTTCCATTGGTTGATCCATTGACTTTGACTTCGACTTCCTTTGACCATATCCACATCAAATTTTCTGCAGCTTCTATGGGAGGGTAGATTGACTATTTTTCCTTTCCAACTTTCTTAAGGCAAAGGTATGAGGTTGAGGGGCAAAACGGTCATTTGCCACTTTTCGTCGGAAACTTCGTTGTTCTCAATTTGAGTGGCCATTGGCGAGACGACGTCAAATCCTTTTTCCAATGTTAAAATTCTTCATTTTCAATTGCCAATTCGAGCTTCCAATCCATGTCATTAGCCTTGATGGGTCGGAAGTTCAGAATGTCACAATGAGCTCTCTTAGCAATTCCCTTAAGTAGAATTCAATCATACGACCTCTTGATTTTCAACTCAATTAGTCTCTACGAGCGCTCCATGACCAGTATAATAGGATGCGTTTAGTAATCAACCTTTTGACTCGAAGGAGAGTAGTTAAGTGACTTTGTTGATAATTTTGGATAAAGTAGTGTGGATTTTTTTATGGCGGTGAATGAGGGCAAATTTAATATTAGAATGAAAGTAAGTCGATTTTTTATTAGATAAAAAAAAATCGTGGCAAAACTGAAATTGAATATCAAGTTTGAGGAGAATATCTTACAAAATAAGAAAATTTTATAGGTGGAAATTACCGTGGATTCCCCCAAGCCTAGACCAAACTAAGCGTCGCGTTAGCGCTGGCGACTAGCGTTGAGTAGGGACATATTTGGTAACTTCAGCTAGAGAAGAAAAAGAGAGTATTGTATTAAGAAGAAATTACCGTGGGCTCATCTAAGCTTGAACGAACTAAACGTCGTGGAAGGGCTGGTCACTAGCCTTAAGTAGGGGACATCTTGGTAACTTCCGTTAGGGCAGTCGGGAGGGAAGAGCAAAGGGCGACCAAAACCATTTGTAGCAAAAAGCATGCCCCGCTGTCAGCTCGTCCTTTCGAGGAGTCTCACATCACATCTCATTCCCTCCATCACTCACTCCCCGTCTGTCTGCGAAATGTTTCCATCCCCATTCTCTCTCACTCTCTCTCTCTCTAGAAACACTTCACCGTCTTCTTCGCCAAATGCTTTCTGGGATTTCACTCTCAGAACGCTGAGTGAAGACGTCCGGGCAAGAAATAGCTCAACCTTGTTAGCTAAGGTACGTAGCCTTCTTTTTATCTCCCGTCGATGATGCTATTTTCGGTCATCGTCCTCATTTCTGTGAAGAAAATGAGGCTCGTTGAGCTTGTTGCTAGCTAAGTCGTTCTTCGTCGAGAGGCGCGAGATGTTTTGTGTGATTTCGGAACTATGATCTTGCGTGTTATTTTCGTCGCTACTTTTGATTCGTTGTGCTTGCTGCTCATTTCTGTGAAGAAAAAGAGGCTCGTTGAGCTTCTTGCTCGTTGAGTCGTTCTACGTCGAGAGGTGCGAGATGTTTCGTCTGAGTTCGAAATTATGATCTTGCGTGTTATTTCCGCCGCTACTTTTGGTTCTCCAAATGACAGCGAACTGCGGGAGTTATCTGTTCATCTTTAGTTGGCGGAGGGGGTTGTCGGACCAGTGCGAAGAGGATGACAGCGAGGAGAGGGAGGAGTGTAGGGAGATGAACTTGGAGCGAAGGGATTGCCACCGCCTGGCGAAGGACCGGACGGTGAGTGACGATAGCAGGAGGAGGGAGAGGAGGGGGTTTATCAGGTCGAGGAGCGATTTGGGGAGGCGGCGGCGGAGGATGGAGGCGGCGCGGCGGCGGATGAGGGATGCATTTCCAATAAGGTTCTGGACTAGGACCAGGAAGAGATTGGGAGGGATAGGGAAGGGAAATGCATTAATGAGGGAGAGAGACAGAGGCTTAGCAAGGAAGGAAAGCGAGGAGCGAAGAAAAGCGAAGCAAATCGAGAGAGGGTTGAAGAGTTAGAGCTGAAGCTAGAGCTGGAGCTCCGAATGAGTGAGAGAAAAGTTTCAGTTTCGGAAGGAAGGGGAGCTAGTCGTTCTTCGTCGAGAGGGGCGAGATGTTTTGTCTGAGTCCAGAACTATTCTTGAGTGTTATTTTTGTTGCTACTTTTGGTTCTTCAAATGACGGTGAACTACGGGAGTCATCTGTTCCTCTTTAGCTGCCGGTGCATGCTTTGGCCGTTAGGGAGCACAGATGAACTGGCGATTGGACGCTTAATCTTCCGTGAGAGTAGTTGTATTGCGTGTTTCTTCGTTTTCTTGCATGCGAGGGGATTTCAAATTTCAACTATCCCAAATAATGTCATGAAGTTCGCGAATGTCCTAGAACTGGGTAATTTGGAATTTCAAACATTTTAAATGTCACATTTGTCACGTCATTGAAGCATCTCAGCAGCATCTTATATGGTCGCATGTTAGGATAATTAATTGCTAATGTAGCTTGAATGCTAGATTGATGTTATTTAACATGTCATGTAGAGTAAGTCATGTAATTAATCAATTCACGCCATGTTAAATCAGAATTCACTTTCATCTTATTTTTGTATGTATTCATCCTTGCTTAGATTGCATTTATTTATGCCTTTGATTAGAATTTATGATGCACATAGTTTATTACAAGAATTTATTATGAAATTTGGTCGGTATTCTGACCAGATTTTTAATGTATCTCATTATTTAGTTTTACATTTTAAAAAGGAAAATGGGAGGCCATAGGAAGCACTCCATTCCTCCTCCTCGCAAGAACAAGAAATGGAAGCGGAAAGGGCAAGTTAGTGGATAGGAGCCGCGCCTGTTCAAGTGTCACACTTGCAAACAGACCTTTATGACACTGAATCAGCTGACATATCATGCCCAAATTCCTCACAAGGGAAAGAAGGAGGAGAGGGCTCCTCACAAATGAGATTACAGGAATGGAAAAAGTAAAGAAAGTTCAACAGAAAGACCATGCTCAAGACGTAAGTTCCGAGCATCTGTTTCTTAGTGTTTTCTGTTTCACTCTTATGAAAAGTTGTGCATATTGACATAGTATAGTGAAATCACGTAATCAAGGAGAAAAATCTCTTTTAAGGGGATGAGAAGGATTCAACAGCACACGTCTCGACACCATAGATGGGTTGAGTTGTAGAGTGCCTAAGTTGGGACACTTGCCTTGATCGATTAGCAAAACGTCACACCAAGCGATCCTTTTCAATTCCACAACTATGCAACCAACTAAGGATCTTTCGTCAACCTAGAAAAGTTCATCAATTTCGGATCAAAAGCCATTGATTCTTTCTTCTCTTAATCCAATCCCTCAATAAACATTCAAAGGGCAACTCAAGATACTTTAGCAATCGATCGACTACACGACACTACCTCCACGAATCCTCAATATATTCGGTTCATACACAACATAAAGGGCCGAATATAATTCGAAAGTTTCGCGCACCTATTAGCCCTTAAATAACCTCTAAATCCCAATTCACTTCACATACTTCCCACTAACATCATAATCAACATTTTAGGTAGTCTCTTGAGTCAATTTGAGGTCAAAATACTCTTCTAACAGCCCCCAACAGAATCGGTTCATGTAGAATAGTACTCAAAACAGAACCGGTTTGAGCCTATTCCACATAATCAGTCCATATTTCAATCCTAGGTCCCAATTTATCTTGAATTAAACTTGCCAGAACATCAATTTATGTGTTAAGGAGGCTCACCAAGAGTTTTGAAGTGGAACGACACCTCGAAGACCTTTGAACAGCCTGGTTCCTTCACAACCCTCACATGGTCAAAATCTGTTCGCTTATCATCACCTCTGTTCAGCCACGAAAATATCCTAAATTCTCAACGAAATAATCATACTTGCTCAACCAACTCAAGTACTAGATGTTTTGAAGACCTCACCGAAAATTTGGAGCCATTTGAGTCCGGAAGCCCCTAAAAACTGTCTCTCTCCAAAATCGGGTCAGATTCTGACCTTTGCCCACTCAAAAACACGTACGAGAAGAAATAATGGGCCAAATTGAGCTTATAATACTTTGTTGGAACGGCAAGACGATAAGCTTTCATATGACGGTGATTTTACCTCAATCCAATGTCGAACGACAAAGTTATAGCCAGAATAGTGAAACAATTTTTCTCTATCCTCGAGAAAACTGCTCGACCGAGTGCAAAAAGAAGAAGAAGAGGAAGAGAGGGAAGGTGGCCGGCCAAATGAGGAGGGAGGAGGGTCTTCCACACCAATAATGCATTTTAGGTCAATTAGATAATATGGGTAATTAATGGGCATTTAATGCATGAGGACTTCTTTGGTTGACACTTGGCAAGCTTCCATTGGTTGATCCATTGACTTTGACTTCCTTTGACCATATCCACATCAAATTTTCGGCAGCTTCTATGGGAGGGTAGATTGACTACTTTGCCATTCCAACTTTCTTAAGGCAAAGGCATGAGGTTGAGGGGCAAAACGGTCATTTGCCACTTTTCGTCCGAAACTTCGTTATTCTCAATTTGAGTGGCCATTGGCGTGACGACGTCAAATCCATTTTCCAATTTTGAAATTCTTCATTTTTATTTGCCAATTCGAGCTTCCAATCCATGTCATTAGCCTTGAGGGGTCGGAAGTTCAGAATGTCACAATGAGCTCTCTTAGCAATCCCCTTAAGTAGAATTCAATCATACGACCTCTTGATTTTCAACTCAATTAGTCTCTACGAGCACTCCTTGATTGGTATAATAGGATGTGTTAGTAATCTATCCTTTGACGCGAAGGAGAGTAGTTAAGAGACTTTGTTGATAATTTTGGATAAAGTAGTGTGGATTTTTTTTTTTTATGGCGGTGAATGAAGGCAAATTTAATATTACAATGAAAGTAAGTTGATTTTTTATTAGATAAAAAAAATTATGGTAGGACTAAAATTGAATATCAAGTTTGAGGAGAATATCTTGTAAAATTAGAAAATTTTAGAGGTGGAAATTACCGTGGATTCCCCCAAGCCAAGACCAAACTAAGCGTCACGTTAGCGCTGGCGACTAGCGTTAAGTAGGGACATATTTGGTAACTTCATCTAGAGAAGAAAAAGAGAGTATTGTCTTAAGAGGAAATTACTGTGGGCTCCTCTAAGCTTGAACGAACTAAACGTCGTGGAAGGGCTGGTCACTAGCCTTAAGTTGGGGACATCTTGGTAACTTCCGTTAGGGCAGTCGGGAGGGAAGAGCAAAGGTCGACCAAAACCGTTTGTAGCAAAAAAACATGCCACGATGTCACCTCGTCCTTTCGCGGAGTCTCACATCACATCTCATTCCCTCCATCGCTCACTCCCCGTTTGTCTCCGAAATTTTTCCTTCCCCGTTCTCTCTCTCTCACTCTCTCTCTAGAAACACTTCACCGTCTTCTTCGCCAAATGCTTTCTGCGATTTCACTCTCAGAACGCTGAGTGAGGAAGTCCGGGCAAGAAATAGCTCAACCTTGTTAGCCAAGGTACGTAGCCTTATTTTTATCTCTCGTCGATGATGCTATTTTCGGTCGTCGTCCTCATTTTTGTGAAGAAAACGAGGCTCGTTGAGCTTGTTGCTCGCTGAGTCGTTCTTCGTCGAGAGGCGCGAGATGTTTTGTGTGAGTTCGGAACTATGATCTTGCGTGTTATTTTCGTCGCTACTTTTGATTCGTTGTGCTTGTTGCTCATTTCTGTGAAGAAAACTAGGTTCGTTGAGCTTGCTGCTCGCTGAGTCCTTCTTCGTCGAGAGGCGTGAGATGTTTTGTCTGAGTTCGGAACTATGATCTTGCGTGTTATTTCCACCGCTACTTTTGGTTCTCCAAATGACGGCGAACTGCGGGGGTTATCTATTCATTTTTAGTTGGCGGAGGGGGTTGTTGGACCAGTGCGGGGAGGATGAGAGCGAGGAGAGGGAGGAGTGTAGGGAGGTGAACTTGGAGCGGAGGGATTGCCACCGCCCGGCGAAGGACCGAACGGTGAGGGAATACATCAGGAGAAGGGAGTGGAAGAGGTTTATTAGGTCGAGGAGCGATTGGGGGGAGGCGACGGCGGAGGCGGCACGGCGGCGGAGGAGGGATGCATTTCCAACAAGGTTCCGGACTAGGACCAGGAAGAGATTGGGAGGGATAGGGAAGGGAAATGCATTAATGAGGGAGAGAGACGGAGGATTAACGAGGAAGGAAAGCGAGGAGTGAAGAAAAGCGAAGCAAATCGAGAGAGGGTTGAGGAGTTAGAGCTGGAGCTGGAGCTGGAGCTGGAGCTCCGGATGAGTGAGAGAGAAGTTTCAGTTTCGGAAGGAAGGGGAGCTAGTCGTTCTTCGTCGAGAGGGGCGAGATGTTTTGTCTGAGTCTGGAACTATTCTTGCGTGTTATTTTCGTCGCTACTTTTGATTCTTCAAATGACGGTGAACTGCGGGAGTCATCTGTTCCTCTTTAGCTGGCGGTGCGTGCTTTGGCTGTTAGGGAGCACAGATGAACTGGCGATTGGACGCTTAATCTTCCGCGAGAGTAGTTGTATTGCGTGTTTCTTCATTTTCTTGCATGCGAGGGGATTTCAAATTTCGACTATCCCAAATAGTGTCACAAAGTTCGCGAATGTCCTAGAATAGGGAAATTTGGAATTTGAAACATTTTAAATGTCACATTTGTCACGTCATTGAAGCATCTCAGCAGCATCTTATGTGGTCGCATGTTTGGATAATTAATTCCTAATGTAGCTTGAATGCTAGATTGATGTTATTTAACATGTCATGTAGAGTAAGTCAAGTAATTAATAATTCACGCCATGTTAAATCAGAATTCACTTTCATCTTATTTTTGTATGTATTCATCCTTGCTTAGATTGCATTTATTTATGCCTTTGATAAGAATTTATGATGCACATAGTTTATGACAAGAATTTATTATGAAATTTGGTCGATATTCTGACCAGATTTTTAATGTATCTCATTATTTTATTTTACATTTTAAAAAGAAAAATGGGAGACCATAGGAAGCACTCCATTCCTCCTCCTCCCAAGAACAAGAAAGGGAAGCGGAAAGGGCAAGTCAGTGGAGAGGAGCCGCGCCTGTTCGAGTGTCACACTTGCAAGCAGACCTTTATGACACTGAATCAGCTGACATATCATGCCCAAATTCCTCACAAGGGAAAGAAGGAGGGAGGGCTCCTCACAAATGAGATTACAGGAATGAAAAAAGTAAAGAAAGTTCAACAGAAAGACCATGCTCAAGATGTAAGTTCCGAGCATCTGTTTCTTAGTGTATTCTGTTTCGTTCTTATTGAGTCTAAAGGCATCAGTTTGAGAAGGATTCAACAGCACACGTCCCGACACCATAGATGGGTTGAGTTGTAGAGTGGCTAAGTTGGGACACTTACCTTGATCGATTAGCAAAATGTCACACCAAGCGATCCTTTTCAATTCCACAACTATGCAACCAACCAAGGATCTTTCGTCAACCTAGAAAAGTTCATCAATTTCGGATCAAAAGCCATTGAATCTTACTTCTCTTAATCCAATCCCTCAATAACTGTGACATTCCGAATTCCAGCCCCTCTCGAGGCTATGGAATAGAAGGATATTGATCGGTGTGTTTCAGTGGTATCTCGCTCGAAGCAGGCTACTCTCGAGTTAACTGACCGAAAGGGAAAGACTAACGCAAGGTCGGGTACGTGGACATGAGGATTTTAAATAAGAAATGGCGCTTTGACCATAAGGATTCTCGATGGAATATTTTGGGCCAGCAGAGATAGATCTAGGAACGATCATGGAATGCCTTGCTAGCTTTATACGTTGGGACGCGGGTGATTCCGCTTAACCAATGTGTAATTTGCGAGAATTTCCTAAATCGGATTCCGACGATCAGGACCGCAAGAACTAGTGATAAACCATCGCAATTACATGACAACCAGAGTCGCCACGGCTTAAGAAAAATCCCAAGGTCGATACGCGTAGCACCTGCAAGAGTTGCCCCCGTCAGTTTGAGATAAACTGGAATTACAGTCGACGAGAGTTCGACATGAAATTAGACCTCGAGATTGGGTATTGGACAATGAGGAATTCCAATATTTGAATTGATATGGACGTCACCTCATCGAGGGTGGTTTACACTGGAAAAATGAACTTTCGGACGAAAAATGCCAAATGACCATTTTGCCCCTCGACCTTTGGTCTTGCCTTAAGAAATTCAGAAGGTCATTTTGGTCATTTCCCCTCCTCCATATGCTGCCGAAAAGGATAAGATTAAGTAGTCAAAGAAGGTCAAAGTCAAGGAAGCAACCAATGGGAGGTTGCCATGTGTCATCTTTTGATTGGACCAAGCATTAAATGGCATTAATTGTGATCTTGACAAAATGGCACCAATTATTTGATGGACAACCTCCTTATCTTCAGCTGGTCGACCACCCTCACTCCTCCTTGCCAATTCCTTCATTTTCCTCTTCATCTTCACCAAACAGAAAACTGCCCAGAAAAACAGTTTCTGACCCTTCTGTTCGGTGCAGTCTAGCGGATCTTCCTAGTGTCTTTTGGTCGAGCCCTTTTACCACAGGTTAGTTCAATATGTCCTTGACATTTGTCCATTGGTTTAATGATTTTTGGAGGTCTGGTTGATTTATGGTGATTTTTGGAAGAAAAGCGGACGGATGCTGAGCTAGCTGAGGAGAAGTGTTGGTTCTAGCTCTTAGAAATTCCAAATTACCTCAAATTTTTTAGGAGAGCTTCATAACATCTAGTACTATGTTCAGATGGTTTATGGCTGCAAATAGATGGTTTTAGAATGCGTTTTATGGCTGATTATGGGTGGTACAAAAATGGACAGATTCTGACTTTGAAGAGATCGGGCTGTTTCGACGTCTTTGGAGTATCAATCCGCTACAAATCTCACGGTGAGCTTCCTAAACCCATAAAGGAAGGTCTTAGAAAGTTGATTATTGAAGGATTGAGGATTAGAATTGATTCATGGCTCAATTGAGCGGTTGGAACACAAAATCGGTTCTGTTTTGGATGATGTTCTTTGTGTACCGATTCTGTTGGGGGCTGATATAAGAGTGTTTTGACTTCAAATTGACTCATGGGACTATCTGTAATGTTGATTAAGGTGTTAGTGGAAAGTATATGAAGTGGCTTGGGATTTAGAAGTGATGTAAGGGCTATTTGGAGCAGGAAACACCAAGTTATATTCTTCTATGCATTTTACTGTTTAAACAGAATATATTAAGGGTTTGTGGAAGTATTGTGGTGTATTCGATCATTTGATGAGGCATCTTGAGTTGCCATTTGATTAATGATTGAGGGATTGGTATCAAGGAAGTGAGAATTGAGTGGATTTTGACTCGACATTGATGAATTTCCTAGGATGGTACGAGAACCTTGGGTTGCCGAACATTTGTGGGGTTGATGAGGATTGATCGAAGTGGATTTTTGCTAATTGCTTGAGGTAAGTTATGCCTAAACCTTTATTATGAGGTTAGGTTACTAAAGGACAGAGTTTTGAGTTGGATTGAATGATTTCATGGCCTGGATTTTGTGAGAGGCGCGAGGGAGTCCAAATCTGTCTAGTTTTGTGAGTTAGCATTCCTTGGCATGTTTGATTGAAAATAAATTGTTTGGGGAGCCCTAATTGACCATGAATGTGTGTTTTAATGGCTATTTGAGCATGTGAGATGAGAAGTCGAAAGTTTTGACTGAAAGGAAAGCCAAGATTGAAAGTGCCGAAAAATATGATTTTGAGTCAAGCTTTGAAACTATGAATTGGCCGTATTTGTTAAATTGTCCGAGGCCTTGTTTGAATTAATTCGTGTGATGCATGTGCTTGACTGAGAAATTTATGACTTGAAACATGTTTTGTCCAGTGACGGACGTTTGAAATAAATGCCTCGAGTAGGCGATGAACTGCTTGATTTCATTTTATGATGGGGAATATGTTTTGTCCAGTTGAGGGATATTTGAAACGAATTCCTTGTTTTGGCGATGAATCTCCTGTGTTGTTTTTGAATGATGAATTTTGAGGCATGAATTATTTTCTTTAAATGAAAAAGCTGAGGCTTTCTATTACTGAAATTTTTATGAATAAAATGGCGTGTGGGATCGTCGAGAAAATTATGTGTGCACTGGCGTGTGGGATCGCCGGGAAAAATTATAAGTGCACGGGCGTGTGGGATCGCTGAGAATTTATAATTTGGCCAATGAGTTGGGAGGGAGTTACTCCCATTGGACCTGACGAGGTCGTGCGACTAGAGAGTCCCATACTGACACGATTCATCTCGATTGATAATGGGCGTCGAGAGTCGTATGGTGACCGAATCATCTCTAGGTCCGGACGCGAGAGTCTCATATGTACCGACGGGTCATATGGAGACCGAATCATCTTGCAGCCCTAAAGTGGCGGCCCAAGATGGGCGGAAATGGAACGACTTATTTTATGAGAAATTCAAAGAATGGGTTTTGAGAAATCGAAAATGCCTCATGTTTGAAAATTTACCTCATGATTTGAAATTGGCCCAGAGAGGGGCGTGAAAGAATAGAACGTATTTTGTGAATATTTCAAGAAATAATTCTTTTGATAAAGAAGTGAAAATTTCCTCTTATTTTTGAGGTGGCGTCATGCGTTTGTTTCTGATTGAAAACTCTGCCATTGTACGAACCTTTGAGTTGTCATGATTTTCTTGATTGGGTCAAACTGTTTTGAAAGTACTAAATGCCATGTTTTGGAAAGTACCCCGTTTTGCCATGCCAAAGTTTTTATTACCAAAATACCATGTTTTCCAAAAGTGTTTGGAGGTACTGGCAGCCTAGTTTAGGGTTAGGTTCGACTTACTGGGATTATATATCTCACCCCGTCGTGGGACAACATTTTTCAGGTCCCAAACAAAGGAAACCAATGCTTGCCATGGATTGGCATTCGATGAAGTCAATGGAAGAAATTATCATGAATCCTTTTGTGACCATAAGGTTGAAATGAAATATTTGAGGATTTAGCATTATAACCTCTGATATATGATTGACCCTTATATAAGGTGTACCCGTTTGTCCTAAGCCATCTTGTGTTTTATTTGTATGGAGTTGTCCTCGCTTTCGCATGCATGTTTCATATAGATCTTTAAGCATTGGCCGTTGATTCCTGGGAGATCATTAAAGGTAACGGCGGAGGTGGGATGCCCGTGTGCTCGCCGATTTCGGGGCGTGACAATAACCATTCAAATGGCAACTCAAGATGCCTTAGCAATCGGTCGACTACACGACACTACCTCCACGAATCCTCAACATATTCGGTTCATACAACAATATAAAGGGCATAATATAATTCGAAGGTTTCGCGTACATATTAGCCCTTAAATCACTTCTAAATCACAATCCACTTCACATACTTCCCACTAACATCATAATCAACATTTTAGGTAGTCTCTTGAGTCAATTTGAGGTCAAAATACTCTTCTAACAGCCCCCAACAGAATAGGTTCATGTAGAACAGTAATCAAAACAGAACCGGTTTGAGCCTATTCCGCATAATCAGTCCATATTTCAATCCTAGGTCCCAATTTCTCACGAATTAAACTTGTCAGAACTTCAATTTATGTGTTAAGGAGGCTCACCAAGAGTTTTGAAGTGGAACGACACCTCGAAGACCTTTGAACAGCCCGGTTCCTTCACAACCCTCAGACGGTCAAAATCTGTTCGCTTATCATCACCTCTGTTCAGCCACGAAAATATCCTAAATTCTCAACGAAATAATCATACTTGCTCAACCAACTCAAGTACTAGATGTTTTGAAGACCTCACCGAAAATTTGGAGCCATTTGAGTCCGGAAGCCCCTAAAAACTGTCTCTCTCCAAAATCGGGTCAGATTCTGACCTTTGCCCACTCAAAAACATGTACGAGAAGAAATAATGGGCCAAATTGAGCTTATAATACTTTGTTGGAACGGAAAGACGATAAGCTTTCATATGACGGTGATTTTACCTCAATCCAATGTCGGACGACAAAGTTATGGCCAGAATAGTGAAGTAATTTTTCTCTATCCGCGAGAAAACTACTCGACCGAATGCAAAAAGAAGAAGAAGAGGAAGAGAGAGAAGGTGGCCGGCCAAATGAGGAGGGAGGGAGGGTCTTCCACACCAATAATGCATTTTGGGTCAATTAGATAATATGGGTAATTAATGGGCATTTAATGCATGAGGACTTCTTTGGTTGACACTTGGCAAGCTTCCATTGGTTGATCCATTGACTTTGACTTCCTTTGACCATATCCACATCAAATTTTCGGCAGTTTCTATGGGAGGGTAGATTGACTATTTTGCCCTTCCAACTTTCTTAAGGCAAAGGTATGAGGTTGAGGGGCAAAACGGTCATTTGCCACTTTTCGTCTGAAAACTTCGTTATTCTCAATTTGAGTGGCCATTGGCGAGACGACGTCAAATCCATTTTTCAATTTTGAAATTCTTCATTTCCAATTGCCAATACGAGCTTCCAATCCATGTCATTAGCCTTGAGGGGTCGGAAGTTCAGAATGTCACAATGAGCTCTCTTAGCAATCCCCTTAAGTAGAATTCAATCATACGACCTCTTGATTTTCAACTCAATTAGCCTCTATGAGCGCTCCGTGATCGGTATAATAGGATGCGTTAGTAATCTATCTTTTGACTCGAATGAGAGTAGTTAAGAGACTTTGTTGATAATTTTGGATAAAGTAGTGTGGATTTTTTTTATGGCGGTGAATGAGGGCAAATTTAATATTACAATGAAAGTAAGTTGATTTTTTATTAGATAAAAAAAAATTATGGCAGGACTAAAATTGAATATCAAGTTTGAGGAGAATATCTTGCAAAATCAGAAAATTTTAAAGGTGGAAATTACCGTGGATTCCCCCAAGCTAAGACCAAACTAAGCGTCACGTTAGCGCTGGTGACTAGCGTTGAGTATGGACATATTTGGTAACTTCATCTAGAGAAGAAAAAGAGAGTATTGTCTTAAGAGGAAATTACCGTGGGCTCCTCTAAGCTTGAACGAACTAAACGTCGGGGAAGGGCTGGTCACTAGCCTTAAGTATGGGACATCTTGGTAACTTCCGTTAGGGCAGTCGGGAGGGAAGATCAAAGGGCGACCAAAACCGTTTGTAGCAAAAAGCATGCCCCGCTGTCTGATCGTCCTTTCGCGGAGTCTCACATCACATCTCATTCCCTCCATCGCTCACTCCTCGTCTGTCACCGAAATTTTTCCTTCCCCATTCTTTCTAACTCTCTCTCTCTCTCTCTCTCTCTCTCTCTCTCTCTCTCTCTCTCTCTCTCTCTCTCTCTCTAGAAACACTTCACCGTCTTCTTCGCCAAATGCTTTCTGCGATTTCACTCTCAGAACGCTGAGTGATGAAGTCCGGGCAAGAAATAGCTCAACCTTGTTAGCTAAGGTACGTAGCCTTATTTTTATCTCCCGTCGATGATGCTATTTTCGGTCGTCGTCCTCATTTCTGTGAAGAAAACGAGGCTCGCTGAGTCGTTCTTCGTCGAGAGGCGCGAGATGTTTTGTGTGAGTTCAGAACTATGATCTTGCATGTTATTTTCGTCGCTACTTTTGATTCGTTGTGCTTGCTGCTCATTTCTGTGAAGAAAACTAGGCTCGTTGAGCTTGCTGCTCGGTGAGTCCTTCTTCGGCGAGAGGCGCGAGATGTTTTGTCTGAGTTCGGAACTATGATCTTGCGTGTTATTTTTGCCGCTACTTTTGGTTCTCCAAATGAAGGCGAACTGCGGGAGTTATCTGTTCATCTTTAGTTGGCGGAGGGGGTTGTCGGACCAGTGCGGGGAGGATAAGAGCGAGGAGACGGAGAAGTGTAGGGAGGTGAACTTGGAGCGGAGGGATTGCCACCGCTCGGCGAAGGACCGAACGGTGAGGGAATACATCAGGAGAAGGGAGTGGAAGGGGCTTATTAGGCCGAGGAGCGATTGGGGGGAGGCGGCGGCGGAGTCGGCACTGCGACGGAGGAGGGATGCATTTCCAACAAGGTTCCGGGCTAGGACCAGGAAGAGATTGGGAGGGATAGGGAAGGGAAATGCATTGATGAGGGAGAGAGACGGAGGCTCAGCGAGGAAGGAAAACGAGGAGCAAAGAAAAGCGAAGCAAATCGAGAGAGGGTTGAGGAGTTAGAGCTGGAGCTGGAGCTGGAGCTCCGGATGAGTGAGAGAGAAGTTTCAGTTTCGGAAGGAAGGGGGGCTAGTCGTTCTTCGTCGAGAGGGGCGAGATGTTTTGTCTGAGTCCGGAACTATTCTTGCGTGTTATTTTCGTCGCTACTTTTGGTTATTCAGATGACGGTGAACTGCAGGAGTCATCTGTTCCTCTTTAGCTGGCGGTACGTGCTTTGGCTATTAGGGAGCACAGATGAACTGGCGATTGGACGCTTAATCTTCCGCGAGAGTAGTTGTATTGCATGTTTCATCGTTTTCTTGCATGCGAGGGGATTTCAAATTTCGACTATCCCAAATAGTGTCACGAAGTTCGCGAATGTCCTAGAATAGGGTAATTTGGAATTTCAAACATTTTAAATGTCACATTTGTCACGTCATTGAAGCATCTCAGCAACATCTTATATGGTCGCATGTTAGGATAATTAATTCGTAATGTAGCTTGAATGCTAGATTGATGTTATTTAACATGTCATGTAGAGTAAGTCATGTAATTAATCAATTCACGCCATGTTAAATCAGAATTCACTTTCATCTTATTTTTGTATGTATTCATCCTTGCTTAGATTGCATTTATTTATGCCTTTGATAAGAATTTATGATGCACATAGTTTATGACAAGAATTTATTATGAAAATTGGTCGGTATTCTGACCAGATTTTTAACGTATCTCAATATTTTATTTTAGATTTTAAAAAGGAAAATGGGAGGCCATAGGCTAGGTTGCACCGATTCTGATACTGACACCGATACCGACACTGACACGATACGTCGATACGCCATTTCTCAAAAACAGAAAAATCCGATACGTCAGGGACATGTCATATTAAATATATATATTTTCAAATATAAAAAAATAAATTAAAGCCTAAACAGGTTATAAGCATTAAATTCAGCAAAGAAAGTTTTTTAAAATAATATTTTGATTTCATAACAAAAAAAAAAAAAAAAAAAACCTCTTCCCGCGTGTCCGACACGTTCGACACGCGTGTCGGACACGTATCCGACACGCGTGTCGGACGCGTATCGGCGCGTATCGGACGCGTATCGGTGTCCGATACGCGTCCGACACCGATACTTTCGCCAAATAGATGTATCGGTGCTACATAGGCCATAGGAAGCACTCCATTCCTCCTCCTCCCAAGAGCAAGAAAGGGAAGCGGAAAGGGCAAGTCAGTGGAGAGGAGCCGTGCCTGTTCGAGTGTCACACTTGCAAGCAGACCTTTATGACACTGAATCAGCTGACATATCATGCCCAAATTCCTCACAAGGGAAAGAAGGAGGGAGGGCTCCTCACAAATGAGATTACAGGAATGAAAAAAGTAAAGAAAATTCAACAGAAAGACCATGCTCAAGATGTAAGTTCCGAGCATCTGTTTCTTAGTGTATTCTGTTTCGCTCTTATTGAGTCTAAAGGCATCAGTTTGCGAAGCATGAAAAGTTGTGCATATTGACATAGTATAGTGAAATCATGTAATCAAGGAGAAAAACCTTTTTTAAGGGGAGGAGAATGATACAACAGCATACGTCCCGACACCATAGATGGGTTGAGTTGTAGAGTGCCTAAGTTGGGACACTTACCTTGATCGATTAGCAAAACGTCACACCAAGCGATCCTTTTCAATTCCACAACTATGCAACCAACCAAGGATCTTTCGTCAACCTATAAAAGTTCATCAATTTCGGATCAAAAGCCATTGAATCTTACTTTTCTTAATCCAATCCCTCAATAACCATTCAAATGGCAACTCAAGATGCCTTAGCAATCGGTCGACTACACGACACTACCTTCACGAATCCTCAATATATTCGGTTCATACAACAATATAAAGGGCATAATATAATTCGAAGGTTTCGCGTACATATTAGCCCTTAAATCACTTCTAAATCCCAATCAACTTCACATACTTCCCACTAACATAATAATTAACATTTTAGGTAGTCTCTTGAGTCAATTTGAGGTCAAAATACTCTTCTAACAGCCCCCAACAGAATCGGTTCATGTAGAACAGTAATCAAAACAGAATCGGTTTGAGCCTATTCCGCATAATCAGTCCATATTTCAATACTAGGTCCCAATTTCTCACGAATTAAAATTGCCAGAACATCAATTTATGTGTTAAGCAGGCTCACCAAGAGTTTTGAAGTGGAACGACACCTCGAAGACCTTTGAACAGCCCGGTTCCTTCACAACCCCCACACGGTCAAAATATGTTCGCTTATCACCACCTCTTTCAGCCACGAAAATATCCCAAATTCTCAACAAAATAATCGTACTTGCTCAACCAACTCAAGTACTAGATGTTTTGAAGACCTCACCGAAAATTTGGAGCCATTTGAGTCCGGAAGCCCCTAAAAATCGTCTCTCTCCAAAATCGGGTCAGATTCTGACCTTTGCCCACTCAAAAACACGTACGAGAAGAAATAATGGGCCAAATTGAGTTTGTAATAGTTTGTTGGAACGGCAAGATGATAACCTTTCATATGACGGTGATTTTACTTCAATCCAATATCGGACGACAAAGTTATGGCCAGAATAGTGAAGTAATTTTTCTCTATCCGCGAGAAAACTACTCGACCGAGTGCAAAAACAAGAAGAAGAGGAAGAGAGAGAAGGTGGCCGGCCAAATGAGGAGGGAGGGAGGGTCTTCCACACCAATAATGCATTTTGGGTCAATTAGATAATATGGGTAATCAGGCGCCGGCGAGATGTGGTGGCTGATTGAGGTGCCGGCTAGATGTTATTTTAGCTAGGATATGGCTCGGATTGGTTCATTAGTTGGTTTAGGTAGAATTAAGATGAAGGGACTGTGAAATTTGGTCGGTATTCCATTGAGATTTTTAACCTATTTCATTCTTTTGCTTTATAAAGAGGAAGATGGGAGGCCATAGGACACAGCACTCCATTCCTACACCCAAGAATAAGAAATGGAAGCGGCAAGTCAATGGAAATTCGAGAGGGTGCCAATGTCAGACTTGCGAGAAAAATTTTCTTACACTGGATCGGTTGGCCCATCATGTCATCCATACACACAAGGGTAAGAAGGAGGAGTGGGCTCCTCCCAACGACGATTGATATGGTGAGTTTCCATATCATGGATTGTCTTCATTTTTTTTAGTTTCCATTTCATGGTTGACTTAACAATTTTATGTAATTTTTTTTAACAGATTTCATTTCATGGACGTCAAAGAGTCTGTCACTTCTCTTTGATGTCCATGATTGATCAAGAGTTCCTGAGAGCTCTTGATCATCTATGTTGGCATGCAATAGATCCATGTGGAATTTACGATCAGATTGAAACCCACGGAGGAGTGGATTTGTAAATAACAATGGCAACAATACAGGTGGCGTACGTGGACTAAGTTCATGCATGGGACGTTTTTCATCTGTTTTTGGTCAGGTTGATTCGAAGTTGAGTATGGCTGGTTATTGAGTCTAATTGAGTCTGGACAATTCTCTTTGCGCTCGAGTCGAGCATTTTGACTCTGGATGCTGCTCGAACTTGATTTGAGCTCATCTGAGTTTCTTGCTTCAGCCTCAACTTGACTCCGTTGACGTATTTTTCGAGCTCGAGAGATCGTTGGATAACAAGAAAAGTAGACTCGCTTTGAGTTCAAAACGGATATTTTAATTCGAAAATAAACTAAACGCATAAACTATTTGATTAGGCTCATGAATCGATTGGGCTGAGTAGTTTTCATGATCCCATATTTGAACGACTCAAAACTCTAATGGAATCTTAGTCCAAAACGACAAAGTTGTTCTCTATGGTGTACTACATTGTAGATCTAAATGCAATAGAAACGTATACGGTGAGTTACGTCACGTGGCTTACGTCATAATCATATAATCGGTCTTTCTTTATGTTGTAACAAACGCAGAAAAACAAACACAGAACACAATGATTTACGTGGTTCGATTAAGGTGATCTACGTCCACGGGCGAGACAAAACAATATTCCACTATAATCAAAGGGAGTACATATTACAGAAGTCGGTCTTAGCGACTGAACAAAAGCACACGGCTCACAAGTCTCTCAGATGACGAAAATCATCCCTACGACAAAATAAACCCTAACCACAGCATAAATAGAGCCCAAAAAAATTCTGATAAGGTGGAAGTAGATACAGCTGGCCGAATGTGAGAATCGTAGAGCAATTTAGGTTGTCGATTTTATCTCACTGAATTGGTTGTCGAATCTAAGGGAGTTTTCTAGACATTTTACACGTGTTGTCTACTGCACCAGGAGATTATCAGCGAATGTGTGTCCGATTGCCATAGGAAATCTAGGTGATCCATGTTTTTACACATCTTTGGATGAATTGATTTGATTTGAAGAAAAACAATGAAAATTACAAAACGAATTCCGCTGGAAAATTGGACTTGGTGGGGACTTGGTGGGAGATGTGGTAGCTGATTGAGGCGCCGGCAAGATGTTATTTTGGCTAGGTTATATTTTGGATTGGTTAATGAGTTAGTTTAGGTGAATTTAGACAAAGAAATTGTGACCGGTGTCGGAATTCCGACACGCGTTGACCGCGTGTCGGACGCGTATCGACGCGTATCGGTGTCCGATACGCGTCCGACACCGATACTTCCGCCAAATAGAAGTATCGGTGCTACATAGGCCATAGGAAGCACTCCATTCCTCCTCCTCCCAAGAACAAGAAAGGGAAGCGGAAAGGGCAAGTCAGTGGAGAGGAGCCGCGCCTGTTCGAGTGTCACACTTGCAAGCAGACCTTTATGACACTGAATCAGCTGACATATCATGCCCAAATTCCTCACAAGGGAAAGAAGGAGGGAGGGCTCCTCACAAATGAGATTACAGGAATGAAAAAAGTAAAGAAAGTTCAACAGAAAGACCATGCTCAAGATGTAAGTTCCGAGCATCTGTTTCTTAGTGTATTCTGTTTCGCTCTTATTGTGTCTAAAGGCATCGGTTTGCGAAGCATGAAAAGTTGTGCATATTGACATAGTATAGTGAAATCACGTAATCAAGGAGAAAAACCTCTTTTAAGGGGAGGAGAAGGATTCAACAGCACACGTCCCGACACCATAGATGGGTTGAGTTGTAGAGTGCCTAAGTTGGGACACTTACCTTGATCGATTAGCAAAACGTCACACCAAGCGATCCTTTTCAATTCCATAACTATGCAACCAACCAAGGATCTTTCGTCAACCTAGAAAAGTTCATCAATTTCGGATCAAAAGCCATTGAATCTTACTTTTCTTAATCCAATCCCTCAATAACCATTCAAATGGCAACTCAAGATGCCTTAGCAATCGGTCGACTACACGACACTACCTTCACGATTCCTCAATATATTCGGTTCATACAACAATATAAAGGGCATAATATAATTCGAAGGTTTCGCGTACATATTAGCCCTTAAATCACTTCTAAATCCCAATCAACTTCACATACTTCCCACTAACATCATAATTAACATTTTAGGTAGTCTCTTGAGTCAATTTGAGGTCAAAATACTCTTCTAACAGCCCCCAACAGAATCGGTTCATGTAGAACAGTAATCAAAACAGAATCGGTTTGAGCCTATTCCGCATAATCAGTCAATATTTCAATACTAGGTCCCAATTTCTCACGAATTAAAATTGCCAGAACATCAATTTCTGTGTTAAAGAGGCTCACCAAGAGTTTTGAAGTGGAACGACACACCTCGAAGACCTTTGAACAGCCCGGTTCCTTCACAATCCTCACACGGTCAAAATCTGTTCGCTTATCACCACCTCTGTTCAGCCATGAAAATAACCTAAATACTCAACAAAATAATCGTACTTGCTCAACCAACTCAAGTACTAGATGTTTTGAAGACCTCACCGAAAATTTGGAGCCATTTGAGTCCGGAAGCCCCTAAAAATCGTCTCTCTCCAAAACCAGGTCAGATTCTGACCTTTGCCCACTCAAAAACACGTACGGGAAGAAATAATGGGCCAAATTGAGCTTATAATACTTTGTTGGAACGGCAAGATGATAACCTTTCATATGACGGTGATTTTTCCTCAATCCAATATCGGACGACAAAGTTATGGCCAGAATAGTGAAGTAATTTTTCTCTATCCGCGAGAAAACTACTCGACCGAGTGCAAAAAGAAGAAGAAGAGGAAGAGAGAGAAGGTGGCCGGCCAAATGAGGAGGGAGGGAGGGTCTTCCACACCAATAATGCATTTTGGTTCAATTAGATAATATGGGTAATCAGGCGTCGGCGAGATGTGGTGGCTGATTGAGGCGCCGGCTAGATGTTATTTTAGCTAGGATATGGCTCGGATTGGTTCATTAGTTGGTTTAGGTAGAATTAAGATGAAGGGACTGTGAAATTTGGTCGGTATTCCATTGAGATTTTTAACCTATTTCATTCTTTTGCTTTATAAAGAGGAAGATGGGAGGCCATAGGACACATCACTCCATTCCTACACCCAAGAATAAGAAATGGAAGCGGCAAGTCAATGGAAATTCGAGAGGGTGCTAATGTCAGACTTGCGAGAAAAATTTTCTTACACTGGATCGGTTGGCCCATCATGTCATCCATACACACAAGGGTAAGAAGGAGGAGAGGGCTCCTCCCAACGATGAATGATATGGTGAGTTTCCTTCTCATGGATTGTCTTCATATTGTTTAGTTTCCATTTCATGGTTGACTTAACAATTTTTTGTAATTTTTTTTAACAGATTTCATTTCATGGACGTCAAAGAGTCTGTCACTTCTCTTTGATGTCCATGATTGATCAAGAGTTCCTGAGAGCTCTTGATCATCTATGTTGGCATGCAATAGATCCCTGTGGAATTTACGATCAGATTGAAACCCACGGAGAAGTGGATTTGTAAATAACAATGGCAACAATACAGGTGGCGTACGTGGACTAAGTTCATGCATGGGACGTTTTTCATCTGTTTTTGGTCAGGTTGATTCGAAGTTGGGTATGGCTGGTTATTGAGTCTAATTGAGTCGGGACAATTCTCTTTGTGCTCGAGTCGAGCCTTTTGACTTTGGATGCTGCTCGAACTTGATTTGAGCTCATCTGAGTTTCTTGCTTCAGCCTCAACTTGACTCCGTTGATGTATTTTTCGAGCTCGAGAGATCGTTGGATAACAAGAAAAGTAGACTCGCTTTGAGGTCAAAACGGATATTTTAATACGAAAATAAACTAAACGCATAAACTATTTGATTAGGCTCATGAATCGATTGGGCTGTGTAGTTTTCATGATCCCATATTTGAACGACTCAAAACTCTAATGGAATCTTAGTCCAAAACGACAAAGTTGTTCTCTATGGTGTACTACATTGTAGATCTAAATGCAATAGAAACGTATACGGTGAGTTACGTCACGTGGCTTACGTCATAATCATATAATCGGTCTTTCTTTATGTTGTAACAAACGCAGAAAAACAAACACAGAACACAATGATTTACGTGGTTCGATTAAGGTGATCTACGTCCACGGGCGAGACAAAACAATATTCCACTATAATCAAAGGGAGTACATATTACAGAAGTCGGTCTTAGCGACTGAACAAAAGCACATGGCTCACAAGTCTCTCAGATGACGAAAATCCTCCCTACGACAAAATAAACCCTAACCACAGCATAAATAGAGCCCAAAAAAATTCTGATAAGGTGGAAGTAGAGACAGCTGGTCGAATGTGAGAATCGAATAGCAATTTAGGTTGTCGATTTTGTCTCACTGAATTGGTTGTCGAATCTAAGGGAGTTTTCTGGACATTTTGCACTTGTTGTCTACTGCACAAGGAGATTATCAGCGAATGTGTGTCCGATTGCCATAGGAAATCTAGGTGATCCATGTTTTTACACATCTTTGGATGAATTGATTTGATTTGAAGAAAAATAATGAAAATTACAAAACGAATTCCGCTGGAAAATTGGACTTGGTGGGGACTTGGTGGGAGATGTGGTAGCTGATTGAGGCGCCGGCAAGATGTTATTTTGGCTAGGTTATAGTTTGGATTGGTTAATGAATTAGTTTAGGTGAATTTAGACAAAGAAATTGTGAAAATTTTACATTTGTTTGGTGTTTTGTGCTACTATTTTCATATGGCCTTGGATGAATTATTAGTTTTTTGGTGTGTTACAAAATTTAGCTTGATCTATAAGGAATTATATCAATTATCAAATTTACCAGAAATCTAGGTGATCCATGTTTTCCTTCTCTGTCGAAGCATTATGAAGTCTCTTTACACATTTTTGATTGATTTAATTTCAAGACAAACAATGAAAATTACAAAAAACGGATTTCGTCGGAAAACTGGACTTGGCCGAAGATGCGTTGGCTGATTCAGGCGCCGGCTAGATGTTATTTTGGCTAGGAAATGGTTCGGATTGGTTCATTAGTTGGTTTAGGTAGAATTAAGATGAAGGAACTGTGAAATTTGGTCGGTATTCCATTGAGATTTTTAACCTATTTCATTCTTTTACTTTTTAAAGAGGGAGATGGGAGGCCATAAGAAGCAGCACTCCATTCCTACACCCAAGAATAAGAAAAGAAAGCAGCAAGTCAGTGGAAATCCGAGAGGGTGCCAATGTCAAACTTGCGAGAAACATTTTCTTACACTGGATCAGTTGACCCATCATGTCATCCATACTCACAAGGGGAAGAAGGCGGAGAGGGCTCCTCCCAACGACGAATGATATGGTGAGTTTCCATCTCATGGATTGTCTTCATATTGTTTAGTTTTCATTTCATGGTTGGCTTAACAATTTTCTGTAATTTTTTTAACAAATTTCATTTCATGGACGTCAAAGAACAAAAAAGGAAGTGGCAAGTCAATGAAGAGCTGCACCAGTTCAGATGTTAAATTTGCAAGCAAACATTTCTGACACTAGCTCAATCAACCCTTCATGTTCAAACTCACTTCGGGAAGGAGGATGAGATGACTCCTCCTAACCACGAATAATATGGTAAGTGTCTTAATATTGTTTAATTTCTATTTCATGGTTGAATGACCAAAATGTCCCTAAATAAAACGAATCGGGTTTTTTTTAGATTAATATAGTCTTTTATGTTCTTATTTGAAATAATGTGTACTTGAGGCTCTTCTTTGATACAATCAGGACACTTCATGTACTTATTTGAATCAATGTTCGCTTAAGGCCCTTATTTTTCAAATAAGAGCGCTTGGGCCCTTTTTTGAAATTTCCCCGAGATTTTTAACCTATTTCATTTTTTACATTTTAAAGAGGGGACGGGAAGCCATAGAAACACTCCATTCCTACCCTAAAGAACAAATAAGAAAGCGGCAAGTCAGTGAAGAGCTGCACCAGTTCGGATGTAAAATTTGCAAGCAAACATTTCTGACACTGGCTCAATTAACCCATCAAGTTCAAACCCACTTGGGGAAAAAGGAGGAGATGGCTCCTCCTAACCATGAATAATATGGCAAGTGTCTTAATATTGTTTAATTTCTATTTCATGGTTGAATGACCAAAATGTCCCTAAATAAAACGACTCGGGTTTTTTTTAGACTAATATAGTCTTTTATGTTCTTATTCGAAATAATGTGTACTTGAGGCTCGTTTTTTTATACAATCAGGACACTTCATGCACTTATTTGAATTAATGTTCATTTAATGCTCTTATTTTTCAAATAAGAGCACTTTGGCCCTTTTTTGAAATTTCCCCGAGATTTTTAACCTATTTCATTTTTTTACATTTTAAAGAGGGGACGGGAAGCCATAGAAACGCTCCATTCCTAGCCCAAAGAACAAAAAAAAAAGCGGCAAGTCAGTGAAGAGTTGCACCAGTTCAGATGTAAAATTTGCAAACAAACATTTCTTACACTAGCTCAATTAACCCAGCATGTTCAAACTCACTTAGGGAAGGAGGAGATGGCTCCTCCTAACCACGAATAATATGGTGAGTGTCTTAGTATTGTTTAATTTCTATTTCATGATTGAATGGCCAAAATGTCCCTAAATAAAACGACTCGGGATTTTTTTTTTAGATTAATATAGTCGTTTATGTTCTTCTTTGAAATAATGTGTACTTTAGGCTCTTCTTTGACACAATCAGGCCCTTCATGCACTTATTTGAATCAATGTTCTCTTAAGGCCCTTATTTTTCAAATAAGAGCCCTTTGGCCCTTTTTTGAAATTTCCCCGAGATTTTTAACCTATTTAATTTTTTTACATTTTTAAGAGGAGACGGGAAGCCATAGAAACACTACATTCCTACCCCCAAAGAACAAAAAAAAGGAAGCGACAAGTCAGTGAAGAGCTGCACCAGTTCAGATGTAAAATTTGCAAGCAAACATTTCTAGCACTGGCTCAATTAACCCATCATGTTCAAACTCACTTGGGGAAAAAGGAGGAGATGGCTCCTCCTAACCACGAATAATATGGTATGTGTTTTAATATTGTTTAATTTCTATTTCATGGTTGAATGACCAAAATGTCCCTAAATAAAACGACTCGGGATTTTTTTTTTTTAGATTAATATAGTCTTTTATGTTCTTATTTGAAATAATGTGTACTTTAGACTCTTCTTTGACACAATCAGGGCACTTCATGCACTTATTTGAATCAATGTTCACTTAACGCCCTTATTTTTCAAATAAGAGCACTTGGGCCCTTTTTTGAAATTTTCCTGAGATTTTTAACCTATTTTTTTTTTTTTTACATTTTAAAGAGGAGACGGGAAGCTATAGAAACACTCTATTCCTACCCTAAAGAATAAAAAAGGAAGCGGCAAGTCAGTGAAGAGCTGCACCAATTCAAATGTAAAATTTTCAAGCAAACATTTCTGACACTGGCTCAATTAACCCATCATGTTCAAACTCGCTTGGGGAAGAATACCACAAATAATATGGTAAGTGTCTTAATATTGTTTAATTTCTATTTCATGGTTGAATGACCAAAATGTCCCTAAATAAAATGATTCGGGTTTTTTTTAGATTAATATAGTCTTTTATGTTCTTATTTGAAATAATGTGTACTTTAGGCTCTTCTTTGACACAATCATGACACTTCATGCATTTATTTGAATCAATGTTCACTTAAGGTCCTTATTTTTCAAATAAGAGCACTTGGGCCCTTTTTTGAAATTTTCCCGAGATTTTTAACCTATTTCATTTTTTTTACATTTTAAAGAGGAGACGGGAAGCCATAGAAACACTCCATTCCTACCCCAAAGAACAAAAAAGGAAGCGGCAAGTCAGTGAAGAGCTGCACTAGTTCAGATGTAAAATTAGCAAGCAAACATTTTTGACACTGGCTCAATTAACCCATCAAGTTCAAACTCACTTGGGGAAGAAGGAGGAGATGGCTCCTCCTAACCACGAATAATATGGTGAGTGTCTTAATATTGTTTAATTTCTATTTCATGATTGAATGACTAAAATATAACGACTCGGGTTTATTTTAGATTGATATAGTCTTTTATGTTCTTATTTGAAATAATGTGTACTTTAGGCTCTTCTTTGACACAATCAGGGCACTCCATGCACTTATTTGAATCAATGTTCGCTTAAGGCCCTTATTTTTCAAATAAAAGCACTTGGGCCCTTTTTAAAATTTTTCCCCAGATTTTTAACCTATTTCATTTTTTTTACATTTTAAAGAGGAAACGGGAAGCCATAGAAACACTACATTCCTACCCCAAAGAATAAAAAAGGAAGTGGCAAGTCAGTGAGGAGCTGCACCAGTTCAGATGTAAAATTTGCAAGCAAACATTTCTGACACTGGCTCAATTAACCCGTCATGTTCAAACTCACTTGGGGAAGAAGGAGGAGATGGCTCCTCCTAACAACGAATAATATGGTGAGTGTCTTAATATTGTTTAATTTCTATTTCATGGTTGGTTTAATATTTTTCTATAATTTTTTTAACAAATTTCATTTCATGGGTGTCAAAGAGTATGTGACTTCTCTTTGATGTCCATGACCGATCAAGAGTACTTGAGAACTCTTGATCATCTTTCTTGGCATGCAAGAGGACCTTTGACTTTTGAAGTGAAATTTGCAACCTGATCGAAACCCACATAGGTAGTCATGGCCACGAGCCGGGGACCGTCGGTTTCGGTTCTTCAATCGGCGGTTCTGATTCCAATTTAGGGGAACCGAAACCGAGCCCTTAAGTGGTGGTTTCGGTTCCATTTTGAACCGATGATTATGGGCCGATTTCGGGCCATGTTCCGGTTCAAAACCAAAAATGAAACCTCGGGTTTCGATTACGGTTTTTGAGTTTAAAAATTAAATTGTAATGAATTTGTAATAAAATTATAATCAAATTATCAAATAATGAATTTTGAAATAAAAGAAAATAATGAATTATCAAATACAAACTGTAATGAGAATACAAATTGTTGGAAAAAAATTATCAAATATAAATTGTAATCAAATTTAGGGTGAAAAAAGGGAGGAGGAAAGGCTTGAACTTAATGAATTGCCATTAAGAAACTACATATCTTTTTGGGATAGAAAAATCAAAGCTAATGTAGTTCTCTTACATTTGATAACTCTATACTTATCTTCAATTGTCGCTACCTATTCCGGTACCGGTGCCAGTGGTATCTCCGTCATCAAAGAATTCTGTTTTATTATTGCAATCTATCCCTTGTTATCTATATTGAGGCTTTGTCCAATCATCAACACAAACTTGAACCTCCACCGAATCGGGAGCTAATATTGAACGTCGTTTGTCCAAAATATTGCCTCCAACGCTAAATGTTTGTTCTATCGCAACTATTGAACAAGGATTGGTTTCGGCGAGGCCGGCATTAGTTACAGAAGGGAAGAGGGAAGGGGAGGGAAAGGAAAAAAGGGAAAGGCGAATAGAAAAAAGAAAAGAAAATGCAAACAGAAAAAGAAAAAAAAGGAAAATAAAATTAAAACGTTAAAAGACATAAATGTTCTTTTATCATGCCCTTCTTTGAAACGAAAAATGCACCTCGGACCCTTTTTTGAAACAAAATCTAATACATGCCCTTTTTTGAGAAAATCCAAGGACTTCATTCTCTTAAATGAAATTTTCCCAAGAAATCCAAACTAAGTTCGGTCAACGTAGTCGGCACTGATTCGTCTGGGGAATAGAAACAAGATCTCTCTGACTCCTACATGAATAAGTTGAACAAACCGACTTGGACAATCAGAAGGAAATCCACGCATCTTGCTTTGCTCAATATTTGAAATCCAGAATTTTTTGTATAAGGATCAATATCAACTTTCCTATTTAACTCTTCTCGCGGTCAAAGTCCCAACTCCACCTTGGATTCCATGTGCATAAAAATTAATTCAGTCTTGAAGAAGGCCACCATAAAAGTCCAATTTGGACTTTCTTGTCAGCACCTCGATTTAGATAAGTTTTATATCTACGGGCTCATACTCGAGGCATATATTTTAACATTTTACAAACAAAACCATGTAATTTTGATCCAATTGATAATAATGCGTTTCTCATGCATAATTATCGATTACAATACAAAATAGGTTCTCTCTCTTCTCATTTTTGTATTGTTGTCATCTTCCTTTTCTACAAGAATTACGCTTGGTAAAGTATTATCTCTCGTGTATATTTTGGCAGATAAATAGTTTCGAAACGGGGCATATCCCTTAATTTTAACGGAAACTAGGAATGATCCCTTCTGATAACTCATCTTGTACGAATTGGATTAGGAATTGGTAATACTTTCAAATTAGGATATTCATTCTATATCAAGGGAGTGACTTATATATACAACCATCAAGCTGTTGGACCCTTACTTTACTTCCCATCGGTTGCCACCACTAACCCCTCTATATTTTCTTTTTTCCCTCTTTCGTTTCCGCCATAGTATCGCCACCAGCCACCGAGAGTAAGGTGCTCGACGAATTCTCGAGCACGATCACGAGAAGGCGGCAACTGCCACGTGGATCGAATTGATCGGGTAAATACGAATTCTCATCTTGTTTCTTGTTTCTTGTTTCTTGTTTCTTGTTTCTTCTTCTTCTAAAAATGCCTGCTGTTATTTTTGTTTGCTACCGCCTGAGTCCTTCGTTGGTAAGAGATTATGGATGTTTATTATGGTTTTGGCAATTGGTCTTTTGGAGGTCCAAGGAACATTACGAATAATCAAGACGTTTATTTTCCCTACTCTCTTTTTGACAATGCGTTATTAAAATAGTGGGATAACGCAAAATTCAGTTCATGATTCCCTACAATTAACCAAGAAATATTTGCTTACCTATTCTAGGTTAGCTTATGATTTATGGATCGATTTGGCTATCGAAATGAGAATTACCAAAGACGGCTTAGAGGAAACAGAATCTAGATATATCTGTCAAAATCATGAGCAGATTATGGAAGATGCTAAAAGCAAAGGATTGACTGCTTTTTTTTTCCATCGTGCTATCCTTGATAATTATCTTCTTGATAAATAAATCTCGTGCCTTTTACAAACTGTAAAGCCATGCTTGGTTAGTTTCTGGCTCCTTGTATAATTCCATAAAAAGGAAATAATAAGACTAACAACTGACTAGAAATAAAACATTTGACACTATTCTTTTATCACTGTACGAATTCACTTCTAGAAAGTAAACATCGAATGAATGGTTATACACAAAGCGTAACTTTTTAGTGGAAGGTGGGTAGTTATAGCTTTCTTTTTAATTAACATGTCAATGCTTTCTCTGGGCCGGTTTAATATGCAGGTGAGGGTTAATTGGGAAATTTAAAGTGAGACCGTCTACTTAGGGATGCATATTTTTACTTGCTTTGTATTTTATCTAGTTACTGGTGCTATAGTCGGTCTGATATTATGGGAAAGTAGACTATGCAAATTGGTGTACGTATTTGCATAAAGATGGAAAAGGATGTCTCGGATGTTGAAAAACAAAAGCAAAAGATCTACCTGAATCCTCCTCCTCCCGGCAATCGATCTCGCCCTTGGCTTGAGATATGCCATGGATGGGAAAGACAGAGGCAGACCTTTTACGACATTTCAGAGGACCACCACCATATGAAGATCATTCCCCCATCTGCGCAACAAGAGCATCAGCCCTACTTTGAGTCGCGAATGGCTATTCATGGAAGATCGAGATTCTGGGGATTGCAACCTTTGGAATCCTGCCTCCTAGGAGAAAATCCCACTCCCCCCTTTTGGAAGACCTCGTGTGCTCTTGCTGTTTCTTGTTGTCTTCGCCAAGCAATCCTCAATTATATGTTCTAGTGGTTGATTATGGAGAGGACACGATCGGATATTACAACCCTGGAGAGGATACATTCAAAAGGCACAAGGTTGAACCTGACATCAGTTGTGCCACGATGTTCAAAGGGCAAATTTTCTTGCTGATGAAGTATGAAGAATTGGCTATTGTTGGCATAGAGAATTCAGAGCTGAGAGTACGTGCATTGAGGAACAAAGATATTAATTGGTCAAATCCCGGAGGCATACCGGTGTTGCGCGATTATCTGATCTCATCCGGCGAAGACTTGTTAGTTGTGCAAGAGATGATATTTGCGCTCCCGATGGGGCAGATCTATGGCTTTAAAGTTTTCTGGATGAATTTTGCAGAAGGGACATGGGAGGAACTGAAAAGCATTGGCGACCGAGCAATTTTCCTTACTACTCGTGGGGGAATTTCTTGCTCTCCAAAAGACTCGAGAGTTAAGAAAAATGCCATATATTTAGTGGAGAATGGCAATTCAAATATTCGCGTGTATGATTTGGAAGATCAAAGCATTTCAAAGGTGTCGCCTTACTCAAACGTTGATTACCGTTCATCGCATTCAGAATGGATAATGTTGTGACACTTGAAATAGATCGAGAAATGCACTGCGACCAAATAGAATCCTCTCATTTACTTGTGTTGGAATGCTTATATTCCGTTATTTGCTGTAAGAATGCACGTTTAGGCAACTGAGACTTCAACAGTTATAAAGAGATTACATTCTCTTTCGTTATGTTGCGAGTTCGTTGATGAACAAACTTCTACTTTGATCGTGTGTGTATATATATTTATATATATATTGTTGAAAGGACTAAACTAAAAGTAGGATTGTAGGGCTTAAAGTTGCTTGATATTTATACTCCTGATTATCTAGCATTGTTGAGATACATATAGTTCCGCTTGTGATTTTAAAATTTGGATTTTTATTCTCCTTTAGAATTCTGGATCAAGTAAATTTAAATGTTCATTTGCATAAATAAAACTACAAGAAAAATTTATGCAAAAACCTCATTGATGATATGAGTTGCTACGCTATATTGGTTAGATATAGATGAATTACCGAGTCCAAATGACTATAGAATTAACAATAACGACATCCACAGACTATAAAGGGTGATATGGATGCCCAAATTAGGACCAAAAGATACTTGAAGAATCAACAGATATTAAACTCGGAATGAGATAAGACACTCGACCATATGTAGTTTTTGTATAGCCGCGAACAAGCTCTATGGAATAACAGATCGGCATGTATATGAAATTACACTATAATTGATAATCATGCAGGAAAATGAACTGAATATCTGGATTAAAAACTTCACTCAATCTAAAGAACTAAGAGCCGTGAGACTTTAAACGGAAAAAGTATTTTTTTTTAAAAAAGTCTTAAACTTATTGCATTAGTACCAATTCAGTCATAAAGCCTTTAATTGGAACAATTTAGTCCTAAACATTTTTGCATTTGTACCAATTCAGTCCATCCGGCTAATTTTAATCAGAAATTGCTGATATGAATGTCGATGATGCCACGTTGGATGATCGGCGCTGACGTGAATATTTTTTTATAATATTTTAAAAAATAATTTTTTTTTCATTTTTTCTGAAAATTTAGATTTGGTGGGCAAGGGTCACGGGCAACACCCTTGAATGCTCTTTCTGCAGGCATGACATGAATGCCCAAAAGCATCAACCACAACCCATGACAAAAATCTTCCTCTCTGACCTCAAGAACAGCACATGGAATCCAAACACCGAAACTTAAACTAAACATAGTTTATAACTATTAGAATGTGCTGTAAAAGATGTTGTAATCCTAAAAGATATGTATGAGCTGTAATTAGCGAGATTGAAGGATTGTAATTAGCTAGATTAGATGATCTAGATTAGAGAATATATCTTTTAGGATTCTTTCCTTTATCTGTATATATATACCTTTAGGTCATTGTAAAAGATTTGAAGAAAATATAATACGTTTTCTTCCTCGAAATCTCTCTGTGTTAAAAATAACTTCATACCCGAACCAATTCACCTGAAACAACGAAAGCTCTCACCTTTAATCATGACCTTCATCCATCATTATCTAAGCTTCTGCTTGGCCGAGCTCTTCCTCGCTGCCTCCTTGACCTTTTCAATGTACCCTTCAATTGGGGCCCAGCCTCTATAGACCCGGACAGGGGTGCCGGCACGGGCACTGAATTCTCGGGATTGGTTTCGGTGGATCCAAGACTAGTGTCCATGCTCGTGCTCAGGACTTGGGTACATGGGCTTAAGACCCCGGTGCCCTACCGAATTACCAAGTATCTTGGCTACTCATATGCAAGTTACTAGCGCCCGAACAGTGAATGTCTATTTAGGGCACCAAATGATTTTTCTTACCAAATGATGAAAAGTTTGACATTATATTTTCATGTGCCATGAGAACATGAGCTACATATAAGATTTCACTTGTCATGATAATATTGATAAACATGAAGCCATATGAAAGTATTAGGTTACGACATGCTGAATGTTTATATGATCTTTGTCTCCGGAGTTTGAGTGGTAAGCTTAGTCATATAGGGAGGTCGCAAATGGATTTAAAGACAAACTCATATTTTAACCCATTCACAACCTATTCATATGCCTCTCGAATAGTTTTTGTATTTGTAAAAATTCTTTTGGTTTTCTGATTTTCGATTTAAAAAAGAATTCTGAAATTTTTTTTCTTTCTTTTCCTTTTTTTTCTATGAAATCCGACAAAAGTTGCCACCTAGGAGCTGCCGATCACAGGACATTGCCACCAGTCGTGGTCATCGGTCTCTACCGCCGATCGGCTGACAACCTTAGCCGAACGTAGAAGAAAAAGATAGAAAGAAAGAAATATATTAAAAAAACCGCAATTTTTTTAAGAATTATGAAAATTTTCTACAATGTTTTAGTAATATATTATTTCTTAACGAATTGTAATTTTTTCTAAACTGGATTTTAATATTGAGATGTTTTAGCAATATGGATCAGCTAGGGTGTGAATCGGGTCGGGTATGTGTCGCTGGAATTATATATCATAAAAATAGGTTAAAACGAGTTGAATGATTCAATATGGGTCAGACCATTTTCGATTTAACCCACCCATTTGATGGCTCTAATTCCAATGACATGGAGCCGAGCGAGCTAGCGCAAAATGAGCATTTGGCGAAGAAATAATCTCCTTCGTAGACCAAGCTTGAATTTCAATTACATTTGTTCCTACCGTCGGCATGTTCTTGGTTAAACTTAAGAGGTTGCCTATCCATCCATTGGGGAAAAAAAAAAAGGACAGATACATTGCTCTCCTAATATACGTATTGCCGCATATCATCAATTAAGTAAGACTTCCAAACGAAGGGAAGAAAAAGATCAGATCCGCAAGAAAATGAAAAGCGACAACATGTGGAATTAAGAATCGTGCTCATGGTACCTGTACGCAAAAAGTAGCATTCAGACCAACTGCCCCCCCCCCAAAAAAAGAGGTTATTCGAGGAAGACCTGACATCGTAGCTGCAAAATGTTACTTTGAAATCTCCATTTCCAAGTGCCAACGCAGGCCCTTTGAATAATTAATACTCCATGAATTTGAATTACTGTGAATGCTACTCGTTCGGGTTGTCTTAGCTGGGTAATTGGACCCGTTGGCCATTCTTCCCTATGTAGCAATGTGTAATATGGTATTTGGGGGGGGAGGAAGATTTGCTACTTAACCATTACGTGGGGGACAAGATGTATCCCTCGACCTACTTAAATATTTTAGTTTTGCACCAGTAGTTGAAAGACTAGTATGTATTTTTCCAGCACAGTGCTCTGATCACACAAGGACACTATCCTATATTGTATTTGGTATGACTTTTAGGTTGAATGCTACTTTTAACAAGTATCAATCACAACTGTGATGAACTAAAAGTTTCTCAATTTCATTAGAGTAATGTGCTGACCTATGCTTACGGTCAATAGAAATTCGTTAGGGGCAGGGATGAGATGAAGTCCAAAGCATCAATACGGGGCTAGTGGCTATGTTACATCGACACGACACGACACGACAAGCGACGCGACACGACACTTGAATTCTCAAAACATAGAGAATTTCGACACATTAGGACACGTTGTATATTATATGTATATTTTTATATATACATGATAAACATGACAGGAGGGCTAGTGATATATACACGATAAATTACTATTTTTATATATGCCCCACAATTTGTGGGGTTAAATGTTTGCTTCTTTCTTCTTCTTTCATTTTTGAAGACGAAAATGTCGAGAGGGCTAGTTTTTTCGACTTTCGTATGCACATTTTTCTCCCTCGCGGGACACGCGTGTCGGACACGCCAAAATTCTGAAAAATAACGAGTCTGTGTAACTTAAGCTAGTGGTACAATTCTTGAACTTTTATGTGCTTTTTATGGAGTCACCCATATTCTGCTCATAGACGTGACCAAAAAGTGAGAAAGCATAAATTATTTGTCTGTTTGATGTCTTTTGAATGCTAATGCCCCTTGGTGTTGTACCTCACTTCTCTATGTTATTTTAGGTTGGTTAATACCACGAAAAATCTCAATCTAGTACGACAAATTTATCCCAAATTATTTTTTTTATCATGAAAAACCTCCAAACTGGTACATTTATGACAAATTTATTCCATACTATTTTTTTTACCATAAAAAACCCTAAACTAGTACACAATAACAAATTTATCCTAAACTAATTTTTTTTACTATGAAAAACCCCAAACTTGTACACCTGAAACTAATTTACCTTTCATTAAATTTGATTAATATCACGAAAAATGTCAAATTGATACATCTATGGGTAAAAACCTTAAATTCGGGTTTGCGCGCCCAAAATTTGGGCTGCCCCTTCATATGACGTGGCGAAATCTTTCCGATGAAAACGAACGACCGGATTTAATTCTATGTCACCCTTACCATTCCCCATTATGGCAGTGGATCCGGATCACGGACATAGAAGCAAAACGAGAGGATCGACCGAGAACCTCCCGATGAGGCTCCCGTCGTCGCCGCTGTCCCCTTCATCAACGAGCTCCGCCACGCAAGCCAACGCTATTGCCAAGCCCCTGTTCGACATACTTGCGTCGTCCCCTCCAACGCCACGATAAGCCCTGGCTACCCTATAGAGCCGTTGTTCGCAAGAGATCCCTATCAAGCAGTGAAACCCCCTCATCGTCATTGTCAATCCGCAAGCACTAGTGTCCATGCGGGACTTACTGCTGCCGCCCGACGCCCCTGTTGTTGTCTTCCTCCAATGATCCGCATGGGGCTAAGAGCCGAAGACCACCGAGAGCCTTGCCGCATCCTGAACATAGCGTGATACCGTCATCCACCAGAGCCGAGAGCACCCCCGAGCTGTTGCATTACGTGGACTACCGCAGGATAGCAAAACCACTACAAGCATCGTCGTTGCCATTGAGAGTTGCTCATCCGAGAATCGCCAATGTCCAGTTGAATCCTACAGCTGTGAGCTGCTGTCAAGCCGAGAGCTTCGTCGGTCCTCCTGCCATGTGAGCCATTGCTGCTACTGCAAGCTTATGAGCTTCCTAGTCCAATCCCGATCCGCCTGTTCAAACGGGAAACGATATCTGAACCAATATTTAAGTTAGGTAAAATCTTTTGTTTCGATTAAAAAAAAAATGTTGATATTGATTTCCTCATTTGAATTATTTGATATCATGCATATTTCCTAGTCTAGAAAACTATTATAGATTTAGGGGATTATTTTTTCTACAACAATGCTTGTATTTGATGGCTGATCTCGATCATGATATCTAGTCTTGATTGTGCGGGAATCGAGCGATCCAATCTACAACCACGTTGGATCCAAAAAAAAAAATCTACAACCACGTAGATATGATTCTTCGATTTAATTTGTTACTAAATCTGGATTAGAGGATATTTTCAAAATCATGCATTTCTTTAACTGCATATTTGATTGATCATTTTCTCATTCAGAAAATTCAAAAAGATTTAGAAAGATAAGGTTTCTAGTCCTTATCTCATTAATTAAAATGCATTTTTTTAGATATGATTTTATAAAATTCTTATTTCATAGGTTAGGCATTCATTATAAAGATATAATTTATTGGAAATCATATCTAATAGATTATGTGCATTTTAAAATATCTGTGTATAGATTGAGATTGTATCCTCATTTAGAATTAGGGTTAAAGATTTCATAGATAATTTTATGATTTAATTCAAATTATTTCCTATACATTTGAGATAATACTCATTTAGTGTAGTTTAAATTTTTTTTAATTATTAATTTCGAAATTCATCTAAAATACCAAAAATATTTCATGCATGCGCATGTCGTATAGTCTAGGTCATTTCATGCCATGCATATAGATTAGGCATTTCATTATATATGCATGTCATATAAATTAGAATGTATATTTTTCCATGTCATCATTTGCATGCCATATCATTTGCCGTGTCATTACTCATTGACATGTCACATTTGCATGCCATCTAGAATCATGTCTAGGTTCATTCATATAGTTTGCATGTGTAGGTTCATTAATCTAGTTTACATGTTTAGAACATTTAGCCTAATGTTGCATGTCACTTAGGTTAGATTTAATTCATTTTGGCATGCCATTTATATTAGGCTCATTTGATTAATTCACATGTCATTTAATTAGAATTGTACTGTCATTCTAGTTAAACTCATTTTTGCATGTCATTACAGTTAGGTCATTTAAATAAATGCCTCACATGCCATGTCACTTAGAGTAATTGCATATGAATTTTATTTCATGTGCATTAGTCACTTAAACAAGTGAAAATCATAAATAAAAAAATAGTATTAGACTAAGTCTTGCGCCTGGGAAAAAAGTGCTAGGTTTAGGCTGCGACATCTAGGTACATTCCCTTTTCCCTAATCTTGTAATTTATTTAATGCTTTGATTATTGGGTGTTACATAATATTTGTGCACTCGCATGATCACTTCACATGTTAGGACTTTAGAATAAAATCGTCTCAAAGCTGCCTGCTCAAGTATTTTCATTAAAATAAGAAGTTACCAAAAGTGTGTTAATAGAAATATTAGCTTAATCAAGTCTCCGCATTTAATCATTTATGGTTCATAAAAATAAAATATTTCTCTCGATACTTTATTTAGGTGTCTAGTTCGCTAATTCTAAATTGATTGGTAGCGACTTCAAATTGAAATCATTTGCATGTTAAATATTAAACCCTAAGTTGTCATTTGGTATAAACTTGGGAGAGTCCCAGTTAGTTTAATTAGATAATTAGCTCAACAATATATTAGCCTAAAATTGATTTTTTGGTTGCAACAACTCGAACTAATTTTTTTTATCACAAAAAATCTCAAGCTGATACGCCTGTAACAAATTTACTTCAAACTAATTTTCTACAACAAAAAATCTCAAACTAGTACACATGTGATAAATCTATCTCAAACTAATTTTTTTACCACAAAAAAATCAAAACTAATACACCTATAACAAATTTAATCTCCATTAGTTTGGGTTAAGCTTTACCATCAAATGCTGAGTTGGATGACACGTGATGGCTGACGAATGTACCAATTTAAAGTTTTTACCCTTGTTTCTCATAGATGTACTAATTTAGGGGTTTTCATGGTATTATCCCAATTTTACGAAGCAATCGGAGCATAAATTTGTCACAAATATATCAGTTTGAGATTTTTTATGATAAAAAATTAATTTGGGATAAATTTATCACAGGTGTATCAATTTGGGATTTTTGGTGGTCAAAAAATAAGTTTCGAATAAATTTATCACAGTTATGCCAGTGTGGGATTTTTTACAGTTAAAAAATTAGTTTGGTGTAAATTTATTATAAACGTACCAGTTTGAGATTTTTCATTGCAATAATCCCTTTTTATGGGGAAAAATCACCAAAAAATCTCAAGATAACCCCCACTATGATACATTTACCCTAAACATTTTTTATAATATTAAAAATCCTAAACTATTTCAACCAAAAAAAAAATCAAACTATGCCTATTGTGGCATACTGTTGACACCTGATTTTTGACCATTTATTATTGTGATTTTTATTCTTTAAAAAAAATATAAAAAAAGGTCATAAAATCACAAAATCAACTTTGGAAGCCTTGGCCTAGCCTCGGGGACCAATTTTGAACAAAAAATATTTTTTGGTATTTTATAATATTTTTCGAATTCATTTAATTATAAAAATACCCAAAAAATCAGAAAAATACCATTCGTGGTCAGAAAAATACACAAAAATATTCAATAATTTTTTTTTAATTTCATCTTCAAGTGTGTCACCTTAAATCTTGAAAATTCGGCTCGGGTCACTATGTTTCTTCACAAACATAAACTCGAACCGAGCAAAAAAATTCCTTTGCGAGTCTTTTAATTTTCAATTCTCACTTTTTATAAGCCATGACATTGAATCCTAAAGGCTAGAAGTGCAATTGGGTCAATTTGCCCTCCAATTTGATCAATTTTAACCAAAAGGGCTTAATTGCATATTTTTCTTTCGATTAGTCCCCGGTTTCACGGATCTTGAATTTCACACGGGCATACCCATTAAAATTCAACACCTCTACCCATAATTTTCATCATGCCCAATCCATTGGCGGCCTCAATTCAGGCTAATTTGGTCGTTTGGATGTATACGTATGCTCTATGTATTTATACGTCATACGTATTTATACGTTATGCGTATTTATACTGTTTGGTAACCTCTTTAACTCTTGTAATAATAATAATGGTTATTATTTTTAACACCTTTGTTAGTGCTTTTTTAAATAGCATTTTTGTATTGTGAGTGCTATTGTTAGTGCTATTTTTAAATAGTATTTTTGTATTATAAATTGTGAGTGCAATTGTTAGTGCTATTTTTAAATGACATTTATTTATCATAAATTGTGAGTGCTATTGTTAGTACTATTTTTAAATGGCATTTATTTATCATAAATTGTGAGTGCTATTATTAGATAGAATTTATAATTATTAGTGCTATTTTTAAATAGCATTTTTGTATTATAAATTGTGAGTGCTATTGTTAGTGCTATTTTTAAATAGAATTTTTGTATTATAAATTGTGAGTGCTATTGTTAGTGCTATTTTTAAATGTCATTTATTTGTGAGTGCTATTTTTAGAAAGTATTTATTATTTGTGAGTGCTATTTTATAATACAATTTATTGGAAGGAATTTTTGGCTATAAAAGGATGGCAAGAGTTTTGAGGTTAGGGGAGAGACATTTTGTAGAGTGTGCAAATTTTTGAGAGCTTAGAGAGAAGAACACAAACACTCTCTATATTCTCATCATCTTGAGTGAGCAAAATATACTAAGTTCGGAATATTGATTCCGCATATTGCTAGCACAATTGTTGTGGAGTTATTAGTCGTCTCCCCGTTCGTCAATTGGTGGTGCGTCCGAACTAGATGCCTAACACTTGTGGAGCCTGAGATCGAAGAACATCGAACCGACACCTCCGTTCAAGCACGCTACGAGAGGTAATCTATTTACTCCCTTTGAGGCTTTGTGATTTTTTTCGATTGAAATGCACGAAGTACGCCTCTGGAGATACATGTATGGGTTGTTATTTATTTCCGCTACGTGTTACGTGGATCCCAACAGTGGTATCAGAGCCGATCCTTAGGTGTTTTCGTGCATTTAATTGATTTTTTTTGCAATTTTTGCAATACTATGGCCAATATGTATTAACGAATTGTTCGTCTTACATGGCTAATGGAGGTTGATTATTTTATATGATAAATTAATCAACGTAGCAAAAATTGAGACTAAATCAATTTTGAATCGAAAATTTATGGCTATCTTATTTTACATAAAAATTCTGAATATGATTCAACGTAGAATTTTTATTGTGCCTTCCTAAGTTTTAAATTGTGAATTTATTACTTACGTGGAAGGGTGGTGATCATGGAAAAATCCCTAATCAATGTGATTGATGTATATATGAATGTATGATGATTATTTATATATTTTGGATTGTAATTATTAAATGGAGGCTGCGTACTCCTTTTATTTTTCATGTAATCTTTATTTTTAGCATAGTCAATTGTTGATGTAAATGCTACGAGGATTACGTGGGGGAGCCTTTTAAGTCGGCGAGCTCGTTGGGGCCCAATTCTTGAAGAGTTCAAGAAACCAAGAAGAAGCGAAGAGCGGCTCTCCGTTATTAAAATATTAAAATGATTAAATGTGGTCTCATTGGCTCGAGACCCATTAAATCATAATTCCATGATCACCACGTAGGATAGATGTTTATGTGATTGACATCTATTTTTTTATTATGATTACGTGAGCATGTTAAACTGGTTAATGTGCAAAGTCAGACTTACCTCACCCAAAATTGCGCCTGCATGAAATCCTAGTTAGGAAAATCAATCGCGTTAGGTACCGAAAGGGCGTTGGTAACGACACCAGCGTAACCAAGTCCCCGAACCCAAAATCTCTGGTTCCGCAGAACTGATCGATCTCTCCCAATCGGTCAGTAAGGTTTCCGGTCTACCCTCCGAGAAAGACCGGTGGCGACTCCAAATGCATGCACAAGCTGCACATGCCACCACGACCACACTAAGGTCGAAATCGATCGGCTCTTATCGTCGAATCCCTTTGAAAAATACTCCCGCCGCGATTTGGTATGGACTTGGGAGGGCCCGCGCCGATCCAAAGCCCGCGATCCGCACCCTTGTGCGGGGGAAGGCCCGCGATCGGTAATCCATTAGCCGCGTCCGCTTTCGGACGGGTCGCGACAGCTGGCGACTCCGCTGGGGACCTTTGCTCTAGAACATATGATTCTAGACCTCAAGTGGACTTAGGCCGTAATTAAAACGCTGAGTGATTTTTCTAACCATGCAGGCGCTCTTGAAGGTGAGGTAAGTCCGCTCATGATAGATGTTATATGTTTTTGCAGATTGGAGTGATAAGGGGGGTAGTCTGTGATTAACATTGTCTTATGCAGGTTGGCGTAGGAATGTATGTTGTATGGATGATTTGAAGCGCCGATTGATAAACTGTTGTGCATGACTCGCATTGTGGTGATCACGACACATGGACACACACAACCGCGCCTAAAACCTCGGGCGCCCTCTTTAGGAAAACAATAGAAGGAATTGAAAATGGAATCTCCGTGAGGAAAAACATGGGGTAATCCACTTTTCAATTCTGCTCACTTCGAACTATGGATCGAGTCCCAATGCAACGATAGTTGTGCAATGGAATCGGCTCTTTCTAGAACTCGAGGTGGGAACCTTGACCTTAGGTGCCAAATCCTTGGATTTTTAGAAGTTTTATCCTCACTTGTCTCATGTGCATGTCTTTAGATGGTTGGTATATCTAAAACCACCTAAAAAAAAATCGGTGATCCTGGAGTCACATCTCGAAGACTGGAACTGGGGCATCTCCAAGTGTTCGGACCACATTCCTTTGATTGATTTGACATTCTTAGTTCTCCTGTATATGATTAACTTTGCTGAGATCCTCTCTATCTCGTCCCTTAGATTGATTGTATTAGGGATCTATTTGTATTGTATACATCTTGATAAGGCTCATTTCTATCGAAAATGGGGGCAAATTCCCCAAACCCGTGGAGCATAGTGGAATTCGTCCCTTCAGTGCGAAATACATTTGGCAGCAGAGCCACTCGTTTGGTGAAAGGACATATCGTTCCTAATTGATTTTTAATCAGATCTGGGGATAAGTTTTTCTCCATTTTTCTTTATCTCAGGTGATAAAAGAGACAATGCACCCAAAAGCTCACGCATCCAAATGACAAAACAGACGTCACCCAGCTGGGGCAAATGAACCGTAGGCGTTGCAAATACCTTCAAGCACGGATGGAGGAATTTGGTAGATGTTGTGCATATCAATATGCAACATCACAACGGAATGCAAATCAAGTGTAAAAGGACGTATCGTTCCAAAATGATTATTTTCTTGATATGGGAATAATGCTTCCTTTCTTTTTCCTCTTAGGTGATAATCAAGAGCAGAGGACGCAGGATGTAATGCTTTCAAATAACAAACATGGAACATCAAATACCTCAAATGGCGACTGTGATCGAGAGAATCACCAAACCGCCACATGACGAATCCCAAGAATATCAAGCTGTCTTGAGACAGATTAAATTGATCAAGGACTCTGACAATCGAGATGGATGATCAGAATCTACAAAAATCAATGGGAGTAGGTTCCCCCCATTTGCTTTGAGGAGCCAAACCGGGGGCAAACTCTCATGATCCCCCATGAAAGCGCATCAGACCAGGGTCATCGAATCCAGAGATGACAAACAGCAAAACCATGCCTAACTGGGGCAAGTGAATGATTTGTACGCAGGACGTTTCTCCTCTGACAAAGTCAATGGACGCAATAACAGAGTCGTCCGCATCAGAATCAAACCCCAAGATACGAATTTGGGGTGAACGGTAACCTTGTATCGTTCCATTTTGGTCTTCGAAGACCACATGCCTAACATGAGTTTTTACTCATTTAACAGGGAGTCGTTGGCACCGAAAGCCTCAAAAGAAAAGAACTCGCCAACGAGGAGGCGAATAAAGCTATTGACCTTGGGAGTCAGCACTCCAAGAAATGGTCTTTGATTATAAGACCTAGTGGAGGGTAAAAAGTGACGCTCCTACGTCCCGTGCTTTGACATGCATTTTGATAAGATTTTCTTTTTTTCCTTGAATAAAAGGAACCTTGAAGAATGGCGCTGGAATGCGCCCAAAAACACAAATGGATCTCCTCTGGGGCAAATCCTTGAGAATGATTCATCGCCAACCAAACGGAGGGATCAGGACCACAAGATAGAGGGCCAGATTCTGCAAGCCACGCGTTTGTGTTCAAATGAAAACGCCAAGCAAGAACAATGCGGTATCGTTCCAATTGGTCTTGAATTTTGGAACACAAACTGACACTTATTGTTTGTTTTTGACAGGGGCTTGCCATCAGGGCAAAACGGGTTTTCACATCCCATGTATTACCCGTTGGAAATACATGACCAAGGGTAAATTGTATCGTTCTAATTTTTTGAAAAATTCGTGAACGTACAATAACATGTTTCTTCCGCATTTTCAGGGATCTCCAGCCTCTGGGGACAGGTAAGTATCCCTTTCCCCAATCCACTAAAGATGTTGAATAAAAAAACAGAGAAGAAAAGAAAAGCCTTCAGAATCTGATGTCTAGAAAAGACATAGAATTCAAACTTCATTGGCATTCATGTTTTAAAACAGGAGGTTGTCTGAACATGAATAAGGACATGCATAGTGCATCTTAAAATCCCCTTGGCGGGTAAAATTTTTGGAGAAAATGAAAGAAATTTTTTCCAATCAAAAGTTCAAAACTTTCAAAAGGATGTTTTCTCAGACGAGAGGCGAAAACCTAATCCAAACATGTCCAACACACACTTGAGAGATGAGTAGAGTGGGCAGATAGCAAAATCTGGGTCTACGGAGGTAGGGACCATTTGCAGCGATTACATGGGTTGGGACGACGGAGGCATTCGTTTCATATCCCCCAAACACTACAGGTGACCGTTGATAACCCCTTTGAACGGCGGTTTTCATTCTTAACCCTGTCAAGAACCACCCCACATCGGGGCAAAACAGGAGTAAGTCCAGCAGCATCAGGAGGAAATGGTTAGAAATTTTCTTGCTCGGACTAACATCAATCTTTGTGTATTGTTTATATGGTAATCCAAGTGCCATAGGATGACGAGAAGCGTTAATTTCTCTATCCCACACACGTTTATCATTTGCACAGCCAAGTTGAGCCTGCAAATTCATTTCATAAACCCGTTGGTGATCATTGCAAATTCCAAGATAAAGGCAGATCACTTCAGAAAAGAGGAAGTTCAAGACCTAGGGTTCACGAAAAAGCTACTAAGTCAATACTCAAGCGTGCTAAGAGCCGAATCATATATCTAGCACAATTGCCAAAGCATCTCACTTGCGACGAGGGATTAAAGAAATCCCCAGCATCAGAAAAGAAAAAGCAAAGTGCCTGATAAAAGCAAGGTCGATGCTCGTGAAAATTGTTAAATTGACCTCCAATGAAGCCTCGTGGGGAAAGAGAAAAACCTCTAAAGGAGCCAAATCCAAAAGGCTGCTCCCCGAATGCTATTAAGCACAGAACGAAGACATAGAGAGAGTCGGTCTCTGAATGCAACAAGAGACGCTCTTTAAAGAGCTGGTGCACACCGCAAGATAGGTTGCGCGCCTCAAAGGCTAAAGATGCAGAAAAGAAAGGACAGGTGGCAAATCATGCAATGATCACCAATGTCAAACCCGTCGCGAATTCTGGGCCAAAAACAAGCCTTTTTCGGTCCCCAATCCTACCAATGTTACAACCCCGAAACAGTCTTCTCTGACTAAGACACTTGGGTTAACATATAGCTTAGCTCGAAGAAGTACGAGCAAGACTATTTCTTTCTCATTTTGCAGGGTTCTTGACTTGTAAACCCGGAGCAGATGGTGAAGACTTTCATTCAATGGCCTCGACTCCAAAGCGAGTCCCCCTTGAAAGCCAATATCCAAGCCTAACATTACGGTCCCGTGGAAGACCTCCCGACCGATCAAAATGTATGCGCTGCGAATGAGCCTAAAACCTAGGCACAGGTTAGTAGGGAATTGAGTGCATCCCTTATAAAAATCATTACCTCCAAACAGGTGAGATGGCCTCCTTGTCGAGAAATATTCCAATTGATGTTTTGAACAAACTTTTTTTGGAATTTTCAAACTGTTGATCCAGATTTTCCGTGCAAGGGATTTGTGATCACATTTGCATGTTGCAAGAATGCTTTGGATAACCTCCAGCATCAAAATGCACATTTCATGATTAAAACTTAAATCATACGGTTTTGTCAAAATGGACAGCCGTGGTCTTCCCAAAGATTACTAATGTTTTCTTGGTGAAGAAAAATCTTTCAGGCTCAAACTTCTGCAGGATACCTGGAGAACCCAGCTCCCAGAATGTCGCCTCAACAGACTCAAGTGAAGTTTTGTCAAAATAAAATCTTTCACTGCTTCAAAAAACTGAATTCCCGACAAACTTCGGGGTCTCCAAAAAAAGGGGGAAGAAAAACCCTTTTAAAAGAAAAAGTCCTATCAGACGTGGAGAACCCTCGTCCCAGGACCCATTTTCAAAATATCAAACAGTCTCATCGGACGTGGAGAACCCTCATCATGAGACCCCTTTTTCAAAACTTAGGCAGTCTCATCGGACGTGGAGAACCCTCGTCATGAGACCCCTTTTCAAAATATCAAACAGTCTCATCGGACGTGGAGAACCCTCGTCATGAGACCCCTTTTCAAATATCAAACTGTCTCATCGGACGTGGAAAACCCTCGTCATGAGACACCTCTTCAAAATTCAGGAAGTCTCATCGGACGTGGAGAACCCTCGTCATGAGACCCCTTTTCAAAATATCAAACAGTCTCATCGGACGTGGAGAACCCTCGTCATGAGACCTCTTTTCAAATATCAAACAGTCTCATCGGACGTGGAGAACCCTCGTCATGAGACCCCTTTTCAAATTCAGGCAGTCTCATCGGACGTGGAGAACCCTCGTCATGAGACCCATTTTCAAATTTAGGCAGTCTCATCGGACGTGGAGAACCCTCGTCATGAGACCCATTTTCAAATTTAGGCAGTCTCATCGGACGTGGAGAACCCTCGTCATGAGACACCCTTTTCAAATCAACTCAAGGTAGAAACCGCCTGAAGGGTCAACTCAAGGTAGAAACCGCCTGAAGGATCAACTCATGGTAGATACCGCCTGAAGGGTCAACTCATGGTAGAAACCGCCTGAAGGGTCAAAACTAAGGTAGAAACCGCCTGAAGGGTCAACTCAAGGTAGATACCGCCTGAAGGGTCAACACAAGGTAGATACCGCCTGAAGGGTCAAACTCAAGGTAGAAACCGCATGAAGGGTCAAACTCATGGTAGATACCGCCTGAAGGGTCAGCACAAGGTAGAAACCGCTTGAAGGGTCAAACTCATGGTAGATACCGCCTGAAGGGTCAGCACAAGGTAGAAACCGCCTGAAGGGTCAAACCAAGGTAGAAACCGCCTGAAGGGTCAACTCAAGGTAGAAACCGCCTGAAGGGTCAAACCAAGGTAGATACCGCCTGAAGGGTCAAATATGGTAGAAACCGCCTGAAGGATCAGCCTAATGGTCCGATCCACCATACGGATCAAAACCTTGACAAATTCCAGACACGGAAAGAGTCGTTTCCCTAGGTAAACCTTACAGTAGGTGAACCATTTCTGGTTCGATCCACCATACGGATCAAAATCCTTGGCAAATCCCAAAGTGTGGGACGCGCCTTCCTTAGGTTCCTACCAGTTAGGAATCCCATAATGGTATGACCTACCATACAGGTCAGAGCTTAATCTCCCTAGGATATTCTGAATGACGAGTCCTAGGTATCTGCTTGAAAGTTGTCGCAACCGGCAGCATCTGACAGGTGAGCTTCAGGTAAGCCTCTCTCACTCCGGCCCATGTTCAAATTGTTAAAGCAAACCGGGGATTAATTTGAGCTTTCATCAAAGGGCCTTAAGCGATCCAATGTCGTAGCATTTCTTCTCTCATTTTCCCAGTTGAGTCGGTTAGAAATCAGGTGCCACCTTATCTTTGAGAGAAACCTCTAACGAGATTCCTCTCAAAGAGGGGCAGCTGTTGACACCTGATTTTTGACCATTAATTATTGTGATTTTTATTCTTTAAAAAAAATATAAAAAAAGGTCATAAAATCACAAAATCAACTTTGGAAGCCTTGGCCTAGCCTCGGGGACCAATTTTGAACAAAAAATATTTTTTGGTATTTTATAATATTTTTCGAATTCATTTAATTATAAAAATACCCAAAAAATCAGAAAAATACCATTCGTGGTCAGAAAAATACACAAAAATATTCAATAATTTTTTTTTAATTTCATCTTCAAGTGTGTCACCTTAAATCTTGAAAATTCGGCTCGGGTCACTATGTTTCTTCACAAACATAAACTCGAACCGAGCAAAAAAATTCCTTTGCGAGTCTTTTAATTTTCAATTCTCACTTTTTATAAGCCATGACATTGAATCCTAAAGGCTAGAAGTGCAATTGGGTCAATTTGCCCTCCAATTTGATCAATTTTAACCAAAAGGGCTTAATTGCATATTTTTCTTTCGATTAGTCCCCGGTTTCACGGATCTTGAATTTCACACGGGCATACCCATTAAAATTCAACACCTCTACCCATAATTTTCATCATGCCCAATCCATTGGCGGCCTCAATTCAGGCTAATTTGGTCGTTTGGATGTATACGTATGCTCTATGTATTTATACGTCATACGTATTTATACGTTATGCGTATTTATACTGTTTGGTAACCTCTTTAACTCTTGTAATAATAATAATGGTTATTATTTTTAACACCTTTGTTAGTGCTTTTTTAAATAGCATTTTTGTATTGTGAGTGCTATTGTTAGTGCTATTTTTAAATAGTATTTTTGTATTATAAATTGTGAGTGCAATTGTTAGTGCTATTTTTAAATGACATTTATTTATCATAAATTGTGAGTGCTATTGTTAGTACTATTTTTAAATGGCATTTATTTATCATAAATTGTGAGTGCTATTATTAGATAGAATTTATAATTATTAGTGCTATTTTTAAATAGCATTTTTGTATTATAAATTGTGAGTGCTATTGTTAGTGCTATTTTTAAATAGCATTTTTGTATTATAAATTGTGAGTGCTATTGTTAGTGCTATTTTTAAATGTCATTTATTTGTGAGTGCTATTTTTAGAAAGTATTTATTATTTGTGAGTGCTATTTTATAATACAATTTATTGGAAGGAATTTTTGGCTATAAAAGGATGGCAAGAGTTTTGAGGTTAGGGGAGAGACATTTTGTAGAGTGTGCAAATTTTTGAGAGCTTAGAGAGAAGAACACAAACACTCTCTATATTCTCATCATCTTGAGTGAGCAAAATATACTAAGTTCGGAATATTGATTCCGCATATTGCTAGCACAATTGTTGTGGAGTTATTAGTCGTCTCCCCGTTCGTCAATTGGTGGTGCGTCCGAACTAGATGCCTAACACTTGTGGAGCCTGAGATCGAAGAACATCGAACCGACACCTCCGTTCAAGCACGCTACGAGAGGTAATCTATTTACTCCCTTTGAGGCTTTGTGATTTTTTTCGATTGAAATGCACGAAGTACGCCTCTGGAGATACATGTATGGGTTGTTATTTATTTCCGCTACGTGTTACGTGGATCCCAACAGTGGTATCAGAGCCGATCCTTAGGTGTTTTCGTGCATTTAATTGATTTTTTTTGCAATTTTTGCAATACTATGGCCAATATGTATTAACGAATTGTTCGTCTTACATGGCTAATGGAGGTTGATTATTTTATATGATAAATTAATCAACGTAGCAAAAATTGAGACTAAATCAATTTTGAATCGAAAATTTATGGCTATCTTATTTTACATAAAAATTCTGAATATGATTCAACGTAGAATTTTTATTGTGCCTTCCTAAGTTTTAAATTGTGAATTTATTACTTACGTGGAAGGGTGGTGATCATGGAAAAATCCCTAATCAATGTGATTGATGTATATATGAATGTATGATGATTATTTATATATTTTGGATTGTAATTATTAAATGGAGGCTGCGTACTCCTTTTATTTTTCATGTAATCTTTATTTTTAGCATAGTCAATTGTTGATGTAAATGCTACGAGGATTACGTGGGGGAGCCTTTTAAGTCGGCGAGCTCGTTGGGGCCCAATTCTTGAAGAGTTCAAGAAACCAAGAAGAAGCGAAGAGCGGCTCTCCGTTATTAAAATATTAAAATGATTAAATGTGGTCTCATTGGCTCGAGACCCATTAAATCATAATTCCATGATCACCACGTAGGATAGATGTTTATGTGATTGACATCTATTTTTTTATTATGATTACGTGAGCATGTTAAACTGGTTAATGTGCAAAGTCAGACTTACCTCACCCAAAATTGCGCCTGCATGAAATCCTAGTTAGGAAAATCAATCGCGTTAGGTACCGAAAGGGCGTTGGTAACGACACCAGCGTAACCAAGTCCCCGAACCCAAAATCTCTGGTTCCGCAGAACTGATCGATCTCTCCCAATCGGTCAGTAAGGTTTCCGGTCTACCCTCCGAGAAAGACCGGTGGCGACTCCAAATGCATGCACAAGCTGCACATGCCACCACGACCACACTAAGGTCGAAATCGATCGGCTCTTATCGTCGAATCCCTTTGAAAAATACTCCCGCCGCGATTTGGTATGGGCTTGGGAGGGCCCGCGCCGATCCAAAGCCCGCGATCCGCACCCTTGTGCGGGGGAAGGCCCGCGATCGGTAATCCATTAGCCGCGTCCGCTTTCGGACGGGTCGCGACACATACTTACCATAAACTTTTTCTTGTGTCAAAAATCCTCAAACCTGTACTTATGTAAACCATTTAACCTTAGTCAAGGTTTTGTCCTATAATTTTCCAAAATGATGACGTTTACGCGGGATCATGTCAATACCGTTTGCTTTTCGGTGTAGCGGTCATCATTGACGAAATTTTTTACGAATGATAAATGTGTCATATTGTCGCGACCCGTCCGAAGGCGGACGCGGCTTATCGATTACCGATAGCGGGTCTTGGATCGGCGCGGGCCCTCCCAGGCCCATACCAAATCGCGGCGGAAGTATTTTTCAAAGGGGATTCGACGATAAGAGTCGATCGCTATCGACCTTCAGTGTGGTCGTGGTGGCATGTGCAACTTGTGCATGCATTTGGAGTCGCCACCGGTCTTTCTTGGAGGGTAGACCGGAAACCATACTGATCGATTGGGAGAGATTGATCAGTTCTGCAGAACCAGAGATTTTGGGTTCGGGGACTTGGTTACGCTGGTGTCATTACCAACGCCCTTTCGGTACCTAACGCGAGTGATTTTCCTGGCTAAGAGTTCATGCAGGCGCAATTTTAGGTGCGGTAGGCTTGATTCAGGGTTTCATGCAGATTGGAAGACTGTTCCTATCAATCACAATCAATTTAAATGAAAGCACAATCAAGTGCATAAATAAATCACATCAATGCACGTCAATTCACTTCACATGGCCTCCTAGTATAGCCATAAGGACTTAGGGAATGCGTGATTTAGGACCGAGGTAAAATGGGAAGATTTGGAGGCGATTTAGCCCGAAGGGAAAAATCGTCAATTTTTGGAAGACGATTCGCCCAAAGGGCGAAATCGTCATTTTTAAGAGTGATCGGGTTCAAAACACCCGGGATGAGCCTTGGCCAATTGATTGTGGCCATTTCCTATTTTTTGGGATTTTTCTAGAATTTTTAGAATTTTTTGGAAGACGGTTTGCCGGAAGGGCAAAACCGTCATTTTTGGAAAGACCGGGGGTCGAAAGACCCGAAACAGGTCATGGCCAGTTGAATGTGGTCATTTCCTATTTTCTGGAATTTTTATAATTTTTCTGAATTTTCCGAATTTTTTTGAATTTTTTTATGATTTTCTATTTTTTTATTGATTTTTTGAATTTTTTATTATTTTTATTATTTATAATATATATATATATATATATAATTATTCGGACCGGGTCGGATGACCCGGCCCATGCCCAGATCCGGGACCCAGACCCGGCCCGCACCCTCCTTGATCAAAACGGCGTCGTTCACAAGTTTCGAACGGACGTCACAGATTAGGACACGTGGCGCATCCTGGGCCGTTGGATTATTTTTTATTATGTTTTATTCTTTTAGTAATTACCACGCGCTGACGGGGCTGCCACGTGGCTGCCACGTCAGCGCCACGTTGGCGTTGACTCGGTCAACAAACGTTGACCGGTCAATGCCTCGTCGGGGAAGACGACCGGCGCCGGCGACCCCTCGCCGGCGCCTCGTCGGAGGGCGATATCTCGACCCTCCGACGTCCAAATCAAACGAAATCAACGCCAAAAGATTCTACTCGACGTCCTCTACCACATATCGGAATCTCAACATAGCAGAACACCGAAAGGTTGACTCGCCATCTCCGACCGAAAGCAAATCTTCGGCGAACTTGGTTCTAGCCGTTCTACACGTTACTCGACCAACATAAATTATTGGGAAGCATCCTAGGAGGTTGGAAAGGCTTACCTGGTCGCCGGTGAGGTTCGGTTTGGACCGAAACGAGCTCCCGAGCTCATGGCCGAACGGAGGAGGTCGGGATCGACTCGTCCCCTTTTAGCCATGAAATGGCCTGCTACCAAAAACGAAAATGATCAGTGATCCATAAGGATCCATTCTAGATCAATAAATCGCAAAACCAAACAGTGGAACTCGAGATGCCATTAAAGGCCGAGGAGAAGCTCGAGCGTGTATCTCCCCCTCGCGGCGGTCTCCAGCGATTCTGAAGGGCAAGGACGGCTTCCTCGTGGCGTTGCCGAGCTCGGGGAATGGTTCTACCGGCTCCGTTTTCGCTTGGCCGAGAGTCACGCCAGTTTTTTTTAAAAAAATTTCTTCGGTCGTCCCCCCTCCTCCTCTGTCCACGCTTCTTTTCTTCATGGCCGACCCTCTTTAACCTCTGCTGGCCCTCTTTTTTTTAGTGCATCTCCTTTTTTGCCAGCCTTGCCGCCGAAAGGGAGTTTAGAAAAGAACCAAAACTCAATTCCCCGGCCCCTCCTGCGTTTTTTTTTATTTCTGCTCCTTCGTCTCGCGCGGGTCTGCAACTGAGTTGCAGACCCGGTTCGGACCGGGTCGGGTCGGGTCTGACCCGACCGGCCCGGTTCGGACCGGGTCGGGTCGGGTCTGACCCGACCGGCCCGGTTCGACTCTCCTCGCCCGATTTAGCCCCAAATCGAAATCTTTTCATGAAATTGACATCAAAATCGGACTCCTCGACACGTTTTCTATCAAATAGGGGTATTTTCGTGAATCAATTGATTGAAATTTAGTGAAAACCCCAATTTTTCCTTAGGATCCGAAATTGATTTTTGCTTAATCGAAGGCCCAAACGTCCGAATTAATCAAAATTAAGGCCACCAATGGATTCAGCATGATGAAAAATATAGGGTAGGGATGTTTAATTTGAATGGGTATGCCCACATGAAATTTAATTTCAAAAATTGAGAAACCAGGGACTAAATTGAAAGAAAATTGTGCAATTAAGCCCATTTGGTTAAAATTGATCAAATTGGAGGGCCAAATGGCCTAATTACACTTCAAGACTTTAGAATACAATGTCATAGCTTATAAAAACCAAGAATTGAAAATTAAAAGACTCGAAAAGGAATTTTTGGGCTCGGTTCGGGTTTATGGTTGTTAAGGAACATAGTGACCCGAGCCGAATTTTTGAGATTTAAAGTGACACACATGAAGAGTAAATTACAAAAAAATTATTGAATATTTTTGTGTATTTTTCTGACCACGAATGGTATTTTTCTGATTTTTTGGGTATTTTTATAATTAAATAAATTCAAAAAATATTATAAAATACCAAAAAATATTTTTTGTTCAAAATTGGTCCCCGAGGCTAGGCCAAGGCTTCCAAAGTTGATTTTGTGATTTTATGACCTTTTTTGATATTTTTAATTAATTTTAAAGAATAAAAAGCACAATAGTAAATGGTCAAAAATCAGGTGTCAACAGCTGCCCCTCTTTGAGAGTGAGCTCGCCAGACGTTACTTTCAAAGACAAGATGACACCTGGATCTTGACTGACTCGACTAGGAAAAAGAAATGCTATGACATTGAAACCTTAAGGCTCTTGATAAAAGCTCAAATTAATCCCCGGTTTACTCTAACAATTTGAACATGGGCTGGAGTGAGAGAGGCTTACCTGAAGCTCACCTGTCGGATGCTGCCGGTTGCGACAATTTTCAAGGAGATGCCTAGGACTCGTCATTCAGAATATCCTAGGGAGATTAAGCTCTGACCTGTATGGTAGGTCATACCATTATGGGATTCCTAACTGGTAGGAATCTGAGAGAGGCGCATCCCACGCTTTGGGATTTGCCAAGGATTTTGATCCGTATGGTGGATCGGACCTTTGTGTCGATGCTTATGGCGGTATTTACCGATGAGTTGACCCTTATGGCGGTTTCTACCTTGATTTGACCCTTCAGGCGGTATCTACCTTGATTTGACCCTTGAGGCGGTATCTACCATGATTTGACCCTTCAGGCGGTATCTACCTTGATTTGACCCTTCAGGTGGTATCTACTTTTGATTTGACCCTTCAGGCGGTATCTACCTTCATTTGACCCTTCAGGCGGTATCTACCTTTGATTTGACCCTTCAGGCGGTATCTACCTTTGTATTGACCCTTCAGGCGGTTTCTACCTTGATTTGACCCTTCAGGCGGTATCTACCTTTGTGTTGACCCTTCAGGCGGTTTCTACCTTGATTTGACCCTTCAGGCGGTATCTACCTTTGATTTGACCCTTCAGGCGGTATCTACCTTCATTTGACCCTTCAGGCGGTATCTACCTTCATTTGACCCTTCAGGCGGTATCTACCTTTGATTTGACCCTTCAGGCGGTATCTACCTTCATTTGACCCTTCAGGCGGTATCTACCTTTGTGTTGACCCTTCAGGCGGTTTCTACCTTTTTTGACCCTTCAGGCGGTTTCTACCATCAGTTTTGACTTTGAAAATGGGTCTCATGACGAGGGTTCTCCACGTCCGATGAGACTGCCTAAATGAAAAGGGGTCTCATTGTTGACACCTGATTTTTTATCAGTCTTTCATAGTTTATTTTTAAAAAATTCATAAAAAATCTATAAAAAGTTAAAAAAAATTAAAAAATCATCTTTGGTAGCCTTGACCAAGCTAAAGGAACCATTTTTGATAAAAAAAAATAATTTTTCATATTTTTTAATATTTTTTAATATTTTCCAAAAATAGAAAAATACATGAAAAATGAAGAAAAATAGCGTTCGCTGTCGTAAAAATATAGAAAAATAGTCAATATTTTTATTTTAATTTCTTTTACATTTTGAACTCATAAATAGTCAAAATTCAAGTTCAATTGCATGTGTTTCTTCACGACGCATAGAGTTGAATTTAGCAAAAAAATGTCATTCGAGTATTTTAATTTGTAAATTTCTACATCTTTTTTAGTCTTGACGTCCAATTAGATCGACCACCATCTACAATAAATGCCCCTTGCTGAATATTTTCGTTTTTGTTTCACATGATTTCATGGTGTAAAACGCCGAGTGGATACCCAAATATAATCGAGTCGGCATGAGCTCGATAGCTCGTCCAAGACCAAACCAGGGCACGGCAAACCCCATGTGAGTACTCTCGAACTCCTTCGATGCTTCCTAATACTTTTCTTAGGTTAGATCGTGTGTAGAATGGCTAGGACAGCTAAATTATTCTTGAGCTGTGATTGATAAATAGGACCTTACTAGGAATGCTATGTGATTTATTTGCATATCTAGATTCCTTGAGTTGGGCATTTTATTACTGATTGTGATTGCTAGGATAATCACTCCTATCTACATGAATTTCTAGATTTAGGGTTCATACCTTACTCATCCGCATGAATCTCAGGCTAGAAAATTCAGTCAACTTAGGTACCGAAAGGGCGTCAACTCTGACAGTTGGTGTAACTAAGTCCCCGAAACCATTTCTCTGGTTCTCGCAGAATTGAATAGAAACTCCCAACTATTCGATTGGGTGGTCCAATCATACCCTAAAAAAATGATTGGTGGCGACTCCATGGCATGCACACTTAGCACATGTCACTAGACCACACTGAAAGTCGATCACGCATACCTCCGTTGCGATTTGGGTAATGGGCCTTGGGAGAGGCCCGCGTCCGACCAGACAGGACGGCCCATTAGCCCTCGAGAGCCCGACAACCTCAAGAGGGTCGCGACACTCATGACGAGGGTTCTCCACGTCCGATGAGATTTCCTGAATTTTGAAAAGGGGGTCTCATGACGAGGGTTCTCCACGTCCGATGAGACTGTTTGAATTTTGAAAAGGGGTCTCATGACGAGGGTTCTCCACGTCCGATGAGACTGCCTAAATTTTGAAAATGGGTCCCGGGACGAGGGTTCTCCACGTCTGATAGGGCCGCTTGATTTTGAAAAAGGGTCCCGAGACTAGGGTTCTCCACGTCTATTGGGATTGCTTGATTTTTTTGAAAAAGGGGTTCTAGGACGAGGGTTCTCCACGTTATGCTAGGACTTGGGTCTGTTGAGGCGACATTCTGGGAGCTGGGTTCTCCAGGTATCCTGCAGAAAATTCAAACCTGAAAGATTTTTCTTCACCAAGAAAATGTTAATAATCTTTGGGAAGACAATAATTGTCCAATTGACAAAATTTTATGACTTAAGTTTTAGTCATGAAATGTGCATTTTGATGCTGGAGGTTATCCAAAGCATTCTTACAACATGCAAATGTGATCACAAATTCCTTCCATGGAAAATTTGGATCAATAGATTGAAAATTCCAAAACAAGTCTGTTCGAAACATCAATTGGAATATTTCTCGACAATGAGGTCTTCTCACCTGTTTTGAGATAATGGTTGTTATAGGGGATGCGATTCCCTACTAACCTGTGCCTAGGTTTTAGGCTCATTCGCAGCGCATACATTTTGATCGGTCGGGAGGTCTTCCACGGGACCGTAATGTTGGGCTTGGTTATTGATCTTCAAGGGGGACTCACTTTTGAGTCAAGGTCATTGAATAAAAATTTTCACCATCTGCTTCGGGTTTACAAGTCAAGAACCCTGCAAAATGAGAAAGAAATAGTCTTGCTCATACTTCTTCGAGCTAAGCTATATGTTAACCCAAGTGTCTTAGTCAGAGAAGACTGTTTCAGGGTTATGATGTTGGTAGGATTGGGGACCGAAACAGGCTTGTTTTTGGCCCAGAATTTATGAGGGGATTGACATTGGTGATCATTGCAAACTTGTCACCTGTCTTTCTGCATCTTCAGTCTTTGAGGTGTGCGCCCGCTTTTGAGGGTGCACAAATCCTTTAGAGATGGTCTCTTTTCGCATTCAGAGACCGATAATTCTCTCTATATCTTTGCTCCGCGCTTGACACCATTTGGGGAGTAGCCCTTTTGATCCTACTCCTTTAGGGATATTCTTTCTTTGCCCATCCCGGCTTCATTGGGGATCAATCAGACAACTTACACGAGTATCGGCCTTGCTTTTACCAGGCACTTTGCTTTTTCTCGATGCCGTGGATTTTTTTTTTATTATTATTTATTTTTGAAATCCCACTTTTCTCATCTTCATGGGATCGTGTTAGACATATGTCTGAAAGTCTAAACATCTTTAAATATCAGCCCGGGAATCTTCTTCGTAATCCTTGAGTCTTGAACTCTTCCATTTTTGAAGTGGTGCTGCATCCGTCTTGGAATGATCACCAATGGGTTCATGAAATGAATTTGCAGGCTCAAGTTGGCTGTGCAAAGGATTCAGTGTGTGGGATAGAGAAATGAATGCTTCTCGTCATCCTATGGCACTTGGATTACCATATAAACAATACACAAAGATTAATGTTAGTCCGAGCAAGAAAATTTCTAACCATTTTCTCCTGATGCTGTTGGACTCACCTCCATTTTGCCCCGATGTGGGGTGGTTCTTGACAGGGTTAAGAATGAAAACCGCCGTTCAAAGGGGTTATCAACGGTCACCTGTAGTGTTTGGGGGATATGAAACGAATGCCTCCGTCGTCCCAACCCATGTAATCGCTGCGACTGGTCCCTACCTCAGTAGGTACAAATTTTGCTATCCGATTCACTTCCCTCGTCTCTCAAGTGTATGTAGGATGTGTTTGGACTGGGCTCGCCTCTCTTTTGAGTAAATTTCCTTTTGAATGATTTGACAAATAATCATATTTGGAAAAATTCATTTCTTTCTTTCCCAAAATTTATCCATCGATGGGATTTTGTGATGTATCGTGCATGTTTTATTCATGCTTTGGGCGACCTCCCGATTTAAATCATGAACATCGATGCATTGGATAATTTTCATGACGGCTGAAAGGATTTTAACATTCTTTATCTCCAGCTAACTGGGAAAGGGATACTTACCTACCTGTCGCGGCTGCAGACCCCTGCAAATGTAAAGAAAGCATATCATTGTAGGTTCACGAATTTTTCAAAAATCGAAACGATACATCCTACCCTTGGTCATGTACTCTGACGAGTAGTACATGGGATGTAAAAACTTGTTCCTCTGCAAGGCGACTCCCCTGTCAAGGATAAACAATAAGTGTCAATTCATATTCCCAAATTCGAGACAAGTTGGGACGATACAACTTTACTCTTGGTTCTCATCCCGTTCTGACGTTGCGTATTGATATGAACAACGTCTATCAAATCCGCCTATCCATGCTTGGAATATTTGCAACATCAATGGTTCAGCTGCCCCCGGTTGGGCAACGTCTATTCTGTTATTTGAACAGATGGCTCCTTGAGTGATTTATCCACGTTTATCACCTGAGAAGGGAAAGAAAGGAGACATGATTCCGATATGCGATTGAAGATCGTTTAGGAACGATACATCGTTTTACCAAATGGGTGGCTTCGCGGCCAAACGTATTTCGTATTGAAGTGGTGGATCCCATTATGCTCCGCGGGTGATAGTCATTGTTCATGGAACTTGCTCCACAGATTAAGTGATTAATCCACGGCCCTCGGCTTGAAGATGCTCAAAGGGTGATGTTGACACTCACGCGCAATTAGTTCTAGATATTAATAAAAGATGTTCCCGTGGGAACCTTACAGTGCGATCAACAACATATTCAACAGGAGTATTCAACCCCTTTCCTCTAAGCATTTTTCATCGAGTAGCCATGCCTTGCATCAGACGTTTGATCACCGGCCTTGCGTCACCACTGCGATGGTCCTCCGGCTCCAAACTGATCGAGCCAAAGATTGAACTCATCGCCAAGGAAATTGCTCGGGTATTCGAGCCATTGATGTTCAAGTTGGGTATCAACAATTGTTGGGGGCAGATTTCTTTCATTGCCTTCGTTGTGAGGGACTGGAGTCTTTGAGCTGGAACCTTCATCATTGCCCTGTTGGGGTTGAGACATACATTCCTGAAGAGTATTGATCCAAGTGTCCAACTCCTCATCAAGGAAATTACCTGTTCTTTCTAGCCCTTGGTGCCCGGATTGGGTGTCGTCAACTGCAGGCGAGGGATTCCTCTCTTTGCTCTCGTCATGAGCAATTTGACGCCTCGAATTGGAACTTCCTCCAATGACCGGCAGGTTTATATGTGCACTCTCTACCAATGCCAGATCCGCTTCAGGGACAGCATTAATGACCGATTCGCGCTCAAACTGAGGAATCTCTATGTGCTGGAACTGTGGCATATACTCTTGAGGAGTATTGAGATAGCTCGGCGGAGCATTCTGATTTGGGTTAGAGGAGTCGCTGACACGACTGCTGGTCCCGTCATTGCTGAAACACGGTTGGGTGCTCTTGGCTCCCCAATCATCATGGTTGTAACTCTGCCCAGCACTTGAGCTCCAACCGGCTTTATGATGGTTTAACGCTATCCTTCCATCCTTTAGCAATCTCCTATAGTACTTGAGGTGAGACTCAACGTTAATTCTAGAGAGCCCTGGCACGTTCATAATCTCGAGTACGCGTAGTGGGCTAGCCGCATCAACTCCCAGCTCTCGAATTGCATCAACAAATTTGGTGTGAAGTTCATAGGTCCAGTAAAACCTTGTTCTCTTATCACCCAAAATATCGTCAATACTTCGGTAGCTATTCTCTACGGGATCTAGTCGTTTCAAAAGTTGTCCAGGGAGGGACTCACCGACTTTGGATTGGCTGGCTACGACAGCGAGTTCGTCATTGAGAGAACTCCACCTGTGATAATTCATATCCCATTTCTCAGAGGATGTTGGTGTTGATCCTATGGTGTTGACTTGCTCATGCAGATCTCCGGCGGTATCTGGCTGTGTCGGAAAATGCTGTGGAGAATACGGTAACAGCTGAGCGTTATTCGTCAACAGGGATGGTTCATCGAGGAACACCTCGCCGAGGACAACAGGATTACCACAATTAAGGCAGGTGGCCTTGGTCAGAGCTTCCTTATATCTCGCGCTTTCAGCTTGAAGCTTCTCATTCTCCTCCTTCATGACCAGTAACTCATGGTCTGCGTATTGCTGTTTCACCCGGGTTCGTTTGTTGGCGAACCAAAACTTGACCTTCGAAAGCTCCAATCCTATCTTTCGGCTCAACTCCATTTTCTGTTGTCTGCTTGGAGTGGGGCATTCATTGAAGAAAGCTTCGAGCTCTCGGATTTGGCCTGGAGTGTGGCGTTGTAGTTGCTTCCTTTTCCGACTCCGGTCATCATTGTATACTCCTTCTTCGTAGCTGAAACCTAGAATTTCATCGCTAGAGGAGTCAGTCTCCATGGCTTTCGGGCAGTATTCAGCTCCAGGATCTTCGAAGTCTCCCAACAGTTCGTGCTCAGAAATGTCCAGGTCGGGCGTTTCTAGCAGATGGGAATAGCTTTTAAACATGATGGATCGGAGTATCTCGGGCTGATCTAGTTCACTCAGCTTTCTCAATTCGCTCTTACGTGTTTGCTCACTCTAGAAATTTTCTCAAGTGATTGTGCGTGTCCTGGAACCATCCTTCAGGCTGCATATGAAGACCAGCAGGCAAGCGCTCCTCCCGAGACCCCGCAATTACTCATCGTCTGTATTCCCCTTTCTTTTTCCTCGTGATAGGATCACAAACTCTCTTGCATTGATTCGGTTTCATCGAGTATTGCGCTCGTCCCCTAGTTCAGTCTTCAAAGTGGTGGGTCTACAATCTTTCGGCGCCTTTTATGATTTGCTAGGCCCGAGAACGTGGGGAGCAGCGGTGGACCCGCAATTAATGACTCCGTTTAATTCATTTAGCTCCATGGGAATTAACGCTATGATCTTCTCTCAACCCCTTTTCATCGTTCAAACGAAAGTGGCATTTTCCCTGTGCATGCTGTTACTCTTCATTTCAGCATCCCGGGCGCTTGGTGAGGAATGAGTTCGTGGCCACTCAAAATTTTAAAGACCGTCTCTGGTTTCAGACTTAATCTAACAAGGGATCATCACAACTGAGCATGACGATGTTCGTCGATAGCGTTGGTTTTAATATAGAATTAACTATAGTCATTAAAGAAAAATGTTCCCGTAGGAACTTTACAACGGATAAAATGAGTGATCTACTCGTGAACATGTTCTTCTTTCTATGGGTGTTCGTAGTGACCGACCCATCGTGCCCCGAGTCAGGTGCTAGATCATGGCTGTCCAAGCATGCCAGCTTCCCACTGATTGAACAAGGCATCGAGCCCCTCATCGAAGAAATCGTCTGTCGTGGGTTGACCAGCGGCAGGCAGAGCACCAGCCGACTGCTGCTCGAATGGAGGAGTGCGCACTCGCTGTACTTGTGACACGCGCTCTTGAGAAGTGTTGAAATGGCCCGGAAGGACACTCTGATCAGCTTTCAGTTTGCCGGTGGTCGGGTTGCCAGCTTGATTGATGCTTAGATTTGGCCGGGTATCTCTTGATGCCTGAGCATTACAATGGCGGTCGCCCCTAGCTTTTGAGCCCGAGACGGATTCCTCCCGGTTTAGCTCCGCTCGACGCTGTTTTAATCGCTTTCTGTAGGCAGCAAGGTGATTCCTGACCAGTTCCTTACTAAGCCCCGGTACATTCATGGCCTTAAATATGCGCGTCGGAGTTGCTGAATCGATCCCCATTTGGTGAACCACGTCTAGGAATCTGAAATGCAGTTCAGGGGGCCAAGCGAACCTCTTCTTATCGTGGCCCAAAATTGCATCGATGGCTTGACGACTGATTAACTCATCTCCAGCAGGACCCGACCCTATCGAAAATTGTTGTGCATGAGGCTGATATGCTTTGAGCTGGTCGGCGGTAACATCCAGCTCCTTGAAACTGTAGCTCCAATCAAAGCGATGCAAATCCCATCCCCCAGGAGGCATTTGTATCGTCTTCGTAGGATCATCCTACTCATGCGTGACTCCGGCAAAATCTGGTTGAGCAGGGGATGCCCCGAGGGAGTAGGGTGGTAAATGAACGTCTTCAATCATTGCGTGAGGCTTATCGGGGAATATCTCACCGCGGGCGATGAGGTTATCGCAATGAGGGCAAACGGTAATATTGAGAGCTTTTTCATACCTCATGTTTTCTGTTCGCAGCTTTTGGTTTTCTTCCTTTAAAATCTCGACCACCTGACGTTTGCGTTGAGCCTTCGATTTAGATCTCCTATTTTGAAACCAAAACTGGATCCTCGACTGATTAATCCCCAACTCTCGGCTCAATTCAATTCTCCACTTCTTTTTCATGTGAGGGCTTTTACTGAAGAGGGTTTCCAGCATTTGGGTTTCCTCCTGAGAGTATTGGTAAGGACGTCTTCTTTTCCCGAGTTGAGCATCGTGGATGTCGTCGTCGTCGTCGCCGTGATTTTGATTTTCGTTGCCAGAAGTGTTGGGCTCCATGGTTTTGGTGTTAGACTTGGTCTTGGAATCTTCGAGATCCCTCAGTAGTTTAATTTCTGAGATTTTTGAGTCAGTCGCCTCTAGCAGCTGACAGAAACCTCTTAAATATGTTGGATTGAGAAATGTTTGATTGGTTCTTGCCCACTCAGAGTTCTCTACTCTCTCCTGTATGCTCACTCCCTATAAATTTTTCTTCGAGTGACTTTGTGTGTTCAGGAGACGCTCTTCAAGCATCATTAGGCAAACGTTCCCCCTCAAGACCTTGAATTTCGCGCTTAGCTTTTCAACGTGATGGGACTGCTTAATCCCGTTAGGGCTTTCCTCGATAGTTGCGCTTACCTCCCACCTAACTCTAATAATGGTGATCCCGACAAATCTTTTACATCTTTTAATTGATAAGCCGGAAATCGCGGACCTAAACGAATCCAATGGTTCTCGTGAGGGGACCTCCTGCTTTACCCCTTAACTGGGCTCCACCAGCATTATTACTGAGACCCTTCATCATCCTTGAGTTGCTATAAAATGAGGGATTAACGTATGGCAGGTTAGCGTTCTCGCATAATCAGCTTCTTCCTTCTAATCTCTCTATTAGCCTCGTCTTATTCTCAAGCCAACCCAACGCAAATGGCCTCCTCTCCCGTGCGCACTTTTTCGACTGATGTCTTGGCCCAGTGGGAAAAGCTTTATAACCTATTGGGTCGCGGTTACGCGCACATAACCGATCATTCTGCAACCGCGGATGAAATCCGTGTCCTGCTCGAGGACTTAGATACCACTTCCCTCGAAGGTACTACGCTGGGGAGGGAATATAGAACTTTCCCGACCCTCTTTGCACACTCCTTAGAGGCCTACCGTATTGCTGATCGGGAGGTTCTCGTGGCTCGCGTCTTGCGGGCTCGTTACAAGGATCGGTCTGATCATTTGGTGCTGACCAACTATCTGGCCGATAGTCACAAAAAGGCCGTCGAGTTTGCCAATGAGAGGGTCGCGACGTTGCTTCGCGAGAGGAGAAACCTGGTGGATCAATTGGTCATATCCCTGACCGCTGGCGAGCACGACCGCCACAATGTCCTATTGAGGCTGCAAAGCGACTGGCAGGAAGAACGGCTCGACAAAATAACCGCAGACATAGCTCACGGGAATGGATTAGTTCGGGACTTGGAAATAATCACCGAGGAACACGAGGTCAAGGTCACTGAGGTTAAGGGAGAATGCAGAAACCTTCTCCTCAAGCTTGCGGACCAGGACATGCGAAGTCGTGAGTACGGGCAGAGCATTAACAACATGGAGGGTCAGTTGGGCTCCTTTGTGTCGTTAATTAGGGCTCACTTTGGCTTTACTTTTCCACCCCGAATTGTATGACCTGCTTTTGAAAACCCTCCACTGAGCAAAATAAATGAGAACTCTTGTGTGTGTGTTTTAACTTCTGTATGGTTCATTTCTTCGAGCATCCGAACATCTTCAACTTGGGTGAGCCGAACCATAATATCAATAAGCCGAGCAAATATGTCCTGATTTTATAACTCGCTCATGATCAGATGAGAGAATAGCCTTAGACTTATCCAGGAAAAGATTTCTCTCTATTACCTATTTTTTACCTGCAAATAAAAAGACAGAATCAGAAGGAATAATTTGAAAAGGAAAGCAAAAACCCCTTTCAATCCTATGCTTGCCCATGATTAATAAGGACAATAACTTTTACAAGGGTTTTAATCTTGCGCGAAAAGTTTTTATCAATATTCCTCGAAAGAAAGCATACTATTGAAAGGAATGTAATTCACAATAATCGCTTTTGATCAATTTCGAGAGGAATGAATTATTCAAAAGTGCGAGGTATAATAACGTGTTTTAAATTTAATTGAAGATACGGCATCCAAATCAAGGCCGTTTTGTTAAGAACGAGAGTAATTTGGACATCTATCTCGTCATTAAATTCAAAACAACGCCGATATTCTCGATCAATTATCGTGGATTACCAGCAACGTAAAACATGCACGAAACAATTCAAGTGTATAATTCCTTCTAGAGAAATTGAGATTGGACTACTCTATACGACCAAAAGGTCGTGTAAGACTTCCAATTTTAATTTCCTCTAAAGGAATTATAAACTTGACTTGGGAGTATTCAGATGATTAGAGAAAATGCCAATCACATTCCCATGACCCGTCAAAAGAAATACAACCAAGTTCCATCTGAATGTATACACCAATAGATCCCTAATACAGTCACTCTAAGGGGTGAGATAGAGAAACCCTCGGTAAAAATAAACCCTATACAAGAGGACTAGTAATGGAAAATGAAACAAAGGAATGTGATCCTAACGTTTAAGGATGCCCCAGTTTCGATCTGTGTCTTCAGGATCACTTGCCCCAACTCGTCATCTTCATCGGATGATACCTCAATAATGTCCATAGTATGCTCCTTTATCGCACACTCGGTGTTCGCCATGGGATATCATCCTCCTCGTCTTCTATTAAGGACGTTTGGGAAAAACACAAACATCTATCCTTGAAATGGCATTTAATCTAATCACCAGAATGCAATGAATGAAATGCCTATATTTATATGAGTTGTAATAGATTTGAGGGATAGAGAGTCTTACCAACCAAACTCGTCGACTTATGTGCGGTTTTAGGTGTACCAACCGCCCAAAGACATACGCATGAGACAAGTGATGGTGAACTTCTAAAAATCAAAAAGATTGGGCTTGGTACCTAAGGCCAAGGTTCCCATCTCGAGTTCTAGAAAGAGCAGATTCCATTGCACAACTATCGTTGCATTGGGGCTCGATCCATAGTTCAAAATGAGCGGAATTGAAAAGTGGATTACCCCGTGTTTTTCCTCACGGAGATTCCATTTTCAATCCCTTTTATTGTTTTCCTATAGGAGGCGCCCGGGGTTTTAGGCGCGATTGTGTGTGTTCATGTGTTGTGAGTATCACAATGCAAGTCATGCACAACAGTTTATCAATCAGCACTTCAAATCATCCACACAACATGCATTCCTACGCCCACCTGCATAAGACAATGTTAATCACAGACTACCCCCCTTATCGCTCCAATCTGCAAAAACATAAAACACCTATCATAAGCGGACTTACCTCACCTTCAAGAGCGCCTGCAGGGTTAGAAAAATCACTCAGCGTTTTAATTACAGCCTAAGTCCACTTGAGGTCTAGAGCCATATGTTCTAGAACAAAGTCCCCAGCGGAGTCGCCAGCTGTCGCGACCCGTCCGAAGGCGGACGCGGCTTATGGATTACCGATAGCGGGTCTTGGATCGGCGCGGGCCCTCCCAGGCCCCTACCAAATCGCGGCGGAAGTATTTTTCAAAGGAGATTCGACGATAAGAGTCGATCGCTATCGACCTTCAGTGTGGTCGTGGTGGCATTGTCGCGACCCGTCCGAAGGCGGACGCGGCTAATGGATTACCGATCGCGGGCCTTCCCCCGCACAAGGGTGCGGATCGTGGGCTTTGGATCGGCGCGGGCCCTCCCAGGCCCATACCAAATCGCGGCGGGAGTATTTTTCAAAGGGATTCGACGATAACAGTCGATCGCTTTCGACCTTAGTGTGGTCGTGGTGGCATGTGCAACTTGTGCATGCATTTGGAGTCACCACCGGTCTTTCTTGGAGGGTAGACCGGAAACCTTATTGACCGATTGGGAGAGATCGATCAATTCTGCGGAACCAGAGATTTTGGGTTCGGGGACTTGGTTACGTTGATGTCATTACCAACGCCCTTTCGGTACCTAACGCGAGTGATTTTCCCTAACTAGGATTTCATGCAGGCGCAATTTTGGGTGAGGTAAGTCTGACTTTGCATATTAACCAGTTTAACATGCTCACGTAATCATAACAAATAAATAGATGTCAATCACATAAACATCTATCCTACGTGGTGATCATGGAATTATGATTTAATGGGTCTCGAGCCAATGAGACCACATTTAATCATTTTAATATTTTAATAACGGAGAGCCGCTCTTCGCTTCTTCTTGGTTTCTTGAACTCTTCAAGAATTGGGCCCCTAAGAGCTCGCCGACTTAAAAGGCTCATCCACGTAATCCTCGTAGCATTTACATTAACAATTGACTATGCTAAAAATAAAGATTACATGAAAAATAAAAGGAGTACGCAGCCTCCATTTAATAATTACAACCCCAAATATATAAATAATCACCATACATTAATATATACATCAATCACATTGATTAGGGATTTTTCCATGATCACCACCCTTTCACGTAAGTAATAAATTCACAATTTAAAACTTAGGAAGGCACAATAAAAATTTTACGTTGAATCATATTCAGAATTTTTACGTAAAATAAGATAGCCATAAATTTTCGATTCAAAATTAATTTAGTCTCAATTTTTGCTACGTTGATTAATTTATCATATAAAATAATCAATCTTCATTAGCCATGTAAGACGAACAATTCGTTAATACATATTGGCCATAGTATTGCAAAAATTGCAAAAAATCAATTAAATGCACGAAAACACCTAAGGATTGGCTCTGATACCACTGTTGGGATCCACGTAACACGTAGCGGAAATAAATAACAACCCATACATGTATCTCCAGAGGCGTACTTCGTGCATTTCAATCGAAAAAAAATCATAAAGTCTCAAAGGGAGTAAATAGATTACCTCTCGTAGCGTGCTTGAACGGAGGTGTCGGTTCGATGTTCTTCGATCTCAGCCTCCACAAGTGTTAGACATCTAATTCGGACGCACCACCAATTGACGAACGGGGAGACGACTAATAACTCCACAACAATTGTGCTAGCAATATGCGGAATCAATATTCCGAACTTAGTATATTTTGCTCTCTCAAGATTATGAGAATATAGAGAGTGTTTGTGTTCTTCTCTCTAAGCTCTCAAAAATTTGCACACTCTACAAAATGTCTCCCCCCTTCCAACCTCAAAACTCTTGCCATCCTTTTATAGCCAAAAATACCTTCCAATAAATTGTATTTAAAAATAGCACTAACAATTATAAATTCTATCTAAAAATAGCACTCACAAATAAATGACATTTAAAAATAGCACTAACAATAGCACTCACAATTTATAATACAAAAATGCTATTTAAAAATAGCACTAACAATAGCACTCACAATTTATAATACAAAAATGCTATTTAAAAATAGCACTAACAATTATAAATTCAATCTAATAATAGCACTCACAAATAAATGACATTTAAAAATAGCACTAACAATAGCACTCACAATTTATAATACAAAAATGCTATTTAAAAATAGCACTAACAATAGCACTCACAATTTATAATACAAAAATACTATTTAAAAATAGCACTAAGAATTATAAATTCTATCTAATAATAGCACTCACAATTTATGATAAATAAATGTCATTTAAAAATAGCACTAACAATAGCACTCACAATTTATGATAAATAAATGTCATTTAAAAATAGCACTAACAATAGCACTCACAATTTATAATACAAAAATGCTATTTAAAAATAACACTAACAATAGCACTCACAATACAAAAATGCTAAAAAAAAGGGCACTAACAAAGGTGTTAAAAATAATAACCATTATTATTATTACAAGAGTTAAAGAGGTTACCAAACAGTACAAATATGCATAACGTATAAATATGTATGATGTATAAATACGTAGAGCATACGTATACATCCGTGAAACCGGGGACTAATTGAAAGAAAAATGTGCAATTAAGCCCTTTTGGTAAAAATTGATTAAATTGGAGGGCAAATTGACCTAATTGCACTTTAAGACTTTAGAATCCAATGTCATAGCTTATAAAAAGTGAGAATTGAAAACTAAAAGACTCGAAAATGATTTTTTTTTTTTTAGGCTCGGTTCGGGTTTATGTTTGTGAAGGAACATAGTGACCCGAGCCGAATTTTTGAGATTTAAAGTGACACACTTGAAGAGGAAATTAAAACAAAATTATCGAATATTTTTGGGTATTTTTCTGACCACGAATGGTATTTTTCTGATTTTTTTGGGTATTTTTATAATTAAATAAACTCGAAAAATATTAAAAATACCGAAAAATATTTTTTGTTCAAAATTGGTTCCTAAGGCTAAACCAAGGCTTCCAAAGTTGATTTTGTGATTTTATGACCTTTTTTGATATTTTTAATTAATTTTAAAGAATAAAAATCACAATAATAAATGGTAAAAAATCAGGTGTCAACAGCTGCCCCTCTTTGAGAGGAATCTCGTTAGAGGTTTCTCTCAAAGATAAGGTGGCACCTGATTCCTAACCGACTCAACTGGGAAAATGAGAGAAGAAATGTTATGACATCGGATCCTTAAGCCTATTGATAAAAGCTCAAATCAATCCCCGGTTTGCTCTAACAATTTGAACATGGGCCGGAGTAAGAGAGGCTCACCTGAAGCTCACCTGTCGGATGCTGCCGGTTGCGACGACTTTCAAGAAGATGCCTAGGACTCGTCATTCAGAATATCCTAGGGAGATTAAGCTCTGACCTGTATGGTAGGTCATACCATGATGGGATTCCTAATTGGTAGGAACCTAAGGAAGGCGCATCACACGCTTTGGAATTTGCCAAGGATTTTGATCCGTATGGTGGATCAGACCTTTGTGTTGATCCTTACTACGATATTTATCAATGAGTTGACCCTTATGGCGGTTTCTACCAATGAATTGACCCTTATGGCGGTTTCTACCATATGTGACCCTTCAGGCGGTTTCTACCATTAATGTGATCCTTCAGGCGGTTTCTACCTTGGTTTGACCCTTCAGGCGGTTTCTACCTTGAGTTGACCTTTCAGGCGGTTTCTACCTTTGATTTGACCCTTCAGGCGGTTTCTACCTTGTGTTGACCCTTCAGGCGGTATCTACCATGTGTTGACCCTTCAGGCGGTATCTACCTTGTGTTGACCCTTCAAGCGGTATCTACCTTTGATTTTGACCCTTCAGGCGGTATCTACCTTTGATTTGACCCTTCAGGCGGTATCTACCGTCATTTGACCCTTCAGGCGGTATCTACCTTCAATTGACCCTTCAGGCGGTATCTACCTTCATTTGACCCTTCAGGCGGTATCTACCTTTGTTTGACCCTTCAGGCGGTGTCTACCATCAGTTTTGACTTTGAAAAGGGGTCTCATGACGAGGGTTCTCCACGTCCGATGAGACTGCCTAAATGAAAAGGGGTCTCATTGTTGACACCTGATTTTTTACCATTTATTATTGTGATTTTTATTCTTTAAAATTAATTAAAAATATCAAAAAATGTCATAAAATCACAAAATCAACTTTGGAAGCCTTGGTTTAGCCTTAGGAACCAATTTTGAACAAAAAATATTTTTCGGTATTTTTAATATTTTTCGAGTTTATTTAATTATAAAAATACCCAAAAAATCAGAAAAATACCATTCGTGGTCAGAAAAATACCCAAAAATATTCGATAATTTTGTTTTAATTTCCTCTTCAAGTGTGTCACTTTAAATCTCAAAAATTCGGCTCGGGTCACTATGTTCCTTCACAAACATAAACCCGAACCGAGCCTAAAAAAAAATAATAATAAATAAATTCCTTTTCGAGTCTTTTAGTTTTCAATTCTCACTTTTTATAAGCTATGACATTGGATTCTAAAGTCTTAAAGTGCAATTAGGTCAATTTGCCCTCCAATTTAATCAATTTTTACCAAAAGGGCTTAATTGCACATTTTTCTTTCAATTAGTCCCCGGTTTCACGGATGTATACGTATGCTCTACGTATTTATACGTCATACGTATTTATACGTTATGCGTATTTGTATTATTTGGTAACCTCTTTAACTCTTGTAATAATAATAATGGTTATTATTTTTAACACCTTTGTTAGTGCCTTTTTTTAGCATTTTTGTATTGTGAGTGCTATTGCTAGTGCTATTTTTAAATAGCATTTTTGTATTATAAATTGTGAGTGCTATTGTTAGTGCTATTTTTAAATGACATTTATTTATCATAAATTGTGAGTGCTATTGTTAGTGCTATTTTTAAATGGCATTTATTTATCATAAATTGTGAGTGCTATTATTAGATAGAATTTATAATTGTTAGTGCTATTTTTAAATAGCATTTTTGTATTATAAATTGTGAGTGCTATTGTTAGTGCTATTTTTAAATAGCATTTTTGTATTATAAATTGTGAGTGCTATTGTTAGTGCTATTTTTAAATGTCATTTATTTGTGAGTGCTATTTTTAGATAGAATTTATAATTGTTAGTGCTATTTTTAAATACAATTTATTGGAAGGTATTTTTGGCTATAAAAGGATGGCAAGAGTTTTGAGGTTGAAGGAGAGAGACATTTTGTAGAGTGTGCAAATTTTTGAGAGCTTAGAGAGAAGAACACAAACACTCTCTATATTCTCATCATCTTGAGTGAGCAAAATATACTAAGTTCGGAATATTGATTCCGCATATTGCTAGCACAATTGTTGTGGAGTTATTAGTCGTCTCCCCGTTCGTCAATTGGTGGTACGTCCGAATTAGATGCCTAACACTTGTGGAGGCTGAGATCGAAGAACATCGAACCGACACCTCCGTTCAAGCACGCTACGAGAGGTAATCTATTTACTCCCTTTGAGACTTTGTGATTTTTTTCGATTGAAATGCACGAAGTACGCCTCTGGAGATACATGTATGGGTTGTTATTTATTTCCGCTACGTGTTACGTGGATCCCAACAGTGGTATCAGAGCCAATCCTTAGGTGTTTTCGTGCATTTAATTGATTTTTTGCAATTTTTGCAATACTATGGCCAATATGTATTAACGAATTGTTCGTCTTACATGGCTAATGGAGATTGATTATTTTATATGATAAATTAATCAACGTAGCAAAAATTGAGACTAAATCAATTTTGAATCGAAAATTTATGGCTATCTTATTTTACGTAAAAATTCTGAATATGATTCAACGTAGAATTTTTATTGTGCCTTCCTAAGTTTTAAATTGTGAATTTATTACTTACGTGAAAGGGTGGTGATCATGGAAAAATCCCTAATCAATGTGATTGATGTATATATGAATGTATGATGATTATTTATATATTTGGGGTTGTAATTATTAAATGGAGACTGCGTACTCCTTTTATTTTTCATGTAATCTTTATTTTTAGCATAGTCAATTGTTGATGTAAATGCTACGAGGATTACGTGGAGGAGCCTTTTAAGTCGGCGAGCTCTTTGGGGCCCAATTCTTGAAGAGTTCAAGAAACCAAGAAGAAGCGAAGAGCGGCTCTCCGTTATTAAAATATTAAAATGATTAAATGTGGTCTCATTGGCTCGAGACCCATTAAATCATAATTCCATGATCACCACGTAGGATAGATGTTTATGTGATTGACGTCTATTTATTTATTATGATTACGTGAGCATGTTAAACTGGTTAATGTGCAAAGTCAGACTTACCTCACCCAAAATTGCGCCTGCATGAAATCCTAGTTAGGAAAATCACTCACGTTAGGTACCGAAAGGGCGTTGGTAACGACACCAGCGTAACCAAGTCCCCGAACCCAAAATCTCTGGTTCCGTAGAACTGATCGATCTCTCCCAATCGATCAGTAAGGTTTCCGGTCTACCCTCCAAGAAAGACCGGTGGCGACTCCAAATGCATGTACAAGTTGCACATGCCACCACGACCACACTAAGGTCGAAAGCGATCGACTCTTATCGTCGAATCCTCCTGAAAAATACTCCCGCCGCGATTTGGTATGGGCCTGGGAGGGCCCGCGCCGATCCAAGACCCGCGATCGGTAATCCATTAGCCGCGTCCGCTTTCGGACGGGTCGCGACACTCATGACGAGGGTTCTCCACGTCCGATGAGATTTCCTGAATTTTGAAAAGGGGGTCTCATGACGAGGGTTCTCCACGTCCGATGAGACTACCTGAATTTTGAAAAGGGGTCTCATGACGAGGGTTCTCCACGTCCGATGAGACTGCTTGATTTTTGAAAAGGGGTCTCATGACGAGGGTTCTCCACGTCCGATGAGACTGTTTGATATTTTTGAAAAGGGGGTCTCATGACGAGGGTTCTCCACGTCCGATGAGACTACCTGAATTTTGAAAAGGGGTCTCATGACGAGGGTTCTCCACGTCCGATGAGACTGCTTGATTTTTGAAAAGGGGTCTCATGACATGGGTTCTCCACGTCCGATGAGACTACCTAAATTTTGAAAAGGGGTCTCATGACGAGGGTTCTCCACGTCCAATGAGACTGTCTGATTTTGAAAAGGATTTTTTTTTTAAGGGTTTCTCTTCCCCAAGAAAATATTGGTAATCTTTGAGAAGACAGCAATTGTCCAATTGACAAAATTTTATGACTTAAGCTTTAGTCATGAGATGTGCATTTTGATGCTGGAGGTTATCCAAAACATTCTTGCAACATGCAAATGTGATCACAAATCCCTTGCATGGAAAATCTGGATCAACAGTTTGAAAACTCCCAAAAAGAGTTTGCTCAAAACATCAATTGGAATATTTCTCGACAAGGAGGCCATCTCACCTGTTTTGAGGTGATGATTTTTAGGGGATGCACTCAATTCCCTACTGACCTGTGCCTAGGTTTTAGGCTCATTCGCAGCGCATACATTTTGATCGGTCGGGAGGTCTTCCACGGGACCGTAATGTTGGGCTTGGATATTGGTTTTCAAGGGGGACCCGCTTTGGAGTCGGGGCCATCGAATGAAAATCTTCACCATCTGCTCCGGGTTTACAAGTCAAGAACCCTGCAAAATGAGAAAGAAAGAGTCTTGCTCGTACTTCTTCGAGCTAAGCTATATGTTAACCCAAGTGTCTTAGTCAGAGAAGACTGTTTCAGGGTTGTAACATTGGTAGGATTGGGGACCGAAAAAGGCTTGTTTTTGGCCCAGAAATCACGAAGGATTTGACATTGGTGATCATTGCAAATTTGTCACATGTCTTTTCCATTCTGCATCTTCCATTTTTGAGGTGTGCAACCGCTTTTGAGGTGTGCACAAGTCCTTTAGAGAACGTCTCTTGTGGTATTAAGAGATTGACAATTATGTCCGTGTTTTTGCACCACGGCTGACATCGTTTGGGGAGCAGTCTTCTTGATCTGACTCCTTTATGGGTTTTTTTCTCTTCCCAACTAGGCTTTATTGGAGATCAATCAAACAGTTTTCACGAGCATCGGCCTTGCTTTTACCAGGCACTTTGCTTTTTCTTGATGCTGGGGATTTTTTCTTTGTTGAAATCCCGCCTTTTCTTTTTCTTTGGAACTACGATATTCAGAAAATTGTGCTAGATATACAACTTGAATCATAGCACATTTAAACGCCGATATGAAATTTTTCTATAAATCCCATCTCTTGATTTCTTCCGTTCTTGGAGTGATGCAGTTTCTATCTTGAAACATCCCATGATCACCAACAGGGGTTTATGAAATGAATTCGCATGCTCAACTTGGCTGTGCAAAGGATATGGTGTGTGGGATAGAGAATGAATGCTTCTCGTCCTCCTATGGCACTTGGATTACCATATAAACAACACACAAAGATTAATGTTAGTCCGAGCAAGAAAACTTCTAACCATTTTCTCCTGATGCTGCTGGACTTACTTCCTTTTTGCCCCGGTGTGGGGTGGTTCTTGACAGGGTTAAGAATGAAAACCGCCGTTCAAATGGGTTGTCAACGGTCACCTGTAGTGTTTATGATATGAAACGAACGCCTCCGTCGTCCCAATCCATGTAATCGCTGCGAATGGTCCCTACTTCCGTAGGTCCAGATTTTGCTATCTGATCCGCTCCACTTCTCTCCAGTGTGTGTAGGACGTGTTTGGACTAGGCTTTGCCTCTTTTCTTTTGAGAAAACGTCCTTTTAAAAGTTTTGAACTTTTGATTGGAAAAAATCTCTTTCATTTTCTCCAAAAATTTTACCCGTCAAGGGGATTTTATGATGCACCATGCATGTTCTTATTCATGTTCAGATAACCTCCTGTTTTAAGACATGAATGCCAATGAAGTTTGAATTCTATGTCTTTTCTAGACATTAGATTCTGAAAGCTTTTCTTTTTCTCTCTGTTTTTTATTTAACATCTTCAATGGATTTGGGAAAGGGATACTTACCTGTCCCCCGCGGCTGGAGATCCTGAAAATGCGGAAGAAACATGTTATTGTACGTTCACGAATTTTTCAAAAAATTAGAACGATACAATTTACCCTTGGTCATGTATTCTAACGGGTAATACATGGGATGTGAAAACCTGTTCGTCTGTAAGGCGATTCCCCTGTCAAGGATAAATAACGAGTATCAATTCATATTCTCAAATTCAAGACAAATTGGAACGATACAACTTTACTCTTGGTTCTCATCCCGTTCTGATATTGCGTATTGATATGAACAACATCTATCAAATCCGCCTATCCATTCTTGGAGTGTTTGCAACATCAATGGTTCATCTGCCCCCAGTTAGGCAACGTCTGTTCTGTTACTCGAACAAATGGCTCCTTGAGTGATTTATCCACGTTTATCACCTGAGAAGGGAAAGAAATGAGACATTACTTCGGTATTCGATTGAAGATCGTTTAGGAACGATACATCGTTTTACCAAATAGGTGGCTTCGCGGCCAAACGTATTTCGTATTGAAGGGGTAGATCCCATTATACTCCGCGGGTGATAGTCATTGTTCGGGGAACTTGCTCCACGGATTAAGCGATTAATCCACGGCCCTCGGCTTGAAGATGCTCAAAGGGTGATGTTGACACTCACGCGCAATTAGTTTTAGACATTAATGAAAGATGTTCCCGTGGGAACCTTACAGTGCGATCAACAACATATTCAATAGGAGTATTCAACCCATTTCCTCTAAGCATTTTTCATCGAGTAGCCATGCCTTGCATCAGACGTCTAATCACCGGCCTTGCGTCACCACTGCGATGGTCCTCCGGCTCCAAATTGATCGAGCCAAAGATTGAACTCATCGCCAAGGAAATTGCTCGGGTCTTCGAGCCATTGATGTTCAAGTTGGGTATCAACGATTGTCGGGGGCAGATTTCTTTCATTGCCTTCGTTATGAGGGATTGGAGTCTTTGAGCTGGAACCTTCATCATTGCCTTGTTGGGGTTGAGACATACATTCCTGAAGAGTATTGATCCAAGTGTCCAGCTCCTCATCAAGGAAATCACCTGTTCTTTCTAGCCCTTGGTGCCCAGATTGGGTGTCGTCGACTGCAGGCGAAGGATTCCTCTCTTTGCTCTTGCCGTGAGCAATTTGACCCCTCGAATTGGAACTTCCTCCAATGACCGGCAGGTTCATATGTGCACTCTCTACCAATGCCAGATCCGCTTCAGGGACAGCATTAATGACTGATTCGCGCTCAAACTGAGGAATCTCTATGTGCTGGAATTGTGGCATATACTCTTGAGGAGTATTGTGATAGCTCGGCGGAGCATTCTGATTTGGGTTAGAGGAGTCGCTGACACGACTGCTGGTCCCGTCATTGCTGAAACACGGTTGGGTGCTCTCGGCTCTCCAATCATCGTGGTTGTAACTCTGCCCGGCACTTGAGCTCCAACTGGCTTTATGATGGTTTAACGCTATCCTTCCATCCCTTAGCAATCTCTTATAGTACTTGAGGTGAGACTCGACGTTAATTCTAGAGAGCCCCGGCACATTCATAATCTCGAGTATGCGTAGTGGGCTAGCCGAATCAACTCCCAGCTCTCGAATTGCATCAACAAATTTGGTGTGAAGTTCATAGGTCCAGTAAAACCTTGTTCTCTTATCACTCAAAATATCGTCAATACTTCGGTAGCTATTCTCTACGGGATCTAGTCGTTTCAAAAGTTGTCCAGGGAGGGACTCACCGACTTTGGATTGGCTGGCAGCGACAGCGAGTTCGTCATTGAGAGAACTCCCCCTGTGATGATTCATATCCCATTTCTCAGAAGATGTTGGTGTTGATCCTATGGTGTTGACTTGATCATGCAGATCTCCGGCGATATCTGGCTGTGTCGGAAAATGCTGTGGAGAATACGGTAACAGCTGAGCGTTATTCGTCAACAGGGACGGTTCATCGAGGAACACCTCGCCGAGGACAACAGGATTACCACAATTAAGGCAGGTGGCCTTGGTCAGAGCTTCCTTATATCTCGCGCTTTCAGCTTGAAGCTTCTCATTCTCCTCCTTTAGGACCAGTAACTCATGGTCTACGTATTGCTGTTTCACCCGGGTTCGTTTGTTGGCGAACCAAAACTTGACCTTCGAAAGCTCCAATCCTATTTTTCGGCTCAACTCCATTTTCTGTTGTCTGCTTGGAGTGGGGCATTCATTGAAGAAAGCTTCGAGCTCTCGGATTTGGCCTGGAGTGTGGCGTTGTAGTTGCTTCCTTTTCCGACTCCGGTCATCATTGTATATTCCTTCTTCGTAGCTGAAACCTAGAATTTCATCGCTAGAGGAGTCAGTCTCCACGGCCTTCGGGCAGGATTCAGCTCCAGGATCTTCAAAGTCTCCCAGCAGTTCGTGCTCAGAAATGTCCAGGTCGGGCGTTTCTAGCAGATGGGAATAGCTTTTAAACATGATGGATCGGAGTATCTCGGGCTGATCTAGTTCACTCAGCTTTCTCTATTCGCTCTTGCGTGTTTGCTCACTCTAGAAATTTTCTCAAGTGATTGTGCGTGTCCTCGAACCATCCTTCAGGATGCATATGAAGACCAGCAAGCAAGCGCTCCTCCCGAGACCCTGTAATTACTCATCGTCTGTATTCCCCTTTCTTTTTCCTCGTGATAGGATCACAAACTCTCTTGCATTGATTCGGTTTCATCGAGTATTGCGCTCGTCCCCTAGTTCAGTCTTCAAAGTGGTGGGTCTACAATCTTTCGGCGCCTTTTATGATTTGCTAGGCCCGAGAACGTGGGGAGCAGCGGTGGACCCGCAATTAATGACTCCGTTTAATTCATTTAGCTCCATGGGAATTAACGCTATGATCTTCTCTCAACCCCTTTTCATCGTTCAAACGAAAGTGGCATTTTCCCTGTGCATGCTGTTACTCTTCATTTCAGCATCCCGGGCGCTTGGTGAGGAATGAGTTCGTGGCCACTCAAAATTTTAAAGACCGTATCTGGTTTCAGACTTAATCTAACAAGGGATCATCACAACTGGGCATGACGATGTTCGTCGATAGCGTTGGTTTTAATATAGAATTAACTATAGTCATTAAAGAAAAATGTTCCCGTAGGAACTTTACAACGGATAAAATGAGTGATCTACTCGTGAACATGTTCTTCTTCCTATGGGTGTTCGTAGTGACCGACCCATCGTGCCCCGAGCCAGGTGCTAGATCATGGCTGTCCAAGCATGCCAGCTTCCCACTGATTGAACAAGGCATCGAGCCCCTCATCGAAGAAATCGTCTGTCGTGGGTTGACCAGCGGCAGGCAGAGCACCAGCCGACTGTTGCTCGAATGGAGGAGTGCGCACTCGCTGTACTTGTGACACGCGCTCTTGAGAAGTGTTGAAATGGCCTGGGAGGACATTCTGATCAGCTTTCAGTTTGCCGGTGGTCGGGTTGCTAGCTTGATCGATGCTTAGATTTGGCCGGGTATCTCTTGATGCCTGAGCATTACAATGGCGGTCGCCCCTAGCTTTTGAGCTCGAGACGGATTCCTCCCGGTTTAGCTCCGCTCGACGTTGTTTTAATAGCTTTCTGTAGGCAGCAAGGTGATTCCTGACCAGCTCCTTACTAAGCCCCGGTACATTCATGGCCTTAAATATGCGCGTCGGAGTTGCTGAGTCGATCCCCATTTGGTGAACCACGTCTAGGAATCTGGAATGCAGTTCAGGGGGCCAAGCGAACCTCCTCTTATCGTGGCCCAAAATTGCATCGATGGCTTGACGACTGATTAACTCATCTCCAGCAGGACCCGACCCTATCAAAAATTGTTGTGCATGAGGCTGATATGCTTTGAGCTGGTCGGCGGTAACATCCAGCTCCTTGAAACTATAACTCCAATTAAAGCGATGCAAATCCCATCCCCCATGAGGCATTTGTATCATCTTCGTAGGATCATCCTGCTCATGCGTGACTCCGGCAAAATCTGGTTGAGCAGGAGATGCCCCGAGGGAGTAAGGTGGTAAATGAACGTCTTCAATCATCGCGTGAGGCTTATCGGGGGATATCTTACCGAGGGCGACGAGGTTATCGCAATGAGGGCAAACGGTAATATTGAGAGCTTTTTCATACCTCATGTTTTCTGTTCGCAGCTTTTGGTTTTCTTCCTTTAAAATCTCGACCACCTGACGTTTGCGTTGAGCCCTCGATTTGGATCTCCTATTTTGAAACCAAAACTGGATCCTCGACTGATTAATCCCTAACTCCCGGCTCAATTCAATTCTCCACTTCTTTTTCATGTAATGGCTTTTACTGAAAAGGGTTTCCAGCATTTGGGTTTCCTCCTGAGAGTATTGGTGAGGACGTCTTCTTTTCCCGAGTTGAGCATTGTGGATGTCGTTGTCGTCGTCGCCGTGATCTTGATTTCCGTTGCCAGAAGTGTTGGGCTCCATGGTTTTGGCGTTAGACTTGATCTTGGAATCTTCGAGATCCCTCTGTGGTTCAATTTCTGAGATTTTTGAGTCAGTCGCCTCTAGCAGCTGACAGTAACCTCTTAAATATGTTGGATTGAGAAATGTTTGATTGGTTCTTGCCCACTCAGAGTTCTCCACTCTCTCCTGTATGCTCACTCCCTATAAAGTTTTCTTCGAGTGACTTTGCATGTTCAGGAGACGCTCTTCAAGCATCATTAGGCAAACGTTCCCCCTCAAGACCTTGAATTTCTCGCTTAGCTTTTCAACTTGATGGGACTGCCAAACCCTGTTAGGGCTCTCTTCGATAGTTGCGATTTCCTCCCACCTAACTCTAATAATGGTGATCCCGACAAATCTTTTACATCTTTTAATTGATGAGCCGGAAATCGCGGACCGAAACGAATCCAATGGTTCTCGTGAGGGGACCTCCTGCTTTACCCCCTAACTGGGCTCCACCAGCATTATTACTGAGACCCTTCATCATCCTCGAGTTGCTATAAAATGAGGAATTAATGTATGGAAGGTTAACGTTCTCGCATAATCAGCTTCTTCCTTCTAATCTCTCTGTTAAACTCGTCTTATTCTCAAGCCAACCCAACGCAAATGGCCTCCTCTCCCGTACGCACTTTTTCAACTGATGTCTTGGCCCAGTGGGAAAAGCTTTATAACCTACTGGGTCGCGGTTACGCGCACATAACCGATCATTCTGCAACCGAGGATGCAATCTGTGTCCTGCTCGAGGACCTTGATACCACTTCTCTCGAAGGTACTACACTGGGGAGGGAATATAGAACTTTCCCGACTCTCTTTGCACACTCCTTAGAGGCCTATCGTGTTGCTAATCGGGAGGTTCTGGTGGCTCGCGTCTTGCGGGCTCGTTATGAGGATCGATCTGATCATTTGGTGCTGACCAACTATCTGGTTGATAGTTACAAAAAGGCCGTCGAGTTTGCTAATGAGCGGGTCGCGACGTTGCTTCGCGAGAGGAGAAATCTGGTGGATCAATTGGCCATATCCCTGACCACCGGCGAGCATGACCGCCGCAACGTCCTTTTGAGGCTTCAGAGCGACTGGCAGGAAGAACGGCTCGACAAGATAACCGAGGACATAGCTCGCGGGAATGGACTGGTTCGGGACCTGGAAGTAGTCACCGAAGAACACGAGGCCAAGGTCGCCGAAGTTAAGGGAGAATGCAGAAGTCTTCTCCTCAGGCTTGCCGACCACAACATGCGGAGCTGGGAGTATGAGCAGAGCATTAATAACATGGAGGGTCAGTTGGGATCCTTTGTGTCGTTAATTAGGGCTCACTTTGGCTTTACTTTTCCACCCCGACTTGTATGACCTGCTTCTGAAAACCCTCCGCTGAGCAAAATAAATGAAAGTTCTCGTGTGTGTGTTTTAACTTCTGTATGGTTCATTTCTTCGAGCATCCAAACATCTTCAACTTGAGTGAGCCGAACCATAATAGCAATAAGCCGAGCAAATACGTCCTGATTTTATAACTCGCTCATGATCAGATGGAAGAATAGTTGCAGATTTGTCCAAGAAAAGATTTCTCTATACTACTTGTTTTTCACCTGCAAATAAAAAGACAGAATCAGAAGGAATAATTTGAAAAAGAAATCAAAAACCCCTTTCAATCCGATACTTGCCCATGATTAATAAGGACAAGAACTTTTACAAGGGTTTTAATCTTGCGCGAAAAGTTTTTATCAATATTCCTCGAAAGAAAGCATACTATTGAAAGGAATGTAATTCACAATAATCGCTTTTGATCAATTTCGAGAGGAACGAATTACTCAAAAGTGCGAGGCATAATAACGTGTTTTAAATTTAATTGAAGATACGGCATCCAAATCAAGGCCGTTTTATTAAGAACGAGAGTAATTTGGACATCTATCTCGTCATTAAATTCAAAACAACGCCGATATTCTCGATCAATTATCGTGGATTACCAGCGACGTAAAACATGCATGGACCAATTCAAGTGTATAATTCCTTCTAGCGAAATTGGGGTTGGATTACCCTATACGACCAAAAAGGTCGTGCAAGATTTCCAATTTTAATTTCCTCTAAAGGAATTATAAACTTGACTTGGGAGTATTCGGATGATTAGAGAAAATGCCACTATCACATTCCCATGACCTGTCAAAAGAAATACAACCAAGTTCCATCTAAATGTATACACCAATAGATCCCTAATACAATCACTCTAAGGGGTGAGATAGAGAAAGCCTCGATAAAAATAAACCCTATACAAGAGGACTAGTAATGGAAAATGAAACAAAGGAATGTGATCCTAACGTTTAGGGATGCCCTAAGTTCGATCTGTGACTTCCAGATCACTTGCCCCAACTCGTCATCTTCATTGGACGATATCTCAATAATATCCATAGTAGGCTCCTTTGTTGCTCACTCGGTGCTTGTCATGGGATATCATCCTCTTCGTCTTCTATCAAGGACGTTTGGGAAAAACACACACATCTATCCTTGAAATGGCATTTAATCTAATCACCAGAATGCAATGAATGAAATGCCTATATTTATATGAACTGTAATAGATTCGAGGTATAGAGAGTCTTACCAACCAAACTCGTCGACTTATGTGCGGTTTTAGGTGTACCAACCGCCCAAAGACATGCGCATGAAACAAGTGATGGTAAACTTCTAAAAATCAGAGGGTTTGGCACCTAAGGTTAAGGTTCCCACCTCGAGTTCTGGAAAGAGCCGATTCCATTGCACAGCTATCGTTGCATTGGGACTCGATCCATAGTTCGAAGTGAGCGGAATTGAAAAGTGGATTACCCCGTGTTTTTCCTCACGGAGATTCCATTTTCAATTCCTTCTATTGTGTTCCTAAAGGCGGCGCCCGGGGTTTTAGGCGCGGTTGTGTGTGTCCATGTGTCGTGATCATCACGATGCAAGTCATGCACAACAGTTTATCAATCAGCGCTTCAAATCATCCACACAACATACATTCCTACGCCAACCTGCATAAGACAATGTTAATCACGGACTACACCCCTTATTTCTCCAATCTGCAAAAACATATAACACCTATCATGAGCGGACTTACCTCACCTTCAAGAGCGCCTGCAGAGTTAGAAACATCACTCAGCGTTTTAATTACAGCCTAAGTCCACTTGGGGTCTAGAACCATAGGTTCTAGAACAAAGGTCCCCAGTGGAGTCGCCAGCTGTCGCGACCCGTCCGAAGGCGGACGCGGCTAATGGATTACCGATCGCGGGCCTTCCCCCGCACAAGGGTGCGGATCGCGGGCTTTGGATCGGCGCGGGCCCTCCCAGGCCCATACCAAATCGCGGCGGGAGTATTTTTCAAAGGGATTCGACGATAACAGTCGATCGCTTTCGACCTTAGTGTGGTCGTGGTGGCATGTGCAACTTGTGCATGCATTTGGAGTCGCCACCGGTCTTTCTTGGAGGGTAGACCGGAAACCTTATTGACCGATTGGGAGAGATCGATCAATTCTGCGGAACCAGAGATTTTGGGTTCGGGGACTTGGTTACGTTGATGTCATTACCAACGCCCTTTCGGTACCTAACGCGAGTGATTTTCCCTAACTAGGATTTCATGCAGGCGCAATTTTGGGTGAGGTAAGTCTGACTTTGCATATTAACCAGTTTAACATGCTCACGTAATCATAACAAATAAATAGATGTCAATCACATAAACATCTATCCTACGTGGTGATCATGGAATTATGATTTAATGGGTCTCGAGCCAATGAGACCACATTTAATCATTTTAATATTTTAATAACGGAGAGCCGCTCTTCGCTTCTTCTTGGTTTCTTGAACTCTTCAAGAATTGGGCCCCTAAGAGCTCGCCGACTTAAAAGGCTCATCCACGTAATCCTCGTAGCATTTACATTAACAATTGACTATGCTAAAAATAAAGATTACATGAAAAATAAAAGGAGTACGCAGCCTCCATTTAATAATTACAACCCCAAATATATAAATAATCACCATACATTAATATATACATCAATCACATTGATTAGGGATTTTTCCATGATCACCACCCTTTCACGTAAGTAATAAATTCACAATTTAAAACTTAGGAAGGCACAATAAAAATTTTACGTTGAATCATATTCAGAATTTTTACGTAAAATAAGATAGCCATAAATTTTCGATTCAAAATTAATTTAGTCTCAATTTTTGCTACGTTGATTAATTTATCATATAAAATAATCAATCTCCATTAGCCATGTAAGACGAACAATTCGTTAATACATATTGGCCATAGTATTGCAAAAATTGCAAAAAATCAATTAAATGCACGAAAACACCTAAGGATTGGCTCTGATACCACTGTTGGGATCCACGTAACACGTAGCGGAAATAAATAACAACCCATACATGTATCTCCAGAGGCGTACTTCGTGCATTTCAATCGAAAAAAAATCACAAAGTCTCAAAGGGAGTAAATAGATTACCTCTCGTAGCGTGCTTGAACGGAGGTGTCGGTTCGATGTTCTTTGATCTCAGCCTCCACAAGTGTTAGACATCTAATTCGGACGCACCACCAATTGACGAACGGGGAGACGACTAATAACTCCACAACAATTGTGCTAGCAATATGCGGAATCAATATTCCGAACTTAGTATATTTTGCTCTCTCAAGATTATGAGAATATAGAGAGTGTTTGTGTTCTTCTCTCTAAGCTCTCAAAAATTTGCACACTCTACAAAATGTCTCCCCCCTTCCAACCTCAAAACTCTTGCCATCCTTTTATAGCCAAAAATACCTTCCAATAAATTATATTTAAAAATAGCACTAACAATTATAAATTCTATCTAAAAATAGCACTCACAAATAAATGACATTTAAAAATAGCACTAACAATAGCACTCACAATTTATAATACAAAAATGCTATTTAAAAATAGCACTAACAATAGCACTCACAATTTATAATACAAAAATGCTATTTAAAAATAGCACTAACAATTATAAATTCAATCTAATAATAGCACTCACAAATAAATGACATTTAAAAATAGCACTAACAATAGCACTCACAATTTATAATACAAAAATGCTATTTAAAAATAGCACTAACAATAGCACTCACAATTTATAATACAAAAATACTATTTAAAAATAGCACTAACAATTATAAATTCTATCTAATAATAGCACTCACAATTTATGATAAATAAATGTCATTTAAAAATAGCACTAACAATAGCACTCACAATTTATGATAAATAAATGTCATTTAAAAATAGCACTAACAATAGCACTCACAATTTATAATACAAAAATGCTATTTAAAAATAACACTAACAATAGCACTCACAATACAAAAATGCTAAAAAAAAGGGCACTAACAAAGGTGTTAAAAATAATAACCATTATTATTATTACAAGAGTTAAAGAGGTTACCAAACAGTACAAATATGCATAACGTATAAATATGTATGACGTATAAATACGTAGAGCATACGTATACATCCGTGAAACCGGGGACTAATTGAAAGAAAAATGTGCAATTAAGCCCTTTTGGTAAAAATTGATTAAATTGGAGGGCAAATTGACCTAATTGCACTTTAAGACTTTAGAATCCAATGTCATAGCTTATAAAAAGTGAGAATTGAAAACTAAAAGACTCGAAAATGATTTTTTTTTTTTTTTAGGCTCGGTTCGGGTTTATGTTTGTGAAGGAACATAGTGACCCGAGCCTAATTTTTGAGATTTAAAGTGACACACTTGAAGAGGAAATTAAAACAAAATTATCGAATATTTTTGGGTATTTTTATGACCACGAATGGTATTTTTCTGATTTTTTTGGGTATTTTTATAATTAAATAAACTCGAAAAATATTAAAAATACCGAAAAATATTTTTTGTTCAAAATTGGTTCTTAAGGCTAAACCAAGGCTTCCAAAGTTGATTTTGTGATTTTATGACCTTTTTTGATATTTTTAATTAATTTTAAAGAATAAAAATCACAATAATAAATGGTAAAAAATCAGGTGTCAACAGGCATGTGCAACTTGTGCATGCATTTGGAGTCGCCACCGGTCTTTCTTGGAGGGTAGACCGGAAACCTTACTGATCGATTGGGAGAGATTGATCAGTTCTGCAGAACCAGAGATTTTGGGTTCGGGGACTTGGTTACGCTGGTGTCATTACCAACGCCCTTTCGGTACCTAACGCGAGTGATTTTCCTGGCTAAGAGTTCATGCAGGCGCAATTTTAGGTGCGGTAGGCTTGATTCAGGGTTTCATGCAGATTGGAAGACTGTTCCTATCAATCACAATCAATTTAAATGAAAGCACAATCAAGTGCATAAATAAATCACATCAATGCACGTCAATTCACTTCACATGGCCTCCTAGTATAGCCATAAGGATTTAGGGAATGCGTGATTTAGGACCGAGGTAAAATGGGAAGATTTGGAGGCGATTTAGCCCGAAGGGAAAAATCGTCAATTTTTGGAAGACGATTAGCTCAAAGGGCGAAATCGTCATTTTTAAGAGTGATCGGGTTCAAAACACCCGGGATGAGCCTTGGCCAATTGATTGTGGCCATTTCCTATTTTTTGGGATTTTTCTAGAATTTTTAGAATTTTTTGGAAGACGGTTTGCCGGAAGGGCAAAACCGTCATTTTTGGAAAGACCGGGGGTCGAAAGACCCGAAACAGGTCATGGCCAGTTGAATGTGGCCATTTCCTATTTTCTGGAATTTTTTATAATTTTTCTGAATTTTTCGAATTTTTTTGAATTTTTTTATGATTTTCTATTTTTTTATTGATTTTTTGAATTTTTTATTATTTTTATTATTTATAATATATATATAAAAAATTATTCGGACCGGGTCGGATGACCCGGCCCATGCCCAGATCCGGGACCCAGACCCGGCCCGCACCCTCCTTGATCAAAACGGCGTCGTTCACAAGTTTCGAACGGACGTCACAGATTAGGACACGTGGCGCATCCTGGGTCGTTGGATTATTTTTTATTATGTTTTATTCTTTTAGTAATTACCGCGCGCTGACGTGGCTGCCACGTGGCTGCCACGTCAGCGCCACGTTGGCGTTGACTCGGTCAACAAACGTTGACCGGTCAATGCCTCGTCGGGGAAGACGACCGGCGCCGGCGTCCCCTCGCAGGCGCCTCGTCGGAGGGCGATATCTCGACCCTCCGACGTCCAAATCAAACGAAATCAACGCCAAAAGATTCTACTCGACGTCCTCTACCACATATCGGAATCTCAACATAGCAGAACACCGAAAGGTTGACTCGCCATCTCCGACCGAAAGCAAATCTCCGGCGAACTTGGTTCTAGCCGTTCTACACGTTACTTGACCAACATAAATTATTGGGAAGCATCCTAGGAGGTTGGAAAGGCTTACCTGGTCGCCGGTGAGGTTCGGTTTGGACCGAAACGAGCTCCCGAGCTCATGGCCGAACGGAGGAGGTCGGGATCGACTCGTCCCCTTTTAGCCATGAAATGGCCTGCGACCAAAAACGAAAATGATCAGTGATCCATAAGGATCCATTCTAGATCAATAAATCGCAAAACCAAACAGTGGAACTCGAGATGCCATTAAAGGCCGAGGAGAAGCTCGAGCGCGTATCTCCCCCTCGCGGCGGTCTCCGGCGATTCTGAAGGGCAAGGACGGCTTCCTCGTGGCGTTGCCGAGCTCGGGGAATGGTTCTACCGGCTCCGTTTTCGCTTGGCCGAGAGTCACGCTAGTTTTTTTTAAAAAAATTTCTTCGGTCGTCCCCCCTCCTCCTCTGTCCTCGCTTCTTTTCTTCATGGCCGACCCTCTTTAACCTCTGCTGGCCCTCTTTTTTTTAGTGCATCTCCTTTTTTGCCAGCCTTGCCGCCGAAAGGGAGTTTAGAAAAGAACCAAAACTCAATTCTCCTTTTCTGCTCCTTCGTCCCGCGCGGGTCTGCAACTGAGTTGCAGACCCAGTTCGGACCGGGTCGGGTCGGGTCTGACCCGACCGGCCCGGTTCGACTCTCCTCGCCCGATTTAGCCCCAAATCGAAATCTTTTCATGAAATTGACATCAAAATCGGATTCCTCGACACGTTTTCTATCAAATAGGGGTATTTTCGTGAATCAATTGATTGAAATTTAGTGAAAACCCCAATTTGTCCTTAGGATCCGAAATTGATTTTTGCTTAATCGAAGGCCCAAACGTCCGAATTAATCAAAATTAAGGCCACCAATGGATTCAGCATGATGAAAAATATAGGGTAGGGATGTTTAATTTGAATGGGTATGCCCACATGAAATTTAATTTCAAAAATTGAGAAACCAGGGACTAAATTGAAAGAAAATTGTGCAATTAAGCCCATTTGGTTAAAATTGATCAAATTGGAGGGCCAAATGGCCTAATTACACTTCAAGACTTTAGAATACAATGTCATAGCTTATAAAAACCAAGAATTGAAAATTAAAAGACTCGAAAAGGAATTTTTGGGCTCGGTTCGGGTTTATGGTTGTTAAGGAATATAGTGACCCGAGCCGAATTTTTGAGATTTAAAGTGACACACATGAAGATTAAATTACAACAAAATTATTGAATATTTTTGTGTATTTTTCTGACCACGAATGGTATTTTTCTGATTTTTTGGGTATTTTTATAATTAAATAAATTCAAAAAATATTATAAAATACCAAAAAATATTTTTTGTTCAAAATTGGTCCCCGAGGCTAGGCCAAGGCTTCCAAAGTTGATTTTGTGATTTTATGACCTTTTTTGATATTTTTAATTAATTTTAAAGAATAAAAAGCACAATAGTAAATGGTCAAAAATCAGCTGGTCAACACATATGAGTGTTTTTGAAATTTTTAAAGGCATAGTTTCAGGTTTTGACTTTTGCCTTCTTTTCTTTTTGTACAGTGAAATACGGGTTTGTATCATAAGTTTTATGTTGAATACCTGACCATGTACCTCGCGAGTTAACAGCCTATACTTAGAAGTGTTTTTCTTTCCTTAGTCCAAATTTCGATTTCCGCGATTCCTGTCCACCCCCAATAGACTATGACCGCCGTCTTTTCCCTCCACCGCCCTTCACCCTGTTTTGTGCCGCCTCTCTCTCTCTCTTTCTCACATACACACACACACACACACACACACACACACACACACACACACACACACACACACACACACACACACACACACACAAAATAAAAAATAACGCTTCACTTGACCCGACCTTTGATAATGCCTGTGAGGTGACCTTGATCTTAGGTTGTCGTCAACTATGGACAACCTAGATTTGAGATTGTTGTTTGGAGTGTGCGGTATAGATTCGATGCTTTTATTTGGGAGATTGTCAAAAGGGTGCCCAACTCCAAGCCCGTCAACATATCCATCTGGACTCACTTTCACTCAAAAATTTAAGTCAACAAGTTATGGGTCAACTAAGATACATTAACTGTTCTACACCACACCATTTTCTGATGTGGGATTTTCCTAAAATAACTCACTCACTCATACATTTTAATAATCTCGCCCTCACGTGTGAGCTTGGCGTTATTTCTATTTCTCATTAATTCATATATTCTTCGACGTCAGCATATCTCAAGTTGAATCTCGTCAACTCCCAACTTCATCCCTACAGACCCGCATTGCTACACCACAATCTCACATGTTCGAAAATCGCAATCATGTCTGATACCTTTCACTTAGGGAGATCACCAAGAAGGAGCTAGAGAGAGCCTAAGTATAAGCCCATCAACATATCCAGTTAGATCCACATTCGCTCAAAAACTCAAATCAATGAGCTATGGTTCAACTATAATATATCAACTGCTCTACGGCACATTGATTCTCTGCTGCGTAATTTCTATAACACAACTCACTCACACGTGCATCCTAACAATTGTGAAAATTAGGTGAGCTCGAATTGAAGTCGCGGGCAACTAGAAAACCGGACAACCGAGACGTGAGATCGCCACGCCCTTTCATGATCCATACATGCGAGAGAGCGGGTGTTGCGCCGGAGAACAAAGCCTCGCGGTGCTTGTGATAGGTAGCTGCGTTCGACAAGTGCGAGCGGTGGTGGGTGCAGAAGACTAGGCTTTGGAGATATGTTATGAGTTCGTGATTGCTAAAATTAGCGTTATGTGGATACTTTTTTACGAGGTATGGTGATTTGATTTTTTGGATAGTTTTGTTTGTCTTAAGATGCCTAACGATATTTTTAAAAAGAGATCAATATACTAAAAATTCTAAAACTTATCATGAAAGTGTAATTAAGTCATATAATTTTCAAACATGAAATAGAGGCTTAAAATTTATCAAGTTAGTGCAATCAAGTCTTTTTGTTAACTCCATCCAACTTGACTAATGAAAAATACTGACTGAGATTTCATTTTATTTTCTCTATCCTACGTGCCATTGACGTCACTAAGCATAAAAGATCAAAACCAAGTCGTTTGGATCTAATCTAATTCTTTTTAACCCAAATTTTAAATAAAAGGTTAAATTTTCAGAAAAGGACACAAAAAAGAGAAACAAAAAAAAAAAAAAAACTTGGCAAGGATGTACATACCATGTCTGTTTTCGGAGCCCGAATGATGACCTGTTACCCTTGCAGCCACAAGCGAGGGCTAGCGACCTAAGATCTAGTGGCCGTCGGCCATAAATTTGGGAGACGGACATGGCCCCACCATCGTCGGCCATTTTCATACACTTATCCCTTTTGAAAAATAAAGAAGAGAAAGTTGTAATAGAGTAAAAAGGTGAAAAAAAAAATTGAGGAGGCTAATTGGTATTTTTTTTTTCCTTTTTAATGCGGTAGCATAGGACATCTCAATTTTTCCTTTTGTGCATTTCTCCTCTTTATCTTTTTTTATGTAGGTTCGGCATCCCAACTATTATTTTCATTGGTGTCTAGTGCTGTGCTTGTTTTTAGACTTCAATCGTCCTTTCAATCTTTACACAAGTACCACATCATTGCCTATTTAATCAAATTGCATATATCGTGTTGTTGGCTAGAGATGCTAAAACCTATCAATAAGAACGATTTACCAAATAATATCCCATCACCTAACAAAATATTTTTTTAAAATAATTATTCGAACTAAGTCTATAGTCCAAAGTCTATAATTCTTGCACTATCCATTTTCACTCGCCGACAATCTTGCTTCGACAGCTCTTTCTTCATGTAATTATGTTTTATGTCGATGTCAACAAAACAAATGTACTTATGAAAAGACTTCTTTTGGTCGAAATATTATATATATATATATATATATAAAAGACATTTAAAAGGTGTGTTTTCAAGTAAAAAGGGACGCGAAAATAGTTTTCCCACAACATCAACTCTAGCACCCTATAGGCCCTCAAGTCTGTTTGAACTACGGTATAACCAGCCAACCTCCCATGTCTTTGATCCTCGCACCATTTTGATTTGAATTGAATACGCCAACCTCGAACATTGACTTCATACACAGTACGCTAAACGGTAAGCCGGGAATTTTGGGTCCAAGTGTATAAGGATACGAAGGATTTGTGGGGATTTATCATATATATGAGGAAGACCATGGCCGGGCCTGCATCGAACGCCGGTGATGTCGATGAACGAGGACCCACCCTTGATGGCGATGCCGTCATCGACATTGTCATTCCATCGACAAGGCAGTAAAAAAGTCAATAAAACGATGGAAGTTTAAATAACAAGGCACCGTTTGTTTCAGGGAAAACAGATGATTTTCAAAATTATTTTTGTTTCTAAAAAATGATCTCGCTTACAGAGATTAACGAACAGGGAATATTTTCCATCGTTCGCGAAAACATTTAGACATGAATTGACATCCATAATGAAAACGTTATACATTGACTGATTATTGCTAGCGATATAAACCATCATGTTTAGGAAAATATTCTCTAAGTTCTTTGTTTTCTTTTTCTTTTTCTTTTTGGGGCATAATTGTTTTGAAGGTGGAGTTAGGATTTGGATGTGGCATGAGGCAACAATGGTGATAGGGGTGTGCAATCGGACTGGATTGACCCAGAACCCGGATCGGCCCACCCGAAAAATAGGGTCGGGAACCGATTCCCGCTCAAATCAATCTAGGTACCAGTTCTGAATTTTGAAAACCGGTTTAAACCGGTTCGGTTTTCGGTTCTAGGTGTAGGCCCACCCGGACCAATTTTTAGTTGCTATTAAAAAAAAACCCTTGGCCCCAACTCCCTAGTGCGTCGCTGCCCTCGTTGCTCATGCTCATTACTCATTGCTCTCTCCCTTCGTCTCCTCACCTCCTCTCATTTAATTTTTATTTATTGCATTGTTCCTTTCGATGGATTGTAAGTTTTATTGCTCATTTTATCTATACTTATATTATTTTGACGAAAAAAAAATGAAAATAGGTTTTCGGGTAGATCCCGAAACCGGACCGAAAAACAGAGTCGGTTCCAAAACAGGTTCCAAGACAAACAAGGTCGGTTCTCGGTTCCAAAAACTGGGAACCGGTTATAACATGGTCGGTTTCAGGGTTTAGGTATGGAACCGGCCCACCCGGCCTATGCTCACCCCTAAATGGCGATGCATCAAGTGTTGGGGAAGTCTTCTTGGGCAAAGGATTTGGAGGGCAGTGAGCTTTGCACAAGTGCAGTTCTGAAGTCTTGTGTGGGCCCTTGGGCTGTCCAAATGGATTAGCCGGGTTCTCCATTTTGAGGAAGTTCATTCCCTGCAAGATTCCACCATTAAAAAAATAAAAATAAAAATAAAAACAATAAAAAAAGCCTTTCGACAGTACCAGAGCCCAATGTGGTGCTGATTTCAATTCTAACGGGTCCATCCGGCTAGAAACTCTTGTCTGGACCCAGATCGACAACCTTAATTGATCAACGGTTACGATAGATCTGATCTTGAACGAACTGTCGGGAATAGAATATCAGATTTGCATGCATCGTGCAATTGCTAGCGCGGAAACAAGAGTCTTCTTCTAATTCCGTGCAACCTTTATATGTGTTTCCCCATTTTGGTTGGTGGGTAGAGAAAATTTCATCTATTGTAGACTTAAATGAAAAATGGTTTTTTTTTTTTTAAGTGAAAGCCTCATCACAATTCCGCGCCTTCATTACTCTTACCTCAACTCCATGTGATCCGGAAGACCAACAAGAAAGCCTCCGTACGAATCCCATTCCATTTTTTGTTTGATTACTTTTTTAGCCTTTGTAATTCCTTGTATATCGAAAAATAGAGTTGCCGTTGCGACGAGTGTCGACGAACGAAATGACCAAACTCTTTTTCGGTTCTTTCACTGGAAAAAAAAAAAATTTCTTATCACCGATATGAAAATGATCCCGAGTCCCTTTTTCTTCTGCCAGTAATGAGCAAGATCCTATTTTTGCCTTGTTCTTCTTCTCGTCAATTACTCGAAACATAAAGTTTCACTTTTTGCAAGTTCAAAGCTTAGTTTTTTTCTTGTCCTGATTGACTTTTGTAACTTCAATTTACATTTTTTTTTAACCAGGGAGATGACTTGGCTATTCTTTCGGGTATACACACGGATGTGCTTTAAGCGCATTCTACTAGGACTCTCAAATGCTATCGATTTTATGTGTCAGTTGTTTCCCATTTGGTTAATCTTACATAATGCACGAATTTATTGAAATACTATTGAGGAAAATGAGCTCTATTCACATACGTTTGGAGTTTTTTTTTTTTTTTTTTAATAACGGAGGTTTCTCTCGTGCAATGGACCAAATCCTCGGGGTGATGGGGTACAAGACCAATGCCACCAGATAAGCCCCCAAGACGTGGCCTAAGAGATTCGAACCTGGAACCTCATCAGTTTAACTGTCTAAGGCCTAAGGATCTTACCAACTCAGCCAACGCCCCATTGATTTGGAATTCCTCATCGAATCCGGGACCTTATCAGTTTAACTGTCTAAGACCTAGGGACCACATATGTTTGGAGTTCCTTCTGAAAGTCAAAAGGAAACAAACAAAAAGGGGAAACTACATTAAACAGCTATTTGGAAAAGGGCCAATACCATAAATAAATAAATAAAAAATCGTAAACTAGTACACACCTCAAATTATTATTATTTTTTTACCACCAAAAAACCAAACTAATACGCTTATGACAAATTTACCCCAAATTGGTACACCCGTGACGAATTTACCATCTATTAATTTTCATTAAATCTAATTGTCAAATGGATAGCATGTGACATTTCAAGCGTGTGCTAGTTTGAGATTTGCTCTATGATTGTCATAGGTTTATCAATTTAAAATTTTATGTGGTATTAATCCAATTTAACATACGGTAAATTTGTCACATACCAGCTTCGAATTTTTCTTAGTCAAAAAAATTTAGAATAAATTTATCACAAAAATACTAATTCAAAGCTTTTTGTGATTAAAAATATAATTTATGATAAATTTATCACACGTGTACAATTTTTTGTGATAAAAAAATAAATTTATCACGGATGAGATTTTTTTTTTATGACATTAACACTTTGGAAAATAATGAAGTTGATTCCTATCCATGCAATCTCATATGACGGCATTTTGCATAAGACATCATCTAACCGTTGTGTAATTGCAAGACACTAGACACATAAGAACTAGGATCCAGGAACTGCCGAAGCAAATTACACATCAAAGATAATTTACCCAGACCGGCCACCGCCAAACGAAGTCACCACCGATGCAATGGCCGACGATGAGCATCAATGGCAGTCGGGGTGGGGGTGGGGCCGAGTTGGAACCACCCCCAAGGAGGTACTGAACTTCAGAACGGGAAGATCAAACAATGGATTATAGTTTCCTCTAGCAAACGGATGGACCAAGTGTACAAAAAAAACGATTCAGCCTATAGTACCAAAGATTTCATTGGCGCTTCACGAGACTATAGTAAGCTAAGGAACCAATTTGCTAACAGTAACGCCACGTGATGTATTCCAAGTATCACTCCCCTAAAACGTAGAGAAGATGTGAAATTCAAAAGATGATCTCTCATCATGTTTAATGATTAAGTTCACAAGAAGTTGGAAATGCAGCTGTGCAATAAAACTTTTTAACAGTCGGCTTTGAGCAAAACCCCATAACCCCTAAAAAAATTGCAACGGGTCTCATCTACTTGATATGAATTAAAGGGATATACGGATAACATCTAAGGGCTAAGTCACTAAAGCATTACTGCAATTAAATGTCAAAAATAGTACTCGAACACTAATGGCACGCCCAAAATAAGACAAGCAGAGTAGACATGGCTTGGTACTAAAAATTACAAACTCCTCAAAGAAAGGGTAAGCGCCAGAAGCATGCAACTCTCCACAACGCAAGAGTTTGTCAAAAAGTTCGAAGAACAAAAGCCACAATGCCCCTCTGGCAGCAAAACCCATCTTCTGCAAATGGGTGTATGTAGCCTTCGATATCGCCCAGCAATCCTTCAAGATGGCACTGCAAGGCGGAAATCATACATAAAAGCCCTCATGTTAGAAATTCTGACCCCAACAAAGCATATACCTACAATATAAGCTCATAAACGAGATCAGATGCCATGCAATCATACAGTATAAGCTCATAAAAGAGGAGATCAGATGTCGTGCAATCGAACTTGATCTCAAGATGAAAGGTTCTATCAGAAGGGAAAACCTGACAAACCCTAGAAGTCTAAGCCAATCACAAAAAACGTAAGACTGCAACTGTCGACTCGTTAACATCAAGGCAAGATGGTTTATCAGAAACCTAAAATGCAGAGATATTTAAGCAAGAACCAGATGCTTTCAAATTTAAAGAGATGGTCCTATGAAAGAAAAATCAAATAAAGTCACAACAATTTCTAACTCAGACAAATAGCACACAATTAAAATGCAGAACAATTCTCTAACATGTCATTTAAAAGAACAGCCTGTCCTACAGTGTGAGGCTGAGACACTGCTAAAATACAACATACAACACTAAAACCACACTCAACGTAATCATCAATCAACAAACCAAAGCTTCTCAATGAGATTTGGAAAAAGAACAGAAAACTTACTATATGTAGAAGTATCAATCTGCTCAGGAAGCTCCTTTATGTCGACCTCAAATCGTGCTTGTACCTGAAACCACCCAACAAGTTTAAAACACATCCCCAAGGATCAAGATAATGAAAGACAAGGAACACCAAATCTACCTGATTGAGAATGTCAGAATCAGAGGCAGAGGACACAAACGTGATTGCAAGTCCTTTAGTGCCAAACCTCCCAGCTCTACCAACCTGTCATTTAAGAGGCCCAGAACATCATTTTATTAGTACACTGAAAATGTCCACAAAATAGAAATTTATGCTGAAGAAGTCACTGGCATACCCTGTGCAGATAAGTATCAGCAGAATCTGGCATATCGTAGTTGATCACGATGTTGACACGCTCAATGTCTATTCCACGACCAACCAAGTCTGTAGCAACCAAGATTCTTTTATGGCCCTCCTTAAAGCCCTTGTAGCGTGTTAACCTACAACAATATTAAATTCAGGTTAAGGTCAGTCACTTCTTGGCACACCATGGTAAACACCAAAACTAACAGCATTCTCAAAATCGAAGGCTTAACAAGAAGACAAAACTAGCTGAAGGCATTTTGCAACCGATACCAATATTCACTTTAGTAGCGCGCAATCAAAAAACAACATAGGGGCAACATGTGCAGCTCAATGTGATAATGTGTGCAGTCTAAGGCAACAGATAAACCTAAAAGGAATCGCATAACAGAGTTAGCAACAAGAAACCTAACAAAAATTTGAGTCCAGCATGACATTTTTCTATAATCATACACACACCAGGCAATGCTTGACTCTAAATCCTACCAAAAAAGCCAGGTCTTTAAAACAACAGCAACAGAATCACCAAAGGAACATTAGCTACAATCCTTGATATTGGCTATCCATTAAACAAGACCTACATATCAACATCAACAACACCTTTATCCTAAACTAGTTGGGGTCGGCGGACAAAACCTACATATCAGATAACTGAAAATACGCAAGTACCCATTGGGTTAAATGAAAATATCAAGGCAAAAGATATCTAAATCTGTTTGAAGGTTAATGGGTATGAAGCCAAATCAGATTCCTATAGGGTGAATTAAAGGAGCAGTCTGTTAGGGAATATAAGATATGATGCTAATAAAACCCAAGCAACTCACACATTCCAGTATACTTATAACATATGCAAACTCGTTAGTATAGCACTAACACAAGTAGAGTTATGGCTCTTTAACATAAATCCCACAAAAAACTTCTATTTCAATTTAAATTTCACCAGAAGCTCCCAGCCCCAGCATTTTCTTCATCTTTGACCAATTTAACTTGAGGAAGTTTTCAATGTTTCTCATTCCCTTCAGATCGAGAATAAAACGTCCCGTTTAACATTCCTGATTGCCTCAACTACTTTTAAATTGGATAGAAAACTTTGAAATAACATTCTGCTGATAAAACTATATGGTCCCCTACCATTACATTAAGCCCACAAAGTTTTCCACAAATGGGAACACATTCCCAAAGCCAGTGCAGAAACCTAATCAGATATTGCTCCTAATGCATCTCAGATTACGTAACAAATCGAGAGTGAAGATTAAAAAGCTACTAAGAATGTTAGAACTGCTGCGAGTTGGCTGTTGGCAAAATTAAAACTCATCTAGAACCATTATGTCCCAGAAGGTAGCAAAATAAAGTGATGAGAAGTCTTAACAAGTCTCGAATAACACTGATAGTGTCATGTTGCCAAGATGAGTTCTCATCTCAATCTGTCATAGAGACAATTGAATGTCACAAATTCAAAACATACATAACAACACCTCCCCCTCCATCCTATAAGCACCAATCCAGTAAAAGAACCAGCTAGATCTCTTCCACAGGCACACGGAGTAAGCTCAAAATCTCAAACTGAGAAAGAAACAACTACCAGCATGCACCCATTAATGGTGCCCACCAAAGATCGTTGATATAAAGCAGGGCTAAGATAAAATACAACAATAAAAACAAAACAACCAGATCAAAATTAAACAAGTAAACAAGAGCTAGTGAAAAGAAGCATTGCCATTGCTAACCTTTCCTCCTGGGACATGCCAGAATGAATGCATATCGAGGGGAAGTTGCAGTCCACTAATAACTTATTCAGTTCTGCAGCTCTATTCACACTCTTGACAAATATGACAACTTGATTGAAGTCCAATGCATCGAGTAGGTCATTCAGTTTGCGATTTTTCTCCGCTTCGCTCAATTTGATGTAGTGCTGCATAATTCTCCAAGTTAAAATATAACTTCACACAAAGCAGACAGTTTAAATGGGAAAAAAAAAAAAGGAATCAACTCATACCTGTACAAGACCATGAAGGGTCAACTTGGCCTCGTCGACATATATTTCCATTGGCTGAAAGGAACAAAGGTTATAGCAAAATAATATTAGATGGCTTCTCAAAGCTAACAGAATCCAGTAGCTAATGACTCATGGAAGCAGCAGATCGCTTAGTCTTGCTTCATCTGGAGTCTCCTTGCTGGATTTTCAGAATGTGTACCACGCAAGTGCCAGAATCCCTTCACACATATCCTATGTAGGAGGAGCCCATCCCACAAGAGGCTGCAAAACTAACCTCAAGCTAGACAAATCTCTCTACGGGTGGAAAAAATTTAGAAAGGTCATCTTGCGCTATGCATAGCCAAAGTCACAACAACTAAATAAAGCAAAACTAGTGCAGGGACCGACTGAACCGATCTTCATGACCTTGACAATCGAATCATGTCACTACATGCCTCTCAAAATCCTCAGCTTTCACCAACTCTTCCCCCATCAAGATGCGATTCCGACAAGATGACTTACTGAAATAATTGTGACAGTGAGCAGAGCAGACGACTGTAGCACCCAAATTGAATTATGACTATCTTAAAACCCATGGAAGTAGCTCGGAAAACAGAAGAAGACTTCTAAATTGAAGCGATAACTGGCCACGAGACATTACATCTTGCATAAACTTCTTGCAAACTGGCCGGATCTCCTTGCTGAGTGTTGCTGAGAACATCATGACTTGCTTATCATGTGGGGTCATCTTGAATATCTCCTGCACATCTCTCCTCATGTCTGCAAAAAGCAAATGAATAAGTAAGCCAAAAAATGAAGAGAGCGGACAAAATATTAAGTAGCCCAGCATGCTAAGTTGGACACATAAGAGGACGAGAATCGTACCAAGCGATTCAAGCATCTTGTCACACTCATCGAGTATGAAATGCCTCACATTCTTTAAAGAAAGGTCCTTATCTCTAGCTAGAGCAAGTATCCGACCAGGAGTTCCAACAACGATATGGGGGCACTCATTCTTCAATAGGTCTTTATGGATTTTGATATTGACGCCACCATAGAACACAGCAACCTTGATATCAGGTAAATATACACTGAACCTCTCAAACTCGTGGCATATCTACAGAGCAGACAAGCAATGAAAAACTTCAATGAGATGCCCACAAAATTTATAACTGCAAACATTAAATCAATCTCAGATCTAGCAAGAACCTGATAAGCCAATTCCCTCGTATGACAGAGGACAAGTGCAGCAACTTGCCCTGCAACTGGCTCAATCTGCTGCAAAGTCGACAGGACAAAAACAGCAGTCTTTCCCATTCCGGATTTAGCTTGACAAATGACATCCATGCCCAAAATGGCTTGTGGAATACACTCATGTTGAACTGGTGAAGAACCAAAGAAAATTGGATCCAAGGAACCGTCGGTAAGTAAAATTATAACCTCCCAGACCCTTTCAAGTGAAAGGTTTATCAAACCAGGTTATTTCTCCAAAATCAAGAGAATGGCTTTAGTATGTTATATTACCTGAAAGAAAATAAGGCCAAAATGAAAGTCATTGAAGCAGAACATTTTTCGACTAAAAAAAAGCAGAATATTAACTGGAAAAGCCAATAAAAGTGAAGGCAATCAAGTAGAAGAAGTTAAAATTGAAGCAGCATTAGACAGAGATACCCATTTAAAGTCTTGTTCTAAGCCCCTATTTTGAGGTTGAAGCTTCTTACAAGCAAATTGACAGATGATTCCGTCTAATCTGATGTACATATCCTTTTGAGCATTTTGGCCAAACTTTTATTAGTTGTCCAATCCCTTTTTTTTATGGAATAATATACTTGAGATATAGCTCAAAAATCTCAATCAAGGTAATTCTGTTCTGAAAACAAGGCCTCTTACAAGCAAATCAACAGATCGTTTCATCTAAAATCTAATAATAATATCGTTGTTACTTCTTATGGCCTTATTACTGTTGAAATGCTTTTCAGGTTTTAGAATTAGTAGTTAAATACTTAACTGCACCAATACAACAGCCCCGGAACACTATCTACTGCAATCAAGGCATATGACATGACAACATACACCTTTGCAGATGGCAAAAGACTAATATTCAGATAAAAAGAAGACCAACAAGTCAGTTAAAACTTTGCCTTCAGAGGGATGCTCAAATCCAGAGTCAACAATAGCTCGAAGTAGCTCTGGCTTCAAAAGGAAGTCTCTGAACCCTGAACTGTGAATTCCCACGTATCCCCTGCAGAAGACACATGAAAACCTAATTAGACACGCTCCCAAGAGCACACACTGGTATATCCAATTACGTACAGTGTTTCCCAAGAATAAACCCCAAAATCCAGCTTCTACTCTCCGTTTCCCCTCATACTACACCAAAACGAAACCTAAATCTACTGATATCACCTCTCCAAGAGTAATAACAACAGCAACTGAACTAGAATGGACCACAAAAAAAAAAAAGCAAACCTTTTAGCAGCCTCGCCGTTGGTCTTAGCGTTGACGGAGTCGGGTGCTTTATCTTCCTCCTCTTCGTAGTCGAGAAGCTCTTCTTCGTAGGCATCGTTGTCCCTAGCATCCCCCATCTTTCCTGCAAACACGAACTCCGCGCCTCAATACACAAACTCAACGAAACCCCCAGACAACCGTTAAGCTCGACGACAACGGAGCGAGAAGAAGAAGAGAACTGGAGAGCGAAGCGGGAAAACTAGGGTTTACAGGAGAGAGGAGTAGAGACTGAGGGAGAGCGAGTACCTCTGAACTGGTGAGAAGAGAGTTGCTTAGGAGTTAATACGAAAGACAGCGTCTGCAATGGAAAACAAGGTTAGCTGAACCGGGGAGAGAAAATTGGGAGAGGGGGGGAGAACTCTCTGGTTTTGTGCAGAGGAAGAGTCGAAGACGACGACCTAGACGAAGATCGGGAGAAGAGAGTTGGACGAGCGGATTAGGGTTTTCCCTCGATCCGGATCCCCGGAGTGGGTCTATTTATATCGCCAGACAAATTCCGGATTCCCATTTTGCCCCCCGTTGCGAGGAAATTGGGCAATCATCGCATCGCGGTGTCGTTGAAAATTCAACCTTGAGGCTCAGGATAGGGCGGATGATGTAACATTTCAACACATTTTGCCAATTGAGGGGAAGCTATCGTACGTATATCCTAAAATAAGTTGCACGAAATGTAATATTTAGACCGATCGATGCCCACCGTAGTAATCTATCTATGATCGAGCTCTCGAATTATATTTCGTTAAGGCAGGTTTCATTAGAAAATCTATCGCGATCGTTTATACCACGTCGACCAGATCATTCGACTAATCATTAATGGCAAATAAAAAAAAATATCGAGAAACCACGAATCAGGGGACAACCACGCTATTTCTCAAAATTATTTGTGGCTGAGCAGAGAAAATCTATATGGAATTCATAATTATCTCGATGCCTTTTTTAACTTTTAATTTTTACTTTTTTAATTGATGAATATTCGAAAACTAAGATTGTTCCAATGTTTCTTTTCACCATGCGTAAACTGAATCTATGATAAAGCTAAGCACGAAAATTAAAATTTCTATACATATGGATACCATCAACATATTGTAACTGAACCTCAATGACGACCACTCGACCATTACCGTTGTTTCGATACACGATCGCTCCTCGTCTACTTCTCGATCTAATTCTAGATTATTAATTTTTTGTTTAGCTTCCTTGGATGAGAATACTGATGATGGGGATTATTGAATCAACAGTTTTGTTTTTTTTTTTAATGGAAGAACCAATTTGAATATATATATATAATATCAACGCCATGACTACAAAACAAAAGTATGAAAAATGGCATGAGTGAACCAATTGGAAAAAGTCCAAGGTCCCTTGTCTGTGTCCTCAATTCCTCATGCCCAACGTTATTTAGGCAAGTACGTTTGGTAAGAAAAAACTATCATCTCTTTTCGGCTAGATATCTGTGAAAGCCCGTAACTTTACACCGTTCATAAAAAAGTAAGGCTCTGTTTGGCAATGTTCCCATTTTTGTGTTTCTGTTCCCGAGAACAGTAAAGAACATAAACATGTTTGGTAATGTAAATAATTATGATTCTGATTCTGTGTTCCGGAACACTTTTGGACCACTTTTCAAAACAAAAAAAAAGTTGATTTTTGTGTTCCGGAACATTTTTGCAAATCACTGTTTTTCACGATATACTTCTATGAATTTTTCATCGATACTTTCAGTTCTTGTTGAAACATGATTTATAATTATAATTATATTTATATTTATATTTATATTTATTTTTAAAATTAATTTAAAAATAACAAAAAATCATAAAAATTACAAAATCAACTTTGAAAGCCTTAGCTGAGCCTTAGGAACCAATTTTGAATTAAAAATAGTTTTCCTATTTTTTAATATTTTTAATTTATTTAATTATAAAATATCCAAAAAATTAGAAAAACATCATTCGTGGTCAGAAAAATACACAAATATAGTTGATATTTTTATTTCAATTTCCTCTTTAAGATGGTATTTTTAAATCTAAAAAAGATTAAACTTTCTTTTTCGTAACTCTTTTTTATTTTTTCGTTTCTTTTTCTTAATCACTATTTGATTTAATTATTTTCTCTTTTCTTTGTCATCAAATATAATTATTTAATTATGTAATTATTTAATTTAAATGAAAATTGAGAACAAAAATTTTATGCAGTTACCAAACGCGTTTCTGTTCCTAGAACAAAATTTTTAGCAGTTACCAAACGCGTTCTGATTCTCAAAAATCATCCGGGAACAGAAACACTGAGGAACAGAAACATTGCCAAACAGAGCCTAAATATCTCGAATCATAGAACTTCCTCAAACTTATTTTTTGTTACTAGAGACGTTTTTTTTTATTAGTTGAACCATTAAACAAGTCATTAAGGCTCGTAGCCAGGGAAAGTGTTTCTGTTCCAAAAGTATTCCGGGAAGACTTTTGGAACAGAAACGCGTATGGTTCAAAAATGTTTCAAAAGTGTTCCGCGGAACACTTTTGTGCCAAGGAACACTTTCCAAGAAACAAAAAAAAAACTTGCTTCTGGATTTTGGAACACTTTTGGAATCACCATCCATCGCCGTCGACGCGGCCATCACCGGTTAGTTGCCGCCCGCCACCGGCCATTCGTCGCCGACGCCGGCGGAAAAAGTATTTTTTTTTACTTACCAAATGCGTTTTTATTCCAAAAAATTGTAGCCGAGAAAAAAACACAAAAAAATATTTCTGTTCAAAAAATGTTCTCAGGAACAGAAACGTTACCATACGCAACTTAAGATATCGAGGTGGCAAACGTAATTCTCCGGATAAGCTGGTGTGAACGCCGTATAAGGTTGACATGGCACCAAGCTAATCTTGAATTTGACTTTCGGGACGGGATGGGAGTAGCATTACTATCAAGTCACATGCAATCAGGCTAGTAGATCTCGACTTGAGAGACTCTTGAACCTAATCCAAGTTACACATCCATATTTACACGATAAAGTTGGAAAGTTTTGAGTTTGAGCTCTCATCTGGTAGAGTCGAGGACGTTGATTTCGAGTTCGGGGACTTTGAATGTTTCACCAAGTCAAGCTAGAGAGCTAGAAATATCAAGTCGTTTCGTATGAAAATTCATTAAAATAGATAATTTGTATAAATTTTTCTTTAGACAATTAGTAAGAACTTGAGAGAGACTTTCGAGATTTAACACGAAACTCCAATTTTCCTCAAATTGGGTCCCACTTCCATAGACAATAGACGTGAATAGTTTAAATGACCGACCTAAGATATGCTAAATTCTCTTCATGAAGTGACTCATTTGCTTATGGAGCAAAGAAGTGGCCTCAGATTTAGGATGGAACACGTGATAGACATGTTGCTCCCCCTTGGCCTCCACCAGCTCCACCTCCTTCACTCCTCGCCCCTTCAAGAACTCTGCATACATCACTCCCCTCTCCTTGAGGAAGTCCAGCTCCGCCACGTGGACCGCCACCGCCGGGAACCGCCGCCACTCCTCGGCCGACATTCTCGCCATCTCGAAGTTGCACCCGGGATAGTCGCGGTCCGATCCTTCCGGTATGCTCAGTCTCCAGAACAAGTCGTTCGAACCGACGCTCTTGCCTCCTTCGTCCGCCGATTCCGCCTCGGTCCTTCTCTCACTGCCGAAGTACGGATGTATCGACATTAGCCCCGCGATCGACACGGGGCTGGTGGCGTCCTGCAGCGCCCTGATCGCCACGTGGTGAGCGATGTTCGCCCCGGCGCTGTCTCCGGACAAAAACAGGCGGGAGAGGTCGGAACGCTCGAGCCAAGGGTCGGTGCCTTTAGCGCGGCGTAGCCACTCCAGGGAGGCGTAACAGTCTTCGTAGGCAATGGGAAGGCGGTTCTCGGGCGCCAACCGATAGTCCACCGAGAAGACGATGCACTGGGCCGCGAGACAGAGGTCCCCGAGAAAATGGTGGTAGCCCAGCCATGTGGTGGAGCCAATGCAGAAGCCGCCGCCGTGGAAATAGGCCAGGACAGGGAGGCGGGCCAAGGAAGTAGCAGGAGCATTGGGGATGAATATTCTTGCGGTTATCGGTTTGGACGGGTCGATCGTCACATCCTTTGAGAAATACCCAGTGGAGGAATCAGTCGAGGCAGGGACGCTTCCGGGCACGAAGCGCTTGACGGATCCGTCGGACAAGACTCGAAGGAAAACAGGCATTTCAATGGACATCTTGTTGGAAACGTTTGAACTAATCCACACGGCTTACTGAGCATTCAGAAGATAAATCAGACAGTAGAACTTGGAAGGAGGCTTAGGTTCATATATAGAATGTCACTGGGGAAGACGGTTGGAGCTTGTCCTATGGGAATTTGCTCCTAGGATTTAAGAATTGATGTTTGGTGAGTCTCATGTCAGGTGTGAGTTGCTCCAGTTTCATGCATGAAGAGTGTGAGCGATGAGATCATGCAAAGAGTCAAATGGCGATTACATTAAAGGTTCGATGCGAACAGCGTGATGCGGCAAAAGCGGGGCGAATTACGACATTGCAGCAGAAGCTTCGTATGAGAACTCGATGCGGTCTCGACAGTGGCTCAATCCCTATGGAAAATCAACTTTAGTTCATACAAGGCGCGAAAATTGCGCGACAATTCGATCTTTCAGACACTTTAGGGAGAAATTTGAAGCAAGGACTGATAAATAGCAAGGTCTTGCTGCACAGAAGAGCAAGCAATCAAGAAAATGAAGCAGTGAGAGTTGCCAAAGATGAAAGCAAAAGATTCTGCTCATGTCCCGGAATAGAAGCACAACGAGTTATTCCACTTGTACAAGGATAATTTTAGAACAAGAAGCATCCACAGAGTTGTCCACACCTAACTCTGGAAAAGGAGGATCATCAGTACTGATATCGGTAAACCTTTCGAGCAGAAATGGGAAAGGGACGCAAAATGCGAAGCCGCGGGGTCCTTCCGAATCGCTATTAATTAGCTTGTCGGTGCCAAATTGGGGTTATTCTTCGTCTAATCTTCACTCTTTTGATTATTATGCAGAGGCGGCAGCGAGAACATGCTCACGGTCGAGCTTCTGCTCCGAATCTCCTCATACACACGCAAAGCCGATAAAGTGAGCTTCTTGTACATGCGCTCCATGATCTCAATCTCGACGAGCTCGCTGGGAACTCTAAGCAGGCTATCTTTCGGATCAGCCACAGTAGTCTCTTCGTCCTTCGCCTCGAAGTCTATTGTCTGGTGGTCGTTCTCGAAAAGAAGTTGATCAAGCACGCTCTCGCACTCCTTCACAAGCTTTTTGAGCACTTCCCTCCTGCAAAATGGCTGCTGCAGCACTTTCTGGATGAAAGGCAAGCGGGTCAGCTTGCCGCTCCGCTTGTCGTACTTCTTCATTATCTTCACTAGTCCTGCGGTTTGAAGCACGATGTTAGGCAAGAAAAACAAGGGAAGCACTGAAACGCTCATCTTGAACTCCCTTCATCTGTATGACCAAGATTTTATCCTACAAAAATCTAGTTCATCAATTAGATACCTATGCAGTTCAGAGCGCTGTAGTTCTCCAGCAAAACCATTTCTCCATGGAAATCCACTATTTCTCTACGCACTTCCATCAACTCACTGTCCGCGCCCTCGGCCTTTGCTACCCGATCTTGCAAATCCTACACTCCAGTGAGACCCGCAAGGAGTCAGACTCGAGTTTCAAGTTAACAGTATCACAGTAGCAAAACCAAGCGATTGCTTTTACATTAGAATAAAATTAGCAAAGACACCGAACAATGTTAATGAAGCTGCTGGCTTTCAGAATCCTGGTCCTGGATAAGGCATTTTTATCAGTCCAAAGATCCTTTTTTCTGTATCATCTACCAAACACAGGCAAAAGCTCGGTTTTGAAATAGGTTCTGTCCTCAGAAACAGAAAGCAATTCCTAGTGATGTGCACTCCTGGTTATAGAACTCCCAAAATGATGTCTTCGGATGTTCCCACAATGCTGTTCCATTGAGAATTGAAACCCGAATACTTAATCAATTTGATCGCACCGCTTGTTATTCCGAAATTTACCATCCAGCTCGGATCCATTCGGTCTTTCTAGCTCGACCCCATGAGTAATTTGATCAAGCCCTCTGAATTGGTTAAGCTCTTGCATGCTATGAAACCGCTCTCACGGTGAGATGCTATAAAACAGAACCATTTCATCCATTCATTGATTTCCAGACTAATTCAATAAGCATGAATCACACACACACACACTGCCATCCACAGAAAACAAGCTATCATAAATTGTTAAATCTCATTCCTGGTGCACTAAATCCAGTTGCCTCAAAAAGGTTAGGGAGATGAAAACCAAGCGAAAAAGCGAGAAATAAGTTACTTTACCGCCCATCTAATGATATGCTCTTCCTCTCTGTCCATGAAGAACTCGTTGATCTTGTTGATCTCGCCATCCAACAGCTCCAGGAAATGGACCACCTCCTCTGCCTCCGCGGTGCAATCCCTGCCCCCCTCTGCAGAGTCCAGACGGAGGCGCTTGACCAGAGGGTGGCGCCGCGTGCCGCTGTCTTTCGGGCAGATGAGCTCGAGCTGCTTCTTCAAGTCCTTGTAGGACAGGAACTTGCCGCGCCAATCGGGCTGCGCCTCGTCGACCAGCCTCTTCACGATCTTCCAGAACTTCATTGGTATCGTACGGGGCCCTCTCGGTCCCTCTCCGGGTTTTGCAGAGAGAGGGTGAAAGGGACAGGCGCGAGAATCCTCGGCGGGTCCGGGAATATGGTAATAAACTGCGACTGACAGACTGTTGCCTGGTTCTTCTTCTTGGTCTTCTCGAAGCGGCATATGATTGGATTGACTTCGTTTACTTCTTCCAATTCTTGGAGTTGGCGAAAACGTGGGGATTGAAGCTTCGTTACCAGGAAAGCGACGAAACGTTGATGTCTGTTTTGCTTCCGAGGAGGAAGACGAGACATTCTCGGGGATCTTCTATCTTTCATTCGGTCCTCTTCCTTTCGTTCTTTCCCTCCGGTTGGTTTCGTAACCTCCGACGGGGAGACGGAGTTGACGTCTCTCGACACAATCGAAGCTGGTTAGAGGTCACGACTCGAACGCGACACAAAATATTTGACATTTGACGTGACATGCAGCCAAAGGCGGTCAAATTCGAAAATGGCACGACTCGACACGATTCGGACCATCCGTCCTTACATGTAGAGAAATGGTTTGGCTTGAGTGTGCACGACGAATGTTGAACAAGTCGATATGGCGAGAAATGGGGCAGCTTCAGTTTGGCTTGAATGGATCCCGGGAAATGGCGAGAAATGGTTTGGCTTGAGTGTGCCCGACGCCCCCTCCAAATATTTTCAAGCCCAGGATGGTCCGAGCATAATCACAGAGGAAAATGTCCGCGATTCACAACGCAAGTGTAGATTCGATTCTCAAAATAATGATGGATTGCCGGTCGTGTTTGTCTGTGTGTGTGAGAGGGAGAGAGAGAGAGAGGGGAGAAAGAACCGCACGCCATTCTTTTGTTCCTTATTTTGTCTCGCGTACCTTTCGAAAGTTATCTATTTCTTTTTATAAGTAAGAATGTAGCCTTTCAAAAGACACATCTTCGTGGGGTCCGTCCTCTCAATCGCAACCCATCATGGACGTAACCTTCACAAAGAAAATATAGAGAAGATTTGACAATATAGGTCTTGAACCCATTTATTAATCCAAACTTATTGGAATGGGACATATATGAGTCACTTTAAATTTGAAAAGCCTAGCCATAATGAATTCAAAACGTTTTTTTTTTTTTTTGGTCGAAAAATTCTAGACCTTAAAGCCCAAAATCAATGGGTTTAAATGGGTTCTCAACTAAGCCCATTTTCAACCCACTAGGGCGGGGTGAGTTTGGTTTAATTTTGGAAATGGGCTTCGGAAGAATGCAAATATCTTTAGCTTAAGAGGTTATGGAGAAATGCAAATGGCGTTTGGTAAAAAAAAAAAAACATTGGACAACAAGTTTGAGCTAACTAATGTTTTGCAAAACAAATTTGCAAAGGGACTTTCTACCATATTTATTTTTTAAATAAAAAATGATTAAAAAAGAAAAGAAAATCCAAACCCTAAGGTTACGGCCGTTGGCGAGCCAGATCTGGCTATTATATTCAAGGTTCGATGAGATGCGGCAAAGCACGAATTGCGCCATTGTTGCAGAAGCTTCGTATGAGAACTTGATGCGGTCTTGACAGCAGCTAAATCCCTATGGAAAATCAAACTTCAGTTCGTACTGGGCGCGAAATTCCGTGACAATTCGATCTTTCAGACACTTAGGGAGAAATTTGAAGCAAGGACTAAAAAGGAGCAAGGTCTTGCCGCACAGAAGAGCAAGCGATCAAGGAAAATGAAGCAGTTAGAGTTGCCAAAGATGAAGCAAAAGGCTCTGCTTAAATCCCACAACAGAAGCACAATGAGTTATTCCACTTGTACAAGCATAATTTTAGAACAAGAAGCATCCACAGAGTTGTCCACCCCTAATTCTGGAAAAGAAGAAGGATCATCAGTACTGATATCCGTAAACCTTTCGAGCAGGAATAGGAAAGGGACGCAAAATGCGAAGCCGCGGGGTCCTTCCGAATCGCTATTAATTAGCGTGTCGGTGCCAAATTGGGTTATTCTTCGTCTAATCTTCACTCTTTTGATTATTATGCAGAGGCGGTAGCGAGAACATGCTCACGGTCGAGCTTGTGCTCCGAATCTCCTCAAACACACGCAGAGCCGATAAAGTGAGCTTCTTGTACATGCTCTCCATGATCTCGACCTCGATGAGCTTGCTGGGAACTCTAAGCAGGCTATCTTGGGGATCAGCCACAGTAGTCCCGTCTGTCCGGTGGTCGTTCTCGAAGAGAAGCTGATCAAGCACCCTCTCGCACTCCTTCACAAACTTTTTGAGCACATCCGTCCTGCAAAACGGCTGATGCAGAACCTTCTGGATGAAAGGCAAGCAGATCAGCGCGCCGCTCCGCTTGTCGTACTTCTTTATTATCTTCACTAGTCCTGCGGTTTGAAGCGGGAGGTTAGGCAAGAAAAACAAGTGAAGCGCTCATCTTGAACTTCCTGCATCTGCATGCCTTGACGTACCTATGCAGTTCAGAGCGCTGTAATTCTCCAGCAAAATCATTTCTCCGTGGAAATCCACTATTTCTCTACGGACTTCCGTCAACTCGCTGTCCACGCCCTCGGCCTTCGCTACCCGATCTTGCAGATCCTACGCTCCAGTGCGACCCGCGAGGAATCAGACTCGAGTTTCATGTTAGGGGTATCACAGTAGCAAAACAAAGAGATTGCTTCCAAATTAGAAGAAAAATAGCAAAGACACCGGACAAAGACATCTTCTCGTACACGAAGAAGTTGGAAAAGGGAAAATTACAACAAAAAATTAGCAGCACGGTGTTAATGAAGTTGCTGGTCCTGGCTATGCTCATTTTATCAGTTCCCAAGCTCTTTGTCGGTATCATCTACCGGATACCGGCGAAGGCTCGGTTTTGAAATTCACAGTGATGTGCAGTCCTGACTATGAAACTCCCAAAATGATGTCTTAAGACATTTCTACTATGCTTTTACATGAGAATTGAAACACGAATAGTAATCAATTTCATCGCGCCACTCGCTATTCTGAAATTTGCCATCAAGCTCAGATCCTTTTGGTCTTTCTAGCTCGACCCCACGAGCAATTTGATCAGGTTCCTCAATTGGTTAAGCTCTTGCATGTTATGAAACCGTATTCACAGTGAGATGCTAGACAACAGAACCATTTCATCCATTCAGCGTTCACTGATTACCAGACTAATTCAATAAGCATGATTCAGACCCTCTTCCATCCGCACAAGACAAGACGTCACAAACTGTTAAATCCCATTCCTGGTGCACTAAATTCAGTTGCCTCAAATCTAACCCAAGATATTTTGAATTCGAGAACGTAAAATAAGTTAGGGAGATGAAAACCAAGCGAAAGAGCGAGAAAGGAATTACTTTACCGCCCATCTAATGATATGATCTTCCTCTCTGTCCATGAAGAACTCATTGATCTTGTTGATCTCACCATCCAACAGCTCCAGGAAATCGACCGCGTCCCCCGCCACGGCCGCCGCAGCGCAATCCCCGCCCCCCTCTGTGGAGTCCAGGCGGCGGCGCTTGACCAGAGGGCGGCGCCGCGTGCCGCCGTCTTTTGGGTAGATGAGCTTGAGCTGCTTCTTCAAGTCCTTGTAGGACAGGAACTTGTCGCGCCAATCGGGCTGCGCCTCGTCGATCAGCTTCTTCAGGATCTTCCAGAACTTCATTGGGTATCGCGTGGGGGCCTCTCGGTTCCTCTCTGGGTTTTGTAGAGACAGGGTGAAAGGGACAGGGGAGAGAATACTCGGCGGGTCCGGGAATATGGGAATATACTGTGACTGACAGACTGTTGCTTGGCTCTTCTTCTTGGTCTTCTTGGAGCGGATATATGATTGGATTGACTTCGTTTTACTTCTTCCAATTCTTGGAGTTGGCGAAAACGTGCGGACTGAAGCTTTCGTTTCCAGGAAAGCGACGAAACGTCGGTGTCTGTCATGCTTACGAGGAGGAAGACGAGACATTCTCGGGATCTTCTGTTCCATTCGTTCCTCTTGATTTCGTTCTTTTCCTTCGCTTGATTTCGTAACCTCCGACAGGGAGACGGAGTGGACATCCAACTCTCCACACGATCGACCGCCGGTTCGAGATGACGAACTCGAACGCGACACGAGGTTACTTACGAAAATATTTGGAATCTGACGTGGCATATACAGCCATAGGCGATCAAATTCAAAAATGAGACGGCTCGACACGTTGGCACGACTCGACTCCTTTGGACGATCCATTGTCGCACGTAGAAAATTGGTTGGCTTTAGTGTGTATGATGAATGTTAAACAAGTTGCTATGGCGAGAAAGGGGGAAGCGACTATCCTGACAGTCTGACGGTATTGACATTACTGACCTCACGATTTTTTAATTAATAGTGATTGTTTGTAGATCTACAGTCAGAAATAACTATAGTCAGAAAAACATTTCCATTTCTGGAATTTCACGTGTTTGAATTGTTGAAAATGATCGGTCAATGGAAAATCATTTGCGGTCAAAGTGTTGGAGTTATACATCGAGAAATACAACTTACCTCTTTGACGTTCGATTGCGAAAGTAACCGGGAATGCCCCGTGGAATCACCGACACGTCCTTCACATATTTTCAAACCCACGATGGTCCACAAATATAATGATAGAGGAAAATATCCACATTCCACAATGTAAATGCAGATTTGATTCTCAAAGTAACGATGGATTGCCTGTCGAGTTTGTCTGTGTAGGAGAGGGAGGGGGAGAAAGAAACTTGCATCACTCTTTCGTTGTTATTTCGTCACATGTACCCCTTCAGAAGTTGTCTATATTATTTACAGATAAGAAGATAGCCTTTCAAAATAAATAAATAAAAAATATTTCAGAAAATAGTAAAAAAAATTCAGGTGGATTTTTTTAAAATTTTTAATTTTTTTAAAAAAATTAAAAATCCACGTGTCGCTAAAAAAATAAATAAAAAAGTCCAAGTAGGATGTTTTGCTGAAAGTGAAAAATAAAAAAGTGAACGATTTTCGCCAGAAGTGGTACTCAAGTAAACAATTTTCCTCCAATATGGCACTCAATTTAGCCAAAAAAAAGTTATGGCACCCAAGTAAGCGTTGTACAAAAGTTATAGCACTCGTAGTGTACTTACCCCCAATAAATGGGTTATAAACTAAACCTATCTTCAACCCACTAGGGTTAAGGTGGGTTTGGTTCAAATTTGGAAATAGTTTTTGAGAGAATGCAAATATCTTTAACTTAAGAGCACATATGATAACCATTCTATTTATGGAATCAATTTCTAACTAGAAATAGATTTTTCTATTTCTATTTTTTAGATGAGTTTTTTTAGAAAAAAAAAAACGTTTGATAACAATATAAAATTTCTATTCCTGGAAGCTTGTTTGATGACAGTTAAAAATTTCTATTTCTGAAATATTATTAACACAATATTTTCTACGAAAATTTTATACTTCATTTTTTTCATTTTTTTTATGCCTATTATTTAATATTTAAAAATAAATAATTATTATTTACTTTTTAATCCGGCGGCGGTGGTCGGCGGCGGGCGATGGTTGACAGTAGGGGTGACGGTAGTGGGCGGCGGTAGGCGATGGTCGTTGGCGGATGAGGTATTCACTGTGATGGGCGACAGAGGGCAGTGGTTGGTGGCAGGGACCAACGGTGGTGGCGACAGCGGTAGTTGCTGCAGCAGCCAGCGATGCTCGCTGCAACAACTAGCGGGAGGGGCCGACACTGGGAGGAGCTGCCGGCAGAGGGGTTTGGCAGGTTATTTCTTATTTCTGTTACTGGAACAAAGAAACTACAATGTTTAGCTTCTATCTTTCAAATCTATTTTTGGAACAAAAATTTGTTCTAGAAACAAAAAAAAAAATGTATTACCAAGCAAATTTATCTGCTCCATAAACAGGTTTGGAATAGAAATGGAATTGTTATCATGCGCATCCTCAAGGGCTTTGGGGAAATGCAAATGACGTTTGGTAAAAAACGCTTTGAAAAATAGGTTTGGGCTAATTAGTGTTTAGCAAAACAAATTAGCAAAGGAACTTTCTACCATATTTATTTTATCAATAAAAATAATTAAAAAATAAAATAAAATCCAGATTCTAGGGTTACTGTCAGTGGCGACCGTGGGTAAAGGCTGCCAGGGATCAATCGAATCCCAGCAACAGTCGCGATGGCCGTGTGACACTCACCTGGGCTCCGCCAAGGGTTGTGCGACGCCTAATGGCCGTCGATTGAGTCGCGTGACCTCGGCAACGAGGCCTAAGGTTGCTAGACCTCAGGCGATCATCACTTGGGTCCTAGTGATGTCCCATGACCCCTTACGACACTCGCTTGGGCTTGCATGCCCATGCGACGGCTACTGGGGGTCGCATCATCGCTGGAAACCTCGGCCGACGGCCGTTGGTGCCAGATTTGGCTTGCTAGTGACCATAGCAGGGTTTGATTTTCTTTTATTTTTTAATAAAAAGTAATATAACAAAAAAGAGAGGTAATATTGAAATGTAAAAGAATGAGTTGTGGTAGTTTTGGAAGAAAAAAAAATCATGACCCAGCATTTTTAGGGACCCGTATTGAGCTTTCAACTTTCTTAAGGCTAGTTTTCATCCAAAAGCCTCTTAGAAATGGTTTTTAAACGCCCTACGTTTTCCTCGAGGGGCTTTGGAAAGCTTAATCAAACCCACCCTCAGACTCCGTTCTCTCTCCCTCTTCGATCATCGTCTTCTTGCTCGCATCCCTTAACCTGTTGCTCAACATTTCGATTAAAAAAAAAAAGTCCGACCCGATTCACCTATTTATCACCTAATGCTCAAACATTTTTCCTATAAAGTGATTTTTCGAAATTAAGTGAAATACATACGTCATTTTACGGCCGACTCCGTGTGCCGTGCGTGGATGTACTTTGCCTTACGTTACTGATTGCGTTGGACGCCGACGATACTTTTAGGGAGAGTAGCTATAGTTTCCATAGCATTCTTTGTAAATTATGACATGCAAAGTCTAAAACGGAAATAACAATCTAGAGAAATTATAAAAATTGTTTAAATTTAGTCTAATAGAACGATGAGAAAAAAAAATTAGCAAAAAAAAAAAAGCCTTAAAACTTGTTTTACGGATGCCAGTTCAGTCTCGAGCCTTTCAGTTTTGCCATTTGAGCCATGAATCTTTTGACGAGTCGCCAACGTAGTCCCTCGTCAATTTGGGCGACAACAACTGACGTGGATACTTATCGTCCCTTGTGGCATGACCACTGACTAGTGGCCAGTGGAGGCGTGGATAAATTCTACAATTTTTTTTTTTAAAGATGCGGAAGAAACAAGATTTTTTTTTCGCTTGTTGTATAACTTTTAGACGAAGGAAGGGACTAGGGTTCAAGAGATTAGTAAATATAGTATAGCAAGAAGAAGAGATGGAAGACATTGAATTAGTGATTCTTAGAAGCAAAGGTGAGAACAGATTCTGGCTTCCATGGCGCATGAAGACATGAATCATCTCTTTCTTCTCGTGTACAACTTCTCTCCCTCCTTCCTTTATAACCCCAAACGCTTCTTTGCCCGCCATTGTACCGCCACGTTCTCTCCCAAAAAAAAGGTTGCGTCTCCTTACACAGACACCCAAAAACCAAAAGTATGTTCCTTTGCTACATTGACTTCTTTCATATTCTCTCTCTCTCTCCATATATTCATAGGTTAGTACCATGAAAAACTTCAAACTGATTTACCCGTGATAAATTTACCACAAACTAGTTTTTTTAACCATAAAAAAACCCCAAACCGATGTGCCTGTGACAGATTTACCTCCGATAGCTTTCGTTAAATTTTACTATCAAATTACCGAGTTGAATGACACATGGTACCTGATGAGTATATTCATTTTGGGTTTCTACCCTCTGTTTATTACATATGTACTAGTTTAGGATATTTTTTCGCGATATTAACTCAATTTAACGGAAATTAACGGAGGGTAAATCCGTCATAAATGCATCAGTTTGGGATTGTTGATGGTTAAAAAATTAGTTTAGGTTAAATAAGTCACAGATGTACAAGTTTGAAATTTTTATTATTATTACAAATTAATTTATGATAAATTTCTCACGGGTGCACCAATTTAGATTTTCTTTTTTTTCGTGGTATTGACCTTGTGTTTTTCTTTGATTTCTCGGGGCATCAAGGTACGTGCTCGACTCAGCCTTTTTTTTTCCCCTACTATCATTTTGACCCCAATATTATTTCAGGTTTTCCTCCTCGTCTTCTTTTTCGCCCCGTCGCGACCGAATATGTGGATCTCGAGTACGTGAGTTCGGTCCTTGAAATACCTCGCGAATGGTCGCGGAAAATATTTTCGAGTTCATTTAGGTTTTTGACGTCACATGTGTTTCTTGGAAGGGGAAAGGACGCCGCGCCTGGTTCACGGGGTGCTCAGTGTGGACATACTTAAGGTGGATAGGCTCCAACTAGGATGTGGATTCAATCTTTGTGGGAAGGTACACAATTTCATTCTACAATTGATTTCTTTTTTTTTTCTTTTTTTTTTGTGGGGGGGGGGGGGGGGGGCTAAGAAACACTACAATTTATTATGATATAAAGCAAAAGTAAGATTTTGTTTGGGGGTTGAATGTGTCGTTAAATCATTAAAATCTAAGCAATTGATATCAAAGAGGTATCCTTGTTTGAAGTATGCTTCATATCTATAGCAATTGAGGTTGTGTCGGATTGATGATCTCCCGATTATTCAAGTCATAAGATATCTTTTTTCACGTTCGAATAAGTATTTTCACTAAAGAGGTCTCGCTTGAAGGTGATTGGTTTCGGAGTGGGTAGGTTATGAATCAACTTCCTGTCCGTCATATCGACTCTTCCCCCCGAAACATCATGTTCTCTCTGTTTTGAGCTAATGATTGAATCGAACCGGCCTCAAACGACGGACCGGTTCAAGATAGGGAACCTAACATGAGGGTTGGATCCCAAGCTTTTTATTGGGAACCGGGCTGGAAATTCGGTTCCGCGATTGAACAGGCTCCCTTTCACAAACGTTTGCGCTAAGCCTTACAGTAGTGTCACTTTTAATTTTTTTTTGACTCTTATGTTTGATTATGAACATGAATCTACTTTCCTTTCGCCTTCAAACTCGAAATCTCAAGACCGCGAGTAGCCAGAGTTTCCCGAGAAGACTCCTATCCGAGGTCAAGAGGGTGATCTTGTGCCGTCCCGAGGTACTACTCGATCTTCGGACCGTTTCTTTTTGTTTCCTGATCCTTTCGCTTGGCCTCTAAGCAAGATAAAGACTGTCTACCACCGATTGCGCGCAGATCGTGGGATCGTACCTCTACGCGGCTGTGGATTTGGACCGGGCTAGGGTCGCGCGGACAAGGACGATCCAGAACGAGCAGGGGGACTCGCACTGGTACGAGACCTTCCACATCTACTGTGCTCATCGGATCTCCCACATCATATTCACCGTCAAAGATGATAATCCTGTTGGAGCAACCTTAATTGGGAGGGCCTATGTTCCTGTTGAGGATGTCATCAAGGGCTTTATAGTGGAAAGTTGGGTTCCGATCGAGGATGACGACCACAGCCCGATCTACGGAGGAGGGCGGATTCATGTCAGGCTGCAATTCTGGAGCGCCACCCAGGACATTCACTGGTCACGCGGGATTAGCTGGAACTTCGAAGGCGTTCCGCGCACCTTCTTCAGCCAGAGGCAACATTGCAGGGTCACTCTATATCAAGATGCTCATGTTTCAGATCATTTCAACCCTCGCATCTCCCTCTCTCACGGACGGTACGAGCCCCGCCAGTGCTGGGAGGACATCTTCGAAGCCATCGACAATGCGAAGCACTTGATTTATATAGCGGGATGGTCGGTCTACCCGAACGTTGCCCTGATAAGGGACCCGCGCAGGCTCAGGAAAGGGACCGGCGAATCGTTAGGTGAGCTGCTGAAGAACAAGGCTAATGAGGAGGGCGTGACTGTCCTGATGCTTGTATGGGACGATCGCACGTCGGTCCCAGATTTGAAACGGGATGGGCTGATGGCAACGCACGACCAAGACACGGAGCAGTACTTTCGGAACTCAAGAGTGCATTGCGTCCTGTGCCCTCGGAATCCCAAAGTGGGCGCGACGAGCATAATTCAGGGCCTGGAGGTGTCGGCGATGTTTACTCATCACCAGAAGATTGTGGTGGTTGACGCTGAGATTCCTGAGGGAGGATCGCAGAAGCGGAGGATCGTGAGCTTCATTGGCGGCATCGATCTGTGCGACGGCCGGTACGACACGCAGGAGCACCCGCTGTTCAAGACTCTGAATTCAGACATCCACAGGAATGATTTCCATCAACCGAATTTCCATGGCGCTTCTATCAAGAAAGGCGGCCCGAGGGAGCCGTGGCACGACATTCATTGCCGTCTCGAAGGCCCCGTCGCGTGGGATGTCCTCTATAACTTCGAGCAGAGGTGGAGGAAGCAAGCTGAGGAGAAACTCCTCATCCCGATAAGCGAGATGGACAAGATCGTGATCCACCCGTCGCAAGCAACATCAGGTAATGAGCAGGACACATGGAATGTCCAATTGTTCCGGTCCATTGACGCCGGCGCAGCAGCTGACTTCCCCGAAGATCCCGATCTTGCACTCTCCATTGGCCTCGTCAGCAGCAAGGACAACATCATTGACCGGAGCATCCAGGATGCCTACATCAACGCTATCCGCCGGGCCAAGAACTTCATCTACATCGAGAACCAGTACTTCCTAGGCAGCTCCTTCGGGTGGAAGGCGGAGGACATCGTGGTTGCGGACATCAACGCGCTGCACCTGGTCCCGAAGGAGCTGTCGCTGAAGATCGTGAGCAAGATCGAGGCCGGGGAGAGGTTCGCCGTGTACATCGTGATCCCGATGTGGCCCGAGGGCATACCGGAGAGCGACTCGGTGAAGGCGATCCTGGATTGGCAGAGGAGGACGATGGAGATGATGTACACAGACATTGCCAATGCCCTCCAGAAGAAGAGGATTGATGCCAATCCTAGAGATTATTTGGCCTTCTTCTGCCTTGGAAACAGGGAAGCAAGGAGGAGCGGTGAGCCAGCGCCTGAAGAGAAACCAGAGCCAGGTAGTGACTATCTCAGAGCCCAGGAAGCAAGGAGGTTCATGATTTATGTCCATGCGAAGATGATGATAGGTGAGTGAACGATGAACTTTGATCGGATTATGACGGATTTTCGGCAAAGTGCTGATTCATGCCCCTTTTCAGTTGACGACGAGTACATAATCGTCGGATCGGCCAACATCAACCAGAGGTCCATGGACGGCGCCAGGGACACGGAGATCGCGATGGGCGCGTTCCAACCGAATCATCTTGCCGCTGCTCAGCCACCTAGGGGCGACATCTACGGCTTCCGGATGTCGCTGTGGTATGAGCACCTCGGCCATCTCGAGGAAACCTACAATCATCCGGAGACTCGGGCGTGCGTGCGGAGGGTGAACGCGCTTGCCCAGCAGAATTGGGAAATGTACGTGGACGACGCATTCGAAGAGGACTTGCCGGCTCACTTGCTCCGTTACCCCATCGAGGTTGCGGGAAATGGAGCCGTCACGCCCTTGCCCGGGTTTCAGCATTTTCCCGACACTGAGGCTCCAGTCTTGGGCGCAAAATCTGATTATCTTCCTCCTATTCTGACCACTTGAAAGGATGATCAGATGCAAAATCGCTTGTTGTGGTGACAATGCTGTATTAAACACCGACAAACTGACAATTAACCTATACTAGTTTGGCAATATGAATCTATGGCTATCTGGGCCATGTGAAGCACAAAGAACTCGTTTTATAATGCATAAGGAGTATGAATAAATACATGGCGATTCTCGACACGACAAGTCATAACATTAGAACTCAATCCGATCCAACATGAAACTGGTGTCGCGGGATTTCACCTTGAACATGTTCATATGAGGAATATATACGTATACTTTCTCATTGCCGTCTAAATAAAGTCTCGTAGGGGCCTTCGCAATGGCGGCCATTCTTGTATGGCCCTTGACGAGGGTTGTGGCCTTATACGATGTGGCGAGCAATGGGGAGAAGACAAGTACTTGAATCCCCCAATCTCTTTGAAGAGGGTCGTCAAGAGAGAAGAGCAATGGACAAGATCAGCCAGCCACGCACGAGCTCGAGCAAATGTCCGCCGTTGCCGATAGCGCCACTGCTGCTACTGCTGCAAGTACAGCCTCGCACGAGCTCGAGCAGGTCTCTAGCTACACAGCTACACTGGCCGCCGCCTCAGCCGCCCCACATTGCGACATGAGGCAGCGTTGTCTTTTTCTCTATCCCTCTAGCTCCAACTTGTGCTGTTTGGCAAGCAATTCCTGTCTATTATTTTTTCCAACAATTTTGCTTAAATGTGGCAGTAAAATGAATAACCACATCGTCGGATTAGGGGTGAGCATAATTTCAGATTTCAAGGTGTGCATGATAATTTTCAGATTCCAAAACTTGAGGAATCTATTCCGACAAATAAGCTCTAGGCATTTGGAAATTGGAATAAAGTTTTTGTGTATTTCATGGATCGCGCAATCCTACGTTATTCTTTAATATTCAATTATGAGTGTGTAATATGGCGATTTTGCAGTATTCTATGTGGAACCACTAGTCTGAGATTTCATTTTCTGTGATATTTATGACTAGGACTCATACTTTGTTAATATTTTATTATTGTAGGTGGATTGTAATAGCAAGTGATGATCATTAAATGTGCTGATTCAATATAATCGTGCAATTAAGAACATATGTGAAATCCGAGCAAATCATGTAATGGTAAGTTTTAGTTTCAAAAAATGAGAGGTAGGCAGAATCTAGAACCGCTCACCACATCATCGAGGTGAGCTGAAAGATTAAATTGGTCACATTAAAAGAGTTTATGGATCAAAATTGAATAAAATTACAATTAGAGTTCAAGGATAAAAGATACGAACAAAATGTTATCTCAAGGGGGGGCCCAAAAAAAAAAAAAACACCTTGACAGCGACATAGACGGCTCTCCTATCCTTTCTTGAATCTTCACTAAGCCAGTAACCAGGAGGCCGAGCGAGCAGACTCGAAGACGAAGGGCGAAGGGGGGGAGAGGGGGAGGGAGAGGGAGAGGGAGAGAGCAGGCGGCTAACAACCCCACACCATGCTTGAGGTACTGGGCGAAGCATATTGATGTGTCAGTCTCTCCTCCTTTACAAAGCCCGGAAAAACTTAGGGGAAGTGATGGGGGTGTTCATTCTTCTTTCTTTCTCGGGTTCGGGTTCTGTTGTTGTTTGTGCTTCGGAGCCAAACTGGGCTCGAACATCATCAAAAGCTGAAAACTTGTTTCTGGGTTTTGATTTAGTCCGATGAACGCGATTCCACATAAATTCTTTTCCGCAGGGTCGCGAGATCTCTCCCTTCACTTCTACCAGGAGGTCTCAAGCTCGACGCCTCTAGCTGTAAATGCAGCTGTGCAGATACCTCCCATCTTCGATCTGTCGAATTCTTGCATGCATGGGGTGAGCTTTTGCTCTCTGGCTTTGTGCTCGTTTCTGGGAAATGTTTTCTTGCTGGATGATAAGTTATTGCGGGAATCTCAGATATGCAGGGACTACAATACCCATTTCACTGTTCAAAATACTTGGTTAAATACGATACTTTTGTAACTCCTCCTGTGTAATGTGAATTGTTATGCATTTTGATGTGTATCAAAAGAATTCGTGATTTCGATGTTCTTTGGTCTCGGTGCTAGGATGAAAATTTTTGGATTAGAATTAGATTGCTTCTAAGGTGGGAAGGCAGAGAGTTTCAATTCATGCGCTAGCAGTTCATGCTACGAGTTTCATGTGTGGCTTAATTCATTTAGCATTATATATAGGACTCGACACTCGATGGCTCAAATAAGGGTGATATTTCGGTTTTATTGGTTCAAGCTTATTGAGAGTGTCTATTATCTGTTTCTTGAACTTGGCTCTTCTTTGTTTCTTGTTTGCAACTCTTGGGCTCTAGACTTTGCTTTCTTTGTGGTTCCAGGAATCTTATATGCACATCTATATGCGCTTACTGGGAATGTTAGTATCTTGTTCTTACCTTCCTAGGTAAACCAAGCGCGTGTTTGGTAATGCATACTCTAAGGTTGCTTTGCAGTTGGCATGGAATCCTTTTGAGTTTGCTTGTTCAGCAAGTGAGAGTTTTCAAGAGTTTGTGAACATTGTAAATCTATGTCTAATAAGAATCTGGTGGCCGCCCTTCATAGTTGCCATTCTTTACTCGAAATCTTGTGTGTTTGGTTGCCCTATCTGGGAGTCCTTTTTCCTTCCTTTCCCAGGATTTTGTGAGATCGATGCATCCTAGAAATAAATGCTGTTCATTTTCTCTGTTGGATAGTTGCTTTGGAAAGAGAAGTAGCTGCTATTTTTTGGGAGCCTGTTTCCGTATTCTTGCACCTTACATAATGGAGAAGTTTAGGGAAAAGTTCAAGGCACTTTTCGATGTGAGGAATTGTCTCTATAAATTTTTGAAGGTGCCGGTATTGTATTTTTTTTATGTTAGTGTCTGCAATGTTGACCTGCAATTCTTTTCCTTATTTTCCATTTGATCAGTTCATCTAGGTAATTTGACTTGCCATGCATTGAGATAAACATTCAAAAACAGTTAACCAAGTTAATAAGGGCAGCCCGGTGCAGGATTTCCCGCAATGCATGGGGTCTGGGCGAGGGCTGAACCAGTTTGGCTTGAATATATGCATCCTTAAATTGTGACTCTCTTTCTCTTTTGCAATTGTGTCAACTTGCTTCAGTGCTTCAGCTGCTAAATAACACTAAGGGGAAATTTGGCTAAATTTTTTTGGCATGCTTGGGGACATAGTTGGTTTATCGCACTAGGAATAAGCTTTTCATGGTGAAATGCTGGTATCTAAACAATTACAAGTAATTGATCATGGCGTGTTTGGCCTCATAATATCTTTGTTAGTTTGGCAGTTGATTGAGCATCAAGTTGTTTAATCCAGTACTAACCATTTTTTCATCAAACCTGATTTGTAACAGAGCAGAGGCTGTCTTGGATGCTTTACTAAACCTCCGTTAGGTATCTCTGTGAATGATCCTTCAAAGGGACAGCAAATTCAAGGCCAAGCAGTGAAGAAACGATTCATCGCAGACGACTCCTGGAGCAGTAGCCCTTGTGAAATGGATAACAGTGTTGCACCTTCTCAAAGAAGTATATCCTCCATCAGCACATCAAACCAGACGCTTGATCCTCCTCATAGCAGTGCTGGTGAACCGAGCAACCCATCCGAGTTTGTAAATCATGGCAAGTCTGATTGCTTCATGCATTATTTTGTTTAACATATCTGAAACACCTTTCGCTTCTCATTGTGAAGACGTTAATTAGTATATGATGTCATGCAGTGGTAATTTAACTGTTTCTAGAGGTTAATGGTTTTTTGGGAAGTACCTGAAATGTACTTCAGAATGCTAATTTGCACTTCTCTCCTAATACGGGCACACAAATAATCTTCAAATGAATATTGGCTACACTGTAGGTTCATATACCTTGTCGCCTGTAGACATAAACTAAGAGGACTTGTACGAGGCCTTATTTTTGTAGTGAGGTAGTTTTGCAGGCAAAGCATATTGTTATCTCCAATTCGATTCTTACGTCATCCCCATATGCTACCTTTTTGGGTTTCCATCGTTTGCCAGAAACTATGTTCTTCTAGTTTGTGCTCTGACATGGTCAACGCTGGTAAATTCCTGATCTATGACATATTAATTCGGGATTGGGAACAGTACAGTCATTATGTTGGTCTGGTTACTTTAGTTGACTTCTTGAAACAATTTACAGGGGCTTACATTTTATCTGGAGTTCTTTTTTAGCTTTGCATTCATGCAAGTTCTTTGTTTTCCTTTTTGTTTATGCTTTTCATTTGAGCAATTTGCTGGGGGCAGGCCTTCTTCTGTGGAACCAGACAAGGCAGCAATGGACTGCAAATAAGGGAACTCAGAATCGCACACAAGTTCGTGAACCTAAAATCAGGTGAAATAAGTTTTATCGTCAATTATGATATATTCACTCTGATGAAACAATAGGTATATTATGCAGTTGATAGCTTCTTTGAGTCATTTCTCTGTATGAGATAGGACCTTTGCCCCCAAGGACCAAGCAATCACTTCGACCTCCTGTCTAGGATCACGCTTATAACTAGTTTCATAAGGTGGAAATTAAGTGGTAATCGTTGGAATTAGCTGTCACGTTGCTACAGCTCATATCGTATTTATTCATTACTGATTATGGTCTTATTTAAGCAAATCAACACCATGAAGAACCACTCAAACTCCACTAAGATACTTGATATTTGATATCGTGAGCATGTCATGCTGTTGAGTAGATGATGGACCCGTTTGTCTAGGCTCACATCCATAGTAATCGGCTTTGTTGAGGGGATGTAACGCTCATGCTTACTCTAAGTACACGGAAAGGAGTAAAGAGTACCAGTTACAAGAATTAAGGCTTCTGAGCCTCTCGGGTCAATTATGAGCAAGTTCAAAACTTTAAACCCATTTCAAAAACGTCCAAGCGGATCTTTGAGTATCTCGTCTTGTGTGTGGCTCACTTGCATTCTTACAATGATGTTTGCGTGAATAAGCTTCACGATTTTTTCTCTTTTCTCGAAGTTTCTCGCTGAAGAACTGAGTTTCAAGCACAACGTTTTGCAGCTGGAATGCGACTTACGAGAGCCTACTTGGGACCAGCAAGCCTTTCCCACAGCCCATTCCACTTGCAGTAAGTAACTTTTCAAGGGGAAGGAAAAAGTTCTCTGATGTTTCTCTTCTCATCGGCGTTACAAGTTCGTCGCTCCTGATTGCTTTTGGATTGAATGGCAGGAAATGATAGATTTTCTCGTCGATGTCTGGGAGCAGGAGGGCTTGTACGATTGACGGCTTAGCATTATCGGTAATGTTAGCATTCGTGGGCTGCTTGAGAATTCTTTTATGCGAAGCCGCATTTGATTGACTCGACTAAATGTTCGGTTAGACATGTGCATAGGGACCTTCAATATATTACCTGCCGGGCTGCGACAAGAACGTGGGTCGCCAGTTCTGTTGTCCTGTGTTTTTGGCCCAGCAAACATCTTCATTATGGAAGTTTAAGCTACCTCAACAATAGTTGACAAATTATTTGAAGCCAGAAGAGGTGAAAGAGAGTAATGCTATAGTACTTAAAGCTATATCGCGCAGAAGATGTTCGTGGAAGACCTCTTCAAGATTCAGGATCAATCAACCTTGATCCCACTCCACATCAGCCAGCCATGATGACTAATTGACTATGCATAGTGTAGCATATCAAACGCCCGTGCGCAAAAAACGAAGAGCGATTGCGCATTTTCATTAATCCCCGGGCACATAGATTCGTGAACTCATATATCTCGATAGGAAAAGAATCAATAGAAAGGAAGAAGAAAAAAAGAATTAAATGATATACTTCTTGAAACGAATAAAATAGAAAGGAAAGATGAAACATAAGTTGCGTTTCAAATTTTTAATTAAGCCCTCTCGGGGGCTTGCTTAACACTAAAGCCATATTCATACATCGGGGCGGTGGGTCCATTGGTATCGATTCCGTTTCCAAAATGGTTCGAATGCGAAAACATTTGGGTAAAATTAGGAAAACAAATTGCAATTGTGTTATGTCGGTCTTTAAACTTTTCAAAAACTTTTCAATAATGTCAATTGGATTCTAAATCTTTTGAAGAAGTGTAATGTAGTCCTTTCACTGGCGTGGCGGTCTAGTTAATGTTGGTCATCCTATGTAGTGTGTATGAAGAAGCTGACGTGAGAAATAAATTAAATTTTTTCAATTTTTTTTTCCTTTTCAAGGCTGGGTGAGGGCTTGGACTAGGCCGGCGAGGGTTGCGATAACAAAAAAAAAGAAAGAAAGGGAAATGTGAAAAAATTAAACCAATTTGCAAAATCATTCATATTAATATCGTCAGTGCCACGGAGAAAGATTGACATTCACGTTAGCGCTTTTCGATGAAAAATCAGATGGACTAAATTGACGAAATTAAAAGTTTAGGACTGAATTGAATAAAATAAAAAAGGTTTAGGAGTGAATTATCACAAATAAATTGGAATCGATGGAGATATTTCTTGAAACAAGCAAAAAAAGAAACGAACGATGAAACATAAACCGTGGTCCGCCCTCTTGGGGGCTGGCTTGCTTAACAATGAAGCCATCTTCATACATCGAGCCGGTTCGATCCGGCATCCGTTCTGTTCCCAAACCGGACCGAAACACGAGAACATTGTTTTTGGCCCACGCGGTTGCGGCTCGGAATCTTTAAAAGGAGCCCTAATTTCCCCAGCAATGTCTCTGCATTACAAGGGAGAAAAGGACGGGGGGTATGGATAGATGCATGAACAACCACCGAACGGACCCCATCGGTTTTTCCCACCGACGGGGGAAAGGAAGGAGCGGAAGCCGGCGGTCCTTTCAACTATTGAGTGCGGAGTCACGTTTCGTGCGCCTCATGTCGTGTTGTCTAATTTCTGACCACATGACGATCAAAGTCCACTGTGAAACCGTGTCTTGCTTTTCCTCTCTCTCTCTCTCTCTCTCTCTCTCTCTCTCTCTCTCTGTTATGCACGAAGGCGGCCGCTGAAGACATGATGATCTTCGGACATTTGATTTGACGGGTCTTGTCTCCCGATTCCGATTCACCCTCGTGAAAAAAATGTTCGACCCAACGGCTACAAAACAGGATGGCCTCGTTAGGGGGACAACGTGCCCTTTTCACATTGGATGACATATGCTGTAGTCAGAAGGAAGAGCATATGTTAAGTAAGAGATACGGAGAAATTGTCAAGAAAGTCGTAAATCTATGGAGCCGCGGCGATCGGTTCAGTTGTATACTTTTTTAATTGTGTTGATTTAGCGCTAAATTATTTTACGATTCAGTCATTCCGATCAATTTCGATAGAAAATCGCCGGCCCCGATGTTGGCACGGCCAGCGGGGACGCGAACGACCACCAATGGAAAATTACAATGAAAAATAACTAGAGAAAGTTAGAAAAAAAATTGCAAAAATTGTCGAGACCAAAAAAAAAAGAGAGAGAGAGAGAGAGGGAGGAAGGTTGAGCAAAGGGTCTCGTGACTGGTGGTGGCGGTGGTGGTGATGGCTAGAGTGGAAACGCAATGGCAAGTTGAAAGAAGGCAAGGAAAGAGGGAAAAGAAAACGAGGAAAACGCATCTCAGCCATTGAAATTTAGCAAATTGATTTTGTTGATGTATCCTCCTCCTAAAATATAAGGTCAAGCTTAAGATGCGAATTGCATCCCCTAAATCTAGAGAATTCCAATCTCGAAAGCTTAGGCTTTAGAAATATCTAAGAGCGACATGATCCACTTATTTTCGAATTACTAGAAAAGTTATAAAATTATATTAATTCAGTCTTAGACTTATTTTTTTGCCAATTGAGTTATAAACCATTTGCATTTATGTCAAATCAATCAATCCGTTCAACTTTGGCCTGAACTTGCTATTGTGGATGCCGATCGACCTATGTGGCATGCCGGTGCTGATTTGGAGAACTTTAAATATTTCTTTTTTCTTTACTTTACTTTTTTTTAACCCTGGACTTAGGATCGTGGGCACAGGCAAGGGCCAGGATGGCCTCGTCGATAAGAAAAAGAAAAAATATATAAAATATAAAAAAATTCAATATATTTTTAAAATATTATGAAAAATGTTTACGTCGGCTCTGGCCGTACCCCGTAAGGCACGTGATGTCCATGTCAGAAGTTTTCACTTAAAGTTGGCCGAATGAATTGAATTAGCACAAATGCAAAAATGATTAATATTCAATTGGCAAAAAAAAAATTATGAATGAATAGGCACAATTGTAATATAATTATGATTTTTTTGATAATTTCCCATATTTTTTTTTTACATTTATATATTAAGATTATAATACTCGCAACAATGCCTGTGTTCTTCTCATCTGACGTTGGACTGGACCGATCTTGTCACCCAATTTCGATTCACCCTCGTGAAAAACGTTAGGCCCGACAATCACAAATTCGATGACGTCGTCGTATTTGCAACCGGGAGACGTGTTTTGGCCCCGCGGCTTGAGCGTCTCTTCCGGCTTCCGCTTTGTAAAATCGGCTTCACTTTAGAAACCGGCTTCACTTGAAAGAAATACTGGCAGCCGCAATTTTGAGCGATCTTGGCCGTCCGTTGTTAATCGGACGGCCACGATCTTGTGAGGGCATGTCTGACCTTCATCAGACGATCCGCTCACTTACGTAGGAAACACGAGGGGTCTAGACCAAAAAGCACGGTGGGGGGAGAAAATATTGGGTAGGCCGGGGTTAACACGTCAGCGTGCGCCCCGGCCAATCAGAATAGGCCACGTGGCTCCACGTAAGGCCAGCGGTCCCCACCGTAGTTGCTGCACACAAAAGTCGATTTTCATTTTTTGAATTTCAAATGTCCCCCTTCCGCTAGCCTGCATCGCAATAAATGCAGTAGACTTTTTTCTCTTCACACGTTATCTTTCCTGCTCCTCGCGAATTAAACGTCTCCCGCTCCCTCCCTCCCTCCCTCCCTCTTTTTTCTCTGTTCAACGCTCTCTCCACTCTCTCGCCTTCTGCCCCGACGGTCGCTCTCGCCCTCTCGACTCCGTTCCCAGTCGCCAAGAATCCAAGATACTTTCTGACCAAAGAAACCAATAGGCCTCTCCATCTCACACCGAGAGAGAGCGAGAGAGAGAGAGAGAGAGAGCACGAGCGAGCTTCTCGGCCATGGTGTCGCCACCGTGCGGGTGGTCGTGGAGTCCGATTCGCTGCTTGTCGATGAAGTCAGCGTGCTATTGCTCCTTCCAGGGGCACCGTCCGCGTTTCGCTGCATGCTATTTGCTCGACTCTCTTCGTCCTTCCAGCTCTTAAATGCGGCTAAATCAGGTTCTCAAATGCGCGAGGCTGAGAAATTAGCTGCTTCGCGCTCGAGCCCGAAGCTTAACGAGAAAACCGACGCCGTCATGCCTCCAGTTCGGACGTGGACGTGGACGTGTCCCGGGGGCGACAATCTCTGAGTTCCAAGTCGTTGCTGGGAAAGTGGCCTCCGTGGCGGAGGTGATGGGATTTATCGCACACCGAATCAGAACGATCACACAGAAATCAAGAAAATTGAATGACGCACGAGATTACCCATGTTCACCCCAGAATAGGGCTACGTCCTGCAAGAGATTTTCACTATGATATTCTGTTTACAGCCTCTCAACTCGTTACAATGATCAGCATAAAACGAGCAAAATATATATGCCCTAAATGGGCCCAAAAACCTAAACCTAACGAAACATCTATTAAGCCCATAACATACGGGTTAACTTAAATAAAAGTCCAAACCCGTTGAGGTTTCGGGGGCGCTGCCCCCGAACCCCCGCCCGCTCACCGGCGAGCGGGGCAGCCGTCCGCTGACCGGGCAGCGGAAGCCCCGCCCGCTGACCGGGCAGCGGGACACCCGTGTCGGGGGCGCTGCCCCCGAACCCCCGCATCCCACGCGCATGGGTCACATGTCGTCGGATAACACTTTGGTTTCCCTAAGCTCACGTGGGCATACCCTGTGTGAGAAACAAGGGTCCCCGAAGTATTCGCCAACTCCAACAGGAGGATGCTGTTCGCTTCAAAGAAGGTTCGGAGCATCCTTTTGCTCAACGCTTGCTCAAAGCTTAAAGAGAAAACCCGACGCTCGCTTTTGGCTCTGTTGCTCACTTGCCTCGACTGTGAGCTCGCTCCGTCGCTGCTCCGAGCTCGCCCAGCGCTCTCTTGCTCCTCCGACGTTCGTGGGTCCTGTATCTCTCGTTTACACGTGGTAGGCCTTGGTTCTATCTTATCCCGTAGCATTGCAAGCTCAGCACCTGGATTGCCAATGTCCACCTTTGCTTCTTGTATGCTCTCTGTTTGCCCTATTTAAGCTTGAGAAAGCAAAGGATAAATTTAGCTCTAAGAGGGTTTTCGGTTAGTGAAGGGGAATCTGGGCGTGTTCACTAAGAGATGCTATGCAGATTGCACCACTGCAATCTGATGAAGTTGCTCGGCACATGTATTGAAGGAGTATTTGATAAATTGCTTTTATGCTTTCTTATTTCAAACACTTGATGTATCAGTTTTGGGTCGAGGTGGCTCGGCTCGATCAGGACCATCGTGCTTCGATCACGGGCCTTTCGGTTGGAGGTCAAATTTGGACCCAACTCCCACGCTTAAAAAGCTTTTGGATCGGGAGACCATCGCCTTCGCTAGATTTGCACGAGTAATCATATTGCCCATATCCATCCGGCAAGAAAACCCTATCGACGACTCGGCCCCGTTTGAACATCTGTTGCGGTCGAAGTGGAAATGCTCTCGTGATGGTCGGTCGGTCAGTCCATCGATTCGTCTAATCTTAATCTCGTCCGTGTTTGATGAGATGTTTGAAAACCGAAGATAAAATTTCATCTCTTCAAGGACAAAGAGTCGAAGCCCAGCTGTGCATCTTATTGGCCACTTACGAAGAACAAATGGGTTATTAACGGCGCATGATTTTCTATTTTTATTTATCCCTCGAAACAGAAAATGAACAATAATCCGTTTGAAAATGTAAAATTGATTTTTTGTTTCCTGAAACAATATAACAGACTAGATGTTTTGATTGGAGATATCGAATTAGACATGATCATTGAGAAACTGATTTCCAGAAACCTCATTAATATCTTCCATCCAAGACCAAGAGTAGTTCCACACAATGAATCCTTTACCCTAACAACATCAGCGAAAAAGAAAACTCGAGAACCTCACAAATACAAATCAACAAAATGAAGATTCTGTCTGTAGTCCCTTGGCAACCCCGTCTTCTATCTTCACCCAAAACTGCATCGTAGTTAGTTCCCCTCGTGTTCAAAGCAGCAACCATCCAACCGATGCAAGAACAGTGACCCCAAATACACAAGGAATGGTGAGAAGGGAAGCTGCTGAGTCACCGCCTGGAGCCGGGACCGGCGCTTACTCGTTCAATCCTTACTGGTGAAGAGCTTGGAGATTGAGCTGCAAAAATAAAACCAAAGCATGACCAAAAACATTGCACAGAGGAGAGAACTGTTCAATTCACGACAAATATCATTCTTCCTTGGACGGAAAGATCAAATAAATAGCTTATTTTCCCTTGAGTTTTTACTTTGATGAGAGAGGGGCCAACATTGAATATGTTACAACATCAGAGCAAGCGTATGACACAAAGTGAAGAACCCGAGTAAAAATGAAAGCGCAGCATGCAGATTCCACAGAAGAATAGAAATCAACAAAAAATGGGAAAGATTTTGATCACCAATTAGAATGTCACAGGCCAAAGCATCATCCAGAATAGAATAATAATAATAATAAAAACACAGTGCAAATAAGGGAAGAAAAAAATGCTTGAACAAGGACATGAAAGTTCGACTTAGTAGTGTTAAGCTGTTAAGCAAGCAAAAAGCATAGAGGAAGAACAAATGCCTGAACACAGACAAGAAAGGAGTGAGCTTGAGAACCAACGACGTGATCCTCCGACGCTAGAGAGCTAGAGGACCAACGAGCGTCGGAGGAGCAAGGGAGCGCTGGGCGAGCTCGGAGCAAAGACGGCGCGAGCTCCGAGTCGAGGCAAGAGAGCAACGGAGCCAAAAGCGAGCGTCCGAGCAGAGACGGCACGAGCGTCGGAGCCGGAAGCGAGCGCTGGAGCGGAAACGGAGTCGAGAGGGAGAGAGCGACCGTCGGGGGAGAAGGCGAGAGAGTGGAGCGAGCGTTGAACTGAGAAAAAAGAGAGGGAGGGAGGGAGGGAGGGAGCGGGAGACTTTTAATTCGCGAGGAGCAGGAAAGATAACGTGTGTAGAGAAAAAGTTGGAGAGAGAAAATAGAGTCTACTGCATTTATTGCGATACAGGCTAGCCGCTAGTAGAAGGGGGGACATTTGAAATTCAAAAAATGAAAATCGACTTTTGTGTGCAGCAACTACGGTGGGGCCGCTGGCCTTACGTGGAGCCACGTGGCCCATTCTGATTGGTCGGGGCGCACGCTGACGTGTTATCCCCGGCCTACCCAATATTTTCTCCTGTGGGGGTGGTTTTTGTTTACCTGGTGAAATTGGGGATGACAGGAAAATTAAGCAAATTAACGGGGGCCGGGGCGAAAATGAAGATCGTCGAGGGCGATTTCGTCGACTCGGTGAGATCGGGGTGGATTTAGTGAAAAGCTAGGTGCAAATAGACCTGCCATTACAATGTATAGAAGACTCGATTTAATTTGAGAGCGTATATATTCACATGGCGTGCGCCGTTTACGCTAGCGTATTTTAAATGCTTGTCGCATTGATTTTGATCCATTGGGTATTGATTATTGATGCCCTTTGGTGTTTACTTGCTAATTAAGGACACTTAACTTGGAATATTTTAACTCTCAAACTATTAATTGTGCATAGGACAAACTAAATTATTTTAACTCTCAATTAAGTATTAATTGCCACAAACATGAAAATATTGGATTCAACTGCAAAAAATAAATAAATAAAAATAAATTCAGAAGTGAGAACAAAAATATATTAGAAAGATAGAAATCCTCTAAGGGGGTGCATGATTGTCTCTCTGTTTCCTGTTTTTTAGTTTTTTTTGTTTCAGGGAATAGTTTTGGAACAGAAATGCGTTTGACAACGCAACGTAATTTTTTTCATTTCTGGGCTAATTTTTTGGCCGAGAAATAGATTTGGCCAAGATTTGAGCAATAGAAAAAAAATGACTTTTTTGTTGTGTTGGAGTAACCCCTTTCTCAACCCCACCCAAAAAAAAAAATCCTAGAAAAGAAAAAAAAAATGAAAATCTGGAATATTTTATTTCGCCAAGGAGAAAATCTCCAAGTTGTCATACGAATCACGAATTTGGCAAAGAAAGGCTGAAAAGGAAGAGAGGATGCATGCATGTTCTGAAAATGGTACGACTGGCTGGCCATCAATGAAAAGAAGGCATGGCTCGATGCACGCACTTGCCAAAAGAATTAGATAAAGCTAGGAGAATATGCAACACACATACGTACATAACGAGGGCGTGGCTAGGAATTCTTGAGTTTTATATGAAGGTCGTGCATACCAAAGTGGGGGATTCTCCAGGCGAATCGACACCTTTCTTATCAAGCCACGTAATCTAATCCTAGTGGGGATGGGAATTGGGGCTTTTGAATAATCCTAGTAGTCCTCTTTGACCGGGCACGAGAGTTTAAAAGAAAAAAATAATGGTTAGGTTCCTGTGATCAATCAATCTTTGGCCTAAGATTGATATGGAGTCCATCGAACTTGGACGAGTCCTTTGTCCTTTCCGCAATTTAGAAATGGAACCCCCGTGCCGGAATTCGGGCCACGAAAGGGATGGCGAAATCGAATCGGATCGGATCCCCGTTTCGTGATTAGTTTATATCGAAGTGGATTTGCCAATGAGTCGCGGAAACATAGTTTTTATGCAAGTGCTCGACAACCGCATCGCGATCTCATATGTCCCCGATTAAGATAATTGCAAATGGGTGCTTAACTTAATGTTCATATATATGATACTTATCGCCCAGCTCATGTCGCGATGAGATATTTAAAATCCTCAACTTTTGTTTCGACTTGTTACCACCTTAACAAAAGTCTGGTGAAAATATAAAATGCATTCAAGCATAGTACTTTTTTTTTTAAATCGAAAATCATAGTACTTTATTAGCTTGAGCTTTTTAGTTGAACTTTCTAATATGATATTTAAGTTGTGCTCCCGCAACTTTCATTCTCCAACTACTTATATCACGTTTGTCTATGCCATATGCCTTTTTTTTTCTTTTTTTCATATGCTCCCGCAATTTCAAGTGGTTATCAAAGTTGGAAATATTGAGTTCGATTTTTCAGTTCTTTCGCCTCACATACAGGTCATCTCATTATTTTCTAAAATCTTGAGTTCGATTTTAGATAGACGTTTTGCATTGACTGGAGAACATTTTCTTTGACCACGTATTTTTCGCCTCCCAAGACTGGGGAGAGTCTTATGTTATTCCTTCTGGTTATGAATGAAAGTAACATGTTTTCCGTCCAAAAAAATAAAACACCAAAAATTGGAAAGCGAACAATGGAACGTACGTAAGTGTTTAAACTAAAATATTATTTGGTGTATGAGGTTAAAAAAAAAAAAAACTTGCTAGATACATTCAGCTATCAAAAGGAAAGCTATGGCTTTTGGGTGTTGTTCTTTCAGACCTTCATTAATTGGTTTTAAATTCATGGAGTCGGTCGTTGGAAAACTGCCGAAAAGATCATGAATGTCCGAGATGTGCGATTGCCTAGAAAGAGAAATTTGCCAGATCCAGCTAAGTCCTGCATGCGTACACATGGCTGCCAAGCCATGGCTAACTTATTGGAGCTTATCTTCACTACACGCATGTGCTCCCTTTCCTATCGACACATGGTTTTTTTCCCCTTAGCAGGTTGATGAAATGCAAGTGGACAGATCCATTGAGCATCACCAACCGGAAGAAGAGAGACTGATTGAGTGCCATGCCACTCTTTAATTTACACTTAACACTATTCTTTTCATTTTTGCTAATTGCATGTCTTCATTTCTTAAGACCTGCGCAACTATTTAGCTTTACTCGCTTTCAACATCGTGAATACATTCACGGCATAAAATTTCAAACTTGGTAGAGCAAGAAGAAGAAGAAGAAGAAGAAGAAGAAGAGAGACCATGATTGAGTGCCATGCCACTCTTTAATTTACACTTAACACTGTTCTTTTCACTTTTGCAAATTGCATGTCTTCATTTCTTAAGACCTGCGCGACTATTCATCTTTACTTGCTTTCAACATCGTGAATATATTCACGGCATAAAATTTCAAACTTGGTAGAGCAAGAAGAAGAAGAAGAGAGACCATGATTGAGTGCCATGCCACTCTTTAATTTACACTTAACACTGTTCTTTTCACTTTTGCAAATTGCATGTCTTCATTTCTTAAGACCTGCGCGACTATTCAGCTTTACTCGCTTTCAACATCGTGAACACATTCACGGCATAAAATTTCAAACTGGGTAGGGCTTGACGAGAGTCTCGAGGCCCCGAGCGAAAAAAGAAATTAAGAAAAAAAAGATAGGAAAATTAAATTGACCCACTTGCCTTGTCCCAAAGTTGATTTCATGATCACATTCAGCGTAGAAAGTTGGCAATTTGAGCAGATTAAATGTATCATTAAACCGATAAAGGTGCGTCATGGTCCGACCCACATGAGCTGGTAAACCTTAATAAGAGAAAAAAGGAAAGAGAGAGGAGACCATCAACTCGGGTCGTGAGAGTGAGAGAATCTAGCGGGATAGGAAAACCCTAATCCTTAAAATTGAAGCCGCGTGGATTGCATGATTGCATCTCCCAATTTCTCAAGTGGCAAAGTTCAAAATTAATTTATGTGGAGAGAGAGAGAGAGAGAGAATTTCTCCATTTTTTAAAGAACCACCGGCCATGGAGAATTTGGAATAAAAAATGGTGCAAGTAGACACATGCTCGGAAAGAAAGATATTCGGATGTTTTGTACAATTGAGATTTTCAGGATATCCTAAAAAAAAAAAAAAAAAGCAAACCAAAGTTCGGTCGTGGGCATATCCATTTCTATTGATTCATTATCAGGATAATCGTTTGTGCATGCTCCTCATAGCTACACCTTGTGAGTTAGAGACGATCAAAATTATTCTACATAAGTCGGAACCACCAAATTTGATACATGTGAAATATCCTGGAATCTGAGGAACGAACTAAAAGATTAAACTCGTGACATGCAACTCTAGAACACATGAGAATGAGCCTTAATCAACTCGATCGACCGCCCCCGAAACACATGTACTAAAGAATTAGGAATCTCTCTACATTGCCTCCTGTGAAGAAAGTGGATGCATTAAGCATTGCTACTAATCCAAATTTGTTAATCATATAGGATTCAATTGTCAATTTATTTAAAGTGATTTTGAGGCCAATTTACATGCCTACATATACATAATCATTAAATGTCTTCAAAGAGGCTTTAGAAAACATTGCTTCGCGAGCTGGGGCAAGAAGGACTTCAAGACACTTCCATGAAATTTGGAATGTTTTGGTAACATAGAGAATTATGTCTACATCTTCTCTAGGGCTTTTTTCGGTTCTCATAACTTGATAAAAGGGCGTCAGATAATAAATTAGGTATGAAGAAATTCAAGAAACCAACTCGATACATCGAGAATATACGCGATATCTATAACTGGGTATACACCATATCCAATCTATTTCACAATGTCAAGTAAAGCAATATACAATTGGGGACAAATGTAGGTTTTAAATATGTTAATTACAAGGGGAAATAGTAACTATTACGAGTAGTCAAGTTTTTTGTTTTTTTGGGTCGAAAACTAGATGTCAAGTTGACTAATGACTTTTGCATCTTAAGTTTATTTTAATAGACTTACATTTTAATTATAACAAATGCCTTTTCATAGCTACTTATAGATAGAGATGATTATCAAGTAGTCACATATTTCTTTTTGCCCAGATTGTGTAAAATAAAATTTAAAATTAATTGCTAAAATTGTTTAGTTGTTCTTCCCATTAAATTATAGTATAGTATACATGTTGACAACGAAAATGTGTCATTTAATGCTTGGGTATCTTATGTTATCGTGATATATGAACTAATGTAAAGTCAAATGATTTTTTTTTTTTTTTTTTAGGTTTGAACAGAAATGAGAAGTAAAAAATTTTCACTTTTCTATTTCTGGAATTAAAACAGAAATAAGAATTTTTTTCATTGCTTACTCCCTCTCCCTTGCATACCGTAGAAATTTAATGATGTTATCAAGCGCATTTCTGTTCTGAGAACATAACTTTTGTGTCGTTGTCAATCACGTTTATTTTTTCCTGTTTAGAAACTCGTTCAGGAAAATAAAAATAGAAAAAAAATCTATTTCTGACTAGAAATAGCTCTCGACAACAGAATGGTTATCATTCGCATTTTTAATTTCATAAATTTATTTTGATAGCACACATAATAACATAGTTTATTTGATCGCAAATTATGTTAAAGTCGCCTCTATATTTATAATGTATTAGGTAAACGGGACCGATGTTCTTACCCCATCTCTACCATAACTTATTCGATTGTTTCAACGAATAAGTTATTATAGGAGTGAAACATTGATATAATTAGGGTTAGGGGCGGGCCACGCCCCACCTCACCAAATTGTTTGGTTCGGGTCGGAGCGGTGGACCCTGCTCACCGTGTCCATCATTTTTTTTTTTTCATTTGTGAAAAAACGTGGTTTGGACAATTTTGTCCAGGGATTTCTCATCCATTGCATCCAAACACACCCAGAGGGAGAGGGAGAGAGAGAGAGTAAATTAAACTTGCGATTGCCACCATCCATGCACAGGTACAATGCATCTTACAATGGATTTGTTGGATTTGTACACTTCTTTAAGCAAATGCATTGCATGTGTCTCTTCATTCTCTCTCCTCTCTCTCCCTCCCCCCTCCCCCAATTTCAAAGCTTCCTTCCCCCACCGGGGCCACCACCATGAATAAAAAGCTCCCATCTTTACGTATACCCAGACCTCTCATCATTCTCCTCTTCGCCTTCCCTCTCCCTTCCTCCTCTCCCCCATCTTCTTTTTGCCCTATCTGATAGGGTTTCTCGCCTCCCCCTCCTCCCCCAACTCTCATGCATTCTTGCCCGCACGCTCTCCAAATCGCCCTGACCTTCTTGATCGTCTCGGGATCTGCCTTTTTCGCTCTCTCTCGAGGGTTTTTGGGTCGCGATCGGTTCGGAGTCCGCCTCCCGGAGTTCTCGGTGCCGTTCCCATGTCAGAGGTCCTCGGTTTTGCTGGTAAGACCCCAAAGCTCTGCCCGTGGAATTAGTTCCTTGCTTCGTTGTTTGAGCTCGGTCTCTCGCTAGTGTTTGTCGGTTGCTAAAAATCCGCTTGTTTTTAGGTTACTTAGGTGGTACTTGTCCTAGGTAGTGGCTCAATTTAGCTTTTTTCAGGGGGACGGAGTTGCTTAGAAATAAATTTATGGAATTTGGAGGAACTTGGCTTGATTTGGGTCTCATAATAGACTGATCTAGTTGGAGTTGCTTTTACTTTATGGTGATTTCTGCGGTAAGCTGAATTGGTTCTGTTAATGATAAGCTAATTGATATTAGGATAAACTAATTGCATGTTTGGTATTGGGGAGGTTTTAGGGGTTCATCTGTTTTGTAGGATTTTTGTCTTTCCCTTTAGCTTAATTTGGAAGGTCATTCACAGTTATTATCTTATGTGTATGGTGATTTCAATTTTTTCTTTTTGATAATTCAAAGATACTTGAAAATTTGAACCTTGATCCGGTACAACACTTAAAAAGTATTTTAGGTAAGCTTGAGTAAAATTATTTGAAGTAAGTGAAAAGCATATGCGAACCGTGGATCTTTTAATTTGAAGGTCACACAGCAGTGGGCGAATTTGTAACCTGAACATGTTCATATCTTTTTTTCCTCAGGAGGTGATGATTTTTACTCTGGGGCGTCAATATACCCAAGCCCAAAGGAAGCCAGCTTATTTTTGTCCCTTGGTAACCATGTGGACGTGTATTTTCCTCCTCGCAAGAGGTCCCGCATCAGTGCTCCATTTGTTTTCAGTGAGGACCTATTCGAGCAGAAAAGGCAGGATACAATCGAAGTTCTTCCAGATGAGTGTCTCTTTGAGATATTCAGAAGGTTGCCAGGAGGCCAGGAGAGGAGTGCCTGCGCTTGTGTATCCAAGCGCTGGCTCACGCTTTTAAGCAACATATGCCCCAATGAACGCAGCTGTGGTAAATCACAGAACAATTTGGCGCCTACTAGAGAGGAAGTGATTTCTGAGGACGATGGATTTCTCTCTAGGAGCTTGGAAGGGAAAAAGGCTACTGATATTCGTCTTGCTGCCATAGCTGTGGGAACAGCTGATCGTGGGGGATTGGGCAAACTTTCAATCAGGGGAAGCAAGTCGTCCCGAGTGACAAACATTGGTCTTGGGGCAATAGCAAATGGTTGCCCTTCCCTTAAGGCCCTGTCCCTTTGGCACTTACCTTCTGTCGGAGATGAAGGTTTGCTCGAGGTTGCGAATGGTTGTCACCAGCTTGAGAAGCTAGATCTTTGCCAGTGTCCCAAAATTACCGACAAACTGTTGGTTGCCATTGCTAAGAACTGCCCTAATTTGACCGATATCTCAATAGAGTCCTGTTCTGGCATTGGAAATGAAGGTTTGGCAGCTGTTGGACAGTTCTGCCAGAATCTGAAGTCCATTTCGATAAAAAATTGCCCCAGTGTTGGAGATCAGGGCATTGTTGGTCTTATTTCTAGGGCTGGTAGTGCCTTGGCAAAGGTCAAATTGCGGACATTACACATAACTGATGTATCTCTTGCGGTCATTGGGCACTATGCCACGGCTGTTACTGATTTAACCCTTACCAGCCTCCATAATGTCACTGAGAGAGGGTTTTGGGTCATGGGCAATGGTCATGGTTTGCAAAGGTTGAGGTCTTTGATAGTCACTGCTTGTCGGGGTGCTACTGATTTGGGACTTGAATCTCTGGGGAAAGGTTGCCCTAATCTTAAGCAGCTATATATCCATTCATCTGCATTCCTATCCGATGGTGGCCTTGTTTCTCTCATTAAGTCAGCGAGGTCACTTGAGAGCCTGCAATTGGAGGAGTGCCACAGGATTACCCTGTCTGGACTATTTAGTCTTGTTGCTGATTGTGGGGATAAACTAAAATCCATTGCTTTGACAAACTGCTGGGGATTTAAGGAGTTTGATTTTAGTTCACCTCAAGTGTCTTCTTGCAAGTCCCTGCGCTCATTGTCTGTTCGCAACTGCCCAGGCTTTGTTGATGCATGCTTGGTGGCCCTTGGGAAGATTTGCCCACATCTGCAGCAAGTAGAATTGAGTGGGCTTACAGGAATAACGGCTGATGGGCTTTTACAAGTGCTTGAATGCTGTGAAGCTGGTCTGGTGAAGGTTAACCTCAGTGGATGCATCAACGTGACAGATCAAGTGGTTTCAGCAATGGCTAAGTTGCACGGTAGAACCCTTGAGGCGCTAATTCTGGATGGTTGTACAAAAATTGGTGATCTGGGCTTGCTGGCTATTGCAGAAAATTGCCAACTGCTATCTGATCTCGATGTCTCGAAATGTGCAATTTCGGATTTTGGATTGATGGCATTGGCTTGTTCTAGTCAACTGAATTTGCAAGTCCTTTCTGTTTCTGGTTGCTCTTTGGTGTCAGACAAGTGCTTGCCTGCTCTTAAGAAAGTGGGTCACTCCCTTTTAGGTTTAAATCTCCAACATTGCACTGCAATCAGCACTCGTTCGATCAACTTGCTTTTGGAAGAGCTTTGGCGGTGTGATATTCTCGCTTGATTGGGACCGGATGAAAATATTGGATTTTTTTATTAAGAAGACTTAGAATTCAGCTTGGCATATGTGGACAGCTACAGTTTGTGTTAGTTTTTGGGTCCAGAATCCAGCGGATATGGGTGGTGAAGTAATCCAGTGCTTGGTCCTTTTTTCAGGGAATATGGCCTTCTTTTTGGCAGGTTTCTGAATTGGGAATCTGTTCTTAGTAGTTTTGCCTACCCAAGACAATGGGAGCGTTTATGGCCAGATTTTCCTGAGAATGTCCCGACCATGCTCTGGTTCAGTTCATCATCAATTTCTAAAGAGTTTTTATGATGCCTGGGTTGGTATCTGCTGTTTTAGCTCGGCATCATGCTGGTCAACTATGCTGCTCACGATCGGCTTTTCCCCGCTTCTGGATCCTTGCACTTACAGGAATATTTCGGTTCTGACAGGTCTTTCTTGTTCCAGATCCTTGTATGTTGGTGGGTCATTCTTCAGAGTTTTGGTGATGGTCGCAGTTGCTTTTCACACTTTTACAATGCCTCGTCTTCTAGGGCTTAGGCCATGGCAGCTGCTCACGCAGTCTGCCGTCACAACCTTCTTGATGTGAGGTTGTTTTTTCTAACCGAGCCTTGGTTTTACGGGCATTGGTGTGTGGATAGCTTCTCCAATCGTTTCACCGTGCGTCATTGGGATCTCCCCCTGACAGAATGTTGGTGTTACCGTTTGTCATGTGAAATAAAAGCATTTTGTTTGTCCATGTTCTCATGATGTTCAGTTATTTTGCCTGTGAATGGGATGTTTGCTTGTTCATTCATGGCCGTGGTCCTTGTGCTTCTTCCCTAGTTGATTCAAAGTAAATCCAAAATGATCGAGGATACCAAAAGGAGTTCGAATGTAGATATAGAACTTGACTGTTAAGAGAGTGCATCTTTCCAGTTCATTGTAAGTAGTTTTTGTTGCGGTGGCTTTTAGAAGTGAGGCTGCGGCGATAACAACAATCAAGTGGTTTTTTCACTGCTCGTAAGCGGTTGACGATAAGGATCAGTCTCATGCCTTATCGTCATTCTTATGCTTTATCGTCGTTCGTCTTGACTTAAGATAGAAGTGCTACGAGATTCAGAAGGTCGATTCAAGATGGTCCCAAGATGTCAAAAGGATGTTGCATAACTACCAGTTCATGAGCACTTGCATAGAACAGTTTCGAAGGATGGTCTGAATTTCTGACAAAGATCGCAGAGACAGAGAGTTGAACTGTCTCTTTTACCCGGAAACATAAGCACATTACTATAATCTCATCAGAACTGGCCTTAATATCCTTTAGTCACAAATGCTATCTGATTAATAAACTCTAAACACAAAAGGAAGAAATTTTAGAGAGGTGGAGATTGGCCAATTCCTCGTGCAGAAATTTGTCAAAATGCCACAAAAAGGAAGAAATTTTACGGAGGTGGAGATCGGCCAATTCCTGATACAGAAATCTGTCCAAATGCCATACTATTTTTCTGCCATTTTATAAAAATGAAGACACGGTCTATGGGGTACAGAGTGAAATCGCCAATACCGGTATGGAGAATGTCAGGGCGCTGTTGCCGCCGTTGGCGACACACCGAGCTAGCAATGCCACAACTAGGCGGAGGCAGGAAGCCACGGGTCTAACGTGATCGGTACCGTGCGTCTTGAGCCCCATTTCATAAGCTTCTCTCCCGCTCCCTTGTGCAATTTGGTGTCGCGTTAATACCTCAAGCGATGTCTCAAAAAGATTCGTTCTGCCCATGAATTTGTTTATTTTTGGATATCGTTCATTATCAACAAAACGATTTATTTGTTTTTAGTTCACCATATCACGGAAGATGAAGATTACATTCTGATTTTTCTAATATTTAGTGTATCTCTAGGATTTACTTTTTATTAGAATATTTTTTAGTATCTTCTGTAAATAAGTAGAGATATTCGGTAGACCTTTCTTTTCCTTTTTCTATTAAGCGACATGTTGTATAAGTGTTGGTTTTCTACGTTGAACAATACAAGAGAATGAAGCAAATTACGCTTCTCACATGGTATCAGAGCCAAAGAGCCTAAACATACCAAACCCGCATCGTTTACGATATGGCTACAGAAGAGTCTACAAAGAGAGTGATTGACCCTTCTTCACCATACTATCTCCACGCCTCAGACAATCCTGGAAGCGTACTTGTGTCATGAGTGCTGACCCGGGATAACTATGCAACATGGTCAAAGGCGACGAGACGCGCATTGTGGGCGAAAAACAAACTCAGATTTATTGATGGATCGCTAAAGAAGCCGAATTCATCAGCGCCATAATTTAATGCCTGGGACATTTGTAATTCCATGATAATTTCATGGATTTTCAATTCACTCGACAAGAATTTACAGGGAAGCGTGGCATATGCAGAAGAAGCAAAGGTAACGTGGGACGAGTTGAAGGAGATATTGAAGGAGATATTTGCTCAAGGTAACGGACCTCGCATACACGAGATCAAAACTGAGATTGGGCTCCAACGACAAGGAGGACTCTTAGTTGTGGAATATTATACCAAACAGAAGGTATTATGGGATGAGCTCGATGACTATGATGACATCCTAGAATGTACCTATGCTACAGCCACGATGCACGCAAAGAAGAAGGAGGTGGAGAAGATCCATCAGTTTCTTATGGGCCTTAATGCGGAGACCTATGGGAATGGCCGCTCTCAAATTCTCAATCTCGAGCCATTCCCATCCCTCGGTAAGGTTTATTCTATGATCACACAGGAGGAACGTCAACGATCAATTGTCCGAGGGAGGGAAGAGAAGATCGAGGGTGCTGCTTTCTCGGTTGGAAGAGTAGGCCCAAAGAAAGTACCATTCGGAAAACCGAAATGTGACCACTATGGGAAGGTTGGGCACGAGAAGAGTCGTTGCTGGGAGTTGATTGGATATCCTCCAAATTGGGAGCCAAGACGAGATGGAAAAGGACGCAAAGGAAATACTTATGCGGCAGTACATTCTGCACAGGCTAGCAGTTCCGATGCTATTGCAAATAATTATCGAGGAGATTCGAAGGGGATTCAAACAAAAACAACAATTAGCAACGATCAATATCAGCATTTGGTCAGTTTGCTCGCGGCGATGAAACCGCCTACTTTGAATGATCAACTTACCGGTAAGACCTATTGGCCCAATGATGTTTCCACAAATTGGATTATCGATAGTGGTGCCTATGAACATATGACAGGGCAGCTTTTCCTTCTAAATCGATCGAGAAATATCACGGATGGGTATCCTATACGAACTCCTGACGGAAAAGTTACTCACGCCATCAAGAGAGGCGATGTTTATTTAAGCCCTGATTTTATTTTGCGCGATGTTCTATATGTCCCAAATTTTAAATGCAATCTCATTTCTGTCGAAAAATTGAGTTCAGATATGAATTACTCAGTAACGTTCTTCTCTTCTCAATGTGACATACATGACCTACCCTCGAAGAGATCGATTGGAGTGGGTAATCTTCGAGAAGGGGTTTATTATCTTGGATGTATGGGCACTCATTCAGCTTTTCCAGCAGTCAAGGAACAGAATATTGACATCTGGCATCAAAGGGGGCACCCATCACGGCAAGCTTTGAATTTGATCACTGGTATTAAAATAAATAACGGAAAGGTTGATTTGTGTGATGTATGTTGTCGTGCAAAACAAACTCGTTCCTCATTTCCTTTAAGTGATAATAAAGCCGGTGGATGTTTTTGATTTATTGCATTGTGATATTTGGGGGCCATATCAAACAGGATCTCTCTCCGGTGCACATTATTTTTTAACTATTGTCGATGATTATAGTCAGGCAGTATGGGTATATTTGATGAAGGAAAAATCAGAGACATACAGAGTGTTTGCTGATTTTTATCATATGATAAAAATCCAATTTGGTCGAGTAGTTAAAATGGTGCGGAGTGACAATGGCTGTGAATTTATTTCTAATTCTATGAAAGATTTTTTTTTTTTCAAAAAATGGAGTTATGCATCAGACATCATGTACCTACACGTCGCAACAGAATGTGAGAGTTGAAAGAAAGCACAGACACATCCTCAATGTAGCACGGGCACTACATTTTCAAGCGAATTTACCAATTCGTTTTTTGGGGTGGGGTGAATGCATATTAACTGCTGCTTACTTAATCAATTATACCCCAACTACGTTATTATTTGGAAAAACTCCTTTTGAACTTTTGTCTGGGAAACCTCCAGATTATAGTCATTTGCGAGTTTTCGGTGCATTGTGCTATGCTCACAAGCCATTAAAGGGCAGAGATAAATTTGAAGAAAGGGCAAGAAAATGTGTATTTTTGGGATATCCATACGGCACGAAGGGTTGGAAGGTTTTTGATTTGGAAAAAGAAGAATTACTAGTATCTCGTGACGTTATTTTTTATGAAGAGAATTTCCCGTTTTCTCATAAACTTGTGAATGAGGAACAAGAATCTCTTCCTCTTTTCACACAAACTCACGTAGTAGATCCTATTGATGAGGAGTGGAATCAGCCACAGGGGGAGGAAGAAAAGGTTCCTAGCCAAGCTTTTGAAGAAATTGGGCAGACGATGATGCAAGATTGTGACAATGCAGTCCAAGTTGAAGAGCAACCAAACAAGTTGCTAGATGACCAGATTTCAATCCTAATTCGCCCTACACGACAGAAAATACAGTCAGCTCATCTGCGAGATTATGTGTGCCATACGGTCCAAACGAAGACCCCAACTCCTCAGCCCACTCCATCGAAATCTTCAGGTACATTCTATCCTATCGAGAGGTTTATTTCTTATGAACAATTTACTGAGCCTCACATCGCTTTTTTAGCTGCTGTTGATTCTGATATTGAGCCTAGGAATTATATTGAAGGCATTAAAAATCCTTTGTAGAGAGAAGCGATGGCTGCATAAATTAAAGCATTAGAAGAAAATAAGAATTGGACTTTAGCAACTTTACCGGAAGGTAAGAAACCCATAGGATGCAAATGGGTTTACAAAATCAAGCGCCAAGCTGATGGCAGTATTGAGCGATATAAAGCTCGTTTTGTAGCAAAGGGATTCACCCAGATAGAGGGCGTGGACTTCCATGAAACCTTCGCGCCAGTGGGTAAATTAGTCACTGTACGTTGTCTTCTTGTAGTTGCATTGGCTCGCAATTGGGAGTTACATCAGATGGACGTCAACAATGCGTTTCTCCATGGCGACTTGGATGAGGAATTTTATATGAAACTTCCACCAGGGTTCACGACATGGGGCTTAGATCGCGTATGTCGATTACAAAAATCCTTATATGGTCTTCGACAGGCATCTCGAAACTGGTTTTCAAAATTCTCTAATGCATTGAAGGATTATGGTTTTACTCAATCATTAGCAGATTATTCGTTATTCACATATTCTCATGGCGACACTTTTCTTGCTGTGCTAGTATATGTTGATGATCTTATCTTGGCAGGAAATAATTCAATACAGTGTGCAGCGCTGAAACGGTACCTTGATGAGTGTTTCCATATCAAGGACCTTGGCCAATTAAAATATTTTTTGGGAATTGAAGTAACACGGGCGACTTCGGGGTTATTTTTGTGTCAGAGGAAGTATGTACTTGACATACTATCAAAGTGCGGCATGCTAGCAGCTAAACCAACGTCTACCCCGATGGAGCAATCACACCAGTTGGCTATAGCTAATGGACCTACCTTGACAGATCCTAGTCGCTATCGATGATTAGTGGGACGCCTACTTTATCTCACTATCACTCGGCCTGAATTATGTTATTTTGTCCACGTACTTTCCCAGTTCATGCATGAACCGAAGGAGCAGCACTGGGAAGTAGCTACGCGAGTTCTACGATATCTTAAGTGAAAACCGAGACAAGGGATTCTATTATCAGTTCCAAATTCACTTCATTTGACTGCCTTTTGTGACTCTGATTGGGCAAGTTGCCCGATCACTCGGCGATCAGTTAGTGGATAATTTGTCATGCTCGGTGGTTGTCCTTTATCTTGGCGAACTAAGAAGCAGACCACGGTTTCTCGGTCCTCTGCTGAAGCTGAATATCGCTCTGTGGAAATTGCAACCAGTGAATTGATTTGGTTACGCACTTTACTTGTCTCCCTTGGAGTATTGCATGACAAACCGATGAATCTTTTTTGTGACAACCAAGCAGCTTTACACATTGCGGCAAACCCGGTGTTTCACGAACGAACAAAGTACATCGAGATTGATTGTCACTTTGTTCGTGAATATAGACAGTCAGGCGGTATTAGAACAAAGTACGTACCCACTGGACTTCAATTGGCAGACATTTTTATGAAGGCATTGAGTCGAAATCAATTTGAATTTCTTGTCAGCAAGCTGGGCATTCGTGACCTCCATGCGCCACCTTGAGGAGGAGTATTACGGAAGATGAATATTATATTCTTTACGGAAGATGAAGATTGCATTCTGATTTTTCTAATATTTAGTGTATCTCTAGGATTTACTTTTTATTAGAATATTTTTCTAGTATCTTCTGTAATTAAGTAGAGATATTCGGTAGACCTTTCTTTTCCTTTTTCTGTTAAGCGACATGTTGTATAAGTGTTGGTTTTCTATGTTGAACAATACAAGAAAATGAAGCAAATTACGCTTCTCACACACCATGTTTCTTCGACTGAAATTGACGTATGGGTCATTGTGAGAATAATTTCTATTTTGAGCCACAAAAGATAAATAGTTAATTGAAATTTAGTATGGGGTCCTCCCACTATTTTAAGAATTTGTGTCTCACAACATATTGTTATTCTCACGGTGACTAAAAAATTATTATGCTAGCAAAGTCCATATTAAAATTATAGCTTTTGTACCATAGATTTTAGTATTACTAAATCTTTTACTTTTGCAATTTTTAAATTGCCAAAGTTGGAAAACTTACACGAAACGGTAAATCTACAAAGCGTACAGATGTGAGAGATTCGTGGTAAACTGCTAATAAATATGTACCGACACATAAAAGGGGGAAAAAAACATATGACAGAAAGCCTAAAGAAATCTGCTTTGTTCACTGGGTAAATCAGATAGGACAAATTGTTGTTAATCTTATTTATTACCATCATATATCTTAATTAGTATTCACAAGGAATCGACCATTCGAATATTGTGGGAGGAAAGGAACTAAGCCAGGTCACCCCCAACGAAAATATGCAAGCCACGATTTCATTTGTTTCATGAAAAATGAATAATTCGAAAAAAAAATTCTTTCTAAAATCGATTGCCGATATCATTTACAAAGATGCACGAAGAAAAAAAATAATTTCATCGTTCTGAAAATATTTTAAAAGAAATAGTCATTGATAACGATTTTTTTTTTCATTGACTAATTTTTCCAAGCGACAAAAGCGATCATTTTCAGAAAAAATATTTTCTCGATTCATTCATTTTTTGCGAAGCATGAGCGAATATATTGGCTCGGCACCAAGATTTTCCTTAAGAATGTGATATTAAATATATAGGAAGAGTCATTTCTTTCAACAATTATACAAAAAAAAAAAAATCACATGCATTGAGGTCGTGACTCGTGGGAGACAAAATGGCTGTGGTGGTCAAAACACGTACAAAACTGGCTGACAAATATCAGCAGAAGATGGATTGGACGTCAAGAAAGGAGAGGCCCATCTTGTTTGAATTCAATCTGAAAAGGACAATTAGGGCTATGTCTACTGTCTAGTCACGTTTCACTTCTCATCACTGACTTTCATCGCTGTAAAATGTAATAGCTGTCGAAATATAGCAAGAGACATGAAATATATTCCTTATCTTGTTTCCATTTCTTTCCCGAAAATTTGACAATCCATAAAAAAAAAACGTATTCTATTTTTTTTTATTGTTCTTAACACTGGCATGATGCAATGTAAATGAGGAACATCACTATGATTAAAGAAATTTGCATCTTATAAAACATTTTAGGGAAAATACAAATTCTTGAAAATTCCAGTTATTTTGGAGAAATGGTTCGGTACAAATATTATAACTTAGGCTGCGCATGGTAACCATTATGTTCCAGAAAGCTGATTCTGATTAAAATGACTTTTTCTGATTCTGTTTCTGGATGAGTTTTAGAGAATCAGAACGCGTTTGATAACTGCCCAAAATTTCTGTTTTTGGAATAGAAACGCGTCTGATAACTATAGAAAGTTCTTATTTCGAAAAACTATTTCTCTTTCTCTTTTTTTTTTTTCATTTGAGTCAAATAACTATGTAGTTGCTTTGTAAAATTTCATCCAAAATTGAAGACTAATTTTCAGTGCACAATAAACTAATTTAAAATATATTATTTTTTTAGTATGTCGTAAATGAAACACAAATTTTAATATATGATGTTTGAAGTTCAATTGAAGCATGAGATAGTTCCTCTATTAAGAACTCATTTTTTTCTTTAAATGTTGCTTTATCCAAAATACATACAAACATAGCAGGCAAATAATCAAATTATCCACTGATAAAAAAAAAATCAAATTATCCTCCTTGATATAAAATACAAGTCATTCACTATCATTTTGCAGCTTCTGTCCTAAATTCAAGTGAGTGTTTGACTCTAGCTCCACATGCAGATAGTCACATTTTGTGACGCATGGCTACAAATATATATGTTATCATTCACATGTTGGATACCCTCATCTTCTGAGATATTTTTTACAAAAGAGTTTAAACTGTGAAATCCGGGAAATTTAGGCCCAAATTTCTAAAAATAAGGTCAAACCAGCGTAATCTAAGATTCTTCTACTTTTAGGAAATTTCTAAATTTTTTGTGATTTTTTAAAAAATTTCTATTTTTTTTTTCGATTTTTTATTTTTATTTTATTTTTATTAGGTTGAGGGAAAAGTGACGAGAGAACTGAAAGAGAAAAGTGAGAGATGTGAGACTTCATTCTGTTTTGCAATTCTCAAAAGTGATTCTTTTTTCCAGAATCAATTTTTTTTTTCTGGATTTTGCTCTAAAACTGATTATGGGAACAAAATCAGAATCAAAATTATCTACGTTACCAAACATGGTTTTCATCCTCTTTTGTTCCCAGAATCAGAATCAGAGAATCAAAATAGTTACTATGCAGACCTTTAAAGTATGGAAAGAACTTTAAAAACTTCTTTTTTATGATACATGAATATTGGCCCATAAATCCAGTTACTTAGAGATCCACTAAGGCTTTGTTTGGTAATGTTTCTGTTTCTTGTCTCTGTTCCCGTGTTTCTGTTCTTCAGTGTTTCTGTTCCCGGATGATTTTTTTGAGAATCAGAACGCGTTTGGTAACTGCTAAATTTTTTGTTCCAGGAACAGAAACGCGTTTATTAACTGCATAAAATTTTTGTTCCCAAATTGCATTTAAATTAAATAATTAAATTTGATGACAAAGAAAAGAGAAAATAATTAAATCAAATAGTGATTAAGAAAAAGAAACGAAAAAATAAAAAAGAGTTGCGAAAAAGAAAGTTAATATTTTTTAGATTTAAAAATACCATCTTGAAGAGGAAATTGAAATAAAAATATCAACTATATTTGTGTATTTTTCTGACCACGAATGATATTTTTCTATTTTTTTTGGGTATTTTATAATTAAATAAATTTTTAAAAAATACGAAAACTATTTTTAATTCAAAATTGGTTCTTAAGGCTCAGCCAAGGCTTTCAAAGTTGATTTTGTAATTTTTATGATTTTTTGTAATTTTTAAATTAATTTTAAAAATAAAAATAAAAATAATTATAATTATTAATCATGTTTCAACAAGTACTGAAAGTATCGATGAAAAATTCATAGAAGTATATCGTGGAAAATAGTGATTTGCAAAAGTGTTCTGGAACACAAAAACTAATTTTTTTTTTTTTTTTCTGAAAAGTGGTCCAAAAGTGTTCCGGAACACAAAATCAGAATCATAATTATTTGCATTTCCAAACATGTTTCTGTTCTTTACTGTTCCCCGGGAACAGAAACAGAGAAACATGAACAATGCCAAACAGACCCTAAGCATCCTACAAATCTCACGAAATGATTAAATTAAGACATTTGACCTATGCAAGTGACCCTGATCCAGAATAACATGCATGCAATTTGCTGACTTGGACGAATAACTTGCAGTTCCTAACATAGAAATTCCGGATACCCAAAACACAAATGTGCCTACCTTAGAGGGTTGCCGATAGTTCTTTCGATTAGATAAAACTTTCCATGACATAGCATGGTGTAGTATATAGTTCACCCTTATTTCAAGCACACCTTCATTCTAATCCTTGTGTAAAATTTTGAGATTGAAAACTGTTCACCATTCACGTTATGTTCAGTTGAAAAGCTTTTACATGCCCTCCTGATAGAAGTTAAAACAAGGAAGGTTCCTTTTTAGCTGATGGAAACCAGTGCCTGGACTGTAGTATCTTGAAATGAAGGAAACATGTGATATTTTCACCGTCTCTCTGACTTTGCTTTGACTTCTTTCTTGCCATGCAAAGAAAAATTTCGGTTGACCAGTCATGGAGTCATTTCCCTGGCTGCTGTACACTGAGGAAGGCAATAAATAACTGAGTCAGCAACAGATGTGTCCACTGTGATGGGAACAGTGACCAACTTTGTCCCTGATCTACCCTTCAACCATTCAATTCATTTGTCCAATTTTCCATCCACCAAAAAAAAAAAAACCATCCTTGTCAACAGTAATTTTTTTTATGTTAACTCAAGCAGCGACTTCATTAACATTATTGTCCCCTTCCAACAAGCAAAGTTGCAGAGAGAAGGGAAGTATCTGGTGGGTGTCCATCAAAGTGTCTCTGAGTGATGGCTTCATCAAGTAACCTCCAATACAACCAAAGTGGGCTAAAAGCCACTGTACTCCTTGCTTGTCTCCTGCTCTGTCTCTCTCCCATAACAGGTAAAAAAACATCAAACTTTTTGCTCATGATGATGTCCCAAACGAAAGCATGCCCATCAAGTGAAGCACGTCACTCTCTTTTGTGTGAAAATGGAAGTAGAGCCAGAAAACAAGGATTCCCCAACAGTGAAGAATCCTAGTACCTGGCAGTTGAAGTCATCGTCCAACTTTTTGCTATCTTGTCTCTTTCCCTAGATTATTGCTCATGATCTTGCTTTGGCATGACTTATTTTTTGCTGCGTGGTGGGACAAGGGACTGAAGTCTTGGAGATCAGAAGAGGGATGGTGGGTTCAAGGCCACCGATATGTGTCAACAGGTGCCTGAGTTGCAGGCCATGCATGGCCACCCTGGTGATTCACTCTCCTGCTGTAGGAGGTGGAGGAGCAGAAGATGATGGGACTTCAAACCAAGAGCGCAGTGATGGCTACTACCTCCTCACTTGGAAGTGCAAATGTGGCAACAAGCTTTTTCAACCTTGATTGAGATAAATCAAAACTCCCTTGTAATTTTCCTCATGTACTAAGTTGAATGACATCCAATTCATATGGATGTTCATCAATTTCACTTGTATAGAATCTTAGCTAAAGAGCATCCAGGTTCTATCTGCTCTTTCCTGCAACAGCAGTGATGGATGTGATCTGGTTCTTTTTTAAGGGAAGACTTGTGGTCTCACATGGCTGTCTCTTTTTTGTTTTGAGTTCTGGGTCATTCTTCCTTCTTAGCTTTTGGTTTTTGTTGTTTTTTTTTTGCCTCATTTCCTAATTTATTACTTTGGGGGTTTAAGTTTGCTTGTTCTTGTGGAAAGATGAGTTCTTGCAAACATTTTACTGGAGTTACCTTACGGAAGAATTCTGAGGCTTCAGCATGGAGAAGTTTATTTCTTCCACTGGAGTCTTATGCCTGTTCCAAACTTGACACTGTTAGCTGCAGAGTAGATGACAGTGACTTCATAGCTACTAGTGGAGATGATGACCATAATCATAAATAGCAGAGGTCATCTGATCATTTTTAACCTAAAAAAGAAAAAAAAATAAGTGTCTATCTTTGGTTTAGAGGACCAGGCAATTGAGGACTCAGAAGATCACAATTCATTTTTACGCCCCTCCTCTTCGGAATTTACTTCAACAATGACTTGAGTAGTACCAAAGATAGAGTAACTGTACAATGAAATGTCATCTCCCACAAGATCAAGTTTTCCCTTTCCTGTGCTCTTTGATTGTATTGGTGGCATTTTTTTTTCCAGATGTAAGATGACTCGTTCTTCTTGTGAGGCCGATATGGAGTTTCCTTCACCGTGACATGGCATCTAAAACTAACATTTTTCCCTCCTCCGGTCGTAAACTCATGGGAAATTTTTAAATAATGGCATGAAGTGTCATTATTTTCTTAAATAAGGACTTAAAGTGAATTTTATTTTAAATTAGAATCTAAAGTGACCATGTAAGTTTCAAATAAGGACCTCTCTCATCTGCTGCTTCGAGGGTGACCTCACCTAGTGTTGACACCTAATTTTGTCAGCCTTGTACTTTATTTTTTTCTCCGCAAAATGGAATAAATCGGTTCGTGTAAATACACTCACTCTATTTTTTTAAAAGAAAAAGAAAAAAAAGCGGCACAAAGGATGTCGGATCGAATCACTGAGCGAGACAAAGGCGAAAAATAAAAGATGACGCCACAGAAAAAGAGACATCCACACTAGGAATTTGCAAATAGTGAATATTTGAGAATATCTACAAGCAAAGAATATCATCTACAACAGAGAATATGTGAGAATTTCGGAGATGTTATCTACACCATGTTATAATATCTATAGCAGAGATTTTTGGATACGATACGGATATGATATTTGCAGCAGAGGATAATATACGCAGCAGAGGGCAATATTCGTGACAGAATTTGCAAGCGCAAATTGAAATTGATAAATACGCTTGTAGAAAAAGTAAACATTCACACAAAGACACATGATTAACAAGGTTCGTCAATGTGCCTACGTCCTCGGACCAACAATTCTCAGTCTTTTTTTTTTTGTTATATTGAACCATCCGCTATTGTTCCTCCATCTATACAAGAAAAGCTTCAACAAACAGAAATAGAAAAAGAAGATAACGAGAATGAAGGAAAGTATTCCAGAATTATAGGGATACAATATAACCAAATCTCCTTTTCAATATTCAAATCTCCTTTCCTATAGATAGGAGAGAAAATCACGCCAATACTCCCCTCGAGTTGGGCTGAAGAACTTGTCGGAGGTCAACTTGCTTATCATTTCTTGAAAAACTCCCTTGGATAATGCTTTAGTAAAAACGTCGGCCAGTTGACCATTCCTTCGAATGTATGGGGTCTCAATTATTTTGTTTTGCATCTTTTTTCTCACAAAGTGGCAGCTCACCTCTATATGTTTGGTCTTCTCATGAAACAATGGATTTGAAGCTATATGAGTTGTAGCTTGATTGTCACATAATAGCTTTGTAGGTTTGGTCATGCTTTTGCATCCCAACTCCTGAAGTAGTAGTCTCAGCCACACAATTTCGCTAGTAGTAGTCGCCATGGCCCGACATTCTGTCTCTGCACTCGAATGAGCAACTACCGTTTGTTTTTTACTTTTCGAAGTGACAATGTTTCCTCTCACAAAAGTACATAACCTTGTAGTAGATTTTTTGTCTACAGGGCTCCCAGCCCAATTTGCATCAGTGTAGCCAACAAGTTCTATGTGACTATTGTTTTTCATTAGTATTCCCTTATCAGGCATGGCCTTCAAATACTGTAGCAAATGACGTATTAGCTCCATATTCCCTCAAGATGATTTCTGCATAAATTGACTCACATAACTAATAGTCTATGCTATATCAAGTCTAGTGATGGTAAGATAAATCAGCCGTCCAACAAGCCGCTGAAATTGCCCAATGTCATGTAATGAAGTGTCGTCTGAAATGAACTTATTGTTTTACTCCATAGGGATGGTGGCCAGTCTAACTCCCAACTTCTCAGTCTCCTTCAGCAAATCCATAACGTACTTTCTCTTAGATAAAAATAATCCTTTGTGGGATCTTGCGACCTTTATACCTAAAAGATACCTCAATCTGCCAAGATCTTTGATATCAAATTCCTTACTCAAATGCTGCTTAAGTGCTTCGATTTCAGGTTGATTGCTGCATATAATCACAATATCATCAACACAAACAAGCACAATGACTATACCTTTGTCATTAGTCTTGGTGAACATTGAAGAGTTTGCTGCCCCTCTTTTGAATCCAACCTTGATGAGCGTAGAACTCAGTTTACCATATCAAGCTCTAGGTGATTGCTTAAGACCATATATGACCTTCTTCAACCTGTAGACAATTCCATCTTTATTTCGCAAAGGGTGGCCAGGAGGAAGATCCATATAAACCTCCTCTTCCAGATCTCCATGAAGAAATGCGTTTTTCACATCCATTTGGAATAAGGGCCATTCACAATTAATAGCTACAAACATAAGAACACGCACAGTGTTCATTTTAACTACATGTGCAAAAGTTTCTTTGTAATCTATACCATACGTTTGAGTGTAGCCTTTTGCAATCAACCTCGCTTTATACCTTTCGACTGATCCGTTACTATTGTACTTGATATTATAGATCCATCGGCAACCGCCTTCTTCTCTCTTGGAAGATGTACTAGTTCCCAAGTATGATTTCGATCTAAAGCTTGAAGTTCATCCTTCATTACATCAACCCAGACGGCTTTTTTCTTTACTTTCTCATAGTTGTAAGGTTCCTGTTGTTCTTTAATAGTAGACAAGAAACTCAAAAAATTGTGAGAGATTTTGTCATAGCCAACAAATTCTTGAATAGGATGTTGAGCAAAATAATAAGTAGTGAAATCCCAGAGACGAGTAGAGGGTCTAGTGACACGAGATGTCTTTCGTAATGAGATTGCATCCGCTGCTCTTTCATTTGTCAGCTCCTCGGTTGCAATTCTAGGTTTAGCTTGTGGAACAACAGTTGCCTCAATCTCTCGATCCATTTCTGAATTTTCTTGAACTGTAGATCCATGACCCGTTGCACAGCTCTCATTGCTGGCTTTGATGCCCCCCGTTACTGACTTCGACTTCATTTACCCCATTAACATCCATGGGAATAGGAGCAAATTCATAGGAAAACTTCCTATGATAATCTGCGCTCTCCCCTTGAATGCGGTTCTTGTCAGGAAAAAAAAAACGTATGAGTTTCATCAAATACAACATCCCGAGAAATGTGGACACGCCTTGTGCAAGGGTCATATGATTTGTAACCTTTCTTGATGAATAACCAACAAACACACATTTTCAGGTACGAGGATCTAACTTCCCACCAGCTTGAGAGTGAACATAGCAGACACAACAAAAAATCCTTAAGTGAGATATATCGAATTTTCGCCCTTATAACACTTCCACAGGAGTTATATATCATAACACTCGACTAGGGAGTCTATTAATCAAATAACAGCTAGTAAGAATATCATCTGCCCAATAAGATCTAGAAATTTTTTTGGAGAATAACAAGGCCTGAGTGACCTCGAGAAGGTGACAATTTTTCCTTTCAGCTACCCATTCTGTTGTGGAATACCCATACATGATGTCTTGTGAGTAATACCTTTGCTTCGTACAAACAACTGAAAAATCTGATTAGTATATTTGGTACCATTATCGATACGAAGAACCTTCACCAAAGTATTAAATTGATTAGTCACCATATTGCAAAAATCCCGAAAAATTGCAAGTACTTCACTTTTTTACTTAAGAAGATAAAGCCAGGTAGCTCTCAATTTATCATCAATAAACGTGACAAAATACCGAAAACCTTCTCTAGAATCAATAGGAGAATATCCTTATACATCTGAATGTACCAAAGCAAACAAGTCAATTGATTTATGCAAATCTTTAGGAAAAAACAATCTACGTTGCTTAGAAAAGTGACACGAATCACAACTACTAGAATCATGAGTCAAAGATATATTTAAGGACCGCAACACCCGATCTGAAGGATGACCCATGCGCTAATGCCATAGATGATAGACATCCACAGCCCCCTTTCTAACCACTAACGCTTTGCCATGCATATCTAAGGTGTATAGCCCATCCCGTAGTTTTCCTTCACCAATCATCTTATTGGTACTGCGATCCTCGAACAAACCTTTTGTGGAGTAAAAATGACGTTACAATTCTATTGTTTAGTGCATTTGCTCACTGACATTAAATTAGAAGATAATCCCAGAACCAATAAAGCTTCAGTTTTTTCGAAAGAACATTCAGTCGCCCAACACCTTGGGTTGGCACCTGTACTTCGTTGGCCACTGTGATCGGTGGATATAAAGAGCTACCAACAGTGTTAGATAGAATTTGTTGGGAACTACACATGTGGTCTGTCGCACCGGAATCAACAATAAACCGATTTCTAGACTTAACAAAAAAAAACATTAATATTACTAGAGGTCTTCGCAAAATTTGCAGCTTCATTGCCAGAGGAACTCGAGCCATGTTTCTGAAGAAGCTGTTGAACCTGCAGTGTTAGAGACTCCAACTTGGATTGGATGTCTGTGGGATTTCCTTAAACTACCATCTTAGCATCTGGACCCTTGTCCTTATTTAGACGCAGTTGAGGATGTAGAATCCAACATGTTTCCTGGAATGCCCATCTCGATCACAATGATCATAATGAAAACGAATGAGCTTCTTTCCTTTCCCTTTGACAAATCGAGTACCAACATCAATTGCCTGGTATTGGAACTAACAGTGTTTGCCGAGTGCTCCAATGAGCCTGTTGAAGGTGCCATAAACAAGTCAGAATGCATGACTCTCCTCCTCGTTTCTTCACTCTATATTATGGAGCACACGGTATTAAAGGATAGGAATTGCGGCCTCATAAGAATGTCACGTTTGATATCTTCAAACTTAGGTCTTAAGCTTGCTAACAGATAAAAAATTATGTCTTGTTCTTCCCTTTGAACATAGTCAAGTGCATTCTGGGTTGCAGGTCTATACCGGCGGAGTTCATCCCACTATTTCTTCATGCTCTCTAGATGTTCTGTGAATGTCTGATTTGCGCATTGCTTGGAGTTATCAAGACCTTGTTGAAGTTCAAAAATCCGAGATGCATTATTGGCTTGATCATACATCTTAGACAATGAATCCCACAAAGTTTTGGCCGAATCTGAGTAAGCAAAGATTTCATAGATTTTAGGCTCCATCGAGTTGAAGATCCAAGTCATAACACTGTGATCACTTGCCTGTCATTCTTCAAACTTTGGATGAGTCTCATCGGGGGCTTTAGTTTACCCAGTAATATGTCCAAGCCTCGATCGGTCTCCAAGCGCGATGGTCACTGCTCTCGACCATGGAAGAAAATTCCTTCCATTCAGCAAAATAGATGTAAGATGCTGGTTGTTTCCCTTATGCGCCATAGCCGTCGCTGATTCAGATCAGAGTTTTCCAGATTCTGATTCAGGATTTGTCATGGTGCCCACCGAATATCGACACTCAAAGAGAACAAGGATGAGACGAGTTTTTCAAGAAATCGAGGTCGTAACCCGCTCTGATACCATGTAGAAAAGTAAACATTCACACAAAGACACAAATTAGCGAGGTTCGGCGATGTGCCTACGTCCTCGGACAAAAAACTCTTAGTCTCCTTTTTTTATTTTTTGTTATATCGAACCATCCGCCATTGTTCTTCCATAAATACAAGAAAGATTTCAACAAACGGAAACAAAAAAAAGAAGATAACGAGAAAGAAGGAAAGTATCCTAGAATTATAGGGATACAATATAACCAAATCTCCTTTCCAATATATTCAAATATCCTTTCCTATAGATAGGAGAGAAAATCATGCCAATAATGCTGCATTAGAGAAGTTATAGAGGCAACAATTTGTCGCTAAATACACTGCACCGAGGAGCTTCGGCTGAAAATCCAAAGAGCAAAACAAATAGGACAAAAAAGAATGATGATTAGAACAAGTTGAAGCTGCAAGTTGGAGCCGATCGGTTCTTAGAAGCTGAATTTGAGTGACTGTACAAGGGATCTACAACAGGAAATTTCGGCTTCAACAAAAAGAATGCTGACTAAGAATAAGTTGCAGCTTTACTCAGTTGGTTCCCGAGAAGCCGCAAGCAACTGACTGGCTACCAATTGAGGCAGATGAGACTTAATACAGAAGAATTTCGGCTATAGATGAAGGGGAATGATGACTAAAAGATAAGAAAAGCAAGTTGCAAAGGCAAGTGGAAGTTTGGTTCTTCTTGTTCCCAAGAAGCCGCAAGGCACCAGATTGGCTACTGATAGAGGTGGATGGGACTAGCAGCAGAGAGTTTTGGCTTCAACAAAAGAGAATGATGACCAAGATCAAGAAGCACGTTGAAGGAGATTTGGAGATGAGGTGGAGCTGAGGTAGACATTTCTCAGAGGCAGATTCAGGCGGCTGTTCAGATCGAATCCGCAGAGAATGAACAACAGAAGATTTCGGCTGAAAGGACTAGTGCAGAACAGATTCAACAAAATAGAGTGATGATAAATGCAAGTAGCAAGCTGGAACTGATTCGGAACTAACGGGAAGCTGATGTGAACGACTTTTGGAGTTGAATTTGAAACGCTGTGCAAGTGAGAAAAAAAAAATTCGGTTGCGTAGAGCATAATATCTGATAGAGAATTTCAGATCCAGCAGAGGAGAAATGATGATTGAAGAATAAGAAGCAAACTGCAAAGGCAAGTTGCAGGGAGTTCAGCCTATTCCCGAGGAGTTATGAGTTAGTGGATTGGCTACCAAGAGAGGTGGATAGGATTTAGAGTAGGATATTTCGGCTGACAAGATGGAGGAGCAGAGGAATTGGGGGTGGCGTTGCCTCTTGCAAACAGGGGAGACTGATTCACGAAGGGATAAGAGAAAAAGAAGGGAAGCTGCTATCTGAAGGTTATAAAAGAAGAGGATGCAACACGTAAAGAGGGCTCTCGGGGGTATCTCTCTCTCAAAAAAATAGGAACAAACCAAAAACAGAGGGGAAAATGAAAAAAGAAGAGGAAGAGTGAGGTCCGAACTTACCAGTAGATAAGGAAGGCTGTACAGTTCTTGATAGCAAGTTTGTTTGTCATTCCAACACTCAACAGGTAGCATACTCACTGTTGAGTCTGGTTTTCTTTTGTTTCTTTCTAATTACTCAAGTTCGCCGGGCCAATACCCTTGTTTTCCTCGGTCCGGTGAACCCGTAGTCAAGACAACATCACAGTTCGAATAGTATAGAGCCTGTCCATGCTATGTTAAAACCGTGTATTGTACTGTTTTTGTTGATCATGGTTGATTTCGATTTTTACTTGTGATTTTACTGTTGTAATTAGCTATTCAGAGATCATGTGGTCCGTCAGTTGGGGTCTCTCAAATAACTTGCTTCACGATGCGTTTTCTATGTGTGTTTACAATCATCTTCTTGAACTGATCGATGTGTTGGAAATTATGCGTTACCGGGTTTCATTTGGTCGAGTACTTCCTTCTCGTATACGCATATTGAAAAGGTTTCAAATTAGAATTAACCGATGAAGCGTATAATGCGTATTTACTCATATGGCTTAAAAATCAGTTTTCGCAAAATATGTTCAGTCCGCAACCCTGGAGCGGAGCAGTAGTACTTGTCTTCGTTTCGTTCATTTTATTTACTGTCGTTTGGTTAATGCCATTCTATATGTGCAGTAGCATTTGTCTATATGTGGGGATCCCTTCTAACTTTTTCGTAGGCAGAAAGTCCAAGGAAACACCTCTTAGAAGAACCCTTTTGTTTATAATCCGACGATGTTATGAGATAGTTCATGTCTGACTCTTTGAATTGAGGTTCCTGTTTGTTTTCTTTTTGTATATATGAAAGACCAAAAGACATAACTAAGAAAGGTAAAAAAGAGATAGGGATAACCTGCTTTGGGCAATCTCACGTTATTTTTTAATTCATACCCGATCTTTGTTTTGCATTCCAGTTCATTTTTTTTCCCAAATATGAAGCCCTTTTTTAGCATAGAATCGAAAACACTTTTATTTCATAAAAAAGAAAAGAAAAGAAAAGAAAAATTCGAAAAAGCCTCGTAACCATTTCATTTGCGGTTCCGCTTTTTCCTTTATTAGGGAGAGTGACCGATGTCCATTCCGTTCCTTTTTCCTCATGTAATTTATCAGGTTCCATGTTCAATTAATTGAGTTTGTAATCTATTTTATTTGGTCTGCGTATTTACTTTTTCGTCAATGAATGGTCATTTTTCATTTTTTTTTGTCCATTCCGGTCTAATTGTTATATACTTGACCATTTTTTGCATCTGATTATTCGAGTTTGCACTTCTTTAGATTGATCAGCGTGTTTACTTTTTCGTCAGTGAATAGTCATTTTCTTTTTCTTTTTTAGCATGACCATTCTGGTCTAATTTGTTATACACCTGACTATTTTTTCGTGTCCGATTGTTCGATTTTGCATTTTATTTAGATTGATTCACGTGTTTACTTTTTTTCGTCAATGAGTAGTCAATTTTTTTTTTTCGCTTGGTTAACGTTCGGCATCTCGCTAAAATTGCTTTGAGGTTTCTTTTCTGTTAACGCCCCTTTTATGACTAAATAGATAATTACATGAGAATGACCAGAAAAAAAAAAAACATCATGTCTGATCACCTAGTTCTGGTTAGATGTCTTTGAGTTTCAATGTAATAGCTAAAATGCATGGTCATTTTAGGAATATCAATTGGTTAGGTACTGAAAGAGCGCTAATTAGATAATTAGCGTAAATAAGTCCCCAAATCTAGATGCTCTAGCTGCGTAGAAATTGAGATAATACTCATGTATCTCAATTGGTTTCAAGCGGACCCTTAAAAGCTAGTGGCGACTCTAAATGAAAAAAAAAATTGTAGTCAAAAGTCGCACGGGATAAAATTAGGGAGGCTTTGTGCCCTAACTGATAGGTAATACCTCTAAACCTAAACGATCCTACAGAGGAGAAAGGATAGGTCACGACACTTGGCATTTGGCGATGGTGGTCCTTGCTAGATTGGGCTAGGGCGACCCTTGCCCAACCCTCTTCGAGCATCACCAATGGTCAGCCATCATCAAAGACCAGCCACCAGAGAAAAAGAAATGAAAAAAACAAAGAAAAAAACGAAGGTTAAATTGTAAAGGATGCCCTCACTAGCGGGAACGTTAGGCCCTTATCTGATACTATCATGGCCAATTCAAGCCCTTTATTTGAGAAAATGAAGATATTTCAGACTCTCGTTTGAAATTTTTCCTAAACTCACATGACTTTCTTTTCCCACAACTTATTCAGAATAAACATACACTGCATGGTCGTGCAAGAGCACAGTCGGTCCCCAATGTTCTTAAGGTCTCAGCTTTCCAAAGCTGTCTTTCAAATCTTAGCTTAGTCCTCAGAATGAAAATGCAAGGAAAGGAAGATCAAGCGTCATAGAGGCTAGTTAGAAAAGGCAAAAGTCCGTCACCATCTCGGAACATCTCTAAAGGCAGCTTCCGAAGACTAGAACATTGTATACCAAACAGGCAAGGTACTTTCCTATCTAATCTCATTGTAGGGACAAAAACAGAAAAACACTTGCATGTAAGATACCAACTAGTAAGCTTTCCAAAGCATTTACATCTTCAATCAGTTCTCTTCATGAAATGACTTTACCAACAAAAGTCTCAGATATCTTCGCTCTTCAGGGAGGAAACAGCATAAATGACGAATTGATGTGATAGCTCATTCAGGATCAAGAAAGAGAAGTTGTGTTATATATCCACCCTATATGAAGTAATCCAGACAATAAAGTCGCAATGCCACAGTAGAAAGCCAAAAGGTGTGCTGTACTTATTCTCATCCATGTCAGTTAACCGGTAAAACACCAACATGGCTGAACTCTATATTCGCACACTTCCATATAGGGGATGAGCCAGGAGCAGAAGCACCAGAATGTCTTGCCATATCAACTAAGCATTGGGCGAGTTCTTAATTCTCTTACCGTTCGTCCATCTGGAAGTACGATCCAGTAGAAAAGTTCAGAAATAAATACTAAACTAATCAGGGACAAACGAAAGAAAAGACACGAGACCATAATCAAGTCATATAGCCAATCAAACATCTCAAAAACATAAATACAATATCCAATTGTCGCACCCCAACTGGCTCAACAAATTGGTTCCGACACTAAACTTCACAGTGACAGATATTCCTAATATTGCTGTATTTTTCAGTAGTGAGGCAACCAAAGAATGCTAAATCAAAGAGAGCACTGGGAAATCAGCAACTTACAAAGGTGCAGGAATGCAGAATTTCTTACGATAACCAGCAATCCCAAGAACAAGTACAAAACAAAACAACCCAATGCTTCCACAGACAAAAAGACGCCAGAACTCACGACTCTTCTGCAAATCTTCCATACCTCAAGCATAATTATCCCTGATTACCCTTGTGGTCCTGTTCTTGCCAAGTTGAAGGCTCTAACAAATTCAATCTAGCTCTATTGCTGCTCCTGCATAACGCCTGATTCTGTCCCTTCTTGTGCTAGAGTTGGCTCGGCTAGCTCATTCAAGATTGGCATATGTTCATGCAGATGGTCACTAGGGGAGTCATCCACCGGAAGAGGCTTATGTGCTTTATTGCCAGTTTCTTGCGTATGAGTTGCTTGAGACACAGCGCTTTTGATCCTCACACTAGATGGCTTATTTTTCTCAGAAGGCAGTAGAGGGAGCGATTTCCGAATTGGCTTCTTTGATTTGATGGGCGGCACTCTAGATGGTTGGTTTCTAGACACTTCCTCGTCGAGGCTTAAACGACCAGATGGACGGTTTCCGTGGCCATTATCTTCAAACTCCTCGGCAGGCGAGCTCTTCCTTCGCCCGAGCTTGGGAGATCTAGCTCTTGTTGGGGGTATCTGTTAGACGATGACATTATACTCAATGGGCAAGAAATGATTCCAGACCCTCACAAGATAAGGCAATTTGTATCCAAAAATTTGTCATGATAAAATTGAGAGAAATGTATCACAAAGAGTTGCAAGAGATAGAATATAGCCAAATATCACGTTAAAAAATCAGAATAGAGCAATTCAATATATACCAAATTCAAAAGAGGGAAGAGAAAAAGAATGAATTAATCCACCCTAAGAGTATGACAACGTGGATAATTATTTGTAAGTGCAATCTGTAAACTATAAATTTTCTGCATCACGACCATATTTGCAGTACAGATATCTGGAGCATTCGCAGTCAAAGAAAGAGTAATGTTCTGGCAAGGATATAGCCAATACTAAATTCTATTTACATCCTACTTCCTATCATGTGTAGAAGTTGAGAGTGGGTAAAGCTCTTGAAATTTTGATCCCTAATAGCGAGATACTCGGTTCCAAATCTAATTTTTGGCACACTTTAAGACACCAAATGTGTATGATAACTGCCGGAACTTAGCCAGCTCCAGGTGCAACCAAGGAAAACATCAGATAGCCACACTTCCATCCTGTGTTACCCTTCTGAAAGAAAGACAATGCTTATGAAGTAGTGCAGAATTCAAACTAGAATGAAAAATTGAGCACCATATATTCAGCATATAAAATGGGTTACCCCTTCCAATTCTCAGAATATGACATTTAACTGACGTTAATGATTTCAAATACTTATTTAAGAGATAAAGAAAAGAAATCCTATTGTGGATTTTTTAACCAAAGTTGCATTACAATTTTATAAATAACAGAATAGAAATCTTGTTTGTCATTGGTATTTGAAACCATTCTTCTTGATAATGAAAATGATCTAAAAACATTCTCTCTCCATTCATAACAGGGCCATAGATATCTCAACACAACATGGATGGCATATTTCTGATGCTCATATGAAATCCAATTCCAAGGCTGCCATAATGAGGCTGGGCAGATATATGAGAATCTACCTTTTTCAATTCAACTTTAGGCGGTGAAGGTTCTTGGTAGAAGTTTGGCATAGGTGTGGCTTTAAAGTTCAAACTCTTCCTCAGCATCTTCATCTCAGCTTCTTGAGTTTCCTGATATCAAAATGCAGCTTGTTAAATAAGCAAATGGAACAAGCAAGCAACTTCCATGGCCACTCAAGCTAAAAGGATACCACCTTGGACTTAGCCTGCAAGGTTGTCTGTTCTACTTCCTTTGCATGAATCTTTTCCTCAAGCTTTGAGTAGAACTGCCCAAGACGATGATAGGTCATATCTGCAGCAATCTGACCAGGGATAACCATGCAATTGCGCATGAAGCAAACAACAAGAACTGACCTCTTTCCTTTTTTCAGCCCTTTGGTCGCACCTAAAGCTGAACCCATAGTTCGGAAGTGCACCCACTCTACGGGGTCCGACATCAGCTGCGGTAAGGTTTCTATGATATTCTTAAGGATAAACTACTTGTAAACAGCAAAGAAAGAAATCAGGGATCATTATTGAAGATGCAAAGCAACAGATGAAAAAAGAAATATGATCAAACTATAAGAAAATCTGCAAGGGATACGGGGAAGATTGTGGAATCCCATCAGGTTCGATGACGGATCCTTCTTTCAAAGGCTTCTCTTTTTTAATCCCACTGTTGAAAAGCAATTCATATTTTCAAATTCCAAGGTTATCTAATGTTATCAGTAAGTAATACAAACCATGAACTTTGCACACAGAGAGACAAACAAATAAATAGAACTTAGCATTTGAGGATTCAAAGACGGCTCAAAGCCTTTTAGCTATCCTCCACCACAAGCATAGCAGTAATAGAGGCAGCAGATATATTCAAAACAATTTCTTCAACAAGAGAAACATTAAAGTCGTTGCAAGCTAGGAATACCTCAGGCCTTTTGAACAGTCTATAGATTTTCCAGCTTGCTGTCAAAAGAAAACACACCAAAAGATGATGATTAGCAACCAAATGTCGGTGATGATAATGAAATATGGTGACACTACACTCAAGAAAGCATTCACCTTAGGTAGATGAGGCTGCCTATCATTTAACGGTTTACTTTTAATAGGCTTCTCTAAACTGGAATTTGGAGGACCATTGCCATTTGGAACCGCTTTTGCTTCCTTTTCATCATTGTTCTTCTTTGCTCCAGGTGCCAGCACATTTTTCACAGCAGGTTTGTAACTGTTTTTGGTTCCTTGACTCCTCTGGCTTCTCACACGTTTTGCATGGTCTGAATCTAAATTCTCTCCTTCCTATGAACCAATTTATAGATGCAGTCAAGCATAAGGAGTTGTATCACTTCTGAAAATTAAGCAGAAGCAGAAGTGTATACCTTAGGAATGTTGACAGGTCCGTCCTTTAAGTCCCCAGGTGATGACTTGTTTGCATCAGCCCGATCTAACTTAACACTTTCTAAGCTTTTATTTACAGATGCAATTGCACCAATCTCATCTGTGACCCCATCAAAATCACTTGGAACCATACTCTCTCCTTCACAGGCCGGATGTCCGTGCTGAGGGACCGCCTCAAAACCATTACCAGCAATGGTGTCGTCAATATCCATAGGACTGTTGATGCTGAACTACACTAGAAGCTTTGACGCAATGTGAAACCAAAAGAGCACACGGACTTGGAAGTTCCTGAAAGCTCAAAGAAGGCAGAAGGTGCAGAGATCATGTATCGGTCATCTTCTGACGGGAAAAGAAATCACGAGAAAGGAAGTAAAACTGAGCCAATGCGCCACAATCAGCATTCTGCAAAATCACAAGGTCAGACCAAAATTAACGTGCTTCAGATTTTTGTCATAGCATGCCCCAAAACCACCTTCTTAGAATCGAAGCTTCTAGTCCCCAGCCCAACATGTGAATCTCGAAACTCACTAAACGAATTCTCAGTTTGAATGGATTGCGCGAGAAAAGCACGTCAATCACAACGATGCACATTAAGGGAGAACCTACGCACCCTACACACACGAGAATTAATCACTCAAAAAGAAATGTTCTTCCAATAATGCAGCATCGATCTGGTCATGGCAGCCGCAACAACACGAAACCCAGCAAAAACTCCCATTCAAGCGAAGAAAATCTTCGACTCGAAAACCCAATACGGAAATTAACACATCAGAGTCCAGACATGATTCGGCAAACCACAGAGCGGAACAGGCTCGTTGTACTCTTACCCAGAATTGGAGAGACGCAATCAGAGCTCCATCGACGGCCTTCGACGGACAAGGGGGGAGATCTGCAGCGAGAATTTGGAGATCTGGGGGGAAGAACGGAAATGGGCAAGAACCCAGAAATCAAAATTCGAACTTTTGAAGTTCTCGCCTTTTTCTCCGAACTCAATCGTGGGTGTATGAACTGTGGAGTGATCGATCGTGGGTGTTCTTGAAATGGAAAGCAGGGAGAGGTGGCCGTCACTGTTGGAGGGACATGGAGCAACAAATAGCAGTTGCAGTGGGTTTCAAATCCATTTTTGCCAGGTCACTTCACACAGTGAGAGATATATATATAAAATTTACATATATTTCGTTTTATTATTTTTTCTTGTTAAATAAAATAGGAATAGAAAATATTCATTGGCGTAGGTATTATATAAATCAAATGGGGCAAGAAGGAATTTTAGGAAAAAGATCTTTTAGATCTCTTTCTGTCTTTTTTTCCTTTTATATTTCCCTAAATCAAAGTATCATAACATTTTTTTCCTATTTTTGTAGATCGTACATACCTTATTTATCTATTTTAATCTTGCCTAAGCAGATTATCTTGAGTAACACGCTTAATGAGATTTAAATTTGTTTGGTAATCTTAATTAGCTGTTGACTTAATCTACTTGATTAAGTAAAAAATCCATTTTTTTGCCAGAAGTAAAAAATCCACTTTACGATGGAATGGAGATTACTCGTTCCTTCAAAAGTAATTGACGGCAATTAATATTTTGCTAGATATGTAGCTAAAATCTATTATTAATGGTCATTGCTCTATCTTTGGTAAGACATTAATCAAAATTTGGCCATTATTTTCAGCATTTAAGATTATGAGCACTTAAATTTACGGCATTCATTTTAAATTTCATCCAACAAGCCCTAACTAAGATGTAAAAAAGTGCATAATAGATTTTCAAGCTAATTACTGGCCACAAAAGTAACGTAGAGTAATCTTTGTTGATTATTCTTAGGTGGGGTAAGTTCTTTTTAACTTACTAATCATTGGATGTATATGGTAATAATTAAGTAATCAAACTAATCCATCTAATGAAGAATGTGCAAAAAAAAAAAAAAATTGCATCCACGGTATACCTAATAAAAATTAATGTCCACAAGGCACAAAAATAGAGAAATGGGCGAAATTACCCCGATTATTCACGTAAAGAGTTTAGTTTTATGGGAAGATTATAATATATGTAGCGATTGTCATCGTGTAAGATGAAAGCATGATTTACTATTTAAAATAATCAAAGAAATGGGCACATACCTTCCACTATTTTTATGAGTCTTCAGCCCATGGTCATCAGCCCCATCGACGTACAGATAAATTAATGATAAGAGCCTTAAGAGGAGATGGAATCAATAGGAAGACATGAATCCTAACGACGACATTTTTCCCGGCCTCAATCATAAATATTCTTTCCTAAGCTCTTGTTTGATCAACGAAATTATTCCCATTGCTGTTCTTATTGAAGAAGCCCGCACGATATCCCTATTTTGTGTTTCATCGAATTTCAAAGGTGTTCATTCAGTCGTAAACTTTACGAACGAGACATCAAAAAGTAGCACGTGAAAAAAAGATAAAGAATCTCATCGCCTTTCTAATAATCATGCTTAGGGATAAAGAAACATTTGTACTCATACTTGCCCCAATTGAAATATGCAAGATACAGATTTGGCTGGCGTCCTTCCAAGTAAGTACCGTCCATTATAACTAGACCATATGTTGTCAATAATGAACATGGTATGATGTCGCATGTGGTCGTTCTCGTTAATGTTTTCCCTATACCAAAGTGTGATTTTGAAGCACCAAACACCATCCTCCCGTTCTCATTGGCCTGCAACCACGTTATGTCCTGAACAAATTCACTGGCCTCATCATGCCTTCGTGCAGAGACAACTCATTCTTCTGCGTAATCACGCATGTGATGAAGTTGCAAACATGCTTGAAAGTTCGTTCTCATGTTTACATGTATTAGAGCTTCACAATTTCTCTTTAAAAAGAGATGAAATGATGCAAATCACTATATTTTAGCATAGATTAGTTTATTTAACTATTTGTGGAGCTTTATACGGTGAATCATATAGCCTAATTCAAGCTACCTGCGAACCACTCAGCCCAACTCAACCGCTGAATCATTCGGACTCGGCTACTTTCCCGAGTAGAATTCAAATGGATCAAATCAAAGCTCTTAGAACTTGATTTTTTCGTTTCGCCGACAATGAATGATTACTTTTTCGGGAAAAAAAATTCAAATCATTCATTTTTTGTGAAACAAACGGAGCCAAAAAGGAATCGACTTTCTTTTTTTTTCCTAACACTTTGATTGAATTTGCTAGGGAGCCCTGTCAAGTAGTTGAATTTTTGTGTAGCCAACTTTACAATTATACTTCCAAGTTCCCTCAATGGGCAATTTTCCAAATTAGAATTTTTAAAAAAATTACCAAAAAAGCATTAAAAAAAAATAAAATACCAAATTAGGTGCCGCTCGGCAAATGGACCGCCGAATGGTACCTAATCGGCTCGATTGGGCCCCACTTAGCGGCCCATTTGCCGAGCGGGAGCGGGACAAGGCCGATTGGGCCCCGCTCGGCGGCCCAATTGCCAAGCGGGGGCGATTTAATTTTTTAAAATTTCCTATCTTTTTGGAAAAATAAAAAATTTAGAGATGGAACATGCTGGGAATGGAACCCACAACGACCAAAGCACTTCGCCCGAACGACAACCAACGGAGAAAACAGCACAATTGACAATATCATTTGCAGATTAATTAATCTATACATTCATTAAAAGACGTGATATTCATTTGGACATGAAAAACTGCCTAGACCCCTTTCCCACTACAAAAGACATGATATAATGAGTCAGGCATGGAAAGATTGAAGGAGAAAAGAGGGAAATGACGGTTTATTCGTGATCGAGATGTGGCATCTGAGGGAGAAAATGCAAAATTAACAAGGAAAACGACATTTTTTGGGGAAAAAGGCCGGCCAAATCTCCTATAGCTGTTTACCAATGGATTCGTCTCGAAAAATTACGTGAAAAAAAAATCGTCCCAAATAGACACCCGAGCAATGAGATATGTCATTTCAAAATTTTTTCCTTTATTTACTCGTTTTCACTTTTTTGCTACGGTTTTCCATCTTTCCATGCGATTTTTAGCTATTTTGCTGCGATTTTTCATTTATCTATTACTGCGGTTTTAATCTTTCGCTGCGGTTTCAAATAATTACATAAATATAAATTATTTTTTTATTAATAATTGATGATTATCTTATAAAAAATAAGCTTCAAAAGATAAATAATTATAATAACTATTAGTAATTTTTTATTTTTTTAAAAAATACGAAATAAAAAAAATAAATGGTGGCCCTGCTCGGCAAATGGGCCATCGAGCAAGGCCCAATCAATATGATTGGGTGCCGCTCGGCGGCCCATTTGCAGAGCGACACCTAATTTGGTATTTATTTTTTTAATGCTTTTTTGGTTTTTTTTTAATTCTAATTTGAAAAATTGCCCTCCCTCAACATATATGTAGCATCATTTCTTTTGATTTCACCTTATTGTTTAAACCTCGAGATCGAGATTAACTCAAGGTTAGATTGGAATTTGGTTTTTGCTAAGTCGAGTAGAGCTTGAGCTAATTAAACACTTTATATAGGCCGAAGTTAAAGAGAAAGTATCTTGTAATTTGCTTGATATGTTGCCCACATCACCAATGAAATTTTTGTTGCTTTATAATCTAAAGCCAAATATCTTATTTGTAGTCACAACATTACTTTGTTAAGGGATTTGCACTAGTCAATGGTATAAGCTATAAGCATACTCCTTTGCTCAGTTATATATCTACATGTACATAGAAACAATATATTTTGGCAATTTAGAGTGTCTTTTCGTGTTGTTGGAAAAAAAGAGCAAGATTTGGATGATATTAATAAAAAAAGAAACACATACAGACCAACACTTAAACATAAACCCAGTGTCTTAATAGAATCAAAAGAATTGGAGCGGACTTTCTCATTTGGGCTCCGTTTGTTATCTGAAAAATGAATGGTTTGAAAAAATATTTTCCTAAAAACGATCGATCGTATTGTTTACAAAAATTGAATGAATGAAAAATATTTTTCCTTTCATAAAAATATTTAGACATAAATTGTTCTTGATAATAAAAAATATTTTCCATTGCCTAATTATTCCAAGTGATATGGGTGATATTTGTAAGAAAATATTTTTAAAATTATTTATCTTCCGTGAAATAAACGGAGAAGAAAACAATGTGGAGGAAGAACAAAAGCTACAGTTGAAAGGCAAATATTAGTCCTCAAGCACTTGTTGATGCTAATGCAATTGGAGTCAATTCTGAAGCACGATGGGCATCTTGCAAATATTAATCAGCAAATTTTTAGATCATGAGATCCTATTGCGCCAAAATAGTGTTCAAGATGGCACGACAAGGGTAAAGGGGCACAATGACTTATTGCTTGGTAGTTGATACTTCCAATAGCATGTGAAGAGCCTAGAAACGAGTAGTATTTTGGACAAACCTTTAACATAGTATTGTGTCATCACTTAATTTAAATGTGACTTGAACTTGATAATAAGCTAAGTTTACTATTGAAAAATATAGATTGATTTTGTTTTAGCTATGAGGCATATAAAAAAGCGAAATACAAATGTTTTATTATTAACTATTAGATAATTACTATCCAATGTTATTGAGCCTCATACCTAATTCTTTCGAGTTATCAGTTAATCCAAAATATGTACACAAGGATATATTTGACTTTGCTACAAAACAATTATCGCTTGTTTACATAATTCGAGAAAAAAAAATTGTTATGCAAATGGTGCTTCTTTAGCTACGTCCCCAATAATGCATATTAAAACAAAATCTTGAACTTTGTTTTTAATGATGCTTATATGTACTTAGATATTGACATCATCATGTATCATTTCATTGTGAACATGCATTTTAAGTCCTAAAAAATAGAAATTTCGTGGGGAAGAGGGTAAAAGATCCTTAAAATAGAAAGTAAGGGTAAATTCTATTGTGCCAAATGGAGCTTCAAGACGGCAGGAGAACTGTAAAGGGGCACGAAACTTGATAGAATAGCCCTTAATAATTGTCCCATGAGTCAAAGTTCTATGAATTGTCATTTTCATACAAATATACATGATTAATACGTGCAGCACGTGCAGTGCTTATAAACAGTTATATTGAAATTCAAGGTTAATTTTGTTTATATATTCATTATTACATAATTGCTATCCACTATTGTATAGTGCGTATCTATCTTCTCGAGTTATCAGTTGCCTGAAATGTGCATTTAGAAAAGAGTAAGTTTTCCGTGGCATTAGTGTAAAGGAATGACGCCTATATATTTTACAAAGAATTCCATTGCATTACTATAGGGGATCTTGACCGACACTAACCATATCTTAGAGCATCAATCTATTTTGAAAGAATATCAAATAAGCGTTTGAAATTGATCATTTTCTCAAAAGAGAGCATAGAGCGGACTTTGTCTCAAATAAGGGCATGAAATAGCCAACTTAGTGTCAAATAGGTATCTGAAATGAGCTGTTTTCTTGAAATATGATCTAAAATGAACATTGTCTCTATTGCGGAGGCAAGCGATGGCATGGTAAAATAGACTTAACAATAAAATAAATCGGACATTAGGCTTATGTGGTTCAATCGTAGTGACGTACGTCCACAAGGAGAGCAATGATGAATTCCACTATAAATCAAACGATATAATAGAGATTATCACACTCGAGTCATTCAAACACTCTAAGTGTTTTTCAACTCCTAATTACACTCAATAACTCACCCAATGTTTAGCCACATAATTCTTTAAAAAATAATTTCTCAATCTCACGAAGGAATTCATCAATCTTACTACAAGATTTAATTGACTTCAATAGTAGAATTCTTTGATTACACTCACGAAGAAAGGCGCCCTAGATGTGATCATGACGAATTTTCCTCTGCCCACGTTTATCAACAACGGCCCAAAACAAGACACACACACATATGTGTATATGAATGAAAACCAAGTTGATCGAGTCCGAAAAGTCTACTTGGATTTTCCAATTTAAGGCCAAAGAGTCCAAATCGCACAAGGAAGTTTAGTGAGCCGCACTCAATAATGAATCCCTTTCCGTCCTTGACCGTATCTCCAATATACTCCTACTCTAAGTAGGAAAGTTAAAAAGGAACCAGGCGTCGAGATTCTGCCGTCACCCAGGCGTCGAGAGCTCCTCGCCGCCGCCGCCAGCCTCGGTGTTCATCGCCAAGCCTCACTCCTGCGGGAGAACGCGAGGAACCAATCATGAGCGATGATGGACCACTCACTAATGAACTACATTTATCGAAGCTTGGACGCTGGCAGTGCTGGATTTTAGTCCTAGTCAATATTTTCTTCCTCATAGCAGGACAAGCTGCTGCTGTTCTTCTCGGAAGATTTTACTATGATCAGGGTGGAAATAGTAAATGGTTGTCGACACTTGTTCAGACCGCTGCTTTTCCAATCCTATTCATCCCATTGTACCTTATACCATCGTCACAGAAGGCTTCAGCTTCTCCTAGTGCGCCTTCTTTCAGAATTCTTGCCTCGGTCTACTTCTTCCTAGGAGTGCTCATAGCTGGGGATAACATGTTATACTCCACAGGCCTATTATACCTCTCTAGTTGGCATTTAATGCAATTTTCTCGTATTTCTTGAACTCTCGGAAGTTTACTGTGTTAGAATATTCCGTTTTAATATTCAATTGTGGGCTTTATTAATTGTTACTGTAATTATTATTTGATCTAATAAGAAAGAAATATATTATTTCCTAATTCAAGTAGGATATGGTGCTGGATAGTATGGGCCGAGATATCCTTATCCTTGATGAGGGGGTAGGGTTCATTCTCTATAAATAGTGCTTAAGTCCCTCCTCTAAACCCTAATGTCTACATAACCTCACATATAGAAATCGTCAGAAACGACAGTGAGGGGCCGTCTCATTGAATCCAGTGATCAAGGGGGTTCATAGAGGAGAAGCTCTTAAGCATTGGATTCTCGCAATTCCGCATCAAGAACGATGAATCCAAAACAAGGTGTGTTAATATTTTAACTCTATGGAACATGGATTTGTGTATCTGTACGTGTGTATTTTGGGTTACTGCATATGGATTAAATACGGAGCATACATGTGGTATCAGAGCCTGCGCGTATTAGGTCACGAATCACGTTCCCGGTGTTTTTTCGGAATTTTATTTTTATCAAAATTCAAAGAAAATTATATATTCGGAAAGGGCTCGACGAGACGAGCAAAACCATATAAAGATCGCCGCCAGAAGACACTGGACGCGCCGCTACGCGCCGCCACTCGCCGGTGGCTATAGGGCGCGTGGCGGCCACGCGCCCTACGCGCCATCACGCGCGGACCCAGGCCCGCACGTGCGTGACACGTGCGGGATGACGTCATCTGACGTCGTTCGGCCGGGTGCAGACCCGACCCGACCCGATCAGTTGCCCCGACCCGAAATGGTTGACCGTTGACTCGGACCTTCCGGTCGGACCGGTCGTTGACCGGTTCGACCGGATCGCCTCGATCGGGTTTGCCAAACCGGTTCATGGTAGCGGTCGGACCGGTCGAGCCGGTCGGACCGGTTTCAGAATCAGCTGAACATATAGAACACGTGCGCGGCATGTGTCTGCGCGTGAGCCTCACGCGCCGAAGCTTCAGGCGGCGCGTGAGGGCGCGTGCGGGCTCCGATGGAGGTGTTCCAGGTACCGGCGTACTCGTATGCTCATGCTCTACAGGATGGTACATTTATTTTTCATGTTTGGTATTTTCATGGATGGAAATACGTACGGAACGCCAAATACGAGGGTATTTTGGGGTATTTTTGAGGTATTTTCTGGTATTTCTGTAAGAATTTGTGAAGTACAGGTACAGGCTTACATGAAAGTATCACGTGGAATTATGTGGAAATTTTTTGATCAATTTCATGTTTATGGTTTGACATGAATTATTGAGGTATCGATGAAAATTAGCAAAGCATGTAATTTTGAATATGATTGCCCCAATTTCTGAAATTACATGCATACAGTGGATGTGAAATATAAAGTTATATCCCAATTTCAGGTAAATTCAATTGGGTTGTGACCGCCAAAGCGGCACGCTTGGTTGAGTTTAATAAAGAATATGTTAAATAATATTGGGATGTCTCCTGTTTTAATGCGTAGTTATATTCCCAAAGGAGTAGTTGCGTATTCTTGCATGGAGGGTTACATGTACAGCATATGGTTGAGGATTGATTAGTCCGAGTGCCGTCATACACCCAAAGGTGGTGATTAACAAAGATTGAAATAAATTCTCATGGCCGCTGTAATGTAGGGAGTATACAACTGCATGTCATGTTTTCTGCCCAAAGGTGATTATATGATGATGTATGTAGCTCTCAAGGTGAAATTTCACATTGTACTAATTAAAAATATTGATTATTTTTCAGTCACCTTTTCTGTGAACGACAACTCCATAACTATTGAGATTCTTACTGGTAGCAATTTTAAGAAGTGGAAAGAGGATTTTCTGTTTGGTATGGAACTGGCAGATGTTCATGCTGCTCTTAGTGGGGAAAGACCCGCAGCTCTTACTAAAACTAGTACAGATGCTCAAAAGGCACAGTTTGCTTCTTGGGAAAAGAGCAATAGGATTTGCTTGCTGTCAATGAAGCGATCCACACAGGAACATCTTAGGAGTGATTTTGCTGCTGACATCACTGCTATACAAATGATGGATGCCTTGGTGGCTAGAAATCGTGAATCCCCTAATGCTGAAGTTGGGACACATATGTCAGGATTATTTAGTTTGAAGTATGATGGTTCTGCTGGTGTTAGGGACTATGTCATGATGATGGTAGATATGCAATCAAAGATAAAATAGCTTAATGTTCCCATTCCTGATGCTTGTATCATACATTTTGTGCTGAATTCTCTTCCACCTGAGTTTGGTATTATCCAAACACAATATAACACTGCTGATCGGGCATGGACAATCAACGACTTGATTGCAAAGGTGGTGTCAGAAGAGTCCAAGCTGAAGAAAAGTAACGTGCATATGGCTATGTATGCTACTTCAAGTTCTGGTGCCAAGAAGGGCAAGGGCAACAAGAATCGTAAAGGAACTCATTCCTCTGCTGGTCATCATGAGAACTTGGGACCAAAGAAACCAACCTTTAAAAAAGGACGGTAATGCTGGTAAGGATGGTCTTTGCTTTTTCTGTAAGAAGGGAGGACACGTAAAGAAAGATTGCGCTAAGTATAAGAACTGGTTATCTAAGTGTGAGCCTAAAGGTAATGGTTCTTTGGCGTTGGTTTGTGAATCTAATCTGTCTGAAGCCCCATCTTGCTCGTGGTGGCTAGATAGCGGTGCAACTAACCATGTTGCGTTCACCATACAGGGATTCATAAACCGGAGGAAGCCAAATAAGGATGAATCAAAGCTCACCGTAGGAAACAACAATAAAGCTGATGTTGAGTTCGTGGGAGATGTTATTTTAATTCTAGATTCTGGTTTTAATTTAATGTTAAGAAATACATTTTATGTACCTTCTTTCAGACGGAATTTAATTTCCGTATCAAGTTTGGACATGTGTGGTTATTCTTTTGAGATTTCAAACTCTGTAATTTCTATTTCTTTTAATTCAAATAAAATTGGGTATTGCACTATGTCCAATGGATTGTACAGATTATGTTTGTCTCCCAACGAAATATACGTCGCTTATACAGCTGAAAAGGTTGTTTCCAAAAGACCTCTACCTAAGGAACAGTCATACGCAATATGGCACAAACGTCTTGGTCACATCTCTAAAGAAAGAGTGGAAAGACTGATAAAGGCTAGCATTCTACCCACTCTTATAAGTGACCTAGACACATGCGTAGACTGCTATAGAGGTAAGATAACCAAAATAAAGAAGAAAACTGCAGTCCGTAGTTCTCACTTGTTAGAGATCATCCACACAGATATAAGTGGACCCTATACAGCAACATTGTGTAGAAATTTTTATTTCATCACATTTATAGATGACTATTCCCGATATGGTTATCTGTACTTGATTAAGGAAAAGTCTGAATCTCTTGACAAATTTAAGATTTTCCGGATTGAAGTTGAGAAACAGCTAGGGAAAGTCATAAAAATTGTCAGATTTGACCGCGGTGGTGAGTACTATGGTCGACATGGCGATGCTGGACAGCTTAAAGGGCCATTCGCCAAGTACCTAGAGGATTCTGGGATTGTGGCTCAGTTTACCATGCCCGGTAGTCCTGAACAGAATGGTGTAGCATAAAAGGCGCAATCGTACTCTCATGGATATGGTAAGAAGCATGATTAGCAGAACTAATTTACCTGGTTTTTTATGGGGTGAAGCTTTGAAAACGGCGCTTTACATATTAAATCGTGTTCCTACTAAATCTGCGCCGCTTACCCCTTTTGAATTGTGGACTAGACGGAAGCCTAGCTTGAATCATCTAAAGGTTTGGGGATGTCCTGCAGAAGTAAAATTGTATAATCCAACTTTGAGCAAGTTGGATCCCAAAACCACTCGATGTTATTTTGTCTCTTATCCAGATCATTCAAAGGGATATCGATTTTATAATCCCAATGGAGGAATGAGAATTGTGGATTCACAGACAGCAAAGTTCCTGGAGCTTGATGTAGCAGAAAATGGTGATTGTTCGCAGACTATTGAGGATAACAGCACGGTGAGTACTCCTATGTCGTTTTCTATACCTATACAGACAGTTTAGGAAGTTCCTGTACCACAGATTGAACCTGTTGAGGCTCAAGAACCTGTTGTTGAGGCAATTCCTGATGAAGTTCCTCAAGCTTATCAGGAACATAATGAAGTAGAAGATGCTCCTCTAAGGAGATCTGTTAGACAGAAACGATCAGCTATACCACCAGAATATATAGTTTATCTAGGAGAATAGGATTATGATATTGGTTGTGTTGTTGATCCAGTGACTTATACATAAGCAATTTCTTGTCCTCAATCTGATTTATGGTTAGATGCAATGAAGGATGAGATGTTGTCTATGAAACATAATGATGTCTGGGAGCTTGTTGCATTACCTGAAGGTTACAAACCTGTTGGTTGTAAATGGGTTTTTAAGACCAAAAGTGACTTTACAGGGAAGATTGAAAAATTTAAAGCTAGACTAGTAGCTAAGGGATTTACTCAAAGGGAAGGAATTGATTATGAATCAACATTTTCTCCAGTTTCTTCTAAAGACTCTTTTAGAGTAATTATGGCTTTAGTAGCTCATTTTGATATGGAGCTTCACCAGATGGATGTTAAAACTGTTTTTCTGAATGGAGATCTTGATGAACAAGTTTATATGGCACAACCAGAAGACTTTGCAACAGATGACATAGGTAATCTGGTTTGTAGATTGAAAAAGTCTATCTATGGTTTGAAGCAAGCCTCTAGACAGTGGTATTTGAAGTTTCATAGTGTTGTTACTTCTTTTGGTTTTGTTGAGAACAAGCTATATCAATGTATATACTGCAAGGTCAGTGGGAGAAAGTTTATTTTTCTCGTTCTTTATATTGATGACATCTTACTTGCTAGTAACGACATTGGGTTAATGCATGAGACCAAAAGAATATTGTCGCAGAATTTTGACATGAAGGATCTAGGTGAAGCATCTTTTGTTCTTGGCATTGAGATCCATAGGGATCGTTCTCGCCGCATATTGAACTTATCTCAGAGGGCTTATATTGATCGTGTTCTAAAGAGATTCAATATGCAAGAGTGCAGACCAGGGAATGCTCCAGTTTGCAAAGGTGATAAATTGAGTCTTTCACAATGTCTTCATTCAGAAATTGAGAAAGCACAGATGAAGGATGTACCTTATGCTAGTGCACTTGGTAGTATCATGTATACTCAAGTTTGTATTAGGCCAGACATTGCTTTTGCAACAGGACTTCTAGGCAGGTATCAGTCAAATCCAGGACATGATCACTGGATCGCTGCCAAAAAGGTTTTGAGGTACTTAAAAAGAACTAGAGACTATATGCTGATTTACAGATGTGTTCAGAACTTGCAGCTAGTGGGATATTCAGATTCAGATTATGTTGGTTGTGAGGATGACAAAAAGTCGACAACATGGTATGTCTTTATGCTAGCAGGTGGTGCAGTATCATGGAAAAGTGAGAAACAGAAAACAGTATCATCCTCTACTATGCAGGCGGAGTTTATAGCATGCTTTGCAGCTGCTACTCAGGCTATTTGGCTCCGGAACCTCATTAGGGAGTTGACCGTGTTTGACTTTATTGATAGACCCATACAGTTGTATTGTGACAATAACTCTGCTATGTTGTTCATTAATAACAATAGAGGTCTCAAGGGGTCTAAGCATATGGAGGTCAAGTTTTTGACCATAAAGGAGTCCGTGCAGAATGGTGACATTGTAGTAGAGCATATAACTACAGATGCTATGATTGCTGATCCACTGACGAAAGGTCTACGCCCTTGTATATTTGAACGACATGTCATTAATATGGGCTTAGAAGCATCATGGGATGCCATAGTTTAGTGGGAGCTTTCTAGTTTTTGCTCTAATAAAGTTTACAATGTTATATTACTTTTAGTAATGATTTTGATATGTATTGAACTTTTACATTCTTTGAAGTTTTTTGAATGTGATATTAAATGCATATCTGTTGAAAATCTCAAGGAATTGTGTAAACCTTGAGTGATGGCTGGGGCATTTATTTTAGCCAAAAGGCATATGTCTTGTTACACGTAAAGCATAGTTAACTATAAAGGTGAGACATATGTTGGTTCGTTGGAACCGTAAAGATGTTCTCTCGTGACACATCCGGTTTTGTGACACATAAAGTGAGAGAATGGTGACTGACAAGGAGGATAACATATAATGTGTCTCTATTATTTACTACCATATTAAATCCATATCAGTAGAGTTAAGAGCATCTGTGATCGTGGATGGCTCTGTGTCTTCTGATGCAGTTACTAGCATGGTCCAGTGCTTAAGACTTTATGGGATCGGATTGACTGTTGGGAATTATCTCTAGACCAATATAAAGATGCGCATATACAGTGCAGTTTCAATTAATTTAGCCCAAGTGAGAGAATGTTAGAATATTCCGTTTTAATATTCAATTGTGGGCTTTATTAATTGTTACTGTAATTATTATTTGGTCTAATAAGAAAGAGATATATTATTTCCTAATTCAAGTAGGATATGGTGCTGGATAGTATGTGCCGAGATATCCTTATCCTTGATGAGGGGGTAGGGTTCATTCTCTATAAATTGTGCTTAAGTCCCTCCTCTAAACCCTAATGTCCACATAACCTCACATATAGAAATCGTCAGAAACGACAGTGAGGGGCCGTCTCATTGAAGCCAGTGATCAAGGGGGTTCATAGAGGAGAAGCTCTTAAGCGTTGGATTCTCGCAATTCCGCATCAAGAACGATGAATCCAAAACAAGGTGTGTTAATTCTTTAACTCTATGGAACATGGATTTGTGTATCTGTACGTGTGTATTTTGGGTTGATGCATACGGATTAAATACGTAGCATACATACTGCGCTCATTCTGAACTCTGTGGTTGTTCTTTCCTTATATGCGGCCCTCATTGGTGTCAATGATGATTCCGAAGGACCATCTGGAGTTTCTAAGTGGAAGTATATCCTTGGCTTCTCATGCACCCTTGGAGCTTCTGCAATCTACTCTCTTTTGCTTTCCCTCATGCAACTCTCTTTCCAGAAGGTCCTTAAGAAGGAAACGTTCTTAGTAGTATTGGAGATGCAGATATGTACATCCCTTGTTGCTACCTGTGTTTCTGTTTTGGGTCTATTTGCGAGTGGGGAATGGAAGACCCTGCATGGAGAGATGGAGAGTTTTGGAGAGGGAAGAGCTTCTTATGTGCTGACTCTGGTTTTCATAGCCGTGTGTTGGCAGGTCTGTTCAGTGGGCGTTGTGGGATTGATATTCATCGTGTCTTCTCTGTTTTCCAATGTCATCAGTACTGTTGGTTTGGCCGTTACTCCGGTTGCTGCAGTGATAGTTTTTCACGACAAGATGAACGGTGTCAAGGTGATTGCCATGCTTCTGGCTCTTTGGGGTTTCGCATCCTACATATATCAAAACTATCTCGATGATTCTAAAGCAAGGAGAACACAAGGTGACGTGGACGGAACTCGTAATGATTCTGTCTGCAACGTGGACGAAACTCGTAATGATTCTGTCTGCTGATTGTTTTCCGGTTGAATGATCTTGTAAATAACTCTTCAAGTATTGGGATGGTTCCCCATTACTACTAGGGAATTGTGGTTAGCAACTTTCTTGGATTCAAGCATTTTTGTTTCATTTTGTAATTCTGCTATTTTCCTTAATTAGTTTGGAATAAAGGTGTTGTTGATGTTGATGTAAAAAAAAAAGTAGGAAAGTTGGCCTTCTGCCTTTTCAATTTGAGACATTCCATCGGATTTTCTTATAATTCATCTTGGATCAAATTTCGTTAACGGGCTCAAACTCAAAATATATTTTAACAGTCTCAAATAAGGGCATGCAGTGGCCAATTTAATTTCAAATAAGAGCTTGAAGTTTGGATATTTCTCAAAATAGGGCTGAGGTGGATCTTGTTTCAAAGAAGTGCCTAAAATGACTAACTTATTATCAAATAAAGGCTTGAGCTCATCTGCCGATCGACTTGAAGGTGCGACTCATGCGCTTATCTGGCGGCAAAACAACAACATTAGGGATAATTTTGTATGATATTTTTGCTTTGACCCGGTTTAAAGAAACCCCAAATTGAAGTTGGGGTTCTTCGATGGCTCTTCTAAGGGAAAATTTCCTCCTAATATCACTGACGTAGTTTCTCTATTGCAATTGTGTGTCTTTCTTGGCTCACTAACGTTGTTGCTGGAATAAGCACGCGAGTCACACGTGCAAACTAACAGGACACTCATGCCTTTTAGTAAAGATTAAGTTGACCATACTATGCCCTCACTTGAAATAAGGTTAGCTCTATGTTCATCTTTTTGAGAAAATTGCCTCACTTCAGGCCTTAATTTGAGAAAGGTTCGCTCCATGCCTTTTAGGAAAAAAAAAGGCCAAATCAGCGAAGAACCCTAACCCTAAATTGCACCCTCCGATTTGAAATTCTTTATGTTGGGAGTTTTTCACCTCATTATATTCGCAATGGGAAGCCGAAGTAGGAGAAACGAGTCAACCCTAACCGTAATTGCACCTCCGCTTTGAAATTCTTTCAGTTTGGAGCTTTTCACATCATATTCACAATGGCAAGCTGAAGTAGGAGAAGCGGGTCAAGATTTTACGAGCATAGCGAAGAAGAAAGTCGCAGTTGCTGCTATTATGGGCCGCGGAGTCCAATAAGAACAACGTGAATGTGAGAGAATCCTGGGCGAAGGTTTGTTGGATGCGGTAGTTATAGGGGTGGCTTCAATTGTGGATATTTCAAGTGGGTGGACGGAAAATTTACAAACCAAGCAACGAAGTTGATCTTGCAGCTACTGGAAGGACGTGGCGAAGCTTGAGCCGTGTCGCCAGATGAGGTGGAATATGCTGACTCAATGCAAGCAGAAATCAAGAACCTCCAATCTTTGATCAACCATTTGAAAGAATAAGTTTCAAGGATGAAAATTCAAAGGGATACTTATCAAGCGTTGGTTGTGTTGTTGGTAATGACTGTGGTTTGATTTTTATTTGTAAGGAAGATCGGTTCTCGGAAGAACCAACTTAGTCTTCCACAGTAGAAGAACAATGAAATAAGTTTAGTATTCGGGGCAACGACTGTTAATTTTTAGATATTTCTTCCTAAACCGGCCAATGACAGTGGCTTGTTTTGGAGTGTTACTTAAGTAGATAGCGTTGTGCTCGATCTTATGACTCGATCTGGCTTGATGTTCTCGAATGAATTAACAAGGACTGGTTTGGATGGGCTGGTTATTGATGATGTAATATGTGCATATGTAGATGAGTTGCTGCACCAAGAGAATGTCGCATTTTGTGTTAAAAGATTTTGCAAAACAATGTTGGTCGAATGTATGCATTTTATTTTGCTTCATGGATGAGAAATGGAAGTTAAGTCATGCACTTTGGAAGACTGTCTACATCGAACAACAGATGCTATCTTTCCAATTTCTGTTCAGCTATTGCTGGATGTTGCTATTGTTGTTGATATGCAGTAGAAGTTGCAAATAACTTTGCGAATGGTCATATGAGTGCTAATTTAATTTTTAAGTGAACACCTAAGTGCCTAGACTTTGTAAAACTGAATAGTTAAGACTTTGCAAAAGTGAACACTTAAGATCATACCATTTGCAAAAGTGAACAGCTAAGTCCTATAAACCTACCATGAACCTGTTAATGGCTATGTCCATATTCTCAAAAACATCATGGCGATCCAATTGGAAATTGATATGCAATATGATATGATTCCAACATCACACCAAAATGACTTGCATTTGCATCAAACTAAACCAATTGCACAAAATGGATCAGTAAAATCGTGCTTCATTACATTGAATTGTTGCAATGAGCCTTATGCAAAAAATTTCTCAATAGAACCAACATATGCAACTTACATTTGCATCAAACCATTGTTGTTGCTGCAGCATCCCCTAACAAGAAAAAGTGATCCATAATGTCATTAAAACAGAAAGACCATTACCAGGCAACAAACAGAAACCTACCGAACTTAGCTCCCATCCATCAAAAAACAAAAAACCCAACCACCATAAAAAACCAGACACAACATAAACTACATAAAGCCCTCCAAAATCATCCACACTACTCTAGATCAATGACGCAGTCAGATCGAACTGTCTTGAAATGATTCATGAGCCGTGCACTCTTTTGGACTGGAACTCTAGGCACATCATCATTAGCTGGTTTTTCTTCTTTAAATGTGTTATCTGCTAGAGGATCATTTGACCTAGATGGTGCTAATGTTGGGGCTGGAGCCTTCATTCATGCCTGCTTTCGAGGTGGCCTTGGTGTGGTCGTGAGCTATTTTAGCCTATTTGTTAGGAAGTTTTATTGTATATATTTCTTCCTAGTATAGAATCCTTCTTATTGTGTATCTCCTAATTAGGGTTGTCTGTTGTCCTATATATATGACATGATTGAGTATTATACATATACAGAAAAAATATTCATTGAATAAAAAGGAGAGTTTTCTTTCTCTTCACTTGGTACCCTCGATTTTGGCTTTGATTTTGCATGGGTTGTTATTGTTGATTTTTGTAAAAGTGCATGCACTTCACTTCTTGTCCTTGATGCAGTAGCTTGTCCAGTTAAGTGCCCATGAGATATCAACACCTCTGAACTCCTCCCAGGCTGCAATACAACCTTATTAGTTACTATGTTATGAAACAACTTAGAAATGCATAATACACATAGTTCTCCTTACATTGAAAATAACCATGCCAGTTTTCATGTTTGTAAATAATCCATAGCCATGCTCTATTATCCTTTTCCCAATTATACCATGTGTTTGTCTTGGTGCCTCTCTTTCTAAAACTGCCGGAGATTTTGTAACCTATATAAGGCACACAATTAGCTCATACACCAAACACTTAGGATGCATTGTTTTGAACTTAATATTTATTGCACCTGATCTTCGGGCATCGTTTGTTGTACACTGTTTGACACAATTGGCCATGTGCTTTGTTCGGCAAGATTGCTTTCAATGATCCCCTCACATGCTCCTGCAATCTCAGTTGTTTTTTTTTTCACACCGTCTTTTGTACACTGTCTGAACTTTGCTCTTCTGCGTCGACTGAGGTATCCCCGTGCTTTGTTATGGTGCCCTCAACTACCTCAGCAGCTTGACTTTGTCTCCTTTTAACCTGAAAAACAAACACAACATAATTAAACTAAAGCAACAACAACAACAACAAAGTCAAATGACCAACTCCAAAAAAGTACTTCAATTTTGCTTTGCCATACCTACTGACCAGCCCTTGCCCCTGCATCTTGACTTTGTTTTTTTCCGACCTGTACAAGGACATAACATAATTAAACAAGTTTTGCAACAACTACATAAAAAGACAAACAATGACCAAACTCACCATGCGTACCGACTGTTTTGTCCCCGCACTTTGTCCTCTATCGTTACTTGCTTTGGTGCCATCGCTTACCTCTGCATCCTGAGTTGTTCTTCCTTTAACCTGTAATGCAATGCAACAACACATACATAAAAGGCTAATCACCAATCAAATAGATTACTTCAACATTGCTTCTTATGTTGTCCTCAGCCGCCTTTGCAGGCTGACTCTGTCTTCTTTTAACATGCAAATGACGTAGCATGATTAATGTATTTCAACAATAACAAACAAATGATTTGGTTCATAAGCTTTTAAACAACTTACTTGAAGTTTACTTCTTTTCGTCGAATGTGTTGTCTCGAGACTTCGTCCTCCACCACCACTTCTCCTCGTCCTGTTGCCCTGCATCAGTACTCGGCTATGCGTTGACTTTTTGTTCTTGTTGGACCTTCTTTGCTGGACAACCGGTCTTATTATACCCTTCCCCATGGCATAATGAGCAGTGAATTGTTCCACCAGCCTTGCTCAATCTATGACCAGAGAGCTCAATATCCTCTAGCCGTCTTTTCTTCTTAAGCCTACCAACTTGCTTCTTCATTGGGACGGGTTCCGGGGGTTGATAATTTGTTGTCTCCCAAAACTTGTTACTTCTTAGAGGCTGCATCATAAATTGATATGAAGCAAGATACTTGTTTTTCTTGTAACATGCGTCCACATAATCTTCTGCATTGAATTGCTAGCTTTGGATGACAAAAATGGCATGTCGACAAGGTATTCCAGTCAATTGCCATGCTCGACAAGAACATTTCCTTATCTCCAAATGGACTACATATTTGTCACCATCATTCAATATCTCGAACACATCGTCTCCATTCCAAGTTGAATGACAAAACCTACTGTCAGCAATGCTCTGTTTCAATTTTTTCACAATCCTAGGCTCACATTATGTAGGCCATTTTGAACATTTATCTCGCAGCCTTTGCAATCTTGTCATCACCATCAGTCTAATGTTCTCAAGCATACTGATAATTTACTTGCACCTAACTCGTATAATCTTGCCATTAAATGCCTCACAAAGGTTGTTGTCGACGGCGTCACACTCGAATTCTTCACCGAAGAAGGCTCTACACCAATGCTTTGGTTCAGTTTGGAACAATGCTTCAAATACTTCTGGTGACAATGCATATAGAGCTTGTTTCTGAATTTTGAACTCTGCCATATTTGTGCTTTTCACAATCAGCCACAATTGCCTCTATAATTGCTCTCATTTATACTTCTTTGCCCAATTACCATATATGTGTCGAGCACATAGTCTGTGCTCAGTATATGGCATCAAATCATCAATCGCTGGCACAAATCCCTATATAGTGAATAATAAGGTGTAAGCAACCGTAAATATCCAATAATAGAAATGTAAAAGTTGAAGGAGAGTACCTTTTGTTGGTCACTGATGAATGCTTAGCCGCTTCCATCAGTTATTTCAAGGTTTGCCATTATATTTTTTAAAAACCAACACCAAATGTCTCTGCTTTCCACCTTCACAACACCCCATGCTATTGGAAACATTTGATTATTTCCAGCTTTCCCAATTGCGGTCAAGACTTCGCCTTTGCATAACCCATTCAGAAAACACGCATCTAAACCAATGACTTTCCTGCAACCAGTTAGGAATCCTTTTCTACATGCCTCGAAACATACATACATCCGATTAGACTGCGTTCCATCACTAGGCAATGGCTTCTCCACAACTTCAACATGAATTCTACTATGAGGATTTTGAAACCTACATGTCGCGACCCGTCCGAAAGCGGACGCGGCTAATGGATTACCGATCGCGGGTCTTGGATCGGCGCGGGCCCTCCCAGGCCCATACCAAATCGCGGCGGGAGTATTTTTCAAAAGGATTCGACGATAAGAGTCGATCGCTTTCGACCTTAGTGTGGTCGTGGTGGCATGTGCAACTTGTGCATGCATTTGGAGTCGCCACCGGTCTTTCTTGGAGGGTAGACCGGAAACCTTACTGATCGATTGGGAGAGATCGATCAGTTCTACGGAACCAGAGTTTTTGGGTTCGGGGACTTGGTTACGCTGGTGTCGTTACCAACGCCCTTTCGGTACCTAACGCGAGTGATTTTCCTAACTAGGATTTCATGCAGACGCAATTTTGGGTGAGGTAAGTCTGACTTTGCACATTAACCAGTTTAACATGCTCACGTAATCATAATAAATAAATAGATGTCAATCACATAAACATCTATCCTACGTGGTGATCATGGAATTATGATTTAATGGGTCTCGAGCCAATGAGACCACATTTAATCATTTTAATATTTTAATAACGGAGAGCCGCTCTTCGCTTCTTCTTGGTTTCTTGAACTCTTCAAGAATTGGGCCCCAAAGAGCTCGCCGACTTAAAAGGCTCCCCCACGTAATCCTCGTAGCATTTACATCAACAATTGACTATGCGAAAAATAAAGATTACATGAAAAATAAAAGGAGTGCGCAGCCTCCATTTAATAATTACAACCCCAAATATATAAATAATCATCATACATTCATATATACATCAATTACATTGATTAGGGATTTTTCCATGATCACCACCCTTTCACATGAGTAATAAATTCACAATTTAAAACTTAGGAAGGCACAATAAAAATTCTACGTTGAATCATATTCAGAATTTTTACGTAAAATAAGATAGCCATAAATTTTCGATTCAAAATTGATTTATTCTCAATTTTTGCTACGTTGATTAATTTATCATATAAAATAATCAATCTCCATTAGCCATGTAAGACGAACAATTCGTTAATACATATTGGCCATAGTATTGCAAAAATTGCAAAAATCAATTAAATGCACGAAAACGCCTAAGGATTGGCTCTGATACCACTGTTGGGATCCACGTAACACGTAGCGGAAATAAATAACAACCCATACATGTATCTCCAGAGGCGTACTTCGTGCATTTCAATCGAAAAAAATCACAAAGCCTCAAAGGGAGTAAATAGATTACCTCTCGTAGCGTGCTTGAACGGAGGTGTCGGTTCGATGTTCTTCGATCTCAGCCTCCACAAGTGTTAGGCATCTAGTTCGGACGCACCACCAATTGACGAACGGGGAGACGACTAATAACTCCACAACAATTGTGCTAGCAATATGCGGAATCAATATTCCGAACTTAGTATATTTTGCTCACTCAAGATGATGAGAATATAGAGAGTGTTTGTGTTCTTCTCTCTAAGCTCTCAAAAATTTGTACACTCTACAAAATGTCTCCCCCCTCAACCTCAAAACTCTTGCCATCCTTTTATAGCTAAAAATACATTCCAATAAATTGTATTTAAAAATAGCACTAACAATTATAAATTCTATCTAAAAATAGCACTCACAAATAAATGACATTTAAAAATAGCACTAACAATAGCACTCACAATTTATAATACAAAAATGCTATTTAAAAATAGCACTAACAATAGCACTCACAATTTATAATACAAAAATGCTATTTAAAAATAGCACTAACAATTATAAATTCTATCTAATAATAGCACTCACAATTTATGATAAATAAATGCCATTTAAAAATAGCACTAACAATAGCACTCACAATTTATGATAAATAAATGTCATTTAAAAATAGCACTAACAATAGCACTCACAATTTATAATACAAAAATGCTATTTAAAAATAGCACTAGCAATAGCACTCACAATACAATAATGCTAAAAAAAGGCACTAACAAAGGTGTTAAAAATAATAACCATTATTATTATTACAAGAGTTAAAGAGGTTACCAAACAGTACAAATATGCATAACGTATAAATACGTATGACGTATAAATACGTAGAGCATACATATACATCCGTGAAACCGGGGACTAATTGAAAGAAAAATGTGCAATTAAGCCCTTTTGGTAAAAATTGATTAAATTGGAGGGCAAATTGACATAATTGCACTTTAAGACTTTAGAATCCAATGTCATAGCTTATAAAAAGTGAGAATTGAAAACTAAAAGACTCGAAAATGATTTTTTTTAGGCTCGGTTCGGGTTTATGTTTGTGAAGGAACATATTGACCCGAGCCGAATTTTTGAGATTTAAAGTGACACACTTGAAGAGGAAATTAAAACAAAATTATCGAATATTTTTGGGTATTTTTCTGACCACGAATGGTATTTTTCTGATTTTTTGGGTATTTTTATAATTAAATAAACTCGAAAAATATTAAAAATACCGAAAACTATTTTTTGTTCAAAATTGGTTCCTAAGGTTAAACCAAGGCTTCCAAAGTTGATTTTGTGATTTTATGACCTTTTTTGATATTTTTAATTAATTTTAAAGAATAAAAATCACAATAATAAATGGTAAAAAAAATCAGGTGTCAACAGCTGCCCCTCTTTGAGAGGAATCTCGTTAGAGGTTTCTCTCAAAGATAAGGTGGCACCTGATTCCTAACCGACTCAACTGGGAAAATAAGAGAAGAAATGTTATGACATCGGATCCTTAAGCCTATTGATAAAAGCTCAAATCAATCCCCGGTTTGCTCTAACAATTTGAACATGGGCCGGAGTGAGAGAGGCTTACCTGAAGCTCACCTGTCGGATGCTGCCGGTTGCGACGACTTTCAAGAAGATGCCTAGGACTCGTCATTCAGAATATCCTAGGGAGATTAAGCTTTGACCTGTATGGTAGGTCATACCATTATGGGATTCCTAACTGGTAGGAACCTAAGGAAGGCGCATCCCACACTTTGGGATTTGCCAAGGAATTTGATCCGTATGGTGGATCAGACCTTCGTGTTGATCCTTAAGGCGGTATCTACTTCGTGTTGACCCTTCAGGCGGTTTCTACCATGAGTTGATCCTTCAGGCGGTATCTACCTTGTGTTGACCCTTCAGGCGGTTTCTACCAAATTTGATTTGACCCTTCAGGCGGTATCTACCTTTGATTGACCCTTCAGGCGGTATCTACCTTTGATTTGACCCTTCAGGCGGTATCTACCTTTGATTGACCCTTCAGGCGGTATCTACCTTGAGTTGATCCTTCAGGCGGTATCTACCTTGTGTTGACCCTTCAGGCGGTTTCTACCAAATTTGATTTTGAAAAGGGGTCTCATGACGAGGGTTCTCCACGTCCGATGAGACTGCCTAAATGAAAAGGGGTCTCATGACGAGGGTTCTCCACGTCCGATGAGATTTCCTGAATTTTGAAAATGGGTCTCATGACGAGGGTTCTCCACGTCCAATGAGACTGTCTGATTTTGAAAAGGATTTTTTTTTAAGGGTTTCTCTTCCCCAAGAAAATATTGGTAATCTTTGAGAAGACAGCAATTGTCCAATTGACAAAATTTTATGACTTAAGCTTTAGTCATGAGATGTGCATTTTGATGCTGGAGGTTATCCAAAACATTCTTGCAACATGCAAATGTGATCACAAATCCCTTGTATGGAAAATCTGGATCAACAGTTTGAAAATTTCCAAAAAGAGTTTGCTCAAAACATCAATTGGAATATTTCTCGACAAGGAGGCCATCTCACCTGTTTTGAGGTGATGATTTTTAGGGGATGCACTCAATTCCCTACTGACCTGTGCCTAGGTTTTAGGCTCATTCGTAGCGCATACATTTTGATCGGTCGGGAGGTCTTCCACGGGACCGTAATGTTGGGCTTGGATACTGGTTTTCAAGGGGGACCCGCTTTGGAGTCGAGGCCATCGAATGAAAATCTTCACCATCTGCTCCGGGTTTACAAGTCAAGAACCCTGCAAAATGAGAAAGAAAGAGTCTTGCTCGTACTTCTTCGAGCTAAGCTATATGTTAACCCAAGTGTCTTAGTCAGAGAAGACTGTTTCAGGGTTGTAACATTGGTAGGATTGGGGACCGAAAAAGGCTTGTTTTTGGCCCAGAAATCACGAAGGATTTGACATTGGTGATCATTGCCAATTTGTCACATGTCTTTTCCATTCTGCATCTTCCATTTTTGAGGTGTGCAACCGCTTTTGAGGTGTGCACAAGTCCTTTAGAGAACGTCTCTTGTGGTATTAAGAGATTGACAATTCTGTCCGTGTTTTTGCACCACAGCTGACATCATTTGGGGAGCAGTCTTCTTGATCTGACTCCTTTATGGGTTTTTCTCTCTTCCCAACTAGGCTTTATTGGGGATCAATCAAACAGTTTTCACGAGCATCGGCCTTGCTTTTACCAGGCACTTTGCTTTTTCTTGATGCTGGGGATTTTTTTCTTTGTTGAAATCCCGCATTTTCTTTTCCTTTGGAACTACGATGTTCAGAAAATTGTGCTAGATATACAACTTGAATCATAGCACATTTAAACGCCGATATGAGATTTTTCTATAAATCCCATCTCTTGATTTCTTCCGTTCTTGGAGTGATGCAGTTTCCATCTTGAAACATCCCATGATCACCAACAGGGGTTTATGAAATGAATTTGCAGGCTCAACTTGGCTGTGCAAAGGATATGGTGTGTGGGATAGAGAAATGAATGCTTCTCGTCATCCTATGGCACTTGGATTACCATATAAACAACACACAAAGATTGATGTTAGTCCGAGCAAGAAAATTTCTAACCATTTTCTCCTGATACCGCTGGACTCACCTCCATTTTGCCTCGATGTGGGGTGGTTCTTGACAGGGTTAAGAATGAAAATCGTCGTTCAAAGGGTTTATCAACGGTCACCTGTAGTGTTTGAGGGATATGAAACGAATGCCTCCGTCATCCCAACCCATGTAATCGTTGCGAATAATCCCTACTTCCGTAGGTCCAGATTTTGCTTTCTGATCCGCTCCACTTCTCTCCAGTGTGTGTACGACGTGTTTGGACTAGGCTTTGCCTCTTTTCTTTTGAGAAAACGTCCTTTTAAAAGTTTTGAACTTTTTATTGGAAAAAATCTCTTTCATTTTCTCCAAAAATTTTACCCGTCAAGGGGATTTTATGATGCACCATGCATGTTCTTATTCATGTTCAGATAACCTCCTGTTTTAAGACATGAATGCCAATGAAGTTTGAATTCTATGTCTTTTCTAGACATTAGATTCTGAAAGCTTTTCTTTTTCTCTCTGTTTTTTATTTAACATCTTCAATGGATTGGGGAAAGGGATACTTACCTGTCCCCCGCGGTTGGAGATCCTGAAAATGCGGAAGAAACATGTTATTGTACGTTCACGAATTTTTCAAAAAATTAGAACGATACAATTTACCCTTGGTCATGTATTCTAACGGGTAATACATGGGATGTGAAAACCTGTTCGTCTGTAAGGCGATTCCCCTGTCAAGGATAAATAACGAGTATCAATTCATATTCTCAAATTCAAGACAAATTGGAACGATACAACTTTACTCTTGGTTCTCATCCCGTTCTGATATTGCGTATTGATATGAACAACATCTATCAAATCCGCCTATCCATTCTTGGAGTGTTTGCAACATCAATGGTTCATCTGCCCCCAGTTAGGCAACGTCTGTTCTGTTATTCGAACAAATGGCTCCTTGAGTGATTTATCCACGTTTATCACCTGAGAAGGGAAAGAAATGAGACATTACTTCGGTATTCGATTGAAGATCGTTTAGGAACGATACATCGTTTTACCAAATAGGTGGTTTCGCGGCCAAACGTATTTCGTATTGAAGGGGTAGATCCCATTATACTCCGCGGGTGATAGTCATTGTTCGGGGAACTTGCTCCACGGATTAAGCGATTAATCCACGGCCCTCGGCTTGAAGATGCTCAAAGGGTGATGTTGACACTCACGCGCAATTAGTTCTAGACATTAATGAAAGATGTTCCCGTGGGAACCTTACAGTGCAATCAACAACATATTCAATAGGAGTGTTCCACCCCTTTCGTCTAAGCATTTTTCATCGAGTAACCATGCCTTGCATCAGACGTTTGGTCACCTACCTTGCGTCACCACTGCGATGGCCCTCCGGCTCCAAATTGATCGAGCCAAAGATTGAACTCATCGCCAAGGAAATTGCTCGGGTCTTCGAGCCATTGATGTTCAAGTTGGGTATCAACAATTGTTGGGGGCAGATTTCCTTCATCGCCTTCATTGTGAGGAACTGGAGTCTTTGAGCTAGAACCTTCATCATTGCCCTATTGGGGTCGAGACATACATTCCTGAAGAGTATTGATCCAAGTGTCCAGCTCCTCCTCAAGGAAATCGCCTGTTCTTTCTAGCCTTTGGTGCCCAGATTGGCTGTCGTCGACTGCAGGCGAGGGATTCCTCTCTTTGCTCTCGCCGTGAGCAACTTGACCCCTCGAATTGGAACTTCCTCCAATGACCGGCAGGTTTATATGTGCACTCTCTACCAATGCCAGATCCGCTTCAGGGACAGCATTAATGACCGAATCGCGCTCAAACTGAGGAATCCCTATGTGCTGGAACTGCGGTATATACTCTTGAGGAGTATTGAGATAGCTCGGCGGAGCATTCTGATTTGGGTTAGAGGAGTCGCTAACACGACTGCTGGTCCCGTCATTGCTGAAACACGGTTGGGTGCTCTCGGCTCTCCAATCATCGTGGTTGTAACTCTGCCCGGCACTTGAGCTCCAACTGGCTTTATGATGGTTTAACGCTATCCTTCCATCCCTTAGCAATCTCCTATAGTACTTGAGGTGAGACTCGACGTTAATTCTAGAGAGCCCCGGCACATTCATAATCTCGAGTATGCGTAGTGGGCTAGCCGAATCAACACCCAGCTCTCGAATTGCATCAACAAATTTGGTGTGAAGTTCATAGGTCCAGTAAAACCTTGTTCTCTTATCACCCAAAATATCGTCAATACTTCGGTAGCTATTCTCTACGGGATCTAGTCGTTTCAAAAGTTGTCCAGGGAGGGACTCACCGACTTTGGATTGGCTGGCTGTGACAGCGAGTTCGTCATTGAGAGAACTCCCCCTGTGATGATTCATATCACATTTCTCAGAGGATGTTGGTGTTGATCCTATGGTGTTGATGTCGCGACCAGTCCGAAAGCGGACGCGGCTAATGGATTACCGATCGCGGGTCTTGGATCGGCGCGGGTCCTCCCAGGCCCATACCAAATCGCGGCGGGAGTATTTTTCAGAAGGATTCGACGATAAGAGTCGATCGCTTTCGACCTTAGTGTGGTCGTGGTGGCATGTGCAACTTGTGCATGCATTTGGAGTCGCCACCGGTCTTTCTTGGAGGGTAGACCGGAAACCTTACTGATCGATTGGGAGAGATCGATCAGTTCTACGGAACCAGAGTTTTTGGGTTCGGGGACTTGGTTACGCTGGTGTCGTTACCAACGCCCTTTCGGTACCTAACGCGAGTGATTTTCCTAACTAGGATTTCATGCAGGCGCAATTTTGGGTGAGGTAAGTCTGACTTTGCACATTAACCAGTTTAACATGCTTACGTAATCATAATAAATAAATAGATGTCAATCACATAAACATCTATCCTACGTGGTGATCATGGAATTATGATTTAATGGGTCTCGAGCCAATGAGACCACATTTAATCATTTTAATATTTTAATAACGGAGAGCCGCTCTTCGCTTCTTCTTGGTTTCTTGAACTCTTCAAGAATTGGGCCCCAAAGAGCTCGCCGACTTAAAAGGCTCCCCCACGTAATCCTCGTAGCATTTACATCAACAATTGACTATGCTAAAAATAAAGATTACATGAAAAATAAAAGGAGTACGCAGCCTCCATTTAATAATTACAACCCCAAATATATAAATAATCATCATACATTCATATATACATCAATCACATTGATTAGGGATTTTTCCATGATCACCACCCTTTCACATAAGTAATAAATTCACAATTTAAAACTTAGGAAGGCACAATAAAAATTCTACGTTGAATCATATTCAGAATTTTTACGTAAAATAAGATAGCCATAAATTTTCGATTCAAAATTGATTTATTCTCAATTTTTGCTACGTTGATTAATTTATCATATAAAATAATCAATCTCCATTAGCCATGTAAGACGAACAATTCGTTAATACATATTGGCCATAGTATTGCAAAAATTGTAAAAATCAATTAAATGCACGAAAACGCCTAAGGATTGGCTCTGATACCACTGTTGGGATCCACGTAACACGTAGCGGAAATAAATAACAACCCATACATGTATCTCCAGAGGTGTACTTCGTGCATTTCAATCGAAAAAAAAATCACAAAGCCTCAAAGGGAGTAAATAGATTACCTCTCGTAGCGTGCTTGAACGGAGGTGTCGGTTCGATGTTCTTCGATCTCAGCCTCCACAAGTGTTAGGCATCTAGTTCGGACGCACCACCAATTGACGAACGGGGAGACGACTAATAACTCCACAACAATTGTGCTAGCAATATGCGGAATCAATATTCCGAACTTAGTATATTTTGCTCACTCAAGATGATGAGAATATAGAGAGTGTTTGTGTTCTTCTCTCTAAGCTCTCAAAAATTTGCACACTCTACAAAATGTCTCCCCCTTCAACCTCAAAACTCTTGCCATCCTTTTATAGCCAAAAATACCTTCCAATAAATTGTATTTAAAAATAGCACTAACAATTATAAATTCTATCTAAAAATAGCACTCACAAATAAATGACATTTAAAAATAGCACTAACAATAGCACTCACAATTTATAATAAAAAAATGCTATTTAAAAATAGCACTAACAATAGCACTCACAATTTATAATACAAAAATGCTATTTAAAAATAGCACTAACAATTATAAATTCTATCTAATAATAGCACTCACAATTTATGATAAATAAATGCCATTTAAAAATAGCACTAACAATAGCACTCACAATTTATGATAAATAAATGTCATTTAAAAATAGCACTAACAATAGCACTCACAATTTATAATACAAAGAATGCTATTTAAAAATAGCACTAGCAATAGCACTCACAATACAAAAATGCTAAAAAAAAGGCACTAACAAAGGTGTTAAAAATAATAACCATTATTATTATTACAAGAGTTAAAGAGGTTACCAAACAGTACAAATATGCATAACGTATAAATACGTATGACGTATAAATACGTAGAGCATACGTATACATCCGTGAAACCGGGGACTAATTGAAAGAAAAATGTGCAATTAAGCCCTTTTGGTAAAAATTGATTAAATTGGAGGGCAAATTGACCTAATTGCACTTTAAGACTTTAGAATCCAATGTCATAGCTTATAAAAAGTGAGAATTGAAAACTAAAAGACTCGAAAATGATTTTTTTTTAGGCTCGGTTCGGGTTTATGTTTGTGAAGGAACATATTGACCCAAGCCGAATTTTTGAGATTTAAAGTGACACACTTGAAGAGGAAATTAAAAGAAAATTATCGAATATTTTTGGGTATTTTTCTGACCACGAATGGTATTTTTCTGATTTTTTGGGTATTTTTATAATTAAATAAACTCGAAAAATATTAAAAATACCGAAAACTATTTTTTGTTCAAAATTGGTTCCTAAGGTTAAACCAAGGCTTCCAAAGTTGATTTTGTGATTTTATGACCTTTTTTGATATTTTTAATTAATTTTAAAGAATAAAAATCACAATAATAAATGGTAAAAAAAATCAGGTGTCAACAGTTGACTTGCTCATGCAGATTTCCGGCGATATCTGGCTGTGTCGGAAAATGCTGTGGAGAATACGGTAACAGCTGAGCGTTATTCGTCAACAGGGACGGTTCATCGAGGAACACCTCGCCGAGGACAACAGGATTACCACAATTAAGGCAGGTGGCCTTGGTCAGAGCTTCCTTATATCTCGCGCTTTCAGCTTGAAGCTTCTCATTCTCCTCCTTCAGGACCAGTAACTCATGGTCTGCGTATTGCTGTTTCACCCGGGTTCGTTTGTTGGCGAACCAAAACTTGACCTTCGAAAGCTCCAATCCTATTTTTCGGCTCAACTCCATTTTCTGTTGTCTGCTTGGAGTGGGGCATTCATTGAAGAAAGCTTCGAGCTCTCGGATTTGGCCTGGAGTGTGGCGTTGTAGTTGCTTCCTTTTCCGACTCCGGTCATCATTGTATACTCCTTCTTCGTAGCTGAAACCTAGAATTTCATCGCTGGAGGAGTCAGTCTCTATGGCCTTCGGGCAGGATTCAGCTCCAGGATCTTCAAAGTCTCCCAGCAGTTCGTGCTCAGAAATGTCTAGGTCGGGCGTTTCTAGCAGATGGGAATAACTTTTAAACATGATGGATCGGGGTATCTCGGGCTGATCTAGTTCACTCAGCTTTCTCAATTCGCTCTTACGTGTTTGCTCACTCTAGAAATTTTCTCAAGTGATTGTGCGTGTCCTGGAACCATCCTTCAGGCTGCATATGAAGACCAGCAAGCAAGCGCTCCTCCCGAGATCCTGCAATTACTCATCGTCTGTATTCCCCTTTCTTTTTCCTCGTGATAGGATCACAAACTCTCTTGCATTGATTCGGTTTCATCGAGTATTGCGCTCGTCCCCTAGTTCAGTCTTCAAAGTGGTGGGTCTACAATCTTTCGGCGCCTTTTATGATTTGCTAGGCCCGAGAACGTGGGGAGCAGCGGTGGACCCGCAATTAATGACTCCGTTTAATTCATTTAGCTCCATGGGAATTAACGCTATGATCTTCTCTCAACCCCTTTTCATCGTTCAAACGATAGTGGCATTTTCCCTGTGCATGCTGTTACTCTTCATTTCAGCATCCCGGACGCTTGGTGAGGAATGAGTTCGTGGCCACTCAAAATTTTAAAGACCGTCTCTGGTTTCAGACTTAATCTAACAAGGGATCATCACAACTGAGCATGACGATGTTCGTCGATAGCATTGGTTTAACTATAGTCATTAAAGAAAAATGTTCCCGTAGGAACTTTACAACGATAAAATGAGTGATCTACTCGTGAACATGTTCTTCTTTCTATGGGTGTTCGTAGTGACCGACCCATCGTGCCCCGAGTCAGGTGCTAGATCATGGCTGTCCAAGCATGCCAGCTTCCCACTGATTGAACAAGGCATCGAGCCCCTCATCGAAGAAATCGTCTGTCGTGGGTTGACCAGCGGCAGGCAGAGCACCAGCCGACTGCTGCTCGAATGGAGGAGTTCGCACTCGCTGTACTTGTGACACGCGCTCTTGAGAAATGTTGAAATGGCCCGGGAGGACATTCTGATCAGCTTTCAGTTTGCCGGTGGTCGGGTTGCTAGCTTGATTGATGCTTAGATTTGGCCGGGTATCTCTTGATGCCTGAGCATTACAATGGCGGTCGCCCCTAGCTTTTGAGCTCGAGACGGATTCCTCCCGGTTTAGCTCCGCTCGACGTTGTTTTAATAGCTTTCTGTAGGCAGCAAGGTGATTCCTGACCAGCTCCTTACTAAGCCCCGGTACATTCATGGCCTTAAATATGCGCGTCGGAGTTGCTGAGTCGATCCCCATTTGGTGAACCACGTCTAGGAATCTGGAATGCAATTCAGGGGGCCAAGCGAACCTCCTCTTATCGTGGCCCAAAATTGCATCGATGGCTTGACGACTGATTAACTCATCTCCAGCAGGACCCGACCCTATCGAAAATTGTTGTGCATGAGGCTGATATGCTTTGAGCTGGTCAGCGGTAACATCCAGCTCCTTGAAACTGTAACTCCAATCAAAGCGATGCAAATCCCATCCCCCAGGAGGCATTTGTATCATCTTCGTAGGATCATCCTGCTCATGCGTGACTCCGGCAAAATCTGGTTGAGCAGGAGATGCCCCGAGGGAGTAGGGTGGTAAATGAACGTCTTCAATCATCGCGTGAGGCTTATCGGGGAATATCTTACCGAGGGCGACGAGGTTATCGCAATGAGGGCAAACGGTAATATTGAGAGCTTTTTCATACCTCATGTTTTCTGTTCGCAGCTTTTGGTTTTCTTCCTTTAAAATCTCGACCACCTGACGTTTGCGTTGAGCCTTCGATTTGGATCTCCTATTTTGAAACCAAAACTGGATCCTCGACTGATTAATCCCCAACTCCCGGCTCAATTCAATTCTCCACTTCTTTTTCATGTAATGGCTTTTACTGAAAAGGGTTTCCAGCATTTGGGTTTCCTCCTGAAAGTATTGGTGAGGACGTCTTCTTTTCCCGAGTTGAACATCGTGGATGTCGTTGTCGTCGTCGCCGTGATCTTGATTTCCATTGCCAGAAGTGTTGGGCTCCATGGTTTTGGCGTTAGACTTGATCTTGGAATCTTCGAGATCCCTCTGTAGTTCAATTTCTGAGATTTTTGAGTCAGTCGCCTCTAGCAACTGACAATAACCTCTTAAATATGTTGGATTGAGAAATGTTTGATTGGTTCTTGCCCACTCAGAGTTCTCCACTCTCTCATGTATGCTCACTCCCTATAAAGTTTTCTTCGAGTGACTTCGTATGTTCAGGAGACGCTCTTCAAGCATCATTAGGCAAACGTTCCCCCTCAAGACTTTGAATTTCTCGCTTAGCTTTTCAATCGTGATGGGACTGCCAAATCCTGTTAGGGCTCTCTTCGATAGTTGCGCTTACCTCCCACCTAACTCTAATAATGGTGATCCCGACAAATCTTTTACATCTTTTAATTGATGAGCCGGAAATCGCGGACCGAAACGAATCCAATGGTTCTCGTGAGGGGACCTCCTGCTTTACCCCTTAACTGGGCTCCACCAGCATTATTACTGAGACCCTTCATCATCCTCGAGTTGCTATAAAATGAGGAATTAATGTATGGAAGGTTAACGTCCTCGCATAATCAGCTTCTTCCTTCTAATCTCTCTGTCAAACTCGTCTTATTCTCAAGCCAACCCAACGCAAATGGCCTTCTCTCCCGTACGCACTTTTTCAACTGATGTCTTGGCCCAGTGGGAAAAGCTTTATAACCTACTGGGTCGCGGTTACGCACACATAACCGATCATTCTGCGACCGAGGATGAAATCTGTGTCCTGCTCGAGGACCTTGATACCACTTCTCTCGAAGGTACTACACTGGGGAGGGAATATAGAATTTTCCCGACTCTCTTTGCACACTCCTTAGAGGCCTACCGTGCTGCTAATCGGGAGGTTCTCGTGGCTCGCGTCTTGCGAGCTCGTTATGAGAATCGATCTGATCATTTGGTGCTGACCAACTATCTGGCCGAGAGTTACAAAAAGGCCGTCGAGTTTGCTAATGAGCGGGTCGCGACGTTGCTTCGCGAAAGGAGAAATCTGGTGGAGCAATTGGCCCTATCCCTGACCACCGGCGAGCATGACCGCCGCAATGTCCTGTTGAGGCTTCAGAGCGACTGGCAGGAAGAACGGCTCGACAAAATAACCGCGGACATAGCTCGCGGGAATGGACTGGTTCGAGACCTGGAAACAATCGCCGAAGAACATGAGGCCAAGGTCGCCGAAGTTAAGGGAGAATGCAAAAGTCTTCTCCTCAGGCTTGCCGACCATGACATGCGGAGTTGGGAGTATGAGCAGAGCATTAATAACATGGAGGGTCAGTTGGGCTCCTTCGTGTCGTTAATTAGGGCTCACTTCGGCTTTACTTTTCTACCCCGAATTGTATGACCTGCTTTTGAAAACCCTCCACTGAGCAAAATAAATGAGAACTCTTGTGTGTGTGTTTTAACTTCTGTATGGTTCATTTCTTCGAGCATCCGAACATCTTCAACTTGGGTGAGCCGAACCATAATATCAGTAAGCCGAGCAAATATGTCCTGCTTTTATAACTTGCTCATGATCAGATGAGATAATAGCCTTAGACTTGTCCAGGAAAAGATTTCTCTCTATTACCTATTTTTTTTTACCTGCAAATAAAAAGACAGAATCAGAAGGAATAATTTGAAAAAGAAATCAAAAACTCCTTTCAATCCTATGCTTGCCCATGATTAATAAGGACAAGAACTTTTACAAGGGTTTTAATCTTGCGCGAAAAGTTTTTATCAATATTCCTCGAAAGAAAGCATACTATTGAAAGGAATGTAATTCACAATAATCGCTTTTGATCAATTTCGAGAGGAACAAATTACTCAAAAGTGCGAGGCATAATAACGTGTTTTAAATTTAATTGAAGATACGGCATCCAAATTAAGGCCGTTTTGTTAAGAACGAGAGTAATTTGGACATCTATCTCGTCATTAAATTCAAAACAACGCCGATATTCTCGATCAATTATCGTGGATTACCAGCGACATAAAACATGCATGGACCAATTCAAGTGTATAATTCCTTCTAGCGAAATTGGGGTTGGATTACCCTATATGACCAAAAAGGTCGTGCAAGATTTCCAATTTTAATTTCCTCTAAAGGAATTATAAACTTGACTTGGGAGTATTCGGATGATTAGAGAAAATGCCACTATCACATTCCCATGACCTGTCAAAAGAAATACAACCAAGTTCCATCTAAATGTATACACCAATAGATCCCTAATACAATCACTCTAAGGGGTGAGATAGAGAAAGCCTCGATAAAAGTAAACCCTATACAAGAGGACTAGCAATGGAAAATGAAACAAAGGAATGTGATCCTAACGTTTAAGGATGCCCCAAGTTCGATCTGTGACTTCCGGATCACTTGCCCCAAACTCGTCATCTTCATTGGACGATATCTCAATAATGTCCATAGTAGGCTCCTTTGTTGCTCACTCGGTGCTTGTCATGGGATATCATCCTCTTCGTCTTCTATCAAGGACGTTTGGGAAAAACACACACATCTATCCTTGAAATGGCATTTAATCTAATCACCAGAATGCAATGAATGAAATGCCTATATTTATATGAACTGTAATAGATTCGAGGTATAGAGAGTCTTACCAACCAAACTCGTCGACTTATGTGCGGTTTTAGGTGTACCAACCGCCCAAAGACATGCGCATGAGACAAGTTATGGTGAACTTCTAAAAATCAGAGGGTTTGGCACCTAAGGTTAAGGTTCCCACTTCGAGTTCTAGAAAGAGCCGATTCCATTGCACAGCTATCGTTGCATTGGGACTCGATCCATAGTTCGAAGCGAGCGGAATTGAAAAGTGGATTACCCCGCGTTTTTCCTCACGGAGATTCCATTTTCAATTCCTTCTATTGTGTTCCTATAGGCGACGCCCGGGGTTTTAGGCGCGGTTGTGTGTGTCCACGTGTTGTGATCATCACAATGCAATTCATGCATAGCAGTTTATCAATCAGCACTTCAAATCATCCACACAACATACATTCCTACGCCCAACCTGCATAAGACAATGTTAATCACGGACTACACCCCTTATTTCTCCAATCTGCAAAAACATATAACACCTATCGTAAGCATGCATGTTCTTATTCATGTTCAGATAACCTCTTATTTATGATGCACCATGCATGTTCTTATTCATGTTCAGATAACCTCCTGTTTTAAGACATGAATGCCAATGAAGTTTGAATTCTATGTCTTTTCTAGACATTAGATTCTGAAAGCTTTTCTTTTTCTCTCTGTTTTTTATTTAACATCTTCAATGGATTGGGGAAAGGGATACTTACCTTTCCCCCGCGGCTGGAGATCCTGAAAATGCGGAAGAAACATGTTATTGTACGTTCACGAATTTTTCAAAAAATTAGAACGATACAATTTACCCTTGGTCATGTATTCTAACGGGTAATACATGGGATGTGAAAACCTGTTCGTCTGTAAGGCGGTTCCCCTGTCAAGGATAAATAACGAGTATCAATTCATATTCTCAAATTCAAGACAAATTGGAACGATACAACTTTACTCTTGGTTCTCATCCCGTTCTGATATTGCGTATTGATATGAACAACATCTATCAAATCCGCCTATCCATTCTTGGAGTGTTTGCAACATCAATGGTTCATCTGCCCCCAGTTAGGCAACGTCTGTTCTGTTATTCGCACAAATGGCTCCTTGAGTGATTTATCCACGTTTATCACCTGAGAAGGGAAAGAAATGAGACATTACTTCGGTATTCGATTGAAGATCCTTTAGGAACGATACATCGTTTTACCAAATAGGTGGCTTCGCGGCCAAACGTATTTCGTATTGAAGGGGTAGATCCCATTATACTCCGCGGGTGATAGTCATTGTTCGGGGAACTTGCTCCACGGATTAAGCAATTAATCCACGGCCCTCGGCTTGAAGATGCTCAAAGGGTGATGTTGACACTCACGCGCAATTAGTTCTAGACATTAATGAAAGATGTTCCCGTGGGAACCTTACAGTGCGATCAACAACATATTCAATAGGAGTGTTCCACCCCTTTCGTCTAAGCATTTTTCATCGAGTAACCATGCCTTGCATCAGACGTTTGGTCACCTGCCTTGCGTCACCACTGCGATGGCCCTCTGGCTCCAAATTGATCGAGCCAAAAATTGAACTCATCGCCAAGGAAATTGCTCGGGTCTTCGAGCCATTGATGTTCAAGTTGGGTATCAACAATTGTTGGGGGCAGATTTCCTTCATCGCCTTTATTGTGAGGAACTGGAGTCTTTGAGCTAGAACCTTCATCATTGCCCTGTTGGGGTCGAGACATACATTCCTGAAGAGTATTGATCCAAGTGTCCAGCTCCTCCTCAAGGAAATCGCCTGTTCTTTCTAGCCTTTGGTGCCCAGATTGGCTGTCGTCGACTGCAGGCGAGGGATTCCTCTCTTTGCTCTCGCCGTGAGCAACTTGACCCCTCGAATTGGAACTTCCTCCAATGACCGGCAGGTTTATATGTGCACTCTCTACCAATGCCAGATCCGCTTCAGGGACAGCATTAATGACCGAATCGCGCTCAAACTGAGGAATCCCTATGTGCTGGAACTGCGGTATATACTCTTGAGGAGTATTGAGATAGCTCGGCGGAGCATTCTGATTTGGGTTAGAGGAGTCGCTGACACGACTGCTGGTCCCGTCATTGCTGAAACACGGTTGGGTGCTCTCGGCTCTCCAATCATCGTGGTTGTAACTCTGCCCGGCACTTGAGCTCCAACTGGCTTTATGATGGTTTAACGCTATCCTTCCATCCCTTAGCAATCTCCTATAGTACTTGAGGTGAGACTCGACGTTAATTCTAGAGAGCCCCGGCACATTCATAATCTCGAGTATGCGTAGTGGGCTAGCCGAATCAACTCCTAGCTCTCGAATTGCATCAACAAATTTGGTGTGAAGTTCATAGGTCCAGTAAAACCTTGTTCTCTTATCACCCAAAATATCGTCAATACTTCGGTAGCTATTCTCTACGGGATCTAGTCGTTTCAAAAGTTGTCCAGGGAGGGACTCACCGACTTTGGATTGGCTGGCTGTGACAGCGAGTTCGTCATTGAGAGAACTCCCCCTGTGATGATTCATATCCCATTTCTCAGAGGATGTTGGTGTTGATCCTATGGTGTTGACTTGCTCATGCAGATCTCCGGCGATATCTGGCTGTGTCGGAAAATGCTGTGGAGAATACGGTAACAGCTGAGCGTTATTCGTCAACAGGGACGGTTCATCGAGGAACACCTCGCCGAGGACAACAGGATTACCACAATTAAGGCAGGTGGCCTTGGTCAGAGCTTCCTTATATCTCGCGCTTTCAGCTTGAAGCTTCTCATTCTCCTCCTTCAGGACCAGTAACTCATGGTCTGCGTATTGCTGTTTCACCCGGGTTCGTTTGTTGGCGAACCAAAACTTGACCTTCGAAAGCTCCAATCCTATTTTTCGGCTCAACTCCATTTTCTGTTGTCTGCTTGGAGTGGGGCATTCATTGAAGAAAGCTTCGAGCTCTCGGATTTGGCCTGGAGTGTGGCGTTGTAGTTGCTTCCTTTTCCGACTCCGGTCATCATTGTATACTCCTTCTTCGTAGCTGAAACCTAGAATTTCATCGCTGGAGGAGTCAGTCTCTATGGCCTTCGGGCAGGATTCAGCTCTAGGATCTTCAAAGTCTCCCAGTAGTTCGTGCTCAGAAATGTCCAGGTCGGGCGTTTCTAGCAGATGGGAATAACTTTTAAACATGATGGATCGGGGTATCTCGGGCTGATCTAGTTCACTCAGCTTTCTCAATTCGCTCTTACGTGTTTGCTCACTCTAGAAATTTTCTCAAGTGATTGTGCGTGTCCTGGAACCATCCTTCAGGCTGCATATGAAGACCAGCAAGCAAGCGCTCCTCCCGAGATCCTGCAATTACTCATCGTCTGTATTCCCCTTTCTTTTTCCTCGTGATAGGATCACAAACTCTCTTGCATTGATTCGGTTTCATCGAGTATTGCGCTCGTCCCCTAGTTCAGTCTTCAAAGTGGTGGGTCTACAATCTTTCGGCGCCTTTTATGATTTGCTAGGCCCGAGAACGTGGGGAGCAGCGGTGGACCCGCAATTAATGACTCCGTTTAATTCATTTAGCTCCATGGGAATTAACGCTATGATCTTCTCTCAACCCCTTTTCATCGTTCAAACGATAGTGGCATTTTCCCTGTGCATGCTGTTACTCTTCATTTCAGCATCCCGGGCGCTTGGTGAGGAATGAGTTCGTGGCCACTCAAAATTTTAAAGACCGTCTCTGGTTTCAGACTTAATCTAACAAGGGATCATCACAACTGAGCATGACGATGTTTGTCGATAGCGTTGGTTTAACTATAGTCATTAAAGAAAAATGTTCCCGTAGGAACTTTACAACGCTAAAATGAGTGATCTACTCGTGAACATGTTCTTCTTTCTATGGGTGTTCGTAGTGACCGACCCATCGTGCCCCGAGTCAGGTGCTAGATCATGGCTGTCCAAGCATGCCAGCTTCCCACTGATTGAACAAGGCATCGAGCCCCTCATCGAAGAAATCGTCTGTCGTGGGTTGACCAGCGGCAGGCAGAGCACCGGCCGACTGCTGCTCGAATGGAGGAGTTTGCACTCGCTGTACTTGTGACACGCGCTCTTGAGAAATGTTGAAATGGCCCGGGAGGACATTCTGATCAGCTTTCAGTTTGCCGGTGGTCGGGTTGCTAGCTTGATTGATGCTTAGATTTGGCCGGGTATCTCTTGATGCCTGAGCATTACAATGGCGGTCGCCCAAGGGTTTTGAGCTCGAGACGGATTCCTCCCGGTTTAGCTCCGCTCGACGTTGTTTTAATAGCTTTCTGTAGGCAGCAAGGTGATTCCTGACCAGCTCCTTACTAAGCACCGGTACATTCATGGCCTTAAATATGCGCGTCGGAGTTGCTGAGTCGATCCCCATTTGGTGAACCACGTCTAGGAATCTGGAATGCAATTCAGGGGGCCAAGCGAACCTCCTCTTATCGTGGCCCAAAATTGCATCGATGGCTTGACGACTGATTAACTCATCTCCAGCAGGACCCGACCCAATCGAAAATTGTTGTGCATGAGGCTGATATGCTTTGAGCTGGTCGGCGGTAACATCCAGCTCCTTGAAACTGTAACTCCAATCAAAGCGATGCAAATCCCATCCCCCATGAGGCATTTGTATCATCTTCGTAGGATCATCCTGCTCATGCGTGACTCCGGCAAAATCTGGTTGAGCAGGAGATGCCCCGAGGGAGTAGGGTGGTAAATGAACGTCTTCAATCATCGCGTGAGGCTTATCGGGGAATATCTTACCGAGGGCGACGAGGTTATCGCAATGAGGGCAAACGGTAATATTGAGAGCTTTTTCATACCTCATGTTTTCTGTTCGCAGCTTTTGGTTTTCTTCCTTTAAAATCTCGACCACCTGACGTTTGCGTTGAGCCTTCGATTTGGATCTCCTATTTTGAAACCAAAACTGGATCCTCGACTGATTAATCCCCAACTCCCGGCTCAATTCAATTCTCCACTTCTTTTTCATGTAATGGCTTTTACTGAAAAGGGTTTCCAGCATTTGGGTTTCCTCCTGAGAGTATTGGTGAGGACGTCTTCTTTTCCCGAGTTGAACATCGTGGATGTCGTTGTCGTCGTCGCCGTGATCTTGATTTCCGTTGCCAGAAGTGTTGGGCTCCATGGTTTTGGCGTTAGACTTGATCTTGGAATCTTCGAGATCCCTCTGTAGTTCAATTTCTGAGATTTTTGAGTCAGTCGCCTCTAGCAGCTGACAATAACCTCTTAAATATGTTGGATTGAGAAATGTTTGATTGGTTCTTGCCCACTCAGAGTTCTCCACTCTCTCATGTATGCTCACTCCCTATAAAGTTTTCTTCGAGTGACTTCGTATGTTCAGGAGACGCTCTTCAAGCATCATTAGGCAAACGTTCCCCCTCAAGACTTTGAATTTCTCGCTTAGCTTTTCAATCGTGATGGGACTGCCAAATCCTGTTAGGGCTCTCTTCGATAGTTGCGTTTACCTCCCACCTAACTCTAATAATGGTGATCCCGACAAATCTTTTACATCTTTTAATTGATGAGCCGGAAATCGCGGACCGAAACGAATCCAATGGTTCTCGTGAGGGGACCTCCTGCTTTACCCCCTAACTGGGCTCCACCAGCATTATTACTGAGACCCTTCATCATCCTCGAGTTGCTATAAAATGAGGAATTAATGTATGGAAGGTTAACGTTCTCGCATAATCAGCTTCTTCCTTCTAATCTCTCTGTCAAACTCGTCTTATTCTCAAGCCAACCCAACGCAAATGGCCTCCTCTCCCGTACGCACTTTTTCAACTGATGTCTTGGCCCAGTGGGAAAAGCTTTATAACCTACTGGGTCGCGGTTACGCACACATAACCGATCATTCTGCGACCGAGGATGAAATCCGTGTCCTGCTCGAGGACCTTGATACCACTTCTCTCGAAGGTACTACACTGGGGAGGGAATATAGAATTTTCCCGACTCTCTTTGCACACTCCTTAGAGGCCTACCGTGCTGCTAATCGGGAGGTTCTCGTGGCTCGCGTCTTGCGAGCTCGTTATGAGAATCGATCTGATCATTTGGTGCTGACCAACTATCTGGCCGATAGTTACAAAAAGGCCGTCGAGTTTGCTAATGAGCGGGTCGCGACGTTGCTTCGCGAGAGGAGAAATCTGGTGGAGCAATTGGCCCTCTCCCTGACCACCGGCGAGCATGACCGCCGCAATGTCCTGTTGAGGCTTCAGAGCGACTGGCAGGAAGAACGGCTCGACAAAATAACCGCGGACATAGCTCGCGGGAATGGACTGGTTCGAGACCTGGAAACAATCGCCGAAGAACATGAGGCCAAGGTCGCCGAAGTTAAGGGAGAATGCAAAAGTCTTCTCCTCAGGCTTGCCGACCATGACATGCGGAGTTGGGAGTATGAGCAGAGCATTAATAACATGGAGGGTCAGTTGGGCTCCTTCGTGTCGTTAATTAGGGCTCACTTCGGCTTTACTTTTCTACCCCGAATTGTATGACCTGCTTTTGAAAACCCTCCACTGAGCAAAATAAATGAGAACTCTTGTGTGTGTGTTTTAACTTCTGTATGGTTCATTTCTTCGAGCATCCGAACATCTTCAACTTGGGTGAGCCGAACCATAATATCAGTAAGCCGAGCAAATATGTCCTGATTTTATAACTCGCTCATGATCAGATGAGATAATAGCCTTAGACTTGTCCAGGAAAAGATTTCTCTCTATTACCTATTTTTTTTTTACCTGCAAATAAAAAGACAGAATCAGAAGGAATAATTTGAAAAAGAAATCAAAAACCCCTTTCAATCCTATGCTTGCCCATGATTAATAAGGACAAGAACTTTTACAAGGGTTTTAATCTTGCGCGAAAAGTTTTTATCAATATTCCTCGAAAGAAGGCATACTATTGAAAGGAATGTAATTCACAATAATCGCTTTTGATCAATTTCGAGAGGAACGAATTACTCAAAAGTGCGAGGCATAATAACGTGTTTTAAATTTAATTGAAGATACGGCATCCAAATCAAGGCCGTTTTGTTAAGAACGAGAGTAATTTGGACATCTATCCCATCATTAAATTCAAAACAACGCCGATATTCTCGATCAATTATCGTGGATTACCAGCGATGTAAAACATGCATGGACCAATTCAAGTGTATAATTCCTTCTAGCGAAATTGGGGTTGGATTACCCTATATGACCAAAAAGGTCGTGCAAGATTTCCAATTTTAATTTCCTCTAAAGGAATTATAAACTTGACTTGGGAGTATTCGGATGATTAGAGAAAATGCCACTATCACATTCCCATGACATGTCAAAAGAAATACAACCAAGTTCCATCTAAATGTATACACCAATAGATCCCTAATACAATCACTCTAAGGGGTGAGATAGAGAAAGCCTCGATAAAAGTAAACCCTATACAAGAGGACTAGCAATGGAAAATGAAACAAAGGAATGTGATCCTAACGTTTAAGGATGCCCCAAGTTCGATCTGTGACTTCCGGATCACTTGCCCCAACTCGTCATCTTCATTGGACGATATCTCAATAATGTCCATAGTAGGCTCCTTTGTTGCTCACTCGGTGCTTGTCATGGGATATCATCCTCTTCGTCTTCTATCAAGGACGTTTGGGAAAAACACACACATCTATCCTTGAAATGGCATTTAATCTAATCACCAGAATGCAATGAATGAAATGCCTATATTTATATGAACTGTAATAGATTCGAGGTATAGAGAGTCTTACCAACCAAACTCGTCGACTTATGTGCGGTTTTAGGTGTACCAACCGCCCAAAGACATACGCATGAGACAAGTTATGGTGAACTTCTAAAAATCAGAGGGTTTGGCACCTAAGGTTAAGGTTCCCACTTCGAGTTCTAGAAAGAGCCGATTCCATTGCACAGCTATCGTTGCATTGGGACTCGATCCATAGTTCGAAGCGAGCGGAATTGAAAAGTGGATTACCCCGCGTTTTTCCTCACGGAGATTCCATTTTCAATTCCTTCTATTGTGTTCCTATAGGCGACGCCCGGGGTTTTAGGCGCGGTTGTGTGTGTCCACGTGTTGTGATCATCACAATGCAATTCATGCATAGCAGTTTATCAATCAGCACTTCAAATCATCCACACAACATACATTCCTACGCCCAACCTGCATAAGACAATGTTAATCACGGACTACACCCCTTATTTCTCCAATCTGCAAAAACATATAACACCTATCGTAAGCGGACTTACCTCACCTTCACGAGCGCCTGCATGGTTAGAAAAATCACTCAGCGTTTTAATTACGGCCTAAGTCCACTTGGGGTCTAGAACCATAGGTTCTAGAACACAGTGTCCCCAGCGGAGTCGCCAGCTGTCGCGACTAGTCCGAAAGCGGACGCGGCTAATGGATTACCGATCGCGGGTCTTGGATCGGCGCGGGCCCTCCCAGGCCCATACCAAATCGCGGCGGGAGTATTTTTCAGAAGGATTCGACGATAAGAGTCGATCGCTTTCGACCTTAGTGTGGTCGTGGTGGCATGTGCAACTTGTGCATGCATTTGGAGTCGCCACCGGTCTTTCTTGGAGGGTAGACCGGAAACCTTACTGATCGATTGGGAGAGATCGATCAGTTCTACGGAACCAGAGTTTTTGGGTTCGGGGACTTGGTTACGCTGGTGTCGTTACCAACGCCCTTTCGGTACCTAACGCGAGTGATTTTCCTAACTAGGATTTCATGCAGGCGCAATTTTGGGTGAGGTAAGTCTGACTTTGCACATTAACCAGTTTAACATGCTCACGTAATCATAATAAATAAATAGATGTCAATCACATAAACATCTATCCTACGTGGTGATCATGGAATTATGATTTAATGGGTCTCGAGCCAATGAGACCACATTTAATCATTTTAATATTTTAATAACGAAGAGCCGCTCTTCGCTTCTTCTTGGTTTCTTGAACTCTTCAAGAATTGGGCCCCAAAGAGCTCGCCGACTTAAAAGGCTCCCCCACGTAATCCTCGTAGCATTTACATCAACAATTGACTATGCTAAAAATAAAGATTACATGAAAAATAAAAGGAGTACGCAGCCTCCATTTAATAATTACAACCCCAAATATATAAATAATCATCATACATTCATATATACATCAATCACATTGATTAGGGATTTTTCCATGATCACCACCCTTTCACATAAGTAATAAATTCACAATTTAAAACTTAGGAAGGCACAATAAAAATTCTACGTTGAATCATATTCAGAATTTTTACGTAAAATAAGATAGCCATAAATTTTCGATTCAAAATTGATTTATTCTCAATTTTTGCTACGTTGATTAATTTATCATATAAAATAATCAATCTCCATTAGCCATGTAAGACGAACAATTCGTTAATACATATTGGCCATAGTATTGCAAAAATTGTAAAAATCAATTAAATGCACGAAAACGCCTAAGGATTGGCTCTGATACCACTGTTGGGATCCACGTAACACGTAGCGGAAATAAATAACAACCCATACATGTATCTCCAGAGGTGTACTTCGTGCATTTCAATCGAAAAAAAAATCACAAAGCCTCAAAGGGAGTAAATAGATTACCTCTCGTAGCGTGCTTGAACGGAGGTGTCGGTTCGATGTTCTTCGATCTCAGCCTCCACAAGTGTTAGGCATCTAGTTCGGACGCACCACCAATTGACGAACGGGGAGACGACTAATAACTCCACAACAATTGTGCTAGCAATATGCGGAATCAATATTCCGAACTTAGTATATTTTGCTCACTCAAGATGATGAGAATATAGAGAGTGTTTGTGTTCTTCTCTCTAAGCTCTCAAAAATTTGCACACTCTACAAAATGTCTCCCCCTTCAATCTCAAAACTCTTGCCATCCTTTTATAGCCAAAAATACCTTCCAATAAATTGTATTTAAAAATAGCACTAACAATTATAAATTCTATCTAAAAATAGCACTCACAAATAAATGACATTTAAAAATAGCACTAACAATAGCACTCACAATTTATAATAAAAAAATGCTATTTAAAAATAGCACTAACAATAGCACTCACAATTTATAATACAAAAATGCTATTTAAAAATAGCACTAACAATTATAAATTCTATCTAATAATAGCACTCACAATTTATGATAAATAAATGCCATTTAAAAATAGCACTAACAATAGCACTCACAATTTATGATAAATAAATGTCATTTAAAAATAGCACTAACAATAGCACTCACAATTTATAATACAAAGAATGCTATTTAAAAATAGCACTAGCAATAGCACTCACAATACAAAAATGCTAAAAAAAAGGCACTAACAAAGGTGTTAAAAATAATAACCATTATTATTATTACAAGAGTTAAAGAGGTTACCAAACAGTACAAATATGCATAACGTATAAATACGTATGACGTATAAATACGTATAGCATACGTATACATCCGTGAAACCGGGGACTAATTGAAAGAAAAATGTGCAATTAAGCCCTTTTGGTAAAAATTGATTAAATTGGAGGGCAAATTGACCTAATTGCACTTTAAGACTTTAGAATCCAATGTCATAGCTTATAAAAAGTGAGAATTGAAAACTAAAAGACTCGAAAATGATTTTTTTTTAGGCTCGGTTCGGGTTTATGTTTGTGAAGGAACATATTGACCCAAGCCGAATTTTTGAGATTTAAAGTGACACACTTGAAGAGGAAATTAAAAGAAAATTATCGAATATTTTTGGGTATTTTTCTGACCACGAATGGTATTTTTCTGATTTTTTGGGTATTTTTATAATTAAATAAACTCGAAAAATATTAAAAATACCGAAAACTATTTTTTGTTCAAAATTGGTTCCTAAGGTTAAACCAAGGCTTCCAAAGTTGATTTTGTGATTTTATGACCTTTTTTGATATTTTTAATTAATTTTAAAGAATAAAAATCACAATAATAAATGGTAAAAAAAATCAGGTGTCAACAGTTGACTTGCTCATGCAGATTTCCGGCGATATCTGGCTGTGTCGGAAAATGCTGTGGAGAATACGGTAACAGCTGAGCATTATTCGTCAACAGGGACGGTTCATCGAGGAACACCTCGCCGAGGACAACAGGATTACCACAATTAAGGCAGGTGGCCTTGGTCAGAGCTTCCTTATATCTCGCGCTTTCAGCTTGAAGCTTCTCATTCTCCTCCTTCAGGACCAGTAACTCATGGTCTGCGTATTGCTGTTTCACCCGGGTTCGTTTGTTGGCGAACCAAAACTTGACCTTCGAAAGCTCCAATCCTATTTTTCGGCTCAACTCCATTTTCTGTTGTCTGCTTGGAGTGGGGCATTCATTGAAGAAAGCTTCGAGCTCTCGGATTTGGCCTGGAGTGTGGCGTTGTAGTTGCTTCCTTTTCCGACTCCGGTCATCATTGTATACTCCTTCTTCGTAGCTGAAACCTAGAATTTCATCGCTGGAGGAGTCAGTCTCTATGGCCTTCGGGCAGGATTCAGCTCCAGGATCTTCAAAGTCTCCCAGCAGTTCGTGCTCAGAAATGTCTAGGTCGGGCGTTTCTAGCAGATGGGAATAACTTTTAAACATGATGGATCGGGGTATCTCGGGCTGATCTAGTTCACTCAGCTTTCTCAATTCGCTCTTACGTGTTTGCTCACTCTAGAAATTTTCTCAAGTGATTGTGCGTGTCCTGGAACCATCCTTCAGGCTGCATATGAAGACCAGCAAGCAAGCGCTCCTCCCGAGATCCTGCAATTACTCATCGTCTGTATTCCCCTTTCTTTTTCCTCGTGATAGGATCACAAACTCTCTTGCATTGATTCGGTTTCATCGAGTATTGCGCTCGTCCCCTAGTTCAGTCTTCAAAGTGGTGGGTCTACAATCTTTCGGCGCCTTTTATGATTTGCTAGGCCCGAGAACGTGGGGAGCAGCGGTGGACCCGCAATTAATGACTCCGTTTAATTCATTTAGCTCCATGGGAATTAACGCTATGATCTTCTCTCAACCCCTTTTCATCGTTCAAACGATAGTGGCATTTTCCCTGTGCATGCTGTTACTCTTCATTTCAGCATCCCGGACGCTTGGTGAGGAATGAGTTCGTGGCCACTCAAAATTTTAAAGACCGTCTCTGGTTTCAGACTTAATCTAACAAGGGATCATCACAACTGAGCATGACGATGTTCGTCGATAGCATTGGTTTAACTATAGTCATTAAAGAAAAATGTTCCCGTAGGAACTTTACAACGATAAAATGAGTGATCTACTCGTGAACATGTTCTTCTTTCTATGGGTGTTCGTAGTGACCGACCCATCGTGCCCCGAGTCAGGTGCTAGATCATGGCTGTCCAAGCATGCCAGCTTCCCACTGATTGAACAAGGCATCGAGCCCCTCATCGAAGAAATCGTCTGTCGTGGGTTGACCAGCGGCAGGCAGAGCACCAGCCGACTGCTGCTCGAATGGAGGAGTTCGCACTCGCTGTACTTGTGACACGCGCTCTTGAGAAATGTTGAAATGGCCCGGGAGGACATTCTGATCAGCTTTCAGTTTGCCGGTGGTCGGGTTGCTAGCTTGATTGATGCTTAGATTTGGCCGGGTATCTCTTGATGCCTGAGCATTACAATGGCGGTCGCCCCTAGCTTTTGAGCTCGAGACGGATTCCTCCCGGTTTAGCTCCGCTCGACGTTGTTTTAATAGCTTTCTGTAGGCAGCAAGGTGATTCCTGACCAGCTCCTTACTAAGCCCCGGTACATTCATGGCCTTAAATATGCGCGTCGGAGTTGCTGAGTCGATCCCCATTTGGTGAACCACGTCTAGGAATCTGGAATGCAATTCAGGGGGCCAAGCGAACCTCCTCTTATCGTGGCCCAAAATTGCATCGATGGCTTGACGACTGATTAACTCATCTCCAGCAGGACCCGACCCTATCGAAAATTGTTGTGCATGAGGCTGATATGCTTTGAGCTGGTCAGCGGTAACATCCAGCTCCTTGAAACTGTAACTCCAATCAAAGCGATGCAAATCCCATCCCCCAGGAGGCATTTGTATCATCTTCGTAGGATCATCCTGCTCATGCGTGACTCCGGCAAAATCTGGTTGAGCAGGAGATGCCCCGAGGGAGTAGGGTGGTAAATGAACGTCTTCAATCATCGCGTGAGGCTTATCGGGGAATATCTTACCGAGGGCGACGAGGTTATCGCAATGAGGGCAAACGGTAATATTGAGAGCTTTTTCATACCTCATGTTTTCTGTTCGCAGCTTTTGGTTTTCTTCCTTTAAAATCTCGACCACCTGACGTTTGCGTTGAGCCTTCGATTTGGATCTCCTATTTTGAAACCAAAACTGGATCCTCGACTGATTAATCCCCAACTCCCGGCTCAATTCAATTCTCCACTTCTTTTTCATGTAATGGCTTTTACTGAAAAGGGTTTCCAGCATTTGGGTTTCCTCCTGAAAGTATTGGTGAGGACGTCTTCTTTTCCCGAGTTGAACATCGTGGATGTCGTTGTCGTCGTCGCCGTGATCTTGATTTCCATTGCCAGAAGTGTTGGGCTCCATGGTTTTGGCGTTAGACTTGATCTTGGAATCTTCGAGATCCCTCTGTAGTTCAATTTCTGAGATTTTTGAGTCAGTCGCCTCTAGCAACTGACAATAACCTCTTAAATATGTTGGATTGAGAAATGTTTGATTGGTTCTTGCCCACTCAGAGTTCTCCACTCTCTCATGTATGCTCACTCCCTATAAAGTTTTCTTCGAGTGACTTCGTATGTTCAGGAGACGCTCTTCAAGCATCATTAGGCAAACGTTCCCCCTCAAGACTTTGAATTTCTCGCTTAGCTTTTCAATCGTGATGGGACTGCCAAATCCTGTTAGGGCTCTCTTCGATAGTTGCGCTTACCTCCCACCTAACTCTAATAATGGTGATCCCGACAAATCTTTTACATCTTTTAATTGATGAGCCGGAAATCGCGGACCGAAACGAATCCAATGGTTCTCGTGAGGGGACCTCCTGCTTTACCCCTTAACTGGGCTCCACCAGCATTATTACTGAGACCCTTCATCATCCTCGAGTTGCTATAAAATGAGGAATTAATGTATGGAAGGTTAACGTCCTCGCATAATCAGCTTCTTCCTTCTAATCTCTCTGTCAAACTCGTCTTATTCTCAAGCCAACCCAACGCAAATGGCCTCCTCTCCCGTACGCACTTTTTCAACTGATGTCTTGGCCCAGTGGGAAAAGCTTTATAACCTACTGGGTCGCGGTTACGCACACATAACCGATCATTCTGCGACCGAGGATGAAATCTGTGTCCTGCTCGAGGACCTTGATACCACTTCTCTCGAAGGTACTACACTGGGGAGGGAATATAGAATTTTCCCGACTCTCTTTGCACACTCCTTAGAGGCCTACCGTGCTGCTAATCGGGAGGTTCTCGTGGCTCGCGTCTTGCGAGCTCGTTATGAGAATCGATCTGATCATTTGGTGCTGACCAACTATCTGGCCGAGAGTTACAAAAAGGCCGTCGAGTTTGCTAATGAGCGGGTCGCGACGTTGCTTCGCGAAAGGAGAAATCTGGTGGAGCAATTGGCCCTATCCCTGACCACCGGCGAGCATGACCGCCGCAATGTCCTGTTGAGGCTTCAGAGCGACTGGCAGGAAGAACGGCTCGACAAAATAACCGCGGACATAGCTCGCGGGAATGGACTGGTTCGAGACCTGGAAACAATCGCCGAAGAACATGAGGCCAAGGTCGCCGAAGTTAAGGGAGAATGCAAAAGTCTTCTCCTCAGGCTTGCCGACCATGACATGCGGAGTTGGGAGTATGAGCAGAGCATTAATAACATGGAGGGTCAGTTGGGCTCCTTCGTGTCGTTAATTAGGGCTCACTTCGGCTTTACTTTTCTACCCCGAATTGTATGACCTGCTTTTGAAAACCCTCCACTGAGCAAAATAAATGAGAACTCTTGTGTGTGTGTTTTAACTTCTGTATGGTTCATTTCTTCGAGCATCCGAACATCTTCAACTTGGGTGAGCCGAACCATAATATCAGTAAGCCGAGCAAATATGTCCTGCTTTTATAACTTGCTCATGATCAGATGAGATAATAGCCTTAGACTTGTCCAGGAAAAGATTTCTCTCTATTACCTATTTTTTTTTACCTGCAAATAAAAAGACAGAATCAGAAGGAATAATTTGAAAAAGAAATCAAAAACTCCTTTCAATCCTATGCTTGCCCATGATTAATAAGGACAAGAACTTTTACAAGGGTTTTAATCTTGCGCGAAAAGTTTTTATCAATATTCCTCGAAAGAAAGCATACTATTGAAAGGAATGTAATTCACAATAATCGCTTTTGATCAATTTCGAGAGGAACAAATTACTCAAAAGTGCGAGGCATAATAACGTGTTTTAAATTTAATTGAAGATACGGCATCCAAATTAAGGCCGTTTTGTTAAGAACGAGAGTAATTTGGACATCTATCTCGTCATTAAATTCAAAACAACGCCGATATTCTCGATCAATTATCGTGGATTACCAGCGACATAAAACATGCATGGACCAATTCAAGTGTATAATTCCTTCTAGCGAAATTGGGGTTGGATTACCCTATATGACCAAAAAGGTCGTGCAAGATTTCCAATTTTAATTTCCTCTAAAGGAATTATAAACTTGACTTGGGAGTATTCGGATGATTAGAGAAAATGCCACTATCACATTCCCATGACCTGTCAAAAGAAATACAACCAAGTTCCATCTAAATGTATACACCAATAGATCCCTAATACAATCACTCTAAGGGGTGAGATAGAGAAAGCCTCGATAAAAGTAAACCCTATACAAGAGGACTAGCAATGGAAAATGAAACAAAGGAATGTGATCCTAACGTTTAAGGATGCCCCAAGTTCGATCTGTGACTTCCGGATCACTTGCCCCAACTCGTCATCTTCATTGGACGATATCTCAATAATGTCCATAGTAGGCTCCTTTGTTGCTCACTCGGTGCTTGTCATGGGATATCATCCTCTTCGTCTTCTATCAAGGACGTTTGGGAAAAACACACACATCTATCCTTGAAATGGCATTTAATCTAATCACCAGAATGCAATGAATGAAATGCCTATATTTATATGAACTGTAATAGATTCGAGGTATAGAGAGTCTTACCAACCAAACTCGTCGACTTATGTGCGGTTTTAGGTGTACCAACCGCCCAAAGACATGCGCATGAGACAAGTTATGGTGAACTTCTAAAAATCAGAGGGTTTGGCACCTAAGGTTAAGGTTCCCACTTCGAGTTCTAGAAAGAGCCGATTCCATTGCACAGCTATCGTTGCATTGGGACTCGATCCATAGTTCGAAGCGAGCGGAATTGAAAAGTGGATTACCCCGCGTTTTTCCTCACGGAGATTCCATTTTCAATTCCTTCTATTGTGTTCCTATAGGCGACGCCCGGGGTTTTAGGCGCGGTTGTGTGTGTCCACGTGTTGTGATCATCACAATGCAATTCATGCATAGCAGTTTATCAATCAGCACTTCAAATCATCCACACAACATACATTCCTACGCCCAACCTGCATAAGACAATGTTAATCACGGACTACACCCCTTATTTCTCCAATCTGCAAAAACATATAACACCTATCGTAAGCGGACTTACCTCACCTTCACGAGCGCCTGCATAGTTAGAAAAATCACTCAGCGTTTTAATTACGGCCTAAGTCCACTTGGGGTCTAGAACCATAGGTTCTAGAACACAGTGTCCCTAGTGGAGTCGCCAGCTGTCGCGACCCGTCCGAAAGCGGACGCGGCTAATGGATTACCGATCGCGGGTCTTGGATCGGCGCGGGCCCTCCCAGGCCCATACCAAATCGCGGCGGGAGTATTTTTCAAAAGGATTCGACGATAAGAGTCGATCGCTTTCGACCTTAGTGTGGTCGTGGTGGCATGTGCAACTTGTGCATGCATTTGGAGTCGCCACCGGTCTTTCTTGGAGGGTAGACCGGAAACCTTACTGATCGATTGGGAGAGATCGATCAGTTCTACGGAACCAGAGTTTTTGGGTTCGGGGACTTGGTTACGCTGGTGTCGTTACCAACGCCCTTTCGGTACCTAACGCGAGTGATTTTCCTAACTAGGATTTCATGCAGACGCAATTTTGGGTGAGGTAAGTCTGACTTTGCACATTAACCAGTTTAACATGCTCACGTAATCATAATAAATAAATAGATGTCAATCACATAAACATCTATCCTACGTGGTGATCATGGAATTATGATTTAATGGGTCTCGAGCCAATGAGACCACATTTAATCATTTTAATATTTTAATAACGGAGAGCCGCTCTTCGCTTCTTCTTGGTTTCTTGAACTCTTCAAGAATTGGGCCCCAAAGAGCTCGCCGACTTAAAAGGCTCCCCCACGTAATCCTCGTAGCATTTACATCAACAATTGACTATGCTAAAAATAAAGATTACATGAAAAATAAAAGGAGTGCGCAGCCTCCATTTAATAATTACAACCCCAAATATATAAATAATCATCATACATTCATATATACATCAATTACATTGATTAGGGATTTTTCCATGATCACCACCCTTTCACATGAGTAATAAATTCACAATTTAAAACTTAGGAAGGCACAATAAAAATTCTACGTTGAATCATATTCAGAATTTTTACGTAAAATAAGATAGCCATAAATTTTCGATTCAAAATTGATTTATTCTCAATTTTTGCTACGTTGATTAATTTATCATATAAAATAATCAATCTCCATTAGCCATGTAAGACGAACAATTCGTTAATACATATTGGCCATAGTATTGCAAAAATTGCAAAAATCAATTAAATGCACGAAAACGCCTAAGGATTGGCTCTGATACCACTGTTGGGATCCACGTAACACGTAGCGGAAATAAATAACAACCCATACATGTATCTCCAGAGGCGTACTTCGTGCATTTCAATCGAAAAAAATCACAAAGCCTCAAAGGGAGTAAATAGATTACCTCTCGTAGCGTGCTTGAACGGAGGTGTCGGTTCGATGTTCTTCGATCTCAGCCTCCACAAGTGTTAGGCATCTAGTTCGGACGCACCACCAATTGACGAACGGGGAGACGACTAATAACTCCACAACAATTGTGCTAGCAATATGCGGAATCAATATTCCGAACTTAGTATATTTTGCTCACTCAAGATGATGAGAATATAGAGAGTGTTTGTGTTCTTCTCTCTAAGCTCTCAAAAATTTGTACACTCTACAAAATGTCTCTCCCCTCAACCTCAAAACTCTTGCCATCCTTTTATAGCCAAAAATACCTTCCAATAAATTGTATTTAAAAATAGCACTAACAATTATAAATTCTATCTAAAAATAGCACTCACAAATAAATGACATTTAAAAATAGCACTAACAATAGCACTCACAATTTATAATACAAAAATGCTATTTAAAAATAGCACTAACAATAGCACTCACAATTTATAATACAAAAATGCTATTTAAAAATAGCACTAACAATTATAAATTCTATCTAATAATAGCACTCACAATTTATGATAAATAAATGCCATTTAAAAATAGCACTAACAATAGCACTCACAATTTATGATAAATAAATGTCATTTAAAAATAGCACTAACAATAGCACTCACAATTTATAATACAAAAATGCTATTTAAAAATAGCACTAGCAATAGCACTCACAATACAAAAATGCTAAAAAAAGGCACTAACAAAGGTGTTAAAAATAATAACCATTATTATTATTACAAGAGTTAAAGAGGTTACCAAACAGTACAAATATGCATAACGTATAAATACGTATGACGTATAAATACGTAGAGCATACGTATACATCCGTGAAACCGGAGACTAATTGAAAGAAAAATGTGCAATTAAGCCCTTTTGGTAAAAATTGATTAAATTGGAGGGCAAATTGACATAATTGCACTTTAAGACTTTAGAATCCAATGTCATAGCTTATAAAAAGTGAGAATTGAAAACTAAAAGACTCGAAAATGATTTTTTTTAGGCTCGGTTCGGGTTTATGTTTGTGAAGGAACATATTGACCCGAGCCGAATTTTTGAGATTTAAAGTGACACACTTGAAGAGGAAATTAAAACAAAATTATCGAATATTTTTGGGTATTTTTATAATTAAATAAACTCGAAAAATATTAAAAATACCGAAAACTATTTTTTGTTCAAAATTGGTTCCTAAGGTTAAACCAAGGCTTCCAAAGTTGATTTTGTGATTTTATGACCTTTATTGATATTTTTAATTAATTTTAAAGAATAAAAATCACAATAATAAATGGTAAAAAAAATCAGGTGTCAACACTACATTCCCTAACATACTCCCAGATTTGTGCATATTTTTCTTTGTACGTACCCATCAACGTACGCATCACATTGTACTTGGCCCTTTTGCATTGACTGCTGAAAACATTCACACATATTTGCTCTCGTACTAGCTATTTCAATTGAGGACCTTTGATATCTAGCATGACCTTAATGGTGCTGAAAAAATGCTTGGCCAATCACGCACTAATCACTCTATTATTATCGAAAGTAATACTACAAGTGTGCTCCTCCCGCAGTGACCGAATTTGGAATGAACGAGACCTCTTGTTCTTTGCAGCATATATATTCCAGGTGTGGTTGCCATAACTTCTTGCTGTAGTTGGAGCATATTATTCGGATGATGTCCTCGATATATTAGCATGTCTGAACTCCTCCGAGGTTGCAATACTAACTGAACTGGATCGTGTGTGCTGTCGGGTAGGTACACTAAACTAGGTCATATTGCCAGGTCACAATGATGACTCTACTGTTCATGTCTATATAACTAGTGCAAATGGAGACTCTGAACACGATGTCATCACTGTTAACGAGCTCGACCATGCAAACATCTCTTACCTAAAGACCAGTTTTGCCTTAATACGAGTAAGGACCATCCTCTAGAGACACTAGTCTTTGTGTAACAAATATCTGCATGTTCGACCTCGTTGATAGCAAAGTGTGCTCAAGGTAGTTACCCTTGGAATATATATGCTGCAATGAACAAGAGATCTCATTCATTCTAAATTCCATCACTACAAAAGGAGCACACATGTAGTATTTGTTTTGATAATAATAGAGTGACTAGTGCATGGCTGACCAAGCATTTCTTCAGCACCATTAAGGTCATGCCGGATATCAAAGGTCCTCAACTGAAATAGCTAGTACGAGAGCAAATAGGTGTGAATGTTTCCAGCTTTCAATGAAAAAGGGCCAAGTACAATGTGATGCGTACTTTGATCGGTACGTACAAAGGAAAATATGCACAAATCTAGGAGTATACTAGGGAATGCAGGTTCCAGAATCCTCCTAGTAGAATTCATGTTGAAGTTGTAGAGAAGCCATTGCCTAGTGATGGGTCGCAGTTTAATCAAATGTATGTATGTTTCAAGGCACGTAGAAAAGAGTTCCAGATTGGTTGCAGGAAATTCATTGGTTTAGATGGGTGATTTCTAAAGGGGTTATGCAAAGGCGATGTCTTGACCGCAATTGGAAGAGATGGAAATAATCAAATGTTTCCAATAGCATGGGCTGTTGTGAATGTGGAAAACAAAGACTTTTGATGTTGGTTTTTAAAAAAATTTAATGGCTGACCTTGAAATAACTTATGGAACCGATTGGGCATTCATCAGTGGCCAACAAAAGGTACTGTCCTTCAACTTTTGCATTTCTATTATTGGATACTAACTATTGCTTACACCTTCTTGTTCAATATATAAGGACTTGTGCCCGCGATTGTTGATTTGATGCCATATGCTAAGCACAGACTGTGTGCTCGACACATATATGATAATTGGGCAACGAAGTATAAATGAGAGCAATTACAGAGGCAATTCTGGCTGATTGCGAAAAGCACAAATATGGCAGAGTTCAAAATTCAGAAACAAGCTCTATATGTATTGTCACCAGAAGTTTTTGAAGCATTGTTCCAAACTGAACTAAAGCATTGGTGTAGAGCCTTTTTTGGTGAAGAATTTCAGTGTGACGCCGTCGACAACCCTTGTGAGGCAATTAATGGCAGGATTATAGGAGCTAGGTGCACATCAATTATCAATATGATGGAGGACATTAGATTGATGGTGATGACAAGATTGCAAAGGCTACGAGATGAAAGTTCAAAATGGCCTACACAATGTGAGCCTAGGATTGTGAAAAAATTGGAATAGAACATTGCTGACAGTAGGTTTTGTCATTCAACTTGGAATGGAGACGATGGATTCGAGATATTGAATGATGGTGACAAATATGTAGTCCATTTGGAGAGAAGGAAATGTTCTTGTCGAGCATGGCAATTCACTGGAATACCTTGTAGCTATGCCATTTGTGCCATCCAAAGCCAGCAATTCAATGGAGAAGATTATATGGACGAATGTTACAAGAAAAGCAAGTATCTTGCTTCATATCAATTTATAATGCAGCCTCTAAGAAGTAACAAGTTTTAGGAGACAACAAATCGTCAACCTCGAGAACCCCTCCCAATGAAGAAGCAAGTTGGTATGCTTAAGAAGAAAAGATGGCTAGATGATATTGAGCTCTCTACTCACAAAATGAGCATTATTGGTGGAATAATTCACTGCTCATTATGCCATGGGAAAGAGCATAATAAGACCGGTTGTCCTACAAAGAAGGTCCAACAAAGACATTAAGTCAACACACAGCCGAGTACTGATGCAGAGCAAGATGACAGGACGAGGGGAAGTAGTGGTGGAGGACGAAGTCCCGGGACAACTCATTCGATGTAGGGTAGCAAACTTCAAGTAAGTTTTTTGAAAGCTTATGAACCAAATCATTTGTTTGTTGTTGTTGTTGAAATATATTAATCATGCTACGTCAGTTGCAGGTTAAAAGAAGACAGAGTCGACCTGCAAGGGCGGCTGAGGACAACACATGAAGCAATGTTGAAGTAACCTATTTGATTGGTGATTTACCTTTTATGTATGTGTTCTTGCATTGCATTAAATATGCTATGTCATTTTGCAGGTTAAAGGAAAAACAACTCAGACTGTGGGGGTAAGCGAGGGCACCAGAGCAAGTAACGATAGAGGACAAAGTGCGGGGACAAAACAGTCGGTACGAAGGACCAAAGTTCAGGTGAGTTTGGCCATTGTTTGTCTTTTTATGTAGTTGTTGCTACACTTGTTTAATTATGCTATGTCCTTGTATAGGTCACAAAAAGACAAAGTCAAGCTGCAAGGGCAAGGGCTAGTCAGTTGGTATGGTGGAGCAAAATTGAAGTACTTTTTTGGAGTTAGTCATTTGAATTTTTTTGTTGTTGTTGCTTTAGTTTAATTATGTTGTGTATATTTTTCAAGTTAAAAGAAGACAAAGTCAAGTTGCTGAGGTAGTTGAGGGCACTATAAGGAGTAGTGGTGCGGGACAAAGCACGAGGACACCTCAGTCAACACATAGGAGCAAAGTTGAGACAGTGTACAATAGACGGTGTAAAAAAAAACCAACTGAGATTGCAGGAGCATGTGAGTGAATCATTGAAAGCAATCATTCCGAACAAAGCACAAGGCCAACTAAATCAGACAATGTACAACAGAAGGTGCCTGAATATCAGGTGTAATAAATATTAAGTTCAAAACATTGCATCCTAAGTGCTTGGTGCATGAAGTAATTGTATGCCTTATGTAGGTTACAAAATCTCCGGCAGTTTTAGAAAGAGATGCACCAAGACGAAGACATGGTATAATTGGGAAAATGATAATAGAGCATGATTATGGATTATTTACCGACATGAAAACTGGCATGGTTATTTTCAATGAAAGGAGAACTAATAAGATTGTATTGCAGCTTGGGAGGAGTTCAAAGGTGCGGATATCTCAAGGGCACTCAACTGGACAAGCTATTGCAGCAAGGACAAAAAGTGAAGTGCATGCATTTTTACAAAAATCAATAATAACAACCCGTGCACAATCGAAGAATCGAGGGTACCAAGGCTACCTCGAAAGCAGGCACCAATGAAAGCCCCAGCCCCAACATCAGCTCCATCTGAATCAAATGATCCTCTAGCAGATAACACAGTTCAAGAAGAAAAACCAGCTCATGATCATGTGTCTAGAGTTCCAGTCCGAAAGAGTGCAAGGCTCTTGAATAATTTCAAGACAATTCGATCTGACCGCGTTATTGATCTAGAGTAGTGAGGATAATTTTGGTGGGCTCTAGGAAGTTTATGCTGTGTCTGTTTTTTTTTTTTTTTAATGGTGGTTGGGTATTTTGTTTTTTGATGGGTGGGAGCTAAGTTCGACAGGTTTCTGTTTGTTGCCTGCCAATGGCCTTTCTGTTTTAATGACATTATGGATCACTTTTTCTTGCTAGGGGATGCTGCATCAACAACAATGGTTTGATGCAAATGTAAGCTCATATGTTGGTTGTACTGAGAAATTTTTTGCATAAGACTCAATGCAACAACCTGGTGCTTTCAATGTAATGAAGCACGATTTTACTGATCCATTTTGTGTAATTGGTTTAGTTTGATGCAAATGCAAGTCATTTTGGTATGATGTTGGTATCATATCATATTGCATATCAATTTCCAATTGGATCGCTAGGATGTGTTTGAGAGTATGGACATAGCCATTAACAGGTTTATAGCAGGTCCATGGCACTTAACTATTCACTTTACAAATGGTATGATTAAGTGTTCACTTTTGCCGTTATAACTTTAATTACGTAACAGCAGAGCCATAACAGCAAAGCCATAATGGCAGAGCCATTAAGCTTCTGTAACGGCAGTAGAGCCACAACAGTAGAACCGTTAAGCTTTGGTAGAGAGCCGTTATGCTTTAATTCTATAACGGCAAAATTTAATGCCATTAACTTATCGTTGCTTCATTTAATCCAGCAGCTGTTACAAGCGGTTTGAGTTGGAAAAAATTAAAACATAAGGAAAAAATGGGCTTGTCGCGAGGCCCACTTTTCGATCCTGCTTTCGTGTACGCAGGTCGTGCGCTCATGCCCAAAGCCTCCGTCGGGATTTGGGATTTGCACCCCCTACGCATGCGCGCGGGATATAGTACTTGTGTTATGGTAACAAAGGAGTGTAGCAACATATAAAGCACTCCAAGGCCTTCCTCCTTTCCAATTTGGGACTAGTATTTTGTTACTTTCCACTTCCAACTCAATGATGTTCTTTGAGAAATAATTTCTCAATCACTCACCCATCAAATATATCATATTTTCCAATAGAGCGCGATACCACCTTCTGATGCTACCTCATGACCTTGTACGAGGAGGAAGGTCTAGATCATTAGGTCCCTCATTGATATGTGACGTGGTACGTAGTGTTTGGCGGAGATTTGCTAGGCCCGATACGCGACTTCGATGGACCGTCGGGCTGTAATGGCGGTGGGTGGCCGCAAGACATGTGAAGCGGATGAGGAGGACTATTAGCTTTTGACAAGGGAGGAAGTATGGCTTTTTTGGAACAAGGACTTTTTGGATCGCCACCGCCACTAGAGGAGCTAGGCATAATTATGCCTTGCCCGATGATATGTATTTAAGAATGTATGAATTTATACTTAGTAATGCTGAATGACATATAGGATATGTGATATAAATGGGTTGCATGCTACGTTGACAATTCACTCTATGCTTTCGCATGTGATAAATTGTTAAGTAAAAATCAAAGGAACGATTGACATTGACGTGTCTGAGACGTCATTAAAACCTCCCCTGCAGCACCAAGTCCACGGCCTCAACCGATGTTGGCTCTAATCGGCATAAAGCTGAGAGCATCATCGAGAGCATCATGTCTCTTGTGAGGCGGCAGGGCCAGGTCGGGGTGTCACACATAATATGATCATCTTGTCCTTGGACATACTCCTATTTCTTCACAATCTGAGTGAACTTCTCAAACCAGGCCTCGGTGGCCGTCTACGTCGATATGGGCACTTCTTCAATCCATACGTTTTATTAGCCCGGGAGGAAATCCATTCATTCTCCTCCCTTCCAATCTCCATTCAAAAATGCATTCTTCATATCTAATTATTGCAAAGGCCACTTAAGATTAGCTGCAAGTGACAGGAGCACTTACAGTGCTTAGTTTGGCAACTGGAGCGAAAGTCTCAAAGTAATCAATCCCATGGGTATGGATGAATCCAACCAACTAATATACCTTTCAAGAGATCAATCTAATTGGTTGTGAATACTCACTTACATCCAACTATGGTCTTTTCCTAAGGTCAATGCACAATATTCATCATTCCATTTTTTTTCAAAGCTTTAATCTCCACAAGAATTGTTTCCTCCTAGATAGGAACCTATAAAGCATCCTATACAATTTTTGAAATCTCCACATAAGACAAGGTTTAGGTAAAGACAGAAATTTGATGAGAAGTTTTTGGGGTTAAGTATACTTTAATTGCCACAAGTTATGTACAACACTCACTTTAGTGCCAAAACCTTCAAATCGATCACTTTAGTGCTAAGTTTTTATAACTTCGATCACTTAAGTGCCAACTTCTTTTAAAAATGATCATTTCAGTGCCAAGTCCGATGAGTCACGTCAGCTCAAATAATAATAAAAAATACACGTGTCGGATTTTCGGCGAGCCACGTCAGCTTAAATCGGAGTTGGCATTAAAGTAATCGTTTTTAAAAGAAGTTGGCACTAAAATAATTGAAATTACAAAAACTTAGTACTAAAGTGATCGATTTGAAAGTTTTGATACTAAAGTGAGCGTCGTACACAACTTAACATGTAGGATGCAGGTGAACTCGAATTTCATTATTAGAAAAACTTAAGTCAAAATTGGGTATAAGGGTTGCAGAAATAGGATTTTTAGGAAAAGAATTTTCAAGTTCCACAAAACGAAAACACTATAATGGGTAATTTACAAATCTGTACCCATTGTCCATGAATCCTCCTTTTCCTTGGCTCCCCCTCCTGAACTCCGCAAATCCTCTGCATCTAAGATTGACTATTTTTATGAAGTTGCATATTCTGAAGATAGTAAGATCTCTGAGACACACATTCCACTCATCAATCCTCACTCAGCTTTTGCCAAGCCATCTTCTTTCTCTCCTATCTGATCCATCAAACATCTTATTCGACATACTCCTCAAACTGTTAAGAAATATGTTCAGTCCTCTAAGTTTGACCAGCACCACATCTTAGCCACTCAGCAAGAACAGTTTGTTACCCTCCAAATCCCTCAAGAGTTCCCTCTTCAATGGGCTCAATAGGGTTTTACACATCTCCATTTTGGAGCCATCCGACTTGCTCTTTCATTCCATGGCCGTAAAGGTCTTCCTGTTGTGGCAATGATTGCTCTTCTTGATACCCGTTTTCTCGACTATCAACATGCTTGTATTGGAACTATCCAGACGACACTCAATGCTGGCACAATCATTGTAACTTTGTTCCCAAACTTCAACATGGCTCTAGCAGATCCCAGCCTGCTGACGGCTTTGAAGGTCCAGCTGCAGATTATTGGTGCCCCCCCAGACTTCTAATGCTGTTGCTGCCACTTTACACTATCAGATGGTCTATCGGGTCTAGAATCATGTTATAGATCTTAACCTCCCAATGGCTGATGAAGCCCTTGTCATCTCTGTTGATCGAGAAAAGATTTCCTGTGTTCATGTTCCAAGACAGATCCCACGAGATCAGCTTGTTAAGCTACTTCCAGACACGTAGGTCACTAATTATGAGAAGTTGCACAACAATTCCCAGCCGGTCCAATCGTCTGAACCCCAGTTCACAAAGAAGAAAGATGGTTCTGTTACCATCAAGTTTGCCAAAGCAAAAGAAGATGCTACATCCTCATTCACATCCTTCCCAACCATACTATGTTTCACCCCTTGTCCATCTGAAGCAGTTAGTATGGAATGTCTATATTCCAAACAATTCATCCATTCCTTTAATACACAAGGACAACCCATCCACTATTACAAAGATCCATCTGGACACTGTTATTGGGATGCTGATTGTGTGTATACATCATGTACTAGCACAGATTAAGAAGATGATAGACCCTCTTCAAGACGAAAGAAGAAGAAAGATCCCTTGTACCAAAGGTATCTTGATGGAGATCCTACTGTTGGTCCGCTTGGACAAGACAGTGAACCCTGGCAATACATGGTACAGTATGGCTCGCCTCAACCTCCTCAGGTATTGATACTAGAACCTCCATGTAAACTAGATTTTCCTCCACCATCATCATCTCCGCCTTCACCCTCAATAATACCCATCAAAAAATCAGTTACTTCTCCTTTCTATAAACCCATTCAGAAGTGGATAAAGAAAAATCTTTTTTTTCCCATCAAACTTCCAGAGCCATACAAATGTGTACCACTCTCGGATCCCCCTCCTATTTTGCAAAGTATTTGCATGCTCCAACCAGAAGACTTTCCTTCACTTCCCTCATTTGGCTAAGGCCAAACTAGTTCCGCAAGCATCAACTTCCCACCAGTTGAAAGCTTCTCTGATCTCAAAAAGAAATTCTTCCACTCTCCAAAAGCACCCTCTCCAAATGAGCTTGATGCTTTTGGTAGAAGAAAACCTCATCCTCTATCCGATACTGTTCTTAATTGGCAAACGGAGAATGCACTTGCTCAAAACCGTGCCATTGGAAAGGTGATCGAGGATACTACCTTGATTAAAAAGATACTTGAAGACTTCCAGAAGAGGCTGCATCTGTTAGAAACACATTAGATTCCTCAAAGTCATTTCTTGGAAGACCAAACTCTTGATATTGACAAGCTCAGGCAGTAGATTCAAATACTGGAAGCTCAACTTGTTGAATCTCAGCAATATTGACACCTAATTTTGGATCAGCCTTTTTTGGTTATTTTTTAAAAAAATCATGAAAAATCCATAAAAATTACAAAATTACAAAATCAACTTCGGTAGGCCTTGGCCAAGCCTAAGGAACCATTTTTGACCAAAAAATAATTTTTCATATTTTTTACATTTTTTAATATTTTCAGAAATTAGAAAAATACTAGAAAAATCATGAAAAATAGCATTTGATGTCACAAAAATATGGAAAAATAGCCAATATTTTTCTTTTAAATCCCTTGTCTTTTTGACCTCACAAAAAGTCCAAAATCAGACTCAATTTTACATGTTCCTTTGTAACACGTATGATTGAATTTGGTAAACAAATATCAATTGAGTCTTTTAATTTGTAATTTTGGCATTTTCTAGGATCTTGACATTCAATCTAACTGTCCCTTATTGAAATTTAGCCCAATTATTTGCACAAATTTCTCAATTGCACGAATTTGGTAAAATTACATACTTAATTGCATTTTAGTCCTTGAAAGTGGGCATATTTGAAATTATTTTCAATTCAGGGGCTATTATTGCAAATTAAACATACTGCCCAATGGATTTCATCATTTTGGATCGATTGACATAGGTAATTTGGCCCAATTTAACCATTTGAACTTTCAATTGCACGATTTCCCAATTTGCAATTACGTGAAAATTTGGGATTTTTATGGAAATTGATGTGAACTTTTGGGCAAAACCTCATTTCTGGATAAAAACCATGCCCTAAATTCGATTCTAAGGTCCAATCGTAAAAATTTCCCATTATTTTGGGTTTAATTTCGAAAATTGTAAGTCGGAACCGGTTAAGACCGGTCAAACCGCCGGTCGGACCTGTCGAACCGGTCCGTTATAGTGTCTTCTTCTTCATCAAGCCTGGGCGTAAATGAACAGTGCGAGGTTGAATTTCAACGAGGAAATTGGCCAAGCAATCGGCGGCAATTGAAGAAGCATTAGTTGGGGTTTGGTTCGTCGTAGCAGTCCTCATCGATTGACACCGGAATCACAACCAATGGTCGTCGGAGCGAGGAGTAATCGACCGGTCAAGACGCGTGACCTGCAAAAGTCAACAAATACCAAACGCAGGCCAAATTCGCGCAGGATGAGACTCGTCGGGGGACCAAATGAAACTGGACGGAATACCCAGCTTCTCCGTCGCCGTTAGCATACCATTTGGCACGTGATGGCACGTGAATTCAAGTGGGCAGAGAACCCCCCAATGCGCGGCAAAATTCTTGAAATCGATATATAGCCAGAGGGCCTTCGCGAAGCGAGAGGAGGGTTGATTCAGTTGGGGGAGGGTAAACATAATCGATATAGAGAGAAAAAGGAAGATAGAGAGCTCGCCCTCCATCGCCATTGTCGAGGGCGGAGCTTGGAATTGCAGAGCATCGGTCAGGCCTTTCCAGGCTAGACCAAAGCTCGGAGAGACCCTCAGGAGGCTGCCCATACCGCTAGGAAGCAATCACCGTCGGTCGCGCAGCCTGAAACCGCGGGAACAGGTGAGTTGCAGTTTCGAGCTTCTCACTGTGCATCAATGGCGACTCACGCATTTCCTGTTCATTCTTGCATTTAGAATGGGCGTTTGTTCCCTGAACACCACTGACCATCATTGCATCTTCATTTTGCATTGATTCCGTCCAAATATCTCGAATCGAGTCTTCGAACATAGCCTCAATTGCCGACCACTATCCATAGTTGCCCAGCTAAATCTGGGTCGAGTCAGCGGGTCAAAGTCCTAGGTGGCATTCAGCCATTGGTCCACGTATTGGTCCAGTCAGCACGGCCGTTGAAGGTTGTTATTCGAATAAGTAGATCGGACGGTCTAGGTTAATCGAGTTCAATAATTGGTGGCCGTCCGATTAGTAATTAGGATTATATGAAAATAGTTTTAATTCGAAAAATCAAACAGAACCGAAACGGTGTCGCTCAGGTTAGTGGCTAGGCGACGTCGTTTTGGGTTAGTACGGATGGACGGCTCAGATCGAGTCTTAGGTTCTAATCTGGACCGTGCATTTTAGTAAATCAATCCAACGGTCCTGGTCGAGTCTTCGTTTGATCTAGGCCATAGATTCTAGTCAGATGATCTGATGGTCGCGGATTACCCGCGTGGTTCAGTGAGGACCGTCGGATTAAAGCCGATTAATCCGAAAATAAAAATGGCAGAAACGGCGTCGTTTTGGCATAGCGGCCTCGCGGGTCCGGGTCCGGGCTAGGTTCCGATCCGAGTGGGCCGGGTCGACCCGGTCCGAATAACATTTTTTTAAATAAAAAATTCGAAAATGATTTTTTTTTTAAAAATGCTAGAAAATCACAGAAAATCCAAAAATATATAGGAAAATTGTGGAAAAATTTTAGACACTCCAGAAATCCCCAAGAATCGAGGATTGACCACAGACAACTGGTCAACCCTATTTTTGGGGTTTCTTATCCGTTCTTCCGAGATCCGACGATATTACCCTTTAGGGGTAAGTCACCTCTGCTGTATATGCGAGATAAGGCCGATAATACCAAGGAAAGAATTAGGGTTGGTTAGGTGATCAATTCTTAGGCTCGGGTTTTCGAGTCCCGCCTCTTTCCTCAAAACGACGATTTTGCCCATCAATGGGATAATCATCTTTCTTGCTCTAATCAAATCCTGGAAATTGCTTAAAGTTAGGGTTTGGGTCAGGTGGGTGACCAGCCGTAATATTTGATATTTCCAGTTCTCATATTTGTCCAAAATGACGATTTTACCCATCCGAGGGTAAAATCACTTTTAAATTTTAGAAAATTCCTGAAAATTCCTGAAAAATAGGAAATAGAAGGATTTGATCATCAATCCCATTTCTACCCTATTTTGATTACATATTTCATCTGAAATGACAATTTTGGCCTTCTAAAGCAAATTATCCTCAAATTTCTCAAAATTACGATTCTGCCCCTCATGAGCGAATCATGTCAAATCACTCATAAGTCTTGACTGATACTTCTCTAGGCTAATATAGCCTCATTAGGGATACCATACTGTCTTCATGCGTTTTATCCGCACGTATTGGATCCTCGATTTGCGCATTTACTTTTATTGACTGTGAGTGATAGGATAGCTATTCATGTCTGCATGAATTCCTAGATTTATGATTCGTACCCCACTCATTTGTATGAAATCCTAGGATCAGATAAATCATTCAACTTAGGTACCGAAAGGGCGTCGACTCTGACAGTCGGCGCAACTAAGTCCCCGATCCCGTTTCTCTGGTTTCCGCAGATATATAAAGATCGCTCCCAACTATTCGATAGGGTTTCCAATCGTACCCTCCACGAAACAATTGGTGGCGACTCCTTGGCATGTACACATATCACATGTCACCAGACCACACCGAAGGTCGACCACGTATATCCAGCCGTTGCGATTTGGGTAATAGACCTTGGGAGAGGCCCGCGTCCGATCAGGCGACGATCGGGCGGCCTATTAGCCCCCTCCGACAATCCTCCCTCGAGGAGAGGGCCGCGACAAGCAACTCAGGCCTTTATTTTCCACTGACACTTTGTTTTCACCCTTACAAAGGTCCCCGGCTCGATCTGCAGGATCCTCGTCATCCTTCGCAGAACTCCTTAAGTCAGCTCCACCAGCTCCCACTACAAATGTTTTAGCCCTCCGAGCTCAACTAAAAGAGATTGAAAAGGAAAAAGCCCGTGAAAAAGAAAATCATCCTCTCATACTCCCTCAGCTCCTACCAAGCCAGAACCTCATCATACACCACCTAATTCCCCTACTCACCTCTTTCAGTCCCTTATGATGTCTAACCCACTTGAGAATTTTCTCAGACACCAAATCCCGTCCATTTCCACAATCAAATCTGTTCCTTCCATCCCTGACCCAATTTCTTCTGAATCTGATGACTCATGCTCCTTTGACTCTTCCCAAGATTCCTTTTATGTAAGCCCTACTCCCAAAATCATGATGACAGATCCAACTCCCCGAGAAGAACATGCTGGTTCAAGTTCGGCCTATGCACCAAAGTCATACTTCTCGTTTGATGATATTCCATATCGAAAATGGCCTGATCGTTTTCAAGAATTCCATGCCTAGATGATGGCACGAAGCCTAACGAAACATAGCACTTATGAAGTCTTACTTGAATTCACCACCAAGCTCACAGGAGCCTTGAAGGATTGGTGGAAATCAGTTTCGTCACAAGATCAAATTGCTTTCTTGACCATGACATTGGAAGAAGCAATACAGATCATCCATCTCTACTTCATTGGTCAACCAGCAAATGAGAAAGAACTCAAGAGAAAAGAGTTTTTTGAAAGAAAATGTTGCTCTACATTCAGAAAAGATCTTGATCATCATTTCAGAAAAATGATCAAGTTGTTCTACCATCTTGGAGCAGACATCAAGCCTGTTTTCCTCGCCTCTATTCCCAAGGAAATTACTGATGCAGTTGAAAAGATTTTTCAGTCTGAAAAAAAGACCATTCAACGAGTCACATTTGGAGAACTTCAACAAGCAGCACATGTGGCCATAGAAGATTTATGCCGTAAAAAGGAACTGTTTCAGTCTTATCTACAGCAAAATCGCCATATGGACAAAGCTTGTCATCATCCAGAATTGAAGATCAAATGTTCAAATGACTGCTGTGATCCTTCCAGTTCGGGTCACAAGAAGAAACGACATTTCAAGCGGCTTTCTTTTGGGAAGTCAAAGAAACATGGCAAGAAATGGAATTTTTGAAGAAGAAAAGGCGCCATTCCAAAACCAGCAAGCAAAAATCTGACAAATGTTACATTTGCAACAAAAAGGTGCATTATGCAAAGAAATGTCCACAAGCAAAGCGCTAGGGAAATTACACTATCCAGAAGATTTCCCAGACCACAGGTATTTCTCTCAATGATGAAGACATTGAATCAGTCTTCTCTGTTGAAGACGAACCATCTCCTGATACCCTTTGTGCTATTCAAGCATATTCTTCTGACTCAGATGATTCTCCAGGAGATATTCTTGCTCTCTTCCCTACTGAACATTCAGACTTTACTTCATCTCAAATCCCCAATTCTTCACTCCCCATACATTCCTGTTGATATACTCACCTCTGAATCTGCGAAACCAATCCAAGTCATAGCCCTTATAGATACTGGGGCTGCTGCTTCTTTGATGGATACAAAGATACTCCCTAAGACTTTCTGGTCCTCTTATACCAGATACTTCACTTCTGCCTCTAAAGATACTTTTGTTACCAAACTTCGCAGTAAACCAGTGACTCTTGAAATTTTTCCTCAGTGTTCCATCACCACTAAAATTCTTGGTTGTCAGTCACATGATAAAGATCTGATCATTGGGTAGGATATTCTTTCCCAGTTACCCAAACTCAAAATTGTCCCCGATGGTCTCAAGTTCGAAGACCAATTCAAAGAATTTGTATATATCCAAAGACTCTTTGTCATACAACCAGAAATACTTGACCCTATCATCCAAACTCTGTTGTCATGCTGTGTAGAATCTCACTCTCAATTCTCTCAAACTTGTTCTAAACCCCTCTGGAAAAATTAAGACTTCTTTGTTCGTTTACACGTCAAGAAAAGTGAAGATGTCAATCCCACAAAAGCCAGTCATTCTGGCATGAACCCTAATCATCTTACTCTTGCCCAGAAAGAATGTGTTGAACACCTTGCCCAAGGTCTTATTGAGCCTTCAAATTCCCAATGGGGTTGTGAAACTTTTTATGTCAATAAAAGAGCTGAACAGAATCGAAGAAAGCTCAGACTTGTTATCAATTACCAACCATTAAACACATTCCTCCAGGATGACAAGTTTCCTCTTCCTCACAAAAATTCTCTTTTCTCTAGCTTAGCCCAAGCCAAAATTTATTCAAAATTAAACTTGAAAGCGGGATTCTGGCAAATTGGAATACATCCTGATGCTCGTCCCAAGACATGATTTTGTATTCCAAATCTACATTTTCAATGGACTGTCGTCCCATTTGGCCTCAAGAATGCCCCGTCTCTCTTCCAAAAGGCTATGTGTCAGATCTTCCAGCCTTTGTTGGCCCATGCCAGATTTATATCGACGACATTCTTCTCTATAGTCCGACGAAGATTCTCATTGTTTGCTCCTTAAACAGTTTGCTGAGATCATTCAAAAGCATGGCATTATGCTTTTCCAAAAGAAGATGGTTATCGCCCAGAAGAAAATTGAATTCCTGGGTATGCACCTCAAGGAAGGAACGTACTGCCCTGGCCCACATCATGCTGAAAAATTACAAACGTTCCCTGATTCAGATATCTCAACAACTCAGGTGCAATCATTCTTAGGTGTTGTAAACTATCTTAGGGATTTTGTCCCAAGGATATCTAAAACCCTTCACCCACTCCAGAAGTTATTGAAAAAGAATGCACCGCCATGAGGACCTAGACAAACTAAAGCAGTTGTCTATCTGAAAGAGATCTTGCAGCATCTCCCGCCTCTGCAAATCCATCCACAGGAAAAAGGATTTTACAGACCGATGCTAGCGACAAGTATTGGGCTGCTGTCCTCCTTGAAGAACTCAATGGTAAGCGTCGAATCTGTACTTGCAAAAGTGGACATTTTTCCCATGCTGAAATGTATTACCATTCCACTTTCAAAGAAATCCTGGTCATTAAAAATGATATCAAAAAATTCGAGTTTCATTTCATTGGCCATAATTTTCTTGTTGAAATAGACATGTCATCTTTCCCTCAAATGCTCAAGTTCAAACAGAAGCAAATTTCACATCCACAACTTCTGCGTTGCGCAGAATAGTTTTCAAAATACTCATTTGATACTAAATACATTCCTAGAAAGAAAAATGTCCTTGCTGATTTTCTCTCTCGACCCAAAGAGCCTGTTTCTTCCATCAACATGTACATTCGAAAGAATCCCATCGACCCTGGCACTTTCAGAGCCACTCCCATACGTGGAGCACATTAGTGGAACTCTCACAAATATCCTCCAGAAGTGCCTCGACAGATTGAACAAAATGTCTTATTTCATAATATGACATTTCATCTTTGGAACTACCAATATCGTATTTTCAGATAATATGGAGGATTAATGTTGAGTCATAGGGGACTTGATCCGGTTTATCCTTTTATCTGTCTCCTACAATGGACCCCTGATCATGAGTTCACTGAGGAACTCAAATGATTTTTCTGGTACTTATTTAACTTGCACATTGTGGCAATGGAATTCCCAACGGACAAGATCATTAAAGTTCTCTCTGATGCTTTAATGGGAAACTTCTCTGACCAGAAACCTCTCACTGAGTTACTCACATGGTTTCAACCATTGCAAGTTTGGAAACACATGTTTGTACAATAGAGATTCATCGGACGTCATGAACCAGAAAGGCATACTACGTGCCTATTCCACAGACCATGGTACTATATTGGTCCAACTAGAGATCCTCGTACATCAGTTGCTCCGGCAGGCACTACCACATTCAGGCCTGATCTCCAAAAACAGAAGTTTGAAGTACAACGTACTCTACCCAGATCTTTATCAACAATTTAGTACGAGTTACGAGAACTTCAAAGGATTTTGTTCCAAGGAAATCAATCCATCCCCTCAGAAGTCTGGCCTTATCCAGCCACTAATCTTTCATGGGACAGACCTAGAGCTCATCCACAGACACTTGAAGCACTTGAAGAGTTTCAAAGTAATCAACCAGACACTCCAATGGACACTGATGATCCATACGGAGGACTGTTCTCTCAAGACCCATTTGACTATGGGTTTATAGAAAGGAGAAGTAACTGATTTTTTTATCGGTATTATTGAGGGTGAAGGCGGAGATGATGATGGTGGAGGAAAATCTTGTTTACATGGAGGTTCTGGTATCAATACCTGAGGAGATTGAGGCGAGCCATACTGTACCATGTATTGCCAGCGTCTATTGTCTTGTCCAAGCGGACCAACAGTAGGATCTCCACCAAGATACCTTTAGTACAATGGATCTTTCTTCTTCTTTCGCCTTAAAAAGGGACTATCATCTTCTTCATCTGTGCTAGTACATGATGTACACGCACAATCAGCATCCCAATAATACTGTCTAGAAGGATCTTTGTAATAATGGATGGGTTATCCCTGGATATTAAATGAATGGATGAATTGTTTGGAATCTGGACATTCCATACTAACTGCTTCAGATGGACAAGAGATGAAACATAGTATGATTGGGAAGGATTGGAATGAGGATGTAGCATCTTCTTTTTCTTTGGCAAACTTGATGGTAACAGAACCATCTTTCTTCTTTGTGAACTGGGGTTCAGACGATTGGACCGGCTGTGAATTGTTGTGCAACTTCTCATAATTAGTGACCCACGTGTCTGGAAGTAGCTTAACAAGCTGATCTTGTGGGATCTGTCTTAGAACATGAACACAGGAAGTCTGATCTCGATTAACAAAGATGACAAGGGCTTCATCAGCCCCTGGGAGGTTAAGATCTATAGCATGATTCTGGACTCGATAGACCATCTGATAGTGTAAAGTGGCAGCAACAGTATTAGAAGTCTGGGGGGCACCAGTAATCTGCAGCTGGACCTTCAAAGCCGTCTTCAAAGCCGTCAGCAGATTGGGATCTGCTAGAGCCATGTTGAAGTTTGGAAACAAAGTCACGAAGACTGTGCCAGCATTGAGTGTTGTCTGGATAGTTACAATACAAGCATGTTGATAGTCGAGAAAACGGGTATCAAGAAGAGCAATCATTGCCACAACAGGAATACCTTTACGGCCATGGAATGAAAGAGCAAATCGGGTGGCTCCAAAATGGAGATGGGTAAAACCATGTTGAGCCCATTGAAGAGGGAACTCTTGAGGGATTTGGAGGGTAACAACTGTTATTGCTGAGTGACTAAGATGTGGTGCTGGTCAAACTTAGAGGACTGAACATATTCCTTAACAGTTCAAGGAGTATGTCGAATAAGATGTTTGATGGATCAGATAGGAGAGAAAGAAGATGGCTTGGCAAAAGCTGAATAAGGATTGATGAATGGAAGGTGTGTCTTAGAGATCTTACTATCTTCAGAATATGCAACTTCATAAAGATAGTCAATCTTAGATGTAGAGGATTTGCGGAGTTCAGGAGGGGGACCTAAGGAAAAAGGAGGATTCATGGACAATGGGTGAAGATTTTGGTAATATTTCCATGTGTATGAAAGGTCTCCTAATGTAGGTCTTTGGTTAGATTCATAACCACAACATGATATTGGCGATAATGGCTCTGATATCAATAAGGAAGCGGAGACAAGCTTGAACCCGAAATGTAAGTATGCTATCCCAACAACAACGGCGGTTCTACCAGCCAAATATGGGACTGCCTTTCTGCATAACAAGCTCACTCTTGAAGCTCAACATTAAAGATCCCAGATATTTCTAGCTCACAGGTTCCACCGAGGTGGCAAGTGAGGAGCATACTAAACCACATCGCACTAATCATATTAACAAGAGGAATCTACCAAGAAGAACCATGCGTAAGGAGAAGAGAGATTTAGAAACTCATAGTGGAATATTTCATTTCACAACTGAAGGGAGAGTCCCCATTTTCTTCTTACATTGCTCAGCCTTTTATAGCCAAACATTTTACACAAAGAAACAAAACACATTGGATTCTCAGATCCAAATAGTTCTGCTACATGAACAACTTTTGACCTCCAACGGGCCAATTATTGAAACAAACAAAGCATACATCATTTTCAACACATGTGGCCGACATATATAATTACATCCTACGGCAGTCTAGGTCAGGGTGATAGTTTGCATCGTCTAAGTCTGAACTGTCAGGTCCATCTTTTGCTTTCTTGAATTCTCTCAAAAGACGGTCTTCTTCGTACTCATTAATCAATGCATCTGTCTCGGGATCATCAGGGATTCCACATATAAGATAATAATTATTGGATGGAACATGAGTGCATTGAGTAGAACTTGACGGTACATCCATTGAACTGGACGGAGTATCTGAGGCGGCTGTGTTTGGCTGGGGAAATCCATAGTCAAATACGGTCTTCTTCGCACTCATTGATCAATGCATCTGTCTCGGGATCATCAGGGATTCCACATATAAGATAATAATTATTGGATGGAACATGAGTGCATTGAGTAAAACTTGACGGTACATCCATTGAACTGGAGGGAGTATCCGAGGCAGCTGTGTTTGGCTGGGGAAATCCATAGTCAAATGGGCTTGAGAGAACGGTCCTCCGTATTGATCATCAGCGTCCATTGGAGTGTCTAGTTGATTGTTTTGGAACTCATCAAGTGCTTCAAGTGTCTGTGGATGAGCTTTGGGTCTGTCCCATGAAAGATTAGTGGTTGGATAAGACCAGACTTCTGAGGGGATGGATTGATTTCCTTGGAACAAAATCCTTTGAAGTTCTCGTAACTCGTACTGAATTGTTGATAAAGATCTGGGTAGAGTACGATGTACTTCAAACTTCTGTTTTTGGATATCAGGCTTGAATGTGGTAGTGCCTGTCGGAGCAACTGATGTACGAGGATCTCCAGTTGGACCAATGTAGTACCATGGTTTATGGAATAGGCACGTAGTATGCCTTTTTGGTTCAGGACGCCCGATAAATCTCTGTTGGACAAACATGTGTTTCCAAGCTTGCAATGGTTGAAACCATGTGAGTAACTCAATGAGAGGTTTCTGGTCAGAGAAGTTTCCCATTAAAGCATCAAAGAGAACCTTAATGATCTTGTCCGTTTGGAATTTCATTGCTACAGTGTGCAAGTTAAATAAGTACCAGAAAAACTATTTGAGTTCCTCAGTGAACTCATGATCAGGGGTCCATTGTAGGAGACGGATAAAGGGATAAATCGGATCAAGTCCCCTAGAACTCAACATTAATCCTCCATGTTCTCTGAAAATATGATGTTGGTAGTTCCAAAGATGAAATGTCATATTATGAAATAAGACATTTTGTTCAATCTGCTGAGGCACTTCTGGAGGATATTTGTGAAAGTTCAACTAATGTCTTCCACGTATGAGAGTGGCTCTGAAAGTGTCAGGGTGGATGGGATTCTTTCGAATGTACATGTTGATGGAAGAAACATGCTCATTGGGTCGAGAGAGAAAATCAGCAAGGACATTTTTCTTTCTAGGAATGTATTTAGTATCAAATGAGTATTTTGAAAACTATTCTGCCCAATGCAGAAGTTGTAGATGTGAAATTTGCTTCTGTTTGAACTTGAGCATTTGAGGGAAAGATGACATGTCCATTTCAACAAGAAAATGATGACCAATGAAATGAAATTCGAATTTTTTGATATCATTTTTAACGGCCAGGATTTCTTTGAAAGTGAAATGGTAATGCATTTCAGCCTGGGAAAAACGTCCACTTTTGTAAGCACAGATTTGACGCTTACCATTGAGTTCTTCGAAGAGGACAGCAGCCTAATCATTGTCGCTAGCATCGATCTGTAAAATCATTTTCCTGTGGATGGGATTTGCAGAGGCGGGAGATGCTGCAAGATCTCTTTCAAATAGACAACTGCTTTAGTTTGTCTAGGTCCCCAAGACAGTGCATTCTTTTTCAACATCTTCTGGAGTGGGTGAAGGGCTTTCGATATCCTTGGGACAAAATCCCTAAAATAGTTTACAACACCTAAGAATGATTGCGCCTGAGTTGTTGAGAGATCTGAATCAGGGAACGTTTATAATTCTTCAGCAAGATGCAGGCCAGGGCAGTACATTCCTTTCTTGAGGTGCATACCCAGGAATTCAATTTCCTTCTGGAAGAGAGACGGGGCAGTCTTGCCATGCTTTTGAATGATCTCAGCAAATTGCTTAAGGAGCAGACAATGGGAATCTTCGTCTGGACTGTAGAGAAGAATGTCGATATAAATCTGAGCATGTGCCAACAAAGGCTGGAAGATCCGACACATAGACTTTTGGAAGAGAGACGGGGAAATGCCGATTTGGGATACAAAATCCTGTCTTGGGGCAATCATCATGATGTATTCCAATCTGCCACAATCCCGCTTTCAGGTCAAATTTTGAATAAATTTTGGCTTGGGCTAAGCTGGAGAAAAGAGAATTTTTGTGAGGAAGAGGAAACTTGTCATCCTGGAGGAATGTGTGTAATGGTTGGTAATTGATAACAAGTCTGAGCTTTCCTTGATTCTGTTCAGCTCTTTTATTGACATAAAAAGCCTCACAAGCCCATTGGGAATTAGAAAGCTCAATAAGACCTTTGGCAAGGAGTTCAACATATTCTTTCTGGGCAAGAGCAAGATGATCACGATTCATGCCAGAATGACTGGCTTTTGTGGGATTGACATCTTCACTTTTCTTGAAGGGCAAACAAACAAAGAAGTCTTGATTTTTCTAGAGGGGGTTAGAAAAAGTTTGAGAGAATTGAGAGAGATTCTGCACAGCATGACAACAGAGTTTGGGTGATAGGGTCAAGTATTTCTGGTTGTATGACAAAGAGTCTTTGGATGTCTACAAATTCTTTGAACTGGTCTTCGAACTTGAGACCATCGGGGACATTTTGAGTTTAGGTAACTGGGAAAGAATATCCCACCCAATGATCAGATCTTTATCATGAGACTGACAACCAAGAATTTTAGTGGTGATGGAACACTGAGGGAAGATTTCAAGAGTCATTGGTTTATTGCGAAGTTTGGTAGCAAAAGTATCTCCAGAGGCAAAAGTGAAGTATCTGGTATAAGAGGACCAGAAAGTCTCAAGGAGTATCTTTGTATCCATCAAAGAAGCAGCAGCCCCAGTATCTATAAAGGCTATGACTTGGATTGGTTTCGCAGATTCAGAGGTGAGTATATCAACAGGAATGTATGGGGAGTGAAGAATTGGGGATTTGAGACAGAGTAGGTCTGAATGTTCAGTAGGGAAAAAAGCAAGAATTGGATTTGTTTTGCAAAGTATTTGCATGCTCCAACCAGAAGACTTTCCTCCACTTCCCTCATTTGGTTCAAGCCAAACCAATTCCGCAAGCATCAAATTCCCACCAGTTGAAAGCTTCTCTGATCTCCAAAAGAAATTCTTCTACTCTCCAAAAGTACCCTCTCTAAATAAGCTTGATGCTTTTGGTAGAAGAAAACCTCCTCCTCCATCCGATATTGTTCTTAATTGGCAAACGAAGAATACACTTGCTCAAAACCGTGCCATTGGAAAGGTGATCGAGGATACTGTCTTGATCAAAAAGATACTTGAAGACTTCCAAAAGAGGCTGCATCTGTTAGAAACACAGCAGATTCCTCGAAGTCATTTCTTGAAAGACCAGACTCTTGAGATTGACAAGCTCATGCAGCATATTCAAATACTAGAAGCTCAACTTGCTGAAACTCAGCAACCCAGGCCTTTATTTTCCACTGACCATTTGTTCACCCTTACAAAGGTCCCCGGCTCGATCTGCAGGATCCTCTTCATCCTTCGCAGAACTCCTTAAGTCAGCTCCACCAGCTCCCACTACAAATGTTTTAGCCCTCCGAGCTCAACTGAAAGAGATTGAAAAGGAAAAAGCCTGTGGAAAAAGAAAATCATCCCCTCCTACTCCCTCAGCTCCTATCAAGTCAGAACATCATCATACACCACCTGATTCCCCTACTCACCTCTCTCAGTCCCTTATGGTGTCTAATCCACTTGAGAATTTTCTCAGACACAAAATCCCGTCCATTTCCATAATCAAATCTGTTCCTTTCCTCCCTGACCCAATTTCTTCTAAATCTTTTAACTCATGCTCCTCTGACTCTTCCCAAGATTCCTTTTATGTAAGCCCTACTCCCAAAATCATGATGGCAGATCCAACTCCCCGAGAAGAACATATGACTGAATCAGGAGTAACTTTTCCTCCAGAAGCTGGTTCAAGTTCAGCCTCTGCACCAAAGTCATACTTCTCGTTTGATGATATTCCATATCGAAAATGGCCTGATCGGCTTTAAGAATTCCATGCCTGGATGAGCACGAAGCCTGACGAAACATAGCACTTATGAAGTCCTGCTTGAATTCACCACCAAACTCACAGGAGCCTTGAAGGATTGGTGGAAATCGATTTCGTCACAAGATCAAATTGCTTTCTTGACCATGACATTGAAGAAGCAATACAGATCATCCATCTCTACTTCATTGGTCAACCAGTAAATGAGAAAGAACTCAAGAGAAAAGAGTTTTTTTGAAAGAAAATGTGCTCTACATTCAGAAAAGATCTTGATCATCATTTCAAAGAAATGATCAAGTTGTTCTACCATCTTGGAGCAGACGTAAATCTCATGCCTGTTTTCCTCACCTCTATTCCCAAGGAAATTAGTGATGCAGTTGAAAAGATTTTTCAGTCTGAAAAACGGACCATTCAACAAGTCACATTTGGAGAACTTCAACAAGCAGTACATGTGGCCATAGAAGATTTATGCCGTAAAAAGGAACTATTTCAGTCTTATCTATAGCAAAATCGCCATATGGACAAAGCTTGTCATCGTCCAGAATTGAAGATCAAATGTTCAAATGACTGTTGTGATCCATCCTGTTCGGGTCACAAGAAGAAACGTCATTTCGAGCGGCTTTCTTTTAGGAAGTCAAAGAAACATGGCAAGAAATGGAAGTTTTTGAAGAAGAAAAGGCGCCATTCCAAAACCAGCAAGCAAAAATCTGACAAATATTACATCTGCAACAAAAAGGGGCATTATGCAAAGAAATGTCCACAAGCAAAGCGCCAGGGAAATTACCTGATCCATAAGATTTCCCAGACCACAGGTATTTCTCTCAGTGATGAAGACATTGAATCAGTCTTCTCTGTTGAAGACAAACCATCTCTCGATACCCTTTGTGCTATTCAAGCATACTCAGTCACTATTCTCTTTACTTCTTCTCAGATGATTCATGTTAGACTTAATATGATCACCTTAAACAAACTATTTCTTCTCTCTGTTGTTTATGGTGAGCATACTTTTGTGGCACGAAGATCCCTTTGGGCTGACCTTATTCGACTCAGTGATTGTATGGACCCATGGATGGTAGCTGGACACTTTAATGCTATCTGTGATCATACAGACAGGATGAGGAGTTCCAACCCTTGGATCCTTGCTTTTGATGAGTTTGGGGAGTGCTTAGTACAAGCTGGACTTAATGATCTCAGATATGGAAGCCATCGATTTATGTAGCCTACTTCGTCCAGGGAGACTCGTAAACAACAGAAGATTGATCGTGTACTTATCAATTATCACTAGACACAGAACTTCTCCTTCTCGGAAGTAACATTCTTGCCCCCTGGGATTTCGGACCACACACCTATGGTGGTCAAGATACTTCCTCCTCATGGTTCCAAGAAACCTTTTAAGTTCTTCAACTTCTGGCTCTATCTTCCTTCTTTTAGAGATATTATAACTGAGGTCTGGAACACCAACTTTGGGGGCTCTCCTATGTATGTAATCTGTTGCAAACTAAAGCTTCTTAAAGGTCGGCTAAAACTTTTAAACCGAAGCTCTTTCTCGGATATTTCTAGCCGTACTGAACAAGCTAGACAAGTTCTCTCCTCTATCCAAAATGCTATTGTTCTAGACCCTACAAATCAGAATCTGGCGATTATTGAAGTGGAACATCTCAAGACTTTTTCTGACCTTAGGCTCCAAGAAGAGTCTTTCTACAAACAAAAGTCGAGAATTAGATGGCTTAAAAAGGGTGACTTGAACACAAGGTACTTCCATCACTTCGTGAATAAAAGACAACTTCACAACCACATCATCTCGGTGGCTGATGTGAATGGTACTCTCTTGACCGAACCATGCTTGGTTCGGAACCACATTGTGGGACACTTCCAAGAGTTGCTCAATGGAGACTCCACCTCCATTCGGCCTCAGTTGGATGATATTAGAGGTTTCCTTTCTCACACCTTGGATGAGGACTATATTGCTTTTCTTTCTTGGCCAGTCATGGAGGAGGAGATTCGCACCACATTTCTCTCTCTAGCTAGAGATAAGGCTCTTGGCCCAGATTATTATAATGTTGATTTCTTTAAGTCCTCTTGGGACATTGTTGGGTCATCAGTTACTTCGGCCATCAAGGATTTCTTTAACCATGGGAGGCTCCTCAAGGAAATCAATACCACCATTCTAACCCTTGTTTCGAAGATTCCCAATGCTATGGCCATGAATGATTTTCGTCTCATTGCATGTTGTAATACAATGTACAAATGCATCACTAAATTGTTAGCCAACCGGATTGCAGCAGTCTTGCCTTCTATCATTTCCACCTCCCAAACTGCTTTTGTTAAGGGTCGGAAAATTAGTGGCAATATCATGATTGCGCAAGAACTCTTTGCGAATTTCCATCATGAGTCGTACCTTCCAAAATGCGCTATCAAAGTTGACTTCAAGAAAGCTTATGACACTGTGGATTGAGCTTTCATTGAGATTGTTATGAATGCATTTGGGTTTCCAGCCTACTTTATTAAGTTGATCATGGAATGTGTATTCTCACCTAAGTTCTCAGTTGCTATAAATGGGGAGTTGCATGATTTTTTCTCTAGTAGCAAGGGGCATACGGCACCTATTCACCATGATTATGAAAGTTTTTTCTAGGATCTTACATGCCAAGATGAGCCTTCCAGGGTTCAAATTCTTTTGGCGTTGCAAGCAGGCTCGGCTATCTCATTTATTCTTTGCGGATGATGTCCTTCTATTTGCTGGAGCTCACTTGCCCTCTATCACCTCTATCAAGGATGGGCTAGACTTATTCTCAGTTTGGTCTGGACTGAGGCCAAATTCAGACAAGAGTGAGGTGTTCCTTTCCGGTGGGTCGGCTACCTGTCGCGACCCGTCCAAAAATCAAAACGGACGCGGCTAATGGATTACCGATCGCGGGCTTTGGATCGGCGCGGGCCCTCCCAGGCCCATACCAAATCGCGGCGGGAGTGTCTTTTGAGGGTTCGACGATAAGAGTCGATCGCTTTCGACCTTCAGTGTGGTCGTGGTGGCATGTGCAAATTGTGCATGCATTTGGAGTCGCCACCGGTCTTTCTTGGAGGGTAGACCGGAAACCTTACTGACCGATTGGGAGAGATCGATCAGTTCTGCGGAACCAGAGATTTTGAGTTCGGGGACTTGGTTACGTCGGTGTCATTACCAACGCCCTTTCGGTACCTAACGTGAGTGATTTTCCTAACTAAGAGTTCATGCAGGCGCAATTTTGGGTGAGATAGGTTTGATTCAGGGTTTCATGCAGATTGGAAAACTATTCCTATCAATCACAATCAATTTAAATGAAAGCGCAAGTCACGTGCATAAATAAATCATGTCAATGCACATCAATTTCAATCATTGGCCTCCTAGTATAGCCATAAGGGCTTAGGGAAGATGTGATTTAGGGCTAGGGGTAAAATGGGAAGATTCGGGGACAATTAGCCCGAAGGGCAAAATTGTCATTTTTGGAAGGTTTGGATACCTAATTACCCAAAATATTCCATGGCCAGTTGATTGTGGTCATTTCCCATTTTTGAGAATTTTTTGGAATTTCTTGATTTTTCTTCAATTTTTGGAAGACGATTCGCCCGAAGGGCGAAATCGTCATTTTAAAGAAGGTTCGGGGTTCAGAACACCCGGGATGAGACTTGGCCAGTTGTTTGTGGCCATTTCCTATTTTTTTGGGATTTTCCTGGATTTTTAGATTTTTTTGGAAGACGGTTTGCCGGAAGGGCAAAACCGTCATTTCTGAAAAGACCGGGGGTCAAAAGACCCGAAACGGGGCGTGGCCAGTTGAATATTGCCATTTCCTATTTTCTGGAATTTTTTAGAATTTTTCTGAATTTTTCGAATTTTTTGAATATTTCATGATTTTTTATTTTTTATTGATTTTTTGATTATTTTATTATTTTCTGAATTTTTTTTTTAAAAAAATATTCAAAAATATTTTCCGGGCCGGGTCAAACCCGGCCCGCGCCTCTCGGGCGCCCGGCCCGACCCTAGGGGTCGACACCGGCCTAAAACGACACCGTTTTATATTTTTAATCATTTTCCTATTTTTTTACAATTTTTTTGATTTTTTATCTATTTTATTTAATTATCCGAAAATTCCCCGGATCCGACGGTTCTCATCGCGCCACGTGGCCTCATCCTGTGCGTCCGATCTTCCACTAGATCGGACGTCCCTCAGTGAGCCACGTGGCCAAATCGTAGCCATCGGATCAAAAATCAATTATTTTCCTTTTTTAGAAAAACCTTCGGATCGAACGCTCTAGAACGTGCCACGTGGCCTCCTCTGGTGCGTCCGATCTTGTACAAGATCGGACGTCCCTCAGCGAGCCACGTGGCACATTCTCGTCCGCCGGATCGATTATTCGAAAATCATTTATTTAATTTTGCAAAATTCCAGGATCGCGACACGTGTCGCGATCGTGGCCGTCCGTTTGTTTTATTTAAAAATAAGCGGACCGGACCCCACCCGGCTGACGTGGCTGCCTACGTGGCACGCCACGTCGGCCGTTGACCGTTGACCGGCCGGAGGGTCGCCGGAGAAGACGATGAACAGTGAAAAATCCGGCGGGAATAGTTAAAATTCCGGCGAGGTCGCCGGAAAATGCCCAAAATTGACCAAAACTCAGAATTTCTTGGAGATTTTTACACCATTAGACTCCCTAACATTTCAACATCATCATACCACAGAAATGAAGGCCATGAACACGTCCCAAATAGGCAAAACCGGACCTCCCCGAACCCGGCTCCGGCGAGGAATTTTGTAGAAAATTTTATTCGACTAAACTCGGTTCCGGGCATTCACGTGGCATCTAAGGAAGGTTTAGAAGCTTACCTATGGTCCTTTGATGGTCGGTGGCCGTGGGCTTCGCCGGTGTGAGCTTTAGGCTCGGCCCGAGCACATCGAACTCCGGCCATCGCTCCCGGCATCGTTCCGTGCAAAATGAATATGGAAACAAGCTTATAACAAGTTCTAATGAAGCTTAAAGGCGGTTTTTCGCACAAATAGAGCTCGGGGATAACTCGGCCGAGAGCCAAAATATCAAGTCCTCATTCGGGCATTTCGTCCAACACGTTATAGGCGCGCGAGAAATGGAGGTTGAGAGAGAATACCGACACGTCCGGAGCTTGCCGACGACCGCCAAGCCCTTGGCGATGTTTGCTGTGGTACGTTGAAGGTCCGAGGAAGCTCTTCGCGCTCCCCCTCCGCTCAAAAAAAAATCCCCCTCTCTCTCGGCCTCCCTCTCCCCTTAAACCGAGAATCCCGCCGATTTTTATGGCCGACCGGCGACCTCGGTGCCTACTCCACGTTCAGAACACGAGCATGGGTCTCCCTCTTCTGTCCCCCACGCTCGTTCGCCTTTGTTTTTTTCGAAAACCCGCATGCCCACGTTCCCCTGTTTTTTGCTGTCCACGTTCTGCAGATTCTGCACATTCTGTGCATGGTCTGCAGATCCGGGTCGGACCGGGTCGGGTCGGGTCGGACCCGACCGGCCCGGTTCGGCCAAATCGCCCAAATCGCCAAATTGACCCCCTAAATGACCTCTTTTCATGAAATTGATGGCAAAATCGGATTCCTTGACATGTTTTCCATCAAATATGGGTATTTTCGTGAATCAATTTATTGAAATTCTGTGAAAACCCCAAATTGTCCCTAGGATCCGAAATTTAATTTCGCCAAATCGAAGGCCTAAACGATCGAATTAGCCAAAATTGAGCCCACCAATGGATTCAGCATGATGAAAACTGTTGGGCAGAGGTGTTTAATTTTAATGGGTGTGCCCGTGTGAAATTTAATTTCAAAAATTGTGAAACCGGGGACTAAATTGAAAGATTTTTATGCAATTAAGCCCTTTTGGTTAAAATTGATCGAATTAGAGGGCAAATTGACCCAATTGCATTTCAGTACTTTAGAGTCCAATGTCATAGCTTATAAAAACCGAGAATTGAAAATTAAAAGACTCGAAAAGGATTTTTTAGGCCCGGTTCGGGATTAGGTTTGTGAAGGAACCCAATGAACCAAGCCGAATTTCCCTAATAAAAAGCGAAAATATTAAAGAGAGAATTAAAATAAAATTTCTGAATATTTTTTGTAATTTTCTGACCACGGATGGTATTTTTCTGATTTTTTGGGTATTTTTATAATTAAATAAATTCCAAAAAATATTAAAAAATTCAAAAAATATTTTTTGTTCAAAATTGGTTCCTAAGGCTAGGCTAAGGCTCCCAAAGTTGATTTTGCAATTTTTTGACCTTTTTTTGCTATTTTTAATTAATTTTAGAAATAAAAACTAAAATAAAAGATGGTCAAAAATCAGGTATCAACAGCTGCCCCTCTTTGAGAGTGAGCTCGTCAGAGATTGCTTTCAAAGACAAAATGACACCTGAATCTTAACCGACTCGACTGGGGAAAAGAAAGGCTATGACATCGAACCCTTAAGTCCTTTGATGAATGCTCAAATTCATCACCGATTTACTCTGACAATTAGAACACGGGTCGGAGCGAGGGAGGCTTACCTGACGTTTACCTGCCTGTTGAATGCTGCGCACGCAGAGTCGGAGGAGGTTTTTTTTTTTTTTTTTTTTTTTTTTTTTTACCCTTCGTGGCGTCTAGTTCGCCATGCTGGGTTTTTATTACTCCCTTCATGGCTCCTGATTTGCCACTTTGGGGTCTTGAAATTCTTTTCCACGGCTACCGGTTGCAATCCATTCCGAAAGGTGAGAGCTTCGAGGCGTGGCTATCCGGCGCGTGCTTCGTGGAAAAGGCGGTCACCGTATCTCTAGGCGGCAAGTCGCGAGCGTTATGGGCTCTGATCTTGAACCGTGCTTTGAGACACCTCTGTCGTGAATCCCTGTGTAGTGGGACTTTGGGTGGAATAAATGTCTTTCCCGCGGCTACCGGCTGCAATCCATTCCGAAGGGTGAGAGCTTCGAGGCGTGGCTATCCGGCGCGTGCTTCGTGGAAAAGGCGGTCACCGTATCTCTAGGCGGCAAGTCGCGAGCGTTATGGGCTCCGATCTTGAACTGTGCTTTGAGACACCTCTGTCGTGAATCCCTGTGTCGTGGGACTTTGGGTGGAATAAATGTCTTTCCCGCGGCTACAGGCTGCAATCCATTCCGAAGGGTGAGAGCTTCGAGGCGTGGCTATCCGGCGCGTGCTTCGTGGAAAAGGCGGTCACCGTATCTCTAGGCGGCAAGTCGCGAGCGTTATGGGCTCCGATCTTGAACTGTGCTTTGAGACACCTCTGTCGTAGATCCCTGTCTGGTGGGATTTGGGGTGGAAGAAATCTTCTGTAGCTGAAAATTGGCGATCCGGTCCGGAAGATGACAGATCCGCGGCTACCAACCTGTGAACACTTACAGAGAGATTTATTTAGGTCATCGTGCTTTCGAAACGGCAAGCGAGCCTTTTGAGCTCCAGTCTTGGGTCGACTTCTAGGCACCTATTTGCTTTAGAGGATCCCATGACGCTGACTAGCGGGGCCAGAGGGGATTTTTCAAGTTTTGAAGAGGGTTCCCAATACGGAGGTTTTCCACGTCCGACGGGATTGTTTGTTTTTGAAAAGGGGTCCCAAGTCGGAGGTTTTCCACGTCCGCTGGGATGGTCTGTTTCTCAAAAGGAGATCCCAACACGGAGGTTTTCTACGTCCGATGGGATTGCTCGGTTCTTCAAATGGTTCCCAAGTCGGAGGTTTTCTACGTCCGGTGGGATTTCCTGATTTTTGAAAGGGGTTCCCGAATTGGAGGTTTTCCACGTCCAATGGGATTGTTTGTTTCTCAAAAGGAGTTCCCAACACGGAGGTTTTCTACGTCCGATGGGATTGCTCGGTTCTTCGAATGGTTCCCAAGTCGGAGGTTTTCTACGTCCGGTGGGATTTCCTGATTTTTGAAATGGGTTCCCGAATTGGAGGTTTTCCACGTCCAATGGGATTGCCTATTTTTGAAAAGGATTCCCAAGGCGGAGGTTTTCCACGTCCGACGGGATTGTTTGATTTTCTTGAAAAGGTTCCCAAGTCGGAGGTTTTCTACGTCCGATGGGAATGTTTGGTTCTTCAAAAGGAGTTCCCAACACGGAGGTTTTCTACGTCCAATGGGAATGTCTAGTTCTTCAAAAGGTTCCCGAGTCGGAGGTTTTCTACGTCCGATGGGATTGTCTGGTTCTTCAAAAGGTTCCCAAGTCGGAGGTTTTCTACGTCCGATGGGATTTCCTAATTTTTGAAATGGGTTCCCGAATTGGAGGTTTTCCACGTCCAATGGGATTACCTGTTTTTCTGGGAAGGGGTCTCATGACGAGGTTTCTCCACGTCCGACGGGATTGTTTGATTTCCTTGAAAAGGTTCCCAAGTCGGAGGTTTTCTACGTCCGATGGGAATGTTTGGTTCTTCAAAAAGTTCCCAAGTCGGAGGTTTTCTACGTCCGATGGGAATGTTTGGTTCTTCAAAAGGTTCCCGAGTCGGAGGTTTTCTACGTCCGATGGGATTGTCTGGTTCTTCAAAAGGTTCCCAAGTCGGAGGTTTTCTACGTCCGATGGGAATGTCTGGTTCTTCAAAAAGTTCCCAAGTCGGAGGTTTTCTACGTCCGATGGGATTTTCTAATTTTTGAAATGGGTTCCCGAATTGGAGGTTTTCCACGTCCAATGGGATTACCTGTTTTTCTGGGAAGGGGTCTCATGACGAGGTTTCTCCACGCCTGATGAGATTGCCTGTTTTTCTGGGAAGGGGTCTCATGACGAGGTTTCTCCACGTCCGATGAGACTGCCTAAATTTTGAAAAGGGGTCCTAGGACGAGGGTTCTCCACGTCATGCTAAGACTGCCTGATTTTTGAAAGGGGGTCCTAGGACGAGGGTTCTCCACGTCATGCTAAGACTGTTTGATTTTTGGAAAGGGGTCCTAGGACGAGGGTTCTCCACGTCATGCTAAGACTGCCTGATTTTTGAAACGGGGGTCCTAGGACGAGGGTTCTCCACGTCTTGCTAAGACTGCCTGATTTTTGAAAAGGGGGTCCTAGGACGAGGGTTCTCCACGTCATGCTAAGACTGTTTGATTTTTGAAAAGGTTCCCAAAACGGAGGTTTTCCACGTCCGATGGGATTACTTGGTTTCTACCATGATTTGACCCTTCAGGCGATTTCTACCATAATTTGACCCTTCAGGCGGTATCTACCTTTGAGTTGACCCTTCAGGCGGTTTCTACCTTTGAGTTGACCCTTCAGGCGGTTTCTACCATCGGTTGACCCTTTAGGCGGTATCTACCTTGGTTTGACCCTTCAGGCGGTATCTACCATGATTTGACCCTTCAGGCGGTTTCTACCATCATATGACCCTTCAGGCGGTTTCTACCATAATTTGACCCTTCAGGCGGTATCTACCATTGAGTTGACCCTTCAGGCGGTTTCTACCTTTGAGTTGGTTGAGGCGACATTCTGGGAGCTGGGTTCTCCAGGTATCCTGCAGAAGTTTGAGCCTGAAATATTTTTCTTCACCAAGAAAATGTTAGTAATCTTTGGGAAGACGATGGCTGGCCACTTGCCGAAGCCGCATGACTTTAGTTTAATCATGAAATGTGCATTTTGATGCTGGAGGTCTTCCAAAGCATTCTTGCAACATGCAAATGTGATCACAAATCCCTTGCACGGAAAATCTGGATCCAACAATTTGAAGATTCCAAAAAGAGTTTGCTCAAAACATCAATTGGAATATTTCTCGACAAGGAGGTCTTCTCACCTGTTTTGAGATGGTGGTTTTTATAGGGGACGCACTCAATTCCCTACTAACCTGTGCCTAGGTTTTAGGCTCATTCGCAGCGCATACATTTTGATCGGTCGGGAGATCTTCCACGGGACCGTAATGTTGGGCTTGGATATTGGTCTACAAGGGGGACTCTTTTTTTTTAGTCAAGGCCATTGAACGAAAGCTTTCATCATCTGCTCCGGATTTACAAGTCAAGAACCCTGCAAAATGAGAAAGAAATAGTCTTGCTCGTACCTCTTCGAGCTAAGCTATATGTTAACCCAAGTGTCTTAATCAGAGAAGACAGTTTCAGGGTTGTAACTTTGGTGGGATTGGGGACCGAGAAAAGGCTTGTTTTTGGCCCAGAATTTGTGAAGGGATTGACATTGGTGATCATTGCAAATTTGCCACCTGTCTTTTCCATTCTGCATCTTCAATTTTCGAGGTGCACGACCACTTTTGAGGTGTGCACAAATTCCTATTAGAGCGTCTCTGGCTGCATTAAGAGGCTGACAACTCTGTTTGCGTCTTTGCTCCGCGCTTGACACTGTTTGAGGAGTAGTCTTTTGAATCTGACTCCTTTTAGATTTTTCCCTCCCCTTTTCAAACAGGTTTCACTGGGGGATTGATACAAATTGTTCACCCAAGCATCGGCCTTGCTTTTACCAGGCACTTTGCTTTTTCTTGATGCTGGGGGCTTTTTCCTCATCTTTTCCTTTTCCTTTTTCTTTTGAAATCCCGCTTTTTCTCAACTTCGGGAGATCGTGTTAGACATGTGACCAAAGGTCTAACAACTTTAAGCATTATCTTAGGGATTTCTTTGCAAACCCTAAGTCTTGAACTCTTCCGTTTCTGAAGTGATGATGCATCCGTCTTGGGACTTGCAATGACCACCAACGGGTTCTTGAAATGAATTTGCAGGCTCAACTTGGCTGTGCCAAGGATATGGTGTGTGGGATAGAGAAATGAATGCTTCTCGTCATCCTATGGCACTTGGATTACCATATAAACAACACACAAAGATTAATGTTAGTCCGAGCAAGAAAATCTCTAACCATTTTCTCCTGATGCTGCTGGACTCACTTTCGTTCTTGCCCCGATGTGGGGTGTTTCTTGACAGGGTTGAGAATGGAAACCGCCGTTCAAAGGGGTTGTCAATAGTCACCTGTTGTGTTTGGGGATATGAAACGAATGCCTCCGTCGTCCCGATCCATGTAATTGCTGCGAATGATCCCTACTTCCGTAGGTCCAGATTTTGCTACCTGATTCGCTCCACTCTTCTCTCAAGTGTGTGTAGGACGTGTTTAGATTAGGCTTTGCCTCTCGTCTTTTGAGAAAACGTCCTTTTGAAGGTTTTGAACAACCTTTGATTGGAAAAATCTCTTTCATTTTCTCCAAAAATTTTACCCATCAAAGAGGATTTTATGATGCACCATGCATGTTCTAATCATGTTTAGACAACCTCCTGTTTTCAAAACATGATTGTTAATGGAGTTAGAACTCTATGTCTTTTCTAGACATTAGATTCTGAAAACTTTTCTTTTTCTCTTTTTTCTCTTTTTTGTTTAACATCTTCAATGGATTGGGGAGAGGGATACTTACCTGTCCCTCGCGGCTGGAGATCCCTGAAAATGCGGAAGAAACATGTTATTGTATGTTCATGAATTTTTCAAAGAATTAGAACGATACATCTCACCCTTGGTCATGTGTTCTCATGGGTAATACATGGGATGTGAAAACCTGTTTCGCCTTGATGGCGATCCCCTGTCAAAGACGGGAATTATGTGTCAGTTTGCGTTCCAAAATTCAAGACAAATTGGAACGATACCGCCTTGTTCTTGCTTTGTGTTTCCGTTTGAACACAAACGCGCGGCTTGCAGAATTTGGCCCTCTATCTTGTGGCCATGATCCCTCCCTCTGGTTGGCAATGAATCCTTCTCTAGGATTTGCACTGGAGGAGATTCATTCATGCTTTTGGACGCATTCCGACGCCATTTTTCAGAGTTCCTTTTATTCAAGGAGAAAAGTAATTTTTCATCAAGATACATGTCAAAGCATATAATGGGGGGGCGATACTTTTTACCCCCCACTCGGTCTTATAACCAAAGACCATTTCTTGGAGTCTTGACTTCCAAGGTCGATAATTCTATCCGCCTCCCGTCGGCGAGTTCTTTTATTTTGCGGCTCTCTGGTGCCAACAATTTTCTGTCCATCTTGACGGTGAATCCCTGTCGACAATAAACATTAAGTGTAAGTTCGTGTTTCGAAATTCAAGACAAATCGAAACGATACTGTTTTACTTTCGCTTCGCGCCTCCATTTGAACGCAAATGTAAGGTTAGTCGAAGTCGGCCATCTAGCTCGTGGCCATGATCTACCCGTCTGGTTGGCAACGAATCCTTCTCTAGGATTTGCACTGGATGAGATCAATCTGTGCTTTTGGACGTATTCTACGTCATTTTCTAGGGATCCGTTTCCTGGCGACTTGCCTCTTGCAACAGATATTTCTTTTCGCCTCCACGTCGGGCGAGATCCTTTCTTTTGTGGCTTTTGGGTGCCACCAATTTTCTGCCGAATGAGAGCAAACTCATGTTAAGCATGGAATCTTTGGGAGATCAAATTAGAACGATACCAAGTTACCATCCACCCAGGTTTGTATCCTGGGGTTTGCCTCTGATGCGGGCGACTTTGTCATTGCGTCCATGGATTTTGCCAGAGAAGAAATGTCTTTCCTTTGTCCGGCACACAAATGATTCACTTGCCCCGGTTGGGCGTGATTTGTCGTAGCTAGGTGCCGCTTGCCCCAGCTAACTTCATTTTGCATTTTGCTGCAATCCTCATCCTCTTTGGGGATGTCTTCCCTCTTGGGATTCCTGATGACGCCTTACTGACGTATTCCTTTCCTTCGTCGATTATTGACGCTTCTCATTTGATGTGGGTGATGGATGCTGCTTCATCTCATCTGTATTTGTGGGTGTTGTTCGTGAGACGATCCTCAATCACGTCGACAACTGCTTTGCCCCAGTTGGGCGGTGTTCATCTTGGCAGCATGCCTTGGCATTCCCATGCTCCTGGACGATTTTCAATCCGATTTGAAGACATTCATGCACCTGCATATGAAGAGACAGGTGTGGGGATTTATCTGGCTTCATTTGAAATTTCAGGAAGGATGTACTCCCTTCGAGACTTCGTCCTTCCAACATTTGAAGGAGCAGTGTTTTCCAAGTATTTTGCCCCAGTGAGGCTTGTCTCGGTGTTCGTCATCTCTGGGTTTGATAACCCTGGTTCGATGCACTTTCATGGGGGATCGTGAGAATTTGCCCCCGGCTTGGCTCCTCGAAGCAGGTGGGTGAGCCCGTTCTCATGAATTTTTGTCGATTCTGGTCGTCTATCTCGATTGCCAGATTCTTCGATTATTTTTTTTCTCTGCCCCTAGACAGCATGACAATCTGGGGATTTGTCATGTGGCGGTTTGGTGATTCTCTCGATCACAGTCGCCATTTGAGATGTTCGATGCTCCCCTGTTGAAAAGGAGAAATCTCATGAGTAAAAGGGCATGTATAATTGACTATTGGAGTCGATACAATTTACCCTTGAAATTTATCCTGCGGGAACCGGCATTTCTCCCTTTGGGTTCTCTGTATGCAGGATATGTGAATGATATGCATGATGCATGTTATGTGTGCCAGCAACGAAACATGAGTTCGTGCTTTTCACTCTATTCAGAGAAAGTATTTTTATCAGATATGTCAATCTGGAAAACTTGAAATTTTCTTTTCAAGCGCTCTTTTCACAGAGATTTCTAAATGATGATAAACTTCTTCAAGTTTTCTCAAAGGTTTTGTTCACAAATTGAGCTATTAGAATGCTCTTAAAAATGTTTAGCCAAAGTGCATGTCTGAGATGCCATGAAAAGGGGTACTCCCTGTTTGTCATTTGAAGGCATTGTTTCTTGGGCCCTTTGCTTCTGTTCCCAACCTGAAAGGAAAAAGAAATGAAACATTATTATCATATCAAGGAAATAATCATTTTGGAACGATACGTCCTTTTACCAGAATCGATGGCTCCGTATCGTTCTCCTTCTCATTTAGAAGGGTTTGATGTGTTTTGTCTTTGATGGATTACTCCACTTCATCATGATTCATGGGTGATAACTGCTTCAGGGACTTCCCTTACGTATTCCCATGGTGAATTCAGCATATCCTACATTCGGTATCCTTTCTGGGTAGAGAGTGATTTGCCCCCCAGCAACTGGATGCGTTGTCTGGTGCTGACTGATTTATTTATGGGTAGTTTGATCATGCCGTGTTGTTGCATTCCCACTTAGTCGGAGCCGATCCATTCCGTGTCAGGTGATTTTGGCATCCCGCACCTTTCAAATTCTCATGACGCCTGGTATCTACTCTGTATTCTCTTTTGGGATACCAGATGATATGCTCATACAATCCTTCGAAGATTTCAGCATTTGATGTTCCGACACTTCTTAGTCTCATCAATGCGTTTTGATTTCTTCATGCACCTTCTGCCTTGTCATCGTTTCATGACATCCCTCGAGCTTCTTGCTATTTGACATCAGCAAGCACGGGTGTACATGTGGTTGAATACTTTAACATCTTGAAGTGATACTTCACAGGCGACAGTTTCTTTCATCGTGTCCTGCCGCACTCACCCTACGCTTTAACAATCTTCTATTTCATCTTCGGGCATCCAAGACGATGGAGATTCTTCGGTGGTCCCATTCACTTTTATCATCACCTGATTTGATCCATCTTGTTTTTACCAACCCAATGGGGGTGACATCTGATGAAGGCACCTTCCTCTTCCTCTTGTAGGGAATGCAAGTTTCTATTTGTTGGTCTTCAACCATCTTATCCATCGTTCCACCATCATCTTGCATGTAGTCAGATGAGGGCATTTTCGGCAAATGTCTGCCATGTAAAACATGTCCCTCCTGTCTATCCGCAGATGGATTTTTCTTCTCGACCTGTTTTTCACCTGAGAGGAAGAGATAGGAAATATTACGCCAATATCTGATTGAAAATCAATTAGGAACGACACGTCCTTATCCTCGATCCGATTGCCCCGGTCAGGTGGCGTTTGCCCTGGCTAAGTGGGGTTTGCCCCAGTTGACTGCTTTGACCTCCTTCATTATTTTTGCAGTTCTTTTTTAATTTGGGGATATATGCCATTTGTAGTTTCTCGTCCCCCTTTTCGTCTCGATGGGCCTTTGCTCCGGTATGCTTTTTTGTGAGAAGTCGACTCATTTGTCTGCCTTCAAATGTCCATCCCGGTGGCTCGAGTTATCGACCAGCTTCAATCTTCTTGAAGCACCACTCCGTTTCTCTTGGGCGTTCCATGCTTTGGGCGGCACACCTGAGATGCCATGAAGCCAGTTAGCCCAAATATGGAAAAGAGAGTCCATACATGACGAATTTTTCTTAGAAACACATTTTGAAAGATTTGATTAGAAGGTGGGGAACGGGGGCTAATCCTCTTATCATCGGATATCTTCGCTACCCCGAAAGGTTTTGAAAACCAGGAGACATGTGAGAAATCAGGTCTCAGGAATTTTTCTCTTTTTTTGTTGTTTTTCTTGTTGTTGTTTTTTTTTTGTTTTTTTTTGTTTTTTTTTTGTTTTTTATTTTTTTTTGTCGTCATTGATCGATTTGTGGTGCTCCCCCATGTCCCCATTTTTTGATTTTTGATTTTTGATTTTTGATTTTTGATTTTTTCTTTTTTTTTTTTTTAGGGAGACTGCACTCGAGACTATATATGGACTAAAATGCAAATAGACTAAAAAGTGATGATGGAAAGGAGGAAGTGACTCCCTCATCCATGTAGTTTGCCATCATCAATTGTCCGATCAGCCGGGTCGGCGCGGTCATTGATGGGGTTGTCTTCGTACACCCTGTCCGCTTGTTGGTTTTGCCGCATGTTCTCCCATGACTCTTCCCTCATAGCCTCTATCGCATATCCTTCAGAGGTTAAGCTCAACTTTGCGAAGGAAGTTGTAAAAGCGGGGTCTTCAACCCTACCGATGATGCCCATACTACCCATCTCGGTTAAGCATGGCTCTTTCCGCCCCATCGAGGTGGTATGCTTCTCCGGATTTTGAGAAGATGTAGTCGGTACCTCACGTGATTCGGGTACGTTGGTGATAAGCCTTAGATCGCTTTCCGGTCCAACCTCGGATACGTCACTGATTTTGCGATCCGACAAAAGGTCAGGCCGGACGTTGAGTCCTGTCCTATCGAACACTAGTATATCACAGTCGATGAGAGCCTGCACATCATATTGTAGAGTTCGGCAATTGTCGACATTATGTCCCTTCTCCCCCATATGGTATGCACAGGTCTGATTCAGGTCGAACCCCTGGAATCTTGGCGGTTTCACCCTTGGTGGCCTCTTGGCTACCAACCTTTCCTCCAAAAGCCGATGGAGCAGTTCTGACATAGGAAGTGGGAGCGGTGTGAATAATGGGGGACTTCTCTTGCTTGACTGGCCAGATTTCTCTATCTTAGGTGCTGGTTGTCTCTGGTGAGGAATGAAATCAGGCGGCTGATGTCTTGCCACGTGTACGGAATTTTGACTCGTGAACGTCATTCTTCGATAGTCGGTCGTCGTTTCCCTGACCGGTTCTTTACTCCTTTGAGAAAGCTCTCCGCGGCTTTCTTTGTTTCTGATCATGCTATCGCGCTTAGCCCATTCCATCCTTTCACCGGCATGCACAAGTTGTGAAAATGATTGGTAATGAGCCGTACTCAATCGATTAAAGGAATCATAGGGAAGAGCTTTCAGACAGTGCTCTATTAACTCATCTTCGTCCAGCGGAGGTTGGACTTGGGCTGCTTTTACTCTCCACCTTTGTGTGAATGATCTAAAGCTTTCATTTCTCCTTTGCTTCATGTGCATCAGATCCATTCTGGTAGGGGTGGCATTCCTTTTGAAATCGTATTGCTGGAGAAACTGATTAGCCAAATCACTCCATTCTCGGATGCCCTCGACATCAAGCCTCGTGAACCATTCTAACGCGGGACCGACCAGGCTATGCCGAAAATTTTGGACAAGAAGCAAATCGTCACGATCGAAATCGATCATCGCCTCCAAATAGTATTGGATATGAGTTCTTGGGCAACCGATACCACCATATCTCCTAGCAAGTCCCGGCCATTGGGGAATCTCAAGCGTCTTCCCTTTGGGGCATGTAGAAGAGACATTGTATGGACGGGTTTCAGCGGGGATCGGGTTCGCACGACCTCCAACATCCTGCTGGTGACTATAGTTTTTCTCCCGAATCAGGTGTGTGACGAACAGATCCTCTCCAGTCATCTCATTTTCCTCCATAGCACCATACTTTTCTTTATGCTGTTCTTCCAGGTTACTCATCATGGGTGTGCCTTCGGAGAAGTCTTCTACTTCCAGGGCTCGATCAACATCTGGCACACCAGTTGAACCTGGTCGGGTGGTCAGATCAGGATTGAAGGTCGTCGGGGACGCTTCTTGTGTAGTGAGGAGGAATGTCCTCATCATTGCCAATATTTGAGTCATCTGACTCTCCAGTGCGGCCAAGCGCTTCTCCAGGCCAATCTGATCCATTTTAACCTGTGACTGAAGCTTCACACAAGTTCTTGGCTTTTGATTCCGGAAAACACCTGTTCGAATGACAGGAATATGTCAGAAAGGGAAGTAAAGCATAAATCCTTTCAATTTTATGCTTTCTTATGATTAACGAAGATAAGGACTTTTACACAAGCCTTAACCTCATGTGAAAAATTCTTATCGATGTTTTTCAAGAGAAAACATAAAACTAAAAGGAGCGTAATCCATGGTTATCACTTTTGGCAAATCCCCAGAAAATCTGTGGAATTTCCAAGAAGATAAAAATGCACTTCCAATGTGTCCTAAATTCGGTGAGAGATAGGACATCCAAATTGAAATAATTTTCCGAAGGTAATTTGGATATCAGGTCTCCTCTTGAATTCAGGAAACATGAACGACTTTAGTTAATTACCAAGGATTACCAATGATGCATGCTATAGACCGGTTCAATTCCATGTCCGGCGCACTATGAAATGAATGTTAGATTCTCGTACTTGGGTTAAACATGCCAAGTGTGAGTTCTAACGAAAATTTCATCTGGGTAAGACATGCAATTGAACCGAAAAATTCGAATGGTTGAGAGAAATTCCAGTGTCACGTTCCAATGTCAAGACACTTAGACAAGACTTAAGAATCGATGTGTAAAAGATAGATGGGGGACCCATAGACGGGTGCTCCTTACAGACTCGACGATCCTGATAAAAGAAAAGGGACAATTGGAATGTAGCCCTTAAGAACCTAAAGAGATGCCCCAAGTTAGGTCTTCGAGGGACGATGCTTGATGTCTTTGGTCCGGCTATTTCGGGTCTTCGTTTTTATCAGATCCCCTTTTGATAATGTCCGGCGGGTGTCTTGGATTTGCTGTTATCGCCTATCCTTCAATTTCCGGTAAGGTTACTGGATCATTCCTCGGACAGCTCAAAAAGGGTAGACTCCGTTGAATGTCCGGGCAGTCTGATGGCGGATGACGCGTCGCTCATACTTGAATACGTCCGGGATGTGGGACCGACTTTGAGAGATCATCTCTTCTATCCGTACTCTAAAGTGGAATTAAACTCAACCATCGGACTTGATGAATGCAGCATGTCGTGCGAAATAAAAGACTGCAGGTGAATTTAAATAGAAATGGCAGGACCTTACCATGAGAGGTACCCAATGATCTTTGGTTTTTAGGTATACCAACCATCCATACACATGCGCATGAGACAAGTGAGGCTTGACTCTAGAAATCAAAATGACTTAGGTGAGGAACCTAAAGGCTTCCCTCTATCCGAGTCGATAAATTCGTCCATGAGCGCAATCCACAACAAATGGATAAAAGTCTCGACTTGGATAGTGAGTGGGATCGAATATGGTCGACCCCAGCGCAATCCACGCTAGAGCGTTGCATATCGATCCCTGATCTATGGCTACCTGAAAAGGTGATTTCGCGGCTTGGGTTTGGGCGCTTTGTGCGAAGTGTCGTGATCCTCAAATATGCAGTGAGTCATGCGCAACAATTTATATATCAATCAGCGCTTCAAATCATCCATATAACATACATTCCTACGCCCATCCTGCATAAGACAATGTTAATCACAGACTACACCCCTTATTTCTCCAATCTGCAAAAACATTTAACACCTATCGTGAGCGGACTTACCTCACCTTCAAGAGCGCCTGCAGGGTTAGAAAAATCACTCAACGTTTTAATTACGGCCTAAGTCCACTTGAGGTCCAGAACCAAGTGTTCTAGAACTTTCCCCAGTGGAGTCGCCATCTATCGCGACCCGTCCAAAAATCAAAACGGACGCGGCTAATGGATTACCGATCGCGGGCTTTGGATCGGCGCGGGCCCTCCCAGGCCCATACCAAATCGCGGCGGGAGTGTCTTTTGAGGGTTCGACGATAAGAGTCGATCGCTTTCGACCTTCAGTGTGGTCGTGGTGGCATGTGCAAATTGTGCATGCATTTGGAGTCGCCACCGGTCTTTCTTGGAGGGTAGACCGGAAACCTTACTGACCGATTGGGAGAGATCGATCAGTTCTGCGGAACCAGAGATTTTGAGTTCGGGGACTTGGTTACGTCGGTGTCATTACCAACGCCCTTTCGGTACCTAACGTGAGTGATTTTCCTAACTAAGAGTTCATGCAGGCGCAATTTTGGGTGAGATAGGTTTGATTCAGGGTTTCATGCAGATTGGAAAACTATTCCTATCAATCACAATCAATTTAAATGAAAGCGCAAGTCACGTGCATAAATAAATCATGTCAATGCACATCAATTTCAATCATTGGCCTCCTAGTATAGCCATAAGGGCTTAGGGAAGATGTGATTTAGGGCTAGGGGTAAAATGGGAAGATTCGGGGACAATTAGCCCGAAGGGCAAAATTGTCATTTTTGGAAGGTTTGGATACCTAATTACCCAAAATATTCCATGGCCAGTTGATTGTGGCCATTTCCCATTTTTGAGAATTTTTTGGAATTTCTTGATTTTTTTTCAATTTTTGGAAGACGATTCGCCCGAAGGGCGAAATCGTCATTTTAAAGAAGGTTCGGGGTTCAGAACACCCGGGATGAGACTTGGCCAGTTGTTTGTGGCCATTTCCTATTTTTTTGGGATTTTCCTGGATTTTTAGAATTTTTTTGGAAGACGGTTTGCCGGAAGGGCAAAACCGTCATTTCTGAAAAGACCGGGGGTCAAAAGACCCGAAACGGGTCGTGGCCAGTTGAATATTGCCATTTCCTATTTTCTGGAATTTTTTAGAATTTTTCTGAATTTTTCGAATTTTTTGAATATTTCATGATTTTTTATTTTTTATTGATTTTTTGATTATTTTATTATTTTCTGAATTTTTTTTTTAAAAAAATATTCAAAAATATTTTCCGGGCCGGGTCAAACCCGGCCCGCGCCTCTCGGGCGCCCGGCCCGACCCTAGGGGTCGACACCGGCCTAAAACGACACCGTTTTATATTTTTAATCATTTTCCTATTTTTTTACAATTTTTTTGATTTTTTATCTATTTTATTTAATTATCCGAAAATTCCCCGGATCCGACGGTTCTCATCGCGCCACGTGGCCTCATCCTGTGCGTCCGATCTTCCACTAGATCGGACGTCCCTCAGTGAGCCACGTGGCCAAATCGTAGCCATCGGATCAAAAATCAATTATTTTCCTTTTTTAGAAAAACCTTCGGATCGAACGCTCTAGAACGTGCCACGTGGCCTCCTCTGGTGCGTCCGATCTTGTACAAGATCGGACGTCCCTCAGCGAGCCACGTGGCACATTCTCGTCCGCCGGATCGATTATTCGAAAATCATTTATTTAATTTTGCAAAATTCCAGGATCGCGACACGTGTCGCGATCGTGGCCGTCCGTTTGTTTTATTTAAAAATAAGCGGACCGGACCCCACCCGGCTGACGTGGCTGCCTACGTGGCACGCCACGTCGGCCGTTGACCGTTGACCGGCCGGAGGGTCGCCGGAGAAGACGATGAACAGTGAAAAATCCGGCGGGAATAGTTAAAATTCCGGCGAGGTCGCCGGAAAATGCCCAAAATTGACCAAAACTCAGAATTTCTTGGAGATTTTTACACCATTAGACTCCCTAACATTTCAACATCATCATACCACAGAAATGAAGGCCATGAACACGTCCCAAATAGGCAAAACCGGACCTCCCCGAACCCGGCTCCGGCGAGGAATTTTGTAGAAAATTTTATTCGACTAAACTCGGTTCCGGGCATTCACGTGGCATCTAAGGAAGGTTTAGAAGCTTACCTATGGTCCTTTGATGGTCGGTGGCCGTGGGCTTCGCCGGTGTGAGCTTTAGGCTCGGCCCGAGCACATCGAACTCCGGCCATCGCTCCCGGCATCGTTCCGTGCAAAATGAATATGGAAACAAGCTTATAACAAGTTCTAATGAAGCTTAAAGGCGGTTTTCGCACAAATAGAGCTCGGGGATAACTCGGCCGAGAGCCAAAATATCAAGTCCTCATTCGGGCATTTCGTCCAACACGTTATAGGCGCGCGAGAAATGGAGGTTGAGAGAGAATACCGACACGTCCGGAGCTTGCCGACGACCGCCAAGCCCTTGGCGATGTTTGCTGTGGTACGTTGAAGGTCCGAGGAAGCTCTTCGCGCTCCCCCTCCGCTCAAAAAAAAATCCCCCTCTCTCTCGGCCTCCCTCTCCCCTTAAACCGAGAATCCCGCCGATTTTTATGGCCGACCGGCGACCTCGGTGCCTACTCCACGTTCAGAACACGAGCATGGGTCTCCCTCTTCTGTCCCCCACGCTCGTTCGCCTTTGTTTTTTTCGAAAACCCGCATGCCCACGTTCCCCTGTTTTTTGCTGTCCACGTTCTGCAGATTCTGCACATTCTGTGCATGGTCTGCAGATCCGGGTCGGACCGGGTCGGGTCGGGTCGGACCCGACCGGCCCGGTTCGGCCAAATCGCCAAATTGACCCCCTAAATGACCTCTTTTCATGAAATTGATGGCAAAATCGGATTCCTTGACATGTTTTCCATCAAATATGGGTATTTTCGTGAATCAATTTATTGAAATTCTGTGAAAACCCCAAATTGTCCCTAGGATCCGAAATTTAATTTCGCCAAATCGAAGGCCTAAACGATCGAATTAGCCAAAATTGAGCCCACCAATGGATTCAGCATGATGAAAACTGTTGGGCAGAGGTGTTTAATTTTAATGGGTGTGCCCGTGTGAAATTTAATTTCAAAAATTGTGAAACCGGGGACTAAATTGAAAGATTTTTATGCAATTAAGCCCTTTTGGTTAAAATTGATCGAATTAGAGGGCAAATTGACCCAATTGCATTTCAGTACTTTAGAGTCCAATGTCATAGCTTATAAAAACCGAGAATTGAAAATTAAAAGACTCGAAAAGGATTTTTTAGGCCCGGTTCGGGATTAGGTTTGTGAAGGAACCCAATGAACCAAGCCGAATTTCCCTAATAAAAAGCGAAAATATTAAAGAGAGAATTAAAATAAAATTTCTGAATATTTTTTGTAATTTTCTGACCACGGATGGTATTTTTCTGATTTTTTGGGTATTTTTATAATTAAATAAATTCCAAAAAATATTAAAAAATTCAAAAAATATTTTTTGTTCAAAATTGGTTCCTAAGGCTAGGCTAAGGCTCCCAAAGTTGATTTTGCAATTTTTTGACCTTTTTTTGCTATTTTTAATTAATTTTAGAAATAAAAACTAAAATAAAAGATGGTCAAAAATCAGGTGTCAACACTACCCTACATGATAAGATTCTTCATTACTTTGGATTCCGACAAGGTATGCTCCCTTTTCGATACCTGGATGTCCCTATCATTGCTACTAGGTTGTACAAAGGCGACTGTGACATACTAATCAAGACTATCACTACTAGAGTTCGTGTTTGGGCTCAAAGATTCTTATCTTATGCTGAACGCCTACAGCTCATTAAATTTGTCGTGCATTCCATTCATGTGTATTGGTCTAGTGTTTTCACTCTTCCAAAGGCGATTATGAAAAGGATCGAGCTTATCCTTAGACAGATTCTATGGAAAGGCCCTAATCTAGGAGTTGGAGGAGCTAAAGTTTCTTGGTCGGATATTTGCCTTCCCAAGGAAGATGGGGGCTTGGGAATTCGCCGGCTTGTTGATTGCAACAAGGCTATGACCCTCAAACATATCTGGCTCATATTCACAAATAAGGAGTCACTGTAGTGCAGGTGGATCCACTCAACCTTTTTAAAGAACATTAACTTTTGGGTTGCCGCGAAGCCTATATTCTGCTCTTGGACATGAAAGAAGATCCTTGACCTCCGCACGGATTTCTTGCTCCAATTTAAATGGAAAATTGGTAACGGCCTTACTACTTTATTTTGGTATGACCACTGGCATGACAAAAGACCCTTCCATAAGCTCTTTACACCAATCGTTATATATCGTCCTGGTATTCCTCGGGGCTGTACCGTCCGGGTGTTTTTTGATTCGGTTTAGCCTTCTTCGATTGCTAGGGATAACATTATTTCATGGCCAGAGCCGAATCCTACTTTCATTGACTCCAGAGAAGACAAATTCACCTGGATAGGGCACTCCTTAGGCGACTTTTCAGTTACTTGAGCATGGAACTTTATCAGGCCAAGGAAACCGCTTGTACATTGGAGCTCTTTTATATGGGATAGTGCCATCACTCCACGCCACTCTTTCCTCATGTGGGTAGCCTATCTTAACCATCTACCTACTAAAATTTTATTGCTTCGGCATCGTAGGATTAATGATGGCACTTGCGCCTTTTGCCGATTTAGACCGGATTCAGTGAACCATCTATTTTTTGCATGCTCTATCACTAGTTCTCTTGCTCTGACTTGGGCAGCAAATTGTAATCTTAATTGGCATAACCGACCTTAGGACGATCATATACGGTGGGCCAAGGTGCATATAGGAGGCCGTTCATTCTCTCATCGGATTGCTAAATTCTCCTTCGGGGCCCTTTGTCATATATTATGATCTGAGAGAAACAATTTCCTCTTCCGTGATGAGCCTATTCTCATACCGAGGATTATCAACCGTCTCATCAAGGTAGTAAAGGACAAGACTCTCTCCTTTGGACGTATAGAAGACAATCTTTGTAATAGAAGATTGCAAAGCAAATGGGGATTCTCATCCATCATCTTTGAAGATCGCTTACATGCATCTTAGGTTATTTTTATACTGTTTTGGCTGTGTTTCTCCTAGCTCATGGCCACCATATTGGCCGGTCTATAGCTTTGTAGTTGCTGTTCAGGCCGTGTATTGGCCCTCTCCCCCTTCTTTCTCCTTTTAGCCCTTGCTGTTTAGAGTACTTTGTATTTTGTCTGCTATTGGCTATATGTTGGGTCCCCATCTCACACAAGTCTGGACCCCATGTTGCTGATCGGAGTTGGTGCTGCCCAATTTTACTTCTGCACAGATTTGCTGCTGTTCGAACATGTTTACTCACTTTAGGTTGATTAGCCTGGCAGTCTTTTGGCTGACTGATCGGCTTCTTTTTTGCTTACCCGGCTTATTTTGGCCGTATGTTTGGCCTCTTTTCTTTGCTAGTATGGTCGTGTATTGGCCATCTATTTTTGCTCCATTTACACAGGTCTCATCCTTCTTGGCTAGCCATCTCGTCGCCATGAGTAGCCGCCTTGGTGTTTTGGTCGACATACTTCTTGCTTTCCCTGATGCTGCCCGGACGTTGCTCTGACCACATTGGAGAAAGATGCTCCCTCTTCTTTCTTTTTCTCAGCCGCTTGTTTGGCCTTGCTTACTTCTTCCGGGGTTTTCTGGTAGTTAGGTCTTTAGCCGGTTGTTTGGCCGTTTTCTCTTTATCTCGGCCGCCTTTGGCCTCTAGGTAGATGCGCCTTGCTGTGGGGCTTCTCTTGCAGCCGGTTCACCGTTAAACCCATTTTGGCATTTTCTATACCAATATTGGTTCATGATTTTTGTGTCTGATTATTCTCTTGTACCTAGCGATTTGAAAAGTATATATATACTTAACTTACCCAAAAAAAAAACAAAAAGACTACTCTTTTTCGTATAGCAATAGGTATGTTAAGTTCAACAGTAGACCCATTTATTTTACTAAGATTGAGTTGAAACATTATATAATGACTAATCGAGTTCGGGTAATATGCCCTGATGCGGACTCATGGCACCACAGGAGCATAAGAATCATTTGTTTGAGTTTTGTTTCATCTCTTATAAACTTGAGAATATGATGGAAGCTATATAATTTTGGGTACTAGTTTTGCACATGTTATGCTAACAAGTAGGATGTAGGTGAACCCAAATTTCATTATTTGAGAAACTCAAGTCAAAATTGGGCATAAGGGTTGTAGAAATAGGATTTTTAGGAAAAGAATTTTCAGGTTCCACAAAGCGAAAAGACTCGATAATGGGTGCTTTGCGAATCTGCACTCCCACCCCCCTTCCTTTTTTTCTTCCCATGAAGATCAGCTAAAAAAAAAAGTGACATCCTTGGCAACATATATTATATTTGAAATATGAGTCAAAGCATTTATAACCCATTTGGTTAGATGCATAACCAACACACACATTGTTTTGCTCTAAGATCAAGTTTCTCCACATTTTTGTTTGCTTTTTTGTGGCTCGCTTTAATGCCAAAACTTTTTACCAACTTACTTAAGTACCAAATCAGTGAAAAAATAATCACTTAAGTGCCTCCGCCAGCAAGCTCTTGACAAAAAAAAATATTGCATAACTTTTTTAATTAAAAGGTTAATACCACGAAAAACCCCCAAATTGGTACATCTGTGATAAATTTACCTCAAACTATTTTTTCGACCAGGAAAAACTCCAAACTGGTACACCTATGGTAAATTTGCTTCAAACTATTTTTTAACCAACAAAAACCCTAAACTGGTACTTCTGTGATAAATTTACTCTAAATTAATTATTTTGACCCACGAAAAATCCTAAACTGAAACAATTGTGATAAATTTACCCTCTTTAAATTGGGTTAATACCATGAAAAATCCTAAATTAATACACATATGATAAACATAAGGTAAAAACCCCAAACTCGAACACCCGTTAACTGTCATGTATCATCCAACTCAGCAATTTGACAGTTAAATTTAACGAAAACTAACGGAGAGTAAATTTATCACCGATTCAAAACCTAATCCTAAGTGAGGAAGATAAGCACACCTACCATAAGTAGTATCCCGAGGGTAGAAGATAAGCACACCTACCATAAGTACTATCCCGAGGGTTTTTACAGTATCTTTACAGAATGAGTTAGTTGCAGAGTCCTATATATCTCGCCCGTTGGCCTAACCATGTCCTACCCTCGGAGAGCATTTTAATCGTCAATTCACAGGTGAACAACTCTACATAGTTCTGCATCATCTTATACTTTTGCTGTTCCAATCTTCAGACGTCCATTTCTTTTTGGTAGTTATGCTTTGTTTCGATACTTAATGTTACACAAGAATTACTATGATGCATATTCCTAGTGATAGAACTATTCATATGTTGTTTCGAATTATTTGGTGACAAAAGTGAATTTACAAAAGTTAGGGTGGTTATTCAGCACAGCCGTCTTCGATCGGCTTTGTAGAAATTATGTTTTCCTATTAAAGAAAACTTTCATTGATGCGCAAACAAGTGGAGCTAAAGCTTTCTCATGGGCAAGGTACATATGAATCTATGTTTGCCAGTCAGTAATGGAACATCTAATCCTTGCTTTTATCTTAAAGCTTTTAAGTGAACGAATTAATCTAGCATTATCCTACGTTCATTAACCCGGATTCTGTGTCAAGATCTTCTCTTCCCTTGTCATCACCTATGCAAACTGCAATGTGCGACTGTTCCATCTTATCTACCATCTACGTTATCAATCAAAAGCTGTAGGTGGCAATAATAACAGAAGAGAAACGTGCACTCGTGTCTACATCTTCTGATCATTTCTTTATCACTGTTCATCTCGTAAACTATGAGCAAACCTATATCAAGTAGTGTGGCCACCAAAAATCGAGCCCAACATAACTACAAACGTTCAAACCATAAAATAAGACTTCTGACGTACCATGTCAATGGGATGCGGTAGCACAGTTTTCCAGTTGTATGCATGCTTGGCCCATTTTTCATTTTAAACAGCCTTCAGTGGGATAAATTTGCTGATTACAGGATCTTTTGCGATTGCCAAACAACAGAACTTTCATCCTCTGATGTGACTTTGGGATGTGTGAAAATGACTCCGCATGCTCCCCTAGCCGTAGGATTGAACTCCAACAGCATGCAATGCAAAAACAGTGAGATTTTGCCGCCAGGTAATCGAAAGTTTTCACAAGCTTCTCCACCTTGCACCAGAATTTACTAACTTGACATAAGCATTCTTGAAATCTTTGAAGAACAAGTTCTGATCATTTGCATATTGCTCAATCCATCTGTGTACATATAATAGGTAAGTATCCCAATTAAGCAAATTAAAGGAACGCATGTCACATTAAACAGAACATTCTCATGCAAAACATCCGTAGCAAATCAGTTGATACTATCTGCTTCAGACTGGCTACTTATGTCTATGGTGTCCAGACATTTCCTTTCTACATTGACTTTCTAGGAAAGATATATAGGCTATGATAATGTAGCTCCTCCCATAATTGTGGAACGAGGATTTAATTGGATCATAAAAACAAAAGCCAAGTTTTTCCAGAATCATGAGAAAAAGAAACTCAATAAAGAGAGGCAAAAATGGTGAATCCCTTCGAAAGTTGGCAGGTGCCAGTGACAGCGATATGTATATCTCATCATAATAGGCTATGGCCAGAAACATATAGCTAAACTGTTCCCATATTCCAAGTGAAAAGGAAATAGCAGGGATATCAAATCAGTAACCTTAAGCATTCATCATCCTCAACAAGTGCACGATCAGAAGGAAGTCCAATCATACTTGACATACCAGCTGCATTGAGAAAAAGAAATTAAGCAAGGGATAATTAAGAGCGAAGCTTAAGTGAGACTGATTACTCATGAGAAAAACTTAGGTTACTTTTACCCAAAGAGTGATAATAACCTTTTTGTAGTACACACTAAATCAATTTGCACTGGATTGGAGAAAACTATTGAACAATACCACAATTATGACTCCATAGTATCAGCATATAGGATCTTTTCCTGGGTTTAGAAAGCTGATGGCAGGACTGATTCATGCCAATTAATGCTTTATCTACAACGGACTAGAACCAGTAGGCCAACATAACTACATCTGGCAAAAAGTCTAACAGAACAACAAGAGAACCATCAATGTTTTTTTCTTTACCTGAAGACATCCAGGGTTTCTCTAGAAGAACCTTGTAGTATGAATTGTCAAAAACAACCGGATTCCCAAAACCTTTACTGCCGAGGGTATGGGCTCCAGATAATGCAACAAGTTCCTGCGTCCTGAGAGGATGAGGACAAAATCGAAAATTTCCTTCTGTTGAGAGAAGAAACTAAAGAAAAATATAAGAAACTGATAAGGAGAGTGTTGCACAGCAATTAATCAAACAGAGTCCATAGCAAAACAATCAAACATGTTCTTAGACTCTTTTAAAAGCTTCAACTAGCATGCATCTAATACTCAAGAGTAGTAACTCATACAGGGTGCATGGAGGGGAAAAACAAAGAAGGAATGCTTCTTGCCACAGAAGGAGCAAAGTGCGTTGCTTTTTGGGGGGTCCCGTTTGTGTGTGTGGTGGCAGAGGAGGGTGGAATGATTTTCTCTGAATCTGTCATTTGGAAATTGCAAAACATAATGTATCACGGTTGACTAAACGACCAATTCTATGTTGACCAGTCAAATATCTATCCAACAGTTTAACCATCCTAATACGATGCTTCAGGGATTTAACCAACAGTTCATACGGAACACTGAAATGAATCTTTCTACCATATTCGATACTGAAAAAGGATTAGCTGCTTAACAATATGCAATAGTCTATAAACAATACTTAATATATCTGCAAGCATGATTCAACATGTACTTGGGACAGCAACTCACGATAAGCCCTTCCTCTGAAAACACTGCTTTAAGCCAGAAGCATCAAGAGTTTCTTCGGGAAGTCTTCCTTCAGGATCAGGCTTCCTTCAATAACAAAATGAAACCAACACAATATTAGCTTGGGACTATGCACAAAGATGGAGAATGCAAAGACTTTTGTAGTACTGACAATACCAAATGAGTGAAATGATATTTTGTCTTCACAATGATAGTAATTGAATTGGAAATAGCTTCTCACATCGTGTCAAGTCTGCCCAGAACAACTGGAATAGTTGGACCCCCACAAACAGAAACTGCTTCAGCTCCGGCCACAGTTATCATGTCTGCCCAGGATACTGAGAGAGGAAAGTTCCATCTATATCACCACAATGATACTATCAGCATAAAGAATATAACTAGAAAAACTTACCTGGTCTCTTTGCATCCACCTCACTCTTTGCTTTCTCTAGTATCTAAACAACAACACATTGACTGAGGAGTTAGCCTGAAGAGAACTGGAGCTGACTGTTCTAGATATAAAATATATGCACTTTTAGCAGTCTAGAAATCCATGAGGAAGTAAACCAGTCGAAAGGAAATGTTGCATCCGCAAAACGAATGCTAAGCTTAAGGATGTAAGAATAAAATTTAACATACCTTCACAGGCTTTTTTAGCCCAGCATTTTCAGGCCTTTCAAGTTCATAAACTATAGAACCATTCATACCACCTCGATATTCACATAACAAACATATTAAAATTAAAATATGAGGATCGAAATCCATACTCAGACAAAAGACATGACGCAGAAAACTTTCAACTCAAACAGAAGTTTCTACATGCATTAAAACAATTGTACATAACCATTCCTTCGGAAATTTAGGTATTATGAATGATACTGCTCTCTATGATTGATCAGTCACTCATAAAGGTCCATTAGGGTTCGTAACTGCTTTAACAATCATATACAATTACTCGTGCTTGTTCATTTGGTAAACCACCATGACAAAAAAGGTAATGCACATTTCCGGAGATTATCAGACTCTTTTGGAAAATGAGAGCTATATCCCTCTAATTCAGATAAAATGTAGAAACATCATCTTAGCTTCATCTCAAAAGTTCAACTACGTGGAAAAGATAATAAGACAATATGGATTGACTAGTAGGCTAGAACAATTGCAGTCAGAGGCCAGGAACACGGGTACTGATGTCAAGTATCATTATTTGTAGTACTTTAGCTTATTGTCCATGTATAATACCTGAGTTTTCACTCATTTCAAAGGTTCCAGCATCATGAAATACCAAACGAAGCACACCAGCAGCCTTCGCCTTGGAAACTACCTTTCTGACCTCTTCCTTTATCATTGTGTATTCAACGCCTAACCTTTGATATACGAACATGAAAAACCACAAGTTAATGAATTATCCAAAATGCCCTGAGTTGACACAAACAGAGATGCAACCCCAAGGTGCTGTAGACAAAATAGCAAACTCATAGCCCCATCTAATTAGTACTTTCCAAGTCGCAATTTCGACCCATCAACCCATCATCCAAAATGGTTTTCCCCAGCTTAATGCGGTGTCCATAACTCTAATGTGTGAAAGAAGAACATTTACAGTTACAACTTACAGATACTAAAATGCATGAAGCCAATGAATGAGAAACCGGGAAATCTATACCAGCAAGGATATGTTTTTAAACCTCAAATGCCAGCCAGAAATGAAAACCAAAATTCTCATATCTTGGACCTCCTACTTTAAACGGCAAGTTCTTTAAAGGGAGCAAAATGAGTCATTTCGGCTGGACTATCCTTTAGCATGCACCCACACAAACTGATCACCAGAAGAAGCAGCTACAAAACCAAAATCTGACCACTGACAAAACACAGTTCTTTCTTCCGCAGACTTAGCTCAAGCTCATAATCATTTCATCTCCCTCGAATTGCAGTTCCATTCGGTCCGACCAATGAAGACACGGACTTTCATCAACTAAAGCAAAGATTATCGGAGAAGCCGCAAATCGTGTCGAGCTTACTCGGCGGCATCGGCGATGATTCCCTCCATGTAACCGCGCAACTGAAGGAGAAGCGGTAGTGTGGCTACAGATATGAGCTTCCTCCTCCTCAAGACGCGGTTTCTAGCTGCAAGTCAGAAATATCGCAATCAATCGGGTTCACAAAACATCGATTAGGAAGCACGGACCACAAACGGAAGCGCGCTTACCTGAAGAAGCAGCAAGGTCGATGGAGCTTGGGGGAGATTCAAGAGCTCCGACCCGAGACCTGATGGGTGAGAGAGAAGACCGTGGGTATTGGGCGGGTATTTCGAATTTCGTCCCGAAAGAAGAGAGATGGAAGGAGGAGGAGGAGCAGGTGAAAGGGGAGAGGGTGGCCGACGACGACGGTGAAGCCATCATCGCCGGTGCCGGAGGCGGAAGCTGCAGAGAGACACGGAATCTGGCTTGGTGCGAGCGTCGAACTAGACCGTTGGGTTAGCCACGGAAAATGGAAAATGGAGATGGAAGGTCTCTCAATTCAATTCAGGGCGTTTTATCTTAAATTTTTTCTCCCTTCTTTTTTTTCCCCCTAAAACAAAAATAAGAAAGTGATGGAAGAAGGTGATAATGCTTCTAGCAATGAGAGAACAGTGCTTAGGTAGGGCGTAAAGGAGAGCCTCTGAAGCCTGCGGAACCGGCAAGTCGGTTTTGAGTTTCAAAATTTTAGGCTGCGTATCACAACACTTCTCTATCTAGAAGTGACTTCTGACCAGAAATTAATTTCTCTACTTCTTCTTAAATTTTACCCCGGATTGACTTCCGATCAAAGAAATTCGTTTGGTAACAATTGAAATTTTTTACTTTTGAAACAAAATTTTTGACGTCGGTGGTTGGGCGGCGGGCGATGGCTACGGTGGCCGACGGAGGCGGTGGCGGTGGCCAACGGTGACCGGCGGCGGCGATCCTCGGCGGCAATGGGCGGGCGTTGGCCGTGGCAGACGCCGGTATGGTCAAAGAAGTGATTTCTCTAATGAGAAGTATAATTTTTTTACTTCTTGAAGTTAGCCAAAAATCTAATCAGAAGTAGAAAATCCAACCAGAAATCACTTTATTTACCAAACGCATTTTTACTTCAACAATATTTTTATCAAACGGATTTCTCTGCCAGATTGACTTTTGGCAGAGAAATAAAAAAGCAGAAGTGTATGTAGGGGGCTTAGAGTCGTAGAAACAGATAAGGAAGGTTTCGGAATTTAGAGCCGCATATGTTAAAAAACAGATAAAGAACACACAATTTAAGAAGATTCGGCAATATGTTTACGTCTTCGGTCAAACACCTCAGCTTTCTCTTCTTCTTCTTTTTCCTTTTCTTCTTCGTTATATCATCAATCTGTACAAACCCATAGATATACAATCAGATGGACTTCTTCTACAAGTCAAGTCTCTGCAAATTAGAAAAAAAATTCCCTACAAATCAGGAGGAAAAATAAAATCCTTACAAATAAGAGAATTACAGGTCACGCCAGCACTCCCCCTCCAGTTGGCACGTCGATATCTCGCATGCCTAACTTGTCTAGTGAGCTATAGGATGTCCTACTTGAAACAGTCTTTATCAAGATATCTGCTAATTGGTCTTCGGATTTCACGAATGAAAACTAAATCACTTGAGGGGGAGTGTTGGCGTGACTTATAATTTTTTTTCCTTGCATGCCCAACTTGTCTAGTGAGCTATAGAGTGCCCTAATTGAAACAGTCTTCGTCAAGATATCTGCTAGTTGATCTTTGGATTTCACGAATGAAAACTGAATCACTTTGGAATCCGAGTTTTACTTAATGAAGTAACAATCCACTCGATATGTTTGGTGCGATCGTGTTAGACAAATTGTGAGAGATATTGATAGTTGCTTTGTTATTACAAAATAATTCCATTTCAGACACATGAACAAAATCGAGTTCTTTCATAAGTTTTTGAAACCATAGGAGTTCACACAGTCCCTTAATCATTCCTCTAAACTCTGCCTTTGCACTTGAAAGAACTATTGCTTTTTGCTCCTCTAAGTAACCAAGTTCCTTCCCAAGAAGTTGATCTTCTATCTTACATACTTTCAACTCAATCTTTCAGCCCAATCTGCCTTCGATTTTAAGATGCCAACTCTTCTGAAATTGAAGCCCTCACCTTGGAGCTCCCTTTAATAGCGAAGTATTCACATTACACCATCCATATGATCTTCACTAGGAGCATGCATAAACTGACTTACAACACTCACTACATATGTAATATGAGGACATGTATGCGACAAATAAATCAATATGCCAACTAACCTTTGATATCTTTCTTTATTGGTAGGCATCTAATCAGAATACTCTCCAAGTGTGTGATTCTGAACAATCGGTGTGTTTGCTGGTTTGCAATCTAGCATTCCCATTTCAGCCAACAAATCCAAAAATATACTTTATCGAAGATAGAAAAACACTTCTCTTAGATCTTGCTACTTCTATCCCCAAGAAATACTTGAATCCACCAATATCTTTCATCTCGGACTCCATTGAGAGCTTCTATCGTAATTTCGTGATTTCCTCATGATCATCTCATATGATAATTATACCATCTACATAAATAATCAGCAAGAGTGTGATCAGAATCGCTTTGAACATAATCATACCTTTTCATAGCCACACTGAACTGTCCAAACCAAGTTCAAGAAGTCTGTTTCAATTCATACAGTGAACGCTAACTTACAAATCAATATTGATTGCGAGGAAGGACGGTAACCCGTTGAAATATCCATATAGATATCCTCTTCAAGGTCACTATAGAGAAATACGTTCTTGGCATCAAGCTGGTGTAATGGCCAATCTAAATTAATTGCAACAGACAATACCACTCGTACAATATTTAGTTTTGTAACAGGTGAAAAATTTTTCTGAAAATTCACCACATATGTTTGTGTATATCCTTTTGCTACCAATTTCGCCTTATACCTTTTATTGGACCCATCTGCTTTATACTTGATCAAGAACACCTATTTGCAACCTACTGCATTCTTTCCTTCGAGCAATTCCACCAGCTTTCGAGTATTGTTTTTCTGCAATGCCTCCGTCTCTTCTTTCATAACTTGAACTCACTTACTATATTTCAAGGAGTCATGTACTCTTCTTGGAATATAAATTGATGATACATTTGAAACAAATTCCCTTAATGGTTCAAATAAATTTTTCAACCGAAACATAATTAGTGATCGGATAGGCATAATTCTTTTTCCCTCCAATATCTAGTGAGTATTGGTTCAAGGGCTTTCCTCAATTGTGCTTGGCAGGTAATTTATATCCCATAAAAATATTAGAATCGTCATGTAAAGAAGTAGTAGGAGAAGCTCTCTTAGGAATTTCCTCAAGAGTTCGGTCAGGTACTGAAGATGACGGGGGAAGCTGTTTTGGAAGAGCCGGCTAGTCTTGCAAACTCCTCTTCTCAAGGATCTGATTTTCCCTTGATGGGATTTGTTCTAAAATTTTCGAACCACCTTGTCCACATTTCAAGTCTTCTTGCTTAACATCCATTGGTAAATTCTGGCCTAGTTCTGCCCTAACTACCGGCAGTAATATCGATACTCCATTGATTTTTACTCCCCCAGGGCAATAATAACACTACTAGTCTCCCACCAATTTTTTTCGTCTATATCTCCCCCTAAAAATAAGAAGTGGTGTTCCGAAAGAAAGCTTCTGTCTCAAGGAATGCCACATCATTGTAACATGTGTCTTCTTCGTAAATGGATTATAGAACCAATACACTTTCTGATGTAAACCATAGCCGAAAAACACACACCGCATAGCACACGGTTCAAGTTTTGTGCGTTGTGTTTTGGGAATGTAAATAAAGCTGACACAACCGAGCACCTTAGGGAAAATAGTAAGAAGTAATGGTAAGTGTATGTGAGAGGAGAGAAGCTCCAATGATGTCTGAAATTCTAACATCTTCGATGGCATTCTATTAATAAGGTGGATCACTCTATTCATTACATTATCCCAAAAACTATGAGGGTGCATTATTTTTAAATAATAAAGAACAAGTTGTCTTAAGGATATGCTTGTTCTTCTTTTCTGCTACCCCGTCTTGTTGGGGAGTTCCTGAGAATGATGTTTCATGGAATAAGAGATGATGCAGGAAATATTCTTTGAGATACTGATTAATGTACTCATCATCATTATCAATGTGAAGGATCTGGATCTTCATACCAACTTGAGTTTCCACCATAGTATGAAAAATTTTGAACGCATTGGCAACTTCATCCTCAGTTTTTATTAGATAACCATGTCATTATAATGCAATCATCAACAAAAAGAACGAACCATCGACTGCTGAAAAAAGAAGTAATAGAAGAAGTACTCACACATTGGAATGAATCAAAGAGAAAGAAATTGTACATTTATTTAATTGATAGGAAAAGGTACCGTATGTCTTTTTGCCAAAATGCAAGTCTAACAATCAAAAATTGATAATAATTCAAATCCAAAAATAATTTAGGAAATAATTTCTTCATGTAAACAAACGATGAATGCCCCAATCACTTACGCCAAAACCATATCTATATTTGCCGACTCATAGACGACCCTAGACCTGATTGATATTTCCAGAATTAAAGTCGTCCATGTAATACAGCTCCCTTAGTACCATGCTCCATTATCTCCTTCGTAAAGATGTCCTAAAATAAAAAGAAGCGTGGATACATTAGCACAACACAATTTAATTCCTCTACAACCAATCTGACTGAAATCAGTTTCATAAATAGTGATGGGACAAGGAGTGTATTCGGCAGTGAGAGAAAAGGAAATATATTAACAACTCCAGCTCTAGTCACTGGATATGCATTCTATTAGCATTCGAGATACTACAGCGTCAAGGTTTTGTAACACTATCAAAATCATCCGTAGTAAAAGTCATGTGGTCAATAGTCCCAGAATTAATAAACCACTAGCTACAATCTTTCTATAGATAAGCAACTAAAGTAACACCATAGTTGCCTTCACCCTCTGTAGGTATCTTACTTTGTGGTTTGAACTATGGCACTAGTGGCAAGTAAGGTTCTCCCATAACTAGAGACACATTTCCTTTGCCATTGTTCCCTTCTCCATCTATTTGCTTTCGAGCTTTGAGTTCCTTTCATCAATCAGGATACCCGTGCAGCTTAAGGCACGTCTCCCGGGTGTGTTTGGCATTCCCACAATGAGAGCAACCACCACTTGGAGGAGCTCTCTGTTTTAGGGCTATATTGGTTCGTCTACCTCCTGAATTAGCTATCTATAAATTCAGCTCTTCAGCTTTTCTTAGGCGAAGCTTGTCTTCTTGCGATAACATTGCCACAAAATTATGGGTAGTACTCCCACTGCTCCACATCACTGTCTATCGTATATCCTCCCTGTGAACCCGAGTATAGGCTTGCTCAACTCTAAGGAATGGCTATATGTATAGCACATCAGCTCGTATCTTATATAGGCGATCATCTAAACCATCGAGGAAAATGTACACACGATACTCCTGAACTGCTGAATTGTATCTCGCAATATCATTTGGGCATACCATCGGATTTGAGCGGCGGAAATCGATTTCTCTCCACGACCCTTGAAGGCCATTTTAGTAGGCTTTAATTGGTCCTCCAAACTGTCTCATCCGAGTTACACATTTCTTCTAATCATAAACATGAGAAGCATCAGTCCCAAGAAAAAAAAAATAGCCACTACATTCCAAACTGCTTCTGTAGTTGGGAAACGAATAAAGTTATCGATTAAAGTTGAGTCTATGGAGTTTATCAGCCATTCTTTCACAGTTGAATCTTTAGTTTTTCACTTTTGAAATGGAGGATCTGTATGTAGATGCTGAGGGAGGTCTCCATTGATGTATCCCAGCATGTTTTTGCTTGTGATCTACATCTCGACAACCGAGACCATAAGCCATAGCTGGTTCCATCCAACTTAACTGCAATCTGTGATGAAGATGAATAATTCGACGGTGTCAGTGTCTATGGAGTTTAATTCGAGTCAGAATCTGAGTTAATTTAGTGGTTGGATTCTCCAAACGTTCTTCTATGGTCGAATTCCTCTTTGATTTTGGTGGAAAATCACTGCTCCTATAGGATTTTGATCCGCCATGGATCCGAAGTCGATCGCGAGAACAAGGCGAAAGATGAAGACAACATTGACCGGCCGGTGCGAGGCAAAGGCACAATGAAGAATACAAGCGAAAAAAAAAACGGGGGTGCTGCCCTCTAACTCCTAGCCTGCTCATCGGCAAGTGAGACCGTCATAATCGGGGATTGATGTACAAAATTCATAGGAAACAAACCCTACACTCTCATACCATGTTGAAAATAAATAAAGAACACTCGATTTGACGAGGTTCGACAATATTCCTACGTCTTTGGTCAAATACCTCGCCATTTTTTTTTTCGTTACAGACCCATAGATATACAATGAGACAGACTTCTTCTACAAGTCAAGCCTCTACAAATTAGCAAAAAGAATCATCTATAAATCAGAAGAAAAAATAAAATCCCTACAAATTAGGAAATTTCATCTCACGCTAGTAGCATCACTAAGGGAGTTTGAGCAAGCTTCCAGAATAAAATGTGGAATTTGGAATCAATTTAGTGGGGAACCGGTCCGGTTTCAGGTTATAAGATACGTAGAGTAGGTTTCAGGTTTTAAAAATTGGAGAACTTATTTCGACGGATAGGTTCCAAGTAAGTGAAACTTGTAATCTATAACAATTTTTTTGTTTTTCTTAATATATGTCTTCGCGCGATCTAGCTATATTCCATAGCGTCCAATGATGAGAGTGTAATCTAGAATCACTAGTCTGAGCTTCCATTTCTTATGATATTTATAATTTAATTTTTTTACTTTATTAATGATTTATATTTATTCGTGTATTTAAATATGAGTTGTAATGAATTCTTTACAAAAAAAATGAGTTGTAATGAGTGAATTGGATAGCAAATGGTGGTTACTAAAGATGATGATTCACTACAATCGTTCAATTAGGAATATTGTGGAACCTAATAGACCCTGGAACCTGTGGTAGGGTAGGTTTCAAGTTTCAAGTTATGCAAGATAGGTAAGGAAATATGAGCTATGGGATCAAGGATTTCAGGTTGGGTGATGAAAAGCCTTTGAATGTCAACAAATTCTTTGAAATGATCCTTGAATTGCAAACCATCAGGAACAATCCTGACTTCTTTGTTAAACTTCCATTCAAGAAAAATGAAGATGTCAATCCTATAAAGACTAGCCATTCTGGTATGAACCCTGAGTACCTTGCTCTAACTCAAAAAGAATGCGTTGAACTTCTTTCCCAAGGCCTCATTGAACCCTCAGATTCTCAATGGGCTTGTGAAGCATTTTATGTTAATAAAAGAGCATAGCAGAATCGTGGCAAACTCAGGCTAGTTATCAATTACCAGCCTTTGAACCAATTTCTCAAGGATGACAAGTTTCCATTGCCTCACAAAAATTCCCTCTTTTCTAGTCTTGCCCAAGCAAAGATTTATTCCAAGTTTGACTTGAAAGCAGGGTTTTGGCAAATAGGCATCCACCCTGAAGACCGTCCCAAAACAGGGTTCGGTATTCCTAATAAAACATTTCCAGTGGATAGTTGTCCCATTTGGCCTCAAAACTGCCCCTTCTCTTTTTCAAAAAGTCATGTGCAGAATTTTCCAATCTATTTTGCCTAATGCACAAATTTACATTGATGATATCCTTCTTTATAGTGCTGACGAAGAATCTCACTTTTAACTTCTTGCTCAGTTCGCTGAGATTGTACAAAGACATGGCATCATGCTCTCCCAGGAAAAGATGATCATTGCCCAAAGGAGATAAAATTTCTTGGCATGCACTTAAAAGAAGTCACATATTGTCCAGGTCCCCATCTTATCGAAGAATTGCAAAAATTCCCAGAAGAAAACCTTTCAGTCAGCCAAATACAATCATTCCTTGGCATTGTAAATTATCTTGGGGACTTTGTTTCAAAGATATCAAAATCTCTTCATCCTTTCCAAAAGATGTTGAAGAAGAATGCACCTCGATGGGGACCAAAGTAGACAAAATCAGTGATTTATTTGAAGGAGATATTGCAACATCTTACGCCTTTACAGATCCCATCCATAGGGAAAAGGATTTTGTAGACAGATGCCAGCGACAAATATTGGACAGCTATTCTTTTGGAAGAAATCAATGGTAAGTGTCAAATTTGTGCTTACAAAAGAGGGCGTTTCACCCAGGCAGAGATGCATTATCATTCAACCTTCAGAGAGATTTTAGCAATCAAGTATGAAATTAAAAAATTCGAATTCCATCTTATAGGACATCATTTCCTTGTTGAAATGGATATGTCATCTTTTCCTCATATGCTTAAATTTAAGCAAAAACAAATTTCACATCCATAGTTTCTGAGATGGGCGGAATGGTTTTCCAAGTACTCTTTTGACGCCAAGCATATTTCAAGGAAAAAGAATATGCTTTTGGATTTTCTCTCCATGCCCAAGCAACCAATTTTATCGATCAACACGTATGTTCGAAGAAATCCCTTGCAACCAGGGACATTTTGTGCAGTTCCAATGTGAGAACTTCAGTGGAATTCTCACAAGTATCCTCCTGAAGTCCCACATCAATTGAAGAAAATGTTCTCTCTAAAAAATTTGAGATGCCACATATGGTTATATCATTATCGCACGTTCAGCACATATGATGGATTAATGTTAGGACCAAATGGTCTGGATACCAGAAAGAAAGTGGAGACAAGCCTAAACTCGAAGCAAGTATGCTTACCCCAACACACCAGGCTCAAACGGCCAATTCTTAGGGGGCTGCCTTTTAGCTTCCAAGCTCAATCTTGAAGCTCAATCCTTATAGTGCCAAAAATTTCTGATCCACAGGTTTCACTAAGTGGCAAGCGGAGAGCATACTGAACCACATCGTACTACCAAATTAACAAGATGATTCTAAAGCAGAGGTACCATGTCAGATGAGAATAAGAAGAGGAATTAGAAACTCATGGTATGACAAACTTCACACTAGTATTGAGAAGAGGCTTCTCATCTCAACACTTACAATGGGCCTTATAAAGGCAAACACATACATAACTGGACAAAACACATGGGATTCGCAGATTCAGTACACACAAAGTCACCGAATGAATAGTAATGAATAGTATTGCTATAGTGAATAGTGAACAGTACACATAGGACAACTTTTGACCTCCTAAGGGCCAATTATTGGAAAGAAAACACGCACATGTGACCGACAAACACACATGATTAGAGTTACATGATTAAAGTCGAAGACGGTCTGGGCCAGGATGATAATTTGCATAGTCGGAATCCGAGCTGTCTGGGCCATCTTTTTCTCTTTTGTATGCACGCAAAAGTTGTTCTTCAAGCTTTAACAATCTTATCTCTAGGTCTGAGTCATACTGCGAATCCGCTTATTCTGCAGCATGTCTTTCTCCTGATAGGATATCTTCCATTGTGACTGGATCATGAGGGTCCTATTGTGGGGGCCAAGTTGAGCTAGAGGGCATTTGTGACTAGGGCCATATGGAGCTGGACGGCATATCTTGAGAAGGATCTTGGGATAATGGGCCTTCCCAAGGGTCTTGAACGGCATATCCATAGAAGAACTTGGTTAATTTCTTCTAAATTCTTCTAAGGCATAGATAGTTCTAGGATGGATTTTGGGCCTATCCCATGAGAGATTTGTGTGATTATACGGCCATATTTCAATAGGGATCTCATGGTTTTCTTCACATAAAACTATTTGGAGTTCTCTGTACGCATGCTGGATCTGTGAGATAGATTTGGGAAGTGTCGTGTGAGCACGTAGAATCTGTTGCTGGAGGTTAGGCTTGAATGTCGTGGTGCCTAAAGGTGCTGCGTTCTATCGTAAATCTCCTTTTGGACTAAAGAAATCCCATGGTCTGTGGAGGATCACAGTAGTGTGTCTTTCAAGTTCATATCTTCCAATACGCCTTTGTTGGGTAAAAAGATCTCACCATGCAACTAAAGGTTGAAACCATGCGAACATCTCTATCAAACTTCTCTTATTTGAGAAATCTCTCATAAGCGCTCTAGATAAAACTTATATGGAACCCGAAACCTCTTTCCCTTATCACTCAATACTCCACATATTGTACCCCGTATAGTATTCATGTACGACGTGTCTTAATATAATGTATGCGCGCTTAAAAATTCGTGACTTTCTTTTTTTCTTCATCAAACGTTCCCATGAGAATGTGTAATCTTTATCAAATGTTCCCATGAGAACGTGTAAATGCCACATCATATCAACAGTCCAAGCCCATTAGTATAGAGAGTGAGGAAGAGACTCTTGATGCAAAAACATTTTGTAGTGAACCCGAGAGGTATTGGGGGTGGTCTGGCCCTGTTTTGGAGAGAAGATGCAAATGTATTAGTACTTGAAGCCATAGGAAATTATATTGATGTTCGGTATACCGACCCTGTTAAGAGAATACCCTTCAGGATAACATTTGTGTACCCACCAACAACTTATAGGGAAAGACTGAACACATGGAATGAGGTAAGAAGACTAGAATACTTGAATAGCCTCCCCTGAATCTGGATGGGTGATTTTAATGAAACACTTTACCAGTGGGAGAAGTGCAGAAGTAGGGAAACAAACAATTATCGCATGCAAACTTTTAAAGAACTTCTGGATAGCTGTGGTATGATGGATCTAGAAAGTAAAGATTGCACTTTTACTTGGTCGAATAATAGGAAAGATAGACACTTAGTAAAGAAAAGGCTAGACAGGGCGGTTTGTGACTTAGATTGGAGAATAATCTTTCCTTTGGCTGAAGCGTTTGCCCTGCCTGCAATAGGCTTAGCCCACAGCCCTATCATTCTTTCCCTGTCTGGTGAGAAGTTTAAAAGGAAGAAAGCTTTCAAATTTGAGGCTTACTGGATGGAGGATAAAAGATGTGGGGAGATTATTAAGAATACTTGGGAAGAAGCAGGAAATACAAGAGCTAATTTGTCTAAAAGGATAAAGAAAGTCTCGGGGGCCTTAGAGAAGTGGAGTAGGGAAAATTTCTCAAACAATCCGACACAGATTCAAGCTTTGAAATGGGAACTTGAAGCGCTCACAAATGCTAAAAATTTGAAATATGACAAGGGTAGAAAGGATTATCTGCTAAATTAGATTGAAAGCTTGTTGAGAAAAGAAGAAATGTACTGGAATCTCAAATCGAGAATTAATTGGCTGAGATAGGGGATAAAAATACTAAATTCTTTCATGCTACTACCATCCAAATGAGACAACGGAATATGATTTCAATGTTAAAAACAGTTGGACAAGAAACCTAGATAAAAACCCCAATGCATCTGAAGGAGATGACCTCGGCCTTCTTCGAAGAGCTATATTGTTCAAGAGGGCCTCAAAAATTTCACCCTGTACTACAACAATGCCATGTTTTAGTGTCAGACGAAATGAATGTTGAATTGTCTGCAGATGTTTCTTTAGTTGAGATTCAAAAGGCTATTTTCGAAATGGGATCTTTGAAATCCCCTGGCCCGATGGTCTTAATGGCTTGTTTTATCACCAGAATTGGGAGAATATCAAAACGGAAATTTTCGAGGAGATAAGGAAATTCTTCGAAATAGGGATAATGAACTCGGAGCTGAATAGAACTCACATCACTCTGATTCCTAAAGTCATAAACCCTGAAAGACTTGACCAGTTCAGGCCAATCAACCTCTGTAATTTTGCGTACAAAATTATCTCGGAATAAGTACACTAGAAGTGCCATAATTTTTGTACGACGTTCACTTGAGTACCATAAGTTTCAAAACTTTCACTTAAGTGGCACATCGGAGCAAAGACGTTCAGGTGAGTGCTAATTCCAGCCAAAATCGTTCATCTGAGTGCTATTTTTGTCGAAAAAGCTGACGTGGAATTTCACTATTATTTTATTAATTTCTTGAATGCCACATGGATTTTCTTTATATTTTTTAATAATTTCTGAATTTTTTTATTTTTTATTCAAATCAGAAAAAATCTAAAAAAAAATAAAAATTAATGAAAATTTCAAATAAAAAAAAGTGAAACCTAAGGGTTTCTCGGTGGTGGTCGGTGAGGGTCGCCACCGGCCACAACCGGCCGACCCAAGAGCTAGGGTCTGCTTGCCTTGGGCCGGTGAGGCGGCGACGGCCGTCGCGGCTGCATCTGGCACAAGCAAGGGCCTTGCGCCCTCACCCACCGTTGTTGAGGCCGCGATGGCCGTCGGACAGGGCTATCATGGCCTCAACTGGCTCTAGCGAGGGCTCGAAGCCCTCGCCAGATCTGGGCGAGGGCCTCGTGCTCTCACCCACTGTTGTCGAGGCCGCGATGGCCGTTGGACAGGGCCGTCGCGGCCTCGGCGGCCCAGGGCGAGCCAACCCTCGCCCTGGGCCAGCCGGTTGTGGCCGTGGCAACCCTCGCCGGCCACCATCAAGAATTCAAGGTTTTGTCCTTTTTTTAAAATTTTTTCATTAATTGTTTTTTTGCCTTTTGTTTTTCTGATTTGAATAAAAAAAATCAGAAATTATTAAAAAAATATAAAGAAAATCCACGTGTACATTAAATACTAAAAAAAATATTCTTCGGCGCCACATCACCATTTTCGGCAGCCACGTTAAACGCGACACTCAAGTGAACCATTTTTTAAAGTTATGGCAGTTAAGTGAACGTTTTGAAAGTTATGATACTTAAGTGAACGCCGTACAAAAGTAATGACACTTTTAGTGTACTTATTCCCAATTATCTCCAAGGTCCTGGCAAATAGACTTAAAAAGTGGCTTCCAGACCTGATAACAAAGGAGCAAAGTGCATTCGTGGGTGGAAGATTAATGCAAGACAACATTGTGGTAGTTCAGGAGGTATTGCATCAACTGAGAATCAAGAAAAGGAAAAAGAAGGTTAACGCGATCTTAAAATTGGACATGACAAAAGCCTACGATAGAGTGGAATGGAACTTTCTTGAAGCTTGCCTGTTGAGGATGGGATTTGCTCTTTCTAGATGGATAGAGTAATGACTTGTGTTAACTCAGCAACTATGAGTGTCAAATTCAATGGGGAGCCTTTGCCCTACTTCAAACTTTCAAGAGGCCTTCGGCAGGGAGATCCCATTTCACCATACCTTTTTATCCTTATGTCCAATACGCTGTCAATGCTAATGAGGAAGGCTGTGAGTGAAGGGACAATTAAAGGCATTAAAGTAAACAGGTTTTGCCCAACTCTATCTCATTTGCTTTATGCCGATGACTCTATTTTCTTTCTGGACAATAAGCTGTTTGAAGGTTAGAATTTGACTCTTATCCTTAATCAGTACTATTACGTTTTTGGTCAAGAAATTAATTTCAACAAATCGGGGCTCTATATGGAGCCAAATTGTCCTAATTAGCTACAAGTGAATCTGGCTTTGACACCGAGAGTTCCAGTATTGGGGAATATCGAAAAATACCTGGGAATTCCTTCTGATTGGGGAGCTATAAAAAAACAAACGTTCTCATGGATTATGGCGAAAGTGAATATGAAGCTTGAAGGTTGGAAAGAGAAGATCATTTCAAAGGCGGGAAAGGAGATCCTTGTTAAATCTGTGATGTAGGCAATTCCTCAATATGCGATGTCAATCAGTAAAATTCCATTGTCAATTTGTAAGTCTGTCGAGAGGAAAATAGTTTCGTTCTGGTGGCGAAATAGTGAAACTAATTCTGGACTCCATTGGAGAAGAAGGGAAGTCTTAAAGGAAAGGAAGGATAATGGAGGGCCGGGTTTCAAAGACCTCATGGACTTCAATAAAGCTATGTTAGGCAAGCAAGCCTAGAGACTTGCCCAAAATCAGAATTCTCTATGGAGTAGAATATTAAAAGGAATTAACCTCCTGAACAATACATTCTTACAGGCGCAAAGAGGACCTAGGACGTCTTGGGATTGGCAGAGTATACTTTATGGTAGAGAAACTCTCTCATGGTCAATGAGATGGACGATTGGAAATGGAAAGGATATTAGCATTAGAGAGGACCATTGAGAAAAGGAGTTATTGGAGGTCTTTCGAACGTGGATGAACCATCTAAAGTCGCAAAGTTAATCTCCACCTAGGAAGCAAAGTGGGATGAATAAGCTCTTAGATAGATCTTTAGCCAAAGAGATCTTGGCCACTCCAATAAATAGGTCTCTCGGAAACGACAAGCTAATTTGGACAGGACGACAATCGGGTATCTATACCGTTAAGAGTGGATACAACACGATTAGAGACGGTAAACCACCACCAAGTACTAATCTAGCCTCTATCTCCTTCCAACCCTCTCGCAAACTCTGGAGCAGGATTTGGAAAGCTTCCTAAATGAATTGCAACGCTTATTCGGTGAACTAATTCTAACACGATTAACATGAATGCCGAAGCGATCCTAGAATGTAACATGATTGTGGATCTCGCTGAAAGCCAAGGCATGTCAATATCTTGACTACTAGAGAGAACATTCGGAGTCTTTTCAAGGTGTTTTGTCTTGGGAGGAAAGAACTTTCCATCCAATTATCTTTGCCTTACCTCTTTGCTCTCCCTTTCTTTTCTTGGGAAAATAAAGTACATATATTCGAACATTTACAATCCACTTGGAAAAAGATCAATGGTGACTTGTCATTTTGTAATTCGTATCAACTTTTATGTAAACTCGCAAATTCAGATACGTGGCACTCCGGTGCCGGCGGAACCCATAGAGCGTAAAGGGCAAATCTCAGGTTTTAAAAGTTTGAGGCCGGTACATATAGGGCAGGCCACGAAACCTGCGCACCACTGTTAATATTAACTAATTAAATAATAAATGAACAAAAAAGCAAAAAAAAAATGAAAAAAGAATATATATATATATATATATATATATATATATATATATATATATATATACACGGACTAATTACATCGATAAGTCTCACATTTCTAGCTTTTAATAAGTTGCTGCTGTCACATGGGTTTTGCATTTTCTCTTGTTGTTAGTCTAGGTGGTGGTCCATCACCCTTGATTTTTCGTTTTTGACCTTCTGCCAGAGCCAATTTCTTCAGACATGACTAAAGCAAACTGCTGATGTTACCAGGATCTACCTCAGAGTTTGAACAGCTTTCTCAAAAATGAAAATCGGCGGTAAAATCTTTTCGAGATAGGCACCTTCCTCCCAAAACGGCTCAAGTCTACTTCATTTTCAACAGCATTCACATCTCCTGCACGCTGCAAGAAGCACAAAAGTAGAAGACCAAAAGCTCCTTCCGGTATCCGCTCTAGCATTACAAAAAAAATTGGAGGGATACACGGTATGATCTCATCTTTGACAGAGTATACATGGAAAAGAACCTAACAAGATAGGGAGGACGACGTCATCCGAAGCTGTTATCTGGGGCCGGAGAGCCGAACGGCGGAGAGATGCGCGTCGCTGTTGCAGTCTGACGGCCCTGAAGAAGTCCCCTCCTCGCTGATTGATTTGAACATGTTCGAGAAGAGGCGAGAACCCAGAGGAGACGACATCGGCGGCATGCTGACTGAGCAAATGCCTTCGAGCATCTGAACGACCTTGGTCATCGACGGCCTAACGTGCATGTCTTCCTGAATACACCACAGCGCCACTTTGATCGCAATGGGGACGCGTTCATCTTTGTCCTCGAACTTGATGCTCGAGTCGATGATGTCTCTCAGTTTCCCTTCTTCCATCATCTTGAATGCGAAGGACGGGAAGTGAGACTTTTCTGAGGATTCCGAAGGGTCGTAGTTCTTTCTCCCGCCGATGATCTCGAGTAGAAGCATTCCATAGCTGTAGACGTCACTCTTTTCCGATATCGCGTAGTTCGTTATCCACTCCGGTGCGAGATAACCTCTCGTGCCTCTCATGGTAGTGAAGACATGGCTCTGCTCTCGGGTCATCAGTTTGGCCAATCCAAAGTCCGAGACTTTGGCCTGGAAACTGTCATCGAGAAGCACGTTTTCGGGTTTTATATCGCAATGAATAATCTTCACGTCGCAATCCTCGTGCAGGTAAGCCAATCCTTTCGCCGTGCCCAAGGCGATGTTGAACCTTGTTTCCCAATCGAGCAGGTCGTCCTTGTTTCGCTTGAAGATCCATTTGTCCAGAGACCCATTGGCCATGAACTCGTAAGCCAGAAGCCTGTGCGATCCTTCGGCGCAGAAGCCTTTTAGCCTGACCAGGTGGTGATGGTGTATGCTCCCGATGATGGAGACTTCGGCTCTGAACTCTTTCTTTCCTTGGCCAATGCCTTCCAATTTCTTCACAGCCAATCTCGTTCCGTCTGGGAGGACTCCTTGGTACACAGAGCCGAAACCACCTTGCCCGAGCTTCCTCGTGAAGTTGTCAGTTGCCGTTTGAAGATCTCCGTAACTGAAACGGATTGGCATCCCGGCTAAATTCTCCAGAAAGTTGTCCTCTTCAGAAGTCTCTTCGTGCGATTCCGGAAACTTTCCCCTCGACGAATACCATCTGAACCCTCCATAAATTAAACCAAAAACCACGAGCACAGTCACAATGCAAATGACAACAACAAGAAACACACGCTTTTTGCTGCCCCCGCTCCCTCCCGGAGTCGCACCAGCCCCTCCTTTACTCGATACCTTAATCATGGCAGTGAATCCAGAACTGCTCTGAGAGTCTATGAAAGCTCCGACGTCATTGAACAAATAGCAGTTTCCGGTGCTATTTTGGAAGAACATTGCAAGGCACGAGCAGTTGGCAAGGCAAGAGGTCTTGCAATCATTTAGATCAGCTTTCAGCGAGGGCGAAACGTAATCGAGAGCGAAGTAGCTAATCGAGTCCCCTGCACTAACGAGATCTACAGGACTTGCCGAACGATCGCAGGGAGAACTAATCCCCGAACCACAATTTGCATAAGAGCTAAGGGTTGGGAGACAGCGGCATATCTTATTGCTGTAACAGATCATATAAGGGTCACAAGGCTCCGGTGTGCCACACGGGTTGTCAGGTATTTGTGTCGGAGAAGTGTTGCTACTTTGCAAATTGGTGAAGGAGATGCGGCCGTCGTTACCCAGAACCGCAATCCAAGTGGCATTCGGATCTGTATTCGACGAGATCACAAACCGCCACAACAAGGTTCTGCTTTGATCATAAAAGTTCCACGAATTTGCATCGAGCGATGCAGAATCGACTCGGCCACCATCCTTATTGATGATCTTCCGGGTATCATCCCCCATGGACCAATACGGCTGGGGGGTTCCATATGCTGCAGAGAGAATCATATCCCCAGACTTGATCTCAAGAGTATAGCTCAAATTGTTCGATTTCTGGCTCACCAGTTTCATCCCTTGGGCGAACTCCTGTTTCGACAGCAGCGTATCCGTCGGATGGCTGAAGCTCTGCCAAATCACTCCGCTGGTGTTCCCCAGCAAGACCAGATTGCCCGAATTCTGCAGCTCCATCACCGAAACTCCCTTCCCACCTGAATCCGTGGACCAAACAACGCTCCCTCCCTTCTGCAAGAAGGCGTTGCCAGTAGCATCGAACACGAATTTGTCCGACATAGCGACCGGGGAGTCCCTATTCGCGCTCCAGACCATTGCTTTGGAGCTAACATGGATTATGGCCAGTGAAAACGCAGTGACGTCGGAGGTGGCGACGAAACCGAAAACGAAATTCGAGTCATTCGACAGGAGAAACAGGCCGTCATGATCGATCCAGTTCATTTCAGAGCCTTGAAACCCCGGAGAGATTTGACCGACTGTCTGAAGGCTTGCCATACAAACCCCAAACAGAAGAAACGCATTAAGCGTCAAGAAGCCCACAGTATGCAAAGTCCCCATGTCTCCACGACCCACAACCAAATTGAAGAAAGACAACTACAAGAATCTTCCTTTTCCAGGAGGACCCAGAAGAGACAAAAGAGATGTACACAGTGAGCGACTGAAGTTGCGAATCGTTCGGGCACGAACTTATAAATGACTGCGAGCTCTAATTCGACCAAGAAAATCACAGCTTCACAGAGGGACAACACCAGTAGTTCCAGAAAATCGAATAGAAGAAGATGATTCATTCACCTTTCGAGCCAAGCAGGAGACGCAAAAAGCGACCCGGCAACAAGAGCAGTGCAAATCTTGATCTTTTCACGTTTCTGGCGCTACACGTGAGAAAGAGAGGAGCTCTCGGCCACTTGATGCCTTCACATTGAATCTTGGAGAAGTAAAATTCCCGTGGGCTTGGATTGATTTCACATTCCAGTTACCACAAATCCCTCGAATCTTTTTGTCGATATGCGAAAAAAGGGCAAGTCGAAGAAAGAAGTGTCTCCGCCCTCAAACCGCAGCAAACTGTGGCGCGAGATTCAGATGGGTGGACTTGGGAAGAAAGAAGAAGAATTAAGCGGAGAGCGAGAGCGAGAGAGAGAGAGAGTTATAGTGGGAAGCACGAAGAAGCGGCTGCTGTCACCTCATCCAGTCGCTAAAAATCCCTGCACATTATCGATCTTCAGACCAGAAAAGGTCTCTCTGTTTTGGTCTCTTCCGCTCTGTTTTTGCTTCCTTCTCCGATCACGGGGTTGACAGATCGGGGTTATGCTTTCAAAAACTCGGAGCCCGGAAGATCGGCGTCAAGATGTTAAATTTTAAGATTATTTCCTGCGCTTTCGTGGGGGGATTAAGAATGACAGCTGAGTGTCTGTACGTGGACGACATATCCCACGTCGTCCGTCCCGTTGAAAAATTGAATTGAGTGGCAGCGACTTGGGGGGTGATTTTTCAATCGGTTTTTAATGCAATTAGGTTGATGGCCGGACGGGGACGACAGTCTTATCAGCTCAGCAGCTCAGCTTTATGTTCATCTCGTGTACGTTGCGTCATTACAGCTAAGGAAAATCAATCGTCGTTATTTTAAGTTGACGAGAGATGAGAATTTGTATATTTATGTGTGTGTCTGTGTGAAATACTAGGGCAAATGTGTTAAAAAGTTCCGAAGCTAAGTGCAATAAACCTTAATTTTTTTTAAAAGCATAAGCCAATCCAGGCTTCATTTAGTATTTTCCGAGAACACTTGGCGTTGATGCAATACCTAATTCGCGCAACATAAGAGTAAACCAACTGTCGCTCAACGATGATTTAAAAAAAAAAAAAAAAAAAAAAGCGGCGTCACCACCGCGAGAGGACGTTTTACCTCACCAACCTGACAATGCATGTTAGGGTGTGCTTCATACTCCCTTGCCCATAGGTCCTGCTCCATGCAGAGAGAGCGGCTCAAGGGGGCAGCGTCCCCCTAGACACTATAGTACTTTTACGATTTAAGCCCATAATTTTTTACTAGTAGTTTAGGCTTGGACTCATGAATAACTATTACTATGTATATTCTTTTTCGCTTATAATTGAATGACGTAACGAGAACTGTGATATGCTAAATATACTGGAATCTTCTGCATGACGTAACCCTAATTTAAGGATGAATCATGATAAAATCTCGTGTCTTGATTTCTCTTTCTCACTGCGTTTTATTTCGTAGTGATTGCGCGGCGAATCATGTAACAATACGCCCTAACAGAGATTTTATCCCTCGCAGTTAGAGGAGAGGGGTGGTGGTGTTGCGCGGCATCCACCTCTCCCTCCCCCTCCCCCTCCCCCTCCCCCCCTCTCTTATCTTAAGTCTATTTATTTTTTGAAAACCGTGTTCCATTCATGAAAGTATCTGTGAACAGGAGTACAAAAGCATTTCCGATTTAATCTTCGTTTTTTTTTTTTTTTTTGCTGTGACATGACAAAAGCGAGGATTCGAAAATGCTAACGCGGCTCAAGGTGCCGGTGGCGCGCGGCGCTGAGCAAAGAAAATGGGGCCTTGTTTCCTCCTTTTTCGAAATGAAACGACGTCGTTTCGGGCTTGCAAAGGCGGTAACGGGGTTCGGGTGTCCCGGCGCAGGGGAGTTTCGGGGAGGAGGGGCTTTTCAGTTAGTTTTTTTTTTTTTTTTTACCTTATCGAGCGAGGGAACTTGAAAAGTCTTCGAGATGGGGTGGATGGATTGTTGAGGAGGGATAAGAGAGTGATGTATGCGGCCGGGGAACATTTAATGTGAACGGTGGACGGGAGTTAGGGGCGGATTCAACGCTTCGGCAGCTCATCCCATTTCCACCCCTTTGACCAGGGCACTCCCTTAAAATTCTTGCCTAATTAAAATAATAATAACTTTAAAGTTCTTTCTAAAAAAATAAATAAATGATTTAATATATATATATATATAACCTATATCGATTGAAATAATTAATCAAGGAATGAAATTTTTTTATTAATAACAACAATTTATGCCTAAACTTTTTTTATGAACGACAAAAAAAATATTTTTTGTTTATTTATTTTCGGAAGGAATATAAACGATCATTTTTTTAATTTTTTTTTTCTAAATCATTCATTTTCTACCAAACAAATGGAGTCTCTAATATCTTTGTGTGTGTGTTTGTAAAAAACACTTCAACTTCCACTCTAGTTCGAATTCTGCCCACACATCTAGAAATCGCCCTTGGTTTATTCAAAATTATCATCAGGAACTTGCTGTTGTTCCATACAAGGGTGAGGATGTTGATGGAGATGCGGTTTCTGAACAAAACAAAAAAAAGTGGAAGTTGACGATTTTCTTGAACCAAAAAAAAAAAGTGAGTGTATTGGCTCAAATATTATATTAAAAAGTCCAACCCAAAAATTTAAAATGATAAGTAGGGCGAGACCACATGAATATAAAGAGCATTTAGGACCGTTGTCAAGCGATGTGAGACAATACTTCAACACTCTTGGCTTGTACTAATTTAGACAATTTCGAAAACACTAGCGGCGATTTTTTAGACGCTTGGTTAATAAAGTTGGGCGTTTCTCAGGGAGTTAGGCCTGAAATTATTTGCAAACCTTGCAATTTCATCTAGAGTACGGCTTCAACCTCACGTTGATACATCATATCCTTGCCAGGACGGTTTACGCTCGAAGAGAGGGACGTGAAGACTACTGTAAACCACAGCTTTCGAGATGACCGACCCCGAGAAGGACTCCAATCGCGATCCTCTCGCCTTACGCCCGTTTGACCGCGAAAGACTCCAATTTGTGATCCTCTTGACCTTAACACCCGCTTAAGGTTTAGGATTCCATTGACATGGGGCCGCCCGACCGACCGAGGCACCCGTCAACACGGCACGCTTGCGTAAACCTTCCCAACGTGGGGCCTTATGTACCAACGGACCAGGTCGAATTTTGTGGCTGTTGGTTGGGACCGTAGGTCCAATGCATCTTCACTCTTTGCCTACTTGCCTCTGGTTTTTCTTCTGAAGGATTAATTTCAACAATTAAAATATAATGGCAAACTGCACAAGCATTAAGAGCAGCACCATATATATATATACACTCAACATGCTCGAATAGTTTAACATGGAGCACGCGACCATGCAATGCCGAAGTGGCCTCACCCACTCCAACTTCCAGAGAAAGTCCATTAATTCTTGGTCACGTTAATACTTTATTTTATTGATTTTTTTTTTTTTTTGGGGTTCATGTGTTGGCCTGTATTTTCGTTTCCTCATTGTCTAGGACAACTTCTCTCCTTTTGTCTTAGTGGGAATCTTAGTGTGGGGAAACCCCGAATTAGCTAGTTCAAGAGCGTTCATGTATAACAGACATGATCAATCTCGAGATGTTGAAGAAGTTTGGTTGTGATCCGACCCGGAAATCCATGTTACCTTCTTGGAAAGGATCGATGGTGGATCAGTTCGAGTCTCGGCGGAAGTAATTCCCTTACGACTACCGCAGGGACCTCCGCCTCGTGTAGTTTCCCATTACAGTGGAATGCAGAGACTGCTGTATGAACCGAGAGGAATATATCAGTTGGGTATTGTAAGAGGCTTGAAACCCGACATCGCAGCACGATTACGGTCACATTCCCATATTCGTTTGTTCTTTCAAAGAAAATGTGAGAAACCCTTTTTTTGGTGGCCATCAATACCCAAAAAGAACCTCCAACTTTCACATTTGTGACAATTATATCTAAAAAAATTTTGTCTCATAAAAAACCTCTAACTTTTACATTTGTCTCAATTCTATCTAAAAATTTTACTTTTGTCTCAATTTTACCGGCCTAGTACTAACAAAATCCTCAACTTTGGCATATGTCCCATATTATATTCAATTTTTTTTATCTCATAAAAAACTTTCAATTTTTACTTTTGTCTCAATTTTACTACAATAAGCCTTCGTCTATAATCATCATTAGTTAATCTTACGTGGCATTTTCACGTCATTAATGAATTACACCTGAGCAAAGCTGACATGAAAAAAATTTCAAACTTCTCTGATGTTGTTTGCTTCCCCTATATATTACTGAGAGATATATAGTTACTCAAGACAGCGTGTTTCGTATTCTCTTCGACACTCAACAGCTCAAAGAATGATTAGACATTGAGATATTCTGACGAAATTTTTAAAATCTCGTCGTCCATGAAACCTACTGTTTCTAAATTTGAAAAATTCATTGGTAAATTCGACAAGAAAATTCGAGTCACGTATGATTAACTAACGGTGATTATGAACAAAAGGCCGAAGGTGGTAGAATTGGGATAAAAGTAAAAGTTTGTGGTTTTTTAGGAGATAAAAAAAAGTTTTGAATATAATTGGGACTGATGCTAAAGTTGAGGGTTTTTTCGGATATTAGATCGGTAGAATTGGGACAAAAGTAAAAGTTAGAGATTTTTTATGAGACAAAAAAATGTGTTTTGAATATAATTGGGACAAATGTTAAAGTTGAGCATTTTTCCTTTCCTTCTATTTAAAGCTGAAAATTCAAATTTTTCCGGTCACCTATTCATACGGATGCGCGAAACCTGCCATGGGTGCCCACAGGATGGAGAGCTGCCCGTAATACTGTTTTGAACGGTAGATGCTGTGATTTAAATTGGGCCAAATTGATTTGTCGGAGGATTCCGATCAAAATTGGCTAAAAATACTAAATTGGCAGATAGTAGAAAAAGTTGAGAATCAAATTGGAAAAAAAAAAAACTGAATTGGCCCAGTTTATGATTTTTTTTTTGAATAATTATTTCTTTAATTACCGGATGCACCGATCTCCAAAATGCTCGAAAGACAAAAAATTTCACGAAACTTAAAGAATATGATGACATGTGAGGTAATGATTCGATCACATCGGATAGAACACAATCAACAAGTGAAGACAAAAGTCCAGATATCCCATAATAATGCAACCTCATTCGGTGAAGGTGTTGTAATAATAATAATAATAATAATAATAATAATAGTAAATGTTAAATTATTGAAATTGATGGTGATCTTAGCTGTTATGTTGGGGAGGAATATTAGGCATGGAGACGTGGTCCAGGCTGGACCAGATCCACGAGCTCCGGTCGGCCTTCCCTGACGCCGAGGAACCCGCGATCTCCCCCTCTCCCCATGTACGGAGGCGCGCATGTTTCACTGGCTTGGCTGAATTCTTCTGTGGCCTTTCATTGGACTCCGAAGGACGGACCGACTCAACATGCTCCGGATGGTTCCTTCTCAATCCCAAAGTCTCTCCATGAGTGCGGATTGTCCTAAAAGTCCTACATTTATTGCAGCTTGCTTGACCAATTCCATCATAAATTTTTCTGATCTATTGTGTTAATTTTTTTTTTATCAAAGATTTATTGTGTTAATTGAGTCTTAAGTCTTTTGACAATTTGCCAATTCTATCATTCCCATTACTTCTTTTGACTGTACATTACTAAGGTGGACGTCGGTCATCCTATGAGACATGGTCAATACTGTCATGATTTCTTTTTTGAAAATTTTGAAATTCTCTAAATTATTTATTTATTTCATTTTAATTTTTAAGGAGGGCTAGGGTAAGTCCACCATCGACTGAGGCCAGTCAATAATCGTCAATCATTGGGCGAGGGCCCGCGAGCAAGGTCGCAGCCCTTGCTCAGAGCTGCACGAATGCAGTGACCCTCGCCACGACGGGTGAGGGCTCATGCCCTCGTCGAGCGTACAAGGGAAGCAACCCCTCACTAATGGACAGTAAGGGCCGCAAGCCTCGCCAGTTGCCCATAGGGGCTTTGTGGTCTTTACTAGGGGTGTCAACGGGCCCGGTCTCAGCCCGGCCCGACCCGACCCGAAACTAAACAATACTTGGCTCGACCTGGCCCGAACCTTCTTCGGGTCGGGTAGGGCCGGGTCCGCTTCTTATTTCTTTTTCATTTTTTTTCTTTTTTTTAATCAAAATTACTTGACATGTCATCAAATGAAAGAATATTAAAAATTTAAAATTAAATTAAATTAAAAAGAACGTGGGTGAAAAAAGAAGCGCTCGCCCGACCCTGACGCCAAACAGCACCAAGCCGGCCCAAAAATTAGGGTGAATTTTCGAGTCGGGTTGGATCCGGTCGAGCCAGCGTGAGTTTTTTTGACACCCCTAGCCTTTACTCAGTGGTCGGCGGGGGTCATTGAGCCTCGACCGACGACTTCCAGCTGGCCCTTAACGGTATAAAAGAAAAAATTACTGAGTAGTTCATAAAAACTTTCACGTTAGCATTGACCGTGCGGCGCAAGATGGTTGACGTCCCCGCTAGCAATTTTTTGCTAAAATAGGGACTAAATTGAAAAATTATCAAAATATTTAGGGCTCAATTGATATAATTAAAAAGTTCATAACTGAATTGCATAAAATGCAATAAATTTAGGATTTTTGGATAATTTGCCTCTCTACTAGCTCATGGAGCCCGATCGAGAATTGTGTCATGGGGTGATGTGATTTATAGGCCAAGTTTGTCGGAGATCCAATGAGATTTGCTGGATTGACATTTTGAATCGTGCATGCTTCGTAAAATGATTCCTTCACCTCCATTTTGCAATCTAAATCGAAGGTTGATGTAGGGTGGAGAAGCAGATAAACAAAGAGGAAAAAAACCGATATTTGAACTTTCTACTCATGCTGCTCTATCGATCGTCGAATTCTCGAAAGGGCGACGATTCTCTCGAGTAGTAGGAGTCACGTTATGTAGGCGAATCGGAGATAGGTTAAGCATTTCACTTCACATCTAATTTGTCGTTTATGTACCTAAAAAGTAGAAATGTCCCTAGTCGCGAAACACTTTGAAACCAATAGCAACTCTCGAGAAACCTTAATAAGGAATTGTTCAAGTGATCAGCGTGCTCGTTCTCCTCACTCGAGGCCCGGGCTCGAGTTCATCGAACCGAGGCATTGATTCGGGGCCACTCCCAAAAGCACAGACTTGCATACCATTGATGATTATTTGATGGGTGTGGGTTGGGAGGCTGGTACATCTAGTAGAGATTCGCCGGATGCTCAAATATTTTGGACACCCCATCATTAACTTACATGAAACAATAACAATCAACTTTCAAGAGGACGTGTGTGATTGCGAGTGGGGGAATTTGCTGTTGTCCAACGACAGTATTATGCTATATGACGCTCATTACTGTATATTATGAAAAAATAAATCCGAAGTGAAAGTTTCTTTCGAAACAAAATAGAATCCTCATTACTCTGATCACATCTCTTTTTAGAGTGAGGGGGGAGGGGGATGAACTCCGCGGTTATGTCAGATCTAAACCCGTCAAAATATGTCATATACAAACGTAATATGAGTGTTAAATGAGTTTATAACATATTTAGATCAAACACACGTCTATGACTATCACTTAATTTTCCATCGCTCTCGCTCGATCTCGCGCTCGCTTATTCCGCACTCTTACCTCAGTTTGGACATGAATTTCCCTAAATTGGATTAAATGTGTGAAAGTGTTTTAAGATATGAATCGGGCCAAGTATGTGTAGGATATGAGCCGGGTCCGGTATGGATCACTAAATTTACATTATAATTAGTGGGTTATAAACGTGTTAAACGAGTCTATTTGAGTCGGTCCTTTTATGGTCAGTTCAACCCAAGCTCAACCCACTTGTTTGACAGGTCTAGTCAAATCTAGAGTTAAAGAAAGCGGCTTTCCCACAGCAACAGACTCAGCGATTAGGGAGGGGAGAGAGAGCGATTCTTGATCGTACATTAAAAGGTACACGTAAATTTAGTGGAAGATGCAACTATTGTTGGGAAGGACTGTTCGGCACTTTCCTTGTTTTGCCAATTGCATTTGAAAGAGATGCCCTAATGCGCCAATTGAGCCAACATAACTAGTGTCGAGTCTATGTACCCTTGCTAGTTTCGTTTCATCGAAATCGCTCTCAATTCCATGGGGTCGTTTTAGCGGTTAAGGAACGAAAATGTGTGCATGGAAAGATTTTTGCACCGAACAATTTCATTCCAAGATTGTGCCACCTACTCCGGTTCCGGCTCATGCCTTACCTGGTCCGTGAAAATAGTAGAGACCGAGGGTACATCATGGGCCCAAGATTTACCTATCTAAGGCAGTCTTTTCTCATCATAAGGAAAAGATTTACGCTGTTCTCTTTACTTAGGAATGGTGGAGAAGGTGGCATTTTCTAAAGTCAACTTTTTGCGTTGCGATGAAAATGACTCAAGTGGCAACTAAGGAGAGGTGATCATCAACGGCATGGGACCCGTGGCCGGTTCCGTGGAACCGCCGGTTTCGGTTCAGGAACCGGCGGCTCCGGTTCCACAAAAAGGCGGAACCGGAACCGGAACCGGCGGTTTCGGGCCGGTTCCCGGTTACGGTTTCGGTTCCGGCTCCATTGTTGAGGACGGTGAGCGTGGACTCGAAGCGGTAGGCCTGGTGGGTCGCGTTGGCCGGGGGGAGCTGGGATCCGCCGGTGCAGGAGTAGGAGAGGAAGACGTTGCAGGCGTCGGAGGCGGGCGACGGCGCGACGTCGGTTTGGGAGGAGAGAAGTGTACAGCGGTCAAAATGAGGAGGATTAAGAGGAGAGTGGGCATCGTGCCTGATGGGTAGACCTGTCAAAATGGGTCAACAACCCATTTAATAACCCAATAATATTTAATTGGGTCATAAATGGGTCAATATAAAATTTGTAGGCTAGCTTAATGGGTTTAAAAAACAAAGAGACCAAATTAAGTGGGTTGTGAATGGGCCCATCATGGACCCATTTACAACCCATTTAACTCATCTATTTCATCACTCTCGCGCGGCCATCTTCTTCTTCCGCGATTCTTCCTCGCTCCCAGCGCCGCCGCCATGTGCTTAAAGCTCTTCGGCTTCAGCGTCACCGACGAAGAGGACTCAGCCGTCAGTGACCCCATTTCCTTCAGCACTCATAATAGAGGCGGCAAAACCACGTCGTCAGGCTCCCCGAACGACAACGTCCAGGCGGTCGCCGGCGAGCGAAGGAAGTACGAGTGCCAGTACTTCTGCAAGGAATTCGCCAACTTGCAAGTCCTGGACGTCCACCAGAATGCCCACAAGAAGGAGCGGCAGCAGCTGAAACGTGCCCAGCTTCACGCCAGCCGTGTCGTCCCTCGTCCGGAACCCATGAAAAAAACAACAAAGAAAGGAACATAAATCAGGGGAGAACAGAGTGGAGGAAGGGGTGTTGGGAATTACTTTGGACCTCTTTTCTTGGTGAAATGGGTTGGTGTCCATCTCCTTGGATGGCGGTTCCTGGTGAAATGGGTTGGTGTCCATCTCGTTTGATGGTGGTTCTTGAGCAAAGGGATTTGTCTCTTTTTCAGACAGGGGATTGGGGGTGCTGCGGGTGTGATTCATGGTTCTTCGGTTCGGAAGAAGTGACCGAGGACGAGTGCAGATCTCAAGTCCGAGGGATGGTTTGTCGGGGATGGTTTTTTTGGTGGAGATAAGGTTATATAGGTCAAATCAAGTGCTTGAATACCGAAAGAGGGTGTGTTTGTGCGGGCGACGATAAGAATGGTTTTCCGCGTTTCTAGAAGAAGATGAAAAGCTCCAGCTCCTCGTCCATGCCGAGCGCGCAGAACTGCCACCCAACGTGCAGGGAGCGGGAGCTCGCGAGGAAGTGGCTCAATCACTCCGGCATGAGCTTGGCCGCGTTGACCGGCTCACGGAACTGCTTGATCTCTCCGCCGGGGAAGATGACCCTCGCGACCCTCACCCTCTTCAGGGACGGCGGCATGATGAACGTGCACGAGATGTGGTTCCCCACGTTCCCCGTGGTCTCGTGAGATTGTAGATGGTCTAAATAAATTTAATTAAATATAGAAGTATTTTTTTAAATGGGTTGGGTCGGGTATGGGTTGGGTATGTGTCGGGTCGGGTATGGGTCAAGAAATTTATATTGTGCATAAATGGGTCATAAATGGATTAATGGGTCAATTTGGGTCGGACCATTTATGACCCGACCCAAACCCGACCCAACCCACCCGTTTGACACCCCTACTGATGGGTTTCCGGTAAAGCTTCAAGCTTTGAAGAAGGAGAAGAAGAAGAAAAGACGGAAGAGAGAGACGGATTATGTGAGGCTTTGTAGAGAGAGAAGGCTGAAAGAGGAGAGAGTGACTTTTTTTTTTTTTGGTCGAAGGAGAGAGTGACTTTGAAATGCGTAAACTTTACGCCTAGGGAAGAGGTAGGCGGGCCCCACATGGGGCCCGCCTTGCCTGGGGAAGAGCCAACGAGCTCTTCCCCAATCCCCATACCCTTTTTTTTAATAAAAAAAAATACGGTTCGGAATTGGTTCGGAATTGCCGATTCCGAAAAATATGGAACCGGCCCACAAGGCCGGTTCCGATTCGGAACCGTAGGTCCGATTAACGGGCCGGTTCCGGGTGGCCACGTCATGGGTGGCGTTCTTAACTCAATAAAAGATATGTTCGGTTGTGCGAGAACTGCCAGAAATATTATCAAAAGAAACAATGAAAAGAAAGAGGAAAAGGTTAAAAAGAAAGAAAGAAAGACTGTCACTGTCACTGTCACTGTCACTGTCTCAATCAAGTAAGACAAATAATTTTGTGACGTCATATTTATGTCCCGTTTGGACGAGCTTTGAGCGTTGTCTGTCTATGTTTCACCCAATTGATGGGTCAAAGTCAAATCGTGGTGCAAAGATGAAAATAATGACACAAATGATCACAAAGCCAAGTTTAGTTCGTATGGCCCATGAAGTTTTGATAAATATTTAATCTAATCGGTAAATTGTTATACCTTAGGATTCAATCTAGTCCTTGAGTTATTTAGTCTATGGACTAAATTAAAAACGTAACAAAATCCCATGGATCTTATTGAACAAATTAAAATTTTAGCAAAGCACATTATATATTAAGTTAAAATTCATGAATCATATCAAATAAATTAAAAATTCAAAAATCACGTTATAGATGGAGCCAAATTTTTAGGAATTATTTGTGCCGTTTTACTTTTATTTAAAGAGTTGTCCGAAATTTCTCATGTACAATGAGATCGTCTTGGTTGTCAAGACTTTTTTGAGGTGGGGGAGGTTTAGAAAACACTCACCACCTTTTGCATAAAAAAATGCATTTTGGACAATCTCAGTGGCGTGTTAGGTTCGTTTCTGTCGGATTTGCCGTAGAGTAATCGCACTGTTGTATGGTCATGCCTTTACGCTTTAGTCAGAGTGTAATGTTTCCTTATTAGGGTTTTGAATGAAGCGTTATGTGATTCCTGGAGACGAGTCTCAAGAAGTAGTCCAGAACTTTTACATGTGGAAACAGATTAGTTCTTTCTGTTCGTCGGATAAGTTACCCCCATGCCTACCGACGTCGCGTTCGGTGACTTGAATCGCTCGATTCCTGATGGACTCAGTTCAGCGTAACATCTCACATGAAAATAAGACGAGACTATGAATAGCCAGACCACATGGGAAAAAGGTCAAAGGAATGTGTGGGAAAGAGCTGGTTGAGCAATGGAACTGACTTACTTTTTACCTCAAGATGCATGGGGTCTCGAATTCAATTCCTTCTTGGCACGACCCGACGTGGTCGTGCTAGATTCCTTGCGAATTTCCTACTCGGTGTGAATGATCTGCCATTGACACTAGGGGATGGATTTCATTTCGGGCGCGAAAGCTAGTTGGGTTACCAACTATGTAGCACCGATACGCGTATTTGGAGATTTTTTGCGTATCAGATACGGCGGCGTATCCAATACGCTCGGGCACGCGGTCAACACGTGTCCGAATGGTCAACGAATCGGACACGCGTGTCCGTCGCATGTCAGATCGTGTCCGGCGCGTGTCGGTCGGAGCCTGTCCGCATGGTCCCATAAAATCAAAATTGCGTTTGGGTTGATTGAGTTCAAATTCGGGTTCCAAGTTATAAATTGGAGTATTTCAAGCGCAACTCCAGGAAACCCTTTCAATCTTTTGGGCCTAATTTACGACGTATTTCACTCGTTAATACAATTTATGGAGTATATAAACTTTTTTCTAGTTTTTGACTAACATTTTTCATCAAATATGAAATAGCTATGACATTTAGACATATATGTGATGTTTGGAGTTCATAAAAATGATAATTTAAATGTATATATAAAAATATACATTTAATATATAGCGTATCCCAGTGTGTCGAAAATCTCTATTTTTTGATAAACCACGTATCGACGTATCGTGCCGTATCGTGTCTCGTGTCCCGTATCATATCGCTACTACATAAGTTACCAATCGCTCTCAGTTAGAAAAGGCAAATGAATTGGCTTGTTTGACCTGCGCGGTAGAATTTCTGCCGCGTTGATACTCATGTTAAAGCCTGAAAAATATTCCGTTGGTAAAAGAGCATGAATGGTAAACAGGAAGTTAAAAAGAAAAGGCGTAACGGCTAACAATCATGAGCATGCAAGGGAAGGAGAAGAGCAAATGTCTTTTATGTCAACCTGTGTGCTTTTTGCCGTGCATCTTCTTGTGGCGCGGCTGCTTACTTTTTTTAAACCGATGATGAATCATGGCTGCAAAATAATGTTTGATGAGATGGCAGTAGCCTAATCGTCGAATTACATGCGTACCTCTCTCCATTGTCGTATTTCGGATTCGATTGGCATGAGACAACACGCATATCGGGATTTTCGGATTCGTTTTTGTGCAAGACGAGCGACTGAGTACATGTTCAGGCCTTAATTTCTGATCGCGTCGTCACATGCGAAATTGACACCCATAATCGGTACATTTCGTCTAGGTCGAGAACAGGCTACGTGGGCTACACTTGATTGCACTTGGTCGTGTGGTCGGTTGCTGGTCTCGGATCTAAATTGTGTGTATTCGCCTAATGAACTTGATGTGTCGGAGTGGATCTTGCTAAGGACTACATCTCGCCCGAACCTATGTCCAATGAATAATGGTTGTCCTCGCTTGCGGACCGCTGAAAAGACAGCGATATTGCATTGTCCTTTGCACTCGTCCGCATGTAGAAACTAGGGGACATTTTTCGCTTAAGAATAGCATGTCCGCATTGAACATCAACTTAGCCAAAATCGTTGTGTCACCTGCTCTAAATTTACGAAGCAAACAAGCGCGAAGCTCGACTTGGGGCCGTACCTTTAACCCTACCTCCCCCTCTGCGGAGACGGGAATTGATCGCGCCATTGATGGATCATTTCAAGAAAGGCAAGAGATGATTGCGATTGCGATTGCGAAGAAATGAACCTGACCCGCGAGAGATTATGGGAATAGGGAAGAGCAAAAAGGAAAATCTTCGTAAGAAAATAAAATCCTATGATCTGCTCCGCCAAGTCCTCATCCACGTTCATGGCATCTCCAGATTTCCGGAGCTCTTTAAAAAGGACAAATTTCGCGAGCAGCAAAGTAGCCAGAGCAACATTTCCTTCGTTCTGCCGCTCTACCAGGAGTTCGTGGCACAAAGTTGCGTCGATGGTTTGCTATTCTCAGTTTTGTTTTCTTCTCACCTGTGTTGGTTGTAACCTTGTACTGAATATTAGCTTGTTAATCTTTTGCTTAATGCAGGCTCGCCTCGATTTCTTCTTGTGTTTCCGATTAACAATAACCATGGCACACTTAAAAAAAAAAATTTCTTCATCATGTAATCAACGGTCGGGATCGGGGATGTATGATTTTTCACGGATCTTTGCTTGTTCCTACTTCCATTATGTTGATAGTAGCATGCTTTGATCGATTTACGGCGCTTCGTCGACGCAATTGGCTAGAACTGAATGCTTGTTTCTGTGATTATGTGCTGAATAACATATCTATCCAATCCATGGATAGTAGGAATTCAGCCACGTTTCCCCACACTTGTACATCTCGGCTGGCCTTCATTAGTGCAAATTTTGAGTTGTTATGCAAGACTGTTTTAGCTTGAAAGATCATCCTAGATTTTAATTTGTTTTATCATATAATAAACGAAAAGTAGCAAGAGCATCAAAATTGCATTGCAAAATTTTGCTGCTTATTTGGACCGATTAATTGGTATTATAGCAGGTACTCCTTATCACAACAGTCTTAGCACTTTTGAGATACAGATCGATGGCAACAATTATGGGAACTATTTCGGACGAAGATGACCTGTTTGCCCGCCCTCCATGGTTTGATGGGGCTAACTACACACGTTGGAAACGTATCATGACTGTGTTCTTTCGAGCGATGGATTTAGAACTTTGGTCGGTTGTGCGAAATGGACCTTTCGCGCCTATGAAGGGCTGTGAGCCCTCCAGCACACCCAAAAGCGAAGCGGAATACACGGGGGATGACAAGAGGAAAGTTCAGTTAGATGCAATAGCAGTGCACAATCTCTACTGTGCACTTGCTCCTGCCCCATGCAACAGAATTTCCTCATGCACGACAGCTAAAGAAATATGGGATCGTTTGGAGTTCATCTATGAAGGAACTGGTCATAATAAAGAGATCAGGATTAGTGCGTTACGAGGCAAATATGAGTCGTTCAAGATGGAGCCGGATGAAGGCATCAACGATATGTCCGCTCGCTTCATGGGCATCACCAACGACCTAGCCGCTCTTGGTCACACTATACCTAAGGATGAATTAATAGAGAAGTTCTTGAGATCCCTGACAGACGACTGGAACGCGTGGAAGATTTCATTACGTCGAAGATACGATCTCTCTGTTATGACCTTGGAAGAGGTATTTTTCATTTTAATGTCTTACGAAGTGGAGAAAGAAAATCAGGCCAGGAAGAAGAAGAAGAAGAAGAAGAAATCAATCGCCATCAAGGAAGAATTTTCGAGCACGGATGGAGAGGATGAAGAAGATGTAGCCGCGCTTGCTCGCGAATTCAAGAAGTATCTTCGGAAGAACGGCTACAAAGGAAGAAGGAATTACAAAAAGCATGAAGGCTCAAGTAGACAGGATAACGAAGGTGAGAGGAAAGACCTAACATGCTGCAAGTGTAATCGACCCGTCCGCATGGAAGCCGAACGTCCTTTCCTCGAGAAGAAACTCCGCGGCAAATCAAGGAGGAGCAAGACGGCCTTAATGTCAACATAGAGGGACATCGAAAGTGAATCGAGTGACGATGAATCGAAAGCTGCAAATCTATGTTTAATGGCGGACATAGCAGAATGTTTTGGCTGTTGAAGATACTTGAGCATAATTTGCCAAGGAGAAGGACAAGATACTTCGGTAGTGAGTGCTCTTAAAAGGTGACATTTTGTGATAATGGCAAGGAATTGGTCGAAGCCCCATTTGTGGTGACAATTTTCCTATTGAGAATGTTTTTACTTGTTGAAGACCTTAACCACAATTTGTTGAGCATAATTCAATTTTGCAACGAGGTTCATGTAGTTGGTCGTGCTTGCTATAAAGATGCTAGTGATCATAAGGGGAAGTTTGATTCTAGGTCGGAGAAATGTATTTTTCATGGATACCTCTTCTTCTAGCAAAGCATAAAAGGGTTTTCAATGATAGAACCAAAACACTTGAAGAGTCTACTTGTCGTTTTTTTTCCCAATACCTCGTGAATGATAGGTGACCTCTTGACCACTAGGTCAACTACGGTGGTCGCCGACTATAATCGAGAATATTTAGTGTGTTGTTTCTTAGGGCGTTTTATGTAACGTGAGGTCACATATGGGTGACTTAACATTCTACTTAAGCTTGAAAAACTGGGAAGCTATATTTCAGGTATTGGACTTCATACAAGGATAAATAAAAGTATGTTTTGGAGCTGCGGGCCTAGCAAAGTCAAATTGTCATTCGCCGAAGAGCTGGCTAAGATTTCTTCTGTACTATGAGATCAAGAAGGTTCTACAAAACAATCACCACCATTTCCATAAACTATGAATTTAGGGCAATCTCAATGGCATCTTAGGTTCACTTCCGTTTGGATTTGTCGTAGGGTGATCGCACTGTTGGATGCTCACGCTGTTATGCTCTAGTCATATCATTTGTGTTGAGGAAGTAATGTAATGAAATGTAAGGTTTACTTAGGATTTTGGATGAAGTACCCGTTTGTATTTCCCCCGAGGTGAAAGAAAAGATAGGCAATTTGTCTTTTCAGAGCCAGGCTTCATACCGCTCAGGAGGGTAAGATACCAAGCATAATAACAATTTAGCGGTATCTTATGGAAGATAGCAAACCATGATCTTGAATTAAACCTGGCTTCGACCAAATGGGATATCTTACTAAAGCAATTGGGTTGGTAGTGTTGATCGCATTTTCTATAGGTGGGGTAACCACTACAAAAAAAAATAATAATAAAGTTTTAGCCATGGCATTTGCCACGAAAACTTTGGCAAAATTCGTCGCTAAATCAAGTTGTGACGAAAATTGCAACGAAAAAAATTTCATTGCCAATTCGGCGTCGCAAAATTTAGCAACGAAATATTTTGCGACAAAACTCGTCGCTAATTTGCCACGAACACTATTCATGGTAAAACTCATTGCTAATTAGCGACAAAATTTTAGCAACGGCATTTGCCACAAAATTTGCAACGAAAAGAATTTCGTCGCCAACTCCGATCACAAAAATTAGCGACAAAAAATTTTGACTTTTTAGCGACGAAAGTCTATTCGTTGCTAATTTGCCACAAACGTTGTCATGGAAAAAGTCGTCGCCGACTAGCAAAAAATAATTTCGCTAGCAATTTAACAAAGTTTAGCAACGACATTTGCCACGAAAATTTTCATCGCTAAATCAAGTTGCGACGAACCACTTCACAAAATTTAGCCACGAAAAATTGGAACATAGCGATTAAAATTCTACTACAAGATTTGTCGCTAATTTGCCATGAACGCTATTCGTGGAATAATTTAGCTGACAACATTTTTTTTTACGATGTACTTGATAATATCTCTTTAGCAATGAATTTTGCCACGAACATTGTTCAGGAACGAATTTAGCGACGAATATCGTTCAGGGACGAATTTAGCGACGACATTTTATTCTTGCAACGAACTTTTGTAATTTGTGACCATATGATAAAATTATTTCTTTTATTTTTCGATTTTAAATATTATTAAAAGAAATATTAATTTCTGTAATGTATATTTAACATTGATTAAGCACTTAATAACATCAAAATATAATAATAATATGAAAATGAAATATATTCATCGACATTTTCCACAAGAATGACATAAATATTTTTCTTTATAGTACACATAATGAGAGAATAAATAATCTTGAGCACTTTAAAGCAGCTGCTTAAGCAACCTTGTTAAATAGCATCACCGCAATGTACAAAAGGGAGCAACATCAAAGAATCAACCCCAAACCCAACGATGCTCCACCCCCACCAAATCGAAGCAAAATGCGTGGATTGTTTCTTTCTCCATCGCAAACCAGCAATGCACCATTCCCCCGCGCCTCCACCTGACGAAGCATCTCTTCCTGCACTTGCATAATGAGATTCATGTAAGTTTTTCCAACCAAACTAGAATATATGTTTGGCAGAGAGAGGAAACTGAAGATTACATTCAACTCGTTTCAACGCATTCTCTGGTTTCACAAAAGTCGACATGCCATGCACCATTAGTGACAAATATTTTATGCCACTCTTCCGTCAGATTCAGAATACAACAACAGACAGCACATGCAAATTTTGTTAACCTCCCTATCAGAAGATCAATGGCACAAGCTACTCCAGAAAAGTAAAGGAAAAGTGAATTGATGGTAGAAGCTTGACGGTATTTATCCATCCACACAGCCACCTATATGCCATGGCATTAAGAAGGAAAGCACAAAACTCACAACAAAAGTCTCAAGATTGGCTAATATCACATAAAAAGATGAGTCTCCCACCTTTACCAAATTGTTCCTTAAGATCCACTTTCTTACATCAGGATGGGTGGTAGACCCATAAACACAATCGACTTCAGGATAAGGTGACACTTGAACTTTTTACATTTTTTGGGAGGGTAACAGACTGAACTACCAAGCAACATGATTTGCTTTCCAAGAAAAGTACCACCACATTAAACTCTTTTCTGTACCAAATGCAGACTGACTGTTATATTCTGACTTCCAAATTTATGATAAGGTTATTTTGGACCATTCACTTTGTTTTAGGGTTTCTTAGATGGGGGCTATAAAAAAAATATCTTGGACATCTCATGGGGATGCTTACTTTAGCTTCTGCCCCGAAACCCTTTGTTTTCACTTTTTTCTTATCAGATTTTTAGATCTTTGATTGCACGCTTGTACTCATTATTTGAAGATAGTGAAACCCCTCTCTCTCCCCGTGGTTTTTTCCATTTTGGGTTTTTCACGTATATCGTGCCTCGTGTTTTATTTTGCTTTCATCCTTGCTATTACGCGCTTGAATTTGCGCATCTCTTGGCGTTTTCCGCAACAAATTGGTATCGGAGCGAAGGAATTTCGGTCTTTTGTTGGAGATGGCATCTATCAAGTTTGAAGTGGCACCCTTCGATGGCCAAAATAATTTCGGGCTATGGAGGATAAAGATGAAAGTTTTGCTGCGTCGGGAAGGTTCAGTTAGAGCCTTGGATGGTAAATATCCTGACGACATGACAACGGCAGAGATCGAGGAGATGGAAGAGAGGGCGCATAGCACCATCCAATTGTCGTTTTCTGACAAGGTGATTCGTGAAGTTGCTGATGAAGAAACGGCATCGGGATTGTGGCAAAAGTTAGAAAGTCTCTATATGAAGAAATCTCTTACCACGAGGTTATTCTTGAAGCAGCGTCTTTATACATTAAAGATGCAAGAAGGTACTCCTATCCAAGAACATCTAGATGAATTTAATAAAATTGTTATGGATATGAAAAATCTAGATTTGAAATTAGATGATGAGGATCAAGCCCTAATTGTGTTATGCTCGCTACCGAGCTCGTATGAGAATTTTGTGAATTCTATGTTGTATAGAAGAGAATCCATAACTCTTGAGGATGTGAAGGCCTCGCTGAATTCCGCGGAGATGCGTGCAAAGTTGAATGCGAGTAGTAGTGCAGATAAAGCAAATGGCTTAGTTGTTAGGGGAAGGTCGAATCATCGGGATAGACGCAGTAATTCTAAAGGGCTTTCAAAATCTAGATCAGGCCAGGACAAGAAAAAGGTTGAATGTTACTGTTGTCACAAGTTCGGACACTATAAAACCGAGTTTCCTTTGCTTAAAGCTAAGGGGAAAAGGTCGATGGACAGCTCTGATTCGGTTAGTCTGGTAAAGGATAATGAGTCTATTAATGCAGATAATGTTCTTACTGTTTTGTCTTCGAATTGTCGTATAGACGATGAATGGATTTTTGATTCGGCTTGTTCATACCATATGTGCCCAAATAGAGATTGGTTCCACACATATGAGAAAGTCACTGGTGGTTCAGTTTTGATGGGTAACAATGCAGTTTGTAGGATTGTGGGTATTGGTACAATGCGGATCAAATGTCATGACAATGTAGTAAGAACTTTGACAGATGTTAGGCACATCCTATATTTGAAGAAGAACCTTATTTCTTTGAGCAGTTTGGACTCCACTGGATGCATGTATACTGGTGGAGGTGGAGTTTTGAAAATTTCAAAGGGCTCATTGATTGTGATGAGAGGTAACAAGAAGAATAGTCTTTATGTTCTGCAGGGAAGTACCGTTGTGGGTTCTTTAAATATATCATCATTTTTAAATTCTGATAAATCAAGATTGTGGCACATGCGGTTGGGTCACATGAGCGAAAGAGGAATGACTATCCTGAGTAAGCGTGGTTTACTCTGTGGGGAGCATATAGTTTCACTTGATTTTTGTGAGCATTGTGTTTACGGGAAACAGCGCAGAGTTAGTTTCAGTACTGGGGTGCACTCGACGAAGGGCACAGTTGATTATATTCACTTCGATTTGTGGGGACCTGCACATGTTACATCTAAAGGTGGTGCAATTTATCTTCTGACATTTATTGATGGCTTTTCTAGGAAAGTTTGGGTTTATTTCTTGAGGCGTAAAAGTGACGTCTTTGATACGTTCAAGAAGTGGAAAATATTGATTGAAAATCAAACTGGTAAGAAGATAAAGCGTCTCAGAACAGACAATGGTCTTGAGTTTTGCGAAGGTGATTTTAATAAGTATTGTGAAAATTTAAGGATTGTTCGACATCGAACAATCAGGAATACACATCAGCAGAATGGGGTGGCAGAGCGCATGAACCGAACACTTTTAGAAAAAGCTAGATGTATGCTTTCTAATGCTGGACTTGATAAAGATTTCTAGGCTGAAGCCGTGAACACGACATGTTATTTCCTTCTACTGCAATTGAATGTAAGCCTCCAAACGAGGTATGGTCTGGTAAACCTTCTGGTTATTCTGTATTGAAAGTATTTGGATGTCCCACTTATTATCATGTAAAAGATAGTAAGCTTGAACCTAGAACCAAGAAAGGTATTTTTGTTGGTTATGCAGAGGGAGTTAAGGGATATAGATTGTGGTGTTCTAATCCTCAGTCACCAAAATTTATAATCAGTAGGGATGTTACTTTTGATGAAAATTCTATGCTTGATCAAAGAAAAGTTGTTGAGTCTACAGATATTCAAGAAGAGAATATAGCGAAAGAGGCGGAGTTTAGTGTCAAGTATCCACAAAGAACCTCTGAAGACATTCTTATTCAGCCAGAAAGTAACATTGAGCAACAAGACTCAGATTCGATTAAAGAAGAAGTAGAAGAAATTGAACAACCTCAGAGTTTAGCTGCAGGGAGAGTTAAAAGACAAATTAAGCATCCTCAAAGGTATGGTTTTGCTGACTTGGTAGCATATGCTCTTACAGTTGCTGAAGAGCTTGGTATTGAATAACCTTCTACATTTTGTGAAGCTACTATTTGTTCTAAATCTGAGAAGTGGCTTGTTGCGATGAATGAAGAGATGGAGTCTCTTCATAAGAACCAAACTTGGGATCTTGTGAAATTGCCTAAGGACAAAAGAGCAGTTGGATGCAAGTGAATTTTCAAAAGAAAAGAGGGAATTCTAGGGGTTGAAGATGAAAGATTCAAGGCACGTTTGGTAGCGAAGGGCTTTAGTCAGAAGGAAGGGATTGACTTCAATGAAGTGTTCTCTCCAGTTGTGAAACATAGTTCCATTCGTGTGTTGCTCGCTTTGGTAGCCCTTTATGATCTAGAACTTGAGCAACTTGATGTCAAGATCGCTTTTCTGCATGGTGAGCTTGATGAGACAATTTATATGTCTCAACCAGAGGGATTCATTGTTGAGGGTAAAGAAGATCATGTTTGCAAGTTGAAACGCTCTTTGTATGGTCTCAAGCAATCTCCACGACAATGGTACAAGAGATTTTATAGCTTTATGTTAAGTCATGGATACTCGCGAAGTGCGCATGACAGTTGTGTGTACTATAAAAAATTGCGTGATGGTTCTTTTGTTTATCTGCTATTGTATGTGGATGACATGCTTATTGCACTGAAGGACATGTCAGAGATACAGTTATTAAAGAAGCAACTTAGTAGGGAATTTGAGATGAAAGATCTTGGAGCTGCTAAGAAAATTCTAGGTATGGAAATTCGTAGAGATAGACAAGTTGGGAAGTTATACCTTTCACAAAAGGGGTATATTGAGAAAGTGCTTGAACGTTTCAGTATGAAGAATGCTAAACCGATAAGTACTCCTTTGGCGTCTCACTTTAGACTTTCTGCTTCTTTATCATCGAAAACCAAAGAAGAGGAAGATGAGATGTCTCGAATTCCATATTCTAGTGCTGTGGGTAGTCTTATGTATGCTATGGTATGCACTCGTCCAGACATTTCCTAAGTAGTTAGTGTTGTGAGCAGGTATATGGCAAATCCAAGTAAAGCTCACTAGCAAGCAGTGAAGTGGATGCTTCAATATATCCGGGGTACCTCAGATGTTGGTTTGGTCTTTGATAGAGATTGTGATACAGGGCATTCAGTTGTTGGCTTCGTTGATTCTGACTATGCAGGTGATCTCGATAAAAGGAGATCTTTGACATGTTATGTTTTTATGTTTGGTGGTTCCGCAATTAGTTGGAGAGCAACTTTACAAGATACAGTTGCTTTATCTACCACCGAAGCAGAGTACATGGCAGCAATGGAAGCAGCAAAGGAAGCTCTTTGGTTGAAGCGTTTGGTTACAGAACTTGGGGTGAAGTGGGAGGGAGCCTCCGTTGTCTTTTGCGATAACCAAAGTGCAATTCAGTTGACCAAGAACGCGATGTATCACGAGAGAACGAAACACATCGATATTCGTTATCACTTTGTGCGTGATGAGGTTGCTAAAGATACAGTAACAGTGAAGAAAGTACCTACAGCGGATAATCCAGCAGATATGTTGACTAAACCAATTCCTTTGACCAAGTTCAAACATTGTTTAGATTTGGTTGGTGTTCTCACCATTTGAGTTGCTTAGGCGGTGATGATGGCGGTTCATCTCTTGTTTCCTACATCGAGTATGCTCACGTAGGCTTAGGGGTGTGCGTCGTTAATTCTGCCGTTTAGCGGGTGGCCTTGTGTGGTCACTCTTGAAGGTGGGGGAGTGGGGTCTTGTGGCGTTTGGCAAAATGCTCTTCTTGAGATTTGAAGTCAAGGTGGAGATTTATTATATTCTGACTTCCAAATTTGTGATAAGGTTACTTTGGACCATTCACTTTGTTTTAGGGTTTCTTAGATATGGGCTATAAAAAAGATATCTTGGATATCTCATGGGGATGTTTACTTTAGCTTTTGCCCCGAAACCCTTTGTTTTCACTTTCTTCTTGTCAGATCTTTGATTGTACGCTTGTATTCGTTATTTGAAGATAGTGAAACCCCTCCCTCTTCCCGTGATTTTTTTCATTTTGGGTTTTCCACGTATATCGTGCCTCGTGTTTTATTTTGCTTTCATCCTTGCTATTACGCGCTTGAATTTGCGCATCTCTTGGCGTTTTCCGCCACACTGACAATTATTATCTAAAAAACTAAGTCTCACAGAATGGGATTTCACATGAGACCTTTGTGGTTTCAGAAACTTGCCTAATCCATATTTCCAAGATCTTGCTTTTCTTCTTTTTAATGCTGTAAGAAGAGGCCCAAATGACAAGACCAAAGCAAACATGCCATTTGCAAATCTCCATGGAGGTTAGAATTCGGTAAGGCTGGGATTTTCTCTTTCAGGTAAGCGAAATTCCTCGACCAGCACCTGAAGAGTGACAAAGTACAAAATTGACATCCAGCTTGGCAAAATGCATACGATGAAATTCCAGGGACTTAATGAAGAACATGAAGCACTCATAATATGTTTGAATAAGCACATCGAAACTTGAATTTTTTTTGCCAGAATCAAATCTTCATCATCGTCAAAAATCTTAAGGACAGAACTATGTCATGGATACTTGACTCACTTTGATAGCTTGCTGCATGAAAAGCATCGCGAAAAGGAGGCAAAATAATTCACCAGCGAGACGAATAAAACTATTTATGATCAAGCAAGCTCCAAGGACAGCTAGTAGAAACGGTAAGATTGCAGTCCACACAGAAACCCTGCAATTTTAAAAGTTTAAGTAATGCATAATTATAAGAATAACTGATGCCTAGCAAAGTATCAGAACCGGTATTTTTTTTTTTTTTTGCAGGAAAGAGAGGAATACCGTACCATCCAGTCCACGCTAGAAAGAGCTTTGATCGCAATTCCGGTCTGTCTTTAGCAAAGTTGAATAAGAAGGTATACATAATTACAGTTAGCTCCGCCACTCCAAGAATCAACAATGGCTGGCCTCCGAGAACAGTGTATTATCCCGCACAATGCAGTAGAAGCTAACATTTGAACTGCCGTCAAAACTCCATCTATAGATTGAAGGAACAATATTAGATATTTGGAAGCATAGGCACATACAAATTCACTCACAACAGTGGCCGCAAATATCCAGACAAAACACCACCTTTGGCATGATCAACTTTCAAAGAAATAAAGCTATGCTTCACAGCATCCACTGAAGTCACACCAGAACATGGAGGGAGGCAATAAGTAATCTGACTGCCAAAAAAGACAACACCTTTGGCATGATCAAATTTCAAAGAAATAGTGCTACGCTTCACAGCATCCACTGAAATCTTCTCCACAAGAAATCAAAAAAAGGAATCATCTGCAATAGCTTCTCAATTTTCACAGTCTGATGATACACCTGGGACATTTGAAACAAGAAAGAAAGAACAAATTGAATTTTTTTTGGGTAAAAAAGAACAAATTGAATTCATCTACATTTTCCACAAGAATGACACAAATATGATTCTTTGTAGTACACATAATGACCTTGAGCACTTTAAAGACCCGCTTAAGCAAACTGAGGATGGCAATTCTTTCCAGGTGGGGAACATATTGGGCCAACTGCACTTCTGGCACAGAAGATGCTGAAGCAAGCTTCCCCCGAGTTTGGAAATTTTAACTAGCAAGGGCTGCACCTTCATTGCAAGATCCAGTCGAAAAAACTCAGGAGTAGCAAAGATGAGCACTCGCAACCTGTAGTTTAGTAAAGACAGCATCAAACTTGAAGTTCCTAAGGTGCCCCAGATATTTTACTACCTTGATCTGCTTGGGGACCAAAGACAGCATCAAACTTGGAGTTCCTTCTAAAGGCACCATTTGACTTAATAGTTAGTTCACCTTCATTTGAAGATTCAAAGTCAACTACCACTGAAGATCCCGTGGCAATTTCTTCAACATTAAGAGGCCAACACTGACAGAACACCTGTATGTTTCCTGAAAGTAAGAAAAGCCAATGTGTCAATTGAGGTGACTCTTTGGCTTCCTTTTGATCAAAATAGTTGTTTGGATAAATTACTAAGTAGCCTTTCAACTCCAAAACCTTATTGTAAAGTTCTTTTCGTTGTTTAGCCCCTTCAAGTAACTTTATCTTGAGAGCCTCATGTGCTTTAGTTTGTTGCTCAACCGTAAAAAAACAAGGCCTAAATGTTGAAGAAGATGAATGCGGTACAAGCATACGATGAGAGAGTATAAGGGAATTCACTTAGTGGACTGAATGGTACAGCCGACTTTCATTTCCTCAAGGAACTTTTTGTAAGTTGAAGCTTCCTCAGAAAGTGAAATTTGCTCCATTTTCAAAATCTGTCAAATTGACTTTCTCAAGACACTAGAGCCATAGTTTTGCTACCCAAAACCACATCTCGTAAAATTGGATAAATTTTCTAGTCAAGTCTCTAAGTGAAGAGAACCACTTGCTCTTCTTTTTCACTTGTCCCTCTATGGCAAAAGCTGCATTTAAAAGTCCATAACAAAATCAAGTATTTTTTTTTGAATTAACAGTCACAAATTAACATCAACATTACCTTTATCCCAAACTAATTGGGATTGATGAACCCAAAAATAACAACGAGAAATTAAAAGGGTTCATCTCATAAAAATAGCTCCTTTTTTACAACCGACTCGCTACGCCTGACGCAACCCTCCTGCTCTTACCCAAGGACCCAACATGCATTGACTTGCGCATGAGCTCATTTTGGAGCTCCTGTAGAGATTTCCATGCTTTTTGGCATTCTCTGCTTTTCAGTTGCTTCTCTCTTTCAAGCTCTTCCATTGCCCAATTTGCCTCCATTAGTTCCTTTTTTTGACTCTTGGAGCTCCTCACTATCTCCTGCAGCTCTCCTTCAAATTCGCAACCACCATCATCCTTGATTAGTTTATTCAGGAACTTTCCAGTTAGTACCTAGGTTTGTCATTCTAGTTACTTATATAGCTGAATGGATAAAATTCATAAGAGATAATACCTCAGGTGAGTTGTGACTCACCGCTCCATCAGTTTCACTGCCAATCGTGGTCACAATATTGAAGCCCAAATTGGTGTGTACTGCAGGAAAGGGGCCTTGCATTTCAGGAGTAGCAAAGTTGAGCACTCTCAACCTGCAGTTTAGTAAAATAAAGGCACCAAAAGCAAGATTTAGACAGAATAATGCAAACATGGGATAAGAGAACTTCTGCACAGAATAGATTTATACAAATTAAAAGTTGTGGCTACCACGAGTGCAAAGTTGTGAATTTTGGTACAAAACAACAGCAACAGTGCATATCCACTCAAACTATTAACAAACAGATATGAAAGATACTTCCAATCTTACCAGCTCAGACAGAAACGGTCCGTGGAAGCTGAGACAACAAGAAGAATATTAGAAGAGCCGAAACCAAAAATTAATCACTATGAGGGGCACTGAAGTATAGTTACCATCTCTCTACTCTCCAGTTTACGATCAACATTGAATCCTATAAGATCAGCCATCCTCAAATAGCGTTCCTTCTCGTTTTCAAGCTCCATATGCGATGCATGACAAGTGCACTCGTATGGGCCAAAAAAGAAGCTATGATGTCTTCAAGCATGCTGTTTATTCAATGAAATGATTGACAATCATCATCATCAGCAGCAATCTCATCATCATTGTGTCGCTCAACATTGTGCCCATCACCAATTTGATTAGTGGGAGGTTCCTGATCTTGATTTAGGTTGAGGTGTCGCAAGATCAATTGCGTTTGAGGCTCTAGAGATTTATATCGCTCATTGACCTCTCTGATTTCCTCATCTTTCTATGACATTTGTTGTTTGACCACTCTTATTTCTTCGTCCTTCTCTACAAGTAAATGTTTCAGTTGGGTCAATTCTTGGGTCATTTGTTCCTCAAGTCGTGTCGTCCTTGAAACAGCCGCATTGGAGGATGAACTTGTAGCGGCCTTTGTTGTGTATACCGACAAGGATCCCATCCGAAATATCTTTCCTCTTTTCATCCCACCCGATGCCTCCACTCATAATGCCGTATTGTCAACTACTGGCTCAGAAGCAGCACCACCATTACGACCACTAGCAGCCCTCATTAAAAGTTCGTCATATTTTTCCTACATTAACAGGATAGATATGAAAATAAAATAACTTCATATATATAACTACCATAAAAATTAAAAGCATTCATGATTTTCATTCTAGTTTCCATAAAGTCCAAAGTATAACCTTACATACCTTAACAGCTTTTGCTCGATCACCAGTCCATGTCTTATCAGAATGACATATTGTGCTGTTTATTGAAGTCTATTCTGGTTTCCATCTTTGCAAGCCAAGCAGGACTTGACATGTTGGAGACCACTTTGGTGGCTATACAAGTTATCACTTCGGATAAGATAATGACGAACCTGTCCGCAAGTAGGGTTTTGTATCTTTGCCTATCGTAACACATCCCTATGATATTTTGACGATCACCAAGAATGATTACAACGACGAATCCAAAATTAATTACGAATCGCAAGCCCGATAAGTGCTCGCATCCTAGGTTCATCTAATCGGAGTAGTTTTTTGGGTTAGGGCTCAAATTCGAAGTTTAGTGGGAATTTAAGTCGCGAAGTCCAATTTTTGGACTGTTGAGTTGTGGGATTTCAAGAAAAGGGTGGATTGATTTTGTAAAGCCATGGGGTTTGATGAGAGTGAATTTGGGGCGACGATTTGGTTAGAGCGAGAATTTAAGGGTTTCGAGTGTGAGTTTCACGTTGCGACGGCTTGAATAATCGCTTTGGTAGTGCGATTTGTTGACACATGCCGATTCGTAGTTGTTGATAGCATTTTGCTTAGTTTTGTATGATTCTCGTTTATTTGTTAGGATTATGAGATTGATGGCTCATTTAGCTGTGTGTTGTTGATTTTGGGCATTTTCAGGTAGTGGTACTATCTCTTCTTTTAGTTTGTAAACTCATATTTCAAAAGGGATATGGATGAAATATGTTATGAGTTATGAAGTAGTATTTTTATTGCATAGAAATGTGGATAGAGCATTTACTACTTGGCTATTTATGAATGTATTAGAAAATGTGTTATGCAACGTATTATGAAGAAATATATGTATGTATCGCTTTGTGAACTAGTTTATGAAATGATTCCGAAGTGATTTGAGAAACGTTTTGTGAAAAGAAAGAAAAACATTACGGAAGATTATATGATTGGTTCTACGAAATGATTCATCATAAGTATTTCTAGCGGATGCTTTGTGTTTATGGAAGGATTATGAGTCTTGATTTGTGGACCCAATTGATGATATTACATTTTGTTTGGCTTATTATTTTGGAGAATGTTGTTTTTAGTTTGTTGGTGCTCAATATCGCTATGAACTCATTGAGGAGCTTGTGGGTATGCATATCGGTTTTAGGATATATCCTTGTGAATCAAGCCACTGGCATTGTAGGTGAGACCTTGCTAGGGGGAATCTTGGTCACCTTCTGTCATGGGCATTATGCGTAACCATGGTTGGATTCTTGAGCACGAGAGTGATTAATGGATGGACCATTGACATGTGTTTTTGACGAGATTGGTCAATGGACAGATCATTGACATGTAATTTAATATTAGTCGATAGAATAGACCATCGACGTGCAATTTGACGAGATTAATCAATGGGATAGACTGTTAATGTTTTGTGTTAATATTATTGAGGGAGTTTGTTGTAAAGATAGAACTTGTTTTTGACCTAGTACATATGCTATATTGAGAACTTATAATAAGTATATAGTTTTGTAGAAGACATAACATTCATTTGACATTGTATGTATATGAACTGTGGTATCTAAGAATAATGAGTATCGTAATATTTTACTACTCACGTGATTGCTTTTTTTTTATTGTATAATGCATTGTTCATCTTGATTGTATGCGTAAAAATATTTGCTGGAGGTGAATAACTTATATAATGAATCGAAATATTGAATTTTGTTATAGTTTGTAAATATAAATAGTGGATGCTTGATCTACTTAGAAGATATTTGCACTACTCACTGAGCTGTGGTTGCTCATCCCTCTTTTTATTCTAATCTTTTCAAGTTTACCAATTAGTGGCCAATAGAGCGAGAGCGGTACTGTGGGGACTTTTGAGAGTTGGATTTTAGGTGGTTCGAGGCTGCATCCTTTGTGTAGAAGAAGGCCGTGTAATTTCCCCCACACTTGATGGATTCAAGGTCTGACAAAAAAAAAAGGTATGACATTTGTTGTATCAGAGCTACATTAAGATTTTTGGGTATAGATTCTATGGGACGTTATGAGCTTGTGTGTTAGTTTATAGTGCGGTAGCCTTTTGTGAGTGTCGCGACCCTCCCTCGCGGGTATAGGCGAGTGGGGAGCTAATGGGCCGCCCGATCGCTGGCTCGATCGAACGCGGGCCTCTCCCAAGGTCCTTTACCCAAATCGCAACTGCTGGATATATGTGGTCGACCTTCAGTGTGGTCTAGTGACATGTGATAAGTGTACATGCCAAGGAGTCGCCACCAATCGTTTCGTGGAGGGTACGATCGGAAACCCTATCGAATAGTTGGGAGTGGTCTATTCGATCCTGGGGAAACCAGAGAATTGAGTTCGGGGACTTAGTTACGCCAACTGTCAGAGTTGACGCCCTTTCGGTACCTAAGCTGAATGGTTTATCTGATCCTTGGATTTCATACAGACGAGTGGGGTACAGATCCTAAATCTAGGAGTTCATGCAGATGGGAATAGCTACCCTATCACTCACAATCATTAGAAATAAGTACGCAAATCAAGAATCCAATACATGCGGATAAAACACATGAAATCAACATGGCATCCCTAATGAGACCCTATTAGCCTAGAGAAATATCAATCAAGGCTCAGGAATGATTTTGGCATGATTTGCCCATGAGGGGCAAAATCGTAATTTTGAACAATTCGGGGAAAATTCGCCTCGAAAGGGAAAATTTATCATTTTAGACGAATTGTAAAGTCAAAAGACGGGGGAAATAGGATTGGCCATCAATCCAATCCATTTCTCATTTTTCAGGAATTTTCAGGATTCTTTTGGGATTTAAAAGTGATTTTACCCTTAGAGGGGTAAAATCATCATTTTAGACAAAGATGAGAACTGAAAATCTCAAATATTATGGTTGGTCGTCCACATGACCCAAACCCTAACTTTAAGCAATTTTCAGGACTTGATTGGAACAAGAAAGACTATTTTCCCATTGAGGGCAAAATCGTCATTTTGAGAAAAAAAGGCGGGACTCGAAAACCCAAGCCTAAGAATTGGTCGCCTACCTGACCCTAATTCTTACCATGGCATTATCGGCCTTATCTCGCATATACAGCAGAGGCGACTTACCCCTAAAGGGTAATATCGTCAAGTCTCGGAAGAACAGATAAGAAACCCCAAAAATAGGGTTGACTAGTTGTCTGTGGTCAATCCTTGATTTTTGGAGATTTCTGGAGTGTCTAGGATTTTTCCACAATTTTTCCACATTTTTTGGAATTTTCTGGAATTTTCTAGCATTTTTTGGATTTTCTATGATTTTTCTGATTTTTTTTTATTTTTTAAAATCAATTTTAGATTTTTTTATTTAAAAAAAATGTTATTCGGACCGGGTCGGGTGACCCGGCCCAAGACCCACGGACCCGCGCGGACCTCGGCTCCAAAACGACGCCGCATCGCATTTTTTATTTTTCGAATTATCCTAATCTGATCCGACGGTCCCTGATGGACCACGTGGCTAATCAACGATCGTTGGCTCTGATTACTAAATCTTACGGCTCAGATTGATTAGAGACTCGACCGGAACCGTCCGATTGACCTATTAAGACCTACGGCCACGATTAGAACATGGGATTTGATCAGGACCGTCTATTCTCATTAACCCAAAACGACGTCGCCTGGTCCTTTATCAAAACGGCACCGTCTGTTGTTCTGATTGATTTTTTGATTAAAATCATTTTCAGTTAATCCTATTTACTAATCGGACGGCTATTATTTATTAGACTCGATTAACCTAGACTGTCCGATCTAACGCTGACTCGTCTTAACAAACTAACGGTCGAGCTGACTCGACATCCACGTGGACCAATGGCCTACTGCCACCTAAGGGTTTGACCGGTTGACTGCGCCACGTCAGCTTCGTATTCAACCTCTCGACCCCGGTGAAATGGACGGCTGAGGAACTCCGGCGACGATCCGACAGTGGATTCTCGATGAAATTATGCGAGACCAACGGCAATGGACTCGCAATCGTCTCTAGTTTAACATATCTAGGAATCGCGGCACCTCATTCGCAAAATCACGAGTATCAAGCATAGTGCCGAGTACGGCCATGGGAGTTCGATCGCTAGATTAACACAAAATCATTACAATTCCATCATATGATAGGACCAATTGATGTTCAGGAGACTTACCTCGAGCTCCGATTGAGCTCGCTCGGCCCAGATTTGGCTGGGCAAGAATGAACAGTGGTCGGCTATGGAAGCTAAATTCGAAGACTCGATTCGAGTTGTTCAAGCAAAGTCAATGCAAAACCAAGATACAGCGATGGTTAGTGATGTCTAAGGGATGAAACGCACACGGGAATCGCAAAGATTGAAACCGAAATCAGGGTTCGCCATTGAAGATCAGAGCTTGAGCTCGAAGTTCGGGATTACCTGTTCTGGCAGTTTTGGGCTGCGCGGTCGATGGCGATTGCTTCCTGGGGGCTTGAGCGTATTCTTGTCGACCTTGAAGAGCTTCGGTTTGGCCTGAGAAGGCCTGACCAGCGTTCTGCAAATTCGAGCTCTACCCTCGACAATGGCGATGGAGGGGAGCTCTCTCTCTCTCGTTCTCTCTCTTTCCCTTGATTCTGTTTCTTCTTTTTCAACTGAATTCCTTCTCCTCTTCAACAGAAAACGACCATGAGCTTATATAGCTCCTGGGAATTTTGACGCCGCAACGGGGTGGTGTAACGGCCTTAATTGCACGTGAGGCCACGTGCATTTAGGCCCAAACGGCGTCGGGGACGATGGGTTTTCCGTCCAACTCCGTTTGGTTCTCCGGCGGGCTTCATTTCACGCGAATTTGACATGAATTTTTCCTGCGTTTGATGTTCGTTGACTTTTGCAGGTGTGCAGGTTTGACTAACCTTGCCGGAGCTCGTCCGGCGGCCATTTGCCTTACGGCCGGTCTTGATCGAAAGGTATTGAAGTAAGGGACAAGACGCCTACCTTTCCCCTTTTGAATTAGTCGCGAATTGCCCTTCAATTTCTTGATCAAAACGGAGCTGAGGACTGTTCATTGGCGCGAGGAAGGAGACGATACTGTAGCAGACCGGTTCGACCGGTTGAACCGGCGGTCCGACCGGTCCGAACCGGTTCTGACTTACCATTTTCCCAATTAAACCCAAATTAATGGGAAAATTTTGCAATTGAACCTCAGAATCGAATCTAGAGCATGGATTTTACCTAAAAATGTGGTTTTGCCCAAAAGTTTTCATCAATTTCTACAAAACCCCCAAATTCCCATTTAATTGGAAATTGGGGATCGTGTAATTGAGGGTTCAAATGACCAAATTGGGCCAAATCACTTATGCCAATTGATTTAGAATGGTGAAATCCATTGGGCAGCATGTTTAATTTGTAATGATAGCCCTTGAATTGAAAGTAATTTCAATTATGCCCAAATTCAAGGACTAAAATGCAATTATGTTTACAATTGAGCAATTTGTCCGAACAATTACGTCAAATTGAAATAGGGGACAATTAGATTGAATGTCAAGATCCTAGAAAATGCTAAAATTGCAAATTAAAAGACTCAATTGATATTTTTTTCTCAGATTCAATAGTACGGGTTACAAAGGAACACCTATAATTGAATCTGATTTTAAATTTTTTGTGAGGTAAAAAATGCAAGAGATTAAAAAGAAAAATATTGGCTATTTTTTTTTATATTTTTGTGACCTCAAATGCTATTTTTCTTGATTTTTTGAATATTTTTTTATTTTCTAAAAAATACTAAAAATGTGAAAAATATAAAAAATTATTTTTTGGTCAAGAATGGTTCCTTGGGCTTGGCCAAGGCCACCAAAGTTTATTTTGTAATTTTTTGACCTTTTATGAATTTTTTGTGATTTCTCAAAAAATAAAACTGAAAAAGACTTGGTAAAAAATCAGGTGTCAACAGCGAGGTACTAGGATGTATGACTCATTTGGGTCCTAGGTGATCGTCGGTTCTGATTAAGAGAAGCATGTTTCGCTTTGCAAGGATAACAAAGGCAAGTGAGTTGTTACATTTGATATGGGCAATGTATCTAAGTTTCTCGATGCCTATTTTGGCGAAAAGATAAAAGGGGTCGTTATGATCAAAGTTTTTGTTGGGAGCACGCAGCGGAAGTCCGATACTTTCACCTGAGGAGATCACTAAGAGGGAGCCCAAGTCCGAGCCCGTCAATATATCCAGTTAGACCCACCTTCACTCAAAAGCTTAAGCCAATGAGTTATGGGCCAACTTGGGTATATTAACTGCTTGTTGACACCTAATTTTGGATCAGCCTTTTTTTAGTTATTTCTTAGAAAATTCATAAGAAATCCATAAAAAGTCAAAAAAATTGCAAAATCAACTTTGGTGGCCTTGGCTAAGCCTAAGGAACCATTTTTGACAAAAAATAATAATTTGTCATATTTTTCGTATTTTTTAATATTTTCAGAAATTAGGAAAATACTAGAAAAATCAAGACAAATAGCATTTGAGGTCACAAACATATGGAAAAATAGTCAATATTTTTATTTTAAATCCCTTGTCTTTTTGACCTCACAAAAAGTCCAAAATCAAGTTCTATTTTACGTGTTCCTTTGTTACACATATGATTGAATTTGGTAAAAAAATGTCAATTGAGTCTTTTAAATTACAATTTTGGCATTTTTTAGGATCTTGACATTCAATCTAATTGTCCCTTATTACAATTTAGCCCAATTGTTCGCACAAATTGCTCAATTGCATGAATTTGGTAAAATTGCATACTTAATTGCATTTTAGTCCTTGAAATTGGGCATAATTGAAATTACTTTCAATTCAGGGACTATCATTGCAAATTGAAGTCACAGCCCAATGCTTTTCATCATTTTGAATCAATTGGCATATGTGGTTTTGTCCAATTTAATCATTTGAGCCTCAAATTTCACGATTTGCCTAATTGCAATTAAAGACAAATTTGGGATTTTTGTTGAAATTGATATAAACTTTTGGGCATAACCACTTTTTTAGATAAAACTCATGCCCTAAGTTCGACTGTGAAGTTCAATTGCAAAAATTCCCCATCAATTTGGGATTAATATCGAAAATAAGGTCGGAACCGGTTCTAACCGGTCAGAACCGGTTCTAACCGGTCAGACCGCCCGGTTAGACCGGTCAGACCGGTTCGGTACAATGCATCTTCTTCCTCCCGCTCGCGCCATTTTAACAGTTTGAACAGGTGGATTTTGATTGCAAAATTGACCAAGCAATCGGCTACAATTGAAGAAGCATTAGTGGGGGTTTGATTCTTCGAACCAGTCCCCGTCGATTGATGCCGGAATCGCGGCCAATGGTCGCCGGAGAAGGGAGTAATCGGCCGATCAATCCTGCAGACCCGCGAAAGTCAACACTTCCAAACTCAAAACAAACTCATGCCAAATTCGCACAAAATTAGACTTGCCGGAGGACCAAACGGAGTTGGACGGAATGCCCACTGTCCCCGACGCTGTTTGGACCATAAAACACGTGACCTCACGTACGGATTGAGGAATTTGACTCCTCCCGATTGGCGGCAAAAGCTTCTTGAAATCAAATATAGTCCGTGGAGGCCTTCGCGAAGAGGAGTTAGTTGATTCAGTTTGAGGAAAAGAAACTGAATCGAGAGAGAAAGAAAACGCGAGAGAGAGCTTGTTCTCCGACCCCCCGTCGTCGAGAACTTGAGCTCGACTGCAAGGCGCCGGTTGGGCCATCTCCGGCCAAACCAAAGCCAAAGAAGACCGTCGGAAGTTCGCTCGGAGCGCCAGGAAGCGATCGCCACCGGCCGCGCCCCGTGAAATCGTGAAAATAGGTGAGACACAGTTTCAAGCTTCTCATTGTGCATCAATGGCGACTCACCTGTTTCACGTTTATTTTAGCAATTGCTATGTGCGTTTTGTTCCTTGGATATCACTGACCATCGTCACATACCTGTTTTGCATCGATTTTGTCTTAACACATCGAATCGAGTCTTCCAATTCAACCTCCATTGCCGAACACTATTCATTCTTGCCCAGCCAAATCTGAGCCGAGCGAGCTCAATCGGAGCTCGAGGTAAGGCTTCTGAACATTGAATGATGCTTCCGTGTTAATGAATTAGTTTAATACGCCATGAATCGCATGATTAGAGTACATGTGTACGTACTGGTTCATGCTTTCCCGCGCTCGATTCTGTGAATGAAATAGTGTAATCTGGCGATATGTTATGTGCAAAGCGCATACGAGTCGATTGCCGCCGGTCTCGTTCGATTCCGTCAAGGTTCCACCGTTGGATCATCGCCGGAGAGTCGTGGCCGTTCGTTCAGAGGCGGTCGCGAGGTTGAAGACGACGCTTACGTGGTAGGTCAACGAGTCAAGGGTCTAGGTGGCAACACGTGATTGGTCAACGTGGATGTCGAGTCAGCTCGACCGTTAGTTTGTTAGGGCGAGTCAGCTTAGATCGGACGGTTTAGGTTAATCAAGTCCAAATTATCGTTACCGTCCGATTAGAAATTAGGTTTATTCGAAAATGTTTTAAATCGAAAAAATCAAATAGAACCAAAACGGTGCCGTTTAGGTTAATGAGTAGGCGACGTCGTTTAGGATAGTAGGGGCGGACGGTTCAGATCAAGTCTCACGTTCTAATCCTGACCGTAGGTTTTAGTAAATAGATCAGACGGCCCTGGTTAAGTCCTCGTTCCATCTAGGCCGTAGGTTTTAGTAATCAGATCCGACAGGCATGGATTAGCCACGCGGTTCAATAGGAACCGTCAGATCAGGTCTGATAATCCGAAAATAGAAACGGAAGGGAACGGTGTCGTTTTGGGTTTTTGGGTCACGCGGGCCCGGGACTGGGCCAGGTCCCGACCCCAGTGGGTCGGGTTGACCCGGTCCGAAACATTTTTTTATAAAAAAATTTTGAAAATGATTTTAAAAAATAAAAAAAAAATCAGAAAAATCCTAAAAAATAAAAAAAAATGCTAGAAAATCACAGAAAATCCCAAAAAAAATATATGAAAATCCTGGGAAAATCTTAGACATTCCAGAAATTCTCAAAAATCGAGGATCGACCACAGACAACTGGTCAATCCTATTTTTGGGGTTTCTTATCCGTTCTTCCAAGAATTGACGATATTACCCTTTAGGGATAAGTCGCCTCTGTTGTATATAGGAGATAAAGTCGATAATGCCAAGGTAAGAATTAGGGCCAGATAGGCGACCAATTCTTAGGTTTGGGTTTCGAATCCCGTCTCTTTTCTCAAAATGACGATTTTGCCCCTCAATGGGAAAATCGTCGTTATTATTCCAATCGAGTCTTGAGAATGGCTTAAAGTTAGGGTTTGGGTCAAGTGGGTGACCAACCCTAATATTTGAGATTTTCAGTTCTCATCTTCGTCTAAAATGACGATTTTACCCCTCCAAAGGTAAAATCACTTTTAAATTCCAGAAAAATTCTGAAAATTCCCGAAAAATAGGAAATGGAAGGATTTTATTGTTAATCTCATTTTCACCATATTTTGACTGTGTATTCCATCTGAAATGACCCCTAATTTCTCAAAATTACGATTTTGCGTCTCATGGGCAAATCATGTCAAAATTACTCCTAAGACTTGATTGATACTTCTCTAGGCTAATAGGGCCTCATTAGAGATGACATGCTGCTTTCATGTGTTTTATCCGCATGTATTGGATCCTTGATTTGCGCACTTACTTTTACTGACTGTGAATGATAGGGTAGCCATTCATGTCTGCATGAATTCCTAGATTTAGGATCCATACTCCACTCATCTATATGAAATCCTAGGATCGGATGAATCATTCAACTTAGGTACCGAAAGGGCGTCAACTCTGACAGTTGGCGTAACAAAGTCACCGATCCCGTTTCTCTGGTTTCCGCAGAATCGAATAGATCGCTCCCAACTATTCGATAGAGTTTCCGATCGTACCATCCATGAAACGATTGGTGGCGACTCCTTGGTATGTACACATATCACATGTCACCAGACCGCACCGATGGTCGATCACGTATATCCAGCCGTTGCGATTTGGGTAATGGACCTTGGGAGAGGCCCACGTCCGATCAGGCGACATCGGGCGGCCCATTAGCCCCCTCCGGCGCGAGAGGGTCGCGACAGACTGGCGACTCCACTGGGGACTATTCTAAACCAGAATCTCTAGTTAAGAATTCCAAAGGACTTGAGCCGATTAAAAAGTTGATTGGTTTATCTGACCTTGTTTTCTGCAGATGCTCTCGAAGGTGAGGTACGTATCCTAACTATTATGTTAGATGTTTTTGCAGATTGGAGAAATAAGGAGTGGAGTGATTGCTGACATTTTTCCTGTAGGTTGGAGTTGCGAATGTATATTTATCTTTAGCACATATTGAAGCGGTGTTTGATACAAACTGCTGTGTATGACCTTGCATTATGATGATCACGACACATCGCACACACTGGCGGTCAAACCCCGACTGCAACCACCTCTAGGTTACCTTAGATAGGGAAAGGATGCGAAAGGATCTCGTGTTTGATGGCACTTGAGACTTTCGTGTTCATTCCCGCTCACAATCAAAATTGGCGATATCTAGCCCTCTTGGGTGGGTACCCTTGGGGATGAATATGCCTCATTTGGATCGTGGGAGCCTGAGCCATAGGTTCCTCACCTGAAATTGGAGAAATCATAGACAACCTGGGTGAAGATTCCGGAGGGTATAACTTTAAGGTGAAATATTCTGCTTCTCCTAACTTCTATAAGAGAATGCAGGATATCATACCAGACGGATGGGGAGGTATGGATGATCCCGTTCAACCGGAAATCCTGAAGGAGGCGGAAAAGCCTTTTACGAAAGGGCTTGAATCATCGCTTGACCAAATGATGGATACCAAGCTTGATACAGAGCAGTATGCCGAGATAGAGAGATCGAAGGATCAACAACAAAACTCAGTTGAACAACTCAGGAGAATGAGAGAGTACCCGAAATTTCGACATCAGCAAAGCTAAGAAACGACGACCGGCATCGTCAATTCGAAAACGAAATTTTCTCAAAGGACTTTGACAACACTGTGTCAATGATTGAAGCCGCTACAACAGTGATGATCAAACTGGAAGAGCTTGACAGCTTGAGTGAGGTAGAAGATTGTCTAATCAAACCTGTTGTGATTCGACTACCAAGAGAAGAAGCGGACGATACAGCTGAACCTGAGGCATCTTGCCCAACGACGATAACTATAAAAGTCCCTCCGGTAGAAGAGTACGATCCTAAGGCAGTCCATTGGGACTATGGGACGGAGGAAGTAGATGCAGTAATGAGGTCTGGACGATTCTACGCCCCTAGGGAAGGCGAGTCCGAAAAGAAAGAAGTCTCGAAGGAGGACGCAGAAAAACTCATGTCCATTATTAAAACCAGTGAGTTTGAGGTGATAGAGCAGTTAAGGAAGATGCCGGCCCAAATATCTCTACTGGATTTGTTCATCAACTCAGAAAAGCACAAGAATGCACTGTTGATGACACTGAATGAAGTGCATGTCCTTGAAATAATTAATGATGTGCAGTTGGGGGATTTTGTAGGGGCGATCCTCCTAAAAGATCAATTGAGCTTCTCAGATGAAGACTTTACCATGGAAAGGAGAGGACACAACAAGGCCTTATACATTACTGCACAGTGCAACGAAAAAAGAATAGCACATGTACTGATTGACAACGGATCCGCTTTCAACATATGCTCTCTAGCTACCTTGAGAAGTTTAGGCATCAAAGAAGAAATGATTAAAGCCTCCAAAAAAGCTGTAAGAGCTTTTGATGTGATGAAGAAAACTGTGGTAGGTGAGATTGAGCTTGACGTACTCATCTGCCCAACCAGATTCTCTATAAATTTCCAAGTAAATGGATTTGCCTAGTGCATTCGGATTCCTGTTGGGAAGACCTTGGATTCATGTAGCAGGAGCCGTCCCTTCAAGCCTATATCAAAAAGTACGATTTGTGGTAGATGGGAAGGTGATCACCGTGCATGGAGAAGTTGACGTCCAAACATATCAGAGCAGCGCCATTCCCTACATCGAACCCAAAACTAGGGTGGAAGAAAGCTATCATTCCTTGGAATTGGTGGCAGCAGTACACACCACCGTGGGGGCAAGATTGAGAACTCCCTGCATTTCTGAAGCCAACCTTTTACCAGCAAAGATGCTACTGGCATATGGATATAACCCTGGATAAGGTCTAGGCAAATATGGTCAAGGAATGAATACCCATCTACAGTTGAAATCTAACGAGCATAGGATGGGCTTGGGGTATCAAAAGAACCGCCTGGGCAAATCTGCCCCTAAGACAGCAGGCCGAGGCCGAGGTAAGAGCCTGGGACGCCATGGAGGCTAGAAAAATCAGAGAGATTCATTCATTGGTTCTCCAGCTTGGAAAGGCAAATCCAAGATGTTCAACAGCCATTTGAATGAGTATTTCAGCAAGAACTCTAGGTGGTTGTCAGAAGAAGATATATCTCCAATAGCAGAATCAGATCTGGCGAACCCTTTCCTATGAGATAACTTCGTGAACGTCATCATAGAGTGGCTGGGCGATGAAGCCACCGTTTCTAAGTAAAGAAATCTTTTTCCTGCTCTCAATACCGCATTTAAATTTCCCTCATTTCATTACATCTTTAGTATTGTTGCTTGAAATAAATGTAAAAAAACGCTTTTGGATCTCCGGCCGTTGGTCCAAATAGCATAGCTTGTAATGCGGCCCATTTTGCATTCAATAAAATCACACAAGCTTTGTTAAGGACATATGAATCACAAATCAGCCCAATGATGATATTAGTCTTCCATACAAAAGCTTGAAGCCTGATTTTTCATACGATTCCTGATTTTCAAAAGATTTCTCAAGAACAAGGATGTCCTATGATATGGGGACTAGTCCCATTTACACCTCCACTTATTTTAAAATTTCTTTCGAAAAGATTTTTCACACTCATGCATGGCATTTTCATATGAAGTGTTGACTAACCATGCTCATGACATTTCAGGCATATCATCTCAAACATACATACCAGGTTGTTGTGTGGTTCGTATAATCATGATGGTTGTTCCTACAATATTGAAGAAGAGGATGAGGATGAATGTTACGCATCTATCCGCAGAGAATGGAGTGCCTTCGAAGAGTCAATACCTCCCACTTCAGAGGAACCAGTTGTTATTAACTTGGGAGACTCTATGAATATCAAGGAAGTCAAAATCGGTGGATATTTATCCTGGGATGAAAAGCTCAGATTCACAGAATTATTGATGGAGTATCAGGATGTCTTCACATGGTCATATGCCGACATGCCGGGTTTGGACCCCAGAATTGTGGAACATGCATTACCCACAAATCCCGGTATTAAACCCGTTAGGCAAGGCAGCAGGCAAATGAAAGCCGAGTTAGAAGACAAAATTAAAGAAGAGGTGATGAAGCTTCTCAGGGTGGGCTTTATTGAAGTTATCCCATATTCGGATTGGATTGCAAACATAGTCCCCGTCATGAAAAAGGACGGCAAGGTTTGGATCTGTGTAGATTATCGAGATTTGAATAAAGCAAGTCCGAAAGATGATTTCCCACTACCTCACATTGACGTGCTGGTGGATAGTACCGCGGGGTACGAACTATTCTCATTCATGGATAGATTCTCTGGATACAACCAGATCCTCATGAAGAAGGAGGACAAACCGAAAACTGCCTTTACCACCCCCTGGGGAAACTTTTGCTATAAAGTTATGCCATTCGGATTGAAGAACGCTGGGGCCACCTATCAGAAGGCTATGGTCACATTATTCCACGACATGATCCATAAAGAAATCGAAGTATATGTCGATGACATGATCGCCAAATCCAGGAAGGGACAGGATCACATTCAAGTGCTAAGAAAACTATTTGAGCGACTGCGCAGATATAAGTTGAGGTTGAACCCCAACAAATGTGTGTTCGGGGCGAAATCTGGGAAACTTCTCGGATTCATGGTCAGTAACAGGGGCATTGAGATTGATCCTTCAAAAATTCAAGTTATCCATGATCTAGCAACTCCCTCCACAGTAAAAGAAGTAAGAAGCCTTCTGGGGAGACTGAACTATATTGCCAGATTCGTCAATCAGCTATCAGATGTGGCTAAACCAATTTTCAAGCTACTCAAGAAGGATACAAAAGTGACATGGGACGCAGAATGCAACTAGAGGTTCCGAAAAATCAAGAACTATCTAGTCACTCCACCAGTACTTGTGCCGCCCACCTCAGGTCGTCATTTGACCTTATATTTGACTATACATCAGGAATTTTTGGGAGCCCTACTCGCCCAAACAACCCAACGGACGGTAAGGAAAGAGCTATCTATTACTTGAGCAAGAAATTCACCTCTTCTGAAGCGAAATACATACCTGTTGAAAGGGCTTACGTGGCAGCTGTATGGGTACTTCGCAGATTAAGACAGTATACCCTACATCACCATATCCAGCTGGTAACAGAAAATGACACTGTCAAATACCTCCTGAAAAAATCCGCTCTGATTGGGAAATTAGCAAAATGGCAGGTGATGTTATCTGAATTTGACATCAGGTGTTCCCCACAAAAATCAGTAAAAGGGAGAGCCATAGCTGATATGTTAGCGGAAAATTCACAAAGTTGCAAGTCTTCTGGAAAGACAAAGACAGAAGATCAAGTTCTGAACCTGGCAGAGGATAAGTGGGTCATGTATTTCGATGGCGCTGTTAACCTATCTTGAGCCGACACTGGGGCAGTATTGATATCCCCAGACGATCAACATTATCCTGTTGCGGCAAAGATGACTTTCCCTTGTACCAACAATATCTCAGAATACGAGGCGTGTATTTTAGGCTTGCGATTAGCCATTTCCATGGAAATACCTAGGCTGCAAGTTTATGGAGATTCAATGCTCATCATTTTACAGACACAAGGAGAGTGGAAAACGAAGGACGCAAAACTCATCCCTTATCATGAATACCTTGAAGAATTGACACTCAAATTCAAAGAAGTGTCATTTGAATACCTACCAAGGTCTCATAACCAATTTGCAGATGCACTAACCACACTGGCCTCGATGCTGCAATTGACTGGTGGGATAGAAATAGACCACTAAGGATCGACATAATTGAAAAACCGGCCTATTGTATGACGATAGAGGAGGAATTTGACGGAAAGCCATGGTACTATGACATCAAGAATTATCTCTTAAATTGGGAGTTTCTTAAAGGATGTCAGGCATGAGACCGGAGATACATAATCAAGACGGCCAGCAAGTTCTTCCTCAGTGGACAAGTCCTGTACAAAAGGTCATTTGACTCCACTCTGTTAAGATGCGCAGATGCTAAAGAAGCAAATGTCCTCATGAAGGAGATCCATGAAGGTATATGTGGGCCACATATGAACGGCAACCTTCTTGCCAAGAAAATCACACGGCTCGGGTATTATTGGATGACCATCGAATCAGACTGCTGCCAGCATGTCCGGTCATACAACCAGTGCCAAATATACGGCGATAAGATTAATGCACCCCCAAATGAACTGCATCAAATGTTTGAAGCCTGGCTTTTTTCTATGTGGGGGATAGACATGATAAGACCCATCAATCCAACGGCTTCAAATGGTCATCGCTTCATCCTGGTGGCGATCGATTACTTCACAAAGTGGATAGAAGCCAATTCTTACAAGAATGTCACCGCAAGAAGTGTGGCAAAGTTTATTAAGAGAGACATAATCTCTCAATACGGTACCCCTCAAGCGATCATTACAGATAATGGGTCCAACCTGAACAACAAGATTGTCGATGATCTACTGGACCGTTTTGGCGTTCGACATCTTAATTCTTCCCCTTACCGCCCACAGATGAATGGGACAGTAGAAGCGGCTAACAAGAATATCAAAAAGATCCTGGCTAAGACTGTAGAGAATTATAGGGATTGACATGAAAGGCTACTTTGCCTTAATGGCATATCGAACTTCGATCAGGACCTTTACAAGGGCAACTCCTTACGTTCTGGTATGCGGGATGGAAGCGGTTCTGCCCGTGGAAGTTAAGATTCCCTCTTTAAGAATCTTATCAGAGGGTAGACTTTCCGAGACGGAATACTCCAAACACAGATATGAACAGCTGAATCTGATAGAGGAGAAACGTCTTAGAGTGATCTGTCATGGTCAAGGTTACCAGAAAAGGGTAGCCAAGTTATTCAATCGAAAGGTTAGAGCCAGAAGTTTTGAGGTAGACGACCTGGTGGTAAAAAAGACTCTACCAAATGCTGTCCACCCGGGAGGCAAGTTTACCCCGAATTATGAATGCCCCTATATTGTCAAGAAGATTCTTACAGGAGGGGCATTGATTCTTGTAAATTCTGAATGAGAAGAATTGGGCACCTTGTAAATTCAGATGTTGTGAAAAAATATTATCCTTGAAATGAAATCAGGTGTTGAATATGTGGCTTGTCCCGAAATGATCCAAATCGCCATAACGGTCATTGCATAAGCATATCATGCATCCATGCATACACTAGCATGTGTTCAATTTTGCAGGATCCCGAGAAGCAGATTCGAAATCGGATTTATCCAAATGGAACCCTAGACAGAAGAGTCATCAACATCAAGAACCAAGTAATATGTATCTGTTCCATCAAGGGTTAAACCATCTTTCACTCACAGAAATGTTTATTCTTTCCTATATGCAGGAATGTCTGATGAAGACAGAAGGCAACAAAGGAGGAACACAGTAAAGTCTCTCACTTCCTATGAAACGAAAAGAGCAAGGGAATGAACATTCACATGCCTGAACTTAGAAATAAATATTATTTTTGAAAAAATGAATCTCTGACATTTACTGCACACCTGTCAGAACCGGAGGTTATCCAAGCATGATCCAAGTATACATGATGCATCATTGAAATCTCATGTGGAGTAAAATGCCTGGAGAAAAACAAAGTGATTTTTCTAAAAAAAACATAGCTTGCTTAGAACTATCTAGCAGGGATGTTCCTCTAGATGGAAGGTAAACCTAATCCAAACACGTCCTACATACACTCGAGAGATGAAAGAAGTGTGAGAATAAGAAAGCCCGGATCGGAGGATATAAGGGCCCTTCGCATCGATTACATAGATTGAGATGACAAAGGCATTCATTTCTCTATCCTAAACACTACAGGTGACTATTGATAACCCTTTGAACGACGATTGCATTCTTTACTCCTGTCAAGAACCACCCCACATTGGGGCCAACTGGAGGTGAGTCCAGCAGTATCATGAGGTAAATGGTTAGAAATTCTCTTGCTCAGACTTGCATCAATCTTCGTGTGTTGCTTGTCATTTTAACTCATATGGTAATTCAAGTGCTTTAGGATGACGAAAAGCATTCGTTTCTCTACCCTATCCGTATTTACCATTTGCACAGCCCAGTTGAGCATTTACGTTCGTTTCACAAACCCATTGGTGATCATTGCATATCCCAAGGCGGAAGCGACGTCACTTCAAGAGTGGAAGAGTTCAAAAAATAGGAATTATGAAAAAAAATCCTGGGTTGATGTTTGAGTGCTGAGATTCGAGTTGTACGTCTAGCACACTTATCTGAAAAGCCTGATCCCCAAAAGAAAGGAAAAGGTGGGACTTCAACAAAAGATGAGAAAAAGAAAGAAGAGAGAAAAACTCAATCTGAGGCATCAAGAAAAAGCAAAGTGCTTGGTAAAAGCAAGGCCAATGCCCATCCAAATACTTGTACACTTATGAATCATGTGTTTGATCTTGTGAATGCCAGAATACGGCATGATACCTTTGTATAGGTCACTAGTGAGATCTGATTGCAAAAGATACTCCCAGATTATGTCACATTCAGATATTGACGCCGCGCTAACGCGAGAGAGAGGTTCTCCCAAAGATTAACAATGCACTTCAAAGACTGAAGGCACTCTCTGAACCGAAAGGGACTAGATCGGCAGTAAAACCTGCAGTGATCACCAATGTCAAACTCTTCGCTTATTCTGAGCCAAAAATTAACATTTTTTCGGTCCCCAATCCTACCTATGTTACAACCCCGAGAAGTCTTTTCTAATTAAAGCATTTGTGTTAATGTAGGGTTTAATGTCTGAGCTTAGCTTGAAGAAGTTCGAGCACGATTATTTCTTTCTCATTTTGCAGGGTTCTTGACTTGTAAACCCGAAGCAGATGAAGAAAATTTTATGTTCAAAAGACCTGACTCAGAAAGTGAGTCCCTTTTCGGAAACCATGTTCAAGCCCAACATTATGGTCCCGTAAAGACCTCCCGATTGATCTAAATATATGCGCTGCGAACGGCCCCGAAAACCCAGGTACATGGTATTAGGAAATTCGAGTGCTCTTGTTATGAAAAGACCGAGTCAGAAAAATTGGTAAAAAGACCTTTTTGACAGAGACATTCCAATAGAACGCTCGAAAGCAAGCTTTGGTTGGAAACTTCAAATTGTTTGATCCAGGGATTTTCCTCACAAGGATTCTCTATCATCTTCGCATGCTTAAAGATGTTTTGGATAACCTCCAACATCCTAAGTCATTTTACATAATTGCATAGGTTAAAATGAACATTTACCTGCATTATGATTATCATTACCTCAAGAGGACTAATATCTTTGTAAATGAGGAATGAACTCTTAAATCTAAGCTTCTGATGAGACCCATGGCAGTTCTAGGTCCAAGAAGTAGACTTTGCTCCGAAAGGACAATCTTCGAAATTATCTCTTTGAGAGATTTCAGTTTTATAGGTTTGAGCTTTCTGCAGGATGGCTGGAGTCACCAGATCCCAGAATGTCACCTCCAATGTCGAAAGGACAATCTTCAGAATTATCTCTTTGTGAGATTCTAGTTTTATAGGTTTGAGCTTTCTGCAGGATGCTTGGAGTCACCAGATCCCAGAATGTCACTTCCAATGTCGAAAGGACAATCTTTGGAATTATCTCTTCGTGAGATTCCAGTTTTATAGGTTTGAGCTTTCTACAGGATGCTTGGAGTCCCTAGATCCCAGAATGTCACCTCCAATATCGAAAGGACAATGTTCAAGATCGTCTTTCTGTGAGATTTCAGGTAACCCCTAGATCCCAGAAAAATCTTATCAAAGCTTTTGCAGGTTTAAATTTTCTGCAGCACACTTGGAGTCCCCAAATCCCAGAATAACACATGGCACGTCAAAAGAACTATTTTTAGAACCAGCTGTCTGTAAGGTTCTAGGTAATCCCTAAACCCAGAATAACTCATTTGGTAAACCTTAGAGTTAGGTACACCTCACTTGTATAGCCCCTAGTTGATTCTTCAGAATGTAGGAACAGCTTAATGCTTGACAATCCCTACAGAATGGGTGCGTCATCCATAGGTTCCTAGCAGAAAAGGAGTCCTATTCAGGTGCTGATCCCCTGACGGATCAAAATGTTCGACAATCCCTACAGAACGGGTGTGTCATCCATAGGTTCCTAGCAGAAAGGAGTCCTATTCACGGCCTGATCCCCCTGACGGATCAAAATGTTCGACAATCCCTACAGAACGGGTGCGTCATCCATAGGTTCCTAGCAGAAAGGAGTCCTATTCAAGGCCTGATCCCCCATACGGATCAAAACCCCTGACAATCCCTAAAGAACGGGTGCGTCATTCACAGGTTCTTGTCAAACATAGGAATCTCACTCTGGTTTGGCCTACCAGACAAGCTAGAGTTTAACCGCCCTAGGACGCTCAAGAGACGAGCTCCTAGGTATCCACTTGAACCCGCTATACACTGCACATGCTGCACGAGCATCAGGCAGGTAAGTAACAGGTGAGCATCTCTATCCCGTCCCTCTCCCTCTCACATCAGCAAAGATAGGGCAAAGCATTTACAAGCGGGACAAGAAAGATTAGATGTCAAGATTCATTTTTATATTCCCTAGTAGAGTCGATCTAGACTAAGGTGTCACCTGTCTTTGAAAGAAACTTCTCGCGAGATTCCTCTCAAAGAGGGGCAGCTGTGGACACCTAATTTTGGATTAGCCTTTTTTTAGTTATTTTTTAGAAAATTCATAAAAAAAAATCCATAAAAAGTCAAAACAAATTGAAAAATAAACTTTGGTGGCCTTGGCTAAGCCTAAAGAACCATTTTTGACAAAAAAAAATAATTTTTCATATTTTTCACATTTTTTAACATTTTTAGAAATTAGGAAAATACTAGAAAAATCAAGACAAATAGCATTTGAGGTCACAAAAATATGGAAAAATAGTCAATATTTTTATTTTAAATCCCTTGTCTTTTTTACCTCACAAAAAGCCCAAAATCAAGTTCTATTTTACGTGTTCCTTTGTTACACATATGATTGAATTTGGTAAAAAAATGTCAATTGAGTCTTTTAATTTGTAATTTTGGCATTTTTTAGGATCTTGACATTCAATCTAATTGTCCCTTATTGTAATTTATCCCAATTGTTCGCACAAATTGCTCAATTGCATGAATTTGGAAAAATTGCATACTTAATTGCATTTTAGTCCTTGAAATTGGGCATAATTGAAATTACTTTCAATTCAGGGGCTATCATTGTAAATTGAAGTCACTGCCCAATGCTTTTCATCATTTTGAATCAATTGGCATAGGTGATTTTGTTCAATTTAATCATTTGAGCCTCTAATTTCACGATTTGCCTAATTGCAATTAAAGACAAATTTGAGATTTTTGTTGAAATTGATATGAACTTTTGGGCAAAACCACTTTTTAGATATAACTCATGCCCTAAGTTCGATCGTGAAGTTCAATTGCAAAAATTCCCTATCAATTTGGGATTGATTTCGAAAATAAGGTCAGAACCGGTTCTGACTGGTCAGATCGGTTCGCTACAGTGCATCTTCTTCCTCCCGTTCGCGCCATTTTAACAGTTTGAACAGGTGGATTTTGATTGCAAAATTGACCAAGCAATCGGCTACAATTGAAGAAACATTAGTAGGGGTTTGATTCTTCGAACCAGTCCCCATCGATTGACGCCGGAATCGCGGCCAATGGTCGCCGGAGAAGGGAGTAATCGGCCGGTCAATCCTGCAGACCCGCGAAAGTCAACACTTCCAAACTCAGAACAAACTCATGCCAAATTTGCACAAAATTAGACTTGCCGGAGGACCAAACGGAGTTGGACGGAATGCCCACTGTCCCCGACGCCGTTTGGACCATAAAACACGTGACATCACGTGCGGATTGAGGAATTTGACTCCTCCCGATTGGCGGCAAAAGCTTCTTGAAAGCGAATATAGTCCGTGGAGCCCTTCGCGAAGAGGAGTTAGTTGATTCAGTTTGAGGAAAAGAAACTGAATCGAGAGAGAGAAAGTAAACGCAATAGAGAGCTCGTTCTCCGACCCCCCGTCGTCGAGAACTTGAGCTCGACTGCAAGGCGCCGGTTGGGCCGTCTCCGGCCAAACCAAAGCCAAAGAAGACCGTCGGAAGTTCGCTCGGAGCGCCAGGAAGCGATCGCCACCGGCCGCGCCCCGTGAAATCGTGAAAATAGGTGAGACACAGTTTCAAGCTTCTCATTGTGCATCAATGGCGACTCACTTGTTTCACGTTTATTTTAGCAATTAGTATGTGCGTTTTGTTCCTTGGATATCACTGACCATCGTCGCATACCTGTTTTGCATCGATTTTGTCTTAACACATCGAATCGAGTCTTCCAATTCAACCTTCATTGCCGAACACTGTTCATTCTTGCCCAGTCAAATCTGGGCCGAGCGAGCTCAATCGGAGCTCGAGGTAAGTTTTCTGAACATTGAATGATGCTTTCGTGTTAATGAACTAGTTTAATACGCCATGAATCGCATGATTAGAGTACATGTGTACGAACTGGTTCATGCTTGCCCGCGCTCGATTCTGTGAATGAAATCGTGTAAACTGGCGATATGTTATGTGCGAAGCGCAGACGAGTCGATTGCCGCCGGTCTCGTTCGATTCCGTCAAGGTTCCACCGTTGGATCATCGCCGGAGAGTCGTGGTCGTTCGTTCAGAGGCGGTCGCGAGGTTGAAAACGACGCTTACGTGGCAGGTCAACGAGTCAAGGGTCTAGGTGGCAACACGTGATTGGTCCACGTGGATGTCGAGTCAGCTCGACCGTTAGTTTGTTAGGGCGAGTCAGCTTAGATCGGACGGTCTAGGTTAATCAAGTCCAAATTATCGTGACCGTCCGATTAGAAATTAGGTTTATTCGAAAATGTTTTAAATCGAAAAAATCAAATAGAACCAAAACGGTGCCGTTTAGGTTAATGAGCAGGCGACGTCGTTAGGATAGTGGGGGCGGACGGTTCAGATCAAGTCTCACGTTCTAATCCTGACCGTAGGTTTTAGTAAACAGATCAAACGACCCTGGTTAAGTCCTCGTTCCGTAGGTTTTAGTAATCAGATCCGACGGGCGTGGATTAGCCGCGCGGTTCAATAAGAACCGTCGGATCAGGTCTGATAATCCGAAAATAGAAACGGAAGGGAACGGCGTCGTTTTGGGAGTTTGGGTCACGCGGGTCCGGGTCTGGGCCGAGTCCCGACCCGAGTGGGTCTGGTCGACCCGGTCCGAAACATTTTTTTTAAAAAAAAAATTTCTGAAAATGATTTTAAAAAATAAAAAAATCAGAAAAATCCTGGAAAATAAAAAAATGCTAGAAAATCACAGAAAATCCCAAAAAAAATATGGGAAAATCCTAGACATTCCAGAAATTCCCAAAAATCGAGGATCAACCATAGACAACTGGTCAATCCTATTTTTGGGGTTTCTTATCTGTTCTTTCAAGAATTGACGATATTACCCTTTAGGGGTAAGTCGCCTCTGTTGTATATGGGAGATAAAGTCGATAATTCCAAAGTAAGAATTAGGGTCGGATAGGCGACCAATTCTTAGGTTTGGGTTTCGAATCCCGTCTCTTTTCACAAAATGACGATTTTGCCCCTCAATGGGAAAATCGTCTTTCTTATTCCAATCGAGTCTTGAGAATGGCTTAAAGTTAGGGTTTGGGTCAGGTGGGTGACCAACCCTAATATTTGAGATTTTCAGTTCTCATCTTCGTCTAAAATGACGATTTTACCCCTCCAAAGGTAAAATCACTTTTAAATTCCAGAAAAATTCTGGAAATTCTCGAAAAATAGGAAATGAAAGGATTTTTTTGTCAATCCCATTTTCACCATCTTTTGACTGTGTATTCCGTCTGAAATGACAATTTTTCCTTTCTGAGGTAAATTATCCCCAAATTTCTTAAAATTACGATTTTGCCCCTCATGGGCAAATCATGTCAAAATTACTCCTAAGCCTTGATTGATGCTTCTCTAGGCTAATAGGGCCTCATTAGGGATGCCATGCTGCTTTCATGTGTTTTATCCGCATGTATTGGATCCTTGATTTGCGCACTTACTTTTACTGACTGTGAATGATAGGATAGCCATTCCTGTCTGCATGAATTCCTAGATTTAGGATCCGTACTCCACTCATCTGTATGAAATCCTAGGATCAGATGAATCATTCAACTTATGTACCGAAAGGGCGTCAACTCTGACAGTTGGCGTAACAAAGTCCCCGATCCCATTTCTCTGGTTTCCGCAGATTCGAATAGATCGCTCCCAACTATTCGATAGAGTTTTCGATCGTACCCTCCATGAAACGATTGGTTGCGACTCCTTGGCGTGTACACATACCACATGTCACCAAACCGCACCGAAGGTCAATCACGTATATCCAACCGTTGCGATTTGGGTAATGGACCTTGGGAGAGGCCCGCGTCCGATCAGGCGACATCGAACGGCACATTAGCCTCCTCCGGCGCGAGAGGGTCGCGACATTGCTCAGTACCACATCAATTATCCGATGTAAGACTTCTCTAACACAACTCACATGTTCATCCTAACAATCTAAATTGTTAAATATGTCTCGAGTTTTGAATCATTTGCGGATATAAATCGGTTTGTTACGGAGATATAAAATATTGAAATATGTAAGATTTGACCAGGACAAGTTGACTTTCGTGTACTCCTATGCTATGGATTTTCTTCTGGCAGAATAAAACCAAGAAAAGGAAGGGCTCATAATATATTCATTATATCGTGGGGCCCATGGAGGAATAAAAGGGTTTTGCTTTCCCCTTTTATTTGTTGAACCTGCGGAAGAGTAGCCGCATAAAAGATAGAAGAGGTTGTTCTCGGGAGGTCCGACTCCAAGGAAAATCTTGGTTGAAGAGTAGAGGTGGCAAAATGGGTCTAGAACCCACATTTGGCCCATATTTGATGGTATTGGGTCAAAAATGGGTTAGCTTAAGTACTTAAATGGGTCATAAATGGGTTGCTTAAAAACTTTATGGGTCATAAATGGGTTTCAAATGGGCCATAAATGGGTTAGCTAAGAAAACTATCTTAAGGCAATCATAAATAAGTTTTGTGAATATTTTTTTAAAAATCTAATTTTTTAATATTTTAATAATTTGTTTTTTATATAATTTTTTTTCTTTACTATTTTCTTTTTTCTCCTACCTTGGCCGTCGCTCTACTTTGGCCGCCAATGGTCCCCGCTGCCCACCTTCGGTCACCATCACCAACCACCACCCTCAGTGCGGGGAGAGCTACAGCTTCGGCGACGGAGGTGGCGAGCAGCAGTTTGAGGGGACGACGATGGCAGGAAGCAGGCAACGGTCAACAGTGGCGAGCAAAGGTTGCAGGTGGCCGGTTATAATAAAAAATTATTTTATAAATAAAAAATTTAAATTTTTTCAGAAAAATTCAATTGCATGTTTTAGCAATATAATTTTTCTTAATAAATTATAAGAAATAAATATTTCATAATTTAGCTAAATATATAAGTATTTAAGTAATACGGGTCGGGTCGGGTATGGGTCACTAAATTTGCATTGGATGAATATGGGTCAAAACGGGTTAAATGGGTCAATATGGGTCGGACCATATTCGACCCGACCCATACCCGACCCGACCCACCCATTTGACGCCTCTATTGAAGAGAAAAGAAATAAAAGTAAATCTCCTACCTTTATCTTTCTTCTCACGCACAGACGAAGTTGTTCGAGGAAGCCGCACGGGAAAAGAGAGGCTGTGCGCAGAAGTGAAGACCGAGCCGCACAGTCTACTTTCGTGAAGAGGACGAATAGACGGCGACTTCCTTTGGGGTTCACGAAGGAGTTCGCATGCAGTCAGATTTTGTGCCGCGTGAGTTTTAGTTTTATTTTATATATCCAATTGATAGTTGTTTATTTGTAAACTCTGAGTTTGGGTATAATCTAGGTGCAGGAAACACGAGAGTATTGAGTTATTGTAAATTCGATTCTCCGATTATAGTGGATTGTTCTTGCTGACTCTCCCTGTGGATGTAGGTACCGATATTCGGACCGAACCACGTTATATCTGATGTCATTTATCGTTTCTCGTTATTTCCTATGGGCTTGCACATTGACGTATTTGCAAGATCCTGGTTAATTTCCGTGTTTATATTTACAACAATTCTGACTTGCAAGAAGTAAAGAAAACTAAACGGGGGTCTTAGCACTTATGAACTTGAGAAGCGGCGTGAGAGATATGGATGGAATGAACTTTCCAAAGAGATAGGAGAAGCCTTTAAGGTGGCTTGTCCTAGATCAATTCGATGATATCCTTGTTAAAACAATTTTTGGGTTCTCCGTCCATTTTGTTTAAATTTGGTCATTATAGAAACTGAGTTTAGTGGGGCTATGTTTGAAAACGGGTTCGAGAGAGTTTTTTTTTACTAAAGAGGGGCTTGATGTAATAAAGCCCAATTTGTCTCCCTGGCCCAGACCCGAGAATTCATAACAGCCCATATTCGGACTGGGCCCACGGGCCCCACCCTAGTGCTCTTTTTCTGAATAATTTTATATATATATATAAAATCCAAATAAAAATTTAGAAATAATTATTTTAAAAAACTAGAACAATTAGAAAATATCTTAGAAATAGGTCTTGATTATGTTGCTAGATTTTTAATGCTAGACTTAGCTTAGTTTCATTTAGTTAGTACACATATAATTTAGGGATCTTAACTAATGCCTTTGGATTAGTTTAGGTTTAGGTATGTCAATCTTTTAGAAAAGAACTTAGACTCAATTTGACGTTAGCTCATGGGGTTGCTGTTGTTGTCCTGGGGCTTATTAACAAGGCCATGTTATATTTTTGACCAACTTGTGTTAAATTAGCTCAGAACACACTATCTATTGTTTTTTTGGTTATTATTTCTTTTATATTGCTTTTGTGTCGTGATTTGCTTATTCAAATTAAATTTGATTACATTTTAGGATCATTATAAACAAAAATAAACATCGCATGGACACTTAGCGGATAAGAATTTTAGGACTCATAATTGGATAAAAAGACGTCATATGACACTGAGTTGACAGTCAATCAAGTGAGGTACCGAAAACGCATTTGGTTTCAATAATTAGTATAATCGTGTCCCCGATCCTGAATCTCTAGGCGCATATTAATTAATGTATTCTCCTATAGTCAGCCTTAATAAGTCAGTGGCGACTCCTCTTATTACATAGAATCTCATACGATTAATCAATAGAAATCAAAATTCCACAGTCGCGCAAGTTAAGGGTTTAGGCAAACTTGTGTAGATTGAGAGCTATTGGTCCCAAACTCGACATTACCTTTAAACTCGTCTTCCCAAACGCGCAGGGAGGGTCACGGCAGCGCGCTAGGGAGGTGACGACCTAGGAGAATTCTAAAACATACATAGGGATTGTGAAAAACGACCAAGGATTCTCCTTTTAATGAGATTCGGCTCATTTGGCAAAATGGGGCAACCAATTTTCCAACGATACACACATATTATGAAAACAGCACTTATGCCAAAAATAAGAATGCAAGTGTTCCACCCTCACGGTGCATCTCTTGGGCACTAGCCGCATTACCCAAACGAGAATTACTTTTACCATCGAGTTCTCACATGTTCATGACAAAAGGCTCTCTAGCCTCGAGTTTCTGATGCACAAGATCCTCAAGGAGGCCGAGCGCACAGCATACCATCAGCAAGTAATCAAAGACTGTGATATCTATCATTCTAAGACAAAACAGCCCATTGGCATGAGCAGATGCCTTGCAAGTCACAACAATTAAAGCAAACAGTACCACGACCGTGAACAAACTCGGTAATCGAAGCAAACAGCATCGCCCCGTGAACAATTTGTTCTCGTGAGAATTGATTATGCTACAGTTTCTGGGTGATTGTAAGACTAAACAGTCTGTTTTTTTGCCAGAATCAGTGGCCCACAACCTATTGTTATTCTCGTAATCACCCATAGCAAAGCCCTTTGTTCATATGGCCGACAAACTTTAGTCAGCATCTAGTGAAGGACAGGATGAGTTGCTTCCTTTTGGATCACTTCTGCCCTTTTTTATTTGTCGAAGGAGGAGATCCATTTCCATTTCTTCGCTTCTTTTCTCTCCCGTTGATGCTCGAAATTTTGTCGACACATCACATACATATATTTTACAGAATATATATATATATATATATATATATATATATATATATATTATGAAAAATATTTCTTTTTTTAATTTATTTTTTTCATTCCCTTCCCGAAAGCGCTCTTAGGTAGAACGTGGGAATAAACAAACGCATAAATAAACAAAAGGTGAGAGAGCCCAACTCGCCCAGAAGCCCGATTTAATCCCTTTGGGTCTGTCACTACAGCCCATTAGAATTGAGTTCACTCTGCCAACCCATTTTTGTTCCAGTCGCGGCCCATACCTCGAGCCCAACACACGCGATTCCTTCAAGAAGATCAACTCTATAAACTGCGTTTGATCATCATCTGAATTTCTAACTAAAATAGGACTGAACATGATACGATAGGAAATGAAATCTAGGGATTTTGCTATATATCATGACCAGCGTTTGGTAAATTGCAAGAATAAAGTCGAATATTTCCATATCCAACCTTGTCCAGTGTTTGATATGAACGACACATCAATGTAAATGAATATGGAAATTGTACGGACGAAGATGTTAAGAATTCCCAACGTTTCACTGCTAAAGAAAGAAACCATGGATGCAGCCTCCGTCAAAAAATTCACAATTATTGTACGTTCTAGATCTTAAACAGCATATAAGCTCATTGCAGCATTTCAGAGCCGAAAGTTCGAGTTTGACAAGAAATGTAAAGGGGCTGCAACAAAATCAGACGAGGCAGGGCAGTCGGGGAATGTCGAAGACTGGTGAATGTCGAATCTAGTAAGCGAGACTAAACATGACTATTCTCTTGTACAATTCTGAAAAGTGCAGTGCTTTGGAGTTTCTTTTTTCCGATTTGGGTCCAAAAAAAAAATTACCAAAATAATTTACCAGCTTAGGTGTCGCGTGTAGTCAAACTGTCGCGCGACACCTGCGCGGCACTCAAAGTGCCGCACAAGGCATTTATTTTTATTTTTATTTTTTCTTGTTTCTTTTAGTCATTTTTAATTTCTTTTTCCTTTTTTCTTTTAATCATTTTTTATTAATCAATTTGTTATACGTGAACCGATCTTTGCGACGAAACATCAGGTCATCGGTAATTTCATCACTAATTGGCAATGAACACAATTCGTCGTAAATTTCGCGACAACATTTGCGACGAAAAAAGATGTCGTCACTAATTAGCGACAAGACTTTTTCATCGCAAAATTAGCAACGACATTTCTCTTGTCATCGCCAATTGGCGATAAAAGAAATTCTCACAAAATTCGATGTAGCTTCAAGAGAAAATCTCGTCGCATAATTTGTCACCAAAAAGTCATCGCTAAGCAATATTCATTGCAAAATTTGTCGCTAAAAACGTATGGCAAAAACAAATTTTCCTCGCTAAATTCATCCCTGAACAGTATTCTTCACAAAATTCATTGCTAAATAATTATTAACATTTCGTCGCTGAATAATATTTGTAGCAAAGTTCATCACTAAAGTTGTCATTGCAGAAGTTGTCGCAAAATTATTTCAAACTTCGTCCCAAGATTTTCGTCGCTAATTTGTCACCACCGTATTCGTCATAAAGTCCGTCGCTAAACAGGGACAACGTTTGTGATGAACAGAATTCGTCGCTAATTTGTCACAACATTATCCGTCATAAAAGTTCGTTGCTAAATAGTGACAACTTTTTCGATGAACAAAATTTGTCGCTAATTTGCGAATCAGCGACGAATAAATTCGCGGCAAATTAGCTACGAATGTTGTAATTTTTCGTCACTAAGTTTTGTGACGTCGAATTGGAGACGAATTCGTATATAATATCATATTATGTAACATTCACGTGAATTAACAACACATGCAGGGTCGTGGAAGGCCGTTATGTAGACTTATTTGCTAGCGTAACCGCTGATGGCACTGTGACCAAGTACTGGGCAATTGAGAAGATCGATTCACATATAACAAATTGAATAATAAAAAATGATTAAAAGAAAACAAGAAAAAGAAATTAAAAAAATGATTAATAGAAAACAAGAAAAATAAATTTAAAAGATGATTAAAATAAAATAAGAAAAAAAAATGCCTTGTGCGGCACTCAAAGTGCCAAGCAAGCCTTGCGCGGCAGTAAATTTGCCGCATATGAGCACATATGTTTCACTTAAACATGTTTTTACTTAATACAAATATAATCAAGTAACTTTTACTCGTTTGGTTCCCCATATGAGCACATATGATTTAAGTGGGCCGCCATGGCGGTGAGTTGCTGTGCTAGTCTTCCCCGATGAATAGTCAAGGTGCGCGTAAGTTAGCCCGGATACCTTGGTTATCCAAAAAAAAAAAATTGTTGTTATTATTATTTTTTTGGTTATTGTGTTTTATTACAAAGTAATGCAACAAATAGTATCGTACGTACGGCACCTAAAAGGCCAAAACTAGCGAGGAAAAGAAGAAAATTGCCTATCGCGCGGCGAGTCGGCGACACGCGATCAACTCCGGGGGAACTCGAGAGCGCGTAACCCACACGTTCGATTTGACTAAATAAAAAGACCGGGATGCCTTCGTATTCCTTGTTTCAATCTTTTTCTTTTCTTTTCTAAGCTGTGATTTGCTAGCAATTAACAGTTATTGGTTACATGGTTCCTATCATTTTCTCCTTAAGGGTTCTTAAAATTTGACGATCATCGATAACCATAGAGATAGATTACGCTTTAAATTTTTATTAGTATCGTCACGTGGTGTTTCCATATTTTCGAACGAAATCAATAAATGTAAGGGATTCTCGCGTCGATGGAGAAAATTACGTATTAAAGAAAATTACTTTCTAGGAAATCTTCATTTTTCTTTGTTTTGTGATGTGTGTCGAAGTTTTTTTTTTTTATCATCAATGTCATGATAAAAATAAATTAAATTTTAGAGTAATTTCTTGTGCTTATTTCTTTTCTTTCTTGCTTTTCCCTTTCCTTTCTTCCTCCATCGCAATCTACCACCTCGAGCTCCCTCCCTCGCCTCAGGCAAGCTCAAGGCTCGCCAAATCGCGGCGAGCTCGACGGCTGGTCGTGGTGGAGACAGAAGGTAAAAGAAAAGAAGAAAATAAAAAAGAAGAACAAAATAAAATACATAATATGAAAAATGTTACAAAAAGCTGAGGGTAGTCATTTCAAAAAATATTTCATTTCTTTGAATTTAGAAATTCACTTTCTTAATTTTACACATGAATTTTCTACAGACCGAAGAGTGTTTTTCTTTCACTAAGTCGTTTTCAGCAAACCAAACAAGTAAAAGTTCGAAGAGCACTTTCACTCGAGTAGACACGCCCTTATTGATAAGACCATCTTTCAAGAAATTCATTTTGATATTTGTTTTGATTTGTATAGTTGTTGATGGTTGTCCTCTACAAATAGTTTCATTCTCTAGTAAATAAGTTCCTCCATACATATTTTAATCGAATAAAATACACAGTCGGTCCTAAACATATTATACAGGTGTCTATTCATTTCTAAACTTTTCGATTTTGTCAACTTAGTTTTAAATCTTTGGATGAAATATCAATGTATTCCTTCCCGTCAATTTTGATAAAAAATTACTGACGCGACAGGCTAATCATTGCCAGCTTTCATGCGACGTAACACGTCGTCACTTTAGTAATTTATGGCGAAAATTTACCGAAAGAGTTACACTGGAGTTTTGCAAGAAGGTTTGAGAATAAACTATCAAATTAAAAGTATATGATTGAATTGACATCCATACAATAAGTTTGTGATTGATTGGGCAATTTATCCCTTTAATTGAGCTTGACTGTCGATGCTAACGAGGATGGTCTAAATGCTCAATACTCAAATAAACAAACTCAATTGAATTGATCATGCTATCCACAATTTGCAAATTGAAGTTCCGGCTATCTTTTACTTTAGGGAAATTATTTTTCCCACTTTGCGCGGTCGCTTCCCATGTTAAACGGGGGGCCCTTCCAATCCTCACCGACGAGCCAGGAGGAGAGAAAAGTCGAACGGCAAGGCTGCACGTGATCAGCTCGAAAATGGGCTGAAGGGGCACATTGCGACCTATTCCAAGACTTAAAAGATCAATCGGAAGAATTAAAAAAGGTTACGGACTCGTGTGCAAATTGTAATGCCCATGACCTACTTTCTAGGGGGCAAATTGCAATTTTCCCTAACCAAAGCACAAGGAAAAACGTAAACGTGCCTGTTATGCGCATTTCACATACGCGTGCGTCGTCGTTTCACGCGGAAACACGGGTTGAATCATGAACGTCTCGCCCTCCAGACGTACAAGAAAAAATCCCTCGGCCTTTCGTCATCGATCCAATCAAGAACAAGTCTTCCTCTTTAATTCGCCTCTAAGCATTCTCTCTACTTTCTTTCCCTCCCTCCCTCCCTCGTAATCGTATATACCCTCGCATCGTCCGCTCCATGCATTGCTAGACGAACTTCAGCGATTAACGGGGACAAGAAATGGGAAAGTGGTCGCCATGGCAACCCGAGGAAACCAAGAAACTCCATGTCAAGTTCCGCCGTTTGAGGCTCGAAGGCTTCAACGCGTTCGCGGAGGACGCGGGGGCCGAGAGTGATGAGGCGAAGAAGAAGAAGAAGAAGACGACGACGAAGAAGGCGATCCTCCTCGAGCTCAAGTGGCGAGGACCCAAGCAAGGGCTCGTCCAATTCCCGGGAACAGCGAGGCGGCCGAAGCATGTCACGACCCAGAGGCCCTTGAGCGAAGATGCGGTCTTCGAATGGGACGAAGGGGAGCTGATCGAGAGCACTTGCAGTTTCGGCAGCTCCTTCGCCGCGTGGGAAGTTTCCTTCAAAGTCTTATACGTAAGTCCGAGTCGGGTAACGATCGTCTTCGTGTTTGTGCTGTCCTTATGTTCAATTCAATGACGAGGCGTGATCATTCTGAAAAAATTGGGCCAAATTTGCAGGGGGATTGCGCAGAATCGAAGACCAGGTTGGTGGTTATTGGGAAAGTGTCGTTGAATTTGGCAGAAATGGCTTCGAAGATGGAGTCCGCAGTTGAGAAGAAGCTTCCCATCGCTTTACAGGTAGCTGGCAATACCTGCGAAGCCACTCTTATGGTGAGTGAATCCAACGTCTATAAGATTCCATAAACATCTCTTCATCGTTTTCTCAGCAAAGTTTCCTTTTTTGGGCGTACCCCATCTTCTTCTTTTTAGCTTTTCTTACCATCTGAACAATTTTCTTGAAAAATTTAGTTCGATCCAATCTGAATGTGCACGTCCTGCTGACCAATTCTTCCTGCATTTTCCGACCATCCCAAAGTTTCTTGTAATAAATTCTGGAGGTTGATTTGGACCTGTTCTGTTCTAGAAGTGTATTAGGTTATTAACAGACAAGCCTTGTCCTCATTCTTTTTTAAATTTATGTGGTCGCCCTTCTTGATATATGCGTCATCCTAAAACGTTAAAAAAAAAACTTGGGGTCATATTTTTTTTTTTTATTAATTTTTTTTTTGTCTTAACAAATTTTACAGGTGAGCGTCAGCTTCTCGGAAGTCAGAAGTTCTAGCGACTCGGCGTTGGCACAAGTCGTGCAAAGCCAAAACTCGACGGCCAGGTCAGAAAGGGAAGACGGTTTCTTTAAAATAGTGAACGCCGTGATGAAGAGGCAGAAGAAAAGTCAAGAAGCCCGACCCAGCAGCCCCTCCTCCGACTCGGACGAGTCGCCCCCCGGGCCCGACTCGGCGGGCTCCGCCGCCGAGAGCGACGGCCGCGAGCCGAGTCCCGGGACCGAGCCGGGGTCGTCGTCGTCGGCCACGAGTTCGGAGCCGGTCAAACAGAGTGGGTTCTTCTCGTGGAAGCGACGGCGACTGAGCTTTAGATCGACAGGAGAGCCGTTGGTTGGGGAGGGGGCCCATGGGCGTGACGTGGATTCGGAGGCCGACGTTGACCGCCACGTCAGCAATGTCCCCTCCGTTGACTCACCTCCCGCCGGTTCTGAAACGGTACGAAAAACCTCATTGTCCCTTTGCGTGACATTGCCTTTTTCAGCAAAGCCAGGCATCCTGAACTTGAAAATTGACTTATGGGTCCATCTTAGTAGCCACAGCATTGCATTTTTCGTTGTCTGAACTGGTTGGCTGGGCGGTACAAATGCATTGCAAGTCAACTTCAGTATAATGGCCTGGGGTCTACATCGGAGTAGTTTTCGACGTTGTTTATGCTGGCTATGCTGTTGAGATCATGTACCTCCGTTAAGAACAGTGACAGAGCTCAGGATTTTATCAAGGGAGACGAAAATCTGCATGCACTCACTTTAAAAGGTTTAATTAACATTTGACTCTTTATCTTGTAGAAACGAACATTGATAACAGATGGATATGAAAGTAAAATTGAAATATATGTTATTTTCTATGAAATTAATGAAAAACGAATTTTATCGAAGATCACGAGTTTATTTACGGGAGTATGATTATGTTAAGAGACGAATATTTCCTCTCGTAAAAGGGTCTTGTTAACAAGTTCCGGAGACATTGTTAACCATATTCAATATAAAAACGTTGCCACTTTCAATGCACACATTGTGCCCCGGGTCAGTATGATCTGGTCCTTATCGGGTACCCCCCTCTTGTCAATAGCATCCTGTGTGAGCATGCGGCACTTGATCTTGGCGTCAAGTATGCCATTTGCATCGCGTCCTGTTGCAATATTATTATTATGCTATTCATTTGATTTGGCGGTTTAATGTGTCGATATTGGCTGCAAATTGCAGAAAGTTTCTCCAGAGGAAACTCCTCCGGAAATGGACTGTCAAGAAGATGACTGCCTTTGGGAGGAGAAAGAAGTAGTCAGCAGAGATGGGCAAACAAAACTCAGAACAAATGTTTTCTTTGCTTCCTTTGATCAGAGAAGTGAAAAAGCATGTGGAGAAAGCGCTTGTTCTGCAGTAGCTGCCGTAATTGTAAATTTTCTCCACTCAAACCAATATAACCTCCCGACTAGAGCTCAATTCAATTCCCTCATCAAAGATGGTTCTCTAGAATGGCAGAGGCTTTGCACTGATGAGACCTACCTCACGAGGTTCCCCAATAAACACTTTGATCTCGACACCGTTTTGGAAGCCAGAATGAGGCCTTTCACAATCAGTCCTGATAAGTCATTCATCGGGTTTTTCAGCCCAGAGAAATTCGAGGCTCTGAAGGAAGCTATGTCATTTGATGAGATTTGGGCGAAAATTATGATGCACGAAGCTGAAGAGAGCGGGCAAGGGATATACATAGTGAGCTGGAATGATCATTTCTTTGTTTTGATGGTGGAAGATCATGCCTACTATGTCATCGATTCATTGGGGGAACGACTCTTTGAAGGTTGTGACCGTGCGTATATATTGAAATTCGATGGAGCTGCTGCGCTGTACAGAAAGGCGGAGAATGGCACGAGTCGTGGCTCGGGGACGGAGGAGGGCGAGGATGGGAGTGAGAAGAGTGAGAAGCAAGAAGATGAGTGGGAGGAGGTGATGTGTGCAGGAAGGGAGTTTTGTGGAGAATACATAAAGAGGTTTCTTGCGGCTATACAGGTCCAAGAACTCGAGGAAGACGAGAAGAAGGGGTCTGCCTCTACTTTCTCTCTCCATCAAAGACTGCAGGTAGAGTTCCACTATTGCTGTCCCAATCCTTCCGAATCGCCGACAGCTGAGGCCGCAGCTGCATTGCCTTCTGCCAGTGCATTCTAGATTTGTCGCTTTTGTCGAGTCGAAGGATCTGTTTCTTTGAGTGGCTGAGCAAGTTGTATTTTTGAGGGGGTGTGGCTTTATGTATTCGTCTCCTTGAGATGTGTATGTATGTAGTAGTTCAGTGAGAAGTAAGAGAAGAAGGGCATGATGTAAATTATTCCTCGCTCAAAGCCTCTGGATCTCAAAGCGATTCAAGTGCAAGAAATTTTGTCTTTGTTTCCTTCCTTCCTGCTACTCTCCTACTACTCTCTGGCAAAAGATACAAGGAAAACGAACTTAAGTCCTCACTGTCCTCGCACAATACAGACTTATTACTCTGTTAGGCATTTTTCAGACATCTAGTCATCTGGTGGCCTGGAGGTTTATCTTGTTCTTTTGTGCTATTTGATCGGAATCAGGTAACCACGGCGAATATGGATATTCTTGTATCCGCTTCTACACTGCACCGGGCACGTTTGTACTTCCCCAATCCTCGACCTGTCCAGGGCATGCTGGTTTACACGCTGCGCTCTATGTGCCCCGCCTCGAGTTTAAGATGCAAGTCTAGTTCTAACTGAAGGGACCTTTAGAATATAAAGCAACCATCTTTCATCAAGGTAAGTGCAAAAAATGACTGTTGAACCCCAGATCAAAGATATAGATGGTCAAGTTTTGCCTACTTAATGAAGACTGGATCTAAGTCGAAATGGTTACAGATCACTAAGTGAATACCAGAGTGGCGCCACTAAAATTTTGTAAAGGGAATTAAACACGCAAGAGTACCACGTGATGATCGCGTGGCCTAATGGATAAGGCGCTCGCCTCCGGAGCGGGAGATTGTGGGTTCGAGTCCCACCGTGATCGACATTATTTGATTTGATTTTTTTATTTTTCACCAACTCTTTTCTTTGACAAGGCATCCATGACATGGTCGATGAGTTTTGCGTACAAAACCGCATCTTTTGCTGTGAACAAATCACACTAGAAAGCGAAGACCGTGTGCGATCATCATGTCTTATCAATTTGTAAGCGAGAAGCAAAGTTTGCCAAGGCCTTTCCGCTGCCTTTTTATTGCGGTTCTTCTTGTGATTGCAAAGTAAGTGGGAAGCGTTCTTGATTAATTCTCAAGAGATTGGTTGAGTCGAGTCGAAGTAAATATGAAGGCAGAACAAATTTCCTCTATGTTATACATGCCGAGGTTACCCGTGCAAAGCGGCTACTAGCAAGGTCTCTAGGCCCTTGAGCGCCATAGACAGGTAGCAGCGATGCACGCTTGTTTTCCGGTAAAATGATTGTCTACTCATCAGCAATATAGCGTGTCGAGCCCGTTAGATTTTGAGGAACCACCGACAACTATTCTAAAAACTTAATCTGTTGGATGAATGCATGATTTTATTACCAAATGTTTTAACACTCTGCCCCACGAGCTCAGGACATCCTGCTCTGATGCCGTGTGAGATTTCGTTAGATCCATTGTTAACTGTTTAAAAAAGTTAAAACTGCCGAATAAACATCAGATTTTATTGCTTACTATTCTAATTAATGGAGCCGCTAATTTTTTTTTCGGAGTCTTAAACTTTTAACTGCACATCCTTCTGGTTGGATTGGATGCTCTTAACAAAACCAGCACGGGTCTGTTCACTCTCCAAAACCACGATCGACTCATAATAACCCTTGAGCCAGACACAGTAACCCATAGTCATTATTCCCCATGATGGAAGTGTTACCAATTGAATAATCACAAGAGAGATGATGTTGAACTGAGCAGATTGCTTGATCAGGGACTGGATGAGTGGGGTAGGAAAAGGACAGAGATGGCGGGCATATCTTTCGGGAGCTCGGGGATGGTAGCCGCCCGGCAACTCGGGAGCAACTGGTATTTCAGGCACCTTCGGAACTTTCAAGTTCTTGAACGCGAAATCAATGAGGAGAGGCATATTCTTGGCAGATTTCCTAGGCACGTCCCATACCGAGAGTTGCCGGTTTTCGATGGATCAATGACTGACCAAAAGCTGATGATCGCAATCCCTTCACAGGATCGCAACAGATATGTTGCAGTACTAAGCATTTGACTCATCTACATGTAACAAGCAAGATTAAAGAGTTTGCATTTGTCCCCACTAATTCCTTTAGTATACGCCGTCGGACGTCGGTATGATGATGCACTTTGTTAGCGCTCATCAGACCGCGAAAAGTTTTCGATTCTAGCAACTTTACCATGCTATAAATCGAGAAGTCACATTACATGGAGGAACGAAAAATTTTAAAACGGCTGGTAGGCAAGCTAACTTAGACTGTAACAATTTCTTACAATCATCTTATTCAGTCAAATTGACATATCAAAGATGTATTTCTGCTGGATACTGGTGCAAACTCAGTAGGGACGGACGATGTTCGAGCTCGACATGGTATGGTTTTGGCCTGAATGAATCTGGTTTCGATCTATACTCCTTTGTATCTCCAGGCGATGTACTGACTCCACAAAGTTCCTGCAGGTAGATAGTTACAACGAATTTTCAGCTCACATATTTTCGTTCGGTCATTCATAAAATCCTATGACCAGTGTATACAATGTCAACTGCATAATTGCTTTCTTAAGCGAAGCTTTGTGTTAATGGACTAATTCTGTGGAGGGTGATGGTGATCATTTAGTGGGGGAAAAACGACACCGGCAATGAATTTGTCCACCGGAAGAAACTACCATCTCCACAAGCATTACTGAATCGAAAACGGTTAACTGTGCTAAATGACCACCCTAGTTTTCTGTGAAAGCATATTTGCCACCAATTCATGTCCGCCGGCGAAATGAAATTCGTTCCACCCGCTCGTATCGTTTCTAATAAATACCCACCAAGTTTTCTATATGAGGTGCCCTTACATAAGTTTGAACAATTAGATTACAAGGAAAAAAAAAAACTGAGAAGGATGATGAACATACAGCCATGGAAGATCTCCAGCCAAGAGCCAGTCTCCTTCTTTGTCCTGGTAAGTTAGAGTGTAGCTGGCATGATCGCTGAAGTCATCTCTGTTGTCTAAACAAAAACCAAAGACTGATATATTTTAGTGACTAGTGTTAGGAAATCTAAGGGAGTACTACGTAGTACTAAAGTGATGGATGCAATGTTAGCTTACATCTCGAGAACATGGCGATCAAGGCACCTTTAAGACTGTTGTAAGACCGGTAGGTCCTCAAGTCGATCTTCCTTACTATGGCCACTCCTTCCATTTTCACCTTCACGAACATGTTGTGACCAGGTTTTCCGTCTTCTTTCTCAGCCGGACGGACATTATGACAAAGATCTCGGCGCCGCGGATGCTGCCGCCCATGCATGAACTTCTTCCTCCAGGACTGGATGGGTGGCCACCCCACAACTTGATCATCGTCGTCGGCTCCTTCGCTATACCTAAACCTGAAAAATTACGCGGGACCCTAATGACTTTCACTTCTAACGAATATCGAATCGGGATCAACTTGGCATGACATACTTGTTCATAGAACAGGAAAGCTTGCCGCGCCTCTCCCTCGGGTTGTCGTCCTCGTTAGGCTGGTCGCTCCACGCCAACAACTGCGATTTCCGTGAGGAGTATTCTCCAAATGCCTCTCCACGACACCTTTTGCTGTTGACCCGCTTCTTGTATAAGCCTTCTTGATCATTCGGCTCAGACCCTTTGGCAGGGTCGTGAATTGGGAGAGCTAGACCGAGTTGAAGATCCATATCTCAGAGTCCCCCAAACATGAAAAAAGAAGAAAGGAAGGAGCAGCAAGATCGATGAAAAAACGGTGATGAGAGTGGAAGCTGAAAGGGCAAATGTTCGGTGCTCAAGGCGAAATGGAGAAGTAATTGTAAAGAATTGGAGGGGAAAAGGGAGATGAGGGGGAGACGGTAGGGAGGTGTGTCTGGGCGGAAGAAAGGAAGTTTGGGACAACATTAAATTCGGGTCGGCTAAAAGACCGGCAGCAACGTGACAGCCGAGGAAAAACGAGAGATTGCATCAAAATAGCAAAGTCTTCATGAGTTGTCTTTGTGTCCCCGCAACTCCCTCACCGTCTCCCTTCTCCCCGTGTGGAAAAAAGACTCATATTACGAATCCTATTAGGCATTTGCCTTAGCTTTACCCTCATCTACTTGAAAAATTTTTAGGACTCGGGACAACTTTTAGTATTTGATTGCTCGTTTTGAATCGTTTTTATGACTTAATTGCACTTTCGTGACAAGTTTTAGGACTTTCAGTGCACTTATCCCTTCTTTTTTCTATAAATTATAAATGGCTGTCTCCATACGACGACTAATCCACGTCACAAGTCTAGACATCGTGGTCCTATCCTAAACAGCTAACAACACAGTTTCAACATCATTACGAACATGGAAAACAATAACAAAATGTCAATAGATCCTTTAATCCCCATCTTTTCAGCTTTTCCGCTTTGATCAGCTTCGCTCTGTGGACATGACTGATCATACATCTCCTAGCCCCCACCGCTACTCTCCGCTATCGAATAGTAGCGCCCAAGAGCTCTATTGAAACTGCTTTCATTTAGCGATGCAGTAACATGTCACGGATTAACAGAACCCAATCAACCCATCTCCCCTATCATCCCAACGTGTTCCTCCCGCACCAATTAACGGGGAGGCAAACAAAAGGTTTAGAAAGATTTGAGCTTTGGAAAATGTGAGATTTCGTGTGATCATTACACTGTTCTGAAAGCTTGAATGAAGGCGTGGCTTAATATATTTTTTTTAAAGAAAAAAAAAACTTTTGGGTAGTCCATCTTGCTAGTCAAATTGCATGTGATGCTCCTGATCCGATTTGTGCATGAGAGGGAAGTTAAAAACGTTCTACATCGCGTGAAAGTGGAGTTTATATGATTTTTATATACATGTGATCTCCATACAACTATTAATTTATATCTTTGGGCTAAACTTTCTAACACCATGTAGCTGACTTCCCATTCTGACTTCCCGTTCTTCTATTTGGTCCCGTTCTTTCTATGCATCAAGGAATCAAGTGGATCGGTTTAAGCTAAAGGAAGTTAAGTCATTAAGCATTTAAGGACTATCAACTTGAGCAGCATCCTGTCTATTCCATAGCACCCAAAGCCCCCATTGAACAAACCCACTTCCAAGACACCCTTCGAATGGCATAGCAATGCAAAATTTGATCATAAATTTTTCAAATTTTGCCAACATAGTCTTAGACATTTACGCGAAATTCCAATGTAGATCTTCCAACTAAATTTCTCTAGATATCGCTGACGTGGCAATGCGCAACGTAGGATGGCCTTTGATGAATAGACCGCCACGTCAATGAATTTCGATAAAAAAAAAAAACTGAACAAAATGACTACATTTGAAATTTTGCGCCAATGGCTTAAAATCAACATGGCAAAATTGAAAAGTTCAGGACTGAATTGACATCTGCACAAGGGATTTAGGACGGATCGGATAATCTTTCCTTTTTGCATGCATTATCAAAATATTGACATTTGTGCAGGCGTTGATCTACTTTAATGCAAGTTGTTTTTTTCAGGAAAAAAAATTATTTTATGTTATTAGCAAAATGAAAAATTTGAATTTGTCAAAGTATTGACTCGTCTCTTACTATGTGCGATAAATGTTTTGAAAGCTAAATTATTCAATTTGCATTTGTATATATTATTTTTATCAAGTGCACGAGTGCTTGTTGTCATATTTGAATGAGAATATATGCCACGCACGCGGCTTGTTAAAAACTATACTTTCGCCTGTCGACAATCAGAGAATAAACATTGGAGTCGATTTGAATTCTCAAATTCGAATTGTTATAGAGTGAATCTATCTAAATAATGACCGTGACCTCATATCCAAATAAATAAAGGGGTGTAATCCGCAACGCCAACTTAGACTAAGATTTAGGCATTCTTTGACGTAGGTCAAGAGTATTTGGAAATCCAAGTCATGCTCTATAATTGAGTAATTTGACTAATCGATATCGCCTTAAACCATAGTTAAAAAGTGGCTTCTAGTTCTAGGCTCGAATGGCCCGTTCTCCCCGATCGGAATAGGTGAGTCAATTCCTTCTTTTAAAATCGTATTTGAGAGTTTCCTACTTCATACAACTCAAAAGGGTTATTTAGATTTAGAACATAGAATATATATTGCGCGTTTTCGATAATAAAAAAAGGATTGTGCGTATCGGGGCAAATTTTATGACGTGGTCAAATGATTATTTCTAGAAGACACCGTCCATTTTCCTCCTAGGAAATTATGAACATGAGAAAAAGAGAAAATAATTCGAACTCCAAGATTCCGCAAACTATGGTACGATTTGACAAGACCCTCCCATCAACCTAATCGCTTCATTAAAACATGCTTTTCTGCCTGTCTCTCGACTTTTGAGGGCTCTTTAGTTCACATTAGAGGACACTTAAGTCGTGATTACTGTAGATAATGATGGTTAATCAACCCTACTTAAGTCAACAAAATTTTACCATTCCACGTTTCCCCACTCGCCCCTATTCTTTGACCGGCCTCACCAAGCCATCATTTGTACAGAGGAAATTCACTCCAAGTTCCTGCAGAAACGCCCATCAAGATGAGCATAATTAGCTTGAGTGAAAAGTAACTAAAAAAAAAGCCTTAAATCTATTGTAATTGCATAAATTCAGTCTTGAATCTTTCTGGTGGACCAACTTAGTCCTAAATCTTTTCACATTAATACAAATTCAGTCAATCCGGCTAATTTGACTGAAAATTACTGGCGTGGACGCTAGTAATCCTACATAACAAGATTGACACAAACATGGACATTTTTAGCATTTTTATTTATTTCTTTCCTTTTTTCCCTTTTTTTTTACTTTCCCTATGGTGGCCGACGAGGAGACACTTGCACAAGCGAGGCCAGCCTCGCAGTCTACCGACAAGTAGAAAACATAAAAGAAAAAGGAAGGCAAACAAAAAAGGGAAGAAAAAAATGTAAAAGAGGAAAAAGAGCAAAAACAAAATGCACTACAAATATTTAAAAATGTCATGTCAGCGCGACCGTACCACGTAAGATGACTAACGTCCACGTCGGTATTTTTTTTTTATTTATCAAAATCGATGAATGGATCAAATTGGTACCGATATGAGAAAGTTTACGAGTAAATTGGCCAAATCAAATGGTTTAGTAATGAATTGATATGAATGCAATATTTTGTTTTGGTATTGATCGATCGTCATTAAGGTTCTCGAGTTAGTCCCGCGTGCAATCATGAGGGCAATATCCGTACCTCAAGCGGGGCCGGCCAAACATCAGTCATTGGATCTTTGCGATGATTCCATCTGACAAGAGAGCTGAACAGCATGAGCTGTTCTTGTGTTCTTCACCGACAGGTCCAACATGTCGGCATATGCCCGTCAACCGCATCATCATGCATATTCCAGGAACTCGTTCAAGATCGCCATGATCGTTTGGCGCCCCCTCCCTGCAGGATCGTTCTTGATTACGGATGATCGACACATTAGACCGCAACCCTAATTGAATCTCTTCATTGTTCTTCTGTTTAGAATAGTGAAAAATATTATTCCTTCTGTCTAACCTTTGTCCCGTGCGCGCGCTCTCTATCTCTCTCTCTCGGCTCGATATTTTGAGAGGGAAACTGGACCGACTAATCAAGATATGGATGGATGCAGGGCGTGGCGCGGCGTGGCCAGCCTGGACGATCCACACGTGCTGTCGACACGGGACAATGCACTTACATGTGAACCTCGAAGCGTCGGCGAAGTATCGGCTTTCTCCTAGTATCGAGCTAACAAAAATTACCGCCGTCGAGAACATCGGATCTTCTGACAGGTCCGGTCAAAAGCAAGAGGCAAGATGCGGTAATGTGTTCAGGGTTTGTACAGAGTTGTTCAGTGGTTGCGGAGTTGTGTGGGGGCTGGTGATTCCGCTGGGCAGGGATTGAATTGGAATATGGCTTGTGAAGTTCACGTGAAGGCAAGCAAGGGCCACGAGACATTGGCAACAACACACACACTCGCCCCCAAAGGTACTTGGCAATTGGCACGACCAGTCTCATCCATATCCACCCGCTTATGATTCGCTTGGGGAGGGACCAAGCATGTACATTCATACTCTACTCTGTATAATATAGGACAAATGCTAAGACCCAAGTATATGTTTGATATATTATGTGATGTGACAGATCGCGAATCGACATTCAAGTGGACTTCAGTCGACATCTCACGAGAGTGTGCCGTAATCTGTACAAGTACATTACTTTTTTATAGAACGATTTCAATGCGCCTAGGGTTGTTCTTGTCTTCCCTCTCTCTTTGTGGCTAGATATCACCCACTTCGAACTTCGTCGAGTGCGACTCGCCTTTGGCGACGGATTGAATTAAGAATTTGATCTTTTTCGTGAGCTTTTGAGCTAAACACGGCATCGGTAGGAAATTCAACGATCTTCATAGATCTTAGAGTGCCTGAAATTGAATCGAAATCACATACTTCGTTCAGCTAATCACTATCATTGAATCAATCAATCAATACGGATGAAGTCATACGAATGCAGGACAAGGTCTTCTCCTCCTCCTCCTCCTCCTCTTCCCTTGGACAAGTCTTATGGCAAGTACATATAATGAGGAGGGGAAGTGGTAGTGGGCCCTTAACCTTAGTTGTAGCGTGTAATTCTAACATACTCATCTATCTGAGGTCACTGTTAAAACACGGGCATACCCTAATGCCGTCTTCCTCCATTGACACCGAAATCGATGATATGATAATGACCTATACATAATATGATCACATGATTCTATTTAGGTTAACATTGCCTCGTATATTTTATTGAAAATTCTAAATAAGGACGTGAAGTGTCTTCATTTTTTAAAATAAAAGCCTAAAGTGAAACTTATTTCAAATAAGGGTTTGAAATGATTTTTTTTTTATGAAGGGTCTGGCCAATAGTATTTTTGTTATTTACCTTTTTTATTTTATTTTTTCATTTTTTATTTTTCTGTTTTTCCCTTTTTATTCCTTCTCTTTGCCGGTGACCTGTCGCTGGTGATAGCCTCCCTCCGAGGGCCTGGGAAAAAAGAATTCCCAGTTTTGGTGGCTCTGCGAAGACTCCATGAGAATGGTTATCGAGGGTTTTTTTTCAATTTAATATTAAAAAAAAATTATTTACAAAATTAGTTACTATGCAAAAATATTTACGAATTTAGGTCTCGCGCGCTGGAGACACCGGCGCGCGAGACCCGCGGCGGTCGCGCGCTGGTTTTTCCAGCGCGCAAAGGGGAAAGTGCATGCGTGCTGGTATGTCCAGCGCGCATGCACTTTCCCATTTTTTTTTGTTTTTTATTTTAAATTTCTTTTACATAATTTTATTATTTTATATTTTCAGGACTAAATTTTTTTTTGGAGTTTGCAAGGTTAATATGTATTTGACAATCCGAAAAAATTATATTTTTTATTTTTTTTAGTTTTTCAATTATTTTATATTTTAAAATTTCGCGGATTCGACAACCCAATATGAAAAACGGTAGGACGAATATATTTTCGACAACATTTATTTCGTATCGTTGGTTATTTTATATTTTTCAAGACCAAAATGCTGTGCACAACGGTTATTTCGTATGCCAGTGAAATTGCCGCACAACGCACTTGCTTTTATTTACAAACGCTGCACTGCCAAATTTTGTAAATATTTTTAAACAAATTTGGGTCTCGCGCGACAGTAGTAGCAGCACGCGAGACCCGCGCGATGGTGCGGCCAGCGCGCGACGGTCTCGCGTTGGGCAGTGCAGCGTTTGTAAATAAAAGCAAGTGCGTTGTGCGGCAATTTCACTGCCATACGAAATAACCGTTGTGCACAGCATTTTGGTCTTGAAAAATATAAAATAACCAACGATACGAAATAAATGTTGTCGAAAATATATTCGCCCTACCGTTTTTCATATTGGGTTGTCGAATCCGCGAAATTTTAAAATATAAAATAATTGAAAAACTAAAAAAAATAAAAAATATAATTTTTTTCGGATTGTCAAATACATATTAACCTTGCAAACTCCAAAAAAAAAATTAGTCCTGAAAATATAAAATAATAAAATTATGTAAAAGAAATTTAAAATATAAAATAACTAAAAAACAAAAAAAAAAAACAAAAAAAATGGGAAAGTGCATGCGCGCTGGACATACCAGCGCGCATGCACTTTCCCCTTTGCGCGCTGGAAAAACCAGCGCGCGTCCGTTCCGGGTCTCGCGCGCTGGTGTCTCCAGCATGCGAGACCTAAATTCGTAAATATTTTTGCACAGTAAAAAATTTTGTAAATAATTTTTTTTAATATTAAATTGGAAAAAAACCCGGTTATCGATTACTGTCCAAACTTGCAATCTTGATCTTTGATCAATTTCTCAGGGGTCATCTGTCTGAGAGTGAATTTTCGAATTGATGATGCCATCGTCTATCTTCTCCAATATCGCTTACACCACAGCAGAGTACTCCGGGACTGGCCTCGCCCAACCACGGGGCTCTGCTGCACCTGTTGCGGCGGCTATGCAGGCGCCGCGGCCGCTGGAGATCCACCTCCGGCTTAAGGCTGCTGTTCTCTCGTCACCGTCGGGCTGAGACGAACTGTTGTTGTGGGTCTGGATGGCCGGATTGTGATTGGCATCGGTCGCGATCGAGGAATCGACCTCCATCGGACTCGCATCCTTCGATTCAAGCCCTAACTTTGGGACCCAAAAAATTCCCGCTGTTACTTTTCGATTCAAGCCCCAATCGAATCCAATTCAAAAATCTACCTTACCAAAAAAAAAAAAACACTCCAATTCAAAAACCCTATGGCTGCGTTTGGTAGTCCGGATTTGGGCCCGGATATGATAAAAAATTATCCTATCTGATGTTTTACGATGTCGTCCGGACCGGATAAATCCGGATAAAACACCATATAAGAAATTCGGGCCCAGATTGGATAAAAAATAACGAACGCTCGACGACCACGCCTCGCCCTTTCCTCTCTCGTCCATCTCCGCCGACACCTAGGACGGCGCCCTAACCTCCAACGACGACCTCGAGAACATCTCTACCCGCGGTGGAGGAGCCGATGACGACTCTGACGAGGAGGAGGACGACTCCGACGACAAGATTGTGCGACTCGGTGCATTTGAGAGCAGTTCCAATTCCCTCACTCTTCCTCGAGTCCACCGCCAATCGCTATACCCCCCCCACTCCCCAGCCCTCTCTCGATTAGCCTTGGCTCCTCCCATGGCGGCAGGCCTGTCCACCGCCGTCGCCGCAATCCCTAGACTGATCAAATTCATCCTAAGCTCCAACCTACTCCTCCCGTAGCTCACCTGCCTCTCTCACTCTTCTCGTTCCTTCGCTCCTTCCCTCTCCAGAAGCTGCACGAGCTTCCATGCTCCTAGGAGGAAGACGCTTCTTGCGGTGTGCTTTGTCCTCGAGGACATGAAACGGAGGCCCCATGTCAAAGCCGAAACTGAAACCACCTTGCAAGTAGACAGCCCCGACGCCGCCACGAGGCCCGACCAGATCTCGGCCTCCCGTGCCGCTGAGAGATTGGCGCGGAAGAGGTTGGAGCGATCCACCTACCTCTTCGTCGCCGTGATGTCCAGCCTTGGACTCGGCCTCGGCTTCCTAACAATGTGAATATCCTATCCTATCTGGACATCTACCAAACATATGATGGAATTTTACAAAATCCAAAAGATAATTCGGAGGACTTCTAATCCAATCTTATCCTATCCTATCCGGGCCTAAATTCGGACCACCAAACGCAGCCTATAAGCACTAAGCAGGATGGGAACACGAAAAAAAAAAAATCAACCGCTCCTCGACGCGGATGCTGAATCCGATGAAGCTTCGGGGGCAAAAACCTTCATAGGAAAAAAATGCGTTCACCAAAGAGACAACGGCTGACCCTCGCTCCACTATCGCCGGCGCCCAATTGAGGGTCGCCCTTGGCTCTCATGGCTGAGGCCGGCGAGGGAAGCCCTCACCTTGCCGGGGCGAGCGACCCTCGGCCACCGGCGAGGTAGGGAAAAGAAAAAGAAAGAAAAGGAAAAAAATCGAAAAATAAATAAATGACGAAAATGCCCTTGATAAGATATTCTCCGAAACGATGAAGGCACTTGAAACTCTTATTTGAAATAAGATGAACTTCAAGACTTTATTTTAGAAAATGAGGATATTTCAAGCTCTTATTTGAAATTTTCTTTATATTTTTATTTACTTATGTAACAAACAATCATTTGATCAATTTGGAAAAAATCCAAAAAAGGACTTGAAGTCCTCTTGTTTTCTCAAATAAGGGCCCGAAGTGACATAGTATATTTCAATTAAGGCCTAAAGTGGCCATAGTGTTTCAAAAAAGGTATGGCTTGAAAGGCATTTTCGTCATTTCACATTTTAATTTTTTGTTCATTTTTCTATATTTTTTCCCTTTTTCTGATTTTTCAAATTTTTAAAAAAGGAAAAGAAAAAAAAGCCACATCGGCGGGAGGGCTACCTCTCTTACCTGTGGCTGCCGGCCCACCGCTGGTGTGGGGTCGGTGGGGGCGGCGAAGGCGGCGAAGGCTAGAGGGGTCGAGCCCTCTCTCGGATCTAGGTGAGAGGCGGTGGCCCCCGCTCGGGTCGGGGGCTACTGGCCGTTGCACGAGATTGGGTGGGCCTTGCCTCTGGTAGGTGGAGTCGCCGACCCTTGACGAGGCGCCAGCGACCCCGCCGGCCTTTGCAGCCCTCGTCGGCCGCCCTTCGGCGGTTGGGCGGCGGCCACAGGCCCTCCCGCCTGTGTATGCGGTCTTTCTCTTTTTTCCCCCCTTAACTTTTGAGAAAGCAGATAAAAAAATGTAATAAAAAAGAAAAAATCAAATAAGTAAGAAGACGAAAATGCCCTTGAAATCAGACCTTTTTGAGATTTTATGGTCACTTGGGGCCCCTATTTGAGAAAACATGAGGACTTCGAGCCCTTTTTTAGATTTTTCCCGATCAATTTTAGCTCAACTTTATAAGGATTCCCAATAGTTTTCTCATGGGGTCGATTTGCACGAATGATTTCCTTCTATTGGGTGTAACTTTAGCTAAATGTGGCTGTGGCAAAATGGATCCATAACCCTTATTTGACTCATATTTCATGGTGGTGAGTCATAAATGGGTTCCTTAAATTTTAAAAGTGGGCCATGAGAGAGTTACTTAGAAACTTAATGGGTTTTAAATAGGTCATCAATGGGTTAGCTAAGAAAATATAAAAAAAAATTAAAAATGTATAAGAAACGATTTTCACTAAATTGGATTTTAATATTGGAGTGTTTTAACAATATAGGTCGGGTCGGGTATGTATGGATCACTAGGTTTGTATAGCATGAAAATGGGTCAAATGGCTTAATATGAGTTGAATCATATTCGATTCGATCAAGATCCGACCCGATCCGATCCACCCGTTTGACATCTCTATATGTATGTGATAGTGAGGTTCAAGAAGCCACGATCATGGGGTATGTGAATAACTCGTATTGCCAATGTTGGGCATGCATCTACTTTTCTGAAGCCTTAGATAAAGTGAAAGCGATTGCGTTTATCCTCAACCGGTCCACGTCATGCAGCAATTGGCTCTCAACTTGAGAGGGGATTCCATAAGGAATTTTGATCAAAGGGACTTAAAAAAAGTCTGCGACAGCCCGTCGAGGCGGCGGCGTCCTACGGCTGCCCAGTCCCGTCATTTTCATCGGAGTTTTCTGACGGTGGCAGGGGCGGTGGCAGATAGAGGAGGAGGTAGTAAACAAGTAATCCATCGTTTCCGACAAGAAAATGGAATCCTCCATGTACCTTTTTATTAATGTCTGCTGATCCCATATTCTATTTATCGCCTATTGTAAATCTATGTTAATTTATTCCTGCTTCGAATTATTTATTTCATATGCCTTTATTCAGATATTATGCTTCACGTCGGGAGTATCCAAAGGAAAACCCACAAAATCATCCCAAGTTTTTGACATATTCATGATTGAAATATCGTCTCACGTCGCTTGACAATCTATCAATTTAAACTTTTGGGTTGGACATTCTACTATTTACAATTTTGGGTCATGGACTTGCTAAAAAAATTAATACAAATTTGCAACTCTAGATAGAAATCCGATATTAAAACGACATAATTACGCTTTCTTTGGGAGGAATTTAAAATTCCCAAATCTCTCTGTAAAATTTTTCCCTCAATCCCACTCACATCCTAGTCTCCCCACCAGCCACCCATGCCGCCTCTGAGCATCCTCCGGCCCTGCTGCCGCCCCCTCCGCTTCCACCTCCTCTCGATCAAGGTCAGCCTCATTCTCGTCTACGTCCGATGCCGCGGCGATCTCCAATCGGAAAAGCAGAAGGGTTATATTCGAACAGAAAGCAACGATTCGCTTGGACAAATTCCGTGCCTAATCACAAAACGTGAGGATGTAAAGATGCCCATTTCAAAAAAAGTAGATGGTGGCAAAATGGTGAAAGCCGCGTTGGATCCAAAGATGATTCGTCTGAGATTTTTCCTAAAAAGAGTACGGTTTGTGTCCGCATTCATTGCAAATTAAGTCTCAATGAAAACGATTGACCAAAGTGAGGGAGGGCTTTGTCAACTCACTGATCGACCTTTGCTGGATTTGGACCACGCATCCAAAAGAGGCCGGCAAACCTATGTTTTGCTTTGATGTTGTCACGTCCCTTCCATTGGAAGTTCGGAACGATGTGCGAAACAGTTGGCAGTCTAACCCCTTTTTTTTTTCTTTTTTCTTTTTTGAGATGGGAAGGGCAAAGAATGCTATCTATCTATCTATCTATCTATCTATCTATCTGGTGGCATTACTGGAAAGATTTCGTACCCGTCAAGAAATGATCGATATGAGCCATGACTATTTCGAACCACCTGCGGTCCGAAAGTCTGAAATTGGCGAGCTTGTCGCCGCAACCCCACCGAGATGTTGCGGTCATGGGATATCTCCACGGGAGACATATTGTTAGGCAATTGGCACCGACTAAGAGGTTCCCTTATGATGTGAATAGAACACATGACCTCATTAAAAAAAAAAAAAATTAAGGTACCCCTTTGTCAGCACCTTGGGCAATGCCTTGCGCTTCCGCAACCTCATCATATACAAATATCAAGATCACTACTTGAATCAATAGCGTACGTGAAGTTTGTGGGCAATGATTCCTTATGATAGATGTGTTGTATAAGAACATATCAATATCGTATGATAGATCGTCTTTTGGTGACCAAATTAGGTTCGCCTCTCAGATCCAATCGAAGGCACTTTCTTCTATGGAAATATAGGAAATTGATGAGGTTAGTTTCGAAAAGAAATAAAAATCTATTAGCATTTGACCAAATGCTGAAAGCCCAATGCTGGTCCCTAACAGCATTGGGCTTTCAGCTTTTCCAAGACCAACATTTGTTCAAATGATCACTTAATGCCGAACCAAATGTTTCAGCATTCTCTCAATGGGCTTTGGGGGCTGAAAGCTCATTAGGAATGCTGAACCAAACCCACCCAAAGTGTCCTTGAATGCCCTTGAGCCTCTCTCTCTCTCTCTCTCCAGGCGCACGCACGTGCGAGCTACCCCACGTGGGGGCATCGCCAGCCCGCTCGCTTGAAGAAGTAGGGCCTGATCTGCTTGCTTGCCTTCACTTTCATGTCGTGGAACAAAGTTGTCTCTCACAACATTAACTGAAGGCACATTCAATGTAATCCTCCTTTCTTTTTTCTTTCTTTTTTCTTTTTTTAGAGTGGTCGATGTCCAAACAGGATGATTCGACCAGACCAATTCGATAAGACATAACAAAATCTGTTCTTCCATACTCTTTGGATAGTGGTCGGACGTATTCGGCGTGACGTTGAAAGAATGGGTTCATTACGCAAACGTTTTTTTTTTTTTTCGGTAAAGGAAAAAGAGTCATCTCATCAGGGATTAAAAAATACGCAAGAAATTTACCGGACCAACGTTGTGGACTGTGAAAGGTCGGGGAACTAAAAACCATGAAAACCTAAGTTTGAAATTAGATGGCAATTAGGATCTACGGTTATAGGAAAATTCTACGACAAAATGTAGATCATTGCTAGTGATTTAGCCAAGAGCCGTGTGGAGGAATCCCTATGTATCCAAATGCGCTATGCGTGATTGCTAGTCTACCGGCCCACCAGCCCGCTAAGGCAACCCGTAAGGGAAAGCCCGGCCCGCCCGACCCGCAAAATGTTGAGATTTATATAGTACCCCAACTCGAAAGCCCGGCATCATCTATTAATCCCCTTTATTATAATTTTATACCCCAATTGAAATTTCGATGTTCAGACATCCAAAGCCGCCCCACGAGGATCGCTCCATTTCCCCTCTCTCTAGCAAATTATAAGGGTCTAATCTAAAGTTCAAATCGCAGCTACCGATTTCGATTTAAAGTATTCAAAGGACCATCTAAGACTAAGACTAAGAGAGCAATAACCAAAACTCCCGACAACATCACATCATTCGTATGTTATAGCCAAATCACTCGACTCAACTGCCTCTTTTTTCTTTTCTTTATTCCTTCCAAACCTACTCTTCATATGATCATCTTATTAAAGGGGTTACTTGTATTTTCACAAGCATTGTTTAGCTCGTTCAATGTCCCGGTACCGGGTCGGAGCTGCGTTGACGAAAGGGCTTTCGCAATGCTCAATTTTGACTCGTGAGCCCTTGGAAATGGCGTGTGGAAATACTCTCCCAAACGCACTTTAAATCGTTCAATTTTTCGCGAAAGAAACGGAGTCCAAATATAATCGAGTTAGTAAATCTTCATTAATTAAGTGTGTAAGCATATAGCTCTATCCTTCACCATTTTATTTTTTGCCTGAAGTCCATTTTTGCGATACATTTCTAAAGATTGAAACTTTCGCGTCAACCCAACAAAGAAGAGGCAGAAGCTTTGGCAAAATCTCCAAATGTCCAAATTCGACCCGCCTTGGGCGTCGCTTCCCTCAGACACCCGCTGATTCTTGCGCATTGACTGACTTCTACAAGAACCTCCGTGGGAGCTGGAGCGTGAGGAGAGCGAGCGAGGGTCAGCAATGGCGTCGAATTCATCGAAGAATCACGTGCTGCCGGTGACGGATCCTCCGCGCGACGAGGAGAGGGAGAGGCTTCTCAAGCTCGACGACAAGCTGTTCATGGGATCGGCCATGACCAAGAGAGGCGCTTACGCCGCTGTCTCCTACATGGCCTGCGCAGGTCAGGCTTGTCCTCATTTCGCGGGTGTTTGGTCGCGGGTTCTCGTGTCTGCAGCATGGGTTTTAAACTTTTAGTTCGTCTGTCTGAGGGTGATTTAGCTAGAGCTTGTGATTTTTTGTCGGTAAGGTCGCTGGTTGCGATCGTGTATGCGAATGACCCTTGCAAATTACTTACCATGGAGAAAAATTATGTGGTTGCAATCAGTGTAATTGCGTGCGTGGAACTGATTTTCTCTTTAACCATGTTACTGTTTCATGAATTTCCTAGTTTAGTGGCGTGGAATTTGCTTGCTATGCGGTCAAGAAAGAATGCCTGTTCGATTTGATTAGGGTGCTTTGATTAGATGAAAATAGATAGGACGTCCATGATGCCTTGCGTATATTTTGGCTGAAAGCCTTAATTATCCCTTTTGGTCAATTTATCAGATATGTATGCACGCCAGAGCCTATTTCATTAGATACATAAAAGTGAACATGCATATCAAATACATGGAAGTATAAGTGGAAACATTAGCAAAGAGCGCATGACATTTTGAGGCACAAAGTGGGAAATTACAAAGGGGAAACCATAGGCATAACCAAAACTAGTGGGCAGTGAGAACTTGGCAGAGGTAGACTCGGCATCTGGCTCACCTGCAAAAATGAATTGAAAAAGGCTACGGGGTGGGCTATTCCAATACTTTTAAGAGGTGATATTGATACATAGCATATATTACTTTTGGTATACGTTGAAATATTACACAGATAAACTTTTTTAATCTTTGCATCATGTTTATTACGGCCGCCTATGCTTCAGCTATTGATTCTATCCCAAACGTTTACAGTGCTCTTGGTGCTCTTTAACAAAGCAGCTCTTTCTTCGTATAGTTTCCCATCTGCAAATGTCATCACTCTGTTACAGGTACGGTCTTTGCAAGTTTGGCTTTTTGCATTCTCGAGACAATAAACTACCATGGAGTACTTTTAAAAGTCTCACTGTCTATATGAGCGATGAGTCCATGATGCTGCTCTAGATTTATGGATTGTTGGGTATTAGTCGTCGTCATGCGAAGCTTGTTTTTTACTCTGGAATACATCATTAGTGAAGCAGTAACTGGCCAGATAGTGAGGGACTTCAGAGTTTGGACTAAAGTTAGGAGGCCTAGAATTCAACAGCAAAGGAAGATTGTGTTAGATATGCTTTCCCCCCTCAAGACTTTAAAAAATTAGGACAACCAAAGTCAGCTTTCTAATATGATATTTAGGAGCTCAAAATAGACTGTCTAGTTGAGTCGGTGAAAACTGAAATGCAATTTGCTTCTTTATGGTTGTACCTTGACAACCACAACTCTCGTGCTTTGCTTCTCTAAAATTCAGTTTGTCCTTGAAACTGCAGTTGAGATCATTAACGCTATGGTTATTAATACTGATTTGAATAGTATTGAACTTGTAATCTTCTGACTTGATTAGAGCTGCTATGTTACTCAAGTAGGGGAAAAACTATTTGGTTGGTTTATTTAAAACAAATAAAACTAATGTGAAATGGGCAAATATTACCCGGTATTAGGAAAGTGAATTGCCATGAAAGTGAATTATGCGTTTTTTTGACTACTTATTAGATCTGTTTATGTTGGTATTGATATGTTAAACCCTATGATTGGGCCATCCTATGGTCTACTGGTTGTTATGCCAATAGCACCACAGGAAAGCTAAGTTGATGTGGAAAAACTGCTGTCCCGTCGGAAATCCTTCTTTGCACCTAAAAAATTTCCAACTCTATGACATATGTCTAGAGCAAGACTTCCCTTGGCATGGCTTAAGGTGAAGTGGATATCCTTGCGAACTGGACTCTGTTTCGTGTATTAGTCAATTCAAACAAAATAGTTGGCCTGTTCACATTTATTCAGTATATTTTGTTAAAACACTGATCTAAGCGCCATTTTCTCTGCATTGAGTCTTACAGAAAATCATTAAAGTGCATGTTCAGGGTGCGAGCAAATGTGCTGTATAATTAAATTTCAAGTTTTTCTGAAACTGAAAACTAGTTCGTATGGAATGATGTGTTCCCGTAGTCTTTTTCTCCATGGATATTTAGTTAGTTTTATGAGGTCTTGAAAATTTTGTCCAATTGCCTGATATCATTTGTATGAAGTTAACGTGAGTTCATCTTCATGTGCTTATAGATGATATGTTCCTGTTCCTTTCTCTATGCACTGAGAACAAGGAAGATAATCAACTTTACAGTAGGTGAATCTTCGCTTGGTTCAGATACTACCACATTGCTTGTGCCATTGAGGACATTGGTTCATACTCTCCCTCTTTCACTCGCCTATTTGTTATACATGGTATGCATCTCAATGTATTTTGCTGCATGTTGGGTGTCGGTAACTTGAGAAGTTTTATGTGCTGGTTTTTATAATGGAAGTTTTTTTCCATGCTTTTGTTTCTACTTGAAAGCTAGCCACTATGGAGTCTGTTCGTGGAGTAAATGTCCCAATGTATACCACCCTTAGGCGGACGACAGTAGTGTTTACAATGGTAGCAGAGTGGATTCTGGCAGGTCAGAAGTATTCATCCTCTGTCATTGGAAGGTACCTCTCCCTTCTTGCGGCACTTTCTTTTGTCCTACATGCTTTGCCTTGTGGCCAGAACATGTATGTTCAAACAAATTCCTAATCTAGCAACCCCAAGGTTCCAAGTTGGTTAAAACTCGACTCCAAACTTGCCATGAACCGTGGTGATGGGTTAAAGAATTTCAACAAGCCAACTTTATTGGGGCCACGCCAGGGCCTCCTGGCCCAAGAATCACACAGTTGCAGTGGACTGCAGTACTGCCGCTGTTGGAATTCATCGCGTGTTTTAGGAGTGCTGGGCATCAATGTCATAAAAAGAGAAATTATAATCCCTCAGTCTCTTAGTAGACTTTGCATAGACTTGGTTAATTAAAGGTGTATATACATCGAAATATACATGCTACAGCCTTTAGTATGAATCAGGTTGCATAATGCGTTGGTGAATATTTAGACCTGATTGCGTGATCTTCCTTTTCTTAGTTAAGGAAAATTATTGTTCAGAACTTTGGAAGATTATATTACATTAGATCATGATTTGCCTTAATAAGCTCTCGGTTTGTTAGACATTTTCTTAGTAGGTGAAATATGTCTCATGTTGCATTTTTCCCTGCTGTTCGTCTAACACAGAATTTGGGGTTATTGTCAGTGTTGGATTGATTGTTCTTGGTGCATTCGTTGCCGGAGCAAGGGACTTGTCATTTGACTTCCATGGCTACTTTGTTGTCTTCTTGTCCAACATTACCACAGCAATATACCTAGCAACGATAGCCCGCATTGGTATTATTTGTTTTTTCTTCTCTGGAATTGTGACATTCCATGCGCTTATCACTAGTTTAATCTTTTCCTTCTTTATTCTTATTCATCTTAGGGAAATCTAGTGGGCTGAATAGCTTTGGCTTAATGTGGTGCAATGGTAAGATAAATCGACCCTCATCACTCGCACTTCAAATTTTTATCTTGTTTTATGTCTGTTTCCTATCTCGTAACCGGTTGCCAAAAGGTTCCATATATTTGTAATCTATTGCGAATAGATCTTTGTGGGAGGATTATGGTCAGCCGAGTAAATTGCACCTGGTTAATCGGAAAGTTGTCAAGCAACCTTTTCGTGACGGCGGTCTTGGCATCAAGAATCTTCTATTGCTCAACAAGACTCTTCTAGGCAAATGGTTACAGCGGTTCAATGTCGAAAATGATCATCTTTGGAGGAAAGTGGTTGTGACTAATTTTGGCCTTAGAAAAAAGCTGGTTAGATTTTCAAAGACAGAAGAATAGCTAGTGGAGTGAGTTTCTTACTCATACAAATCGTATTGTGGGAACAGTAAGTGGATACAAGTTTTTCTTGACACTTGTCGTGGGAATACGACTTTCAATGATTGTTTACCTGACCTCCTTGCCTTCACTTAGAACAACAAGGCCCTTGTGACGGATTGCTATCATATCTTCCAAAGGATAAACCCTTGGCCGATCGATTTTTTGAGATAAGCCCAAGATTGGGAACTTGAAGCTTTTGTCAACTTTTTTAATTTGCTGTACAACTCTAAGATTTCATTCACTTCTGATGATACTTTGTCCCAGAGTAGTGATAGAGATGGCATTTTTTTTTTCCTGTAAAAGATCTTATTATAGGTTGCTTCAACATAAGATTGTTGGTGGCAGGGATGCTATTCCTTGGAAATCTATTTGAAAAGTGAGGCTACCATCTAGAGTCTCATTTTTTGTTTTGTGAAAAGGAGGATTTCTTCATTCCCCCTTGCTATGTTTCGGTTGATTAGGAAAGAGTGGAATAGGAGAGCTCTCCTGGAGAGGAGACGTCCGTTTCTGTAATTGCTGAAAATTGGTTGAAAGTCTTAATAATTTTGATACAATGGAAAGTTATGTCTAGATGGAAATGCTTTGCTCTACATTATCGATGATTTGTCTTGTAACTGAGCTCTTTCGGTTTTGAGCTCTTTTTTTATATGGGTTTTGCACCCCTTGGTGCCCTATAGTGGTCTTTCCTTTTAACTATCAAGAAAATAAAAAATAGAAGACAACTGATTACACCACTAAACAAATACTTCCTTTGGAATGATCTAGTCGATGTTATCTTCTGTTGATCATCTCCGATGCAAATGATGTTCCTTTCTCCACTACAGGGATTATATGTGGACCAATACTACTGTTTTGGACGTATATCAGGGGGGACATAGCAATGATGTTGAATTTTCAGTATCTTCTCTCGCCTGGTTTCATGGTATGTTTGCCCTACCACTTTTTCGTGCATATCTGATTGTATTTAATTATTTATTTTCACACTGGACATCAGACTGACAATCAGGCAGTCTCATATTGGAATAGTTTTCACCTGAATATTGGTCATTTAGGGAAATCATTATATAAGCACAAATGTTTGGAGAAGAGCATCTAGCTTGTGTTGTGTCATCAGTGATCAAAGAACTCACTTTGGAGTATTTGTCACTGATTAATTTGTTCATCTCTATCTAGTTAAATCAACTATCTTCTCGGTGTTTTTCATAGATGTACGAATATAACAAAGGTCGCATTTAGGACTTGTTGGATGTGGTGTATGCAAATTGATCGTTTCATTTAGCTGTCAATGGCTTTGTTAGTCCATCATCCACTGGATCTCGGATTCTTGTGGTTGTATATCGAGCAATTGAACCATTGTTTCTTTAACTTCTACTCTTCCTCAATTTTTACACTTCCTTTTAGCTAATAAGTTTTGCTGCTTGAATAATCAAGATTCTATAGTAGAGAACATTCAACTGGAGACATTGCTCCTTCCTTGATTTGGCAGGTTATCTTGCTTTTCTCCTGCGTCTTGGCTTTCTTTCTGAATTACTGTATATTCCTAAACACAACCATCAATTCAGCAGTAACGCAGACAATTTGCGGAAACCTAAAGGTATGTACACCAGCTTAACCTTCACAGAGACTCTGCAGAGTTCTGCATAATTTATGGATATGTTCTGAGATTATCTTGCATTATACACAATATGTTGGTGCTTTCAACTTTGAGTGGTCAGAAGACTTCAACTGTGGAATACTTTTTGCTTGTCTATTAAGAAAAGATGGAGTTGAGAAATTGTAAATTACTGATACGTTCCCATACCGATGCTTTAACTGAAAAGACAGCGATGATGAATATCTGTGATGTTGCATATGTCAGGGTTTAGTAAAGGCATAGCAACCTCATCATAGGTTTGCAACATTTTCTAGAGTAGGACTTTGATAGGAGACTGCAAGACAGAAACTTGATCTAGATTGAAATTTGTTTTGACGAATCAGGTAAAACAAATTTTTTTCTCTTCTATTAACTATATGGAACTTGGAATTGCTAAGTACACTCTATGAGACATAAACTTGTAAAAAAAAAATAAAGAATTCATCAATCAGTAAAGTTTTTAAACTTTTTAAAATAGCACAATAAAGTATCTGCAATGACTTGTCTTGCTCGACAATTGCACATTGCAAAAGTTAATTCTAAACTTGTTCTGTGGACGGCTGAAGACTTTGAGACTTGTTACGCAATGTCAAATGATGTTGTAAAGATCTATCCTGTGAACAAGTCTTACCTTAAAGCCAGTTAGAGATCTATTTCCCATTAAGTGACAAGGGGGATAAGGTAAGGAGTAGTAACATAACAGAGTGACTCGGTCATGTCATTTATAGGCCTTGCTTGCTTAGGTCCTTAAACTTGTTATAGCGGGTCAATGAAGTATTTATACTAAAAATCACAAATGGTGTAAGGTAAATCCTAGCTCGTTCTGAGTGGCGGCTGGAGACTTTGTGACCTCATATGCAATGTCAAATGACATTGGCTCACATCTTTTAACTTAAGTTGATGTGATTGAGCCTTGACTGACTCTATCTCCTACATCGTCTAGTTGATCGAGTTTAAAATCCAGGTGTCAATCAACACAGAGACTGTCTACAAGTTTGTCAAATTTACGATAAATTTTCCAGCACGGGGAGCTAGTGGAGCTATTGATTCAACTCGATGCCTGATAATTTCAAAGGGACTTCCAGGATTTGTATTTGGTGCTGAAATCTCTTCATATTGCTGGAGAAGACTCTGTGTAACCTTAGCGATTTGAAGAGGATCTCAGTGTGTGGAAATAGCAGCTTTGAATCTGTACAACAGAGTGTTGGTGCTAAAGCCGTCACATACTCTACGTGCATTCACTCAGGGTGCTTGTCTCCCCTCAACAATCATTAGCCCTCTTGTTGATGAGATTTAGTCAATTGGTAGGAAATGCCCAAAATCATGAATTCCATGAATTTGAAATTGCGAGTGAGGGTAGTGGCCATGGAGCTGGGTTAGGCAATATCCAAAGGAGGGATGGGAAAAAGCTCATGGAATCGCACATATCAGAACTGGGTGGCGACTTGATTGATTTGGGGAGGTTTGAGAAGAGTAAAGCTGAAGTGTGGTTGAGAAGAATAGCAAGAATAGAGAGAGAAGGTTTCCAGAGAATCATTTTCAAACAATGTTGTCCCGTGCATCATTGAGGTCAGATTGCCATGTTGGAGGTTTTAAACCTCGAAAAGGCCAATAGAGACAATCTTAGATTTGAAGTATGCCTTGTGTGATTTTCTGATGAGATAACTCGCTAAGGTTGCTCTATTGAGTGCTTTTAAAACGTTTTAGGACGTAAATTATCCATTCAAAATTTATGAAATTGATCTGTACTCCGTGCAATGATTTTAAGACTTCTAGTGTACTTATTCTTGTTTCTGTGGCATGGTCCTACATTAGAATGACACATAAAGATACTCTGTGAATGTAGGGCAAGTACTCAGTAAGACCATGATATTTCACTGCTTCAATTGGTCTGTTTCTGCATACTAGACTTCTCCCCCCAGTAAAAATAGGAAAATGTAATCTCACTTCTCTATGTATTCACATTTTTTTTAGGATCTTTTTACAATTGGATTTGGCTGGATTATCTTTGGTGGGCTTCCATTTGATCTTGTGAGTAATTCTCTCTTTTTCATGATCAGAATTTGATCTGTTTGCAAACTTTAACTCACACCTGATTGTTACTTATGGCAAATTTATCAGTTTTAACGCTGTCCTGAAACCTTGTTTCCTGTGTTCAGTTGAATGTTGTTGGGCAATTTCTTGGTTTTCTCGGCTCTGGCTTTTATGCATACTATAAGCTCATGGGGAAGTGACTGCTTCAAGCTTTTCACGCTTTTCGTTCTTGGGATGATGAGCGCTAGTATCATTCCAAGGAATCCAATTGGAGATAAGCTGCTAATGCAAATGCAAACCAATCAAAGGAGTTTTCTAATTACAGAGAAGCTGCTACTCCGAGTTTATAATGATAATCAAGATGGGAAAGCTTCTTGGGGAGCTTGTCAGCCATTTACCAGCCCTGGAACTCTTATATCCCGACCTGTTTTCCTATCCAATCAAGTCGAGTGTTTAGCAACCCTTTTAGAAGGAGAAAGGAACTTGTCTGATATGCTAAAACTTTTGACTTGTTGATTCTTCGGTAGTTAAGTGGGGTTTTGTCCATATGCTGTCCTCTAAGTTAGCGAATATGTGATAGTGCAGGAAGTGGCAGCAATTTTCACCTTTTTTCTTCTTCCTATTTTTTTAATATATAAATAAAGCAACAGCATTATTTGCTGATATGTTACCTGAGGCATTTCCTGAATTTGCTTTTAAAAGTGAGAAATGATATAGTTCAAGTTAGTCATTGGTCGTTCACCTACCAACTCCCTCCAATTCTCACATCTAGGTGATATCCATTCCCAATGAGATGTTCAACAATGTTAATACTAGCAGTCTCAGTTCTGAACCACTATTTGTCCAAACAAAAGAAAATAATTCAAACAATTCAGATAATTGAAAGGCTACAGGAGAGAAGAAATTGGCAGAACATTCAAATAATTCAGATAAATTCCTCATCAATATAGAAAATTAGAAGCCTGCATCTTTCTATGTACTGAAACCTGCTGGGAAATAGTTCATCATGCTCGAGGTCGAAGATTCCAAGGTATGTAAATGAATTGTCAGATTTGAGGAGTGCCCAAAACAAATATCACTAACGAAACCATAGATTGGAACAAATGCTACAAAACACATTCGCAGCTGTTGTAAAAAGAGCGGGAACAAATGAAACATTACTCAAATTACATGGTCAGTTTGAAGTTTGAAACACCTTAGACCACAATTGCGAAAAAGGGATCCACTCCTCAACTCACCTAGTAATTATTCAAGAGACACGGTTGTCATACACCATACAAGTAGTTTTCACATCCTACTCTAATCAGTATGACTGGTACTACAAAATACAAACAGACCATCCTCACTCTCCACTATGATGAAAAATCTGTCAGATCTATGTACACAGCTCAATAACCTAAACTACTCTGCGGCAATAGTAATGCCAGCCTCCCTCACAAGCTGTTCACTCAAAGCTGAAAGTTTTGCAACCTCCATTTTTACCTCAGTAAAACATTCATTGTTCTCATCTGTACTTGTCAAGACATCAGAGGGTTCTTCATGGAGGCTACTGGCACTGGTGTCCGCCTCAATGCTTAAACTAGCTTTACCTAAAAATTCTCGAGTCATTTCCACAAGCTTTTCAAGAGCACTAGTGGCAGCTTCAGCTTCCAGCTGGGCAGCCTCAAGTTGAAGTTTCTCAATAGCTAAGTCCCCCATGCTCTTTTCGCCAACTCCCTGTTGTGCCAACTCATACAGTTTCCGGAGATCACTAGCATCATTAGTCATTTCTTCCTTCAACCTTTGAAGTTCCTTCTCCCTCTCATCTAGTCTAATTAGGACAGTTTTGAGTTCCTCGTCCTTGAGCGTTACAGCCCTTTGTGCATCCAAAAGTTCCATTTCTTTCTTTCGTAAGTTTTCTCTAGTCAAATCAATCTCAGTTTCAAGCTGTTTGTTTTTCCACCTAAAATCATCAGTTGGTAACGTGATGAGCTGTTGCCAGCTCAGACCACCCACATCCAGGGGTTTCGCTACGTCATATTCTTTATCCTCTAAGGGGATAACTAGTCTGTTCGTGAGTTCCACAATCTGCTCTACAACAGATTCAGCATCCGTGCATCTCAATTTTGTATTACCTAGCTCATTTTGCATGTTCTGGACATGCTCCTCCTTTTCCTTGAGCAGATTTGTCGCCTGAATAAGCTGGTCCTCTCTCCCATTCATGAGTCTCTTGAGCTCTTCAATTTCCCGGTTTAATTCTTCCAACTTCTTCTTTGTATTCAAGAGTTCAACATCTTTCTCCTCTAACATGAGCTGAAGAGCAGTCTGTTGGGAACTCAAATGCTGTATTTCCAGTTTGGCTTCCACCAGTTCTCCTTCTTTCAACCGCAGAAGATCTTGGGTTTCTTGAAATTCAGAGTTTCTCCTATTTAGCTCAGTCTGCAGCAAGGTCTTATCCTGAATTGCCTGCTGGAGAGAAGTTCTCTCTTTCGTCAGCTCATCCTGTAAGTCCTCCACCAATTCTTTCTCCAGTGATAGATCTCGCTCAAGCTCTTTGTTTCGAGCTTCAGCAACCCTAAGTTTGACTCGCTCACTCTCCACTTCTATTTGGACATCCTTCAAACTTGCCATGTGTGCAGCAATACTTTCCGTCTGCTCTTGAAGTTCTGTTATTTGCTTTTCCAAAAGCTTCTCCTTCTCCTCCATTTTCTGCCTCGAGGAAACCAAAGATTGTTGAGATGATATCAATTCAGCCCGCACATCTACAAGAAGTCTTGTCACCCTTCTGAAATCCTCTAATGTCTCGTTAGATTCTGCAGCATGTTTAGAGGCTTCATCCGACAGTTTCTTTAAATCCTCCTGCGCTAGCAACCATTCTGTTGTCCGTTTCTCCAAAGTAACCTCCATTACTTTTAGCTTGTCTTCTTCTGCCTTCCTCAATGTCATGGAAAACTCTAATTGTTCTTCTTTCTCCTTGACTGCTCTTCGAAGTTCTTGAAGCTCAAGTTCCTGCTTTGTGATAACTTCATTTGCTTCAGTCAAGAGCTGGGATTTTCGTTTATGTTCTGATTCGATCATCAAAGCATTTTCACTTCTTTTCATTAGTTCAGTTTTCATTTTTTCTATCTCATCTTCTTTCAGGGATAATGCAGATTGAGAGGCTACAATCTCCTGCTCCCTATCCCTTAGTTGAAGCTTTAAATCTTGTATCTCTCTAGCTTGAGAAGCTAACTTCAAATTCGCCTGCTTCAAATCCCATTCCAACTTCTCCTGCCTCGATAAAGCAGCAGCAATCACTTCCTCCCGATGCTCCAAATCCTCTGTTGCACGATTCAACTCGCTCTGCTCCAACACTAACTTTCTTTCAGCCTCCTCTAAATCTTCTTCCTTCTTCTTCAAAGAAGCAAGAGCAGCATGGAGGTCCGATTCCAACACTTCAAAATTCAGATCCAGCTGGACATCCTGAGGCATTCTAGAAGCTTTGCTCATTTCTTCCAGCTTATGAGTTTGCGCAAATAATCTCTCGAGGAGAATTCTACCAGGTTCAGCCGCACCATTATCACTGATCCTTGAGTTCCTGTTATTCAAAACTGACTTCACACAATACAGGGACTGGTTCTTCCAAGTTGGTGTACTCAGAAAAGGTAGTCTCTGCTGCTTCCTCTTAAGCCTCACATAGCACTGGAAACAGCAAAACAGAAGTTCAGAAAACGTATCTAGAATCTCAATCCTCCAATATTGTTATTAGAGCAGGAACTGAAACAACCAAATAGGTCGATTACCATAAATTAAACGGTCATTGCTCCCATATAAGGGGGCAAAGCGTTGTCTCTTACAAAAATTTCAAAACTTTCCAAACTTAACACGACAAACAAGTTCCGCTTGTTAACTCTCGTGTAATAGTTTCCTCAACAACGGACATGAATATGGCAATTTGCGCCTCCGATGAGTTCGTAACCTAGGAATATACTATCAACCATAAACCAACTTGACCAGAACCTCTATCTCTCTGGGTATCAGTTGTAGCTGGGGTTTCGGCAGGAGAGGGAGTCACAAATAAACTGAAATCGTATAACATGGAAGCTTTTGTTTCCTCAATCAGCTCTGGGAAGACCACCAATCCTATCTTCAAAATACTTTCCGAAAACCTAGAGCAGCATATGCAGAGAACAATCGGTGCTATCAAATCATCAAAACATGCAAAGAGAAATTCATGGAGCATAATATCCAAAGCCAAGCAAAATGCACACGTTTCTTGACACAGAGACCCACACAATCAGGGGTAACGAAGCCAAACGCAAAGATTCATGGAAACCGCGCACGAGCATCTTGAGAGAGAGAGAGAGAGAGACCTGGCAGTCGCAGTAGAGAGGGGATGAAGTGGAGGGCAGGTTGGAACGAAGAGCGGTGGACAACTCCATGTCTCGTCTCGCGAGCGCATTCGTGCTGGCGACTTTATCGATTCGCAAATGGGAACACAAATCGGCCTCGCCTGCGATTCCCCACGCCGAGCGAGAGAGAGAGAGAGAGAGAGAGAGAGAGAGAGAGAGACTTGCAGGTGCGAACAAGGTATCGCGCCCAGAGGAAGGATATGGAGACGGAGAGAGATGGGCTCACGTTAGCAAGGATACCTTCCGCTTCCTCGAGAAAATGCTAAGATGCACCAAACGTCCGAGAATAACTAAAATCCGACGCGCGAGCGCGAGAGCGTTACGGTTTCATCCATTTGCATTTGCTGACTTGTATGTTATTTTTCCGTTTTTCGATTAGTCAAAAATATGTTTTGCAATTTTTATTTTCGTAACGAGAGAAATGACTACTTATCGACCGATCAGACCGCTTTAATGCGTGAAATGAAAATACTTATTATTATTATTTTTTTTTGAAGGGATAAAATAAGAGTTATACCTCTTTCCCAAATATTCAAAACAAGATATGATGGTCCGTATTTGTTTTCAAGACATCTAAAGAGCTCATGCCCCGATAAGGGTTTTCTTTTCTCTTGCATGTGCTTCGTTCCTCATTTATTCAATTCTTTGTAATTGATTTTTCATCGTGTTTTTACCTGTTCGGTCTCCACGTTAAGATGCAACATTCCACATTCCAAAGATCTATAAAGAAAACACAAAATAGAGAGAAGCAAGATTCCCCGATACAACAAAGTTTGAATCTTCAAAATTTAGAAAGACAAATGTAGAGTTCCTATTCGGGTAGTGTAAGGCATCAATAAGAAGCCTTTAGGTATGTAGAAGTGCCATTGAAGACCCATTTCTTTCTCAGAGAGTTAATAGTTTAAAAAATATTTTCTTAAAAATGATCATTTGTAAAAATAAAATATTTTCACTCTCCAGGAAAATATTTAAATATAAACCATTATCGATAATAAAAATAATTTTTGTCGATTAATTATTTTAAGCGATATGATCTTTAGGCAAGCAAATATTTCTTTGTCACGCGTCATGTCGCTCGTGTCGATTGATGATATTTGTGGGAAGCATGGTGTCGAAGGAGAGCCCAAAGCGCGTCCCGTCCCTCCACCACCAAAGATGTAACCACCTGTGAATGGGGCCGTCACATGGCGACCTTTCATGGCCAACTTTTGAGTGGTCCTCAGCCGACTTCTTGCAGTGCACGTCATTGTCTTTGCAATTTGCACCACTTTCTATAAGCCGATTCCTTCGTTTAACCCCAAAAAGGAAAACAACATAATTGCATCAATCCAGAGAGTTCCACCCTTCGATGCCTCGTCTCATGCATCGTCGATCACACGTCTCATCATACAATCATGAGAATCAATTCAGGATTTACGAGTTGCTGCCTCAGAGAATATTACGAAACGAATCTTGAAAATGCCATTTCAACAACTGAAGGGCTGAACTGAAGCATAAGAAGTGCCAAAGTAGGTTTCAGAGTCACCACACGAAAGATCTCCCTCCCTTAAAAATTGACTGCTCAGAAAGGACCATATCGTGACCTGTTACGTTTCGGCATTAACCAGCAAACTGCCAAAGGAGAAGGCATGGATGATAGGAAGTTTAGTTGCGGGAGCAGACGTCACATCAGTGTCACATCCCTGAACCGAAAGAAACTGGCCTTGGGTCACGGTTTTCCCGCCATATTTGTGAACCTCTTTTGCTATATCCGACACCCTCCAAAATGCTTTTAAACTCTCGGATTGACAATGGAAACATGATGACGCTCTGTTCCTAATTATGCATTAAGTTAAAGGCCATCATGCTCAACAACTAGAAGTCTACACCGTGAAGCATAGTCATCATGAACCTACAGAAACATCATCTGGCTATCTGAATGAACCAAAAACAAGAAGGCCATTTTCTTCCGGCCATTCTCCATGCACCCGTTCATGTTATTCTTTGATGTCCTCATGGCTCATGCCCTCGTACCATAACTTAGGTTTCAAGAACGTACTTACTACAACCAAAAGGTCCAACCATCCATCTGCACCAGCATGATGTAATCCACCATGACAGCTCCGACCAAATAAGCTTGATTTTGAATATAGTTATTACATCGTAAAGAGATATGGCTTTTTCAGTAATTGTCTTAAACTAATACATTTGAACATTGTATCACAATATCGACCAAATCTAAATAATAAGCTCGAAGATTTCCAAAATTCATCTATAGCTTTTCCGGTAATATTTGTACTCCCATGTACATTAACAAGGAAAATCATTTTGTATAAACTGCCATCTTGTGAAAAGCATTTATGCGGGATTACAAAATGTCACCACAGACTGAAATCTCCGCAGGTATCATCAACTAACTAGAATGCGGAGAAGTCACTGTGGAGGTGTGGCATTATGACTATACCAAAGGGATTGGATTTTACTCTCATAAATATAAACCCTATTCCCCTTCCAAATGAGTTAATCTGCTAGGATTTTCCGGTAGGAGCGTCTGCTGTCTCAGTTTCAGAAACAACATTAAGAGAACATTGCAAGACAGAGTTCACCTGTTTTCTAAATAAAGTGCTACTATCGATGATGATGTTTGCTATGGTAGTCTTCAATTCGTCCTCAACCATTCTTGTGTTGTCATTTACTCCATTATCTCCATATATATCAGAAGCAGCAGCATGGCCTTCTTGGGCCAACATATGTGCCTGATGAACACGTCATGAGTACATGGCTTACAATGGAAGAACCACATCTAAATATATTTGACAGAGCCTTAAGGAGACCACATTGGATTCAGTTCTGAACGAGGATGAAACATACCAAGGTCATGGTGAATAGACATCGAATGCTAAGGATTTGCTGTTCAAAAATTTCAATTACGGCTCAAGTAAAAGTCAGGAGGAAACTATCAAATAGGACAAATCCAGGAAGCCATATTCACTTTCATATGATTTTTTCACTTTCGGAGTCCAGTTTGAATAATATAGGCAAGAACAGACAAGATAACACTTGCAGTTTAACAAATATAGAACTACATTTGGGATAGTCAAACTTTCAAAAGGTTCATTGAAGGAAATAACAGAAGACATCTCACTAGAAGTTTAGGAAGAGAGTCAGTGTCTACAGCTCGTAATTTTACCTACTGAACTATCCATGTGGAAGTCATTATAAGACGTTCGATGATTAGACAGATTCCTGTTTAACCAGCTCCAATTGCTACCAATTCCAAGTGCCTAAAGTTGAAGGATAGATCTTAGGTATAAAACCACATGCTCAAGGCCCCAAGAAACCATATTCTATAAAATCTCACAATGACCCACAAAGAATTCGATCACTAAAAGGAACTGCATAAAGACTAATTTAAAATGATACCTCCTCTTATCACAACGATAGAACCAGTGTCTTCCTTATGCAAAGGGGCTATGGATTTTATGGCATCACAGACCCTAAGATATTTTCATTGTTGACTAAAGACTACTAAATACCATATAACGTTTACAACAAAAATCATTAGAGAAAGAAAAGCACCAGCATAAAACCTGCAAAACTACATTAGCTAAAGAAAAAATTCCAATAAAGCAGGAATAGATTCCAAATTATGCAAGTAAAGAGGGTGCAGAGCAATTTCGGACAGTCAAGGGACTCTTATAGAGGTTGTACGAATTCATGATACAGATTGGCTGGTTTTACCTTGGAATTCTGATCCACAATAGCCCAACTGATGAGTCGTTCAGGTCACAAACTTTCAAAATTATTGATATATTCTGCAATTTCTTAGAAAAACGACTTGCTCATTGAAGTAGTTCAGCCATAAATTGAAACTATGATTATCAAATAATCCTCCGTCTCCTGATTTGACAAGCTCGAATTTGGGTGGGTCTAGTGCAATAACTGTCAAATTGATTTGTTGCATTTTTTAGGGGATGTAGACTTAAATGTTTGCCACATTATTTTGCCCGACTTTAGTGCATTACAATAACTTCTATCCAATTTTGTTAACCAGTTGCCATTTAGTCTAAACTGGGGTTTTGATGTGCATTCCATAAAGGAGGATGTCATTTAAATATAACCTCAATGGTGGTTATCAAATTTAGATTATCAGCTCTCTTGTGAGATACTCCTAAGCTTTGTAAGTTAGGATGAAAAGCAATTGACAGCATATATAAACTAACATGTCTGAGGTCAATTGCGTATCCAGATTTGAGATGCGCCTGCGCTATAGACCTGACAAACTAAGAACTTCATATTGGAGAAGTGTGCAATTATCAAAGTTTAGTGGCAATGTAATGAACACAAGAACAGAGAATGTTATTCACCCGCGAAAATTGTAATATCAAGAAAATACAGACTAACATGGAGCTTTCACTTATCACTTACTACCCGGCAAATATTTTAGTTAACTCTTCAAACACTGAAAGGTTAACTGCACACGCCATTATCAGACAACCTGAATTTTCAAGGGTAATTTTAATCATGAAAAGCAGATAGAATACCTGTGCAGTTATACGGCCAATTCGGTCATCCAACATAGACGAGAATCGTATGCCTTCAACAGAGGAAGAACCAAAGCCCTTAACATCATCTGCAGTGACATTGACAACGCAGTCTTGCAGTTCATTGTGGATGGTTTTACACTCTTGCAATAGTTTGTTCAAGGCAGTTTCACATTGTTGATTCATTTGTTCTTTCTCTTCAAGGAGTTTCTGACAATATACCACAAGAATCGGCATCAAGAAAGCTGTGCCATAAAACAAACTCAAAATAACCGTGTCTTCCCACTCGTACGTTTATCTGGGCCATATTTTGTGTAGTTGTATTATGAGGTCACACGTTTGAAACAGCCACAAGCATTCCATTATTGTCACAACTAATCAGTGAAAATCAAGCTCCATGTATACAGACTAGCACTGACTAAAGAATGTCAAAAGCTTCATATATAACATCAAAAAAATTCATTAAAAGAAAATATTACCTCGGTTTTTCTCTTTTCCTCCAGAGATTGACTAAGCTCTTGCTTCAAATGACTCTGGGAGTTTCTGAGAGATTTCACCTCTTTAACCAGGACTTTAAGATCTGCCTTTGACCTTAGTTCTAGCTCTTCATATCTTTTCTGCCAATTGCCAACCTGCTGTTTGCTTTCATCCAACTCCTGAAGCAGCTGGTCCCTCTGTGGGCTAAAAGATGCTCCTGTCGATTCGGAACTTGACTCACCATCCTACAAAATTGCCACACCGGATTATTTAAAATCCAAAAGATTTGGAGACAAGAAAAGAGAGAATAACAGAAGATCGTATACCTGTTTAGACTTTAACTTCAACTCCATCTCATAAGATCTTTGTCGTAATTCCTCCATATCCCACTGCATTTGAGTAAATCTCTCTCTCTCCCCTAATATTGCTTGTTCTAGGTTTTCTTTACTCTTTTGTTTCGTAGTTTCAAGTTCCACCTCCAAATCCTTAACCTGTGCAGATGCAGTTGATTACCACCACTTAAAGAGTAATCATGCTGGTACTACTCGCACTAAGGAGGCAGATGTATAAGAGTTTATGAAGTTGCTCAACTATTTTGCTGGGAGAAAAACAACGATAGCAGTTAGATCTGATCAAGTAAAAACACATATCTTTAATGCATTCTATTTTGTTGATACACGTCCCTATGGTTTCTGGAGAAATAACTGGTCAACCAAGCCAGCTATTTCCATTTCTCCACTCACCACACAATCTTTATCAAGCCCCATACTGCATGGGTGGCAAATATCCCACCTGCTTTTTGATGGAAAGTTCACTTGTCCATTGCTCTAATCTAAATTAAGGACATTTTCCCACGTAATCTGTACGACCAGTAAAAGATCAAGCCTGATCAACATGCCTCCAGCTCAAACACAGCGCAACTATGTTCTCATATAGGAAATTGATCTTTCGTCAAGAGCTCTTTGCTTCCACCCAATGAGCTCAAGGAAAAGAGAGGCCATGGCTGTATTAGGAAGTGCATGAACTTTACGAGCATACATAAATTATTTTTCTTGCCCGTACAGTTGCCTTACGTAAACCAAACATAAACAGGACCATTTGTTCCATGTCTTTTTTCCGTCCTTATTTTTTTAACTGTTATATCCAATTCAGACTCACAAACTTCCAAAATCTACTTGATTTTCTAGAGGTGTTAATTTATGTATCGTATCTGAAGTTGACACCAGTAACACATGTCCAGCTGGAAAGTATTAGAAATCTTTCCCAGACACCAGTTTAACCCTCCTTCCATTACTGTAGAGGCAAAAAAGGGAAACAGGGACCACACTTCACCCTGCCGTCACCCCCTGCCATCGACATAAAAGATGCCCTAAAAAAAGGGCTTCTGGGTGACGACAAAGTCCCCGCATATCGCGGATGTGCACAAGTCGAGCAACAGATAGCCCAAATTCCACATAAGTGAAAACTGTCTAGACTTCCCATTTTGGCATGCTAGGTTCTGCATGATCTCAACATCATCTGTCCCATATGTCTTAAGCTTTAGTCTCATCGGTTCTTTTCACTTTACATCTTAGTTGAACTGGGAAAAGTGTCAAAAAAGTCCTAAACCTATTGCACTAGTGCCAATTCAGTCATAAATCTTTTTTTAGTGTCAATTCAGTCCTAAACCTTTTGCATTGGTGCCAATTTAGTCCTAAACATTTTTTTGGTGCCAATTCAGTCTTAAACCTTTTTCATTAGTGCCAATTTAGTCCTAAATATTTTGTATTTATGCCAATTGAGTCAATTCGATCAATTTTGATAAAAAATCATTGGCACAAATATCAATTGTCCTACATGGCACGACTTGCGCTAACGTGAATTTTTTTAAATATTTTAAATAATTTTTAAAAAAACAAAAAAAATGCTTAAAAATTATTTAAAATTATAGAATAATATTACAAAAATATCTAAATCGACGTTTGTCATGCCACATAGGACAATCGATGTTTACATCAGTCATTTTTGGTCAAAATTAGTTGGATTAACTCAATTAGCATAAACATCAAAGATTTAGGACTAAATCGACACAAATGCAAAAGGTTTAGGACTGAATTAGCACCATTAAAAGGTTTAGGACTTAATCGACACAAATACAAAAGGTTTAGGACTGAATTGGCACCAAAAAAAGGTTTAGGACTAAATTGGCACTAGTGCAATAGGTTTAGGACTTTTGTGACACTTCTCCCGAGTTGAACTTATGCATTAAAAAACATATGCCCTAGGTCGATCACTTGATGTCCATTATACTTTAACGAAAATGCAACAACAAATTTGTCATTCTGTTAATACTTACTTACATCCTCATGTGAAATTTAATATTATTACATGCCACCTCAACAAGTAGGCCACAGTTTGCAGTCGCGCCTTCTTTTGAAAGAAGCAGGTGCACATCATGAAATTATAGGAGCTGCCTCCACCTTTCTAATAAAGAACTAAGGAGTGTAATGCAATTTTCCTGAAAGTATATATCAAGTGTATAGTTTTCACTGACGCATCCTGCTGATTGGCTGCTATAAAATAGATAAGGTCTGGTCCAGATGAGCTAGCACCAGACAGATCAGCATGTACCCAAGGTGCATTAAATGCCATGAAAAAATATCGACTGTGAAATGCAGGCAATTGGGGGGGGGGGGGGGGGGGGGTTGTGCTCCTATAGCATAGCTGCAAAGGTGCACCAGGCATGTGCTTTATATCTGCTCTATCAGTGAGCATCTCCAAAGGGGAAGTTCCAGTGTTCCACAGTAAACAATCTCATTGCAAGCAAGAATAATGGTGCAAAATTGAGAGAGACTCAAGCATGATCTCAGAGATGCGTCTGGCAATACAAGATTTACTTTATACTCCATTAATTGATATTTGTTCTTCCGTCTTCTGATATTTTGTTAGCCAATAAAGCAACTTCAAGCACTACTCCTTGGACATCCATATAAATCCGTGCAGGATCTGTGCGAGACTCAGTGTGTGTGTGTGTGAGCATGTATATATATATATATAGATAGATAGAGAGAGAGAGAGAGAGCTGCGGATGTGTTTTCCTATGTGCATGTGAGTCCCACGCAATTCCTGCAATTGTGTGATCGAAAGAGAGTAATGGAAAAATATCGTCCCAAACATTTCCACATAAGTCGAGTTTTTCCTATAGGCTTGTCTACACCATTAGTTGCCCTTATATGACAATATTCATTGATCTGTACATTTGATGTTTAGTTCAAATGACTTGTTTGCTTATTTAGACTTACCTTTGTCATAAGGTAATCTTTTACAGCAATTTCCTGGTTTAATCTTGATATAAGATCCTCCATGTCCGTTTTTGCTGTTACTAGCCTTCGTTGAAAGGAGAACATGACTCTATTCAATTTGTTGCGCTGATCCATCGGAAGGATGACTTGGCCATTTCCTGAAGCATGCAGCTCCGCGTTCCCAAGAATTTCTGGAGCACTTGAAGTTTCAACAGCTCCAGAAAGGTAAGCAGAGCCATTACCAGAAGAATTAGGCATTCCAGAGTTTGATGATTCACTACCTCTAAGAGAGCTCACATCACTGGAAATGCTATCAGAAGAGAGTTTCCGTGTGTGGCCAGTAACTTTGAAATGATCTGGCTCTGTGAAGAGTTCTAAGTCATTTCCCGTAAGGTATGAGACTTGGGAAATATTTCCATTTTCCAAGTTTTTTCCACTGATATTTACATGGTTGCCATGAATTTTACGCCTATCAAAACCTTCCAGCTGCTCTAAGATTGCTTCACCCATGAACAGGCCCTCATCAATATTAGACACTCCATATTTGACAAGTCTATCAATGGGATTAGGCAAGTCTTCATCCAAAGAAAATTCCTCCACAGCCACATCAGAACTTTCATGTCTTCCTACCGTTGGTGTTCCAAGTTCGGAGTTCTCGTAGGCAGTATCACTGCCATAATCTGATGTGAGAGATGAACCACCAGCAACAACAGAAAACGCTGAATCATTTTGTGCCTGATGAGACGATACTGAACTATTTCCGGAACCCAATGCCTCTGGCACATTTTGATTTGTATCTTGAAAAGCTGAACAAAAAACAAACATACACCTAAAATGAGTTGTCAAAATCAAATCCAACGTCCCAGCAATTCGAAAGATTATGAAGAAAATTCTACACGACTAGGTCTAGCTCTCACTGGATTTAATTGTCCATAACTAAATACTCTATGTGATCCAGCAGAAATCCTGAGAAGCAGTTGGTTCGAAGACATACAAGATCTAGCAGCAGCTTCTAGTTCCAGAAATGACGCCACTGCAAAACTTCTCGACAAGTCAAGGTCAGACAGGAGCTTTGTCATCCACTCCTCCAACAAGCACCTTCTCTGCAAAAGATCTTAGCCTTATGAAATATGAGTGGTTTACACACTAAGTTGTTGCCATTAACAAACTTTTAGGATAGCATTGCTATGCCAGAGAAGCTTCAAATGCAGAAAATTAGCATTGATTGACATTCAATTGCAGTTGTCTGACTAAAAGACAGTGCAAACTCCTGGGAGCTGATGAAGTAGGGGCCATTGCACCATAAGCACAGACAGTATTCGTAGAAAGGTGTGCCTAAAGGCCTCGCTGATTAGACTACACTTTTGAGAGAAAAACAAAGAGGCGATTGTTCATAAGCATCTACAAATATTGTCATAGATAATGTATTTCCAGGAAACAAACAAGCCATGATTGTTCAAAATTAAGGACAACTGTTGTGAATGTGCTCTGTAATAGAGCTTCACATGGTAGATTTTGGCGCTGTAATGCTTCCCCCTTTAAAGAAAAAGAAAACTTTGCCACTGAAATCTTACTCCAAAAACCTGAAAAATGCTTTACTCAGCAGCTTAAAAACTTTAGCTGACAATGACTGCAAAACACATTACATATAAAAACTTCTAAATCTTCAAAGAGATTAAAGCTTCGGTAGATCAACTCTTTCTTACAACAAGAGCCACATCAGACATCGTCTTTTGTGCAGTCACTATCAATGCATTCCAAAATTTAACTGGTCTTAGAAAAAGAAGAAAGAGTTCACAAAATTTACAGCATTTCTTCAAGCACTCAATAAATCAATGCGAGATAATCTATGAATGACAAGCAATCAGTAGTTGAGAGACAAATGAAGTTAAAACACCTGACGATACTCTGCCTCCATTCATATACAATCTGAAAAATTCACTACAGAAAATGAGAAACTATTGCTACCTCATCCAACAATGCCCTGCTCTTTATCCGCAAAAGTCCCTTTGGAGGAGCTAGCGGAAGATTCTTCTTAGGAAAAGCTTTTTTAAGCTGCAAAATGTTCGGATAATTAAAAAAGTATCTAAAACATGTATGCTTGAGAATTAAGAAGACAAAAGTTCTTCTAGTTTTCTAAATGAACAGGTTGCATGATTTAAAAACCATCATCCACAGAGTTAAGGTGCCCAATCCAAATAAAATATGTATAAGCTATGTAGACTCACATCAGAAAATAACCTCAAAAAGTCATTGAATCTTCTTAACACTCCACGAACAGTCGTAACACCTTCGGGAGATTGTAAACCAACCTGAACCCTGTAAAACTGCCCATTAAGAATGTTAAGGGAGAGTAATGCCAGAAGCCACAATATGGACTTGAACAAAAAAGATCTCATGTAGGAAAAAAGAAAAAGGGCAAAAGCCCAAACTAGAAAGCTGTTGGCATAGGGGAAGTTCCCATTTCTCGAACCAAAGTAAACTGAACCAAAACAATTGTTGCAGTTCAATTCAAGTTTTAAAGCACATCTGATTGTATTTGCCTTTAGCCAATTTGAGATGCTAATCTCTGAACTTAACTAGTAAAACAAAGACAAGTATATGAACGAGCCAAGATTAGGAAACTACAAATATATTACACAAAAAAACCGTGAAATGCAAAACCTTCTAAGCTCCAAAAATTAACATTCAGTTTGGCCCAGTGTAACTTAACCAATCCATATCAACTCACTTCAGCCCCCCTGCACATTTCAAATTGATTCAATTTTTTTTTTATTTAAAAAAGGGGCTATTGTACCCATTCATTTTTATCAGAGACCAGCCTAATTGCATATTGACATAATCACAAATCTTTTCACATATCCGTTCTTTGTTTTGCCCCCCTGTAAAGCCAATCCAAGGCTATATTTCTCATCTTCAAAAAGTTGAAGATCAGCATATATACAACCCTGCCAACCAAACAAGTAACAGTGAAAAATAAGGAACCTCCATTCTGGGTCTATTGGGCACTGAACAAGTTTGTCATTCACCAAAGAGAAGACAAAAGACAATTTTTTTCTGGCATTATGGTTGAAATAAATACAATTAAAATGAGAAGTCATGACATTCTTGAAAGATATTCATAATTTTGGCCTAAGAAAATAAAAACAAAAGTACGGGTTGATGAGGATCAGATATCAAGATAATGTATAACAAACAAAACATTGCCAAAGCGTTAGGCAAGTCCTGTCTCATGAAAACTTAGTGTCTCATGAAAACAAGTAACAGTGAAAAATAAGGAACCTCCATTCTGGGTCTATTGGGCACTGAACAAGTATGTCATTCGCCGAAGAGAAGACAAAAGACTATTTTTTCCTGGCATTATGGTTGAAATAAATAATTAAAATGAGAAGTCATGACATTCTTGACAGATATTCATAATTTTGGCCTAAGATAATAAAAACAAAAGTACGGGTTGATGAGGATCGGATATCAGGATAATGTATAACAAACAAAACATTGCCAAAGCGATAGGCAAGTCCTGTCTCATGAAAACTTAGTGTCCTCCTCAGCCAAGTGGTTTGATGTTATAAACTTACCCAACACCATTCCCGAGGGACAAGCATGTTGATCAAGACCATATCCAAGACCACAAACAAAATGGGAAGCAGGACAGATAAAAAGAGATATGACGAAATAAGTAAGCCAGCGGCAGAACTGAACAATTCTAGGGGCACCTTCCAACAATCATCCATCAAGTGGACTGATATCAGTGCCAATAGTTTGGATGCCATGAAAAACAAAGACACTGGGATACTAGGGAATAAATCCTGCTAGCAAAAACCATGTCTGAAAAATTGAAAGAATAGCTGTATAAATGTAGTTCTAGGAGGATTCAAGCAAAAGAGAGAGCCTGACGTCACCTATTGCAGCAGACATGGGGAGCTAAAAAGCACAATAAATTGTTTTGACAATTTAACTGATACACGTTCTAAGTGAATAGAACACTTAAGAACCACATAATTACTGCACTGTTTCAGAGCAAGAACACTGCATTGGCAACTTATCTGTTTCTAATACAGCAAACAGCCATCTGGCGATATATGCTTACCACAACAGGATCCGCATCTCTTGATTTCGGCAGCAGGACCCACGAAGGTATCGTAACACAGTAACTCCACCCCGTCCGATGATCGTGCGGCCACAAGGTGTCCCGCCCGTTCTGTTTCTCAAATAGAATAATAGCAACGGAAAATCATTCCTTCAGCTAGAAAGGAAAATAACGAACTCCAAAACCACAAGTCAATAATTTCTTCCAACTCAGTCAACGAGCCTAATTACTATAATTCACGCAGTGCGTGATAACAGATGACTCAATTTGAGCAACATGCACTCCTCCGATACCGAATTCGGAACGAAACTGCACTGCACGATTCTTTGCAGAATTTACGATTAGACATTGCATGACTTCAATTGCACAAAATGAGCTCCAATTACTCCAATTCGCGGAATCACATAGACAATTCAACTTGTACTGAACCTAAGTAAAAGCGAAACTGAACATATCTGATTAGTAGACTCACCCATTTTCGAGGTGGAGGGCTCCAATCCATTCCCAGAGGCAGCGGCGAAGTCCCATCGTGCCGGTGCTTAGGAGGACTTCGACTCTGCATCCTTACTCCGGCTGCAACTGCGATTCACACTCCGTATCTTACCGATCAACACCAAATGCGCACATGCGTGCCAGAAGCGACCTTCCGCCGGCGAGCTCGAAGCGATCGCCCGATCGCACTTGCGAAACTCTTAGAACCAGAGGCCACGATCCAATCAGCGATCCCGATTGGGCAGCTAATTTCGGGAGCTAGGCTAGGGTTTTAGATGATCGGATCTCGGGGGGAGGAGAACACGAAGAGGAATGACTTCCTACAGTTGCCGACCCCTCACAACGCATCCCGCATCGGGCATCCGCATCGCAACGTGCCGTGCGTGTTTGTCACCTTGCTCGAGAGGCGCACGTTAGCGGAGAGTGGGACCGGTTGGCTATATGGAACTGATGAGCGCCGCGCGTCACCTGCTTCGGCTCGGGCTCTTGGCTTCTCAATTGTGTACAGGCGAGTTAAGCGATGATGGTTAAGCAGTTGTGGAGACTGGAGAGAGAGAGAGAAGGTCGCTTTAGCTTTGTTCTCTGCGTTTTTATTTGTTATATTTGTAATTTTATCTATTTTTTTTCTTTTTCTGTTTATTTCGAGTAGCTTGGTCCGTCAAAACAAAAAGGAAAATAACATCGGTAGCTGCTAAATTTTGATTGAACGCTTTTAATTTTTTCGACATGATACTTAAATTTTGATTCATAGTTGAGTATCATTTCTAAACTTTTAATTTATGTAATGTATATTTTGAATTTGTTCTAATATTCAAAGTGATTCTTAAATTTTTAAATATTTTTATATATTTCGAAATATTTATCAGTAATTCAAGATCGCGTTGAACAAATTTGAAATTTTGAGACAACATTGAATATTAGATCAAAATTTAAAGATCATATTGAATAAATTTAAAATTCAAGGACGACATTGTATACTGAATCAAAGCGTACTACTTGTTCTATTATTCCAAACGAAAACGATCTGAACTTGCGAAAATAAAAAACAACGATTATTATTTTTATCTTTTTTAATAATTATTTTCCTGCTGTTTTTTTTTTTTTTTTTTTTACTTTTGGGGTTTTCGTTGAGAGTTATGATGTTTTGCTTTTGGCGTGAAATTCAGTCCCACCTAACTGTCTTCTTCTGCGGTTGCCTCGCGCGTGACGGCAGGGACTGAATAGCCGTCATTCCCTCCCGTGAGGCTGAAAAGTGAAACCCGAATTTACTGATAGCGTCGAAGATTTCGTTTTTTCATTTCGGGAATTAAGGCTTGGGAATCGCTTTCCAAGTAAAATCCCTTAGAAAAAAATCGAAGTGTTTGGCAATTTTTTTCGGGCTACTTTGGAGAAAAGCCAACCATTGCCAAAGCTCAAAGCTCAAGGCAAATGGGGACCTGCAAGAGGCAATATGGTTCGTTTGTTGTGGGATTAAATGGGTTTCGCGTAGTTTTATGTTTTAAGTCCATTTAATGCATATATATTATGCTCGTTTTTTCGATAAGTGTAACGAGTTGTGCGGCTGTAAATCAGAATAATAGTGAAATCTCTCTGTCGGACGTAATCCTATTCTGGGATGAATTTGGGTAAACCGCGCGTCGTCTATTTTTCTTCTATTATCTGTGTGTGCGTTCTGAATCGGTTTGCGATACATCCCTTCACGGCTCTCACTTTGGTTATTGATTTAAGCATTGGATGTCCAACTTCAGCCTACAATCCCATTGTCCAATCTATGTGTCCGTGAGTGTAGATGGAATCGTCGTTTCAAGTTCGACTCAACCTTAGGACTAATGTGTGCGTTAGCAAGGTCAGAATAGTAATTTTACTTTTGCTTTGCTTTCAGTCTAAAACATATAAAAAAAAGCCGATTTTAAAATTTATAAAGTATTTCGAAGTGGAAAATATACTTTTTTGAAAAAATTTAAAAGGCTATGAAAAGCACCTGAAATCATCATAAGCGTGAGTTTTGCACGTTTTTAAAAAGGGCAATAAATCCGTTGATTCGGTATGTGTTTCAGAATTATGCACATATCTCATTTGATAGCAAACACTATTGATTGATTTTATTTGCTATTAACTTTATCTTATTACCTTAGTTAGTCTTCTAATAAACCTATGAATAGGTCCCGTGTACTCTTTTTAAGTGCATAGAAATTTAGATTCACGATTTCGCTATATCTCCAAAGTTGGTATTCAACCATAGTGCATCGGGTGAACCCCATGCACCCATAGAAAAATAAATCTCTCACCGTCTCTCGATAGTGTTCATCAAAGTTCTTCATTCTTGTCTGAGTAAGAGCCACGGTGGTTATGTTATGATGTCAACGACATGCCGCATTGTCAAGCCTTTTTCATGGAGGTAACTCTTCATTTAATGCCAATCACACATGCCGCGTCGCTTAATAAATATTTTCCCAAGCCAGCGCATTGGCTACTTATTGTTTCTCTTATGATTCTCAACGTTTCATGTGTCATTCGAGAAGCCGACACTACCATCAGACTCAATGTCGTTAGATAATCAACATATTGAAATCTCGTAATTAATGGAATCATGGAGCCACCACACTACCCCATGCATAGCCGCATTACGATCCATACGCCAGGTTCGGTCATTTTCGCTATATGATTTCAGAGTGATTGAAGATTTTTTGGACAATATTTCGGATTATTTTTCAAACTCGTGTTGATTTGTTTAAACTCACCTTGTGTTTGAAGGAATGTTAGCAATATTATGATATTTAGTTGATTCAATATATCTTTCAGATTATACATATATCTCATTTGATAGTGCATATCGTTGATTGATTATATTTAAAATTATCTTTATCTTATTACGTGAGTTAGTTTTCTAATAAAGCCCATAAATGGGGTCCATGTACTCTTTTCTGAACACATCCCCTCAAATGCAATGTGAGATGAAACAAATCATATTTGAGTTTGAAAAATAATTTGGACAGTATCCAAAACATCTTCAATCGCCATGAAATCATATGTTCGAAGTGGTCGAAACCAGCATAGCACAACGTTGGGTATGATGGATCCGTGGCGCGGCTCTGCGTGGGATACATCATACATGTGGTGACTTCAGGCTTTTCTTGACCACAAGATATCATTATGTTGATTGTTTGATAGCGGTGGTGGTGTTAGCTCTCGAATGACATGCAAAACGTCGAGAATCGAAAGGGAAACAACAAGCGCTTGCAAAATGGTAACTGAGCGACACGACTACATGGCTAGCGTTGTAGCATCAAGAGGCCTATATTGCTGGCTTGAGAAAATAGTTACTAAGCATGCGGCTTATGCGACTAGCATCAAAAGAAGAGTCACCTCTGTGAAAAAGGCTCGACAAGGCAAAACGTCGTTGATATCGTAACAAGGCCACCATGGTGCTTACTCAAACATGAATGAAGCACTCTGATGAATACTATCGACAGGCGAGAGGTGAGGATAGATTATTTTATGATTGGTGCATGGGGTAGGGGTAATCGGTTCTTGGTCCGGTTCAGTTCTCCTTAAGAACCGGGAACTGGACCAGTGGTCTCGGTTCTCATTTTTCGAAACCGAGAACCGGACCGGCCACCGGTTCGGTCCGGTTCCCAAGCGGTTCTAAGGAACTATTCTTTCTTGTACGTCTTTCTTGATACTTTTTTTCTTGTTCTTCTTGTATGGCAAAATCTGTAAGGCAAAAGGCATGAAGGCCTCTTGATTGATATTATCCTTCTGCAGAACAACAAGGCTAATCAGAAGAAGCTAGGGTAGATGAACACGTCGGGTGTGAAGCTGGAGGCTATTGCGATGTACGAAGTCAAAGGACCTGAAGACGCAGGATGAGGAAGAGACGTTGAAGAATCTGTTTGACTGCTTGTGCTGCTTGGTAATGCCTCTGGAGAACAAGGAGAGGTTTGCGAAGAGACAAAAAAAGAGAATTGCGAAGTGAAGCAAACCCTAAACAAAGTAAACATTAGGGTTATTTTTTAAAAAAAAATTAAAAAAAATCGATCAGTCCTATATATCCTATGTCCCTAGAATTGGGAACCGGACAGCCAGATCACCGATTCCAATTTTAGGATCCGAGAACTAGACTGGACACCTTTAGAACCGGGAGCCGGACCACTGGTCCCGATCCGGTCGGTCCCATTTGCTCACCCCTAGAATGGAGTGCTTTGGGTGCCAAGTCCATCCGGTGCACTCTAGGGTTGTCTTAGGAAAGGAAGATCTGATACCAAGCTGAGAATAATGCGAAAGACAAGAATTGGGTAATTTCTGTATATTTCGGTGTATTTTTTTAAAAAAAGTACATGTAACCTATTTATACACTTTATCGGAAAGCTAACTAAGGTAATAAGATAAATATAATATAAAAAATAATCAATCAATGACATGCATTATCAAAAAAGATAATATCCATAATCCTGAAAGATATACTGGACCAACTAAATATCATAATATTGCTAACAATAATTTGCAACAATTCAAAACATGAAAATTTTGCCAAAACTATTGAAAACATAGGGAACGAGATGACATGAAGTGGCAATATCCACACGTAATATGGCAAATCAAACTTAAGACATGATGGAGAGATAACATGACAAGTCAATATCATGACGTGAAAAATTATGTTCACAACCTAATAGCAGATGACGACATGAAAAATCATATCGAAAACATTGGAAGGACATTGCCACACAACCTAATAGCAGATGAGGACATGAAAAAACATATTGAAAACGTAATAAGGAGAGATGACACGACATGGCGATACGCCGATATCTACATCAGCACGACATGGCAAATGAGATTAAAAACATGATGTGGATGTGACGTCTGCGATCTACACAATCTGAAAATTGAGGAAAGTTATAAAAAAATCCCAAACTTATTACACTTTTACCAATTCAGTCCTAAAATTTTTAATCTTGCCAATTCGATCACGAACTTTTTACATTTATAACAATTTTTTTTTGGTCGGAACATTTATAACAATTTAGTCCAAAACTTTTTTTTATGTCAATTTAGTATTTGTGTGTTTGTGCTAATTCAGTCTATCCGATCAATTGTGGCTGGCCAACGCTGATGTGAATATTTATTTTTTATATTTTTCAAATTATTTTTTATTTTTTTTCTTTCTCTTTCCTTTTAATTTTTGCTTTTCTTCTTCCTCTAGTTGGTTGCCACTTGCGAGGTCCCTCGTCGGCCTCAGACGAAACTCACACCCGCCGGCCCCTGGTTGGGGTGAGACGCAACCTCGCCTAGATCTGGCCTGAGCGAAACTAGGGTCCGAAGCAAACATCGATAGCTGGATTTTCGAAGTTGTGCAAGATTTGACTTTGTCATTGGTCCCATCGGATACCCTCTTCAAAATCCTTGACGACTTCGCGGCCCGAACTTCCGAATCAATCTCCGGACACCCTTTTCCGTGTAACCTCTTCTTCTTCAATGTTCTTGGTCGGTGCGATTGGGTTCTTTCCTTCTAGCTTTGCGCTGCCTCTTGCTTGAAAATTTTCCAGCTTTCCAAGTCTCTTCTGTTGTTCGAAAAGAAAAAAAAAATCTCTCCTGTTGGACTTAGATTAAAGGAAAGTAAGTCTGGGATAGGAAGGCCAGATCTGTTTCTAGGAAGAAGAAAAGCCAAAAGAGAGAGAGAAAAAAAGGAAAGAGAAATAAAAGAAAATAAAAAATAAAAAGAAAAAATATTAAAAATATTCACATCAGCGCCAGTCAACATCTACATTATCGTTAGCAGGGCAAAGTTGATGGAATAGACTAAATTGATACAAATACAAAATGTTTATAATTGAATTGATACAAATGCAAAAGGTTTAGAACTGAATTGACACAAATGCAGTCTATTTAAGAGAAGACTAATCTGTTTTAAGATTGTTAGAAAAAACTACATCTGTCACGTATGTGATTAATCTGTTTAAGAGAAGACTAATCTGTTTTAAGATTGTTAGAAAAAACTACATGTTAATACATACAATGACAGAACGAAGTCATAAGCATTGAAATGACAGATAGGTTTATATCTGACATGTCTCGGACTATGTCATTCACCATATGTCTCATTAATCTTCTTCTTCCTTGAAGATATGCAATCTACAATGCTATGATCCATCTTGCCACAGTTGAAGCATTTACCTTGAAACCTGTTCTTGGCAACTCCTCCTTCTGATCCCAATATTAACTTTGCAATCTTCTTATTTGTAGATTGTTGAAACCAGTGTTAAAATAAATAAAACTATTTATAAGAATATGGGAATACTTACAATTCGAATGACAATAATAAAAGTAAGCAAACTGCCTCAAATATGAAAAACACTAAGTTGGCAGAAGCACAAAATCTGAGCCTTCAGAAGCAGGTCAGAAGCAAGTGAGAAACACAAATCTGAACCTTCAGATGCAGGTCAGAAGCAGATATCTGAACCTTCATATGCAGGTCAGAAGTAGGTCAGAAGCACAAATCTTAACCTTCAGAAGCACTGTTCAAAACTCGTCAGATGCAACTCCATCTGAACCCGTCAGATGCAACTGCATCTGAACACTTCAGAAGGACAAAAACCTGAACCTTCATAAGAACAAAATATGAACAGAAACACAACAGTATTGGAAGAAATCGAAATTGAAACAAATATCGAGGCATGTGTTCGACACAGTTTCCTTAAAACAGATTCGTCTCCTCCAGTATGTGCTTTGAGGTTTCGTGAACGTCTGTCTCCCATGATACAACGGTTAAGCAGCGACAGAGGTAAGCACAACACTCTAAAACTTTCGACGAACTTGAACAACACGAGAACACTATTGAAAATAATGCAAATGCAGACAATTCAAAAGAGGGAGAAGTGATTTTCGTAGTCCGTAATTCTTCTGTGTTCTTTGAAACAGAACGGGAAGCCACCTATTTATAGGCTAAGCGGGGCATTGCGAAAATAAAGAATAACAGCTAAATAATTCTACCATTAACACACCGGTAATTAACTTAAGAACGGTTAACGGCTTGAGTTGAAAAAAATTAAAATAGAAGGGAAAAACGGGCATGTCGCAAGGCCCACTTTTCGGTCCTGCATTCGCGTACGCAGGTCGTGCGCTCCCGCCCAAGTTTCAACTTGTTGGGCCTCCGTCGTGGTCTGGGATTTGTACCCCCTCTGCGCATGCGCGTGAGGCATAGTACTTGTATTATAATAGTTACCATTCAAATGGAGTGTAACCACATATAAAGACTTTAAGGCCTTCCTCCTTTCCTATGTGTTTTGTCACTTCCCACTTCCAACTCAATAGTGTTATTTGAGAAACAATTTCTCATTCACTCACCCATCAAAATACCTCATATTTTCCAACAATACATCCCCTCAAATGCAATGTGAGTTGAAACAAATCATATTTGAGTTTGAAATATAATTTGGATAGTATCCAAAACATCTTCAATCGCCATGAAATCACATGGTGGAAGTGGTCGAAACCAGCACTGCACAACGTTGGGTATGATGGATCCGAGGTGCAGCTCTGCGTGGGATACATGTGGTGACTTCTGGCTTTTCTTGACCACAAGATTTCATTATGTTGATTGTTTGATAGCGATGGTGGTGTTAGCTTCTCGAATGACATGCAAAACGTCGAGAATCGAAAGGGAAACAATAAGCGCTTGCAAAATGGTAACTGAGCGATGCGACTATATGGCTAGCGCTGTAGCATCAAGAGGCATATAGTGCTGGCTTGGGAAAATTGTTACTAAGTATGCGGCTTATGCGACTAGCATCAAAAGAAGAGTTCCTTTGTGAAAAAGGCTCGACAAGGCAAAACGTCGTTGATATCGTAACAAGGCCACCATGGTGCTTACTCAAACATGAATGAAGCACTCTGATGAATACTATCGACAGGCGAGAGGTGAGGATAGATTATTTTATGATTGGTGCATCGGGTAGGGGTAATCGGTTCTTGGTCCGGTCCAGTTCTCCTTAAGAACCGGGAACTGGACCAGTGGTCTCGGTTCTCATTTTTCGAAACCCAGAACCGGACCGGCCACCAGTTTGGTCTGGTTCCCGGGCGGTTCTAAGGAACCAGCAAATTTTTTTCTTGTACGTCTTTCTTGATACTTTTTTTCTTGTTCTTCTTGTATAGAAAAATCTGTAAGGCAAAAGGCATGAAGGCCTCTTGATTGATATTATCCTTCTGCGGAACAACAAGGCTAATCAGAAGAAGCTAGGGTAGATGAACACGTCGGGTGTGAAGCTGGAGGCTATTGCGATGTACAAAGTCAAAGGACCTGAAGACGCAGGATGAGGAAGAGATGTTGAAGAATCTGTTTGACTGCTTGTGCTGCTTGGTAATGCCTCTGGAGAACAAGGAGAGGTTTGTGAAGAGACAAAAAAAGAGAATTGCGAAAGTGAAGCAAACCCTAAACAAAGTAAATATTAGGGTTATTTAAAAAAAATTAAAAAAATTGACCAGTCCGGTCCTATGTCCCTAGAATCGGGAACCGGACCGCCCGATCATTGATTCCAATTTTAGGATTCGAGAACTGGACCGTACACCTTTAGAACCGGGAACCGGACCACCGGTTTAGGTTCGGTCGGTCCCATTTGCTCACCCCTAGAATGGAGTGCATTGGGTGCCAAGTCCATCCGGTGCACTCTAGGGTTGTCTTAGGAAAGGAAGATCTGATACCAAGCTGAGAATAATGCGAAAGACAAGAATTGAGTAATTTCTGTATATTTCGGTGTATTTTAAAAAAAGTACATGTAACCTATTTATACTCTTTATCGAAAAACTAACTAAGGTAATAAGATAAATATAATATCAAATATAATCAATCAAGGATATCCATTATCAAAAAAAGATAATGTGCATAATCCTGAAAGATATACTGGATCAACTAAATATCATAACATTGCTAACAATAATTTGCAACAATTCAAAACATGAAAATTTTGCAAAAACTATTGAAAACATAGGGAACGAGATGACATGAAGTGGCAATATCTACACGTAATATGGCAAATCAAACTTAAGACATGATGGAGAGATAACATGACACGTCAATATCATGACGTGAAAAATTATATTCACAACCTAATAGCAGATGACGACATGAAAAATCATATCGAAAACATAGTGAGGATATTGCCACACAACCTAATAGCAGATGAGGACATGAAAAAACATATTGAAAACGTAATAAGGAGATGACACGACATGGCGATATCTATATCAGCACGACATGGCAAATGAGATTAAAAACATGATGTGGATGTGACGTCTGCGATCTACACAACCCGAAAATTAAGGAAAGTTATAAAAAAATCCCAAAGTTATTACACTTTTACCAATTTTGTCCTAAAATGTTTAATCTTGCCAATTCGATCATAAACTTTTTACATTTATAACAATTTTTTTTTTGGTCGGAACATTTATAACAATTTAGTCCAAAACTTTTTTTTATGTCAATTCAGTATTTGTGTGTTTGTGCTAATTCAGTCCATCCGATCAATTTTGGCTGGCCAACGCTGACGTGAGTATTTATTTTTTATATTTTTCAAATTATTTTTTATTTTCTTTCTTCTTTCTTCTCTTTCCTTCTTATTTTTGGGGCGAGACGCAACCTCACCTAGATCTGGCCTGAGCGAAACTAGGGTCCGAAGCAAACATCGATAGCTGGATTTTCGAAGTTGTGCAAGATTCGACTTTGTCATTGGTCCCATCGGATACCCTCTTCAAAATCCTTGACGACTTCGCGGCCCGAACTTCCGAATCAATCTCCGGACACCCTTTTCCGTGTAACCTCTTCTTCTTCAATGTTCTTGGTCGGTGCGATTGGGTTCTTTCCTTCTAGCTTTGCGCTGCCTCTTGCTTGAAAATTTTCCAGCTTTCCAAGTCTCTTCTGTTGTTCGAAAAGAAAAAAAAAATCTCTCCTGTTGGACTTAGATTAAAGGAAAGTAAGTCTGGGATAGGAAGGCCAGATCTGTTTCTAGGAAGAAGAAAAGCCAAAAGAGAGAGAGAAAAAAAGGAAAGAGAAATAAAAGAAAATAAAAAATAAAAAGAAAAAATATTAAAAATATTCACATCAGCGCCAGTCAACATCTACATTATCGTTAGCAGGGCAAAGTTGATGGAATAGACTAAATTGATACAAATACAAAATGTTTATAATTGAATTGATACAAATGCAAAAGGTTTAGAACTGAATTGACACAAATACAAAATGTTTAGAACTGAATTGACAAAATAGAATGTTTAGAATTGATTTGGCAAAAGTGCAATTGGTTTAGGACTTTTCGTCAATTTTCCTCTGAAATTTGTAATTTAATTGAAAACAGTGAAATGAGTGATCACATTGCAAGCAGCCTCAATTCATGGGCTCGAATCGCGACATAAATTAAACTTTTTACTTCTAGCCACAGTGCCATGGCAATGGCATAGCATATCCTACGAACGAACTGAATGTTCTCGATACATGACCCATGGGCTCGCTCATAGATAAAAAGGGTTTATTCTGATGCATGACTTACATTACATCCACCACCTTTCCAAACTACATCGTTTATATCATCAACAGCAGCAGCATGCATTCTAATTTCTAGCGGCAACTTCAGGACAGCCAACATCGTACTGACCTATCCGGATCTAGGATTCCGAACAGTCATTAAGATGGGTCTAATAACATGCGTGATATCTATTGAGTTTCGACTTTGTGATGCATTTCGACTATTCAGACGAGCAATACAATAACCACATGCTCTAGATCTTGAGATTTCATTTTAGCATTACGACGGTCTAGGAACATGTATCTTCGAATATTCGATTGGGCAACAATATAGTCGCGTATTTTCGAATCTAAATGTCTAAACAAGCACTGCAACATCTTAACGTGCTTCTCTATTTGAAGTTTTAAGCGAGGGTATTGATGATTCTTGTCTTAAAGTATTTTTTTTTTATATTGAAAATATGAGCATGGAGTCTCGGCTTTCGTTTTAGATGGGACAGAGTTTTGAGTAGAGTCAATCCGGATTTGAGTTCGATTTAGATTATGTACAGATCTCTTGGTGAAGATCCTAGCGTTTCGCTATTTAAGTTGGGGGGGGGAGGGGGTTCCTCTAATGCAGGAATTTATTGTAGTAAAGTAACAACTAGCTAAAGATTTTCTATTTGCTTATTGGGATGACACGCCAAATATTCTTTGAATTTTGGTCTAATGTGCAACGTCGCCTTTGAACTTTTAATTTGCGCAATGTCCTAAAACTATGGGGAAATGTGTAATGACTTGCCCAAACTTTTACTTTTTCTAAATGATTATTCTATCGATAAATGTTTAATATAGACCCTAGACTATTTTAAAATGTTTAAAAGTCTAGGGACCATATCGCACATAGGACCAAAGTTCAAGGGCCAAATTCAACAGATTCAAAATTCGGGACGAAATTGCGTATCCATAGTTAGTCCATGACATTGCGCATTGGACCATAGTTCGGTATTAAAAAAAATAAAAAAAAGTGCAGGAATGACGTTGCACATTGGATCAAAGTTCATGGACTATTTATGTCATTTTTCATTACTTATATTGATAGATATCAAGAGCCAAAAGACAGGACTTGATCCCAATTGGGAAAGAGTGACGATGCTAGGAGATTTTGGGAGTCTGGCCGAGAGAATTTCTACCTCTCGGACCTTGAAACCGGAAGAAGGCCAAGTTATTATCGCAAAATGAAGCCTCAAATACGATTGTGGTTGGAAATAGCATAAGGATGCCCTTTTCATGGGCAAAATTTGCCGGCATGTCCAATCTGAATAGGCCTGTCACGCCCAGCATTGGCCGATCAGGCAAACTCGGCGAGGCTGTTGGCCGATCGGGTCGATCCAACTTACCCCCACTTTGGCTAGCTCAATATGCTAGGCATCTCAATCAGATTTGGTTTCCTTAGTGCGATTCACCCAGCGTTTTGTAAAAATGCTTGTGGCGTCTAATTTCTCGTACGTGATGACCTCAAATTGCGATTCTAATGTCGGAATTCTAAATAAGGGATGGAGCTGTTTTCTAACCCTAGCCAGACCTGAGTGGGTCGAGTACACCAAGGCGGCACAATCCGAATGTTTTTATTTTGTCTGGCCCTTTTTTTTTTGTGTTTTCTTTGCGCGTGCATGTCTCCTTTGTTAGATATTGGATTTGTGCCATTCAAAGTGCCGTGCCACACAAAAAAGGACGGCGTTTCATCCGCAATTTTTTTTTTTGCTAAGATCACATCCCTTTGTTCAGGTGGACGACCGGAGCACCCTCCTCCCTCTCTCTTTCTTCAATTTATTGTTTCTTTTCAAATTAGAGTAACCGACAAAACTGTCTTTATTATTTTAATTATTTCTCTTGTTAGTTTCTGAAGGAATTATGATACTAAAACCATGACGAGATCTATACAAACAGCGGAATAAATAATAGATCTACATACCCTTGTTCTAAACATGCCGATCCATTGACGAGACATGTGAATTTCAGTCATCCAGCAAACGAATCGACATATACGCACATATACGTATTGAACAAACTAAATAGCATACCCAGGAATTCACTTGTATCACTGATCAACGAGGTAGATCACAAGAAACGGAAATACCTCAATATCACGGATTAAGAACCTCGATTGAGCAGACGAGAAAGAGCGATCCAAGGATCCGGCGTTCTTCATGAGAACCTGCAAGAGAGAGCTTTTGGAAGAGTATTCTGAGAATTGGGTGCAAAAGGTAAACGACGTACGTTTACAACCCAAAGAGATATACCATTTTGTTTTTTCCTTTCGTAGAATAGGAAACTATATCTCTAATTGCCAATCTATCAACGTAATATTGGCAAAGATTGATTTGCCCTTTGATTGGCGTAATCAATTCCATTATCTCCCACTCGCCGATAAAGGGCTAAACATCCCTCTCTCTCTTTCTTTCTTTCTTCTCGCTGCAAATTTCATATAGGCAAATAATCCGTGCGACCAGCATACTCTAAGAGCTCGTTGCCATACATATGTTAGGAATATACAGCAGCTCACTTAGGGCTTTACTATTTTCGAGTGGATTTTGTATGATGTGCCCCAGATCAATATGTCACATTATCATCATTTCTCACTTGATCTCTTTGAGTACTCATTTACAATGCATTGTATTCACAATCATGATTAAACTTGAATAATCATAATTGGTCGACCTGTGAATACAAAGATTGAATGTGACATCCAGAATAAAATTGATCTTTCTCCTTCCTTAAACCTCTCAATTTCAGTCCAGCTTGCTTTTCTAGAAATGCCCCATTAGATCGAATCAATCGCATGATCATTGGTAACACTCTAAGATAGCAAACACTGAATAGAAATCTTAACAATAGGTCAGAGTTGTGAGGGCACTAGATTGAGAAACTCATATTCTCAAGAGTCTCACACGGCTATAGAGTTGAAATAAAAAACTCTTGCCAACTCATCTTGGTCGTCTTATTGCATACGTAATATGAAGTACGTATTACGGTATTTACTCCTTTCCCGTGGAGCGTATGTCTCTAGATTTAATACCGTACAGATGATAGCTCAGACATACTCAATGTCTAGCTTGAGTTCTCAAATCTACTCTCTTCAAAGGATCCAACAGAACTCACATTTGGCATCAAAGACAGATAAAGTGAAATGTGTATTTACTTCACTTTCGGTCATAACTTATTGTGACCTCATCTTAACACTCCTGTTAAGGCGACATAAAGATTTCAAGCTCGAGCTCTCAAACATCACTTAGATAGTGAGCTTGAATAATCGTCTCATCTCTACTTGACACCCAGCAAATAGAGGCGATTACCCGTGTGAGTGGGCTAATCTTTCATCTGTCCGACATACTTTATCAATGTAATGCTCTAAGCATTAAAAATGCATAAAAGTAAACTCATTAGACATCATTCAATGATAACAAATACCATTTATTGTGAACTTCGGGAAAAAGAAAAATAAGTGTCCAGTTCATCAATTTCTACGCAGTCCCAAGGACTTTACATGACCAAGAAATGTATCTCTGGGAATCGGCTTGGTCATAGGATCTGCTATCATATCGTGTGTAGATATATACTGAACGTTCACAATCTTTTGTGCAACCATGTCTTTCACAAAATTGTACTTTGTATCTATATGTTTGGTCTTGCAATGAAATTTAGGATCTTTGGTGTAAGCTATAGCCGCTTGGCTATCACAATTTACTAGCAAAGGACCATTTCTATCCTTAGCAACACCGAGACGATCCAAGAATTTCTTAAGCCAAACTCCTTCTTGCACTGCTGCTGATAGAGCCACAAACTCAGCTTCCATCGTTGATAAAGCTATACATGTTTGTTTCTTACTACTCCAAGATATTGCGCCATTGCACAATAAGAAAACAAACCCAGAGGTAGATTTTCTCTCATCCAAATCTCCTCCCCAATCAGCATCTGTATAGCCTTCAAGGTGCAGATCTCTTCCTTGAAAAGACAGTGAATAATTTGCAGTACTCTTTAGATACCTCAGGATTCTCTTGACGGCAGTCCAATGAGCTTGACCTGGATTGGATTGGTACCTACTCACCATTCCAACAGCATGGCAAATGTCAGGCCTTGTACACATCATAGCGTACATTAAGCTTCCAACAGCACTAGCATATGGAACTTTTTCCATGCGTTCCTCTTCTTGTAGAGTCTTGGGACATAATCTGCGGCTCAAGCTTTCACCCTTGGCAATAGGAGTATCAATGGGATTGCAATCTTGCATACGGAATCGTTCAAGGACTTTATTTATATATGTCTCTTGTGAGAGAGACAACAACCTTTTTGAACGATCTCTTGAAATCTTGACTCCAAGAATGTATGCTGCTTCTCCCATATCTTTCATTTCAAAGTTGGACGATAACCAATCTTTGACCGTTTGAACTAACTCCATATTGTTTCCAGCAATAAGAATATCATCAACATATAATGATATGATCACAAAAAATTCTTTGGATCTTTTAATGTACACACAGTGATCTTCATCAATCATTATAAAATCATATGCTACGATAGCATTATGAAAACGTATGTACCATTGTCTAGAAGACTGCTTTAGGCCATATATCGATCTTAGAAGTCGACATACCTTTTGTTCTTGGCCTTTTACAACAAACCCACTTGGTTGTTGCATATATAATGTTTCTTCTAATTTTCCATTGAGAAAAGCAGTCTTTACATCCATTTGATGTAATTCAAGATCCATGCTTGCAACTATTGCCAGAATAAGGCGAATTGAGGTAAATCTCACCACAGGAGAAAATGTTTCTTCATAATCAATTCCTTCTTGTTGATTGAACCCTTTTGCCACAAGGCGAGCTTTATATTTTTCAATTGAGCCATCAGCCTTTCGCTTTATTTTGAGAACCCATTTGTTCCCAATTGCTTCACGCCCTTTTGGAAGATCAATCAGTTCCCAGACTTGATTCGATCTCATTGACTCCAACTCCTCTTCCATTGCATGTAACCATTTTTCCTTGTCAGGGGAAGTCAGAGCCTCATTTATGTTCCTTGGCTCATTCTCAACTTGTGGGGCAACGATTAAAGCTTCCCCTTCAATCTCAAAGCGTCGACGGGGTATGCTTTTGCGACTCGTTCGCCGTGGAGAAGACTGTACTCTTGGTATTTCATTCTCCATTATGCTCCCACTTGGATTAGATGACGATGGTATTGACTCATCAATTGGTTGCAATTGAGACTGGTTTGAAACAAATTCCTCATTTCTCACACTGCTCCCATTCACATCATTGTCATTATCTAATACCTCATATAGGGAATTTACTTCTCCTATTTCCCCTTTTTTAGGAAATTCATTCTCTAAAAAAGTGACATCTCGTGATTCGAATTCAGTTACACTCCCACTTTCCTGCTCACCTATGAACACGTATCCTTTTGAGTTCTCAGAGTATCTTATGAAGATGCTCTTCTTGCCTCTATGACCCAATTTCCCATACTTGTGGGACAATTCATGAGTGTAGGCCGCACAGCCCCAAGGTTTCAGGAAACTCAAATCGGGTTTTCTACCCGTCCATAATTCGTATGGAGTGGAAGTAACTGATTTAGTAGGCACTCGGTTAAGTACATATGCAGCTGTTAACAAAGCATCACCCCAAAAGGTGATTGGCAAGTTTGCTTGTGCCATCATAGACCTAACCATTTCCAAAAGGGTTCTGTTTCTTCTCTCTGCAACACCGTTTTGTTGAGGAGTATATGGAATGGACAACTGTCTGTCTATTCCTTTTTCATCACACAAATCTCTGAACTGATCAGATAGATATTCTCGTCCTCGATCGGATCTCAATGCTTTTATTTTCTTGTCTAATTGATTTTCCACCAAAGTTTTAAACTTCTTAAAGCAACATAATGCTTCAGATTTGTGGGAAATCAAGTAGACATATCCGAATCGGGTATAATCATCTATAAAAGTGATGAAGTAAACAGCCCCATGCCTTGCTCTTACATTCATTGGACCACAGACGTCAGAATGAATTAATTGCAACGGAAGTTCAGCTCTAGTCCCTTTTCCGAATGGTTTTCGTGTTGTTTTTCCCATTAGGCAATGCTCGCAGATAGGCAAATCGACTTTTTCGATACTGCCCATTAAGCCCTCTTTGGCTAATCTATTCATCCGTTGTTGGCCAATATGACCAAGCCTGGCATGCCACACATTCACATCCTTATCACTAGAATCGAAAGATGTAACTAGAGAATAACTGTTATTGACACGATTGTCATTAACATCCAATACAATAAAACCATCGAGGAAATAACCAGAGCCATATAGATTTGTTCCCAAAAACAAATCAACACCATTATTATGGAAATTCAAATTGAAACCATGTCTGACCAACACCAACACCGAAACTAAATTTCGACGAATTTCTGGAGCATATAACACGTCATGCAGGATCAAGGTGCGACCATTGCGCATACTCAATTGGCTAGTGCCAATACCCTTCACCTCCACTCTGGAGTTGTTTCCCACATATAACCATTTTGCTCCATGTGGAACTCGTCGAAATTCCACGAAGGCTCCTCGGTCCTTCGTCACATGGTCTGTGGCTCCTGAGTCTACAGTCCACAAAGGATAAGATTCAGTTAAGAATACTGAACTAGAAACATAAGAAACACTCACTAGTGTACACAAAGTTTCTACCTTCTTCGGCTCAGCGCAGTCGCGAGCGAAGTGCCCTTTGTTGCCACAGTTGAAACACTTCACTTTTGAAATGTTCCTTTTGATAGGACGCTTTCCTCTCTTCGGTTGGCTGGTTTTAGGTTTCTTTCCTGAAGGTTCAGCTCCCTTACCTTTCCACTTCTTAAAACCACCTGGATGCTTGCGTTTGAAGCCAGCAGCTCCACGTGAGCTAGAAGCAGCATAGTAGATATCTGCTTGTGGCTTGGCCGCAAGGAGGCGGTCCTCTTCCAGCTCAAGATGTCGCATTGCATCCTCAAAGGTTTTAATATTGTCATTATGAGTTAAGTGGACTTTCATGTTTTCCCAGCTATTTGGTAAGGAGCGTATAACCGCTTGCACCTGCTGCTCATCGGTCAATATGTGTCCAGCATCAGACAATTCACTTATCATATTCGACATCCGCCTCAGATGTTGTTTCATATTTTGGCCATGAGGCATCTTGTATGAGTCGAACCTTATAGTGAGTTGTCTTAGTTTGGTCACAGAAGTTTGACCAAACCTGGCCTTCAGTGCTTCCCACATATCCTTAGCATTATCAAAGCGCCTGAACTCTCTCATAATATCATTTTCCATGCTGCTCAGCAACGTAATGCGAGCTAGAGAGTTCTTCCTTTTCCAGGCGGTAAATGCATCCCTATCTCTGCGATGCTGTGCAGTGGTGCCCTCTTCAGGTTCATCCATAATCTGGTTCAGGGTTTCTAGTGCTTCTTGTTCCTCTAGAACATATTGGATTTTCATGCTCCAAATCTCATAGTTTTCGCCATTCAACTTTTCTCCCTTATTCAGCTCAGCCACGATATTTTTTGTTGCTGAAGACATTCTATAAGAACACATAGTTCTTTAGACACTATTTGCACGAAACTTTCAATGTCTAGCTCTTATGCAAAAAGATTTATATTGATTAATTATATTAACAAATAACTTCACAAAAGGTCTTAAGATTCGAGAGTTCACTATGTTCCCAATCATCATCCAATGAGCCTAATTTGAAATTACTGTTAACATAATTACTCATATAAAACGAGTTCATTCAATAGTTACACAAACTAAATAAACTCTCACTTAGAGGAAATGGATAATGAAACATATAAAACATAATAGCTGCCATTCATTATTCATTACTCATCATAAAATCCATAAAGGAAGTTCAAAAAATCATCCGATAAACAACATTGCAAATTAACAAACAGTCCTTAACACGAAAAGACAAAAAAAAATCCCAATAATAGGTAGCTTAAAGAAGTACGATACTTCAATGAATTCTTTTCTGGTTGACTGGGAGAGTGTCATAAAAGCGTTCTGGCAAGTCCTTTTGGGAAACACCCCACAGGGTCAACTGCTTAGCAAGTCCATTTGACTTGGACCACGGTGCACTCCTGCACGCTCTGGCATTTAATGAACGAGTCACCATCTTCGATGCCTGTATCTTCAAATCCGTGGAATCGCCGGTTCAGGTTCCGGGCCGGTTCTCGGTTTCGGTTCTGATTCCGAACTTTTAATTTTATTTTCAAAATAATAAAATAAAATAAATTATTAATTATAAATTATAATCAAATTGTACATTGTAATAAAATTTGGGAAAAAAAGAGAGAGAGGAGGAATGGGCTTGAACTTAATGAATTATCATTAAGCACCTACATATCTTCTTAGGGATAGAAGAATCAAAGCCAATGTAGTTCTCTTACCTTTGGTAACCCCCAACTTACCTCATCGTTAATTGTCGCTAGCCGTTGTGGTGGTGGTAGAGTCTCCACAGTCATCACTGAAGAATTCGTGTTTTCGATCCAACTCTTGTTGGCGAAATCTAGCCTTTGTCCAAGTATCGATACAAGCTTAAAACTCCACACTTTCCGGACTTAATCTTGAACGACGGGGGTCCAAAATTAATCCTCCAGCGCTAAATGCTTGTTCAACTGTCACTGTTGAAGAAGGGGTCGCTAATATTTGTTTCGCGATGAGGGAGAGAACTAAAAATTGAGTTGAATAGTTCTTCCACCACTCAAGAATCTTGAAATCTGCGCTGTGTTCAGAATCACTAAACTCAAAAGAAATTGTTAAATAGTTTTCTAATTCGAAAATACTACATGTTGATGTCCCTTTCTAATTTTTTTTTGCCTACTCTTGAGTATTTTATACCATCTACTAAGCAGTGAAATACCCGCATCGCTTTCTAAGACACTATGTTGGGCAGATCCACATCCACTGCCACTTAAACCATATTTATTACAAAATTCATTATATAATGCTACTATAGCATCTTTAACCTCTACTTGTGTAATTGAAATATTTATTGCTTCATCCAAATGTAAACAATCATAATAATAAGCATTCAGATAGTCTAATAAATCATCTAATTTAGTACGTGGATCGAAAAAATATCAACTAAATAGACAAGAGGAATGTTCAAATAATATTGCAACCATTTTTCTTGCATTACTAAAATACTCGAAGCTAATTCAGTATCTTTTTCATATGCATTAAAAACATTAGCAATATTAACACACTCTATTAAAAATAAATACGTAGTAGGATAATAAACACCAGATAAAATTTTAGTAGCATCATTAAAAACTTTCAAAAAATATAAATTTTTTTTGCAAACGTCCCAATGTTGCGGGAGTAAAGAAATATCGGGAATAGTATTTGAAATAAAGGAACATAATAAATTTTTGTAATCAAAAGTTTGTAGAAGCATCTCGTAAGTAGAATTCCAACGAGTCGGAACATCTTTTGGAAACCTTTTTCTCTTTCTCTCATTTTCTTTGCAAAAGTTTCCCCACGCTTTCATAAGTTGAGGGCGACTCCATAAAAATCAAATTGCACTATTTATTGGTTGGAGAGAAGTCACAAGAACTTGTAAACTATCTTGAACATATAAATTCAAAACATGACAAACACATCTAATGTGAAAAAATTATTCGCCAAAAGAGGGTTTACATATTTTTTCTAACTTAGGAATGGAAGCAGTATTTGCGGCGGTATTATCAAAACCAATTGAAAAAACTTTATTAATCAAACCATATTCTTCTAAAAGTTGCCTAATTATTCTATAAATATTATGGGCCGTATGCCTTTAAAAAAAAAACTCGAAATGCAAGAAGCCTCTTTTGAATAACCTAATCATCACTTATCCAATGGCATGTAACACCCATATAAGAATTAATATTCCAAGAATCACTCCAAATATAACTACATATATGTACACGTCCATTGAATTCATCAAAAAAAAAATTCAAATCATTTTTTCGTTCTATATAAACTCGTTTAAGTTCGCGTCTAAGAGTAGTTTTCGGAACAGATGGTGCATGCGGAGCCAGCGTAGTATTTACCAAATATCTAAAATTTAAATTTTCACCAGTATTAAATGGAGCATGCTCAAAGGAAATATATTCAGCTAATGTTTGTTTATAAAGTGCATTAGTGAAACGGAACAAAGGATGATGGTTAGGATTGACGAACCTGGAAATTTGTTGTTGGCTAGTGTCAATTCCCGCTTGCGTTAGATGTTTTTTCGTCAGATGCGGACGAAATATTCCATAGCCATCTCCTTTACCAAGTTTGTATTTTTGCGGACAATATTTACAGTTTATATCAAACTTTCCTTCGTTTTTATTCCATACTTTGTTGAAGTGTAGCCATAAGTCGGATTCTCGGCTCTTCCGTCCCGACTCCTTTGGTATCGACGATTCTTCGACACCAGTGGCAGTGGCAGTAGGAGGATAAAGACTTTCTTGCGTTGCGATGTGCTCAATGTTGGGATCGGGAATATCGTCGTCTTCCCAACATGCATATTCACGAGGATCATATTCATGAACAGGATAATCGGATTCTCCCATTGCCATAGGGCTCTCTCCCATTGCCATATTTCTGCTTCCACTTGCTATTTTTTGAAAGAATTGATCGGAAAGTTGATTCAAAGAATTGAGACGGAATTGAGAGAGAATATCGGATTGAGAGAGTTTGAAAGAATTTTACTTGAGAGTTGAGAGTATTTGAGAGAAATTGTGAGAAAAATAAAGAGGGATTGAAAGGTTTTTATAGATTTTTTTTAAGGAAATTGAAATCTCCAAAATGGCCATTGCAATTTCCAACGGGCCTTCGGACCGTTGCAAATCGCAACGGGCCTTCCGGTTCCGAACCGCGGGCCGGTTCCGGGCCCAAATGGCCATGTCTAGTTGTAACGCTTGTTACACACATTCTTCACTTCCAAGCTAACATCAAATTATTTCAGAGAAAAGTTTTAAGCATATTTTAAAGTTTTGATCCACTTGCTATGAGGTTGAATCTGCAACTGATATTATTCCATTTTTTGGCCTTTGTGTGCTATGTATTTTTAATATTTGCATATGATCTAATCGTAAACATGTGTAACATCTAACAAATTAGCCTTTTCGATATTTTGAATGGGGGTGGAAATAGCGCCGGCCTAAATATATCACTCTAATTACCTCTATCATAAAATGCATATTTGACATGTATAGCCTATTTGGTTTTAAAAACTTTGCAAGTAAATCATGTAAAATTGTCGTTGGATCGTACTAGAAGTTTTTACTTAATCAGTAATATATTTAGCAATATCTCTATCATAAAATGCATAGTTTGACAAGCATATACGATTTGTTTTTCTGAATTTTGCAAGTAAATGATGTAAAATGGTGGTTGTATATTAAAATGGAAATGACCTATGATATATAATTTGCTTTTAATCAGCAAAATATTAGTGCAATAACCTCTATCTTAAAATATATATTTGACATGCATATCCCGTTTGTAACTGGCTGTTGGAGAGTAAAATGTAATGACCAAATCCGAAATAGAATTTTTTTTTACTTGATCATTTGTCCATTATTGTAATAACCTCTATCATAAAATGCATATTTTCGATTTATATCCTATTGGTTTTTCAAAATTTCCAAGTAAATGCTAGAAAATTTCCAAGAAAATACAATTTTTGCGGATATCCAATTTTTTTAAAACTTTGTAAGTAAATGATGTAAAATGGTTGTTGGATAATAAAACGGCGACGACGTAACACGAAAGAGATTTTTTTTTTTCTTTAACAGAAATATATTGCTGCAATAACGTCTATAGTAAAACGCGTATTCCACTTGCATATCCTTTTTATCATTCGAATTTTTACAAGTAAACGATAAAATGGTTGATTGATAATAAAATGAAGATGTCCTAACAAAAATATAATTTTTTTCTTTAATACTAATATATTGCTGGAATAACCTCTATTGTAAAACGCATATTTGACACGCATATCTATTTTTTTTTCGAAACTATGCAAGTAAATATTGTAAAATGGCTGATAGATAATAAAATGGTAATGATCTAACATGATATAGAGTTTTATACTTTATCTGTAATATATTACTACAATAACCTCTAATATGTAAATATATCTTATTCACTTTTCAAAATCTTGCTAGTAAATGATGCAAAATGATTGATAGGTAATAAAATGGAAATTACCTTGTGACATCCTCAAATTCGACCCTATTCAGGATGTAATGAAATGACGATTTTAATCGATGCATAGTTAGTAATTCTCGCTCTGAATTGATCACTCATGAGAGGCTAACCAAAAGGAAAAGGCTATTAAGGATTTTAGTACGCTCGACCTAAGAACTCAACCATGGACTGACAGTTCGACCATAAGAATCGATGAGAGACAATTTTGAGCCATTAAGGACCGATCAAGGAGCAACTATAGAACGTTTCGACAACTGTATATAATCGAATTGCGGGTGAATCTGCTTGACCGTTGTATGGATTGCAAACGGTTCTAAATCAATTCCTGATGATTGTGTGAGTTGGAACTGGTGATTGAACCCTCGCAGTTATATGACAACCAAAGTCATTCATGGCTCGAGACAGCTTAAATATATATTGATGTCAAATCAACTGTGGGTCGGATATGCGTAACACCTAGAAGCCGCCCGTTAACTCGAGATGAACTATAGTTGCGATCGATTGACTTTTACCATTGATTAGAATCTAAACATGGATATTAAATCTTCGAGAATCTCATGACTAAACTTTTGGACGTCGCCTCCTCGTGATACCAATACATCGGTTTTCTCGAGACTCTCAGTTTAAGGATCAATGAGCCGAGATTTGGAACCTACAAGAAAGCGGACTGGACGAAGACCCATTGGGCCTCAAGCCCAAGTGAATTCGGCCATTGGGCCCAAGCCAAGCGCAATGGGGCCTTAGTAAGCTTACTAAAGCCCATTAAGCTTACTAAAGCCCATTAAGCAATTCTAAAGCCATAACTCTATCCATTTGAGCCCAATTTCAATTTATACGAATCCGTACAAAATACTATCTCCCATACATGTATATTACTTCATATTATACTTTGTGAAATTACGAAAATACTCTTGCCTTGTGAAATGACTAAAATGCCCTTCTTGCATTATTCACTAAAATTAGAAGTCGTGATGGATGAAGACTTTTGTGGTAAGCCTTAATGAGGAACTCTTGTCTTGAATTGCCTTGTTCAAGAAGCTAATTTTTTTTTATCATATCTCTCTCTCTCTCTCTCTCTCTCTCTCTCTCGATTTTCCACGAGCACTCGAGAAGAAATCGCTCGTTTGAGCTTTGGTTTAGAGGGCGAATTGAGCTTTGGTTTCTCATACGCCATCATAAGATCAAGGGAAACTCAGATCTGAGGTCTGATTGTCAAATAAATCGTTGGATTTTCGTGGGTTTGAGCAGAATAGAAGCTGGTCGATGGAGATCTGGTTCGTTCAGTGTCGTTTCAAGCACCGATGTTCATCATTCGTTGCCACATGGCCACATGTTGTTGTTGCCAAGCCAATGCCTCTGTGACCTCCCGTGGCCATATTCAACTTGTTTGCGCAGTTCCCATCGCCGGATCAAACCTCGTTAAGCAAAAACAGCTCACCGATTTTGTGTAGCTACTTTCGATTGTCCTCGGCGGTTCCATGTTGTTGTCGACCAAGCCACGCATAGCCCTCGCCGCCACCGACGCGTCGGTGCCTTTGGAATCGTAATCGGATGAGTTATCGCCCTAATCCCTTGATTTGTATGCTAAACTTGATTAGGATGAGCTTAGATTAGTTTTAGTATACTTAGTACTAATTTAATTAACCATGGTTGAGTTAGTTAACGTTGCTTAGGTTAGTTAACCATAGTTACTTTTGTTAACCATGGTTGGGTTAGTTAACCTTGGTTGATAAGCTATCATGATAAGTGATAAGTGGTCTTGATAAGTTATCAAAGAAGCGATATGCTATCGATATTTTATGCGATAAGCTATCGAGAATCTTATGATAAGCTATCGCTGTTTTATATGATAAGCTATAACTATTTTTACGATAAACTATCAAGAATTTTATGATAAGCTATCAGTATTTTTATGATAAGCTATCACCTGTTTTATGATAAGCTATCAGTATTTTTATGATAAGTTATTAAGAATTTTATGATATTCTATCGATATTTTTATGATACGCTATCAAGTATTTTATGATAAGCTAGCGGTTTTTTTATGATAAGCTATTGGATTATTTTGATAAATATTATTCTCTAATTAAGTAAGCTAATTTTCGGCAATTGGATATTCTATTTGTTAATGTGTTTTTGTGTAGTATCTAATATTAAATTGTGATGTTGATATTGAGAATAGCCATATAAATTGGCTTATGTAATAAATTGATTGGCAATTCTCAATGATGTATGGATAGAAAATTATGTCGAGTCGGTGATTGAATTGTGTGTAAGTGATCACATACAATTTATTTACTGCATACATGACATAAGAGTTGCATTAATTTGAGATTCCCAGATAAGCTGGAAGACTCCCATATGAGACGGGCATGCATTCGATCGACCATAATTGATCGACTGGATTTATTTCCGGATAAGCCGGAAGACCCCTGAGGAAAGATGGGCGTGACCTCAATCGACCGTAATTGATCGACTGGAATTCCCGTGGAAGAACCCGTAGAAATACGAGCGTGCCCTCGATCGGCCGTAATTAATCGAATAAACAGTTGTCCCGACAAAACCGAAAGACCCCCGTGTGTGATTGGGCATGCCATGAGTGGCTGTAATGATGAAAGTATGCTTAAGCGCTATTAACACCTGATTTTCGATCGGACTTTTCCTTTATTTTTGGAAAATACATAAAAAAAATTGAAAAATTAACTTTGGTAGCCTTGGCCAACCTCAAGGAACCATTTTGACCAAAAAATATTTTTTCGTATTTTTCTCTTTTTTAATATTTTTGAAAAATAGAAAAATACATGAAAAATAAAAAAAATAGCATTTGAGGTCACAAAATATAGAAAAATATTATATATTTTTATTTTAATTCTATTTTCATTTTGACCTCACAAAAATTCAAAATTCAAGTTCAATTACATGTGTTTCTTCATATATCATAGAGTTGAATTTGGCTAAAAAATGTCATTTGAGTCTTTTAATTTACAATTTTTACATTTTTAGGAGCTTGACATTCAATTTGATTGCTCTACATTTTAATTTGGTCCAATCATGCACTGAATTGCTCAATTTTGGCTTGAGGGACCTAATTACATAAAATTCTTTACATTTTCGTCCATAGATGGCCAAAAGTCAAATTAAATTCTTTCGAACGATGCCCCTACAATTGTGAGACCCCTACCCTATAGTTTTTGGCCTTCTAAATCCATTGGTAGGTTCAATTTCTACAAATTCTTTCATTTAGGCATTGAAATTGACAAAAATTGATTTCGAATCTTAACAACATTTGGGGTTATTGATCACTTCCAAAGCAACTGTTCATGAAAATTACATTTTCGAAGATAGCTGGTTATGGGAAGTCCGATTTTGGAATCAATTTCATATTTGTTGGACATCTAGACCTTTAATTTGGAGAAAAATGTTGAATCGGGTCGACTGGGCCGGTGTGACCCGACCCGGTTGACCAAATGAACTAACAGAGCGTTGCTCTGTTCTCACGCCTGAGGATAAGAAGATGAGGAAGCTGAGCCGGAGGCAACTAAGGATGGTCGGCCATGATGGGAGATCGTGGGGCGGAGTTAGAGAGCACAACTATCGTGGATGTGGTGGCTGGAGGATTAAAAAAATCGGCAATGGGACTCTACAAAAGGGAGCTTGGGCCAAGAGAGAAAAAGCATAAGACATATCGAGTTCAGAGCAAAACCGACGCATAAGTGATTGTCCCCAACCTTTTGGGCATCCCATCGATCACTACCGGAGCCATCGTCGTTGTCGATAAGGCAAAAACAGGTCGATATACCCTTTCGACTCTCCCTTTCCCGTCGCATACTACATGTTTGATAAAATGCCAGAATGAGCATATCAATTTTTGGCTCTCGGCCGTGCCTCTACCGACCCCTTTTAGCTCTAGTCTTGTCTTAAAACTTCATTAGAACAATCTCTAAACTTTGTTCGGTCTTTGTTTTGCACTGAATCGACATATAAACCGAGCTCGAAACTTCGCCGGTCTTGGTCGGAACCAAGAGCTCACACAGACGAGCACGATGGATGGCAAGCTCGAGACGAGCTCAAGTCAGTCTCTAACCTTTCCATGGATGTTGTATGAATGGTCGAAATCGAGCTTTGAACGTAAAAAAAAATCTGCAAATTCCTCGCCGGCGCAGGGACTGAGGAGGTTCGGGTAAGGTGTTTCCAGCAAGTCTTTTGGTCTAAAGCAAACATATGTTGATGTGGAGCTTGTTAAGAGTCGAATGGTATTAAAATTGCGGAGTTTTGAGCATGCTTTGACATCGGAAAGGGACTTCCGGCGAGGCCCCGACAAATCTTCTTCCCCGATGAAGCATTGACCGGTCAACGCCGTGGCGTTGACGTGGCTGTCACGTGGTCGCCACGTCAGCGCGGTCGGTGATAACTAATAACATAAAATGAAAAAAAAATCGACGGTTCAAAGGTAGCCACGTGTCATAACCTGAGGCGTTGATTCGAATTGGCGTATAGAGCTGATGCAGTGTCGTTTTTGTGGAGGGTTGAACCGAGCCTCTGCGGATCGGGCCCAGTCGCCCGCGAGTCATCTGGGCCTCGCGCGGCCTGCATGGACCAAGAGGTCTGCTCACGCCGGGCCGGGTCCATCAACCCGGCCCGGCTCTTTTTTTTTTTTGAATTGAGTGTTCAAGGAGTAGTTGGATCGATTTGTGATAGTGTTCATAGACGATGTCTTAGTATACTTTAAGAGTTTTAAGGATCATGAGCAGCATTTGAGGATTATATTGAGGACTTGTTTGCCAAGTTTAGTAAGCACGAGTTTTAATTGACTCGTACAGCGTTCCTAGGTCATGTGGTTTATGGTGAAAGGATATCTGTGGATCGTAGGGGAGGTTCCACCTAGAACTTGGAACCTACCCTCGGGTACAGGTTCCTCATTTTTCGGAACTTGAAACCTACCATGTGTTCCCTGGAACCTGGAACCTACCCTGCCATAGGTTCCGAATCCGGTTCCAAGGTACCCTGGAACCTGCCGAGTCACGAGAAAAGATTTTTTTTATATGAATATGCAAGCTCAAATGTGAGTAATACATTTTTATACTATAACACCATTAGTCATTTCAATGAATCGTAAGGGAAACAACTATAGGAAATAGAAGTAGATAATTAACTATTAACAATGCACAATTGAGGTACGTTCAAACACTAATATAGAAAATTAGGATTTTTGTTTTATAACATATACAGTTCCGGTTCCGGGTAGGTTTCATAGAGGAACCGGGAACCGGAACCGTCGGTTCCTCAAAATGAGAAACCGAGAACCGGACCCGGCCACATCGGAACTGGGAACTGAACCGAACCGGAACCTACGGTTCGGTTCTCCGGTTCCCGGTTCTACCCGGGAACCATGCTCACCCCTAGTGGATCGGACTAAGATCGAAGTGGTCATGGATTGGCCAAGGTCGTTGTAGTGACAAAAGTTAGAAGTTTCCTAGGTTTGGCAGGCTGTTTCAATGTTTCATGGAATGGTTCTCTACAATACTTTGCCTTTGACGCGATGCAAAAGAAGGACGATAAGTCGAAATGGAAAAGATTTATCGATAGGTTTGACTTGTGAATACGGGTTTGTAATGAGACAACTAGTATTTGTGGATTATATAGGCTTGAATTGTGTTGTATCTTGATGATTTTAGTTATTGACTTTCACTAATGGCCTTGAGTGGTGATATGATTGAGATTCACAAGAAACGAGAATCATGAAGCTTTTAGCTGTCGCGACCCGTCCGAAGGCGGACGCGGCTAATGGATTACCGATCGCGGGCCTCGTGGGCTTTGGATCGGCGCGGGCCCTCCCAAGCCCATACCAAATCGCGGCGGGAGTTTTCTTTTAATGGGATTCGACGATAGGAGTCGATCGCTTTCGACCTTCAGTATGGTCGTGGTGGCATGTGCAATTTGTGCATGCATTTGGAGTCGCCACCGGTCTTTCTTGGAGGGTAGACCGGAAACCTTACTGATCGATTGGGAGAGATCGGTCAGTTCTGCGGAACTAGAGATTTTGGATTCGGGGACTTGGTTACGTCGGTATCATTACCAACGCCCTTTCGGTACCTAACGCGAGCGATTTTCCTAGCTAAGAGCTTATGCAAGCGCGATTTCTGGTGAGATAAGCTTGATTTAGAGTTTCATGCAGATTGGAAGACTATTCCTATCAATCACAATCAATTTAAATGAAAGCGCGATCAAGTACATAAATAAATCACACTAATGCACATCAATTCAAATCAACGGTGTCCTAATACATCCATGAGGGCTTAGATGGGGAATGATTTGGGACCAGGGGTAAAATGGAAAGATTTGGGGACGATTAGCCCGAAGGGCTAAATCGTCAACTTTTGGAAGATTTGGATACCGAATTACCCAAAATATTTCATGGCCAGTTGATTGTGGCCATTTCCCATTTTTGGGAATTTTTTTGGAATTTCTTGATTTTTCTTTAATTAATTTAATAATTTATTATTATTTTTTTTATTTTTTTTTGTTATTTAATTATTGCTTAATTAAAATGGCCAGATTCGGATAGGCTTCTTGGGCCCGGACCTGGGTCAGGCCGTTGGGCCTAATCCGAACCAGGAAAGAGGACCTGAACTGGGTCCATTTCACAACAAGCCCAACAAGCCCAATTTCCTTTCTTTAAGCCTAATAGATTAACTAGCCTAAGCCCAAACTTCCTCCTACCAGCCACAAACGCGGACCCAATTCTGACTAAGCCCACGAGCCTAAACAATTCCATTCAACCCAACATGCAAATAAACCTTACCGCACTATTCATCGTCTTCAACAACGGACGTCGCTTCTCCCATGCAAACAGAACCAGGCTTGAATGCTTTGGCTCCCGCCACATGCACCATCATGACGCGACTCCTTCCCCCCTGCATGCGGCTTGAAGCCGACGTGGCTCGCGTCGCCGAGCTTCGTCTCCGATCACCTCTGTCTGCGCGACCAATACCACCGTCGTCATCAGTCACCATCGCACCTCCCCAGGATTCCCAGTTCACTATGTCCCTCTTCGACCAGTTCGCGTCTTCTATTTACATCCCGCCGATCCTCTTCTGCGCCGGCGCTCCTCATGATGGACCCGATATCCATGAAAGGCCAGGGCGGATGAAGTCGGCGTTGTCGAAAACACTAGCTCGTTTCTGCCCACTTGCGGGTAGGATCGCTGACATACGCGTTGACTGCGCAGACGAAGGTGCGGACTATTTCGAGGCCCAGGTGACGGGGATCGGCGCTCGAGAGATCATGCAGCAACCGGATCCGGACGCTGAAGCAGCTCCCTCCCGTGGACTTCGGCTTGCCCGAGTCGCTCCACGGTCGTTTAGTGTCTGTCCAGTTGAGCTTCCTTGTTGGCAGAGGAGTGGCAGCTACGGTTCACATGTTGCGTAAGGTCACGGCGTCGACCCTGAGTTCGTTCCTACACAGTGGGCGGCTACGGCTCGTGGCAGAGGCTCAGTGGCCGAGCTGCCGGGACCAGAGTACCGCTTCGACTCTCTTCTCTCCTTTCGGGGCTCAGCATCCTCCGCCTTGGGAAGATGCTGAAGCAGAAGTGCCAGTCGAGGGGATTCGGTTTCCGGCCTGCGGATGCAGCTCTCCGAGTTAAAGCTGCGAGCTCGATCCGCTCAGCCCACTCGTATGGAAGCCACAACCCTCATATGGAAATGTACCATGGAAGCCGCTGCGTCCTCTGACCACCCTCTCCTTGCTCAAACCGTGAATATCCGAGAGAGAATGGAGCCGCCCCTCGCTCCGAGCTCTGTTGGATGCTCGGTCAGCTACTTCACAGCAAAAGTAGATGAAAATTACTACCCCAAAGAGAAAGATCTCCTTCCAATGCTGGTCGCTAAAATGAGGGAAAGAATGGAGAACTTCCTCGGAAATTATGCGAAAGACCCGGCGGATCGGACAGCTTCGACGTTGTGCAAAACGAGCGGGAGAGTTGTTTGAGGATTTGCCCGCCGAGCTTCTACTGGGTCACGAGCTGATGCCAGTTCGGATTATATGATGTCGATCCGATGGGGAAGACCTCCCTGGGCGAGCATATGCAGGTCGGAGTAAGCATGGTGGTACTGGTGGATGTTCGATCTTCTGCCGTCTCTTTCCCGCGGCATATTTTTTTGTGGAGAGTCCTCTCCTCCCCCACTCCCTTTCCTTTTTATTTATTTATTTTTCTCAAACCCCTCCCCCTCGCTGGACCTGCCTCCACCGAAAGGGAGATATTCTCCCTCTTTACCGTATTTTATTGCTTCCTTCTTGCTTTCCTACCTGGCTCCTTCCATTGTCTCTTTTATTTATCGTGCCGTCCCTTAGATCGAAGCCATTCCATCATTGAGTGCCGAGAAGATTGAAGTTGGCATCCTAAGGATTAAAAGGATTTCGTGTCGTTAGCCTCATGATATCAAAATGGGAATTCCATGAACTACTAGGCCAAATTGAAATATAGAGGCATCATATTGAATGTCAACATCTCAGATTATAAATTATAAATTAAAAGACTTAAATGATATATATATTTTTTGTCATATTCAACTTCATGCATTATCGAACACATGCAATTGAACTTGAGTTTTCTTTTTTTTTTATGATGTCAAAATGAAAAGGAAATTAAAATAAAAACAATGACTATTTTTGTGTATTTTTCTGACCACGAATGCAATTTTATGATTTTTTTTGCTATATTTTTTAATTAATTATTTTAAAAATTAAAGCAAGAAGGAATTAAAAATTAGGTGTCAACAGCTGCCCCTCTTTGAGAGTGAGCTCGTCAGAGGTTGCTTTTAAAGACAAGATGACACCTGAATCTTGACCGACTTGACTGAGGGAAAAGAAATGCTATGACATCGAAACCTTAGGCTTTTGATGGAGGCTCAAATCAATCTCCGGTTTGTTCTTGCAGTTTGAACATGGGTTAAGGGGAGGGAGGTTTACCTGAAGCTCATATGTCGGACGCTGCTCCCTGCGACAACTTTCAAGAAGATACCTAGGATTCGTCATTTAGAATATCCTAGGGAGATTAAGCTCTGACCTGTATGGTAGGTCCTACCATTATTGGATTCCTAACTGGCAGGAACCCTAGGAAGGCGCATCCCACGCTTTGGGATTTGCCAAGGATTTTGATCCGTATGGTGGATCGGACCAGAAATGGTTCACCTACTGTAAGGTTTACCTAGGGAAACGACTCTTTCCGTGTCTGGAATTTGTCAAGGTTTTGATCCGTATGGTGGATCGGACCATTAGGCTGATCCTTCAGGCGGTTTCTACCATATTTGACCCTTCAGGCGGTATCTACCGTGGTTTGACCCTTTAGGCGGTATCTACCGTGTGTTGACCTTTCAGGCGGTTTCTACCTTTGTTTTGACCCTTCAGGCGGTTTCTACCTTTGTTTTGACCCTTCAGGCGGTTTCTACCATTGAGTTGATCCTTCAGGCGGTTTCTACCTTGAGTTGACCCTTCAGGCGGTATCTACCTTGATTTGACCCTTCAGGCGGTATCTACCTTGAGTTTAACCCTTCAGGCGGTTTCTACCTTCAGCTTGCTTTGAAAAGGGGTCTCATGACGAGGGTTCTCCACGTCCGATGAGACTGCCTAAATTTTTGAAAATGGATCCCGAGACGAGGGTTCTCCACGTCCGATGAGACTGTTTGATTTTTGAAAATGGGTCTCATGACGAGGGTTCTCCACGTCCGATGAGACTGTTTGATATTTTGAAAAAAATGGGTCTTGGGACGAGGGTTCTCCACGTCTGATAGGACTTTTTCTTCTAAAAGGGTTTTTCTTCCCTTTTTTTTTTTTTCAGAGATCCCGAAATTTGTCGGGAATTCAGTTTTTTTTTTGAAGCAGTGAAAGATTTCATTTCGACAAAGCTTCACTTGAGCCTGTTGAGGCGACATTCTGGGAGCTGGGTTTTCCAGGTATCCTGCAGAAGTTTGAGCCTGAAAGATTTTTCTTCACCAAGCAAACGTTAGTAATCCTTGGGAAGACTGCGGCTGTCCATTTTGACAAAACCGTATGTTTTAAGTTTTAATCATGAGATGAGCATTTTAATGCTGGAGGTTATCAAAAGCATTCTTGCAACATGCAAATGTGATCACAAATCCCTTGCACGGAAAATCTGGATCAACAGTTTGAAAATTCCAAAAAGAGTTTGTTCAAAACATCAATTGGAATATTTCTCGACAATGAGGTCTTCTCACCTGTTTTACGATAGTGGTTTTTTTATAGGGGATGCACTCGATTCCCTACTGACCTATGCCTAGGTTTTAGGCTCATTCGCAGCGCATACATTTTGATCGGTCGGGAGGTCTTCCACGGGACCATAATGTTGGGCTTGGATATTGGTTTTTAAGGGGGACCCGCTTTGGAGTCGAGGCCATTGAATGAAAGTCTTCACCATTTGCTCCGGGTTTACAAGTCAAGAACCCTGCAAAATGAGAAAGAAATAGTTTTGCTCGTACTTCTTCGAGCTAAGCTATATGTTAACCCAAGTGTCTTAGTCAGAGAAGACTGTTTCAGGGTTGTGATGTTGGTAGGATCGGGGACCGAAAAAGGCTTGTTTTTTGCCCAGAATTTATGAGGGGTTTGACATTGGTGATCATTGGAAATCTGCCACATGTTCTTTCTTTTCTGCATCTTTAGCCTTTGAGGCGTGCAACCTATCTTGCGGTGTGCACCAGCTCTTTAAGGAGCGTCTCTTGTCGCATTAAGAGACTGATGACTCTGTCTGCGTCTCTGCTCCACGCTTGACATCATTTGGAGAGTAGTCTTTTTTTTATCTGACTCATTTAGGAATTTTTTTTTTCATTCAAGTTTCACTGGGGATCAAGCAAACAGCTTGCACAAGCATCGGCCTTGCTTTTACCAGGCACTTTGCTTTTTCTCGATGCCGTGGATTTTTCTCATTCATTTTTGAAATCCCACTTTTTCTCATCTTCATGGGATCATGTTAGACATATAGTCTAAACATGTTTTAAATATCAGTCCGGGAATTCTCTTCGTAATCCCTGAGTCTTGAACTCTTCCATTTTTGAAGTGGTGCGGCATCCGTCTTGGAATGATCACCAATGGGTTCATGAAATGAATTTGCAGGCTCAACTTGGTTGTGCAAATGATACAGTGTGTGAGATAAAGAATGAATGCTTCTCGTCATCCTATGGCACTTGGATTACCATATAAACAACACACAAAGATTAATGTTAGTCCGAGCAAGAAAATTTCTAACCATTTTCTCCTGACGCTGCTGGACTCACCTCCATTTTGCCCCGATGTGGGGTGGTTCTTGACAGGGTTAAGAATGAAAACCGCCGTTCAAAGGGGTTATCAACGGTCACCTGTAGTGTTTGGGGGATATGAAACGAATGCCTCCGTCGTCCCAACCCATGTAATCGCTGCGAATGGTCCCTACTTCCGTAGGTCCAGATTTTGTTATCTGCCCACTCCATTCATCTCTCAAGTGTGTGTGGGACATGTTTGGATTAGGCTTCGCCTCTCGTCTGAGAAAACACTCTTTTAAACGGTTTGAAAAACTTTTATTGGAAAAAGTCTTTTTGTTTTCTCCAAAGATTTTACCCATCAAGGGGATTTTATGATGCACCATGTATGTTCTTATTCATGCTTCAGGTAACCTCCCGATTTAAATCGTGAATATCGATGCATTGGGAAATCTTTATGCCGGTTGAAAGGATTCTGACATTTTTTATCTCCCGCTAACTGGGAAAAGGGATACTTACCTGTCCGTTGCAGCTGCGGATCCCTGCAAATGTAAAAGAAGCATATCATTGTAGGTTCACGAATTTTTCAAAAATCGAAACGATACATCCTACCCTTGGTCATGTACTCTAACGAGTAGTACATGGGATGTAAAAACCTGTTCGCTTCCAGGGCGATTCCCCTGTCAAGGATAAACAATGAGTGTTAATTCATATTCCCAAATTCAAGACAAATTGGGACGATACAACTTTACTCTTGATTTTCATCCCATTCTGATGTTGCGTATTGATATGAACAACCTCTATCAAATCCGCCTATCCATGCTTGGAGTGTTTGTAACATCAATGGTTCATCTGCCCCCAGCTGGGCAGCGTCTGTTCTGCTATTTGAACGCATGACTCATTGAGTGATTTATCCATGTTTATCATCTGAGAAGGAAAAGAAAGAATACATTACTTCGGTATTCGATTGAAGATCGTTTAGGAACGATACATCGTTTTACCAAATAGGTGGCTTCGCGGCCAAACGTATTTCGTGTTGAAGGGGTAGATCCCATTATGCTCCGCGGGTGATAATTATGGTTCATGGAACTTGCTCCACGGATTAAGTGATTAATCCACGGCCTTCGGCTTGAAGATGCTCAAAGGGTGATGTTGACACTCACGCGCAATTAGTTCTAGATATTAATGAAAGATGTTCCCGTGGGAATCTTACAGTGCGATCAACAACATATGCAATAGGAGTATTCAACCCCTTTTCTCGAAGCATTTTTCATCGAGTAGCCATGCCTTGCATCAGACGTTTGATCACCGGCCTCGCGTCACCACTGCGATGGTCCTCCGGCTCCAAATTGATCGAGCCAAAGATTGAACTCATCGCCAAGGAAATTGCTCGGGTCTTCGAGCCATTGATGTTCAAGTTGGGTATCAACGGTTGTTGGGGGCAGATTTCTTTCATTGCCTTCGTTGTGAGGGATTGGAGTCTTTGAGCTGGAACCTTCATCATTGCCCTGTTGGGGTTGAGACATACATTCCCGAAGAGTATTGATCCAAGTGTCCAGCTCCTCATCAAGGAAATCACCTGTTCTTTCTAGCCCTTGGTGCCCAGATTGGGTGTCGTCGACTGCAGGCGAGGGATTCCTCTCTTTGCTCTCTCCGTGAGCAATTTGACCCCTCGAATTGGAACTTCCTCCAATGACCGGCAGGTTCATATGTGCACTCTCTACCAATGTCAGATCCGCTTCAGGGACAGCATTAATGACTGATTCGCGCTCAAACTGAGGAATCTCTATGTGCTGGAACTGTGGCATATACTCCTGAGGAGTATTGAGATAGCTCGGCGGAGCATTCTGATTTGGGTTAGAGGAGTCGCTGACACGACTGCTAGTCCCGTCATGGCTGAAACACGGTTGGGTGCTCTTGGCTCTCCAATCATCATGGTTGTAACTCTGCCCAGCACTTGAGCTCCAACTGGCTTTATGATGGTTTAACGCTATCCTTCCATCCCTTAGCAATCTCCTATAGTACTTGAGGTGAGACTCAACGTTAATTCTAGAGAGCCCCGGCACATTCATAATCTCGAGTATGCGTAGTGGGCTAGCCGAATCAACTCCCAGCTCTCGAATTGCATCAACAAATTTGGTGTGAAGTTCATAGGTCCAGTAAAACCTTGTTCTCTTATCACCCAAAATATCGTCAATACTTCGGTAGCTATTCTCTACGGGATCTAGTCGTTTCAAAAGTTGTCCAGGGAGGGACTCACCGACTTTGGATTGGCTGGTTGCGACAGCGAGTTCGTCATTGAGAGAATTCCCCCTGTGATGATTCATATCCCATTTCTCAGAGGATGTTGGTGTTGACTTGCTCATGCAGATCTCCGGCGGTATCTGGCTGTGTCGGAAAATGCTGTGGAGAATACGGTAACAGCTGAGCGTTATTCGTCAACATGGATGGTTCATCGAGGAACACCTCGCCGAGGACAACAGGATTACCACAATTAAGGCAGGTGGCCTTGGTCAGAGCTTCCTTATATCTCGCGCTTTCAGCTTGAAGCTTCTCATTCTCCTCCTTCAGGACCAGTAACTCATGGTCTGCGTATTGCTGTTTCACCCGGGTTCGTTTGTTGGCGAACCAAAACTTGACCTTCGAAAGCTCCAATCCTATCTTTCGGCTCAACTCCATTTTCTGTTGTCTGCTTGGAGTGGGGCATTCATTGAAGAAAGCTTCGAGCTCTCGGATTTGGCCTGGAGTGTGGCGTTGTAGTTGCTTCCTTTTCCGACTCCGGTCATCATTGTATACTCCTTCTTCGTAGCTGAAACCTAGAATTTCATCGCTGGAGGAGTCAGTCTCTATGGCCTTCGGGCAGGATTCAGCTCCAGGATCTTCAAAGTCTCCCAGCAGTTCGTGCTCAGAAATGTCCAGGTCGGGCGTTTCTAGCAGATGGGAATAACTTTTAAACATGATGGATCGGGGTATCTCGGGCTGATCTAGTTCACTCAGCTTTCTCAATTCGCTCTTACGTGTTTGCTCACTCTAGAAATTTTCTCAAGTGATTGTGCGTGTCCTGGAACCATCCTTCAGGCTGCATATGAAGACCAGCAAGCAAGCGCTCCTCCCGAGATCCTGCAATTACTCATCGTCTGTATTCCCCTTTCTTTTTCCTCGTGATAGGATCACAAACTCTCTTGCATTGATTCGGTTTCATCGAGTATTGCGCTCGTCCCCTAGTTCAGTCTTCAAAGTGGTGGGTCTACAATCTTTCGGCGCCTTTTATGATTTGCTAGGCCCGAGAACGTGGGGAGCAGCGGTGGACCCGCAATTAATGACTCCGTTTAATTCATTTAGCTCCATGGGAATTAACGCTATGATCTTCTCTCAACCCCTTTTCATCGTTCAAACGAAAGTGGCATTTTCTCTGTGCATGCAGTTACTCTTCATTTCAGCATCCCGGGCGCTTGGTGAGGAATGAGTTCGTGGCCACTCAAAATTTTAAAGACCGTCTCTGGTTTCAGACTTAATCTAACAAGGGATCATCACAACTGAGCATGACGATGTTCGTCGATAGCGTTGGTTTAACTATAGTCATTAAAGAAAAATGCTCCCGTAGGAACTTTACAACGGATAAAATGAGTGATCTACTCGTGAACATGTTCTTCTTTCTATGGGTGTTCGTAGTGAGCGACCCATCGTGCCCCGAGTCAGGTGCTAGATCATGGCTGTCCAAGCATGCCAGCTTCCCACTGATTGAACAAGGCATCGAGCCCCTCATCGAAGAAATCGTCTGTCGTGGGTTGACCAGCGGCAGGCAGAGCACCAGCCGACTGCTGCTCGAATGGAGGAGTTCGCACTCGCTGTACTTGTGACACGCGCTCTTGAGAAGTGTTGAAATGGCCCGGGAGGACATTCTGATCAGCTTTCAGTTTGCCGGTGGTCGGGTTGCTAGCTTGATTGATGCTTAGATTTGGCCGGGTATCTCTTGATGCCTGAGCATTACAATGGCGGTCGCCCCTAGCTTTTGAGCTCGAGACGGATTCCTCCCGGTTTAGCTCCGCTCGACGTTGTTTTAATAGCTTTCTGTAGGCAGCAAGGTGATTCCTGACCAGCTCCTTACTAAGCCCCGGTACATTCATGGCCTTAAATATGCGCGTGGGAGTTGCTGAGTCGATCCCCAATTTGGTGAACCACGTCTAGGAATCTGGAATGCAATTCAGGGGGCCAAGCGAACCTCCTCTTATCGTGGCCCAAAATTGCATCGATGGCTTGACGACTGATTAACTCATCTCCAGCAGGACCCGACCCTATCGAAAATTGTTGTGCATGAGGCTGATATGCTTTGAGCTGGTCGGCGGTAACATCCAGCTCCTTGAAACTGTAACTCCAATCAAAGCGATGCAAATCCCATCCCCCAGGAGGCATTTGTATCATCTTCGTAGGATCATCCTACTCATGCGTGACTCCGGCAAAATCTGGTTGAGCAGGAGATGCCCCGAGGGAGTAGGGTGGTAAATGAACGTCTTCAATCATCGCGTGAGGCTTATCGGGGAATATCTTACCGAGGGCGACGAGGTTATCGCAATGAGGGCAAACGGTAATATTGAGAGCTTTTTCATACCTCATGTTTTCTGTTCGCAGCTTTTGGTTTTCTTCCTTTAAAATCTCGACCACCTGACGTTTGCGTTGAGCCTTCGATTTGGATCTCCTATTTTGAAACCAAAACTGGATCCTCGACTGATTAATCCCCAACTCCCGGCTCAATTCAATTCTCCACTTCTTTTTCATGTAATGGCTTTTACTGAAAAGGGTTTCCAACATTTGGGTTTCCTCCTGAGAGTATTGGTGAGGACGTCTTCTTTTCCCGAGTTGAACATCGTGGATGTCGTTGTCGTCGTCGCCGTGATCTTGATTTCCGTTGCCAGAAGTGTTGGGCTCCATGGTTTTGGCGTTAGACTTGATCTTGGAATCTTCGAGATCCCTCTGTAGTTCAATTTCTGAGATTTTTGAGTCAGTCGCCTCCAGCAGCTGACAATAACCTCTTAAATATGTTGGATTGAGAAATGTTTGATTGGTTCTTGCCCACTCAGAGTTCTCCACTCTCTCATGTATGCTCACTCCCTATAAAGTTTTCTTCGAGTGACTTCGTATGTTCAGGAGACGCTCTTCAAGCATCATTAGGCAAACGTTCCCCCTCAAGACTTTGAATTTCTCGCTTAGCTTTTCAATCGTGATGAGACTGCCAAATCCTGTTAGGGCTCTCTTCGATAGTTGCGCTTACCTCCCACCTAACTCTAATAATGGTGATCCCGACAAATCTTTTACATCTTTTAATTGATGAGCCAGAAATCGCGGACCGAAACGAATCCAATGGTTCTCGTGAGGGGACCTCCTGCTTTACCCCCTAACTGGGCTCCACCAGCATTATTACTGAGACCCTTCATCATCCTCGAGTTGCTATAAAATGAGGAATTAATGTATGGAAGGTTAACGTTCTCGCATAATCAGCTTCTTCCTTCTAATCTCTCTGTTAAACTCGTCTTATTCTCAAGCCAACCCAACGCAAATGGCCTCCTCTCCCGTACGCACTTTTTCAACTGAGGTCTTGGCCCAGTGGGAAAAGCTTTATAACCTACTGGGTCGCGGTTACGCACACATAACCGATCATTCTGCGACCGAGGATGAAATCCGTGTCCTGCTCGAGGACCTTGATACCACTTCTCTCGAAGGTACTACACTGGGGAGGGAATATAGAATTTTCCCGACTCTCTTTGCACACTCCTTAGAGGCCTACCGTGCTGCTAATCGGGAGGTTCTCGTGGCTCGCGTCTTGCGAGCTCGTTATGAGGATCGATCTGATCATTTGGTGCTGACCAACTATCTGGCCGATAGTTACAAAAAGGCCATCGAGTTTGCTAATGAGCGGGTCGCGACGTTGCTTCGCGAGAGGAGAAATCTGGTGGAGCAATTGGCCCTATCCCTGACCACCGGCGAGCATGACCGCCGCAATGTCCTGTTGAGGCTTCAGAGCGATTGGCAGGAAGAACGGCTCGACAAAATAACCGCGGACATAGCTCGCGGGAATGGACTGGTTCGAGACCTGGAAACAATCGCCGAAGAACATGAGACCAAGGTCGCCGAAGTTAAGGGAGAATGCAAAAGTCTTCTCCTCAGGCTTGCCGACCATGACATGCGGAGTTGGGAGTATGAGCAGAGCATTAATAACATTGAGGGTCAGTTGGGCTCCTTCGTGTCGTTAATTAGGGCTCACTTCGGCTTTACTTTTCTACCCCGAATTGTATGACCTGCTTTTGAAAACCCTCCACTGAGCAAAATAAATGAGAACTCTTGTGTGTGTGTTTTAACTTCTGTATGGTTCATTTCTTCGAGCATCCGAACATCTTCAACTTGGGTGAGCCGAACCATAATATCAATAAGCCGAGCAAATATGTCCTGATTTTATAACTCGCTCATGATCAGATGAGATAATAGCCTTAGACTTGTCCAGGAAAAGATTTCTCTCTATTACCTATTTTTTTTACCTGCAAATAAAAAGACAGAATCAGAAGGAATAATTTGAAAAAGAAATCAAAAGCCCCTTTCAATCCAATGCTTGCCCATGATTAATAAGGACAAGAACTTTTACAAGGGTTTTAATCTTGCGCGAAAAGTTTTTATCAATATTCCTCGAAAGAAAGCATACTATTGAAAGGAATGTAATTCACAATAATCGCTTTTGATCAATTTCGAGAGGAACGAATTACTCAAAAGTGCGAGGCATAATAACGTGTTTTAAATTTAATTGAAGATACGGCATCCAAATCAAGGCCGTTTTGTTAAGAACGAGAGTAATTTGGACATCTATCTCGTCATTAAATTCAAAACAACGCCGATATTCTCGATCAATTATCGTGGATTACCAGCGACGTAAAACATGCATGGACCAATTCAAGTGTATAATTCCTTCTAGCGAAATTGGGGTTGGATTACCCTATACGACCAAAAAGGTCGTGCAAGATTTCCAATTTTAATTTCCTCTAAAGGAATTATAAACTTGACTTGGGAGTATTCGGATGATTAGAGAAAATGCCACTATCACATTCCCATGACCTGTCAAGAGAAATACAACCAAGTTCCATCTAAATGTATACACCAATAGATCCCTAATACAATCACTCTAAGGGGTGAGATAGAGAAAGCCTCGATAAAAGTAAACCCTATACAAGAGGACTAGTAATGGAAAATGGAACAAAGGAATGTGATCCTAACGTTTAAGGATGCCCCAAGTTCGATCTGTGACTTCCGGATCACTTGCCCCAACTCGTCATCTTCATTGGACGATATCTCAATAATGTCCATAGTAGGCTCCTTTGTTGCTCACTCGGTGCTTGTCATGGGATATCATCCTCTTCGTCTTCTATCAAGGACGTTTGGGAAAAACACACACATCTATCCTTGAAATGGCATTTAATCTAATCACCAGAATGCAATGAATGAAATGCCTATATTTATATGAACTGTAATAGATTCGAGGTATAGAGAGTCTTACCAACCAAACTCGTCGACTTATGTGCGGTTTTAGGTGTACCAACCGCCCAAAGACATGCGCATGAGACAAGTTATGGTGAACTTCTAAAAATCAGAGGGTTTGGCACCTAAGGTTAAGGTTCCCACTTCGAGTTCTAGAAAGAGCCGATTCCATTGCACAGCTATCGTTGCATTGGGACTCGATCCATAGTTCGAAGCGAGCGGAATTGAAAAGTGGATTACCCCGCGTTTTTCCTCACGGAGATTCCATTTTCAATTCCTTCTATTGTGTTCCTATAGGCGACGCCCGGGGTTTTAGGCGCGGTTGTGTGTGTCCACGTGTTGTGATCATCACAATGCAATTCATGCATAGCAGTTTATCAATCAGCACTTCAAATCATCCACACAACATACATTCCTACGCCCAACCTGCATAAGACAATGTTAATCACGGACTACACCCCTTATTTCTCCAATCTGCAAAAACATATAACCCCTATCATGAGCGGACTTACCTCACCTTCAAGAGCGCCTGCAAGGTTAGAAAAATCACTCAACGTTTTAATTACGGCCTAAGTCCACTTGAGGTCTAGAACCATAGGTTCTAGAACAAAGGTCCCCAGCGGAGTCGCCAGCTGTCGCGACCCGTCCGAAGGCGGACGCGGCTAATGGATTACCGATCGCGGGCCTCGTGGGCTTTGGATCGGCGCGGGCCCTCCCAGGCCCATACCAAATCGCGGCGGGAGTTTTCTTTTAATGGGATTCGACGATAGGAGTCGATCGCTTTCGACCTTCAGTATGGTCGTGGTGGCATGTGCAATTTGTGCATGCATTTGGAGTCGCCACCGGTCTTTCTTGGAGGGTAGACCGGAAACCTTACTGATCGATTGGGAGAGATCGGTCAGTTCTGCGGAACTAGAGATTTTGGGTTCGGGGACTTGGTTACGTCGGTATCATTACCAACGCCCTTTCGGTACCTAACGCGAGTGATTTTCCTAGCTAAGAGCTCATGCAAGCGCGATTTCTGGTGAGATAAGCTTGATTTAGAGTTTCATGCAGATTGGAAGACTATTCCTATCAATCACAATCAATTTAAATGAAAGCGCGATCAAGTACATAAATAAATCACACTAATGCACATCAATTCAAATCAACGGTGTCCTAATACAGCCATGAGGGCTTAGATGGGGAATGATTTGGGACCAGGGGTAAAATGGAAAGATTTGGGGACGATTAGCCCGAAGGGCTAAATCGTCAACTTTTGGAAGATTTGGATACCGAATTACCCAAAATATTTCATGGCTAGTTGATTGTGGCCATTTCCCATTTTTGGGAATTTTTTTGGAATTTCTTGATTTTTCTTTAATTAATTTAATAATTTTTTTATTATTTTTTTTATTTTTTTTTTGTTATTTAATTATTGCTTAATTAAAATGGCCAGATTCGGATAGGCTTCTTGGGCCCGGACCTGGGTCAGGCCGTTGGGCCTAATCCGAACCAGGAAAGAGGACCTGAACTGGGTCCATTTCACAACAAGCCCAACAAGCCCAATTTCCTTTCTTTAAGCCTAATAGATTAACTAGCCTAAGCCCAAACTTCCTCCTACCAGCCACAAACGCGGACCCAATTCTGACTAAGCCCACGAGCCTAAACAATTCCATTCAACCCAACATGCAAATAAACCTTACCGCACTATTCATCGTCTTCAACAACGGACGTCGCTTCTCCCATGCAAACAGAACCGGGCTTGAATGCTTTGGCTCCCGCCACATGCACCATCATGACGCGACTCCTTCCCCCCTGCATGCGGCTTGAAGCCGACGTGGCTCGCGTCGCCGAGCTTCGTCTCCGATCACCTCGTCTGCGCGACCAATACCACCGTCGTCATCAGCCACCATCGCACCTCCCCAGGATTCCCAGTTCACTATGTCCCTCTTCGACCAGTTCGCGTCTTCTATTTACATCCCGCCGATCCTCTTCTGCGCCGGCGCTCCTCATGATGGACCCGATATCCATGAAAGGCCAGGGCGGATGAAGTCGGCGTTGTCGAAAACGCTAGCTCGTTTCTGCCCACTTGCGGGTAGGATCGCTGACATACGCGTTGACTGCGCAGACGAAGGTGCGGACTATTTCGAGGCCCAGGTGACGGGGATCGGCGCTCGAGAGATCCTGCAGCAACCGGATCCGGACGCTGAAGCAGCTCCCTCCCGTGGACTTCGGCTTGCCCGAGTCGCTCCACGGTCGTTTAGTGTCTGTCCAGTTGAGCTTCCTTGTTGGCAGAGGAGTGGCAGCTACGGTTCACATGTTGCGTAAGGTCACGGCGTCGACCCTGAGTTCGTTCCTACACAGTGGGCGGCTACGGCTCGTGGCAGAGGCTCAGTGGCCGAGCTGCCGGGACCAGAGTACCGCTTCGACTCTCTTCTCTCCTTTCGGGGCTCAGCATCCTCCGCCTTGGGAAGATGCTGAAGCAGAAGTGCCAGTCGAGGGGATTCGGTTTCCGGCCTGCGGATGCAGCTCTCCGAGTTAAAGCTGCGAGCTCGATCCGCTCAGCCCACTCGTATGGAAGCCACAACCCTCATATGGAAATGTACCATGGAAGCCGCTGCGTCCTCTGACCACCCTCTCCTTGCGCAAACCGTGAATATCCGAGAGAGAATGGAGCCGCCCCTCGCTCCGAGCTCTGTTGGATGCTCGGTCAGCTACTTCACAGCAAAAGTAGATGAAAATTACTACCCCAAAGAGAAAGATCTCCTTCCAATGCTGGTCGCTAAAATGAGGGAAAGAATGGAGAACTTCCTCGGAAATTATGCGAAAGACCCGGCGGATCGGACAGCTTCGACGTTGTGCAAAACGAGCGGGAGAGTTGTTTGAGGATTTGCCCGCCGAGCTTCTACTGGGTCACGAGCTGATGCCAGTTCGGATTATATGATGTCGATCCGATGGGGAAAACCTCCCTGGGCGAGCATATGCAGGTCGGAGTAAGCATGGTGGTACTGGTGGATGTTCGATCTTCTGCCGTCTCTTTCCCGCGACATATTTTTTTGTGGAGAGTCCTCTCCTCCCCCACTCCCTTTCCTTTTTATTTATTTATTTTTCTCAAACCCTTCCCCCTCGCTGGACCTGCCTCCACCGAAAGGGAGATATTCTCCCTCTTTACCGTATTTTATTGCTTCCTTCTTGCTTTCCTACCTGGCTCCTTCCATTGTCTCTTTTATTTATCGTGCCGTCCCTTAGATCGAAGCCATTCCATCATTGAGTGCCGAGAAGATTGAAGTTGGCATCCTAAGGATTAAAAGGATTTCGTGTCGTTAGCCTCATGATATCAAAATGGGAATTCCATGAACTACTAGGCCAAATTGAAATATAGAGGCATCATATTGAATGTCAACATCTCAGATTATAAATTATAAATTAAAAGACTTAAATGATATATATATTTTTTGTCATATTCAACTTCATGCATTATCGAACACATGCAATTGAACTTGAGTTTTCTTTTTTTTTTTTATGATGTCAAAATGAAAAGGAAATTAAAATAAAAACAATGACTATTTTTGTGTATTTTTCTGACCACGAATGCAATTTTATGATTTTTTTTGCTATATTTTTTAATTAATTATTTTAAAAATTAAAGCAAGAAGGAATTAAAAATCAGGTGTCAACATTAGCGTAGATTTGAACTAGTGAATGTGCTTGAGGTTTAATGACTTATTTATGGACGAAGGGCTAGTTGGATCATATGATTGTGATTTTGGATTGTCAATGATCAAATTTGTTGATATGTAGTGGTTGACAAGTGGAATGAATGATAAGTTCGGAAGATGAAGAGTTAGATTTGAATCGTTGGAGTTTGGTGGTTAGTTTGCTTGCTATGATTGTGGTGATTGATAATTATGGATTATTAGGTCTGAATTTGTGTGGTACTTTGATGGTTTATGTTATTGATTTTTAGTGACGGCCCTGATTGAAAAAAAAAAAGATGAGGTTCACAAGAAAGTGAACGACGAATGTTTGGGCCAGAGGTCAGTGTGATTGAATGTATATGAAATTTGTATGGATAACGATCGAACATGAGGCTATAGATCGATCTTAGGTAAATGATATTTGAGATGTGATGGTCGCTTGGGGAATTAGTGTTTTGATTGATAAGGACTGATATGAAAGTGAGTGATACTTGAAGAATAGTGAAGACGATCATGCATTGCATGTGTTCATTACATTAAAATCGAAAACTGAGAAGCGTGTACGCATGAGCATATCATTATTTTGTCGGACTTGATAAACCGTCACTTGGTATGGTACAAGCTGAGTGGAATGCCTAGAAGCCGTAATATATGGTATCAGAAGTGTCAAGGGGACTCAACTTTGTAGATGTGTGGCTTGGAGAAGTCCTGTAATGACCTGGTCCGACGAGGGCATGGAGTGTCGCCGGGGCAGAATGGCCTGAGTAAGGAGCGGCTTCTGGCAGACTTCTAGGATAGTAATAAGAGCAGGGATGAATCAAGCCATACGTTGAAAAAAAGTGGGTCTAGGTATCGGGTTAAACCTAAACTTTATTAAAAAATACATTGCATTAAAGTCTGTTCTCAAAGTGAAAAAAAAAATATTTTCGAAAATGCATAGCATTGCATCTCAAAGATCAAAGTGGTGAATGAGAGAGCGATGAGTGGATTGAAGTACCATGGACAAGGATGTGGAAATGCCTATATTGCTTGGTGGGAAGTTGGTGAAAGTCTGTTGTGATACCTCCGAGCTTGTTGCCGGAGAAGATCCCGTCTGTATGAGGGATGTGTTGTTTGTATGTGCCTATAGTGATGTATCATGAAGAGGTCTAGATTGCGTCATGGAATGCCTGGAGGTTGATTCCTAGAGATCCGGGGATTGCGTTAGACTTGTTTGAAATTGTATTTTGTATGAGGACTGTAACCAACGGAACCACATGCAGGCTTGTGGAACGAAGAGTTGTGGAAACGAACTTGAAAAGTTGGAAATGGCAAGTTTGAGTAGATGGCATAGTGGAGTTGCCGGATGAATTCGTGAGTTGATGGCATGATAAAATTGCCAGTTGAATCTATAAGTTACTAAGGTCAGTGATGACCCAGAACAAGATTAAGGTTGGGAGATGTGGCGATTAAGGAAAATAAATGATTAGAGTGCCCAACGAAAGTGTAGCAGATAGATTGATGAAGTCTGCACATTTCATCGTAGTGCGAAAGAATTTCACTTTAGATGAATGTGTAGAGTTGTATGTACAATATATAATACGTCTTCATGGGGTGCCAATGCCGATCACATCGGACTGTGATCCCAAGTTCAATGCCACATATTGGAAAAAAAAAAAAACTTACAGACTGCATTGGGAATGAATTTGTAGTTTAGCACGGCTTATTAACCGCAGATGAATGGGAATGAATATCCGATTTCTTTCTTATAATTTAGCACGTAAATAATGTAAAGTGATCGGTGGATCTCAAAATGGAATTGACATAACAGGAAATTGAATTTTTTCTTAGTCACCAATACATTACCGCAATAACGTCTAGCTTAAAATGCATGTTTGACATGAATATATGATTTTTTTTTTTAAATTTGGGTTAATACCACGAAAAAATCCTAAACTAGTACACTTGTGATGAATTTACCTCAAACTATTTTCTTTAGCATAAAAACCCCCAAGCTGGTACAATTGTGACAAATTTACCATCGTCAAATTTTCTTAAATTTAAGCGTCAAATTGCTGAGTTGAATGCACGTAACTGTTCACATGTCAAGCCCCGAACCCTGCGAGCACATGAACATCCCACCTGGCCGTTCATCTTTAGAATGACACCCAGGGTCCTTCGACCTACGACTTATCAAATCCTTACAATAGAAGGAACAAGAGGAAACGAGACAACTACTTCTTCCCTTTAATATAAATGATGACTTTAGGACGTTCCAATACAAGAGCATTTTACTCCTAAGGTAAAGCATGACTTCAACATATAACTCTAACTTCAAAACATTAAGAGATCCTCATAGACATCAACAATCAAGACAAACTTCTCATATAATCGAACTCCTCTTCGACCTCTTCATCTTCATCTTCCTTCAAGGGTTTCCATTAGGGCTCTGGGTCTGAAAATGTTGGTCTCACGACGGGGTGAGATAATAATCTCAGCAAGTCAACCCTAACCTAAGCTAGGCTATTAGTACCTCTAGGCACGTTTGAAAATATGCAAGTTTTGGAAACATGCTTTTCGCATATGACATTCAAGTAATTGGCATAACAAGGCAACTCATGCATATCAAGCAATCAAGTTCGGGTCTTTCACACTTTCACTTTCCAATCCGAATTTCTCAAGCCATACAAGCATAATAGCTATTCCATGCACTCTAGGCATTCCAGGCACTCCAACCAATTTACGTTTTTCAACCGTACAGACTCAGAAACACATCACGATTCATGTTTCAGTCTTTTATCTTCTTTACGCCCATCAAGGGCCGCCCTATTTGGGCCGCGAGTTGATTCGGTCAATCACATGACTCTCGACGTCTTATCGAGATGATTCGGTCATCATGACTCTCGCTGCACTATAGCGACTCTCTGACACTCCGCGTCATCGAGATGATTCGGTCGACTATAGGACTCTCGCGTCTGGACCTAGAGATGATTCGGTCACTACCTAACTCTCGATTCTTACAACCTTCGAGATGATTCGGTCAAGGTATAACTCTCTAGGCGCAAGACCTCGTCAGGTCATTGGGAGTAACTCCCTGCCCAGCTCAATGCATTGGCCATAAACAAACAGTGGTTCTTTTCATTAAGTCTTTTATCACAATCATAGGCAATTCATGCCATCATGTCACTTCATCGCCATTCAAGGCACATGGTTCAATCACAACTAGTTCATCATTTCAAGCACATCATTCGGCCATCATGCATATGCATATCATTACATTAACCCTCATGCGACATCGAGTGCAAAACCGAGCATTAAAGCCCTCAATAGAACCCCATTAATCATCACATGCCCAAATTCATACACGGCATATCATCAACAAGCATTCACAGCTTTAATTCATTGCTTCCCAGGCATGAAAACATGGTACTCAATCAAGGACAAGTCATAAAAACCTCAATTCACAAACTGCCCACCACGACCAGGTTCACTCACGAGTAAATTGATATTTTTCCACTGGCTATTTGAGAAAACAAATTCTAGGATCTTGTTCTTCAAGATCTTACGAACATGTAGGCGAAAACGGTGCTCGGTTTGGATATCATATGAATTAAAACGGGCCATTTCAAAATTGATGCGCGCTGAAAATAGATTTGGGTACCTCTCGGGTCTCTCACGTTTTTCTCACCCAAACAACCTTTAAAATCCTTTCAATTTCACCAAAATTCCACCCTTTAGTAACCCAACACCCTAGGAAAGGGTTAGAATCAACTTACCAAGCTAATTTAAGCAACAAACTACTCCAAGAATCGCAATAATCTTCGGATCCTAATCTGTCCGATACAGGGCAGGTTCTGTTCCAACAAATTCCATGCAAACCGACTATTAAAACTCCAATCTAACTCATCTATCCTTTGCTAATATGTAGTATCATGTCTTAGGGTGTCTTGCCAACAAGTTTCGGGGCAAGACAACACCTCGGCGAACCTTAAAAGCTCACGGATCCTCCATCGATCGAAGAGGACAGAATATGTTCTTGCAAAACCTCCTCAATCTAGCCATGAAAACCCATTAAAACTCACACAAATCCTCAATCTCAACTTTCTAAACTCTTATACTACGAGTTTAGAGTGACTCACCGAAAATTTGGAGCCATTTGAAGTCATGAAGCCCCAAAAACGGATTCTCTTTAAAATCGGATCAGATTCTGACATTTGCCCATTCAAACAGACCTATGGGACGAAATATTGGGCCAAATTGAGCTTATAATACCTTGTTGGAACGGAAAGACGATAAGCTTTCAGATGGCGGTGTTTTTAACTCAATCCAATGTCGGATGAAAAAGTTATAGCCAGAATAGTGAAGCAATTTTTGTTTGTCCGCAAGAAAGCTGCTCGGCCGAGAGAGGAAAAGAAGAAGAAATGAAGGAAATGGAGGAGGGGGAAGGGTACACGGCGGAGACCAATAATTGAGAAATAAGTGACTTGATGTTTAATTAATGCTTGATCTTTCCAAAGATGACACATGTCAAGCTCCAATTATTGGTCACCATAAGCATTAACTCTCTTTGACCTTGTCTTCTTCCATTTTCGGCAGCCTCCATAGGGACTTGAATGACCATTTTGCCCTTTAAATAATCTTAAGACAAGGGTAATAGGTTGAAGGGTAAAACGGTAATCTGGTACTTTTCGTCCGAAACTTCGTTTTTCCTATTTTGAATGACCATTAGCGAGACGACGTCAAATTCTTTTTCAAGGTTGGAATTCTTCATTTTCAATTGCCAATTTCAAGCTTCCATTTTGTAGTCAATCTCTCATCAATCGTATCTTCAGTTTATCTCGAATTAACGGGCGGCTTTTGCAGACGTTACGCGTATCGACTCTGTGACTCTCGTCACACTTAGGACGACTCAAATTACAATGGCTTTGGTTGTCATGTAACTGCAAGGGTTCATTACTAGTTCCGACGGCCTCGATCGTCATTGATCGATTTAGGAAAACTCCGCAAATTATACATTGGTTAAGCGGCATCACCCGCGCTCCAATCGTATAACGCTAGCAATAGATTCCTTAATCGTTATTTGATCGGCCTTATTGGCTCTAAATGTTCACTCGGCAATCCTTATGGTCAAAGCGTCATTTCATTTTTCAAGTTTCTTAGGTCCACGTACCTTGTCTCGCATTAGCCTTTCCCTTCTGGTTAGTCTTCTCAAGATTGATTAGATCCGAGCGAAATATGACTGAAGTACATCGATAGATATTTCTCATTCAACAGTCTCAAACTGACAAGAAATTCAGAATGTCATACCACAAATGTACTATTTTGGGGTTTTTATCCTATGTTTATCACAAGTATATCAGTTTTAAATTTTTTGTGGCATTAACTCAATTTAATAAATGGTAAAATTATCTCAAATGTATCAGTTTGAGATTTTTTGTGATAAAAAATTTAGTTTTGGGTAAATTTGTCATTGATGTGCCAGTTTAGGGTTTTCGATGATTAAAAAAATAGTTTGGAGTAAACTTATTGCATGTGTACCAATTTAAGATTTTTCGTGGTAAAAAAAATAGTTTGGGATGCTTGTCACGGGTGTACCAGTTTGGGGTTTTTCATGGTATTAACCCTTAAAATTTTGCAAGTAAATAATGTAAAGTGGTCGGTGGATCTTAAAATGGAATTGACATAATATGAAATTGAAATTTCCCTTAGTCACATCTAGCATAAAATGCATGTATGACATGAATATCCAGTTTCTTTTTTAAAATTTTGCAAGTAAATAATATGAAGTGATCGGTGCACCGTAAAATGGAATTGACATAATAGGAAATTAAATTTTTTCTTTGTCACTAATACATTACCGCAACAATACCTAGCATAAAATGCATGTCTGACATGAATATCTGATTTCTTTTTTAAAGTTTTGCAAGTAAATAATATGAAGTGGTTGGTGCATCTTAAAATGGAATTAGCATAATAGGAAATTGAATGTTTTCTTGGTCACTAATACATTACCGCAACAACGCCTAGCATAAAATGCATGTTTGAAATGAATGTCTGATTTCTTTTAAAAATTTTGCAAGTGAATAATGTGAAGTGGTCGGTGGATCTTAAAATGGAATCGACATAATAGGAAATTGAATGTTTTCTTAGTCACTAATATATTACCGCAACAACGCCTAGCATAAAATGCATGTCTGACATGAATATCCGATTTCTTTTTTAAAATTTTGCAAGTAAATAATGTGAAGTGGCCGGTGGATCTTAAAATGGAATTGATATAATAGGAAATTGAATTTTTGCTTAGTCACTAATACATTACTGCAACAACATCTAGCATAAAATGCATGTCTGACATGAATATCCAATTTTTTTTTTAAATTTTTGCAAGCAAATAATGTAAAGTGGTCGGTGCATCTTAAAATGGAATTGACAAAATAGGAAATTGAATTTTTTTTCTTAGTCACTAATACATTACCGCAACAACGCCTAGCATAAAATGCATGTCTGGCATGAATATCCGATTGCTTTTTTAAAATTTTGCAAGTAAATAATGTAAATTGGCCGGTGGATCTTAAAATGGAATTGACCCAATAGGAAATAGAATTTTCATACTTATCTTACTTGTTTTTCAAAACTTTGTAAATGGTTTATACTGATTGTTGGATATTGAAATGGAAATGGCCTAATAGGGAATAGGGTTTTCATGCATATCTGATTTCTTTTTCAAAATTTTGCAAGGTAGTGATGTATAATGGTTGTTGGATACTTAAATGGAATCTACTTATCAGGAAATTGGAATTTCTCCTATTGGGTAATATACTCAAGTAGAAGGAAAAGAGATGCCAAATAATGTCAATAGGAGTAATTTTCTGGTCAAGTATGATTAGCATACTTCTATCTTCTACCAGGCTTCATTTAGAAGAAAATTTAAGTTCACTCACGAAAAAATCTTGATAAGAATAGACAATTTTCCAATAAATTTGACGCGACAATCCTCAACTCAAGATAATCGTCGACATTGGCGGACCCGGGGGCGGTGGGCTACCATCGCCCCCGGCCGCACAATGCTCGACAAAGTATGCAATCTCTGCACACAATACAGTCGCCATTGAAATGTCGGTCGTCGAAGGTTAACTAAACCGTCGTCCGGACATTTTTCAATCGGCATTCTTATGCATCTCGCTCACCCCTGAACCAAAAAGAAGGAAAAAAAAAAGGCCATATTGAAAGTTCCGTCCATCGTCCCTCCGCCGTACTGGTAAATTTATTCCCTCTCATCGGGCCTCGCCGAACCTTATTTGGCCCGCCGCCGGAGTTAGATTAAAGGGACAGTCAGACTGCTTATCGGGCCTCCACAGCAAGTATAATAGCTTATCAGACATCGACAGTCGGCATTCTCAGGCCCGTCGGCATTAAGATCAGACTTGTCAGCGCTGACCGGGACAAACTCTATCCAACCTAATCGAGCAGGGTGGGAGAGGCCCATGGAATATCTTGGATGGTGCTTGGGGTTACTCGTTAAGGAGAGAGGAGGAGGCCTATAAATTGAGTGCATTGCCATGGACAATCTCCACCATTCTCACATTCATACACAAAATCATCAAGCAAGCAAAAGAGAGATTTTTCATTTCTAAGTGCAAAGTTTTACAAGAGATAGTGAGAAGAAGCCTCAGGCTCCCTTACCGTGGACCTTCTCACTGTTTCTCTCCCATCCCTCTCTTTCTCACCCTTTCACCACATATCACTCTCTCTCCCAGTCCCCCTCTCTCTCTTCTCTTCTCTCTCTTCCGCCTTCCCTCGCTCGCTCTCTGTCGCTCCTTCTCTCTCTCTCTCTCTAGAAAAATTTCGATCGAGCGCCAACAAAATCGATAAAGTTCTAGAGAGACAGAGAGACCCAGAGAACAGATTGCGTCCCCAATGAAGCATCAGCAGCAGCACCACCTCCACGGCTCGTCCGAGGCCGTATCGTCGTCGTCCTCCTTGCCGTCGCCCTCAATCGCTGACTTACCGTCGAGCGCTACCTCGATGGATAAGCCCCCGTCCATCCCTGCCGCGGAGGACCTGTCAATCACCGCCAGGGACGGGAGCGGCGGCGCTCAGGAGGCGGTGTCCATCGATCGCCGGGGCGAGTTCTCGGCAATCTGCCGGTGGACGGTGCAGAGCTTCTCCAAAATCAAGGCGAGGGCGCTCTGGAGCAAGTACTTCGAGGTGGGCGGGTACGATTGCCGCCTGCTGATATACCCTAAGGGCGACTCCCAAGCCCTGCCCGGGTACATATCCATCTACCTCCAAATCATGGACCCCCGAGGGACATCGTCTTCAAAATGGGATTGCTTCGCCAGCTATGGCCTGTCAATCGTCAATGGTCTGGATGATTCCAAGACCATTCACCGGGACTCATGGCACCGGTTCTCGAGCAAGAAGAAATCTCACGGTTGGTGTGACTTCACTCCCTCCTCTACGATTTTGGATTCGAGATTAGGGTACTTGCTCAGCAATGACTGTGTTGTTATTACGGCTGATATATTGATATTGAATGAATCGGTAAGCTTCAACCGTGATAACAACGATAGCCAATCGACATTGATGGCCTCATCTTCTGGAGTGGTTGGGCCGGTGCCCGATGTCTTGAGCGGAAAGTTTAGCTGGAAGGTACACAATTTCAGCTTATTCAGGGAGATGATCAAGACACAGAAGATAATGAGCCCTGTTTTTCCTGCTGGGGAGTGCAATTTGAGAATAAGTGTCTATCAGAGCTCGGTGAATGGGGTTGATTATCTGTCCATGTGTCTGGAGAGCAAAGACACCGAGAAGACGATGCTCGCTGATAGAAGTTGCTGGTGCTTGTTCCGGATGTCGGTGCTGAACCAGAAGCCTGGATTCAATCACATGCACCGGGACTCGTATGGGCGTTTTGCTGCTGACAACAAGAGTGGTGATAATACGAGTCTCGGGTGGAACGATTACATGAAGATGGCGGACTTTGTTGGTCCTGAATCGGGGTTTTTAGCGGACGATACTGCCATCTTCAGTACATCGTTTCATGTGATTAAGGAACTTAGCAGCTTCACAAAAAACGTGACGATAATGCCAGGATTGAGGATCCTGAACAACTCAAGAAAATCTGATGTGCATATGGGGAAGTTCACATGGAAGATAGAGAACTTCACCAGGCTGAAAGATATACTGAAGAAGAGGAAGATTACCGGTCTGTGTATCAAAAGCAAAAGATTTCAGATCGGAAACCGTGATTGCCGTCTTATTGTTTATCCTCGAGGTACGTAGTATTGTTGCTCTTATATACTTGTGCGACTGGCTGCACCTATCGTTACTGTTATCCTCTGTGAGTTCATGGTAAGGTCAATCGCATGATATTTCCTTCGATTTTTGTATGATAGCATTTGTGGACCTGACATATTAGGTTAATAGGCCTTCTTGTTGTCATTTTATATGAATTTTTCCTAAAATGAAACGCAAATTAGAAATCTTTTCAACGACATTAATATATAGTATTCACGTCTGTATGGATTTTAACCTTCCAAATATCGGTGTCTGTCTGTCTGTCTATATATATCTGAGGTGGTTTCTCTTTTTATACATAACTCTGCAAATTTTGCCGCAAAAACACCAAGGCAAAGAAATTAAGGAGAACAATTTACGTTATTTCTGAAAATCAGCATAATCTGTGCACTGGCATTATCCTTTGGTCATTTTATGCGCCAATTTTTTAAGAAAGTTTCTCCATCTGTTTTTTTTCCTTTTAAGTCTGAATTGCTGATAGCCTAAATTTATCTTCGTGGTTGATGATATTAGGTCAGTCTCAGCCACCATGCCATCTGTCAGTATTCCTTGAAGTGACGGATTCAAGAAATACTTCCAACGATTGGAGTTGTTTTGTGAGTCATCGATTGTCAGTTGTGAACCAGAGGATGGAGGAGAAATCTGTGACCAAGGAATCTCAAAATCGCTATTCTAAAGCTGCAAAGGACTGGGGATGGCGTGAATTTGTTACCCTTACGAGTCTCTTTGATCAGGATTCGGGATTCATCGTTCAAGACACTGTTGTATTCTCAGCAGAGGTTCTTATATTAAAGGAGACATCGATAATGCAGGACTTTGCTACTCTGGAGAACAATTCAACAGGTAATGGGTCTTCGACAGAGAATGCTGGAAAAAGAAGTTCATTCACTTGGAAAGTGGAGAACTTCATGTACTTCAAGGACATAATGGAGACTCGGAAAATCTTCAGCAAATTTTTTCAGGCTGGAGGATGCGAGCTTCGGATAGGTTGGTGGAAAATTGTTTCTTTTTTCTCATCTATAATGTTATGAAAGCACGATTTTTCCTTCAACCTTTTCTTGATGTTGGTTTTGATGCAATGCAGGGGTTTATGAGTCGTTTGACACCATATGCATATATTTGGAAAGTGATCAGTCGGTGGGTTGTGATCCAGATAAAAATTTCTGGGTCAAGTACCGGATGGCTGTTGTTAACCAAAAAAATCCAGCCAAGACAGTATGGAAGGAGTCCTCAATATGTACAAAGACATGGAACAACTCAGTCTTGCAATTCATGAAGGTATCAGATATGCTGGAGGCAGATGCGGGGTTTCTTGTGCGAGACACGGTTGTTTTTGTCTGTGAGATTCTGGATTGCTGTCCCTGGTTTGATTTTTCAGATCTAGAGGTAAGTCCCTGTGAACCCTGCTTCTTGTTTGTTGTTTTTTGCTTTTTTTGAAGTTGATTTCTATCCATATGAATCTGTCAAGCAGAACCAAGTCTAGCTATATCGAAGAAGATACTACCCTTTCTTCTGATGTTGTAATACAATATTGGGTGGAATAAAGTCATTCTGTCTTACTTTCCTTCGAGGTTGTGTCTAATGGTGCCCTATTTCTTGTCTGGTCCCTTAATTCAGGTTTTGGCTTATGAGGACGATCAGGATGCTCTGACAACTGATCCTGATGAACTTATTGATTCTGAAGATAGCGAAGGACTCAGTGGAGACGAGGAAGATATCTTTAGGAGCCTTCTTTCGAGAGCAGGGTTTCATCTCACATATGGAGACAATTCGTCTCACCCACAAGTCACTCTAAGAGAGAAACTTCTGATGGATGCTGGCGCAATAGCGGGTTTTCTGACTGGACTTCGCGTTTACCTAGATGACCCTGCTAAAGTAAAGCGCTTGCTTCTTCCGGCTAAGTTTTCGGGTTGTAGCGATGGAAAGAAGATCGGAAAGACAGATGGATCTTCTCCTAGTTTGATGAATTTGTTGATGAGTGTTAAAGTTTTGCAGCAGGCAATCATAGATTTACTATTAGATATCATGGTAGAATGCTGCAAGCCCTCTGAGGGAAGTTGTGAGGGTGAGTCGTCTGATCCTAGCTTGAAGATCTCTCCAGATGGCAGTGGGGCTGCCAGCCCACTGGAATCAGACAGAGAAAACGGTGCAGCGGAGTGCTCACAGTTCCGGTTGGACGAGAGACTAGACTCTGGTTTAGATGAAAGTAGTAATTCGTCTGCTGTGCGAAGCTCGGACATCAATGACTCTAACGTCTGTGAAAGTGTTCCAACAGTGAAGCTTATCGATCCACCTGAATCATCTACTGGAGGTCGAGAAAATTATTGCCTTAGATCCAAGGTACTGTTTTACTCTCTCTGGGATTTTATCTTTGCAGCATCATTACTTCACATGTTGACAGCTTTGGTACTTTGAATGCAGACCAAGTGGCCAGAGGAGTCTGAGGAACTCATAGGATTGATCATCAACTCACTCAGAGCTCTAGATGGAGCAGTTCCACAAGGCTGTCCTGAGCCAAGGCGGCGGCCTCAATCAGCCAAAAAGATTGCTCTTGTATTGGATAAAGCTCCCAAGCATCTTCAGCGTGACCTGTTAGCGTTGGTACCCAAAGTGGTGGAGCATTCTGAGTATCCAATTGCGGCTCATTATCTTCTTGAAATGATTCAGAATCCAGATGCGGAGCCTTCCCTAAGAGTTCCTGTAAGATGTTTCGCGATCTTCCCTGCTGTCTTTCCATTCTCCCTTTGAAATCTTGGCTTGAATAGAGATAATTTTGATGGCGATAAAACGACTCTGGACGGTTCTGTGTCAACTGAATTTTTGCATTTTGTAGATCTGAACATGCTTCTTAATTTTTATTCTGACATTGTGCATTTCTCTCAGGTATTTGGTGCTATGGGCCAGCTGGAGCTTGGCATTGGAGTTTGGGAGCATCTTCTGCGCAAGTCTTTGGAGTTCCTGCAAGATTCAAATGATGAGCCTCTCGCAGCCACCATAGATTTCGCATTCAAAGCTGCATCTGAATGTCAAAGTCTCCCTCAAGCAGTAAGCACAAAGCATTTATCGAACTTAAACTGCATATCTTTCTTATGAAACAATTAACCCGAATTTGTTCTTTCCCGAACAATAAAAATATTCTTCCCTTTCTTATGATAGGTAAGGTCTGTTCGTGATAGGTTGAAATGTCTGGGAGCAGATGTGTCCCCTTGTGTCCTAGACTTATTGAGTAAAACCATAAATAGTTGGCGAGACCTAGCCGAAACAATGCTTAGGGACATTGATTGTGATGAAGATTTTGGTGAAAGTGGCACGACACTGCCTTATCGTCTGCTCTTATTTAGCGATAATGGACAAGACGCTCAAAGGTCGGACGCGGTGGATGAGCAAGTCCTTTGCAACTCTCGGCATTTTTCGGATATGTATGTCCTGATCGAAATGTTATCTATTCCCTGCCTTGCTGTTGAAGCTTCCCAAACATTTGAGAGGGCCGTGGCTAAAGGAGCCTTTATGACTCAATCAGTAGCCATCATCTTGGAAAGGAGACTGGCTCAGAGATTGAATCTCAACAGATTTATGGGTGAAAATGTGCAGATTATAGATGGTGAAGGAGAGGCTAATGACCATTTGAGAAATCAACAAGATGACTTCACTTCAGTTCTTGGACTGGCTGAGACATTGACCCTGTCTAGAGACCCTCGCGTCAAGGATTTTGTGAAGGTTCTCTATGCTATACTTTTCAAGTGGTATCCAGATGAATCTTACCGACGAAGGATGCTTAAGAGACTGGTTGATCGTGCTACCAGCACTTCAGATAGCAGTCGTGAGGTGGAGTTGGATTTAGACATTTTGGTTTTACTGGTCTCTGAGGAGCAAGAGTTTATAAGACCAGTTGTGAGTATGATGAGGGAGGTCGCTGAACTTGCAAATGTGGATCGAGCAGCACTTTGGCACCAACTTTGTGCAAGTGAAGAAGAAATCATACGCTTGCGTGAAGAGAGGAAAGCGGAGATCTCCAATATGGTTAGAGAAAAAGCTGCGGTATCACAAAAACTGAGTGAATCAGAGGCGATGAACAACCGTCTTAAGGTAACTATTTTGTTTTAATTCAGGACTTAAGTTATGTGATTGCTTTATTGTGGTGTTGATTCTTCGTGGCAAGTTTTTATTTGACACTTGCTGTAATTGACAGTCTGAGATGAAGGCTGAGATGGATCGTTTTGCGCGAGAAAAGAAAGATTTATCTGAGCAAATGCAGGAAGTAGAGAACCAGCTTGAGTGGCTTCGCTCTGAGAGAGAGGAGGAAATTACAAAGCTCACTTCTGAGAAGAAGGCTCTTCAAGATCGACTTCATGATGCAGAGTCACAGATTTTGCAGCTGAAGACTCGTAAACGTGACGAATTGAAGGTATCTGTCATTGCTTCCATCACTTTATTTTTTCTGAATCAATTTCTTTTGCTTTCTTTACATGTCAACACGTGCTTTTCTACAAATTCCACATCCTATGTAAGGGAGTAAGGATCGGGCCTAGTGATGGTTTCTCGTACTTAGTCTCAAGAGGTCTTGGTTTTGGTTTATATCTATTACCTACACATCTCTTCAAGAACGGGGGGAAAAATATCTACTGGCAAGTGTTTTTCCAGAAGATTTGCATGTGAAATTGTTTTGCATGACCAGGGTGGAGATGGATGAATTGGATTTATCTCCTTTTTTCCTGCCTTTTGGATGGATGTTAATTGATGTCTTTCTTACCAAATTGTGAATGGAACAGAAAGTGGTGAAGGAAAAGAATACTCTTGCTGAAAGGCTGAAGAATGCGGAAGCTGGGAGGAAAAGATTTGATGAAGAGCTGAAGCGGTATGCAACAGAAAACGTGACCAGAGAAGAGGTTCGGCAGTCCCTTGAGGATGAGATTAGAAGATTGAGACAAACAGTGGGACAAACGGAAGGAGAAAAGCGGGAAAAGGAGGAGCAGGTTGCTCGATGTGAAGCATATATTGATGGGATGGAAGCAAAATTGCAGGCTTGCCAGGTGTGTGCCAATAACTCATTCAAGCATATGCTTTAGTATTAATTTGGGTTGTCCTGCTTTCTCTTTGTTGCTTAGATTTCACCTAAGTCTGATGCCTCCTCTTTGCAGCAATACATCCACACACTCGATACTCAACTCCGGGAAGAAATGTCTAGACATGCTCCTCTTTACGGTGCTGGTCTGGAGGCACTTTCGATGAAAGAGTTGGAGACGATATCGCGCATTCATGAAGAAGGGCTTAGGCAGATCCATGCCATTCAGCAAAGTAAGGGCAGCCCTATTGGCAGTCCTATCGTGAGTCCCCACACACTACCACCGCATAATCATGGGTTGTATCCGACTGCGCCTCCTCCGATGGCAGTAGGGCTTCCGTCTTCCATCATGCCCAATGGCGTGGGGATGCACCACAGCAACGGGCACGTCAATGGTGCCATGGGTCCCTGGTTCAATCACAAGTAGAGAGCCTTGGAGTCATTGCGGGATGCCCTATACCGGAGATCCGTTTTTCATTGAAAGTGAAGGGATGATGATTTTCTGAGTTGAATTGTTTGGCATTTTGACTGGTAGGACTGTCGGTACGAGTTGCTGGGGAAAGGGCTGTTGTAATTGATAGATAGATGGAGAGAAGGGTGGGTTTAGATTGTTGTCTAGGAACAAGTCCAATGGGACTAACAGTTAAAATGCCATGCCTGCTTTTTTAGTCTTTCTTCATATGATCGATTATAGGTTTCAACAAATTTTGCAAAGTGTTCTCTCTCTCTCTCTCTCTCTCTCTCTCTCTCTCTCTCTCTCTCTCTCTGTGAGGTTGTGATTGTGGAGCAGATACCCAGTTTCTCAAGACAGTTGTTACCTTGATAATAGTCTGAACTTTTCTTTCTTGTAAATAATAATGCTTTCGAGGTGTTTAACATGGGCGACGCCATCCGACTCGAATTTCACTCGAAACTCTCCAACGCGCCACGACTTACTAGAAACCAAAACGACTTATTAAGCCATCGCCCATTTTAAGGAAAGAAAAAAAAAACCGGCAACAGCATTAAGACCATGAAATTATCCGAGATTGATAGCACGACTCGCTAGTATGCCTCAAGAAATGATGGGCAAAAAAGAGATTCAAAGAAAGGTGCTGCCCCGGTTGAGGCTGCAACTCGTGGGCCTTGAATAGGGTTGTTACCGAGTCCAGATCTGCATCTAATGTTGAGCACAACATGGGCCTTTGACGAATTTGAGTACTCTCTTTCGAATCCAGAAATCAGCTGATTTTTTTTTTCCTTTTTGAAAGATAGAAGAGCGAAACAATTTATTGATATTGGAAGATCCAAAAAGTTCTTTCAATGTATCATTTCTGGGTCTAATAGAATTCACAAGTATAGGAAGAAGCCATGTCAAATAAAGATTTTCGAATGACATTAGCTATGATCTGAGAAGGATAGCTTATGTTTAAGCTTCCATTAGGTATCGCCTACTGCAAAAGTCCACCGCGGAAGAACGAGCCAGCTAAGCTGGATGATAACGTGCCACGTCATCACGCTAGGGTTGGGATTTTTGCCTCAATCCATTGTCCTCCTGCGTTGGGTACAAGGCAAGAAACTCAAGTCCAATTGGGATAATACCAGCCATCTGTGTAACTGAGCAATCGAAAATTTCTCGCCCCACCTAATCCTCCTATCTTAAGCATCGTCATCTTCAAATCCTTCTAATCTTGACATCCAGACAACACGGAAGACAGCGTAGAACCAGAAACCCACATGGTTGACTAGCAGCTTCACACACACAACTACATTCTATTTCTCGTGACTTGCCCCTGAAGGTTTTCTCGTGTCGGCATGGGCGACGCCAAATTGAGCAATTTTTTTTAGTAAAAATACAAAAATTGCTTACGTCTGCGCCGGCCACGCCACATAAGACGGCCAATGTTCACGTTAGTGATTTCCAGTCAAAATTGACAAGAATGACTATATTGGCAAATCATCAAAAGGTTTAGGACTAAATTGACACAATTGAAAGGCTTAGGATTGAATTACCCACAGTACAATAAATTTTTAACTTTTTGGACAATTACACCATAGCCTATTCTTGTCCAAGAAGCATGAATTTTCGACCAGGAAAAAAAAAAGTGGCATGAATTGCTTTTGCGACAGAGCTAATTAAGACATGATCTGTAGACATGTAATTACGTCGCGATACTCTCGATCTATGAAGTTTACGTCGATTCAATTCGTGTTCTCTTTCGAGAAGACATATCATCGTAACGTAACAATGGTAGCCTGATCTCGTGCGTCTCTCATCGAGTCAATTACTTTGGAAAGATCCTGATCTCTCCCTCCATTTGAACTATTGAAGTTGCAGAAAAGACGTACTCTTATGATTGCCATCGTCCTAATTTTCTAGTCTCCCGTTTCACATGAACATATCGGTCCCTCGCGGTGCTCGTAAGATTGTTTTGGCGGGATAATGCCGTTTGATTAGTATATCCAGATTTTTTATTTTGACGCGCTGTCGTGTTGTGATTTGTATGCTCTTGTCTTGATCTCTGTGCCCACTGCGGTTGTGGCCTCTCATTGCTTTTATGTGTTTTTATACCGGAAAAATTATCGAAAAATTTATAAATCTATCGTACGGATGTTAATCCAGTTCTAAACCTTTTAATTTGACCAAAATTTATTTATAAACTTTTTGATAATTCTTGCCAGTGCAATACTTCCGATCGATTTTGGCTGACAATTGCTGACATGGATATTGGCTGTCCTACGTGGCATGGAGGACACTATCATGCACCTTTTTAATTTTTTTTAAAAAAATTAAAAATTTGCACAAAATGTCCGTGTCATCGCTAGCCACACGGTCAAAGTCTATGTCAGTAATATTGTTCACCAAATATTGATCGAAAGGACTACATTGTCATATTGTCAAAATATTTGATATTAAATTGATAAATGGTTTGGAACTGAATTGATATTCGTACGATAAGGGTTTTTTTTTTTTAATAAAAAAAATCTGGGTGAATTTTCCCGTTTTATACTCAATTGAATTCATTGGTACCTTGATTCAAAACCTTCGGGCTGGCACATGCCGTGACGTAGTTAACATTTAGCACGGCCAGTTCCTTGAAATTCCCAATCATGTGCCTGGACATGAGCTCGATGTCGAGATGAATGGGTAAGATTCAACGGAGAGAAGCCTTCTCTTATCAATTCTATTGTCGCTTTGCTAATTGCTATAATGGCGGTGATTTAGACCATAAACAAGGTTTTACTGATTCTTGATTCTTGGATATTACCTTTGACATGATTCTTGCCTAAATGGGTTCTACTTAATTAAGAAAAAATTACCAAAAAAGTCATAAACCTTTACAAACATTTTAATTGGGTCATAAAGCTTTTTTTTTTTTGACCAACCGAGTCCTAAATATTTTACATTTATGCTAATTTAGTACATCCGATCAACTTTGACAAAAAAAAAGGCGTTGACATTACATGGCCGCACTGACATGAATTTTTTAATAAATTCTTTTTTTATTTTTTATTTTTCTATTTCCTTTTTCTTTTCATTTGTTTTTTTTTTCTTTCCGTTCTTCTTCTTCCTTCAACATGTTGCCGGATCTCGGTGATGGCCAACGACCGGCTAGAGTTGAAGGCCGGCAAGGTCGGCCTCACCAGGCCATGGCGATGTGGCACTCGGGATTCCTTCGTGTTCGTCATCATTTGTCTCTGGTGCTTCCATGTCAAGTAACCCATTCATGCCTCTGGTGCTCCATTTTCACCGGATACTTCTCTTTAATCCACCTCCATCCCCATAAATATGTACAGAGCCCTTCAATTTGGTCAGATCTTTCTTTGAAATAATGAGGGCATTGCATACCTTTATTTGAAACAAAATTCATTTTAGGCCTTCATGTAATATTCTCCTTTTATTATTTTTTTACAGCTCAAAACAGGCTGCTAATCTCACAATAGATAAAGTATGGTCACTATAATAGATAAAAGATAGTCACATAATCATTTCTTTAACCCTATTAATAGTGGTTTCCATGTATCAACTCGGTACAATAATTATTTAACTCCATCCATAGCAGACCGAGCCTGATTTGAGGAAATTGGTTGCGAAAGAGGAAATTGGAGCGACTCGAGTCTAGCGTTGCCAGCCCTCGCCTTCAGCCTTTCTCCAGCCATCACTGAGGTCCACTGATTGGCTAGAGGAAAAAGAAGAAGGGAAGACAAAAAGAAGAAAAAAAATAAAAAATTCAAATACTAAAATATCATTGAAAAATATCCAAGTCAGCGATATTAGGACTGATGGCGTCTATGTTAGCGATTTCAGTTAAAATTGATCGAATGAACTAAATGAGAATAAATGTAAAATATTTAGGACTCAATTGATAAGAAAAAATAGTCTAAAACGGAATTGACATAATTACAATATGTTATGACCTTTTTGAAATTTTCCCAATTAATTAAAGAGCAGCAATAGATATAATACGATTCAATGGTGGTCGTAACAAAATCCACGGACATGTCATATCATTTTCCACATGCTAAATTTCGTACATCGGTATTCAATCGACTTAGTGTCATTGTTCTTGAATCAACTTAACAATATTTACGATTTGATCAAAAATTTTAAAAATATTGAGGACTCGATTATACTTTTGTGATAAGTTTTAGAACTTGATTACTATTTTAAAAATATTGAGGACTCAATTGTACTTTTGTGATAAATTTTGAGACTTGATTATAAATTTTTTAAAATTTTAAAATTTAATTATATTTTCATGATAGATTTTGAGACTTTCAGCCCACTTGTCTCCTAAAGCCTTAGAATGGGCATGACGACGAGGGAAGTGGATCTGCTGCCTTATAAAAACTAAGGATCCCAATCCCGAGCACGAGCGGACAACAATGTTGTGTCGATATGAACATGGTTGAATAATGTCATGTCATCCCCCACGTGCAAAAGAAAAAAAAAAAACACTGTGCAAAGCCTTGGGGACTAGGGAGAGGATCACGGAAGCATTGGTGCCCACACATTCGCACGGCAACGTGTCCATGTTTGATTTCCCCAAAGGCTGCACCAGCCGAGAAACTTCACTCACATCGCACCAGAAAACACAGGCGGTTTCCATTCCATTCCATTCCATTCCTTCCCCAGCCATGGAGGGAGGGAGGGAGGGAGAAAGAACAAAGGGGGAGGGGAGAGAGACACGTGGTCCCCACCCCCGTGACGTCGATGGGACCCGATTCATGACGTCATCAATGGTGATTGATCCTATCTGATCATCATCATCATCAGAAGAAAAAGACGACTGATATTATATTTTGAAGAACGTGGCGATATGTATGGTTTGACTTTTGGGAGGATGCAAGTAATGATGGGGGAGCGTACGTGCCCACTCTTCCGCTCTTCTCTGAATCTTCTCCAATCCACACCTCTCGTCCCTTCTCCTTCCCTACTTAATCGCTCGCCTCTCTCTCTCTCTCTCCCCTTCGCAGACCTCAACTCTCTCTCTCTCTCTCTCTACCTCTGTGAAAGAAAGAAAGAGATAACAAAAGGAAAAAAGGGTTAGTGGGTGTTGTTCCCCATTTCGAAGGAGGAAGTTAAACGCATCTCTATCTTCTTTAGCATATTCTTTCCCACCTTCGTTTTCTCCTGCTCTGAAGGCTGCTCAGGTTGGTGATGGTAGCTGAGTAAGCTCTCTTTCTCCTCTCCTCTCTCTCTCTCTCTCTCTCTCTCTGAGCTTGTCCAAGAACAGTTTTTATACCCACGAAATGCACATGCATTACCCAATGGAACGTCCCATCTTTCTCAAACTCTTGCAGTTCGGATTTTCTTCCCAGCTTCATGCACAGAAGTTTTCTTTGAATATGTGAAACTTCTTCTTTTGGTGATACCAAAACCCTGGAAAGTTGTGCTGGTCAATATGTGCATATGCTTTTCTGTTTCTGTTTCAACTCCAATGTGTGATAATTATCACAAGAAAGGAAAAGAAGAAGAAGAAAAAAAAAACCCACCATTATAATGTTTGCTGGTGCTCATCTGTGTTTGATGACATTAGCAGCAACTCCATATCTTCATTTCCTTCATGATCAAGAACTTTCTCTTATAATTTGACTAATTTATTTGTCTTTTCGTCCATTGCAGGATGCAGAAAGTTTGCTGGCCTTACTTCGATCCCGACTTCGAAAACCTCCGCGAGAGGATATACGGCCCGACGTAAGCATTCTCCCGTCGCGACGCGCTTTGTAATTTTCTGAACCTGTTGATCACATGCTAAAGACCTATCAATTTTATCGGTTGCAGCTGCAGAGTTAGCATTGACAACGAAAGCATGGAAGATTGCACAGTGATTAAGGTATTATCGAGTTCTTACATTAAGCATCCCGATGATTTCGTCTATTTATTTAATCCGTCGAAATTTTCCCTGATGATGACTGAGTTACATTGTTTTTCCGACAGGTCGACAGCGTAAACAAACAAGGGCTGCTCCTGGAAGTGGTCCAGGTGTTGACCGACATGAACCTGTCCATCTCCAAGAGCTACATTTCTTCTGATGGGGGATGGAACATGGATGGTACTAATGCTTCTCTCCTCTAACCCCAAAATGATACAAATACTAAGAGATTGAGTACAACTTTGCAAATTGATTTATGTCAGATTGGACAATGTGATAGAGTGAACAAACTATTTGCAAAGATTCGTATCCGTTCTATTGCCGTTATTCTTATTTTCGTAATATTCTCTAGAAATCTGATTAAATGCACTAACAGGTAAATTGAAGCAATAACAGCATGAAGTTAATCTAATGTTGGTGACCGTAGATTTTTCATCAATTGTGCAGTTTTTCACGTTAAAGACGAGCATGGAAACAAAATTAGAGACCAGAGAGTCATCGACTATATTCAGCAGGTATTGATTAATCTCTCTCTCTCTTTTCCATCTAATGACGCACCACATTCTAATGTAAGAAAGCATATGCAGGCCATTGACACAACAAGGGAGACTCTAAGCTCATCGTCACCGTCGTCACCGAGAGCCAAGGCCAAAGTATATACCAACAGCACTCTTCTGTCGTCCGAACATTACAATGAGCACAAGGCCATCGAGATGACAGGGACGGATAGGCCTGGACTCTTCTCAGAGATCTCGGCTGCCCTAGCTGACCTCCACTGCAACATCGTCGAAGCTCACGCGTGGAGCCACAACACCCGAATCGCCTGCGTCGTCTGCGTTTCGGATCAGAGCACCGACGCCCCAATCAAAGACCGGAGTTGGCTCGCCACCATCGAAGACCACCTCACCATGGTGCTCCGAGCGAAACCAACGTCCAGTTCTCATAGGGCTACTCCGCCAAACCAACAAGATGTGAAGGCTTCTGATCTTCAAGGCGGGGAAGGTACATTTTACTAAGCATTCCAAAATTGCTTACAGAGGTTTTTGGGTTTCTTATCTTTTGATCCTGCAATTTCTTTAGTGCCATTGATTCAGAGTCAAAGAGGAAAAAACAAAAAGAGCAGCTCATTTTCCAAGCTCTCGTTAGCATATATGACGGGTATTCTATATCCTTTGATTTAGGTATGACGATGAATGTGGAGCGGCGGCTGCATCAGCTTATGCTATCTGTGAGGGACTTTGACGAGCCAGCTTCCGAGTCTCCGAGCTCGCCAATGATGCCGATGGGGTTGGGACCAGATAAAAATGGGCAAAATCCGAAGATTTCCATTGAAGAATGGAATGAAAAAGGGTATTCGGTAGTGAACATCAAGTGCAAGGATCGGCGAAGGCTCATGTTCGACACCGTATGCACACTTACGGACATGCAGTATGTTATATTCCATGCATCAGCATGTGCTCGGGGAGGTTACGCATATCAGGTATGTTTCTCAGACACAACTCTAGGTCAGTATGATAACTAAAGGAAAATAGATAGTCCAATAATTGATTTCTTCTTTCGTAATACTTGAAACCTAGCCACGTATCTCATCTTTTTTCTTTACGTTGTAAGCTACTAATAATTTCTTAAAGGCCCGCGAAATTTATATTTGACAGCAAATTTCTAAGTCAGTCATGGCATTAAGATTACCTAAACTAAATCCCTTACTGTTTCCGCGTACTAACTAAATCGACACAGCTCGTAGGTTTTTCATAGGATCAAACACTCGGCTGCAATATAATTTCCCGGAGCATCAAGTCTTGTTGTGTACTAATGAGAGAACTAATCGAACTGGTCAAAAATGAAGTTTCTAAATCAGTCATCTCTTGATTATAACTTTCTCTTCGTGTCATCTGCAGGAGTATTTTATCCGGCATGTAGATGGCTGTGCATTGAGCACAGAGGGCGAGAAAGAGCGCGTCATGAAGTGCGTAGAGGCTGCTATCGAGCGGCGCGTTTGTGAGGTAACTGTACCACCACCAAATCTTCAAATTCAAACATAGTTACATCATATTTTGAAGTTCGAGTACGTAGTGGCAGCTACGAATCAAAGTAGCCAGAATGACATCCCCCTCAGTCTAAAGAAGCTTTTAGTGAAATTTCATAAAGCATGAAGGGTGGTTATTCATCTCATTGTCGTCACGCCCATGCATTCATTGTAATCATTACAACACCATCCGTTGTACTCTTATGTTTTTGCCTATTGGTAAGCAGGGTTTCCGGCTAGAATTATGTGCGAACAACAGAATCGGGTTGCTCTCCGACATAACAAGGGTTCTCCGCGAGAACGGACTAGCTGTGGTCCGAGCGGACGTGGAAACACAGGGAGAGAAGGCGCTGAACGCGTTCTATTTGAAGGACATCTCGGGGAACGAAGTCGACATGGAGTTTGTGGAACGCATAAAGAGAGAGATGGGCCCTATAATGCTTGCCGTGAATGACGAGACCAGGAGACAGAGCTCGCCCGAAAAACCGAACACGCCTTTCTCATCCCTTGGAGGATTTCTGAAATCTCGGATCGAACGACTCTCCCACAACTTTGTCACCATCAACTGATACCAAAAATTCGAAACGTCACTAGTTATAATTCTTTTCTCTAGGAAGTTGTAAACGAGGGGTATATAAGAGCGCCAAAGAGAAGGTTGCACAAATGTGTAAGAGGGCAAAGGACAGCTCCACCAGCGGAAATGGAAGAGATGCTACAAGATGATTCCGTTTCCGGCTTGTAAATAAAGGAGAATCAGAGTTGGTAGAATTGTAGGTCAGCTGCTAGAGAAGGCTATTCTTTTGTGGAACAGATTGTACATGAATAACCAGTGTTTTCCTTTACCTTGGATTGTGAATAATTGAAATCTTGATCGGAAATTTAGGCAGTAATTCTCATCGGCTATTCGTGGATTCGCCATTGGAATCCGCGAGCATTCACTTTTCACCGTTCTGAAAATCCCACGTTGTTCAGTGGAACAAACTTAGAAGACGGAGCAAGTCAACTATTCCATAGTTTGGTTTGAGTTGTTAGGTCTATATTCAAGCGTGAATCTATTTACTCTATGCTGTATGATTGTATGATGCCACGTCCTGAGGCCGATGGCGATCGGAACTATCTACCTGAGATTAAGATTCAGCCTCCTAAGCCATATAGAATGTAACACCATATGGAACGCATCTAACCGTTTGGCCGGCTGGTTCAGCACGAAGTGTCTCCTCACAGCCTTCAAACCCTGCCTCAATCTCCTATACTTATCCTCTGGAACCGCCTTCAGTATCTCCTTCAGCCTTGGAATCCCCGACACCTCGACCTTGATCGAAAAGGCATCCCAGTTCAGCACATCGCTGAACGGCAAGACATAGTGCTCCGAGATGATGACTGGCACGCACCCAGCGTAGATGGCCTCAACGATCCTAGGGCTTGCCACTTCGTGCCCGCTAGGGCACAGGCAAAACCTGGACTGGAGCATGAGGGTGTAGTAGTCCAAGTGCTTGGGGAGGTACTCGTAGATGCGGAGATCAGGGTCGCCTTTGTCTTTCCAATGGCGGAGGAGGAGAGGCCGGATCGGGCCGTGGAGGCCGCCCGCGAAGAACGCAAGGAGCGGGCGAGGGACGTGTGGCGGCGGTGGGGAGAGGAGTTTAGGGGAGATGTTGCCGTCCAAGAGGTGGATTTCTGGTAAGCTCACGTCCTTTTGAGGGTTGAAGCCTTCGGAGGCGTTGGCATTGCACAGGGCACGAATCGAGTTGCTGTAAAGATGAGGATCGCCAAGGGATGCATGAGGGCCCTGCAATGGGAGCGGTGTCATCGGATAGAGAATCCAAATATCTATCCAGTTCTCATCCAAGATGATTTCCTAATTTTGTTAGTTAATCGTTAATTTCTATATCACGAATGAGAGCTTTATACAGAATTTTTTTTCTTTAAGGAAACAATTTATGGATTTTAGGACTACCAAGTGGAAACAAATATGGTCAGAATGAACTAACCAAAAAAAAAAAAATATGGCCAGAATTAAGATTGGTATGAACAATTTATAATATGTTCATCACTTCCATGTGGTTCTTGAGACGTAAAAGACTTCGATTCTCCTAAAGCAACATGCTCGGATGACATCTTGTCGTGAATCCCTATACCTCAAAGGTAGTAATCAAAGAATCTCATTTTTGTAATTATCTTGCAAAATCTTAAGACCCAAAATCTGCAGAGTGAAATGTCTAAGTTATAAACTTGATGCTTCTACAGTATTGACTGCAGATAACTCTTGGAGGAAGCCCATCCGAAGGGAGCATAATCCTATTTTATGGAAAAGTTTGTCACAAGTTCTATGAATCACGTGGAACAAGTCTATATGAATTGTCAATTATGTGGAGTCCGGCCTGAGCTTCACAAGATCAACAATTCAAATGGATTTGGTCGACAGTATAGTATCTATTATATTTTATGATCATTATGCATTTTTTTCCTTCCTTGATATTTATTTCATAACAAAGAGACTGAAAAATAGACATGCAGTCAAGAAGATAATACCTGAAGTATTTCTTTGTGAAATTCTTGTGTGAGCCCTACTTGGAAAGGTACAAGCCTAGCCTGCAACTTTTTCTTTAATCATATCGGACTGAGATTGTATGAATAACCGAAAAGGGTAAACCTTTAAAGTTTCTTGCATTAAAAGGCTTCAAACGATATGCTACTGCCACATTAATTTATCTACCTTTGAATCCTAGGCTAAAAGCTAGCTAGCTAGTACCAAAAGACATATGCATTAGTTATTTAATGCCGAAACTCATGATGTGACGTAGAAGCAAAGAAGCATGAGTTTCCATTGAAGGCAAAGCCCTAAAAATGACAACTAAAAAGAAGCCATAAAATTTTCAAGAGACAATACGAACTGTAGAGAGCGGCGACGACGACTCACCCAATCATGACAAGCCACCATGAAGTGGTCACCCCCATGGGTCCGGTTCCAAAACGGGTACTTCGCCGAGACCGCCCTCACGTAGTCGGCGACGAACCGCTGGAGAGGGGTCACGTCGTACGTGTGCGGTTGGTAGAGGTACTTGACCATCCGGGTCACGCTGAACGGCATGAAGTAGGCATGGGCACGCGTCCCATCCCTCGTCCTGAACCTGGCCGATGGCTCGTGTTCCATCTCGTGTATGAACCGGCCTTCCATGGTGTAGATGTTCTTGCACGGCCCGTCGTGGAAGATGGGCGGCTCCCCTTCGGAGTACACGTAGACCTTGAACCGTTTCTCCATCTCCATGTAACTCCTGCATATGTTTACGAAATTAGCTTTATTAAGGGACTACTTAAATGGACAAGTCATCATTATGGTTTTTATTAGGCCAAGCACTGTTAGTGGCCTACTGTGGCTTCGTGGGTACTACATGTGGACGTCCCTCTCATGATTTGGAGTGGAGGAACTGGGAAAAAATCATGATGGATCCTCCATTTCGTCGGTATTAAGATACAGACTTTGCAATGGGACAAGTTAGCACGTACATTATTAGCATGATCAGTACAAGATCATAATACCATAATTAAGCATCGACGCAGACTTGGAGTATAAGTCAAACGTATCAAAAATTTGAAGCAAAATCATTATATGCTGGTTCTTTGTTAGCCTATTCGGTTTTTGGCGTCGTGTAACTACGGTTTTAGCTAGCCCATATCTTCAATGCGCTGTATAATCAATCACTGATTTTATAATCAGCTTGAACCAAATGATTATATTTTCTACTAAACGGTAAATTAACTATTTTTGTAACTTATCTATTTCAAACTAGAGCAGTTAAAAAGTAGATAAAACAAAAGTTTGGACAAAGGAGAACTCCATGAAAGTATCCCAAATTGACTTTCCTCGACTTTCCATCTCCTTCTACGTTTAGGCACTCCACTCTACAACTTGATGAAACCGGAAGTGGCGATTTCTACATATCTTTAGAGATTAGTTGAACTAAATGTTTGAATACCTCATCTAGTCAAAAACCAAAGAAAAGAAAGCTACCTGCATCTTCATAGTATCTATGTCATAATTGTTTAGTCTCTGCCATTAGTTTTTGTTCAGAGTGTTGCTGCCTGGCCTTATATGCACAAGGCCTCTTAAGCTAACGAGATGAGGGCAGAGAGTGTCATGACCGGAAAAGGCAATGTGGTCCAAAAGTCTACAGTGAGAATTTCCAGTAGCCCAATTGAAGAGGCTGCTGAACATAAGTGCTTCTTCACTATCTTGAAGATTAATGGGTGGGAAAGTGGAGGACCATTCACTATTAGAAAGCACATCGCTTCCCCGTAATTTCTTTGAGCTCGTAGAAGTTGCTCCACCCATTGAATTTCAGGGTCAAATGCCACTTCCCCAGCCAAATTACTTATTACGAATGATCACATTGCTTTTTTTTCCCCACAGGTTTTTGAGTGCAGGAAGGCGACTCGTGCGTGCCAGGAAGAAGTGAGCGCATGCGAGGCTTGAGCAACAAGGTTTCTTTCTTAAATAACCAGGGGCTCTTGAGCTAAGTCCAGGTTAAGTCTCAGTGTATCAATTCACAAGGATGAAATTGAAAATTTTGCTTTCGACCCCTTGAGAAAAAAAAAAAAAAACACAGAAGGGTATGCCAGTGCCATCGAGGATCAGAATTAGCACACCTCACGTACAGTACAAAAATCAATTTACAAGTAATTTTACCGAATGATGTGAAAGGCCGTGAATTTCCAGTTAACAAGCGGACCATCTTCAAACACCTCACGTTAAAGTTCACGCATAAATCATTTTTTTAGGATGCGATTGTTTCACAGAAAATAAATAATTTAAAAAATATTTTCTTACAAAAATAAATAAACGAAAATAAAATTTAGGCATAAATTGTCGTTGATGTTGAAAACATTTTTTTTATTGGTTAGCTATATAAAGTGTTATAAGGGATCATTTTTGAAAAAGTAATTTAGAAAAAATTAATTTAAAAATAATTTATTTTTCGCTAAACAAACGAAACCTTAAATCTTGTTTTGGTGCCTCTTGGCTCCAGCGTTACCCATTGTAGACGTGGTTTTGAGTGCTATAAAAGGTGCGTTTCCATTAGTGGGAGACTGGGAGTAACGAATTGACATGCTGTGCTTGCTTTAGACTAAGCTAACTGTAATCATCCCATTGATGAATACAGAATCATCAATAGAATAAGGTTAAACCGGAGTGACCAACACTATGTTGTGTTCATGGAGTCATCAAGTCAATTGCGGAACCAAAACTGAACTCGGCGATGCTTGAAGCAATTCAGAGAGAGAAAACAACATGAATTCGAGGAACTTACTGGAGAAAGGCACGGCGGTTGCAGTACACGGCCTCTGACGTGCCATGGCCGCTGCGGTTGGAAGGACGATCGCCCAGCTTTGCGGCTTTCCGAATCGCCGCCCGTGCTTGCGCTAATCCTAGCTCCAGTTTTCGTTCTTCCCTCGCTTTCTCAGTCTTTCTCTAATGATCGGATCAAAGGAGTGATGTCAAAATTGAGAAGAGCTTCAACTAAATCTGGATACATAGCATCAATCGAACTAAACTTTTGTACTCCCATCAAGATTTAGGTTCGACGATCAGACAGGCCAGAACAGGGAAACAATACAAACGAAGGAGTGAGAAGGGAAAACGAGCAATCGAACCGCAAAGTACGCAATCAACGCACAAAACGGAGATACAGGGATAATCTCTTCAAAGGAGCAACGTTCGCTTATTAAGATTTCTGGTTCGACGATCAAACTGGTCAGAACAGAGAATCATATATCGAAGGAGCCAGAAAGAGAGAGAACTAGTAATCTCACGACAGAATACTGACATCGCTGCACCAAAAAAAGAGGGAAAAAAAGGACAGAGATAGTGTGCACTCAGCAACTGAAACTTACGATCGTCGTCGTGTTTCTACGTGGACTCGACCAAACTCCGACGACGGACTCAGCAGACGCGAAGCTCGCAGCTCGCACCAGATCGCTCGAGCTCGTCGCCTTCTTCCGCATCACCAACTGACGAACAATCGGAGGGCTAGACTTCAACTCAGAAGGATCGGGAGCGAACCACGCCGTCTCACCGAAATCGAACGAGGACAGCAGAATGAGAGCGGTGGACACCAAACACACCGAGCAGAGGACCGCCTTGGCAACTGCGATTCCACGACGAGTCTCCATTTCGAGCTTCGGCTCGATCGCGCGTCGTTTCCAGGCGGGGCGCGATTGAGCTTTTTCTCTCTCGTGGGGAGCTCGGGGGGCTCTGGGGTTTTCTCGGGAAAGCGAGGGAAAGATGTTGCAGAGCTTTTGAGAGCGAAATGGAGGGGGGCGGGCGGCAGATTTACGAAAATGTCACGCGCGAGGGACGACGGAGGATAGTGTAACTGACATCGTGGAGGGAAGGGCGTGACTTGTGACGTGGACCCTTTACATGTATAACGTTTCACAAACAAGAATTGCTGCTTCTTGTGCTGATAAAAGTAATTAAATTATCCGACCAAAAAAAAGTAATTAAATTAGATAAAAACATCTTTTTTCCAAGATTTTGCTTCTTTTCTTTCAGTAAAAATATTTTTAATTTTTCACTTTTCACAGCGTGAAAAGCGCATCGACAAACCAAAGGATTGAATAGGAGTAGCTCGGTTAAGATGAGATTAAGTGTTTTATCGATTTTAAGCTAAAGCTACAACGTTTCAATCAACGGCACATCGGAGCATTATGTTCACAGCTCACTTGTGGATGCATATTGTTTCCTTCCATGATTTCCCTTTTAAAAGTAATCTACATTTTCATCCCCGCAAATTAGATCTGTCAAAATAGCTCATAAATTTCGAAAAAAAGGTCATAAATTGATTTATTAACTCAAAATTATTTGAATAGGTCATAAATGAATTGCCTTAAATTTGATAAATGAGCTGTAAAATGAAAAGCCTACAATAAATGGGTTGAAAACAGATTCTTAAATGAACCCGTTTCCAACCCGTTTAAAATAGGTCTCAGACTACGCTTCTCTCTCTCTCTCTCTACTCTTCCTCTAACCTAGCTTAGAAACCCAGCAGCACTGGTGACCGTGAAACCGCAACATCTGCCAAACAATCCAACCTCCAGTTGTCGGTGTCGCATTCCTTCACCGCCGACCGAGCACCAAGCCTTCCGGTGACACCCATGCACTGGGCTGATTCCATCTACGATTCACCCAAACTCGACTCAATTCACCCATTTGCCACCTCTCCCACAAATGTAACAAGAAAACTCAATCGAAGTCCAAGATTTTCTGTCCGGTTGCTCCGGATGTTCTGAAAAACTCGAAAAGAGACAATCACGATCCTAGTGGAAAAGACGATCGAGAATCAAGAAAGGAATCGACGCTCGATTTTGGATTTCGATGTCGAGAAATCGTGGCAAACCAAACCGATTGGAATGAAAGCTACAAATAAGTCTGATACGTACTTTTTCCTATGTATAAATTGGAAATACATACGTTGATAACTAGACACGTATAAATACATGGAGCACCTTGTATGAATCTGTTTAATCGAGAACCTTGGCTTGTAGGCTGGCCTTGACTAGAGGAGTTAGCGCGCGGTTAGTGCGATTCAAATGGATGATCTTTAGGTTCGAGTTGGGAATCCCCGACACCTTGACCTGATATATGTTGTCCGTGCACTTTCCTTCTTTGCTTTCTGATATATATTACGTACGGGTAGATTGCTTCATGACTGCTCATATAAACGATATACTTTAAAGTAAAATGCAACAACAGGGGGATAATTATCCGAAAAGTTTTAAAGCTATTGTAGGGCGGCCAATCCGGTCCTAAACCTTTTTAATCATGTCGGTTTATTGATAAACCTTTCAATTGCGTAAATTACGTTCTGCACCTTTTGAAGTTTTACCAATTCACTTGTTGGTTCTCCTTTCCATGTGAGAGGCTCTCTCTCTTCCAGTAAGAGGTTTCATCTATCAATGGTGATAGCCGCCCCTCAGCTATGCAAATCTCCTGATCTTCTGCTCATGACCTATCTTCACCAGATCCCATGACCTTCTTCCTCCCATATAGAAATAGAAACCCATGGGCACTCAGCGCCGAACCCATCCCTAAAATTCTTCATCCGCAGATCTCCTGCTCCCTGCCCATTGCCGTAAACCTAGCAAGATCCACACCGATTTCCCCTCGCCTAAACTCCAGTCCCGTGGGAACATTACTCAGCGCCCTCCACTCTGTGCCCTTGCCAGGAGGTCCCTTCAATCTAAATGGGCTTTATTTTACCTGCCGAGCCCCCTCCTCTTCTTCTTGTCTCTATTCTTGGGAGCTGATGCTACTCCCCGTGTAGATTGTTCTCTCTTGATTAGCAACGCAAGTGTACGTATCGAACAAGTAATAGAGTGATGAATAAAAGTATCGTTCCCACGGAGATTGTAGACAAATCAATCAAATTACTTACTAAACGTGAACAATTCTCAAATTTATCTAACCAATTAAAGATCCAATAAAGCACTCGAAAATTCTAAAGGAAAATAAATTAACCAATGCAGCAAACCAAAATAGAAATTAGAAATTTCGAATATAAAGAGGCAACAAATAATGGATTTCTATCAAGAATGAAAAAATGTTAGAGCATCCGATTTCACTTAACCAATCAAGATTAATTAACCAATCTCATCATGCAATTAAATTGAATTCATAGTGTGATGGTAGAACTTCCTAATGTAAATCACTATCCTTGGTCCGGTATAGCAATCCTAATTAGATTTAGCAACTCACACTTGATCCATGTGAATTTAAGTAAATCCAAACGCATTAAGATCTATGAACGTTCCCAAATTCAATAAACCACCCTCGATTTACCTACTACCGAAACCACACAAAAAGCATAAGATATCTCTATCTATGATGAATTCATGGCTATATATCATAAAACACTTGCACGGAATCTCCTTTCAGTCTCATACGTGCAATAAATATCATTCAAGTGGTGATCAATCACTTAAAAGCATTAAGAACATGATATATAACTCACATGTATGAATTCTAGAATTGCATAAACGAGTATGAAAAATTAATCCATCATAGTTAAGTTACATCGTAGCCCTAACAAAAAGTAGTCTAAAACATAATAAAGATTAAACTAAAAAAATGTTTAAACTAAACATGATGAAGAACTAGAACAAGTGCACCAAGAATAATCGAGGATTGACTTTGAATTCGCCTCCTTCTTCTTCACTTCACATCCGGCATTGAAAGGAAGAATAGCAGAAAAACTGAACGTCGTCCTCCGAGCGTCTTCTGAAAAGTGGTTTCTCCAAAGTGGCTTCTCCCCCCCTCTAAAAATCTCACGTTACTTTCTTTTTCTTCCTTCATATCGATATCTTTTTGATTTCAAGAAAAAGAAATCTGAATCACATTCCTAATTTAGCTTTGGATTTTGAATATTTCCCCAAGATAGGCTTGATTCTCCTTGATTTCAAATTTGCATATCTGAAGATTGTGTTACCTACAAAATCAATTAAAATCAATAAGTAGATATCGAATTCAATTAAAACTAAGCAAATATTAAGTCTAAAATAATAAATAAACTCTATATAAAATAGAGTTATCAAATACCCCCAAACTTATCATTTTGCTAGTCCTCGAGCAAAACCACAACTAATTTTTTTTTATCAACCATAGTTGCTTGAATTCTCAGCGAAAAAAAAAAAAACATCAGAATCAATGACAAGTTAAGTCTAATCCTAAACATGCAATTCGTGTGTGTGTGAAATCCTCAATTCTCAACTCACATGCAACCTAGATAAATCCACGTTGATATGAAAACTCATAAACTCAAAATCCACGTGACCATATCTCATAAGTTTGTCGTTCATTCCTCTCTCCACTAATGTATGCCATAAACTCAACCAAGAATCAATAGGTCTTAATAAGCTTGTAACGTGGCTTGGTTAAGGGTTTGACAAAGATGTGTTTAAGTTCAGATTACCCTACAGACACATCAATTCCATAGCTTAGTTGGTTCTCTGGATTCAACAACAGTCAGCATTTTTTTTTTCAACTTGTTTTTTTTCAACTTCTTTCTTTTTCATTGCTTCTCTTTCCATGCTTTACGGCGAAGTTTCTTCCTGAGTCCCTCCTTATATAGTGCAATTCCAACCCATTGAGTATCCAAAAGGCTCACTCAAGTTGAAAGTTGGATATAGGGATCCGTATAAGCAGTACTGAAAAAAAAAACAATATCCATATATTTCCTTTTTTTTTTGCACACTTTTCTCTTCTTCTTTTTTCTTTTTCATTTTTTTGTCAAACATGTCAAGAATCCAGAGTTTATGAAATCATAAAGAATTACATGTGTCCATAGGGTACAAGGAAAATTGATATCAATAAGCTCAGGCTACATTACAAGGGTATACAAAGAAATTAGGCAATATCAGGCTCAATGGGGTGACTAAGGATACATAAACAAGGTTGGCTTGAAAGGCTCAAATGATCCAATGAATGCCTAAATCATTTTCTTAATTGGGTTTAGCCTAGAATTTCGCCTAGAGAGAAAATCGGACAAATTCTAAGATCTGGGTGAGTTCTAAGAGAATTACATACTTCACATAAATCTTCTCTAGGTACACATAACTCAAAAATAAGGATTAGTGCTCAAAATATGGACTACATGTTCAAGATCGAGACTAACTCACACATCTTTCCTGATTTTGATTTTTTTTTTTCGAAAATTGCATCCAAATTTCAAATTAAGCAAAGATTTCATGAAAAGTTTTTAGGGAAAATTTTAACTTCCACCCCCAAACTAAATTGCAGCAGTGTCCTCAATGCTGAAAAGTAAAGAAAAAAATAATAAGAACAGAGAAACTCCCCTGGAATATGATGAACGAATGTCATAGGAGATAGTTGGGGTAGAAAGCTTGAAGAAAATTTGGAGAAAAGTCCCTACAAAAATAAATCAAGTAATTAGGGAAAATTATTATCATGAGGTTTCAATTTTTTTAATAGAACAAAATAAGGATAAAATGCAAAAAATTAAAATGCTTGGGTTGCCTCCCAAGAAGCGCTTGCTTTATAGTTTGCAGCCAAACTCTTCCAACTCTTCTAAGCAGGAGAAAGTAAGGCAATGGTGGCTGCTTGTGAGTCGAAACCACCTCCAAAATAGGGCTTGAGACGTTGCCCATTCACTTTAAAGGTTCCCTCATTGTCATTAGTAACTTCAACTGTTCCATAAGGGAAAACCTTAGTGATGGTAAAAGGTCCAAACCATCTTGACTTCAACTTACCTGGAAATAGACGAAGACGTGAGTTATATAATAAAACTCTTTGACCTATATGAAACTCCCTTCTTAAGATGTGTCTATCATGCCATCTCTTCGTCCTCTCCTTATAGATCTTGGCATTCTCATATGCTTCATTGCGAAACTCATCCAATTCATTCAATTGCAACAATCTCTTCTCACCAGCTGCTTGCATATCAAAGTTGAGAAAACGCAATGCCCAATATGCTTTATGCTCTAACTCAACAGGCAAATGACATGATTTTCCATAAACAAGCCGAAAAGGTGACATACCAATAGGAGTTTTATAAGCAGTCCTATAAGCCCACAATGCATCATCAAGTTTAATTGCCCAATCCTTCCTATTATGATTCACCGTCTTTTCCAATATTCTCTTTATCTCCCTATTAGAAATTTCAGCTTGACCACTAGTTTGAGGGTGATAAGCAGCGGCTACTTTATGTGTCACACCATATTTATGTAAAAGTGACTCAACTTGCTTATTCAAAAAGTGTGTGCCTTGATCACTTATAATCGCTCTAGGCGTACCAAACCTGGTGAATATATTCTTTTTCAAAAATTTAATCACCACTCGAGCATCATTGGAAGGCAAAGCTACGGCCTCAACCCATTTAGAAACATACTCCACAGCAACCAAGATGTAAGTATTACCATAAGAAGATGGAAAGGGTCCCATGAAGTCCATACCCCAAACATCAAATAATTCATAGATTAAAATATTGTTTAAAGGCATTTCATGTCTCCTAGATATATTACCAGTTCTTTGACACCTATCACATGCAGCAACATAAGAATATGCATCTCTGAATAGTGTAGGCCAATAAAAACCAGACTGTAAAACCTTAGCTGCAGTCTTTGTGGCACCAAAATGACCTCCTGCTTGTCCATCGTGGCAATGAAAAAGAATGTCATATACTTCTTCATTAGGAACACATTGCCTAATGACTCGATCAGCACATACCTTAAACAAGAAAGGATCCTCCCAAAGATAGTGTTTAACATCAGAAAAGAATTTCTTCTTTTGTTGATAAGTTAATTCGGGAGGGATAACCTTACTTACCAAGAAATTAACATAATCAGCATACCAGGGGGTTTCGATTTTTACAGAGAAGAGTGACTCATCAGGAAATTCATCCAAGATTGGTCTTTCTTCCACAGGGGCATTCGGCAATCTAGAGAGATGGTCAGCCACTGAATTTTCTGTCCCTTTCTTGTCTTTGATTTCCAAGTCGAACTCTTGCAGCAGTAAGATCCACCTAATCAACCTAGGTTTAAAATCTTTCTTTTCAAGCAAATACTTAAGAGCAGAGTGGTCAGTGTAAACGATGACTTTGGAACCAATCAAATAAGAGCGAAATTTATCAAAAGCAAATACTACCGCTAAAAGCTCTTTTTCAGTTGTGGTATAATTCAATTGAGCTCCAGACAGTGTGCGACTTGCATAGTATATTGTTCGAAAAATTCCATCCTTTCTTTGTCCAAGTACGGCTCCACAAGCCGAGTCACTAGCATCGCACATCAATTCAAACGGCAAATCTCAATTAGGTGCAGTCATGATAGGAGCCGAAACTAACTTCTCCTTCAATGTGTTGAATTCCTGAAAACAATCATCAGAAAATTCAAATTTAGCATCTTTTTCCAATAATTTGCAAAGGGGTCTAGCAATCTTAGAAAAATCTTTAATGAAACGCCTATAAAATCCTGCATGTCCCAAAAATCCTCGAACAAGCTTCACAGAGGTAGGAGGCAGCAATTTTGAAATAACTTCAATCTTAGCTCGATCCACCTCAATTCCTGTGACAGAGATCTTATGGCCTAGAACAATCCCTTCCTGCACCATAAAGTGACACTTCTCCCAATTCAAGACAAGGTTAGTCTCCTCACACCTTTGTAACACTAAAGCTAAATTATTCAAGCATGAATCGAAAGATGAGCCAAAAATAGAAAAATCATCCATAAATATCTCAATAAATTTTTCGATCATGTCAGAAAAAATAGCCATCATACATCTTTGAAAAGTAGCAGGTGCATTACAAAGACCAAAAGGCATCCTCCTAAAGGCAAAAGTACCATAGGGACATGTAAAAATGGTCTTTTCTTGATCTTCAGGTGCAATAGAGATTTGATTATAACCAGAATATCCATCTAAAAAACAGTAAAACTCATGCCCCGCAAGTCTCTCTAACATTTGATCAATAAAAGGCAAAGGAAAGTGATCCTTACGGGTGGCATCATTTAATTTTCTATAATCCATGCAAATACGCCACCCAGTAACTGTCCTGGTAGGAATCAATTCATTATCATCATTAGGTTGAACAGTCATACCTCCTTTTTTTGGAACAACTTGCACAGGACTTACCCAAGCACTGTCAGAGATAGGATAAATAATCCCTGTATCAAGTAGTTTAATTACCTCGGCCTTCACCACCTCCTGCATTTCCGGATTGAGCCTCCTTTGAGGTTGGATGACCGATTTGAATTGCTCCTCCATCAATATTTTATGCATGCATATTGAGGGGCTTATTCCTTTAATATCTGCAATAGTCCATCCTATTGCTCTTTTATGGTCTCTCAGAACTCGAAGTAACTTCTCCTCCATCACACCTGTTAAAGAAGAAGAAATAATTACTGGAAGAGAAGAAACTCCATTAAGAAAAGCATATTTAAGGTGCGATGGAAAAGGTTTGAGTTCTAAAATTGGTGGTTCTTCAATAGAGGATTTCCTCTTCTTCAAGTTCGACCCCAATTCTTCGAATTTTGGTGGCCTAAATCTCGAAAGAAGTGGATTTGCTTCCAAAAATTTCGCGTACTGCTCGACTTCTTCAAGTTCGGCTTCTCCTTTGCTTGGCCGAACTAAGCATGCCTCCAATGGGTCTTTAATTGTGGCTTTACAAAAAGTCAATTTCACAAGTTTATCAACTGCATCAACTCTCAAACAATCATTTGGCTCAGCAGCATATTTCATGGCTTTGAACACATCGAATGTGACTCGATCATCTTGAACTCTGAGAATTAATTTTCCTTGTTGCACATCAATTAAAGCTCTCCCTGTTGCTAGAAAAGGTCGGCCTAGAATGATCGGAACCTCGAAATCTTCCTCCATCTCTAAGAAAATGAAATCTGCAGGAAAAATAAACTTGCCAACCTTAATTAAAACATCCTCCACTATTCCTCTTGGGTATTTGATCGATCGATCTGCTAACTGAAGAGATACGATGGTAGCTTTTACTTCTCCCAAACCTAATTTCCTGAAAACAGAGTATGTCATTAAATTAATACTTACACCTAAATCACACAATGCCTTATCAAAATAAGAATTACCAATAGTACAAGGAATAGTAAAACTCCCTGGATCTTTCAACTTTGGTGGTAATTTATTCTGCAAAATAGCTGAACACTCCTCATTAAGCTTCACAGTCTCATAATCTTCTAATTTCCTTTTGTTTGCCAAAATTTCATTCAAAAATTTCGCATAACTAGGCATCTGGGCTAAGGCATCAGCAAAATGAATATTAATGTGCAATTTCTTAAAAACATCAAGGAATTTAGAGAATTGCTTATCTATTTTGTGTTTCTGAAGTCTTTCCGGATATGGGACTGGCGGCACATATGGCTTCGGATTGTCAGGAAATAACTTGCTTCGAGGTGGATCAATTTTTGAGGTTTCGATTTCTGGGGCTTCAGCTTCTCTCCTTTTTTCTACTGCTTCATTAGATAAATTTCTGCCAACTTCTTTTCCACTCCTCAAGGTGATTGCTTTTGCATTCTCAACTGTATTCTTCTCAGTATTGCTTGGAAGGGTACCATACGATCTTTCAGACAAATGATTCGCTAACTGGCCAACCTGCTTCTCTAGATTTCGAATGGATGCCTCCTGATTTTGGAACCTCACATCAGCACTTTTAATAAAGTCCTGAGTTGTTTGAGCTAGTTTAGTAACCATCTCCTCAAGATGATTGTGTTGTTTCTCCTCAGGAGGCCTAAATGATGGTGGTTGTCTCATCCCTTGCTGATTTTGGTTGCTCCAAGAGAAATTCGTGTGATTTCGCCATCCAGGATTGTAGGTGTTTGAGTAAGGATTGTTCTGGGGAGGCCTGCTAAAATTTCCAACAAAGTTAGTATGTTCAGAAGGATGTGCAAAAGGATTACCTACCTGACATTCGGTGCTAGCATGGCTTCCATTGCAAAAATCACAAATCGGGCTTTGAATCTTTAAAACTGAGTCGATCTTTTTGTTTAAAGCAGCGAATTATGCGGCAATGGCATTATTGTCACCGACTTCATAAATTCCACTTGGCTTTCTAGCAGATAGCCTCTCAGTTGGCCATTGGTAGCTATTAGACGCCATCTCCTCTAAAAGATCAAAAGCTTCCTTAGGTGATTTGTTGTTCAACGTCCCTCCAGCTGCAGCATCAATGGTAGACCTCAAATTCGGCATCACTCCATTATAGAAAGTATGCACTTGCATCCAAACTGGTAGACCATGATGCGGACAACACCTTAGTAATTCTTTAAATCTCTCCCACGTTTCATATAGAGATTCACCATCCATCTGCACAAAAGTAGAAATATCGTTACGCATCTTGGCAGATTTAGCAGGAGGAAAATACTTACTAAGGAATTTTTGAGCCAAGTTATCCCACGTCGTGATAGATCCTGCAGGAAGGGAAGTTAACCACGATTTAGCTTTGTCACGCAAGGAAAAAGGGAATAATCTCAACTTGATGGCATCATCAGTAACACCATTATATTTTATGGTGTCACAAATTTCAAGAAAAGTATCTAAATGGATATTAGGATCATCATTCGGCAATCCACCAAATTGGACTGCATTTTGAAGCATCTGAATCAGGGAAGGCTTGATTTCAAAGTTGTTAGCTTGTATGGTTGGCCTCCTAATGCTCGATGTTGATCCTTGGACCATAGGTGCAGCATAATCCTTTAAAGTTCTTCTTTGTTCTCCGTTTTCGTCAGCCATGATCTTGTTGTTTTGCTCTCGTCTTCGCCGTAAGAAAGTGCGCTCAATTTCATGATCAAACTTCTCAAGCTCTCCCTGTTGGCTTCGAGTGACGGGAGTTTGCAATCGACGCTGAACCCTTGTCCTCTCTATTTCTTTTCTACTTATTTTTTTCTGTAAAATCAAACAAAATAAAAATAAAATAAAATAATAACAGATAAAATAAAATAAAGTTAGACTAAACCAAAAATTGCTCGATATTAATAGTAATTGTCAATTATCAAACAATCCCCGGCAACGGCGCCAAAAACTTGTTCTCTCTTGATTAGCAACGCAAGTGTACGTATCGAACAAGTAATAGAGTGATGAATAAAAATATCGTTCCCACGGAGATTGTAGACAAATCAATCAAATTACTTACTAAAAGTGAACAATTCTCAAATTTATCTAACCAATTAAAGATCCAATAAAGCACTCGAAAATTCTAAAGGAAAATAAATTAACCAATGCAGCAAACCAAAATAGAAATTAGAAATTTCAAATATAAAGAGGCAACAAATAATGGATTTCTATCAAGAATGAAAAAATGTTAGAGCATCCGATTTCACTTAACCAATCAAGATTAATTAACCAATCTCATCATGCAATTAAATTGAATTCATAGTGTGATGGTAGAACTTCCTAATGTAAATCACTATCCTTGGTCCGGTATAGCAATCCTAATTAGATTTAGCAACTCACACTTGATCCATGTGAATTTAAGTAAATCCAAACGCATTAAGATCTATGAACGTTCCCAAATTCAATAAATCACCCTCGATTTACCTACTACCGAAACCACACAAAAAGCATAAGATATCTCTATCTATGATGAATTCATGGCTATATATCATAAAACACTTGCACGGAATCTCCTTTCAGTCTCATACGTGCAATAAATATCATTCAAGTGGTGATCAATCACTTAAAAGCATTAAGAACATGATATATAACTCACATGTATGAATTCTAGAATTGCATAAACGAGTATGAAAAATTAATCCATCATAGTTAAGTTACATCGTAGCCCTAACAAAAAGTAGTCTAAAACATAATAAAGATTAAACTAAAAAAATGTTTAAACTAAACATGATGAAGAACTAGAACAAGTGCACCAAGAATAATCGAGGATTGACTTTGAATTCGCCTCCTTCTTCTTCACTTCACATCCGGCATTGAAAGGAAGAATAGCAGAAAAACTGAACGTCGTCCTCCGAGCGTCTTCTGAAAAGTGGCTTCTCCAAAGTGGCTTCTCCCCCCCTCTAAAAATCTCACGTTACTTTCTTTTTCTTCCTTCATATCGATATCTTTTTGATTTCAAGAAAAAGAAATCTGAATCACATTCCTAATTTAGCTTTGGATTTTGAATATTTCCCCAAGATAGGCTTGATTCTCCTTGATTTCAAATTTGCATATCTGAAGATTGTGTTACCTACAAAATCAATTAAAATCAATAAGTAGATATCGAATTCAATTAAAACTAAGCAAATATTAAGTCTAAAATAATAAATAAACTCTATATAAAATAGAGTTATCATAGATAATGGAGGAGGATAAGCTGAAAGAAAGGAGGTTAGCTTCATTATGTCGGAGATTGGGGAAACTATGGTCTAAAGAGGATGTAGCCAATGTGTTTGATGAAATTCCAAAAGAGAAAAAGAGAGAGTGTAGTCTCACCTTACTGGGCAAACTGCACTCTAGACCCAATGTGAACTTTCAAGCCTTCATTTCCACAATGAAGAAGGCTTGGAAAACTGAAGAGATTGTGTGCGACCAACCCCATCAGGGTTTATTCACCTTTCGCTCGGAGGCTGAGAAGGAGAGAATACTAAGGGAGAGCCCATGGTCTTTTTCCGGAAACCTCCTAGTCCTCCAACAACTAGACCAAAAAATATCGATCCATCGCCATGACTTTACCCACTATGCCTTTTGGGTCCAAGTTCATGGTTTACCGTTAGGTAGAATTACCGAGAAAGTTTTGGAGGAGGTGTTATCAAAGATAGGTACTGTTTTGGAAATAAGACTAACTGCGAAAGAAGGGAGCCTATGCAAAACAGGAAGGGCCAGGGTTCTCCTGAATCTGTCGCAACCCTTAAAGTCGAGAGTCATAGTGAATTTTGAAGAAGACCAACTGTGGGTGGACTTTAGATACGAGCGGCTTCCAAGCTTTTGCTATTCTTACGGGAAGATGGGACACTACACCACAAATTGTGAAGAAATCCCCTACAAGAAGATTGAACAAAAGGAGATCAGAGCAGGAAACTTTGGATACTGGCTGAAAGCAGAAGCTAAAGAGCCAAGCCCTTTCTGGAACATCTTTTACGGAGTGGAAAGCTGGGATTTGGAAGAGGAGGAAGTAATACCGGAAACTCCGATACAGGAAACTGAACAGGAAGAGGAAATACCAACGAGAGTGGTCACCCAGGAAGACCCCAGGCCAATGGAAGTAATCAAGGATCAGCGACTGAGGAAGAGAGGCAATAGTAGAGATGAAGGGGAGTGGATTAACTCGAAGGCAAAGTCAAAAGAGACCACCCTGCTGCTCTCACATGTGCCCTGGACAGAAAGGTCCATACTACCTCTCGGGGAAGGTTCTTCTGATGGTAAGAAGAACACTTATAGGCCGGCTGCAAAAAAGGTGAGGAGGCAGGCACATAATGACTCATAAGGGAGAGAAGATAGTGACCTCGAGGATGCCCAGCTCCATGACACATCGATCCAAGTCGATGATAGATCAATTGAATGGGCTTTGGTGTCTAGCCCTAATAAGCCACTAGGGTATAAATGAAAATTTTGAGCTGGAATTGTCAGGGTTTGGGTTCTACCCTGACAATCCAGCACCTAAGAGCCCTTGTGGCTTCTGAAAAACCCATTGTTATTTTTCCTATGGAAACAAAGAATAGGAGAGAAGTGGTGGATAGGGTGCGAAAGAGTCTCAATTTCAACAGCGAAGTAACAGTGGACCCAATTGGAGTAGGGGGAGGTATGATTGTAATGTGGGCATATGAGGTGCAGATGGAAGTAAAAGAGAGTACCGAAGGATTTATTGACCTGACCTGTAAGATCGTAGGGAGCAGGATGACCTTCCGATTGACTTTTTTTCATGCTCCAACCAACTACCAAGAGAGGCTGGAACTATGGCAAAGGCTCCGCACAATTCACGCTGTGAACAGGCTTCCTTGGATATGTTTGGGGGATTTTAATGAGATACTCTATCATTGAGAGAAGGTCGGTAAACGAGAAGCAAAGCATTACAGGATGGTGGCCTTCCAAGATATGCTGAATGAGTACGCCCTAATGGATCTTGAGAGCAAAGGGTGTGCATTTACTTGGGAAAATAATAGGCACGGTACTGAGTTAGTCAGGGAAAGGCTGGATAGAGTTGTGTGTAACCTGGAATGGAGGGTAATGTTCCCGGAGGCGGAAGCTTTTGCTCTACCAGCAGTAGGTTCTGATCATAGTCCCATCCTCGTGTCTTTGTTCCAGCAGACCGTAAAGAGAAAGAGAGAATTCGACTTTGAAGCTTTTTGGATGGATGACCCTGAGTGCAAGAGCATAGTAGAAGAGGCATGGAGGGGACGGAATGCCTCAGAAACAGAATTCCCAATCAGAATAGATGAGGTGAGGAAAGCTCTGTTAAGATGGAGTAAGGGGAGGTTCAAGAACGCGAAGAGTCAAATCGAGAACTTAATGAAGTTGATCACGGAGTGTACGAATAATCCAGCTACAGAGGGTAATGCAGAAATCTTAAAACAAACAAAAGGGCAGATTGAGGGATTGTGGAGACAGGAAGAGATGTATTGGTGTATGAGGTCAAGGGTCAACTGGCTGAAATGGGGCCACCGCAATACGAAATACTTCCATGCCACTACCATTCAACGGAGACAACGAAATAGAATCACTATGTTAAAGCTAGAGGATGACGAGTGGACTAGAAATCCTGAGATACTGAAGACTCACATAACATCCTACTATCAAGCATTGTGTGAGTCGATAGGGGGTAGAAATTTCGAACCAGTGCTTGATCAATGCCCTGCAACGGTCAATGAGGAAATGAACACGGACCTTATTATGGGTGTCACTATGGAGGAGATCAAAGTTGCCGCTTTCCAGCTGGGAGCTACTAAAGCTCCGGGACAGGATGGACTAAATGGTCAGTTCTATCATCAAAACTGGGACTGCATACAACAGGATGTTTTCAACTTGGTAGACAGTTTCTTTGACAAAGGTAGTTTCCACCCTTATCTGAACCAAACACATATTGTCTTGATTCCAAAAGTTAAAGCTCCCGAGAGCATATCACAATACAGGCCAATCAGTTTGTGCAATGTAAGCTACAAAATCATTTCTAAAGTATTGGCTAACCGACTAAAGCCTTGGCTTCCCGATCTGATTGCTATTGAACATAGCGTGTTTGTTAGCGGGAGGCTAATTCAAGACAATATTATGGTAGTGCAGGAGGTTCTGCACCAATTGAGAGTTAGAAAGAGGGAAAGAAAATTCCAAGCTGTGTTGAAAATGGATATGCAAAAGGCATATGATAGAGTAGAATGGGATTTTTTCTGTGCTTGCATGCGAAAGATGGGGTTCAGTGAAAAATGGGTTAGCTTGATCAGACACTGCATATCCACAGTCTCCTTTAGCATAAGGTTTAATGGAGAATCCTTGAACCAGTTCTCGCCAACGAGGGGGGATTAGACAAGGTGACCCGCTCTCGCCTTATTTGTTTATAATCATGGCAAACTCATTATCCTCTCTGATGAATAAAGCGTTAGGGGATGGTATAGTGAAAGGAATCAAACTGAACAGGTGGTGCCCTCCAATATCACACTTGCTATTTGCAGACGATGCGATCTTCTTTATGGATGGAACTTTGAGGGAATGCCAGAATGTGGCCAACATCTTGAACCAGTACTATTATGCTTCTGGCCAAGCGCTAAATTTGAACAAGTCTGGAGTCTACTTCAGTAGAGGCTGCCCAGACTCTTTAAAAGGAAACCTGTCGGATGAATTAAGAGTCCCAATCTTTGAAAAGACAAGTAAGTATCTTGGGATACCGTCGGACTAGGGAAGTTCTAAGAAAGACATGTTTAGTTGGGTCCTGGCGAGAGTGAATGCTAAGCTGGAGGGGTGGAAAGAAAAACTTATATTAAAAGCAGGAAAGGAAATTATAATTAAGATTGTTGTCCAAGCTTTGCCGCAGTATGCAATGTCTATCTTCAAAATCCCCCTATCTATTTGCTGAGCTATAGAGAGAAGAATTGCCTCCTTCTGGTGGAAACAGAACGCCAAAAAAGAAGGCATTCATTGGAGGAAATGGGAGTATTTAAAGCGGAGGAAAGATATGGGGGAATTGGGCTTTAAGGATCTGATTGCTTTCAACAAAGCTATGTTAGGCAAGCAGGTACGGCGCTTAGCACAAACTCCAAACTCATTATGGGGACAGCTCTTTAAGGGTATCTACTTTCCTGAGGGTGATATTTGGACAACTAAACAGGGCCATCGCCCTTCCTGGGGGTGGCAGAGCTTGTTGATAGGAAGAGCAGCTATCGAACCAGAAACCAGATGGAGTGTTGGAGATGGCAGAAGGATAAGAATTAGACAGGACAAATGGCTACTCTCCGGCAGATATGAGGGCCCGGTAAACCATTCCGAACCACGGATGGTAGCGGAGATAATTAATCAGGAGACTCGGGAATGGGATTTGCAACTGATTGCAGAGCATTTCAATGCGGAAATGACTCAGGAAATCCTAACTATCCCCATCAGCCACAACCCAACAGAGGATTTCCTTCTTTTGGACTGGAAACAAGGCTGGATCCTACTCAGTCAAAGCTGCCTACAACAAGATTCAAGATAAGGCCAGCAAGGAGGATATGAGTCTAGCTTCCCCCTCTTATATACCCCCTAGGAGGTTGTGGACTAGAATTTGGCAGACACAAACACACCCTAAGGTACGCCACCTCCTCTGGAACATGTGCAACAACGCCCTGCCGACTAAGGATAATCTGTTCAGACGAAAGATGATCCTCGATCCACTCTGTCCCCTATGTGGAAGCGCGCCAGAGACAACGGAGCATCTATTCCTGCTCTGTAGCTAGACAAGAAGAATTTGGTCAGATAAAAGATTGAATCTTGACATCTCTCCTACCAAAATTACAAGAATTGAGGAATGGATGACTGAGAACCTTACCGTGATGACAAACCCCCCTCTGGCCGAAGGCTATCCCAAGCAAGCTATAATTGCGGAGACCATGTGGGCAATATGGAAATTTTAGGATTAAATCGGCATAATTGAAATAGTTAAGATTGAATTGGTCGCGGGTATAGTAGTTATAAGATTTTTTGGATAATTTTCTCAAAATAGTTTCTCCCGCCTTTGAGCCAATCTTCACGTTCCAACTTTGACGTTGCTGAACTTATGACCAATTGACCATGATGACTTATGCACTGACAATAAAAAAACACTTACTATAAAATTTATGACTGGCATCATAGAATTATATTTTAATAAAATATCCGACAAATGTAAAATCGGCCAATTTTTTTTTAATTAATTTGTAATTTTCTATGTGCGGACACGTTCAGGGTCTAGTTGCTACATAGGGTGCCATCTTTCTCTCCACCCCCGGGCCCCAACCTATCTCAATTTGTACATTCAGTACTATATGGTTCATCATACAGTTCAAACCACCGGTCCAGACTATGCCTTGGCCGAAAGAATTCACAGTGGCAGCTTCAAATTCAGCCTCCTGAGCCACACGGAGTGCATCGCCATGTGCATCATGTCGTACGGCTCGGCCGGCCGGTTCACCACGAAGTGCCGCTGCACCTCCACGACCCGCCTCTGCTTCTCCCGGTACTCCTCCGCGGGGATGCTACTGAGGATCCTCTTGATGTCGGGGATCCTCGCGACCGGGACGTGGACCGAGAACCTGCTCCAGTCGAGGACGTCGCTGAACGGGAGCACGTAGCCGTCGGAGACGATCACGGGGACGCACCCGGCGTAGATCGACTCCACCACTCTGGGGCTGGCGACCTCGTACCCGCTGGGGCACAGGCAGAACTTGCTCCGGCCCATGAGCTCGGTGTAGTTGAGCGACTTGGGGAGGTACCCGTGCACGCGGACCTCGTCGTCCTTGTCCTTCCAATGACGGAGCAGCTCCTTTCTCACGTGGCCGTGGACGCCGCCCGCGAAGAAGGCGAGGACGGAGCGGTTTTCCGGGGGCAGAGTGGGCCGGGGCGAGAGCAGTTTCCCGCGCGGGAGGTAGATTTCGGGCAACGAGACGTCTCTAGATGGTTGGAAACCTTCGCTGCTGTTGGCATTGCATAGGACTCTGATGAAGTGCTTGAAGAACTGGGGATGGCCGTTGGATACTTCCGGGGCCTGAAGTTAGAAAAGAGCAATTGACGAATTTTATTATTAACGCTCAAAAATTCAACTTAGGACCTAACTATCATTTAAATTTTGAAAAAATTTCAAATAAGGACTTGAAGTGAACATTATTTCAAATAAGGATCTAAGTGTTTTTATTTTCTCAAACAAGGGCCTAAACCGAATTTTATTTCAAATAAAAGCCTAAAGTGATCACGTGAGCTTAAAAAATGGACTTTTTTCATATATATTAAAAAAATAAAAAATATTTAAAATATTAAATGACGAAAATACTATTATGTCCTTTTTTAGATTACATGGTCACTTGAGGCACATTTATTTGAAACTGTTATGTCACTTCAGTTCTTTATTTGAATTTTTCCTTGAAATTCGATGGGTTTAAAACAACAATTAGGAAAGAGAATACTAGCTCGCTTTTACCCAATCATGGCAAGAGATCATGAAATGGTCTGCCCCGCCGGTCCGGTTCCAATAGGGGTGCCTCCGGGAGACGAGGCCGATGTAGTCCTCCACCACGTTCTGGAGGCGGTCCCGGGCGTACGTGGTGTACGGGCGGTACACAAACTGGATGATGTTGACGACGCTGACCGGGACGAAGAAGGCCAGGGCCTCGTCGGGGCGGCGGGCAGAGAACGGGCTCCGACCGCCCTCGAGCTCGTCGATGAAATGGCCCTCGATCGAGTAGATGTCGTTCATCGGGCCCTTGTGGAACAAGGGCTGGTCTCCTTCCTTGTAGGCCCACACCTTGAATCGCTTCTCCATCTCCACGTGGCTCCTGCGTGGATAACAAGGTGAATAAATTTTCAAAAATGTAACTGATTAAGGATATTATAGTTAGATAATAATAAGTTAGGTTATATTATCTGTAACCTACTAAACAAATCAAATAAAGTCCTAAATCCTATTTGATTTCCTCTAATTTCTCGAAAACAGATTTGAACAAAAATTAAACATAAAATATTTAAAAGGTTACAATCTTCAACAAAATGTTTCCATTTCAAATCTGGGAAACAAATAGTTTCTGCAAATGACAGAAGAAAATCCTCTTTGCAAGGTTACACTTCTTATACACTTACAAGCATAGTCATTTACCTACATATATCCCAAAAAACTAGTACAAAATAAATAGATACGTACAAGTGCATAAAAATATTCGAAAAAATAAAGCGAGGAAAATTTGATTATGGTTAATTTAGTGAATTTTCCATTGAAAGTTTTCACAATATGAGAAGTATGAATATAGATATAGAACATATACGAGATTTACGAATAATGAGATATTTACCTTGAGAATTTCAGATTATTGTATGTTCATCTTATAGCATCAACTATTTAATTGACACTTCACGATGAAAGTTTGAAATTAAAATACTTCCAAGTTTTAGTTTGTGCCGAAAAGATGATTCAAGTTCTTTTCGTGACATGTAGAACGGTTAACAATATCGTTTTTTTTCCCGTATAAGTCCAATTTATATTATTATCGACCATTTTTGAAATTGTGCGGTAAAAAGATTAGGGCTGAAGGTTGATTAAATTATTGCTGGCCATACAATGAGGCATCACAAACATATTCAACCTCGATCATGACTCCACCAATCACACTAAACAAATATCTCATTCATCGGTATAGAAAAGCAGGTGTAAGCTATTGAAACCCTAATTTAGAGGAATGAGAAAGAGGAGACCCACTAGACATTTGCAACCCCTAGCTTAGTTTTTATTTAACTCGAAACACTCGAAACCTTTCGAAATACCCAAGTAAATATCGTCGTAATTGGTCGTTTCGAACGATTTTTTCGCTTATTTTCAAGCTTTGAAAGGAAAATGAGGAGTAGAAACCCGGAATAACTACAGTAAGAAGAATCAATTTGACCCCTCTCCATGAAGCAGTCAACAAGAGATAGAGAGAGAGAATGGAGAAATCTTAACTGATGGAAGGCGCGAGGATTTCTGTAAACGGGTCCGCTCGGAACAAATCTGTCCTCCTGATAATGCGAAGTGCTGTTGTTGACGATGGTCATCTTCCCGCTGCTCGCTCTCCTTATCGCTGCCCTCGCTCTTGCTAAGCTCCCCTCCTTCCTATCAACAACGACGTGAGCTCTCTTTTGCTGCACCATAACATCACCCACAAAAAAAAAAAAAAAAACGAAAAAGAAGAAGGAAAAAAAAATGAGATTTTTCTGGCAATCAGTTGGTAAAATTTCGACTATTTTCATGGCGAAATGCCGCCGCTATTCGCAAGGAGATGATCGCCGTGAAGAATTACTACCCACGGACATTGTCCTTGGATGGAACAGTAGAGATTCCTCGCAAACTTCCCTAAGGAAGTCGATCCGAGCACAACGAAATAATCATCTGAATCTTAAAAAGACCCTTTTTTTTTCTTTCTTTTTTCTTTCTGGTGGTAAATCGTTAGAGAAAGTGGACTGAACAGAACTCACTCTGATTCGAGCAGCAGTGGTGCTGCTACCAGTGACGAAGTTTCTTCTGCTCGCGGTTAAGGAGAGGAGGAGAGCCTGTTCTTTCTCTTGCTGGGCAACATTAGCTCCGTGGTTGGAAGAAGAAGAAGAAGAAGATGGTGGGGAAGGGAAGATGTCGAAATGGTGATTCACGGAGGAGAAGATAATGATGAGGAGGAGCGAAGGGTAGAGTATGAGTGCGCCGCTGTGAGCGAAACCCCCCATTCTCTCGCAATCGAAAATCGAAGGGCAAAGGCGAAACAAGGAAGAGCTCAAGATTACGTCGTTGCCATGCATCTCTCTCTTTCTCTCTCTGCTCTGGTTTTTTTCCTATCTTTTCAAATGGGGTTGCGGTTGTGGATAGGTTTGTATCTCAAACTCTGTAATTCGAATGTTTCGGATGATCGCGTAGAGATTGAGATCGACATTGAAATTAGAGAGTTAGCTATCGTTAGAACTAGAACAGAAGTGAATCGAAGATAGCGGCGTGAGGACGAAAGGATCTGGGAATGATGTAGCTCTAAACTCCTAAATTTGCCGAACATTTATATTTTCTCCCGTTAAATCTAAACACACCCTTTTATCAGGAAAAATACTAAAAAAACCTAAATATATTGCATTTGTACTAATTTAATTCTAAACCGTTCAATTGGACCAAATAACCCTAATTTTTAATTTTTTTTTACATTGGTACCAATTCAGTCCATTCGACCAATTTAGGCCAATAATCATTGGTATGGATCTCGGCGATCTTATGCGACGAGATCGACGATGACGTGGACTTTTTTTTAACAAATTTTTAGTAAATTTTTTCCTTTCTTTCCCATATCTTTTTTGTCAATGCCAGCCACCGACCTCAGGCCATGCGATGAGGGCTTGCCTCGCCGGCGAGGCTGCCCTGGCTTGGGCAAGGGTCGACCTCGTCATATTTGGCAAGAGGGGCCTCATCAGCACTTGCCCTCCCCCAAGCGCGGCCCGGCGAATCTGATTCTCGCTTGTAGCGTGGCAACCACCTCGCTGGCCATGGTCTATAACCGGTAGTCAGCGATCGGCCACTGGCGAAAAGAAAAGGAAAAAGAAAAAAAATGAAAAAAAATCTATAAAATCATAGAAAAGTTAAAAACTACAAAAAGAAATGTCCATGCCAGCGCTACCGTGCCACATAGTATAACCGGCATTCACGTGAGCAATTTTCAACCTAAATTGGAGGGATGGATTTTTTTTTTTTTTTTGGGTCAAAGCAAGACGGATTGAATTGGTACCAATGTAAAAATATTTAGGATTAAATTTGCTCAATTAAAAGATTTAGGATTGAGTTAATATGAAGATAAAAGATTTAGGATTTTTTTTACACTTTCTCCCTTTTGTCTTGCTTGTGCCTTTCCATTTTGTTCTTATAAACTTTCCTTTTCTAATTCCATAGAAAAGAGAATTTATAAAAGAAAACGATAAATTTGACCAACAAAAAATATATAACAAAGAAATTAATTATCGGAAAGCGTTCTTGGTGAAATTACTTAAATTGTCTTTGGAATGCAATGGTTAGCCTCGTCTTTGCACTATACCATTTCGAATACTTCTCTCCTTTTTTTTTGGTATAGTAAATATGTATATAACTTTTCAAGGCATCAACTACGCAAAAAAAAAAAGACCGAACACAAGAACCTCGTACCCATCATGATACTTGATGTGTCCTAAAGGGGGCAAAAGTGTAGCGGTCTGCAAGATACATCAAGGCCTTCTCTCATTTTCTTCTATTTTGTTAAAACTAATGTTTGTTTTTCGTTGTTGGGAAAATAGCAAAATTTCATTTGATGTTTTCTTTTTAATTTTTTTGCATATTGGTAAAAAAAATAAAATAATACCATTTTTTTTTATTTTTCCCTGTGCAATGAAAATTCTGAATTTTATTAGGGGTATACGATGTTGCACATGGGAAAAAAAACTTAAGATGCGCATGATAACTATTCCATTTATGAAATCAATTTCTAGCTATAAATAGATTTTCCTATTTCTAGTTTCTTGATGAGTATTTGAACAAAAAAATAAGTGTTTGATAACGACATAAAACTTCAGTTCCTTGAATAGAAGTTTGTTCGATAACGGTTGAAAATTTCTACTTCTGAAATATTATTAACACAAAATCTCTACAAAAAATTTCTAGTTCATTTTTAATTTTTTTAACATTTCTTTAAAAAGATTTTTTTTTTTTTTTTGCTCTGATGGCAGCAATTGGCAGTGCTCGGTGGAGGATGGCGGGGGACAACGACAGGTGGTGGTCAGTGGTTGGTAATGGGGGGCTATGGGCGACGGTGAGCAATGATCGATTGTTGGCGGCGGCTGGTGATACGGTAGGGGGTTACGGCAGCTAGGCTCACACAACGAGGGGCAATGGTCGGCGGTAGGCGACAACGGTGGATGGCAGAGGGCAATGTTTGGCAGTGGGGGGCAGGTGGCGGTCAGAAGGGGGAGGTGGAGGTCGACTGTAGGCGGCGACGAGGTCGACGGTTGGCTGTGGCAGCCAACGGTGGTTGGAGCGACGACGGTGGCCAACTGTAGTTGCGGCGGCAGTAGCGGCCGACGGTGATTGCTGCGACAATTTGGCGGTTGGTGAAGACGGGTGATGGGTGGGGGCGGCTGGCGGAGTCGCCGAGGAGGGGGGCATTTGGAGGCGGTGGGTGACGACTGACAAAGAAAGTATGACGGAGGGAGTGTGACGAAAACTTGAGAAAAAACGAAAGGATTTGGTATGTTATTTCTCATTTCTATTTCTGAAATAGAGAAGCTACAATATTTAACTTCTCATTTGTCTTTCAAATTTATTTATGGAACAAAAATTTGCTCCAGAAATGGAAAAATAAAATTGCATTACAAAACAAATTGACACAAGGAAGTAATAACTGGAAAAACGTTTCCAAAGTGTATATTGAAATTCGATAGAATGTATCCTGGATTATAATAGGCGAACGTCCTTTATATAGATAGGACTCTTTTAAGAATTAGAATTATTCAAAGATAACATTAAACGAATCTAATCTAATCTAATCTAATCAAACGAAATGCAAATCAAATATTGTGATTATCTATATCTCTAAGTTTCCTAAAATTAAAAAACTGCTCGAAAACCTATCTTAATAACTCCGAAATGCGAAAATCAATCGGTTGAAGTAAAATGTCCTTCTAATCAATACTCGAATAGGTCTGCTACATTGAATGTTAGAGAGATACTAAGATCACCGAGAAGATCAACAACATAGACTTTGTCATTGATCTTTTTGACATTTCGGCAAGGGCCAATTTTCTTGTTCTTCAGCTTGTTATATGTATCGACAGGAAATCGCTCATTGCGTAGAAAGACTATTACTATATCGCCGACTTTAAAAACTTTGGAACGTTGCCATTTGTCAGCATCATCGTTATACTTTGAATTGGAAACAACAAGTTGGCTTGCAATATCAGCTTGAACTATCATAATTTTGGTCGCCAGATTTTCTGCCGTCGCATTATAGCAAGGAATCCTAAGTAGAGGAATCAAATAAAGAGTATGCTGAGGTACACGACCATAAATTACTTCGAATGGAGACTTGCCAGTGGAACGATTAACTGTGTTATTGAAAGAAAACTCTACCGGAGCAAGATATCAGTCCCACTATTTTGACGTGTCGCTACAAAGACAACAGATGATATCTACCATAGTTCGATTAACCACTTCGATCTGTCCATCAATTTGAGGATGGAATGAGTTACTGTATTGCAAATCCATGCCAAACAACCTCCACAGGGTCCTCCAGAAGTGGCTGAAAAATTTGGTGTCTAGATCAAAAGTAATCGTCTTAGGGAAACCGTGTAGAAGAACCACTTCGCGAAAGAAAAGGCTAGCAACATGAGAGGCATTGGATGTCTTCTTACAAGGAATAAAAGGGACATATTCGTGAATTTGTCCATCACAACAAAGACAAAATCCATACCTCGTTGGGTTCGCGGGAGTCCCAAGAGAAAATCCATTATAATATCCACCCACGGTCCGGATGGAATTGGGAGCAACGTATAAAGGCCAGTATTATGTGAATGCCCCTTTGCAACCTGACAAACACAACACTTCTAAACAAAATGCCCAACATCCCGCTTTAGTTGTAGCCAATAATAACATCCCTTCACCATGGCAATGGATTTATCGCATCCCAAATGTACTCCAAGGCTCCTACCATGTAGCTCCCAAATCGGCTTCTCTCGCAGTGAATTACGTGGAATACATAACTTGTTTCCATAAAGCAAAAAATTGTCATGGATAATCATATCGCATTAGAACCAGCAACTTCACACTTCGCCCAAGTGTCGAAAATCCTCATCTTCAGAATAGAGGTCGTACAAAGACTCAAAGTCCACCACTTCAATCTGCATGGTAACAAGTAACGCAGCTTGGCGGCTTAGAACATCAACTATTTTGTTAAAATGACCAGCTTTTTTGAAGCACAAAATTAAATTGCTCCAAAAAAAAAAAAACTCAGCGCTCATGCATTATGTTCAAATGCTTTTGGCTCTTGATGTATTTGAGCACTCGATGATCATTGTTGAGTATGAATTTGTGCTGATATAGATAAGGCTGCCAATGTTTAATAGCTTGTACCACAACATAAAATGTTTATAAGTAGACCATCAACGTTGAGCTTCATTCAATTTTTCACTAAAATAAGTAATAGGTTTTCCCTCTTGGGATAGAACAGCGCCAACCCCTACTCCAGAAGTATCACAATCTAATTCAAATACCTTATCAAAATTTGGTAAGACAAGAGTTGGAGCAGTAGCTAATTTCTTCTTTATTAAGGAGAAAATTTCCAAACCAGCATTTTCAGTGGACAGTTGTTCCCTTTGGTCTTAAAACAGCCCCATCCATGTTTTAGCAAGTCATGTGTAGAATTTTCCAACCTATTCTACCACATGCCCGGATTTACATTGATGATATTATCCTCTACAGCCCTGATGAAGAATTCCTTACTTTCCTAGTTTGTTGATATAGTCCAAAAGTATGAAATCATGCTTTCACAAAAAAAGATGATTCTTGCTCAAAAGGAGATCGAGTTCTTAGGTATGCATTTGAAAAAAAATGTACCTACTGCCTCGGACCTCGCCTTGCAGAAGAACTTCAAAAGTTTCTCTATGAGAACTTGACAATTAACCAAGTCCAAGTTTTCCTTGAAATTGTCAATTATCTCCAAAACTTTGTACCAAAAATCTCCAAAGTGATTTATCCTCTCCAAAGGATGTTGAAAGAAGATGTTCCCCCTTGAGGGCAGAAGTAGACACAAGCTGTAGCCGATCTCAAAGAGAGTTTGCAGCACCTTCTTTCTTTTCAAATTCTTTCCACTGGTTAGAGAATTTTGCAAAAAGATGCTAGTGATAAATATTGGGCAGCCATTCTCTTTAAAGAAATCAAAGGTAAGCGCTTCATTTGTGCTTATAAGAGTGGGAGATTCACCACTGCAGAAATGCATTACCACTCTACTAAGGAGATTATCGCAGTCAAATACGGCATCGAGAAGTTTGAATACCACCTTATCGGGCATCACTTTTTGGTAGAAATGGATATGTCTTCATTTCCCCATATGCTCAAATTCAAGCAGAAACAGATCCCCCACCCCCAGCTACTAAGGTGGGCTGAAGGGTTATCAAAATATTCATTTGATGCTAGACACATTTCAGGCAAGAAAAATGCCCTTGTAGATTTTCTGTCCAGACCAAAGCAGCCGGTTGAATCTATCAACATGTATGTTCGCATAAATCCATTGCGAGCAGGAACATTTCGCTCTATACCTATGCAAGGTATACCATGAAATTCTCACAGTTATTCTCTAAAAATTCTAGGAGATATTGCAGAAAATAATCTCTCTGAGAATTTGAAGTATTATATGCATATGTACCATTATCGCACATTCAACACTTACGGTGGATTGATGTTAGGACCATTTGGTCTTAATCCAAATTATCCATTCATTCATGTTTTGTGGTGGTCACCTAATCATGACTTTCCAGAAGATCTCAAATGGTTCTTTTGATATTTTCTTAATGTGTATGCTGTTGCCATTGAATTTTCTACAGACAAAATTGTTTGAATTCTGTCATAGCACTTATGGGAGATTTCTCAAATCATAAAGGATTGACAGAAATGTTCACTTGGTTTCAGCCTTTAGCAATGGAAGAATAACTTCATTTCCCAAAAGCGCATTGGAAGAGATGAACCAGAAAGGCACACTACTGTTATTTTCCACAGACCTTTGGCTTTTTCTAGTCCAACATGAGATATGCGGGAGAAAGCATTGCCCTACGGCGCTACTTCAAGCCTAATCTCCATCGACGAGTCTTTCGGTTCCACGCAGCACTTCCTAGATCCATCACACTAATCAAAGGAAGATAAAAGTAAAGAGATGCTTTACTTTTGATGGGAAATGAGTCTCAATTGCAAGTCAATTCTCTTCATCATTGCTTGTGCCCATTCATTGTCCATTATCATTGGATGCCAGGGACCGAAAAGAGAGATCTCTTCATGAATTTTTGCATAAATACAACTAATGATGACGTCTTCATATCCCTTTCACCTATCCCATAAAAGAAGAAAGCATCAAATAAAGAGAAGCGAACAGAGGAGAGCCTAGATATATTTGCTCGTCGCATCGAGTCCATCGAGTTGAGTTAATAAACACCGTGGATATCGAATCTATAATCTAAGGCTCGGAAATACTTGAGTACGTGTAATTCTCCGATTTAGTAGTGGATTATTTGAATGTAAGTTCTGACATTTAGACCAAACCACATAAACCTTGTCCTTTATTATTCCTCATTTTATTTTTCTGTCGATTTTCTACGGCTCCCGACATTAATTGCAAAGGCCTGACGATCCACTTCCGCTGCGGTGCCGATTCATTTCACAGCATATACAAGGAATGCACAAAGCTGAAAGAAACTACAACTACGACCTCACCACTCCTAATTTAGCTAGTGTTTCCTTGATGCTGCCAACGTCGGACCCTTCGGCTTGAACGACATTGGGACTGTCGAACGGAACGACGTGCTCGAGAGGGTAACTCCTGTCAGCATCCAACTTACGGGACTCGCCGCTCAACCCTTTGAGTATCACGGTTTTATGGGCTCCACCGATCAGTCCTTCATAGTCTGTGTCGCCGCATTCTCCAACGAACACGACAAACTTCGACAAGTCCACGCCCCAACGGACAAACAGATACCTGCAAAGGATCCGTCAGTACTTCACAAGATCGATGTATTTTGATTTAAGTGCAGATTAGACGTACTCGGGCATTAGAAGAAACCGAACTTCGTGCTAATCAAGGGGGTCGCTTAAACTTGCGGATCAAACGTTGTAATAAGCGACTCATTTGCGGAAAACTTCTCTATAATTCTCCATAAAGGCTTCATGTTAAATTGATTTGTTGCAGATCGAACAGAAGGTAAACTTAAGTCCACAATAGATCTGATGACTACTGTAGGTAGGTACAGCCTATCAATTGATTTTCCTACAAGCCGTTCAACAATGGTAGTGTTCAAACTCCAGCATACTCCTGAATCTCGCATATGTTATTTCCTGGACGAACAACTTCTATCCCTCGACCTATATATATGCTCCTTTAAAGGTTTAATTGGGAGAAAGAGAGCGAAAACATCTTCAACTTTTTGCCGGGCTTTGGTTGAAATTACAGAAGATTTTCACAAAACTGATAGGGGTTAAGCCTGAAGTATCTGATTACTGGTAAGTATTGCAGGTCAAAACATCAAGTAATACAAGGAGTACAAGTTCAGCACGACTGATATGATAACTCAATGGTTTATGCCAAGAGAGAGAGAAAAAAAAAAAACCAGAGTCATTCGCAAATAGAGATGCATCAAAGGGATGGATTCTAGCATCAAACAATCATTAATAACTGTAGAACTTCTGCATAAATACCTTAGAGCTTGAATTCGAGATGCCAAAACAGGGATAACATTGATTTTCCTGCCACTCTGAGAATACACGACGTGGCAACGAAGAGCCTGAATTCTCATCAGTTTTCTGAGTTCCTTCACTGGGGGAATCTGTAGCAAGAGAAAGAAAAGGCGTCAAAATGCTTCCGGACAGGTTCCTATTTGCCTCGGTACTATTCTTAAGGGAACTGCTATTGAAGCTATGAAAGACAACATGTTGGCGTCCAAAGAGTTTCGGTGGCTAGGATGTATGTTTTGTTTGGAAGAATGTGCGGAGAAGGAAGAGAAGGGGAAGAGCAGAGGATTTACCAGATCAAAATCTTCCACTTTAAATGAAAAGCAATATGAACTTGATCCTGAATCATCTTCTGCAACAATGCTTTCGCCATCCCTTTTGTCATTAATGGAGGCAGCCCAGCGAATCAACGTCTTCCTCAGACCTTCCCCACCCCAGCGATATTCGATATGTGAATGGTAATCGATGTCAACGACAAAGGGAAGCCCCGAAGGACCATCGTCAGAGCTTGATGATGGATAAAACAACTCACTACCACTACTGCAAACAAGCGCATCGAAATCTGTCAAGTTCAAGCCTTCTGATGTTAAGAGTGAGTGCAACTCTAATATGGTCAATGCCGTTGACAATATAAAGCCAGCTGCATTTTCCTTCCTTGTCGCCTCCATAATCTTCTTGATGATGTCGATATAAGCTGCAGTGGCATTACAATCCACAGCAATGACAAATATCCATTTTCTCCTCCTAAATGTTGAATAATCAATGCCGCCAATATCCTCTTTAGCTTTCTCAGCTGAAGCGCCCTTTCCAGTTCCTCGCAATATACCCTTTGCTAATGTCAAAACACTGTCGTCCATGTTACTATTTGCATCATCAGCGTTTTCTTCAAGGATGGTGGCATGTCCTTCATTTTTCTCTCCATCCAATGAAAACTTCAAATTCAGAGATAAGTCCTGTATATCCCTCAAGGAATCTCCTGGCGAATCCGATTCTGAATCTGACTTGTTGTCATTCTTCTGCCACTTTGGGCCCCTCGGTTTGCAACTAATTACGCGAGATAAGTATGTCTTACAATGCTCAGGCCACGAGAAAAGATGAATGTTCTTAAGTCCATTCTCCCTACATCTCGACCACAGCTGCTGATCTGAAACTAGTTTAAGAAGAGCATTGGCTATGGCGTGCTGATCATGAGGATCAACAAGAAGTCCGTTGTCCAGAACCTGTAACAAGGTCATAGTTAGCTACTTCATAGCTGACCTATGCAAAACCCCAGTTAACATAAGTGAATGTCTCTTGATGTAGAAGGCTCCAGCTAGAACACACCCGAAGAATATCAACAGGACCACCATTTTTTGTGGCAACAACAGGTAACCCATGAGCAGCTGCCTAGGTAGCAAAAGATGACGTGAGGATTTCATTAGTGAAGCACAAGAAGCATTGGAATTGCTAGGAATCACAAAGAATGTGTATAGTAGGCTGACAGTAGAACCTCAATCAAAGTGAGACCAAATGGCTCGATGAAAGCCGGGTTGATGAAGACCCCCTACAAGGAAGATTGGCGGTGTAAGTTTGTTTAGCTAAAAATGGAACTTCTAACAAAAGGACTGCATAGTTGATTTTAGCATCTGTATCATTGTGAAGCATGGAGAGTACAAGCGGCTATGGTAGGAAAGGAAAACAAAACCGATGACCCTGACATTGGAAAATCATTCCATTTCAAGCTCATGTTCTGATGTTCAGCATCATTTCCACAGACTCTTAAGGGAAAAAAAAAAACTACATAAAATACCTTTGTTTTTGCAGCTAATCGGTAAATGTCAGGAACATCAGATTGCTTATGATGCTTTGGATATGCTACTTGGCCATATAGGTTATATTTGTCGATTAGCTTGAGAATGGAGAGAACTACAGCTGCATTCGTTGTAGACATTTCGTCAAGGTCGTCACGATTCCCCATAATTAGTGTCTGCAATACAGAAAAAGCAAAAGACATCAAAATTGGAGAAAGGTTGATGAAGAAATGCAAACAATTACAGAAGGGCACACATATATGATAGAAAAAAGGTACAAGGTTAGCGAGCTCTCTTAGTTGGTGACATTCTCCATATGCTTTGACTAAAGTGGTGATGTTCTTTTTGGGGTCTGGCCTGGCAAGAGCAAGTATCATGGGTTTTCGAGGATTTGAAAAGAATCTCATTATCTGCACGTAACAACCAAGGCGCATGAGTATAATAGACATATTGGAAAAACGACAAAATAATATGTTTGTTCATGCTATAGTCCTTATCGGGAAGAACTATAACCTCAGACCAAATTGGCGGGTCTGTCGAAGAATGTTTCCCTTCATTCCTTTCCACTTCCCCGTTCATATCACCATCGCGGTGAACGATATTACGAAATTCCATTCCAGGAGGAATTACCTGCTCAGAGATAACCGAAGCATGAAACCATCCTAAATGTACTAGCAAACAAATGAATCCCTGAATACACCTTGAATTATGAACTATCAACTCACTCACCACGAAGCGCGGCATATATCTTCCATAACAGCTGACACCCCTCTTAATCCTTGCTCTCAGTTTTCGCTCTAACACCGGATCAAAGCCATCATACAAGCGCCATTGCTCTTCTATCTCCTGCTTTGTGCTAGTAATGACGATTTCTGAAGTGTCAAGACAAAGCTCCTCGGCTTCAATCCGGCGCATTATTTTGTATGCCGCATTTATTTCCTCCCACAGTCTCCCTTGCTTCAAAAGTTGTTCAAGCTTGTCTCGACCAAGCGAGTGACCGGTAAAGAGCATGGGTACATTTAGAGCCCCAGAAAGAAGAGCAGCAGCATCCCCTGCATCTGCGTAATGCCCATGAATAGCTGCAGGCCAAACCGGTCGGCCACCACCAATTTGTTCACCTAGAACTTTGGACATCTGAGTAATATGACTTAGTGCACCATCAACAAATTCAGGAATGTGAGGCCAGAGAAGTTCTTTTGGAACATATTTGTCTCTAGGGCCAAAAGGTATTCGGATGATATATGCACCACTGCTTTCACCAATTTCCTGAGGTGAAAACTCAGAGTTTCTTGGACTCAGCATCTCCGTCGGTTCGCCATAACTCCAGTCGACGTCTGGAGCTGATATTTGTCTTGTCAGTAGATCAACCCGATAAACTCCTGGCATTGTGCCTAGTGCCCTCGCAAGCTCCACCACATATTTAACCTGATCCAAACAATACAATAAGAATCAAACCAGATAACTGATTGGAAATGGGTATGTCGCGTCAGAACATGTAAAAGCTCACTTGTCCACCGGTATCAGAATCACGGCCAAGCTCCAGGTTTTCTCCACGTACCAAGCCATGGAGGCTGCATCGAAGTTGCAGTCAAAAGCACTTAATACCACGAATAAGATCTGCCTGGGATCATAAATTTATCTTGTGCAGCATAGAAGTAAAAACAAAAGAATTTGTGTTTCAAAACGTTTTGAAAACATAGTCAGAAAATAACGTGAAGATGGGAGCTGACCGATACCTTATTAGGATGAGGTAAAGCTTGTAGTCCTTCTGTCTACTAGCCCATTTGTCCATGATATCAACAGAGCTGATTCTAGGCATCCTCTCTCCACCGTGAGACGAGATCTCATTGGCCGAATCCCCCTTTTCTCCTTCTGATGATAGCTCTTCAGACATGTCAGCAGTTGCCTCTCTACGACCTCTTTCATGGTCAAGACGTCGTTTAGCGATGCGATAAGCTTCCTCACCCTCAAGCTACATTAGAAGAGGATGACAGACGGAAGGGGAAATGAATATGAAATTCGCGAGAAAATTCCACAATATTAGGAAGGAAAAGTTGGGTCTTAGGCAAGAATCAATCAAATTATGCACAAAAGTAGGCCTAAAGACACCGCCAAATACGAAATGATCAGCAAGGAGAAGGCCACAAATCTCAAACCCTATCTGATGGAAAGAGAGGACTCAATGAGCATACAAATCCTTGATGGCTTCACGAAAAGATCGGCGAACAAAGATTTTAGGATGAGTTTCGTTCAAATCACAAGCTCAACTGCATCCAAACAAAAGATAATGCAATTTCACTATTGCTCTCTTATCATTGGGGAAAGGCTATCACATTGTTTTTTCCCCTTGATCAACTCAATTTGCAAAATCAAATTGATTAATATAAGCTATTCCCAACGGTGAACCGTGAACGGAAAAATAAAGATCCATTGGGCGTACTTTAACCCCTCATTTCCAAGTAAAGAGCAAACTAATCACTGATTTTCCAAATGATAAGCTCTGCCATCTGTCACAAATAGCCAATACAATGTACCCTATTCAACTCTTTTAGTTTCTATTGAATCGAGAAATGGTCCTCTTATCTCTTCCTTCTCCGAGCTCGGGTTATGAACTGCTTCAAATACAGTATCAGGAAGTACAAACGCACCACAGTAACGAGAAACAGAGCATTTCCCATCGATGCTTACACGGGGAAGACTGTTCGAGAAAACAGAGGAGGACGGGGACGAGGGAAGTAAGAAGAAGGAAACACCTGCTTTTTCTTGCGAGCGAGATTCCAGATCCTCCAACACATGTTCTCCAATCTCGTGTTCCTCTCCCGCGGGCTGCGAGTCGCCGCGGCCTACGGAACAGAAGAAAGAAGCCGAATGGCAATAAGCCAAGTGAAGCCAAAGCCCAAGGAAGAAGAAGGAGAACATCAGAATCAGAATCCAGAGAGATACGGACTCGGAGCCAAGAGCGGTGGAGATCGGTCTCGTCGAAGCCGGTGATGACCTGCTCCACGAAGTAGCGCGTGGGGCTGAAGCGGCCCCTCTCTCTCAGCAGCAGGGACGACGACTTGGGGTCGTCAAGCCCCGGGCCGACGTCGAGGATCGCCTCCAGATAGCTGTTCACCCACTCGTTTCCCGCCATTTCCACGCACCCACAGACCCAGAGAGAGAGAGAGAGGTCCTCTCAGGCGGTCATGCACTTGTGCATGGGCAACACTTGTGTTTGTAGAAGATGACAGGCCCAGGGTGAAGGAAGAGTCGAGTTAAGGTGCTGCTGGCAATGGTGGCTTCAACAGTACGTATAGAGAGAGAGAGAGAGAGAGAGAGTCAGTCGTGGTCTGGTCAGTTCAGTGCAGAGTCAGCAATTCTCCCGAATGTCCGATTTCTCTGGAAGGAGGTAGCCGATTGATCTCGTCTTTTTGAGCCTCTTGCTCGAGAAGCTGTCATGTCATAAAGGTGGTGTAATTCTCACACGGAAAATGCCTCTCTCGAAAGTCCGCAACTATACAAGTCATTTTATTTTATTTTTACCGTACCGTGCTTTTTTTTTATTATATAAAACACTCGTTAATTAAAGATTGTAAAGTAAAAAATAATAACACTACTGTCAAATTGTCAAATTATCGATTAATAGTATTTCGTAACCCGCACTCATCACATGACTAGATCAAAAAAATAAAACGAAAAAATAATAATATAGCCTTGGTTGAGACACCTCATGAGGTGGATCGTGGATGTAATTCAAGATTTACAATTGATCGAGATGGTCGATAATATAATTAATACATTTAGCATTCAAGCAACGGCACTACCCATCTCGCCCATCTCTCTGTCATTATTTCTCCATTTAAATCGTAGCTCCTTTCCGTTTCGAGAAGAATCTCTCTTCTGTATTTACTTTGAAAACATCCATATGCTATGTAAAGTATCAATAACACCATCACTTTGGTTAATTTATATATTTAAATATCATCGGATTTCATAATACTTTGTCTATAAATTCAAATTTCTCAAACTACCCACGCTTAGGGTAGGCAGCAACCGGACCGGATAGGGTTCGTTCCCGATTTGTAAAATTGGAAACTGACCATATCCGCCTTGGAACAATCTGTGTTATTTTATTTCATTAATGGTTTTTGCTATAAATAATTTGTCTTTCAATTTTTTTTTGTGGCTTATGCTAGAAGAATATAACATATACACACACTCACTCTAGGCCAGTTCCGCCGGATTGGTATGGTCCCTCTCCAGGAACTGAGAACCAAATCGGTAATTCCCGTGCGAATCACCTTGAAATCGGTAGAACCAATTTCTAGATTGAACCGGAACCGATACAAACCTCTATTAAATTATCGTATGACGACATGAAGATGAAAGATAGGAATCCATCATGCAGTGCACCAAAACATCTTCTTTATCAAAGAATATAAGTGCGAATAACTCTCTAAATAAGAATGTCCAAATAGAACCCAACTACCTTTGCCTTTGAAGAGCATAAATCCCCACTGTTCTTGAAGCACCTCCTGCCACCTCTCAAGACAACTTTTTGACTATTGCAAGATGCGAAAACTAGGCAGATTGATGACCAGACATCAAGACTGAGCATATATTCTGTCGAAGACAATTGATTGGAGATTGACACAGAGAAGTATCGGGGAGGCCCATCATAGCTTTAGACCACTCTCCCCCAAAGCATCAAATTCTCTTGGAAGGAATCGATGAATCCCAAAGAGTAAGTGAAGAAGGATTTGACGTAACCCGACCATTCCCCAATTGTATGAATGTTCGATCGACGTGTATTTGCGTACTTTAGTTTTTAGTAAAAGAGAGAGTCCTAGAACAAAAATTGTATGAATGTTCCGCTAGACTTGTCTTGCTTATTAGATGAGGTTCGCAAAGACGTCCTACCGTGTTTCCAATTGAACAATCAACCCCTTAAAATCCTAGGAATGGTAAAATCAAGATTGCTCGTTTGGGGCTCCGTTTTGGTTTTCGGGAAAATGGAAAATTCGAAAGATGTCTTCCTAAAAATAATCGTTGGGCATTGCTTGAAATAACTAGTCAATTCCACCACAATTCACGTGGAAACAATTTCATCGGCGATGAATTTTTGTTATTATTTATCTGTGTAGCTGATACAAGAGATCATTTTTACCGTTCATTTTTTTCGCGGGTCTTTATTTGACAATTCCTATAATTTTGGGCTTGATTGTTCAACGGAAACACGGTAGGATGTCATTGTGAAGCTTATCCAATAAACAAGACAAGTCTAGCGATTGCACCTTTTTTTTTTTTTTCATGGATTGGCAACCCCACATTGGATTACATGAATACTGGCGAGAATGCCACGCTAAGCTAATGGACCCGAGAAGAAATCCATATGGGTGGTCCAAGCGTGAACTTTATTCTAAGTGGTAGGAGGGATTAAGCATCTAACGAATCTAACCTCTATCAAGTGCTTAATATTTTTTTAATTTAAAAAAAAAACTATATTCAAAAGATAAAGTTCATGCATACATGACCGAGATTCCAGAACAAATAAAGGCTTCGTTTGTTTCACGGAAAATGAGCGATTTGAAAAATATTTTTCGAAAAGTGATTGCTTATATCGTTTAAAAAAAATCAATCAACGAAAAATATTTTCATCATCGATAACAATCTATGCCTAACTATTTTCATAGGCGACGAAAAAAAATTCATTTTTTCATTTTTTTTTTTACTTTTTGGAAAATATTTTTCAAATCACTCATTTTCCGTGAAATAAACGGAGGCAAAGAGTCCAATGGGTTTGAGGGTGGATTGAAGCCCGGAGAGGATTCTTTGGGTGCGTTTGGTTTGGCTTTGGAAATAGGTTTTGAGTGGCTTTGGAGAAATGCAAATGGTGTTTGGTAGAAATTAGTTTGAAATGCAACTTTGGGCTAACTGATGTTTAGCACAAAAAAAAAAATTGCAAGGGGCTTTTGGTGGCATATTTGTTTGTTTATTTATTTATTTCTTTTTCTGAAAAAAAAAAAAAACAAAAACCTTTGTCGGTCGACGAAGGGCTCCAGCTGTTGATGGCCATCAGCAGAGACCACCTAGGGTTGGCTGACCCTTGGCAATGGGAGCTTGGGCCCGAGGTCGCACGACCCAGGTGGCCATCATTAGGGTCGAGCAACCAGGCGACGGCGCCTAAGGTCACGGGACCCTAGGTGGCCTTGGCCGCCCCTTAAACTTACTCGTCTACGTCATCTGTTCCAAGAAGAAGATGAACAATAGTAACTAGCAATCAGAGTTTCGGTTTTAAAGGAGAGGTAAAAATGAATTTTCAGTAAGGTCTTGAGGGTAAAATAGGTAACTGACTGTTGACACCTGATTTTTGACCATCTATTATTGTGATTTTTATTCTTCAAAATTAATTAAAAATATAAAAAAAGTCATAAAATTACAAAATCAACTTTGGAAGCCTTGGCCTAGCCTCGGGGACCAATTTTGAACAAAAAATATTTTTTGGTATTTTATAATATTTTTTGAATTTATTTAATTATAAAAATACCCAAAAAATCAGAAAAATACCATTCGTGGTCAGAAAAATACACAAAAATATTAAATAATTTTGTTTTAATTTCCTACTCAAGTGTGTTACTTTAGATCTTGAAAATTCGGTTCGGGTCAATGTTCCTTCACGAACATAAACCCGAACCGAGCCAAAAAAAAATAAAAATAAAAATAAATAAAATAAATAAAAAAAATGCCAATCGAGTCTTTTAATTTGTAGATTCTATAATCTTGACGTCGACCACCGTATGCAATAAACGCCCATTTGTTTCTCTTCTTCGTGAGGGGACTAGAATGATTTAAAAAAATGAAAAGAGGAAGGAGTGGAAGACAGATTAATGGAGCAAAGGTAGGGGAGCGGCGCCTCAACCAAAAACAAGAGTATAATAAATAAAAAAGGGAAAAGTAGAGGATAGCAGGAGCCTGTCCTCCACCATGCAATAGAAAAGAAGGATTAAACAAAAAAGGAAGAGGAGGACATAGCATATTCGGACATGCCAGAGTAAAACAGAGAAGGAGAGAAAGAGCAAACCCAGAGAGGGGGGCAGCGCGAGGAACCGGAGGGGCTTCATCAATGGCTAAAGAGTCTCATCGCCTCCGCTAGAATCGCTGGTTGTCGTCGGCCTCGCACGAGCAGAGAGGGGAGTTAAAAAAAAAAGAAAACAGAGTGAGGACCCGAGGGAGAGAGAGGCGAAATCGAGAGAGGGATCTACGAGAAGGTTCACGCGAGCTTCGTTAACGATCAAGGAGTCATCCACGGCATTGCTGGAACCGTCGTCGTTGGTCTCTCACGAGCAGGTAACCTTCCTTCCTCGAACCTGAATACTCTATCCTCGTAGCTCAAACCAGTAGTTTTGGAACCCCAATATTGTTTATCCCATGAACCGTGTTTTAATCTGTCCGTAGAGTAGTTACCGTGCGTCTGCTCATACATTTTTATGCCTTGGATTGAATCATAGTCGTTCGGCCGTACCTTGCTTGAGTCTTGTCGAATCGGTCGTTCCTTCTTTCGGTTGTCGGTGGTGGTCCGACGATGGCTTCGATAGTCCGCGTCGATAGCATCAGTGATGGTGGGTAAAGATATAAATAGGGTCTGTCGAAGCTCCTTCTTTCGTCGGTCCCAGTTGAACTCCTACGTTGCTCCTAGTACCCCTACGTTGCTCCTAGTTGAAGTCCTATGGAAAACACTGTGAAGAAGACGACTCCAAGTGCTTCTGCGTGTTGCGTGGAGAAGACAATGCAAACTGGTCCAAGGAATAATAATAAAAAAATGAAAAGCTGAGGGCATCTAAGGGGAGGCACGGCATTTTGTTTTTGGTGTTATGCACGTGAGTTTGTTCCAAGATTGGGCCAGCTAGTGAAATTTTCTGTTTGGGCCTCTAGTGGAAAGAATTGAAATAAATTGGGTTATGTCTAAATTTAAGTCAAATGGGCCTTCGTAAAAGAATGGGCCTTTCTTGTTTTAGATTTTATTTGGGCTTTTGGTTGGCATGTAGTTATTAAATGGGTTGGGTTTAGGGGTCCAAATCAGATTACCATTTTCGAAATTAAAAAAAAATAAAAAATAAAAAATTCAATAAAAAATGAAAAATCATAAAAAATTCAAAAAAATTCTAAAAATTCTAAAAAATTCTAAAAAATTCCAGAAAATAGGAAATGGCCACTTTCAACTGGCCACGACCTGTTTCGGGTCTTTTGACCCCCGATCTTTCCAAAAATGACGGTTTTGCCCTTCCGGCAAACCGTCTTCCAAAATAATTCTAAAAAATTCAGGAAAATCCCAAAAAATAGGAAATGGCCACAAACAACTGGCCAAGGCTCATTCCGGGTGTTTTGAACCCCGACCCTTCTTAAAATGACGATTTCGCCCTTTAGGCGAATTGTCTTCCAAAAATTGAAGAAAAATCAAGAAATTCCAAAAAAATTCTCAAAATTGAGAAATGGCCACAATCAACTGGCCATGGAATATTTTGGGTAATTCGGTACCCAAATCTTCCAAAAATTGACGATTTTGCCCTTCGGGTTAAATCGCCTCCAAATCTTCCCATTTTACCTCGGTCCTAAATCACACCTTCCCTAAGCCCTTATGGCTATACTAGGAGGCCATGTGATGTGAATTGACGTGCATTGATGTGATTTATTTATGCACTTGATTGCGCTTTCATTTAAATTGATTGTGATTAATAGGAATAGTCTTCCAATCTGCATGAAACCCTGAATCAAACCTACCCCACCCAAAATTGCGCCTGCATGAATTCTTAGCTAGGAAATCACTCGCGTTAGGTACCGAAAGGGCGTTGGTAATGACACCAGCGTAACCAAGTCCCCGAACCCAAAATCTCTGGTTCCACAGAATTGATCGATCTCTCCCAATTGGTCAATAAGGTTTCCGGTCTACCCTCCAAGAAAGACCGGTGGCGACTCCAAATGCATGCACAAGTTGCACATGCCACCACGACCACACTGAAGGTCGAAAGCGGTCGACTCTTATCGTCGAACCCATTAAATGAAAACTCCCGCCGCGATTTGGTATGGGCCTGGGAGGGCCCGTGCCGATCCAAAGCCCGCGATCCGCACTCCGGTGCTGGTGGAAAGGCCCGCGATCGGTAATCCATTAGCCGCGTCCGCTTTCGGACGGGTCGCGACAGCTGGCGACTCCGCTGGGGACCTTTGTTCTAGAACCTATGATTCTAAACATCAAGTGGACTTAGGCCGTAATTAAAACGCTGAGTGATTTTTCTAACCCTGCAGGCGCTCTTGAAGGTGAGGTAAGTTCGCTTATGATAGGTGTTATATGTTTTTGCAGATTGGAGCGATAAGGGGGCTAGTCTGTGATTAACATTGTCTTATGCAGGTTGGCGTAGGAATGAATGATTGTGTGTATGTTTTATATTGAAGCGGTGATTGTTAAATAAGATGCATGTTTATCGCTTTAGCACGACACCGAAAACACACACAACCGCGCCTAAAACCCCGGGCGCCGTCTATAGGAAAACAATAGAATGGATTGAAAATGGAATCTCCGTGAGGAAAAACACGGGGTAATCCACTTTTCAATTCCGCTCATTTTGAGCTATGGATCGAGCCCCAATGCAACGATAGTTGTGCAATGGAATCTGCTCTTTCTAGAACTCGAGGTGGGAACCTTGACCTTAGGTGCCAAATCCTTTGATTTTTAGAAGTTTTATCCTCACTTGTCTCATGTGCATGTCTTTAGATGGCTGATATATCTAAAACCACCTAAAAACAATCGGTGATCCTGGAGTCACATCTCGAAGACTGGAACTGGGGCATCTCCGAGTGTTCGGACCACATTCCTTTGATTGGTTTGGCATTTTTAGTTCTCTTGAATAAGACTAATTTTGCTGAGGTCCTCTCTATCTCGTCCCTTAGATTGATTGTATTAGGGATCAATTTGTATTGTATACATCTCGATAAGGCTCATTTATATCGAAAGTAGGGGCAAATTCCCCAAACCCGTGGAGCATAGTGGAATTCGTCCTTTCAGTGCAAAATGCATTTGGCCGCAGAGCCACTCGTTTGGTAAAAGGACGTATCGTTCCTAATTGATTTTTAATCAGATCTGGGGATAAGTTTTTCTCCATTTTTTTTTATCGCAGGTGATAAAAGAGACAATGCACCCAAAAGCTCATGCATTCGAATGACAAAACAGACGTCGCCTAGCTGGGGCAAATGAACCGTAGGCGTTGCAAATACCTTCAAGCACGGATGGAGGAATTTGATAGATGTTGTTCATATCAATATGCAACATCAAAGCGGAATGCAAATCAAGTGTAAAAGGACGTATCGTTCCAAAATGATTATTTTCTTGATATGGGAATAATGCTTCCTTTCTTTTTCCTCTCATATGATGATTAAGAGCAGAGGACGCAGGATGTGATGCTTTCAAATAACAAACAGGGAACATCAAATACCTCAAATGGCGACTGTGATCGAGAGAATCACCAAACCGCTACATGACGAATCCGAAGAATATCAGGCTGTCTTGAGATAGATAAAATTGATCAAGGACTCTAACAATCGAGACGAATGATCAGAATCTGCAAAAATCAATGGGAGTAGGTTCCCCTCCATTTACTTTGAGGAGCCAAACCGGGGGCAAACTCTCATGATCCCCCATGAAAGCGCATCAAACCAAGGTCATCGAATCCAGAGATGACAAACAGCAAAACCATGCCTAACTGGGGCGAGTGAAACATTTGTACGCCGGACGTTTCTTCTCTGGCAAAGTCAATGGACGCAATAACAGAGTCGTCCGCATCAGAATCAAACCCCAAGATACGAATTTGGGTGAACGGTAACCTTGTATCGTTCCAATTTGGTCTTCGAAGACCACATGCCTAACATGAGTTTTTACTCATTTTGCAGGAAGTCGTTGGCGCCGAAAGCCTCAAATGAAAAGAGCGTGCTAACAGGGAGGCGAATTGAATCATTGGCCTTAGAAGTCAAGATTCCAGAAGATGGTCTTTGATCATAAGACCTAGTGGATGGTAAAAAGTATCGCTTCCACACTTCATGCTTTGACATGCATTCTGATAAAAATTTCATTTTTCTTGAATAAAAGGAACTATGAAGAGCGGCGCTGGAATGCGTCCAAAATCACAAATGGATCTCCTCTATGGCGAATCCTCGAGAAGGATTTATCGCCAACCAAACGGAGGAATCAGGGCCACAATATAGATGGCCAATTTCTGCAAGCCGCGCGTTTGTGCTCAAATGGAAACACAAAACAAGAATAAGGCTGTATCGTTCCAATTTGCCTTGAATTTTGGAACGCAAACTGACGCTTAATTCCCGTCTTTGACAGGGGATCGCCATCAAGGCAAAACAGGTTTTCATACCCCATGAATTACCCGTTGGAGTACACGACTAAGGGGATCTCCAGCCGCGGGGGACAGGTAAGTATCCCTTTCCCCAATCCATTGAAGGTGTTAAATAAAAAGAAAAGCTTTCAGAATCTAATGTCTAGAAAAGACATAGAATTCAAATTTCATTGGCATTCATGTTTTGAAACAAGAGGTTGTTTGAACATGAATAAGAACATGCGTGGGGCATCATAAAAATCCCCTTTGACGGGTAAAATTTTTGGAGAAAATGAAAGAGATTTTTCCAATAAAAAAATTGTTCAAAACTTTCAAAAGGACGTTTTCTCAAAAGACGAGAGGCAAAGCCTAATCCAAACACGTCCTATACACACTCGAGGGAAAAGTGGAGCAGATCAGATAGTGAAATCTGGACCTACGGAAGTAGGGATTGTTCGCAACAATTACATGGATTGGGACGACGGAGGCATTCGTTTCATATCCCCGAACACTACAGGTGACCATTGACAACCCCTTTGAACGGCGGTTTTCATTCTTAACCCTGTCAAGAACCACCCCACATCGGGGCAAAATGGAGGTGAGTCCAGCAGCATCAGGAGAAAATGGTTAGAAATTTTCTTGCTCGGACTAACATTAATCTTTGTGTGTTGTTTATATGGTAATCCAAGTGCCATAGGATGATGAGAAGCATTCATTTCTCTATCCCACACACTGAATCCTTTTGCATAGCCAAGTTGAGCCTGCAAAATCATTTCATAAACCCGTTGGTGATCATTGCACATTCCAAGACGGATGCAGCATCACTTCAGAAACGAAGGAGTTCAAGACTTAGGGTTTGCAAAAAAATTCCGAAGTTAATGCTTAACCTTGTTAGACCTTTGATCGTAGGTCTACCACGATCCCATGAAGATGAAAAAAAAATGGGATTTCAAAAAATGAATGAGAAAAATCCACGGCATCGAGAAAAAGCAAAGTGCCTGGTAAAAGCAAGGCCGATGCTCGTGCAAGCTGTTTGCTTGATCCCCAGTGAAACTTGAATGGAAAAAAAGAAAATTCCTAAAGGAGTCAGATAAAAAAAAAAGACTGCTCTCCAAATGATGTCAAGCGTGGAGCAGAAACGCAGACAGAGTCATCAGTCTCTTAATACGACAAGAGACGCTCCTTAAAGAGCTGGTGCACACCGCAAGATAGGTTGCGCGCCTCAAAGGCTAAAGATGCAGAAAAGAAAGAACAGGTGGCAGATTTGCAATGATCACCAATGTCAAACCCCTCATAAATTATGGGCCAAAAACAAGCCTTTTTCGGTCCCCGATCCTACCAACATCACAACCCTGAAACAGTCTTCTCTGACTAAGACGCTTGGGTTAACATATAGCTTAGCTCGAAGAAGTACGAGCAAGACTATTTCTTTCTCATTTTGCAGGGTTCTCGACTTGTAAACCCGGAGCAGATGGTGAAGACTTTCATACAATGGCCTCGACTCCAAAGCGGGTCCCCCTTGAAAACCAATATCCAAGCCCAACATTACGGTCCCGTGGAAAACCTCCCGACCGATCAAAATGTATGCGCTGCGAATGAGCCTAAAACCTAGGCACAGGTTAGTAGGGAATTGAGTGCATCCCCTATAAAAAACCACTATCGCAAAACAGGTAAGAAGACCTCATTGTCGAAAAATATTCCAATTGATGTTTTGAACAAACTCTTTTTGGAATTTTCAAACTGTTGATCCAGATTTTCCGTGCAAGGGATTTGTGATCACATTTGCATGTTGCAATAATGCTTTGGATAACCTCCAGCATCAAAATGCTCATCTCATGATTAAAACTTAAATCATACGGTTTTGTCAAAATGGACAGCCGTGGTCTTCCCATAGATTACTAACGTTTTCTTGGTGAAGAAAAATCTTTCAGGCTCAAACTTCTGCAGGATACCTAGAGAACCCAGCTCCCAGAATGTCGCCTCAACAGACTCAAGTGAAGCTTTGTCAAAATAAAATCTTTCACTGCTTCAAAAACTGAATTCCCGACAAACTTCGGGATCTCTAAAAAAAGAGGGGAGGAAAAACCTTTTTAAAAGAAAAAGTCCTATCAGACGTGGAGAACCCTCGTCCCAGGATCCATTTTTAAAATATCAAACAGTCCCAGCAGACGTGGAGAACGCTCGTCCCAGGATCCATTTTCAAAAATCAAACAGTCTCATCGGACGTGGAGAACCCTCGTCATGAGACCCCTTTTCAAAAATCAAACAGTCTCATCGGACGTGGAGAACCCTCGTCATGAGACCCCTTTTCAAAAATCAAGCAGTCCTAGCTTGACGTGGAGAACCCTCGTCCTAGGATCCCTTTTCAAAAATATCAAACAGTCTCATCGGACGTGGAGAACCCTCGTCATGAGACCCCTTTTCAAAACAAACAAAGGTAGAAACCGCCTAAAGGGTCAAAACAAAGGTAGAAACCGCCTAAAGGGTCAAACAAAGGTAGAAACCGCCTAAAGGGTCAAAACAATTGGTAGAAACCGCCTAAATGGTCAAACAAAGGTAGAAACCGCCTAAATGGTCAAACTCAAGGTAGAAACCGCCTAAAGGGTCAAACAAAGGTAGAAACCGCCTAAATGGTCAAACAAAGGTAGAAACCGCCTGAAGGGTCAACACAAAGGTAGATACCGCCTGAAGGGTCAAAACAATTGGTAGATACCGCCTGAAGGGTCAAATATGGTAGAAACCGCCTGAAGGGTCAACACAAAGGTAGATACCGCCTGAAGGGTCAAATATGGTAGAAACCGCCTGAAGGGTCAACACAAAAGTAGATACCGCCTGAAGGGTCAAAACAATTGGTAGATACCGCCATAAGGGTCAACCCATGGTAGAAACCGCAATAAGGGTCAACACGAGGTAGATACCGCCTTAAGGATCAACACAAAGGTCCGATCCACCATACGGATTAAAATCTCTGGCAAATCCCAAAGCGTGGGGATGCGCCTTCCTTAGGTTCCTACCAATTAGGAATCTCATAATGGTATGACCTACCATACAGGTCAGAGCTTAATCTCCCTAGGATTTGCTTTGACAAGTCCTAGGCATCTTCTTGAAAGTTGTCGCAACCGGCAGCATCCAACAGGTGAGCTTCAGGTAAGCCTCTCTCACTCCGGCCCATGTTCAAATTGTTAGAATAAACCGGTGATTAATTTGAGCATTCATCAAAAAACTTAAGGGTTCGATGTCATAGAATTTCTTTTCCCCAGTCGAGTCGGTGAAAATTCAAGTGCCACCTTGTCTTTGAGAGAAACCTCTAAAGAGATTCCTCTCAAAGAGGGGCAGCTGTTGACACCTGATTTTTGACCATCTATTATTGTGATTTTTATTCTTCAAAATTAATTAAAAATATAAAAAAAGTCATAAAATTACAAAATCAACTTTGGAAGCCTTGGCCTAGCCTCGGGGACCAATTTTGAACAAAAAATATTTTTTAGTATTTTATAATATTTTTCGAATTTATTTAATTATAAAATACCCAAAAAATCAGAAAAATACCATTCGTGGTCAGAAAAATACACAAAAATATTAAATAATTTTGTTTTAATTTCCTACTCAAGTGTGTTACTTTAGATCTTGAAAATTCGGTTCGGGTCAATGTTCCTTCACGAACATATACCCGAACCGAGCCAAAAAATAATAATAAAAATAAAAATAAATAAAAAAAATAAAAAAATGCCAATCGAGTCTTTTAATTTGTAGATTCTATAATCTTGACGTCGACCACCGTATGCAATAAACGCCCATTTGTTTCTCTTCTTCGTGAGGGGACTAGAATGATTTAAAAAAAAGAAAAGAGGAAGGAGTGGAAGACAGATTAATGGAGCAAAGGTAGGGGAGCGGCGCCTCAACCAAAAACAAGAGTATAATAAATAAAAAAAAAGGGAAAAGTAGAGGATAGCAGGAGCCTGTCCTCCACCATGCAATAGAAAAGAAGGATTAAACAAAAAAGGAAGAGGAGGACATAGCATATTCGGACATGCCAGAGTAAAACAGAGAAGGAGAGAAAGAGCAAACCCAGAGAGGGGGGCAGCGCGAGGAACCGGAGGGGCTTCATCAATGGCTAAAGAGTCTCATCGCCTCCGCTAGAATCGCTGGTTGTCGTCGGCCTCGCACGAGCAGAGAGGGGAGTTAAAAAAAAGAAAACAGAGTGAGGACCCGAGGGAGAGAGAGGCGAAATCGAGAGAGGGATCTACGAGAAGGTTCACGCGAGCTTCGTTAACGATCAAGGAGTCATCCATGGCATTGCTGGAACCGTCGTCGTTGGTCTCTCACGAGCAGGTAACCTTCCTTCCTCGAACCCGAATACTCTATCCTCGTAGCTCAAACCAGTAGTTTTGGAACCCCAATATTGTTTATCCCATGAACCGTGTTTTAATCTGTCCGTAGAGTAGTTACCGTGCGTCTGCTCATACATTTTTATGCCTTGGATTGAATCATAGTCGTTCGGCCGTACCTTGCTTGAGTCTTGTCGAATCGGTCGTTCCTTCTTTCGGTTGTCGGTGGTGGTCCGACGATGGCTTCGATAGTCCGCGTCGATAGCATCAGTGATGGTGGGTAAAGATATAAATAGGGTCTGTCGAAGCTCCTTCTTTCATCGGTCCAGTTGAACTCCTACGTTGCTCCTAGTACCCCTACGTTGCTCCTAGTTGAAGTCCTATGGAAAACACTGTGAAGAAGACGACTCCAAGTGCTTCTGTGTGTTGCGTGGAGAAGACAATGCAAACTGGTCCAAGGAATAATAATAAAAAAATGAAAAGCTGAGGGCATCTAAGGGGAGGCACGACATTTTGTTTTTGGTGTTATGCACGTGAGTTTGTTCCAAGATTGGGCCAGCTAGTGAAATTTTCTGTTTGGGCCTCTAGTGGAAAGAATTGAAATAAATTGGGTTATGTCTAAATTTAAGTCAAATGGGCCTTCGTAAAAGAATGGGCCTTTCTTGTTTTAGATTTTATTTAGGCTTTTGGTTGGCATGTAGTTATTAAATGGGTTGGGTTTAGGGGTCCAAATCAGATTACCATTTTCGAAATTAAAAAAAATAAAAAATAAAAAATTCAATAAAAAATGAAAAATCATAAAAAAATTCAAAAAAATTCGAAAAACTCAGAAAATTCTAAAAAATTCCAGAAAATTGGAAATGGCAACTTTCAACTGGCCACGACCTGTTTCGGGTCTTTTGACCCCCGATCTTTCCAAAAATGACGATTTTGCCCTTCCGGCAAACCGTCTTCCAAAATAATTCTAAAAAATTCAGGAAAATCCCAAAAAATAGGAAATGGCCACAAACAACTGGCCAAGGCTCATTCCGGGTGTTTTGAACCCCGACCCTTCTTAAAATGACGATTTCGCCCTTTGGGCGAATTGTCTTCCAAAAATTGAAGAAAAATCAAGAAATTCCAAAAAAATTCTCAAAATTGAGAAATGGCCACAATCAACTGGCCATGGAATATTTTGGGTAATTCGGTACCCAAATCTTCCAAAAATTGACGATTTTGCCCTTCGGGTTAAATCGCCTCCAAATCTTCCCATTTTACCTCGGTCCTAAATCACGCCTTCCCTAAGCCCTTATGGCTATACTAGGAGGCCATGTGATGTGAATTGACGTGCATTGATGTGATTTATTTATGCACTTGATTGCGCTTTCATTTAAATTGATTGTGATTAATAGGAATAGTCTTCCAATCTGCATGAAACCCTGAATCAAACCTACCCCACCCAAAATTGCGCCTGCATGAATTCTTAGCTAGGAAATCACTCGCGTTAGGTACCGAAAGGGCGTTGGTAATGACACCAGCGTAACCAAGTCCCCGAACCCAAAATCTCTAGTTCCACAGAATTGATCGATCTCTCCCAATCGGTCAATAAGGTTTCCGGTCTACCCTCCAAGAAAGACCGGTGGCGACTCCAAATGCATGCACAAGTTGCACATGCCACCACGACCACACTGAAGGTCGAAAGCGGTCGACTCTTATCGTCGAACCCATTAAATGAAAACTCCCGCCGCGATTTGGTATGGGCCTGGGAGGGCCCGTGCCGATCCAAAGCCCGCGATCCGCACTCCGGTGCTGGTGGAAAGGCTCGCGACCCGTCCGAAAGCGGACGCGGCTAATGGATTACCGATCGCGGGCCTTGGATCGGCGCGAGCCCTCCCAGGCCCATACCAAATCGCGGCGGGAGTATTTTTCAGAAGGATTCGACGATAAGAGTCGACCGCTTTCGACCTTAGTGTGGTCGTGGTGGCATGTGCAACTTGTGCATGCATTTGGAGTCGCCACCGGTCTTTCTTGGAGGGTAGACCGGAAACCTTACTGATCGATTGGGAGAGATCGATCAGTTCTACGGAACCAGAGTTTTTGGGTTCGGGGACTTGGTTACGCTGGTGTCGTTACCAACGCCCTTTCGGTACCTAACGCGAGTGATTTTCCTAACTAGGATTTCATGCAGGCGCAATTTTGGGTGAGGTAAGTCTGACTTTGCACATTAACCAGTTTAACATGCTCACGTAATCATAATAAATAAATAGATGTCAATCACATAAACATCTATCCTACGTGGTGATCATGGAATTATGATTTAATGGGTCTCGAGCCAATGAGACCACATTTAATCATTTTAATATTTTAATAACGGAGAGCCGCTCTTCGCTTCTTCTTGGTTTCTTGAACTCTTCAAGAATTGGGCCCCAAAGAGCTCGCCGACTTAAAAGGCTCCTCCACGTAATCCTCGTAGCATTTACATCAACAATTGACTATGCTAAAAATAAAGATTACATGAAAAATAAAAGGAGTACGCAGCCTCCATTTAATAATTACAACCCCAAATATATAAATAATCATCATACATTCATATATACATCAATCACATTGATTAGGATTTTTCCATGATCACCACCCTTCCACGTAAGTAATAAATTCACAATTTAAAACTTAGGAAGGCACAATAAAAATTCTACGTTGAATCATATTCAGAATTTTTACGTAAAATAAGATAGCCATAAATTTTCGATTCAAAATTGATTTAGTCTCAATTTTTGCTACGTTGATTAATTTATCATATAAAATAATCAACCTCCATTAGCCATGTAAGACGAACAATTCGTTAATACATATTGGCCATAGTATAGCAAAAATTGTAAAAAATCAATTAAATGCACGAAAACACCTAAGGATTGACTCTAATACCACTGTTGGGATCCACGTAACACGTAACGTAAATAAATAACAACCCATACATGTATCTCCAGAGGCGTACTTCGTGCATTTCAATCGAAAAAAATCACAAAGCCTCAAAGGGAGTAAATAGATTACCTCTCGTAGCGTGCTTGAACGGAGGTGTCGGTTCGATGTTCTTCGATCTCAGCCTCCACAAGTGTTAGGCATCTAGTTCGGACGCACCACCAATTGACGAACGGGGAGACGACTAATAACTCCACAACAATTGTGCTAGCAATATGCGGAATCAATATTCCGAACTTAGTATATTTTGCTCACTCAAGATTATGAGAATATAGAGAGTGTTTGTGTTCTTCTCTCTAAGCTCTCAAAAATTTGCACACTCTACAAAATGTCTCTCCCCCTCAACCTCAAAACTCTTGCCATCCTTTTATAGCCAAAAATACCTTCCAATAAATTGTATTTAAAAATAGCACTAACAATTATAAATTCTATCTAAAAATAGCACTCACAAATAAATGACATTTAAAAATAGCACTAACAATAGCACTCACAATTTATAATACAAAAAATGCTATTTAAAAATAGCACTAGCAATAGCACTCACAATACAAAAATGCTAAAAAAAAAGGCACTAACAAAGGTGTTAAAAATAATAACCATTATTATTATTACAAGAGTTAAAGAGGTTACCAAACAGTACAAATATGCATAACGTATAAATACATATGACGTATAAATACGTAGAGCATACGTATACATCCGTGAAACCGGGGACTAATTGAAAGAAAAATGTGCAATTAAGCCCTTTTGGTAAAAATTGATTGAATTGGAGGGCAAATTGACCTAATTGCACTTTAAGACTTTAGAATCCAATGTCATAGCTTATAAAAAGTGAGATTTGAAAACTAAAAGACTCGAAAATGATTTTTTTTAGGCTCGGTTCGGGTTTATGTTTGTGAAGGAACATATTGACCCGAGCCGAATTTTTGAGATTTAAAGTGACACACTTGAAGAGGAAATTAAAACAAAATTATCGAATATTTTTGGGTATTTTTCTGACCACGAATGGTATTTTTCTGATTTTTTGGGTATTTTTATAATTAAATAAACTCGAAAAATATTAAAAATACCGAAAAATATTTTTTGTTCAAAATTGGTTCCTAAGGTTAAACCAAGGCTTCCAAAGTTGATTTTGTGATTTTATGACCTTTTTTGATATTTTTAATTAATTTTAAAGAATAAAAATCACAATAATAAATGGTAAAAAAAATCAGGTGTCAACAGTCGCGACACTGACTAATTTTCAATAATGGGCTTTCAACATTTTCGAAAACGTTGAAAGCTCAAAGTGAGTTCCAAGGCTGGCATTTGGGCCCAACTCCTCTCGAAAAGGCTTGCCAAACACCTCAGCATTTTCCAAAGGAACTTTAGATGCAGAAAGTCACTTTGGAAAAGTTGAACCAATCGCAACCTTCTTCTTTGGGTCTTGGCGACCCAATCCGCCACTTTGTTGGCTTCAAGGTTCCGGTGAGTTAGCATTTAACTTGGAGAAAACATCGATAAGCCGTGGTAACCTCCCCAAACTGATTGAAATTTTTTTTTTGGCGAAGCCGATTGACGACAGTATCGCTTGAGAGTAGGAGCAGGGGCGATCGACCGTCAAGTAGCTCATATGGAGTCGGATTCATCAGATCTTGTGCAAACACCTGCTCATGGTGATTGTGTTGCATGCATCACATTATTATGACAATACGGAAACTAAAACGAAATTGAGACAGATGAGAAGAACGGAACACCAAGATTTACGTGGAAACCCTTGCGGGAAAAACCACGGGAGAGAGGAGAAGCAAAATCCATTATGAGAATTAGGGATTACAAAAGAGGCAATGTAAGCTTCTCTATCAGACAGAATGAGCAAAGAGCAATATTCATAGTATTGTCCATCAAACCCTAATGTTGGCCCAATGCCCATAACTTAAGCCCATAACTATTCAAGGCATACATAACAAATCTCCACCTTGACTTGAATTCCCAAGTAGACATAAATATTAAGACAATCTTCTCCTCCCACCAGCATAGAACTCAGCTGCTGTAAACATTAACCAAATCCAAGCAATGCTTGAATTTAGTAAAGGGCAATGACTTTGTCAACATATCAGCTGGATTGTTTTCTGTACCAATCTTCAAGACCTTAATATAGCCATCAGCAAGAATATCTCGAATATAATGACACCGCACATCAATGTGCTTTATTCTCTCATGATACATCTGATCTTTAGTAAGATGTATAGCACTCTGACTATCGCAATGCACAACAGTCACATCATCATCCACACTAAGCTCTCCAAATAAGCATCTTAACCATATAGCTTATTTGATTGCTTCTGTAATAGCCATATATTCTGCCTCTATAGTAGACAAAGCAATTGTATGCTGCAAAGAAGTTTTCCAACTGACTGCACAACCCCCAATAGTAAAGATGTACCATGTCAAAGACATTCTTTTATCAAGGTCACCAACATAATCAGAGTCAACATATCCAGTAAGAGTTTCACAAGTTTTCCCAAACTCTAAACCATAATCTGAAGTACCCTTCAGATATCTCAAAATCCACTTCACTGCTTGCCAATGAATTTTACCTGGGCATGATAAATATCTACTTACCACGCTAACAGCATGTGATATGTCAAGTCGAGTGCAAACCATAGCATACATAATGCTACCAACTGCACTAGAATATGGAATATGTGACATATATTTTATTTCATCATCTGTATGTGGACATAATTCAGCTGATAATCGAAAGTGAGCAGCAAGAGAAGTACTCACTGGTTTGGCATCTTTCATGCCAAAACGATCTAACACCTTCTCAATGTAGCTTTTCTGGGAAAGATACAATTTTCCTCTTTTCCGATCTCGCTGAATTTCCATGCCAAGAATTTTCTTCGCAGAACCTAAATCCTTCATATCAAATTCAGCGCTCAACTGTGCCTTCAAATTATGTATATCAAATTTATCTTTTGCTGCAATCAACATGTCATGAACGTATAACAACAGATAAATATAAGATTCATTTGGAAGTTTGCACGGATATACACAACTATCATATTTGCTTCTACAATAGCCAAGTTGCACCATAAAAGAATCAAATCTCTTATACCATTGTCTAGGTGATTGTTTCAAGCCATAGATAGATCTTTTCAATAAACATACATGATCTTCCTTACCTTCAAACTGAAAACCCTCAGGTTGACCCATATAAATTTTCTCTTCAAGTTCACCATGCAAGAAAGCTATTTTTCACATTGAGTTGTTCCAACTCTAAATCATGCATAGCAACTAACGCAAGAAAGACCCGAATAGAGCTGTGTTTAACGACGGGTGAAAACACATCATTAAAATCAACTCCCTCAATCTGACTATAGCCTTTAGCGATTAGACGTGCTTTAAATCTAATGTCTTCAACTCCAGAAATACATTCCTTTCTTTTGAGAACCCACTTACAACCCACAATCTTTTTTCCTTTTGGTGGTTTAACAAGCTCCCAAGTTTGATTCTTTTTAAGAGATTCCATCTCTTCATTCATAGCAACTAACCACTTTGCTGAATCTTTTGAGGAAATAGCTTCATTGTACGTTTTAGGCTCAGCATATTCTATCGACTCTGCAGCTGAAAGAGCATAAGCAACAAAATCTGAGTATCCATACATCTGTGGAGGTTTCACTGTTCTTCTCGATCTATCTTTGGTTATGGAATAATTATCTTCTTTAGATTCTTCAATCTTAATATTATCTGTTACTGACTGAACTGGTTGTGAAGAAGATACTTCAAACACCACCTTCTTTAGTGCACTTTGCAGATTTTCTTGACAAGTATCTAATGATTTCTTGACAGGATGAAGCATAGCAGACTCATCAAAAGTAACATCTATGCTAATTATAATCTTAGATGAATCAGAACACCAAAGCCTATAACATTTTACACCAGAAGCATAACCAAGAAAAATATATTTTTTCGCTCTAGGCTCTAGTTTTCCTTCACTAACATGTGCATATGCTGGACATCCAAAAACTCGAAGAGAAGAATAATCAACAAGTTTACCCGACCATACCTCCTCAGGTGTCTTGTTCTCAATAGATATGCAAGGAGAATGATTTATTAACTAACAAGCAGTATTGACTGCTTCAGCCCAGAATTCTTTGCCCAAACTAGCGTTAGACAACATGCACATTGTTCTTTCTAATAGGGTTCTATTCATACGTTATGCAATACCATTCTGCTGCGGTATATACACTGTAGTATGATGCCTCACAATTCCTTCGTTCTTGCAAAATTCATTAAATTCGCCTCCACAAAATTCTAGCCCATTATCTGTTCTTAGCTGCTTAATTTTCTTACCGGTCTGCTTCTCAATTAATGTTTTCAATTGCTTGAATGTAACGAACATATCACTTTTTGCCTTGAGAAAAAATACCCAAACTTTTCTTGAAAAATCATCAATAAAAGTGAGTACATACCTGGAACCAAGGCCTTTCGATGGAACTCTAGCAAGCCCCCAGAGATCAGAATGAATGTAATCCAGAGTGCCATTTGTGTTGTGAATTCATGTTTTGAAACTGACTCTTTTCTGTTTCCCAAAAACACAATGTTCACAGAAATCCAGTTTTTCAATTTTCTGACCACACAAGAGACCTCTTTTACTTAGTTCCTCCATCCCTCTAATACTCATATGCCATAATTTTGTATTATCTGAATCTGTCATATCAGAAGAGACCGCAGCTGAACCAGTAACAGTAGAGGCTTGTAGCTGATACAAAGTACCAATTTTAAGCCATTTCATCAACAAAAGTGAGCCTCTCATAATTTTCAGAACTCCACCCTCAGCAGTAAATCTACAACCATTGGCGTCAAGTGTACCCAAGGAGATTAGATTTTTCCTCAAATCAGGCACATGTCTGACATTATCTAAAGTTCTGATCATACCATCATGCATCTTAATATCAACAGTGCCAATCCCAATAGCTTTGCATCTAGCATCATTGCCCATGAGAATAACTCCACCATCATATTCTTTATACGTAGAGAACCAATCTCGATGAGGACACATATGATATGAGCAGCCTGAATCAAGAATCCAACTATCACAGAATTTATCTTTTTTATCTGCAAACAATAGCCAATCTTCATTTTCTTCTTTAGCAATATCAGCTTGAGCAGTATTTTCGTTTCGCATATTATGTCTATTCTGATAGTTGCAATTGTTATGACGATTGACATTCCCATGATTTTGTTGATTCGAATTATTTTCTCTCTGGTCATTCTCCTTCAGTTTTAGGCAATTTATCTTGATATACCCTAGAGACTTACAATAGTTGCAAATCATATCTCTATGCTTAGACTTTGACCTGCTCCTGCCAATATTTGTTCTCTCAATAGATCTTCCTCGAGCGACTAAACCAGCCCCATGATTATTACCACCATCAGAAGTCAATTCTGTATCGAATTTCTGCTTATTTAACAGACTAGTCTTGACATCTTCAAAATCAATAGTTTCTCTACTAACAATCACGGTCTCTCTAAAATTCTTATAAGAGGGAGGTAGTGAAACTAGCAATAAAAGAGCTTGATCCTCATCTTCAATCTTAACATCAATGCTTCTTAATTCAGCGATAAGAGCATTGAACTCAGAAATATGGGATTTGAGAGAAGTACCTTCAGTCATACGAAAAGTGAAGAGTCGTTGCTTGAGTCTCAATCGATTAGTGAGAGACTTTGTTAGAAAAATACTCTCCAATTTCATCCATAAACCTGCGGCTGTTTTTTGATCGAGTACCTCCTGCAAAACTTCGTTCGTGAGGCACAGCTGAATAGTGGACAAAGCTTTCTCATCCAATTCTTCCCATGCTTCATCTGACGGTTCCGGCTTTTTCCCTTTAGTAAACAAAGTTTTCTTTAAACCCTGCTGCGTAAGAACGGCTAACATACGAACCTGCCATAGATTGAAACTGCCGCTCCCATCAAACTTTTCGATATCAAATTTCGTTGCCGAACTCAAAGCCATAATTTATTTCGAGTCGAAGAAACGCGCACAAACTCCTCGGACAACACGAATCGAAAAACCCCTTATTTATAGCGCGAAACTCGAACTGATTCGATGCGGAGACTTCCCTTAACAGTGGCTCAATTATCCTCCAAGCAGCAGCGAATTTGGCTCCTAGAAGTGGCTGAATTTATACACGAATAGGACTGAAACCGCAGGATGGTGGTGCAGAAGAAATCCCTCGCTCTCTCTTATTGTGCCGAGGATCAACGATGAAGAATAACCCAATATAGAATTATTTCAACCCCTGGATAACAGTAACTTGGGCAGTGAATAATAGCGAGAGAGAGAGGTCCAAATTATGATAAAAAAATCGACACAAATAGGGGCTGTGTTGATTTTTATTGGCCCCAAACAACGATGGCGTCGGGCTGAGCAAGATGCGTCAAAGGGCACTCAATATTTTGTTGCGATGGCCACCAAAATTTCCACCACGTGAATGGAAACTGCAGGAGTGTTGAAGACCCCCAAAAAACGCCAAAGGACCTTCGCCGAATGTCTTCTTCCCATGTGTGGACTCCTAGGCGTTATCCTCTAAGGTTCTTTGCATAGAAGAAAGTCTGGCCTCTCCTTTGTCTCTTTCACGTGATTTGTCGGGGGTGGCACCAAAATCAAGATCAGCTGGGACTCGGACTCGTGCAGCCTTCTAAGTTAGAGGGGTCATCGCAGCACAAATGAGTGGTGTTTTCCGGCGGTCCGAACAAGAAACCAACGGATGAGGAGTGCTCGACTGTGACGCTCCCCAAATCGCCGAATTCACCGAAATCCAAATCGTCGAAATCCAAATTGACGAAATCCAAATTCTCTTTCTCTCGTGTCTCTCGTTCGTCGACGGATGAACCTTATGCTCTGATACCAGTTTGTTATGATAATGCGGAAATTAAAACGAAATTGAGACATATAAGAAGAACGGAACATCAAGATTTACGTGGAAACCCTTGCGGGAAAAATCACGGGAGAGAGGAGAAGCAAAATCCACTATGAGAATTAGAGATTACAAAAGAGGCAACGAAAGTTTCTTTATCAGACAGAATTAGTAAAGAACAATATTTATAGTATTGCCCCCTCAAGCCCTAATGTTGGCCCAAGGCCTATAACTTAAGTCCATAACTATTCAAGGCATACATAACACACATCAACACAACCACCAGGCATCACTGCCCGGCATGGAGGAGGAGGAAGATACCCAGGATAGACGATGCTTCATTCTTGTGTCCACCCCCGCACGAACGACGACGTAGTTATGCATGAGACTTTGGCTGGCAGTCGTTGCTGGCCACGTCATCCTCCTCCGTCGAGCATATTGGATGTCACGTATGCATAGCCTAATTATTAACTCTAACCGTGGCTAGGTTTGTCACTGATCGAAAGTAGGGGCTCGTTTTGTAATGAAAACCCCTTCTAGGAGAAAAAGAGCAAAAAATGAAACAAAGTCACAAAAAATTCCAAATTATGCTCATTTTGATATTTTTATCTTTTTCCTTTTTGGTGATGTCAAGATCTCAAACTATTCCCACTACAGTACATTTACCCTAGACTTTTCTAGGGCTTTTTTCCAAAATAGTTTTTTTTAAAAAAATATTTACCTAATTGGGTGCCAATCGGCAATGGGCTTGCCGATTGGCACCCAAATCAGCATTTTTGGGCCCCAATCGGCAGGCCCATTGCCGATTGGGGCTCCAAGGGTCCCAATCGGCAGGCCCAATGCCGATTGGGGCTCCAAGCCCAACTCATTTTTTTAAAATAATACTTATTTAATTTTAATTTATATTTTTTTATAAAATTTTTAATTAAATAATAAATGATATTGAAATTACGTAATCTTTGAGGAAAAAAAAAAGACAAGCACTACATAATTCATATTACATCATTCAAATTTACTTTTAATTTATAATTTTTTTATAAAATTTTTAATTGAATAATAAATTATATTAAAATTACGTAAATTTTGAGGAAAAAAAAAGACAAGCACTACATAATTCATATTCCACCATTCAAATTTACTTTTAATTTATATATTTTTTTTATAAAAGTTGTAATTAAATAATAAATGATATTGGAATTACGTAAACTTTGAGGAAAAAAAAAAGAGAAGCACTACATAATTCATATTACATCATTCAAATTTACTTTTAATTTATAAAAAAATTTAATTAAATAATAAATGAATTATGTAGTGCTTGGCTTTTTTTTTTCTCAAAGTTTACGTAATTTTAATATAATTTATTATTTAATTAAAACTTTTATAAAAAATATAAATTAAAAGTAAATTTGAATGATGTAATATGAATTATGTAGTGCTTGTCTTTTTTTTTTCCTCAAAGTTTACGTAATTTTAATATAATTTATTATTTAATTAAAATTTTTATAAAAAAATATAAATTAAAAGTAAATTTGAATGATGTAATATGAATTATGTAGTGCTTTTTTTTTTCCTCCAAGTTTACATAATTCCAATATCATTTATTATTTAATTAAAAATTTTATAAAAAATATAAATTAAAATTAAATAAGTATTATTTTTAAAAAATGAGTTGGGCTTAGAGCCCCAATCGACATTGGTATCATAATAAAAAGCCCACTTTTCTACGTGACATAATAAAATTCTAAATTTACCCTTTTATCCTTCATCAAGGTCCCGTCAGATGATTTTCAACTAAAATAATATTGATATCAATACCGTTTACTTCTCGACATCATTATAGGCAGATTTTTTATGGTGCTTGTTAATGGAACCTTGAGAGAGGGTAGATATATTACACAGGTACAACTTTGAAATTTCTAGCGTCATAAAAAAATTAAAGTAAATATGTTATAATGGGTATATTTCGGATTTTTTTTCATGCTTTCTACATGGGTAATTATTTAATGTTACAGATCCATGTGGCGCTGACGTGGATGTCATGTCAGTATCATCTGTCGTCATTGATGGAGAGATCGAGTTACATCGCACCAAATCGAAAACTTCAAGGACCTAATTGCATAAAAAAAATAATTCAAATGTCTCATTACCCAAATCGAAGAAGTAGGAACACCTTCCTTGCCATCGCCGATCGACTCAAAGAAACATTTGATTAGTCTCGCTAAAGTCCAAAAGAGAAAAAAGATAATCAAAGCTCTGTTTCACCAAGGAAACTCCCGTTCTTCAATTCCCACTCGTCTCCTTCTTCGATCTCTCCCACGAAATCCTTTCTTCCCTCATCAACTGCCATACACAGGCACGTACTCACACACATATATACAACTAAAACGTTTCTCTCTCTCTCTCTCTCTCTCTCTCTCTCTCTCTCTTCCTGTGGTTGGGTGGATTTGGGTTGCAGATGGAGGGCTTGCCAACAACCATGAAATCGGAGAGGAGGTGGAGATCCAAGCCTCTTCAGGCCTCGCGCCCTTCCATCTTCATGGCCTTCTTCTCTTGCGTCGCCTGGCTCTATGTCGCCGGCAGGTTCGTTTCCTCCAACTCTCTCCCAAAAAACAAACGCCTTGCTTGCTTATCCGCATTTTGGATGCCCAGAAATTGTTTGTAGTTCGATTGCGATTTCGCGTAGTTTGGGTTGTGTGGATCGCTGCTTGAGCTGTCGCTGGAGCGGGAATTTCCCCCTACCCGGCTTCACAATGTGAATTTCCCAGTTGTTGGATCCGGAAAGGGAACGACTGTGCTGTGATTTGGGGTTTTGACTTATCTAGGTTGAAGGAATTGAGCTGCTTCGTTTTGGTTGGTCGATCAGCATTTAAATTTTGAAGTGTCAATGGCTTCTTTGAATCAAGTTGCTTGTTTGAATTAGCTGGTCTAGTTTGTGTGCGAAAATATTAAGCCAGGATTATGCGACCATTACGTCAGGTTTAGTAGATAAATCCTATTTGAGTTTTTTTTAAGCCCCAGTCAAGTTTGATGATCAATTGGACTATTGGATCAATTCCCATCACATCCTAGTAAACTATCAAGTCTCTTTTTACTTACTGAACTTATGATAAGTTGATTAGGTTAGACCCTAATCTTTGAAGTAGGACTTCTCTGGGAATTGCACTAAATGGTAAGTCACGAGTTATGACTGAGAACCAGGTGGGGTTTCAATGGAGATGAGCCATGTCGCACGACTCTTGTAAATGTCTTGTTCACACATTTGAGAAGAAATGGTTTACAAATGAATCGATTTTGAATTGTGTGATTGGATTGGGATTAGGAAAAAGGAGGACATAGAGAAACCAGTCAAGATGGTACTTTGATGAATATTATTTCCATATATTTCATAATGTTCTCAAAGACGTAGGTTAGATAGCTGTGGATGGAAATGTGAAATCAAGCTTTTATTTGATGAATACAAACATATGGCTGTGAATCATGTTCATGAAGGTTAATATTCTATTTGGATGCTTAGGTTGTGGCAAGACGCTGAGAACAGGACATTGCTGACTAATCTTCTCAATAAGAACTTGGACAAGGTGTTTCTAATGCTTCTCTTTTGCTTCTCTCTACACCTCGATTCTGCATCTTGCCTCTTTACTTGAAATTTTACTATAGTTGTCTCCTTTTTCAAATGTTCACGCCCTTCACATGTGGACAAAACAAAAAATTAGTTCATTAACGTACTTATATTGTTGTCCTGCTTATCAAGCTGCGATTAGAAGTTGAGATTTGTCTCCTCAGTATCTGTTCTAAGGTGCTTTGTGTGTTTTCCTTTTCAGAGGCCAAAAGTACTGTCACTTGAAGACAAATTGACAGTCCTGGGATGCAAGTATGCCCCTTATCGTGCTTTCATTAGATTCACTATATTAATTCCGTCAACAGGTGTAATTGAAACATTACCTATGCACATATTGTTTGTTTTCATTTTCTTATGTTGGAACTTAGAGATCTGGAGAGAAGAATCGTTGAAGCTGAGATGGAATTAACATTAGCCAAGAGTCAGGGGTACCTCAAAAACCAGATTCAGAAAAGCAGCACTTCTTCTGGTCAAAAGCTTCTTGCTGTAATTGGAGTTTATACTGGATTTGGCAGTCGTTTAAAGAGAAATGTGTTTAGAGGCTCATGGATGCCTAAAGGTATTCTGAGTTATGAGTAATGATGGACTATAGCTGCTTGAATACATAATTGGTTATCTATAACGTTTCTAATGGTAGCATGGTTTGCTTATTGTTCATGCGTGGAGTCCATGAATCTTTTAGTCCTTTTTTCCTGACCATTGGCAAAAAGGAGAAGGCCTGTGTACTTAAGCGTCACAAATGCAGTGTGTTAGGTTGTTTATTTCCATGCCATGTGTCATTATGCCTTTCGTCATTCATGGGTTCCAGGAATCTTTTGGTGCCTTTTTCCTGGCCACTGGTATAAAGGGAGAAAGCCTGCTTATTTAAGGGTCACATTGCAGCCTGTCAGGTTTTTTATCGCCATGCCTTATATCATTAAGCCAAGTAATGGGACCAGGTATCTGCAAATAGCAGCAGCATAAGCCATACAGCTAAAAAATGGGTTGGCTAAATAACTTATGTGGATGTATTAGGGTTATCTTCTTGTGAGGCGAGGTCTAAAGTGAGTGCATGCTTTTGCAGAGATCTATTTGATGATTGTAAATCCATTTATCGATATTGAAAGTGGTAGCATTCAAGTCTTCTGAGATATGGTTGTATGTGCTGATCAGATGGTCAGGCTCTGTGTCCTGCATTACTTATTAAAAGAACCAAAGTATTGAAAGAAAAGAATTGTCTTGAAGGATCTCCTCTGAAGCTTCTTGCAGGACATTTACCTTTTCCTGGTTATATGACAGCTCATAAGAGAGCTTCTGTTCAAACTTCTGTAAAAAGCTTCTCGGGGGATACTTTCCTCTTGGTTTAAAATCGACATGAATTTAAAGTAGGATAACTATATTAAACACAAGTATTAACCCATAAATAGAGCTCCTTTATGGAATGACAACTATTGCACTGCATCTGATGGATCTTTTCTAAACTTTCATTAATCGAATTACAGACCTCTACAGTGCTTCCCAATATTATGCAAGGGGTGTTCTTGTTTGTATCTATACGTTCACGGACAAGGTGAAATTAAACTGTGGTATACTTATATATGGTGGCCAGTAATTTAGAGTGATGGTAATGACTTATCTCGACCAACAGGATCCATCAACTCTAGATGATCTTGTCTGAAGATGCTTAGATTGTACTCTTGCATAATGCTTCATCTCTCCTCGAGTTATTATTATGACTTTTGACGAGGACATCAATGTCTAGTGTGAAGAGTTGTCCTCTCTGACCATGTCCTTCACCATTTATACATGATTGATCTTAATGTCCCTTGACTTTTAGACAATTTATTTATTGTTATTGCCATATTTTTCAGGTGATGCTTTGAGAAAGCTTGAGGAAAGAGGAATTGTTATACGTTTTGTAATTGGTCGGAGGTTTTTCCATGCTCTTAATCCCTACTTTTCCTTTTCTCTAACTGCTTTTACGTATGATTTGTTTGTTCATAAATTGTCTTGAAACTGGCAGTGCTAATCGTGGTGATAGCCTAGATCGCAACATTGACGAGGAAAATCGCACGACAAAAGATTTCTTAATCCTTGTAAGCACAAAGAATCTACTGGCTGCTCAATTTAAGCTGTTGAACTTTTTACCTTGGATTAAATGAAGAGAAATGTGTTGTTTTTGATATTTTTCTTTGGTTATCAGATTGCTGTATGGTGTTGTAAAGTTATTCATGACTTTTCTTTAATAATGAATCGGTCATTGTTAAAACTCTTAGACGCAATAGGCTATCAATGTGTGACAATAAAAGTTTAGCTGTTACCAAATTCTTCTGAATTGTTCATTCAATAAGTGGCGGACTCTAACTATATTGAACAGACAAGCAAATCATGGATTCTGATTGTGTGTCTTTCTTTGCTGCTTCATAGGAAGGACATGAGGAAGCTCAAGAAGAGTTGCCCAAGAAAGCTAAGTTCTTCTTCAGTGCTGCAGTTCAAACATGGGATGCAGAGTACTATGTGAAAGTTGATGACAATATTGACCTTGATTTGGGTAAAGTTCCAGTGCTTGAATGATTTATCTGGCCATCATTCATCTGGAAGTACTGTTTGCTAAACCTGCCAAGGGTGCAAGACTAATGATACTTATTTTTTCGTCTGTCTGGCAGAGGGGTTAATCGAAATGCTGGATCGCCGCCGTGGTCAGGATGGTGCTTACATTGGGTGCATGAAATCAGGAGACGTGATTACAGAAGAGTATACACTTCATTACATCTTAGCATAGTCCCATTCTTATGCTTAATATTTTGCTTCTAGTTTAATGTTCTATTTCCTTGGGTTGATAATTTTATAGCTGAGACTTACATGATAGCACTTAGGCATGTAAAATTACCAATTTCTTGTATTCTTACCACTTTAACAATTCTATCATATATTTCCATTGCATGCCAGTGGATGGTGTACTGGATGTGGATCCTGGTTGCACTCTGTAATATTCCGCCATACCTGTTGAGGCCTGAGTAACTTAGCTTTTATTTTTGATACTCTCAGGGGAAAGCCTTGGTATGAACCTGATTGGTGGAAGTTCGGAGACGAAAAGTCGTAAGCATCTAAAACTTCGCACAGTAGAACACTGCAATAATATGGAGCAATATCTTCGCTTTTATGAAAATGAAAACCTCTGCTGAGTCATGTCTCTTCCTCTGATCATTATTATTTTTCTTTTCGCATAGATTGTCATTCCAAACATAGCTCTCTCAATTGTTATCTTGTTATTCCAAACATTAATTTTGTTATCACTGGTGGAGGATGAACGTCAATGTTACATGATCTATTGATTGCTTTGGCTGATCTAAAGTTGACTGATCAAACTTCGCTATGCAGGTACTTCCGGCATGCATGGGGTTCACTGCTTGTACTCTCAAAAAATCTCGCGCAGTATATCAATGTAAACAGGTTAGCTATCAATAATTAGCAGGAAAAGCTGGAGGGAAGATTGACTTGGATGCGAATCATTTGTGAAAGTGTAGCTTAGGTTATCTTGGTAGTATGATTTGTTAGATTGTCAGTAAATAGACTGATCAAGAGCTTCCTTCAAATAACTTGAAGGTATTCGCTAGAGGAACCGTGTATTGGTTGACTTTAATACTTTAAATATTGGGAAGATTGACTTGGACGCGAATCATTCGTGAAAGTGTAGCTTAGGTTATCTTGGTAGTATGATTTGTTAGATTGTCAGTAAATAGACTGATCAAGAGTTTCCTTCAAATAGCTTGAAGGTATTTGCTAGAGGAACCGTGTATTGGTTGAATTTAATACTTTAAATATTCTCCTCCATGTATTGGTTGACGTGCAAGATAGCATTAAACAAATGTCATGGTGCCTTATATGCTCAATTTGAGTAGATTACTTCTATATCTTTATTGTATATTGAAAATGGCATCTACTTCCCATAAAAGAGAGCAGTACATATTGTGCTGAAATTTACTAGCAAAAGAGATCTAGGATTATGAGTAATCTAAGTTTCAAGTTGAGTGCCATACCATTCTTTGTTCAGCTGAACTACTGCTAGTCAGGATTTTTCAGTTTTGTATTCTTTCTGTCCTGCTATATCTAAGCCACTACTTTGTTGAAAGCAGTGCATCATTGAAGACTTATGCTCATGATGATGTATCAGTCGGATCTTGGATGATGGGTCTGCAAGCAACATATATAGATGACAATCGTCTTTGTTGCGGTAGCATTAGACAAGGTGATCACTAGTTTCCTTGTTCTGATTTCTATACTCATTTGACGAACTGTTTTTCTGAAGCTGTTTGTTCGGACGTGCTCTCTCTCTCTCTCTCTCTCTCTCTCTTGCTCTCTCTCTCTCTCTCTCTCTCTCTCTCTCTCCCCCTATTATCTTTTCTTTGATTTCATTGAAAGTGAATTGGGATCATATGAGGAAAATGCTACACTAGAGTGGTTTTTCATATTTAAACGTCGTAAAGCATGTCTTTTGAATCCTGATTTCATGGTTGTCTCCTAAATTTGTCTCTATCGCAGCAAGGCATTGTGGTTTCACCTTGGAACTGGTTTATAACATTTCATTCTTCATTCTACTTGCAGACAAGGTCTGCTCTGTGGCTTGAAGATAGGATGGGCTCACTTGGACGGTGTTCTATTCATGGCCAACTTGCTCCTGGCTTTGTTCGTTTTGGGAATTATAGTGATCCAAAGACAAACACTGACATTGATGTCTCCATTTCACATTGAGGACTAGTGAGCTGCATCGATCATTTTTTAGTGTAGATATAACCCACACAAGCGTTTTCTGGAGAGAGGAGAATTCAGATGTCAATGAGAGCGCTCATATTTAATACGAGCATGAAATATAAACTTTTGCAGGTAATACATCTTCATTCTTCACTTTGGAGTTAATGTTTGTTTTTCCCCTGCGTTGACATTCTCTAATCCTTCTCAGATTTAGGTTCGATTTACTTGTATGTACGACTGGTAGAAACTAGAAGGCCGCTTAATTTATATCCTTGTCAGCCTTGACAGTGGACATGGTGGCATGACATGACTGCAAAGTAGAAGGAACCCGCAAAGTAGACGGAACCCGCTGAGTTACAATTTTAGATTGCAACATAATTTGCCAGAGCCAGAAGCTCTTTCTTGCAGTTTAGCGGGTTCTGTTGGATTTAGGTTAGGAGTTATCATGAATATCCTCGAGCTTGACATGATACCTCTTCATCTTCAAAATGTGCAACGACCTTCAAGCTTCTGTATCCTTTGGTAGTTCAGGACAATCCTTATTTAGGGGCCATCTTAGGTTAGTATTTGGTTAGGCTGTCGTCATATCATATTGTCAATCCTAAGCCCCTGATAAGAAACTGAGGGACAGCCAATTGGACTGGAAATGGAGTTCAATAGCTGTACATTTGATTTTAAAGTATGAAGAATACTTTGAGAAAATCAGTAGTTTAAATTCAAGAATAGTTTGATTTTTAAAGTATGATAGAAGAGTTCTTATTAAATAATCTCCATAACAGTCTGTGTATATAGGCGATTTTCAGATGCTCAAAGGCTACGATACACTTGAATTTCATGAGTAGATAGCGGACACCCTCTGCTTGAATTTCATTATATGGACAGGCAATATTATCTCATAAAAGAAAAGGATAGGGAAAATTGAACTTCCCTCAATACATGTGCGAATCACAAACTCGGATAGGAAAAATGAGCTGTTCAAGCAAACTTCAGGACCTTCGGCAATCTCAACACAGCTAGAAGCCTTTTAGTGGATATGATAATGTGGCGACTTGCGTTAGCTTGATGAGAAAAGGGTGACGTCCCAAAAGAAAACATTAGTTGGAAGTGGTAAATGAAGGGATAATGACACAAATGGTCACGGAAGTTTAGCTCAATGGGCAATGAGGTCCTCGAACTTTTAATTTGATCAATGTGGTCCTTGAACTTTTTTGGTATATGTTCAACTTAGTTCTTGAATTATCTGGATATGTTCAACTTTGTATTTTTATTAATTTAAGTTCATATAGTTTAAAGATTGAATTGAACATATATCAAAAGCTCAGAAATCACATTGAATGCATTAAAAATTCGGGGATCACATTGAACATTGGGCTATAATTTGTGACTCACATTGAATAAATAAAAAAATTCAGTGACCACATTATATATTTAAAAAAAGTTCAGGTGTTATTTGTGTCATTTTTCCTAAAATGAATGCTACGCACGTGTCCGTAAACAAATTTGGAAATTGTGGCGACATCAGTTATTATATCATCTTTCGCCAAACCGACCGTTTCGTGCAATGACTTGGCATCCATGGAATTCTCGAACGCCTTCACGATCAGCATGGCGAGACGTATGAACTTCATTATACGGCCTACCCCATCCTCAAGAAGTCTCGGACATGGGCGATGGAGCTTTTGGCGGCGATGAATCACCATTGGAACCTCAAACCTTATGGCTTAAATGAACTCGCTAAACAAGAGCTGGTTGCATACGACGACGCTCGGAAAGGGTCGCCCCTTAGGGATAGCATTTCCACCACATTAGCCTATTGATATTTACAAATTGTAACATTTCTTCACGTCAACACTGATCGGATTACGTAGAACGGTCGATGTCTGCATTAGCGATTCTTGGATAAAATTGACCAGATAAATTGAATTAGTGCAAATACAATTGGTCCAATTGAAATATTTATGACTTTTTTGGTACTTTTTCCCAACAATCTAAATCGTTATACTTGGAATGAGCAAATCGGGGACCGCACGTACTGGACCAAACCTGGTGGTTTGCTCTTGTTCTCGGGGGTGCTCCTCCGGTTCCCAATTTAATAAAATTAAATCGGTAATTTTCGGTTTGGTTTCATGTTCCTGGAACACTGGATCGCCCGGACCAGACTGATTATTTTTAAAATATCTCATATGTAAACCTAATTTTGATTGATATATTAAAATTAAATTCCGTGTTGCTTAATCCTACTAATAATCAATTTGTTTCACCGTTTGGGAACCGGATCGAACCGGTTAGTCCGTTTCCTATCTCAGAAATTGGGAATTAGTCCTTCCAGTCCAGTTCCCGATTTCTTGGGGGGACCATACCGGACCAGTTTGTCTGGTTCTCGATCTCACAAGTTGGAATCGAACCTTTCGGTCCAGCTCCTGATTTCTGGTTGGACCGGACCGGACCGGAACAGGAACCGATCTAACTCTATGTTATACCATTAAATGGGAAACAACAAAAAGTTCAAATACAACATACGCTGTATTAATTGATGTTTTGTGTTTATATTTACCCCTCTATCTTCCATATTTCTTGTATAACATATGTTCGACACGCTTTATCATGAAATCGAGCATCATCTGACACTCATCATAAAACTGTACATAAACTTTAACATAGACTACTGTAAAGTCATAAATTATCATAATCTTTGTTAGAGAATATGCGAGTTTTTTTTCCAAAATAATATTAAAAAAATAAATATTTACAAAATTAATATAAAAATAATAATATTTACAGTTTTAAATCTCCCTCGACAATTCAACTGCCGAGGGAGCGGGCCCCCCTCCCTTTCCGTCGGCAGTTGAATTGCCAAGGGAAAGGGAGGGGGGCCCGCCCGTGGGCCCCTCTCTCTCTCTGGGAGAGGGGGAGTTGTAGGCCCCCATGTGGGGCTGCAACCTCCCCTCCCCTCCGCTCCCCTCCCCCCCTTCCTTTTCCCCTCTCCCTTTCCTCTCCCTAAGTTTTTTTTAAATAATATAAAAATAAAAAATATTTACGATATTAGATTAAAAAATAAAATTATTTAAAATTTTGGATCATGCACTTTTAATTTGTTTACTTTGCTCGGTAGTTGGATTATCGAGCAAAACATTTTAATTTTTTAATTTACGTAAATATTTTTTCGGCGCAGCCTCGTCGCTTTCGCGGTCCCGTCGCAAAAAAAAATATTTACGCGCTTCGACTCCAAAAAAAATGAGCGATCGAGCGAGGCAACGGCATTTGCGATCATATTTACGTAAAAAAAATATTTACCCGCCTCGCTTTTCTCGGAGCGAGGTATGATCGCTCCGCGGCCCTAGACCGAACTCCAACTCCGTCACCTCGCTCGTTCGCTTGCTTTTCTCGGAGTCGAGATGTATAAATTTAAACTTCTTCAAATAATTGACGAAAATTCTCATGGAAAATATCGAGGTGCTGTGACACATTTACTCCGATCTTTCTTTTCTTTTTCTTTTTTTGGGGTAAAGAACCCCGATCTTTCGTTTATGCCATCAAAAATCTCAAATTTGTACCCTTATAACAAATTAACTTTCCATTAACTTTCCATCAAGAAGCACCATTAAAAGTCCTACATGCCGACTGACATGGACGACGGAATGTAAACAATGCTAATGTGATGGCTTCCACGTGAATTAGTAAAAGAGAAAAAAAAAATGTTTCCATCAAGAAATATCACTAAAAATCTTACGTGATGGGTGAATGTAAAGGACGCTGGTATGGCATCTGTGTGAATTAGTAAAAGAGAAACAAGGTCCGTTTTCTTGGATATTAACAAAACAGTGTCATGCTCTTCATTTTTTTTCTTTTTTTGTTGTTTGCCTCTCTCGTTTTGGGGGTTAGGGTTCTTCGTGGGGCTTGGTTGCTCTCAATCTCTCTCGATTGCTCGAGTTGAAGGAATTTGATTCTAGGTTGAATTCTTACTTGAACTCTCTCGAGTGCCCTCTGCCTCCAACTTCCTACTCAATTTTTCATTTTTTTTTTCCTGAGACTCCCCACCAAATTCCGAGAAAACTGCCCAAATCCGTGTTTTAGGCAACGTATAGAGTAGCTGTCTTTGGTATTCAAAGGTCGATGTTCAACAAAATAGTATTCAGACTCTCAAACTATCCCCCAAAATCTGACGACGAGCTTCAATATAATAGCAGCCTTCCTTGGACATCTCTCAGACTCTCTCCCAAAATCCGTTTTCAAACAAATTTAGTCCTAAAACTTTTTGCATTTGCATAAAAAAATTGATCGAAAAATCTCTAACGTTAATGTCGGCTGTCCTACATGGTATTGCCAACACTGACGAGGATGGATAATATTTTAATAGTTTTCAAATTATTTTTAAAAAAGGTTTTTAGGCAAGGCCCTCCAGATATGGGCATCATGGCCTTGCCCATACCAAGCAAGGGCCACGAAGCTTTCGTGTGGCCTAGATCTGACAAGGGCGTTATGGCCCTCGCCATGCCCTCGCTGGGTCTAGGCAAGGGGCCGTGCGAGCCCTTGCCGCGAGGGTGGCCCTTATCCAAAGCTAGCGAAGGCCACAATGCCCTCGTCTATGGCCGGCGGTCCTTGCTGGCTAACAAAAAGTTAAAAAAGGGGAAAAAGAAGAATAAAAAGAAGTAAAAGAACAGTTAAAAAGAGAATATCATTAGCGACGTAATATCGAGGACAAGAACGGGTCCCTGATGCGTGAAGATGGCAATGAGAACCCACATGTATATATATATATTGATAACCAAGGTGTCCGAGCCAGCTTGCGCGTATCTCGACTATTCCTCGAGGGAGACTAGCACAGCAAACCACCGCCATGGCCCCCTACTTAAATCACAAGTGTTCATCTGAGGAATCGAACCTGAGACCAATGCGCTTAACCACACAATTCCAAGTGTGCCTTAACCAACTGAGCTACCCATGGATGGGTGTGTGACAACATTTTGATAGGGTAAAAAGTCAAAAAAACACCGCTCCAAGCCGACGGTGCAATATCGATTCATACAAGATAAATCTTCTAATCGATAATTAGGACAATTATGCATAAATAAATTGATTGTGTTTTGCATAGTGGAATGAAACTCATATTAATGTTCAAAATACAAAATTGTTTGCAGCTAATGGTACGAGAAATTATATCGGAATTGTGCGCGCATAAGTCAAATCAATGGGCCATCCGTCTAACATCGTGACGTGCTTTTGATATAAGTGCATTGGAAGTCTTAAAACTTGTTATGGAGATCCAATCTGACCCTAAAACTTTTATAAATTGCAATCAAGTCATTCCGTTAACTCCATCCATCTTGACTAACAGAAATGATTGAGGTAGCTTTTTTTAATTATTTTTTCTCGCTTATGTAACACTAACATAGCTAAAATATGAAGGACAAGGGAAATATGATGTGGTTTTGGTCAAAATCTAATTTTTTTTAATCCAAAGATTATTTAAATAAAAAACAACCTAAATTACAAAAGGAAAAGTAGGCAGCCCACCATCACTATGGTACTTCATTTTCGCAATAATATTAGTCCTACCACTATTAATTTCTCAGATATGAAGTACAGTTTTCATATTTTCGTTCCATGGAAAGTGGAAATGACGGTGGCCATCAATTATTACATGACACGTATGTGATTTAAGTTATTCTGGACAATAGATTGGACTTTGACATTAAGCCACTAAATACTGAATATCATAAAATGGAGCATTAAAACATAACCGAACGAAGTAATGGACAGAAAAGGAAAAAAAAAACGCATTTGAGCCGTACTGGATAAATATTTAAACCAGGTCTTCTTATTTATGGTCGAAAAGTGCGAAAAACAAAGTAGAAGGCGCATTGCCCGAAAGACTTTAGAGGCGATGTTTTGCACGTCACAACTCGACCCTATTTCGGAATATTGGCGGAGGGTAAATATGTCCCGCTTATACCAGTTTGTTATTTTTTGTGACCAAACAAATTAGTTTGGGATAAATTCGTCATGGGTATAATAGTTTGGGATAGAATTATTACCGATATACAGTTTGAGGGTAAATTTATTGTTGATATATAAGCTTTGGATAAGTTTATCACAAGTGTATCTGTTTGGGGTTTTTCGTTATATTAACCTTATGAGATTTCCATGTAGACTTAGTCTACCTTACCATATCAAGTCATATGTGTTATCCATGTCAGCAAATTTAACGTGAAATTTGATGAAAGCTAACGGAGGGTAGATTTCTTAAGGATATAACAGTTTGGAAATTTTCATGGTTAAAAAATTTATTGGAGGTAAATTTGTCACGAATGTAACAATTTGGGATTTTTTGTGGTGTTAATCATTTTGTTTGTTGCTTGGGCACTCCTGCATGATCGTCTTTGGCAAGTAGAAGATGTAGGATGACAGAAAGTCGGTAGTATTTTGAGGTTTTAATTACTTTTTACACATTACTCCTTTTGTAGTAGTACTGTGCGACCAAATTATTCGATAGTTGCTAAGCCAATGTGTATAATGTGTGTCCGACTCTATCATATGTTCATGCCATTTACGTTTCCAGACGAGGGACAAAATCTCTCGTACAAGCTTGTGCTCGAGGAGCGACTCGTGCTGGCGGAGGTTCTCGAGTCTCGACGAAGTGGAGGAGCTCGGAGATGTCCAATGAGAACTTGTCATGAGCGATAGTTTTAATTCTCCGTACATCGATTTGTACAAATCCAGAAATAAAACAGTTAAAAAATTTTGAAATAAAGAAATATAGCAAGTCATTGGCAAAATTTTCACCTACCGATGGCTAGGCAAAATTATTTATATTTTGTTTTTTAAATTTTGAGAAAAGAAAGAACATTTTCAAGTAACGTTTGCGCGGTGTGGTACGTAAGGGATAGTGGCAACGTAATATCCTCATGTTATTCTTTACATTTATCCGTAGCATGACACTGTTTTGTTAATATCCACGAAAAAGGACGTTGTTTCTCTTTTACTAATTTACGTGGTCGACGCCACACCAGCGCTGTTTATAATCCGTCGTCCTTGTCAGCTATCACGTAAGATTTTTAATGATATTTCTTGACGAAAACATTTTTCTGTTTTACTAATTCATGTGGACACCACCACGTCAACGTCGTTTACACTCCGTCGTCCATGTCAGCCGTCACGTACGGCTTTTAATTGTGTTTCTTGATGGAAAGGTAACGAAAAGTCAATTCGTCACAAAGGTAGAAATTTGGAATTCTTGAAGACACAAAAGAAAGTTCGAGGTAAATATGTCACAGCGACCCGACTTTTTCCATGAGAATTTTCATCAATCATTTGAAGAAGTTTAAGATTATTTTTTAATGTATGCTATTTGAATTTGTTAAGTGTATCAACTCGTATTATAGCAACGGGGACAAGTCATCGACTTGCTAGTTGGGAATCTCAAATCTGTAATCAAAGTTCTCTAATAAATGTGTGGATTTCACACAAGAGAGGAGCTTGTCTAGTAATCAAATACCGAAGAGGTAAAATATCTATTTATCTCAAGCATTCTCTTTCTATAGGGAAAGGTGTTCACGATATCCGCGGGAAATTTAACAAGTCCATTCCGAAAGCCAAGAAGGCGGCTTAAGCTTTGATGGTAATTGGTCTGAACAAACAAAGTGGAAACGACGCCACATAACACATCTTTTGGTACGATTAAGGATGAACAGTTAAGCATCACATTGCTTTGGCGTAGATTGGGATGAAGTATGTGTCACGGACTGAGATTTTCGTGGCGCAAACAGTCGATCACATGGCCGAGAAGAACTTCAACATCCAAAATATATTGGCATCTAGGGTTTCTCTAGGATTTTCTGGAGTATTCTCAGGGGTGGACGATATTGTAGTTGTCAAATATTCTAGAGGTTTCTCATTTAAAGTTGGTAGTTGAGTAGATGGGGAGATGCGATCTTAGCCATTAGATCAAGAATAGATCAATGGTTGTAATAAGATACCCGCTAGTATAAATAGGATGTCCTCCCCTTACTTGAATCCATCCAACCAATATGAAGCATTCTCTCCCAAGGCTTCGCTGTCTAAATTTTCTCTCACTAGTATCCTCGGTAAAAGGCAAAAAAATATTTTCCGAGTAAAGATGTAACTTTTTCATGGGTTTGAGGGCATAATGGGCATTGAAAAAGGTGAATAAGCCATTGTTCGTTAAAAGATTTGTTATATTTGAAAAAAATATTTCCTCTATTTAGAAACAGAATTCATTTTCCTAATTTTAGGTGGGCGGATCTTCTTTGACTGTAAATGCTTTTCCATTGACTAATCCAAACAAGTAATTTACGAATGTTCTCTCGTTGTAACAGCACTTGATGCAATTGCATTTTATTGTCACTCAAAATATTTAAATGTGATGTATCGACACTATTTTTTATTGTAATTTTGGGGCCAAATAGTTTAAATATCACATTCTTTTTGGATTTTGTTTATTTGAATTTTGAATGAGATACATCAACTCTCGATGGTAGGGCAGATGCATGAATGAGCTAATGAAACATCCTCAGACACACGCGCATGAATCTTGCACTTCAAGTTGTCAAAATGTGCATAAGTAAATAAATTGTCGGGCTCTCTTTTTCAGGGTTCTTCTTTGCCATAAATTGCTACTTTTCTTTTTGTTTTTATAAATTATTACTTTGAACACAAAAATTCAATGGCTTCTAGACCATGGATCATCTTGAATTGAGAATGGTTTTTTTGATCTTGGTCATCGGGAAAAAGTCATTCGTGCAATTCCTACTAAGGTTTTCAAAATAGGCTAAAGCATATAGTTTATTCATTCTCTCTTTCACATTGAGGACTGAATCATTTTGGTGCAAACTCTGTGAAATTACTCGTTGATAATTCAAATTGGACCGGATGATTTATCGGCTTTCCTAATAGATTATCGACAAGGAGTGGCTTGGTGAAAATTACTGATTTCTCTTGTGAACCCTGGATAGAAAGCCTGACATGGTTGTTGTTATGCGTTTATGTGAATCAGGTGAAAACTGGACACTTTTCTCATAACGATTAAGCACGAAGAGAATGTCCCATCAGCCTCCCAATTTTGTCCATTCTGGTGCCACCAATCGTGCTGTGGTTGTAATGCTAATTTGATAATGATGACCCGCGACTGGGTCAAAGGAAAAGATAGGCTTTGTCACATGCAAGACAGCATGAGTTTGCATTTATTCGGTCAAAGGAAAAGACATGGACTTTGTCATTCTGTTTTACTTTAGTTTGGTTCTAACATTCATTAGGTGTGATTCTCTTCACCACAATGATAAGAAATAGTAATGTTGATTGTTACAGCACCATGTACAAAACGTTAAGGTTGCAACTCCATTCATCCAGCGAAAAATATATGGTTCGGCAAATATTTTTTTAAAAAATAATTGATTATATCGCTTGAAATAGTTAGAGAAAAAAATAATTTCATTATCAAGAATAATTCATATCTAAATATTTTCGAGGAAGATGAAAATATTTTCCCTTGACTTATTTTGATACGAATTGTTGTTGACAATGAGTTTTTTTTCTTACTATTCAAGCAATATAATTGATTATTTTTTTTAAAAAAAAAGTATTCGCTGAATCATATATTTTCCTCGAATGGAGTTGCAAGCTTAACTTTTGTACATGCTGATGTAAACAATAACATTACTACTTCTTATCATTGCAGTGAAGAGAATCACACCAAATGAATGTTAGAACCAAACTAAACTAAAGCAAAACCGCAAAGTGCATGTCTTTTCCTTTGACGGAGTAAACACAGACTAATGTTTGTCTTGCATTTGAAAAATCCTGTTTATTCCTTTGACCGAATCGCGGGTCATCATCAAATCAGCAACCCACAACGTGCTTGGTGGGACCTGAATGGCAGAAACTGGGAGGGCAGTGGACATCTTCTTCGTGCTTGATCGCTATGAGAAAGCTCTTCAGTCTTCGCCTAATTCACATAAACCCGCAACAGCCACCATGTCAAGCTTCAGCACAGGGTTCACAAGAGAAATTAATAATCTTGACCAAGCCACTCGTTATCAATAATCTATCTATAAAGTCGATAAATCATCTAGTCCAGTTCGAATTATTTGCGAGTAATTTGACGCAGTTAGCACCAAAATGATTCATTCCTCAGTATGAGAGAGAATGAATATTAGCTAACACCTTAATAGGAATTGCACGAATGATGTTTTCCCGATGACCAAGATAAGAAAAAAATTATTCTCAATTGAAGAAGTTTCACGGTCTAGAAGCTGTTGAATATTCATGTTCAAAGCAGTAGTTCATAAAAACAAAAAACAAAAAAAAGTAGCATTTTACGGCAAAGAAATCCTGAAAAGGAGAACCCCACAATTTATTTACTTATTCACAATTCGATAACTTGAAGTGCAAGTTTCACGTATGTGTTGCTGAGGATGTTTCATTAGCTCATTCATCCAAAGGCATCTGTTTCGCGATCAAGAATTGATGCATCTCATTCAAAATTCAAATAAACAAAATTCAAAAAGAATTTGAAACTGACATCGTTTGGCCCCAAAATTAGTGTTGATACATCACATTTAAATATTTTAAGGGACCATGAAATGGGATTGCATCACTTCTTAGGGCACTATTTCAACGAGAGAACTTTCGCAAATCACATGGATTAGTCAACAGAAAAGCATTTATGGTCAAAGAAATCCCCACACTTAAAATTAGGAAAATGAATTCTCGTTTCTAAGTAGATGAAGTAATTTTTCCAAATATAACAAATCTCTTTTGACAAAAAATATATATATATATAACAAATCTCTTGCAAACAACTAATTCACCTTCTTTAATGGCCATTGTGCCGTCGAACACATGAAAACATTTTAAATCACACATTTTTTTTGTATACCGTCAAACAAATGAAAATATAATAGCCTTTTTTGATGATCGCAATCTCCAATAAACGTATGCAGTTTCTTGTACTTTACTTTCCTACACCACGTCATCCCAAGAAACTGTGACAATACGGCGTAGTTTAATAGTAATACATGTTTTCTCCATTGATAGAGAATAAGGTGGTTGCACAAAAATTGAAGTACTCGCCATGATGTACCCAGTCGCAAGATCTACACTTACTCATTGGAGCATATATGGTGAAAATAAAGGATTAATAGAATCAATTACATTGATTTGACTTAACAAACATTTACCATTCGATGGATACATAGAGAACCGAATGGTGAGGGAGGATATTAAGGCTTAGAATCGCTCGGTTGGCTTCACTTTTTCGACCAAAAATTAGGGGAAGAAAGTTAAAAATCGAACTCTATACAATGCGAAAAGCCATTTACTATGATCTCACGCGTCGTACCGGTCATGATCATCAAGGAGAGTTCCTGACTGAGTTATCGATTAGGGTAATCGAAAAAGAATAAAATGGTAGATAGATAGAAAGGGGGCCAAATGTTTTATGATTGTTTAGACAAGCATATTTCCTTTCCTACTTCGAATGGACCCGTGCCTTTTTAAGCGCGAGATCTTATTCCCCCACTCCCTCCCTCACTCCCGCATCATCGCCCGCTGCGCTCAGCCACAAGCGACGAGCGTAATCACTTAACATAAGACAGAATTACCAAATTGATAGACTTTGATAAGTGAGAAATTAATGACCGTATTTCCAGAAGAAAAAAAAATATTCAACATTAAATTCGTGAGGTTGAACTCGACAAATCATTCTGATTTTCCAAGGGGCTTATTTTGTGTTTATATAAAACTCCAATTTTAGGTCCAATGCCAATTATATCATAGGGGTTTTTTTAATAAGAAATCACAAACTCAAGTCTCACATATGTCCCCATTAACCATCCGCACAAAATTGCCATAAGTGCTCCTTTGTGACATTTCCACATCATTGCTCTACTTTTTCTCCAAATTTCTAATCTAAGAAGACGTCTTTTGAAGATAAATTTCCACGTCACCTAAATGCCATCTTTTTGTATTTGAAATTTTGGTAAAAAAGAGAGCAATTAGGATTAGCTTTTTTGTTTTTCTTTCACATGCTCGTGTTCTTGAAAGAGTCTTCTTTCCATCTCACTTAGGAATCTTCAATTTTGCACTTAGTCTTCAATCCTTGCGGTCGAAGAGCTTGCGCTTGGAGAGTTTACACTTGGGACACTTGACTTGGGACAAAACAGCTCGAGTTTGGGAGTTTTCCATCTCTTGGTTCTCTAAAAAAAATTTGAACGAATGTTTAACGGAGGCATATTTGTGGTTCAAGTAAAAGTTAGTGGTTTTTATGATGCAAAAGAAGTTTAAATTAGGATTGAGATTGAACCTAAAGTTTGAGATTTTTATGGGACAACAAAAATTGGGTAAAAATTGGGACAAGATCTAAAATTGGATTTTTTAAAGGGTATTAGTCCATTTTTAGGGTGGCCCAACATGTTCGATGAAAGAAAGAAGAAGATAAACAATAAACAATTCTTCAAATAAAAAAAAAACAATTGACGTGTGTATGCTTCAATATATGATAAAGAGATAAGTGCAGTAAAACTTCTAAAACTTGTTACGAAAATGTAATTGAGTCTTAAAACTTAAAAAAAATGCAATTAAGTCTTAAAACTTATCTGACTTATGTAATCAAGTTCTTTCGTTAACACGGTCAATTTATGTAACGAAATATATTGACATGATATTTTTAAATTAATTTATCTATCCCATGTGGTATTTGTTATCATTATTTTTCATAATCTCCATTTAAATCAAATTTTAAAAATAAAAATAGGCTAAAATTTAATTTTAAAAAGATAAAAATGAAATATATAAAAAAAGAGGCCAAGGCAGGCCTCGCAAGTGAGGCGTAGCTGTTGCTTCTGCCCATCGTCGTAGGGGCTAGTGGACATCGCTCTCCCATGGTGAGGTCTTGTGGCCCCAAGCGAGGACATGAGACACTCGATAAATCGGGAGAGGCTTGTTGAAATCTGGGTTGAGGAAACTTAGAGCCTGGTGATATCGGCCCTTGCTCGTAATTGTTTTTACGGGACCTTTTTCACATATTCAACGTGGATGGGTTTTTTTTTTTTTGGTCGAAGTAAGGCAGATTTCATTCAATCTAAAATAACGGGCTTACATAAGCTAGATTTAGCATAGTCCAAACATAACAAATCCCAGAGGGGTTGGGGAGGAAATGCGATCCAGTTGGAAGAAAGTGTCTTTCTCCTGTGAGGTTTGGCTAACCAGTCCACTGCTCCATTGGCTTCGCGGGGGGTCTGGGCCACGGACACCACCTTGAGCTGGGCTAGAAGAGGATTGCATTCATGGAACAAAAACCTGAAGGCCCAAGGGCCATCCTCAGGGTTGGCTAGAAAGGACGAGATAGATGCACTGTCAGTAAAAATCTTGACTTCCAGCACACGTGGTATGAAAAGGTCACGATCCCCTATTTCAAAGCTGGTGGCCCGAAGCTTCTCCATCTCATTTTTCAAACTACGCAGCGCATGAAGTACAGCTAGGGTTTCCACCTCTAGTACAGATCCAACCCCCTCCTCTCTTGCGAAGCCGGTTATGATGCTTCCTCGTGCGTCTCTGCAAATACTAGCAACGGATCCTACCTACTCTTTGTCGATCCAGGAAATATCCACGTTGAAGCTCCATCGACCCTGTTTCGGGGGGAACCAGCTTGTAGATAAAAAGTCTCTGCATCTCCTCTCTGAGGCTGCTTCTCTAGCGATAATCGCTTGTAATTGGTGACTTCAATTTCAGCTATGTCCACTATCGACTCTGGGTTGGGGGGTTGACCGCGGAAGACAAGCTTGTTGTGTTCTTTCCAGAGGAGCCAGAGGACATTCTTGATGAGATCCAGAGATGGGTTGCTCTTTTTTCGGGTAAGGTTCTCCTCCACCACATATCCATTCTTCTGACAGAGAGGGGAGATGTGTCTAACATGGTTCTTGGATCTTCCCAGATTATCTTCACCTAGTCGCAGAGCAGGAAGAGGTGTTCTAGGGTTTCAGGAGCTCGATGGCACACGGGACAGAGCGGATCAAGGAGGATCTTTCGTTTGAATAGATTGGCCTTTGAAGGCAACGCATTCTGGCAGATTCTCCACATGAAAAATTTGATCTTTGGAGGGGTGGGGGTGCTCCAGATGGATTTCCACAGGCGGGGAGGGGGTTGGTAAGAGGTGGTGGCTGAATCAGGCTTAGGTTGCTGGTTTGAGGATCTAAATTTGTGGTAGCCTGCTTTCACTGTGTAGATTCCTTTAGCATTTCCCGTCCACACTTGATGATCCCCTGCTATGCCTGGGTTTATTGGGGTATTCAAGATCTCTTTCACGGTGTCTTCTGAGAAGAGCGAGTTAAGTTTATCCTCGTCCCAAGATTTAGATTCTGGAGTGATTAGGTCGGCCACTAATCGAGGGTCTCCTCTCTTTACAGGTCCCCCTATGATTCCTGAAGGTAGCCACTTTTGCTCTCTAATGTTGATCTTTTTCCCATCCCTAATCGCCCATCTGATCTCCGGGCCGATGAAGTCCCTACCCATGAGCAAACTCTGCTAGCCCCATGAGGGTCTAGATCCTCTTTTTGCAGCCCATAGGTCGTAGTGCGGAAAGTATATCCCTTTGAAAATTCTGCTCCAGAGCGATAATGGATTCTGGGCAAATCTCCATGCTAGCTTTCCCAACATCGCCTTATTGAAAATGACAAGGTTTCAGTCTCTGAAACCCAGCCCCCCGTCAAGTTTACTCTGCTTAAGAGTCTCCCAATTTCTCTAGTGAATGCCAGCTTTTTTCGAGTTTTGCTTCCACTAGAAGTTGGTCGTCTTCTGCTCTATAGCTTTACACACTGAGATGGGAATCTTGAAAATCGACATAGTATACTGTGAAAGAACTTGGACTACTGTTTTAATCAGGGTCTCCTTTCCTGCTTTATACAACAATTTTTCCTTCCACCCCTCTAACTTCCTGTTAACTCTCGCTAGTATCCAAGCAAACATTTGCTTCTTATAGTGACCCCAATCAGAGGGGATCCCCAGGTATTTCCCCGTCTTTGCAATAATGGGTACTCTTAACTTCGAAGCCAAAAACCTCTTCAAGTGGTCCGGGCAGCCTTTACTGAAGTATACCCCTGATTTTTCCAAGTTTATTGCCTGACCAAATGCAAAACAATACTGGTTGAGGATCCTTGCCAAATTTCGGCACTCTCTGATATTCCCATCCAAGAAAAAAATCGCATCGTCCGCAAAGAACAAGTGAGAAAGAGAGGGGCAGTTGCTGTTCAGTTTGATCCCCTTTAAAGTTTTATCTTCCACAACTTTGCTAAAAAAGGATGACAACGTGTTAGCCATAATAATAAAAAGGTAAGGGGAGAGCGGGTCACATTGTCTAATTCCTCGGGTAGGTTGAAAGTAAGGAGAAGGTTCCCCATTAACCTTTATACTGAATGAGACCGTTGAAATGCACTCTTTAACTAAGGTGACCCACTGTTGACAGAACCCCATCCTCGGCATACTGGCGCATAAAAAGTCCCATTCAACCCTGTTGTAAGCTTTTTGCATGTCTAGTTTTAACACTGCATGGACCTTCTTCTTTCTATCCCTGATCCTTAGCTGATGAAGGACCTCTTGAACGACAAGGATGTTATCTTGAATTTGCCTATCACTGACAAAAGCGCTTTGCTCTGAGGCAATAATACCCGGGAGCCATATTTTAAGCCTATTTACCATGACTTTGGAGATAATTTTGAAGCTAAAATTGCATAAATTGATTGGGCGGTACTGGGAGATACACTCCGGATTTGTGATTTTGGGGATGAGCACAATTTGAGTTGCATTCAATTCAGGGTTTAGAGTACTTGATTCGAAGAAGCCCTTGACTAACTAGTAGACGTCCATCTGAATATCCTCTCAATATTTGTGATAAAACTGACCATTTAGGCCATCTGGTCCAGGTGCCTTGGTAGCTCCCAGTTGAAAAACTGCGTCTCTTACTTCCTCAAGGGAAACCACGGCCATTAGAGCATTGTTCATCTCCTCTTGGACAAGTATAGGACACTCCTCCAATATAGGCATAAAATTCCGAGGACCCACAGTGCCATAAAGCTCCTCATAATAACTTTGGATGTGCTATTTTAGTTGTACTTGGTTTCGGGACCAAGTCTGGTCATTAATTCGCAGCATAGAAATTTTGTTTCTTTGTCTCCTCTGTATGGTTGTTGCATGGAAATACTTAGTATTTCTATCTCCCCCCTTAAGCCAACTGACTCGGGACCTCATTAGCCAGTAAGATTATTCCTGCCTCCAAAGTCTTTCAATCTCGGCGGTAATGAGGTTGGTGATCCCTCCATCCGAAGGTCTTTCGGGATGATTGTTAATATATGTGAGTTTGTCTTTGAGGAATTGAATTTGAGTTCTAGCATTAGGGAATTTTCTTCTACTCCATTTTCGAAGTGCTTCAATAACTTTCTTGATTTTGCCAGGGAATCCGCCCTTGCGACCGCCTTGTCCATTCCACGCTTTATGTATGATCTTTTTGCATTCCTCATCCTCAGCCCAAAAGGCTTCAAATTTGAATTCTTTCTTCCGCTTACTTGAACTTGGGTAAAGGTTGAGTAGGATTGGGCTGTGGTCCGAGCCTATTGCTGGTAGTGCATAAACCTCTGTGTTGGGAAACAACACCCTCCAATCGATGCTACATAAGGCTCTGTCCAATCTTTCCATCACAAGTGCATCCTCTTCCCTTTTGTTAGGCCATGTGAAAGTACATCCATTACTCTCCAAATCCATGAGAGAGCAGCTATTGATGAACTCGTTGAAAGCCACTAATCTGGAATGATCGGCCCCACGCTTCCCATACTTTTCCCAGTGGTACATAATGTCATTGAAGTCTCCGACGCATACCTAAGGGAGCTGGTTAGCTGCATGGATGTTCCTAATTTGCTGTCATAGATGATATCTTTGTTGGGACTCGTTGGGGACATGCAAAAAGGTAACTCTCATAGTGGACCCGCAGTTCTTGATCGTGCAAGACAGATCAAAGAAGTTGTCTGTACTGTTTAGTACCTCTACTTGCACTTCCTCGTCCCAAAGGACAACCAAACCCCCTGCTGTTCCTACGGGATTGACTATTGCTGAAGACTGAAAGTTGAGTCTTTTAACGATTCTGTTTACTACTGACATTTTATTCTTCGTCTCCATCAGGAAAACGAGGTTGGGTCTTTCTTGAGCCATTATGACTCGCAAGTGCTGGAACGTTAGGGGAGTACCCAGCCCCTGGACGTTCCAGCTCAAAAGCTTCATATAATCCCCGGTGGCTTATTAGGGCTAGCCACCAAAGCCCATTCATTCCTTCCCTCTACAACCGTGATTGGGGTTTTGAGGAGCATTTCCTCATTGACGGAGATCCCTTTAGACGTCTTTTGGTCTTTAGAGCAGACCCTTCTTAGCTTTTTTTAGGGGTGGGATTTGGATTCAACCACCTCCCTGATGGTCTGGAGAGGGGTGAAGTCTCTATTAACAACGATAGTTGTTACTTTCTAGGTCTCCTCATTATTCTGGAGACTGATTGAGCTTCTTTTCCCTGCGTGCTGTCTTGAAAAAGCATTACTGCTGCCACCCCCTATGTTTGCTTCGTATGTATCCCTGGCGGGGACATTCAAAGGAGTCTCTGGAATCATATCTTATTCTTGGGTCTGTAGGGGTTCATCACCATAATAGAGAGTCCAAAATGGGCTAGGTAATTTTGCCTCTGCCCTCAACCAGCTCCCAAACCTGCCCATTTCGTACTGTCCAGACTCAGATTTGTCATAAGGGTGGATTTCGCAGTTCGTTGTGTAGTTTCCCATGCGGCCACAAGAGTAACAAAATTTTGGAAGTCTTTCATAGTGGAAATCCACCCACAACTTCTTTTTCCCCAAGGTGAGGATTGTGCCAGATTTTAACGGTAAGCTTAAATCCATGTATACTTTAGCCCTTCCTATCTTGCGGGGTTGTTTCCTCTTGCCTCAATCTTTACTTCGAGGACATCTTCAATTTTAGCAGCTACTTCATGTAACACCTCCTCCAGAACTCGCCCACATGGGATGCCCGTCATCTGAACCCATAATGCACTGTGGTAAATTTATAGCAGTGTTCCGGAGTATCCGGCTCACATTGCTTTAGAATGAGAAGGTCCCTCGAGAAGCACCAAGGGCCTTCCTCAAGGACTCGCCTTTTCTCAGCTTCTGTTTTGAATTTAAAGGAAAACAAACTATCATCCAGAGCTGCACATTCAACTTCCTCCACCTTCCATGCTTTTTTCATGGTGCTTATGAAGGATTGAATATTAACCTTAGGTTTGGACATAAGCCTTCCATAGAGAGTAAGGTTGCATTCCATTACTTTTGCCGTAGGGACATCCGCATTGACTACTACCTCGTCTTCTGCCGCCCACAGGTCACCCAACATATTGAACAGAGTCGTCATTCGCATTTCTTCATTATTTGACCCTTCCATGACACTCCCGGACACACTTGGTATTTGCTCACTAAAATAACAGCATCCAAGAGACTCTAGAAAAAATAGAAATTTAACTTACTGTTCTGCAGGTAGATGGGACTCGAGAAGCCTGACGTTCTAGTAAAAGTGGTCGGGCGAACACCCAGCTAGAGGAGGAGTTCCCTGAGCGCCCGAATATCCCAAAGAAGGAAGCGGCTCCCACAAGGAGCATTGCGACCCATTCCCAGGGTACACCAAAAGAAGCTCATCTCATTTTGTTAAGAAGAGAAGACAAAGACGGAGGACCTAGAGTGGATTGAAAGGAGCTCACAGGTTACAATTGAGGAGGGGTTCAGCCCCAACCTTTACGGAATGAATCGGCCATGAAGAGGTTGAGGCAAAGGAGAGGAATGGGTGGTAGCCGTTGGGGTTCACGGGAGTTGGGGTTAGGGTTAGGGATTTCTATCGCCAGAGGGATAGGGAGGAACTCTTTAGAGGAAGAGAGAAAAAGGATTGACAAAGATTCAATGTGGATGGTTGGATAAATTAGAAAGAAATGTGGTCCATTGGATTTGTTTTGCAAAAAGAATTTTCCATCACAAGTTACGGAAAATATAGATACAAAGGTGATCCAACTTACATTTAATTAAGAAAAGTTACCGTAAGTCAGGAAAAATGGGTTAATATCACGGAAAATCCTAAATTAGTACATCCGTGATAAATTCACTATAAATTATTTTTTTTACCACAAAAAAACTTCAAATTGGTACACTTGTGATAAATTTACCTCAAATTAGTATATCTATGATAAATTTATCCTCCGTCAATTTTCGTTAAATTTAACCGTCAGATTATTGAGTTAGAAGACAAATGACAGTTCTTAGATGTACCAATTTAGGATTTTTACTCTTTGTTTATCATAGATGTATCAATTTGAGATTTTTTGTTGTATTAATCCAATTTAACGAAGGGTAAATTTGTTATGAGTGTACTAGTTTGAGGAGTTTTTTCATGATAAAAAATAAGTTTAAGATAAACTTATTACAGATATACCAGTTTAAAAAATTTTATGGTCAAAAAAATAGTTTGGGATAAATTTACCACAAGTATATCAGTTTGGGCTATTTCGTGTCAAAAAATAATTTAAGTTAAATTTGTCACAGGTGCACTAATTTGAGATTTTTAAGATATTAAACCCAAGAAAATTAGTAATACACAAGTTGTAAAATTTTACGAACTGTAAAGGAATATTATGATCAATTACATAAATTAGACGTTTGACTAATTGTTGACATCTAATTTCGTCGATCCCCGCTGAATTTAATTTATTTTCTCCTTAAGGCTTAAAATAGGGAAAGATTAAAGGGTTAATACCGCGAAAAATCTCAAACTGGTACACTTGTGACAAATTTACCCCAAACTATTTTTCAACCACCAAAACTCCAAACTAATGTACTTCTGACAAATTTTTCTCAAACTTTTTTTTATCATCAAAAACCCTAAACTGATATAACTATGACAAATTTATCCCAAAATAAATTTTTTAACATAAAAAATCATAAAGTGGTATACATATGACAAATTTACCCTCTTTTAGTTTTCGTTAAATTGAGTTATACCACGAAAAATTTCAAATTAATTATCGAGGTAATGTGTACACCTGACAATAGCCACGTTATCTATATCAGCAATTTAACGGTGAAATTTAACGAAAACTAATGAAATGTAAATTTGTCACAACTGTAATAGTTTTGGGTAAATTTGTCGCAAGTATACCAGTTTTGGATATTTCATGGTCAAAACAATAATTTGTGATAAATTTGTACAGACGTACTAGTTTGGGGTTTTTGATGGTATTAACCCGATATTTAAAATGAAATTTTCTATTTCTCATTTGTTTGTCGATTTGCAACAACAACATCAATAGCAGCATCACCTTTATCCCAATCTAGTTGGGTCGATAGTCGATAAACCCAAAAATAAATAAAATAAAAGCAGAATCAATTGAGTTGAAAAGAAATAATTATATATAAATAAATATCTATAGGGAAAAAAGACTAAAAAGGACAGTCATTAACATAGGAGTTCTGCCCATCACATTGCTAATAGTTTTCATCCACTCCGTTCTAAGACCAATCGTATGCCAATCTATTTTTCACTTTACCAAATCGTATTTCACTACTTTCCTCTAAGTAAGTTTCGGCCGACCTCTTCCTTTTTTTTTACGCCATGCTTTCGGTAACAAACTTCTGCTCTTATTATAGCATCTATGGATCTTCAAAGAATATATTCAAACCACCTCAATCAATGTTTTCTCATCTTTTCTGCTATCGGTACTACTTCAACTTTTCATCTAATATCTTCATTTCTTATCTTGTCCATCTTTGTATGACCACACATCCACCTTAACATCCTCATTTCCACTACTCTCTTTTTATGCTCATGTTGCCTTTATGTTGGCCAACATTCAGCTTCATATAACATTGCAAGCCTTACTGCTGTTCTACAAAATTTTCCTTTTAGCCTAAAGGGGAATTTTGGGATTACACAAAAATCCTGATGCATTGTGCCACTTTATCCACTCTACTATGATCCTATGACTTACATCTTCATCTATCTCTCCCCCCTTTGCAATATTGATCACATATATCTAAAAGCATCTTTCTTGAGTACCTCTTTTTCGAACAAATTCACGGATTCTTGATCTACTCCTCTTGCCATGTTAAACTTATACTTCATGTATTCGGTCTTACTTCGATTTAACGTAAATCTTTTAGACTCCAACGTGCTTCTCCAATCTAATTGTTTGCCAATTTGCGAAAATTTAAATTAAATTTAGTTTTATCTATTTCTTCTTTAAAATTGAGGTGGAAACGAGTGGGGCGAGGTCAGGCCCGCTTCATGTCCTTTTCTTTCGGTTCTTTCAATTGGGCCGATACTAGGCCCATTTCCCCTTTCCTCTCACGGACGTGCGCTGGGCGGGCTCGCACCCTCTCTTTCGCTCTCTCTCGAATGGACGCGCACTGGCCGGGCCTGCACCATCTCTCTCTCTGTGGCTAGTGGCTACCCGTGACGCAGACGTACCAGACTCCGACCGGACAGCTCCAACTGTGATGCCTCTACAACCAAGCAATCCGTCGAGCGGCTGGGAATACTTTTCCTAGATATTTTCTAAGTCTATAAGATCCCATGGAGAGAGAGAATGCAAAGGGTGCGATCGGGAATTTAGAAAATGAGAACTAAAAGAGCACGAAGAGGTTTGCGTGAAAATTCGCCGAGAAAGAGGGGAGTTTGATCGTACCAAAGGTGGGAATTCATCTCTGCTGGTCGCCAGCATACTTCGATCGTCGCCCGTCGCTGTGAGCCACGAACCATGTCAATTTTTCCCTCCCAGTATCTTGCTCTGTTTTGAGCCAGGAGACTTGTCAGGCTGTGTTGGAAAAAACAGTGTTAAACATGAACAATACTGTTTTATAGATATGGAGGATACTTACAATTCGAATGACAATAATAAACGTAAGTAAACTGCCTCAAATATGAAAACACTAAGTTGGCAGAAGCACAGAATCTGAGCCTTCAGAAGGAGGTCAGAAGCAAGTTAGAAGCAGAAAAAACTGAACCATCAGATTCAGGTCAGAAGCAGAAATACTGAACCATCAGATGCACTGTTCAAAACTCGTCAGATGCAACTGCATCTGAGCCCATCAGATGCAACTACATCTGAGCCCATCAGATGCAACTGCATCTGAACCCGTCAGATGCAACCTAGATGCACCCGTCAGAAGCAATTCCTTCTAGACCCGGTCAGAAGCAGTTCCTTCTGGATCCGTCAGAAGCAGTTCCTTCTGAACCTTCAGAAGCAGCTTTAGAAGCACTGAATATGAACTCGTCAGAAGCAGTGAATCTGACCCTTCATAAGGACAAAAGCTCAACCTTCAAAAGAGCAAAATCTTCACGGAAACACAACAATAAACAAAGAAATTGAATTAATAAGAATACCGAGGCCTGTGTTTGATACAGTTTCCTTAAAACAGATTCGTCCCGTCCAGTACGTGCTTTGAGGTTTCATGAACGTCTGTCTCCCAAGATACAACGGTTAAGCAGCGATAGAGGCAAGCACATCACTCCAAAGCTTTCGGCGAACTTGAACAACACGAGAACACTATCGAAAACAATGCAAATGCAGATAATTTAAAGAGGGAGAAGAGATTTTCGTAGTCTGTAGTTCTTGTGTCTCGTTGTACTTGAAACAGAACGGGAAGCCACCTATTTATAGGCTAAGCAGGGCATTACGGAAATAAAGAGTAACGGCTAAATAATTATGTCGTTTAGAGCCGTTATGTAATTAATTCTGTAACCACAGAATTATAACAGCCGTTACTTAGTTAATACCATTAACAGACTGGTAAATAACTTAAGAACGGTTAACGGCTTGAGTTGAAAAAAATTAACACAGAAGGCAAAAATGGGCTTGTCGCGAGGCCCACTTTTCAGTCCTGCATTCGGGTAAGTAAGTCGTGCGCGCGCGCGCGCCTAAGTTCAACTTGTCGGGCCTCCGTCGAAGTCTGGGATTTGTACCTCTACGCGTGCGCGCGAGGCATAGTGCTTTGTTATGATAATTACCACTCAAAGAGAGTGTATCTATATATAAAGCACTTCAAAGCCTTCTTCCTTTCCTATGTGGGACTAATGCTTTGTCACTTCCCACTTCCAACTCAATGGTGTTCTTTGAGAAAAATTTCTCATTCACTCACCCATCAAAATACCTCATATTTTCCAACAATTCCCCACATGAATGAAAATTGTTTTGGTTTTGACTCTGTGATAGTGTTCAACAAATGAAACCTGCATAGGATAGGTAGGTATCACCCTTTGAACCTTCCCTTGTGAAAGTATATTTAATTTGCCAGCTGTCCAGTAGACATGATGTCCTTGAACTGTCCTACTTTCTTAGTAAATGACCCATACACTTCACAGAGGAATCATCTAAACGTTTGTTCAGTTCTCATGAGTATGTTCGTTTTGGCCATGAACATCGTCCTGATTCTGCGAGAGTTTCTAAAGAATTCAGCCCTCGATAATTCTCTTTTGAAGCGGCCCCACTTCTCTCTCACATAGGTGATTACTTAATCTTGAGTAATTGGTTTACTCCACTTAAGAATCATTAAAGCATAATTGCTATCATTTTCTTGATAAACCCCAACAATAATTGGTTTTTCTCCACATATGTGAGGGATATCAAATCATTGTTTCTTTTAGAGGAATGGTTTGAGGGATAGACCCCCAAAGTGATATCATTCAATTCATATAATTAGGTTGTCCCTTTGAACCTAGATCTTGGGATCTCCAGTCAGTTAGGTTGGGTTTTCCTTTATATCAACTTTTCTGTAATGGGCTTTAGTCCAATTCTTATTGTTGACTTTTCAACTAACTCTCTGTTTAACCATTTGGTTAGCGGATCCGCAATATTATCATTTGACTTTACGTAGTCAATAGAGATAATTCCAGTTGAGAGTAGTTGTCTAATGGTATTGTGTCTACGACGTATATGTCTAGACTTACCATTATACATGTTACTCTGTGCTCTTCCAATCGCAGGTTGACTATCGCAATGTATACAGATTGGTGGCACAGGTTTTTGCCATTTTGGAATATCCTCTAGGAAATGGCGTGGCCATTCAGCCTCTTCACCACATTTATCCAAAGCTATAAACTCGAATTCCATTGTGGATATGGCTATAACAGTTTGTTTACAGGATTTCCAAGATACAGCCGTACCTGCCAGTGTGAAAACACATCCACTAGTAGATTTTGAGTCTTTTATATCAGATATCCAGTTTGCAACACTGTATCCTTCTAATACAGATGAATACCTGGTATAGAGCAGACCATGATTCCGAGTGTACCGTAGGTACCTGAGTACTCTCACTATTGCTTTCCAATGGTCAGCACTCGGATTGCTCGTATATCTACTCAATCTACTAACCGTATAGGCAATATCTGGTCTAGTACAACTCATTAAGTACATTAGACCTCCAATCTGGAGTATTCTACTTGAGAAATACCCTCTCCTCTATTCTTGGATAGGTGAAGACTATTGTCTAATAGTGTTCTAGCAATACCAGAATCATTCTTACTGAATTTTTCAAGAATCTTGTCCACATAGTGTGACTGGTTTAAAACTAAACCTTCTGACGTTCTTGTGATCTTAATCCCTAAAATCACATCAGCAAGTCACATATCTTTCATGTCAAATCTTGAATTCAACATATTCTTGGTAGATTTGATCATTCTGTCATCACTACCAACAATGAGTATGTCATCTACATACAGACATAGAATGACATATCCATTCTCTGTCTCTTTAATGTAGACACATTTATCACATTCATTGATTTTAAAACCATTGTAATCATTGCATTATCAAACTTTTCATGCCATTGCTTTGACTCTTGTTTTAGACTATACAATGATTTTACCAATTTACAGATTTTCCTTTCTTGTCCTGGAACTACAAAACCTTCAGGTTGTTCCATATAGATTTCTTCATCCAAACCACCATTTAGGAAAGCCGTTTTTACATCCATTTGACGTACTTCTAGATTTCGCAATGCTGCAATTGCAAGTATCATCCTAATGGAGTTTATTCTCGTCACAGGAGAATAAGTATCAAAGTAATCTAAGCCTTCTCGTTGTCTGTATCCTTTGATTACAAGTCTGGCTTTATACTTATCAATGGAGCCATCTGCTTTCATCTTCATTTTAAAGATCCATTTGGACCCTAAAAGTTTACAACCAGGAGGAAGATCCACTAGCTCCCAAGTATGATTCTGCAAAATAAAATCAACTTCACTTTTTATTGCCTCTTTCCATAGAGGTCCCTCAGAAGAAATCACAACTTATGTATAAGTTAGTGGTTCTTTTTCTAACAAATAAGTTAGAAAATCATTTCCAAATGATTTTTCCACTCTTGCTCTTTTGCTACGTCTTAGTTCATGATCTGAATCATGACTTTCATCATTCATAGTTTCATTCATTCGTTTAGACGAACTTGAACCATCATTGGATTTATAAGGAAATACATCTTCAAAGAATGAAGCATTCCTAGACTCCATGATCGTATTCTTGTGTATATCTGGAATCTTAGATTCATGCACAAGAAATCGATATGCATTACTGTTATGTGCATAGCCTATAAAGATACAGTTCACCGTTTTAGGACCTATCTTAGTTTTCTTTGGTGTTGGAACAATTACTTTAGCAAGGCACCCCCACACTCGTAAGCAATTGTAGGATGGTCTCCTACCTTTCCATAGCTTATAAGTGGTTTTATTCTCTTTCTTTCGAGATACCTTATTTAAAAGTTAATTGCTTGACAAAATAGCTTCACCCCACATATTTTGAGGTAAGCCTAAACTTAGTAACATCGCGTTCATCATTTCTTTCAATGTGCGATTTTTACGTTCAGCAACACTATTTGATTGAGGTGAATATGATGCAGTTACCTCATATATAATTCCGTGTTGTGCATAGAATTCACCAATTGGTACTTCATACTCACCACCTCTATCACTTCTCAATCTCTTGATTTTCTTATCAAGTTGATTTTCAACTTCATTCTTATAGAGAATAAATTTCTCTAAAGCTTCATCTTTGCTTTTAAGCAAATACACATAGCAGTATTTAGTGCTATCATCGATAAAGATAATAAAATATTTATTACCACCTCTTGTTTGTATGAATTTCAAATCACAAACATCACTGTGAATCAATTCAAGAGGTACGGTACTTCTGTCAATCGATTGAAACGATGATTTCGTTAATTTTGTCTCAACACAAATTTCACATTTGTGTTTTGAATCAATTTGGAATGAGGGTATATGTTCCAAGTTAATTAATCTACACAATGTATCATAATTAACATGTCCGAGTCTACCATGCCATAAATTGGAGGACTCAAGCAAATAAACGTAAGGCTTATTATCTTTATTGATAATTGTCATAACATTGAGCTTAAAAAGCCTATCGGATACATATCCCTTCCCCACATACATTCCAGATTTAGACAAAATAACTTTATCTGACTCGAACACAATGCGAAATCCATACTTGTTCAACAGTGATCCGGAGACCAGATTCTTTCGAATTTCCAGCACATACAAGACATTATTCAGAGTCAGCTCTTTCCCAGAAGTCATCTTCAGAAGCACCTTCCCTTGGCCTTCAACCGCAGAAGAGGAAGAGTTCCCCATGAACACTTTCTCCCCATCAATTGGTTCGAAAGTTGTGAACATGTCTTTATTGGAGCACACGTGCCTAGTTGCCCCAGTGTCAATCCACTATTCCTTTGGATTGGACCTAATTAAGTTCACTTCAGAAATCATTGCAGAGAGGTTTATGTCTGACATGTCTTTTGTCATGGCATTCACCATATTTGTCTCATAATTCTTCCTCTTTGGAAGTTTGCAATCCACAGATCTGTGACCCGTCTTGCCACAGTTAAAGCATTTCCCTGGAAACTTGTTCTTGGAAACTCCTCCTTTTGGTCCCAACTTCGGCTTGGCGACCTTCTTATTCTTGTGGCCATGCTTATGCTCCACAACATTTGTCTTAGCTGCAGCAGGATTGAATCCTTTGCGTTCAGAGTTTCTGTTGTCTTCTTCAATTCGAAGTCTAACAATCATCTCCTCCAGGTTCATTTCCTTTCGCTTGTGCTTGAGGTAGTTCTTAAAATCCTTCCACCCAGGAAATAGCTTCTCAATAATCGCAGCCACTTGGAAGGTTTCACTCAAGTTCATTCCTTCAGCCTGAATCTCATGCAAGATCACTTGAATTTCTTGCACTTTATTGATTACAGCCTTAGAATCCACCATCTTATAATCAAGGAATCGATCGACAATAAATTTCTTTGCTCCGGCATCCTCTGTTTTATATTTTCGATCTAAGGATTCCCATAACTCCTTTGCCGTCTTTATTGCACAATAAACATTGTACAATGAGTCATGTAATCCATTCATGACATAATTCCTACATATGAAGTCAGAATATTTCCAAGCCTCAACAGCATTGAAGGCTTGCTTATCAGTTTCTCCATCGGATACCTTAGGAGGTTCCTCAGTCAAGAATCTTGCAAGATTCAGTGTTGTTAAATAAAACAACACCTTCTGCTACCACATTTTAAAGTTCGATCCGTTGAATTTTTCAGGTTTCTCACCATGGTGGAAAGAAGGCGCAGCAGAAGTAGAAGATGATCCAGGCTGATGGACAGCAGAAGCATAGCTTTTGGTGATGTCATCAGCAGGCACATCAACAATGTCTTTTTCAGTAGCCATTCGAATTGTAAGTGTCGAATAGAATCAAATCTGTTTTAAGATTGTTGGAAAAAAACAGTGTTAAACATGAACAATACTGTTTTATAGATATGGAGGATACTTACAATTCGAATGACAATAATAAACGTAAGCAAATTGCCTCAAATATGAAAACACTAAGTTGGCAGAAGCACAGAATTTGAGCCTTCAGAAGGAGGTCAGAAGCAAGTTAGAAGCAGAAAAGACTGAACCATCAGATGCAGGTCAGAAGCAAAAAAACTAAACTATCAGATGCAGATTAGAAGCAGAAAAAACTGAACCATGAGATTCAGGTCAGAAGAAGAAAAACTGAACCATCAGATGCAGGTCAAAAGCAGAAAAACTGAACAATCAGATGCACTGTTCAAAACTCGTCAGATGCAACTGCATCTGAGCCCATCAGATGCAACTGCATCTGAACCCTTCAGATGTAACCCTGATGCACCCGTCCGATGCAGTTCCTTATGGACCAGTCAGAAGCAGTTCCTTCTAGACCCGGTCAGAAGCAGTTCCTTCTGGACCCGGTCAGAAGTAGTTCCTTCTGGACCCGTCAGAAGCAGTTCCTTCTGAACCTCCAGAAGCAGTTTTAGAAGCACTGAATCTGAACTTGTCAGAAACAGTGAGTCTGACCCTTCATTAGGATAAAAACTCAACCTTCAAAAGAGCAAAATCTTCACGAAAACACAACAAGATAAAAAGAAATTGAATTAATAAGAATACCGAGGCCTGTGTTCGACACAGTTTCCTTAAAACAGATTCGTCCCCTCCAGTACGTGCTTTGAGGTTTCATGAACGTCTGTCTCCCATGATACAACGGTTAAGCAGCGATAGAAGCAAGCACATCACTCCAAAGCTTTCGACGAACTTGAACAACACGAGAACACTATCGAAAATAATGTAAATGCATATAATTCAAAGAGGGAAAAGTGATTTTTGTAGTCCGTAGTTCTTGTGTCTCGTTGTACTTGAAACAGAACGGGAAGTAGGCTAAGCGGGGCATCGCGAAAATAAAGAGTAACGGCTAAATAATTATGCCGTTTAGAGCCGTTATGTAATTAATTCTGTAACCACAGAATTATAACAGCCGTTACTTAGTTAATACCATTAACACACCGGTAAATAGCTTAAGAGAAATTAACGGCTTGAGTTGGAAAAAATTAACACAGAAGGCAAAAATGGGCTTGTCGCGAGGCCCACTTTTCGGTCTTGCATTCGCGTACGCAGGTTGTGCACGCGCGCCCAAGTTCAACTTGTCGGGCGACCGGGATTTACACCCCGCCTGCGCGTGCGCGCAAGTCATAGTGCTTTGTTATGATAATTACCACTCAAAGAGAGTGTATCCATATATAAAGCACTTCAAGGCCTTTTTCCTTTTCTATGTGGAACTAGTGCTTTGTCACTTCCCACTTCCAACTTAAGGGTGTTCTTTGAGAAACAATTCCTCATTCACTCACCCATCAAAATACCTCATATTTTCCAACAGGCTGAAACTTCGTTTTTCGGTCTGGCGGGCTTCCAAGCAGTTATGGTGGTGCTCTGTGTGGTCGTGAGCTATTTTAGCCTATTTGTTAGGAAGTTTTATTGTATATATTTCTTCCTAGTATAGAATCCTTCCTATTGTGTATCTCCTAATTAGGGTTATCTGTTGTCCTATATATATGACCGGATTGTGTATTGTAAATGTACAGAAAAATATTCATTGAATAAAGAAAGGAGAGTTTTCTTTCTCTTCATGGTATCACAGCCCTAGGATTTGATCCTTAGGATACTGTACGTCAACCATCGACTACGGCGGTCTCGCTCGCCGGTGAGCTATTTTTTTGGGCCGTTTTCGTCACGGCGCCGCCATCTCGCGCGGGTCGACTTCGTCCTATCCGAGTGATTCATTCTGTGGACCTGATCTCATGGCCGACGATCAGCCAATTGTTACAACTGACCAAGCGGATGCTAGTGCCTCTGCTACTGCCATTCTGACAGACTTGACCGCTGCGATGAAGCAGCTCTTGACCCAGCAGGCCGCGCCGCCGCGCATTGAACCTCCTGCTGCACCGATTGCTGTCAAGCTTGATGGCAAAAATTATGGCGTATGGTCCCAGGTTGTTGAGATGTATATCTCGGGCAAAGACAAACTGGGCTATTTGAACGGTGGCTCTCCTGAGCCCCTTCCGACTGATCCGTTTTTTCGACAATGGAAGACCGACGACTCGACGGTGAAAGGTTGGCTTATCAATTCTATGGACCCAGCCTTGATACCAAACTTTATTCGGTTTCCTACTGCCAAAGCCGTATGTGAGGCTGTGGCAACGACTTTTTTTTATGGATCTGACACCTCCCAAATCTATGATCTTAAGAGGCAGGTTTCCCGATTGAAGCAAGGCGGTGGACCCATCGAGAAATATTACAACGATCTTCAAGGGCTCTGGCGTGAGATTGATTTCCGCCGTCCTAATCCTATGCAATTTCCGGTTGATATTCAGAGGTACAATGCTATTGTCCATGAAGATCGAGTTTATACCTTTTTGGACGGTCTCGATGATCGCCTAGATAATGTTCGTGCTGATGTTCTAAAGATGGATCCATTCCCCACTATTGAGCAAGCTTATGCACGGGTTAGGCGAGAGGATATGCGCCAATCTGTCATGCTCTCTACTCCCGTCGGGGTCACGTCTGGTTCCGCCATGATGTCACAGCGAGGCAAGGGTGATTCGCACCTCCAGTTAGTGCCTTCTGCTTCAGGAGCTCACCCTAGACCTGGTATGCAAATTCAATCTGAGGGGTGCTCTCACTGTGGGAATCCTAAACATATAGCAGCATCTTGTTTTAAACTACATGGTTATCCAGATTGATGGGATGATTTTCAGACCAAGAAGAAGAAACCGGGCTCACAGAAGGGGCGGAATGGAGGGCAAGCCTCCTTAGTGACTAGCGGCTTGTCATTAATTCCTATGGAGCCTGAATCTGCTAATGCCGAATCTCCTGAAGGTAATTATGGGTTTGTCTTTGCTAATGGACATGGTGATGGTTATCATGGGTGGACAATCGATTCTGGCGCTACTGATCATATGACTCCGAAATCTGGTGACCTTCTTACATCTACTACACCACGTCGAGATCATATTTACAATGCCAACGGGCATAGCTTTCCTGTGACGGCTACGGGGCGTGTGTCTATTACGCCTTCTCTCTCTCTATCTCATACTTTACTTGTTCCTACATTGTCTAATCGTTTGTTATCGGTTGGACAACTTACCAGCGAGTTAAACTGTGTTGTACTTATGTACCCTGATTTTTGCTTGTTTCAGGACATTCTCACAAAGGAGATTATTGGGCGTGGTACTAAGAGGGATGGGTTGTATTTCGTGGATGACATTACTTCTGGACGGACCTATTATTCTCGTGGACAGTTAGCTCAAGAGAAGGAACTTTGGTTATGGCACCGTCGTTTAGGTCACCCATCCTTTGGGTATTTACGGCATTTGTTTCCCAAGTTATTTCATGGTCTATCGAACTCTAGTTTTCAGTGTGATACTTGTATTTTGGCAAAGAGCCATCGCACCAGTTTTCCTCCCAGTTTGAATATCAGTTCTACTCCTTTTTCCTTAATTCATTCTGATGTATGGGGTGCATCTTCTATTACTACTGTATCTGGATTTCGATGGTTTATCGTCTTTGTTGACGATTGCACGCGTATGACTTGGCTATATTTGATGAAACATAAGAATGAGGCTCAAGCTATCTTTCGGACTTTCCACCGTATGATTCAAACTCAGTTTGGGGCCAAACTTCAGGTTCTCCGGTCTGATAATGGTGGCGAATACTTAAGTAAACCTCTTACAGCTTATTTTCAGGAACATGGTTTGATACATGAAACTTCTTGCCCTCAAACTCCTCAGCAAAATGGTGTTGCTGAGCGCAAGAATCGCCATCTACTTGAAACCACTCGAGCACTGTTGGAGGGTGGCCATGTTCCCCATCGTTTTTGGGATTCTGCCGTAGTTACAGCTGCTTATTTGTTGAATCGCATGCCTTCTCGCATTCTGCGCTATCAGACGCCAATGCAAGCACTTGCCGCTCATGTGTCTCTTCCTTCGGTTCTTACATTACCTCCAAAGGTGTTTGGGTGTGTCGCTTATGTTCATCTTCACAAAAATCAGCGGACCAAACTTGACCCTTGTGCAGTCAAATGTGTGTTTCTTGGCTATGGCCGTTCTCTAAAAGGGTATCGGTGCTATGATCTTGCCGGAAAGCGCACATATGTCACCATGGATGTAACATTTACCGAGACGGAATCCTATTTTCCTTCCCCCCAGTGTCCTGTTCAGGGGGAGACTAAATGTAGAACTAGACATTGGTGGGAGGTTGGGACTGCAGGAGCGACGAATGGGTGTGCATGGAGGGTTGGGACTACAGGAGCGACGGATGGGTGTGCGACGGATGGGCGTACATGGCCATGCGATTCTGAGGCTGAAGATTCTGAGCTATTGCCTTACGACCGTGAGATAAGCGCATGGCCGGGCGACATAGAAGCAGTAGCAACCAAACAGGTGCCAACAGATATACAACAGCAACAGCCCTCATTGTCTTCGCCCTCTTCCCCCTCTTCAGTACCACTCCAAGCTCTTGAGAATGAACCTGAGGTAAGTACTTCTACTGTACTTGATTCGTTTGAAGATACTAATGTGCTTACTAGTTATAAGTTGCCTGATAGGCATAATAGGGGTAAACCACCGAATCGATATTCTCCAGATGTAGAGGACCGCCGATCTCGATATCCTATTGCAGATTTTGTGTCTGCCAAGAGGTTGTCTACACCACTACAAGCCTTCGTGTCCATGGTTTCCTCAATTCAAGTTCCAAACAGGGTTGAAGAAGCTATGAAGGATCCGAAATGGCTTCAAGCGATGGAGGCAGAGATGGAGGCATTGAAGAAAAATCAAACCTGGAAACTTGTGGAACTACCAGAGGATAAGAAGCCGGTTGGATGTAGGTGGGTGTTTACAGTCAAACATAAAGCAGATGGAACTATTGAGAGGTATAAGGCACGACTAGTAGCTAAAGGGTATATACATACTTATGGGGTGGATTATCAGGAAACATTATCTCCAGTTGCAAAGTTAGACACGATAAGAGTATTGTTATCTCTGGCTGCAAACTTGGACTGGCCTTTACATCAATTTGATGTGAAGAATGCATTTCTTCATGGAGATTTAGAGGAGGAGATCTATATGGAGCTTCCACCTGGATACAGATGCGCAGATCAGCCGAACATGGTTTGTAAGCTGGAAAGATCATTGTATGGGTTGAAGCAGTCCCCCCGTGCATGGTTTGGTCGCTTTAGCTCAGCTATGAAAAGGTATGGATACTCTCAAAGTAATTCAGATCATACTTTGTTATTAAAAGGTACTCAAGGAAGAATAACAGCTCTTATCATATATGTAGACGACATGATTATTACAGGCAATGATAGTGCCGAGATTATGAGACTGCAGGAATTATTATCTAGGGAGTTTGAGATGAAGAACTTGGGAGGCTTAAAATATTTCTTAGGAATCGAGGTTGCTAAGTCGAAGGAAATGATTTACTTGTCTCAGCGAAAATATGTTCTTGATCTTTTGACCGAAGTTGGCATGCTAGATTGCAAGCCTGCGGACACCCCTATGGTACAAAACTGTAAACTTGGAGAGTACCCTGATCAGACACCTACTAATAAAGAAAAATACCAAAGGTTAGTAGGCCGATTGATTTACTTATCACATACACGTCCTGATATTGCTCATGCAGTAAGTGTGGTGAGTCAGTTCATGCATACACCTAGTGAGGATCATATGAGTGCTGTGTTGCGCATCATTCGATATTTGAAGTCAGCCCCAGGAAAGGGACTGCTATTTGCAAAAAATGGCCACCTTGAAGTGGAGGGTTACACAGATGCAGATTGGGCTGGAAGTGTGACAGACAGGAGGTCTACATCAGGGTATCTTACATTTGTGGGAGGCAACCTTGTTACATGTAGAAGTAAGAAACAAAAGGTTGTAGCTAGGTCTAGTGCAGAAGCTGAATTTAAAGGTGTAGCAAATGGGTTATGCGAACTTCTATGGCTTCGAAAGCTGCTAACCGAGCTCGGGTATCCACCAGGTTTAGAAATTAATTGTTTTGTGATAATAAAGCAGCCATAAACATTGCTCATAATCCAGTTCAGCATGATAGAACCAAACATGTGGAGATTGACAGACATTTCATCAAAGAGAATTTGGATGCAAAAGTGATCCAGATACCATTTGTGAAGTCTGAAGACCAGTTAGCTGATATAATGACAAATGCTGTGTCAAGTAGAGAGTTTCATAGCTCACTTATCAAGTTGGGTATCAAAGACATCTTTGCACCCACTTGAGGGGGAGTGTGGTCGTGAGCTATTTTAGCCTATTTGTTATGAAGTTTTATTGTATATATTTCTCCCTAGTATAGAATCCTTCATATTATGTATCTCCTAATTAGGGTTATCTGTTGTCCTATATATATATGACAGGATTGTGTATTGTAAATGTACAGAAAAATATTCATTGAATAAAGAAATGAGAGTTTTCTTTCTCTTCAGTCTAAGCCTAGTATAGCCTTTTCATGCTATGCTTCAGCTTTGGTGCTGCTTCGTTTGTATCGTTTAAGCTTAGAAAAAGTTATCCACCACCTGTTTGATAATTTGGCTGCTGCTAGCCCGCCTTCCTTTGAACCAATTTCAGGTCCATTTGTACCTATTACTGCTTGCTTTGGTTTGCGTTGCTTCTGCCTTGCCTATTTCGTTTGTTGCTATGGTTATTTTTGATCAATTAAACCCTGGCGGGACTTGAGTTTGAGTGTCCAAGAGGCGTCGAGGGAGAGCGAGACCTTCAGAGAGTTCACCAAACGACCGGAGGGATTCTCAGCGCCAGCCGTTGCTACCTCAGAGGTCGCGAGGACTGACCGAACCAGGTCCATGGGTTGGCCATGTCCGGCGGTGGCTGGAGAAGCGACGGCGGGACCAAATAGCTCCCGGCGTCCCTTCGCGCGCGAGGAACTATGTAGCACCGATACGTGCACTTTGAAATTTTTTGCGTATCAGATACGCCCGCCGTATCCGATACGCTCAGACCATGATACACAGTCAAGATCAACACTCGGACGAAGAGACAAACTTCGTACTGTAAAAATTGGGCCACTCGTTAATGGGCCCCTCGCCCATCCCACCCAAATCAATGGACCTGCTCTACCCCCAAAGCCGTTGCTTTATAGAGTCATTTCCCTCTTATTCACAACTTTTTCGCCGATGTGGGACATCCACTTTGCAGTTTGCACCAGAACCCACGCTTGTCTGCATCATGAGTCCTGCTCTGTTCCTCATAATTTCCTTACATTGTCTTAATGTTCACATTTCTTTCTCCTCTGCCTTTTACTTCTTCAATAAACTTACTAGACTTTTCGGTTCGGTTCATATTTCGTAGATGTATATTTAAAAATATACATTTAATATGTAACATATCCCAACGTATCGAAAATTTTTATTTTTTGAGAAATTACGTATCGGCGTATCGTATCGTATCGTGTCTCGTATCGCATATCGTATCGGTGCTACATAGGCGAGGAAAGGTTTAAAGTTTAAACTGAGAGAGCGGTCCGACCGGTTCCAGAGGCTGAACCAGTTCACGCACTGAGTCGAGGAGATGACGTCGTTCGGGGTTCGCTTGGAAAGTAAGTGAACGATGTCGTTTGAGGGGCAAGACCCCACGACGTCGTTCTGGTCTTCTAGGCGAGCGAGCGACGCCGTCGTGTCAAGCGCTGGCATAAAACGTCGTCGTCGTCCATCGCTGGTACGATTACCTCCCGCATGAGGTCGTTTGGCTTATGGGCACGACACGGCGTCGTTTTGGGCATGCTAGAGCAAAAGGTTGTGCAGTGTCGTTTAGTCTGGTTTGCGCGGGTAGGTCCCAAAGGACGCCGTTTTGCAGTCCCACAGTGTGACGCCGTTTTGGGTTCTGCAACCCAAAATGAAGTCAATTTTGTTTTTCTGAATAAAAAAATCAAAAAATGTTTTTTAAATTCATATAAATTCCAAAAAATTGCAAAAATAAGAAGAAGAAAATTCCATAAAATTATAAAAATGTATTTTTATTGCCTTTTTAGCCTAATATGAATTTTCAAATTCTTGATTGGCGATAATTGAAGATCGATGTTCAGCCCGGTCTAATTTCTATGTGCCCGATCTTCGTATTGGGAATGATTACCTTTAAATATTTCCATTATTGATGTGGCTTTTATTCTATTCTAATATTTAGCTATTTACTTGATCGAGTGTTATTATTGCACTGTTTTTTTTGATAAATTGCCTTATAATCTCTTTCCTAGTACCAGGTTAAGAGTTAAATAGGCAATTGCAAAAATGACGAAAAAATCATTATGCATGATCATCTAGCACTGGTTAGATACTATTTGGCTCTGAAAGATAAGCAAAATGTGTGATAACCTTAGGATTAGGTACGAAAGGATGCTCAATAGATGATTAGCGTAAATAAGTTGCCAAACCTAGATACTCTGGCTGCATAGGAATCGAGACAACATACCCATGCAGACGATAGAAAACTCGTTGGAATCTCTTTCCTAGTGGAGGGAGGTGTGGCAGGGAGGTAATAGCTATTGAGGCTGCTAGCCGTCCTATGGATTCAGTGGAAGCAGGGGTTGTTGCACAGATGTGATTCCGCTTTCACTTTTGACTGGTTTCTAGCCGACCAAAAAAAAAAGGCCAATGTCAACTCCTAGTAACCTTTTAAGTTCCTAATTATGAGAATGAAATCTAACATCACGGGAGGTAGAACTTGGGAGAGTCGACGCCATTGATCGACGACAATACCTCTAAATCCGCTGGACCCTCGAGAAAGGGAAATGCAGGTCGCGACACTGACGATAACACAAAAATAAATTCACTGGTAACTTAAGAAATTTTTTATTCTTGTGGAATATTGCGAATCATGGGATTCACATGACTTACGCCCACCAAAGGGAAATTACACCCTCAAAAGAAAATTTACACAATAATATTCTATAAATAGATTACTACCGGTGAGGACAATTATGTACGCCAAAGGAAACTCAAGATCCATTAGGTAAATTTCCAACAATCGGGAAAAAGAATTACTGTAACTTTAGATAAACAACTATTTTTTGGTGGTATGTTACGAACTATAGAACCCACGGGGACAACGACGATAAAAGGGAAATTACGTCCTATAAAGGAAAGTTACGAAATGCTATGTAGCAGGCAGGTAACTTACTATTTGTAAGGAATATTAGGAATGCCAATTAGAAAGTTAGGAACTTAGGATCAATTAGGCGGGATCTAGTCATGCTTTTCTCTTACGAAATGTTATTTACAAATTTACCATGTTACCTTGACAACCAGAAACACCTACTTCAGATATTTATTTGGTCCTCGTCTCAAATGTCATCACTTAAGTATAAAGACAAATCTAGGCCATCAACACCAAATACACAGGGTTGTAACAAGAGACGAACGGAAATTTGTTGATGATCGAAGTCTCGAAAGCCGTTGGTGAAAAAGATTTACGTGTGACTTAATCTCCTAGTAATTTGTAGGTAATTTTATTGCGATTTTTATAAAATTACCAACACTAGTTCATGGTTTGCAAATATTGATCGTGACGCATGTATGTTGTTTCCATCTTAAGATCGTGACACAAGTGACGGCAGGGGATGAGAATCCCAATATTGATCTCCCCCATACTCACTCGAATAAATATGTGCGTGCAATCGTGTTTTTCCTTCTTTTGAATAGATGAAACTCAAGACACATTGTTCGCAGAAATGATTTCTAAGCTTGTCAAACGAATGTTGTAGGTAGTGCCTCCACTCCTTTACTTGCATTGGAAGGGGTGTACTAGGAGAAGCATTTTTCCATGGCTCCAGCCCTTAGTTCCTTGCTTTCACTCTCTGGATTCCAGAGGTTCTAGATGGCATCTGGTAACAGTTCATCAGCTATAGCGTAAGCGATTCCGGCCCAGGAGTGCAAGCTGCTGCGAATCAGTCTCAGCTCTAGAGGGTAACAGCTCCTTAATTTCCAGAAAATTGTCAAATAGTTGTGAGCTTCTATTTAAAATGTTCGCTACAACATGCACGAGAGCAAGTGGTGTCAGCTGTCATATTGTTCCCTGCAAAGGAACATCCATGAACAGGAACAAAATAGCAACTATAATGCAAGAAAATTACTTTGCAAAGAGTACTAATGTATTTTAGTATGACCCATTTTGACCCAAAAAAGAAAGAAATAAAGAAAGAGGACACGCTATTCGATGGTTTGATAGTTATAAGGCAATTTATAAACTTATGATAGATGTTGTGACTTTTGAACGAAGATAAAATGGCCCTAAAACAACAAACTGAGGAAGGAGAACTAAATTACTTACAACAATAATGTCCATAAATCTCAGTCCACTATAGATGAGACCATCATCATATTGCAAAGACAGATAGTGGGCACTCTTCGCTTTTTTAAGAATTGCTTTCCAAGCGCGTCTAAAATTCAGCTTCAATACTTCCTCAATATGGGCTCAAGAGCACCTTGTGATTCCAACAATAAACAGTAACTAAGACTTGCCTGTATGCAGAAACATGCAGCATGTAATGCAGAAATTGTTTTAGAAGATGGTGCATTTTCTTTAATCAGAGAGACAAAATCCTCAGTTTTCCAATCTGTCCATTGAACGACTCGATTGGTAAGAGCAGGATTATTGCCAAATACCAAATCTGATTCTTTTGTTGTGGCAGAGATGCTGGAGAATACAAGTTTTAGCTTGTTTGGCTGAAAAAATTCTTGCGCACAAAGAAAGATGAAGGCAAAAAAGCATCAATCCTCTACTGAAATGGCCAACCAAAGGATTTCAGTTTCCCAAGTTTAATTAAAAAAAAAAAGCAACTATAGCTAGGGGTGTGCAAACTGGACCGGACCGGCCCGGACCAGGCGGGTTGGTCCGGTCCTTGAGGTGGATGGGTTGGTCCCCGGTCCCAATAAATGGGACCGATGGCTGGGCGGTCCGGTCCACGGGTTCTTGTGTTGGGACAGGACCGGCCCGGCCCGGACCGGACTGCCAATAATATATAATTATTTTTATATATATAAATATATATAATTACAAAAGAAATTGAAAACAAAACGGAATCCCCTTCGCTCTCAAGAGTAAGAAGAATCCCGGACCGGCCCAGCAATTTATATGTATAACTCTTGGACCGGCCCAGTATTCATATGGCATTCAGTATGCTATCCTGGTGGTGTTTTGGCATTCATGTGTTTTGGCATTCATTGACTCAAGTTGTCGAGCGCCAATGTGGAATACAATAGTCGTTTAATATATTTTAATATTTTCTGGGATTTGTTTTTCCTTTTTTTTTCTCTTTGTTCTTTTATTTTCATCTTCTTCCAGCCAAGATGAGGGCCAACGAAGCTTGCCCCCACCTCTGGTTGGTCGCTGGGCTTGGCGGTCAGCTGGAGGAAGAATAAAAATGTAGTAGTAGGCTTTGTAGCGGTTGGGCTGGGACCGGGACCGGACCGGACCGACGGTCCCGGTCCTGTTCAGTCCCGGTCCGGTCCATGGTCCCGAAAGTATGGGGACCAGACTATTGGTCCGGTCCTCGGGTTCATGCCAGGACCGGACCGGCCCGAACCATGCACACCCCTAACTATAGCCTCCAGTGCGCTTCCTCCACTTTGTGCCTAGCCGAGAGAACATCGATATTGTCCAGGAGTATCATCCTTTTCACTTGGTGTCGAATCTTGTTCTTCACAAATCTGAAGATTTTCCTCAGCAACATCTTTTAGGTTGCAAGATTTGTTCCAATCTTCCAATTTGCTACAAACACCAAATCGGGAAGAAATGTGTTTTTGCAAGACACCGTTCACTTGATCACTAGAATGGATCAACTCCTAGACTCCTGCACTCATCTCCCGCAACATCTCCCACAACATCTCCCCGTTGGTCCTCCTTGCGTTCAGCAGTAGCGTGTAAATCTAAAACTCTCTCATGACTTCTGCATTGAACTTGGTTAGCTTCTTTGAGTACCTATACTTTTTCCAAAATTTGAGCCGTTGGATCCTTAAGCATTTCTTAACCAGCCTTTTGCCTTCAACAAATAGTTCCATGATCGGATCACTTTTGGAAGAAGTATACACAACCAAGTCCGATGAAGAAATGTTGAGGGAATTTCCGATTTACATGCTGCTGTAGAACGTGAGGAGGACCAATAGGTAGATGCTGTGGGAGATGAGAGAAATGAGCGTAGGAGTCCGGGAGTTGATCCGTTCCAGTCATCAAGCGAACAGTGTCATGCAGAAATACATTTCTTCCCAAGCTCAACTAGCTGATCCTCAACCTTGCCTCCTCATATAATTGTGCTCGGCCAGGAGAACATGATGTTGTCCGAGAGTATCATCCTTTCGTTACAAATTTCACTTGGTGTAGGATCTTGTTCTTCACAAACCTGAGGGTTTTCCTCAGCAACATCATTCAGGCTGCAAGATTTGTCCAGTCTTCCAACTCGTTACAGACACCAGTCACCAAATCTTGCACAAGCAGACCTTGGGAAGAAATGTGTTTCTGCATCTCAATTAGTTCATGCTTCATCTCCACAATTTCCTCTGAAATTCTGCAATCAGAAGGCATATAAGTACATGCATTGCACAAGTTACACATTTAGAAAGGAAAGAGAAAACTTAAGTATAATAAAGCAATGGATCTTTGCAAACGAGTAAAGTATCTCACATAACCTGAAAAAAAAATCATATAATCACAAACTAAAAGGAAAAACTCTCCCACTTCATACGATAAATTTTAGTGAATTGATATGCTTAATTGCTTATACTTAAGATATGAGCATATGGCGATTATTAGCTCCTATGATTCTAATACACATTGATTCTTGGCATTGAGGTTGAATCATTTCATTTTTTTAAATTTGTTTTTTCAATGTTAATGCAAAGGGTGAGGTGAAAAAAAAATATGTATTGTTTGACAAAAAGAAACCTGCAATTGGGGAATTCCAAATTGTACAAAATTGCACGCTTCATCACATCACTGACACATTTGACCGAGTTTGTATGGCCAAGAAAATGTTTCACCTTTTTAACAAAGGAGAAAAAAAAAAAAAAAAAAAACCAACCATGAAAATGAAAGCTTTCCATCCCAAATTCAACTAACTTAACGTGTTATATAAAGCATCCAAGAAAACTCTTGCCAGGAAGTAGACGTTGTTTAAGCCATACATAAACGGAAACAACTGTTGGCAAGAAAATAAATTCGTACACAGACATCAGTGGCGGCCCTATTTCTTTCAGAAACATATGCATTTCAAATTCAATTTTAAAATGTCGACAGGATGCTTACCAAAGAAAAAAAAGAAAAGAAACAAAGTGTTTAAATAGTTGCATAAAAGCTCTGTAACAAAGAAAAAGGCAAAAAAAAAAAAAAATCACTACTCTGGCAGACTACTGCAGTCGCAAACATGGTTATGCCAGAAGTAAGCACTAGACAAAATGGTAGTTGGATCATAAGCAGATTAAATTGTGGGAATTCATTACCTTAAGAAAGCAAGGTATTTTGTGTGCATGTTACCACATAAGTTTTCGACTGCATCTTTCAGATCCAAGAATTCACAACAAAGCTTTTTAATGCCCTGCAGCATACAGTAGACGTGATTATAGTATGATATGCCATGATCTTGCAGTTCCAGTATCATAAGCAAAAACAGAACTGCAGGAATCGAAAGGAACAATTCCAAAGGTTCCACACCTTAGTCGAGAATCACATGATACATGAGTTAAAAATTTGTTACGACAATGCGGAAACTAAGACGAAATTGAGACAGATGAGAAGAACGGAACACACAAGATTTACGTGGAAACCCTTGCGGGAAAAACCACGAGAGAGAGGAGAGGCAAAATCCACTATGAGAATCAATGGATTACAAAAGAGGCAACGTAAGCTTCTCACTTACTGACAGTTTGAGAAAAGAGCAATATTTATAGTATTACCCCTCAAACCCTAATGTTGGCCCAAGGCCCATAACTTAAGCCTATTTCCTATTCAAGGCATACATAACAAATCTCCACCTTGACTTGAATTCCCAAGTAGACATAAATATTAAGACAATCTTCTCCTCCCACCAGCATAAAACTCAGCTGCTGCAAATATTAACCAAATCCAAGCAGTGCTTGAATTTAGTAAAGGGCAATGACTTTGTCAACATATCAGCTGGATTATCTTCTGTACCAATCTTCAAGACCTTAATATCGCCATCAGCAAGAATGTCTCGAATATAATGATACCGCACATCAATGTGCTTTGTTCTCTCATGATACATCTGATCTTTAGTAAGATGTATAGCACTCTGACTATCGCAATGCACAACAGTCACATTATCATCCACACTGAGCTCTCCAAATAAGCCTCTTAGCCATATAGCTTCTTTGATTACCTCTGTAATAGCCATATATTCTGCCTCTGTAGTAGACAGAGCAATTGTATGCTGCAAAGAAGCTTTCTAACTAACTGCACAACCCCAACAGTAAATATGTACCCTGTCAAAGACCTCCTTTTTATCAAGGTCACCAGCATAATCAGAGTCAACATATCCAGTAAGAGTTTCACAAGTTTTTCCAAACTCTAAACCATAATCTGAAGTACCCTTCAGATATCTCAAAATCCACTTCACTACTTGCCAATGAATTTTACCTGGGCATGATAAATATCTACTTACCACGCTAACAGCATGTGATATGTCAGGTCGAGTGCAAACCATAGCATACATAACGCTACCAACTGCACTAGAATATGGAATACCTGACATATACTTTAATTCATCATCTGTATGTGTACATAAATCAGCTGATAATCGAAAATGAGCAGCAAGATGAGTACTCACTGGTTTGGCATCTTTCATGCCAAAACGATCTAACACATTCTCAATGTAGCTTTTCTGGGAAAGATACAATTTTCCTCTTTTTCGATCTCGTTGAATTTCCATACCAAGAATTTTCTTCGCAGAACCTAAATCCTTCATATCAAATTCAGCGCTCAATTGTGCCTTCAAATTCTGTATATCAAATTTATCTTTTGCTGCAATCAACATGTCATCAACGTATAACAGCAGATAAATATAAGATCCATTTGGAAGTTTGCACAGATATACACAACTGTCATATTTGCTTCTACAATAGCCAAGTTGCATCATAAAAGAATCAAATCTCTTGTACCACTGTCTAGGTGATTGCTTCAAGCCATAGATAGATATTTTCAATAAACATACATGATCTTCCTTACCTTCAAACTGAAAACCCTCAGGTTGACCCATATAGATTTTCTCTTCAAGTTCACCATGCAAGAAAGCTGTTTTCACATCAAGTTGTTCCAACTCTAAATCATGCATAGCAACTAACGCAAGAAAGACCCGAATAGAGCTGTGTTTAACGACAGGTGAAAACACATCATTAAAATCAACTCCCTCAATCTGACTATAGCCTTTAGCGACTAGACGTGCTTTAAATCTAATGTCTTCAACTCCAGGAATACCTTCCTTTCTTTTAAAAACCCACTTGCAACCCACAATCTTTTTTCCTTTTGGTGGTTTGACAAGCTCCCAAGTTTGATTCTTTTCAAGAGATTCCATCTCTTCATTCATAGCAACTAACCACTTTACTGAATCTTTGGAGGAAATAGCTTCCTTGTACGTTTTAGGCTCAGTATATTCTATCGACTCTGCAGCTGAAAGAGCATAAGCAACAAAATCTGAATATCCATACATCTGTGGAGGTTTCACTGTTCTTCTCGGTCTATCTTTGGCTATAGAATAATTTTCTTCTTCAGATTCTTCAATCTCAATATTATCAGTCACTAACTGAACTGGCTGTGAAGAAGATACTTCAAACTCCACCTTCTTTGATGCACTTTGCAGATTTTCTTGACAAGTATCTAATGATTTCTTGACAGGATGAAGCATAGCAGACTCATCAAAAGTAACATCTCTGCTAATTATAATCTTAGATGAATCAGAACACCAAAGCCTATAACCTTTTATACCAGAACCATAACCAAGAAAAATACATTTTTCGCTCTAGGCTCTAGTTTTCCTTCACTAACATGTGCATATGCTGGACATCCAAAAACTCGAAGAGAAGAATAATCAACAGGTTTACCTGACCATACCTCCTCGGGTGTCTTGTTATCAATAGGCATGCAAGGAGAACGATTTATTAACTAACAAGCAGTATTGACTGCTTCAGCCCAGAATTCCTTGCCCAAACCAGCGTTAGACAACATGCACCTTGTTCTTTCTAATAAGGTTCTGTTCATACGTTCTGCAATACCATTCTGCTGCGGAGTATACACTGTAGTATGATGTCTCACAATTCCTTCATTCTTGCAAAACTCATTAAATTCGCTTTCACAAAATTCTAGCCCATTATCTGTTCTCAGCCGCTTGATTTTCTTACTGGTCTGATTCTCAACTAATGTTTTCCATTGCTTGAAAGTAACGAAAACATCACTTTTTGCCTTGAGAAAAAATACCCAAACTTTTCTTGAAAAATCATCAATAAAAGTGAGTACATACCTGGAACCAAGGCCTTTCGATGGAACTCTAGCAGGCCCCCAGAGATCAGAATGAATGTAATCCAGAGTGCCCTTTGTGTTGTGAATTCCTGTTTTGAAACTGACTCTTTTCTGTTTCCCAAAAACACAATGTTCACAGAAATCTAGTTTTCCAATTTTCTGACCACACAAGAGACCTCTTCTACTGAGCTCCTCCATCCCTCTGATACTCATATGGCCTAATCTCATATGCCATAATTTAGGATTATCTGAATCTGTCATATCAGAAGAGACCGCAGCTGAACCAGTAACAGTAGAGGCTTGCAACTGATACAAAGTACAAATTTTAAGCCCTTTCATCAACAAAAGTGAACCTCTCAAAATTTTCAGAACTCCACCCTCAGCAGTAAATCTACAACCATTGGCGTCAAGTGTACCCAATGAAATTAGATTTTTCCTCAAATCAGGCACATGCCTGACATTATCTAAAGTTCTGATCATGCCATCATGCATCTTAATATTAACTGTGTCAATCCCAATAGCTTTGCATCTAGCATCATTACCCATGAGAATAACTCCACCATCATGTTCTTTATACGTAGAGAACCAATCTCGATGAGGACACATATGATATGAGCAGCCAGAATCAAGAATCCAACTATCACAGAATTTATCTTTGTTATCTGCAATCAATAGCCAATCTTTGTCTTCTTCTTTAGCAACATCAGCTTGAGCAGGATTTTCGTTTCGCCTATTTTGTCTATTCTGATAGTTGCGATTGTTATGACGATTGACATTCCCATGATTCTGTTGATTCGAATTATTTTCTCTCTGCTCCTTTGCCTTCAGTTTTAGGCAATTTATCTTGATATGCCCTGGAGACTTACAATAGTTGCAAATCATATCTCTATGTTTAGACTTTGATCTGCTCCTGCCAAAATTTCTTCTCTCAACAGACCTTCCCCGAGCAACTAAACCGGCCCCATGATTATTACTACTATCAGAAGTCAATTATGTATCAAGTTTCTGCTTATTTAGCAGACTAGTCTTGACATCTTCAAAATCAATAGTTTCTCTGCTAACAAGCATGGTCTCTCTAAAATTCTTATAAGAGGGAGGTAGTGAAACTAGCAATAAAAGAGCTTGATCCTCATCTTCAATCTTAACATCAATGCTTCTTAATTCAGCGATAAGAGCATTGAACTCAGAAATATGGGATTTGAGAGAAGTACCTTCAGCCATACGAAAAGTGAAGAGTCGTTGCTTGAGTCTCAATCGATTTGTGAGAGACTTTGTCAGAAAAATACTCTCCAACTTCGTCCATAAACCTGCAGCTGTTTTTTGATCTAGTACCTCTTGCAAAACTTCGTTCGTGAGGCACAACTGAATAGTGGACAAAGCTTTCTCATCCAATTCTTCCCATACTTCATCTGACTGTTCCGGTTTTTTCCCTTTAGTAAACAAAGTTTTCTTCAAACCCTGCTGCGTAAGAACGGCTAACATACAAACTTGCCATAGGTTGAAACTGCCGCTCCCATCAAACTTTTCGATATCGAATTTCGTTGCCGAACTCGAAGCCATAACTTATTTCAAGTGTGGGATTGATGGCGGAATCGGATTCAACCTGAGCGTGCACAATCACTGACGAGTTTGCACGAAATAAAGCACCAAACTCGTTTTGTGTTTGCACGAAAATCAACCTTCAGGATCAACCTGAGGATATTGCAGCATGCGAAAATCCAATTTTCTACAACCGTAAAATCAACCTTCTCTATTGACCAATCACTGACGAGTTTGCAGGGGAAATCTGGAAAAATCCACTAAGTTGCAATCAGAAGTCAGTCTTTGGTCAAACTTTGTTGCGATGCGGATTTCGGATTTACGATCGTCCGCGAGAGGACCCAACTTCGGTCAAACTCTGAATTTGCAGCCCTGCTCCTGATCGTGCGCTTTGGAGATCGTTGAACAACCCAAAGCCAAGTCCCACTGAGATTTCTAACTTCTCTTGCACGTGGGACCAACTCGACCCACGAATCAAACTTGGGATAGTGCTCTAATTCTGATCTGCACCAATCCCTCGTTGAACAACCCAAAAAAAAAAAAAAAAACAAGCCCCTTTTTGGTGTTGTCAGGATTCGGTCTCAACTTTTTCTTCTTTCTCTGCTTTACTGGGTTGAATATTCAACGCGTTGAAGACTTGAAGACTGCGATTGGATGAAGTTGCTTTGGGGACAATATTCAACGCGTTGAAACTTTAAATAGGAAACTTCAAAACAGGAAACTTCCTGCACTGACCAAACTTCAAAACCGAGAAGGTCGAACTTGAAGACTCTGAAGATGAAATCCAAATCCCGAAATCCAAATCGCCGAAATCCAAATTGACGAAATCCAAATTCCCGAACTCTCGTGTCTCTTTTTCGTCGACGGATGAACCTTGTGCTCTGATACCAGTTTGTTACAACAATGCGGAAACTAAGACGAAATTGAGACAGATGAGAAGAACGGAACACACAAGATTTACGTGGAAACCCTTGCGGGAAAAACCACGAGAGAGAGGAGAGGCAAAATCCACTATGAGAATCAAGGGATTACAAAAGAGGCAACGTAAGCTTCTCACTTACTGACAGTTTGAGAAAAGAGCAATATTTATAGTATTACCCCTCAAACCCTAATGTTGGCCCAAGGCCCATAACTTAAGTTTATTTCCTATTAAAGGTACACATAACAAAATTAGCAGCAACTTTAGACGCCAACACAGTAAAAAATTTTCAGATTAACAAGATGCATTAACTCTACTGCCAAGTATGTCTCAAATACAGTGTTTGCATAGTTGATTGGTTCAGGTCCAATTCTTAACTGGTTGATCAAAACTGGTGAATATACTGAACCACAATGTCAAAGAAAGTATCCAAAACTAGGACAACTTTATCAATCGAGTACGGAAGCATTAATGTCTAGCTGATTTGGGTAGAGCTAGCTTTGGAATAGGTGAATATTCTGGGTGTCCCAATTCTATCTTTTTTCTTCCCATTTGATATGTACTCGTCATAAAGTGAAGTCATTCACTTAGCTCATCTATAATGCGACACATTCATTTTCTAAGTCGCAAGCTATTATCTTAAACAAATGACAAAAGGACATAACATTGATACACCAGAGACCTCCAAAAGTTGAGTTAAACGGTGGGATTGAAATTGTTCATATGCCTAGATAAAGAAGAATAGACATTCATTGTTCATGCAATAGTACCAGAATCTACAGGATTCAATGGAATATCACATGTTCAGACTAAGTGAACTGTGATTCTGCATTGAGTTAAAAAGATACATCGAGGAGTTCGAGTCTTTCAGGCCTTTGACTTAATCCACTACATGATTTTTTTTATCTTTTGATAGCAACAAAAGCAAACGATATGATTTTCATGGCAACACCAAGAAACCGTCGTGTTAACTATGTACTACAAAAGTGTGGTTCCTTATAAAAAAAAAAATGCAAACTTGATGCGATGCCTAAACATCAAGAGAGAGGACTAATCCCAACTCTATCCTGCAGATGACCTTCACCAAGTCAAAAAGAATATTGATTCTGAAAATATAGTCGGCATCCCCTTCAGGACATAAATTTATGCCCATCTGGGTCATTTTTCAGGAAAGCATAATGCAGTCAGGACAATACAGCTTTTACTGGCAATTCACATAATAATCAGCCAGAAGCATTCTTGCTGGAAGAATCAAATAAAGACAACCAATCAGATTGCACACTATATCCACTTGTAGATCTCTACATTAATGAGCAAACGGTGATAATGTAGAAACCCGGATGGTTCTTTGCGGAAATTTGGTGATTTCAAGGCGAGAGAGTTTTCGAATATGTAAAATGAGAGTGATAATTAAAATAGCCTTGCTAAGGCTTTTACACAAACAAAACACACATACAAGCTTCCTAAGCTTGAGATACAAAAATCACAACTCTCTAACTCTCTTGCTCTCTATGTTCTAACACCACACAAATACAACTATGGCATATTTCAAATGCCTTGAAGACATCTCTATTTATAGAGAGTTTCCATGCCTAACTAAGCATCAATTTGTTGACCTTCAAGTGTAAAACAAATATTGCCTAACTTGCCTAACTTTGAAGGTGTGCTACAAATGTGAAATGTGAAAGGTGTGCTACCGTCCACCTTTCAATGACCAAATGGAAGGCTACCTTCCAAGTCAAACTTTTGGTTCTCCACCGTCCAAAGAAGAATGGGAAGGTCTGCCAACATGCCACATATTTGGTGTTGAACTCCAACACTCCCCCTCAACACCAAATATTCTTCATCCTATAACATCTGATATTCATCTTCCTCGGTTGGCTCTACAACTGCAATTTCTGACTGAGCTTTGCGAAGCTTGGACTTTGTCAACGCCATTCGAACTTGCGCGTCGATCACTTTTCCTTTCTTTGCAGTCTCCGTAGTCTCGAGAGTTTTGAGATTGCAACTCATCTCATCAAACCTTTCATTGACGGTTTTCATTTCACCATTCAATTTATTCAACTCCATCTGAAGCACTTCGGTAGAGGCATCTCGATCCTTTCTTTTGTAGGACTTTTTCTCTACCCACTTCCAATGATCCTTGGGCCTTGGGATCTTTTTCTCTGGGTAATACTTCTTAAACTTTTGCAATTTCTTGAGCGCATGTCGGAGCTTCTCGTGCTCTCTTTCCTTGATCTTGAGCTCCTCGTTCTTTTGCTTCAGCATTTCATCCCTTGCTTTCAACATCCCCAGCAGCTCCTTCTCACTTCTGCTTGTTGAAGTTTCAACTTGCTTCTTTGAGTTTTCCCTCGACTTGCTTTTCTTCGGAGACATCTTAGGGCATGCATGGCAACACTTCCTTATAGTGGCTATCACATCATCTGCCTCAATGATTCTGGTGGCTGCGAGCTCTTCTTGAACCTCTGTTGCAACAGTTGCTTGAAGACTCCATTCTTCTTTGCCACCATGCTCTTTCTTGGTAAAAGGCGTGTCTTTTTCTTTTACCTGTTTGAACCAACAGACTCTAGCAAAGTGACCTACTTTGCCACATATGTAACACTGTCTGCTACGCTTCCTGTTGTTCTTATCATGATCTCGATGAGCTCCCCCTGACTGAGAGCTTGTCACTGCTCCCCCTGGCTGAGAGCTTCTCGCTGCTGATCGTCTCTGCCAGTTTCTATGTCCTTTCCACTGTTTGTCATACTTACCAACATCGCTCCTTCTATGGCTATTGGAACATCTTTTATTACAAAAGAGGGAACTACCATAATCTATGGTACATGCAAGTACCACATCTTCATCATTACAGACGGTATGTGCATATTCCGTCGTCTCTTCTTGACATTCGAATTTGTAATGTCCGAATTTGTTACACTTAAAGCACCTTACCTTTGATTTATCACGTGCTTTATACTTTCTGTTGAAACTCGAATTTTCACCTCTTCCTCGGCCTCCTTCGCAACCTCGACCGCCTTGATAGTCTCCTCGGCTTGGTTGAGCGATCCGACTTTGCAATGCTTGCTCCGGATATGTATCGACAGACTTCTGATTCATTCTTTGCTCATGCGAGCATAATGAACCCATCAACCGTTCTAACGTCATGGTTGATATGTCTTGGCCTTCCTCGATCGCCGCAACGACGTAGTCAAATCTTTCGGTCAAAGACCTCAAGATTTTTTCTACAACACGAACATCTTGAAGTTCTTCACCATTAACCCTTAATTGGTTAACGATGGCCTGCACACGATCAAAATATGCCGATATTGTTTCCGAGTCATTCATGCGTAAAGACTCGAAATCACCTCGAAGAGTCTGAAGCCGCACCCGCCGGACACGATCATCGCCTTTGTAGGATTTCTGCAAGATATCCCAGGCAGCTTTCGCCGTCTCCGCGCATGATATTTTTTCAAATATCATTTCTTCCACAGCTTGAAAGATCGTATACAATGCCTTTTGATCTTTCTTTCGGGACTCCACCAGAGATTCTTTCTCCTTCTTTCTCAAAGCCTCGAATGCTTCGCCATCGGCTACTTCGTCGTAGCCACTTTCAACCAGGTTCCACAAATCCTGTGATTTGAATAGAACCTTCATCTGGACGGACCAGTTGTTGAAATTCCTCCCATTCAACTTTGGAAGTTGCATTTGAACGGAACTTGTGGATGCCATAGCTATCTCCGGGTTCACGATCCTCGATCGTCCACTCTAGGTTCTCGGTCTCCGCGATTGGATTCTTGACCGCCTAGGTTCCGGCACGATCTTTCGACACCGTGGCTCTGATACCAAATGTAGAAACCCGGATGGTTCTTTGCGGAAATTTGGTGATTTCAAGGCGAGAGAGTTTTCGAATATGTAAAATGAGAGTGATAATTAAAATAGCCTTGCTAAGGCTTTTACACAAACAAAACACACATACAAGCTTCCTAAGCTTGAGATACAAAAATCACAACTCTCTAACTCTCTTGCTCTCTATGTTCTAACACCACACAAATACAACTATGGCATATTTCAAATGCCTTGAAGACATCTCTATTTATAGAGAGTTTCCATGCCTAACTAAGCATCAATTTGTTGACCTTCAAGTGTAAAACAAATATTGCCTAACTTGCCTAACTTTGAAGGTGTGCTACAAATGTGAAATGTGAAAGGTGTGCTACCGTCCACCTTTCAATGACCAAATGGAAGGCTACCTTCCAAGTCAAACTTTTGGTTCTCCACCGTCCAAAGAAGAATGGGAAGGTCTGCCAACATGCCACATATTTGGTGTTGAACTCCAACAGATAAACCAATGGCATGACCATTTAGGCTTGACAACAATTACTGCACCAACAATAACAATAGTTTCAAGACAACTTTTAATGAAACAAGTGAACTCCAAGCACTGTTTAGCTTAGTTAGTTTTAATTGTGGGCCATGGAAAATTTCAATAAAAAAGGAGGCTAATTTCATAAATCTTTTAAAAAGAACAAGAAACTAGCTCTTCCACAAAGTAACATGCTGAGATTTTTTTATCTTTTCCTTTTCCTTTTCTTTTCTTTTTTACTTTTCTTTTCCTCTCCCTTTCCTTGCCCATCATTGGCCTCAGGCTCGGCCGATGATCACCCTCGCCCTATGTGCATTGATGCAACACGCGACACGTGATTTTTCGAAAAATAGAGAATTTCATGTTGAGACACATTGTATATTAAATGTATATTTAAATAAACATGCTAAATTATCACGTATATATAATATTATGAGTGCTCAGTTTCTTCTTCTTCTTCTTTTATTTGGGATTCACAATTAGGTTTTTTAGGGGTTGGTTGGGTATATTAATTTTGAGGTGGCTGGATTTATGACTTAAGTATATATATATTTTCGATAGATTTACATTTTGACCCATAATTTATTGAAAATGCTTAAAATAGATCCGTGCTTAATGATGTGCCGGGATGCTAAACTCGCGTGTTGCTGGGGTGTATGGAGTGCTCATCACGCGTCGATCGCATGGTGGAGAGTGTAGGAGAGTGTCTGATATGACACGACACAAAAATTCTCGAAGTGTGTTTGTGCTACATAGCCTTCGCTTGGGCTGGCCGGCGTCGGGTGAGGGCAACCTTTAATTGGGCGACCTCGCCGGCCTACTTCCTTCGATTCTCAACTTGGCCCTTTTCGGAAATAGATGGTTGAGTTTGTTGATGCAGGAAGTAGGAAAAGGTGGGGGAGGAGAAGGAGAAGAATCAGAATCGAAAAGCGAGTCATTGAGGATTTATTTGATAGTTCGGTGAGGAAATGAAATCCAGTAACTTCACCAAATAAAAAATAAAAAATGAAATCCAGTCGGCTGGTGGTCATTCTGGGAACTCAAAAAAAGATTGGATGTCGATCCCCATGCGATTCTGGTGTTCGTGGTGGAAGGGAGAGCTGCGTTGGGAAAAAGTGTAAAAAAAAATCATAAATCATAAATCTATTATATTAGTGTCAATTCAGTCCTAAAAATTTTGTATTAGTGTCAATTTAGTCTTAAATTTGTAATTATCCCAATTGAGTCAATTCGGTGAATTTTGGCCGATAATTGCTAGAATCAACGTCAATTGTCCTACGTGGCATAACTAGCGCCAACGCTGCTATTTTTAATATTTTTGTTGATATTTAAAAAAAAAATGCTTAGAAATGATTTAAAATATTAAAATAATATGAAAAAATGTCTAAGTCAGCGCTAGCTGTGCCATGTAGGACAATTGACATCCACGTTAGCTATTTTTTTTTTTTTATCAAAATTGATCAAATTAACTCAATTGATATAAATACAAAAGATAAAGATTTAGGACTAATTGACAACAATAAAAGGTGTAGGACTGAATTGACACCATAAAAAGGTTTAAGACTAAATTGACACTAATGCAATAGATTTATGACTTTTTTGACACATCTCCCATTGTGTTGGCAATTTTTCTTTACAAATTATTAAAAATTTCATAAAGTTGAAAATCAACTTCGAAAGCCTTGGCCAATGCTAAGGATCCAATTTTGAACAAAAAACAAATATTTTTCGGTATTTTTCAGGTTAGTATTTTTTATATATTAGGAAAATATTCAAAAATTACAAAACAAAATAGAATTTATGGCCCAAAAATATGAAAAAATAGGCAATATTTTTATTTAAATGCTTTTTTTTCGTATTGGCCATTTAAAATTTTGAAAATTCAATTCAGAGCCACAAAAGTCCTCATTAATATAACCTCGAATTGAGCGGAAAAATTCATTTGAGGCCTTTATAGTCTTTTTCTCACTTGGTTCAGGTTTTGAAATTTGATTCTTGCACCTTTAATTTCATTTTGGTCCAATCAATTTCAATTTTTTAGCAGATTGCAAGAAGTACTTATTTGCTTTCTCAATTTAATCCCAGTTTTCATTTAAGGCCAAATTGGTCATTTTAAAGACGAACCGTGCATAGATGAAACTTCGCCCATAGGTTTTTCACTCTCACACTCCTGTGAGATATCTCCTTCTCTGATGCAAAGCAAGAAGTCAATGGCACGTTTCTTTAATCTCCAAGGTAGAGTAGCTGAACAGAACACATGCCTAAGCATGCCAATTGCTTGCCACCTGCTTTGACGTCGACACTGAATTTCATTCTTTACCGCAGTTATATCCTCCTCAGCAGTATGGGCAACCTCGTTAGACAAATCACCCATATAACTGTACCAGGAAGCAAAAAAGATAGAACTTGCCAAAGGAATTAAGGAAAACTGCACGAATCAGAAAAACCTTAAGGGAAACTGCAACAGACTACACTGTCAACGCACTGCCAAATATTACCTGAAAGAGCTGCTCCAAGCTTGATTCTGGGTAAAGGAACCCAGAAACTATCTTCTTCTACGCATATTTAACTAAGTTCTTGATTTTTGTAACAAAATTAATTTAGTTTTTTTTTTTGAGAAACGATAATTTGGAGTTTAACCTTTAATGACATGATTTAGGAGGATGGGTAGTGCTCTAGGCTCATCCTAATCTCGCCTCCAATCTCTATTACATGGAATATACACACTCAAAAAAATTAATCCACATGATCAGGCCTTCGTTATCTCTATGATCATGTAATAGTTTCTCCGCAAGAAGATAGGGGAAAAGTTGCAGCACTCGAATTTCAAATGCCTAAAGCAAAATTCACCTCAAATGCGTACTTCACTAGAAACTTCCTCAACAAAGATAATTAATCTAGCAAGTATGGAGTAAATTTCCTTACAATAAAAGAAAATCATTGCAAGATGGTAACAGACAAGATCAACCATACAAAAACAAGCATTCATGACAGTATGAATGCACAAAAATCGCATGAAACTTTTCTAGTTGGACAACTGATCTCTAATGCTATTATTCGTACATAGACTATCCCTTTAGTTCAATTGTAATCCTTCAAGAATTCTCCTAGTCAGAAATAACTTTTGTGTGTTAGAAGTACATCCCCAAAATCAGAAGCCGCTCCACAAATAAATTCGAATAATTCACCGAAAAAAAAAGACCAAGCTACAGAAGCACATTGTCTTTCATTATCAGATATTTCTGACATGAAAAAGAACATTAAAAAGACGTACATATAATGGAGTCTAGATTTGCAGTGTGTGACCAAATTTGGTTCTCATGGTTCCCACATTGTTTTCTTAAGTCCTTGCATACAAAAAGTTGTTAATTTTACCTTTACCAAAAAAAAAAAAACACTTTCTAATTTTCCCTCGTCAGCCACCTTCTTCCTCATCAAGCGTCCACTCCAAAGTCTGTGGTCATCAGAAGCGGAAGGAGAGGCATGGCAGGTAAACCTTGAAACCGCAGGACGTCGGTTTTAGTAGCTTAACCAACGCGAAGAAGATGACCAGGAGGGTCAGCAACCCCACTGCAATTATGAGCAGCTTGATGGCCAGCGAGCAATGCTCGAACTGAGCGACCAAAGAGGCCATTGATAAACCTTTCTACAGTTCAGAAACACAAACATGATGGAAGAGCAACAAAGTTTGACAGGAGTTGATGGATGATGGAAGAGCAACAAAGATGAAAAAGATGTCTTCAAAGGATGAATTGAATTTGAGTACAAAAAGACAAAGAAAAGATGCAGACACGGAAAGAACAACAATTTCCAAACCTATAATGAAAAGTACACCTGTGAGCAGCAATCTGGATCTGGGATTGTCCTCTCGCCGCATTGTCTCTCGACGTCCTGGGAGCAGCAAGGAGAAATAGAGTGATATTGAGGTTTCACGTTTTATCCACCATTCTCCTTCCACTTCTAAGAACAACAGACATCGGAGAGAACGCTTAATGAAGAAGAAGGTGGCTGACGAGGAGAGAAGAGACGGAGAGAGGGTTTTTGTAATGTTGGATACTCTAACGATTATGACAAAATTCAAGCTTGTGATGGTGTTGGGTGGAAATATATATATATTTTGGTCAATAAGTTGAGATATGTTCGATCACCATTGATTGATATCTTTCCTCTTTACTTTCATCATGTGATGCATGCATTTGAATATATAAATGGTTCTACACCAAAAAAAAAAATAAAAAAATAAAGTGCCACTGCATTTTTCCATGAATTGCATGTTGCTTGCATGATGATTGCACGAGGATAAACATCGAATAAATGTCTTTTAGGTGCATGATTGGCTTGTATGAATGAGATGTTGGGAATATGTCAATAGAACTAAGCATATGCAGCTCATAGAATTTCATGAGAGGAGTGAGTTATTTGGTAGGTCATCTCATGTTTATGCCCATAGAACAATCCATATGCAGCTCGACTGGTATTTACAAGTGGAGAATGTTTTCGTGAGATGGAAGAAAAAGACATCCAATGTATTCTTCAAATATTTTGCATCGAGAGAACAAGCAAAAATTATAACCTAGAATGACAGCTCAATCAAACCAGCCTACTTTTGATGAGGAAATGCAAGATAATTAATATACAAAGGTATTTGTTTAGTCTCATGAACTAAATAACCATCTTTCGAATTTGAGCATGTACATGACAGAAAGATCAGACATTCGCAATTTCTCTGATAAATACAGAAAATTAAAGATAAGTGCCCACTTATTCTCAACCAAATGAAAGCAAGTTCCAAATCTTTCCCTGACAAAAAGAATAAAGTAACTTTTCACGAGAGAACTCTGGGAAGAATTACTTTCGTATATTAATTAGTTTAATTTCATGAAGTTTGCAAAGCATCATGCTATAACAGGGGAAATTATCAACATGTGGCTAGACATGTCCATTATGTTAATAAATTATTAACATGTGGCTAGACATGTCCATTATGTTTATCGACGAGTTCATTAACAACACGTATAGACTCTCCTACTGAGTGCTTCGCCATTCTATTTCTCACAAAATCCGTCTTCGCAGCGCCAGAAGGAAAGAGGAAAACATGAAAACACATCATTATAAAAAAAAAAATGGAGAAGGGGGGCGGGTACGGGAAGGGAGAGAAGAAAAAGAAAAACTCACACAGTCTCGCAGAATAACTTCGCCGCGAGGAGTCTCTCGACGTCGTCTTGGGAGCGGAGAAACTAAGTGAAAGAGATTATATATACCAATCAAAGCGAAATGCGTAAACCTACCCACGATAACCAAAAAGTCGTCTCGGGATGTCATCACACACAGAGATAAAACCCTTATATTAAATTTTTCCATTTTTGGCATTAAGAAAAACGTTTTAAAACATAAATAGAATCTAATAAGAAAAACTAAAAATATTCTAAGTTAGAGCCATTAAGAAAATATTATAACCCTAAAAATTTAACATTTCTCCATTTTTGGCACAAAGTTCGAACTACAATTTGATACGAATCTAATCAATATGAATCAGCCACTAAGATTCTATGACAAAAACAAAACCACCTAACCCTAAGGTAACCTCAATAAAAAGCAGTTAACTAGGCTCTTGATTTTTGTAAATTTTGGAGAAATGATAATTTGGAGTTTAACCTTTAATGACATGATTTAGGAGGATGGGTAGTGCTCTAGGCTCATCCTAATCTTGCCTCTAATCTCTATTACATAGAATATACACACTCAAAAAAATTAATCCACATGATCAGGCCTTCGTTATCTCTATGATCATGTAATAGTTTCTCTAGAAGAAGATAGGGGAAAAGTTGCAGCACTCGAATTTCAAATGTTTAAAGCAAAATTCACCTCAAACACATACTTCACTAGAAACTTCCTCAACAACGATAAGTAATCTAGCAAGTATGAGGTAAATTTCCTTACTATAAAAGAAAATCATTGAAAGATGATAACTGACAAGATCAACCATAAAAAAACAAGCATTCATGACAATATGAATGCACAAAAACTGCATGAAACTTTTCTAATTGTACAACTGATCTCTAATGCTATTATTCGTACATAGACTATCCCTTTTGTTCAATTGTAATCCTTCAAGAATTCTCCCAGTCAGAAATAACTTTTGTGTGTTAGAAACACATCCCCAAAATCAGAAGCCGCTCCACGAACAAATTCGAATAATTTAGCGAACATTAAAGACCAAGCTACAGAAGCACATTGTCTTTCATTATCAGATATTTCTGACATGAAAAAGAACATTAAAAAGACATACATATAATGGAGTCAAGATTTGCAGTGTGTGACCAAATTTGGTTCTCATGGTTCCCACATTGTTTTCTTAAGTCCTTGCATACAAAAAGTTGCTAATTTTCCCTTTACCAAAAAAAAAAAAAACACTTGCTAATTTTCCCTCGTCAGCCACCTTCTTCCTCATCAAGCGTCCACTCCAAAGTCTGTGGTCATCAGAAGTGGAAGGAGAGGCATGGCAGGTAAACCTTGAAACCGCAGGACGTCGATTTTAGTAGCTTAACCAACGCGAAGAAGATGACCAGGAGGGCCAGCAGCCCCGCTACAATTATGAGCAGCCTGATGGCCAGCGAGCAGTGCTCGAACTGAGCGACCAAAGAGGCCATTGAGAAACCTTTCTGCAGTTCAGAAACACAAACATAATGGAAGAGCAACAAAGATGAAAAAGATATCTTCAAAGGATGAATTGAATTTGAGTACAAAAAGACAAAGAAAAGATGCAAACATGAAAAGAAGAGCCATTTCCAAACCTACAATGAAAAGTACACCTGTGAGCAGCAATCTAGTTCTGGGATTGTCCTCCTCGTCGCGTTGTCTCTCGACGTCCTGGGGCAAACAAGGAGAACCGCATTGTCTTTCGACGTCCTGAGGAGCAACAGAGTGATAATGTTTTCATTAAGCATCCTCTCCGATGTTTTCAGTTGCCTTGGCATTGCTGGTGTTGACACCTAATTTTGGATCAGCTTTTTTAGCCATTTCTTAGAAAATTCATAAAAAAAATCCATAAAAAGTAAAAAATTGCAAAATCAACTTTGGTGGCCTTGGCCAAGCCTAAGGAACCATTTGTGACAAAAAAAAATAATTTTTCATATTTTTTGTATTTTTTAATATTTTCAGAAATTAAGAAAATACCAGAAAAATCAAGACAAATAGCATTCGAGGTCACAAAAATATGGAAAAATAGCCAATATTTTTATTTTAAATCCCTTGTCTTTTTGACCTCACAAAAAGTCCAAAATCAGATTCAATTTTATGTGTTCCTTCGTAACACATATGATTGAATTTGATAAAAAAAAATGTCAATTGAGTCTTTTAATTTGTAATTTTGGCATTTTTTAGGATCTTGATATTCAATCTAGTTGTCCCTTATTTCAATTTAGCCCAATTGTTCGCACAAATTGCTCAATTGTATGAATTTGGCAAAATTGCATGCTTAATTGCATTTTAGTCCTTGAAATTGGGAAAAATAGAAATTACTTTCAATTCGGGGACTATCATTACAAATTAAAGTCACTGCCCAATGGTTTTCATCATTTTGAATCGATTAGCATAGGTAATTTGGTCCAATTTGATCATTTGAACCCTCAATTGTACAAATCCCCGATTTGCAATTAAATAAAATTTGGGATTTTTGTTGAAATTGACATGAACTTTTGGGTAAAATTACATTTTTGAATAAAATTCATGCCCTAGATTGGATTCTGAAGTCCAATTGCAAAAATCCCCCACCGATTTGGGTTTAATTTGAGAATTTCAAGTCGGAACCGGTTCAGACCGCCGGTCGGACCGGTCGAACCGGTCCGCTACAGTGTCATCTTCTTCATTAAGCCTTCACGCAAATGAACAGTACAAGGTTGGATTTCAACAAGGAAATTGATCAACCAATCGACTACAATTGGAGATGCACTAGTGGGCGTTTCGTTCCTCAAACCATTCCCCGTTGATTAACGCCAGAATCGCGGCCAATAGTCGCCGGAGAAAGTACAATTTCATGCCAAATTCGCACGAATTACGACTTGCCGAAGAACTAGACGGACATGGACGGAACACCCATCGTCTCCGTCGCCGTTTAGACCAAATTGCACATGCAATCACGTGCCATTTCGAGTCTGTTGGTCCCCTCAGAATTGGTGCTAAAAATTGAAAATGGTATATAGTCCACGGAAGCCTTCGCGAAAGGGAGGAAGTTGATTCAGTTTGAGGAGGAGAAACTAAATCGAGAGAGAGAGAGAGAGAGAGAGAGAGAGAGAGAGAGAGAGAGAACGCGAGAGAGAGCTTGTTCTCCGACCCCTGTCGTCGAGAACTCGAGCTCGACCGCAAGGCGCTGGTTGGGCCGTCTCCGGCCAAAACGAAGCCAAAGAAGACCGTCGGAAGTTCGCCTGGAGCGCTAGGAAGCGATCGCCACCGGTCGCGCCACGCGAAATCACGAAAATATGTGAGACGCAGTTTTGAGTTCTTCACTGTGCATCAATGGCGACTCATCCATTTTGCGCTTTTTCTTGCAATTAATGTGTGCGTTTCGTTCCTTGGATATCACTGACCACCATTGCATCTCCATTTTGCATCGATTTTTCCTGAATACCCCGAATCGAGTCTTCGAATTTAGCCCCCATCGCCGACCACTGTTCAAAGTCGCCCAGCCAAATCTGGGCCGAGTGAGCTCAATCGGAGCTCGAGGTAAGTCTTCTGAACAATGATTGATGCTATCCTATGATTGAATTGCAATGATTTGATGTAAATCGAGCGATTGAACTCCCATGGCCGTACTCGGCATTCTGCATGATGCTCGCGATTATATGAATAGGATGTTCTGATTCTTAGGTATGTTAGACTAGAGACGATTGCGAGTCGATTAGCGTTGGTTTCGCGCGATTTCATCAAGATCCCACCGTCAGATCATCGCCGGAGAAGCTTGGTCGTTCGTTCCATCGGAGTCGGGAGGTTGAAGACGAAGCTGATGTGGCTTAGTCAGCGGGTCAAAGTCCTAGGTGGCATTCGGCCATTGGTCCACGTGTCGGTCCAGTCAGCACGGCCGTTGGGGGGTTGTTATTCGAATAAGTAGATCGGACGGCTCAGATAAATCGAGCCTAAACTTTAGTGGCCGTCCGATTAGTAATTAGGTTTATTCGAAAATGTTTTAAATCGAAAAATCAAATTAAACCGAAACAGTGCCGTTTAGGTTAGTAGGCAGGCGACGTCGTTTAGGTTAATATGGGTGGACGGTCCAGATTGAGTCTTGAGTTATAATCTTGACCGTAGGTTTTAGTAGGTTGATCAGACGGTCCTAATTGAGTCCCCGTTTCATCTAGGCCGTAGATTCCAGTCAAATCATCCGATGGTCATGGATTAGCCACGCGGTTCAATGAGGGCCGCCAGATCAAGTCCGATTAATCCGAAAATAAAAAAGGTAGATACGGTGTCGTTTTGACTCGTGGGTCGCGCAAATCCGGGTCTGGGCCGGGTTTCGACCTGAGTGGGTCGGGTTACCCCGGTCCGAAATATATTTTAAATAAAAAAATCAAAAAATGATTTTAAAAATAAAAATAAAATCAGAAAAATCATAGAAAATCCAAAAAAATGCTAGAAAATCACAAAAAATCCAAAAAAATAGGAAAATTGTAGGAAAATCTTAGATATTCCAAAAATCCCTGAAAATCGAGGATTGACCACAGACAACTGGTCAACCCTATTTTTGGGGTTTCTTATCCGTTCTTCCAAGAATTGACAACATTACCCTTTAGAGGTAAGTCGCATCTGTTGTGTAAGTGAGATAAAGTCGATAATGCCAAGGTAAGAATTAAGATCGGTTAGGTGACAAATTCTTAGGCTTGGGTTTTCGGGTCCCGTCCCTTTTCTCAAAATGACGATTTTGCCTCCTCAATGGGAAAATCGTTTTTCTTGTTCCAATCAAATCCTGAAAATTGCTTAAAGTTAGGGTTTGGGTCAAGTGGGCGGCCAGCCCTAATATTTGAGATTTTCAGTTCTCATCTTTGTCCAAAATGACGACTTTACCCCTCTAAGGGTAAAATCATTTTTAAATTCCAGAAAAATTCTGAAAATTCTCGAAAAATAGGAAATGGGAGGATTTGATCGCCAATCCCATTTCTACCATATTTTGACTGTGCATCCCATCTAAAATGACAATTTTTCCCTTTTAGGGCAAGTTGTCCCCTAATTTCTCAAAATTACGATTCTGCCCCTCATGGGCGAATCATATCAAAATCACTCTTAAGCCTTAATTGATAATTCTCTAGGCTAATATGGCCTCATTAGGGATGCCATGCTGCTTTCATGTGTTTTATCCGCATGTATTAGATCCTTGATTTGCGCATTTACTTTTACTGACTATAAGTGATAGGGTAGCCATTCTTGTCTGCATGAACTCCTAGATTTAGGATCCGTACCCCACTCATCTGTATGAAATCCTAGGGTCAGATGAATCATTCAACTTAGGTGCCGAAAGGGCGTCAACTCTAGCAGTTGGCGTAACAAAGTCCCCGATCCCGTTTCTCTGGCTTCCGCAGAATCGAATAGATCGCTCCCAACTATTCGATAGGGTTTCCGATCGTACCCTCCACGAAACGATTGGTGGCGACTCCTTGGCATGTACACATATCACATGTCACCAGACCACACCGAAGGTCGACCACGTATATCCAGCCGTTGCGATTTGGGTAATGGACCTTGGGAGAGGCCCGCGTCCGATCAGGCAACATCGGGCGGCCCATTAGCCCCCCTCGCTCCTCGAGGAGAGGGTCGCGACAGACTGGCGACTCCACTATGGACTATTCTAAACCAGAATCTCTGGTTAAGAATTCCAAAGGTCTTGAGCCGATTAAAAAGTTGGTTGGTTTATCTAACATTATTTTCTGCAGACGCTCTCGAAGACGAGGTACGTATCCTAACCATTGTGTTAGGTGTTTTTTGCAGATTGGAGAAATAAGGGGTGGAGTGATTGTTGACATCTTTCTTGCAGGTTGGAGTTGTGATTGTATGTTTATTTTTAGCTCATATTGAAGCGGTGTTTGATACAAACTGTTGTGCATGACATTGTATTGTGATTATCACGACACATCACACACTGGCGGTCAAACCCCGACTTCAACCACCTCTAGGTTACCTTAGATAGGGAAATGATGCAAAAGGATCTTGTGTTGATGGCACATGAGACTTTCGTATTCGTTCCCGCTCGCAATCCAAATTGGCGACATCTAGCCCTCTTGGGTGGGTACCATTGGGGAGGAATCTGCCTTATTTGGATCGTGAGAGCCTAAGCCATAGGTTCCTCACCTGATTTCTAATTTTTTAGAGTATACCCACTTGTCTCATGCGCATGTCTATGGATGGTTGGTATACCTAAAACCGCACATTGTTACAGGGGAACATTTCACATTCCCCAAGTATGGTTGGTAAGGCATTTACTTTCGATGTACTTCACTATTCCCTGTTTCATAATATAATTCATGCATTATATACGTCCACATGCATTGCATACATCATGAAATCACTCAAGTGCCTAATTGAAATAACAAACGATAATGGGGTAGGATGTCGCTGTTTCCTAAAAGTTCAACAGAATTGGTAACCTTCGAGTACCTAAGGAAAGTCACTCGCCCTGGACCAAACACAAGGCTGCACTTTACTAGGTTCGTACATGGCCGAGAGCTGACTAGGTGCAAGTTGAGATATGTTGAAGATTGTCAAACCCGCTATTATGTCGACAACCTCAGATTCAAGCGACAAGTAGACGAGATGTTCAAGAATTACTTGGAGATAAAGAGACAATATCGCAATCGCTTAGCTAGGGACGTGTATGCTCAACGAAGGGCTGAACGTCAAGCTAATGAAGACATGCCCATGATCACTTTTTGGGGAAAAAGGAGACGCCCTGCGATCAAAACAAGTCTGAAGTGCATCATACTCAAAAAGACGAGACGCGAGAAGACTCCAAAGGTCATTATACCATGGACTAGAGAATGGCCAGAGGAGCTGAGATGCCTCGATCAATTCATTGAAGACGACCCCTTACACTCGACTGGAGAAGGTTCCCGACTGGTTATCATTGTAAAGAATAATAGACCTTTAGGAAATGGTAGTTTAGACTCCAAGTTATAAGATGGGCCCGCCCAGGTCGGCCCAAACATTGAATGGGCCTCATCCAGGCCCGCCCTAGACCGGCCGAATTTTTGGTTCAAGCCCGCCCAATGAGCAGTCCCACTTTGCATAAATCTAACTAATCTATTTATTTAGGGAGAATACATGAAAATTGTCGAGGACCATGACAATAATCAGTTTCGTTCTTGCCTGATGCTTTTTAGGAAAACAATACTTTTTAATGGTCAGCATGTATATTGGATTGACACGACTTAATATCGGAAAAAGACTTGACCAAAAAAAAAAAAAATATATATATATATATATATATATATATATATATATATATATATCGGAAAAAGACAAAGGTGGCGCTGATATATCAAGAGAGAAAGGAAGGAAAAGAAGAATCAAATAGAAATGATCATTACTGGCCAGTACATGCATGTTAATGGAAATTAGATGCTTATTTATCTCAAATTAAAGCAAAGCTATTAAGATTATCAAATTAATTACCTCCAGCTTACTTTCCTTATTTTATTTCTTCATCATCATTCAAGATTTCAGACAATAAATTTTTTTTTTTTGTAATTTTAGATTAAACGCAATGTGTTTTTTAGATAAATTTCGTACTTTATCGTAGATATGTCAAATGGGTAGGTCGGGTCGGGTTTGGATTGGGTTGATATGGTCCGACCCATATTGACCCGCCTAACCCATTTTGACCCATATTCAATGACCCATACTCGTCCCGATCCGCAACTAAGCCATTCCTGACCTAACTCATTTTGACCCATATTACCAAACCATAATTATATTCTAATAAAATAATATTACTAAAATACTTTCATACAACAAAAAATCTAGTGAAATTTTTTCCTTTTTTTTTAATTTTTCTGATTTTTTTGAATTTTTTATTTTTTTTAAAAAATTATTAACTATTCAAAAATACTTTATTATTAGAAATATCTTTTATTAAAAATATTTTAATGCTAAAAAATATTTTTAAATTTTTATTTTTCTCCGAAGGCGACGGGGGCGACCACCAGCGGTGGCATGAGGATAATGATCGGCGACCGGCTGCTTTTTATATTTTTTTTCTTTTCAAATTTATTTCATTTCACTTATAAAAAATAGAAAATTAAATAACAACAACTACAACAACAACAAAGCCTTTGAAGTGTTGGGCCCATTTGCAAGGAAGCTTTCCTTTTGGGTCAAAAATGAGTTCAATATGGGTCGAAAATGGATTTAAGTGTGTGACCTATTATTGATCCATTTAATTTTACTTCAACCCTTTGGACCCATTTTTAGTGAGCCCTCTAAAAGTTAATGACCCATATAAGATCAATTTTAAACAAAATATGGGTCTATGACCCATATTAACAGCTCTACTCTATCGTACTGGTATCTACCGTCGCGATACTAGTCTTGCACAAGATTAGCTGGGTTTTGAGTCGTTGGACCTCCACCTTCATATCATCGATCTCGGCTTGGTGGTATTTGTACTTTTCTCGGACCTCCATCTTCAAGGCACCCATTGAGGCTTCGAGGGCTTCATCCTCTTGGTTTATAACAGCAGTGAAGTCTTGCCGGAGTGTCATTTCGACCTCGTTGATTTGCCCCTTCTCATCATCGAGTTCGTTATCGGACTCTAGTATGGCGTTTCTCATTCTGGTGAGCTTTTCATCAGTGAGAGACAAAGCATCCGATGTAACTTCTCTCCTCTTGAATCTCCCACACACTACAAAAAAAAACACGTTTTTTGCGACGAATTTTGGGACGAAAATTTTGCCAAAATTCGTCGCTAATGTGTTTTGCGACGAATTTTACGACGAACGAAAATTTCGTCGCTAATGCGGCGACGTAAATTTTGCGATGGAATTTCGGAGATTCGTCGCAAATTTGCGACAACTTTTGTGACGAAAAAGTGATTCATCGCAAATTTGCGACGGATCTATTTGCGACGAATTTTGTATTTTTTTCATCGCCGAATTCGCCGCAAATTTGCTACGGATTTTATTCGTCAGAAAATTCATCGCAAATTTGCTAAGAATTTTATTCGTCGTAAATTTGCGACGAAAGATCAAATTTCTGTCGCAAAAACTGCGACGCCGTATTAGCGAAGAAATTATTTTTCATCGCATGACCCTTATTTGCGACGAATTTCTCTTTTCGTCGCTAATTAGCGATCAATATACGAATTTTTATTTATTTTTTAGCGAAGAAATTTTTTAATTTTTTATTCTTCTCTAGCGATAAATTTTGTGATCATATGATAAAATAATTTAATTTATTTTTTGATTTTAAATCTAATTAAAAGCAAAATTAATTCCTAAAATTTATAGTTACCATCGATTAAGCAAGTAATAAGATTAGAATATTATAATAATATAAAAATAAAATACATTCATCTGTTTCAATTACAAGAAATTGAGAGATCTCCTAGTGCTCTAACCATACAAATGCAGTGTGATAACTCAAAAGGAGTCTTGACGAGGCAAAAAGCAAAAGATAGGGGCATCAGGGTCTTTGATCCCAAAAAGTCTCCTTAATTCGCTTAACGTCCCTCGAATCCTTGATCATAATCGTCAGCTTGACCTACAAAGAACCGAAAAAATTGCAAAAGTTAAATGACAGAGCTCAGTCAGATCTTTGACCATTTAGAAGCTTCATCATATAACATTGTGAAAAGACGACGGCAAACAATTTCTCCTCCAAATAGTCAATAAATGAAAAAGAAGAAAAGATGCATGATAAGAACGTTTCCCTATTGATTAAGAAAAAGAATATACCTTATGACCAGCAAATTCCTCTCTTTGAGTTCTTTCATGTGTTCCTGAACTGGTAGGGTGTCAAGTGCTCGGATGAAACGATAAGCATCTATGCCAATAGGAAACTAAAGGCGTCGAGCACACAAGAGCAAAATGTAAGTTAGCTAGCAAAATGTAAGTTAGCTTGACCTACAAATTGAGAACATATTAAACCAACCACTTGGCTGAGAGTCGTCTGGTCCAAGTGCAGATTTTGAAAATGAATCTGCATCATAATCAAGATAATATACATAAATTAGCTAAATATGTAATTTGCGACAAAACTTCAATCCTCTTTAAGATTTACACCTGACAATAGGATCTTTAGTAATTTTTGGTCTAGTTATATAAGAAACAGCAAAAGCAAGAAAATATGTAATCGCAGGAATAGAAGCTGAGATATAAATTTCCAAGCACGTACTGCCTTTTCTCTTCGAACACTCCATAAATCAACAAGATTGTGTCTCATTAAACAGAGCTTGTTTAGCTATGAACAAAAGCTAGACGAATGGAATTTAATAATAAGCTTGCCTCATTTTGCCTTCCACAAAGATGAAAGAAAGGCAGTAGCAAGACCACATAATTATGATAAGTCCCAAAAACACACAAAATAAAGTATGATGATGTGTTGCATACCATCGGCATCTCGAGGAGGACCAGAGCCACCAGATATCTTCCCTTTTGCATTGGATGGAGGGAAAGTCTGGAGGTGGGAATCTGAGAAAAGATCACTGGGCTCCAAAGAAAACAAAATGATGTTGATGTCAAACAGTAGAGACATAAATTTCCATGAGATAATCTCAACAAAGGCTGAGTGGGCTTTGAATTCAGAATTGGACGAGCCGAAGTGATCCTTTGATCAAACCTACGCAGCATATCATTGACTTGAACAACAGAACTATCCTCCCGCAAGAGTTACCCAAGTCGGGCTTTCCCACGTTTTCTCTACCCATAAAAGACAACCTAAATCTCATGAACAACAAAACACTAAGTATGACTTAGCGACGAATTTTGGTTTTCGTCGCAAAATTTAAGAAAATTCAAATAAAAATAGATATTTAGCGACGAATTCTTGATTTCGTCGCTAAATTAATTTAATAAAAATAAATTTTTTGTGACGAAACTCATTTTTCGTAGCTAAATTTGCGACGAACTTATGTTTTCGTCGCTAATTTCGTAGCTAATTTGCTACGAAAGTATTGTCGTCACTAAATTCGTGGCTAATTAGCTCCGAACATTTTTTTTGTAGCTAAATTCGTCGCTAATTGACCACGAATTTGTTTCGTCGCAAATATTCGTCGCTAATTTCGTCGCAAATAGTAAGAAATGTTTTTTTCCGTCGCTATTTTCGTCGCAAAGTTTCGTCGCTAAATCCATATATATATATATATATATATATATATATATATATATATATATATATATATATTTTGTAGTGACAGGTTTCTCTTGCGGGACCTTCTCTTGGAGAAACTTCACCATGCAGGATGACTTGAGCGGCTTCTAAGTCCAACATTCTCTCAACTACTTGACGTGCTCCTCAATCTCATTTATAAACAATCTTCTCTACTTGCTCTAATACCACTTGTCATGGACTGACTTTTTGGGATTGATCCACGGCAACTTATTCCATGAATTGTTTGGAGCGCCTAAGAGGCCTTTCCTAGGGTTTTCTTGCTTGAATCACCTGGCTTAACCTTTCCTAGGGATCGCTTGCTTGAATCATCCGTAGACAAAAAAATCGTTTAGAGACAAGCTTTCGGAGAGAATGCTTTGTATTGTTTGATGAAACAAATAAATTAGAGGACACCTTTATTTATACTAAAAGGCCTCTCATTACAACCGTCGATCATCTCTCGATCCAATAGCTAGGAATGCATATCCCCATCTAACCAACTACCAGCATTAGAAATGAAAGTTCTTGAATACATGACTATTACAATATCGCCTGCCCCTAAGAATACTCTGGAAATTTTAGAGAAAACCAAGACACTTTTAAGTCTTGACGTTCACTCAAGCCATGTGATCAATCGATTGGCTCACGAAACCTTGAGTCTGTGACACACGGCTATGACCCAAAACAATTAAATTAAACTCCATTTAATTTAACTTCAACTCAACTCAATTTGATTGCCGCAATTGCAAACACATTCGCAATATTGTTTCTCGGCAAAAGTACACTTTAGTATCGAAAGTTGTGTACGAAGATCACTTTGGTGCCAAAAGTTTCAAACGAATCACTTTAATGCCAAGCTGGAGAGAAAAAGATTACTTTTGGTGCCTCCGGCGAGAATTTCTGGCCAAAAAAATACGTGGCTTTTTGAATTAAAATAATTTGCTGACCTGTCAAATATTGGAGTCGGCCGATCCACGTGGACATCAAGAAATGACACCGTTTCATGTGACGTGGCAAGACACTCACAAACGACGTCGTTTCTTGCATGAAATAGAAAGAAAACAAAAGTTTATATCAAATGGCGTCGTTTCATCGGGGGTCTTCTTCTCCATTGCGAAACGACATAGACTTCACTTGCCGGCGACGTTCCTTTTGACAGTTCCGTCGCCAAGCTAGTCATCGTCATCGTCGTCTATGGCCGTCGGCATCGCACTCCATCACCTGTATGCCCAGACGGTCAGACCATTCTTCAAACACCCTGAGTGTACCCTCCTTGTCCCACTCACATCACTTGTTTGCTTCCTTTGCCATGCCCATTACCCAACCAATGTGGCGATCTTCCACCATTTGCCTCACATTGTACCTCCCGACCCTCCTTCCCCAATCACCCGTAACTCTGCAACTCGAAGACGGCTAGCTAAGGATGGCGGCTTCCGTCGAGGATAAGAAAGGGGAACTACGGTCTGTGGCGCTGCTGTATCAACTCGCAAAGCCCTCCATTTCCAAGTATAAGGCGTGATTTCTTCATCCAAACCCAAATGGAGAGCCGCGGTTCGAATTTGGGGGGCTAGGGTTCGAAATTGGGGGCTAGGGTTTGAAATTTGGAGATTTGTTCTTTAATCTGCCAATTTAGTGTTAAATTAGTCTCCAAAACTATGTCGTTATGTTTATAGCTGCTGACTGGACTCTCCGGCGTGCCACATTGACATCGTATATTCATAAAATAAAGCCATGTCAGCTTTTCGGCAACTAAAATCGGAGTTAGCACTAAACTGATCATTTTTTTTTATAACTTTTGGCACTAAAGTGATCTGTTTGAAACTTTTGGTACTAAAGTGATCTCCCTACACAACTTTTGGCACTAAAAATGTACCTTTGCCATTGTTTCTCTCATTCAAACGTCTGATAATTGACAAAAAAAGGCGGAGTGGGTTTTTTTTTTGGGGGGGGGGGGGGAGGGAGGTTGAGGCACAACTGCCGCTGCCCATTGCTGGAGGGTCCAACGGAGGTCGCTAGCCCTAGACGAGGGTGGTGATGAGAAAGCTCGGGAGTCTTTGATAATTGACGGCAACCATATTTATTCAAAAGCTTAAACCAATGAATAATGAGCCGACTAGAATGTATTAACAGCTTACACCACACAAAATCTCCGATGTTGGACTTATCTAATACAATTTACATGTGTCTCTAGTAGACACATGCAACGGAAGCGAAGGGTTTTGTTTTGCAAGCTCAGAAGTTCGAAAGCTTGAGCACCTCAGGAGAAATCTGTTCGCTCGCTCGCTCCAACTCCGATGCGAGATTCGGTGATCGGCCACCAGTTGTGCTTTGGTTATATGACAAACTCGTTTTTATGGAATGAGCAAGTCTCTGTTGTACTGAGTTGATTTTTCTTTCAGATTTACTTACTTTATTAGATTTACATTTTTATTTTGAAATAACATATCTCTCTTTCATGTAAAATGAAAATTTTGCCTCTGACCAAAAGAAAAAAAAAAAGAACTACCAACGAAATTAGGATTAATTTGCATATATTTGATAAGTTTTAGGATATGGCTACTTTTGGCTCAACTTTCTAAGAGCTTTGAGCCTTTAAAGTCCCAGGAAATATTGGGGTGTTCAGCAAGCCTTACAATGGGCATGGCCCCAATGCTAGTCTAGCATAGGCTTTCAGCATTAATAAAAATTAGTCAGGTACTTATTTTTCCCTCAAAACCTTATTGAAATCCGTTACAAGTTGTTGTTCATCTTCTTCTTTAAGCGGGGCCAGAGAAGGGCCAGCAAAGGCCAGTTAGGGTTGCGAGACCCCCGGCGGCATTGGTCTAAGGGTAGCCAGCACCAGATCTAGCCCACGGGGGCCAGAACCGATAAAGGGCTTTGATTATTTTCAAAATAAATAAATAAGAAAAAAAGAAATATGCAACCAAAAGCTATTTGTAATTTTTTTTTTTGCCAAACAAAACTTAATCTGAAGTTGCATTCAAAATATTTTTTTACTAGCACCATTTGCGTTTTCCCAAAGCCACCCAGACTAGAGATGCTTGCATTTGCTCAAAGCCCATTTCCAAACCGAACCAAACGCACCGTTGATCATACTTTTTCAAACGTTTACAAACCGATTACATTCACACATAATGTGAAAAAGACTGCTCGAGTGATTTTTCCTTTTGAATACAAAAAAAAAAAATGTGCAACAAAGAGTAGCCTCGTCAGCTACAGTAAATATGTAGACATCAAACACTTTAGGAGCGATTGGTTACTAGTTTGTGCCAGTTTCATCCTAAAATTAGGAATCGGACCGATAGGGCAGTTTCGAGGTTTTCGGGTTAGTCAGATTGGACCGGTTCGATTTAGGATTTTGGCAATTTTTTTCTTTACTCTTTAAAAGAAAAGGAAAAATTATATGCAAAATATGTGTATTGTCGATTCCGCATTTGGAACCAGAAACCTAGCTGATTGTTCTCGCTTCGCTTCCTAAAGCCGTCCTCGTGCACACCTCTAATTCAGAATCCCTCGTGTATAGGAGATGGGATGAAAGTGACCCAAGTTGTAAATTTTTCCTCCACAATTTTCTCCAAAAAATCGTCAAATTTCCCTCAAATTCTCATTCCTCCCATTTTTGTTAGGGATAAGTATTAGAAAGAATCTTAGACCTACAGTACGTTTATCAGTTCCGTCGTACATATTTTAATTTGATTATTTAGGCTCCATTTGTTTCACGAAAAATAAGCGATTTGGAAAATATTTTTCAAAAAATAATCATTTTTATTTCTTAAAAAAATAAATAAATAAATTTTTTCTCATCGCCTATGAAAATAGTTAGGCACAGATTGTTATCGATGATGAAAACATTTTTCGTTAATTGATTTTTCTAAACGATATAAGTAATTACTTTTCGGAAAATATTTTCCAAATCGCTCATTTTTTGTGAAACAAATGGAGTCTTAGTCCTAAACATTTTGATAATTTGTCAATATAGTCATTTTGATCATTTAGTTGGAAGTCGTTGACATGATTGCCATTGACATGGATGATTTTTACAATTTTCTAATAATTTGGAGAAATTATTTTTTCTTTTTCTGTTTTTTTTTAGCTGTGAGCCGTTAACGCTCGTCGGCCACAATGAGGGCTTGCGACACCCTCTCCCAAATTTGGGCGAGGTGAGGGGGCCATGGCCCTCATTGGTTTTAAGTGGGACCTTAACGCTCTCGCCTATTAATGACAACCTGCGTCGGTCATCCAAGGCGGGCGACCCATGGAAGAAACAAAAGGAGCACAAATTTAAAAAAAATAGAAATAAATTACAGAAAGTGTATACCTCAACGTCTATCATGTACGACTATAGTAGCGATTTTCTATCAAAATTGACTGAAAGAACTACATTACAAATTGTCAATGAATTTAGGATTAAATTAACTAAATTAAAATAATATTGACAGAATTGACATTCACATAATAGTTTTAGATTTTAGTTTTTTGGTCATTTTACCATTTTCGTTACATTCCCAATTTTTAAAAATCTGATAAAGCCGGGCGGTCCGGTCTTTAGTTTGGTCCTTTCACTATCCGGTCCGGTTCATTCACTAATGAGTTCGATGTCAGATGGATTTGGCTGGGATCGTTACAGTCTCGTCTCGGCCGTGTGGATAACGCCGCGCGCACTGCCCCTACTTCTCTACTCTTCGAGGGCGTCGGGCGCAAACCTCCGAATGTGCAGGAGCGCTGCCCCTACTTCTCGTCTCGGCCATGTGGAGATCCTCCGAATGAGCACATGAAACTGCGACTCCGGCTCCAATGGGTTCGCTGCTCAAGCTCTGCAAGCCCTTCTTCTTGACCCGCTTCTCTTCACTCCAGAACTCTCCGGCGACCACCCATCTCGGAGCCCACCATTGCCGCGCCCTCGTCAGGCCCAAGAAGCGGCACGGCTCGTTCTGCTCCAGTTCTCTGAGCTCGTCTCGGCCGTTGGCGAGCCGCGAGTCCTCGAGCGAGCACGGCGGGGATGGGGCCGATGGCTCGTCTCCGGCGGCGGAGTTCTGGCTGTGCAACACGATGAGCAGGAAGAAGGAGGCGTTCAGGCCCAAAGTGGAGGGCAAAGTGGGGATGTACGTGTGCGGGGTCACTGCTTATGATCTCAGCCACATTGGGCATGCTCGAGTTTATGTCACCTTCGATGTGTTGTACAGGTGCTTCTCTCTTTCTCTGAAAATGAATGCTGTGTGCATATATGAGGGTTAGTTTTTTAGGGTGATTATGAGTATTTGTGAGTTGAACTTTAGGTGCTTAATGTAATTTCATCGAATTTGGGTGGTAATATTTACGGGTGAGGTGGAAAGTTTTGAACTTTGATGATTATTGATTGAGGATTGGTGAATGCGAATTGAATTGGACACTCCGCATATGACTATGCTAAAAAGGGAGAAGAAGTAGGAATAATGTAAAGTTCCTCATTTTTGGTTCTGAATTTTTGATTGGATTTGTTCATTCTCTATCTTTCTCCGGGTCAGCGAAGGTGCCGCCCCATTTTCAATAGAATAATTTCCGTGTGAAACTAGACTTGAATTGCTAATCAGAATTTTGTGTTGGGTGTTTTTTGGAAACTAGGCAGATACCTTAAGAATTTGGAGTACGAAGTTTGCTATGTCCGTAACTTCACCGATGTTGATGACAAGGTGAGTTGGATTTATGGGTTGCATTATTTCTGTTGAAGACGTCACTTATCGCACAAGCTTAGGAGGTAGTTCTGTCCTAGAAAGTGAAATTTAGCCATTCCTCTCTTGATGATTTTGGAGTTTACTGATTCATATTCTGGTTATTGTGTCACTACTATAGTCATATTATTGGACATTGTGCTATTGGAGCAAAGTGTTGACTGCAAATTATCATTGTTCATTGAAACAATAGGAACCTGAATGCAGTTTCCGTATTTTGTAGATAATTGCAAGAGCAAATGAACTGGGGGAGGACCCTATCAGCTTGAGCAAGAGATATTGTGAAGAATTTCATGTCGATATGATGCATCTTCATTGCTTACCTCCTTCTTTCGAGCCTCGTGTTTCAGACCACATGCCTCAGATAATTGACATGATCAAGAAGGTAATCTTTTGGTTTGATACGTGAGTATTGGCCCCATTATCAAAACTAGCAATCATGTGTGCTTCAAGCATGTAGCGGGTACTCATGAATGCAGAGTTTGGCTATACAAATTCACTGATCATAACCTATTTTAGTGACTTATAAGAAGGTTTCTGGAGTATTAAATAGTCAGTTTAGTTCAATTTTGTTTAGTTAAACCTTGCTACAACTGCGCCATGGCTCTAAATTTGGATTCATTATGTCCTTCCTTGACAGATTCTGGATAATGGTTGCGCATACCAAATTGATGGAGATGTGTACTTCTCGGTCGACAAGTTTCCCGAATATGGACAATTATCTGGGCGAAAACTAGAAGATAATCGAGCTGGGGAGAGAGTTGCAGTGGACTCGAGGAAGAAAAATCCTGCTGATTTTGCTTTATGGAAGGTACTGCAATTGCAAGGCACCTTTTTATCTCAGATTGCTGTCTTCTTATTAGATTCAGTTTGCTCCTCCCAATGACTGCAGGATACACATGGTATAGGCTTGCTTTATTAGTTTAGGGATTCAACAATGCTTCATCTTGCTGATCACTCAAATCTTGTTTCAGAGTATCATATTTTGAAGCTAGTGATGACAGCATATTCTGATAATACCTATTATAGTTCTGCCATGTTTATGAGAAGAATTGCAAGAAAGCAGAGATTGTATCCTGGAATAATCATCAACCAGTAGATTTTCGAAGTAGTTTATATTTGTCTGTTTGAAATTAGGTGCTAATTTAACAAGGAATAGGGTTAATGAGCATTATGCGTAATTATGTTGCAGTCTGCAAAGGAGGGTGAGCCCTTCTGGGAGAGTCCTTGGGGTCCTGGAAGACCTGGATGGCATATAGAGTGCAGTGCCATGAGTGCCGCCTATTTGGGTTATTCATTTGACATTCATGGTGGAGGGATGGATCTTGTTTTTCCACACCATGAGAATGAAATTGCTCAGAGCTGTGCGGCATGTAGACAAAGTAATATAAGCTACTGGATACACAATGGTTTTGTCACTGTGGATTCAGAGAAGATGTCCAAATCCCTTGGGAACTTCTTCACGATTCGTCAGGTGATGACTTTGAGGCCTCTCAGATGATTGTTTGTCTGATCCTGGGTGATTGTAGTTCCTGCTGTATGATTTTTCATCCGTATATCATGGTTTGTCCTTTGGAATCAGATTTGATTTTGCTTCACTCTCTTTGGTAGGTTATCGAGTTTTTCCATCCACTAGCTTTGAGACTTTTCTTGTTGGGGACCCACTATCGATCGCCAATAAATTATTCTGATGTACAGCTCGAGAGCGCATCAGAACGTATGTATTACATCTATCAGGTGAGGAGCTGCTTCTAAGTGCTAGAACTCTGTCTCTCTCTCTAGAGTGTTTTGTTCAAACATGTCAAAATTGAAATGCCCGACAGGTAATTGAAGTTGCAGAAAGGAGAAGCGGGGAGGAGAAAAAGCTGAAAATCAGTTAAGGAAAGGATGAAACAAAACAACCACCGAATAAGAGGGAAAATTTATATACCTCTATAGACATCAGACTACTTGAATAGCTATGCGTGGCTGTTTGGGTACTCTTTCCTCTCGAGTTAAATAAATCATTTAAAAGGGCCAAAATATGGATAATGGAGATGGAATGCTGCTAGTGTTAGCAATGTGGAATACAAGGTGAACAGGATAAGCCAATCTGCCATTCAAAATTGAGATGCAGTCCCATTATTCTCCACCTTTTAATGGACATTAGACATACATGTAGACATTGTATCATGTCAGTATTTAACATAGGTCCTTAGAATGTCCTTATGATAACTGCAGAGACTAGAGTAGTGTGGCTTTGCATTTTGTCTTTTGCAGCACGATTGGAGCATTGGTCTCGAAGTGCATGGTTTTCTCTGCTTCTAGTGGAATTTATATTCGTATAAATTACTTCTTAAGTTGCCTTGGCACATGGAAAACTCGAACATGAGTGTATTTATCAGGAGTGTTGTCACAACTATAAAGAAGAAGATTGAATACTGAATTGCATTTTTGACACAATGAATTAAAACTTTGTTGCAGACTTTGTACGACTGTGAAAATGTTATTGGTCAGCATGCAGTCCAACAACATAACATCCCACCTGATGCATTGGATTGCATTACGAAGTTCAAGAATGAATTTGTGGCTGCTATGTCTGATGATCTTCACACTCCTGTTATTCTGGCAGCACTTTCTGACCCGCTGAAGAACATCAATGATCTGCTGCATACCCGTAAGGTCAGGAAACCAGGGTTCATGTATATGCAATCCTTTGTTAACAAGGCAGTCCTTATAGGGTTTCTGATGTTTACCTGATGCAATCCTATTTGATGAATCCATACTTTCTCGGTTCAATTGTTTTGGTAATCATCTCAAATGAACATCTTAGCTATGTGGCGAATTTGTTGATCTGTCGCAATAATGAAATTGCGATAGATATAGTAGATCGGTATGGAAATCTGCTTGCTTTTCCTTTTTATTTATGAGTGCTACTATTTCTTTGGATTATATGGCATAATTCTGATAATGCATGCAGGGGAGGAAGCAACAACTGCGAATGGAATCACTGGCTGCTCTCGAAAAAGTAATCAGGAAAGTTTTGACTGTTTTAGGACTACTACCAGGCAGTTATTTAGAGGTATGAACGCCTGCTATATATAAATGATGCTCATGATGTTATTTAGCATGCAACCGCTCCTTCTCCCGCATTCATGTCATAAATATTATATAAAGATTGCAATTCTTTTTGCTGCATAACGCCACCTCTGCAATTATCTTGAAGAATGATGCCCTGGATAACATATGAAAATTCTGTCTCAATTATTGGCAATCGCTTCGTATATATTGTCTGTCTTCCCCCCCACCCCCATTTTGAGGGCGACACCCATGGCCTTTTCTTCAGATGTTTGCTTATTGGGAATTTGCATTGCCATTATTGAGTTGTAGTAATCAACGGTCTGTTTCTCCTTGCAGGTTTTGCAACAGCTGAAGGAAAAAGCGCTGAAGCGCGCAAAATTAACAGAAGAGGAGGTCCTGCAAAAAATCAGAGAGAGAACCGGTGCAAGGAATGCTAAAGAGTATGAGAAATCGGATGTGATAAGGAAAGATTTGGCTGCTGTAGGGATTGCTCTCATGGACAGTCCCAACGGTACGACTTGGAGACCATCCATCCCACTCGCAATGCTAGATCAGATGGCTCCTACGACATAAGCTGCTCGGTTTAACATCTTCTATTTTAGGTGATATCATCTGAGCATTTTTGAGACTCTGAGGTAAATCAAGAATGGAATTTGCTATGTTCAGTCGAATGAATAGCTAAGTTATATATACCAAATTATTCTTACTAAGATTATTCTTGCTTGAAGCAATTGCCCAGAAAAAGGTAATGGAGACATTAAATAGCCAATCATACGAACGCGGAAAGCTTGGGGACACTAGCGTCGCCATTTTTATCAGTTAACTTGTTCATTTTCTTTTTTTCTCTTGTACTGTCATGAAATTTTTTTAAAGGGAAGCTCGTCATATATTACGTCTCTCTTCCTTATCAGTAGAAACATTAGTTAGCTTGACAAAATCGACAAAAGGTCAAATGTGAGACGATCGGTCTGATGGAATGTGTCCATAAACTCGAGTTGCAAGAGAGGTATTCGAATGAGTGACTGCAGAGGTTCTTACTCTTCGGTCATGCGTGCCCCAAGGATTTGTTGCCTCAGAAAAGAGAAGAAATTGACTCTGTGAATGCTACATGTTCCGAACGTTTCGATCGCGCAACGGAGATGTCGAGGAGATTTCTGTCCATAAGACGTTAATCTTTTTGCCATTAATTGGTCACATTGAGTGGCGATATATGGAGGCGATGCTCTTGATGCTATTCTTTTCTCGATAAAATGCTGGAGCGTTCGTGCTTCAGTTCCATCATATCTTTCTGCACTTACAGACGTTCAACATAGAAAAAGAGCTACCATGGCTTCTATCATGAAGCTTTTGTGTGTGGCTCTGCTTCTGCTTCTCTTAAGTGAAGGTGAGCGCCTTCTTCTTGACTAGAGAAGATTAACAATGTCGCGAGACATATCTGAGTTTAGGGACCAATGCCTTGAGAGAAGCTTGGAGCACAATTTTTACTTCTTGCGGTGAATTTTTGCAGGAGCGCGGGCTTGTAGGCTGGAGAAAGTGAGCTTTGCCCAGTCCCGCACGGGTCAATATGTCCCTAAGCTGCCCGGGGTTCAAGACCCTTGAAGCCAATTGAACATTCCATCCTCGAGCCTTCCGGCGACTACTACTGCATCATCAGCTATGGCCGCCAAATCTACATAAAGGCTGCGTTTAGTCGTCCGGATTTCTAATCATGATAGGATTGGATAGGATAAGATGAGAAATCCAGAGATTTGATCAAATCCTGTCTCATATTTGGTAAGCTGCGGATTAAAAGTCGAATATCTTTATTTCCTATCCTATCTATTGTTTGGTAAAAGCTGGATATAAGTTGTAATGGTTCTTAACTTGTACCATTCGGATGATGGTGCTCGATGGTAGCTTCATCATTGACCTATTCTGCAAAATGAAATTAGCTTCCTATTTCATGGATGCACTCCGAGGATGTCGATATGAGCCTATGCTCGCTGGACATGGATCCTCGCTTGGATGACACGGGAAGATGGCTTTTCTCACTTGATGAACTAACAGGCTTTGGTGAAGATGCGGACTGAGGAATTCGGTAGTCGATTTCTTTACGTTTAAGTGGGTTCTCACTTAAAATCTGTTGTATGTTCAGCTGAGTGGACTCCTCTGAATGTTTCTTTACCTTAATGAATCAGTTGACAAAAATTGATGGAGTGATTAAAAAGCAGAAGCGTGGCTGGCCGGATCAGCGAGTGCAAATTCATTGGTGTAGGGACTACGACATGGACATCAGTTCATCGAGATGGCTGTTCGAGTCTATCGTTACGTCTGTAGTGGCAGTAGTGGCAATGATCAGTGTCAGAGATGGGAGTCAACTTGCGGACTGACCACAAGGAGATCACGTCGGACGTGATGCAAAAGCCGGTTCGCTAGGTGTCCGTTGAAGAATTTGCCCATCGATGCCGAAGAGGCGGTCTTCCTAACTAGAGCGGCAACCGGTTGCTGGAGAGGGCCCCCCTAACTGGAGTGGAGGCCTGTCGTCGGAGAGGCGGTTAGAACTTAGATGTGGCGAAGAGGCGGACAAGGAGTGTCGAAGAGGGGGTGGCTTAAACAGAAATCCTATCTTGCTTTATCACATCCCCTCCCCTAGGATTATTTTATTTCCCATAGATCCTCCTATATCCCCTCAATATCATATCCTAGATAACTACCAAACACATGATAGAATAAAACATATCCTATCATGAGTTTTATCTTGTCAACTAAACGCAGCCAAAGATGACGGTCAACTTCATCTACGCTTGGGTCTTTCAGTACCCTTTCAAGACCGGGCATCTTGATTTCGAGTGTGCTCGGCCTTCGGAATTGGAGGAATACGGCACGATGGTGATGATTGTTAGATGTTGATGGACATTCTTGTTTCCAAAGGAGTGTTTCTCGCTTGTTCTTTCTTTGTCCACATGAGGCTACATGAGTAGGGGTGTGCAATATCAAATCTGAGTCAGGTCGCTGCACTGTTAGGTTCGAACTCGACCCGACTCATATATTTTTTGCTTGATGCTCGATTAGAACTCAGTTGAGTTCTACATGTCAATGCTCGATCGAACATGACTTTGAAACGTAAAACTCGAAAGACTATGAGACTGTGCACATCTTAACAATACCTTCTATAACAATATTTTACCTCATATTACAATATATAAATTTGTTCCCTTATAATAACTACAAATTTCACCTTTTTGGTCTTGCTTTATTTTGACACAAGTTCCATGTTCTGGTACGGGACACGCTATGACAATATGCAAAGAATGGAGGCAACACATGCGAACCCCAAACTAGGAAACGCTACAATCATATGCCTTCTATGTTTCTCCCTTTTGTCTCTTCGTGCACCAAACTAGGAAATGCGAACCCAAAACAATGGGGGAGAGCAATTCGAGAAGTGCCAAAAGTTGTGTATGATACTCATTTTAGTGCTAAAAGTTTTCGCTAGATCACTTAAGTATCAAATAGGAAAAACAATGACCACCTTAATGCCTTTGGCGATTCTCTCTCTCTCAAAAAAAAAAAAAAATTCCTTCGGCGAAATGTTTCAGCCAAAATTAGTATGTAGTATTTATAATTATTTTTTTTATTATAAAGTGTCATTATTTCAAAAGAGAATAAAATAAATTAAAATTAGATTTTAAAAATTTCTATTTTTAATCTTTTTTTATTAAATTTTAAGAATATTTTAAATTTTAATTTCAATAAAATTTGTACTTTTAAAAAATATTAGTTTATAGCAAAATTTTAAATATAATTTTATTTTTAATTTTTTAACTTAAGAGAAGGATTCGATTTAATTTTTAAATCTAATTTTATTTTTGAGATTTTCTTTTTCTTTATTTTTAAATCTAATTAAATTTTTATTTTTATTTTTTATTATGTTCCTCCAATTTTTTTTTTTGTTGCTGACAGGACCTTTGGCAAGCACGTTAGCTTTAAATATTAATAAAAAAAAATACCACGTTGGATATCCGACCAAGCAAATTGGAGTTGACGATCATTTTTTTTTTAAAAAATTGACACTTAAATTATTCGAGTAAAACTTTTGGAAGCATTATACGTAACTTTTGGCACTCCTAGTGCTCTTCTCCCAAACAAAGGTGCCCCGCCGAAATTTTTGGCAAGAAAATAATTGGATTACCATGGTTGGCATTGATTAAGGACTTAATTACCTTTCTTACCATAAGCAGGCCAAAGTTTTGTATGTTAGTACACCAAGTCCTCATAATTTTGTGAGAACATCAATTGAAATGAGGCACAAATTAAAGTAAGACATTTGAGCGTCATTCAAATGGCAACCACAGTCAAGATTATATTCCGGTTTTTGTTATTCTTCTCGATGGCAAAGGCAAGGAATTGGCGGTGTCGTCTTCTTCTTCTTCTTCTTCTTCTTCTCTGAAGCAGATACTCGACTCTTTCATTTTTCTATAGATGCAGCTAGATTTTTTTTTTCCCTGTACTCGTTATACAAATGATGTGCTGATAGATGGATCATAGACATAGCCGTTCACCTTTGCTAAACTTTTTAATTGTGCTAATTTAGTCTTAAATATTTTATATTGATACCAATTTAGTCCTAAATTTTTCAATTGTGCCAATTCAGTCCTAAACTTTTTAATTGTGCCAATTTAGTTCTAAAGTTTTTGTATTTGTCGGATCAGTTTTGACTGAAAATCGCTAATGAGGATGTTAGTTGTCCTACGTGGCATGACCGGCATTGATGTAGATATTTTTTAAAAAATATTCTTAAATATATATTTTTTAATTTTTCAAAAGTTTTTTGATTTTTTTTTCTATTTTTTTACTTTGTTTTGTTGTTGGACATAGGGCCAGTGGCCCTTGCCAACACTGGGTGATGGCCTGGCCAACCTCGGCCAGTGCTGGCGATGGTTACTGGCCCTTTGTCCCAAAACAAAAAATAAAGCAAAGGGAAAAAAACAATAAAAATCAATAAAAAAATAAAAAATTAAAATATATTTAAAAATATCCACATCAGCACCAACAAGGGCCAAATAGGACGACTGATGTCTAAGTCAGCAATTTTTGACCAAAATTGACCGGATAGTTGCAAAAAGGTTTAAGACTAAATTGGCATAACCGCAAAAGATTTATAACTAAATGGGCACAATTAAAAGGCTTAGAACGAAATTGGCACAAATGCAAAATACTCAAGACTTTCTGGACACTTTTCCCATGTGAAGTGCATACCCTTTTTTTTTTTCTTTTTTTCTTTTTGTACGTTTTGGTCCAAGTCTAATGAAGTCCGTCCAGCTTAAATTCGTACATAATTTGCATTATACTACCTGAGAGTATATGGTCGCAACCGGGATATCGAAACCAGCACGACAATGGTAAACACAGCCCTTGCTTTCTTGTGCTGAACCTTAGGATTTTGGGCGAAAGATCATCGTTGATAGATCTCGTCCGTTCGGCATTGCTCTTTCTCGACACTATCCGTGATAGATTTCATTTTCCATGCGTGCTCTTCAAGATTTCTATACCTTGAGTGTTTATCACCGCACTGCTTTTTGATAAATCACCTGTTAATTGCTTTCCTAGGTGCTAGGTTAAGGATTAAGTAGGTAATTACCTGAAATTGACAGAAAATAGTTATGTATAATCATCTAGCTCTGGTTAGGTACCTGTAGGCTTTGAATAGTATGCAGAATGTGTGGTCACCTTAGGATATATCGACTAGTTTGGTCCTGAAAGGGCTCGACTTTATTTAATTAGCGTAAACAAGTTTCCGCACCTTGATGCTTTGATTGCATAGGAATTGAGACGATAGCCTACGCCAAGAGGCCAGTGACGACTCCTAATAACTGTTTAGGTTACTGATCATGAAAAAGAAATCCAACGTTACGTGAGGTGGGATTTGGGAGAATCCACGCCATGGATTGATGGCAATGCCTCTATACCCGAAGCAGGCCGCCACAGGCATGACCATTTTTTTTTATTTTTTTTCTCTCCACATGGCTATAAATACACAAAATGACGTCATTTTTTTTTATCTCCAACTATTAATTTTTTCCTCGAAATATAAATTAAATGAGATTAAACGCCATAATTAAGGAATGCTGAGCCGCGACCCACCTTCCCCACAAGCACCGACGATACTCGTTCAGATCTGAGAACCTTCTGGTTCAAATTCTCGCCATCGACTATGCTTGACCACCGCTTCACATTCACAAATCAGATTGGTCAATTGATTGCATCAATTTGTCCAGACTGCAATGGAAGAGATTTTTGGACCAGCCCTATGTGGAGTAGAGATACAATGATTACGACAAATTGCTTCCTTTCATCTTTTCACTCATCAAATGGCCAAAAAACGTTTGAGTTCGAGCTTTCTATTCTCTTGTCTACGCTGCCCGACCTTTGGAGCTTCCTCACCTCACTTGTGCTTTTTGCCCTCAATCTCAGCCTCCTAACCACCACTGCCACCATGCAAGCTCCACACGGAGTGACGCCTGTGGCTGGGCATAAAGGCATTGATTTATCGATCGAGGGAGAAGAATCTGGAGTTGTGAATCAAAACTACGGGCTGACTCTTGGAGATGCTAGAATCAAGGGTTGACAACTTTTGTAATACGATGACCTCTTCATATATCATTTTCCATTGTTGTTTTTGTTTCCTCACGAAGTGTGACTGTTTGTTTTGTTCTTTTAGGGCATTCGTCGTACCTCACCTACAAGGTGGCAAGAGGTTTCGCACATGTTACAACTATCCTAATTCTTCCTCTTCTTCTTTTCATAAATTTCCTGAGTTTGCTAATTATGCTTCTAATATCACACTAACTTCTCTTGTAATACTCATAGTAAGTATAAGGCTCCGTTTGTTTCACGGAAATTTTTTTTCCCGAAATTTTTTTTCCCCAATTTCCGGTGTTTGGGGGCAGAAAACAAGTGGTCAACAAAAAATGTCCTTTTAAAACTGGGGAAAATTATTTCCGTTTCTAAAAAGTGAAAATCATTTTCCACTTAGGCTCTCGTCCTCTTCCTACGCTTAAATCCCTCCCCACCGTCTCTCACTCCTCTCGATTACTCTCTCTTCCTTCCCGCCTCATTGCCTCCCAAACTCGCAACAGCTCCTCAGCAGCTCCTCCACAACCAATCGTTCTCATCTCTCTCTCCCTCAACCTCAAAACCCCAACTCTGCAAGGAGTCGCCGAATCCACGCTGATCTTTTGTGTTGGCAAATCATTAGCTCACAAGCAGCCGCCGTGCCTAGATTAAGAGTGTGCAAACTGGATCGGACCGGCCCGGCCCAGGCGGGTTGGTCCGGTCCTCCGGTCCCCGGTCCCAATAAACGGGATCGGTGGCTGGGCGGTCCGGTCCCCGGGTTCCATGGTTTGGGACCGGACAGGCCCGGCCCGGACCGGACAGGCAATGTTTTTTTTTTTTTTTAAAAGCTAATCTAGTTAACCTAATGATTTTTGTTTAAAAAAATAAAGTAATGAAACACCAATTGGACATACTTCTTGAGAAGGGAACAAAAAGAAAGCTAACAAATACATGAGACATAAAAGGAGACACATCGGGAAACAAATGATGGATGACATACTAAAGTCTGGTCAATGTGGCTTTTAGAATGAAAAAACTCTCAACCGTCCAGTACACGCACATTTACTAGTGACATTCCTATAGCTTCTATTAAAGTATAGAAAATCATCATGAAGAAAATTAAACCGGTTTTGGAGTTCAAATAAAAAGTTTATATCAGTTCTATCATTTTGAAATATTTCCTTCTAGTTGAGATTAGCCATGAGTTAATAGGAATAGCAAAAATTTTAGCATTCATGCTGTTGTATAAAAACTCCACCGAAGAAACATGCAATTTTCATAAGCAGTTAGAATTAGCGGTCCTACTGGGCCGGGATCGGAACCGGCCAGGACCAGGACCGGCCCGGACCGCCGGTCCTGGTCCGGTTCGTGGTCTAGAAAATATGGGGACCGGACTACTGGTCCGGTCCCCGGTTCCATGCCGGGACCGGACCGGCCCGGACCATGCACACCCATAGCCTAGATCCGCCCATGTCGAAGCTGCAGAACCCCCTCGACCTCGAGTTGCCCTTCTCCTCGAATTGACCAAGACCGCATAATCTCGCCATGATCTCTTCTTTGATATGTACTGGCATGAGTGGAAGAGTGTGGAGATAAAAGCTCCACTTCGAATTTTCCCAAACTGTTGAACAATGCATAAGTGACAGGTCTTTAGGGCTTGCGGAATGGGGTCTGAGGCGGCTAATTCGATTTTTCCAAAACTGTTGTGGTTACTGATTCTGCTCATAAAGCGCTCGATGAATTGCCCGAGTGAGGAGAAACTAGATAAACAACGCTCAAACTTCGATAATTTGTTATGTCAAACAATAAGAAATACTCTTTTCTGTCCTTCTGTATCAAAACCTAGGCAATTGAGTTGGAAATCATGACATATGGTGACTTCATATTGTTTTGTTCCATTCATGTAAATATGTACCAATTGGTATAAGAATACGTAATGATACATGTATTGCATTCATGAGTGCTGAGTTTTGGTATAGAGTTTTGCTGAATTTTGTTTGGACTATTTAACTGTACAAAGAAAATAATGGAATTAGTGAAGGGAATAAAAAATTATTTTCCTTTTCCAAATACTGAAAAATATTTTCCTTTTTAGTTTTCACTTTCAGCCAAACACCGAAAAATGTGATCATTTTTCTGAAAAATGACTTCATGGAAAATATTTTTCAAAAATGTCGCATTTTTCGCGAAACAAACGGAGCCAGTTTTGCTTCTTCTTCTTCTTCTTCTTCTTCTTCTTCTTCTTCTTCTCTCTCTCTCTCTCTCTCTCTCTCTCTCTCTCTCTCTCTCTCTCTCTCTCTCTCTCTCTCTCTCTCTCTCTCTCTCTCTCTCTCTCTCTTATTTTATTGTCTTGCTTTATATTGACCTAAGTTCCCTGTCCTGGAATTGTATTTGCCATTTTATGCAAAAAGGTGACAATATTCTAATCTAGGAAATGTGAACCCTAACGGGAAGAAAAATTAAATTTGATGCACATGGCTTATATTGAGGAAGCTCTTAATTACCCGTCTTACCATAAGCAAGCCCTATGTTTTATATATAAGGACATCAATTCCTCATAATATTTTGAGAATATCATTCGATACAAGGCAGAAGTTAAAAGTGAGAAAGCTAAGCATTATTCAAATGGCGACCTCTGTCAAGATTTTCATCCTTGCTTTTGCTATGCTTCTCGTTTGCAAAGGTAAGGGAATTGGCGGTATTTTCGTTTTTTTCTATTTTCTCTTCAAGCAAAGGTGTGGTAAATTTCATTTTCACGCGAGCTCTTCAAGATTTACCATGTGAATTCAACCCCTCCACTTCTAACGTGATGTGCAGGCGATTGCCAGTGTTATCCGAAAGATATTGAGATCGTGCAATCCAAAACAGGAGCCATTGTGCAGAAGAAACCAGAGTGGAAGGTGACCATCAACAAGAATTGCCCTTGCAACATACTGGAGGCGAGTTTAGTCTGCCCGGGCTTTAAGACCGTCGAGCCCATCGACCCCTCGGTCCTGCAGAAACTGGGCGACAAGTGTCTCCTCAACCGCGGGCAACCCATTATAGAGTCGATCAGCTTTTCCTACGCGTGGGACGATTCTTATCCGTTCAAAATCGACCCCGGTTTCCAGGTCGCCTGTTCATAAGAGGCAAAAAGATCAGTGTTCTTGCGTCGAAGGGAATGCCGAATGAGAGCTCTTTGCTATGCTCATTTTGTTTTTGTTTTTGTTTTTTTTCTCATTATGGCTTTCACATTGCTAGACTTTATCGTGCTCAGTTGATCAGATGACAACAAATTCAGACAATTTATTAGCATATCGAGCTCTTCTGTAACACCTGAGAACAAGTCATGGAAGCAAAGCGGGACAACAAAGTTTTTCTACGATTTCCTCGAATTTCAATCTCCAAGTAAATAAGAAAAGTTAAAGAGCATGCTTGCGACTCAATACATTAACGAAATGAGAGTGCAAGGTTCTTGGAGATTAGGCTTTGATTGGGAATTCGACGTGATATTTTCGCTGCTTTCTTGTCATCGAGTAATTAAGTTGAAACAGTGAACTGCAAATCAATGCCCAAACACTGGTGACGAAGACAGATCTCATCCTTTTGGGCAATCCGTGTGTCGCCAAGGATTTGTTATTAGTTGTTTTTTTTTTTTTTGGGGTAAGGTTTTTGTTATTAGTTGTTGTTTTTGAGTAATGTGATTACCTAGGTATATTTCCTCATTAGCTCGGACAATCGAACGAGTGACTCTTCGTATTTTTGGCGGTTGTCGAAAGACTGTTCGGTTCCTGATGGATGTCTTTTCGACGAGTGTGTTAAAGTGTCTTTATTGTCTTTATTGCTTTGTTGTTTTTAAGAGTCATCATTAGTTGTGTGTCTCGAGAGTCCTTTAGTATTCCGATGTGTAATTATGGCTATGTATCTAGACGTGTCCTTTCACGTTCCTAGGGTATGTCAAGAGTCATGTGTCTAGCCTATATAAAGGCGAGTCTTGTAATCGTTTCGATGAGGTGAATAAGGCGAACAAAAAGTTTATCCATCTCCCCTCTTAAGAGCTTCTCCTGTGAGTGTTATTGAGTGAGCCCTTCACCTTCGATTATCAGAGCTGCGCCTCTCTCTGATTCAACAAGTGGTATCAGAGCATACCTCCGTGAGATTCTGCATTCGGTATCAGAGCCAAGTTGTTTGGGACCATATCGGAGCACGATTTTTAAGGACCGTGAATCAAGTCTTCCAGAGCGTGGTTCGTGAAGACGATGGTCAGGGACCATTGTTCGTGAGCAAGCGGTCGAGGACCGGAGTACGTCGAAGTTCTGCCAGTGTACAGTCAGAGACTGTGATCGATTGGTCAGGGACCAAGGTTTCTTGGAGTAGTGCTGGGCATTATTTCCAGTCAGATGGCAGAGATTTCAAATTCGACGAATGGCATTGAGAAGCTCAACAGTTCCAATTGTAATAATTGGAGTACCCATATGGAGTTTTACTTGCTGGGTCAAGGCTTATGGGATATTGTTGGCGGCAGCAACACCACGGCACCCAGAGACGATGATGAACGGAGGAGATGGAAGATCAAAGTAGGTAAGGCTCTTTATGCTCTTGCTGTAACTGTTGAAGATGACTTGTTGCAGCACATTAAGAGCGCGCAGACTCCCAAGGAGGCGTGGGATAACCTGACAACGTTATTCACGAGGTCAAATGATGCCAAGTTATAAAAGTTGGAGAACGAGTTGCTGTCGATGTCACAGCAAAATATGACGGTGAGTCAGTATTTCTCCAAAGTAAAGTCTATTTGTGACGAGATTTCGAAACTGGATCCGAATAATGCCATCTCAGAAACGAGAATGAGAAGGATTATTATTCATGGGTTGAAGGCGGAGTATAACGGTATTGTTACGGCTACTCGTGGATGGGCAACTCAACCGACGTTGACCGATCTAGAGAATATCCTGGCCAACCAAGAGGCTTTAGATAATCAAATGTCTAAAGTCATGATCAAGGGAGACGAGAGTGCCCTATTCAGTGACAAGAGAGGGTTCAAGGGCCAGAGGAGATTCGATGCCGACAATAGAGATGGCAAGCCAGAGAAACGCCATGTCGAAAGGCAACATCAACCAACTCATGGAGAATGGCAAAGGCGTCCAGGTGAGACGAGTCGCCAACTAGGGGGAGCTTGGCGGAGTCGCGACAAAAATGGCAATGACAAAAGACGTAAAGGACGTTGCTACGTTTGCGGCAAGGAAGGTCATTTTGCCAGAGATTGTCGAGCCAAGAGAGCTAAAGGAAATGTTGTAGCATCATCGAAGAAGATCGATGGCTACGAGGAATGGGATTTCCATGCGTCTGTTGCAATGGAGGTGCAAGACGAGCTCGCTGCCTCGTCTATTGTTGAGATGAACGATTCGACGGCTTTAGTCACTGTAAGTGATAAGTCGATTAATTATGATGCTGATTGGATTGTTGATTCAGGATGTTCGAATCACGTGACTGGAGATCAAGGCAAGCTGTCGAATTTGCTTGATTATGCTGGTGGACGTACGTGTTGTCATTACTGCATACAATACGAGGTTGCCAATTTCTCAAATTGGTAAGACGGTGATAATGCCCCGATTCAATTAAGAGCAGGTTAAATTGAAAAATGTGTGTCATGTGCCGGGAATGAAGAAGAATTTGTCGTCTGTGTCCCAGCTCACAGACTCGGGTAATTTTGTGGTGTTCGGTCCACGAGATGTCAAGGTGTACCGAAGTGTGAAGCCCACTAGTCGACTTATCATGGAGGGACGTCGACTAGAGTCCGTTTACGTGATGTCTTCTCAAACGGCATAAGTAAACAAAACCCGAAGAAATGATACACCTGACTTGTGGCATGCGCAACTTGGGCATGTAAGTTATCACAAGCTGAAGATTATGATGGAGAAGAATATGTTGAGGGGTCTTCCCCAGTTGGAAGTTCAAGAAGACGTTATTTGTGCCGGGTGCCAGTACGGAAAGGCACATCAGCTTCCTTATGAGGAATCGTCGTTTAAAGCTCGTAGGCCTCTCGAACTCATTCATTCGGATGTGTTTGGTCCAGTGAAGCAATCGTCTATCAGCAGATTCAAATACATGACCACTTTCATCGACGACTTCTCCAGATATGTATGGGTTGATTTCATAAAGGATAAATCTGAGGCATTTATCAAATTTAGAGAGTTTAAGGAGAAGGTTGAAAGTGATATAGGCAAGAAAATTCTTTGCCTTCGTACAGATAATGGAGGAGAATATACTTCCTATGAGTTCACGAAGTATTTGCGAGAGTGGAAGATACGACGACAATATACTTGTCCGTATACGCCGCAACAGAGCAGAGTTGCCGAAAGAAAGAATCGGCATTTGGTAGAGACATGCAGGAGCATGCCACATGCGAAGAATGTCCCACCGAAGTTTTGGGCGGAGTGTATGAAGACAACGGCACACGTGATCAATAGATTACCACAGCCAAGGCTTGGATTTATGTCACTATATGAAAAGTTGTGGAATCGCAAGCCTATGGTAAGCCATTTCAGAGTTTTCGGATGTGTATGTCATGCTTTTGTGCCAGAACATCTTCGCATCAAATTCGACAAGAAGGCGGTTCGATGTATTTTCGTGGGATATGATGATCAACAAAAAGGGTGGAAGTGTTGTGATGAAGTGTTATACTTCGAGGAATGTTGTGTTCGACGAATTGTCATCGTGGTGGTCACCTCAAGCTGTCGAATTGCCAAATTCACAACATTTCGACGAAGAGGTCGAGGAAAGACAAAAAGAATTCGACAGGCTGATCCTTGTGGAAAATCCTTTCGAAAAAGATGTCGACAAGGATGTCGAAGCACAGTCACTAGGATCGACAAGTTCTTTTGGTGAGCGTCGAATATTGATAGAAGAACTTCGACCAAGTCAGGTCAAAGAAATTGAAGAAGAGGAGCCTCAACTTCGGAGATCGAGGAGGCAAAGGAGACCAAACCCTAAGTATGCCAATGCCGCATTGACTGAAGACATTGGTGTGATCGAGCCATCAATGTATGAGGAAGCATCGAAGGGTGCAGAATGGAGGAAGACCATGGAAGAAGAAATCCTAGCGTTGAAGAAGAATGAGACGTGAGACTTGGTACCGAAACCTGAAGAGATATGCCCTATTTCTTGCAAATGGGTCTATAAACTTAAGACTCGGCCAGATGGGTCGATAGAGAGGTATAAAGCACGTCTAGTGGCTCGAGGATTTTCGCAAAAGTATGGCATTGATTATGAGGAAACCTTTAGCCCGGTGGCAAAGGTTACCACAGTTCGAGTTCTGTTAGCACTTGCAGCAAGCAAGTCATGGAATCTGTGGCAAATGGATGTGAAGAATGCCTTTTTGCATGGAGAACTCGATAGAGATATATACATGGATGTTGACACCTGATTTTTGACCAAATCTTTTTCAGTTTTATTTTTGAAAAATCATAAAAAGTCCATAAAAAGTCAAAAAATTACAAAATCAACTTTGGTGGCCTTGGCCAAGCCCAAGGAACCATTCTTGACCAAAAAATAATTTTTCATATTTTTCACATTTTTTTAGTATTTTTAGAAAATAGGAAAATACTAGAAAAATCAACAAAAATAGAATTTGAGGTCACAAAAATATAGGAAAATAGTCAATATTTTTCTTTTAAATCCCTTGTCATTTTGACCACATTAAGAGTCGAAATTCAAGTTTAATTTTGTGTGTTTCTTTGTAACGCACAGGGTTAAATTTGTCAAAAAATATGTTTTGAGTCTTTCTATTTGCGATCTTTTGCATTTTCCGAATCTTGACATTCGAATTGATTGCCCCACGTTTCAATTGTGCGCTGATTTGATCAATTTTGGCCTTAGGGACCTAATCGCATAAAAATGTTTTAATTTTAGTCCCTATAGTGCCAATTCTGAAATTAAAATTCTCTGAGGGACACCCATAGAACTCCAATGCTTCCTCCCTATAGTATTCGATCCCCTAAATCTAACGGTCAGTTCAATTGGGGTCGATTCGTCCGTTAGGAACCTCAATTTGACAAAAGTCAATTTCGGATCTTGTCTTAGATTTGGGGCTTTTACACAAATTCAAATCAATTTAGCCCAAATTTACATTTCCTAGATGAAATTTGTGCCGTAGAACCTGATTTTCGAGTCAATTTTATGATACCTGCTCATCTTCGCACCCAATTTGAACAAAAAAAATTAAACCGGGTCAACTGGATCGGGTTGACCGACCCAGTCAACCCGGTTGACCAGACCAAGAAGAAACAGAATGCTACGTTCTGCTTCTTCGCGCACCAAGAACGAAAACAAAAAAAGGGAGGCGCATATAACAGAAAGGAGGATCAGTTGAGCAAAGGGGAAAAAAGAGATCAGTGGGCGCGAAGGCAGAGAGAGAGAGGGAGAGGACGAATAGGAGAGAGCGAAACAGAGAGAGAGAAACGGAGAGAGAGAGAGAGAGCTCGCGAAGGGTGGGGAGATAGAGAGAGAGAGGAAGACGGCGACCGAAGCTTGCCAAACTTGTACAAGCTTCGACGGACCACCTCCGGCGAAACCGAAGCCAGCGACGCCTGTCTTCGACTTCCCTGATTCCCAGAGAAGTGACCGAACCCTTCCAATCGGCCTGTCGTCTCGAAAAACGGTGAGGAACATCTTCGAGCTCGGCCTCGGCCTCTAATGGCGACTCATGATTTTGTCGACCATTGTGTGTGTTTTCGGTCTTGATTTGTTCCTTGAACTCTACTGATCTTCATCGCATTTCATTTTCGCATTTTCGTTGCATAAAACCGTCGAGTCAACCCCCGACTTCGACTAATCGGCCGTGAATGCTATGACCCCTCCTAGGTTGAACCGACGCCTCACGATCATCAGGTAAGTTCTCTCTAACTCCATGGATGTTGTTGGATGGTTTGAGATGCTTTTTTTGACGTTAGAAATAGCTAGGCCGATAGCCCGCCGGAGATTAGCGTCGGTTAGAGATGGCACATGTATGAGATGCGATTCTGCTATGTCGAGCCTCAAGTATGTCGTAGAGGAGATTCGTACGAATCGATTGGCGTTGGTCTTGTATGGTTTGGCGTCCTGAGGCCGGAGAAACCGCCTTTCGACGAGGCGTCGGCAAAACAGAGCCGGCGCCGATCGTCTTCTTCGGCGAAGCGGTTGACCGGTCAACGCCCACGTGGCGCTGACGTGGCGCCCATGTGGCAGCCACGTCAGCGCATTCGGTTAAAACCGAATAAGAATAAAATAATAAACTTGATCGGACGGTGGTAGGCTTGCCACGTGTCGCGATCTCGCTATTTTCGGGAATAAAAATGATTTTTAGAAATAAAAAAGGCCGTGGATCGGACGGTCATGGTTCAATCTCGCCCTTCAATCGTAGCCGTCGGTTGCTTCCGATAGATCAGGCCGTCCAAGAGACGACACGTGGCACAATCAGGGCCCTCGGTTCAAGTTTGGGCGGGAAATTGAAATTAGAAGCGGGAAGACCAAAATGACGTCGTTTTGGGCGCGGGTCGCGCGGGCCGGATCCGGGTCGGGCCGGTCGCCGCGGGTCGTGGGCCGGGTCACGCGACCCGGCCCGGATGACATTTTTTAAATAAAAAAAATCAGAAAATGATTTTAAAAAAATAAAAAAAAATCGGAAAAATTTCAGAAAATCCAAAAAAAATGCTAGAAAATGCCAGAAAATTCAAAAAAATTTGAAAAATTGTGGAAAATCTTAGACACTCCAGAAATCCCCTAAAATCGAGGATTGACCACAGACAACTGGTCAACCTTATTTTTGGGGTTTCTTATCCGTCCTTCCGAGACTTGACGACATTACCTTTTAGGGGTAAGTCGCCTCTGCTGTATATGCAAGATAAAACCGATAATGCCAAGGTAAGAATTAGGGTCAGGTAGGCGACCAATTCTTAGGCTTGGGTTTTCGAGTCCCGCCTCTTTTCTCAAAATGACGATTTTGCCCTTTAATGGGAAAATCGTCTTTCTTGTCTCAATCAAGTTCCGAAAATTGCTTGAAGTTAGGGTTTGGGTCAGGTGGACGACCAACCCTAATATTTGAGATTTTCAGTTCTCATCTTTGTCCAAAATGACGATTTTACCCCTCCAAGGGTAAAATCACTTTTAAATTCCAGAAAAATCCTGGAAATTCCAGAAAAATAGGAAATGGATTGGATTGATGGCCAATCCTATTTCCCATGTCTTCTGACTTCCCAATTCATCTAAAATGATAGATTTACCCCTTTAAGGGTAAATTTTCCCGAATTATTCAAAATTACGATTGTGCCCCTCATGGGCGAATTATGTCCAAATCACTCTTAAGCCTTGATTGATATTTCTCTAGGCTAATAGGGCCTCATTAGGGATACCATGCTGATTTCATGTGTTTTATCCGCATGTACTGGATCCTTGATTTGCCCACTTATTTCTATTGGTTGTGAGTGATAGGGTAGTATTTCCCATCTGCATGAACTCCTAGATTTAGGATCTGTACCCCACTCATCTGTATGAAATCCTAGGATCAGATAAACCATCCAGCTTATGTACCGAAAGGGCGTCAACTCTGACAGTTGGCGTAACTAAGTCCCCGAACCCACTTCTCTGGTTTTCGCAGAATCGAATAGACCACTCCCAACTATTCGATAGGGTTTTCGATCGTACCCTCTACGAAACGATTGGTGGCGAATCCTTGGCATGTGCACTCATCACATATCACTAGACCACACTGAAGGTCGACCACGTATATCCAGCAGTTGCGATTTGGGTAATGGGCCTTGGGAGAGGCCCGCGTCCGATCAAGCCAGCGATCGGGCGGCCCATTAGCCCGCTCCCGCCTCGCGCTCGAGAGGGTCGCGACAATGGAGCAGCCAGATGGTTTCGAGAGTAAAACTCATCCTGGGTACGTCTGCAAGCTAAAGAAAGCGTTGTATGGCTTGAAGCAAGCTCCGAGAGCGTGGTACAGCAAGATTGAAGAATGCTTGTTGAAAAACAGTTATTTTGTAGCTCCATCAGATTCGAGCCTGTTCGTGAAGGCAAAAGATAGAAAAATTGCAGTTGTGCTGGTTTATGTGGATGATCTCATCATTACTGGAGATGATTTCGATGAGATACATCAAATCAGAGACAACCTCTCTGTTCGGTTCCAGATGAAGGAGCTTAGAGAACTGAAACACTTTCTAGGACTCGAGGTTGACAGGACAAAGGAGGGATTATTCCTATGTCAGCAGAAGTATGCACGAGATCTCTTGGAAAAATTCGGGATGCTCGATTGCAAGCCTATATCTACTCCGATGGATGGGAATGCAAAGCTATGTACCGATGAAGGTCGAGAGCTAGAAGATTCGATCATGTACAGATAACTGGTAGGTAGTCTAATTTACCTTATCATAACTCGGCCTGATATTGCTTTTGCAATGGGAGAAGTGAGTCGATTCATGGAGAAGCCACGAAAGCCTCACTTGGATGCAGCCAAGTGCATCCTGAGGTATGTAAAGAAGACTTATGATTTTGGTCTTTTGTATAATAGAGAATCACCGGGTAAGTTGACGCTGACTATGCTGGAGATCAGTACACACGAAGATCAACTACTGGATACTTGTTTAATCTTGGATCAGAAGCAGTATCATGGTGCAGTAAGAGATAGCCGACTGTGTCTTTGTCGACGACAAAAGCTGAATATAGAGCAACAGCAATGGCAGCTCAGAAGAGCACATGGCTAGTGCAGTTATTGGATGATCTTCATCAACCGATAGATTATTCAACAACAATATATTGTGATAATCTATCCGCTATAAGCTTAGCAGAGAATCCAGTTTTTCATGCTAGAACAAAGCATGTGAAAGTCCACTATCACTTTCTGTGAGAGAAGTTGTTGTAGGGCGAGATCAAGATGGAGTACACCAAGACAGGTGACCAAGTTGTTGATGTCCTCACCAAAGGTCTTGGAGCTACAAGGTTTGAAGAGTTTCTAGCTCAGCTTGGTATGGTCGGGAGGACTATCCTCAGAAGGAGTAGTCGGTGAGGGGGAGTATTGAAGATATCACCGCATACTCTAGAATATTCAATAGTGTGACTCTTCGTATTTTTTGCGGTTGTCGAAAGACTGTTCGGTTCCCGATGGATGTCTTTTCGGCGAGCGTGTTAAAGTGTCTTTTTTGTCTTGATTGCTTTGTTGTTTTCAAGAGTCATCATTAGTTGTGTGTCTCGAGAGTCCTTTAGTATTCTGATGTGTAATTATGGCTATGTATTTAGACGTGTCCTTTCACGTTACTAGGGTATGTCAAGAGTCATGTGTCTAGCCTATATAAAGGCGAGTCTTGTAATCGTTTCGATGAGGTGAATAAGGCGAACAAAAAGTTTATCCATCTCCCCTCTTGAAAGCTTCTCCTATGAGTGTTATTGAGTGAGCCTTTCACCTTCGATTATCAGAGCTGCGCCTCTCTCTGATTCAACAAGTGGTATCAGAGCATACCTCCGTGAGATTCTACATTCGGTATCAGAGCCAAGTTGTTTGGGACCATATCGTTGCTTCTATTCCCCTTCTTCTCCATCGTGAACAATGTAAAAACAGAACCCACAATGGACTCACACTTCACTGAAGAGAAATTCGTGGTTCTCCTTTGACAGATTCATCGACGACGCTCACTTCATTGGCAATCGGTAGGCATCGCTTGACGTCGCTTGCCGTGTCAGTCCGTCGCACTCCATTGCCGGTATGTAGCTTCCCCTATTGCCTGCTAATTCCATTGAAAATGAAAATTAGGGCTCCAATTGAACTGAAAAATGAGGGCTTTCGGAAGTGGAGCAAAATCAAGGCTCCGTAGGCTTTAGGTATAAAAGTAGGGGTCGGTTGGACCTCGATATGAAAAAAAAAGGGCTCGGTTGTACCCCCAAGGTGTTGCGCAGAGAAGATGGGTGTCGGTGGGGACCTCGACGTACTTTTGGTGGCATTTGTGACAAATTATTGTCAATGTGCTACATTATAGGGACCTCCATGTGAAAAAGATTTGTCATGTTTTGCGTTTGGTCTTTGTTTTCGGAAGAGAAAAAATAGGTCGAGTGGAACACTTGTAGCGCAGAAAAGATAGAGTTTGTGTTTACTTGGTGGAAACCTCAATGTTATAATATGTAGTCTGTTTTAGTTGGTGGGGACCTCCAATTTGAAATTTATTTTCAGAAGTTTACTTGGTGGGGAACTATATGTTCCAATATATTTTGTTTGCTCTGTTGTCTAAACCTATTGCTCAGAAAAGTTAAGTTGTGGTCCCAACATGCAATAACTTTTTTCTTTTGTTCCTTGGTGCAGTGTTGGCATGGGGGACAAGCAGAATCTTGTGGCCATCATTGTACGGTATGGTGGGGAATTTGTTACTAGCACTAATGAGTTGGAATATGAAGGTGGGCTTGAAGTGACTATCTTTGTCGAAGTAAGCAAGGCATCCTATATTCAATTCATGAGGAACATAGTATATTATTTTAGACGCAAAGTAGAAAAGTTGCATTATTTTGTTCCTGGGAGGGCCTTACTTGAGGGGTTGCGGTTCTTGGAGGATGATAATGGTCTGAAGGATGTTATTTATCATTATCTACATGGTGAGGAAGCGACGATGTATATTGAGCAAGTCGATAGTGATGAAGATGAAGACGAAGATGATGATGAGGGCACGCAAACAGTAGAAGGAGGAGGAGAATCTGTTTTGGAGCCCGGACAATTTGAGAGGCAAGAGGGGGCAGCAAGTAATGTTGGAGAAGTTCAGCAAAATGGCAGAGGTCTGGAAATATCTTGTGAAGACATAGACGATGAAGGATTCACTGGGTTAGGCTAGGAATTTACATAAGGTAGCGAATCAGAAGATGATGAAGCTTTGGCGGTTGCCGATGGTGCTAGTGATGATGATGATGAAGAGCTTGCACGTTCAAGGCGAAAACAAAGGGATTTTGTCAGAAACAAAGTTGCAGCATTTGTTGAGTTGCATGAGCCTTAAGTTATAGACGCAGGAGGTGCAACTGCTGGTAACGAAACTGAATATGATGAAAGTGGCGATGAGGAAAATAGTGTTAGCTCTGGTAGTGAACCTGAATGTCATGAAGCAGCCTTGGTTAGAAGACATAAAAGGAAGTATCCTCACTATGATCCTACTGTCGCAGCTCCAGTTTTGTCCGTAGGAATGAGGTTTGATAATGCGAAGCATTTGAAAGAAAGTGTTGTGAAGAGCTCAATTTCTGAACAAAGGGTTGTGCAATTTTATAGACACACTAAGAAGTTTCTCAGAGCCAAGTGTTCACAGGTAAATTGTCATTGAAAAATATATGGCGCACTAAATAAGAGGACTGGGTTATTCCAGATTAGGTCATTACAGGAAGAGCACACTTGTCCCATTATATTTGACAACAAAAGGATAACAAGTTCATGGTTGTCGAAGCATTTTTTTATACTATTAAGGCGATGCCCGAGATGAAGAGTCCTCAGTTGAAGTTGTTAGTGAAGGAGCAGCTAGGGGTTAATGTGTCGAGGAATCAATGCAAAAGAGCGAAGCAGAAAGTGAAGAAGTCATTGATGGGTCGGTACAAGGAAGAGTATGCCCAGGTTTGGGATTATGCTTACGAGTGTAGGCTTCAAAACCCACCCAGTAGAATTTATGTAGAGGTTGTTGAGAGGTCACTGCCTGACTCTAGGACCAAGTTTGATAGATTTTATGTTTGTTTTGATGCATACAAACGAGGATTTTTGGCTGGCTGTAGAAGGATTATTGGATTGGATGAATGTTTTTTGAAGGGGTTATGCAAGGGGGAATTATTGGCTGCTGTTGGGAGAGATGCCAATAACCAAATGTATCACATAGCTTGGGCTGTTGTCAAGGTAGAGAACAAGGACACTTAGTCTTGGTTCTTAAAGAATTTGATCGTTGACCTTGACATAACTCATGGGGGAGGTTGGGCATTCATGAGCGACCAACAGAAGGTAACACCTACATGTTTTTTTGCCTGTTTTGTTATTATATTCTTGCAGGTAAGACATTGATGGGGGAGTTTGCTGTTGCTGCAACTTGTGCAGTAAAAATGCTAATGAAGCAGCAATGCTTGCTGCAGCTGCAGTAGATGTATTTTCAGTTGTATTTGTTGTTGCCGTTGTTGCTGATAGATTTTATATTTTTTTAAAATTATTGCAGGGACTTATTCCTGCAGTCGCTGAGTTAATGTCATATGCTGAACATAGGATGTGTGCAAGGCACATTTATGCAAATTGGGCAAAAATCTATAAAAGAGACAAGTTACAAAGACAATTTTGGCAAATCGCAAAGAGCCCGAACATGGCTAAATTTAGAATGGCTAAGAAGGGATTGTTGGAGCTAACAAAGGAGAGGTTTGAGGATTTATTTCGAACTGACCCTAAGCATTGGTGCATGGCATTCTTCAGCGAAGAATTCAAGTGCGATATTGTGGATAACAACCTCAGCGAAGCCTTTAATTGTAGAATACTTAAAGCTAGGTGCAAACCGATCATCAGCATGCTCGAAGACATGCGAATCATGGTTATGAGAAGATTGTAGACACAAAGAGATGAGGCTGCAAAGTGGACAAGGAAGTGTGGTCCTAGGATTGCCAAAAAATTGGATGACAACCTGGCTGCTACTAGATTCTGTCATGTATATTGGAATGGAGATGATGGTTTTGAGATTGTGATGTGGACATCGAACCATATCAAGGATGAGGTGCCAGGGACTCGTTGTTCTATCCGCTTGGTCCAATTACTCGAGCGAGAGCGAGGGAATTCAAGCAAGCTATCGGCATCATGGTTCAAGATCTTTGGAGTAGAGGTGATCTTGATTCGAGAATTGAAGATTCTGAAGCACCTTGGCGCAACACGATTACATTTAGTTTCGCGAATTCTGAACGGATTTAGGGCTAACGAGCTCCGAATGAGCTCAAATTTGGTCAGCTGAAGAGAAACGGTGTCCTGATCAATACTCATGGCCATATGGCCATGAGTTGCAATGAATTTCGGCCATTCAGCATCGTTTAGATGGACTTTTAGGCATTTTTCTATTTTTAGGCTAATTTTTATTAATTAAGGGTATTTTTATAATTTTTGTCTTTTAGGGTTAGCACCATATATAATGGTGCTTATGAGTTTCTAAAAACACAACATTGATTCATAATTTTACACAGAGTTTTTCTCCTCTTCGAGTTCTCTTGAAAACTAGATCCTATCAAGGCTTCCTTGTGGCGATCGATTGACTCATCGAGTAAGATTGGTTCGTCAACAGGTCACGTTCATACCGAGGTTACCAATCATAGGTTTGATTGGGAGTCAAGGTTAGCAATTCGCAACCCTTGGATCTTCATAGAACGATCAGTTTCCACAGCGATCCACATCATCTGGTATCAGAGCTGGTTGTACAAGGTCTAGTTGTCCTACTTTAACTACTTTTTATTGAGCAATCTAGGGTTTATAGAATTAAGGTTTATAGATTAGGGATTCGTTATTAATTGAATTAGGGTTCTGATTTGTTCTTTCTGCGATTTCAATTTTGATTTAGGGTTTTTGGTCCTAAGCTATTTTGATTGTAATTGAGTTCGTAAAAAAAAAATCGATGACAAAAAAAGGCCGAAAAAAAAATCAAGAGGACGACTCGTTTCTTTTTATTATTATTATTGTTAGTTGGACCAATAGAAAAAAAATAGTAGCAAACATTGAACTTGAATTCAAATCTAGCAAAAATTGCTGAATTGAGCAGTATATTGCTGAATTGATCTTGCTTGGTGGTTTAGTCGATTGTTGTGAGGAGCTTGAGAAACTGATTCTAGTCTGATAAAGAGCTTAAAGAAGAGAAACGAGAGGAAAAAGGCAAGAGTGTGTGAGTTTAATTGAGGGAAGAAAAAGCCTAGATTGAGTTAAACACGAGGGGAGTGACAAACACCTTGAGCGAAACACGTGAGGGAGTGTGGTGAGATTTCTTTTATTTCTAACATTTTCTTGCAGGTTAAAAAAAACATGGCAGACCAAGAAAGCGTAAATCAAAGAAAGGATGACACCAATCCAAGGGATAATGCGATTTTAGCAGGCATCCAGCAATTGAGCTTACAACTCGAAGCACTTAGCAACCGAGTTGTGTGGTGTGAGACGAGGCTTGATGGTGATCGAGAGCCACCACGAGGGAGGCCACAAAATCAGCGAGATGAGCCTAGGGCGCAACCCAGATGACAACGACAATTTGACGATGAATATATGTCCGATATAGAAGATGACCGAGATGGCAGGTTTGGAAGGAGAAACAGATGCCGAGAGTTCAGACATCGAGAAGATGATGAGCTTAGCAATATCAAGATGAAAATTCCATCTTTCCAAGGAAAAAATGATCCTGATGCATATCTAGAATGGGAGAAACGAATGGAGATGGTATTTGACTGGCAGCGATATTCGGAGCTCAAGAAGGTAAAAATTACAGCTGTTGAATTCACTGATTATGCTATAATTTGGTGGGATCAACTTGTGAATAGCAGGAGACGCAATGGTGAGAGATCGGTAGAAACGTGGGATGAGATGAAAGCGATGATGAGGAAGAGTTTCATACCAAGTCATTACCACATAGACTTGTTCCATAAACTGCAAAATCTCACACAAGGTAACAAGAGCGTGGAAGAGTACCATAAAGAGATAGAGATTGTCATGATCCGTACTCATATGGTAGAGGACCGTGAAGCTACTATGTCACGATTCTTATGTGGTTTGAGCCGAGATATAGCAAGAGTGGTAAAGCTGCAACATTATGTCGAGTTGGAAGAATTGGTAGACAAAGCTATCAAAGTAGACAGGCAATTTAAGTTAGACCGAAATTATAGGAGTGGTGGAGGTTCAACCTCGAATTGGAAACCCAATTGGAAGAGAGAAGAGAAGCCGAACTGAAAGGGAAACAACACCAAGGTTAAAACTTCAAGGGAGAATGAGAAAGATGGCAAAGTTGGTTCGAATCCAGCTTCAAGTAAAACTGAAAATCCTAACACTAGAATTCGTAAAATTAAATGTTTCAAGTGTTTAGGCAGAGGTCATATGGCAAATCAATGCCCTAATAGGAGGGTGATGATAATGACTGGACTTGGAGATGTTCAATCTGAAAGTGACAGGGCGGAAGAGGATGATGTCATGCCGCCATTGGAGGATTGTAGCGATGTCGAGATGCCAGTCAATAGTGAATTGATGGTGGTTAGACGTTCTCTTAGCATGCAAGTCAAGGAGGAGGAGCATCACCAGCAACGTGATAACTTGTTCCATACAAGATGCTTAGTGAACGGTAAAATTTGTAGTTTAATTGTTGATGGAGGTAGTTGTACAAATGTGATAAGTTGTACTATGGTGGAGAACTAGGATTGAAGACTACAAAGCACCCTAGACCATATAGACTTCAATGGTTGAATGATAGTGGTGAAGTGAAAGTTTCGAAGCAAGTCCTAGTTCCATTTGAGATAGGGCGATATAAGGATGAGGTGGTGTGTGATGTTGTACCTATGCAGGCGAGACATCTTTTACTTGGTAGACCATGGAAGTATGATCGGAGGGTACATCATGATGGGTACACTAACCGATATTCATTGGTGATGAATCAGAAGACTTACACTTTGGTGCCAATGACACCTACTGAGGTGTATGAAGATCAATTGAAACTACAACGTGAGGCTGAGAAAGAGAGAAAAAGTGAGAAAACTGAGAGTTTGCATAGAGAGTCTGAGACGCAAAGAAAAGGAGAGACAGAGAAAAATAGAGTGGTAAAAGCCGAGGTAAAAGCAGAGAGAAAAGAAAAGAGAGAAAAGAATTTTTATGCAAGATCGAGCGAAGTGAAGAGAATTTTGGTTCTGGACCGACTGATGCTTGTACTTTTGTACAAGGAGGCATTGTTTACTATTAACGATCTTGACTCGAGTTTGCCTAGCTCTGTCGTGTTTTTATTGCAGGAATTTGATGATGTCTTTCCTGATGAGGTTCCTGGAGGTCTACCACCGATTCGAGGCGTAGAGCATCAAATCGACTTGATACCTGGTGCGCCATTACCTAATCGACCCGCGTATCGAGGTAATCCCGAGGAGACAAAGGAACTTCAGCGGCAAGTTAGTGAATTACTGGAACGAGGATATGTGCGAGAAAGTCTTAGCCCATGTGCTGTTCCTATTTTGTTAGTGCCAAAAAAGGATGGGACTTGGAGAATGTGTGTCGATTGCCGAGCAATCAACAATATTACGATAAAGTATCGACATCCTATTCCTAGATTAGATGACATGTTAGATGAGTTACATGGAGCTTGCATATTTACTAAAATTGATCTGAAAAATGGTTATCATCATATTAGAATGAAAGAAGGGGATGAATGGAAAACTGCATTTAAGACCAAGTATGGGTTGTATGAGTGGTTAGTTATGCCATTTGGTTTAACTAATGCACCTAATACTTTCATGCGACTTATGAATCATGTTATGCGTGCTTTTATTGGTCGATTTGTAGTTGTCTATTTTGATGATATTTTGATATATAGTCGAAGCCTTGATGACCATATTGAACATGTGCGAGGTGTTTTATAGGTTTTAAGGGCTGAGCAACTATATGCTAATTTGAAGAAATGTTCTTTTGTGAATAGCAAATTAGTATTTCTAGGGTTTGTTGTTGGTGCTGATGGAATATAGGTTGACGAAGAAAATGTGAAAGCGATCCAAGAATGACCAACACCTAAGACTGTATGAGAGGTGCGCAGCTTTCATGGCTTAGCCAGTTTCTATCGCAGATTTGTGAAGGATTTCAGCACCATCGCCGCACCTTTAACCGCGGTCATCAAGAAGCACGTGGGTTTCACGTGGGGAGAAGAGCAAGAGAGAGCATTCAATCTGTTAAAGGATAAGCTAACTAATGCTCCTTTGTTATCTTTACCAAATTTCAGTGCTACTTTTGAAATAGAATGCGATGCTTCTGGTACAGGAATTGGAGCTGTGTTGATGCAAGGAGGACGTCCCATAGCTTATTTCAGCGAGAAGTTAAGCGGAGCAACATTGAATTATCCAACTTACGATAAGGAGATGTACGCTTTGGTGCGAGCTTTAGAGACTTGGTAACATTACTTGTGGCCAAAGGAATTTGTGATCCACACCGACCACAAGACATTAAAGTACTTAAGAAGACAGCAAAAGTTGAACAAAAGACATGCTAAATGGATGGAGTTCATCGAGACTTTTTTCATATGTAATCAAGTACAAGAAAGGTAAGGAAAATGTGGTAGCCGATGCACTTTCTCGAAGGTACGCAATTCTAACTACTTTAGGAGCAAAGTGCCTAGGTTTTGAGCATATCAAAGAGATATATACTGATGATGATGACTTTGGAAAAGTGTTTGAAGCTTGTGAGCATGCTGCGTTTAAAAAATTCTAGAGGCATGATGGCTATCTCTTTCGTGAAAACAAGTTATGTTTGCCTAGATGCTCTTTGCGAGAGTTATTGGTGCGAGAGGCGCATAGTGGTAGTTTAATGGGGCATTTTGAAATCAATAAAACTTATGAAATGCTGCATGAACATTTTTATTGGCCACATATGAAACGAGATGTCACACGTGTTTGTGAAAGGTGCATTGCATGTAAACAGACTAAGTCTACAACTAAACCACATGGCTTGTATACGCCTTTACCTATCCCAACGCATCCTTGGGTTGATATTTCTATAGATTTTGTGTTAGGATTACCTAGGTCTAAGCATGGTAAGGATTCTATTTATGTGGTTGTAGATCGGTTTTCAAAAATGGCTCATTTTATACCATATCATAAATCTGATGATGTATCACATGTTGCTGACTTGTTCTTCCGTGAGGTTGTGCGTTTGCATGGTATGCCTAGGTCCATTGTTTCTGATCGAGATACTAAATTTCTTAGCTACTTTTGGAAGACATTGTGGAAAAAATTAGGTACACAACTTTTATTCTCTACTGCTTGTCATCCACAAACTTATGGTCAAACCGAAGTAGTTAATAGGACTTTAGGGACATTGTTACTTGCTATTATTAAGAAGAACATTAAATCTTGGGAAGATTGTTTACCGCATGTTGAGTTTGCATATAATAGGAGTGTGCATTCTATTACTAAATTCACACCGTTTGAGATTGTCTATGGTTTTAATCTATTAACTCCATTAAATTTAACTCATTTGCCTGTTGAAGAGCGTGTGGATTTAGATGGTGCTAAGAAAGCCGAATTTGTGAAGACATTGCATGAAAAGACGCGACTGAATATTGAACACAAGATAGAGCAATATGCAAAGCAAGCCAACAAAGGGCATAATAAAGTAGTGTTTGAACCCGGCGATTGGGTTTGGGTTCATATGCGAACGGAGCGTTTTCCCGAGCAACGACGTTCTAAGTTATTACCGCGCAGGGATGGACCATTCATGATGTTGGAGAGGGTCAATGATAATGCCTACAAGCTTGATCTTCCAGGTGAGTATGGCATTAGTGCTACTTTTAATGTTACTGACTTGACTCTTTTCGTTGCAGGTGATGATTTGAGGGCAAATCCTTTGCACGGCGGAGGGAATGATGTGGACATTGAACCATATCGAGGAGGAGGTGCTAGGGACTCGTTGTTCAATCCGCTTGGTCCAATTACTCGAGCGAGAGCGAGGGAATTAAAGCAAGCTATCAGCATCATGGTTCAAGATCTTTGGAGTAGAGGTGATCTTGATTCGAGAATTGAAGATTCTAAAGCTCCTTGGCGCAACACGATTACATTTATCTTCGCGAATTCTGAAAGGATTTAGGGCTAACGAGCTCCGAATGAGCTCAAATTTGGTCAGCTGAAGAGAAACGGTGTCCTGATCAATACTCATGGCCATATGGCCATGAGCTGCAATGAATTTCGGCCATTCGGCATCGTTTAGAAGGGCTTTTAGGTATTTTTCTATTTTTAGGCGAATTTTTATTAATTAATGGTATTTTTGTAATTTTTGCCTTTTAGGGTTAGCACCATATATAAGGTTGCTTATGAGTTTCTAAAAACACAACATTGACTCATAATTTTACACAGATTTTTTCTCCTCTTCGAGTTCTCTTGAAGACTAGATCCTATCAAGGCTTCCTTGTGGCGATCAATCGACTCATCGAGCAAGATTGTGAATTCTCTTGTTCGTGGCGTCTATAGTGTGGATTGGTTGACACAGGTTCGTCAACAGGTCACGTTCATACCGAGATTACCAATCACAGGTTCGATTGGGGGTCAAGGTTAGCAATTCGCAACCCTTGAATCTTCATAGAACGATCAGTTTCCGTAGCGATTCACATCAAATTGTGAACAATGGAGATACATATGTCGTCCACTTAGAGAGGGGGAAGTGTTCATGCCGATCTTGGCAATTAACTGGAATTCCATGTGCACATGCCCTTTGTGCAATCTAGTCGAAGCAACAGAACCCAGAGGAATACCTACATGAGTATTACAAGAAAAACAAATATCTCGACTCTTACAAATTCATGTTGCAGCCTCTTTAGATCGAGCAAATTTTGGGAGCCAACAGATCGTGAAGCTACTTTGCCTTTGCCACTGAACAAGCTAATGGGAAGGCCAAAGCGAAAAAGAAGAATAGATGCGGGAGAGATTTCAAGTAAGAAGATGAGTAGAACGGGTGCAAAGATGAAGTGCTCCTATTGCCATGTCGAAGGGTATAATAAGAAAGGTTGTCAATTGAAGAAGCAACATCAACAGCAGCCTAGTGATGGAGCAAGTGTAGGGGCAGCTATAGCTGAAGGGCCTAGTGATGGACTAACAATAAAGCCAACACTCGAGCCTGATGAGGGGTCCACATTTAGGCCACTTGCGCCTGATGAGGGATCTGTGTGTCCAACCACTGAGTCAACAGTTGAACAGACGAGACAGAAAAAATACCCAGTAAGTTATGCAATTATTTATGTTATTTTTTTTCTGCACTTCACGTGACTTTGTTACTTGTTACGAATCTTTCTCAGGTGAGAAGGGGACAAACTACTCAGGTTCCTAAAAGTGAGAGACCACAATGGACAAGAGGGGCTCTTGGAAAAAGGATCAGGCAATGCGGTTATGGCATCTATACAGACGAACGTACTGGAATGACTATATTAAATGTAAGTTTTGTAGAACTCGCGGGTTCCAATTATTGTCAATTGTATTTCATATCATTAACCATGTCATTATTGTTGTAGCCCGGGCTAAGTACCGAGGTTCTTATCTCTC